>CM061561.1:116929192-119909415 GCA_030864225.1 Capsicum baccatum var. pendulum
ACCATGGAGAAGGTGAAAGTGATAAGAGAAATACTTAATACTGCTCAGAGTCGCCAAAAATCTTATGTAGATATGAGGCAAAGAGAGTTGGATTTTGATATAGGTGATTGGGTGTTTCTGAAAGTTTCTTATATGAAGGGAGTGATGCAGCTTGGGAAAAAGTGAAAGCTCAGTCCCAGTTATATTGGTTCATATCAAATTTTGAGGAGAGTTAGGAATGTTGCCTATGAGTTGGAGTTTCATGTGAGCTTGGGTTCTATTCATCCAATTTTCCATGTGGCGATGTTGAAGAAGTGGGTGGGTGATTTGGAGGATGTTGGTATTTTGGATTCCTTATCTTATGATAAAGTTCCAGTTAAGAATTTGGAGTGGCAAGTCCATAGATTGATGACTAAGGATGTGGTTTCGATAAAAGTCCTTAGGAGGAATTAAAAAGTAAAGGAAGCTACTTGGGAAGCCAAAGAGGACATAAAGTCCAAATACTTGTTCTTGTTCCCTACGTTGGATAGAAGTGTTTGAGGTATGGGTTCCCTTTTATTGTGTCACTTTTAGCATTTGTGCATGGTTTTGTGGTTAGATTATAGTTTGTATTTGTGCTAAAGGGTGCCTTAACTCCTCATTCGGAGATGAATGATCCTAGGGGATGGGGTTAATGTAATACCCCAGGTTTTAGACACTAAAAATTTCCATGTGTGTTGATCCCACTGTCCAGGCAACAACTAAGACCTTATGATTTGTAGTCATTCTATAAGAGTCGTGTAGCTACTGTCTTAGTTAAACCAGTAAGGATTACCTATGTTTTTGTCTTGAGTATGTCAAGGACCCCATAAGTCATAAGTTCTGGTCATGATTCGTAATGTCTGGTCATGAGTCATAAGTTCTGGTCATGAGTCATAGGACTCGTGACCAAACCAGTGAGGTGGCCCTGAGTCACTACCCAAACAACAAGTCGTAGTGATAACTCCTGGCCAGTGACCACAAGTTGTTATGAGACCCAAGCAACTAGGAGTTAAAATTTCTACACTATTTTATTAAGGGCATGTTGGTCTTTTCCTCTTACCCCACTACTATTCCACAACATAAAATATTCCCTTAGCTATATTTCCGCCTATTTAAATAACATAAAAACTCTCTTCTCTCTCAAAATTCCCCAATCAAAAGCAAGGCTAGGATTCCTAGAGAATGAACATCTAGGGCTCGAATTGTTGTTTCTCTTCAAAATTCCTTGGCGTTTCAAGTTGTATCTCTTCCTTAACTTGGTTTTATATAAAAGCATATGCTTAATCATGGTGTATTTGAATTTAATTATTGGGTTTTTAATGATGTATTAAGAGTTTTGAATGTTTATTACTTGTTTGTTTTCCCCATGATTTTGAAACTTTTATTCATGCTCTATCTCGTGGTCTGGGAACTAAATTTTTCCATGGTATGGTAATTGGGAAGGGGTTCGTTGCATTCCTCCAAAATTGTTAAATTGGTTTGGAATTGTCATTAACCTCAATCCAATCTTTAAATTAGTTTTGAAATGTGGAAATATGAATGATTTAACCCACTTTTGAACTATTGCATTACCTTAAAGGTTGATGGAAGATAAATGGTTTTGAAATGGCCTTGGTGACCGTGGATTGATTTTTAATGGTTTTATAAGGCCTTGGCAGCCGTGGCATGGTTTTTAAATTGGAACTTGGGCGTCGTGGGTTCCCCTAGGTTGATGGATAATAGGAATGGTATAATTCTATAAGCTTGCAAGCATATTGGTATGAAGATACCATTTGGTGATGCCTTAACGGAAGGTTCCTTGGATAAATGAAAGGGGTTACGTGTAAATGTTTTAATTGGGCTTAAAGGGGATTGTGTAGCTCATCTTGGAAGGTGGAGGTCCCGGGGAGGTTATATTGGAAACCACATTTGCTAACGTGGGGATCTTTATGACCATGTGCATAGTTCATACTTTATACATATTTGGGATTGGCTGGGGTCAAGGCATTCTCTGGCCCTTCCTTGGATTCTTTGGTTCGTGAGGCTAACACACACTGGAGCCCTTCTAGTGGGGAGATTTGGACCCATATAGCCCATGGGTACCCTTAGGATGGTTTGATGCTACACAATCCAAGTTAATGGTTTTAAATCTCATGATTAACCTTGTTCCCTTTCCCAGCACTAAACATATATGTATATATGCATGTATGTGAATTTGTATATTGAGTTTGGATTTCATATTGAAATGGAATTATGTTTTCCCTTCTATGACTTACATGTTAGCGCTCACCCCGCTAACCATCCCCGAACACTACATAATTTCATGATATAGGGTCCTAAGGGTTTCTTCTATTAGTTTGTGCAGTGTTAGGTGGCGCGGTCGTCTATCCAATTTGTGGTAAAGTGGTGAGCTTCCATCTTTCAGAAAGCTTAGTCATTCCATCGGTTTCCTTTCATATTTAGAATTAAAGAGTTCACCTTAACATTATCATTGTTATTGTAACTTTCATGGACGAGGGCATGTCCCGACCTAGCTGGATATTTGAATTAGTTTAGAGGCATTTGTGGACATATGTGGGTGTGATGGTGTTGTTGACTCTTAGATCTTGTCCTTGAGTTGCAATAACTATTTTTCCTTTATTTTCTAGTTGTCTTCCATTTTGTTATTATTTGGATTTTGCTTAGTTAAACAGGCTATGGGGGTGGTCTCCAGTCCTTAGTAGACTCTAGATACCCATCACGACTAGGCCCATGGTTGGGTCATGACAGTAGGGGCCCTAACTACATCTACTTCCACCCCAGTTCTATTTCTGAGCAGGATGGGGCATCTACTATGCCCTCTCACCCTACAACTACTGGCATTATTAGGGTTATGCATGAGTTCTTATACCATTTAGTATAGTGGTAGGATGAGATTATAGCCCGCCTTACTGAGATCGAGACTCAGCTTTCCATACTGTATGCATAAATCTAGCCATAGGTCTAGACGACTTTAGAGAATTTTGAGGCTCGGGTGAGGGGTGAGATAAAGGACAAGATGCAGGAGTTTAGAGTGAGTTGCACACCTAGATTGATGCCTCTTATGGACGAGTGAGTGTACGATTTAGCAAGGCAGAAGCTCTAGATCTATCTTAGATTTAGGAGAAGAAGACCACGTTACGAGCTGAGGTATGCCTCTCTTGTAGAGAGACAGGTTATGGCCATTCCCCCAATCATCCCATCATTTATACAAATGTTGTCTCCACATCTATATATGTTGTTTGATCTATTTGCTAAAGAGGATATGGTCTCGACTTTTGGGACCAAGAGGTGTAGAGAGGAGGAGCTACAGGACCGCAATATACCCTTAAATTAGGCCCTAAAAAGGGAAACTATTAATTCTACAATGTCCCTTAGAATTTAGCAGTAGAGATGAGCTGAGATTGCAGCGGGCGCGTCTTCTAGTTGTTTCCCACCACTTTCACCGGTTGAGGTACCTCTTATTTTTGTATCACTGGCTGCCCAAGAAGAGGGGTAGTTTGAGATGGATGCCTAGAGTGTCCCAGGTATGTCTTTATTTATGTTCTTTATATTATCGTCTTGCACTAGGGAAAATGTGTAGTATTTTAGTTAGGGTTGGGGGTGTACCACGTCTAAGGGTTTTTCTTGCCATGATTCTTTTCTCGTCGTTTGTGCTATCATAATAGAACTTACATGTTTAGGTTGGTTTGTGTTTATTTTGTACATGTGTTATGTGTCATCTGTGTTTAACTAGGATAAATTTAAGTAACCTAAGGGCAGTTAATGTATTTTGATGTGTTTAAGTGTTTTGAAAAAAATGATACCCCTATTTTGAACTATGTGATCTATTTATATTTATGACCACTATAATTCTTTGTAATGACCCTTCATGTTATTTTCCATATTTCTGCTTATTTTCACTATTAGAGCTTTTCTATAACTTCCCCAACTCATTTATACTTTCCAAAGCTGATAGTTCAGCTACCGGATAGTTCATTTGGTTTTCAGAGCCAATGCCCTACTTTGAAGTCTTCGTTGATTCCAAATGGCCATCGAGCATAAACGTTTGTAAAATAATCTTGCATGTAAATTTGAATGCGCCAGAAGCTTTGAAATGTTGATTTTAGGCAAGGTAGACCTTTGGTTTGGGTCCCAAAACACCCGAGCTTATTTCAACCTATTGGTCAGAAAGTTAAGAAAATGAAATATGGGTGTGGGACACATATTTGGTCCAAAAAACCTCGAATGCAAATTCTGAGTGCATCATCATATTTGGAACATCAAATTTGGTGTGGTTATATAGTGCATTTGCGTATACGTGATTTTGAATGAATCCCGAGCACCCGATTGAAGTCCATTCTGAACTTGGAAAAATCTGGTGCACTGGGTTTATGGTGCACCACAATAGCAACATTATTGGCTGCAATCATGACTCATTTGTGTAGGCCTAGATGTCGTTATCATACAATAATGGTCGCGATCGTGCACTAATAGTCGTGATCGCACACTGATGGTCGCGATTGTGACTCGCATAGAAGAAGGGATATGCCGTGATCGCAAGCCTCAGGGTCACGATACCAACTCCTGAATACCTAGAATGGGAATAAAAGGACTCATTTTCCATGAATTTTTGCCAGTATTTATCATTCTCTTGAGACCCAAAACCCTAAATAGTGTGATAGCTCAAAATTTTGACTCATGGGTGACTTGGGAGCTTGAGGTAAGAATTCACTCTTCTCTTGGTGAAATTTCTTGATTTATTACTCAAAACTCCAAAGCCTTTAGGGCTTTATTTTATCCCTAATTTATCTTGGTTTTCACCCATTTTTTAGTGTAATGATTCCTTGAGCTTATAAGATTGTGGGTTAGGTTTGGAAATGCAATTTCCATATGTAGACCAATATGGAGTTTTGTGTGATATTTGGACCCAAAGAATGATGGTAAAATATGGTATCATTATTCTCGTATTGATGGGTAGAATGTGTTTATAATTGTTTGGCATATTGAGGAGGCTTATAGGAAAGAAAATGGTGGTTTAGCAATTCGTTGAGCTTTCTTTGGCATCGAGGAAGGCTAGGTTTATCCCTTGTGAGATTGAGCTATTTCATAGTATTCTTATGATATAGTGTTAGATTTTGGGATTAGTTTAGGTGTTGGATTGATGAAATGCAAGACTTAGGCTAGTTGGACCGTTTAGTCTAATTTGAAACCATAAAGTTAAAACACTTAGCTTGTTTCGTTATGCCTTAGGTGAATTAGGATTAATGTCTCATGTTTAGAATGAGAATGCCTTAGATTACTCAAGTTAGATAAAAGTGCCTTAGACACTCATGCTTAGGGTACATTTGGCCTTAGTTACTTACACTAATGAAGGTTGCCCTAAATTCCATTGGAGTTAGTTAAAGTGCTTGAGAAGAATCACTACCTTAGGACAATTATGGCTTGTTATACATCTAAGAGTGGATTTAGATACCTTAGCCTACTCTAAGGTAGGATTTGCCTTAGAATGTATTTTGGGGATTCAGAAGTGGACTCTTCGACCCACCTTAAGATAAGATTGATGAATAGTTCTCATAAAACCCTTATACACTTATTAAATGCCTAGAGAATGCCCTTTTAAGGCAAAATTAAGGAACCCTGGTACTTGTTGGTTATTATGAATGACGTTGGAAGTAATGTGTAAATGATTATGCCATATGTAAGATTTATTTGCTAGTCTGGAGGTGATGTCCTCGCTATTTCAGAAGATTCAAGATCGTCTGTTTGATGATAGTAAGCTTCATTTCCTTTGTGATCAGGTGTTGAGTGGTGAGTGCAAGAGGAACACCATAGATTCTGAGGTTGTTTTGAGATTTGATAGCCATATTTATGTTTTGAGGATCGATGAATTGATTTAGTTGATTTTGCATGAGTTTCATAGCTCTAGATATTCCATTTATCCAGGCACAGTTAAGATGTATAGAGATTTGAGAAAGAACATTATGGGTAGAGTGGTATGAAGACTCAGATGTAGCAGACTTTGTAACTCATTGGCTATGCTGTCAGCATGTAAAGGCCAAGCATCAGCAACTTGGTGGATTGACTTTGAGGTTGCCCATTCCTGAGTGGAAATAAAAGAAGATTACCATGAACTTTTTAGTGTTTTACCTCTCACTTACTATGGTTTTAATGGTATTTAGGTCATTTTAGATCATTTGAATGAGTCAGCATACTTTATTCTTATTCAAATATCATTCAGTACTGAGAGATTAGCCCATATCTATATTTGGGTGATAGTCCGTTTTCACAGTGTACCTATTTCTATTATTTAAAACTTTGGTTTTGTGTTCAGGTTAAGATTTTGGAGAGCTTTTCAGGAGAAGTTAGGTACTCAGGTGGATCTCAGTACAGCCTTTCATCCACAGATAGAGGGTCAGTCGGAGTGGACTATTTAAGTGCTTGAGGATATGCTCCGAGCCTGTGTTATGGATTTTGGGGGCCAACGGGAGTAGCACTTAGCCTTGCTAGAGTTTGCTTATAATAACAAATATCATTTGAGTATTGAGATGGTGCCTTTTAAGGCTTTGTATAAGAGGAGATGTTGTTCTCTGATTAGATGGTTTGAGACATCCGAGGTTAGGCCCCGTGGTACTGATTTTCTTTAGGAGTCATTGGATAGAGTCTGAGTGATTCAAGATAGATTGAGAGAAGCTCAGAGTAGGAAAAAGGCCTATGCAGACCATAGGCTTCGTTCCTTGAGGTTTGGAGTTAGTGATCATGTATTCTTCTATGTATATCCCATGATGGGTGTGATGAGTTTTGGAAGGATGGGTAAGCTGAGTCCTAGATATATTGGAACTTTCAAGATTCTCCACGCAGTTGGTAAGATGGCTTATGAGTTAGCTCTACCTATAGATTTTGTCATTGTTCATCCAATTTCTTAAGTTTCTATGTTGCAGCGATACATTTTTTATTTGTCTCATATGCTTAGATGAGACTCAGTCCAGTAGGATGAGTGGTTCACCTTTGTAGAGAAGTCGATGCTCATATTGGCTACCGATGTCAGGTGGTTGTGCACTAGAGAGATTCATGAAGTTACAGTTCAGAAGAGGCACCACCCAATGGAGGAGGCCGCTTGGGAGATTGAAAGCAGCCACTATCCTCAATTGTTCAAGACTTTAGGTACATCCTAATCCATAACTTTGGCAGATGAAAGTTCTTTTAGTAGCGGATATTGTAATGACCCTTTAGGTCATTTTCCCTATTTCCACTTATTTTTGTCGTTATAGTTTTTTATAACTTCCCAAGTCATTTATGACTTGCTGGAGAGACAGTTAAGTTATCGGGCAGTTTGTTTGGTTTTTAGAGCCAATTCCCTATTTTAAAGTCCTCATTGGTTCCAAATGGTACAGGGATAAAATTTCAGTAAAATAATCTTGTATGCAAATTGTAACTGTATATGTAGCCTTGGAATGTCAATTTAAGGCTAAGTGGACCTTTGGTTCGGGTCTCGAGACCCATATTTGGTTGAAATAACCTCGGGTGTAAATTCTGAGTGTGCCATCATGTCCAAAACATTGAATTTGGTGTCGTTTCATAGTTTATTTAAGTATGTGGTATTTCGAATGAATCTCGAGCACCCGGTTGAATTCCATTCCAAACATGGAAAAATCAGGTGCACCAAGTTTATGGTGCACCATGATATTGACAATATTGTACACAGTCGCAACTCATTCATGAAGGCCTAGATGCAACGATCACGCACTGATTGTCGTGATAGTGACTTAAATAGCAGAAGGGAAATGCCACAATCTAAAGCCTTGGGGTTGCGACAGGGACTTCTGAGTACCTGGACTTGGTATAAAAGGACCTTTTTTCCATGGATTTTGGCCATTCTTCATCATTTTCTTGAGACCCTCAAAACCCCAAAACCTTTAAGGCTTTATTGTTTTCCCCAATTTAGCTTGATTTTCACCCATTTATTAGGGTAATGATACCCTAAGCTTTTAAAATTATTGGGTTTATTTGATAATGGGATTCTGTAAGTGGACCCATATAGGGTTTTGTGTGTTTTTTGGACCTGAAGCACAATGATGAAATATGGGAATCATTATTCTCATATTGATAAGTAGAATGTGTTTATGATAGCTTGGCATCTTGAGGGGGCTTCTCGTAATGAAAAAGTAGGGGTTTAGAGATTCATTGAGCTTTCTTCGGCATCGAGGTAGGTTAGGTTTATCCCTTGTTAGATTGAGTTATTTCATAGTCTTATTATGATATTGTGTTGGCTTTTGGATGGATTTAGGTGTTGGATTGATGAAATCATGACTTGAGTTAGTTGGAATGTTTAGTCTGATTTGAAACCATAGAGTTGAAACACTTAGCTTATTTCCATACGCCTTAGGTGAATTATGCTTCATGTCTCATGTTTAGCATGAGAATTCCTTAGATTACTCAAGTTAGATAAAAGTTCCCTAGACACTAATGCTTAGGGTAAGTTTTTCAGTAGTTTCCTACACTAATGAAGGTTGCCCTAGTTTCCATTGGACTTAGTTAAAGTACTTGAGAAGAATATCTTTCTTATGACAACTGTGACTTGTTATTCATCTAAGAGTGGATTTAGATACCTTAACCTAGTCTGGGGTAGGACTTGCCTTAGAATGTATTTGAGGGATTTAGAAGTGGGCTCTTCGACCAAATTAAGAAAATATTGATGAATAGTTATCATGAAACCTTTATACACTTTTAAATGCCTAGAGAATGCCCTTTTGAGGCTAAATTGAGGAACCTAGGTACTTGTTGGTTATGATGAATGACGTTGGAAGTAATGCCTAAACTATTATGTCATGTGTATGATTTATTGGTTAATCTTATGATGTGCTATTCATTATGCTACTTTTTGGCTATTGATTGGATTACCAAATATACCATTGAACGAGCCCTTGACTACAATATTGTCTAAGCCATAAATTTTGTCATTGACTATGCTATGAATAAGCTATAGATTATGCCATGGATTAGCTATTTATAAGCTACCTTTTATGCTAATGATAATCCATTGAATATACTATTGATAAGCTATTTCTCATGATATTGCTTATGATTATGATCATGTTAAGAAATTATATTACTAATCATGCTTGAAAACATCCATATTGATAATATTAGCAATTGTGCCTTGAATTATGTTAGAAGTCATGCTTACTGATTTTATGAGAAGTTATGTTATTAATTATGCTTGAAATTGTGATGCTTAATTATATGATCACTTATGCTATTGATTTTTCCACTAACTATGATGATGTGGCTACCAGTTCAAGTTTAATATTTACTCTATATATATACCCGGTTAATTCTAAAAAATGATGCATTGATACTAAGAAAGATCAGAGGATGATTATAATGATATATTGATACTTGACAAGACTGAAGAATGATTATGATGATATATTGATACTCTGTAAGGCTGGAGGATGATTATATTGATAAGCTTGTGCGTACATCTCCTGGTTTGAGTTTGGCTATGCCCTAAGTATGGCTATTATATATATCCTTATATGTAGTTGGGTATGATATTGATATTAGGGATGCTGGTTATAGACCAAAAGTGTTAAAAATGATAACTTATAGACTTCCGAGGATTAGTGATAATTGTTGGCTAATAATCAATGATTATAAGGTGGTATAGTTGGTGATTAGTGATAAATAATGTTTAGTGTTGGATATTATTTAAGTGACCAATCATGACCAGTTGATAAACGTGGATTAGTTGGTAAAAAATGATTAGTTATTAATTATTGGCTAGTTGTTGAATATTGGTTACTGGATAAATATTGGCTAGTTAATAACTAATGATTAGTGGATTGTGGTGAATAGTTGTTAAATGATGACTAAAGGTTCTGTGATGACTAGTAATCAAATGGATTAGTTAATAAGAGATGGTTATCAAATAAAGGGTGACTAGTGAGTATCGATGATAAGGTTGTTAAATGATGGTAATATTATGGAATGTGGGTACATTGTCAAATGTTGGTAAATGGCCGATTAATGATAAATTTAGGACTGATGTTTAAATAATGAGTTGGTTATTTATAAGCGATTAATGATTTCCTTATTCTATCTTTGAGTATACTCTCCTAGCGTATGGGAGTCTGTGATGAGTTATTTACTTTTTGCACTAATTGGCGAATGGGAGACAATTTTGTAGTTTATGATGGCATGTATTATGCCTTATGATGCGTCATTATTCTAATTTATTTTCTTATATTGTACAGTGATATTAGCCTATGTTGATGTCTTGTGTTATAATGTTATTCTGGCTAAATTACTTACTCTGTACAATAGTATTGGAGATGATTCAGGAGCATTTCTGTACCTTGACTTAGTTATGCTACCTTGCATTTTATCATACTTATATCATGATTTAAATTAGTCGAACGATGATTCCTACTGAGTACCTGTTGTTTTTGTACTCATACTACACTTTTGTACCTTTTAAGGGTAGATCTAAGTACTAGTTATCATCGTTGGTCGTTGATCGTGTTGTGTTGATATTTCTGGAGATAGGTCGTGCTTTTGGAGTCGTAGTCACCTATTTCCTTCTATATTTTGATACTCAGGCATTAGTTATCAAGACAGATATTATTGACTATTCTAAACTTTTGAAGTTGTATTATTGTCATAAGATGCTCTTGTACTGGCTTTACTAGGTTTTGGGATGGTATCTTGTATTGACTGTTTTTATCTATTTTACAAAACCTTTCTTATTTATAAGTGTACTGTTCATTTTTACCTATGACTGGGACATTTTCCACCAAGTTAACCCATTGTGTTTAGCTCCATGTTATAGTTTGTCTTACCTACTAGCGGATTAGAGTAGGTTCCATCATGACTCATTAATCTGGTCATGAAAATCTTGTCATGGCATTAGTGTTAGGGACTAATAATCATAGCATTGTATTTTCATGAAACTGATAGGTAGTACTTGGTAGCATAACCCTGTACTATATGTGTGTGAGATGCTGAGGAAGACTGGAGAGAACCTTTATGACATTCTTATGGATAAAGCAGTCGGTGAAGCTTTTTCTTATGTTGTTTAAGACCCCTTATGGGGAAACTCTGGCAAGGTATATTATTCCTTTTTCCCAGTGGGTGCAGGCTTCATCGAAAGGCTCTCCGCCTCGTGGCATTATTGGGTTCGCTTGCAAACAACACTTTTTGTTGACTGATTTCAGAACCTTGCCTTCCTACAATGCTATTCGATTTTGCGATAAGGGTTGCGCTCTATACGCCTTTGGATTCAGCTGTTGAATAAAAAGTCTAAATGAGAAAGATAGGCTCTGCCGTTCCCAGCTTAAGCGTCTACACCTCTCAACAAAGTAAATCTTATCGAACCTCCGAGACGGACTTCTCTGAGTAAAGAGATAAGTAAGGGTAAGATTCATTCCAATTGAGTAAGTGAAGAGTCTCTTTCGAGTGAGATCCTTTACCACGCCTAACTAAATGAAAGAAAGTAAGAGAGAGAGTGGCCGCCTATTTCAACAAACCTAGTTCCCTTTGTACATTTAATTCAAAACTTGCCTGGTTAGTCTTGCCTGGGTTGTAGGATAGTTGGTTAGGAAAAGATCATAGGTCGTCTTGATTTAGTCCATTCTTAGCCTAAATGACCATCCAAATGATAATAAATATCCCTTGATCTATTTTTTTCGCCTACATAGACTATTTTCTTATTTTTACTTTTCACCTTCCCAGTTTAGTTACAATGAACCTATTTTGGTCCTGGTCCCTCCTTGGACATTGTGCACCTCAACTCAGGAAAATCACCTAAATTTAGGGTGGCTATCATAGGGGTGTGTAATTAGAATTGGGTGTGTAGAAAGTTGAATAGGAGAAAAAAGTTGTCGCGCCCTAGGTTTTTGGTCCATGAAAGTTTTTAAAATTTTATCCTTACTGTCCTTATTATGACTCACCCTGGGAGTTGTAGGGTGTCATTAATAGTCGTAAGGATCCAAATAATTGCCTAAATATGAGTGTGGCTAAGTTTTATGTTCTAAGTACAAGTAGCTCCCAACAAGTCATATGGACTCATTACTAGTCGTGATGTCCTAACCGTAGTTAAACCAGTGTATGTTCCAACTATTATTGTCCTTGTGACAACTAGGACCTATGAGTCATAAGGTCCCCTAATGAGTTCTATGTTGTGACTCGTAACCAGACTAGTATTGGTGGTTTAGGACACTGTCTAGACTACGACTGAGGGGAAATAAGTCCAAGGGTGACACTACGAGTCATAAGATAACCCATAACAATTGACGATTTATTTTGTAGCTTTTTAATGAGGGTATTTTGGATATTTCTCTCTTATTCCAATAATAACCCACAACCTATAAGCATACTTGGGACCCTATTTTCATCCATAATACATCTCAAATACACTTTATCCTTTCTTAAATTCTCTCAAGCATCAATACTTAGGGTTTCCAAGAAGTGGGTCAAGTAGAGCTTCAAGGGTTGAATTCTCTCCATAATCTTGGGTATTTTAGGAATGATACTCGTCCCTAATTATTACGTTGATAAAAGTATGTGTTTTAAAGTATTATTCATATGGTTTTGATATTCGTTTTGGAAGATGGGTTGAGGGTTTTGAATGTGTGTGTTGGAACAATGTTTTCCCATGGTTTACATATGATTTTTCCTATTTTAATTGTGGTTTTGAACTTGTAGGGTGCATGTGTATGGTGAATAAACTAGCGTATTATGATTTCCCTCAATTTGTGAATATTGACAATTGAAGTGGTAATGACTTCAACCCCATATTGTGAAATTGGATTTGATATGAAAAGTATGCACATTGAACTACTCTTGAACTATTGCATAATGTGAAATGTTAATGAAGCATAATGATTTTGAAGTGAACCTTATGGGTGTGTAATTCTCCAAGCTACTGTATAATTTAACCAAGGGGGCTATGAATTCCCCAAGTGATGATATTAGTTTGGTATGTTGATGTTACCTTGCAAGTGTAGCTGGTATGACTATACCAATGGCGTATGCTTAAATGTGTATTATGGTTCAATGAATGGGAATGTGTGAGAAATAATTTAATTACACTTTAATAAGGGTTACGTAGCTAAGTTGTGAAAGTGGAGGTCCCGAGGGACTAATACTGGAAACTCTGGCTGCTAATGTGGGGGTCTAAATAACCGGATGGTTTGAGTCCCCCTTATTATTATTATATGATTAGGAGGTTCACGTTCCCCATATTATATTACATGATTGGGTTCTTCAGTCACCTTAGTTGCTGAGAGGTTTCAGTCCTTCATGGTGCATATGTACATTCTCTAGTTTATGCGGCTACACGCACTAGGGCCCTTCCAGCTAGGGAAGAGTTGGGACGATATAGTCATGGGGGTCTTCTTATGTTATGTTGAGATACAGAATCTAGGCTAAAGTTTTAAAGTGCATGCTAAGCCTTGTTCCCTTTCATGGTATATGATTTATGATGTATATGATGATTTTCATATGAATTTGAATTGGTTTTGACTTGGCTTTATTTTATGCCATATCTCTGAGTGACATGCTAGTTCTCAACCAACTAACCGTCTCTAGATGTTGTATCCCCACGCGATGTAGGCATCAGAGAAACTTTTACTTTTCTTGCATCATTTAGGTGGATCAGCTTGGTTTGTCGATCATTGGTGGTGAAATGGTGAGCTTCCATCCTCCAAAAGACTTAGAAATTTCATTATTTTCCATTTATATATTAGAATTGAGAGTTCACATTATCATTAACATTGTCATTGTCATTGTCAAGGTCGGGGGCATTTCCTAACTCTTTATTGATTTTGATATTTTTAGAAGGCTTTGTGGATTACTGTGGACTTAGGTGGTGATATTGGTTGGTTCTTTATGGTTGGTAATTTGTTATTGGTTATAGACATGTCTTAAATTCTTTGAGCTTATCTTATGCTATCTTGTTATATGTTTAAAATTCAGTCATTGTAGGGTAGTTGTGGTGTTTTGGTTAGGTACAGGGGGTGGTCTCCATTCCACGGTGGACTTGAGATACCCTTCACAATCAGGACCTGATTTGGTTCATGACAAAGTTGGTATCAGAACTTAGGTTTGGTGTCATTGGGTGTCCACAATGTTATGTCAAGTAGTTGTAATGTCAAATTTAACATTATGGGCCCATGCAAGTGGAATGATGCTCTGGTTTCAGCAGGTTCAACATATCCTGGTCTTTATCTTTGTCATATGGTTGAAGATGCTGATAAGTAAGAATAATCAGAGCTCTGCCTCTTTGCACTCTTCATTGCTATGTTGGCATTTCTCTTGACCTGGCTAGCGCTGCATTCTGATCTATCCTAGCCTCTTCAGCTAGGGCCTGCTCTTCTGCCACTCTAGCTTCTTCTTCTATTGTTGCAAATAATTGTTCCATCTGTTTGTCAACAACATTATATGGATCATCTAATGGTGGAGGAGGAGGCTCATTATGAGGATCTTGAACCCTAGTCGAAACACCATCACGAACTTTTTCTGCCATCCTTTGTGGTATTTAAAGAATTATTTTTTGCTCTGGATCAAAAAGGAGTAAGGGATTGCCTCTTCTCCTAGTGTTTGAGATACACCGATGTATGCCAACTCAACAATAGAAAACAAAACCTGTGAACTTTACCAAATTTGATCAATAAATTACACCGCTTCCTCGGTAATGGCACCAAAATTTGATGTCGCCTATAAATAACCTCCAGAAAAAGTATGTTGTGGTTGATGCCAAATATAGTAACCCAACTAGGTTGGGGTCAAACCCGTAGGGAAGATGCTGAATAGTTTCTTAACCTGGTGTAATTCATGACCAGTGTGGAAAAGTAATGGGGGATATTGGATGTAATCAGTAAGTAGTAACTGAACTTGAGTGCTTTGAGTTGTAAACAATATAAGACAAACACTAGGACTATTTTCCCCATGACTTCTTAACTTCATAAGTTTCTCATGTTCAACCCACCTATTCTTCTACTCTGCATATAAAGTTGACAAGCTATGTATTACCAATAGTCATGTGAACATGTTGATAAATATCACCCTTTACCTAGTGAGTCTCAGGGTGTCTACTTATTTCTCCTTGTCTATGACTTTAGTTCAACTCTTACCTTTTGAGTCTCGAGTTGATTAGATGAGATGGAGGAATAATAAGATGGAAGTGAATATCAAATTACTATCTTAATCCTCTTTCCTAATCATAAATTCCCTTGTGAGGATGTTTACGAATACAGGCTATCCCCAAGCTTCTGCAGTAGCTCTGAGGTCAATTATGATACAGAAGATTAAGATACATGCAGTTTACTTTAGAATAGATGAATCTCCCACTTTCTTTGTGTATTTAATCCACCAGGGTTCCGACAACCCTAGTCAGGAAGATTATCCGCTCATGTTCATGCAATAATCCATGATAATCAAAAAGAAAGCATGTAATTAATTTCAAATAATTAGAATAATAAAATACTAAATCTACTATTGAATAAAAACCTAAAATCTCAAGAAAAAAGCATAAGTATGTAATAGAGTATACTGGAACGTAAAAAGATGTTAAAGAATGTAACCTAATAAAAAGATAAACCCTAGGGTATTTATAGTATTTCAAAAATACTCAAAAATCCTAATAAAATAGAAAGGTAAAGTTATGTCATCATATGGTACGACTCGCTCATCCACTTGTATGCTCATCATACAAGTTGTGATGTGCCTCTCATATCCATTAAAGTGCCTAATCTCCCAAGGCTTCAACTTTCTGATCTTCATATGACTTCAGCTCATGAGCTGTACTTTGACCATAGGACTCATGTCCTTCACTCATACCCACCTGGGACTTCTACCTTTTCAAGCTTTGAACATTGGTCTGCTTATGATTTCCCTATACGGGTCATACTCAAACTTCTAAATCATATACTTCTGAGACTTCAACTTTGAATGGTAGCTTTAGATTCTGGTATGCTTACGATTCCTTTTAACGACCCATACATTTAGCTTACTACTCGGATGCTCTAATTGTATCTTCTCCATACTTAGATTCTCAGTTTGGATATGGGTTCTATTGTGCTTATGAGTAATCCTATGAGTCGTATGGTGTGTTGACGACTTGTGAGCTAACTTGTATCTTGATCAAACTTTATCTTTCCAAACTTCTTCTTCTATTTTATCCCAACACCATTGTAGACCTATTTTACCAGTAATAAATACCAAAGTCCATCATATCTACTAAAATAACCTAAGTCCACACATAAATTAAAGGGTTTAAGCATCTAAAATTTTGTGATTCCATGACACATCAGTCGGGTTACCATCAGTTGAAGAATAGGAAAGTGGAACCCTAAGACTGCTTTTCAAACTCGATATGGTTATTTTGTGTTTTTGGTGATGTCAATTGGTTTGACTAATGCCTCGATAGTATTTATGGATCTAATGAACTGAGTATTCCATCAGTTCTTGGATTTATTCATAATTATGTTTATCAATGATATTTTGATGTATTCTAAAAGTAAGGCGGATTATGCTGATAACTTTTGCCTTGTGTTTCAAACCATGAAAGATCAGCGATTGTATGCAATGTTCTCAAAGTGTGAGTTCTGGTTAAATATTATGACCTATCTGGGTGTTGTTGTTTCTACTGAAGGGATTGTGGTGGATTTAAAGAAAGTTGTGGTGGTTAAGAAGTGGCCTAGACCCATGACTCCAACAGATATTTGGAGCTTCTTGGATTTAGCTGGTTATTATAGAAGGTTTGTGGAAAGCTTCTCTTCTATTATTTCCTCATTGACTAGTTGACTCAGAAGAAGGTGAATTTTTTACGGTCGAATGCTTCTGAGGGTAGTTTTGAGAAGTTGAAAGATAATTTAACTTCATCTTTGGTTTTGACTCTACCCGAGGGTACTGATGGCTTTGTTGTTTATTGTGATGCATCTCGATTGGGAGTGGGTTGTGTGTTGATACAACATGGGTAGGTGGTTGCATATGCTTTTAGGCAGTTGAAGGTACATGAGAAGAACTATCCGACTCATGATTTAGAATTGTTGGCTATGTTTTTTTCTATAGAGATTTGGTGTTACTATTTGCATGGTGTCCATGTTGATATCTTCTCGGACCATAAGAGTTTGCAACATGTGTTCACCCAGACGGAGTCGAACCTCGGGCAGAGGAAATGGCTTGAGTTGCTCAAAGACTATGACATGAGTCTCTATTATCATCCAGGTAAAACTAACATAGTTTTTGATGCTTTTAGCAGGTTGTCAATAGGAAGCTTATTCCATGTAGATAAGGAGAAGAGAAGACTGTTGAAAGATATTCACCATTTATCTAATCTCGGAGTTCGTCTCTTGGACTCTGAGGATGGTGGTATAATTTTACAAAATATGGTAAAGTCATCTCTTGTTGTTGGGGTGAAGGAGACATGGGTCTTGGACCCTATTTTGATGCAGATCAAGGATGAAGTGGGTCATCAGAAGGTGATGGCTTTCAAGATTGGTGATGATGGTATCTTGAGGTACCAAGGCAAGTTATATGTTCTAGATATTTATAGGTTGTAAGAGAGAATTTTGTCTGAAGCTCATGAGTCGAGGTACACTGTTCATCCTGGTTCAACAAAGATGTATCATGACTTACGAGGAATTTATTGGTGGAATAACTTGAAGAATGATGTGTCTAATTTTGTAGCTAAGTGTTTGGTTTGTTAGCAAGTGAAGGTGGAACACTTGAGTCTTGGTAGGTTGTCTCAAGAGATTGAATTGCCCGTGTGGAAATGGGAAGAGATTAATATGGGTTTCGTTACTAGTCTTTCGCGGTCTCGTCATCAGTTTGATTCAATTTGGGTCATAGGATGACTAAGTTTGCTCACTTATTGCCAGTGAGGACTAATTATTCAATGGAGGATTATGCTAAGATCTTCATTGAAAAGATCGTGAAGCTGCATAGTGCTCCACTTTCCATTATATCTGATCAAGGTACTCAGTTCTAATCTCACTTTTGCCATTTATTTCAAAGAGGTTTGGGGACCAAGGTGAACCTCAGCATAGTTTTTTCACCCTCAGACAGATGTACAAGTTAAAAGAACGATACAGACTTTGGAAGATACGTTAAGGTTTTGTGTGAATGATTTATATCATAGTTGGGTTGGCCATTTGCCTCTCGTTGATTTTGCATATAATAATATCTCATTCTAGTATTGGGACGGCTCCATTTGAGGCTTTGTATGGCAGGAGATGTAGGTCTCCTATTGGGTAGTTTGAGCTTGGTGAGAAGAAGTTGTATGGTCCCAACTTGGTTCACCAAGCTATGGTGAAAGTGAAGGTGATTCGGGAAAGGCTTAAGACTACCCAATGTTGCCAAAGGTCCTATGCAGATGTAAGGCAAAGAGATTTGGAGTTTAATGTGTAAGATTTGGTGTTCTTGAAGGTGTTTCCCATTAAGGGAGTGATACAGTTTGGAAACAAGGGAAAGATCAGTCCTCGGTATGTTGGTACCTTTTATATTTTGAGGCAAGCAGGCAATATGGCTTACAGTCTAGATTTACCTTCAAGTTTGAGTTCTATTCATCCAGTCTTTCATGTGTCAATGTTGAAGAAGTGTGTAGGCGATCCTCACTTGGCCGTTCATTTGTAAAGCGTGAGTGTCTCAGATTTCTTGTCCTATGAGGAAGTCCCAATTGAGATTTTGGATCGGCAAGTCCATTGGTTGTGGACTAAAGATGTGGCTTCGGTAAAGGTTCTATGGAGGAACCAAAAGGTTGAAGTGGCCACTTGGAAGCAGAAGAGGACATGAATTCCAAGTATCTGTTCTTATTACCCGCTTCGAATAATCGTGCATGAGCTATGTGTAAAGCTTAACATCTTTGTTTTCTGACTTTGTTAAATGGAATTGTGATTTCCTTGATATCTTTGTTAAAGGTAAGTGTGGTTGTGTTAGGAATCAAATCATGCATATAAATTCCTTGTCTTGTCATTCGAGGATGAATGATCCTAAGGGGGGAGTATGCAACACCCCAAATTTTTGGTCCTTGAAAGTTTCTAAAGTTTTTACCTCAATGTCCTCATTACGACTCACAATGCAAGTCGTAGGGTGTCATTATGAGTCGCAAGGACCCAAATCATAGCCTGACTAGCGTGTGTTCTAATTTTTCTATTCTGAGTATGAGTGGATCTCAACGTGTCAAATGGACTCATTACGGGTCGTGATGTCCCAACCGTAGTCAAACCAGTGTATGTTCCAATTGTTGTTGTCCAGGTGACGACTAGGACGCTATGAGTTGTAGGGTCCCCTAACGAGTCCTATGATGCGATAACGCTCAACTTACACGTCAAATTATGAAAGGCGGTTGTTGTCAATATAATTACCCAACTTTGAGTCGGGGTCGAATCCACGAGGAACAATATGAGTGATAATCGAGTAGCTTTGAATTAAAAATCACTTGCTAAATTCAAACATGGGACACCAATATTTGGGGGTTAAAAGTTGTAATATTGTTTAAAAAAATTATTTGAAATACTACTTGAGGGTATTAATTGTAGATTAACTTTCAATAGGAGAATAGTCTTGGGATTATATCTTCCTAGGGGCAAATAGAGCATGGGTACTTGAGAATCAAATGCAAATTCTAGATAATGACTATGGGTAGGCTAGGTTAGGGTTTTTAATGTTAGTTTTTCAACCAAACACCAAAGCATCACCCACGGATCCTTTTGGATACCTCATGAATGTGGCACACAAATCAACCCAAAACTTCAATTTGGTATCCCTATTTCTAGAAAGATACCCAAGACATAGCAAATTCACAATCCATCCTTATTTCTAAGAAATGTAAAGGAATAAGCTAATATCTGCTTATTGTTTACAAATACTTATCACCCATATCCCTCTTTCAAGGATGATATGGGATTTTGGGAATTTGGGGCTTTCACCCACAAATTTCGATTCAACAAGCAAGTATTAATGAAACCCAACATCATTAACCAAGAATCTACACTATCAGTTAATACCCACACACATTTGCACCCTATTTCAACATAACCCCAAGATAGATATTTAGCTACTTATGAAGTTTGAGAAAAGAATCATACCCAAATTCATATTCAAATCTCCCATTAAATATACAAGCAAGAGTATTCTTCAATTCAAATTCAATTATAAGTAAACTCACTTGGAAAATTAACGAAAAGAATCTTTCTCAATTCAGTAGGATTCTTACAATCCAAAACTTGAATTCTAGTTGAGAGATATCCCAAAAAGTGAAAGGATTTTTGACCTATAAAGAATTTAGATTTAGCTATTTCTAATTACAAAACTGCCCCTGGACATTTGGACACACAATTGCGATCACCATTGCTTGAGCACGATCGTGGCTCCCACGATCACGGTAAGCCCATAACAATCACTAGCCTTGACTGATCTTGCCTTGTCATAATCGCGACCCTCAGACCGCGATTGCAATAATTGAGGGTCAATCTTTTCTCTTGAGTTTCCAGCTTTTGAACTTCTTTTATCTTTTTGTTCCCATTTTAGCTCAGTTCCTTAGTTTTATTCCATTTACGTGTGAACCTACAAAACATGGTAATTAGTGCATTCAAATGAAAAAATTGTCTAATTAACACCATTTAACCTTAGTAGTGAGCACAAATTTGGATGTAAATGAGTGGTAAATTTACCACTAATCAACACCCCCTAACTTAAACCTTTTCTTGTCTTCATCAACACCCCCACTTAAACCTTTGCTCAAGAAACACTACTTACTCAATAATACTATGCAATTATAAGCCCATTTATCCAACCAAATGATCACAATGACTTTAAACTTGGTTAGAACCAACAAGTAGCTCTCAAGCATGAGTAAAGTCATTCTCATAACTCGCCTCCAAATGAAGAACGAACTCAAAGATGCATAAGACTTTAAAGAAAAACATTACAATAATTAATAACTCTCTAGAAGTGACTCTCCATCTATAGCAACTCAACTATGCTCCTTTACCTTATTTTTGGAAGATGACAACTTCACCGGCCTCAATTAGTCTATATGTCTCCCTACCAAAAATAAAATCCCATACACCAAAGTATCTATAATTTAAAAAGAGATTTAATAGCACACACTCAATCTCATAAATAATCTCTCAACGCAAACGAGTATCAACCCATATGCTTGCCCTTATTTTCAATCTCCACTACTATGAATAAACTTGGTCAGAGATCTGGATGGGCTTTTTCAAGCTTGTAATATAGGCTCGGGGAAAGGGTATGGTGTCTTTTGGGAATAAAGTGACTACACCCTCCTTGAACATCTACATGACATTAGTCAATCAAACTTTGGACTATGTTCCACTTCTATTGTTTCCAACATCACACATGCCTACTTTCACTACCTTGATTCACCCATTTTTTAAAGCATTTTGTTTCCTCATTTATTTCTTTTGTACAAGCTATGATTTTTTTTTTATGATTGATTTATTTTTCACTTACTCTTTTTTCTTAGCTTTTAGGCATCCACTTACACTACCATGACCTAAGGTCAACTCCTCCAAGACTTACCACCCCCAACTTAGGCTCTTGGCCTCCAGTTGCACTTTCGAGTTCAAAGGGGTAGGGTTCAAAAGAAGGGTAAAATTAGAATGGTTCAACACTTGCAATGTGGTTGCCAAAGAAAGGTTTGAAGACTCAAAATGGGTGACTAGGGATACTACTCTATGCATGGATAGGATATTTAGGCAAAAGTGAGTTCCTATGTTCACAAAAAAGGACTAAGATCCTTTCACCAACCAAGTGTAATCACAATTATCTTGAAAGACTAATGAGGCAAGTTCAAGATGATATAAGTAAGCATGAGATTTAATCAAATAGATCACCATAAATGATATGAAAACTTTTATAGGAGGCTCAATTGCATTTCCTACTTAGAGACGAAGAAGTTATTTACCATATACAGAAACTAAGGAATATGGAGTCACAAAAAGAGGTAACGTATTATTGCAACATTGTTCACATCCATGCCCTATGTTTTCAAAAAATTTTGGACGGAAGGGGGTGTTTGCCTCAGATTTACACCGCGCAACATTTGCTATTGGTGGCACCAAACCAAGCTGTCGTCTTATATTGTGGCTCTCATGAGGGAAAACTATATGTGTACTCAGACTTAACCACAGGTATAAGGTCGATCCCAAAACTCCAATGCTACAGGTACTTAGACTTTCCCTGCAGTTATGGATCCAAACCCAATCACGACGATTTTCCCTTAAAAATGTCATCACTCAATCAATCATAGGGAAAGGCTCATCCGACATCATCACAAATAAGATAAAAATAATATGAAAATATAAAAATACAAAATAGAATGTAAACACATGATGACCAATCCATCAAATGTAGGCACCATTGAAGTTCCCAATTATTACAACCAAAAATAAAATATAATCATCCAAATCATCCAAAAACCAAATAAAAACATCCAAGGAAATACTCAAACCAAATAATAACATCCAAGGAAATACTCAATCATACAAACCAAGGCAAAAAAAATAAATACGGATATGGGCACCCGCAACTAAAATCTTCCAGTGACACCACTACCTAATCAAGAAAGCATACAAGAGTAAATGGTGCTCCCTGTAACTGCATCAAGAACTTTCGCCGCCCTCGGTCTCTGTATCACCTTTAGCATCATCTGAATATTACCATATAGTTGGGACCTCATTATCACTATTGGTTGTAGGAGAAGAAAGTCTATCTTTGGGTTTCAGGACCTTCTAAAGGCCCTTCACCCTTTTCCATATCTTTGTAAAGAATTTATCTCTCTTCTTCTCCCTCTTTTTTATCTTCTCATGAGAATTCTTGAGCTCTTTGTGTGAATGTGCTAAAGATGAGTAGGTTCGATCAAGACTAGAAATAGTAGCCCCTGCTTCGTCTAGTCCTCCAGGTGCTTTTCATAGTCGGACCAAGCAACATAGAAATGGCGGGTGGTGGAAGACTCTCCCAAACCCTGAGGGAGATTAGACACTAGCTCCTTCATTACTCTTATCTCGTTGAGATCTCATCAATAGACCCTGTTGTAGATGGTCTTTATGAATCTACACATCCCCTTCTAGCCTCTCCAAGTTAACCTTCCTCTTCTTGCTCTTCCCAAAAGCTCCATCTTCTCAGATCTTTAGTGGGTAAATGGGAGTCTTGGGATAGACCTAACTATATTTTAGGGTATTATAAACCCCAGCTCTTCTACACAGCTCTATAACCAATAATGGGAACAAAATCATGGGCCCTCCTTATTTCTATAGTGCGAAGGGTTTACCTTACCTCAATATCTGAATAAATAAAGGGTGGGTGCAAATCTGCAAACATTCAAACAAATGTTGTCCAAGAGGAAGGACACCATGTGAGCACACATAGTTGGGACATTTGTAAGGTTGGTATAAGGGGAGACCCTACTGCAAATAATGGTCAACTAAATCCTCGCTTCATAGTTGAGTCACTCATCAATATCCCAATCTTAGTGGCAGCCCATGGGACCTCCCTCCATCCAGCTCCCAGGAGCATAATTCTTGGCCTAGTAGACCCTCATGTCAATGTTTCCTAACCTATAAACTCCATTAATCCACTTGGCGCCAAAACAATCATTTTTTCCCCTAACTCTTATCACTATGTTAGAGAGATCTACTTTGCTGAGATTCACGTAAAATTACCTCACCCAATGCTCATTTTCCTGGCATGGTTCCAGGGAAAAACGTATCCACCCTGTGGCCTCTAACCTCTCAAAGAAAGCTGGGAGTTTCTTGGGAACCTTTTCTAGTGAAATACCTCTCTCAAGCAGCAGCTTCTTTCTCATAAAGTCTTCATAATATTCCATCTCATATTCTAGGGCCATGAAGTGATGTGTATCATAGACTACCATTTGGTACCTCAGATCCACACGTAAAGAATTATTTCATAAGGTCAATGTGAAGAAACTTGATTGAACTAAAGGCACGGCTATGGGACCTGGGCAGGCTTAAAAATTTGAAGTCTAAGATTTGGACCAATCTATCAGACTGGTCTCAGTTGTCGTGATCACAGTCAGTTTGGATCACGATCATGATTCTTGAGACTTGTCAGAGCAATGCTCTCAGTTATTGCGATCACGGGAATAGGCTCGTGATCGCAGTAAAGCGATCACATCACCGTGACCGCAATGCGTGGTAACTAAGGCATGTCTGATCAAAATTCTTAGAACCTAAAACTAAAAATTCCAATTCCCAATTATGTTCCAAATTAACAATTTACACTTAGAATCATGAAACATAGTTCCTAAATACTCAATCATTCCCTTAGAACTCAGAAAACTAGTAAGGAATTCATTTGAGTATTTAATCGAACACTCGGTGTGCACATGTTATTTTTATCAATTTGAACAAATTAGAGTACTTAATACTTCCTCATTAGAGAACGCACCAAAATTAGCAGTCAATCACAACACACAAGCATAATAACATAGAGATTTAGCATGCAAACTACAATTTTAGGCCAACCCTAAAGCATGAGTTCTAAGGCTTACACACAAGCATAAAAGGGTAATTTGAAGTAAATACCAAAATGAGAATGCATGGGATGATGATTATGCACTTGGGATTCCCCCAAACAAGCAAAATTATTTTGGAATTTTTAGTATTTTAGAGAGGTGATGTGAATAGAATTATGTTGGGGAAAGAAACAGTTCCTTTTAAAAACATATTTGATCGCGATCGTGAGCAACAGGTCGTGATTTCAAAGCCCATGTGATCGCAATCATGGGACCCCATGCTATCGCGATCGCAATAACCAAGAGTAGTTTATACTCCTGCATTTTGAGCTACATCACTCCCAACTCAATTTAATCACAATTACCATTACTCAGTATCATTAAAATGCCACTTCCTTAGACACCTAATTTGTATGGATCAATCATAATAAACATAGTCTACTTTAAAAATCAAAACAAAGGATATGGGCTACTTTCGTAGCATTATAGGTTACCTCCCACCCAGCGCCTAATTTAAGGTCACGGTATGACATTTTTTGACCATCATTTATGTATTTCCTTAGAAAATTTAAATTGTTGGCCTAACTTTCAATCAATACTATGAAGACTAGGCAAAAGTGGGAGCACAACAATACTGCTTCTATCTTGCCATTTTGAAGAGTTGAACCTCTTACCCGACTTTATATCAAACTTTCGAGTAGGCTTGTGGGGTATTAGGGTAAACATCAATAGACCCCTAGTTAAATCGTGGATTTTGAACCTTTTGGCCTTCAAGTGAGGAACATGATTTTACCCTTTTGGAATGACAAACTCCAATATGTAAGGATTTTGTTCCTTATCTCCAAAGCTTATTATTTTCTCGGATGGTTCAACTTTAATCACATCCACCAAGCAAAATGTCAAAAAGTGGTTGGAATGAGGTCGTCTTCCCAATTTCACAATTGCATTCTTCTTGAAATTCTCACCTCAAAATGAACTAGGGCATTTACAAAGGATTTGCTTGGCTTCTTCTTTCAACTCTACTACCATTTCCTCAATGTTGGCATCCTTGATTATTTTTAGTTCGGTTGGTTAGAAAATCACTAAGAATTCTTCAACATCAAGCTCATCATCAACCATATAGATTGATACCTTTTATTTATCATACTGATTTTGAATATTGGGCATATTCATGGTACTTGAAAGTTCAGCCTCCTTGCCCAATTCTTCTTTCTTTTCACTTTCCCTTTAATATGCCACTATGGATTGATGTAAGAGATATGTGTCCTGCTCTATTATAGTCACTTGATCCAAGATATTTAGAACCATTGCTTCAGCACTATTGTCTTTAGCATGTTGTTCTTCCTTTGTCCTGTCATGAGACCTATCAAACTCATAAGAAGACTAAAATATTTGTTAGCATAATTGGGGGAGGGGGCATTTGGACAATTAATCCAATGTCCATCTTGACCACCACATAGAGAACAATCATACTCCCAATAGGATCGAGATAATATATACATTTCTTTTTGGGGAGTATATTTACAATTTTTCCAAGAGTGGGGTCTACCATAATATGGACATGGATCTTCAAGATAAGATTTGCAATCACCAAACTCTTATTCATTCCACAATGTCATAATGCCAAATAAACGAAATTAATAATCTATCTATCACAAGAAATAAAAGAAAATCAGAAACAAATATTTAAAAGTTTGAATTCAAACAAGTAAGCTAAAATTTCAAACCAACTCAATATATCAAATTGTTCTCGAGCAACGGCACCATTACTGATAACACTCAACTTACACGTCAAATTAAGTGCAAGGCAGTCGTCATCAATATAATTATCCAACTTTGAGTCAAGGTCGAATCTACAAGGAATAATGTGAGTGATGATCGAGTAGGTTTGAATTAAAAGTCACTTGCTAAATTCAAACATGGGACACAAATATTTGGGGGCTAAAAGTTGGAATATTGATTAAACAAAATTTATTTGAAATACTACTTATGGGTAACAATTGTAGATTAACTTTCAATAAGAGAATAGTCTTGGGATTATATCTTCCTAAGGGAAAATAGTACAGGGGTACTTGAGAATTAAATGCAAATTCTAGTTAATGACTATATGGGTAGGCTACGTTAGGGGTTTTGATATTGGTTTTTCAACAAAACACCAAAGTATCGCCCACGGATCCCTTCGGATACTTCATGAGTGTGGCACACAAATCAACCCAAATCCTTAATTTAGTATCCTTATTTCTAGAAAGATACCCAAAACATAGCAAATTCACAATCCATACTTATTTCTAAGACAATGTAAAGGAATAAGCTAACATCTACTTATTGTTCATAAATACTTATCACCTACATTCCTCTTTTAAGGATGATGTGGGATTTGGGGAATTTGGGGCTTTCACCCATAAATTCCAATTCAATAAGCCAGTAGTAATGAAACCCAACATCATTAACCAAGAATCTATACTAATAATCAAGACCCATACATATTTGCAACCTATTTCAATATAAGCCCAAGATAGATGTTTAGTTACTCATGAAATTTGAGAAAAGAATTATACCTAAACTTGAATTACAACTAAACTCACTTGGAAAATTAAATACAAGAATCTTTCACTTTAGTAGGATTCTTAAAATTCAAAACTTGACTTCTAGTTGAGAATCCCAAAAAGTGAAAGGGTTTTTTCCCTAAGAGAATTTAGGATTCAGCTATATGCAATTACAAAACTGCCCCTAGGTATTTGGCTGCGTGATTATGATCGACATAGCTTGAGCGCGATCGTGGCTCCCTCGATCATGATGAGCCTATCGTGATCACCAATCTTGATTGATCTTTCCTTGTTGTGGTCGTGACCTGCAAACCGTAATTGCAGTAACTGAGGGTCAATCCTTGCTCTTGAATTTCCAACTTTTGAACTTTTTTGCCCTATTTGTTCCTTTTTTAGCTTGCTTTCCAAGTTTTATTCCATTTATCTATGAACTTGCAAAACATGGAAATTAGTGCATTCAAATGATAAATTTGTCTCATTAACACCATTTAACCATAGTAGTATGCACAAATTTAGATGTAAATGAGTGGTAAATTTACCACTCATCATATTGCATCTTATAATCAGACCAGTGTTGGTGTTGTAGGACACTATCCAGACTATAACTGAGGGTAAACGAGTCATAGGGTGACCCTACGAGTCATAAGGTAACCGGTAATGATTGACAATTTATTTTCCTACTTTTTAATGAGAGTATTTTTTAACATTTTCCTCTTATTCCAATAATAATCCATGGACTATAATCATACTTGGGACCCTATTTTCATCCATAATACACCTCAAATACACTTTCTCCTCTCTTAAATTCTCTCAAGCATCAATACTTAGGGCTTTCAAGAAGTGGGTCAAGTAGAGCTTCAAGGGTTGAATTTTCACCATAATCTTGGGTATTTCAAGTATGTTACTCTTTCCAAATTATTACTTTGCTAAAATCATATGTTTTAAATTATTATTCATGTGGTTTTGATTTTGGTTTTGGAACATGGGTTGAGGATTTTAAATGTTTGTGTTTGAACAATATTTTTCCATGGTTTACGTATGATTGTTCCTTCTTTAATTATGGTTTTGAACTTGTGGGGTGCATCGGTATAGTAAATAAACTAGGGATTGTAATTTCCCCCAATTTATGAATATTGACAATTGAAGTGGTAATGAACTCAACCCCATATTGTGAAATTGGATTTGAATATGAAAAGTATGAATATTGAACTACTCTTGTACTATTTTATAATATGAAAAGTTAATGAAGAATAATGATTTTGAATTAAACCTTATGGGATTGTAATTCTTTGAGCTAATATATAATTGAACCTAGGGGTTTATGTTCCCCAAGTGATGATAATTGGTTTGGCATATTGATGTTACCTTGCAAGTGTAGTTGGTATGACAATACCAATGGTGTATGTCTAAATATATATTATGGTTCAATGAATGGGAAATGTGTCATAAATTATTTAATCAGGCTTTAATGAGGTTTATGTAGCTGTGTTATGAAAGTGGAGGTCCCACGAGACTAATATTAAAAATGCAATTGTCGACGTAGGGGTCTAAATGACCAGGTGGTTCAAGTCCCCCTTATTATTGTTATATGATTAGGAGGTTCGAGTCCCCCATATTATATTATATGATTAAGTACTTCAGTCACCTTAGTATGTTGGGAGGTTTGAGTTCCCCATGATGCATATGTAGATTATCTGGTTCATGTGGCTACATGCAATGGGGCCCTTCTAGTAAGGGAAAAGACGGGCCCACATAGCCCGTGGGTGCCTTCTTATGTTTTGACGATTGAGATACACACCCAATCTAGAGTTTTAAAGTGCATACTAAGTCTTATTCCCTTTCTCGACATATATTATGTATGTATATATGATGTTCACATGGATTTGAATTAGGTTTGACTTGGCTTTATTTATTCCCTATCCTTGAGTTACATGCTAGTGCTTAACCCACCAACCATCTACAGACATTGTATCCCCACGTAATACAGGCACCGGAGATACTTTTACTTTTTCTGCTTAGTGTTAAGTCGATTGACTTAATTTGTTGGTCATTAATGGTGAAGTGGTAAGCTTTGATTCTCCAGAAGACTTGGAAATTTCATCAGTTTCACTTTATAGATTAGAATTGAGAGTTCACATTATCATTAACATTATCATTGTCATTGTCAGGGTCGGGGCATGTCCCGACACTTTATTAATTTCGATTTTGTTAAAGGCTTTGTGGATTTTTGTGGACTTGGGTAGTGATGTTGGTTGATTATTTTTGGTTGACTATTGGTTATCGGTTATAGACATGTCTTAAATACTTTGATCTTATCTTATGCTATCTTATTATATATTTAGAATTCAACCACTGTTGGGTAGTGTGTGGTACTTTGGTTAGGTACAGAGGGTGGTCTCCGGTCCATAGTGGACTTAAGATACGGTCAGGCCCTGGTTTGGGTCATGACAAAAGTTGGGTTGTATGTGGTAAGAAGAAAAAAGAAAAAAATGGAAAAAGAGAAAACTGAAAAAGAAAAATAAAGAATATAAGAAACCGCATCCAACCTGAATAAGCAATAAAAAGAAAAAGGGAGAAATAAGAGAGGAATAAAGAAAAAGTTGGTTGAGAAGTGGGCCCTAAAATTTAATTATAGTGTCAAGGAGAGTTAGTCACTAATGTCCTAAATATAACACACCAGCCCCCAGGCGTAGGATACAAGCCGAATAAAGTCCTATACAGAACTTAGTCCAACTGTCTGAAAAACTAAGGTAAAGCAAATATGGGTAAGCCTATGGTATTTTATGGACATTAATTGGAACTTATTTTGTATGTGTAAGTGTCTCGTGATCATTCCTGCATTGAAATGAATAATCACATCGCGAGAGTGGGACTTTTTTCTTTTGAAGGTACATGGCTTGTGTTGCTAGTTGCTTATACATTCGGGTAGTATAGTTTGTACATATGCTTTATTGTTTGTTGCTAATATAATGCCATAGCTTGATTCTTTTGTGTTGCATTGTTGGGCTACATAAATCCTCATTGTTGGTTTCTAAAAGCTAAAAGGAGAAGGGGGGTCATTTTTTTGAGCTAAAACTGAGTTGACTGCCATAGGTACCTTAGGTTTCTCTTAGCTAAAAAATTTCATGCTATTTTTGTCATATTTTGTTTCCTGGGGACATGCAACCATTCTAAGTTTATGGTGTTTATGTGTCATGATTTCATGGCACTATTGGTGCTTAAAATCATAAATATGTAAGTACTTAGGTCTATTTTGATAGATATGATGTGCTTTTGTGTCTATGTTGCAGGAAACTAGGTTTTGGAGATTAAAAGAAGAAAAAGAGTTGAAGTCTTCAGAAAACCCCATCTACGATACCACCTACATGACGTAGGTACTACCTACAGCCACCGTAAGTGGCCTTGTGGGTCTCAGAGATGGCAAGTTCAGAGATCCTGAAAGTTGATTTTATGTCTGATGTTGATGGAGGACTACTTATTGGGGCATAAGTACTACATACACCTCTGTAAGTACCCTTATGGGTGTTAGAGATTGAAGATTAGAGGCTCTGAAGTTTTGAAGATTTTTCTAACAATGACTAGGAGGCTACTTATGATCCATAAGTCCCACTTACGCCCCATAAGCGCCTTCGTGGGTGAAATTATGAAGCATGCTGAAACTCTGAAGTTTTCCTATAACTTAAGACATGCAGTTATGGGGTGTAAGTTCACTTACAGCCCATAAGTGGGTCCATAAGTGGCCACCAACCTAGTTTTCCTTATTTATTTTGTTTGGGATTTTTAGGATTTTGATGTAAACTATAAATACCCTTTTAATGTTTCTATATTAGTTTACGCACTCTTTACATTTACAAACATATATTGATTTCAAGATTTGACTATTGATCTTGGAATCCTTTGTTCTTAATTATTTAGTTGATTATTAATTTGAGACTTTGGGTTTTGTTCTTCAATTATTGTGAGATTGTTTCTATGCTTTCTTTTATGAATTCCATGGATTTCCTTGAAACTATACGCGGCTAAACCACCTAAGTAAGGTTATGGGAACCCTGGCCGGATAACGAAGAAGAGAAAGTGTGAAGTCTTTCTAAATTAGTATTTATGCATGTATTGTGGCCTTCTTTGGATTGTATGCTTTTTTAACTACTGCAGAAGTTAAGAACTTGCCTATATTTGAGATCATCTTCACAAGAGAGGTTAAGATTAGAAAAAAAAGATTACAACAGTAATTCGAGGCTACCAACCCTCGTCTAATCAACTTGAAACCCAAAAGGAGATAGTTGAAACGGATAAAAGACAAGGTAAGGCAACATTTCGAGACTTGCAAAGTAAAGAGTGAAATTTACCAGGGCATTCACAAGACGGTTGGTGATACCTATCTTGTCAGATTTTGTATGTAGTACATTGAGATAGTCGGATTAAGCACGATAAGTCTACAAAGTTAGGAAGCCTGGGGAACATAGTCCTAGTATTCTTCTAAGATTAATTTCAACTAAAGTAATCAAGACTTATTGCTACTTTATTGTTTTCACTGTAAAAAAAAAACATTTAGTTTTCCTGCTTTTTTTGGCTACTTTAGCAGATTCGTAAGAGACATTCGACCCATTCTCTATGGATTCGACCCTAGCCTCTATTGGGTTACTATATTTGACATCGACTCATTATACTTCAAGGAGTTGTAGTTTTGGGTGATATCACACTTCCTTGAGATGTTCGAAGAATAAACTCAATCATCTTAGCATGATCCACTATACTCTGAAGCATCTCCCCTGACATTACCTTCTGGGTAGTAGCAAGCTGAAGCAAATCATCCAACCCCTCACGAACTTCCAAATCTTCTCAGGATTGATGGCAATATTCGCGTAAGAATATCAAGATAAGTCATGGAAATGTGCCTCATACTTCGCAATAAAAATGGAGCCCTATTCCAAGTGATCAAACTCATATCTTATCTAATCCCTCAAACTGTAAGGCACAAATCTATCCAACAAGGCCTCAGCAAACTCATCCCAAACCATTTCTGGCAAACCAAGAGGTCTGTAACTAACAAGTAACCTCCACAAATCCCTAGTTGCATCTCTCAATTGGTAAGTAGTGTAAGCAACCCCATACTACTCAAGATATACAAGATTATGCAACTTATCCATATAATAAATCAAGAACTCAAACGAGTGAATCTCTCAAACCTTTTTTGATCCTCAAAAGACATAACTATACTCCCAATAGTAGGAAGCATAGTGAATCTGGTTGGTTAAGATCCCACCTGAGGGGGTAACATAATAAAGGCTAAACTCATGATCTCAGAATACCAAACTTACATGCCAATAGAGAAGGAGGAACAACACTCAGAGTCTACGAAGTACCATAATCAGATATCATTACCACTGGAAGATCCATATTCAGAACCAAAGAAACACCATAGGCAGACTCTAGCATAGATAAACGTACAATACTCGGAGTTGGATGAACACTAGGTTCACTTAAAGGAACACCCTCCAAATAGGTAAGCAAGGGAATTAATAACCCCTCTAAGATAGGGGTAGAAGAACTCTATGGGACCTGATTAGGCCTCATATCTCTAGCATGCTCAACCTGAGGCTCAGGGGAGAGCCCCCTAGTACTATCTCTGGAAGGGGAAGATCTTCGTATCCGTCTACTACCTGGGGCCCGTCCATAACTAAAAACTCACCCTCTAGACTGAACTCTCTCCTTGGATGATGGTTCAATATCTCAAGCCTCACGGGATCTAGTCCTCACCATTTACGCAGAAAAGAGTGAAATATAATTTAGAACACATGGTATCAAATATTTTCATGATAAGGAACAAAACAATGAAGTTTCCTAAATATATATTATAGCCTCTCAAAGATATATACGTATGTCTACGTACCAATCTACGAGACTCTATGAGACACCCTATTCTTACGTTGATGAGACCAATGAACCTGGCTACTCAGATATGAATTATCACAACCCAAAAATTAAAAGTCATGATGGCACTTGTCGCGGCAAGCCTTGATAAACAAGTCTATCACCTAAACTTATAAGATAAGGGAAAACAATATCAAAACCTAAGATATGGCTTCTAGAATGAAGCCAAACCACATAATATAATAACAGCAGAAAAATACATAACAAAGATATCGTAAATCTCCCAAAATTTGGCATCATAGTATAAGAGCCAACTAAGTACAACTTGAAGTCAAAATATACAACTGATAGCTCAACAAGCATCTGTCTTTGAATATAGAAATAAGACATAAACTAAATAAAAGAAGGTAGTAGATCAACTCTAGAAGCATAGACCTACCGCTACCTCGAAAGTACTTCTAACACTGCCCAAATCAGCTACCGTGCAACACACTCATACCTGGATCTGTATCACAAGGGTGCAGTAGGGGTGAGTATAGTCCTTTGTACTCAGTAGGTATCATAAGCTAACTAGGCAAAGTAGAAAATAAAGTATATAAAATACAAACTATAGGCACATCACCTGTAGTAAAAAAATGTCTCAAATGCTAGCCCACACCATCTCTACTAACCATTCTAAAATATACATATATACCAAATACAAGAACCAAAAAGATACACAAATAGATGGATATCAAATCAAGAACAAAATACAACATAAAATGTGCACAATGTACAAAAATGCAATGAAAATAATGATAATGATGTAATGCAAGAGGTTGTCGCACAACCTCTGTAGACACCTACCGATCTGTGCTCCTAAAGTAGGAACCATGGGAGGTTCGTCAACCTATATACAATCCAATAACCAATACCAATATAATATCTAAAATATCTCTCCAACATAATATCTTATTTTCTATCATAAAAAGATAGTATTTCCACAGAGGCACCAATGTTTTATGAATTTATATGATATAAAGATGTAATGCTCATAATCAACCAGAATGAGAATTCTAAATCCAATCAATATACCAACCACGTGAGCCAAAATTCACTCAATAAGTCAACCATCCGTGATCCAATATATTCCATATACCAATAGAGTAAGATATCTAATAATATGCCATTTGACACCACATAAATACCAACTTAGACATTTTTTCCACCAAGAACAAAATAGTCAATTACATAAATACCAGGCCAATAACATTATATAAGACCCCATACGGTCACACATAGCAACTAATGTCTCAAAACAATCAAATAACAACAACGTAGGCACTTACATGAGCACAAAACAATAATAAAGCAATTTTCATAATTAGTTTCCATACTCATAATGTGCTTTTATATCAATATTAACTATCCAACCCAATCTAAATAAAGCTACATCTAAATCTACCCAAATAAAGAGAAACTAGGTCTGAAAGCCTTCAACATAGAGCTTTCATCTTATAAATGGACTCGAAATCAACTAAAACATACTAATATGGAATCTACGCGTCGAAAAAAAGCTAATGATACTTATATTATCCATTTTCAGGTCTGGCCAAAATGGACTTCCGAAATGAATTTTCAAGAAATCAATGATTAAAGAAATCCATAGAAGAAAACTTCAGTAAAAATAGATTGAAATTGAGGTTTAAATCAAAGAATTATGAATTTAGGCCTTTCGGGCCAAAATCCCAACTTCTACTTTTGAAATCAAGTTTTAACAAGATTTAAATGAGAAGAATAAAAGAAAAATAATTGAAATAAGGATTTAGAGCTTTCCCAAGCTTGAAAATGGAAGAAATCATCCAAAAACTCTAAAACCCGAAGCTCCAAGTATCAAAATCGTGAAAATCAAGAAAAAGGGTGAAACACCCTGGATTTTGGCCCTTGAAAAATTTTCTGAGTTTTGAGCTTTCTGCACTAGCAACGACTCACTTGATGAGTCATAATGTGTCTTTACGGATCATAAGACCCAGTCATAATGAGCCCAGAAGGATTTGCCTAAGTCACTACTTTGATCATAGTTCCGAGTCGTAAGGTGTGGTTAAGAGTCGATGGATGACTCGTATCCAAGGACGACACTTTTTCATTTCTTAAGTTGAGGGCACTTTGGACATTTTTCACTTTAACCCTTTTAACCTCATGAGTTAAAACCATCTTTGGGACTTTATTAGCTTATTATTCTCTATTAAATACTCATAAATACTCTCTAAAATTTTCCATTCAAGTTAAAGCTAGGGTTCCAAGAGAGGTGGACATCTAGGGTTCCAATGGTGTTTTCTTCCCCAAATTTCTTGGTATTTGAGGCATATTACTTTTTTCTCATTGTTAATTTATTAAAATCATATGTTTTAAAGTATTTTTCATGAGATATTCATATTGGTTTTATAACAAGGGTTGAGGGTTTGAATATTTGTTGTTGAACAATGTTTTCTTATGGTTTATATATGATTAATCATGCTTTAAATATGGTTTTGAACTTGCGGATACATGGGGATGGTGATTAAACTTAGGGGTTATGGTTAACCCCTAATTTGATAATTTTTCCTTGATTATGGTTTTGTAAATTGTATGCCTTAACATGTTTGTAAAGTTGTCGACAAAAACGTTTTTGCACATAGTTTAGTTTACCCACTTGTAATAATGCATTGGTATAAAAAAAATAATGAAGCATTCATGTTTTCCTTGAAAGGCCTTGGTGGCCATGTATTAATGATAGAATTAGAACCTTGTGGGTTCTGTTGATTAAATGGGTTTGAGTCCCGAGTGATTGATTATTTGAATATCTTTTGACCTGTTGGTTCAAGTCCCAATTGGTTGAGTAGATAACATGTCATGATGCTATTAGCTTGCAAGCGAGGTTGGTATGGCGATACCAACGGGATGCCTTGCTGTGTAATTGGTTTAATGAAAATGAGAATATGTGTTAAATATTTTAATTAGGCTTAAAATATGGTTGTGTAGATAATCGTGGAAGGTGGAAGTCCCGGGGGGACTGACACTGGAAACTACGCTAGTCAGTGCGGGGGTCGTTATGGCTTAAGGGTTTAAGTCACCTTAATAAGACCAGGTGGTTTGAATCCACCTTATTGCTATCATTATTATCGGAGGTTTTGAGTCCCCCATATTATATTTCATTATCGGGTGCTTAAGTCACCTTGGTATATGATTGGAGGGTTTGAGTTCTCTATGCATATAGATATGATCTTTCTCTGATTTATGCGACTACACGCACTGGGGATAGACCAGTGGGGTGAGAATTGTGGCCCATATAGCCCGTGGGTACTATTATTATGATGGTTAAGCTACAAAACCTAGGTTAAGATTTTCAAACGTTTATGTTAAGCCTTGTTACTTATCCTGGCATATGATATAATATATATGTATGTGCATTTGGTTATGTGCACTAGATTTTTAATGATGTTAAACTGTTGATCATGGTATTATGTTATCCTTATCCCTGAGTATCATGATAGTGTTCACCCTGCTAACCATCTTCGAATGTTGTATTCCTATATGATGTAGGAATTGGCCATACTTCTACTTCTCGTGCACAGTGACTCGGATTTGAGGTCAGTTCGTGAATTTACATTGAAGTGGTGAGCTTCCATACATCGGAAGTCTACATTTCATGTTTTGGTCTTCTAGGTCTCATCTTGTTTAAACGTGTTTTTGTTATAGTCAGGGGCATGTCCCAACACCTTATTGGTATTTAGTTTTTGTACTTTGTTTAGAAGGCTTTGTTAGATTACTGTGGATTTGGGTGATGTTTGTCGGTTGTTGGTTATTGATTATAGAAGTATCTTTTATTCTATAAATTTATCTTATTATATATTCGAAATTCATCCGATAAGAATGATATTGTAGGAGTTAGTTAGGTGCAATGGGGTGATCTCCAGTCCCCAGTGGACTTAAGATACCCATCACAGTCAGGCCCTGGTTCGGGTTGTGACAAAGGGGCATCTAAACCACCCATGTTTTGCATAAGCGGACACTGAGCCACTTAAGGGACACACTCCAAGGCTGCACATGTCACTTAAGTGAACCCAAGGCCGCTTAAACAACACTCTCTGGTGAAGCCAGGTCACTTAAGTGATCGGTAGGCTACTTAAGAGACACTTCTAAGTCTCCGCGGATCCCTCGAGATTCATCCAGAATCCTGAGAAAGCAAACGAACTATGTAACCCTATCAAATTCAATGCTCTGGACTCAATGAAGATATCAAATTTTTGAAAAAAAATATTGCTTTCAAAAAATTGACCCCCGAGATCTAATTTTATAACTTTCTAAACTGAGGGTCGACATTTTGAATCTGCTGGTAGTCCATTTTGCCATCCGGTGTAGAGAACAATAAATGTTGATCAAAGTCAACTAATAAGCCTTTTAAACCTCTAAAAATCACAAACTAGAACAAATCACACCAAAATCCGTTGGGTATCGTGCCAATCTTCTCCACGCCCCCAAAAAACCACAAAGTTACCACATGGAGGAATAAAATGGTCAGATCATATAGAAATAAATAATTCACAAAAATTGCCAAAAATTAAGTAATTACATCCATTCCCCTGAGTTTCAAGTGCCCTCATTAGACCCTGGCTCTTAGGTCGGAAACTCTCTATCACTCTATCTGAGTACTCTATTTCCTCCTTAGAATCAAACTCTTAATGCCTAGAAGATTTACCTCAGGCTCCCAATACATTCACATTTTCTGGTTAGTTACAAACTACTTAGTAAGCAACCCAATCTTAGTCCTCAACTGTTCTACCTCTTAAGCTATTGATTTATCTATGGCTCTATGCTCACAGGAAGCACTAAGAGCATAAGTATTGGCTGACCGATCCACTGCCCAAGTATAAAAACTCAACTGGTTTTAGTATTTCTATCTAAAATCTCTGCAGCTTGTTCCCATCGAAGACTCAAGAAAGTCCCACCAGTAATAGTAATAGCGACAACCTTGGTATTTACATTCAAGGCTCTATAGATTATCTCCAGCAAGTTCCTTTATGAAATTTTGTAATTGGGATCATTCATCAGCTTCTTCTTAACCTCAACCACGTCTCGTACAATAACTCTGAATGTAACTATCTGAAATTATAAATCTTATCCTTTAACTGCAGTATTCTATAAGGCAGAAAAAATTGATCCAAGAACTGTGCTCTCAACTCATTTCAAGTAGTAATGGACCCATGAGGCAGTTTTCCTAACCATAAGGTCACTTTATTTGTAAGAGAGAATGGGAACAACCTGAGTCGTAGAGCTCCCTGACTTACCCCTGACAGATTGTATGAAGTGAAAATGCCAATAAAGTTCATAATGTTCATGTTTGCATCATCAGTAGGTGGACCATCAAACACAACCTTCAGATTAAGCAACTAAATCATTGCACTCGTAATGTCAAATTTCATCCCTTGTGGAAACTCTAGAGGAATGATAGCTCCTATCTCAATCGATTCAAGATACCCTATATTTTCTTCCAGATCATCATAAACTGGAAAGTACTGATAAGTGGGTGGCTGAACTCTATTCTTTCTAAGTTTGTCCCTATCGAGTGCTGCTCAACGATCTTCGTCTTTCTTTCAATCCTTTCTTCAGCATGTCGGGCAAGTACCAACCTCTCATTTTATTTAGCTATTAATCGGGCAGTGGTTTGTGCGTCAGTTTTTTGAATACCATGTAGAGGTGGAGGATTCAATGCATCTGGGTCATTATGAATCCCTTCATGTCGGGCTTTATGCTCATACTCTTCCTCTGTTTCCATCTTATGATATTGTAAGGTACGTTCAAGCTCAGGATCAAATGGAATCAGGGGATTGACTTGACTTTGAGTACTAGCGTACACTGGTGTATACCCTAAAAATAGTAGAAAATAAAAAACCAACAACCTCAATCGATTAATCTATAATCATATTCCCCGGCAACAGCGCCAAATTTTGATGTCACCTAAATTCCATTTTCCTACAAAACCAACACAAAAGCACATCACATCTAACAAAAATACCTGAGTACTTGCATAATTTCCTTATTTTAAGCATAAAAAATTCCATGAAATCACGGCACATCAGTGTGCTGTAAAAGGACACCTGTACTACTGCATACCTAGGCCATCATGATTGAAATATTTTATCCAATAATGATCACTTATGAACCCTTTAGGTACTAAAGATGTTTTTTTGGGTCCTTCTCTTCTGTAAAGTCACCAGTATGTTGATATATATGGATAGAGAAGGCTATGTTTTAGGATTCTTTTAAGGTGAGAAGGGTCAAAACTTATAACTATTGTGTTGTCGTTTTTTTAGTGAAAGTGGGTACAGGGTAGTTCCACTGGTTGTGTCTGTATTTAGGAACAAAGCATTTTGGCCACCTAGAAAAGATAGATCAATGGCATTGTTCTGAACTCGCCAAGCTTTTTGATAGTAAAGAGTGGCTTGTATGACATCTCTAGCTTGTGGAGCTCCAAATATTTAGACCTAGATCTTTTATGCCTCCATCAGATACAGATTATAGAGGGATATGTTGAAGTTGAGAAATACAGTGACAAAGATTGTCTCAACGTTTAGGGTGATCTCCTGCGTAACCAACTTCGCATGTTTGTATTCGTTATATCTAGTATCAAGAAGTGAAAGATGCAAAATAATGGGTTGGACTTTTCTTTCGTTATACGTCAATGTAACTCTGACACCACAAAATGAATATGGGTGAAGCCTTAGTTTTTTCACTGTCACGAAAAATCCTCTTAACATCTACAGGTGATGAGTTGTTCCTCTTGAGTTGCACGAAAATGGTGCTAGTCAAGTTTTGATTCATTAACATATTTCTTAACACCTTTTGACTTTTGTTGGACCAAAGAACGAATTTGCAACCACAAATTGCCTAACTTTCTTACAAACGCTAATTATGAAGTTAGTACTCCATTGCTCTAGTGGCATTTTCTTATCGGAAAAAGCCTTAACTCAGTAGTATATACGTAGCAGATCCTCCTCACTTGCAAAAGGATCCTAATTTTGCATTTCTCTCCAGTAATACAACAACAATTTACTATTTTCTGATGCTCCAAGCATTTTTATTTGCATGTAATTTTATTTCAATAGATATCCTAGTAGCTGATCTCGGTCTTACACTCGTCTCGGACGCGTTTAGATTTGTTCCTTTTACCTTTTTTAGGTGTTGTTTGGTTATGGGATAAGACCAAATCTAATACATGAATAAATTGGTTATTTATATATTAATTTTATACAATCTTTGGTAAGCATGGGGGATAAAAGTTTTTTATGTGTTAATTTTATACAATATTTTGTTGGTAGACGTTCAAATATTATATAAAAGTTATTCATGTATTAATTTTATATGGTGTTTGATTTTGTTTTTATAATCGTACATAATTAATACTTACATAACTTTGAGGGAATCGTTATATAATTTTTATGCGGGATAAAGGTGAAATAAGTTATGTAAATATTAATTATACATGAATTAAAAAATAAATTACACATTTATCCTTATTAATTCAGTCCTAAAATCTTTTCTTTTTTCATTGTTTTACTAATTCACATTTATTCACTATTTTAAATTTTCCTTGTATCTGATAGCATGCTATTACTATTATATATAAGTGTGAGTGGCAGCTGAAAGCAGGTAGCTGTAAGCAGATAGCTGGTGGTCGACATGCCTGCTTTCACCTGTCTGCTTGTTTCATGATTTTACTATATCATCCCTAATTCATTTCGTGATTTTACTATATCACCCCTAATTAATTATTATATGATATTTATGTATTAAAAAACTAATAATATACAATAATTATAAAATAGACATTTAGAAAGTAAAATAGACATTTACGACGTAGTTGTTTGATCTGTTTTAATCGTGATTTTACTATATTACCCTTAATTAATTTCTATATGTCATTTATGTATTAAAAAATTTAATAAAAAAATTAAAATAGACATTCATGACATGACTGCTTCAGCTGCTTCAACCGTGATTTTACTATATCACTCATAATTAATTAGGCGGTCGATATGTCTGCTTCCACCTGCCTGCTTATTTCATGATTTTACTATATCACCCTTAATTAATTATTATATGACATTTATGTATTAAAATAATAATAATAATAATAATAATAATAATATATAATAAAAAATAAAATAGACATTTATAAAGTAAACTAGACATTTATAACATAGCCGTTTCAGCTGTTTTAACCGTGATTTTACTATATTACTCTTAATTAATTTATATATGTCATTTATGTATTAAAAAATTTAATGAAAAATTTAAAATAGACATTTATGACATGACTATTTCAGCTGCTTCAATCGTGATTTTACTATATCACTCATAATTAATTATTATAAGTTATTTAAATATTAAAAAATTAATAATATTTAATAACAAAAATAAAACAGACATAAATAATAAATTATTTTATGATGTTTTAATATGTTATTTAAGTATTAGAAAATAATAATATTAAATAAAAAAGATAAAATAAGCATAAAATGATAAAATATTTTTTGATGTCTTAAATTAACTTGACTTCTTATATAGGATCACTTAAAACATAAATTAATTAGGGATGATATAGTAAATCACGAAACAAGCAGGCAGGTGGAAGCAGGCATGTCGACCGCCAGCTGCCTGCTTTCAGTTGTCACTCACGCTTATATATAGTAGTAATAATTTGATTATGTCACTTCTAATTAGTAGAATAGAAGAAAGAATATTATAAACTATAATAATTAAAAGCTTAAATTATTTAAAAAATATAATTGGTTATCAATGCCACAAAAGTTTAAGCAACTTAAAATATTGTTATATAAATTTCATCAATCTAAATATAATAATATATGTCTAACTTAAAATTTATCAATCAAATAAATGAAGGTATTAATTAACTAATAAAATTATATGTAACGTAGAATTTTAAAGAATCAATATTAGGCCGTGGATAGCACTGCGTAAGCTGCCTAGTTTGTATATATGTATGCGTTGCCTCACTGTTTTACTAATTCATATTAAAAACTTCTGTTTTTTTAAATCAACTATTCGATAGAATTTTATACTATTTGTTTACTTATTTATTTAGAAATATTATATGTTAATTTGTAATAAATTAAATATTCAATAATCGTGTATTATAATTTCTACATAGTTAAAACCTACATAAATAATACCTACATAACTAAAACTCGCATAAATAATAGTGACATAACTAATACCTACATAGCTAATATTTGCATAACTAATACCTACATAACTATTACTTGTATAACTAATCTCTGCATAACTAATACATGCATTACCAATACTTACATAACTAATACCTGCGTAATTCTAGGTAGTAACCAAACAACCCCTTAGTTTATTTACATTATATCTTGTTCATTTTTGCTATCTATTAATATCCAAACCGCTAATGAATCGGATCTAATAAAACAAAAAATTATAATGCAATGTTTTTAACCCCCAACAAATTCAACTGCACCAATTTCAACATAAACAATTTCATTCTGAGTTCATCCCAAGGTCCAAGAAAAAAATAAACAAATTATAAATTGTAATTTTTTACAGATATAAATTTATTTTGGTTTTGAATTGATAATTTAGAAATCTTTTATAAAAATAAAATGTCCACCATAATTACTTGATATGATTAATCTATCGCAAAACCGATTTCATTAAAAGAACATAATAATTAATTCAGTAAAATTTAATTTATTTGGATTAGTTAGATTTTTTAAATAGACACCTACTAAATGACACGGTAATAGGCGACAGAGACCAGCAAGTACACCTGCCTTTGCATTTTTTTATTTCTACTAGTTTAGGTGTACGTGTTTTGCACGTATATATAGTTAATTAACAATAAATAAATATCAAAAAAATAAATTATTGTGTGTACGTTATATTATTAAGTTAAAAAATTTAAAAATCAACATTAATTTTAAAACAAAATGTGAAAAACATGATAATTCGTGATACATTTTCTAATGTCTCTTTTAATTATTATAGACTTGTGAAATATACTAAAATATACTTTAATCTTGTAGTTTTAAATATATTGTATGAAAATTTAGAAATAGAGTATTTTAAAAAAAGATATTGAAATGAACTAAAAAAAGGTAAAATAAACAATACGTGTATCACTTTCATATGCTAAAACAATAAGACATTTGTGTGCTAGAGTATGTATATATACGGGAAGACATTTTTTCGTGTAATTTCTTTGACACCAACCATTGATTGAGCCAACAAATACTCTTTCTTTTAAGAGTTTTTTAGGTTTCATGTCTTATAGAGGTTTTTAGGTTTCATGCCTTATAGAGTTTTAAAATAGTACTGCTCCTTTAGGTATACATTTGTAGTACTTTCTAGCTAATTAAGATTTAATAAACTTTTTTTAGTTGCTTTCAAAGTTTTAAATATTTTTTAAAAAAATCCAATAAAAAAATAATTTTTTTTAAAAAATATGATTAAATCACAGTTAGTACAAAAGATTTTTAAAAAATTTAGATGAAAATACATGAAAAAAAATCACGATATTTAAAATTAAGGAACAATATGAAACAAACTAAATAACCATTATCGTGCCTCATTTCAGTGCTCAATTAACTTGAAGTATCTAACTACAAAAAAATACAAAAAGATAAATAAGACTCGATTAGAAAATAACAATTAACAGCCTAATGATCTATATTTAAATTGTCAGAACCCTCTATGAAGGGTCGAATCAATTATTATACTGTATTTGTATTGTTGGATGGAATTCGCTATTTAGGAGAAGAAATCAATTAATAAAAAATACTATAAAAAGTCAAGTTATCAATCTTTGATCTTTATCGGCTACTTCATTCGGCAACAACATGCTTGTTTCGTTCAATTTTCTGTTAAAAATAATCACCTAAAAAGGAAACACGAAAATTATCAGAAGAAGAAAATTCATTGTTCAAATTTTCACCTAGGAAATTAAAGGCAGAATCCAAGGTAGAAAGAATAACGATACATAATAAATGCAAGAAAATTAAATAAAACTCAAAATAAAAAAATGGATAGATAAAAAAAAAAAGATATATATACAAATCTACATCAAAATAAGAAAAAATTCTGAAGTTTACCTCAAATCAAAAGGAGTAATTCTCAAAATTGTTGATGGCCTTTTTATACCTACAACCAGTGATTAAAAAAATTTAATGATAAGCCAAACAACTAATAAATAAAAATCAAATCTCCTAAAAACCTAATCTGATGAATAATCCTCAGAACGTAGTACACATAGTATTTTAACCATAAATCATAGATAAAAAATCTTTAATTAATAAGATAACTAATTATTATACATTTAGAATGACCTATCAATGTTTCGTAACGAAATTCGACGATCCAAATAATTTATCCAAAATTATAAATAAGTCAATTTCATTACTAATTATCATGAATTCCGAATGACCAATCAATTTCTCATAACAAAATATTACGATCTAAATAATCTGTCCAAAATTGTTAATAATTCAATTTCAAATCAATAATTGTATATGAAATACTATAAACAAAATTCACAAAGAAATTTCTCAATTTATAATTGTTTATTAAAAAATACATTATTTATTATTGTAAACTTCAAAACCAGTCTGAAATTTTAGAAAACATACCTCTAGACAAATTCACTTTAAGAACCTGCAATTTTGATAAAGAATATGAATGTTGTATTTATAGTGAAAAACATAAGAGAAAGTAATAAAACAAACATTAAGATGTATTATAAAAGAAAAATTCGTAAAGAAAGAAAACCTAAAAATACAAAAGTGATAAAGTTCATGAATGATATTGTGTAATAATATTTTTTATATATATAGGAGACCCTAAATCAAAAAGAAATTAAAAAAGTAAATATTATCTAAACCAAAAAAGAACTAAAAAAGTAAATATTATCTAAACCAAAAAAGAACTAAAAAAATAAATATTATAGATTCCAACACCTAAAAAAAATAATTAAAACATAAAAAAAATTTAAAGTAAAAAACAAATAGACTCCTACTTAAAAAAAAATATTATGTAAATCAAAAATATAAAATTTTGTAAAGTAGAGTTATAGAGCATTTTAGCACTGTAATGTGATTTGGATAAAAACAATAATTTAAGAATAAATAATAATTTTGAAACTTATGCTCCTAAAATATATTATAGTATTTATGTAATTATAAGAGCTTTTACTAATAATAAAAAGAGAATTCAAATCTCTATTTTGGTTCACCTGACTTTTAAAAAAATTACTAATCAAAATTTAGTATATTTATTTTATTAAGATTCCATATATTCTACTGGTTATTTCTTTCCATATATTTCAAAGGTCCTTAATTTCTATCTCATATATTTTAGGAGTATTTAATTTCAATTCATATATTTTTAGGAGTCCTTAATTTGATTAAATAATAAATTTATTTTAAAAAAAAAGAAGTGAAAAGACAATTTTATCTATTGCAGAAACTTTTAATGAATGATAAAAAGTTCAAATTAATTTTCTAAGGGCCTTCACACTTTTAATATATTATAGATATACAACAACAATCTATAATATATTATAGATATATTATAGATATAGATATAGATTATAAATTATATGACATGTCTGCTTCACTTTTAATTAATTATTATAAATTATTTATATATTAAAAAATCAATAATATTTAATTAAAAAAATAAAATAGACATTTATGATATATCTGTTGTATTAGAAGTGTGAGTAAAGTAGCTTAGTTTCAACATGTCTATTTGAGGAGCTTGTTCTATGATTTTAATATATCACCCCTAATTAATTATTATAAATTATTTATATATTAAAAAATTAATAATATTTAATAAAAAAATAAAATAGACATCTATAACATGTCTGCTTCAGCTGCTTCAATTATAATTTTACTAAATATAAGTTCTAATTAATTATTATAAGTCATCTGAGTATTAAAAATTTAATAATATTTAATAAAGAGGTAACCTGATGTTTTACATGAGACTCACTTAAAAATTTAACTCTTAATGTTTTAAATTAACCTGATGTTTTACATGAGACTCACTTAAATTTTTTTCACAAGTATCTTTTAAAGTAATTTTACTATATCACTTTTAATTAGTTGTTGTAAGTCATTTAAGATATGTATGCATCACTGCTTCAATCGTGATTTTATTATATTAACCATAATTAATTATTATGATCATTTAAGCATTCTGCCACTTAAATTAAAATACAAAAATATTATAAAAGAAAATAATTTAAAAACTTAAATTATTTCAAAAATATGATTGACTATCAATGCTGCAAAAGTTTGGACAATGAGAGTAACATATATTATTTAAAAGTTACATAAAAAGTATTATAAATTACAACGGTTAACAACTTAGAATATTTTTAAAAAATTTAATCTATTCTGTATTTCAAAAAAATATGTAATAAATATTATAAATCACAATAACTAATAACTTGAAAAAATTAAAAGATATAAAATATTTGGTTGATTCTTTAAATTATATCAATCTTACTCTAATTGAATAGAAGAAAATTATAATAAATCACAATAATTAAAAATTTAAATTATTTTAAAATATAATTGACTATGAACGGCACAAAAAGACATGTCTATTTCGCTGTTTCAATTGTGATTTTATTATATTATGGTCATCTAAGCATTAAAAAATTAATAATATTTCATAAAAAGGATAAAATGGGAACAAAATGATATGTCAACATAAAAAAATTGATTAACTATCAAAATTATATTAGTGTCACATAAATTGAGATGAAACGGAGGAACACATAAGGTGACATATATCATTTAAAAATGAAATAAAACCATTGCAAATTATAATAATTAATATATATATATATATATTGATTGTCAAAATTTTATCTGTGACGAAAAAAGTATTCTTATTTTATTGATAAATTATGTAAAAAATATTATAGATCATATAATTAACATCATATAAAATTAACAAGATACAAAAAATTTAGATGACTCCAAATTATATTAGTCAATTAAATTGAAATAGAAAAAATATTATAAAGAATAAAAATTAAAAATTTAAATTATATTAATAATTAATTTTTTAAAATTTATTTTTATCACATAAATTGAAATAACATATATTGAGCCTGTCTAGTACTCTGTCTCAAAAGGCATGAGAAAATGGAAAAGTGATCCTCCTTCCATTATAAACAGAATGTTTTTTTTTTTTTTTTAGTAATTTCTAAATTTTAACTGGGCTGTTTAAGATTGTTATATCAATGAATATTTGATATATTTTAATTCAAGTTAAAATAGTTCAAACGAATTAAATGAGAAGGATATATTTTAGCAAGTTTCGCGGCAAGATTTGGATCTTAACTCAAAGTTCTACCCACGTGTCGGCTAATATGCTCTCTCATATGCGCCAACAGGGTATTGACATGTACACACGTGGAGGGTCATGGTAAAAGTAAAAAAATGTCAACTGGTACTTTTTGGATTAATGCTCGTATACGAAAATTTTTATCGTGAGATAAGTCATGTAATAGTTATATATGTTATAAATATATTTACATTATACTGAATGTTTATTAAAATTTTTTTTAATATTTATTAAAATTTGAAGTATTCATTTTTTATTTAAATTAGGAATAAATTTTTCCTTTAAATAGAGGAAATTTGTTCATTGTATTTACAATGATATGATCTCTCATCCCTTATGAGAAGAAATAAGAATTACTCTTTCTCTACTCTTCTTCTTTAGTCTTTGTTATTTTATAACACGTTATCAGCACGAAACTCTGCCAAATAAGGTGAGATTATAAATCTAAAGGTCAAGGTTAGTAATTTCTTATGTTATTTGTATTTTTCTATTAATGATATAATTATTGTTGGATTTAAGGAAAATAATTCGTTTGAAACCATTTATATTTTAAATTGATTCATCAAGAACAATATTATCAAAAAAAATGATAATATGTTGGGTTTTCAGTCCCATCGATTCATGCCTAAGACGCCTTTATATGGATCAAATGTTGAGTTTGAATCTCAATACACCATATTGATGATATTGTGATAGCTAAGGCAAAATAATGGGTGTTTGATGAAAAGTTTGAAATTCGACCAATTGAATATGCTTCATTCCATGAAGTGAATGTTGTAGCAATATATGATAAGTCTGAAATATGATAACTTACTTCATTCTTGAGGTGTATGTAGTAGCAGTGCATAATATGTCTGAAAGAAGGCAAGTGATTGAATGCACGAATATACGCGTGGAGGGACAATAGGATAATGATCATCAAAAGTGATGATATTTTCACACGCTTATATGATTATAAGATATGCTAGAGAAAAATTCTCTACATTATATGTATGCCTCGATTTGCTTCTGAAGTAGCAAAATCTTGAAAGAGGTTATAAGTTATCATAATTTGATAGGTTTAAGGCACGATTATATTCCATTCTTGGGGAATGAAAAACTTATTAATGCAAACGTGCACTTGATTGTGATTGTACCACAACTCACCTCCGGAGGTTGAATAATTTTGAAATCTACTTCTAAAATAGTAAATCTAAAATTTATTCATGTAATAGTAAATCTGAAATTTACTAAAGAAAAAGTACATGTCATGGTAAACTTGGAGTTTACTAGAATAAAAGTTCATAAATTAATATGAACGATTGTGACATCTCGAAGATGTGCCTGTATTGAAGAACTAGAAGATTCTTCAAGAATTGTTTATGTCGTTTGTTCTCATGACAAGTTGGTTGGACTAACTAATATTGGGATTGGATCCCTTCAAATCTGAAAATTATAAAAGGTGAATAAGGGCCCGTTCACCTACCATGTAATATGTTGAAAAGATGCATCAATAAGATGATCACATGTACATTCATGGTCAATCTACGTTTGACATTCATAAAGTTACTTGTTCAATATAAATTGAGCATAATTTTCAGATTATGTAATCAAGATAATTCATCTTGATGATGATGGTTTAGCATAGAATGTCTTCAATAAATATCTAAATATTGTTAATGAGAACAAAATTTAATATATTGGTCTGAAATATGATATATTGCAATAGCATTTGTATGCATTAGACCAATAAATTATGATTATTTCTTCCCCCTCAATTGGTTCAAGGTCGAAAATCAATTATTCCATCTAATAATTTTGATGTGCGGTATACGATTAATGAATATACCATAATGCACAACGATGGATTTCTCAAAGAAGCAGAGGATGTATGTTAGTTTTCCTAACATAAGAGGGAGATTATAAGCCCTATGAAATATGTTAGGAATTATCACCATATCCTTATCCAAAAGATAATTCAAGTCAAATGCTGAAAGCATCTCATATTAAGTGCAAGTGCTCTTATTTTGTGTTCCTAAAAGACAAAGTCTATACATGTGTGAAGCATGGTAGATTGATCGATTCCAAATGAAATAGTCCTTGAAAAATAAGGAGCAAATAATCATAATAAGAAAACAATGAGCTCTTGAAAAGCCTACGACATACCACTTCATGAAACCTTATGAGAGGTTCATGTACCTGAAAATAATAAAGTGATGAAATCTCAAATGTTATATTGCATTGTGAACCGATACAAAATGATATATCATCAATATCTTTGACACAATATTGACGCAATGTTGTGAAAGATTATGAGGATCTGAATTTTACGTTAATTTAAGCATGCTAACGTAGAAACATTTATCAAGTGACATGAAAGGATACTTCTTTGTAAGTGAGAACTTATTTGATTTGCAGTCTAGACACTTGAAGATGTCACAAATAAAATGTTGAATATTGTCACTTTGACAAAATTTATATGAAAACTTCTTTAAGGATTCAAAATATACAAGTTTCTAGGAAACTTATTGATAATCCTTATATTGTATAAGCTTATAGCTTGAAAATTATTGAAACTCTTGGAGAGTTTTCAAAAGCAATAAGATTATTTGTTGAAATGAGAAATATACCAATTTGAATTGGTTATGAAGTACCATATCTTAGTATAATTGGTGCACTCATGTATCTTGTAAAAAACTATAAGACCCAATATAGTCTTTCGCTCAATTTGATAGCAACGTATATTTCTACTCCTACTAGGAGACAGAGAAATGGGATAAGATACATGAGTTTATTTTATCCTAAAGATTGCAGTCCGATCTTACTGGTCATGCTGATGTTGGGTACTCATCTAACCCGCATAAATCTCGATCTCAAACATACAATGTGTTCACATGTGGGGATACTGTCATATCTTGGAGATACACAAAGCAGTTTATCGTAGCCACTTCATCGAATCATGCTGAGATAATAGCTATTCATGAAGCAAGCCGAGAATGTGTATGGTTGAGGTTCATGATACATCTCATTCGAGAAAAATGTGGTGTGAAATATAACAATCTACCCACAATTGTATACAGAGATAATTCAACATACATAGGACATCTTAAGGGAGGATTCATAAATGGAGATAGAACGAAACACATTTTGCCAAAACTTTTCTACATATATGAGCTACAAAAGAATGATGATATTAATGTGCAACAGATTCATTCAACTGACAATGTGACTGATTTATTCACCAAGTCTTCTCCAATTACAACTTATAAGAAGATGATGCACAAGATCGAGATGCAAAGGTTCAAGGATGTTCTCATTAGGGGGAGTTAATATGCGCTGTACTCTTTTTCCCTTACGACGTTTTGTCCCATTGGGTTTTCCTTGTAAGGTTTTTAATGAGGCAACCGAAATGCGTATTATTATAGATGTGTACTCTTTTTCCTTCACTAGATTTTTTTTTCCTACTGAGTTTTTTCTAGTAAGGTTTTAACGAGGCATATTATCTACCAATTAGACATTCAAGGGGGAGTGTTATAAATGTATTTACATCATAGTGAATGTCTATCAAGATCTACTTTGATATCTATTAGGATTTGAAGCATCCGTCTTTTACTCAGACTAGAAGTAAATTTTCCCTATAAATAGAAGAGTTTTGTTCATTATATTTACAATCATATGATCTCTCATCCCTCAAGAGAAGAAATAAGAATTACTCTCTCTATTCTCTCTACTATACTTCTTTATTCTTTGTTATTTTATAATGAGGATATCTTTAATTAAAAAAAATTATATTGGTGGGTCTCAGTCTATGATAAATCCTCATTTCTCTTCTCACACATGTGTAAATATCACAACAGTAAAAAAAAATAAGATGAAAAATAGTAGTGTCCTAAAATGTATTCGGTTTTATCTCTTTCTCTCTCTCAGGCATCACTTATCCAATTTTCCTCGTGTATTTTGTTTTCCTTCTCTTTTTTATAGTCTTGATTTTCATTTGTCAAAAATCAAATAAAGACTAATAGATTAATAATATGTTAGTTTTATTTTCTTCTCTTTTTTTCGTATCTTCTTTCCTTGTTTATATTTTCTTAATTAATTTTTTACACGTCATAATTAGGAGTGAGCATAAATACCAAAAAATCAAAATATCGAATCGAATTAAATCATTTTAGTTTTTCGGCTTCAATTTTTTGATTTTTTAGTTTTTTTTTTACAATTTTGATATTTCGATTCGGATTTCGAGTTTTAGTTTCACATAATTCGATTTTTCAATTTAAACCAAAATTTTTAATATACCTTTTTGTAATTATATAATATATATTTAACTTTTAAGGCTTAGTAGAGTTTAGATACATTGAATTGAATGATTGAATTCATTAAAGGGAACACACCCGTCCCGCTACACTATATTATTTAATATATCTATATTATTAAATTAATATATTTTAAAAGGCTCCTTAATCAGTAAATTGATTTCATTCCAAAAGGCAAAGAAACCTAATTCCTAAATTCCTAAAGCCTGCTACTCATAATCGTTCATTATTCAACAAGAAACCAAGGCAAGAAACCTAATTCCTAAATTCAATATCTTAAGAACTCAACGAGGGTAACACCGGAGCAATGAATGGCAAAAGGGAATGACGAACGGGGGAACCAAGTCCAACGAACTAGGTACACTTTGGCCTTTGTTTATCTTCTATGTGAGATTAGTGTTGTGTTTAAATATTTTGTGTTTACACAATGTCCGTCTAATGTGTTTACAAATTATGTGTGAACTGTTTCTAATTCTATGTGACTACTGTTGTATATTATAATGTTGACTACTGCTGTTTTTGTCATTCTATTGCTAAGAAAAGAAACTAATTGCTGGAATTGATTATTTCAGTTTTTATCACAGTGAAGTATTGTTTCTGTCATTCTGTTGCTAAGAAAGGAACCTGGTTAGTGATTACTGGTTACTGGAATTGATTATTCCAGTTTTTATAATATATATATATATTTATATGACTTGGACAACATTAATTTAACACTAAGAAGACAAGACAGAAAAATCAAAATTGTTAAATCAAAATAAAATTGAACCAAAATTTATATAAATCGAGCTGAACCAAACAAATTCGGTTCGATTTTCGATTCTTATAATTTCAAAATCGAAAATTGAAAAAACCAAAATAAAAAAATTGAAACCAAATTGAAGTACCGAACACTCACCCCTAATCACAACTTTAAGAATCTTAATGATTTGTATAATACTTGTATAAAAATTAAATTTCAATAAAGACAAACACATATAAGGGCAAAGATTAATATGTACCATAATTTTTTTTTTTTAAACCATTCTATAATTTGTTTTGATAGTTTGACTTTTAATAAATACGCTTAACTGTAAACAAAAACTTTATGTGAATTCTTTGTTTGAGATTTATTTTTTCGAGACCCTTAGAGTTAGATTCAATTTTTTGAGATGTAAAATGAAAATTTTTAATTTTTTTGCTTATGGGGTAACTTTTCTTTAAATTGATTTAGTTGAAAGTACAAAAAATACTTTTTGTAAATTGACAGGAGTAGAAGTGTTCAGGGGTCGATTTTAGTCAATTATTGACCAAAAGCAAAATCAAATTAATATAATTAATTTTTAATTTATTAAAATCAGATCAAATATATTTATTTATCAACTTTTGTTCGATTGCTTTAAGAAATAGGAAAAAAAGGACAACAATTCATTGAAAAAATAAAAAATAAACCCTCATATTATCACATAAAACAACAACATGACGTACATCTAATATAAGATATTTAAATAATAAATAAATTTTGATAATAATATATATAAGATATTTAAAATTATACATAATAAATAATATATTATGTGAATACAATTAGAATATAGTTTTCGGTTTGGATCATACATTTCTTCGATTTTCTTTAATAAAATTAAAAAATAAGTCAAATATTATCGATTTTTAAAAATGTAACCAAATTAACTAAATAGTATTTAATTTATTTAATTGATTTAATTAAATTTTTTATTTAAATTAGTTTTTACCCAAATCATGAATACCCTAGATAAGAGTATACAAGGAGGTGAAAAATATATGTGAAAGAAAAATGAATATATAATAAGTGCTTGGTCATGTTTTTTTCACTTTTTTTTTGAAAAAATTATTTATTTTTAGTGAAAAAAGTGAAAATAATAGTATTTGACCATTAAAATTATCTTATTTTAATGAAAATTATTTTTAAAAAATAAAAATAAGTAAAATTTATTTTTAGTTTTTTTACTCCTACTTCTTTCATAAAATTTAAAAAACTACTCTAATTTATATCATGATGAACACAACGTCAACTCCAAATTCAAAAAAAAATTATTATTTTCATTAGCAAAAGACGCCATAAAATAGAGAACCATTGGGAAAAAGGAAAAAAAAAAGTGGGCTACAAATTTGGAACAAAAGCGTAGGAAATGAGGGGAGAGGTTGTGCTGACAAAAGGGGGCCGTAATAACACTCGTCAAAATATAAAAGGACCCTCATACAACTATCGTAAGTTGGGTCTTATCCAAATTAAAATTTTGCCTTGAATACTAGGTTTAGACCTAAGTTTCTTCTTCTTTTTTCAAAAAAGTATGACAAAACAATATAAATTTTGACAGTATAAAATTTAATTATAAAATTTTCTAATATTTTATATAATTATTAAAAAATTAAATTTTGAACATATCGAGATATGTAATTAGCTCCCAATCAATAAAAATATATTTTTTTTCTTTGTAAAGATATATAATTAGCTTTCGATATATTTATGGGCAACAAAAATTTATTAAATTAGAATTCGTACGAAATTTGGACGATATTAAATTCTAAATATATTAATCCAAATAAATATTGTGGATTTATTTGGATTAATATAATTGAATTATATTTAAGTTCAAATATATAGGAATTTAATTAAAGTCTAATTTTTATTGGGCTAACCCATTGATTTGGGCTATAAATGAGGAACCCACTTTGTTAAGCCCTATCATATTTTAGAGGCCAAAATGAGTGTCACATGTCGAATGATGTGGCATGTCAAGTCAAGTAAAAAAACCAATAGAACCATGTTACATGTCAAAATGATGCAGCAGGCATAGTGCAGGCATAGTGAAATCAAAAGCCCATAAAAGGCGTCATGCCACTTGAATTTGATTGATCAAAAGAGGTTCATCTTTACCATGACTCTTCCCTTTCTAGCACAATAAATAGGGGTCTCATAGTTCAGAAAAGAGACCAAAAACTCTAACAAGAAGCAAGAGAAAGCTCGTGGATCAAACGTCGCAATTTCTTTACAAATCTCAAGCATTCAAATCCAGTTCATCAAGATTCAAGATCAAGATCACAAGATTCAAGAACAAGCTCAAAAGCCCTTGAATTCAAGTACAAGTCAAGATCAAGTCTATCAAATCAACGAATCAAGTTTAAATTTAAGATCAAGCTTTAAGCCCTAAAATTTATATTTGAAAAGGCAAATTAAAAGATTCAGAGATCGTAACACTCACATATTGAAATCAATAAAATAATTGTTGCAATATTTTCTTGTCCCGATTATTTATTTTCCGGTCTCGAAATTTTCTTGTCCAAGAAATTCTGTCACACCTATTGGGACAATCTATACCTCTCATCTTAATTTTTTAAACTTCAAAGTTTAAGAATAACAAAATAACTTCCAAGAAGGTTAATTCTCAATCAACTGCTTCCAAGATTGCTGATTCTAAATTCTCTTCCGAAGTAGAGAGCATCATTGACATTACTTTTGGAAGCTTTTGAGTTGTCACGAGGAGCAAGCCGAATATGCTAGGACGACAAACACAACAAGTGTTGTTCGCGCCAACTCCAATTTTATTTATTTTCATTCCCAAAAGGAGGGAGATCCCATGCAAGTGCTTCAGAAGAAGTAAGCAATGTGGAAGAATCAGTTAAGAAGACTCTTGCTCTACTTGAATACTCTGTATTCAAATACTCTGGCCCAAAGAACGGTGAACATTCAACAAACTCATCATCACCAATTACACCTATAAGCTGAGCACTTCAAGATCAACTTATGCGATAATTCGTGTTAATCCGCAGCATTCCCAATGGTCATGCAAGCAATGGTGACTGATGCTTCATCTGTGGAGAAGCAACTTGCAAACCTGACGAGGGAAATTGAAGGTTTCACTAAGTATATGCAAAATCAAGACACTCAGATTGATAAGTTGGAAGACATAATGGATGGCTCAATAGATGGAAAGCCTATCCACGCACATGGGAAAGATCCAACAATTTAGGGGATAGAGCATTCCATAAAATAATCACCACCTACTAAGGAAGTACAAGTCTCTTCCGAAGGATTGATCCCGATTGATCAATTAAGAGATTTTATTGAAGGGACACTCAAAGAAAAGTATGATATTATCACTAAGTTTTCCCTAACATATGACAAGCCCTACACGGCAAGGATTGATAGCCTCAAAATGTCTGCAGGCTATCAACCCCCAAAATTTCAACAATTCGAGAAAAATGGGAATCCAAAACAATATGTTGCACACTTTGTTGAGCATGAGTTCATGAATTACTTTTATAACACAAGGCGTACAACGAGTATGGTAGAGCTCACAAATACTCGGCAAAGAAAGGATGAGCCAGTTATTAAATTCATCAATCAATGGAGAAAAGTGAGCCTAAACTGCAAAGATAGGCTCATCAAAACTTCTGCAATAGAGATGAGCATACAAGGAATGCACTGGAGCTTCTCTATATCTTGTAAGTCATTAAGCAAAAATCCTTTGTAGAGTTAGATAATTGTGCTCATGACATGGATTTGAGTATGTCTTCTGCTGAAAAAGGAGTAACGCCTTTCCATGACCCTCGAAGGGAAAAGGATAAGTAGCAACCTAAAAGATAGGGAAAGTTTTCCCCAAAAACAATAATAAGGAATTCATGAATGTTGTCGTGTCTCCTGTGAAAGTCACCACGAAGGTGAGCAAGATTAAAAATATGAAGACGACTTCTCGAGAATGTCTAAATCAGAAGTTAACTTTAAAGGAGATGGAAGAAAAGGAATACCCCTTCCCTGATTTTGATGTTGCTAAGATTTTCAATGAACCCCTTGAGCGTAAACTCATTTAAATCCCATAAATGAAGCAGCCCAACAAATTAGGAAAGACCAATGACCCAAATTATTGTAAGTATCATAGGCTTGTGAGTCACCCACCGGAAAAATATTTTGTATTTAAGGACAAAGTCATGCAATTAACAAATGAGAAGAAGATCTTCGATGATGAAACAACCAGTTATCATCAAATATCTATCACTTTTGGCTCATTCGTTCCAATTCAAATATGCATCGAGGAACATAAGAAGGAACCATTAGTGCATAATAAGTTTTCAATTGACGAAGTTGATGGTGAAGGTTGGGCTTTGGTAACTAGATGTAAAACAAAGAAGATGAGTTTGCGAAAAGAGTTATCCAAGCATCCAGTTAGAAGAAAGATGGTGAAGATACTGAGAAATAGAGGCTCGTTAAGCATCCAAAGAAGACGAGAGTAATGGAGCTTCACCACCAAAAAACACGACGTACAATGACTTTGGAAGATTATTACCAAGTTAGTTCCATGCAAAGACTACTCAAGTCAACCTTGAGGCATCATGTTTTAATACTGGAAAGAGGGGGAAAAAGGGTAAAACCTACCTGTGGAAGTTCCTACGTCTTCTGAAAATCCTACTGAGTCACTTAGCCAAGAGGCATATGTATGTGATACAAAAATCACATTTATAAATAACGATTTTCTACTTTGATAAACCTTATATAACCGTTCCTTGTACATGGTGGGTCAAGTTCTAGGAAATAAGATAAATAGAATCTTGATTGATGAGGGATTCAGAGTCAACATCCTGCCTATCCTCAATGAAGAAAATTGGCAGCGCTATTGATGAACTGGACGAAAGTCATTTGATGATCCAAGGCTTCAACCAAGGGGGCCAGAGGGCCATGGGATCTATCAAGTTGCGGATTCATATGAATGATTTTCAATTAAATGCATTGATGCATGTGATCAATGCCAAAACTTCATACAATATATTACTTGGTAGGCCTTGAGTAAATGAGAAAAAATTATCTTATCCTCTTTCTATCAATGCTTGAAATATCTCAAAGGCAGAGTGGAAAGAAAAATAATAGTCGATGATACACCATTCACTGAAGCTAAATCGCACTTTGTGGATGCAATATTCTACTTGAAGAATTATGTTGTGAATGAGAAAAAGGTTGATGATGTCCTAAGACCAAGTGTGATGATCTTGTAGCTAAGAAGGTCGCAGTGACTGTCAAAAAAGCCGCCACCAAGAAGCCTCTCCTCACTTTGAATAAAGAAAGTGTCTCATCCACAAAAAAATGCAACTCTTGTTCTCCGCCATGTACCAAAGGTAAGAAAATGGAAAAATCACTTATATGATGCCGAAGATAATTTACTAAAGGGGAAAACTCTACCTATCAGGAAGATTGACACAACAAATCCATCATCAAGGCTACTTGAAAAGTCTGTGGCTCAAAATTTGCCACAAGATGTGACACTCCTTGTGAAGCATACAAAAGAAGGCTTTGATCCAAATGCTTACAAGTTATTTTTAAAGGTTGGACACAATCCTAAAGATCCATCAAGGTTGGGTAAACTCTCATCTGAAAATACAACCAGACAGGCACGTGAAGTCCTAGGGTACGTGCCGCTACCTCCAGTTCTCATCTCTATAAGAAGGGCACTTAAAACTACATCACTATAAAAGGAGAATCCACTGCTTCTAATAAAAAACCTTTTATCTTTGATCCACTAGGAGAATCAACCACAAGAACTTCTGTGTTTGAAAGGTTGGTTCCTTTAAATAAGAAGAAAATTAACAAGTGTTGGCGAAGTCATCAAAGTACAACAATACACTCTTCACCTAAGATCCAGAAGGATTTTCAAAGTTTAATTCCTTCTAGGATGATGCGTCAGACGAAACTGGTGGTTTTATGCAATGATGTGTTAAAATCTAAGGCTCATACTATGGTTTATATCAAGAAGCGTGAGAAAGACAAAGAAAGTGTTGCCTCCTCATATCCTGTTACAACCCAAAATGAGAATGATATCTCATCTTAAATGAAGGTTGATGAAGATATAGAAGATACTTTCTGGTGTTATCACATATCCATCAACGATGATAATCCGCAAGAGGAGAAAGATGTTGGAGATGCTCCATGGTTACTTGAAGAAGGATTTAAGGCTACAATAGATTCCTAAAAAAAAGTTAATCTTGGAACTGATGAAGACCCAAGACTGACTTACCTGAGTGTTTTTCTAGAGATGGAAAAGAAAATTGCCTATGTGGACATTCTCAAAGAATATATGGATGTATTTTCTTGGAGTTAAAAGGAAATGTCTGGCTTAGATCCAAAAGTAGCAGTCCATCAGTTGGTGGTAAGAATGGGGATCATCCTATTAAGCAAGTCAAAAGGTGTTTTAGGCCAAAGTTGGTTCCAGTGATTGAAAATGAAGTTAACAAACTCATTAAAGCTGTGTTTATTTGTGAAGTCAAATATCCCACATGGATTTTAAGTATTGTCCTAGTAGGAAAGAAGAATGGTTAAATTTAAGTTTGTGTCGACTTATGGGATCTCAAATACTCTTGCTCTAAGGATGATTTCCCAATCCTCATACCAGAGTTGATGATTGATTCCACCACTGGTTATGAGGAAATGTCCTTCATGGATGGGTCATCTGGCTACAACCAAATTCGCATGGCGCTAAAGGATGAAGAGTTCACTATATTTCGTACGCCCAAAGGTATTTATTGCTACAAGGTGAAGCCTTTTGGTTTGAAGAATGTTGGCGCCACTTATCAAAGGGCTATGCAAAATATCTTTGATAGCCTACTGCAAAAAATATTGAATGTTAGGTGGATGACCTAGTGGTGAAGTCAAGAGAGAGAGACAACCACTTAAAAGATCCAAAAATGGTATTTGAGTTGCTTTAAAGATCTCAACTTAGGATGAATCCATTAAAATATGCCTTTGGAGTTACTTCTGGAAAGTTCCATGGCTTTATTGTATGACACCGAGGAATTAAAAATTAATCAGTCCAAGGTCGATGCAATTCTGAAGATGATTGAGCCTCATAACATTCATGAGTTAAAAAGTATTCAAGGAAGGTTAGCATATTTAAGGAGGTTTATCTCATACCTGGTCGGAAAATGTCAACCATTTAGCCGTCTCATGAAGAAGGATGCTCCTTTCAAATGGGACCAAACTTGTAGTAAGGCCTTTAAGAGTATCAAATTGTATTTGATGAAACCTCCAGTTCTTGCGGAACCTATACTTGGAAAACTGTTGATACTCTACATCACGGCACAGGAAAGGTCAGTTGGAGCACTACTAACACAAGAAAATAGTGAAGGCAAAGAAAACACTCTTTACTATCTGAGCAGCACAATGACACCAAATGAGCTGAATTATTCTCCAATCCAAAAGTTGTGTTTGGCATTGACCTTTTTAATTCAAAATATGAATCACTACTTTCAAGATCATGTTGTCCGTATTGTGTCTAGGGCAAATCCCATCAAGTTTGTAATGTTGAAACTAGTCTTTAGTAGCCGACTTGCAAGGTGGTACTTTCAATTTTAACAGTTTAAGATTGTGTATGTTCCGTAAAAGGTTGTAAAAGGACAAGCATTGGCTGACTTATTGACAGACCACCCGATACCTGATGATTGGTAACTAAGTGATTAAATTCCTGACAAAGATACAATGGTTATTAAAGTCACACCCCTATGGAAGATGTACTTTGGTGGTACCGTACACGAGGTGGAGCTGGTGTTGGTGTGGTGTTTGTCTCTCCATAAGGAGAGATTATCTCATACTCCTTTACACTAACAAATCGTTGCTCTAATAATATTGTTGAAGATCATGCGTTAATATTCAGACTTGAGGTAGCAGTTGACATAAAAAAACTACTTACAAGTCTTTGGTGACTCTCAATTGGTGATCAAGTAGTTACTGGGAAGATATGAAGTCAGGAAGCCCAAGCTACACCCATATCAGGATTATGGTCAAAATTGGATAGGATGTCTTAGAGAAGTAACCCTCCAGCATGTGCTATGGAAAGAAAATATGCAAGCTATGCCCTAGCTGCTTTGGCCTCAACCCTAACTTTTTTGAATCATACACGAGTTACTATCCGCCAAGAATGGGTAGTATCATCGCCAAATGAGCATGAAGATGTAAAAAAATAAGTTTGAGCACCTAGTCACTATATATGAAGCTGTAAAGGAAGATTAGAGACAACCTATCATTGACTGCTTGTGTTATGGAATACTTTCAGAAGATCCAAGAAAAAGGACTGATATCCATCATCGTGCATCTCACGTTCTTTACTATAAATACACGCTATACAGAAGGTCATTTGAAGGAGTACTCTTATGATGTTTTGGAGATTAAGAAGTAGTTCAAGCTTTACAGAAGTGTACTCGGGAGTTTACAGATCTCATCAGTTGAGACCGAAGCTCCATTTTCATATTAAAAGAATAGGGTACTATTGGCCAACAATGGTGAAAGATTGCTTGGACTATGCCAGAATATGCAAAGCTTGTCAATTCCATGCAAATTTCATACATCAACTTCTTGAGGTACTGCACCCAACTATAGCATCTTGGCCATTAAATGCTAGGAGATTGGAAGTTGTTGGAACACTGCCAAAATCTTCTGGTAGGTACCTGCACATCTTGGCTGCGACAGATTACTTCTCAAAATAGGCGAAGCTATTTCTCTCAAGGAAGTAAAGAAAGAAAATATTGTAAACTTCATCCAAGTAAATATCATCTACCGCTTTGGAATCCCTCAGTACACAATAACTGACAATGGCAAGCCATTTGATAACAAGCTGATGAACAAGATTTGTGATCTCTTTGGTTTCAAGTAGTCCAAGTCTTCTATGTACCATGTTGCCGCCAATGGTCTATCCAAAGCATTTAATAAAACCTTATGTAATCTGTTGAAGAAAGTCATCTCCAAGTCCAAACGAGACTGGTATAAATAAATGGAAGAAGCTTTCTGGGCATATAGAATAACTTATCGTGCACCAATGCAAGCAACCGCATATGCACTTGCTTTGGGAGTTGAAGCATTCCTGCCACTTGAGTGCCAAATACCTTCTTTGAAACTAGCTATTCAAGAAGGACTCACCGATAAAGAAAATGCTAAGTTGCATCTTGCGGAGTTAGAAGCTCTTAATGAGAGGATACTAGAGGCTCAACAAAATCTGAAATGTTACCAAGCACGTCTATCTTGTTCTTTTAACAAAAAAGTTTGCTTGAGGTGCTTTCAAGTTGGATATCAAGTACTTCCAGTTAGGAGACCCATTATTATTTCTCACAAGTCTGGGGTAAATTCACCCCAAAGTGAGATGGACCATGTTTTGTACAAAAAGTGTATTCAAATGGTGCTTATAAGCTTATCGACGCAGATGGCATAAAGATTAGACCTATTAATGCTAAGTTCTTGAAGAAGTACTATCCTTGAAGGAAGATGACACTCCTTAAGGCATGAGTATAAACCGCATGTCCACTCCTGGCCTGCAAGAGTATAAACTGTGTACGGCTAAAAAAAAAGGGTCCACTAGGTTGTAAACCTCGAAAGAGGTGACCTAGGAAAAAGTTAGGATGCAAAAAAAATATTAAAAAAAACACTCACCCAGAACAACGTTGTGACTTGATCCTCTTTAATGAGGTATGTAGGAGCTTAGAATTTCATTTTGAGTTTAGTTACATAAGTGTAAAAAAAATACATATTCGCCATATAAAAGTTGAGCCTGCATATCCTTCAATTAAAATTTGGACTTATGCTCAATGGGGACAAACTCCAATGGAATATGGGATTCATTCACATAAGTTGAAGTCTTCTGATTCATTAAGTCTTCATGTTAGAACTTTCAAATTCTCCATATTAAAATCTACACGTTCATGGGTTTATCCTTAAAAAGATATTAAAATTTCCATGCCTTAAGGTGGATAAGATTTATCCCTTTACACCTTAAGTTGGCTTCTCATGGGTTCATCCTTAAAATGATCTCAAAATTTTCATGTCATAAGGTGGACAAGATTTGTTCCTTTGCACCTTAAGCTGGTCTCTGCAGGGATTTATCCTTAAAAGGATCTCAAATTTTTCATGCCTTAAGGTGAACAATGTTTGCCCTTTTGCACCTTAAGATGGAATTTTGATGGATTTTTTATGTAAAGGGTCCATACTTAAAGAAGACCATTGCATAAGTGCATCGATGAAAGGGTCCATACTTAAAGAAGACCATTGCATAAGTGTATTAATGAAAGGGCCCATACTTAAAGAATATCATTTCATAAGTGCATCAATGAAAGGTATCATACTTAAAGAATACCATTGCATAAGTGTATATATGAAAGGTCCCATGCTTAAATAAGACCATTGCATAAGTGCATCAATGAAAGGGCACATACTTAAAGAAGACCATTGCATAAGTGTATCAATGAAAGGGCCCATACTTAAGGAATATCATTGCATAAGTGGATCGGTGAAAGGACCCATACTTAAAAAAGAACATTGCATAAGTACATCAGTGAAAAGACACCATATTGAAGAAAAATTGGTCGGGTCTTAAGGTGACGGAGGCGAAGTTAAACTCTCGCACCTTAAGTCGATTATTGCATAGCCACAAAATTTTTCAGGTCTTAAGGTGACGGAGGTGAAGTTAAACTCTCGTAAATTAAGTCGATTGTTGCATACACACCGTCTTCAAGAAAAATTGGTTGGGTCTTAAGGTGACGGAGGTGAAGTTAAACTTTAGCACCTTAAGCTGATTGTTGCATAGCCACTGTCTTCAAGCAAAATTAGTCGAGTTTTAAGGTGATGGAGATGAAGTTGAAATCTCGCACCTTAAGCCAATTATTGTATATCATTATATTTTTCGAACCTACAAAATAAAATAAAAAAGGGAAAAGCAAGAAAGAAAGTAAAAACTCAAATAGAAGAGATGTTACCTGTTAGAGTATTGCGACCTTGAAAGTCGTATATCACCAACTTTGATTGAGATATGATGTTTTGATGAGAATGAAGCCCTAAGAATCCAGTTTGCAGCAATGAAAATATCTTTTGGTAGTGATGGTCTCATATGAAGATATAAATTATTTGGTGAGACGATGCAAATCGAAATCATCTGTCGGACAGAATATAGGATCAACTTGAAAAAATTCATCTAGAATAATCCAAGAAGTTTTAAAATCCAAATCTTGGATATATGCATATTTTCGACATCTATAAAATCAAGCATATCATGATTTTGATACTCCCATATTGATATATAAATTTTTTGGTGTCACCGCGCAAATCTGAAACTATTGGTGCATCAAAACTCAATGCTGATTTCGGGATGACACCTAAAAAAGTTTTGAAGGTATTAAATTATGAATTTTAGACATAATATATGTATTTGTGTATAGTTTCACAATAATTAAACGGCTTGCAATTTCGTTTTTCCTGCTTTAAGATATGAAAGTTTAGTAAAGATGCCTAGATCTGAAATTTTCTGCCTTATAAAATTCAGGGCTAAATTTAAAAATTATAGAGAATAATATTGAAGGAATTTAAAGATGAATTTTGTATATATTGTAGATCTCAAAGTCTAGTTTCTAGAATATTAAACGGTTCATGATTTTGATATTCCTAATGAGATATGAATCTTTTATGATTAATATGTTGTGCTAAAAAAACAACAAAAATAAGAAAAAAGCAGGAGGAAAAGAAATTACCTCAATATTATTGATGACTTGGAAATCCTAAATTAATATTGGAAAAGTGGGGAACCTACATTCTTTTATAGAGTTGTGTAAATTCAAATTGGGAGAGCTTCTATCTCTATTATAATTTAAAATTGAAGGTTGTTTCCTTCTCCAATACAAATTCAAATAGAAGGTTGTTTCCTTCTTCCATGCAAATTCAACTTGGAGCTTATTTCATTTTCATCTTCAATAAAAATTCAAATTGGAGGTTATTTTTTTCTCTCATACAAATTTAAATTGGAGGTTGATTCCATCTTTAATACAAATTTAAATTGGAAGTTGTTTCTATATTCAATACAAATTCAAATTGGAAGAATTTTCATCTCCAATACAAATTTAAATTAGAGGTTGTTTCCTTCTCCTATACAAATTCAAATTAGAGGTTGTTTTCTTCTCCAATATAAATTTAAATTGGAAGAGTTTTATTCTTCGTTAAGTAAGACAGTAAAAGGTTTTCCAAAATATATTTGGAATTGGATATCATGCCTTACCAATAGGTCTTATGTGTAGAGATTCATGTAAAAATAAGAGAATTTTTGAAAGGCAATATCAATATGGTTCAGCTTTAAATTTTCTCAACTAATGAATATGGTGTTCATATGCAGGAAATCTTGAAATCACGAAAGAAACATAAATCATACTTCAAGTCTAGTCTCCAAAAGATCAAATATCTCGACAAGTCTTGAAGTAGGGGACATTTTGTGGGCAACGAAAATTTATTAAATTAGAATTCGTATGAAATTTGGATGATATTAATTTCAAAATATATTAGTCCCAAATAAATATTGCAGATTAATATAATTGGATTATAATTTAAGTTCAAATATATATAGGGATTTAATTAAAGTCCAATTTTTATTGGGCTAGCCCATTGATTTGGGCTACAAATGAGGAGCCCACTCTATTAAGCCCTTATCATATTCTAGAGGCCCAAATGAGTGTTATGTGTTGAATGATGGGCATGCCAAGTCAAATGAAAAAGCCAATAGAATCATGCCACATGTCAAAATGATGCAACAAGTATAATGAAATCAAAAGACCATAAAAGGCACCATGTCACTTGAATCTGATTGGTTAAAATAGGTTCATCTTTACTATGACTCTTCCCTTTCTACCACTATAAACAGGGGTCTCATAGTTCAGAAAAGGGACCAATAACTCTAACAAGAAGCAAGATAAAGCTGGTAGATCAAACACCATAAATTCTCTACAAAGCTCAAACATTCAAATATCAAGTTCATCAAGATTCAAGATGAAACCCGCAAGATTCAAGAACAAGCTCAAAATCCCTTGAATTCAAGCACAAGTCAAGATCAAGTCCATCAAACCAACAAATCAAGTTCAAACTTTAAGCCCTTGAATTTATATTTGAAAAGGCGAATCAGAGGATTCATACAGATTGTAACACTCACATATTGAAATCTATAAAAGGATTGTTGTAATATTTTTCTTATCCTAATTATTTATTTTTCGGTCTCGAAATTTTACTGTCCAACAATATTCTTTTTGATTTTAAATGTGTTGAGATACATAATACATCCAATGATGATATATCTTTTTCTTTGTAAATATACATAATTATCTCTCGATATATTTTTTTTAATTTTTGGATCTGCAGAGATACATAATTAGCTCTCGATACATCCAACGAAGAAACATAATTATTTAAGATTCTTATAATTATTTTATAAAAATAAAAATTTATGTAAATATCGTAAGTTAAGGTGTATGTATATGCTATTTGTTTCAAAATTTATTCTATGCCTTCTTAATTTCTTACTTCTTTCTTTTTTTCCTGTGATATGTTCTGACTTGTTACTACTTGAAATTTTCTTTTTAATTTTGTAGCTTTCTAAATTAGATATATTTTTAAGAAGAAAATATAAGGTACCTGATTTTAAAATTTTAAATAAAGCTATAGGGAATACTTTCCATTCATCTTACTTGGCATTTTTTCATTAGTATCTTAAAAAAGTAGAGTGAGTGTGTATGTGTGTGTGTGTATATATATATATATATATCTGTGTGTGTGTGTGTGTATCATAAGTAATGATTTTCTTAATGATGCATAGATATATAAAAAAATTTAAGAATCGTGTATTCAGATAATGTTGGATTCAGTTCTTCTCTATTTCTGCTCGCTCCATTCCATCAGATTCTTACTTGAATTAGAGATATGTGTCCTTGTTTAAAATTAATGATTGAAATTAGTTAGTTAAAATAAAGTCTTAATTATAGTTATTTATTTTTGTATATTTGCTCCTTAAATATTTTTAAAAATTCATCATATCTTTACTATATATATTAAAAGATTTTCCTCACTATCATTAGTATATATCAAAACCTCCTCCTAATTATTTATAATTTTGAAATTTTTAAAAATATTATTGAAAGAATTGATTTGAATTTTCGTTGATACTAGTCTATGTAGAAGAAAACTCCATATATCAATTTACTTGGTTAGGCTATGAACTTAGAGAGTAAGTAAAAAATGGTGGAGGACAAGTTTTATATTTAATTTTTTTTTTCTTATTTTGTACTTGAAGGTCAAATTTGGCCATCTATAAAAGGATGAACATTCTTGATTGTTAAAATCATCCTAAAAATTCATAGTAAAATACATTATATGAGTAGAGAGTTGAGAGTAATTATTTTATATGTATTTGAAATCTCTCTCCTTTTTGGTTAATAATATAAAGGTGGTTGTTTTCTGGTGGATGTAGGATCATTTGGATCTAAACCATGTTAAATATTGTGTTCTTTCTCTTATTCTTTATTTTACGTTTTTTCTAATAATTGGTATCAGGGTCAAAGTTGTATCTGAATATGCCCTGTGATTGCAGCACAGTTTGAACTTCCACATCAGAAAATAATTACTTTAGTATTTACAAATACTATTTATTGTAGAAGAGAAAAAAATAAATGGTGGTGTTATACAAGAAAGAAATACGCATCAGAAGCTAATAAGAAACTCTAAAATCTAAGAACACAAAATTAAAAATAGAAGATCGACACAAAATGGAAAAAAAATGAGAACAATAGCTATATAAAAATTAATACCCTCAAATACAAAGTTCAAAAAGTATCAAATCTATAATAGTAAGACACAAGCAAGGATTTAATACGCAACCAAAACTTATGAAAACCAATACCACCTATTAAGAAATTTTAACAAGAACCTATACTATCGAGATACCCTCAAGAGGAATGATATCCTTAAGCAGTCAATCCCTTCAAATTCAATTGCAACAAAGCTCATATGCTCAACTCCCACAAGAGTTTCTCTCATCAATATATCAATTATCAAAATAGTATATCCTAAAATGAACTATTCTCTCTTGTTCATAACATACACTTATAATTGCAAAAATATTCATAATAAAATAAGAATCTTCTTTAGCGCGAGTTTCAAATGTCAAGAATCACCACTTTTTCATTCATGGCATGTTTCTTTCTTTTTCACCTTTGTTTCTTGTATTCCACAAGAGCATATTCTTGAGCTTCAATTCTTCATTCCATGATATTGATGAAGTTGGCCAGCATCAATGTCCCTTTCTTGAAAATGATTCATCCTTGAATTCAAACCAAGCAAAATCATAGAAAAATAAACACTGAATACTGACGTCGCATGTTGTAATACCCCAAACTTTTCTTAAGCTTAATTTTATCTCTATAAGATTTAGGAATGACTTTCAAAGTGAGTAATATTTAAATTATATAGAATTTTTCTAATTTTGATTTTTTATCGTGTGGAAAATTGAATTAGCTTTCTAACGATATAAGATTCACCCAAATCTAATAACCGGATAAAAAGTTATGGCTAATTGAAGTTCCAGTTGTAAAACACCATCATTCAGACCCTTAGCGTGTCGCGGAGAGGATTAATATCCCAATTATCAGTTTCCAGTAGCCCAGCATGATATTTATGCATCGTGCCAGGAGCCAAAATGGCATTCCAAAGAGGAACCACGATGGCTTCGCATCGTGGAGTTTGCCCAGTTCCTAGTGGTTGATTTCCAGTGAGCCACCGCGATAGTGGTGTGTCGCGGTGGCTGCTTAGTTCATAAATATTTAATTTTTCCAGTTTGTTAAGAGTTAAAGGGGGGTTATTTTGGTCAATTACCCTACCCCCAATCCATCCAGAAACATAAAATAACAAAGCAATTTATGCCCTTATCCTCATTATCTTCAAAACAAAAACCCTAGTTCATCATACTTCTCCTCCAAGAAACTCAAGATTTCTCCATTCATTCTCCCAATTGAGCATAGATTCCAAGTTCTTAGTGCAATAATTTCAAGAACCCTCATTCAAGAGTACAAGTAGCATCTCAAAAGTAAGCCAATTCATTAAGTTCACAATCTAAGGTATGTGGGATTTGAACAAGAACACTCTTTTTGTTCTTGTGCCCAAATTATTGATTTTTATTAAAAAATTTTATATTTTTGCAAGCAGGTTTATACCAAATTACTTTATTTTGAGATTATGAGATTACGAGTTGTTCAAGTCTTGATTTGCATGATTATTTCACTATTTTATGACATGAGTTGAGAAATTAGGCTATGAGTTGCACATCCTCGTATTGATTTGATGTTTCCAAGATTGATGTCATGATTAATCTTTATTATGAAACTGAGATTATTTGAGCATGAGTATAAGTTTTAAACCAAGTATGAGTTTTGATATTTCTTGAAGAGTATGTTGTTTAGTATGATTCAATCAACAGGTACTTTGATTTTAAAGAAAGATTGCTTTTAAGCCTGAGTTAAGATAGAAATCCATATCATTGAGTCGTTATGATTTAAAGGTAAGAGAATTATAGTTTGGTCTTCACTATAGACCCTTGAGTTCTTTTGAGGTGGATTTCTTAAAAATTCCGAGCTTGAGTACGGGATTAGTATTTAGCACCGAGCGAGAAGTATGGGTTTAGCACATCTTACTTTTCCAGAACTACGTGCCCTCGTAGTATTGATATTTATGGTCTGGAGGCTGAGATAGTAATCAATGAGTTGAGGTTATACTCCCTGGCAAGAGTATGATGCCTCTTCCTAATGTGAGGTTTCTTCCTAAGAAGGACAAAACATTGGACTCCATGTAGCTCACATGGTTTATGTTGGTTAGAAGAACCTCCCAAAGATGTCCCCCACTCTTGAAATAGTTTGATGGATTTAAAGTATTGAGCTAAAGAGTTTACTATACAGAATAAGTTTTAGATTTTATCTAGCTTACAAGTTGTGAGAATAAGAGGAGAATACAGATTTTAGAAGCAAGTGAAATGACTCAAGAGATTTATACTACAAGTTTTATTATTCATGATTTATGAGATTTATATTTCAAATTTTTATTCAAGCTATGTGAGTCATTTATGTCAGCATGCATGATTTTATAAAGAGTAATGATATTGTTTATGTAAATGCATACACCCCCATATACTCAGTACATCCTCAAAGTACTGATCCACATATACTATGTGCTATATTGTCTCATAATGTAGGTATAAGTTGTAGCTCATATACCATATTCAGTCAGTTCACAGCTTCCAGTCAGTAGGTGATGGGTCTTTTTGATTCAAGGACTTGAGTCAGTAATACAGTTTGAGAAGTATTGTATTTTATTTATTCATTCGTATTGAGTTGGGATAATTGAGAGTCTTGACCCAGCTACCTATAGTCAGTACTAGTAGAGGCTTCATAGACAGTCAGTGGTGTTAGTGTATTTAATTTTAGTTTTGTTGCTAAAAGCAGAGTTGTAACCTTGTAAATTCAGATTTATATTGATCGAGTTCTGAGAAGTTTTATGTTTTCATTGATTTTGTTCAAATTTATGTATTTTATTCAGTTGCTTGTAAGTATGCCAGTAGAAGGTTTAACTTGGAATCACTTGTGACCCTAAGCACCGTGTGATGTCTCAAGACCCGTTTGTGGGGCGTTACAAACTTGGTACCAGAGCACAGAGTTCAAGTGTCCTAGGGTGTCTGTGAAGCCGTGTCTAGTAGAGTCTTGCGGAAAGGTACGAAGACGTTTGTACTTTTCTTTGAGAGGCTACGAGGCATTTAGGAAATGTTTCCATTCTTTCAAGTCTTAGATCGTGCTATAGAAAGGTTCTCTAAGAAACATATATAGATTTTCATCTTACTCTATTCATGCTATCTCTGCCTTATTTTCAAGGTATCAGAAATAGTCAAGCTTAAGTCTTTACTAATAAATCTTTCTCAGACAGTCTCCACAGATAGTTATGGAATTTTAAGCGGACTAGAAAGTATCCCATCAGTGCTTTTAAATTCAAAATTTTGAAGAGCTTTATTCATGTTCATAAAAATTGTGCACTAAGCCCAAGTCAGATGTGCTTTCAGATTCCTCATCAGATTCTATAATGATAATCTATACTTCGTTCTCTATGTACTACTATTCTTGAGGTAACATGATTTCCAAGTTCTAATTTTATATCCTGATAATTCTCTCAGACTTGCTAGCAAGAAGTTTTAGATGTCTTATAAAGTAGCTTGAGAGAGGCCTTCTAGTGTGTTATAAGCCCCTCAAGGTTGAAGTTATACCCTCATTCTTATGAGTCATTTAGTGAAGACAGAGTAAGATGTGTATTCTTAGATCATTGAATATTATGTGCCAAGTTTCTATCTCTTGTAATCTTGTTATCATTGTGTTCTTGAAACTAAAAGCCTAGTAAAGCCGTGTGGGGCTCTTTTGATTCACTAGCAACTTGTTGTTCACTTTGTTGTTCTTGTGTTGGTTAGAACTGAGGGTTTAAAGGTGTATTGACAATAAGGGTGGTAAGTGTGATTTATTGAATATATGTATTTCTGAATCTTTTTGCATATGATTGAGTTAGTAATGAAGTGATATGTTCTTGTGTGTTAGTTTAGTAGAAGGTAGAGAAAGAGTTATTAGTTGGGGTGAGTTGTTATTTGCTTGAAGTATGAAAAGAGTTGTTGACGGAGTTTGTTAATCTAGAAAAGTATAGGTTGTTGATGAAAGTACTTGGTGGATGAGCATTGTTAATTTAGGGTTTCCTGAGATTGCACGAAGGAGTTTAGTTGAAACCTATAGAGCTGTAAAAGAAGTTTAGGTGTATAAATAGGTATATAATAATGATATGTGGATGGAGGATGTGTTAATGGATTGTGATTAAGATAGGCCATATGATTATGATCGATTATTGTTGTTATAAGGTTTAAGTGGGCTAGCGTCTTTTGATGTTTTGTTTTATAGTTTCCAAGTGAGAATTATGTGTGAGGTGGGGTTGTAAATCATGTTGAGCGCTAGACATTAAGTTTGAATAATTGGTGGTCATGAAGGAGAATGTGACGATTTCTTGGTTAATGGTACTAGTTATAGGGAAGTGATCTTATAGGCTTGAATAGTGGATGCAAGTGTTTGAGTCCAACTATTCGTGAATAAGTATGATTTTGTAAGTATGATATTGAGGTGTTCCCAAGGAGATATAGGGCTCTACTATTTTTGAAATTTATTAAGTATTATGTGGTTAGTAGTACCGCTGAGTTGCTAAGAGGAAGGAGACTAGTTGTATAGTATATAATGTTCTTAATATCTAAGTTAAGGAGTTTTGATATGATCTTGATTCCTATAGTTTAGAGAAAATGTAATTTTGGAGATGTGATAGTATGTGATGTTAGTAGAGTATGGAGGGAGTAGCGTGGTTTATTAAAGAATGATGATATCCATGTCAAGTGTTAAAATCTAAGTTGGTGAGTGTTTAAGTTGTTATATGATGACTTTTGGGGTCACAGAAGTTTAAGAGTCAAATCTTAGAAAGAAGTATTAGCTTTAGGTGATATACGTGAAGATATAGTCCTTCAGGGTAAGTTTGGTTACTTATGTAATAATTATATCCCAGACTCTAGAGCAAAGTAAGTGCAGTTTAGGTTAGAGTTAATATAATGGTTCACAAACTTAGAGTGCTGGCTTAAAGCTAAGGGGGAGATGAAAGAATGAGTAACCAAGTCAACCTTTATGATTCTAGTAGCTGTACCAGTAAGTTGTAGAATAGCTATGAGAAAGATTGATGTTTGACCCAATCTTATTTCTATTTTCAGTTGTCCCAATACCTACTCAAGTGTTAGTTCTATGATCTTAATTCATGTTCATGCATATGATAGAGAATTATGTACTCTCCTAGTTCTCAAAAGGAGGAGTTCCAGTTCTTTCAGCAGTTGGAATCACATTCCATAAGTTATGAACTCCAAATTTGGGTTATGCAGCTCATGACTCATGTACTCAAACTTTACGGTATGTTCAGTTCAAGTGCTCAAGCAATACTTTTAATGAGCAGCAAAATTCAGATTTATATCATGAATGTCCTCGGGTTAGACCTCTTCGATAAGTTCATGATGTTAAATGCTCTATTCCTCAGGCCTCAGATGAGTGCCCAAGTTATGCATGTATCCTTTCATGCTACAGGTCCTCGTGTTTTAACCTTTCAGTGACCTTTTTCCTAGGTCAAAAATAGTAATGATGAGAAGTTATGTAGATAGAAGAGAGTAAATGTGTCATGTTAGGGAAGATGGTCGTATGCTTGCTTTATGTAATTCTATGAGTCTGAAGAAATATTGAGTGAAATTTTTATATATGACCTGGTCAGTTCATAATGTAGGTACAAGTTGCAGCGCATATACTATATTCAGTCAGTTCACAACTTCCAGTCAGCAGGTGATGAGTCCTTTTAATTCAAGGGCTTGAGTCAGTCATACATTTCGAGAAGTATTGTATTTCTTTATTCATTCGTATTCAGTTGGGATAGTTGGGAGTCATGACCCGGCTACCTATAGTCAGTACTAGTAGAGTCTTCATAGACAGTCAGTGGTGTTAATGTATTTAATTTTAGTTTGATTGCTAAAAGCATAGTTGTAACCTTGTAAATTCATATTTGTATTGATCGAGTTCGGAGAAGTTTTATGTTTTCGTTGATTTGTTCAGATTTATGTATTTTATTCAGTTGCTTGTAAGTATGTTAGTAGAAGGGTTAGTTTGGAATCACTTGTGACCCTAAGCCCCGTGTGACATATTGGGACCCGTTTTTGGGGCGTTACACATGTCAACATGAAATTTTTAAAATATTTTTTATTTTTTTTTTAAATTTCAACTTTTTTTCAAAGTCCCACATATGGACCCACTAATTTTTGACGAACTTTAACTTTAAAATATTTGGATTAAAATTTACTTTTGCTATCTTCTTTTTCAAGAATAAGACGAAGATGCTCAAGAATAACAATGAAAAACCTCTATATTCACATCTTCATAACTTCTTCACTCAACTTCAAATTCGATGAAATTTTTACATAAGTACTCATTTCGACGCCACAAACAAACTTCAAGAATTTTTTATCCTTTAAAAGCAAACTAAAAATAAATTCACTCTTCAAAATTCACAAAGTTTTAAAAGCTCAAAACCCTTTCTTGGTATCTTTAATTCTACCCCTCAAAATCAAGTGAAATTCAAGATTTAGGCTAACAAATACTAGAAAATAAGATCTAATGTCAAAAATAATAAATCAAAATAAAAAAAAATCTGAATTCATTTTGGGAATTTTAGATTTTTATTTTTGAATAGATCAAAATCCCAAGATTTAGATTTGTGAAAACAAACTTAAACCTAGAGTCTTGATACCTAATTATACAAGAAAAAAATACGCAAAAGATAATTAAAAAATTTAAAATTTAAGAAGACGAATTAAAGTGAGAAGATCAACATAAAATGGATAAGAAATGAGAACAATGACTATATCAACACCAATACACTCAACTACAATGTCCTTAAAGTACTAAATCTGTAAAAGCAAGATATAAGTAAGGATTTAATAGGCAACCAATGCTATTCAAAAATCAAGACCTCCTATGATAAAAGAAAAAATATGCAAAAGCTAATAGGAAATCCTAAAATCAAAGATCACAGAATCAACGATATAAGATTGACACAAAATGAAAAAGAAATGAGAACAATGGTTATATCAAAAACCAATACCCTAAAATAAAAATCTAAAAAGTACCAAAATCTATACGAGCAAGACACAAGTAAGGAATTAATAGGCAACCGAGGCTATACAAAAACCAAGACCACCTATGATACAAGAATGAAATACGCGGAAGCTAATAAGAAAACTTAAAATTTGAGAACATGAAATTAAAGATAGAAGATCAACACAAAATTTAAAATAACTGATAACAATGGCTACATCAAAACCAATACCCTCAAATACAAAATTCAAAAAGTACCAAATCTATAAAAGCAAGAAATAAGTAAGAATTTAATAGGCAACCGAGGCTATACAAAAACCAATACCTCTATTAAGAAATTCAAACAAGCACCTACACTATCGAGACACCATCAAGAGGAATGATATCTTCAAGTAAGCAATCTCATCAACATTTCCTAGCAACTATTGTCTTAGCCTCAATTCTCTCAAAAGTTTCACACATAATTTCATCAATAATTAAAATAGTCTATCCTAAAATGAGCTATCCTCTCTTATTTATCACCTACACTTGTAATCATAAAAATATCCTTAATGAAATAAAGGTCTTCTTTAGCATAAGACATAAATGTCAAGAATATCCACTTTTTCATCCATAGCTTCTTTCTTCCCTTTTTTCTTGTACTCACTTAAGCATATTCTTGAGCTTTAATTCTTTATTTCATGATAATGATGAAGCTATAACTATATCAGTCTATTAAGAAATTCAAATAAACACCTATACTATCAAGATACTCTTAAGAGGAATGATATCCTTAAGCAAGCAACACTATTAATATTTCCTAAAAACAATGGCCTTAGCCTCAACTCTCTAAAGAGTTTTATGATGTGTCTTGAAAATATGGCACATTCGATGCTTAAAACAAGGAATTTATGCTTGGAATTAGGTCATTTTGGTGGATATAATGTGCGTGTTGCATGATTGTAGGAAAATCAGGTAGAAAGTGGCTTGAGATGACAATCTGAAGAAAAGCCTCTGCAAATATTAAAGAACCGATCAGGCTATGAGTCGTTAAGAAACTATATGAATCATAGCCCAAACTTGTAAGGATGACAGTGGCTAAAGCTATGTTGGAGAAGCTAAGTATCAGAAGACTATAAGTTGTAAGGTATAACTATGACTCGTAGTAAGCAATTGTAATGAGACCAGTGTGCTAAGTCCTGAAGTTTGAGGCTTAAGTGATAACGAGTGAAAACCATTGTTGTAAGGACTAAATATAACTCTTGGTGGGGAATCGTAATGACAACAGAATCTTAAGGCCTTGAAAATGAAAGTTTACTGAAATGCCTACAACTAGCAGCATAGACTCGTAAGAAAACCTTACGAGTCTAATGATTGCCAACTAAATTTTCCTATTTTAGTTTTATTAGGATTTCATTATTATTTTTAGATACTATAAGTACCTTAGGGTTATTCCTTTATTGGAGGTTGCACATTTACATCACTTTTGATACTTTTAGTATATTTTGATCACTGAGATTTTGTTTTTAAGATTTTTGGTTCACATTCAATTGGAGACTTTAGATTTTTATTCTTTCATTATTGTGTAATTAATTACATGCCTTCTTTATTGAATATCATGGATTTTTGCATAAGCATGAGTGATTAAATTTCTTAACTAGGGTTATAGGAACCCTGGCGTATTAGTTACGTAAGGGAAGTGGAAGGGTTATCTATTCTACTGTAGTTTCGTGTATCGCAACCTTCATCATATTAATTGGACCCAAGCTACTGTAGAAGCTTGGGAATTATCTGTATTAGAGAACATTCTCACAAGGGTATTTAAGATTGGGAAAATGAGGTTACAATAATGATTTGAGGCTATCAATCCTTGTCTAATCAACTCAAAACTCAAAATATGAGAGTTTTATTGAGGTTATAGGAAAGGGACAACAAGGAGACACCCTGAGACTCACAAAGTAAAGGGTAAAATCTATGAACACATTCACAAGATGGTTGATAGTACATAGCTTGTATTCGTCTTCTATTTTCTACAAACTTAAGTATTCAAGTTCAGCTACCTGTTACCTTTATTAGGATCGGTCAGTGACAACAAGGATGTTATTACAATAACATCTTCACATATTTATGATAGAATCACGTACGTTATTCTAAGACCATCTAGATGCATTCAATAAACTTATTATGGAATTACAGACTGTCAAAATTAAAAAGGACGATGAGACACTTGCATATGATTTGTCATTTTTGTTGACTTTAAAATATCGTGATACTGAGAATTAAATAATGTATAATATTGAGCCTATCACTATTAAGCAAGGTCATCAAGCACTTATATGATGTGCGGAGGCATTTTGAAGGAGACAAAGATGATGAAGCTAGTGGGCTTTTTATGAGAGGTCATACTAGCCAATAGGAAAAGAGAAAATCAAAGCATAGATCAAATTCTTATGTGAATAAGAAAATGCATAGTGTTGGGTCTTTCACAAGAAGGGTCACTTTGAATGAGATTGCCCAACATCTAAGTACAAAAAAAAGTGAGTGCATCCACTATTAAACAAGTACATGATTTTAATAATGAATATGTACTTATAACATTATGCAATAGTGGCTTTTATGAAAATAAATGGGTGCTAGATTCATGTTATACTTTACATATGACATTTCAAAGAGATTGGTTCAACAACTATGAGAAAATAAGGAGAAACCATAGTAATAGGCGTGTAACTTCTAAATAACTGGAATTGGCTCAGTTCGAGTTAGCTGTCATGATGGAGTTGTGAGGTCTATTATAGAAGTCCATCATGTTCCTGATTAGAGGAAGCATTTGATCTTCCTAGATACTTTAGATAAATAACGCTACAAATATATGAGTGAAGGAGGAGCTATAAAGGTGACTAAATATTCTTTAGTCTTGTTGAAGGCCAAGTTGGAGGGTGGTCTCTACGCAGTGGTAGAAAGCACCATTGTTGACTCTATTAATACATCTACAACATAGTTATCAAATGATATCAAGGAAATATTATGGTGCAAGAGAGTGGGTCATACCCGTGCACGAGGATTGAAGATGTTGAGCAATCAAAACATTTTGAATAGGGGTAAGATCAACAAACTTGAATTTTGTAAGCATTGTATCCTATGGAAGAAAAGAAATTCAGCTTCAGCACTGGAAAACACAAGATGAGAGAGGTGTTAGACTATATTCATTTTGATTTATGGAGTCCCTTTAAAATTCCATCAAATGGTGGAAACAGATATCTCCTTACATTCATTGATGATTTTTCATGAAACATTTAGGTGCATTTTTTGATGGCAAAAGCGATGATTTTGAAGCATTTAAGGAGTTCAAATATTGATTGAAAATCAAATAGAACAAAAAATCAAGTATCTCCGCACTGAGAATAGCTTGGAGTTTTGCAATGAAGAGTTCAATGTTTTCTACAAGGTTCATGGGATCTAAAGATATAAGACGATCAGACATACCGCATAGCAGAATAGAGTTGCCGAGAGAATGAATAAAAATCTTCTTGAAAAGGCTCTTTGTATGCTCTTACAAGTCAAAATGTCTAGAGTGTTTTGAGCTAAAGAAATTCACAATACTTCTCATACTGTCAATCAATTTCAAGCATCAGTAATTGACTTTAAGACTATGAATGAGGTTTTGTTTGGTGAACGCTCTAACTATTCATACTTGCAAATATTTAGGTGTCCATCTTATTATTATGTTAATGAATAAAAACTTGAACCAAGGGGTAGGAAGTCCATATTCGCTGAGTATGTGGATGGACTAAAAGAATACAAATTTTGGTATTTTTCTTAGCTTAAATTTATTGTTACTAGAGATTTTACCTTGGATGAATCCTCTCTACTTGATTCTCATAAAGTTTTTTGTGGAATTATCAGAAAATAAGAACAACGAGCAGGTAGAACTACCGGTAGAACTTCCTAAGGAGAAGGATCAAGAGGCTCAAATTGATGAGTCAAAAAATATAGATCTTAAAGAAATTGTTGTCAATGAACCATACGCAATTGTGAAGGAAAGGGAAAAAAGGCAGATACGGAAATCAAAATGCCTTATAGAGCAAACAAATCTAATTGCATATGCATTTGTAGCTACAAAAAAAGAGATTAAGGATCTTGATCCCTCCTCATATATTGAAGCAAATTCTTGCAAGGATACTGTACAATGACAGTTATCTATTGCGGTATAGATAGTGTCTATTCACAAGAATCAGACATGAGTCTTAGTTGATAGGCCAAAGAAAAAAAGGACAGTTGGATACAAATGGGTTTATAGAAAGAAAGAGGGAATTCCAGAAGCGTAAGATGTTAGGATCAAGGCAAGATTAGTTGTAAGGTATATCAGTCAGACAGAGAGAATTAACAATAATGAAATTTTCTCTCCAATCGTGAAGCATAGACTAAGTCATGTGGTACTAGCATTGGTTTCCTAATTTGACTTAGAGCTTCAATAACTTAACGTCAAAATGCTTTCTTGCATGTTGATCTAGAAAAGACAATCTATATGGATCATCTTGAAGGTTTTCCAGCTGAGGGAAAAGATGATTATGTACGCCAACTGAAGAAGTCTTTGTATGATTTGAAGCAATCTCCTAGACAGTGGTACAAGAGATTTGATGCTTTTATGACTACACATAAATTCTCAAGGAGTGCATTTGATAGTTGTGTGAATCATAAGAAGATGTCCACTAACTCGATGATTTATTTACTATTATATGTGATGATATGTTTATTGCTACTAAGATGTCGCAACCCAAAATATTAAGGGTCATGATAGAACTTATCACGGCTATGCCTTAATAAGCAAGCCAATCTCCCAAATTTTATGAAATAAGAAAACGATACCAAAAAATTTAAGGCAAGACTTCTAGAGTAAAGTTGAGCCATACATAAATAATAATAGCAGAAGTTTGCATAACAAATAATACCATAAACCATCCCAAAACCTAGTGTCACAAGGTCAGAACAATCTACATACAACTCAAATATACATACAACTCAAAGTCTGAAAATACAATTGATAATCAAAAAAGGAACACAAGTCTATCTCAAAATACAAAACAAGACATAAAATACATAGGATGGGGTAGGAGGATAACTCTGGAAGCGTAGAGCAACCACTACCTCATATGTATAAATCACCAGCTAAACTCGGCTGTGGCGCACTCGTACTTGAATTTTCACCAAAAGGATACAATAGGGATAAGTACGGTCCACTTTTACTCAATAGGTATCATAGAATGAATAAGCAAATAAGAAAATAAGGTATATAAATACACACTATGAGCATGTCACCTGCAATCAGAAAATATCCCAAATAGTAGCTCACACCATCTCTTTTGTGCCTAAGCACAAACGCAAGTGTACGTAGTCCATCAAGTAGTAAAATGAACTTTAAAAGCAAAGTATCGATACTTCAGGGACTTGTGTTAAATAACTATCTAATTCTAGTTATACTATGAAGATTAAAAAAGTGCAAACATAACCCAAAAGTATTTGAGCATTAAAACTAAAATTAAACTTAACAATACTATAAAGTAAGAGTTCTTGAACAATAATAGGGAGAAACCTAGGGTTAAGGAACTATGAACAATCATATATAGTTATGTAACTTCATTAGTTAGGTTAATTATCTTAGTTGTTGGTCCACGGGGTTGATATTATGACTATGGCCTTTCGACTCTCTAATCAATTATCTAACTTAGCCCCACAACTATATCATTCACTGGGGATGTGAGAACTAAGTTAATTGCATTCTTATTCTATCTGATAATTGAACAAAATAGGAAACTTAGGTATATTCCTATGCTAAATGTAAATCATAACATCATTCAATTGAGATTATGATCCTATTCTACCTATCTCATGTTTTATCCTATCATTCATCTTTCTGGGTTCATGATTGAATTAAGAATGTATTATAAGGGTTGAAAATCCTTGAAATAGTTAATACAAGAATAAATAAACAAAAAACAATTATAAATAACCAAAACCAGTTCAATTCATAACAAAAGTAATCACGTTCCTTGTCTTAACCCCGAAAAAGGGTGTTCAGCCACTCATGGACATACAACTAATTACAATAGATGAATTCATGTTAAAATCCATAAACAAACTAAAGTAGAGGAATAAAAATCTTATTTGTAGCATTCTCAGTTAGGTTTCCAAGCCCTAAGGTTATCCAAGGTTCTCCTACAAGAGTTCAAGAGTCCTATTTATAATAGGCCAAGGCTACCCGTTTATAACATAGCACTATGCCATGTCCTTATTGCAAAGCCTAGGGTCGGTGGCACAGCCTAATCGTGAAGGCACACTATTTTGTTCCATATGAAAATGCAACCAAGGGTGTTCCACATACTTATCACGCCATCTAGGTAGAGTGGCACGCTAATATCTTCAAAAATTTTAGATTTTGTAATGCCTTATTGTAAGACATCAAAAAATTCTCTCGTAGTCTAACCCTTAGAGCATGTTCAGTGAAGTGTTAATCCGGCCCTAAAAGGTTGAGAAGTGTCTTTCCAAGTTAGATGTATTTTAAACCATTTAGAATTTCTCTAATATCAACTTTTTGTTATGTAGAGAATTGAATAAACTTTTCGTCGATACCAAATTCACCCAAATTTGACACTCGGGCAAAGATTTAGAGCTATTTTAGTGAGACAATGTGCCACGTGGCACTTTAGCACGTCGTAAAACCAGCCAAAATGGCAATCATCAAAATCCAGTGAGCCTCCGCGATTATGGCGCATCGCGCCAAGGCTTAATTAGAGAGTTGTCAATTTCTAGTGTACCAACGTGATTCCACTGAATCGCGATGCCTTTTCAGTTCGCAACTAAGGTGGCAACGCGATTTCCACCACACCGCGCCACCAATAAGTTTCCAAATTGTCCAATTTCCAGTGAGCTAGTTCGATTCCACCGCGTCACGCCAGCATGTAAAATTGAGATTTTCAGATTCCATTTTTAAATTTCAAGGACCAATTGGTAATTTCCAAAAGCCCCAAACCAGTCTATATAAGGGATCCTTATCCTAAATAACGAAAATACTTATTTATTCATCAGTTTTTCCCCCAAATCAAAATATTTTCTTTCTCAAGAAACTAAGAACAAGACCTAGGGTTTCTAATCCAATGCCCAAGTCATCAAGATTCCTCCGTTAAATTTTCAAGAATCAAGAAACTAAGGTATGCAGATGTTGATTCTTGGGTCTTTTCATCCAAGAAGCTCAAGAACCCTTTTCTAAATTTCAAAGCTTTTATGTTTATGAGTTTTCATGATTCATGTGAATTAAAATTGATGTTCATGATATTATTGAGTTGTAATTCATCTTTGTTTACAAGGTTTTCAAGCTTTGACAGTAGTATGTGATATTCATGTGATGTTCATGATAAACCCTCTTCAAGTTGCTTGTTTAGTGGTGTGTTTATGTCAATTAAGTGTAGAAATTATTGAATAAGCAAAGCATGCTCCCCATATATTTGATAAAATGCTTATGAGAAGGAATTAGACCCATTATAACATGTTTCTTAGAAATCCCCAATTGTATGCAAGCCCATGCATGCCAAGTGTTTGTTGAAAAGCCTTAGTAAATGAATTGTGGCATGATAGCATGAAATTATCCAATTATGTGATCTTCGATACATACTAAGACTTTAATATATGCTAAGTGTTTGATGCAAGATCTTGGTGAATAGAGTATGAGCCAATAGCATGTCTCCCTATACTATCATATGTTTATGATTTCTAAATACTTTAAGAGATGTTTTAGTGATTGTGATGGTGAATAAATGTTCATAGTCTTGATTATGGAAGAATAGTTATGTTTTACTTTTATGTTATCAAGTCCTTGGGGTATTTATACCCGACATATTAGCTGCAGTCTAGAGCTCGTGTCAGTTTCCTCGATAATCTCAGTCAAGACACGATTCTCAGAACTCAATGAGTTATAGAACTCTGTACTCTCAGACAGATATAGAACTTAAGAAATCTCAGTTATCTCAGTAGTATTGGTACCCCTAGTAATCTAGCCTCAGTTTTATACTCAACTTAGATCCAGTAGTATTTAGTTCAGTCCTCAGTAGTATTCGAGTAATCTATCCCAAGGTCAGTGTCGTTCAGTCGGATAATGAGATTCAGGAGTATTCCGTCAGATATGGAACCAAGTGAATTCAGCTTAATCTATCCCAAGGCAGAGATGGTGGCTCCCCATCGGAGAGGCAGAGCTATTAGGAGCAATCCCTGAACTCCAGAACTATGTAACCAGGGCAGAATGCAAAAGTCACCCGTCAGGAAAGGCTGGTCACCCGTCAGATAGGGTTGATTATTATATTGCCTTAGGCTTGATTTCCTGTGAGGGTCACCCATCAGATAAGCTTGACCAGAGAGGTCTTTACTCGTGGCACTGTATTGACTCCTTTTTAGCTGGGGTTATAGGTTGGACCCCACCAGTTGAGATTCAGGATATGTTGGTTAAGTGACCACTTCCCACAGTTACAGTTTTAGTATCAATCTTTAAATATCAGGACTGTCAGATACAGTCATCTATCTCAGTGAGAAACTCAGATAGTTCCATTGATTCATGGACACCCATCAGATAGGCTTGTTCCTATATAAAGTTATTCAGTATCAGATCTGAAGATCACCTGTCAGATAGGCTTGATCTCAATCTCATATTCAGTTGAGTAGTCTCATTATCAGATCCCAAGACCACCTGTCAGATAGGCTTGATCTCAATCTCATATTCAGTTGAATAATCTCATTATCAGATCCCGATATCACCCGTCAGATAGGCTTGATATCAGTCTCATATTCAGTTGAGTAATCTCATTATCAGATCTAAAGATCACCCGTCATATAGTCTTGATCCTAGTCTCAGATTCAATTGAGTATTTTTGTTATCAGATCTAGAGATCACCCGTCAGATAGTCTTGATCTCAGTCTCAGATTCAGTTGAGTATTCTTGTTGTCAGATTTAGACATAATCATTTCTTATCATTGATAGTGTATTCGAGAATCATTTGTTAGAGAGGTTTCATGTCTGATTCAGTCAGTCAAGGGTAGAAAGCTTAGAATTCAGTCATTGATATGAGTAGATTCAGTTAATCAGTTTTAGTATCATCAGTTTTTGAGATCACTCGCTAGATAAGACTGATCTCAACTCCAGTACTCAGTTATCAGTATCAGATGATTCAGTGTTCAGTATCTCAGGCATTAGTAGTGTGTTCTGATGGCAGTAAAGTAGTATCCAATTTTCAGTATTTCGAGTCACGATGATTTCAGTTATGGTTCGTTCATTCATGCATATGTTCTCATTCAGTACTCTCATGATTATTTAGTTAAGTAACTGTTCATGCATAAGCCCTTGTATTTAGCCTTACGTCATCTTCATACTCGGTACATTCCTGTACTGATGCATTTGTGCTATGGTGTTTTATTTGACACCATAGGTTCAGAGGCACGAGATCCAGAGTACCCTTAGTAGCTCAGTCCCATTCAGCAGCAGTAGACGTATCAGTGAGTCCTCTTTAGTCGAGGATGATCCTTATTTTATTATCGTATTAGACTAAGTTTATTTTCAGTAGACGGAGTTAGTTGGGAACATATCCCATCAACTCCACAGTTTAGACAGTTTAGAGGCTTTTCAGAAGATGTATCAGGGTTTAGTTTTTAATTTTAAGTATTTTTCGATGTTTTCAACCTTATGGCCAGTTTTTGTATTTATTATCTATATTATATTGTGTTCAGGTACAGATATCAGTAGAGGGTTGGCTTGTGGTCCTTCAGGATCATGAGCCCCGTGTGACGTTTCGGTTCTAGAAAATCAGGTCGTTACACTTGTCCCATGTATTTGTCCTTCAAGTCCAAGATTTGTGGTGTCTTTTCCTCTTGGATTACAACTTTGGATTACAAGCTAGAAAGGAACATAGCTCAAGCTAAGAGTACTAGTTTTTGCATTTGAACTTAAACTTAATGTTTTGAGTCCAGACACATTATGAACACACCTTAATCACTACAAACACATAACAAAATACTTAGATGCTCATTTATCCAAAGACTAACTCAATAACCACAAGATAAGTCCTTAAAACTAAACTAATTAGGTGTAGATAACAATACCTAGGTGCATCAATCCACCTAAGATCATCACCTCACACTTAAAGCCTTGTTATTCCTCAGAAAAATCTTCACTTAAGCATCAAGATCAAAGAAGACTTCAACAATATTACTACAAGCAAGACATTCAAGCTAGCACGATAATGACAACACAGATAGCAAGTTTCACAAACAACATGTCATATACACTTGAAAGCTTATGAACACTAATTCAAAACATCCAAACCTCAAGAATTGACTCACCAAGTTAGAAACTCATGTATGTTACTTAATCGCAGAGATTATACAATCACCCAACTATCATCAAACATATGCTCTCACCACAAGAGAGTTACCTATATTCACTCACAGATATGCAATTATCATAAGAATGGGTATAAGAATCAAATTACGCTCACTCTTACAAGGAATTCACAAGTTACACATGATAAACCATAGGATTTTCCTTAGTGTAGTACTCCACTAATGTCTGAATGTTTAGGCTCAGGATCATATAGGACTTTGAGAATTGTAATGTAGGCTAAGGGACATGTAGGAACTATTTTGGCTAAGAATAGTGACTATATTCCTTAAGATCTTTAATACCTCAAACTTAACATTAAACTCATCTCTAAAATCAACGCTTTCACCACCTATACCTTCACACATCTCTATTTTTTTACCCCATCTCATTAAGCTAGTATCATATCTATTGTGAAGGAAGTATTCTTCATCAACCTATGATCAAATTTTAGCACAATTTTTCTCTTTTTCATTATATTCCTCCCAACCACAACACATCACTTTTTTCATACTAATAGTTACTACCTTGGGGCTTTACTTTCACCTTTTTTATTTTTATTTCTCACACTCATTAACCTCTCTAATTTTGTACTATAGTAGTTAGGAGTTTTAGATAAAATTTAGGTCAATCAAAAAAGAAGATAGGCTACATATAAGGTTACCAAAAAATAGGCTAAAGGCTCAATGAGGTTAACTAGGATTATACAGATAGGCAGATTAAAGAGAGGGTATGAAACATGTCTATTAAAGAAATGCCTATATCATCTCCTAATCCCACACTCTTTATTTTTCTTTGTGCACACACCAGGAAAGTTCTAGACATCACATGCAACAAGAAATATACAAAAAATATCATATCACACATAGCACATGCTCAAATCAGGTAGGATCATCATAGAATCTCAACCAAGCAATCACAAAAATTCAATATTAAGCCAATAACGTTCAAAAGTCATATTCATAAGCCTAAGAGTCTCAAAAGTAATTATTCAACACCAGCAATATTCTTTTACATTCTAACCCACTTGCATCATGTAATCATACATAACACCAACAAGAACATCTCACTTACCTAACGTAAAATTTTAAAATTTACTCCTAAAAAGAAAAAGGGATACTAGGTTCAAAGGGCGCCCCTGTGGAAAAGAACCAAAAAGAACAACTATAGGGTGGTTAAAGTGTGCACCTACTAAACTGACCCCAACAACTAAAAATTAACAAACCAAAAATCTTGTTGTAATTTTTAATTTTTCTTAAAACTTAAACCAAAACAAACTAAGAAATCAACTAAAAATTAAGACCCTACAACATTATTTCACCCAAAACTATAGGAATTTCTCACCCCACACTTAATAATATACTTTATCCCTAAAGTAAACTCAAAATTAAGGATAGAAATACTCCTTGAGGCGTCTAGGCCTAGCTAGTAGCATTTTTTAACATCAATGGGACCCGGGGCTCTACACTCAGTCTTTGCCATGCTCTTCATCTCAGGATTCCAATACTCAGACTTCCCATCAACCTGTGACTCAACAAAAATAAAAACTACATAAAGTAAAATAAAAAATACTAAAATAAAACATCTACCTCAACTTGGGTTGCCTCTCAAGCTGCACCTAATTTAGTGTTACGGCACAACCCAATATCAATATTAGTTTCCTTCTACTAAGAGGCTATCTTCTTATTAGTTTCTGACCTTTTGAGTGTGTACTCTCAATATCAATATTATTCTCAACAATAGCCTTTTCAGGATCCTCAATCATCATTAGTTTAGGCTTAGGTAGTGTCTTAGATAACTAAATGAGAGAGTCTAGAGATCTATTTAGTGGTTGGACTCCACCACCCCACACTCTTGCACTTTCATCATTGTAATCTTACATAAATATTTATAGTAGGAAGGTGGATTGAGTGGCTTATAAACTTTGAAGACCACCTCTTCATTATCCAACCTCATTTTGAGAGTGCCCTCTCTCACATCAATCAACGCTTCTCTCATTGCTAAGAATAGACATCCCAAAATAATTGATACCCTATCATCTTCATCATAATCCAAAATAATAAAGTCAACAGGGATAATAAACTTACCAATCTTTTTGAGTATGTCCTCAATAATTCCTTTGGGATGGACTTGGGTTTTATCTACCATCTAAAGTACCATAGAGCAAGGTCTCTACTTCCCTAACCCAAGGGTTTTGAACACTGATAGGGAAATCAAGTTTATACTCGCCCCCAAATCATTAAGAATGGGGACCACATGGTTGTCACCAATTTGTATGGGGAGGGTGAAACTCCATGGGTCCTTAAGATTATTGGGCATCTTCTTCATCACTATATAACTACATTCTTCAGTGAGTTTCACTGTTTCAATGTATTACAACTTAATCTTATTAGTCGTCACGTCCTTCAAGTAGTTAGCGTACTTAGGAATTCCTTGTAAAACCTCTAACAAAGGTAAATTAATGTGAATTTGTCTAAATGTATCAAAGAACATCTTGAAACAAGCATCCCCTTTGGCTTTTTCAGCCTCTATGAGAATGGTGGTGGTGTCATTTCTAGTACTTGCTCAGTAATCTTTGCTTTTGGGTACTCAGACTTCCCTGAGTTATCAATATCTTTGTTTGCAACCTGTTGTGAAATCAATTCTGCCTGTACCTCCAGATTTGTCTTTGGAGGCCTGTCATTAAGCTCCTTACCAGTCCAAAGTGATTTCCATAACTTGCTTTGAAGGTTCACTATCACTTGTCAAACCACCTTGAGGCCTGGTATATTATGTCTAGGCTAGTTTCCCAAACTGTTGCTCTAAATACTTTTGAACCACTTGCTATTTTTTTATCTCAGCAGCCATTCTTCTTTCTTGGCCAGGTTCTTCTTCAAAGTTTCCTCAATCCTGTGCATTGTGCTGCTAGTTCTGATTATATCTCCATTCATAATTGGGTTGAGTCTACCACTTTTGGTTATAGGCATTAGCATAAGTTGGATTATATGTATTTCACACAAAGTTCACAAATTCAGGATTTGCACCACATAAGTCTACAGAGTGTTCGCTATTGCCATAAATATCACACCAACCTTGGGTTTATTGCACTGCATTCACTTGAGCCAAAGATTGTTTCATACCCAATTTGCTGAATTAAGTCATTATTTGATTCTGCATGGCTAATAATTGGGCAGCTAAGGCTGTAATACTATCAACTTCAATCACGCCTTCAAGCTTTTCCACTAAGCTTCTGGACATGTCACCATGCTAGTCAGGATTTACTTGAGCAACGTTGTTCAACAAAGTATAGAGCTCATCATAAGTCTTTCCCAGAGCCTGACCACCTACAGTTGAATCTAGCAAAATTTTTATATTATGGTCGAGAGCTTCAAAAAATATGTGACCTAATACTTCATTAGACTACTGATGGTATGAGCAGTCTTAAAGAAGAGACTTGAATCTCTCCCAAGCATGATACAGGTTCCCATATTATTTTTTTTAAAGCTCGAAATCTCACTGTGTAGTTTTGCAGTCTTTTTGAATGGGAAAAATAGATGAGAAATTTTTAGGCCAAGTCATCCCATGTAGTGATGGAACCTGCCAGCTTAGTTCTCAACCTCTTCTTTTCTTCCCCTAAAAGTGAGAAGGGGAAGAGTAACAGCCTCACATAATCAGTGGATACCCCTATGGGTATGAATGTGTCACTAATTTCCAAAAAATTTGGTGAGTGAACCTATGGATCTTCGTGTGACAAGCTGGTGAACTACCCGCTGCTGTGCAAAAGTTGCACCATGTTTTGTTTAAACTCAAATCTACCTCTGATAATGGGTCTTAGAATAACGGAGGTTACATTATTCACAAGTGGTATTGCTACTTCACAAACTATCCTGTGAGCTGGTGGATCTTCAGCCATAGGTGCCAGATGATCTTTCTCTTGCTGAATTTGAGGGATTCTCTGTAACTTATTACTCTTGCTAGTGGATTTTCAGCCATAGGTGCAAGATGATTACTCCTGCTGGTGGATCTTTAATCATAGATGAATTCATATTAAAATCCATAAACAAACTAAAGTAAAGAAATAAAAACCCCATTTGTAGCCTTCTCAATTGTGTTTCCATGCCCTAAGGTCATCCAAGGTTCTCTTACAAGAGTTTAAGTGTCCTATTTATAATTGGCCAAGGCTGCCCGTTTTTAACTTAACACCGTATCACACCCTTATCACATGGCCTAGGATTCGTGGCACAAACTAATCATGGAGGCACACCATTTTGTGTTATTTGAAAATACAACCAAGAGAGTGCCATGCCATTATCTCTCCATCTAGGAAGTGCGGCATGCCAATGTCTCCAAAAATTTTAGATTTTGTAATGCCTTGTCCCAGACATTTGTTATTCAAGTCCAAGCTTTGTGGTATCTTTTCCTCTTGGATTACAGGTTGTATATCATCCATTTATCATCTTCATCAACTCTCCAAGCACTTATAACACCATACACCACAATTTAGAGCTCAAAACAACATAAAATCAAACACAGTGAATTAGAAAGGAACATAGCTCAAGCTAAGAGTACTAGTTTTTGCGTTTGAACTTAAACTTAATGTTTTGACTCCAAACTCATTACGAACACACCTTAAACACTGCAAACACATAAATAAACACTTAGATGCTCATTTATTCAAAGTTTAACTCAATAAGCTCAAGAAAAGTCCTTAAAACTAAGCCAATTAGGTGCAGATAACAACACTTAGGTGCATAAATCCACCTAAGATTAGTAATCACAACTAGTTCTAAATATATCACATAAACCAAATACAAATATTAAAAGTGATATAGAATAGATATATGTCAAATCAAACATGAAAGCACAACATTGAAGATGCACAATGTATGAAATACAATGAAGATGAAGATGATAATGTGATATGTCTGAGGTTATCAGATAAATTCCGTATACACCTATCGAGCACTGCTCCTAGGTAGGACCCATGGGGGTTCGCAACCCATATGCAATCTCAATAATCAATCCTAGTCTCAATATCCATATTTTTTTTCTAGCTCGTGGACTACGACAAAGGATTTTTTAAGGTGTCACATTTCTGTCAAAAAAATTAGTATTTCCATAGTGGTACCAATGTCTCATAAATGTATGTGTGATATGAGGATGTAAGGCTTACAACCAAGCCAGAATGAGAATCTTAAATCCAACCAATATATACGTACATAATCCAAAAATTCACTCAATAGGGTAATCATCCATGATCCAATGTAAACCATGTACCATTAGGCATTTGTACCAGGAAGACAACAACCAAATGTATACACGAAGCTAACAATATCATATAAGACCCCCATATGGTCTACACATAGCAATTATTATCTCAAACCATCAATAAAAATAACATAAGCCCCCAAACGAGCACACAATAGTTTTAACACTATTTTCATGATTCATTCCCATACCTATAGCATTTTTTATATAACATATTAACTACCCAGTGTAGTCTGAATAAAGTTAAGCCATAACCCACCTTGAGCAATGAAATTTCGATATCAAGAATTCAATCATAGAGCCTTCCCCTCTTGAACGACCTCAAAACCAACTCAAACATATAAACATAGAATCTACGCATTAAAAGAAAGTCAATGATACTTATTGCCCATTTTTTAGTCGGGGTCAAATCAGACTTCCAAAATGGATTTTCGAGAAAAAAGGGTCAAACCATATTTTTTGTTTAATTTTTTTACCCATGATCAAAGAAAGCTACAGAAGAAAAATTCAAGTGAAAATGAGTTGAAATTAAGGTTTAAATTTAAGAAATACTATGTTATACCTTCCCGAACAAAATTCCTAAATTTTACTTTTGAAATCATGGAGTTACGAGTTTTAGCTGACAAGAATCGATGTAAAATAATAAAAATAGAGATTTGGAGCTTACCCACATTTGAAAATGGAAGAAATCGCCCAAAAACCTCTTCAATCAAAGCTTAAAAGCGAAAAAAATGGGAGAAAAAGTCTTGTTATACCACCCAGGCATGACCAATTAAGCAACCATTTTACCATTTTAGCTGTACCAATGTGCAGCACAGTCTTCTTTAGCAGAAAAAAAGCTACTTAAGTGGACAGAGCTCCACTTTAGCGGCCCCCAACTGGTGACACGGTTCACTAAAGCGACTGGCTAACTACTTTAGTAGTCACTGCTAAAGCGACCCAAGTGCTACTTTAGCAGTCGCACCAGCTGGGTGGTGCACTAGTTGGATTTGAAAAAAATTTAAGTTTCCATTGACCCCTCAAGATTCATCCAAAATCTCGAGAACACAAAATGAACTATGCTATCCTATCAAATTCAATGCTTTAGACTCAATAATGATATCAGATTTTTTTAAAAGAGGTTATTTTCATAAATTATTTCCCGAGATCTAATTTCATAATTTTTTAGACCGACAATCGAAATGAGATATAAAAGCCACAAAATTCTACCAACCCTACTACCAACCTAAAATTAATGTTTTGGATATACTAGCACAGTCCGCTTTGCTATTTAACGAATAGAATAATAAATGCTAATCAAAGTTAACTATATAAGACCTTTTTAACCTCCAAAAATCACAAACTCGCACAAATCGCATCGAAATGCATTGAAAACTATGCTAATCATCTCCACACCTTAAAAACATCACATAGAAATCACGAGGAGGAGTAAAATGGTCAAATCATATAAAAATTAATAATTCACAAGATCAATCCCTTACATAACAATATCACATAGATAAATACTTTGAAGAAATTGTTGAGCAAGAAATTTGACATAAAGGATTTGGAAGCTGCAAGAAAAATCATTAGAGTGGAGACTTCAAGAGAAGACGTTTTACATCTTTCTCAGAAGAGGTATATCAAAAAGGTTCTTGAGAGATTCAATATGCATGTAACCAAGACTGTAAGTATAACATTAGCTCCCCATTTTAAACGTTCAGAGTTACAAATACCTTAGTTTGAGGATGAAATGAAACATATGCCAAAGGTTTCTTATGTTAGCATTGTTGGTAGCATTATGTATGCTATGATATGCACACGTCCAGATATTGCTAAATCGGTAAGTATGATAAGCAAGTACATAACCAACTAGGAAAGAGGCACTAGAAAGCTGTCAAGTGGATATTGAGATATCTCAAAGGAGCTTATGATTTTGGCCTAGCCTTTAAAAAAGTGAAAGTATTTCAGTTCTTGATTATGTGGATTCTGAATATGCAGGAGATCTTGATATAAGGAGGTCCACAACTGGATACATCTTTACTTTCGTTGGTAGTGTCATTAGTTGAAAATCGACTTTACAATCGATTGTCGCCGTGTCTACAATAGATGCAGAATATATGACAACAACGGAAGCAGAGAAAGAAGCTATCTGGTTGAAAAGTTTGGTGTTAGAATTGAGTTTGGTTCAGGTGGAATCAACTCTAAGATGTGATAGTCAAAGTGCTATTCATTTGATTAAATAAAAAATTTTATGAGCGCACCAAACACGTTAGTGTCAAATTCCATTTCGTTCGAGATGTCATTGAAGAGGGAACTATCATGATAGTGAAGGTTATCATAGATGATAATGCTGCAACATGCGTTGACAAAGATAGTTTCGCTCGCAAAGTTTGTACACTACAAAGACTAGAGGGGGATATGAATCAACTGATACAACTCTAAGAGACAGCTCCTAGGTAGAGCTAGTATGTTGAACAAAGGTTTGATTCTTCTTGTTTCTTACAATGGGTTTTCCAGTATGCTTAGAAGTTTTGGCTAGAGTTGTCCATATGCATGCTCAGAATGCAAACAAAGGTGGATATTGAAAGAGTTGATTTGATATTTGTGGAGTCTAATCCATGTGGAAGAAAACTCCATGTGCCAATTTACTTGATTAGGAAATGAACTTGGAGAACAAGCAAAAATTTGCGGAGGATAAATTTTGTATTTAATTTTTCTTTTCTTATTTTGTATTTGGAGCCCAAGTTTGGCCATCAAGGGTGTCCATTCTTCATTGTTAAAATAATCCTAAAAATTCATAGTAAATACATTATAAGAGTAGAGAGCTGAAAGCAACTCTCTTAGGTGTATTTGGGATCTCTTCTTTTACCTTATTAATAATATAAAGACGATTATTATCTGATGGATGTAGGGCCATTTGAATGAACCAGATTAAATTTTGTGTTCTTTTTATCACTTTTTATTTCATGTCTCCGCTAACAATAATTAACAATTTTATTTTTCGAACTGAGTTTTCAAAAGAGCCACAATACAGTATCTATTAGGTAATATGGTGAGAAAATTTATTTTGCTCCTAAAAATTAGAAAAACGTCAGCCACAGTTTTTAATATTTGGAAATATTATTTGAGAAATGTCAAACGTTTGCCCCCGAAAACAAAAACCCACTGCATGGCAAAAAATTACTCAAAAGAAACAAAGAAAAGACTATACTATATTTAGAAAAGATATAACTGAGATAAAAGATATAATGGGTTGTTAAAAATATTTAAGGAGTAAATATATGGAAGTAAATAATTATGATTAGAATTTTATTTAAACTAATTAAATTTTAATCATTATTATTAACGTAAATAATTATGATTAGAATTTGTTTAAACTAATTAAATTTTAATAATTATTATTAAATAATGACATGTAATGAACCTGGAGAAAATTAAAAAAAATAAAAATGAAGAAGAGTCGGATCCGATAATGCTGCTTATATTCACAAAATTAGAGGTGCATGGTCCGTGTCAGCACGGGCCCAATACTAGAGACATCTTTTAGCACTAATATTTGATATTGATGAAATACAAACATAAATGTACATTAATTTAAAACGATAACGTTTTAAGTAACTATTTGACGGTACTCGCTAAGAAGTGAAGTTTTATAAGATAGTTTTTTTCCACATGATAAGAAAGTGTGATGTGTCGTGTAGTCAAGTTATTTTAATTGTTTGATGATAAGATTGAGACCTGTTACAAAATATAGAAAAGATGTAGAACTAATATTCATAGGATTATTTCATACAAAAACTGGAACAAAAGATACTTCAATTAACAATAAAGTCTTGGATCATCTTCTCAAAGATGATTATGGTTGAACCAGCTGCAACAAATATGCCATACACACATATTTTTCTTGTTTTAATTAAATATTATTAATTTTCTAATATATAAATGACTTATAGTAATTAATTAGGGGTGATATAGTGAAATCACGGTGCAACTCTTGAAGCAGCCATGTCGAAATTAATATTTTAATTAAATATTATGAATTTTTTAATACATAAATGACTAATAAAAAAATATTATTAATTATAATATATAAATGACTTAAAATAATTAATTAGGGATATTATAGTAAATCATGAAACAATTAGAGTTAATATAGTAAAATAACTTATAATAATTAATTTGGGGTAATATAATAAAAAATATTATTAATTTTAATATATAAATGAGTTATAATAATTAATTAGGGGTAGTATTGTAATTCACGGAGCAATTAGGGGTAATATAGTAATTGATGAAGCGCTAGTCGAAATGTCATCTATTTTTTCAATTAAATATTATTAATTTTTTAATACATAAATAACTTATAAAAATTAATTAGGGATGATAGAGTAAAATCACGGTTAAAGCCGTTGAAACAAACGTCATAAATATCTATTTTTTAAATTAAATATTATTAATTCTAATATATAAATGACTTATAATAATTAATTAGGGGTAATATAATAAAAAAAATAGTATTAATTTTAATATATAAATGACTTATAATAATTAATTAGGGGTAATATAGTAAATCATGGAGTAATCAGAGATAATATAGTAAATGATGAAGTAGCTGATTTTTTAATTAAATATTATTAATTTTTAATACATAAATGACTTATAATAATAAATTAGGAATGATATAGTAAAATCACGATTAAAGCGGGTGAAACAAACGTCATAAATATCTATTTTTTAATTATATATTATTAATACTAATATATAAATAACTTCTAATAATTAATTAGTTTTAATATATAAATGACTTATAATAGTTAATTAGGGTTAATATAACAAATCACTGAACAATTAGGGTTAGTATAGGCAGACATGTCATCTATTTTTTAATTAAATATTATTAATTTTTTAATACATAAATAACTTATAATAATTAATTAGGAATGATATAGTAAAATTACAGTTAAAGCAACTGAAACAAACGTCATAAATATTTATTTTTTTAATTAAATATTATTAATTCTAATATATAAATGACTTATAATAATTAATTAGGTGTAATATAATAAAAATATTATTAATTTAATATATAAATAATTTATAGTAATTAATTAAAGATAATATAGTAAATTACGAAATAATTAAAAATAAAATGATAAATAAAGACATTATTTTTAAACTTAAATTCGTCTCAAACAAATAATACAGCAAACGAGTTCTACCTTCTTATTTAATGCATAGAACGTTATCTTACAAGGATGAAAGGATACAATTGTATTGTCGGCTGTGTGCCGCGTGTCACGTCATCCACCTGCATAACTATTGTTTGTACACTTGTAACTTCTCCAACTATATAAATTTAATTCTATTTTAAGGAAATGAATCCAACCTAGTACCTCATATTTTCCCTTTTAGGCAACTCTTTGTATAGCTCCATGTAGGGCAAACAACACCTTCTTAAAGAAAAAAGGGAACACCAAAAACGTTGGACAAAAAAAAAAAAAAGTAATAAGAGTATATAACTGTAAATCCATGGCGGAATCTGTAGAATCCGTGAGCGTATGCATCCCTATAGTAGAAGAACCAAAGAGTGACACAAACAATTCCCCAACGGTCAAGAAATCGACAGCGGGGCGTTCGAGGAAAGGGTGCATGAGAGGTAAAGGGGGTCCAGAAAATGCCTTGTGCACATACAGAGGAGTAAGACAAAGGACATGGGGCAAATGGGTAGCGGAAATAAGAGAACCAAATCGCGGGGCCAGAATATGGTTGGGCACTTTCAACACATCCCTCGAAGCAGCCAGAGCCTACGACGATGCCGCGCGCCGGCTATACGGTGCCGACGCGAAGCTCAATCTCTCGGAATCATCTGAAGAATCACCTCTCGCAGACAAAGAATTTATTTCTCGACCGGAAACTTGCATGGAAAATATAATTGAGGGTGGGGAGTGTTCTGTGCTTGAGGAAGCATCTATATTTAAAGATGGGAACGGGGAGTATTTGGTGTGGGAGACGCCAGTGCCTAGTTTGATGGGTGAACAGGACCATAATATCATGATGAGTGGTCTGGATTTTCCTGGAGACAACACAGGTCTCAATTGGACTAATTAACCAGAAATTATTGATTATTATAGTCCGAATGATTTTCTATTTCGTATGTAGAATAGCGGTTTAATATTCTATGATCTGCTAGTACTTTCTTGTAGCTTTTGCCCCAGGTGTTTCGACCCAGTTCCATCTACTCTTAAGAGAGAGCCCTTGTTTAGTCTCAGTTTTCTTCTTCTCTCCTTTTAAATTGTGGGGAGCAAATGAAAATTAATGCAGTTTCTAGCTAGTATAATTAGTAGGTTTGTTAGCTTTTTCCTTTTTGTTTCCCCATAAAAATAGTAAGATGCATATCTAATGTTTGCTAAGATGGGGCGTTAATTCATGGTGGTTGTGTGTATTGGATTTTTTTACTGTGTGTATGATAATTAATTCGAGTCTTAAAATATATTTTAATATATGTACATATTTGTTATTTCTGTGTTAGTTCATTCCAAGAAAATACTTTCCCGTTTAAAAAAAAATTATCTACTTTGATTTATCAAAAAAAATTTAAAAAAATAAGAAAAGAATGACCAATTTAACTTGTCACGAAAATAAGAAAGACTTTTGAATCTTGTAACCTTAAAATTAAAGTTGTATCAAATGTATCAAAATGTTCTTTAAATTAAAGTTGTATCAAATGTATCAAAATGTTCTTTAATTTTATGGTCCTAAATATGTCACGTAGAAAGTTAAAATTAAAGTATCCCAAAAAAGAAAAGGAGATATTTTTTTTTAAATGAATTAATTAAAAAAAAATAATTCATTCTTTTTAAAATGAAGAAAGTTATATATTTTTTTTATAATTTTTAAAATAAATTATCTTTAGATGTTCATAATACCAACTTTCATGACAGTTGCTTATAGCCAATACCGCAAAAGGGAAGCCCGTGCAATCATTATTATTCGAAATTAGTATTTTGAATTACTAATATTTTAAATATTATATTATTTGTATTTTTTTCTATTAACTATATTAATGGTCTAATATTAAAGATAATATGTCATTCATAAATAAAAAGATCGAAAATTAATGTGGTCAAATATATTACTTAGTTAATAAATCTAAAATATGACACAATTTTCAACAATTAAAAGAAATGTTCAAATTTATATTGGATATTTAAATTAAAATTTGGAGATAAACATTCAGTACCTTTTAAATTATGATCAAAGTTGATATAATATATTTCAACTTTATGGAGGTTTTATTATCCTTCTGAACTCAATTTTAGCGTATTTTTATTACTTTTTTATTCTGATGTGGCATCTATCGTGAAATTAAACACCTGAAACGCGTGAAGGACTGTCAAGTGACATGCCAGCTAAAAGGTTAACAAAAATATGCAAAAATTTAGTTTAGGAAATAGTAAAATCCCATAAAGTTAATGTGTATTGTAGCAAATTTGATGACAATTAAAAAATACTAGATGCTTATCTCATTAACTTACTATAATTATGTTCATACTCTCTTATTTTCCTATTAAATGACATTGCTTATTTGCTTGTACTCGTGATAAGAATTCTCTTACTCTTGATTTTCACTATGCTATCCTTAATTAAATCGTGCATATTAATATGATTTTTTAATCACGTAAAAATTTATTTATCTAAATAATGTCTTCTTATATAATAATATATTTATTTTAATAAATTGAATATAAAATTTATAAATACCGTATTCTATTATCTTATTAATCAAGAAATATATATTTTTATTATTGTTAGTTAAATGACAGTCAAAATTCAATTTTTCTTCAATTTGTCTAATTTTAGGTCACTTTTTACCTATATGATATCAATTTTATTCAAAATTAAACCTAAATTACTGGGCCCAATTTTAAATTCTCAATTAGCCAATCCAGTCTCCCAATTCAATGACCCGCAAGCCCGCCCAAACTTCAATTATCTCAGTCGTCCACACTCTTCAATCACATGATTTCTATCCATTTCCTTTTTATTTAACCCCATCTTATCTGACTTAGTTACATTATCCTCAACCCCCAATCGCCAATCTCTACTTCTCTCCTCTTCCTCCTCCCATCCCCTTCACCGTCAACCCATGGCCACCAAGCAGACCCCATTTCATCTTCCATTTTGCAAGAAAAGAAACAAAATAGAAGGAAAAACTTTCTTCTGATTAAGCCATTACATTAAAATTTATTTGAGAGTATTTAATCTTCTCTTTCTTTCTCTTTTTCCTATCTAGAAGAAACTCATTCACCGTTTTACGTTATTTTTATGCATAAATTAATCTTTCCTATTAGAAATAAATTGGTTCATCTGCTTTAGAAGCTCGAAATAAATTGGTTTATCTGCCACAATTTTTTTTCAGTAGATTTGTTGATTTTGTTGGTAAAATTTTCTTTTTTCCAACATTTTTGTAAATTTGATTTTGGATTTAAAAGTTGTGAAGAAATATTATCAATTTGAGTACTGAGATGTTGTATTCTCAAATTTGATAGTATTTTTTTTTTTGAAAATATTACTTTAGAAATGGATATCGATGGTAGCATGTTAATAGACCAATTTAGCTCTCATAGCTGTCAGTTCAGCGGTCCTCAATGAAATGCCCAAATTATCCTTAATTTTTGAAAAGGAGGGCGACGAGAAGCTTCTCAAAGCTACTCAAACTGATTTGCAAGAAATAAAATAGAAGGAAAAACTAGGGGTTGTTTGGTACAAAGAGAAGTTATTCGTGGATTATCAATACAGGGATTAGCAATATAAGGATTAGTAATGTAGGGATTAATAATATATGAATTATTTTTTATCAAGTGTTTGATTTATTATATTAAAAATTAGATATATCATGTATTTTAATACTCAGCAATTTTTTTTTTACAGTTATACCTTTAAATTTTTATGTGATTTTCTACTTTATTTAACTAGTCAAGTTTCTCACCCTTTGTGCAATCTTAAAAAAGTTAAAATATAAATAATAATTCTCACTCCGCTTAGTTGATCATTTATTTTTTTTAAAAAAAATTGAGTTTATTTAATGAAGAAAAATTTAAAACAAACAAATAATTATCATATTATAGAGAAATAATTTTTAAAAAATGTAAAGCACACTATGTAAGAATATCACGAATTGTTGATAATATAATTTTAGATTTTCAAATTCTATATTTATTTGACAATAAGTTTTTTTATTTAAATTAATCCGTCTGTAAATTGAACAATTATAAAATAGCATAAATGTAGTTCACATTCGAAACTATCAACCAATATAAGGGAGTAAATGATATTTACGTACTTGATCCAAATACGCAAAGTAAAAAAAAGTTGGCAAATTAAAATGTAACATAACAGCCAAATTTATAGTAATTAAATTTAAAATGAAACTTAAAGAAAAATTTAATAAAAAGAATTAAGGGGTAGTTGAGTCATTTAATTCTCTTATCCATGTATTATTAAGCCATGGATAAGTAATCCCATGGTTTCTTAGAGATAAGCTATTATGGCCTAGGATTAAATTTAAATTGGACAACGAAACATTAGGTGAATTAACTTTTAATCCATGAATTATTTTATTTAATATGGCCTAAATCCCATTTGAGAGTACCCAATCTTCCCTCTCTTTCTCCTTTCTCTATCTAGGAGAAACTCATTCACCGCCTCATGTTGTTTTTCTGCATAAATTAATATTTCTGACTCAAAATAAATTGATTTATGTGCTTTGAAAGCTTAAAATAAATTGATTCATCTGCTTCAGAAGTTTTATTTTCAGTAGATTTGTTGATTTTTGTTGGTAAAATTTATTTTTTTCAACTTTTTTGTAAAGTTGATTTTGGATTTAACAATTATGAAGAAATAATTATCAATTTGAGTATTCGATTTAACAGTTATGAAGAGATACTTTTCAATTTGAGTTTTGGCTTGTACAGAGATACTTTTCAATTTGAGTTTTGGCTTGTACTTTTTGACTTTAAAATTTTGGGATAGTTTCCTTGTATTTCGATATTAAGATTTGAGTTCTATCATCATTCTCATTTATTTTCTTTGCATCTTGTTTATTTATGCATATGTGTAGGGGTTTTGCTTATCTATTGCGTGGTGTGTGATAGGTCTTATCACAATTGAATAAGAACTGTGAGACTATTTCTTTCATTTTGTTCTCCAAAGTAATCGTCATGCTATGGAACTCTTCGGATGACATCAATGTGTGTTCAAGTGCTACCATCACCATGAATCATTCTTGTAGTCTTTGAGATCTAAACTTGATTCCATATGAATGATCTTTATGCGGTTGACTTGCATGATATGTTCTAAGTCTTCATTCTTTGTGCTAGCTTAGTCGAATATATTTATTAATTCCTACATTGGCAGAGATGCGGATGTTGCGCTGGATGTGTGGGCTGACTAGGGGGATAGAGTTCGGAATGAGACTATCAGGGAGAAGGTTGGTGTGACTCCAGTGGAGTGCAAGATGCGGGAAGTCCGATTGCGCTGGTTCGGACACGTGAAGAGGAGGGGCATGGATGCCCCAGTTCGTAGGTGTGAGAGACTAGCGTTGGATGGTTTTAGGCGGGGTAGGGGTAGGCCGAAGAAGTATTGGGGTGAGGTGATTAGGCGGGATATGGAGCAGTTGCAGCTCACCGAGGACATGACCCTAGATAGGAAGGTCTGGAGGACGCGAATTAGGGCAGAAGACTAGGGCCAGTTTGGGTCGCTAGTGTAGGGTTTTACTTGTTGGGGGTAGTATTCTTGTTATGATTCCGTGCTCCTTGTTTTAGTAAGAGGCTGGGTGCTTTCTTCTGTTTCTTTCTATTTATGGCTGCCGTATTTATGTTATTTATGTTATGTTATTTATGTTATGTTGTCTTGGAACCTTGTTCGGTGCTTTAATATGTATTTGCCTGGTATCTTGTGTCTTGAGCCGGGGGTCTATCGGAAACAACCTTTCTACTTCTTTAGAGGTAGAGGTATGGACTGCGTACATCTTACCCCCCCAGACCCCACCAGGTGGGAATACACTGGGTTTGTTGTTGTTGTTGTTGTTGTTATGATACTCTAAGCTCAATAGTTGTCTTCACAATCATTTCTGTATCTCATTTCTTTCAACTTATTTTTCTGTCCAATATTAAATTAGTTCCTCCAATATTCTCTGTAACATTTCACTAGAATCATTTACAGTTTTTTTTTCAATTACAATGAGATAACTTCTATGTTTGGTGTCATTGAGTTAATTATAACTCACTTACAGGAAAAAAACAGTTTTAATTTGAGATACATTTCAATGTGCCATACATTTGGTGAATCTAGAAAAATATATTTATAAAAAAATACTCTAGCATATTGGCATAACGTTGAGGAGATATGCAACTTCTTCATCTCAACTACAAGCATAACAACAAAAATTTGCATCCTCATCGTCTTCAATATCAAAAGAAAGTCATTGACGCCACTTGTTCTTATAAGAGCATTTGTGATGAAGGGAGTAACAAGTGAACTTTTTTCTCCTAATAAGACCGTAGGATTAAGTATCCAAATACTAGTCAATATGTTAACTAAATGTTTACGGCACTGTCATACCCCAAATCCCATTGGAGCGGACTGGCACCCGTAGCCGAGGAGGTTCGGGAGAACCCGTTCATAACCTATACTTTCACATTTACATTACTTATGAAAATTAGAAATTTGGGCAGCACTTCGTTGTAAATAGAAGAAAACAGTACCTGTATCAGCCCAGCAAACACGCATAAATATATATATAAACAGTAATTGGCCGTCAGAGCCATCACGTCTATCAACCAAACACTCCTATGGCTGTACAATATGTCTACAAAAGCCTCTACATAGATACACAACTGAGTTAGGGTCGGGACAAACTCCCGCCCACAAAAGACTTTTATACCAATACCAAAAAGTACATATAGAAACGACTTGGGATGCCCCGAAACAACTGGAGCTCACCACTAACAACAGAATATCCTAGCTCTTACTGCGGAGGTGTACGACCTGAAGTACCTGTTCCTGCAGGCATGAATACAGGTCCCCCGTGAGGGACGTCAGTACGGAAATATGTACTGAGTATGTAAGGCAGAGAGTATCAAGATGAGATACAAAAGATCAACAGAACCCAGATACCAGTGAATAAACAGTATGAGTAGACCACACTTAAAAGAGCTGATGGGATACCTGCATATTACTTCCATATCATTACTTTCCGTAATCCTTATCAATACATAACATATGTCATACAATGGTCAACTGATCAGTGGTACTAATACAATACATCAGGGACCACCCCTGGAATAGCATATATACATAAACTTTATAATACAATGGCCAACTGATCAGTGGTACTAATACAATACATCATATCATCAATTTAAAATAAAGACATTCCATTTCCTTAATTCAATTAATCTTTGCGATTGGTTACTTTGTGGTCACACCTTATGGAACTTGAAACCATGATACCTCAATAGGAAAACATGTAAATAGGTAATAAATATCAAGAAAATGAGGTAGAGAATCATGGATACCTCATTAAACCATTTCGGAGTCAACAATAGTATATGGATATTTTTTTTTTCTAGCCGGACATCTTAAAAGTGAAAACAAGTTCAATTGGTAGTGTCGAAGATCATATGATGTTATTATGTGTCATGTGTAGTAGGACAATGTTGGAACCTTACTTGAGAGTGTCATGGGTCATTATTCATGCCAAAGATTAGATAGAGTATGTCTTACATACCTTGATATAACCACTTCAATACAAGTGACTTCCCGTACTCTTCGAACACTTATCTACAATAAGTCATTTGTGGCAAACTAGTATTAGCAACCAAACCTTACCATTTAGGTATTAACTTCACCAAATAATGTCTAGGAAGTAATCCTTTAGCTCATCAATAAGAGTACTACATACATCCTCTTATACTCTTATTACATTCACATATCATGCATTTTCATGAAATATCCCTCAACATCACTCTTAGCCTTTATTTCCCTTCTTAATCACCATCCAATACCAACATGATCACTAGGCATACATAACCACTAATATAATGATATATCACCACAATTCATCCTCCATAATCCAATACAACAACTTCCATAATTTACTACTAACAATTTATACACAACAATTCATAACTATGTTTCTAGTTATCTTCCAACATCAAGACAATACTCATAATCCTTTATCAATACTTATTCATGGATAAGAATCAAGAATAAACAATATTCATACCTTAACAATGAACTCTTGTATTTAGAATCCTCCTTACATAACCATGGGGTGCTTCTCGAAGCTTTCGAGATGGTGAACACAACTACGGAACCAATTCGAATTTTCTACAGTTGATTCACAAAATATTTGAAGTTGAAATTGGCTAGGGTTTCACCTCTCTTAATAATAGGATAATATCTGATATAAATGAGGCTAATTGCAGATTTGTAAAGACTAATTTTCGTCCAAGAGGTAATAGAAAATGACCATTTTGCCCTAAAAATTTAAATAAATCCCGAATCTGTCCCCAGTGGACAGTTTTGACAGGCTGAAGTAAATCGATCATAACTCTTTTCTCTGGTATCGGATTTGGGTGAAACCAATTGCATTGGAAAGATAATTCAAAGGGATTTCATTTTCATATAAAGTATACCACCCAGTTCTTCCTTTACAAGGAGTTATGGTCGTGTAAAGTTGACCCAAAAATCTGTCCCACAATTCTATTTTGTTTTTATAGGCTGAAGTAAAACGGGTATAGCTCCTTACTCAGACATTGGATTTGGATGAAACCACTTTCATTGGAAAGAAGACTCTCGGAGGTTTTCGTTGATATATAGCAGCTCACACAGTTCGTTTTGTACAAGGAGTTATGATCATCTAAAGTTGGATTGCCTAGCTGCAGTAATTTTCCTGCAGAATTACTGTTCACAGGCTTCCCGGCCACCGTTTTGAAATTTCGAATGTGCTCGCTTATATGAAATACTCCTCTGTTTTGGGCAAACTTTATATCGTTGGAAAGCTTATTCCAATACCTACACATACAACTATTGACGGGATACTTCCGAACACCATAAACTTAATTTAACCCATACGCAAGTCTTTAGGACTCCATATAATCGCGACAAGTGTACGAAAAAATTTACGGGGTGTTACATTATCCCCCCCTTAAGAACATTCATCCTCGAATGTTAGCATAGTTACTCAATTAAGACATGTCCAAGCTTACAATTAACATATTCATCATCATAACATCCTTGCATAAAAATAAACACTTACTTGTTATTGTTCTTCTTCCGTCTCATGAACTTGCTCCTCATCGTTGAATAGGTAAGGGTACTTAATCTTCATCGCTTCCTTGGATTCCCATGTGATCTCCTCAACTTGTTGATTCCTCCAAAGTACTTTTACCGATGCTATCTCTTTATTCCTTATCTTTTTAATTTGGCGATCAATAATAGCAATAGGCATTTATTCAAAAGTGAGATCTTCTGAAACTTGTACATCTTCCGTAGTAGTGATGTGCGATGGATCTCCGATGTACTTGCGAAGCATCGAAACATGAAATACGGGATGAACTGCTGAGAGCTCTTGAGGTAGCTCTAACTCGTAAGCAACTTGTCCAAATCTTTGAATGATCTTATACGGACCTATGTATCGTGGACTTAACTTTCCTTTCTTGCCAAACCTCATCACTCCTTTCATTGGTGATACTTTCAAGAATACCCAATCGTCGATAGAAAACTCAAGTCCTCTTCTTCTAACATCCGCATAAGATTTGTGTTGACTTTGAGCTGTTGCAAGCCGTTGTTGGATCACTTTAACCTTCTCCATTGCTTGATAAACAAGATCCGGTCCAAATAAGACCGCATCACCTGCTTCAAACCATCCTATTGGCGATCTACACTTTCTTCCATACAATGCTTCATATGGTGCCATTTTGATACTTGAATGATAGCTATTAGTGTAGGCAAACTAGATAAGAGGTAGGTGATCATCCCAGTTGCCTTTGAAATCTAATACACATGCTCGTAGCATATCTTCAAGTGTCTGGATGGTACGTTCCGCTTGTCCGTCCGTTTGAGGATGAAAAGTCGTACTTAGATTTACTTGTGTCCCCAAACTCCTTTGAAAAGACTTCCAGAAATTCGCGGTAAATTGGGCTCATCGATCGGATATAATGGAAATTGGAACTCCATGTAACCAAACGATCTCCTTAATATACAACTTCGTATACTCTTCCGCCGTATAAGTTGTCTTAACTGGTAAGAAGTGCGCAGATTTGGTAAGCCTATCAATGATCACCAATATGGAATCAAACTTCCGATATGTACGAGGCAAACCCGTGATGAAATCCATATTGATCTTGTCCCACTTCCAGACTGGAAGATCTATACATTGCATGTAACCACCGGGTTTCTGGTGTTCTACTTTGACTCTTTGACAATTCGGACATTCAGCTACAAATTCGACAATATTCTTCTTCATGTCATTCCACCAATATATTTCTTTCAAATCTTGATACATCTTAGTCGACCCTGGATGGATGGAATACCTTGAACAGTGTGCTTCTGTCATAATTCTCTTTCTTAGCTCTACTACATCAGGTACACATAAACGATTCTGACACTGAAGCACTCCTTCCCGCGTAAGCTCAAATGCCTTTGTCGTGCCACTCTGCACATCCTCCTTAAGCTGCAATAAAATTGGATCTGCATACTGCTTCTCTTTCACTTCAGCTATCAATGAAGATTCCGCTGCATTACGTACAATAACCTCTTCATCTGGAGTTTCGAGAAGTCGAACTCCCAAATTAGCTAGTTGGTGAAGATCCTTAATCATCCCTTGCTTTTCTATAGATGCCATTTTAGACTTACGACTCAGTGCATCCGCTACCACATTCGCTTTCCCTGGATGATACAAGATATCAACATCATAATCTTTCAACAATTCAAGCCATCTCCGCTGCCTCAAGTTTAGATCTTTCTGACTGAAGATATATTGCAGGCTCTTATGATCGGTTATATGTCAACATGAACACCATATAAGTAGTGGCGCCATATCTTCAAAGCAAATACAACTGCAGCTAGCTCAAGATCATGCGTGGGATAATTCCTCTCATGTGGTCGCAACTGTCTAGAGCCATAGGCTATTACTCTACCATGTTGCATTAGTACACATCCTAAGCCAATTCTCGAAGCATCACAGTACACTGCATACCCTTCTGTGCCTTCAGGAAGTACCAATACCGGTGTAGAAGTCAACTTGCTCTTCAGATCCTGGAAACTCTTTTCACAGGCATCATTCCATTGAAACTTGGAGGCTTTATGCGTCAACTTAGTCAAGGGTGCAGAAATTGAAGAAAAACCTTCAACAAACCTTCTATAATAACCTGCCAACCCGAGGAAACTACGAATCTCCGTAGGCGTCGTGGGTCTTGGCCAACTCTTTACAGCCTCAATCTTCTGAGTGTCAACTTTTATGCCTTCACTGGATACAATATGGCCCAAAAATGCCACTGACTTGAGCCAAAACTCACATTTAGAAAACTTCGCATACAGCTTACGATCACGAAGAATCTGCAACGCCTGCCTTAAGTGATTAACATGGTCCTCTTCTGATCTAGAGTAGACCAGAATATCATCTATGAAAACTATCATGAACACATCTAGAAATGGCGTAAACAACCTATTCATCAGATCCATAAAAACTGCGGGTGCATTTGTCAGCCCGAATGACATAACCAGGAATTCATAATGACCATACCGTGTTCGGAAAGCTGTCTTGGGTATATCTTTATCCTTGAATCTCACTTGATGATAGCCTGATCTCAAGTCAATCTTGGAAAAACACTAGGCACCCTGCAGCTGGTCAAATAAATCATCAATTCGGGGAAGAGGGTATTTATTCTTGATAGTCACCTTATTCAATTGCCGATAGTCAATACACATCCTCAGCGAACCATCTTTCTTACGCACAAACAATACTGGTGCTCCCCAAGGGGACATACTAGGCCTGATGAATCCCTCCTCTAGCAAGTCTTTCAGTTGCTCTTTCAATTCTCGCAACCCTGCTGGTGCCATTCTATAAGGAAGAATTGAGATTGGCTGTGTGTCTGGCAACAAATCAATACCAAACTCCACTTCTCGTTCAAGAGGTAAACTAGTAGTTCTTCAGGAAATACATCAGGAAATTCATTCACAACCGAAACGGTCTGAAAAGTTGGCGGCTCTGCCTCTGTATCCCTTACTCTAACCAAATGGTATATGTACCCCTTGGAAATCATTTTTCTTGCCTTAAAGTAAGAAATAAATCTACCTCTCGGCGCGCCAACATTACCCTTCTATTCAAGGACTGCCTCATTTAGGAAATGGAAATATACCTTCTTAGAACGACAATCTACTGTAGCATAACAAGACGCTAACCAATCCATGCCCATAATAACATCAAAATCTACCATTTCTAACTCAACAAGATCGGCCATCGTATCACGACCACAAATATTCACAACACAATTTCGATAAACATTCCTAGCTATAAGAGATTCCCCCACTGGCGTTGATACTTCAAATGGCTTGGCTAATAATTTGGGCGTTCTTTCGAACCTTCCCGCAACCAAAGGAGTAGCATACGATAATGTAGAACCAGGATCAATTAAGGCATACACATCAAATGCAAAGATGAACAACGTACCTGTAACCACGTTTGGAGAAGCCTTTAAATTCTGCCGATCTGCTAGGGCATACACACGGTTCTGAGCTCCGCTAGCACTAGCTGTTCCTCTATCACCTCTACCGTGACCCATAGGTTGTGCACCCCTACTCAAAGGAGGCACCGAAGATGACGCAACAGCTGATCCAGTAGGTCGTGTTATACCACCTGTGGTCCTGCGTGGGCAATCTCTAGCCATATGCCCCGGCTTACCGCACCAAAGGCAATTGTTCGTCCTAAGCCGACATTCGCCAAAGTGATATTTTCTACATATAGGGCACGGGTGTCGTGGAGGTCTTAATTGACTCATACTCCCTTGCCCTTGATACCTCACTGTTCGCGAACTCTGATTTTCACTGCTTTGCCCGAACTGATTACCTCTGAACCTTTGGAATTGCGGTGGAGCACTAATTGCAGGATAAGAAGATAACGGGCTAGGCAATCTATGAGAGAACGAAGGCCTAAAACCTCCTTGAGATGCCATAAACTGCCCTATAGCTCTGGCCCGCTTAGAATATCCTTTTTCTGATTCCTGGGTTCTTCTTCTTTGCCTCTGATCTTCCATCTTCTGAGCGAAAGCTTGTATCCTCGCTATATCCATGTCCTTGTTCAAAGCAGCAATGGTACAATCTCTAACCAAGTATGGTTCCAATCTATCCACATAGTGATGAACTCTGTCATCCATAGTAGCTACCACATTAGAAGCATATCGAGACAAGGAGTTAAATCAAAGACTATACTCCCTTACACTCATATTACCCTGATGAAGATTTAAGAATTGATCTGCACGGGCCTGACGAGTCTCAAATGGAAGATAATGATCAATAAATGCATTTTTGAACTCTCCCCACGTAGTTGAAGGTGCATCAATACCCCTAGATCGTTTCCAATCCTCGTACCACAATATAGCCTCTCCTTTCAGTCTATATGCTGCTAGCTCAACCATCTCTTTATCGGATATGTGCATAACATCTAGAGCCCTTTGGGTTTGATCGACAAAGTCCTGCGGGTCTTTATTAATATCTGATCCGGTAAAAGTAGGAGGATCCAGTTTTAGAAAATCCTGTGTTCGAAGGCTAGCTGCTCTATCCGTACCACTAGAACCCGTGGTAGGAATAGCTTGCCCTTGAACTTGACCGGCAACTATACGCGTCAGAAGTTGTACTGCATCCCTTAAATCTTGATCAACAACATTAATAGATGGACCTTCCGGAGGAGAAGAAGCTCCTGATATATGCTCAGCTTGAGACTCACTTTGTTCAGCATGTACCGGTGGTGACTTACTAGTACCTTCTCCAGCCACTACATCTACTCGCTTCCACTTATTCTTTCTCCTTGTAACCGGCATCGTTACTGTGATAAATTAAAAAAACAATTGGATTAAGTGATCGATTATGACTTTATCTCTAATATGGGCTCTGTTGCACGATCTAAGAAATGGAGAGTGGAAACAACCCCTGAATGTCCAATAGCCTCCTGTTTATAGATGTGGTACACAACACACCGATAAATGAGATTCTACGTAGACACGGCTTTGTAGACTCAGTAGGATGAACTTCTCTGATACCACTTTTGTCATACCCCAAATCCCATTGGAGCGGACTAGCACCCATAGCCGAGGAGGCCCGGGAGAACCCGTTCATAACCTATACTTTCACATTTGCATTACTTATGAAAATTAGAAATTTGGGCAGCACTTCATTGTAAATAGAAGAAAACAGTACCTGTATCAGCCCAGCAAACACGCATAAATATATATATGAATAGTAATTGGCCGTCAGAGCCATCACGTCTATCAACCAAATACTCCTATGGCTGTACAATATGTCTACAAAAGCCTCTACATAGATACACAACTGAGTTAGGGTCGGGACAAACTCCCTCCCACAAAATACTTTTATACCAATACCAAAAAGTACATATAGAAACGACTTGGGATGCCCCGAAATAACTGGAGCTCACCACTAACAACAGAATGTCCTAGCTCTTACTGCGGAGGTGTACGACCTGAAGTACCTGTTCCTACAGGCATGAATACAGGTCCCCCGTGAGGGACGTCAGTACGGAAATATGTACTGAGTATGTAAGGCAGAGAGTATCAAGATGAGATACAAAAGATCAACAGAACCCAGATACCAGTGAATAAACAGTATGAGTAGACCACACTTAAAAGAGCTGATGGGATACCTGCATATTACTTTCATATCATTACTTCCCTTAATCCTTATCAATACATAACATATGTCATACAATGGTCAACTGATCAGTGGTACTAATACAATACATCAGGGACCACCCCTGGAATAGCATATATACATAAACTTTATAATACAATGGCCAACTGATCAGTGGTACTAATACAATACATCATATCATCAATTTAAAATAAAGACATTCCATTTCCTTAATTCAATTAATCTTTGCGATTAGTTACTTTGTGGTCACACCTTATGGAACTTGAAACCATGATACCTCAATAGGAAAACATGTAAATAGGTAATAAATATCAAGAAAATGAGGTAGAGAATCATGGATACCTCATTAAACCATTTCGGAGTCAACAATAGTATATGGACATTTTTTTTCTAGCCGGACATCTTAAAAGTGAATACAAGTTCAATTGGTAGTGTCGAAGATCATATGATGTTATTATGTGTCATGTGTAGTAGCACAATGTTAGAAGCTTACTTGAGAGTGTCATGGGTCATTATTCATGCCAAAGATTAGAGAGAGTATGTCTTACATACCTTGATATAACCACTTCAATACAAGTGACTTCCCGTACTCTTCGAACACTTATCTACAATAAGTCATTTGTGGCAAACTAGTATTAGCAACTAAACCTTGCCATTTAGGTATTAACTTCACCAAATAATGTCTAGGAAGTAATCCTTTAGCTCATCAATAAGAGTACTACATACATCCTCTTATACTCTTATTACATTCACATATCATGCATTTTCATGAAATATCCCTCAACATCACTCTTAGCCTTTATTTCCCTTCTTAATCACCATCCAATACCAACATGATCACTAGGCATACATAACCACTAATATAATGATATATCACCACAATTCATCCTCCATAATCCAATACAACAACTTCCATAATTTACTACTAACAATTTATACACAACAATTCATAACTATGTTTCTAGTTATCTTCCAACATCAAGACAATACTCATAATCCTTTATCAATACTTATTCATGGATAAGAATCAAGAATAAACAATATTCATACCTTAACAATGAACTCTTGTATTTAGAATCCTCCTTACATAACCATGGGGTGCTTCTCGAAGCTTTCGAGATGGTGAACACAACTACGGAACCAATTCGAATTTTCTACGGTTGATTCACAAAATATTTGAAGTTGAAATTGGCTAGGGTTTCACCTCTCTTAATAATAGGATAATATCTGATATAAATGAGGCTAATTGCAGATTTATAAAGACCAATTTTCGTCCAAGAGGTAATAGAAAATGACCATTTTGCCCTAAAAATTTAAATAAATCTCGAATCTGTCCCCAGTGGACAGTTTTGACAGGCTGAAGTAAATCGATCATAACTCTTAAGATATTTCATTGCGTATTTTGTCCTTTATTTCCTATGAAATCAACCTCAAGGCATAAAAGAAGTTCTAATAAGTATATTATCACAATTAATAATGTATATCAACAAATATAAGATATGAATTGCATAATCAGAAAAGTCTTATAACATGATTGGTGATTAAATTGGAGTAATAAGTCAACATTAATATGTTGGGAGGGTGTATGCGGAAGCTTATATTTTGTAAATCATAGAGGCGATAAATCAGACGATAAAGAAAAAACATACTAAAAAATATATTATTGATATTATTTGGTCAAACGACCTATATATTACAAACTAATAAACTAATATTAAAAAAATATTGAACCTATTGGGAGAAATTTCCTCCTAAATCAGACTCTTTTGAGGACTACATTGTAGATGTTACTGTGTTATGATATGAGAAGGGGGTTTTCTATTTATAGAGTTTCAAAACATTTCCTCTAAGAAAGAGGTTTGCCAAATATGGAAAAAATTTATATTTTTCTTTTAGGAAAAATAAAAGTAATTATGATACTACTTTTATTTTTCTTCTAAGAAAAATAAAACTTAAATTTGATAAGAAAATTAGAGCAAAAACTCTAACAAATCTCTCCTTTTTGACTTGATTTTCTTGACTTGATCCGTCTTCTTCACATGTATGAACTTCGTTCTTCACAAAATCTTCATCACTGTTGCTTTCCATGGTTAAAAATTGATTTAAAAGTAATATTTTATTTTTATTTTTAATGATGCAACGACACGAATGTTGAAATATACTTAAAACTTCTTCTCCACAGATAGTTGGACAAAAAATCTGCATTATCATTAAATTGATTAGAATCGCCTTGAACTTGTCTTCAATCTCGTTTCATCAAACCACGGGTTCTTTGAACCGTATGTTCTGATACCACTTGTTGAGTTCAAAATCGAGAGGGCGTCATGCGGAAGCTTATATTTTGCAAATCACAGAGGCAATAAATCATACAACAAAGAAAAAACATACTAAAAAATATATTATTGATATGATTTGGTCAAACGACCTACATATTATAAACTAATAAACTAATATTGAAAAAGTATAGATCCTATTGGGAGAAATCTCCCCCTAAACCAAACTCTTTTGAGGACTACATTGTGGATGCTACTGTGTTATGGTATAAGAAGGAGGGTCTTCTATTTATAGAGTTCCAAAACCTTTCCTTCAAGAAAGAGGTTTGTCAAATATGAAAAGTTTTATATTTTTCTTTTAGAAAGAATAAAAATAATTATGATATTACTTTTATTTTATTTATAAGAAAAATAAAACTTGTAAGAAAATCAGAACAAAAACTCTAACAGAATAAACTATTCATCTCATTAAAGATCAAATGAATTTTTTTTAATTATTTTTATAAAGAAAGTAAGACATTTTTTGTTAAACATACCAAAATCAAAATACAACACATTAATTAGGAGACATAAAATAATAATAATAATAATAATAATAATAATAATAATAATACTTACCACACCTTTTCGGTACAAGACATCTGCATTTCCATTCTCCCTACAAATCCTCATGAACAAAGAAAGTTTATTTTTATTTTCTTCCTTGTTTCTCCTCCATGAAGATCTCCAGGTAGGAAATTCCTCTAATGACATGTGATAGTAAGCAAATCGATCATTACAAATTTCACTGAAGATTATACAACTGATACAAATGTTGGGTTCGAAATTGAGAAGGCATCATGAGAAAGTTTAAAGTTTGCAAATCATGAGATGATAAATCAGACGACAAAGAAGCTGTAATAAAAACATATATTATTTGATATGATTGGCCAAGAAGCCTACATATTGAAAACTAAATAAAAAATCTTAAAATCTATTGAGAGAAATCTTCCCCTAAACAAGACTCTTAAAAGACTACATTGTGGATGCTATTATGTTATGATATGAGAAGGGGGTCTTCTATTTATAGATCTAAAAAAAATTTCCTCCAATAAAGAAGTTGTCAACTATAGAAGAGTTTTATATTTTCCTGTAAGGAAAAATAAAAGTAATTATGGTATTACTTTTATTTTCCTTATAAGAAAAGTAAAACTTAAATTTGGTAAGAAAACTAGGGCAAAACCCCTAACAAATATCCCTTTTTTGGACTGATTTACTTTACTTGATCCGTCTTCTTCACATCCTTGATCTATGTTCTTCACATAATATTCATCACTGTTGCTTGGCATGCTTAAAAATTAAAGCTTTTTGGGTTAAAAATATATGATCCCTTTTGGGTTAAGAATATAAGAGCCCTTTGTAGGTTAAAAATATTGGAGCCCTTTGTAGGATTAAAAGTGAGCTTTATTTCCAATATGTAACAACAGAATTATTGAAAATATGATTGGCAATTGTCTCCACATGTAGTTTTATTTTGACAAAATATCTTCACTATCATCAGACTGGTTGCAACTTTAATCTCAACATGTCCTCAATTTGAACCATCGTACCATTGAACCATAGTCTCTAATACCACTTATTGGGTTCGAAATTGAGAGGGCGTCGTGCAGAAGCTTAAAGTTTGCAAATCATGAGATAATAAATCAGACGATAAAGAAAACTGTAATAAAAACACATATTATTTGATATGATTGACCAAGAAGCCTACATATTGAAAACTACATCAACAAGCTTAAAATCTATTGAGAGAAATCACCCCCTAAATAAGACTCTTAAAAGACTACATTGTGGATGCTATTGTGTTATGGTATGTGAAAGGGGTCTTCTATTTATAAATGTCAAAAGATTTTTCTCCAATAAAGAGGTTTGGCAAATATGGAAGAGTTTTATATTTTCCTTTAAGTAAAAATAAAAATAACTATTATGTTACTTTTATTTTCCTTCTAAGAAAAGTAAAACTTAAATTTGGTAAGAAAATCAGGGCAAAAACTATTGAGAAAGGCAAGGGCACAATCAAAATGCCCAACAGGATAGCAACAGAAGAATACTCAAGTCTAAATCTTACCTTTCAATTTGAACCAAGAGGATACAAGCAAACCCAAGAAAAATAAAGTAATATGGCAGAAAATAAATCAATCACACAAATACGGTAAGACAAGAATAACAAGACACCAAATTTACGTGAAAAACCCTTTGATGTGAAGAGTAAAAAACCACAGGAATAAAATCTCCACTATAATCACCAAGAGTTACAATATTATTCTCCAAAATATTCACCAAACAAGTGCCAAACAATGAGCAACAACACAACAAGATAGCACCAAAACTAGAGAATAAAAAGTAGCAAAACACAAAAAATGTAGCTGTTGTTCGAGAATGAAAAATAGGATCTAAAGGCAACCAAATATACCTCCGTCAGTTTCTAGTCAAAGATTGAGATGATAGAAATAAGCTGTCCAAAAATCAGCTCAATCGGACAAGAAACGAAGTGGAAATCACAATTTTAAGTTGACTGGTAAGGCTAGAATTTAGGTGCAAAAATTTGCACACTTTCTCTGTTTTGGCTGCTGAAAACTCTCTTTGTGGATGCTAAAATAAGACCTAAAAAGATCTATATATATGCCCCATAGTATTAGGCCTACGGGAAAAAGTGCGTTGATCCAAATTAGGCTTTATTTATCCACATAGGAAGGGAAAAAGACCTAAATCCAACAGTTCTCCCCTTCCCAACTATTTGGAGAAGACTGCCATCCCAGCGATCATGCAACAATCTTCAAACTTTTCTCTTGGAAAAGATTTTGTCATCATGTCAAAACCATTATCATCTGTATGAATTTTCTCAAATTTAAGCAACTTAAAATCCAATACATCTCGAATCTAATGGTATCTCACATCAATGTGTTTAGACTGACCACGAAATGTAGAATTCTTGCCAAGATGTATGACACTTTGACTGTCACAATAAATCACATACCTCTCTTGAGCAACACCAAGTTCCCTAAAGAATCTCTTCATCCAAAGCAATTCTTTATAAGTTTCAACGGTAATAATAAAGTCAGCTTCTGTAGTAGACAGAGCAATATATTTTTGCAACCTAGATTGCCAAGACACAACTCCCCCTGAAAAAGTAACCAAATACCCTGAAGTAGAATTGCAAGTATCAACATTACCAGTCATGTCTGAATTAGTATAACCACAAAGAATAGTCTTCTATGTACCAAAATACAAACTTAGACTAGAAGCGCCACAAAAATATCTCATAATTCACTTCACAGCATTCCAATATTCTCTACCCGGATTAGAAAAAAAAATGGCTAACAACACCAACAACATGAGCAATATACGATCTTGTACAAACCATTGCATACATCAAACTACCAACAGTTGAAGCATAAGGAACTCTCTTTATATCTTCCTTCTCATCATCACTAGAAGGACACTGCTAATTGCTCAATTTAAAGTGCATAGTTAAAGGTGTACTAACAACCTTAGTCTTATATATGTTGAAGCTTTGAAGTACTTTCTGAATGTATTTCTCTTATGATAACCATAACTTTGTGGCCATTCTGTCACGAATAATCTGCATGCCAAGAATCTGCCTTACTGGTCCTAAGTCTTTCATAGAAAAAAAATTACTCAACTCTTGCTTCAACTTTTGAATTCTGCAAGTATTATGACCAACAACAAGCATGTCAGAAAATTTTTGCACAAAAATACAATGGTCTAAAGTAGTCCTTTTGAAGCCCTGCTGACTTATAAAGGTACCAAATTTCCTGTACCACTATCTGGGAGCTTGTTTCAAACCATACAAGCTCTTCTTCAATTTGCAAACATAATTCTCTTTTCCCTTAACTTTCAAAACCTTTGGGTTGCTTCACATAAAGTTTTTCATCTAAGTCACCATGGAGAAAAGAAGTTTTAACATCCATTTGCTCAACCTCTAAATTTAGACTTACAGCTAAGCCTAGAACCACACGAATGGATGACATCTTCATAACTGGAGAAAATATCTCATCAAAATCAACTCTTATTTTCTGGTTAAATCCCTTCATAACCAATCTAGCCTTGTACCATGGAACTGGGTTACCATCTTCATGTTTCACTAAAAATAACCACCTTTTTTAAAGCTTTTCTGTCTTTAGGTGTCACGACCTGATTCCTCAAGTCATGATGGCACCTACCATAACCCATCAATAGGTAAGCCAACCCATAGTCTAGAGCGGATAGTAACAGACTACTCAATAATATAAGAAAAAGAATGTGGCATATATGAATTAAAGATCAATATATAGAAGACTCTCAAAACCCAGTGGTATCAGTACAATAGCTTCTAATATCATAAAAGTACAAAAGTGATCTATCAGGAATTATACAATGATACAACTTGTCTCCAAATACAACTAAAAGACTAGTCTAATACATAAGACAGAGATAAGTAATACTCCAAACATCAGGAGCTTACTCTAAGTCTCCGAACCAGGGCTGCTCCGCACGATACACACATCAACGACGATAACTCGTACTATGATCTCCAGGATCCAGAAGTGTAGTATGTGTACCAAAAAAATATTACTTAGCAGGTCGCCAACTGAGCTCCAGAGATAAAGCAGATATACATATCATATAAACAGAATGGAAGCTGCACCCAAGAGTCCATAAATCATATTATAAGTCAACAAGAATATTAAAGGAATACTATCATATTTATATCCAAGTGTCTAACATAATAATACTAGTAAGTATCAGGGTGAACTATCTTATTCCATCTACATTCAACATACGTCAATGCTATACCATATATCCTATGTCAATATACGAATAAAGGGCGAAACAAAGATATAGTAATATACAAAGCGAATTAAAGACTATATAAAATGAACAATGAAGGAAGGGATATACGTTAGTACCATAGCTTTATATAGCTATATATATATATACATATAAACATGAGGTCATCTCAAGAGTAACCTATAACATTATATTCTCATTTAAGACCTCATTATAACACTTATCGATATTTAAATACTATCATACTCAGGGTTTCTAATCCACATGGATAGACATAAAATAATCATAAATAATAATGCAATCATAAGATATGAGAGGCCGAAGACATACCTCAAATCTTGATACCGGATCAATGACCAATCTGTCATAAGCTAGCCATAATAATGATCATAACAATGATAACAATAATATTAATAAAAGCATGAATAATCGGCTAATTTAGACAACTAAATACCTAGCCGAGCCTATGCGTACCCCTACCACCCCAGACTCGGAAGGTTCAATCAACATACAATAACATAAGACATATTCTTCACCCATATCTATGCAACTGTCCCATACCAACTGATAGACATAAGTGCATACTGGTGATAGGCGATGCGCATGTAGGAATGAATGAAAAGTACACAATCAATATCACAACTCATCATAATTGTCCTCATCAGGACTATTATCATCGTAATCAACCTCTGGCCTTGCCGGGTATCAATATCATCTTAATAGTATCCTCTGGACTCAAACCAGGTATCACTATCATCATAATATCCTCCGGCCTTGCCGAGTATTAGTATGTCATCACAATATCCTCCGACCTTGTCGGGTATCAATATCATCTCAATAGTATCCTCTGGACTTGAACCGGGTATCAATATCATCATAATATCCTCTGGCCTTGCCGGGTATCAATATGTCATCACAATATCCTTCGGCCTTGCTGGGTATCATAGCTATCAACATATAACTATAGGCATATAATAGGTGCACAGACGTAAGTTAATATACTCATAATCATAGAAATATCTATCTTGTCAATACATCCAACTACTCATTATTAGTTAACCAGTTGTTATGATTATTAAACCGCTAATTCGCTATTCATCACAGGACCATAATTACCATTTATGCACTATTCATTATTATCAACTAATTATTATTTATCCGATAATCATCATTAGCCAACAAATTACCAATTATCATTTAACCATCTTTTATTAACTAAAACCAATCATTAACTAACTATCATTTACCAACTAATCCTCGTTATTCAACTAATCCTAATTATTAGCTAGTCAATATTTTAACTCGGTATTATCTTTATCTAGGCATCGTTATTAACGAGGCGTCATTATCACTAACTTTCTTTATCATCTAGCAATATTAAGTCACATTATCCTTACTTAACAACTAACCGGCATCACAACTTTTTTATCAATAACAACTAATCATTACATAGATAAACCTATTTTCATGGCCACGTATTGACTCTAATTGTTAGCTACCATATTTTAACTAAGCAAGGTTCATTAGCTAGTACATTAGATTTCTAGCCATCAAGTACTATAGCCACCTAAAAGACATCTAGCTACCACTTAGCTTAACCCTCAATTAGGAAGAACAATCATAAGATCGTATTTTAACTAGAATCACATCAATTACCGATATAATAATCATGAATATACAAAATCCATGCATGCCATCACCAGTATTCAATTAGTGGAATAGTAAGCATTATACTACATCTTTCTCCATCCCATATTGGAGAGATATGTATATAAACATATACATATTCATATTCATAAACGTAATCACATTACTTATAATGCTAAACACTTCTCGGATATTTAATTAATGTCCTAATGCGGCCCTTGTCCTATTAATTTATCTAAAATAATCTCAATATCATAATCATGGACTTAGGCCCATATTCATATTCATATTCATATTTGGAACACATATAAATAATCATATTTATAAGTCATAGCATATCTATAATCATCTTACATCTAGGAGGCATAATATCAATAAGTATGTAATCATCTCTAGGATATCTTATATCAATAGTCCATACATCATGACAATGAGGAATACACTTCTCTAGGCTAATTTACATATCCTAGAGGATCATCGTCTATATAGGTCCAACAATCATGACTAAAAAAAATAGAAACTCTATAGGACAAATATCAAGTCTAAGAGGAAATAGCATCTTTATAGGCCAATCATCAAGTCTAAGAGGAAATAGCATCTCTATAGGCCACATAATGTATCTAGGAGGAATATCATCTCTAAATCCCACTATCTCTTCCACAAGGAGTATCATAACCATAACTCAAAAACCACAATCCGGGAATGTCAATACAAATTACCAAGTTACAAAGTAACCTTATTCTAAGGTTTACTAGCCTCATCTATGTATAACATCCATAACTAAGTGCACAATACTTAACATAAGCTTAGGCCTAAGTGGGCCGAACGATCCTACTTCAAATCCACAATTTTTATAATTAGGCATACTATGTGCCAAACTAGGCTAAGATATCTAGTTAATCTTCTAGATGTCAAGTAAGCCATATTCAAGCATAAGATAGTAACTACGACCATAAACAAGGAAATAACATCTTTATAGGCCAATCATCAAGTCTAAGAGGAAATAACATCTCTATAGGCCACATAATGTATCTAGGAGAAATATCATCTCTAAATGCCCAATATCACTTCCACAAGGAGTATCATAACCATAACTCAAAAACCACAATCTGGGAATGTCAATACAAGTTACCAAGTTACAAAGTAACCTTATTCTAAGGTTTACTAGCCTCATCTATGTCTAACATCCATAATTAAGTCCATAAGACTTAACATAAGCTTAGGCCTAAGTGGGCCGAACGATCCCACTTCAAATCCACAATTTCCATAATTAGGCAAACTAGGCTAAGATATCTAGTTAATCTTCTAGATGTAAAGCAAGCCATATTCAAGCCAAAGATAGTAACTTCGACTATAAACAAGGGTACTCAAGTCAACGCTGCCAAACTTGCGGTTCCAAAACTATCACACTAGCCCAATAGGCTAAATATAAAATCATGCTTCAACTACTAAAACCATATTCCAAACATAGCATTATATCATATCCATGATACAAATTTACCCAAACTAGGGAGAAGGCGATAATATTCTACAAGGGTATTAAGTAATTAAACATACAGGTCAAAAACCCCATCTAATCCCCAAACTTATATGTATATTTAATACTAAGTCATCCTATCCAATATCAATCTTAACATTCACATTCACATGCAATATATATCATACATCATCTATGAAGAAGAGTAGATAGAAGCCTACCTCAAGGCCAAACCACAAAACCCCACTTCATGCACGACATGGTCGCCTTCACTTTACAATACTCAAAATTCCACACTATCAAAATCATAATCTACTTATCAATACGAGTGTAATGATACCCATTGCACTATTGTGCTTCGGGTCCAAAAATGACACCAAAATCCTAAGTGGGTCCCACATATAGAAAATGAGTTTTCAAGGCCAACCCAATGTTCACACATGAACAAGGAATCATAACCCTCAAAGAATGGGTGAAAACTAAGCATACTTCGGGCTAAAATCAAGCCCTAAGATAAATTGGGGTTTTTGAGTATAAACAATATTTCAAATCCATCGGAATCAGCAAAACTTTCATAGGAGATATTTTAGGGAAAAAGTGGGGCCCACACCAAAACTTTCATCATTTTTCATAATTTCACTCAATAGCCCAAAATAATTTTGGGCGCCTTGGGACCTGAACCAAGGGTATCCTCAACCTAAAATTGACATTCCAGACGTGATGGCGAAGTCGAATTTCTAATCCGAGATCATTTTTATCAAATGTGTGTCCCACATCCATTCTTTCCAATTTTCAACATTCTAACCAATAGGTCGAAATGAGCTCGGGTGCATTAGGACCCAAACCAAAAGTATACCTACACTAAAATCAATATTTTAGATCTGTTGGCACTGTCATAATTTGCATCTAAGATTGTTTCACTAAAGTTTTTTTTGGTGTCCATTTGGAACCAGTGAAGACTTCTAAACAGGAAATTGACTCTAAAAAATAAAAAATGCTCGGTAACTGAACCGTCAGTTCTAAAAAGTTATAAATGACTTAGGCCAGCTATGGAGAAGCTCAAATAATAAAGATAAGCATAAATATGAAAAATGACCTGAATGGTCATTACATTAGGTAACTTAACCCAATCAAAGGTATGATTAATATGCAAAGATTTAATCTTATCTTCCATTGCATCAAATCACTTTTCTTTTTATTCACTTTCTATGGCCTCATCAAGATTCTTAGGTTCTCCCCCATTATTCAAAAGTACATACTTACTAGGAGAATAACGAGATGAAGGTATTCTCTCTCTAGTAGATCATCTAAGAGAACACCCTGGAGCATCAACATCTGGTTGCTGATAAACCATATCAACTTGCACTGGAGTATCAATATCTTGCTAGTTATTCTGTATATGTTCATTATATTTATAATCAATTTAATTTTCATCATCATGAAGATCTTCTTCGGGAGCAATAGTCAAAGAAACTGGATTAATATTGATGTGTGAGCTAATGCTAACACATTTGAAGCTTTTAACTAAGAATAATTGCAAAGTCTTAAGTAAATTTTGTTATTTTTGATTGGTTTATGTTTGATTTTGCAGTTTAAGCTGATATGATAGAGAACTAACAAAAATAGAAGCAAAGAAGTTGAAATCTAAAGAAATCTGAAGACAAGTATGGCTGATGACATTTGTGATAAGTCGTCAGCCCTGTGATAAGTTGTCAAGTCGTCAGCAGTAAACGGAGAATTGGCCTAAGTTGAAATATATGACGACATTTTGTGATAAGTCATCAAGGGTCTGATAAGCTGTCAAGAATGTCGTCAGCCTGAGGCAGCATAGGAGAACTGAAGCAGAGCTTTGATGATATTTTGTGATAGGCCATCATGAAGCTAATGAGTTGTCAAGTTTGTCGTCAACCTTAAATAGGAAGAGCCAAAACTGAAGAAGGAGCTGACGACATTTGTGATAAGTCTTTATCCTCCTGATAGGCTATCACTAATATCGTCACCTAATCCAAGGGATTTATGAATTATATTATTTTGTTTCCACAATTAGGGTGAACTATTTAAATCTTTATTTTAGGTTTTTTTAGGAGATCGACACATTGAGTTTTGAGAATACTTTTGAAATTTTCTCTCTAATTTCTTAGCTTGAAAAAGCAAATACTTTGAAAAGATTATTATCATTATTCTGAGATTTTCCTTTGTGATCTGATCTGTGATTCACTAGTTATTCTTCTTCTTGTGGTGAGTTTAAATTTCAAAGCATGAATACAACTTGTTGTTTTGATTTTAGCATTATGAGTGGCTAAATATCCTTTAACCTGAATTATGGGATCTAGGGTTAGGTCTTATAAGGTGCTAAGTTTTCAAGATTCAAAAGGTGGTAGGATTTTTTGATTATTCTGAGGTTTTAATTAACGTTTGTTGGCTGCAAACAATAGATAAAACCTACTTTGATTTGCTTGAGAAAGAAATCAAATATAGTAGAAAGTGAATTATCAACATGGACTTTAAAATACTCTATTTAATAATCAGCGCTGTAACAAGGTTGGTTATCCTGAGGTACAATCTGGACAGTGAATATAAATTCCCTAAGTCCAAGAGGATTAGGTAATTAAATACTTAAGTAGGTCGAGAGACGTTTAAGCATAACTTTGATAAAGATAACTTGTTGTCCTACCTACCGTGAGAATCCTGAACCACTAGTAGCATCCGTTAAGTACCAAAATCCCTAGTGAACATAATTCTGGTTTTTCATTAACTCTTGATTATGAACACTGAAACTAACGTAACCAAAAATTGCTTGTTAAACTAAAAGCTCTCCATTTCTGGAAACATCCAACTATTAGTTGGTTAATTTGCAAATAACTTACGTTCACACCATATTCCCTATGGGATTTGACCCCAACCTAGTTGGGTTTTATATTGATAAGGATCGCTTACATTCTCATTAAGAGGTGTAGTTTGAGCGTTATCAAAAAATAGTGCCATTACCGAGGAATATGATTGTAAACTGAAGTTTGTGTGCACAAATTGATTGTTAGTTAAGTTTCCTAGTTTTATGTTTATTTGTTATTTTTGTTTATTTTTAGGATCTTTATAGTGTATGCAAAGAACTAGAAGTTTTGGAGAACCATTATTACCACTCAATTCGGAACCACAATGAATTGAAAGAATGGCAGAATAGCAAGAGGCTGACAAACTGGCAGCCTTAGCTCAAGCTCAGGTAAATGTGCAAAATGTCAGGCAACAAGCACGACATCCAAACCCTGAGGACAAAGATTTGGCAGAAGAGGAGTTGCTGAATCCTGGTAACCCAAGGTGTGCAGAGCAGATAGCTGCACCAGTATGTTGTAATATTAATAGAAACTATTCATTCTGAGAAAAATAAGAGTACCAGTAGGTCCATTATGATCTCAATGATAGTGATTAGGGAATGGATAGAGCAGGTGCAACGGGTTCAATCATTCCTCCACCGTTGGCACCTGGGGCCAAGTTCAACATTATGAGTACTATGATCAAACTCCTCAATCTGAAGGGGTTGGTTGGTGGCTTTCCTGGGGATGACTAAACCCGTATCTGGTGAATTTTGTCACTATTTATAAATTTTTTGATAACCCAGGAGTGGGCCAAAATGCTATCTGGTTAAGTTTGTTCCCGTTGTCTTTGTCTGGGGAGGTACTTTGTTACTAAATAAGTTGACGCCTGATTCTATAACCAACTGGAGGCAATTGAAAGGAGCTTTCCTAAAAAGGTTCTTTCCACCTTCCAGGAGGGTACAGTTGAGGGACGAGATCAGCAACTTTAGGCAGCTCCCAACTGAAGCCTTGCATGAAACCTGGCAAAGATTCAAGAAGAAGCTGACACAGTGTCCGAACCACAACATGACGGACATACATTTGATAGAGACTTTGTATAGGGATCTTAACTCTGCTACAAAGCCAATTGTTGACAATGTTGCTGGTGGTTCATTTATTGATCTTACATTCCCAAAGGCTTCAGAGATGCTGGACAGAATAACCAAATAGAGTCGGGCATGGCATACCAGAGACTCTGTGATGGATAGCCCCACTGCTTCTGTAGGTATTACTGTATAACAATGCAGGAGAGAAAAGGAGTATGACCAAGACATGGCTTACCTGAAAACACAGGTGGACTTGCTAACCAAGAACTTGCTATTAGGAAAGGTTGAGAAGGTGAAAGTTGTAGGATACCAGGATAGGATTGAGGCTGATACAGAAGAAGAGGCTAACTATATTAATAATCAGGGGGTTTCTGAGGCAATAGCCAAGGGAATCAAGGTCGAAACTTTTATGATAAGCCTGGTTATAAAAATAGAGAGAAGGGAAATTAGAGGAATAACAATGACAGGAGCGGGATATATGTTTCTCCTGGAAATCGTGAGGCTGATTCAATAAGTTCTGAAAAGATTTCCATGGAGGATATGATGTCTTAGTTATTGAAGGGAGTGGAGGCTACCAACTCTGGTGTAACCACCATAAACACTAATCTGACATTCATCAGTCAGTTAGTGCACTCACACTCCACCGTAATCAAATATTTGGAGTAGCAGATGAACCAACTTTTTGTAGCATTCAATCAGAGGAAGAGCGGAATAAATGTTACCAAGCGATACGATCCAGAATCTGTGGAATGATGGCTCATGCATGGCTATTACCACTAGAAGTGGTAAGATATTACTTGGCCCTTCTGTGGGCAAACCTGTAGTTGCTGAGGTAGTTATTGATGAACCAAAAGAAGGAGGTCCAGTAGAGTCTATGAAGCTGGATAATTCTGATGATGTTTTAGAGAAAGGTGAAGAGAAGGAGAAGGAGATAGTACTGAAAACAATCCCAAGACCACCACCTCCCTTTCTTCAGTGGTTGAAGAAAAAAACTGATGATGCAAAATTTAACAAATTTATGGCAGTACTTAAGCAATTGATAATAAATGTTCCTTTGATTGAGGCACTTGAGAAAATGCCGGGATAAGCGAAATTCATGATGGACCTTGTGACTAAGAAAAGAGAGGTGAGCTATGAATTAGAGGGTAATCTTCATCATTGTAGCGCTATTTCTACAAGGACCTTAGTGTAGAAGAAATAGACCCAGGCAGATTCACTATTCCCTGCACAATTGGGACTATGTACTTTTCCAAGGCATTATGTGATCTGGGAGCAAGCATAAATTTGATGCCGCTGGCTGTTTATAGAAAGTTGGGCCTAGGAAATCCCAGACCCACCAATATGCGACTCGTGATGGCGGATAGGTCAGAAAAGTGACCTGTTAGAATTTTGTATGATGTGTTAGTGAAGGTGTCCAAGTTTATATTCCCTGAAGACTTCATCATTCTGGATTGTAAGGTGGACTTTGAGGTGCCCATAATCTTGGGTCGACCTTTCCTCACAACCAGAAGTATGTTGATTGATTTGAGAGCGAATAAGCTCTTATTCAAGATGAATGATGAAGTGGTAAAATTTGATATGTGTAAATCAATAAAGTAGCATGAAGAAATAAGTATGTTCTCAGTAGTTGATGTGTATTATGAGGACGAACAGGAGGTGTCAATAGCTTAACAACTTGTTGTTGAACCTTTGGCTGCAGTTATGATGAATTTTGATAGTGAAGGCATCAGGGAGTATGAAGAGACTGTTTGGGCTTTGACAGGAAGGGGTTCATATCCTTATGATTTTAAAAATCTAGATCTTGACCTTGCTAATTGACCAACACCACCAGCCAAGCCATTTATTGAGGAGCCACCGATGTTGGAATTGAAAGAACTGCCTGAGCATTTATGGTACGTGTTTTTAGGAACTGGGAACACACTACCTGTTATTATTGTGGCTGATTTGGGTGAGCAATAGGTAAACACACTTATTTTAGTACTTCAGAGGCAGAAGATAGCTATAGGATGGACCATCGCAGATATTATTGGCATTCTCCCTAGCATCTACACACATAAAATTTAACTTGAGGAAGATTATATTCCAACCATAGAGCATCAGGTCCATCTTAACCCACCAATGCAAGAGGTGGTTAAGAAGGAGATTATTAAGTGGTTGGATGCAGGAGTGGTTTACCCTATTTTTGATAGCAAATGGGTGAGCCCAGTTCAATGCGTGCCCAAAAAAAGTGGGCATGACTGTGGTTGCAAATGAAAAGAATGAGTTGGTTCCACTCAAGCCTGTGACTGGGTGGAGATTTTGCATGGACTATCGCAAGCTGAATTCATGGACTCTGAAAGACCACTTCCCGATGCCCTTTATGGACCAAATGCTTGATCGATTATCTGGAAGAAGGTGATATTATTTTTTGGATAGTTATTCCAGATACAACCACATCTGTATTGCTCTTGAAGATCAGGAGAAGACGACATTCACATGTCCATATGGCACCTTTGCATTTAAGAGGATGTCGTTTGGGCTATGCAATGCACCCACCACTTTTCAATGGTGTATGATATCTATCTTCTCAGATATGGTGGAGGACAGCATAGAGGTATTCATGGATGATTTCTCTGTGGCGGGAGATTCATTTGAGATGTGTTTGGTGAACTTGAGTATAGCCTTGCAATGATGTGTTGAATTCAATTTGGTGCTTAACTGGGAAAAATGCCATTTTATGGTAAAGAAGGGCATCGTTCTCAGCCATAAAATTTCAGAAAAAGGGATAGAAGTTGATCAAGCAAAAGTGGAAGTTATAGAGAAACTGCCACCTCCTATTTCAGTGAAGGGAGTGCGTAGTTTTCTTGGACATGCTGGCTTTTATTGGAGGTTTATAAAAGACTTCTCCAAGGTTGCAAGTCCACTTTGCAAACTTTTGGAGAAAAAAGTGAAATTTTTCTTTGATGATGATTGCTTAAAGGCATTCAAATTCCTTAAAAAAAACTGGTTGAGGCCCCTATTGTTGTTGCACCAAATTGGTCAAAACCATTTGAGATTATATGTGATGTAAACGGTGTTGCCCTTGGAGCTGTATTGGGATAAAAGAGGGGCAAATTATTTCATCTGATATATTATTCCAGCAAAGCACTGAATGGAGCGCAAAATAATTACACCGTCACTGAGCAGGAACTTTTGGTTGTAGTGTATGCTTTGAGAAGTTCAGGGCTTATCTGTTTGGGACCAAAGTGGTGGTCCGCACTGACCATGCATCCTTGAGTTACTTAATGGTGAAGAAGGATTAAAACCAAGGCTGATTAGATGGGTGTTGCTACTACAAGAATTTGACTTTGAGGTCAAAGATTGGAAAGATTGTGAAAACCAGGTTGCAAATCATTTGTCTAGAATGGAAGGTGAAGATGCAATTAGTTATGAAATGGAAATAAATGATGCATTCCCTGATGAGGAGATCTTGGCAGTTGCTGTGGAACAATTGCCTTGGTATGCTGATTATGCAAATTATGTTGTGAGTGAGGTCATCCCAGAAAATCTTTCTTTCCACCAAAGAAAGAAATTCCTACATGATGTGACACATAACTTCTGGGATGAGCCATATGTTTTTTGGTGATGTGCGAACAATATTATAAGGAGATGCATGTCGTAAGTGGATGCATTATGCATATTGGAAGCAGTCACGCTTCCCCAGTTGGAGGTCACCATGCAGGTGACAGAACGACTAGGAAGGTGTTGCAAAGTGGTTACTATTGGCCAACATTATTCAAGGATGCCCATGAGTTTGTGTTGAAATGTGACCAATGTCAGAGGCAAGGGTCAATCTCCAAAAGACACGAGATGCCTTTGACTAAGATGCTTGAAGTGGAATTATTTGATGTATGGGGCATCAATTTCATGGGCCCTTTTTTAAGCTCGTATGGGATGAAGTATATTTTAGTTGCCTTTGACTATGTATCGAAATGGGTCGAAGTTGTTTCCTTTTCTGATAATGAAGGAAAGAGAGTTGTTGCTTTTCTCAAAAAGAATATCTTCTCTCGCTTTGGAGTACTACATACTATTATAAGCGATGGGGGATCTCATTTTTGCAACAGAGTGTTTTAAGAAGCTTTAGCAAAATTTAGGGTGAAACAGCATAGAGTAACCACTCCATATCACCCACAAACTAGTGGGCGAGTGGAAGTGTCAAATCGAGAGATTAAAGTCATCCTAGCCAAAACGGTGAATGCTAGTCGGAAAGATTGGTCTCGAAAGCTCGATGATACCTTGTGGGCATATCGGACTGCTTTCAAGACACCCATTGGCATGTCACATTTTAGCTGGTCTATGGAAAATCTTTCCACCTATCAATAGAGCTGGAGCATAAAGCCTTGTAGGAACTCAAATGGCTAAATTTAAGTTGGAAGGAGGTAGTAGAGCTGAGACTGGAACAACTGAATGAGATGGATGAATTACATCTCAGGGCATATGAACGAGCGGATCTATATAAATAAAAAATGAAAAAGTATCATGATTGAAGGATAGAAAAATGAGACTTCCAAAAGGGTGACTTGGTGCTTCTGTTCAATTCCATACTTAAACTGTTCCTAGGTAAGCTTAAATCCAAGTGGTCGACCCGTTTAGAGTTAGTCAAGTCTACTCATCTGGAGTAGTAGAACTTGAAAATAAAGATGGCGGCATCTTCAAGGTAAATGGGCAATGAGTCAAGCTTTATATTGGTCTGAAAGAATCGATAAAAAGCATCACTACTATCTGTCTCGATGAAGTCTAAAGTAATCGAGATACCCGAGTCATGCCACGATGTTAAATCAGGCGTTGTATGGGAGGCAGCCCATGGCCCTCAGGATTGATCCATTCCAGGTATACTTTAACCGTTAGTTCAGATTTTCTTTGATTTTAAGTTGAGGGTGTAGGGTAAATTGTTGTTGTAAAATTTTGTAGCCGCTTAGTAGAAATACTTGTACTTGAGGTAGTTAAATTGTTTTGTGACTTTTGTACTTGAGGTAGTTTAATTGTTTTGTGATTTTTGTACACCTCTTCAAGTGGTCTACTCCTTTAACTGTGTGATTTGCATTCAAGTGTGACCACTATGTATCTTTGTAGGGCATTAGTTCTAGTAACGCAATAATCATTTCTAAACAACTGCATGAACTAAATGAGTCGTAGCTTGTGATATACGTGTGTGCCATGTGTGTGTGAGCAACTACTTAGTTTCCTTTGTATACTGAAGCCAGAACTTGCCTGGTTAGTCTTACTTAGGTTGACGGATAGGGGTTAGGAATGGATCATAAGCCATTTTGATATTAGCTCACTTTATCCTAAATGACCTTCCCTATGTGTATAATATCCCTTGATCACTGTTTTGAGCCTAATTAGCCTATTTCTTTGTGTGACACCTGTCACCTTCCTATTTAGATCACAATGAACTTGTTTTGACCCTGGTCCTTCTTGGACACTATGCACTTTGACTTAGGCAAATGGCCTAAGTTGAGGGTGGCTGTCATAGGGGTGCGTGATATAGAATAAGTATGAAGAAAGGTATCATAAAAGAAAAGAATAAAAATCTAGGTGCAGAGGAAAAGAGCAAGAAAAAGAAACATTGTGAAAAAGATGAAGTAATTGAGAAAAGACTGCACCCATCCTAAATAAGTGTGATCAAGAAAAGAGAAGAGCGGAAAAGGCTAATGAGTGAAACCCTAAAAAGCTATTATAGTGTCAAGGAGGCTTAGTCACTTTAAATACCATTGAGTATCATACCAGCCTCTAGCCTATATTACAAGCCTAAGAGAAGTCCTATAGTGATCCTAGCTGACCTATCTGAAGATCTGGGTAATGAATATAAGGGCAAGCCTATGGTACTTGGCATACACTGATTGGAACTTTGTTCTGAGAGTGGGTGTTTTAATTTTCCCCATGGTTACATATATAATTCCTGATATGAGATTAGGGGAATGTCTTTACTGTGAGGGAACACTGGTTACGTTTCTAGTTACTAACTTGTTCGGGTAGTGTAATACTGGTCTATGCATGGTTGTTATAACTGAATTGATGCTATATCTTGAGTCATGTGTGTTGAATTGGTGTTCTTCATTGTTCTGGAATTGAGTGACCAAGGAGATGATGAAAGTGTTTTGAGATAATATGGATGATTGACCTCCAAATATGCCTTGTATTCTCTTAGTTGTGTTGAGTTGCTTAAGGAAAAGCAATTGTTTTAAGTTAAGGGTGTTGATGTATGAGCTAATGCTAACACATTTGAGGCTTTTAACTAAGAATAATTGCAAAGTCTTAAGCGACTTTTGTCATTTTTGATTGGCTTATGTTTGATTTTGTAGTGTAAGCTGATATGATAGAGAAACAACAAGAATGGAAGCAAAGAAGTTAAAATCTGAAGAAATCTAAAGACAAGTATGGATGACGACATTTGTGATAATTCATCAGCCCTGTGATAAGCTGTCAAGCTCGTTGTCAGCAGTAAACAGATAATTGGCCTAAGTTGAAAGATGTGATGACATTTTGTGATAAGTCGTCAAGGGTCTGATAAGCTGTCAAGAATGTCGTCACCTTGAGGCAGCGCAGGAGAACTGAAGCAGAGCTTTGACGATATTTTATGATAGGCCGTCAGAAAGCTGATAAGTTGTCAAGTTTGTCTTCAGCCTTAAACAGGTAGAGCCAAAATTGAAGAAGGAGCTGACGACATTTGTGATAAGTCGTCAGCCTCTTGATAGGCTATCACAAATGTCGTCACCTAATCCAAGGAAATTCTGAATTCTATTATTTTGTTTCCATAATTAGGGTGAACTATTTAAAGCTTTGTTTTAGTTTTTTTTGAGGTATCGGCACATTGAGTTTTGAGAATACTTTTGATATTTTCTCTCTAATTTCTTGGCTCGAAAAAGCAAATACTTTGAAGAGATTATTATCATTATTCTGGGATTTTCCTTTGTGATCTAATCTGGGATTCACTAGTTATTATTTTTCTTGTGGTAAGTTTAACTTTCAAAGCATGAATACAACTTGTTGTTTTGATTTTAGCATTATGAGTGGCTAAGTTTCCTTTAACCTAAATTATGGGATCTAGGGTTAGGTCTTGATAAGGTGCTAAGTGTTCAAGATTCAAAATATGGTAGGTTTATTAATAATTTTGATGTTTTAATTAACGTCTGTTGGTTGCAAACAATATATAAAACCTACTTTAATTTGCTTGAGAAAGAAATCAAATATAGTATAAAGTGAATTATCAACAGGGACTTGGAAATACTCTATTTAATAATCAGTGCTGTAACAAAGTTGGTTAACCTGAGGTAAAATCTGGGCAGTGAATATAAATTTCCTAAGTCTAAGATGATTAGGTAATTAAATGCTTAAGTAGGTCGAGAGATATTTAAGCATAACTTCGATAAAGATAACTTGTTTTCCTACCTACCTTGAGAATCCTGAACCACTAGTACCATCCGTCAAGTACCAAAATCCCTAGTGAACATAATTTTGGTTTTTCATAACTCTTGATTACGAATACTGAAACTAACGTAACCAAAAATTACTTGTTAAACTACCCCCCCCCTCCCATTTCTGGAAACATCCAACTATTAATTGATTAATTTACAAATGACTTACATTCACACCATATTCCCTGTGGGATTCGACCCCAACCTAGTTGGGTTTTATATTGACAACAATCGCTTACATTCTCATTGGGAGGTGTAGGTTTAGCGTTATCAAACATCAACTAGACTCTCACTCTTCTGAGAATCAACCTTCTTAGCTTTGTCTAAATCTTCAATTGTTTGGTCTTCAAAGAACACAACATCATGTCTTCTAACAAGTTTCTTCTCAATTGGATCATAGAAACGATAGCCAAATTCATCTAGACCATAACCAATGAATATACAATGTCTAGTTTTAACATCCAACTCTGACTTTTCATCCTTAGGAACATGCACAAAATCTTTAAACCAAAGATTCTAAGATGATCATAAGAAACATTCTTATCAGACCAAACTCTATCAGGGACATCACCATCCAAATTAACAGTAGGACATAAATTAATAACATAAGTACCAGTATTAAGTGCTTCTACCTAAAAGAAATATGACAGCTTAGCATCTTAAAGCATATATCTAACCCCCTCAACTAGAGTTCTGTTCATCCTCTCTACTAAACCATTTGACTGATGAGTTATTGGAGGAGTTTTTTTATGCCGAATACAATGGTCTCTGCAAAATCTATCAAAAGGACCAATATACTTACCACCATTATCTCAGTGGATGCATTTCAATTTCTTCCATATCTTTCTCTCAAGCAAGGCCTAAAAATTCTTGAAACATCAAGTACTTGATCCTTGGACTTTAAGGGAAATACCAAGAGTTTGCAAGAATGATCATTAATAAAAGTCACAAAGTAAAGTGCACCACCATGAGATCTTACTTTAAAAGGACCACATAAATTAGAATGTACCAACTCCAGCAAATCAAGTTTTATTGAAAGGGGATGACTTTAAAAAGAAACTCTTTTTTGTTTGCCGACTAAGTAATGAACACACTTCTTCAACTTTGCTTATTTCACTACAGAAAGCAAACTTTTCTTAGCCAAACTATTAGTCCCTTTCTCACTTATATGACTCAATATTCTATGGCATAACTCTGATAAATTATCATTCTCCACCAAATTTACTGAGCCTCTGAAGTGGAACCCTAAAATACTTACAAGTTAGATAACTTGTCACCTCGATCTACAATCATCGAACCTCTAGTAAGATTCCACTGGCCAGCATCAAGGGTGTTAACATAACCTTCATCATCAAGGTTTCCTATAGAAATCAAATTCAAGCGGACATCTGAAGCATGCTTGACATTGTTGATTACTATTTTTCAACCATTGTTATTTTCCAAACAAACAGTGTCAATTCCAAGTACTTTAACTTCATAATTATTTCCCATTTTCAACACCCCAAAATTACCTAGATTATAAGAAGAAAATAATTTCTTCTTTGGCGTAACATGAGAAGTAGCACCAGAATCCATAAGCCATCTAGACTCATCACGGATAAGATTAATGGCATTCTCACCACAAGCAACAAGAAGATCATCATTAGCAACAATAGCAACATGAATTTCATTATCGCCTTTTTTTTTCATCTTATATCTCTCTTATGCTTGTAGCAATATTTTATGATATGCCCTTTTCTTGCAATAGTCACATGTAACATTCTTGAATTTTGACCTCAACTTTCTTATACTTTTATCTCTATCATTAGGACCTGTGGACTTGTTTCTCCCATCTCTTCAGTAACCAAAATATCAGCGTGAAGATGAAGAAGATGAGGCCTAATATCTTCTTATTATCTCTTCATTCAAGATACTACTCTTAACATATTCCATAGTTACAACAACATCAGGAGCAGAATTAGTCAAAGAAACTCAAAGAGTTTCCCAAGAGTTAGGCAGAGTATTATGAAGCCAAAGTCCCTAATTTCTTCATAGAATTTTACATTAATTTTGGAAAATTAGTTAAGGACACCCTGAAAATCATTTATATGATCAGAAATAGGACCGCCCTCTTTATACCTGATATTCATCAATTACTTAAGCAGGAACAACTTGTTATTGCCAGTCTCCAAAGCATAAAATGTCTCGAGTTTGTCCCATAAACTTGTAGCATGTGTCTCATTCACAATATGATTTCTAATATTATATTCAAACCGTTGTCTGATATAGCCACACACCTGTAGGTGCTCAAATTCAATCTTCATTTGTCATGGATTGGGGTTTAATAGATGCAAACACATGTAAATACATTTTCTTGACAAAGAGAAAATCTTTCATCTTGCCTTTCCAAGTATGATAATTACTACCATTCAAACATACCATTTTGATCATATTTTCCTCCATCATTCAAATCAACAATCAATAACAACCAACTCTTTGATACTACTTTGTTGGAAAAGAAAAGGGCACAATGAAAATACTCGACAGGGTAGCAATGGAAGAATACCCAAGTCTAAATTTTTCCTTTCAATTCGAACCAAGAGGAGAGAAGAGAATCCAAGAAAAATGATGTAATATGACAGCAAATAAATCAATCACACAAATATAGCAAGACAAGAATAACAAGACACCCCAGTTACATGGAAAACCCTTCGATGTGAAGAGTAAAAAACCACGGGATCAAAACCTCTACTATAATCACCAAGATTTAAAATATTGTTCTCCAAAATGGACACCAAACAAGTGCCAAACAACGAGCAACAACATAACAAGATAATACCAAAACTAGAGAATAAAAATGAGCAAAAATACCAAAAATGTAGCTGTTGTTCGTAATGAAAAATAGGAGTATAGGCCACCAAATCCACCTCCGCCAGTTACTAATTAAAGTGTGAGATGAGAGGAACATACTTTTCATACATCAGCTCAATCGTACAAGAAACGGAGCAGAAATTGCAATTTTAAGTCGATTGCTAAGGCTGGAATTTTAGATGTGAAAATCTGCACACTTTCTCTCTTTTGGCTGCTGAAAACTCTTTTTGGGATACTAAAATAAGACCTAAGAAAATCTATATATATGCACCGTAGTATTGGGACAATGAGAAAAGTGGGTTGATCCAAATTGGGCTTTATTTTTCCACATAGGAAGGGAAAAAAACTCAAACCCAACAAAAACCCTAACAACAAATTAATGCATTTATGTCAACATAAATATTAATTAATTAAAAATTTAAAAGTTGTTATGTAATATGCATGTAGGAATAATATGAACCTAAGCTTGGCATTTATATAATCTGAGAAAAAAGCAGCAACTCTGGCAACAACTTAAAAGAACAACTCATTCGAAAGAGATTTGATGGAGGAATTCATAATACTCTTTTTAAAATTTTTGTTATATTTTGTTGTTCCTCCTTTTTTTATTATTATTATTATTGATGATTTTCTAGTAGGCATTTTGTGATGTTTAACAAGGTTTTTTGAAAAAAATATAAACTCGATAGCTCAATTTCCTTTTATGAAAAAAAACACAATGAAAAGAAAAATATTATTATTTAATCTCTTGAACTTTTCCATTGTATTCAGGTGGTAATGAGAATTTTAGAATAGTGATTAGCACCGCTTGTCCACTCCTTCTATGCATACTTGGACGTCAACATTTTTTATCATTTACTAGAATTAGAACAATCTATCTATTTCAAAATTATTGGATTATTAGTTTTCAAATATATTTAATAGTATCTATTCTATTCCAACGACATGATGTATGCCTTAAATTCTTGGTTTTAATAAAAAAGTAAAAAAATAAAAAATAAAGGATTTATCTCTCCAACCTAAAGAAGGATATAATGTTTATCATGTACTTTTTGAATAATGTATGAATGGGGTATGTATCTCTTGCCTAAAGGTAAAGATGCGATGTCTTTAACCTAAAATCAAGATTGTATATTAATAATTAAATTTTTATTCAAGATCAAGGTCAAATGAGCTAGAAGTATCACAATCTACCTTCCAATAATGCGATTTGAATATTGTGATCTAAAATAAGTGATAGAAAGAAAATAAGCAATAAATCAAGAGAGTGAGAGTATCTTATTGAGATATATATATTCAGTTGTACTGATGAACAACTTGATCAGAGAAAAGAGTATTTGCTTGTTACAATTTCAAAGATTAAGTAGTAACAATGATAAAAATTAGATGAAGTACAAGTAAGAAAGAGGCATATGTTATAGCTCAATCCCAAGTAATGTTTCATTAGCATTTCATTTTTTATAATGATTATTATCTGCACATTGTGTACACGTATATTTTCACCATTGAAATGGACCCAGATTTCTTAAAGCCAATTGATTTGTGATACTCATCACAACTTGAAATAGGTGATCTACTAAACATATGACTCTAGAGCATGATCTCCCTAACCGTTTGTCTCAATCCGATTTGCAGGTCATGATGGCACCTACTAAATCCCATCAATAGGTAAGTCGATGCCATAAACTGGAGCTAACACAATGAGTTAATTCAGTAAGAAATGCCAACATAGACCAGACTCAATGAACACAAAGTTAAAATATAAACAAAGTGTTCTAACATAGATAAATAGTCACAGTAAGATACCAATCCCATGACCTTATAAAGCCAGTACACGAGCATCTAATATCAATAATATAATCCAAAATACTTAAAGTATAGTCAATACATCTATCTTAAACCCTAAAGACTGAATGTAAAAGATAGAGGAAAAATAAGTGACTCAAACTCCATGAGCTCACCATATCTCCGAAAGATCAACCCGCATAAACTCAAATCAACGATGACAACTAGTACTCGAATTTGCACTAAAAAGGTATGGAAGTGTAGTATGAGTACCAAAACAACGGGTACTTAGTAGGCATCATCTCCGACTAAGATAAGTCATGATATAAAGATGATATAATGCAAGATATCCGAAGTAATTCAAGGTACAAATCAAACTTGAATCATATTTATCATTATTGTATATAATAAGTAAGTAAACTGAAATAATAGTATAACAGATGACATCAACACATACCAATATCGTCGCGCATAAGAACTAGATAAGTCGAACCATAACATATCATATGGCATACACACAAGCAACCATAAGTAACAAGTTGGCACCCATATGCCAACTGGTGTATGAAGTAAGGAACTCATCACCGCATCCCATACTATGGGAGAGTACACCCAAGAGAGATAATAATAAGGGATTTAACCAACAACGTATCCAAGTCTCATCATTAGTCAACCATATATCACATTACTCATCAATCAGTGATCATTTTACCAAACATTCACTTGTTACCAACATTGACCACTTCACCATATTCCATACAATTATCATTATTAGCTACTTATCCTCAACACCCATTAGCAACTACTTATTAGCTAAGCAAGGATCATTAACTATTCCATTAGATTCCTAGCCATCATATAATATAATCATTTACTAAGTAACTATTCACCACATAGCCACTTTAATAGTCAACATTAGTTATCTAGCCATTAATTATCACTAACATTACTTACTAAGTGAATTCTCATTTTATAACTAGTTTCTTGCTTACCAACTAGTCTTGATTAATCATGTAGATAATATCCATCACTAATTTTTGGTTATCATTAATCATTAACTACACCACTTAAAATGCATTTAACACTAATGGGCTATAACCGGTATCCAAATATCAACAACCTACCCGCATTACATATAAAAGAGGGCATATACATATAAGCATACAATTGTCATACACAGGGCTAGCCAGACTCGAACTGGTAGATGTACACATAGGCACATCAACAATCATCCTCCGGTCTTGCAGGGCACATCATCATAGTCATACTCCAGCCTTGCCAAGCATTGATATCATTGTCAAAATGTCCTCCGGCTTTGCCGGGTATCAATATCATCACAATATGCAATTCTATATCAATATTAAAGAACAAGCCCCACAAGGGCTAAAGTAAATGACAAGCCTCACGAGGGATAAAGTAAATAACAAGCCCCATGAGGGCTAAAGTAAATGAACATAAAGGAAAAGTAAAGGAAGAGCATACTCCAATACTCAACATTCATCTTCTATGTCAATTTACCTATCTATCTATATATATGTGTGTGCGTGTGCGTGTGACATGAGTATTACAATTATTATCAGATTTCAAGCATGGTTAGTCACATAACTTCTCATGTAGTCAATAAGCATACCTTCTAGAAACATTAGTGTCAAGACCCACATTATTAGCAATAGGAGGGATTTGTAGAATAGTTACTAGTTATGTTACTAAACAAGAGTACAACATGAGTAATAGCTTGTCCCAAAGTTTGAAATAATAACTTAATTAATGGAACACATGATAATGTAGACATGGGCTAAATTGATAGCATAAACCATAGTTACTTGAAGCATTTATGATAATTTAGTCAACCAACCATATACATCACTTCTAATGTCATTACCATAATATAATTACTCAAATTATCCAACATGTTTCCAAGGAAACATTTTCTAGGCATGTAGTATCCATTTAAAGTCTTCAAGAGAACTATGTCAATCCAAGCTTAAGGAGGGTCAAGGACCCCCTTCTAATTCCCTAAATACATTTTATGTCCAACTTCTACCCAAGACTAGGCTAAGGTATCTAAATACATTCTTAGATATATATCAAGCCACCACTAGTCCTAAGGTAAAGGTCTTTCCCAATATTACACCTAATTCAACCATAGTAAGTTACTTCCATTAATCTAAGCACTAGGGTCAACTTACACACAACATGAGTGACAAGGTTACTAATATCCAACTAGAGTGACTAAGGCAATCCTCATGTTAATCATGAGACATGATATCAAATTCACCAAGATTCAAGTCTTCAACCCAAGCATTTTAATCTATAAGTTCAAGTGACCTAAATGATTAAACTAAACCGAAGTTAGACCATTCAATATTCCAACATCTAAAACCCATCCCAATCTAACAAGATATCAAAATTATGTTATAGCATAGCTCAATCTAAAAAAGAACAAGCCTAACCTACCTCAAATTCGAAGAAAGTTCATGAACCGCTAAACCTTTGTTTTTCCTTTCCAAGAAGATTCTTCAATGTGCCAAGCTATCAAAAACCTAATTTACACATTATAACGAGAATATTGATATCCATATTACACCATTGTGCATCGAGTCCAAAAATGACACCAAAAATGATTCAACTAAACCTGAGTCATATCATTTAATATTACAACATCTAAAACCTATCCCAATCTCACAAGATATCAAAATTATACTATAACATAGCTTAATATAACAAGGAACAAGCCTAACCTACCTTAAATTTGAAAAAGAGCTCATGAACCACTAAACTTTGTTTTTCTTTCCAAGAAGCTTCTTCAAGGTGCCAAGCTATCAAAATATGTGAGGGTTAAGCTTATTTGGGGATAAATCAAACCTCCAAGCTATTTGAGGTTTTGGACACGAATTCAAGAAATTTAAGCATAAAATTGAGGGATTCATACCTTAAATATGTTGTTAATAGCAAAAATATATGGTAATTAAGCTCCTAAGATACTCCCAAGACTCAATTTGAGTTTAAGACACCATATTAGGGTTCCTTGGTCTCTAAGATGAGTGAAATATTCCTAAAACACAGCCTAAAAGGCCTTTAAATACCCTTACTAGAAAAAGAGATATCGAGATCACCATCAATGGACTATAATCATGCTAAGGTGATTACCATCTATGTTTATGCGATTGTGGCATCCTCACCTTGCACCAAGTATTAGTTGAAACTTGGAATTTCTTCCAAGTTTTGGCCAATGCTTTGGGATTTATTCGAAATATAATATAGGCAAATAAACTATGTATCCACATTAAATTTGACGTTTTGAACACATTGGCGAAGTTAGATTTTCCGTGCAAGATCATTTTGATCAAATATAGGTCCTACACCTAAATTTCTAATTTTTTAACTTTCAGACCAATAGGTCGAAATGAGTTCAGGCGCATTGGGGCATAAACCAAAGGTCTACCTATCCTAAAATTAATATTTAGGAGCTATTGGCGTAATCAAAATTCACATCCGAGATTGTTTTACTGAAGTTTTTGCCCGGTGGCCATTTAGAACTAGCAAAGACTTCTAAATTGGGAGTTGACTCTAAGAACCAAATGAACTACTCGGTAATCGAGCTATCAATTATAGCAAGTCAAGAGTGACTTGGGGAAGCTATGGAAAAGCTCTAACGATAAAATTAAGCAATAATATGGAAATGACCTGAAGGGTCATTACAATATCCACTACTAGGGAACTTTTATCCTCGAAAGTTATAGATGAGAAAATACCTAAATTCTCAAACAGGTGGGGATATTGAGCCCATATATCACTCTCGATCTCCCAAGTGGCCTCCTCCACTGGGCAGTGCCTCTACTGAACCTTAACTACAGGAATCTCCCTAGTACCCAACCACCTTACATCACTCGATAAAATAAGCATAGGCTTTTCTACAAGGTCAAATGCTCATCTTCCTGGATTGAGTCCCATCTAAGACCATAAGAAAGATCAAGAATATATCACCACAACACGAAGACATGGCAAATTGGATGAAAAATAGTAAAATCTGGAGGTAAAGCTAACTCATAAGATACCTCACCAACTGCACTAAGAATCTCAAGAGAACCAATATATAGAGGACTGAGCTTACCCTTCCTCCTGAACCTTATCACATCCTTCATGGGCGATACTTTGAGGAATATACAGTAACCAATTTTACCAAATCTAAAGGCATAAAGCCTTTGATCTGCATAGTCCTTCTGCCTATTCTGGGCTGCTCTTAGCCTATCCTAAATCACCATGACTCTACCCAACGAGTCCTAAAGAAAATTCGTACCATGGGGCCTCACCTTAGAAGTTTAAACCAATCGATCGGGGAACAACATCTCTTACCATACAAAGCCTCAAAAAGTGCCATCTCAATACTCGAATGATAAATATTCTTGTACACGAACTCTACCAAGGCTAAGTGTTGATCCCATTGGCCTTCAAAATCCATAACACAAGCTCAGAGCATATCCTTAAGTACCTGAAAAGTCTAGTCGGACTAACTGTCGGTATGTGGGTGAAAGGTTGTACTCAAATCCACCTAGGACACCACTCCTCCTAAAATGCTCTTTAAACCTCAAAGTGAACACGAATCCACGGCCTGCTCCGAGAAATTGATCTGCAAGCCAATCTACCCATGCTCACTACCTTGCGACTTAAGGCAACAACTACCATATTTGCCTTACCTAAATAATACAAGATGGAAATATCATAGTCCTTAAGAAACTCCATCCATCTACGATGTCGAACATTTAGCTCTCGTTGGGTCATAAGATGCTGAAGGCTATGATGATTGGTGAAAATCTCACAATACACTCCATACAGATAATGTCTTCAAATATTAAGCGCAAAAACTACTGTCGTTGATCTTAGGCGTATTTATACATCCAAATGCAAAGATTTATCCATATTAGAATTTGTTTTATGAGCTAAAATATGTTATTTTGATTTTGTTTAAGCTATAATTGTATTATTTATAGTTGATGCGGGGTTAAATAATGATTAAATTGGACGTAATTAGGTGCGTTAATGAGAAGTTAATGGTGCGTGGAAGCATTGGGAGTGATTTTCTAAGCATAAGGATACTGGAAATAGGCTCAAAAAACATAGAACTAAAGACAAGAGCAAGGAAATAGGCAAAGATTGGAAAGGAAGAAAAATGGAAAGCTCCACATTGCGAACCTTAGTCCTCACGATAAAGTCTGCATCGCACTAAGGGATTATTATTGGGTGGTAATTTCCAGCAAGCCTCCATAATAGCCCCGCATCACAGAGGCTGGATTATTTCTCATATCATATTCTAGTGAGGGTCCGCTATAGCCCAGGACGTGGACCCTAGTTCCCACGATAAGCTCCACGGCGCGTTTAAGGTCAATTTTCATTCAAATATATCCTACTATAAAAAAAAACACTTCAAATCAATTGGGGATACCTTAGCATATGTACAACAAAGGCGAAAAACAATTACAATAGTTCTCTTAAGGTTCTTTGAACTTTCATCTCTCAACATTAATTTTGGTATGATTAATTATATTTCCTTGATGTTAATTTCGAACATGCGTGGCTAAACACCCTTGTTTAGGGGTTAAGGCCCAGAACATGATTATATTTTGATATTCTTAGAGTGGTCAATGTTGAATTAACTTATGGGTTATTCTTATTCTCTTGTTTCTACTATTTTAATGATTAGCTACCATTAGAATAAATCTATAATTCCTATGTAAACCTGAGAGGAGAATCTTAGGGATAGATCGAAGAGTTTAGGGAGCAAGTTCGTATTCTTCTACATAACGAAAAAGATGAAATAGTGACTAGGATAGAAATATACCTAGGAGCTTTGTTTGGTTCAATTGCAGGAAGATAACTTAAAGCATCTAAATGGATTATTGCATCCCCTCTTAACGATGTAGTTGCAATGTCTATTTAGGTAGAAGATTAAAGGTTTGGAAGACCATGATTATAACTTAAACCCTGCGAATCAATAACCCAATAATCAACACGACCACGATAAGGATAGAGATTTATAAGATTGTTAATAGGGTCTCAACCCTGGAACTCTCACTCGTACTATTTACAACTTTGCTTACGTTGCTATTGACATAGTTTGTTATTTATTTATTTAGTAGATTAATTATTAAATTATCATAATCATCTCGATACTCTAAAACACTTGAATAAATTATTTTCAAAACTGAAGTTGATTAAATTACTAATTAAGTAGCCCCATGGGTATGATATTTGATTCTTTGAATCACTATACTACTTGTACTATCACATGCACTTACATGTACGATAGACCGCAACAACCACCAACTCCAAATCATGAGTAGGGTAGTTGCGCTCATGCACCTTAAGTTTTCTAAAAGCATAAGCAATGACACGACGTTGCTGCATCAAAACATAACCTAGACCAATACCTAAAGTATCATAAAACATGGTGAATTCCTCACCCACAACAGGAATAGGAAACACAGGAGCTAAGTTAAGGAAATCCTTGAGCTTTTCAAAGCTCAACTCACACTCCTCGAACCATCAGAAAGGAACCTCCTTCCGAGTCAATTTAGTAACAGGAGATGAATAATAAAGAAGCCCTCAACAAAGCATCTGTAATAACCGGTAAAACCAAATAAAGCTACAAATCTCTGTCGGAGACGCAGGTCTAGACCAATCATGAATAGCCTCTATATTGGTTGGGTCTACCATAATACCATTCTTAAACACCACATGGACAAGGAATGTCACTGACTCAGGCTAAAACTCACACTTGGAGAACTTGGCAAAAAGTAAATAATCTCTCTATGTCTAGAGCACGATCTTTAAATTCTGTAGATGCTCCTCACTACTCCTCGCAAGGATGTCATCAATGAACACAATCACAAAGGAGTCCAAATAAGGCATGAATACTCGGTTCATCAAATCCATGAACGCAGCTGGGGCATAAGTCAACCCAAAGGACATCACTAAGAACTCATAAGACCATAACGGGTCCTAAAAGTCATCTTCGGTATATCCTCAACTCGAATCCTCAACTAATGATAACTAGACCTCAAATCAATCTTAGAAAACACAGTTGTACCCTACAGTTGGTCAAACAAATCAGTGGTGTGAGGCATAGGTTAATAATTCTTCACAGTGACCTTATTAAGCTGTCTATAATCATGCATATACGTATCGAACCATCCTTTTTCTTTACAAATAATACAAGAGCTCCCCACGAGGACACACTCAGAATTATAAAACCCTTACTAAAAAAGTCCTAAAGTTGAGAAGTTAGCTCCTTAAGCTCGGTAGGAGCCATAAGGTAAGGTGCCATAGGAATAGGTTGGGTGCCAGGCTCGAGGTCAATAGCAAACTCAATCTCACGAACAGTGGGGATACTAGGCCAGTCTATAGGGAACACATCAATAAACTCACAAACAACAAGCATAGAGTAATGTGATAGACTCTCCACACGAGTATCACAAATATAAGCAAAATAAGACTTGTAATCCTTGAAATAAGTCTCCTAGCACAAACATAAGAGCTAATCCCCATCGGCTTGTGGATAACTGCTCCCTGCCACACAACTAGAGGTACACCGGGCATGGCTAAGGTAATGGTCTTGGAAAAATAATCCATAACTGCATGATAGTAGGATAACCAATCCATGCTCAGAATCGCATCAAAGTCCAGCATATCCAGAATAATAAGATCAATACAAGTATTAACATCACTAACTATCACAACAAATAATCTGAACACTAGATCTACTATTAAAGAATTACCCATGAGAGTAGATACGCGCAAAGGCAAAAATAATAAATCATTGTTCAACTCTAATTGTGGTGTATAATAAGTAGATATATATATATATATATATATATATATATATATATATATATATATGAATAAGTGGATCTTGGATCAAATAAAGCAAGAGCCGACTTGCAGCACACAAAAATTATACCTGTAACTACAACATCTAAAGTTTCAGCCTTGGGTCTAGCAGGTACTGCATATAACTAACCACACCAGCTACCTGGCTGGGCACCTGACCAACGTCCTATCTTTCCTTCCTGAGAACCACCTCGAGCACCTTGGTAACCACCCCTGTGACCATGAGAACCACCTCTACCCGAGGGATGAACTACTCTAATAGGGGAAACACCCTGGGCTGATTTAATTATTACCCCACGACTAGGGTAATCCCACGAATAATGATCGAGAAGTACATAAGTAAAATAGGAAATCTAAGAAAAATCAGAACCAATAGATCCAGCTAACCCAGAATAACCTCTATGTCTAGACTAACCCATAGATGAACCTTTCGAAGACTGGTCACTGCCCTTACTAGGGCGACTACTGGCACTAAACTGACCTCCATTAGTAATCTAAAGAGCTGCCTAAACTAGTCAACTAGGCTGACTCTGAGGCTGGAAATATAGACGCGGAGAATACCCAACATGAGAAATACTACCACTAAATTGGGAACTACTACAACTCCCATTATATCTGCCCTGAAATCTAGGCGTCTTATCATGACTTTCACAATGTATCTCATCTATCACCATAGTTTGGTCCAAAACCTCTACAAAAGTCCTACCCGCAGCAACTAAGGTCTGACTAGCCATACAAATGGGGAGTCTCAATCCTCTAACAAAGTAGTGAACTCTCTCATACTCTATGTCCAAAATAGAATTCATATGCATGGCCAACTCATGGAAATAGGCCTCATACTCAGCAAATGTCATGGAGCCCTGCTTCAATATGGAGAACAATTCTCTCAATCAATCTCTAAGACTATGCGACATGTACTTCTCTAAGAATATCTTGGAGAACTGAGTCCAAGATAAGAGAGACGATACAGCTAGTCTAGAATCCATAAAAACTCCTCACCAATGATGAACAGAAAAATTCAACTGAAATATGGTGCATTCCTCACCACAAGTTTCAACAAGGCCTAAGCCACGAAGCCTACCCTCACAAGCAATAAGAAAATCAAATACATTCTTTCTTGGGGCACCAAAAAACCTAGGAGGAGCTAACCTCAAGAATATACCCAACATCTTCCGCTCCTCAAAAGACATAGTCGGTTGGGTTACAACTGGCTGAGCAGCTACCGACTAAACAACTTTTGGCGTAGGGGAACCTCAATTCTAGGATCCGCAACTACAGGCTGTGCCCCCACCTCAGTAGCACTCTGGTCAGCAAACTGTGCACGATCATATGACACACCACCAATAATCCCCAAAAGTTGAATCAAGGCATCTCTAAGCAATGAAAAAGGAATAAAACCTAGTGAAGCTTAAGTTGGTCCTTAGCCCATTGTTGGATATGGTAAAAGAATCTCTGTCTCATGTGTAGGAATAGAGTTTGGGGAAGACGACATATCCCGGGTCCTAGTCCCTAGATAGGGACACATCACAAGGCTGTCCTCGACCTCTAGGTCATCTACGAACAAGGGTAGGATCCTCAAACTCAATCGCAGGACCCTCATCTCGTGTAGAGGTAAACGTGTGTAGACCGTGTACAAAAGAGTAAAGTCAAGGGAGTATTCTACAGAACAACTCAGACTCTTAGATTGAAATGTGTAAAAGAAGTAAAGAACTCCTAAGAATGTCCCATAGCTTCTAAAAGATAGGACATAGACGTCAATGTTCTGATTCGTAGGACTCTACTAGACTCTTGATTTTGCACCAACAATACTGGTGAAACATAGGTTCTTTTACCAATTTGTCGCAACCCGATTTACATATCATGATGGCACCTACTAAATCCTTTCAGTAGGTAAATCAATACCATAACCCAAAGCTAACGTAATGGGTTGATTCACAAAGAAATTCCAAAATAGTCCAAATTCAATGAACACAAGTTAAAATATAAACAAAGTGTTCTAACATAGATAAATAGTAACCATAAGATACCAATCCCACGACCTGATAAAACTAGTACAAGAGCATCTAATGTTAACAATACAACCCAAAAGACTTAAATTATAGTAAATACATCTATCTCAAACACTAAAGAATGGATGTAAAAGATAGATGGAAAATGGGCGACTCAGACTCCATGAGCTTACCCTATCTCCAAAAGATCAACCTCACATAAACTTGAATCAACAGCGACAATTAGTACTCAAATCTACACCAAAAAGATATAAAAGTTTAGTATGAGTACCAAAATAATGGGTACTTAGTAGGCATCATCGGCCGACTGAGCTAAGTCATGATATAAAGATGATATAATGTGAGATAATCCTAAGTCAAGGTACAGAATCAAACCTGAATCATCTCCATCATCATTATATGTAATAAGTAAATCAAAATAATAGTATAACAGATGATATCAACAAATACCAATATCACCATGCATAAAAACTAGACAATTTGGAACCATAATACACTACACAATATACAAATAAGCAACCATCAGTAATAAGTTGGCACCCACACGCCAGCCGGTACATAAAATAAAGAAATCATCACTGCATCCCATACTACGGGAGAGTACACCCAAGAGAGATAATAATAAGACATATAACCAACAACGTATCCAAGTCTCATCATTATTCAACTGTATATCAGATTTATCATTAATCGGTTATTTTATCGAACCTTCACTTGTTACCAACATTGACCACATCACCATATTCCATAAAACTACCATTATTAGCTACTTATCCTCGACACCCATTAGCCACTATTCGTTAGCTAAGAAAGGATCATTAACTAGTCTGTTAGATTCCAAGCCATCATATAATAAAATTATTTATTAGAAAACTATTCACCACATAGCCATTTTAATTGTCAACATTACTTATTTAGCCAATAATTATCACTAATATTACTCACTAAGTGAATCCTCATTTTATAACTAATTTCTCACTTACCAAATATTCTTGATTAATCATGGTGACAATATCCATCACTAATCTTTGGTTGTCACTAATCATTAAATACAACACTTAAAATGCATTTAACACTAGTGGACTATAACTAGTGTCCAAATATCAACAACCTACCCAAATTATATATAAATGAGTGCATATAGATATGAACATATAATTTCCATACATAGGGATAGCCCAACACGAACTGGTAGATGTACACATAGGCACATCAACAATCATCGTCTGGTCTTATCGGGCACAACATCATAGTCACACTCTGGCCTTGTCGGGCATCAGTATCATCATCATAACTTCCTCTGGCCCTGTTGGGTATCAATATTATCATCTCAAACTCCATCGACCTTACTGAGTATCAATATTATCATTAAAAACTCCTCTGACCTTGTCGGGTATCGATATCATCACGATATGAAATTCAATATTGATATTAAAGAACAAGCCCCACAAGATCTAAAATAAATAAGAACCCCCACGAGGGCTAAAGTAAATGACAAGCCCCATGAGGGATAAAGTTAAAAAACATAAGGAAAAAGTAAAGAAGAGCATACCTCCAATACTCAATATTCATCTTCCATGTAAATTTATTAATATATATATATAAGTGACATTAGTATTACAATTATCTTTAGGTTTCAAGCTAAATTAGACACATAACTTCTCATGTAGTCAATAAGCATGCCTTCTCAAATCATTAGTGTTTGATAACGCCTAAGGTACACCGTCACTTCGAAGGCTATGCGGTCACTGTCAAATATAGTAATCCAATAAAGGTTGGGGTCGAATCCCAAGGGAATATATGGAATCATGTCTCTCAGCTATTGTAGTCAACGGGCAAAATTTGAAAAGTAAATGGGGAGTTTTGAGTAGAAATATCGAACTTGTGGTAATTATCAACTTGGGTTGTAATCAATCGTAGGTGAACACAAGGATTGTCTTCACTCTGGCTTCTTATTTCCGTAGGATTATCGTGCTATGTTGGACCAACCCGATACCTTGCATGCAAAATTGATAAGTTATGTATCATCTAAATTCTTTTGGTCGAGCAAGCAAATTTCACCCTTTATTTTTTGAGTCTCAGGATGTCGCCTTACGAACCTTATCTTTATCCCAGTTAACTATTACCTTTTAAGTCTCTAGTTATTAGATGAATGCTAACCATTTTACTTAGATAATACCTAGTAGCATAGATCAATAGTTAAATAGCAAATTACTATTGTCATTATCTTTTCCTAGTTACTGCTCTTTTTTTAGAGTAAGTAGCAATAATCTAGATGGGATCCTACTATTTGCAACTGCTAAGATAACTATTAGAGTAAAGATAATACAATGTATGCATGGCTATCAGTTCAAACAACAATAACACTCCCTCTACTTCATCAATCCACCAGGATATCTACAACCCTAGCTAAGGGTTTTTAGCCGCTCATGCTTTTGAAGTAATCAACAATAATCTGATTGAAATGATAAGATGAACTCACAATAATCACAAGAGATTAATACAAGAGAATTCCAAGACCAAAATTGAATCTCGGAATCAAAATATAGTATTAAGAGTTTGTAACTTCTACTAAAAAATACATAAGGGTTATTTATAGTACATGAGGAAACCCAAAATCCAAAGGCCGAATAAAATATGATCAAAAAGGGTTGGTGGCTACATGTGGCCTCTAAATGCGGCCTATCCTTGGGCATATGTGGTACACACAGCCTAAGGCTTGGTGCATTTGGAGACCGCATATGCTCATACCAAAAATTCCTGCAGGTCTGCTCTTGGGATTTTGGTCTTCTGACATATGCTTAGCTCATATGTGATCCATATGTGCTATATGCGGTCTGCATGTTGACCTAGGTAGGTGTTGGAAGCCTTTTTTTAGCTTTTCTTCAATTCCCGCACATGTTTTGGTCACGAACAATTCAAAAAGTGTCACGAACACCCATACTTGATCAAATAAGTGTCCAAAAACACAGTTTTTCATATTTTTTATAAACTTAGCCTCAGAAACCTGGTTTCCTATAAAACATACTCAAAATGCATCATATCTAACAAAACAACCTTAAAAACTTGCTTATTTCATAGTTTTAAGCATCGAAAATGCTATATTTCTATAAAATATCAACACCCTCAACCTAAAACATTTACATATCCTCGGGCAACAAAACACAACAAAATAAAACAAACCAAGACATGACGCTTAATTAGGAGAATCAAATATATTCAAGGGAGTCAATCAATACTTTAAGCTCAAATTATAACACACCCTCCTAACTCAATTTTTAAAAACCAACTGTGTATAAACATGAAGCACAACAATGTGACACAATGCGATCAAGGTATGACATTACATTAGCAATAAACAACCCTACATATGTAAAAGTGACACTACCCAAACATGTAAATATCTAGTAATATCACTCATGTGCTCTCACAACAAAGATGTCCCACTCATTCATATGAAATGATCCATGTCAATGCATGTATAGTCAAGAGACACATACTCATAAGAGAAGTTACAATCAGTGTGCATCAAATACCATTGGTTTTCCCTTATTTTTGTTACCTCAATTTTCAGATAGTCAAGTTAGGATCACTATAGGACTTTTGTTTTAGCTTGTAATGTAGGATTCGGGGATGGTATGGTATATATGGACATATCAAGTGACCAAGCCTCCTTGGCTCTACACTAACCTTGGGGTCTCACTTACTAGCCAATTCTTTTTTATTCCACCCTTATTTCTCTCTTTTTATTCTTTATTGCACATTCAGGTTGGGTGTGGTCTGTTATTTTTTTTTCACTTTTTCACAATTTTCTTTTCTTTCTTTTTTTTTATTTTTTTCTTTTTCTTTTACTATCACACCCATCCTTACTAAATTTCTCCCTTACTTCACCCTTCTACATACCCATTTTACACTATGCAGCCCTATGATAGCCACCCTCAACTTAGTGCCTGAGTTAAGGTGCACAATGTCTAAGGAGGACTATAAGACTCCACAAATTTCTATCATAGTATGAGCCTTAGAGTGTGTCAAGTGAAGCATAAATCCAGTCTAAAAAAGTTGAGAAGTGCCTTCTCAAGTGAGAAATATTTTAAACCATGTAGAATTTCCCTAATATCGACTTTTTTTCATGTATAGAATTGAATAACCTTTCCATCAATACCAATTTCGTCAAAATCCAGCATCAGACGAGAAAGTTATGGCCGTCTTACAGATAGCAGTCGAAACTGCCCAAGTGCGACGGTCGGGATGATGGACCATTGAGCTTGGGACGGACAGTCGCCTAGCCTGTCTCAACCAATGCAGTGACTCTTTTTTCAGGCTCAAGTGCGACGGCCAGGACGATGGACTGTCGAGGCTGCGACGGACCTTGGGTGAGACCATTGCACTGAGGCAGTATGACCTCATCTTAGCCAATGTGCGACAGACTGTCAAGTTTGAGATTGACCATCGTTGAGACCGTCGCAATGAGGCAGTGTGTTCTTTTTCTGACTGTTGTGAAATGGATGATTCAACGGACCATCAGACTAAGCGATGTACCGTCACTTCGACCACCGCAAACCCCATTCAACATTTTTTAACTTATTTTTAAAAAGGGTTTTTTGGTCTTTTACTAGTCTTTTCAACCCCTATTTATATCTAATCAAGGCTCACAATTTCATTATTCATCTTTAACATAAAAAACTAGGGTTTCTATAAAATCAAAACTCTTCTTTCTTCTTCAAGAAAAATCAAGAGAAATCAAGAATTTCTCCAAGAGCTTTTAAGAAAAAGTTTCTTTAAGGTATGTAGATATTGATTCTTGGATCTCTTTCATCCAAGAAGCTCAAGATCCCTTTTTCAAAAATTCAAAGCTTTTATGTTTATGAGTTTTAATGATTCATGTGAGTTGAAATTGATGTTCATGCTATGATTGAGTTGTGATTTATATTTGTTTACAAGGTTTTCAAGCTTTGATCCTAGTATGTGATATTTATGTGATGTTCATGATAAACCCTCTTCAAGTTGCTTGTTAAGTAATGTGTTCATGTCAATTAAGTGAAGAAAATTATTGAATAAGCAAAGCATGCTCCCCATATCTTTGATAAAATGCTTATGTGAAGGAATTAGAGTCATTATAGCATGTTGACTAGAAATCCCTAATTGTGTACAAGCCCATGCATGTCAAGTGTTTGTTGAAAAGCCTTAGTGAATGAATTGTGACATGATAGCATGAAATTCTCCAATTATGTGCTCTTTGATACATGCTAAGACTTTAATACATGCCAAGTGTTTGATGCAAGACCTTGTTGAATGGAGTATGATCCAATAGCATGTCCCCTTATGTTATTACACGTTTATGATTCCTAAATTCTTAAAGTGATGCCTTAGTGATTGTGATAGTGAATGAATGTCCATGGTCTTGAAATTCAAGAATTTTTATGCTTTACTTTTATGTTATCGAGTTCTAGGGGTATTTATACTCGACAATTTAGCTGTAGTCTAGAGCCCGTGTCAGTTTTTTTGATAATCTCAGTCAATCTACGACTTCCAAAACTCAGTGAGTTATAGAACTCTGTACCCTTAAATAGATACAGAACTTAAGTAATCTCTGTAATCGTCGTAATCTTAGTATTGCTAGTAATCTAGCCTCAGTTCTATTCCTAGCTCAGATCTATTAGTATTCAAGTGTTCAGTTCTAACCTCTGTAGTAATAGAGTACTCTATTCAAAGCTCAGAGTTATTCAGTAAGATAATGAGATTCAGTAGTATTCCATTAGATACAAAACCAAGTGAATTTAGCTTAACTCGGTCAAACCATTTCTAAAAGCATGATTATTATCAGATTTAGCTTAGTTTGTGTTTATTTAAGAATCAATTTAGAGTCTTTTAGTTGGGAGTAAGAGCTAGCTCTGAGCGAGGGCAGGGATGGCGTCTCTCCATCAGAGAGGTAGAGTCATTAGGAGCAATCCCTGAACTCCAAAACTGCGTAGCCAGCGAAGGATGCTGGACTCACCCATCAGGAAAGGATGGTCACCCGTCAGATAGGCTTGACTTCTTGCGAGGGTCACCCGTCAAATAGGCTTGACTAGAGAGGTCTTTACCCGTGGCATGGTATTAACACCCTTCTTGCTGGGGTTACAGGTTGGACCTTACCAGTTGAGATTCGGGATATGTCGGTTAAGTGACTACTTCCTACAGTTATAGTTTTAGTATCAATCTTTAGAAATCAAGACTATCAGATACAGTTATCTATCTCAGTGAGGAACTCAGATAGTTCCATCGATTCATGGACCACCTTTTAGATAGGCTTAGTCCCATATAAAGTTACTCAGTATTAGATCTAGAGATCATCCGTTGGATAGGCTTGATCTTAGTCTCATATTCAGTTGAGTAATCTCATTATCAGATCCTGAGATCACCCATCAGATAGGCTTGATCGCAGTCTCATATTCAGTTGATTAATATCATTATCAAATCCTGAGATCACCCATCAGATAGGCTTCATCTCAGGCTCATATTCAATTGAGTAATCTCATTATCAGATCCTGAGATCACCCGTTAGATAGGCTTGATCTCATCTCATATTCAGTTGAGTAATCTTATGATTAGATCCTGGGATCACCCGTCAGATAGGCTTGATCTCAGTCTCATATTTAGTTGAGTAATCTTATTATTAGGATGTCACTTGACACTCCGGCTATCTCAAAAGAAAGTTAGGATGCATACGTTCCATTCCTTCTATCCTATTTCAGAGACTAAGAGGGGGGTGCAAGAGAAAACAGTATATAATACAGTTCAATCAATATTAAAGCGGTAAATAAGCGACAAATAGCACAAAGGCCAACAAATACAATATCAACAGTAATTAAAGCAAGTATAAGTCAATATAAAAAGATCGAATTCTTATGTTATTCCCTAGCAAAGTCGCCAGAGATGTCACACCCTTTTTTCGTTCGGAGGTCAAGTCGAAGGGTTTTTTCAATTAAAGTGACAATTTTGAATAGGAATTAATTTATTTACAGAGTCGTCACTTGGATTTGAATTTTGGTGTTCCAGTCACCTTTATGAATTCCTAATCAAAAGAAAATGACTCTATGTTGGTCTGCGAAAACAGAAGACCGGGTAAGGAATTCTGTTGACCGAGGGAAAGGTGTAAGGCACCCCTCGAATCCCGTGGTTCTAGCACCGTCACTTTTATTGACTTACCTTGATTTAATATACTTTGATAAATTATGTTAAGGCCTAAAATTGCTCATTTTATTATTCTAAAACCTGTCTATTATTTCATATTAAATGAATCGGTGAAAGTTTAAAAATTTGTCAAGTTAATTTAGAAAAATATTTGTCAAGGTGCATTATTACATCCTTGAATTTAAAATGCCTCGGAAAAGATGCGTATGCCGCATTCTTTAATTGAGACGAATATTTAAAATATTTTTTTAAAAAAAAAATTATCTAGTGTTATAATTGTTAACCTATTATAAACATGAAATAACTTTGCCTATCCCATTTACCCTAAATTTTTTAAAATGAATCTTGAATTAATTCGCAACTATTATTCAAGCTCACATATATAAAATATTTTTAGCCTTAAAAAAATCTTACATAATGAACGCTCTAAAATTCATTGGACCAAAGTATATAAAAAAATAATAATAAGTAATCATGTCTCAGCAATATTCATGATTTCAAACTTAGAATAAATTATATTCAAATGTCTAAATAAGAATATAACAAATTTAATAGTTGTAAATACATATCAAACCATTTATCTTTAATTTTTATGGAGATTAAAACAATGAACAGAGTATTAATTAAAGAATATTTATTACTTTCTATTTAATTATCATTATCTACACAATTACAAAAACTTCATACTTGGATTAATAACATTAAAATAAACACACACACACATATATATATATATATATGAAAACTTTTTTGGCATACAAAGACCAAATTCTTCTGGTTTTATTCAACAACTTTTCTTTAAGAAAAAATAAAGAGTGAAGTTGGGTTTCACCAACGTGAAGGGAATTTGAGTTGTTTTTTTTTTATAGGTTTCCTGATAATATTTGGCCGAATTTGGGGTTGTTGCCGGCGGGTCGGCGATGGGAAGAGAGGATGGAGAGGTCGACCGAATCTGGAGGGATTTGATGGCGCAAGAAAGAGAAGGTGAGGTTTCCAACGCGGGGGAAGGCAAAAGGGAGAGGCGGCGCCAACGCAGGTGGCGCCATGGAAGATCTGGGGAGGGGAAATGGAAGGCATAGAATTTGGGAAGGAGTTGTCACCAGAATTAGTGGTGTTCGCTGGAGACAGGGGAGGAATTTTGGTGGCTCATTTGCTAAATTTTACTGAATTTAGAATTTTTTTCGGCGAGTTTTCGATATGAACTCGCCGGAAAACTTCAAGAAATAAATTATTTTTTGATCAATTTTCTATCATCTGATCTCTCAAAAAAATTTCTTTACTGTTTTACTCCCTACTGCTCTGATTTTCTACAACATTTGTGTGTACGCATATCAATGTATGCACGTGAATATATCAAGGTGTTTGCTTCTAAATGATGAAAGAAAAATTGAAATTGTACAGTGTCTTTTTACATGATTTTTTTTTAAGAAAAATATCTACATTTATATAAATGAAGAAAAGTTAATCTACAAACATAAATTTTTCTAACAAAAATCAAACGTTATATCAATATATATATATATATATATATATTTCATACACAGAGAATCTCTTGAATATTTTCATTCATACTATCTTACAATAAAGTTTACAAACCAAATAGGATCAAAAGAGAACCTGTATGTCGATTCAATAAAATACGAAAAGAAGATGTTATCACCAGAAACTCCAACGAAAATCCGAAACTTGATTTGCTACTCTTTATCTCCCTTATTTTCTTCTGGTTTTTCACTCTGATTTTTTTTTGGCTTGATGCAGTGTTGATACAGTATCCGTACCTCTTTGTTCTGGGATAGGAGAATCCGTAAGTAGTAGAATTCATTGGAGGGGAAAGTTGATGGGGGGAACAGTTACTCTAGATAAGGAACATTTCAAATTTTGAAATATAATTATTTTTTTTAATAGAAGATAATAATAATAATAAATAAAAGAATAATAATAATAATAAATATAATAATAACTTATTAATTTTACATTTGTGAAAAATACAAATAATCAAAATAAATATAATAAAATAACATTAAAACTACTAATTTATTTATTGAAATTTTAGAAAAGATTTTTTTAAAATTTTTTTTATATATTTTTAAAATTAGAATAGAAATATAAATAAAATATCTCAAAATTAAATTTATTTAGTTATTTACTTTTTAACTAAAATTTATTAAAATAAAAATAAGAATTTAAATAATATTATATTAAATATAAATATTTAATATCAAAAATAAGTTAAAATTCGAGGAAGATAAAAAATCACGTGTCTACACTCATAACTCAGGAATCTATGATAATCAAGAGCATAAAATCACTTAAAGGATCTAATAGGGGAAATATTGCCCAAATCGCCAAGTTTGGTGGTAAGTCCTATATTCAAGGATTCATAATGCCAATCTATGCCTAAACAAATCTATAAACAAGGATAATAGGATTCTAAGGTCATATCAAGTACTAGGATAAGGTTCGAGTCATATTTCTATCCCAAATTCCCTAAATAGGTTAAGTCATGCAATACTAGTCATTAAATCCTATCTAGAATGCAATCTATATGATACACAATCCCATAGAGAAAAGTAGACTGAAGCCCATCTCGATGTCGAACCGCATTCTTGAACCATGCATAAATTGCTTGCCTTTTCTCCACAATCTCGAAAATAAAGTGGCACTACCAAAATAATAAATTACGTGTTAATAGGAGTAAAATGATACTCATATTTCTATATAAAACTCTGAGCCCAAAATTGAATCAATAATGGTCCCATGGAGCCCTCTAGTAAAATCCCAAAATTGAATCCATCACGAGGTCTCTCAAAGGACAAGGAATGTATGCTCAAAATTTGAGCACAAACAATGTACAATTTGGGGCCCAAATCAACCCCTAAAGTTGGAGCATTCAAGACTAAATTCTAAGAATTTGCAAAGAAAATAAATTCGATGGGGAAGACAATGGAAATCGACAAAGGGATAATGAGTTAACATCCCTGAGCTAAATAGAATAAGATCTCAATAATTTTCAAGCTCCAGGGATCCCTAATAGAAGAAAAAGGGTTAAAAAGTGGAGAGAAATCAGGAAAGAAACATATATATATTGCCAAGGATTTGGCCTTTGCGAATGCGATGATTGAGATTATTTACCCTTCACGAACGTAGCTAATAGGATTGCAAAAGTGAAGGCAATAGGTATGGACCATCACGAATGCAACTCTGAGGACCATCATTATGAAGAAGGAGAAAAGAATGGGTCGGGTTGACCCTTTATCGCGAACGCGATGAAAGGATCGCAATCAAGAAGGTTAATGACTTGACCCTTCATGAACTCTTTTAATTTCCCGCAAACGCAAAGAAGAAGGGTGTCTTGCACCAGATGCTAAACACCAGCATTTTCACCAAGTCCACCGAGACTTTGATTGGGAGTTTGAGAATTATTCAAAGCCCCATGTGCACAAATGAACTATGCTACCATTCAAAATTTTACACTTCAGACTCAACCGAAGCATCAAAACTTTCATATGAGATCATTTTAATTAAATGTACACCTAGTTCTTTTTTAACCGAAATCGCTCGGGACCTAAATCAAGGGTCCCCCAACCTAAAATCAACATTTTAGAGCTGATGGTGTAGTTGGAATTTCAAATTGAGGCCATTTACTAATAGTTTTTGTCCGAGACCAATTCCTTAACAAGCGAAAGCTCCAAAATTGGGAATTAAGCCTACAATCCAAATGAACTATCCGATGATGAACCAACAATTCTAGAAAGTCATAAATGACCTGTAGCCGCTGTGGGGAGGATCAAAACACCAAAAACATGTAGAAATCAAGAAAATAACCTAGAATTTCATACAATATCTACTACTAAAGGGACATTCATCCACGAATGTTAATGGATAGAAAGAGGCCAAAAGTTTGATAGGGCAAGATACTGGGCCTGTATGCTTTGAGAAAGACTCTCCAGATAACCTCTTAGTAAAAATAATGCTTCCAAGAGATTTTTCTATAGGTATACCTTTTTCAACCAGCTTTCTTACTTCACTTTCCAAATAGTCACAAACTCAATCTCAACAACCAACTAGCCTCCAACTAAACCGAGAACTATTGATGCATGCAAACCCACCACAATATATTGATATCATACCAAAGTAACACAACCAAGTAGATACTCAACGAATCTAAAGACAACACAAGGATTAAATCATGCTCTCAACTCCAAATTCCAAATCCAACATCTTTTTGCCACTTTAAACCTGCTATCAACTCTGATCTACACAGAATGTCCCCTGAGCCTTGTCCATGCAATCATACCACAATGACCTTGAAGGACTACAACTACTCCACCAAAAATTTGTATTGGCAAGTATAAGCATAAGCCTATAAGGTGTTAACTGGACACACAAATAAAGGTCAAGCCTGCGACTTCTAACCAAAGCTACAACCGGTCCAAATGACACTCGAAACTAACAATTAGGAATCACAAGCACAAACTGTCATAATTGAATTATCTGCTCCAGAATGCCCACCAACTAAAGATGAAACCATGATAAGTCTAATTTGAGTACACTTCTCCCGCAATGTCGGCAACCTAAAATCTCATTGAAAATTGAGAATCAAGGTCAACGGTAGTAAAAGCCAATACTGCATACCAACGGACTATCCCTCGAGCATAATCCATCTAAGCTGGGGAAAGAAGAACCAATAGGTAATAAGTAGGCTTAGTCAATCTATAAGCAAACATCAAACTGAATCAAAACCTTAAAATGGGTTTCAACCAAGTTACACAATCCATATCCATACGCTCAACACCAAAGTTGAACTATTCGACCCCAACTGACCAAACTGATCCTATTTGTGAGCAACTATCCACATGAAAAAATCAATCACAACTCCCAAGTCATCATTTAAAGAAGTGGAAAATCATAACTGGAGTCAATATATATTCAAGAATAGAAAATACCAAAATTAATCTCATTACCAGAAATCATGCATATACCCCAAACCTGTCTCACCTTTAGAAACTACATATATCCAATGACTTTCACCAGGGCTGACACTAAATATCATTGAACACATAACCACAGGTGAAGCAAACCATATACTAAAGATATGAGCAATCAAATCCATATTTGCTAGAGGGCATAATGAATCTAGGCATAACCAAAGACTCACTAATAGTGCAAATAGTACACTAGGGATAGCCAAAACTCGAGAAACACAAAGAGATACAACCTTAGCCTGAATTTGGTCTATCCAATACTCAATCTACATCAATAAATACCCATAGACACATATCACAAAAGACAAGCACTCCAACTCTAGCTCTACTGAATCCTGAACCACATTATAGCTAGAATGGAGTACCCAACTCACTATCAATATCAAGATTAAGACCAAAACTGGGCATGAACTATCCAAATTAAAAGGACAAATCATAAATTTATCAACCTCAGGAATGGGATATAGAAAAGATAGCCAATTCCAAAATCTCAATAGGCCAAAATAGAAAGCCTTAGAATTTCCCACATCAAAAATAGGCAACAAAACCAAATTGCCAACTTTTGAATAACCACAAAGCCATGGAAGGCCAAACCTACCTTTACTATCACAAACCACTGAATAATCAATTTAACATTGTCAACTTAGAAGGAAAACAACCAACTTAACCTCAGTAAAAGAGAGAAAATTAACCCAACAAGTTAGCCATCTAATCCCATAAATAAGAATACGAGGAAAGGGATTTTAACTAGATAATGCTAGCCATCTATCAAGTAAAAATTAATAACAATCAAGGTCATAATAAGGCACAAGAGGCACCGAAAATGGAAAACATAACCAATACTCATCTAAGGTCATAACAAAGCCATAATGCCATGGGAAATATAATTTAACCCAAATTCTACACCCCAAGGTAAAATACCATGTTAATCCACTCAATCCACTACTAAAAGAAATTATCTGCGGGGGTAGTCATCTATGCGTAAAGACCTACATAGAGGATACAACAACCAATATAGCAACATCAAGGCATAAAATAACTGATGAGTATGAAATCCCCAACTCAACTCAAATAGAACTAAATGTAAAAAATCAAAGACTCACCCATCACGATGGAAAATTTGATGTCATAGTCCATATGTTACTAAAGGAGTATGAATCTAAGCATGTCCAAACTCAAATTGAGAGTCTGAATCATTAGCTAAGGCACTAAGTTCACCACTTTTAATTGTAGGTTCCAATACTCTAAGAGACTGATTTGTCTATGTTGACTGACTAATAACCCCTTATTGGGGACACTCTTTAGACCAATAATCGATTTTTCTATAGTCGTAACAAACCCTTGAATCTCTAACCTAGTGAGAAATAAGAGTTATTCCTAATTGACTAACCAACTAATGCTTGGGATACTCTCTCCTGAAATGATCATCCTCCCCATAATCATAACATACCTCGGGTGCCCTAGGCTAGTGAGGAACAAGTGTTGACCCTATCTGAATAACCAACTCATGCCTAGGTCATTGCCTAGACCAAAGACCAAACTCTCCATAGTCTAAACATTCCTCTGATACTCTCTGGTGTACTATACTCACTGATCTAAAATGGGCGCCATGGCCTAAAGATTTATACCAAATACTCTATAATGTTTGACAAAAATTCTTCCAATTGCAACCACCATAACTGATCTGAGAGCCACTTATAACCTAAAGGGCTACATATACAAATCTGATAGGTTGCAAGCTTGGTGACCTCTATTGGGAGGATCCCTACTTTTGAATATATCACAACCCAAAAAAAAGGTCATGATGACACTTATCGCGGCTAAGACTTGCCAAATAATACAATCACCTTAATTAATATGAAAAGAGAAAATATTGTTGGTATCATTATACCAACTACACTTGCAAGGTAACATCATCTTGCTAGTACAATTCCTTTCACTTAGGGAGATCAACCCCCTTTGTTCATTAAATCAATGTGGAGGAATCCACAATCCTCCTTTGTTTATTAAATCAAAGTGTTATGTTTCAATAACCTCTTTATATAATGCAATGGTTCCTAAAAATAGTTCTATGCAAATATATTCGTATTCAAAGCCAATTTCACAAAATTGGGTTATGGTTATACCAATTCAATTATCCATATTCATGAAATTAGGGGAAACCACGCCCCCTAGTTTATTCACCATGCCCATGCACCCCACATGTTCAGAACTATCAATTTAAACCATACATGATTCATAAAATCCATGGAAAAAAATAATTAATTCAATAATGTTCAATAACCCTCAATTCACATTTAAAATCATTAACCAAATCATATGGATACAATTATAAACATATGTTTTTGATAAAATAATACTTAGGGAAGAATAACATGCCTGAAAGTATAGAGAATTATGGAAAGAAATCAACCTTTGAACCCTTAGATGACCAACTTTGAGAAACCCTAGCTTGTTCTTTGAATGAGAAATTTGAGAGAGTAAATAGAATGTTTATGATTGATAAGGGTTGTAAATAACAGCCCCCAGTTGTTTTATATGCGTGGGGTCACCATACGACTCGTAAGGACCCACTACGACTCGTCACCATGAGTCATAGTCTGGATAGTAGCTAAAGGACTCCTATCTGGTAACCTTATGACTCACACCACACAACTCACCAAGAGACCCTATGATTCATAGGGTCCTAGTCATAACCAGGACAGAAATATTTGGGTACATACTGGTCACCCAACGATTTGGACACCACAACTCGTAATAAGTCTTTATGACCCGTGACCTCTAGTCGTAATCAAGACAATATCATAGACACTACTCACTAGTCAGATAATAATTTGGCTCATATGGCTCATAAGGACATCTTACGAATCATAAAGTGAGTTGTAGTTTGCGCAGTGAGTTAAAAACTCATAAATTTTTAAGGACCAAAATCTGGGGTGTTACATTCTCCTCCTTAGGATCATTCGTCCCTGAATGGTGAGATAAGGCATCCATTAACACGATTTAACACTGAACACAACAACACTTACCTTTAACAAAGATAGAAAACAAAGATATTGAGGAATACACATACCTTTAGCACGATTATCCCAAGCAGAAAACAAGAATTGATGTTTGGAATTCGTGTTCTCTTCAATTTCTGAAGTAGCTTCTTCAACCTTGAGATTCCTCCATAGAACCTTTAACGAAGACACATCCTTGGTCTGCAATCGGCAAACTTATTGATCCAAATTCTCAATTAGGACTTTCTTATAAGACAAGGAATCCAAAACACCAACATTCTCCAAAAACACAACCAAGGAAGGATCATCCACACACTTCTTCAACATTAAAACATTGAACACTGGATAGACAGAACACAAACTTGAAATCAACTCAACTCATAATCAACGTTACCCATTCTTCTCAAAATCAAGTATGGGCCAATATATCGAGGACTGAGCTTTCCCTACTTTCTAAATCTCATTACTCCTTTCATAAGAGACACGTTCAAGAACACTCAATCACCACCATCAAACTCCAACTCCCTTTGTCTCACATCCACGTAGGACTTTTGGGGACTTGGGGCAGTCTTAATCCTATCCCTAATCACCTTTACCTTCTCCATAGCCTGATGAACCAAGTCCAAACCAAATAACCTCACCACTCCAACTACAAACTATCCACTAGGAGACCAACATCTTCTACCATATAAAGCTTCAAACTGAGCCATCTGAATACTCGAGTGATCGTTGTTATTATACGTAAACCCTATAGGATAAAAATGATCAACCCAACTACCACCAAAGTCAATCACATAAGCCCTTAACATAACCTCTAAGGTGTAAATAGTATTCTCCACTTGTCCATCTATTTGAGGGTGGAAAGTTGTGCTAAGATTTACCTTAGTCCCCAAAACTCTTTGAAAAGAACGCCAAAAGTGCAACGAGAACTGCGTACCTTATCAGATATAATGGAAACTAAAGCACCATCTAACTTGACGATCTCCTGAATGAAAAGCTTAGCATATTCCTCTATGGAAAAATTAGTCCTCACAGGCAAAATATAAGCAGACTTGGTCATCCTATCCACGATGACCCAAATTAAATCAAATTAACTACGAGACCGCAGAAGACTAGCAGGGAAATCTATGTTAATCACTTCCCATTTCCATACAGGAAACTTAATATCTTGAGATAATCCACTAGGCCTCAAGTGCTCAACCGTCACTTGCTGACAAACCATACACTTAGCCATGAAATTTGCCACATCTCTCTTTATTTTACTCCACCAATAAATCTTTTTCAAGTTATGATACATTTTTGTTGAACCAAGATGAACAGTATACCTTGAGTCATGATCCTCGACCAAAATCCATTCCCACAACCCATCAATATTAAGAATGCATAATATACCTTGGTACATCAGGATACCATCACCACCAATCTCAAAACTAAGACTTTTTGCTGACCCACCTCATCCTTAATTTGCATCTAGGTAGGATCCAAAACCTACTTCTCCTTTAACCCAATACCGAGATAAGACTTTGCCACTTTCTGAACATCATCTCACTATCCTCAAAATCCAAAAGACAAACTCTAATGTTAGCCAAACGATTAATATACTTCACCAACCCTCGTTTCTTCTCATCAACATGAGATAAGCTCCCTATGGATAACCTTCTAAGAGCATCAGAAACCATATTAGCTTTACTAGGATAATAGTGAAGAATCATATTATAATTCTTGAGCAATTCAAGTCATCTCCTTTGCCTAAGATTCAACTCCTTCTTAGTGAACACGTACTGCAAGCTCTTGTACTCAGAGTATATATCAACATGACCTCCATACAAGTAATGGCACCAATTTTTCAAAGCAAAAACCATAACCAATAATTCCATATGATGAGTCATTTAATTCTTCTCACGCACCTTAAGTTGCCTAGAAACATACGCCACCACCCTGTCATGTTGTATCAAAAGACAACCAAGTCATATACAGGATGTATCACAATATACAACAAAACCATTAGTACCATTGGGTAAGATCAAAACCAAAGATGAAGTTAACTTATCTTTTAACTTCTCAAAACTACCCTCACAAGAATTGGGCCACAAGAACTTCATCTTCTTCTGAGTTAACTTATTCAATGGGGCAGCAATCGAAGAGAAACTCTCTACAAACCTCTTATATTGGTTCGCTAAACCCAAGAAGCTCTGAATATTGGTTAAATTCATGGGTCTAGGCCATTCTTAGCCACCACAACTTTCTATGGATCCACCATAATCCCCTCACTAGAAACAACATGACCCAAAAAGTAACAGCATTAAACCAGAACTCACACTTGAAAAATTTATCATACAAACACTAATCTTTAAGGGTATGTAACACTATACAGAGGTAATTGTCATGACCCTCCTCACTCTTCGAATATACCAGAATATCGTCAATAAACACAATGATGAATAAGTTAAGAACTAATAAAATACCCAATTCATAAGATCCATAAATGTCATTGGGGCATTAGTCAAACCAAAAGACATAACAAAAAACTCATAATGTCCATACCGAGTATGAAAGGTAGTCTTAGTGATATTCGCCTCCCTATTCTTCAACCAATGATATCTGACCAAAGGTCAATCGTAGAAAAGTACTTAGCACCCTAAAGCTGGTCAAAAGATCATCAATCCAAGGAAGAGGGTATTTATTCTTTATCGTTACCTCATTCAACTTGCGATAGTCTATGCACGTTCTAAGGGAACCATCCTTCTTAAGCATGAAAAGAATAGGAGCAACCCACTAGGAAAAATTAGGGTGAGCGAAACCCTTATCAAGAAAATCTTGCAACTGCTTCTTGAGTCCTTTTAACTCAGCTAAATCCATTCAGTAAGGAGGGATACAGATAGGACGGGTATTTGATAGAGGGTTATTCCTAAAATAATTTCCCTATCAGAAGGAATACCAAGAAGATCCTTAAGAAATACTTTGAAAAACTCACTAACCATGGGGATAGATTGTAAAGAAGGACCTTCAAAACTCGAATCCTTAACCCAAACTAGATGATATAGGTACCTGTTTGAAATAAATTTCTAGGCTCTAAGATAAGAAATGAACCTTTTCTTAGGTGCTAAAGAACTACCTTCCCACTCAATCACCAGTTCGTTCAGGAATTGGAAACTAACCCTTTGGGTTCTACAATCAAGGGATGCATCGCACGAATAAAGCCAATCCACCCCTAAGAAAACATCAAAATCCAGCATATCCAACTTTATTAAATCTACCGAGGTTTCCCTACCACGGATATATACCACACAACCTCTATAAACTCTTTTAGAAACCACTATATCGCCTACCAGGGTAGACATAAAAAGGAGGTTTGAAATATACTAAGGATTGAAACTAAAATAAATAGCCACATAAGGGGTCATATAAGAAAGAGTAGACCCTGAATCAAGTAATCAATACAAATTATAAGAGGAGAGTTGTAACATACCGATGACAAAATCACGATAAACCTTAGATTACTAATGGATTACAAGAGCATACAGATGATTTCATCCAGAGCCGGTATAAGAAGAAGCACCCTTTGGTGCAGGAGCTGAAGAAGTAGAAAGAGGGACCTTATTAGCTCCAGATGTAACCATTGAAGGACAATACCACCGCATGTGACCAAGATGACCATACCTAAAGCACTTATTCCTTCTCTCATCGCATACTTCATGATGGCTCTACTCATAAAGATGATAAGGGGGATAAGATGGGGCCGACTGAGCGCTACGACCTGTGGCTGGGGATATTGTGCCCTAAATCCACTGTCTGTATGGAAGCAACTATCAACAAATGACTTAGTATATAGAGCACTAGCCATAGAATAAGAACTGAAATTTCCCCACTTCTTCTTAGACCACTGTCTGCCATCCCTACCACTATTCTGACGACCTTCTTCCTATTTAGAATACCAAAATTTCTTACTTTGCCTTTCCCTATCTCAGCTTGGTTCTTCTTTTCTTCCTCAACCTATTACATATATACCACAAGCCTAGAGATATCCATATCCTTATTCAACAAGTCATCCTTGCACTCCAAAACTAAATTATAGGACAAGCCTGAATAAAATTTTCTCATCCTCGCCCTCATAGATGACACCAACTCTGGATCATGATGAGATAACTGATGAAATTTCAAACCATACTCTTTCACAGTCATTTTACCTAGTTTTAAATTCATGAATTCCTCAGCCTTTGCCTCCCTCAACTCCTAAGGAAAGAAGTGATTTAGAAAATTACTAGAAAAGTCATCCCACGTAGCTGGATCAGCATCATCTCTCCTCATCTGCTCCCACTCCTCATACCACTAATATGCTATATCCTTCAACTGGTATGCATCAAACTCAATACCCTCAGAGTCAGAAACATGCATAACTCTGAAGATCTTTTCCATCTCATCAATAAAATTTTAAGGATCCTCCTCAACCTTTGAATAGGTAAAGTCAGAGGGCTCAACCTCATAAACTAGACAACTCTTGTGACCCCAAAAGATGGAGAAATAAAAGCAACATATTCAATATAAGAGGCCACCAATTGGGTAAGCAAATAGATCAACTGGCAAACTCAATATTAGACACATCGGTCTGAGGTATCCGAGAAGGGCTAAAAGGAACCAATGAAACTCCATAAGGGAAATCAAGAGTTGGATCCCTAAACTAGGTTTGTACCATATAAGTAGGATGAGCTTCGTCAACATTATCTTGTAGTGGGACTGAAGAGTTTCTACGAGCATCAGATCTTCTGGGAGGCATGATTTGAAATGCAAATAAACAAAAATTAGTGGAGATTCAAGGCCTTAGACTCTATAGCCCAAAATAAAACAATAAAAAGGGTAACATTCCAAAATGTCTTATAGCCTCTCCCATATAAGTATGGCTCGTTACACACCCATAAAAGAGACTCTACTTGACACAACTTTGTGGACACCCACTTGACCATAAACCTAAGCTTTGATACTAACTTTATCATGACTCGAACCAGGACCTGGCCGTGATAGGCATCCCAAGTCTTCCATAGACCCGAGACAACCTTCTTTGCCTAGTCACACAAAACACAATACACTAAAAGTTGTTGAATTCCAAACATATAAATAAGATAGATAAAGGTAAGCTCAAGAATTATAAGATACATCAACAATCAATACCCAGTCCACAGTAATCCATAAAGCCTCTATGATAAAATTGAATTAAACCAATGTCGATACATGCCCACGATAATAGACAAAATAAGTCCAAAGAAACATCTATGATAAAATATAAACCAAGAAGTAATAGCCTTTCAAAAGAAGGAGGCTCACCACATTAAGCTAACTGCTGATAACTCAAAAATCTAATCAATGCACAGGAAAACTAGAAGTGTCTTTGATTCTTGCGTCGCGTGATGATACAGAGACCAGAGACGGTTAGCGGGTTGAGCCCTAACATATAACTCATGGGAGGGATAAAATAATGCCATGATCAATAATTTAAAATCATCTAAATCCATTGCACACAATCATATGCATATACATATACATAAATATAACATGTCAGGGTAAGGAACAATGCTTAGCATAAACTTTAAAATATTAGCCTGGACTGTGTAGCTCAACCATCATAAAAAGGCACCCATAGGCTATATGGGCTCAACTCACTCGCTAAAAGGGCCTAGTGTGTGTATCCACATGAACCAGAGAATTAATTATATGTACATATATACCATGGGGGACTCGAACAATTCGGTCATATATCAAGGGTGGCATGAGCACTTTAGTCAGTTAACAAAGGGGACTCAAACCACCCGGTCATAAGCAAGAGGACTCAAACCCTAGGACTTTTAGACCCTTTCACCGGCAAATGTGGTTTCCAGTATTGGTCCCTTAGGACCTCCACTTTCATGGCCTAGATATACAACCCTCTTTAAGCCTTGTTAAAACTTTTTTATCACATTTTCATTAATTGAACAACAATTTTCCTCAAGGCAAACATTATTAGTATCGTCATACCAACTACACTTCAGGGGCAATTCTTGGATAAATGGCTAACTGTATCATATACAAAACACCCTATATGGCTTGACTCAATCTGAGGTGGCAGAAATAAACTAAGACGATAGACTTGGCCTGAGGAACTGAAATTAGAAACACCACTGGCATAACCTAATGCCTGGCTACCTAAGGCCACAAAACCTGAAGGTCTAAAGCTTAGTCCCTGTAAAGAAACCTCTATCGGCTTACCATGATAGCCGCGAGAACCTCTACTTAAGAAATCTCTATTATGTGAGATGCAACCACTAAACTCACCTTGTGGCTCACCTTCTTGGTTCCTCCTTAAGTAGCTTAGGAAATGACTCAGTCATTATGGCATGCTCAATAAATACTCTAAAAAAATAACCCTCAAACAACCATATGGGTAATAGCTAACTGATAAAGACCCTCTTACCCCTTTAAAAACTTATGAATTCTCTCTAACTCAATAGAGATATAGAAGGTGAAAAACCTAGATAGAGCATGGTATGTGTCTCATACTCAGCAATAGACATGGAGCCCTTCTCTAAGTAATCAAACTCATCACACATCTTATCTCTTAAGTTGTATGGAACAAACCTCTCTAAAAAGGCATCAGAAAACTGGGCCTAAGTCATAATAGGCAAACTTGAAGGCCTATTACTAGATAAAGACCGCCACCACTACCTAGCTACATCTATCAACTGATAGGTAGTATAAGTAAGTCCATAAGACTCAATAGGTCCAAGATTATGTAACTTCTCCTGGCAGTCAATCAGACACTCATAGGCATCCTATCCAATCACTCCACTAAAATTGGAAGGAGACAAATAAATAACACTTTTAAACCTTATCTTATCATCAATAAACATCATTATACATAAAACAAATGGAGGAACAGTAAATTTGACAGGATTTGAATCCATACATATGGTTACCATAGATGATGGTTGTAACCCTGAAGTAGGAATGCCATACAAAAAATATCGGTACAGAAGGTAGAACACCACTCAAATTCTAAGAAATACCAAGTGCACTTAATGGAACACCCTCCAAGTAACTCAACAGGAAAATCAAGAAATCCTTAGGCATTAGGGTATAACTAAACTCGGTGAACCTATACTGGCCTTGCACCCTTTATATGATAATCACCTCTGGCATACACAACCTCAGGCTTAGAAGAGGCCTTCCTAGTATATCCTCTAGCTAGGGAAGATCCTCATGTCCCTCCTCTACCACTAGGTTGACCATGATCCTTACCTCATCCTTTAATCGAGATCGGGTGTCGACTCATCATTCCTAGCACCTCAAAACCTATTCCTCACTATCTACATAGAAAAGAATGGAATATAAGTTTAGAATGTTGGGTATAAACAACCCGCACAACAAGGAAAGAAATTAGAGAAGTTTTTCCTAAAGACATCTTATAGCCTCTTAAAGATGGATACAAATATTTACTTATCAATCCGGGAGACTCCACTAGACATCCTACTCTTATAATTATATGATTGGTGAACCTAGAGCTCTAGTACTAATTTGTCACTACCAAAAAATATAGGTTATAATGGCAACACATATGCAAACATTTAGTGAAAGTATGAAAAAAATATAATAATCCCAAGATTTGGTGTCACAAGTATATAGCATCTAATAAATACATCCAAAAATATTAAAAATACAATCATTTATCTCCAAAAATAAATAAAGACACCAGAAATAGATAAGACAAGGTTTGGAGTAGACTTTGAAAGCCTAGAACGCACCAGTACCTCGAATCTCGCAATAATACAAAATCATAATGTGTCACAGATGTTCTAGGATCTGCACTGAAAGGGCACAGTAGGAGTGAGTATGGTCCACTTGTACTCAGTAGGTATCATATACCGACTAAGCAAAGTAAAGATAAGCTAAGTAAAGAAAATATTATGAGCATGCAACCTGCAAGCAGAAAAGTTCCTAAATAGTAGCTCACACCATCTCAACTAATAGTTTATATATATATATATATATATATATATATATAATATATATATATATAATATATATATATATAATATATATATATAAACATATATATATATATATACATACATACATACATACAATTAAAACGTAACAACAACACATGATGTGCAAATGCAATGAATGATGAAGTGAATAGCTGAAAGTCATTGTATAACTTTCTGTATATATTTATAGAGCGTCAATGATTCCAAAATAGAACTCGAAGGGGGGCCCTCAAACCATATACTATCTCAAATTTCCACCAATATCAATCTCATGTATCAATCTACCAGACCGACATATCCCCCGATCTAGGTATTTTCAAAAACATCTCATTTTTCTTCAAAAATTAATGTTTCTCAATGGTACCAATATCTCATGAATGTGTATGTATGTCATGATGGTATAATTCTCACAATTAGATCAGTATGAAGGTATCAAATCCATCCAATACATATATAAGTAAGCTAAAAAATTAACTCAATATGCCAATAATTCATGATATCAATTCTAGTTGGGCAACATTAGAATAAATATACATGTGAGACATTATTAATATCATAACAATCAAAAATCATGAGTAGTCTGTTATGATAAAGGTAAACAATGATTAATAAAGTCTATAACATGTATTCAACCCCCCACTCGGGCATCACATTAAAAAATAAGGCATTCAAATGTACAAATAAGGCTAATAATGTCAAATAAAGCCCCCGTGGGAAACACACATAATATTTTAAGTCAACAATAATAGGATTTAATCCCCCACACAGGCGTCATATAGTATATAATATCTCAAATATCATATCCCTTAGTTATTTTCCCAACCCATAGCATGCTTTACTTATTCATGAACCACCTAGCTCAGTCTAAAGAAAGTTAAGCCATAACCTAGCTCAAAATAATGAAACCAAGCCAAGAGTACCTCAATACAGATCCTTCCTATTTTGAATGAATTCAAAATCAACTATAGCATTCAGATATAACATATACATATTAAAAGAAGGCTAATGATACCCATGTTGCCCATATTTAAGTCGGGTCCAAAATGGGTTCGAAAACAAAAGAGGTAAAACTAGAATTTTATTTTAGAAATACATTTCCCAAAATTTAAGGAATCTATATCTAAATGCCCATGTAAAAACGAGTTTAAAATGAGGTCCAAATCTAAGAAAAATCATTTTAAAGATTTTTCAAAAAAATCCTCAAATTTCTTATTAAAACGAAGATTAAAGAGTGTTTTGATGTTATGATTCAATGTAAAGTAATGAAACTAAGGTTTCGGAGCTTACCCAAGCTCAAATAATGATGAAAACCCTTTAAATTGCTCAAAACTGATGCTTAAAGTCCAAAAATGATGAAAACTGTAAAAATAAAGCATTTGTACTATTTTGTGAACAGTACTTTACTAATGTGGTCAACCCTTTACATTCACGAAAGTAAATTTTAACCAGCCAATAAAATTGACCTTCACGTTTGAGGCTAGGGCTTTGCATTTGTGAAGGCCAATAAATTGGACCTTCATATTCATAACTAGCTGAGTTTTGTATGCCTTCACTGAACGAACCCTCAGAATTTGTTTTCGACCCCACAAAATAAATCATATATGCTACTAGGCTATTTTAAATGTTTCAGACTTAATGGTGGGATCGTATTTTCAAAAAAAAAAAAATTTAACAAATTATTTCCTAGAACCCCTTAAGGCAAATTTCACTAGTGTTTCAAATAGAGGGTCAAAATGCAAACTAAAGGCTCTGAACCCAAACCAATCACGCTCTTAACTCAAATTCGGCATTCCGAATCCAAGAACTATCCGAATCACCATCCGGCACTCAGAATATTAAATTTTGATCAAAGTCAACTGTGGAACTTTTAAAGATCCCAAACGCCTCAAAGTCTCCCAAAACCCTCCCAAATGCATTGAAAATCATGTCAATTATTTTCACACCTCAAAATTATTATGTAGAAACTACGAATAAGGAAAAATGGTCAAATCACATAAAAATTAAGATTGCACACTTTAGGTCATTACAAAAAGTCTACTATTTTATTTACACTCAAGCATTCATAGGAAAGTACTACTAAAACTCAGGCCTAAATTGCTAGTATCACACAAGCTAAAAATATTGTCTTTTTATTTCTCTCCAAAAAGTAATTAAAAAAACTAATTCTAAAATTATTAAAAGATACTATAAAAATAAAAAATAACTCGGTTCAAAGTGTCGCCTTAGTAAAAGAACCAAAAATAAAAACCTAGGGGTGCGCAAAATATGTTCTACTAAAGTCCAAAAAAAACTAAATACCAACGAAAAACTAGTTTAATTTAATAAACAAAAGAAAATCTTTATGCAAGAGACTAAAAAAATAAAAATATCCTTTAACATACTTCACCCTAAACAAATTCTCCGCACTATTCTGTCTCCCACTCCGCAGTACCCACTACTTAGGTCTTCACTCATTGACGCATACAAATATTGTACTTTTGCTTTTCGATTTGAGGTCAACTTTACTTTTGAATGCTGCATATATATATGCACACACACACGCACGCACGCACACACATATGATTTTATTTGGTCCATTAAATTGTTTGCCTGTTTTTCTTCTACAATCATTTATATTGAATTTATTTTGGATCTAGATTTCTTCATTTTCACACCTGTTTAGTCCTACAAATCGAAATACACTATTAAGCACAATCCATAAATCAATGCCTAAATGGGGCAAAAAAATACTAAATATGAGACAAATAATTACTATATATATATATATATATATATATATATATATATATTAGCCTCGCATCATTTGGGTAAAAGAATTATAAAAGTGATTTGTATATTCATTTGGGTAGCCTTGAGGCAAAGTCGAGCACTTCTATATTAGATGACATGATATTCAAGGTGTTGAAGAAGGTAGAATCTACTAATGACAACCCCAAAGATATTCTTGGAGATATTTTTGGGATGAACCAAAAGTTTGAATCATATGCTATTGTAGTTAAGCTCATTGAGCAACAATTAGGCCAAATTTTTATATATCTGAATCAAAGGAAGAAATGTATGATTGATATTAAAAAGGTTGTTGAATCTAAAGATAAGGTCATTGATGAGAATTCAATAAGATTTATCCAGTTACTAAAAAGAAGATAGTAGCTAAGAAAATAAAAAATAAGAAAGTCCCATTGATTTTGATTCTTATTCCATGATCTCCTCCATCTTTCCCATAATAATTAAAAAAAGACAGAAGAAGGGAAATATCACAAGTTTATTTCAATGCTAAAATAGCTATATGTGGCCATCTTTTTAGTCGAGGCACTTGAGAAAATTCCTAGTTATGCCAAGTTCATGAAAGATCTTGTTATAGAGAAGAGGACTGTGAGTTTCAATCATATTGATAATTTGCACCACTATAGTACAATAGCATCCTAGTCTCTTTTGTAGAAAAAGAAATATTTTAGAACATTCATCTTTTTATACACTGTAGGAACCTTTAATTTTTCAAAGACGTCGTGTGATATGAGTGCTTGTATTAATTTTATGCTACTAGCAGTGCTTAGATAGTCAGGCTTAGAGCTCCTAAATCTACTTTAATGCAGTTTCTTATGGTAGATCGCTTGGTAAAAAAGATTATGGGCATTCTTTATGATGTTCTAGTAAAGGTTTAGTCATTTATGTTTCCAGGTAATTTTGTCATCCTAGATTGTGAGGTATATTTTGAGGTCACCATCATCTTGGAATAACCATTTCTTTTACTGAGTGAGCATTAGTTGATATAGAAACTAGATAATTAAAATTCTGGTTGAATAATCAAGAACATAAATTCAATGTTTGTCAGTTAATAAAGTATCCAAATGATATGCATATGGTCTTAGTTATTGATGTTGTTGATGCGGTGTTGATATTAGTACCTATTAAGGAGAGATTTAGTGCTGAGTCACTAGCAGATGATCATAAGTTTTAGAGAAAATGATATAGATGAGTATAATGAGATGGTTAATGTACTCATCGGTATGGGTCATATTTTTACGCACCAAAAATATAGATTTTGATTTTGAAGAATTGTACAACGTCAGTCGTTAAGTCTTTTATTGAGGAGCCTATAATCTTGAAGTCCAAGGCTTTTCCATCCCACCTTTATCATGTTTGCTTGGGAGCAAACAATACCTTGTTGGTTATTATAAAAGCAGATTTAGTTGAATGGCAAGTGAAAGCTCTAGTATATGTATTGGTATAGTTCAAAAGGGTCAGTAGTTAGTCCATTACAAATATTATTGGTATCTCATCGGGTATTTATACTTATAAAATATAGTGGTAGCCCAATTTTATGCCTAGTATTGAGCATCATCATAGGCTAACTCCACCTACGGAAGAGGTAGTGAAGAAGGAAAACACAAATAGTTGAAAGAAGGTGTGGTTTATCCCATCTCCGATAGTAAATGGGTAAGTCCAGCCAATGTGTGTCAAAAAAGGGTGGAATCACTATGGTTCCTAATAATAAGAATAATTTTATTCTGATAAGGCCAATCATAGGCTGGAGAGGTGTATAAACTATAGAAATATGAATGAGTGGACTCAAAAAGATCACTTTTGATGCCATTTAAGGATTAGATTCTAGGCCGACTTACTAGTAGAGGATGTTATTATTTTCTTAATGGTTATTTGGGATATGATTAGATTCTGATTGCTTCTAAAGACCAAGAGAAAACCACTTCCACTTGCCCATATAGGATGTTTGTATTCAATCAGATGTCTTTTAGATAATGTAATGCATCAATGACCTTTCGACATTATATGATGTCTACATTATATGATATAATGGATGAAACTATTGAGGTATTTATGGGTGATTTTTTGGTGGTACGTAATTTATTTGAGTCATGCCAGGCTCAATTGGATAATGTGTTGCGACAATATGAGGAGACCAACTTGATACTTAATTAAGAGAGACATCATTTAAAAAAAGGTATAATGCATCACCACAAGATCTATAAAAAAGGATCAAGATTGGTAAGTAAAGATTGAGGTGATTGAAAAATTACCACACAAATTTTCTAAAAGGTATTTGTGCCTTTTTGGGCATGCTAGATTATGTCATAGGTTCTCAAGTATTTCTCTAAAATTACACAAACTTTTTTGTAAGTTGTTGGAGAAAGAGATGAAGTTTGGATTTGATGATGCGTGTATAAAGGAATTTGAGTGCCTTAAGGAGAAATTTATCTCGACTCCTATCATTATTATTCTTTATCGGTCCATTCATTTTGAGATTATGTGTGATGCTAGTGGAGTGGAGCTAAGAGAAGTCCTACGCCAATGGCGTGAAAAGATTCTTCATCCTATCAATTACACTAGCAAAGCACTTAATATGGCTTAGAAAAATTATACTCTAATAGAACAAGAGTTGCTTGTTGTGGTTTTTTCTGGTGAGAAGTTTAGTGCCTACTTGCTTGGTAATAAAGTGGTTGTGCATACTAACCATGCAACTCTTAGGTACCTATTGGTGTAGATTGTTCATACTAATCATGCAACTCTTATGTATCTTCTAGTAAAGAAATGTGCAAAGCCTAGAATGATTACATGGGTACTTCAGTTACATGAATTTAAATTTAAGGTCAAGAATCAAAAAGGGACCAAAAATCAAGTAGTTGAGCACTTATCCAGACTTAAGGAAAAGGTAATACTAAAATAGAAAGATGAGATTGACATTGATGATACTTTTTCAGATGAGCAAGTATCGGTTGCATCACGGGATTTGATTTTGTGGCTCATGGATTTTTTTAATTATTTGGTGAGCAAGGTGATACCTTTGGACTTTTCCTTCCACCGAAAAAGAAATGTTTGCCTAATGTGTAGAAATTTGTCTGGATAACCCATATTTGTTCCATATTTATGCCGATAGAATGATTCATATAGGTATTCCTGATGTTGAGATGATGAACATATTAGAGACATGTCATTTATCCCTGACAGGGGGTCATTAAAGTGGAATCCAAGAAACCCATAAGACTCTTGTAATAACATCCAGGTTATTTTCTCAATTTACGTATATTTTTGATGTTTTGAGCCTTTCCACAATAGCTATATATCATTTATGACTTGTTAGAACTGTCAGTTTGATTATCGGACAGTTCGTTTGGATTTTAGTGTATTTTCACTGATTTAGAGCTTTCTCTATTTTGGATTTGGTCGCAGATAAAAACTCCTAGTGGATGACCTCTGATGAGAATTTTAACAGTGTCATCAGCTCCAAAATATTGATTTTAGGCAAGGGGGACCCCTTGTTCAGGTCTCCAGGCTTTCAAACTCATTTTAGGCTATTGGGGGATTATATGAAAAAAGAAACTATAGGTGTGGGGCCCATATTTAGTAAAATTTATCTCGGATGAAAGTTTTGATGGTTCCATTGAGTTTGGAATGTCAAATTTGATATAGTAGCATAGTTTGTTTGCACGCATGAGGTTCCAAATAATTCTCGAGCACCTAATCGAAGTCTATTTTTAGACATAGGAAAAACTAGGTATCTGGTACCTAGTGCGGTCGCTTAAGCGCTTAGGGAGATGCTTTAGCGGCATACGCTTTAGCGCCTCTTGAGCTACTTGAGTGGCTTTGTGCAGTTGGCAAAGCCACTTTAGCGGTAAGGAGGCCGCTTTAGCGGACCCTTCTTTAGAGTCATTGGGGCTACTTTAGTGGCACCCGCGCCAACCTACCAAACCGTTTTATATGTACTCATGCCGTTTTAGTGAAAAGCACTTTAGCGACACCTAGGAGTATTTGATCCCCTTTTCCCCCACCCAATTTTTCATTATTTCTTCCACCATTTTCACACTAATTTGAGAGCTCAAGGAGAGGGAAAAGTGTACAATCATCCATTGAAGCTAAGATAATCTATTCTAACACTTCTTGGTCATTTTCCATTAATATTTTCTTTAATTACCATCCTAATTCAAGGTTCTTAGATTTAGGTCTTACCATTTCTGAAGTTTAAGGGTTTATTTGAGACCCGATTTGTACTCTATCTGTGCTAAACTTTTGAGCACACATTCCTCGTCCTTCGAGGGACCTCGTGATAGATTAAATTTTTAATTTCATTTGCAGGCCCCACGAACCTATTCTTTACCCAAATTTGACCCAACCCGTAGTATAGAAATATGGGTCTTATTTGACCCCTCACAATGTGTAGATTACTATTTTGATAGTGCGGCGGTATTTTGGGATATTAGAGCAAAGGTGGGCATTTTGTGGGCAATTCAACGATTTGTTGTTCGGCATCTAGGTAGGTTTCTGTCTAGTCTTCTCAATGAGTGGTGTATCATATATATTGCATGTTAGATAGGGATGTTAGGATATTATATAGGGTAGAACAATGTGAGTTCGGGGGCTAGAAGGGTGAATCGACTTTTAAGAAGAAATACTTATTATGCTTTTAAGATCCTATTACCCTAGGTTACTAGCATGTTAGACATATTTGAGGCTAATAACACGTTAGTAAGGTTTACTACTTGACTCAGTGGATTATGATAGTTTCCTAGATTATGATATGGTTATGCTGATATATATTATTGGATCCAAGGTCGTGATTATGATATTAGTTGGATTCCTAGCGAGTAATTTATCTTTGTGAAGGACGTAGTTTAGTTTATTGATGGTTAGGCACTTGTAGTGGTATTATTTGGATACTGTTGATGGCATTGCATAGATTCGGTACTTTCATGCTCACTAAATGGCTATTCCAACTAAAAATATGATTTTACGATTGTTTTTCTAAAAAGAGATTTATTCCACTTTTCACCTTTAAAATGGATTCTCTTATACTGGGAATCGTACCACCTTAATGAATGATTTATGGGCTTTTGAGACTAAATATGATGTTTTTGAGATTTGACCGAGATAGATTCTGGTCCACATTTTTATTACTACTATTTACTTCGGTTGAGAGAGATTCTGACCCTTCCTATACTTTTATGATGATTTAGTCAGGAGTTAACCTCGGGCAATGGATTTATGAACTTACATTCTTAGCCACGTTCGAGTTTGTGTAACTATATATATACTAGTTTAGGATACGTGCAATGTACGTGACATTTATTCTAAGAAATGTTATATACTAATTTAATATACGTACATTGCACGTGAGCTTTGAATTATTAATAAAAGAAAATTTCTAATTAATAGTAAGATGCAAGAAAATTTAACCAAAAGAATATAGGCAACAAAAAATTCATGTTCGTCACTAAACAACAAATATACTACTTAAGATAAAAAATAAAAAGAAAGTAAAATTAAGAACCTTAAAAAAAATAATTCACAGTTAACCCCTTTTTCAATATGTTTCTCACTGTTGTTAATAGATTCTTTCAAATGTGAACCCCACTTTAATCTATTACAGAGTTAAGAAGACTACGATATACATTATAACAAAAAGACTCTTACCACAATTTTCATTTTACATAAAAAAAATGATAGACTTTATATTTTACTAAAGATAAGACCATTTTTGTTTTTGGCAAAAATAAGGCAATTTTTATTTACTAAAAGGAATAATCTATTCCGTTCAAATTATTAATATTTAGTTCAATCAAAATTAACTATTTAACTTTAACTCTAACTCTAACTTTGTTTAAGAAAAATAGAATTTTCAAATAATAAATAAATATATCAATTGAGAATCATTAGATTTTTCTTGATTGACTATTGTTTTTTGAAACTGCCAATTAAAAGTATAAAAAGTGTATATAATCAAATATTTTACTATGAAGGAATATGTTTCTAAAAGAAAACAGTTTATTTTTTTTTATTGATTTGAAGGGAAAAGATGAAAGTAAAAGTATCACAATTATATGTGATTTTAAATTTCTATGTATTAAGGCCAAGAATGATTTAAGAACAAAATTTTTTCTCAATTAGAAGTTCTTATATCTTACAAAAAAAAAAAAGTGAAAGATTTAATAATTACAATTTTAATTAATTTCAAAGTTCTAGTTTGTACCAAAACTCTTGTTGTTGACATAGATATTGAACATGTTATTATCATCATTATTAGAAAAATCACTAAATAAAAATAAAAATACTTATAAAAATTCTCTAGTTTGGTGCTATCTTTGTTGTGTTGTTACTCATTGTTTGGCACTTTTTTGGTGGATATTTTGGAGAATAATATTGTAACTCTTTGGTGATTATAGTGGAGATTTTGGTCCCGTAATTTTTTACTCATCACATTGAAGGGTTTTTTACGTAAATTTGATGTTCTCTGTGATTGGTTTATTCTTATCTTATCATATTTGTGTGGTGATTTATTTGCTTTCATATTACTTTATTTTACTTAGATTTGCTTGTCTCTTCTTGGTTTAAATTGAAAGAAAAAGTTTAGATTTGGGTATTCCTCTGCTGCTACCCTGTCGGGTATTTTGATTGTGCCCTTGTCTTTAATAAAGTGGTATCAAAGCTTTGGTTGTTATTGATTATTGATTTGAACGGTGGAGGAAAATATGAACAAGATGGTGTGTTTGAATGGTAGTAACTATCATACTTGAAAAGGCAAGATGAAAGATCTTCTTTTTGTTAAGAAAATGCATTTACCTATGTTTACATCTACTAAACCTCAATCCATGACAGATGAGGATTGAAAATTTGAGCACTTATAGGTTTATGGCTATATTAGACAATGGGTTGAAAATAATGTTAGAAATCATATTGTGAATGAAACACATGCCAGAAGTTTGTGGGACAAGCTCGAGACATTTTATGCTTTGAAGACTGGCAATACAAGTTGTTCCTGCTTAAGCAATTGTTGAATATTAGGTATAAAGAGGAAAGTCTTATTTCTGATAATATTAATAATTTTTAGGGTGTCCTTAACCAGCTATCCGGGATGGGTGTAAAATTTGATGAAGAAATTTAGGGACTTTGGCTTCTTAATACTCTGTCTGACTCTTGGGAAACTCTTTGAGTTTCTTTGAGTAATTCTGCTCCCGACGGTGTTGTAACTATGGAATATGTTAAGAGTGGTATCTTGAATGAAGAGATGAGAAGAAGATCCCAGGCCTCATCTTCTTCATCTTCATAGTCTGATGTTTTGATTACTAACGAGAGGGGGAGAAATAATTCCAGGGATCTGAATGATAGAGATAAAAGTAGAAGCAAGTCGAGGTCCAAATTCAAGAATGTTACATGTGACTATTGTAAAAAAGGGGCATATCATGAAATATTGTTACAAGCATAAGAGAGATATGAGACGGCAAAAGAATGAAGGCAATAATGAAAATCATGTTATTGTTGTTGCTAATGATGATCTTCTTGTTGCTTGTGGTGAGAATGACATTAATCTTGTTCCTGATGAACCTAGCTAGTTTTTGGATTCTGGTTCTACTTCTCATGTTATGCCAAAGAAGAAATTATTTTCTTCCTATACTCCAGGTAATTTTAGGATGTTAAAAATGGGCAATAATGATGAAGTTAAAGCACTTGGCATTGGCACTGTTTGTTTGGAAAGTAATAATGGTTCCAAACTAGTTCTCAATAATGTCAAGCATGCTCCAGATATTCGCCTGAATTTAATTTCTGTAGGGAACCCTGATGATAAGGGTTATGTTATCACCCTTGGTGCTATCTAACTTGTACGTATTTTAGGGCTCTACTTCTAGAGGCTTGATAAATTTGGTGGAGAATGATACTTCATCAGAGTTATGGCATAGAAGATTGAGTCATATTAATGAGAAGGAGATTGATAGTATGGCTAAGAAAAATTTGCTTTCTGGAGTGAAACAAGCAAAGTTGAAGAAGTGTGTTAATTGCTTAGCTAGTAAACAGAAAAAAGTTCTTTTCAGATTCATCCGCCTTTAAGAAAGCTTGATTTGCTGGAGTTGGTGCATTCTGATTTGTGTGGTCCTTTTAAAGTAAGGTCTCATGGTGGTGTACTTTACTTTGTTAATTTTATTGATGATCATTCTCGCAAACTCTAGGTATTTTCTGTAAAGTTCAAGGATCAAGTACTTGATATGTTCAAGGATTTTCAAGCCTTGGTTGAGAGGCAGATAGGGAAGAAATTGGAATGCATCTGCTCAGATAATGGTGGTGAGTATATTGGTCCTTTTGATAGATATTGCAGAGAGTAGGGTATTCAGCATCAGAAAACTCCTTCAAGAACTCCTCAGTTGAATGGCTTAGCAGAGGGGATGACCAGAACTCTAGTTGAGAGGGTTAGATGTATGCTTTCAGATGCTAAGCTGCCAGATTCCTTTTGGGAAGAAGTACTTAACACGACTGTGTAAGTTATAAATTTATCTCCTACTGTTGCTTTGGATGGTGATGTCCCTGATAGAGTTTGGTCTAGTAAGAATGTTTTTATGATCATCTTAGAGTCTTTGGGTGTAAAGCCTTTGTGTATGTTCCTAAAGATGAAAGGTCAAAGTTGGATGTTAAAACTAGGTAGTGTATCTTCATTGGTTATGGTCAAGATGAATTTGGCTATCTTTTCTATGATCCAGTTGAGAAGAAACTTGTTAGAAGTCATTATGTTGTATTCTTTGAAGACCAAACAATTGAAGATTTTGACAAAGCTGAGAAGATTAATTCTCAGAATAGTGACAGCCTAGTTGATGTTGATCCATTTTCTTTGACTATTGCTCCTGAAGAAAATCTTCATGATGATGAAAATCAAGTTGATAATGAAGATGATGATCATGTTCAGAATGACCAGCAAGATATTGTTGATGCTCTAGTGTAAGTTGATATGGTTGATCAGAAACCAGTTGTTGATGCTTTAGAGAGTTCTCTCAGACATATACTAGAAAGAGAATACCTTCATCTCATTATTCTCCCAATGAGTATGTACTCTTGACTAACGGAGGAGAGCCTGAGAGTCTTAATGAAGCTATGAAAAGTGAAGAAAAATAAAAGCGATTTGATTCTATGAAAGATAAGATTAAATCTTTGCATGATAATCATACCTTTGATTTGGTTAAGTTGCCTAAAGAAAGAAAAGTTTTGAAAAATAGGTGGGTTTTTCGGGTGAAGCATGAAGATGGTAACCCAATTCCATGATACAAGGCTAGATTGGTTGCGAAGGGATTTAACTAGAAAAAAAGAGTTGATTTTGATGAGATATTATCTCCAGTTGTAAAAATGTTATCCATTCGTATGGTTCTAGGCTTAGCTGTAAGTCTAGATTTAAAGGTTGAGCAAATGTATGTTAAAACTGTTTTTCTCCATGGTGACTTAGATGAAGAAATTTATATGAAGCAACCTGAAGGTTTTGAAGTCAAGGAAAAAGAGAATTATATTTGCAAATTGAAGAAGAGCTTGTATGGTTTAAAACAAGCTCCTAGATAGTGGTACAGGAAGCTTGGTTCCTTTATGAGTCAACAGGGCTTCAAGAAGACTACTTCAGACCATTGTGTTTTCGTGCTAAAATTCTTTGATGGTGACTTTATTATTGTTTTGATTTATGTTGATGACAGGCTTGTTGTTGGTCATAATGCTTGCAGGATTCAAAAGTTGAAGCAAGAGTTGAGTAAGTCTTTTTCTATGAAAGACTTAGGACTAGCAAAGCAGATTCTTGGCATGCAGATTGTCCATGACAGAAAGTCCAAGAATTTGTGGTTATCACAAGAGAAGTACATTCAAAAAGTACTTCAAAGGTTCTACATGGATAAGGCTAAGTTTGTCAGTACATCTTTAGCTATGCACTTCAAATTGAGCACAAAGCAGTGTCCTTCCAGTGATGATAAGACATACGATATGAAGAAAGTTCCTTATGCTTCAGTCGTTGATAGATTGATGTATGTAATGGTTTGAATAAGACCGGATAATGCTCATGTTGTAGGTGTTGTTAGCTATTTTTCTTCTAATCTGAGAAGAGAACATTAGAATGTTGTGAAGTGGATTATGAGATATCTTTGTGGCACTTCTAGTCTGAGTTTGTGTTTTGGTACAGGGAAGCCGATTTTTTGTGGTTATACTAATTTAGATATGGCTGGTGATGTTGATACTCACAAGTCTACTTCAGGGTATTTCATTACTTTTGCAGGGGGAGTTGTGTCTTGGCAATGTAGGTTGCAAAAATGTATTGCTCTATCTACTACAGAAGTTGAGCTTATTGTTGTCGTTGAAGCTTGTAAAGAATTGATTTGGATAAAAAGATTCTTGGGGGAACTTGGTTGTGCTCAAGAGAGGTATGTGCTTCATTGCGACAGTCAAAGTGTCATACATCTTGGTAAGAATTCTACATTTTATGGTCGGTCTTAATACATTGATGTGAGATACCATTGGATTTAGGATTTGTTGGATTCTAAGTTGCTTGAACTTGAGAAGATCCATATAGATGATAATGGTTTCAACATGATGAATAAAGCTTTGCCAAGAGGGAAGTTTGAAGATTATTGCATGATCATCGGGATGGCAGTCTCCTCCACATAGTTGGGAAGGGGAGAACTATTGGGTTATTGGGTCTTTGTCTCTTCCTATGTGGATAAATAAAGTCCACTATAAACCAACCCACTTTTGCCCATAGTCCCAATACTATGGGGAATATCTATTGATATCTTTAGGTTTTATTTCATTATCCACAAAAGAGTTTTTCAGCAGTCAAAGTGAAAACAAAACTGATTTTTGCACCTAAAATTTCTACCACAGCAGTCAACTTCAAATTGCGACTTCCGCTTCTTTTTTTGTCCGATAGAACTGATTTTTGGGTAGATTGCTTCTCTTATCTCAATATTTGATCATGAACTAACGTAGCTTGATTTGGTAGCCTGTAACTCCTGTTCTTCATTCCCGAATAGTAGCTAGGTTTTTGGTGTTTGTGCTTCTTTTTATTCTCTAGTTTGGTGCTATCTTTGTTGTGTTGTTGCTCGTTGTTTGGCAATTATTTGGTGGACATTTTGGAGAACAATATTGTAACTCTTTAGTGATTATAGTATAGATTTTGGTCCCGTGGTTTTTTACTCTTCACATTGAAGGATTTTCCACATAAATTTGGTGTTCTCTGTGATTGGTTTATTCTTGTCTTATCGTATTTGTGTGGTGATTTATTTGTTGTCATATTACTTTATTTTACTTGGATTTGATTATCTCCTCTTGGTTCAAATTGAAAGAAAAATTTTAGATTTGGGTATTCCCCCGCTGCTACCCTGTCGGGCATTTTGATTGTGCTCTTGCCTTTCCCAACAATCACTATCTCATTGTAGGATAGAGATTGTTTTCGATTGATCCTCGAAAATCTATTTTGATATTCTAGTTAACATGTAAATTATTTTAATAAGGAAAAATTTGTACTTCTTTCTAGGAGCTTTTTATTTTATAATTGACCACATCGTAGAAAATAGTATTACAAAAGTATTTCGAGCCTTATCTAATTCTCTCATTTTATTATAGGAGTATTTTGAGTCTTTTTTTGAACTACTCAAAACTATTTTTTTATATTTTTGGAATAAACGAAAAAGACTTCTCACCAAAAGTGTTAAAAACACTTTTTAAGTAAATAGATTTTAGAAGCTTGACCAAACAAGCTATAAATTAGTATCACAATAAGGAACTATTATACCGTCAAATATTGACTAATAGTATTATATTCGCACCTAAAGTGGTATTCCGAAGTACCTTTGATGATACATGTGTAAGTCAATGTAACTTTAAACATAGTAAAACTTGTTGTTGTACGTCCAATTGCTACTTGTATGAACAACTACAACTTGTGTCCCTGAATAAAAACAAACATATCCCTATTAATAATATAGATGCAAATCACATAATCAAATTATATGTTTAGTATCATGTCGAAAAGAAAATATCAATTGTTTAGTATAAAGGCCTTGGATATGTTAGAGCCTTAATGATGACATTGGAACACACATTAAGTGAGACGGAACTCTTAACACGTTTTGATCCTAAACGTCAAAGATGCAAAACAAAATTTATGTTAGAAAATGCAAGTCAACTTGCTTAGAACTTTCAACAAAAAATTCCCAAGACTGATGTCGGTAACCAGCAAAAATATAAACATCCCAAATATTACCACATCGTTTAAACAGGGGATGTAACAAACCAAAATTTTTTATACAAATAGATATCGACCGATTTATGGTTTTATACCTTAATAGGCACCATCTATCATTTCTTAGAAGAGTCAGGAGGCTTATGGTTGTTCTAGATGGACGTAATTAGGGGCGGACCTATGTGGTTGTCAGGGGGTTCACTCGAACCCTCTCGACAAAAGATTATGTTGTATATATAAGGTTAAAAATTTATATTTATGTACATATATTAATTTTGAACTATGTAAAACAAGCTTGTTGGATAGCTCAGTGGTGCTATCTCCAGTTATTGGAAAAAAACATTTAAAATAAGTTAACTTTAAAATATTTTAGAGGACTAATTTTTTATTTACGTTATTTTATATTTATAGACTATATACTATTACATCCTTTGAAATTATATTTTGTTGGCTTATTCACATATTTATATTATTATTTCGAACGCCCTGAAAAAAATTTCTGAATCTGCTACTGGACGTAATCCATCCAATATCAATGAATATTAGATAATGCTTCAATTCATTTTAGCACCCATTTAAGAATTGGATAATGGAGACTATCTAAAAGTTTTACATATAGGGGTTGAACGTCAAAGGCAAGGCCAGGATTTCAACAAAGGGGTTCAGTATCTATTGGTGTATATGCATTTTTATTATTAAATTAATATAGAAGAATGTGGTCATGAGTTTCTTGAAACTCCTGTAACCATTAAATCTTTATTTGTCTATTATACTATGTAATTATGCTTGTAACTCATATTGCTATTAGTTCTTGTAACTTATATGACCATTAGTTACATGTAACTCTTGTAACATCAAGACAATTCATCTACCAACATTATTACCCATCATTCATCCTATTCATTACATGGAAGAATTTTACACCTATAAATAGTTGTGTTTTCTTTCTTTGTGTTCATATATTAGAGATATGAAAAAGATGATAAGTGTAGAAAAATATTATTATGTGTAGCAGTGAAAGAGAGAGTTGAGACATAGAAAAATATTCTAAGTCTACAACTATATTCACTATACAAAAGAGAGTAATTATATTAGTGAAAGAAAGAGTTGAGACAGAAAATATTTTAAGTCTTTAACTATATTCATTATACAAAGAGAGTAAATATATGTTGAAGAAAGGTGCTCTTATGGTGGAGCTTTGGACTCTTCAACTAATCCGGAGTTGTTTGAGTTGTACATCGTTGATAGGATGTTGTATCATGAAAGGGACAAGTCACGAGATATACTGCTGGATCGGTGTAGATTATGCCACAGTGGGCTTGAATTTTCTTAAAGAAAGCGAGATATCTGCGCCTCAGCCAAGAAGAAGATTATTTTATTTTCTTCATTTTCGTTCATTTTATTTTCAACAGTAATGATTATTGTAATTTGTGATATATTACACCAATAATATCTAAAGAAAATCTAGCCGAAGGGGGTTCAACACCTATTATACATACATAAAAATAATTTTAATCATGTATAAATGATATATTTTTCCGTCAAAGAGGGTTCGGATGAACCCCTACCAAAGTGCTAGCTCCACCCCTAGTTGAACCCTTGAAAGCAGGCATTGAGGCATACAATTTCATCCATGGCAATGCATCTTCAATCCAGTCAAGATATTTATGATGGTAACATTAATCCATCAAACTCGATTGAAGGTTAAAGATTTCATGTGTTAAAGAACTAAATTTACTACTTACATTCTTCGATAACAATTAGCAACAATGGATCTTACCTCCTTCCCCCAAATTGTGTTATCTTCGTAACGACAACAGCTGATAACATCACGGGATTTCTTTAAGCTACGTGAATGGCTAATAACATCAACCATGAAAAGCTAGCTAGGAAAAATTTACATATTTGATAAAATAAAGAATTAATTATTTGTAAGTCTACATGAGTGACTCTTACCTTTTAAGGAAAAAAAAAATTATCCTTATCATATATATTAGGACTTTTTTTATATATACACAAGGAAAAAGAAAATCTACTAACATTAAATTTCTATATATTTTCTTTTATCATATATTTTATAATTTATCTAAATAGATAAATAATAATTTGAGAGAAAATGTAAAAAATTAATGTATTAGGCTCAGTTGTATAAACTGTTGAATGTAAAATTTTTCTACGGAATAAATTTCAATATTTTCAACCGCGTGAGAAGGGAATATAAGGTTAACACAACTGTTTGCTAACCTCAACAAATGGGATTAAACTGTGAGTTCTATGTTTCTTTAGTGGGTATCAAGAAAGCGTTAAGGCACTTGCAATACACCATTATATGTTAAGGAGGAAGACTCAAAAGTTGTTTCTTATTTTGTTTGTTCTGAAAAAACAATGAACGTCCAGCATCTCATATGTTGAAATAAAAAAAGCTTGAACTCAACTTTAAACTTCTCTGATGTTTCGTCAAATAAAGTGCACTACAATCCAGTGAAAGAGGTAGTATTAAAGTCATACATGTTCTTTGCCCCTTTCATACCGATAAGAAAATTTTGATTAATAAGTCAAAAAAAAAATACTACAGAAAAATTAGTCTGGTACAACAAATTTATCAATATCCACAAATTAGACATCCTCTTAAATCTACATCGAGCCAACTTTTATAGGAGTAATCCAACCTTCTATATAGTTATATACCAGGTAAAGTTAATTTATTGATTAGCAAAAGATTAATATTACCCTTATAATCAAGTTGCAACCAATAACCCTGCCAAAAGGAAAAATAAAAGCACATACTCCAACGGGTCGTTTGGTATGAGGTATAAGTAATAAGTAGTTTCGGACTAAAATGAAAGATTATTTTATCCCATGTTTAGTTGGAGGTATTAGTTAATACCGGAATAACTTATCCCATCATTTAGGGATCATTTGGTATGAGGTATAAGGGATAAGTAATCCCGAGATAAAATGAAGTATCATTTTATCTCATGTTTGGTTGGAAGGATTAATCAAGACTGGGATAACTTATCCCACCATTTACACCATAGTGATGGGATAACTTATCCCATATGCATGGTGGGATAAGTAATCCTGTGAAATCCCCGGATAATTAATTCCAGAATTAGATATCTCGGGATAACTATTTCCCAACCAAACGACCCCTAACAATATAGTGATGGGATAAGTTATCCCATATGGATAGTGAGATAAGTTATCCCGAATAATCTTGGGATAACTAATCCCGAAATTAATTATCTGGGGATAATTATTTTCTAACCAAACGACCCCCAAGTGTTTAGCGAGGGCTATTTTTTCGGTTCATATTATACAATTAAATCTAATTTTTTTAAAGCCCAACAGAATATTTAAAATCACTTGTACACTACAATAAAATAATATGATAATAGAGATAAACCATATTGTCAACATATGCAAATTATAATAAAAGAAACTGTTAACCTTGCTTCTGCAAGATGAAGTAATATAATTTGTGACTTGAATTATTATGCACGATTCAACAAATCTAGAAAAAATTAAGAAAATAATTAGATTCATGAATCAGATTATAGATATTTTTTTAAAATCGTCAAAACTAAATAAAAAGCCATGAAGAAGAAGAAGAAAAGAAAGAAAGACGTAGAAAAAAACAAACAGTGTGCGTGTATATACATATATCTACTAGTTTAGGTGTACGCGCCTCGCGCGTGTATCTCACTTTAATGAGTTCAAATGTTACACTAAACATATATAATAATTAAATTCAATATCTTTTGATTATGTAAAGATGAAAAATTTATTTATTAAACCTAACCTTTACCAAAAATATTTTTAAAAGCCGATCAATATTCATCTACCACCTGTAAATTGCAATACAATAATATAATGATAGAGACAGCAAAACAATACAATTAAATCTAATCGTTACACACAAAAAAAAATTCAAATCCGTCCGACACTCATCTACCACCTGTAAACTATAACAAAATAATAAGATAATAGCAATATCAAAAGATATTAAAACAATACAATTAAACCTAACCTTTACCTAAAAAAATTTCTCAAAGTCGACCAACATTTATCTACCATCGGTAAATTACAACAAATAATACGATAAAAGAGATATCAAAACAATACAATTAAACTTAAAGTTTACACACAAAAATTCCTCAAAGTCGAACGACATTCATCTACGAAATATATACTATCAAAAAATAATAAACTAATAGAGATAGCGAGACAATACAATTAAACTTAACCTTTACCTAAACAAATTCCTCAAAGTCAACCGACATTCATCTACCGTCTGTAAATTAAAATAAGATAATAAAGATATCAAAAAAATACAATTAAACTTAACCTTTACACAAGAAATTCTTCAAAGCCAACTGACATTCATCTACTACCTGTAAATTAAAATAAAACAATACAATAGTGATCACAAAACTTCGATTTTGATGAAAATAATTCTCGTCTGAGCAAAAACTTTGACCCTAAAGAATGACTTGAATGAAAACAAAGAAGATACATAAATACACACACGTTAAATTCTATTATGTTGACAAGAACGGTGAAGAAGTTGAGGGTTAGAAAATCAAGCATCCATCAATCTAGACCTACAACCGAATCAAGTTAGATGAGCATCAATCATATTTTTTCAATAGACAAGAAAAATTGACCTTAATTGATCAAAGTATAACCGTAAAGTTAAAAAATTGAGAGCGCATCAAATTGACAAAATACTCCATAAAAACACATATAATTCAATGGATATAAATATTAACAAGACATACTTACGACAACGTCCAGATGCATATAAGAAAGTATCAACCTCAACTTTCATGACAATCTTATATCCAAAATTTAAGAGTTAAGATTACAACAATAATATAATCTCACGATTGAGATCTATAGGATAGTGCGGGATTATAACAACAATATAATTCCACGACTGAGGTCTGTAGGATAGTGCATACTCAACCTTGCCCTACCTTGTTACACAAATTAAGATTATCAAACAAAATCATACAAAGTAGTGCCTTGACTGCAATACATATCTCGATCAGAACCACAATAGAAACTTTTCAATAAAAACATATGATTCTAATATATTTACAGATGCACAAAAAGAGTGGGCTAATCAAAATTGTAAAATTCGTTGAGCACACACATAATTCACACGTCAATGACCGACTTACAAATTCAAGAGTTCCTATATTTATGGAAATATTTCTTTTAACAGAATTCTATTTTAGTAGTATTTTTTTAATTGAATAATAAAAAATATTAATTAATATTTAAAAGTTTCATATATTTTAGGAGACGGACTTACAAATTCAAGAGTACCTATATTTATAGAAATATTCTTTTTAATTCTATTTTAGGAGTATTTTTTTAGTTGAACAATAAAAAGAAAAACATTAATTAATATTTAGGAGTCCCATATATTTTAGGAGGTTTAATTAATGTGATAAAAATAATTAAATAATAAATTAAAAAAATAGTGAAAAGACAGTTTTGTCTAAAGAAAAATCTTTTAATGAAGAACAAAAAATTGAAATCACTTTTTTGAAGGTCTTCACATAGATATTTATATATATATATATATTAGTTTAGTCGCACGTGCCTCGCACGTGTAATTTTTAATTATTTAAAATTAGACAATTTTATCTATTATGAAGTATCAACTTTATATTACGAAGATTTCAAATAATTAATGAATTTAATATATTCCAGATGTAGATGTAGATTTATACACTTTTAAAATCTTCTTTAAATCAAATTTAGTTGATTTATAATTCTTAAGCTAATGAAAAAAGTATTAGTTGTTTAATTTTGATGACTTCTAATAAGGAAAGGTTTTACCATAAATATATTTAATTAATTTCCAACTCTTAAATATTAGAAAAAAATAGTGAAAAGACGATTTTATCTAAAGCAAATACTTTTAAAAGTGTGAAGACCCTTAGAAAAGTGATTTAAATTTTTTTCCCTTCATTAAAAGTTTTTGAAATAGACAAAATTATCTTTTTACTTATTTTTTCTAATTATTATATTACTATAATTAAAATATTTTTAAAAAAATATTAAAATATATGGTAAGAGATAGTAGAAAAATTAATAATTAAAGAATCATCAAATATATGGTAAGAATATATATATATGTATTTTTATAATTAAAGGATTCCTAAAATAAATACTAAGAGAAAAAATTATACGGTAAAAAAAAATAATAATTAATATCGAGTATAATTCATGAGTTTTGCTAAGAGATATACATGGTAAAAAAAAATACTCAACAATTCAGCTTTTGTTTCGTCAAGTGGGACAAGTAAATCAGGAGTATAACACTAATAAAATTTCAATTAGCTATCTAGCTAGCTTATAAATAGACCAACCAGGCTTAACAAATTGTCCCGTTGTCAAACAATGGAAGTTGTTGCTTTCGCTTACAACCAACCTTCCTCTTCTTCTTCTTCGCCTCTGTTCGATTGATTATCAAGCAACAAGGACCACCACTAGAATATCAAGACAGAAGAATGATTCTTGTTCTTGATACACAAAGTATGTTCGATATTGTGGTGGATATTATTTGTGACAAGTTTGAAAGATTAAGCATCAATAGGATCACTACTACGATACATCTTTGTTTTTATCTTTCTATTAACGATCTGTATTGGTGTGATTCACAATTCCAAGGACTACAAACTCATAGTAAAGAATTTGATATCCCACTTGATTCTACCATGTCATATGATGTTGTTTATTCTGCGGTGCTATCAAAATTCGACGACTAGGGTGGTGAAGAATTCGGTAGGAATTATCATCAACTTGTCATCCATGATACCAAAAACAAAGTTGTTGAAATCGTGAATGTTGAATCTAACAAGGATCTCCAATACTTGAAGGTTCTGGTTCAAGTACAATTAAAAATTTAACTTGTCCTAATATTTAATGCTACTTTTAAGCCTATTAATAAATTATCTAAATGAGATTTATCACTTCACTATTTGTAACTTGATATATTATTCGAACCAAATATTTTTCTTATTATATTATGCTTAAGCAGTTTGGAGGGCGGAGAAGCTATCTGTCACATGATGTAATTCTCGTGAAGTCTTGTTGTAACTAATAACTGAATATTAATATCCGTTATGCAGTGATAGTGAAAGTTGGATGAACATCCCGTGTTTGGCATCCCTATCAGCAATGATGAATTGTAATCTAAGCGCAGCTTGTATGCTCATCGATATTCACTCATAGGTCTCTTATTCTTTTTATTCACTCGATTTTGTTGCCTCTTTATTTAGGTTTTAGGTCATTATTTCAAAAACATTATAGAGAAAAAAGATAGTTTAGGTTGGAATAGTATGCATTGCAGCAGTTCGATATTTTTGTAACTAAAGTTAAAAAAGAAAAAACAAAGAAAAACATATTTAAGGTTCATCAAGAGCTTGAAGATGACAATAGTAATCAGAGTCCTCTATTCTAAATTTCAATTTAATCTTTCATTCATAGAGAAAAATAATTTAATTAAATCAATTTTGTGTGTCTTATTATTATTTTTTGAATGAGTGCAGATGAAACAGATGAGAGTACATATGGATGATGCCGGATGTAAGAGCAAGACTAAAATATCTCTAAAGTTTGAGATAAATTATACCCTTCTATGACTTCAAATTGTGATAAAGCATTTATTTTGAACAAGTTATACATAGTTGCTTGCAATTGCGATTTGTTTTGGATTCAGTTTTATTTTAAGTACTAGAATGAGACGAAGATTGTCGACTTCAAAGAGGAGAAATTTTTCTTCTCATAAAGGACCAATTGATACAAGGTTCGTTATTTTCCTCTTTTTTACTGTAAAATTGTAGGACTTCAAAAATTTGAATTAGATTTGAATCGTTGAATTTTGTGTGATTCGACCCGAGCTATATTAAATTATATTTTAGTTGATGCAGATTTTTGTACTATTATAATATATAAATCCAATTTACACCTTCTCTTCTTATTTTCAAAACTAGAATGCGATAAAGACTGAAGATTTTTGCACATAAGATCACCGACTTTAATATTTTTAGAACTAGAATGAGATAAAGATCGAAGATTTTCGTACATAAGATGGTCAACTTCTTTTGTCAGAGAGGACCAAATTAATAAATGTTTATTATTTTTCTTTTTTTTTTTTACTATAAACTTGTAACACTTCGAAAATTACAAGGCACACACCTCTACTTTTTTATTTCTATTTTTTTAATATTGGGTGTGTATCTCTATAGATTATATTATTCATAACATATACGGGTTATTGTATATTTCCTTGTACATCTTTCAAAGTAAGTAACGTCATTAATTATTAATTGACAATAATATAGAATTTCACATATTTAACTCCAATTGCTATTTCTTAATAATTTAATTCTTTTTATACATAATTCTATTGATTGACTTGAGACACACGTTCGAAGAACTTATATGTTAGGCTCTTGATTACTTCTCATATATATTAGGATTCATCTATTTATTTATTTTCATATTCATATATTTAATTTTTTAAGTTTATTCTAATATATTTTAGGATTACTTAATTTAATAAAATAATAATTAAAGAAGAACATTAAAAAAAAATATTTTAATTATTTTTTGGGTTTCTGAATATTCTATTTGGGGTTTTTGGTTGTGCTCTTTTAGTTAGGAATGGTAAGTTTTCTTTAGATGGCGGAAAAGGAATTCTATTTTTAAGAGAAAAGGTTTTATTTTTGTAAGATAGTAAATATTTGATATTACTAAAATAATAGAGGATAGGTGAAAAGACGATTTTGTATCAAGCGAAGACTTTTAATGAAGGGCAAAAGTTTAAACAACATTTCTAAGGCCCTTCACACATTTAATATATTATAGATGTATATATGTTTGGTACTGGATGGAGTAGAGCGAGGATGATGATGATTAAAAATCCTAGATCGGGACTAGGTTGATGTATACGGGTATTCTCGAACCCTCTAGTGGCCCCTTTATTCGCGGGCCATCGTGCTAGAGAATAGAGGTCGTCGTAAGTCCTGCCTTTGCAGAATGTCGAGTTGGAGGAGGTGTATACATTGGGTTACCTTATAGCACTTGGATCGATTATGATAGTATGGAGTTTACTTTGCTTTCATCCTTCTAAACGTATTGCCTATCACTAGATGCTCTATATCTATCAGCCTTATCAGGAGTTGCATCAGTATAGGTGATGAGTGTTGCTTGTTGTGTGTTATGTGATGATTGGACCTTCCGAGTTATAGGACCTGATTTTAGGTATTATTTTTTGGGACTATTAGGTTATTGTATTGTTGTTAGTATTGTTAGGTTGTGGTAGGTTGATTATTGGGTTGATGTTGATGTTGGAGGTAAATTTCTGATTCTTTCTTTTTATGGTTATTTTATTATGGATAATTATCTCATATTTAGATGTATGGACTAGGGATTCTGATTATGTTAGCACTAGTCTCTACTATGATTAGAAGGCCTTAAGATACTAGTATGCCAACCTTAGGTTGTACCCTTGAGTTAGTATATATATGTGTGTATATATATATGTGTGTGTGTGTGTGTGTATATATATGTATATATATATATATATTACTATATATCCCTTTCTTCTTTCATTTATTCATGTTGTATATTCATTCTTTGGCCTAATATACTATTATGTGCCCTCTTTCTGCTCGTTATTTGTATATTGGTCGGTGATATATGGTACAGTGCTTAGGTTTCTGAGTATGGCTAGGATAGAATAGTTTATCTTTATTGTCTTCTTATCTTTACTACGTTAGTTTCCCGAATGTTTGGGTGCAGTTTACATTCCTACTTGAATGTGTATTTATATTTGTATTATACTTGAAAATTAGTGGGAAATTACCTACTAAGTACCATGTGTTTGGTACTCATACTATACTTATGTAGCCTGCGGATCATAGTACGAGTTCTCGTCGTTGTTGTGTGCGTAGTGTAGAGCAGCTATGATTTGGAGACTTAGGGTGATCTTCTTGCATTAGGAGTATTTTTATTCTCCCTCTTACATACTAGACTAATCTCTATGTTGTATTCAGAGATGGGTTGTACTTGTATATTCATTTAGTACTTCATCTTATAATCTTATTATTATATTAGAAGCTCTTGTACTAATTCCATCAGGTTTTGGGATTATCTTTTATATATATATACAAATATACTTATATATTTTATTATATTTATTTTGCTACCTTCATTTAATTCTCTTGGTAGTTTATTACTAGCAGTTTTGGACTACGGACTGGCAAGTTATAGTAGGTGCCATCGTGACCTGAAAAATTGGATTGTGAAAATTTACAATGTGGATACAATTGGCCAGCCATCCATCAAGATGCTCATGATTATGTGAGGTCATGTGACCAATGCCAAAGGTAAGGGGGAATAAGAATAAAGCATGAATATTCTCTATCCCCTATTCTTGTAATTGAGCTATTTGATATTTTGGGGTATTGACTTTATGCCTCCATTTATGAGTTCAAATGGGATGAAATACAAACTTGTAGCTATTGACTATATTTCCAAGTAGGTGGAGGCAGTTGCACTTCCCAACGATGAAGCAAGAGTTTCACAGTGTTCTTGAAGCAAAAAATCGTTTCTAGGTTTTATAATCCAAGGGAAATCATCAGTGATAGAGGATCTCATTTTGTAGTCAGTTGTTTTGAGACCTACTTGATAAGTATAGTGTGCGGCATATGGTGAAAACACCTTATCATTCACAATCTAGTGGGTAAGTTGAGGCCTCAAACCAGGAGATAAGGATAATCATTGCAAAGACTATGAATACAAATAGAACGGATTAGTCTAGAAAGTAGGATGATGCTTTATGGACATACCGTTCTGCCTTCAATACTCCTATAGATATGTCTCACTATCAACTTATAAATGGAAAATCATGTCATTTACCCATTGAGCATGAACAAAAATCCATGTGGACACTCAAGAAGCTAAATTTGAACTGGAGTAAGACCTCTAACTTGAGGATTGATCAATTGAATGAGATGTATGAGTTTCAAGTGAGAGCTTATGAGAGTTCCACTCTTTACAAAGAAATGATGAAAATGTATCACAACCAGATGATCGAAAGAGAGAGTTTAGTTTAGATGATTTGGTCTTCTTGTTTAACTCAAGGCTTTGCTTGTTTCCTAGAAAGTTGAAGTATAAGTGATTAGGACCATTTTGTGTGGTGCGTATGTTCCCATATGATGGACTGAATTTAAAAATCATGAAGGTAAAAAGTTCAAGGTACCTTGGTGAAGTTTGACTAACCAAGGGAGAGTGTAGGAGTTGGCATGGTATGATATGGTATGGTATTTTAAATTTTGGTATGTTAATTTTGGTATTCAGTTTTTAAAAATACTACACTATTACAATACCATGTTAATTTGGTATGATTCGGTAGTTTGAAATATGATTTTGATATTTTGTTGTATGATAGTTGGTAACCATATTTTGTTCAACTTAGACAATATATATTTGAGTATTAGAGTATTTTAACTTTTATTTATCATACTCACACATCACACGTATAGAAATATATATTCAAAAGAAATCATAAACAACTCCTTTTGTTAATCAATTGCATAAAAATGTTTTTAATCAAGATAGAGTAGCCAAAGTTCTAACATCTAAACATTTAGCTTTATACTAATACTAAGTTGTATATTGCAAATGTTTTAATAATATATGTAATTTATTTATGTAACTATATACTTTGGTATGATATTTGGCATTTCGATATGTCGTTTATAATTACCGAATACCGTATTGAAAATCAAAAAAAATTAAAATGTATACCACAAAAGCAGAGATACAAAGGTAGTAGAAGATAAAGAAGAAGATGGAAAACAAAAAAATGAAGATCAAGTGTTGAAGGATGCAAGATTATCTTCCAAAATAGCTTCAAAGCTAAAAAAGGGAAGAACAAAGTGGAGGCTATAACCTAATAGGGTTAACCTTAAAAGGTCAGTCAACGCAAGTGGTAAATAAAGATGAAGACATTGTTTTAGAATGTAAGGTTTGTCAGGACTCAAAATGCATTCCATAGAATCCAGATGTTACACAGGTTTCATATATTTTCCATTATAACTTTAATGGAACTATTTCAGAATGCAAGACATGTTCACAAATACAAAAGAAGGTTGGGAATGCAGCATGCAAATTACAGTTTAAATGGGAATATATGGATGTTTGTACAAAATCATGTTCATGTGGGAGTTATATCTGATTCTGATCAATAATTAACTCTGCAACTGAAGTTTCAAGAAACTGGCCATTTAGTTATGAACACTAGAATATATGTTAAATGTGATGCTCAGGAGAGAATCAGCCTTTGGGATGATATTTATTCCATCATCATGAATGTGAATGAATCTTGAATGGTTGGTGAGGACTTTAATGTTATCTCAATGATAAAGAGAAGATTGGGAGACTTCCAATTTACGACAGGAGTATAAGGACTTTGCTCCCTGTGTAAACTCTTGTGAGCTTATTGATGTTAATTTTAAAGAAAGTCCTTTTACATAGTGGAGTGGTAGGGATGACAGTGACTGTATTTTCAAAAGGCTTGATAGGTTTATGGTGAATCAAGTATTTCTGGGGATAAATAATATGGTAGAAGTAAAGCATTTGGCCATAACTGGGTCAGATCCTTCCCCTTTGCTTTTATCATGTGATGACAATTCTGATTTTGTGAGAAGATCATTCAGATTTTTGAACTTTTGGTTAGAGAAAAAGAGTTTTTAGGATGTGATTACTGCAAGTTGGGTTTTAAAGGAGATAGATTTATTCATCAATTTGAAGTAGAAGATGAAGAAGACTAGATCTTCTTTAACAAGTTGGAGTCAAAAAAGTTGTGATATTTTTAAATAGTTGATCATCGAAGAAGAAATTGTTAGATTGAAAGAAGATTTATTTAAGGAAGATCCTTCAGCACTTAATAGAATGGTACTGCAAAGAGCATAGGCTAAGTTGAAGAAGTGTATAAACTTTGAAAAAGAATTTTGGAGACAAAAAGCAGGATTTTAGTGGTTTGTAGGAGGAGGGAGGATCACTAGATTCTTTCATAGTCTAGTGAGAGGTAGAAGAAAGAAATTGGTAGTAAAATGAATCATGAAGGTAGATAGTAATTGGGTGGAAGGTTAATCTTAAGTTGCTAAAGAAGTTATTATATTTTTTCAAAACCAATTTTCTGAAAATAAAGTAGATGAGGAGCTGAGTTTGTTGCAACATATCCCAACAATTATTATTGGTCCATAATATAGGCATTAAAGCTATTCCTACTAGGGATGAAGTTCAGAAGGTTGTATTTGACTTAAAAGGGGACAGTGTTAGTGGTATTGATGGGTTTACTGGTCATTTTTTCATAAATATTGGGGTATTATAGGGAATAATGTGTATAATATTGTGATGGCTTTTTTTAGGGGTACACTCTTCCCAAATCAATCACTAACACTAACCCTCCTGAAATATGTTTTATATGATTTACATAGAATTTTTGCAAGATTTTTATTGAATTTTAAGAAGAATGGGAGAAACAAACATTGGATTGCTTGGCCTTAACATTTTTCAACCAAAAGATTAGGAAGGTTTGGGATTCAGATCATTGTTTAATATTGCCCAGGCTTTATTTGTTAAGTTATGGTGGATATTCAGAATTCAAAATCCCTATCTACTAACTACTTATGGAACAAGTATTTTAAGAAAATAGGTCCTCAAATGGTGGAATAGAAAGGATGTTCGATGATGGGGAAATATATACTTGAAGCTAGAGCTATGTTTGATCAGAATATATGTTGGGAGCCAAAATATGGATAGTGTAGTATGTGGTATGATAATTGGACTCAACTAGGTGCTCTATACTATTTTTTGGCTGTGAATTTTAAGATAAATTATCCTCTAGAAGATGTGAGACAACTATTTACTAATAGTGAATGAGATGTTGAATTGTTTTAGCACTACCTTATAGAGAAAGTGTACAGTCACATTTTGACCAATGTAAACTGTAAGGGAGATCTAGAAAGATAGGATAAACCATGGTGGATGTTGAATGCTTCATGGAAATTTTCTTTAGGATCTGCTGGAGTTTTTAGAGGATAAAGGTCAATCTCAAAATGCCTTTAAAATAATCTGGATGAAGGGTGTTCCCTTCAAGGTTTCCTTTTTCCTGTGGGGGCTTATGAGAAAAGTTATACCTATTAGGGAAGTACTTGTTAGAAACAGAATAAGTAATGTTGCTTGTTGTATAAGTGATAATGTTGCTTGTTGTTGTTGTGCTTAGGGGGGTCAAGAATCTATTGAACATCTATTTATGACTTGTTCTGTTTCTAACAATATTTGTAATGAATTTGTTGTCTCCATAGGGGTTACTGGTCTTTTTATCCAAGTGAAGTGCAGTGTTTACAAATGGTGAGAAGCAGAATGTGCGACAAAATTGAAGCCCTTGTTTCAAGTTGTACCTTTTTTATTTATGGAAAATTTGGAAGAGGAGAAATACTATCAAACATGGAGGAAGGATGTCTAAAGGTAGCATTAGAATGGAGATAGATATCAAATGGCTAAGAGCATCTATCCCTGGCTATCTAATATTCCTTCACATTGGCCTGAATTGATAAGATTTTTAGAAGCTTATACTCCCAGGATTGGCAGTCAAGTTGTTCACTGGAGGTTACCTAGCTTAAGTTTTTTTAAGTGTAACTCTAATAGTACATGCAAAGGAAATTAGGGGCCTTGTTCAGGAGCTTACTGTGTAACTAATGATTTTGGAATCTTATTCAGGCAGAAGTAACAAGATCAGGTGATAATTCGAATTTGATAGTTGAAATTACAACTATGAAGATGGGGTTGGAATTTTGTACTGAGCATAATTATCTTCCTTTGATATTAGAGACTAACTCATTGTCTATAAAGATGATAATAGATGGAAATTGGGATGTTCCATAGAATTTTGGCAGTATTGATGAACAAAAATAAAGACTCGGGGTAATGAGGTAGAGACAGTGGCGATTCATATGTACAGAGAAGGCAACAACTTGGTGAATTTTTTAGCTAACCAAATTTTCTTTTTGTTGGTTTAGAAATGATCATATATTCATCAGCACAAGAGTTACCAAGGAAGGCCAAAGTTATGCTAAACATGGATAAACATCAAGTACCAAATCTTAGAATTATAAAGTTTCAAAATGGAACTTTTAGTACTAGGTAATAGTAAAGCAATAGCAAAATTACAAGATGATGTATCAATATTATGGACAATCACAATCAAGGCACAACACATAACTAATCTAGCAAAAGTAGCATAGAAATACAAATACAAAGCACAAGAAAACAAGAAGCAGTAGCGGGGTATAGGTAAACATTACACCTAGGGTATAAAGTAAATTATTCATCCTTGTTTGGGTTTGGGATTGAAAGAACTTGACCTAGGGATGATTATGTACGGTTGTTAACTTTAGAACCCATAGGGATGAAAGTAATCGAGTAAATTCATGGAATTTAGTAGTATATATGTGTTAATTGTATAAAACTTATAGACTGGTTTGTTAGGAATAAGTTGAACATGAATTGATGAAATTTTTTGGGATTGAGTTCTTTGTTTGATGTTTGTTAGATTGAGGTAGTCCTACCCATTAAGCCAGTGGGAATTATGATCCACAAAATTGTTTTAAAAATGGAATAAGGATTGTTTTTCCTGCCCAACTAACAATAACCACGATTTATGATAATACAGGTGAAGTCTGAGTAACCAAGGTATTATAAATCTGAAAATGAGAGGAATTTACATAATTGAGCAATTCTAATGATCATAAGTTGATAATGAACTGTGTACATGAGAATAACAAAGTGTGGAAGCTAATCATTTGAAACAAAAATGTGTTAAGTCTTATATCAGGGACTACAAGCTTGAGTACGGGTCATATGTTTACACAACAAACCATTTCAAAGGTCGTGGTAACCTAACATGAAACTTCACTGCCTATTCCTTCTTCACGGCGTACATTACGGGGCATGGTTTTATACCATGGTTTGTCATAAAGTTCATATTGCTTTAAGGCTACATAAATTGGATCTAGACTCTTACGAGTGAATCATACCAGGGGCCATGGTTTATAACCACGATTCATAGTATGTCTCGTACTGAGTAGTGGTAAAATATCAAGTTTTGTTCTTGTTCACAAAGCAGTCACGGGTTATGGTTTGCTTTCCGAGCTGATACTGTTAATCCTGTACAATTTTTTTACTCTTTTATTTTTCTTTTACTTTTAATTCTTTGGTCTGACATTCTCACTCGCAGGTACCATGTCACCAAAGACAACACCTATCACCAACTAGAGGATGAATCTAGTGGTTTCGAGAAGGCATATCTAATTGACAAAGACTAATTAAAATATGAGCCTCAAGCTAAAAAGAAACAAACTAAAGAGAAAGAAAAGGTACAAGTTGCAGCTAAAGAAAAAGCTCATGCTCAAGCACAAGCACAAGTAACTATTCCCAATTTAAAGAGGGAGAAGAGTCATCCAATTCTATCGAGGGTGAGGGGTATGGGTTTGGAGATGCTGAATCACAAAGTGGAACCAATATTAAGAGTTTCAGACCCCAACCTTCAATTGATAAAGCAAAATAGCTAGCAAAACAATGCAACAAATTGGAGCAACATTGTAAGGGACTCCGGTGGGAAGTTGAGGGTTCATAAACCATAAATGATTGAGACACCACCATCACTGACAGAGGCAAAGTTAAGATGGGTTTTTATGAAGAACCTCAAATACATATTAGGGAATTAAATGAAAGTCCTGAAATAAGGAGAGCTTTGACCACTATAGATTTGATTGGACAACCAGAGCCTCATGGTGGTATACTCCAACTCTTGTTCGTGAATTGTATTGGCGTATGCAGTAACCTTTCAGCTAAAGGCTATAAAGGGTAAACAAGCCAAAAATCAGCCAACCTTAGAGACTGTATGGGTTGAGGATAGACAAGTAAATATCTTAAAGAGCACAATCCGGTATTTTTTCTTTGGTCTTGACTACTAGGCCCCCAAAATACCAGCTACTATAATTATTGTGTTGATGCGGTGAGACATGATGAGAAAGTATTTAAAGGAAGATAAACTCATGCATTTACAATGGTTTACATGCATAATTGTAGAGAAGAAGGAAAAAAGCATAATGGGTATTGACAAAAGTTGACATTTAGAAGGCTTCATTGAACTTTGCGAGCAAATTTGGTGGTTGGTGGTTCGTCACAGGATATGTTTGACTGGTGTGGATGATTTATTAATGCTAGATCAAGCTATTTTGGTTGCAAATATTATAAAGTGATGTGCTTTGAACTTTCCCAATTGATCATTAAGGAGATCACAAAATATGCTCTGAAAGACAACACTAGTATTTTGCTCTCGTGCATGATTACAGTGCTTTGTGAGCTTATTGAGGTTCCTAGATTTAGAAGGATTAATTCAAGGGTAGTGTTAAATCACACATCAAATATCAATATCATTCAGGATAAGACAAATATGGTGTCTCGGATGAATGCCCAATCATCAGGTTTTTAAAGTGGGGCTACTCTTGAGGGTTTGATAGAGCAAATGGGCAGGTTTATACCCCAACTCCATTTGATATTGATACAGTTACTGATGAGCCTAATACGATTACAGTTGCTAGGGATGATCTGACACAACCACTACCACATCTCCAGCTACACTACCCATTTTAGCTTCTGCATAGGCCGGCTTAGTAACTCTTAGTATTCATGCCCTTCACATACATGGCTAGTCCCCATATTACAAGAGTATCTAAATGACATGTCTAGGCAGTTAGTTTGTACCGAGAGATAACAAATTTTCACCGACATGCATGTTAAGATCTTGATGGACCAAGAAAAATCGTGGGTGACAAAAGAGATTAAGAACACTATAAGGGTTCTACATAGTCTCATGGATTGTTTCGAGTGGAGGATAGATGAGGGAATGACAACTTTATAGGCATCCGAGTTGGAAAAATTGGTTAAGGAGCTTGCTTCCTTATGAGCGGAGGTGATAGAGTTGTCAGGATGATAGGCTCTTGTGGTACCACCACTAACAGTTGTTCCAGTTGGTGAGAAGGACCTTTTAGTATTGATTTATTCACTCACAATCCATCCACAAGGGCGAGAGGAAAGCAAGTGAGGGAAGATGATTTGTTTGATGGGGTTGATGAGAATAGAAATTTTTCAAAGGCCTCTGAGGCCTCTAGAACTGATAATCACTTATAGATGATTGACCAGGAGTAGTGGGAGCAAGGAGTATCCATAAGTTCGACACCTATGGGTGTCCCTATTTCTAAAAGTAAGAGTCATATTGTTGGTCCTTCTCCATTGAGTGTACCATCCATCACAGGTGCCACTATTACTGCTAAGGGTACTTTAAGTGAGCTAGCCACCACCAGCACCACTATTGATGATTTTGGGGCTGCATTTGTAGTCTGCGCTGATGCACCAGAGCCATGCGCCTAGGGCATCATAAGTATGTCTCCACCACTAGTATTATATTTTGTGTACATTGGGGATATTGAACTTTTTCTTAATGAGGGTGGTGGTGTACTTGTGGGTCTAACTCACCAATTGACAATTTTTGTTTCTATATTTCTTTTCCCTCGAATATGCTATCTAGTAGAACTAATATGTTTAGGATAGTTTTTTATTTTGTGTTTAAATATTTTTACTTTGTTTTTATGTTTATAAAAGAAAAATAGGATAACTTAACGCAAACTGTGGCATGAAAAACTTTTTGAAAAAAATGGAGACCCCTTTAAATTTTTTGTGACATGCTTATCTGCTCGGACATATTGACCGTTTTGGATCCTTGCATGACGTTATGTATATGGATGTAACAATCGTTTCTTGATCTAGGGAATGAACTTGATAGTTAGTGGTTGATAGGGTAACTCTTTGCCAAGTGTGTGTGAGCCTATATTGGTATCATTCTTACTTTACGTATGAAATCTATATCTTGCCCGATTAATCTTGCTTAGGTCGTAGGATAGTTGACTAGGAAAGGATTATAGGCCTTTTTTATTCAAGTTCACTCATCCTAAGAGACCATCCAAATAATGGAATAGTCCCTTGATCTCAGATTCTGAGCTTGATGTTGGCCCTTTTATTAAGTAGCCTATTCACCTTTTCAATTTTTTCTTCAAATTTTTCTTTTAGTCCTAGTCCTTCTTTGGACATTATGCACCTCAACTCAAGCAAATTTCCTAGGTTAAGAGTGACTATTGTAGAGGTAAATGAAAAAAAGAATAGGGTATGAAAATAAAAGATTAGCGATAAAATAAGGCAAAATTATATGGCATATACTAAAAATAAAAAGAAGAAACAAATAAAAATGAATTTTGTAAGAAAGTTGCACTCATCGCAAGAAAAAAAAGAAAAGAATAAAAAGGAGAATGTGAAGGAAAAAGATTGATCTAAAGTGAAATAAAGATAGTGTAGTGTCAAGTAGAACATAATCACTACTTTCAAATATACCATCCCCATCCTCAAGCCTATGTTACAAGTCAAGTGAAGTCCTATAGTGATCTTAGTTCAACTATTCAAAAATTGAGGCTGTAAAGCCCCGAAAGTACACACTGAATATCACACAGTGCTTACAGCCCTAAAAGACCACAAGTTAACCTATAAGCTGGTACCTACTGTGAGCACTGAATAAATAACAAAGACATGTGTGGAACCTTAACTGGAAATGCCATAAGGTTTTTAACAACTAAAAATCAATATTGAATCATAGTTTAACACGTCTGAAACATACTATCAATACTGATAAAGGAACTAATAATACGACTGAAAATTGACTATCTGTCTGTACTAGTCTGAAAGTCTGTAAATAGACTGACTGTGGAATTGATGGGACAAGTCCCCAACTAACTCCAGCTAACTACTGAACTGAAAAGAAATGTTGACATAAATATCATTGGTCCTCGGAGTATGAGAACTCACCACTGTTACTGTTGCTGATGCACTGGGATATCTAAGTGCGGTCGGGAACCTGAGCGTTCGAACCTATGATATGACATATCATAGCGCAAGAAACAAGTATGCGGTCTGTACTTTGAATCTACTAATATGCTAAATGAGGCTAGGCTGATATGCATGGGTTCATGAACATGAATAATACATGACTGAATAAATAGCATAAGATGACTGATATAATAGTATACGTGAATGCTGTAAAATCTAACGATGCATGATCAAGCATATAACATGATACTGAAATAATCTATAAACTGAAGTACTAAAATATTGATACTGAATAACGAATAAATGTATGTTATGGTCAAGCAAATTTGAAACCGTATTCTGTACTGAGACTATGGGAGTTAACTATAACCGACATACCACAATGTACTATAAGGTTCCAACTTGTAATCCCAGTTAGAAGGGCGTTAGTATCGTGCCACGAATACTAATAATGGCTGGGTGGATCCACTAACTAATGTCCCAAAGGACCAGAGTGTCAAGCCTAAACTAATAGGTGGCCCCTGAGAGGTAGTCAAGCCTAAACTGATAGGTGACTCCTCATATCCTACGCTGGCTACGTAGTTCTGGAATAGAAGGACTATTACTAACTACTCTGCTTAACTGACGGGGAAGTCGGCATCCCTTCATTCACTCAGTGCTAAATCCTACTCCCAACTGAAAGACACTAAATACTGGACTGAACTAAGTTTAGTTGTTTATGATGACTGATTGAACTGAAAATGCTTATAACTATCCTGAACCATTCTGTAGTTACTGAAGATAAGATAAGCAGCTAGATTTTGGGTATTCAAAACCCCCAAGACTCAATAGTAATAACAACAAGATCGTATAAAATCTTAAGGACATGATAAGTAACCATTATCCAAAACTCATTCCTTTGGGCATTTTATCAAACACTTGTAACTCATGGTTTAAACATGGGAATAGTTTTAAACATGTAGTAATATCATGATTTTGATACTAAATCACTATTTAAGGTACAAACCAACGAATAAGCATCATTCAAACGTGTAGGGTTTAACTTCAACAACAAATTATGTATAAACATAATATAAATTAAAATTTGTGGGAATTCATGGTTAAAATTCATGATAACATGTAAAAATCATTCTTTTAAACTTGAAATTGGGTTCTTGGACTCCATAGGCGAAAGGAACCCATGAATGAACATCTAACATACCTTAATTGAAGAATTCTTGAAGGTTCTTAGTGGTTTTCTTGAACTTGAGATTGAATCTTTGAAAGGCTAGGGTTTGTTCTTAAGAGAGAATGGTTTTAAATTGATAAAATTTGAATAAAAGATGACCAAATGTGCTTTTTGGGGTTTTAGTCTCGTATTTTTCACGGATTGGGGCATGGGAAAATACCAAACTATCCCAGGGAAATTAAAATTCATAATTGAAACCCATATTAGACCCTCACCGCAATGCACCAAGGCTATTATCGCTATTTTCACCGCAACTCAGTACAATCGCGGTGACTCACTAGAAATTGGACAATTGCCGAATTGACCTTCACCGCAATGCAATGACCCCCTTCATCGCTATACTCACTGCGACGTGATCCAATCGCGGTGAGCTGTTATTTGGGGAACTAAATAGGGTCCAAACCTCGTCCGAAAAATCCAAAACTTACTCGAGACATGCTACTTACTCCCCTAAACATGAATCAACTTAAAAACTTAAGACTCGGGGTAAGTAAGGTCACTTTAAAAATCCTCGAAGTTGGGAACCCCAAAAATAAGACTAAGTCCCAAAACTTAGCAAACTTTTTAGGTTCTAAGCCTCTTGTACATGTACTATGAGTTGGACTGAATTTAGAGAAGTGCAGGGTATTACAGTATCTCCCCCTTGGGAACATTCATCCTCAAATGAGAATATCAAGCTGAGAATAATGAAGGACAGATATTACATCCTGAACATGCATAACTGAAACATGATTATATCACTGAACCGATTCATGAATGCATGAAATGACATGAGACTGATTACATGGTTGGAAATGAGAATGGAATAGAGATAATCAAAGGAAAACAGTTACCTTAATCTGAGCATAAATTCGTGAAGAAAAGATTAGGGTACTTGGTTCACATATCTGCTTCTACTTCACAAGTGGCTCCCTTAACGGATTGGTTCAGCCAAAGAACTTTAACTAGGGAAAATTCTTTGTCCCTTAGTCTACAAGTTTGACGGTTGAGAATTTCTACTGAAAACTCCTCATAAGAGAGATTATCCTGAACGTCTATGCTTTCTAAGGGCAATACAGTTGGGTCCCCAATACATTTCTTCAGTAAAGAAACATGGAACACAGGGTGCACAGAAGCCAAATCTGCAGGCAAATCAAGCTTATAAGCTACCTTTCCAAAGAGGCTCAAGATTCTGTATGGGCTAACATACCGGGGTCTGAGCTTCCCCTTTTTTTAACCTCTTTACTCCTTTCATGGGAGAGATTCTCAAATATACAAAATCACCAATCTCAAATTTGATATCTTTTCTCCTTACATCTGCATAAGATTTCTGTCGGCTCTGGGCTGTCTTAAGCCTCTCTCTGGTCAACTAAACTTTCTCTAATGCATCATAGACTAAATTAGGCCCTATCAAAGCAGTCGCACTTACCTCAAACCAACCAATTGGAGATATACATCTCCTCCCATATAGAGCCTCAAATAGATCCATCTGGATACTGAAATGATAGTTGTTGGTGTTGTAGGCAAACTCAATTAACAGCAAATGATCCTCCCAACTACCCTTAAAATCAATAACATATGCTCTCAACATGTCCTCTAGGGTCTGAATGGTCCTCTTTGCCTGACCATCTGTCTGAGGATGAAAGGTTGTACTGAGGTGAACTTGGGTACCAAGACCCTTCCAAAAAGCTTTCTAAAAATGAGAGGTAAACTGAGTACCTCTATCAGAAATGATGGACAACAAAACTCTGTGCAACTTGACTAACTCTCTGATATAGAGCTTGGCATAATCCTCAATTGAATAAGAAGTATGGACTGGCAAGAAATGGGCTAATTTGGTCATCTTGTCCACAATACCCAAATTGAATCATGCTGACGACGAGTACGGGGCAAACCCACCATAAAGTCCATGTTCACCTCTTCCCACTTCCAAGTGGGAATACTGAACTCCTGTATATGTATGCTTCGATTTGATCCTGAAGTAGCAATATTATGAAAGAGGTTCTAAGCTTTCATAATTTGATACCTTAAGGCACGATTACATTCCATCCTTAAGGAATAAGAATTTCGACTATTATAAGTACAAATCTATTTCCTAAGGTAAATGTTGTAATATTTAATAAAACTTATTAATATAAACACGCACTTGATTGTAATGGTATCACAATAACTCACCTCTGAAAGAGGCTGAATAATTTTGAAATCTACTTCTGAAGTAGTAAAGCTGAAATCCATTCATGTCATAGTAAATCTGAAATTTACTAAAGTAAAATGCGCATATCATGATAAACTTGGAGTTTACTAGTGTAAAAGTTTATAAGTTGACATGAACTATTATGACATTTCAAAGATGTGCATATATTAAACATATATTGAAGAATTAGAAAATTCTTCATGTACTTTGAATGGTGCTTGTCCTCATGATAAGTTGGTTGGACCAACTAATTTTGGGATTGGAAACCTTAATATCTGAAAAGTATAAAAGGTGAATAAGAGCTCGTTCACCTATCATGCGATATGTTGAAAAGATGCATCAATAAGATGATCACGTGTACATTTATTGTCAATCTGCAGTTTGACATTCATAAAGCTGCTTGCTCAATGATATTGAGATAACAACATAATTTTCAGATTGTGTAATCAAGACAAGTCATCTTGATAATGTTGATTTGGCGTAGAATGTCTTCGATAAATAGTTGAACTATTGTTAATGAGAACAAAAGCTTCATGTGTTAGTTTGAAATATTATATACAAAAGTACTTGTATGCATCAAACCAATAAATTGTGATTAATTTCCCCACAGAGTTGGTTCTGAGTCAGGAACCATACAATATCCATCTAATAATTTTGATGTGCGGTATACGACTAATAAATATACCATCATGCACAAAGATGGATTTCTCAAAGAAGATGAGGATGTATGTTAGTTTTCCTAATATAAGGGGGAGATTATAAGCATCTAAAAAATATGTTAGGAATTATCATTAGATCTTCATTCAAAAGATAATTCAAGTCTAATGTCGAAAGCATCTCATATTTAAGCTGCAAGTGCTCCTACTTTGTGTTCCTAAAGAAAAAAGTCTATACATGCGTGAAGTGTGGTAGACCAATTGATTTCAAATGAAATAATTCTTGAAAAGGATAAGGAGCAAATAATCATAATAAGAAGGCAATGTTCTCTTGAAGAACCTACGACATAACACTTCATGAAACCTCATAAGAGGTTCAAGTACCTAAAAATAATGAAATGATGAGATTTCAAAATGTTATTTCGCATTGTGATCCAATACGAAATGATATATCATCAATATCTTTGATACAATATTGGCGCAATATTGTGAAAGATTAGAAGGATTAGAATTCTACGTTATTGAAGCATCCTGGCGTAGAAATATTTATCAAGTGACATGAAAGAATACATCTTGGTAAGCGTAATACTTATTTGATTTGCATTCTAAACACTAGAAGATGTCATACACGAAATGTTGGATATTGTCACTTGAAAAAAATCTACATAAAAAATTCTAAAGGATTCAAAATGCCTGAAGCATATAAGGGATAAATTGATGGTTTGAATATTATTAGAACTCTTGGAGGGTTTTCAAAAGAAATAGATTATTTGCTGAAATGAGAAACATACTGAATTAGATTGGTCCTGAAGTACCATATGATTAGAGCAATTGATACACTGATGTATCTTGCAAATACTACAAGGTTTGGTATATCATTTTTGGTTAATTTGTTAGCAAGATATAGTTCTTTTCCTACTGAGATATTGAAATGAGATCAAACACATGATCTTATTTTATTATAAAAATTACAGTCCAAATCTTTTTTATTATGCTAATGTTGGGTATTTATTTAACCCACATAAATCTCGAACTCAAACATTCAATGTGTTTACATGTGGGATACAATCATACTTAGAGATATACAAAGCAGTCCATCTAGCCACTTCATCGAATCATGCTTAAATAATAGTTATTCATAAAGCAAGCCGGGAATAAGTATGGTTGAGATCCATGATACATCTCATTCGAGAAAAATATGGTGTGAAATGTGACAATGTACCCATAGTTTTATACGAAGATAACGTAGCATACATAGAATAACTTGAGGAAGGATTCATAAGAGGAGATAGAACGAGCACACTTCATCAAAGCTTTTCTACATACATGAGCTCCAAAAGAATGGTAATATTAACATGCAACAGATTCGTTCAAGTGACAGTGTGGTTGATTTATACACCAAGTCTCCTTCAATTGCAACTTTAAAAAAGATAGTGCATAAGATCGGGATGCAAAGGGTCAAGGATGTTCTCATTAAGGGGAGTTAATACGCGTTGTACTCTTTTTTCCTTACGAGGTTTTGTCCCACTGGGTTTTCCTTGTAAGGTTTTTAATGAGGCAGCCTATATGTGTATTGTTAGAGATGTGTACTCTTTTTCATTCACTAGATTTTTTTCCCACTGGATTTTTTCTAGTAAAGTTTTAACGAGGCACATTATCTACCAATCAGACATTCAAGGAGGAGTGTTATAAATATATTACCATATGTAGTGAATATCTACATTACCATATATAGTGAATGTCTACTTTACCATATATAGTGAATGTCTATTTATAAAAAATTAGAAACGCCAAAGTTAATTTTTTCCTATAAATAAAAGGGGAGTTTTTTCCTATAAATAAAAGGGGTTTCCTTCATTGTAATTCAACCCATCAAGGATTCTTCATAAGAAATAAAGAAGTCTCCTCTATTCTCTCTATTATTCTTATTCTTTGCTTTATATTTGATAACAAAATAGTAGTAGTATATTAGAATCTTGAATTTAAACTATAAGATATTCATGATATTTTAAAATCTTTTCGTTCAACAAATTAACATCACATTCAATTCTGAATTCGAACTCTTACTATTTAATAATAATAATAATCTATAAATAAATAATAATATGATATATTTTAATCATTTCATTTATATATTAAATGAAAGATAAAAAATAATAATAATAATAATTACTATTATTATTATTAATAATAGTAAGTATTATTATTATTAATAATAATAATAATAATAATAATAATTAAAACAAATTATAGTAGTGGGTAGTACGTAGTAATGGCGATAGAAGGAAAAAGAAAAGAAAACGTAGGAAAATCTTTTTAAAACAAATATGTGGATTAATCTCATTGATTTTAAATATTTCGTTAATCAATATATACATATAAAAGAGACTTTTAGCAAATCCTATGTGGCATGTCTCAGAAGCCTCCAAAACTATTTATCTTTTTTGTAATTTTTTTGGCTAATTTTTAATTTTAAAAGATTAAAAATTCACCTTAATATTATAAGCAACATTAAAGATAGTCATATTAAATAACTTTCATCATCAATGCTATTAAACTTTTCTCATTTATGTGTTATGTAAAAAAAAAAAAATTTAATGTTTTTTCTATTTTTATTAGTTTTAGTTGAAAATATTGTATTGATCTTTGTTTGATGCTTTTTAGTTGTGCTTAATTAAGTATTATTTTTAATTATTTTTTAAAATAATTTATATCTAATTTTTTATTTTTTTTTGCATTCCTTATTTAAAATTGGCTTTAGTTCAAGTTCTAGAAATTAATATAATATAACATAATATAACATAACATAACATAATATATATACACACACACTCTATAAGAGACAATAAAAGTTTTGGTAGTCCTCACACTAAAATTTATGGTATAAAAGTCTTACATGTGACATTATTTTTTTATAATTCTCCTTTTAAGATTTGCCACATGAACCTTTATAATTGGTTGAATTTTCTTTTGATTTTATTAAATTACTTTCTTATTCATCTTAAAATATTTGTCACATTTCACTTTTGAAGATCAAACTTTATGAACTTTAATCAATGTTTTAAGAAAAAAATATTATTATGTTGATATAATCATTACAATTTATAGTATTTGTTTTTCATATAGTTTTGAATATCTAATTTCTAATTTTATTGAATTAGTATAACACAGTTTAGCTCTAAAAAAAGTCAAATTGTCTTTTGAAAAATAAAACGATAAAATTTGAACAACTTTTGAAGACATTCTTTTTTTACCACTAAAGCATAGAGGATCTTGAGATTTTGATAGCCTCGTAAGGGCTTTTTTGATATTTCAATTTTTTGGTGAGATAAAATTACTACACATGATAATTAATGGTGTTTTTTAATTGCATATTTTCACTATCGCCTTTATTATTTTTTTTAAAACCATTCCACTTGGATTTTATAATTGATTTTTTCTTGCCACATGTTAGATTACTATTTGATTAAAACTCTTTTTATTTTATCAACAATATTCAAGCTAACTTTTCCTACAAAATTAAAGTTTTCAACGATTTCAGCTACAATCTCACAGTCTTTTATGATATTATATTATAATAACTAATATCTTTTATTTATTGTTTCTCGTAGTGGACATGAAAAAGTATAAACAATAGTTAAAATGGGACGAATAGATTACTCTTGTAAGGAACGTGTAAAAGATAAATATAATAAGTAAATAGACCGAATGGAGCAAGTTATTAATATAGTTTAATTATCATTTAATATCCTTATATATTCTTATCAAATTAATTTATATAAAGGCTCTGATTTGAGGATATAATTATTATAATTATAATATAAACTTGAAAGCATTGAATTTTTTTCAGATGATTTTATAAGATGAAAAAATTTAATTAGCAAAAGCTATTGCCACTAAAATTATGAGGAAAATTAAAACTCAATAAATATTAAAAGAAATTTATTTTTAGCTATAACTAAGAAAATAAATACTTGCAAATTTTATAAAAATAACAATATTTTTTTCTATTTATGATCTTCATTGAAGCATAATTATTAGATATTTTAAATTATGTCATTATATAAATATTGAATTACTTGTATCTTTTTGATATATTCTAAATCTATGGTAATATCTTCTTCATCATGAATAATGTTTTTTACTCAAAATTATTTAATTATGTGATTAAAATCTCTAATAATTATGAAAATTTATCAAGGAGACTTTTTTAGTAGATCATTAGACATACTGATTATAAAGTAAAAAAAAATATATGATATAACTTTTTATTTTTATATTTTGAGTTCTAAGCCCAAGCCTCACGAAATTAATATATATATATATACATATATATATATATATATATATATATATATATATATATATATATATATATATATATATATATGTAACATTAAAGATAGTCATAGTAAATAACTTTCATTAGCAATGCTATTAAACTTTTCTCATTTATGTGTTATGTAAAAAAAGAAAATTTAATGTTTTTCTATTTTTTTTAATTTTAGTTGAAAATATTGTATTGATCTTTGTTTGGGGCTTTTTAGTTGTGCTTAATTAAGTATTATTTTTTAATATTTTTTAAAATAATTTATATCTAATTTTTTTGCATTCATTATTTAGAATTGGCTTTAGTTCAAATTCTAGAAATTAATATAGCATAATATATATATATATATATAGTTGTGCTTAATTAAGTATTATTTTTTAAAATAATTTATATCTAATTTTTTTTGGATTCATTATTTAGAATTGCATTCATTATATATTATGTTATGTTATATTATATTAATTTCTAGAACTTGAACTAAAGCCAATTCTAAATAATGAATGCAAAATTTAGATATAAATTATTTTTAAAAATATTAAAAATAATACTTAATTAAGCATTATATTACTACTATGTAGAAGTGGCTTAAGCACACAGGAGTTGGTCGTCGTGCTTTCTTAAAGCAAGGGCATTTCTATCTTTTCAGTGGTTCTTTTGTCTATTATTTTACTTGATGTTTCAATTAGTTTTTCCAATGTTTTGACCACTTCACGCCTCTCTCCATTAAACCCTCCGTAACCGCCTCACACCGCTTCCACAAGAAATTATGATCCAAAATCAGCACATGAAACTCATTAAAAAAACAAATTTCTGAAGTAGCGTATGACGTATAAGTGCAGATCTTAGCTGAATTTGGGAGTTTTCCCCTCTTCCTTGGCTACAGAGATTTGCATGGTGAGTTTTACTTTTTCAATTTCTCATGTGTCTCTGATGAATTATTAACTTGAATGATTAAAAATTATTAGTAATTTATGTCATCCTAGACACTTTGCTTGGCTATATTGGGCTCTTTATGTGCTTAATTGTAATTTAATAAGATAACTAATTTTTTTTTTTTTGAAATTCCTTTTGTACCTTTTCTTGAAAATTTGAGGTGGTTATGCTGATTTTGTGTTAATATTAATCTTGCGTTCTTGTAATTTTTCATTTTGTGGAAAAAAGTGCAATTTCGATTTAAAATATTGTATCTTTTTTCAGTTACCACTTTCAAGAAAAGAAAAAGATTGTTTTTTTTTGGTTTTGTTTTTTATTATTTTTGAAGATTATTTGCACTTTTGCTAGTGGGAATTCTGTGGATTCAACCGAGGTGCACGAAAGCTGGCTGCAGTATCCCAATAAAAAATAATTATTTGCACTATTTGTGTAGTGGTTGTAAGAGTTTTTTTTTTACTATGTGGATCTCTCCTGTTATTTTCCTCTGTTAGATTGATGTCATTAGATTGTACTGCAGCTTTGTTGTGAATCAATAAGAATCTGGAAATAATTTTCTTTTTGGTTCTTTGTTATTGTTATATTGCTGACTGTTTCCTTGTTTAGTGACACCTTATAACTGTTTGAGTAGTATTTTCTTCTTGTTCTTATTAAAGTTTAGGTATTTAAAAACTGTATAAATGGTACTACTACTTTTCCTGTGTCAATTTATTTGTAGTTTTCTTGTGTTCGTTTGAAAAGACGTCTCCTTATTGGCATATCTTCACTTTTAAATCAACCTTTTGTAGAAACGTATGATAAGGCTAAAGGAGTTTGTAGTGGGATAATAGGATATAGAATCAGCCGGCTTTGTTGGGAAGCTCTTTATCCCCTCAATGTGAGACTTCTGACTCGAATTTGAATTTAACCACCTTTAACATATAGTTAATTAATATGTATTTGTTCGTCGGCAAATCTACTTATCTTTTGCAGTACAAATTTGTTGTACTAACTGTATATATTTTCAGCAATAACTATGTCTTTGAATAAAAAGATCACCAGTCTAGCTACTTGCTCACCGAAAAAACGCTGTCAATACACTACAGATAAAGCTTCTGCTATCAACAACAGGCGACGTGGCCTATATAGGCAACTGGCATCTGATAAAAAAGAAGCGCTTCTCCTATAACGGCGTATAAGATATCAAGAATCAAACACTCAAAACCTTCTGAGTAGTGCTCCTGCTCCATTAGCTGCTGCTGGACCCCAATTTAGTGCGCAAAGAGGCATTACAATCATAGAGATATCACCGCACCGTGAAATAGGTTTGCTGAATATAAGAAATAAATGTGTGGTGCTTTGTCTCTGCTATACTCATTCAAACATACTATGTTTCTTGTTCTATCAGGCAATGCACTTTGCAACAACTGTTCCACGATTGAATCAAATAAAGGGAAGGATATAATTGGTTGCTTCTCTACTTTTGAAGTCGGTATGTAGCATATACATACTTCTCTTGGAGTAAAATATTATAAAGAGCTAGCAAATAGATACCACGGTATCTATACCTTTAGAGTTCAAGGACAAATGTATCATTTCATTGATGATCTAATACCTTCAAATCAATGGCCAATAAACCTACAGTTATATTTTATGACGATCACACTGAAATGTTGAACCGCATGGCTTTCTGTAGCAAAGTCAATCAATCAGTTGTCCAAAAATTAATGAATATATTAAAAATAAATCCATATTCTATCTTCCTAAAATCTCTAATGTAGATTCCTAAATTGCCGAACTTGTACGTTGCACTTAAATGTGACACTACCTTAAATCAACAAGTGTATAACTTACCGACTGTAGCAAAAAGTTCCAACTGTATAAAAATATTAATTAGGCCACCTACTGTAGATAATGATGATGATCAATCAATTTATAATGTTGTGTATAACGAAATCATTCAAAAAACTTTTCTGTAAAAATTATCACGCTATCTTTATACTAAAAATTACTTGTTTGCATTGATTTCATCAAATCCTCTCAAATGTTTCATTGAATCTTCTCAAATCTACCTCTCTTTTCCTCTGTCTCTACTCTACTCACTATTATTTTGAACGAGATGGAAAATACAAAAGAGGCACCAACAATATTCATGCTAAAATGATGCAAGCTCACCTAAATCAATGATGGAGATTCTTTCCATCCTTATGGCAAGTTTTATCTTTCTTTCTTGATGAGATTTGAATTTTGCTGTTGTTGTTGATTCTTCTGTTTTTACAATTTTGAAGAGACATCAAAAAAATAGTTTCAAAATTATTCCTTCACTATCCTTTCAGGTTATAAATTTTTTAAAATCTAACATTACAAGCATTTTGTATTTGCTAATTGAGAAAAACGTCTAATACTGTTTATGGTGGTGGCATATGTTAATTTATTTATGCAGGTTGTTGTTATAAGAATGTCACTTCATTGTTAAGGTTGTGCTAGTAAAGTGAAGAAACATCTCTCCAAAGCTGGAAGGTACATATATATCTAATAGCTATTTTTGCCAACTCCGTTGTTCTTTTTTTTGGTTTTTTTATGACCCGAGCTGAGGCCCTGATTGCGACAGGCATCCCGAACCACGAAGGACCGAAAGGCCCTTAGAGTGATGATACTTAGTGTTTCTAGGAATCCTTAGCTCTTCTATAATTTGTATATTGTAGGAGATTTAGGGAATCTCCTTGTATCAGGGAATAGAGCTAAAAGAATTAAGAGATTATGGGAATAAAATCTGCCCCAATATAGTGGCATGGCTGTGTAAATTCATAACCAACCCCGACTAGCTTGAGGTTAAGGTAAATTAGAGACTATCAGAATGAAATATGCCTAAATATACTGACATGGCAGTGTAGATTCATGACTGACCTCAGCTAGCTTGAGATTGAGGTGTAGTTGTTATTCTTGGTAACCTTTTACAGGATATGTTGCTTGGTTTCTTGTGGTTTAATTCTCTTGAGCGATTCATCTTTTCTTTTTTCAATTTATTGAGTAATTCGCTGTAGGATATGATTGTTGGGGATGTTGTGAATCCAGACCACATAGATGTGAAGTTTGATTCGATTGGGGGGCTGGATTGTATTAAGGAAACATTGTTTCAGCTGGCCATTTTACCTCTGCGAAGGCCAGAGTTGTTTTGTCATGGGAAACTGCTTGGTCCAATGAAAGGAGTTTTATTGTATGGACCACCTGGGACAGGGAAAACAATGCTTGCTAAAGCGATTGCGAAAGAATCTGGTGCCGTGTTCATAAATGTCAAGGTTTCTACTCTAATGACCAAGTGGTTTGGTGATGCCCAAAAACTCGGTAATTTGAATCTCCTTTGCATAGATGGCTAAGTTGTTACTAGAAGTGTAATTGAATTTTGGTTCCGTTGTTTAATTGGAAACATCATATCAGTTGATGTGACCTATTTGGCTGTATAATTAAGAAATTGGAGGTGTTGATTCAGCATGCTAAAATTCTGATAAAAGAGAGTATTTCGAGATATATTGCTCAATATAACTTTTTTGGAGGCTGAATTTCTGATTTTTCCATAAATGAGCTACCCCAATCTGCCATTATGGTTCCGTAGTGGCACTGAAAGGAAGAAAGCCGAAAGATTTAGAGTTTCTGATGGTGTTAGTTTTTAGGAAGTGAGGTTATGGAATTTTACATGCTATCGTCCTTCATGAGTGATTTTCGTAGATGGTTTGGCTTTCTATTGCTAATAATTGTTGTTATTCCAAAGTAGCAAGGAAGAAGAAGAAACTGGTTCATTTTCATACTATATCTGCATTTACTAGCTTTAATGTCCAATTAGCCATAATAAGCATATGACCTTATTTTTTTTGTCTTTTCCTTTCCTCTTTTCTTTTTTCTTTTGGCAGTTTATGCTGTTTTTAGTTTGGCCTACAAGCACTAGCCAGCTATAATATTCATTGACGAAGTTGACAGTTTTTTGGGCCAGCATCGTGCAACAGAGGCTCAAATGCTGACTGGGACTTGTTTTCCAAAATGCACAGTTTCTACTTGTGTTGACATCCAAGCTACACTGAGACTTGTTTACCAAAATGCAGAAACAAGCTATTTATTTGTTCTGAATAGCTACAATTATCTAATAATCTTATTTTGTTGAATTATAGTGTTATTACAAAGTTATAAATGCAAGATCCATGTATGATTGCTTTAATGCCTTCGAATAACTCAATCGTGTTTACTAATGCGATTGAAGTTGATTGAAGTTGTATCTACATCTCCACCAGCCCTTTTAATGGTCTTTTTGAGTGTGCAAATGAGTATTACAAATTACTGCTTCGTCACTATTATTGTGCCCGCGTTGGCGGGGGCTTCTCCACTAGAAAAACTTGGAAGCAATGTTCTATTTATTATTTTATACTATACCAAAACTGTAAAAGAATGAGAAAATGACAAAAATAAACCTTGAATAGATATTTTATTATATTTATTATTGAAATTAATATATCATAATTTACAAAAAAAAAAAATAGTGCATAAAAACTTTATAATGTATTGAATTTTCTGATAGTATTTGCCTGGTATCTTGTGTCTTGAGCCGGGGGTCTATCGGAAACAGCCTTTCTACTTCTTTAGAGGTAGAGGTATGGACTGCGTACATCTTACCCACCAGGTGGGAATACACTGGGTTTGTTGTTGTTGTTGTTGTTGTTGAATTTTCTGATAGTAACGTTTTTCTTTTTAAATATGATATATAAAGTTTGATTGTTTTAGAAAAAAATAATATATTGATAATTTGGGCCACACCCGTGAATTGTTAATATTATAATTGAAGAATCTATATATAGGCTTAGAAATATTCTGATGTGGTATACTTTCAAGGCCTCCAATTGCATTCATCATTTTTTTTATTTTTTTTATATTAATCTTTCCATTTCACTATATAATAATAACACAATAATCTATTTTAAAGTAATTTTATTCTTCTAAAGTAATTTATTTAATAAGGCATTTTTATAACTCACACCGGTCATCATGTATAATATTTTAATTCTATATAAAAGGCATTGTGTAGTTAATCATATGAGGCACAATATTGTACACTTCAAAAACATATGAAGAAGTTATGTAATGTTGGAGAAGGTTTTGAATTTTGTTGATAATTAGGTGCAGAGAAATTATTTGTATTTGCACAAGACCTACTTGATTTAATTTTTCATGCTTTTTGATCTTCTTATCTAATAGATTTCCTCATTATTTCTTTATTTTAAGCTCTATATATAAATATGTATCACATGGCCTTTCTTCTTCCCAACTTTTGTTTTTGTTACGTTGGAAGGTTTGCAGCACGTGAAGCAACAAGTACCTATCACAGATAACTTTGATTTTGATTTTCTAAAATCGGGATGGAGGCACTACTAGAAATTACCCCTATTGTGATGGTTGCAAAACCATTGTAATAGACAACAAAATCGTTGTCATAGCTCTACCGTAACAATTCAGCAAACGTTCTATAGGTGGGCGTTGCGATAAGTCTATGGCAACGGTTTATACGACAGTTGTCTGAACCGTTGCTATAGGTCAAGATGGTGACGGTTTCAAAAACCGTCGCATAGCTTGACCTACGGCGATGGTTATTTTTTGACTTATTGAGACGCCTATTTTCATCTATTACAACGGTTATTAATCGTTGCAATATAAGCTATTGCAACGACACTAAACCGTTGCAACAGCATCTATTGTGACACTTTTGTTATTCTTTTGCAACACTTTTTGAATACATATTACAACTATTTCATTACTTATTGGGACACCTATTTTCATCTATTACATCGTTTACTAACCGCTGCAATAGTATCTAATGCGATGTTCTTGTTATTCTGTTGCAACACTTTTTGACTACTTATTGCAATGGTTTATTGATGTATTGCAATAATTATTACCACATGTTATTAAATTGAAACGATTTATATAAATAGTCACTCGTATTAATGTAAATTTTTATTACATACATAATAGATTATAACACAATATATACACACCACAAAACAAAATCATACAATAATAATCTCATAATCCAAAATATGCAATAAGCTAGTAATTTAAACACAAAAGCAAAATGTTAATTTAAGTTCAAATGATTAGTTTAATTATTGCCACATGTTATAAATTGATAAAAGCAGAATGTTAATTTAAGTTCAAATGATTAGTTTAATTATTGCCACATGTTATAAATTGAACCAATTTATATAAATAGTCACTCGTATTAATGTAAATATTTATTACATACATAATAAATTACAACACAATATATACACATCACAAAACAAAATCATACAATAATAATTTCATAATCCAAAATATGCAACAAACTAGTAATTTAAACACAAAAGCAAAATATTAATTTAAGTCCAAATGATTAGTTAAGTAAGGTCAATGTCTTCATCACTTTCTTCATCTTTTTCTTCATTTTGGACACCTATAAAAAGAGAACAAATAATATAAATTATAACTATTGTCACTAGCTTTTACAGAACCCAGTAAGGATGAAGTTAATAGATTAAAGGAACCGAAGAAAATAATTTCTGCCGAAGAAAAAAAAATGGACAGGCTTACACAAGGTTCAAAACAGCTTAAAGAGAAGGTGATAACATGGCCAGCTATCAGTTTGTCCCTTTTTCAAGACCATTCTATGATTAGTTTCAAGTACGGCTAGTTGCAAAAGCTGTTTTAAATCCTGCATGTTTCTTTAGGTTTAACTTCATAATAAAATAGAGAATGCTGGGGCGAGGGATTGAAAAATCAAAAGGCAAAAGTCACTAAAATACCGTCTGTAAGTAGACAACTGACCTCTGTGTATGCTAGGTTTACTTGATTTATTGTTCCGACACCTCCTTTTCCCCACTGTAGGATATTGACAAAAAGAGCACAGAGATCAAGCGTCGTAAGGTTCCAGATAGAACAAAAAACAGAAAATGAAACATTCTAACACTCCGGTAACAAACACTATTCCAGGATCCTTTGCCCTTAGCCTTCTAAAAGACAAATCAAAAGATGTGTTGGGCTAGCAGGTATCAAAGACGTCACATCAGGCAACTTATCTGTTGAAGAAACGTTATATTATTTTGTAATTAAAAGTGTATTCCCTCTAACAACTTGATTTTCTAATTTTTTAGATACGACAGTCACACAATTCAATATGATATTAGAGCAAATAGATGTCTAGTGTTCTCAATACGACAATAGGATTTTGCCAAAACACTGTGATCGCCTATTTATTTACTTATGTTCTTGAAACATCCAGGCTCCTCATATGGAATATTAGGAAAGACAATCCTATGGTTAAAGCTAAAAAATTCAAAGTATATTGACATCTGTTTATCTTTTTCTTTTATGGGGAAAAGGAAGGTATTTTATCATAACAAAAACACATCTGGAGAGAGGAAACTCGAGGCCTGACCTCACAATCTCTGATCAGGGTAAGTTCCAAACTACCGAAGCCAAAATTTTAGGAACACTAATGTATTAGTCATTTCAGAGCACCAAAAAAAGAAACTCAAGATGAAGTTTGAGATGTGGCACCATAAAATCAATTAAAAAGTTATCCAGCAGTTCAATATATAACAAAAGCAACGATATTGTTTTTATCTTAACTGAGAAGATGTGGATAGCCAGAACCATCAATTTCCAAGCAACAAGCACATAGATATAGTCCAAGCACTACATCCTTAAATTGGTTTTACTGGGAATAAAGTGCCACTATAATTAATGAAGAGGATCTCTTTTGATGGAATAATAGATTAAAGAATACATGTTTTAAAACAGAACATGCCTGAATCAAAAGTAACAACATATGGGGCATTTGAAGGAGTGATTGATAAACTCATCATTCCTCCACGGAGTTCATTAGGCACATACCTGCATGTTATAGGAAGAAAAAAACTTGAGTAACAGAGAACTGCCAGCAAATATATGAGAGAGCAGGAAATGTTTTGACTTTCACAATTATTGAAGCCATGATTGAAAAGAAAATAATAACTGCAGCACAGTTTACATGGTTCTCAATCTGGCGAGTGAAGGCAAAACCAATCCCACACAAGAGCTTGTGTATAAACATGATCTCAAGAGCTTTACTCGATCAACACTTGTGTATATTTTTCTTCTTATTGAAGGTCATACAAGTTCTTTTACTGAAAAATATTATTTATAAGTTCTTTAGAAGAAGTAGAACATTTTGTAGCAAAGAAGCTTAAGGCTCAAAACAAAATTGTAGGAAAGAAGCATATGAGGAAGGTATGTGCTAATTATATTTCAACATGTTAGAACAACCTATTAAAGAGAAACAGGCACTATCAGAGCTACATAGTCGATAGAAAGACTTGCTGAGGCAATTACACCCAATAAACATCAGTTTACCACAGTACATTATGAAACAATCGAGGTGAACTATATTACTTACCCAACAGAACGATGAAAAGCACATTCCTATATGGAGCCAAGGCACCAAGATACCAGATATATCGCTGCTCTCTTATGTAAGAACAGAACCTGGGAGCCTTGGAAAATTATTCAAGTTCCATCCTGAGTTTACATACTTTGTGTCAGAAGAGCCAACTTGATAGTTGTGTTTAGGCAACCACCTACAAATACTCCAGTTTCCAAGTCAGCTCCATAAAGCACCTGGAAAATGAGGACAAAGTAATGACAGAAAGGAGGAAACCGTTATACATCTTAGATGGTTTCCAAAAGAAGAAAACAAAGATAATCAGCAAAAAATGCCACCTCAATCTCTTCCGTGGGTTTCTCGACCAACCGCCAATATTCGAAATTCAAACTATTCCAAGTCAATGGGTTCTAAAATGATACCAAACGGTATCTAAATGAGCACAAAACAGCCCACATTCTTCGCAAAACAGTCCACACGACAAGACGCCAAACGGAAACAACAAACACAAACTTAAACGAAAAAGAAGATAGGTAACTTGACACAAAGAGAACACATAATGTAGTAACTAAAGAGTATATTAAACTCTAAAACCTCTACAAAATACGTTAACAAGCACCAAGTTCTTACGGTGACCGCCAAGGGAATCAACTCACCTTAAGATCCACCGTTTCCAAGCAAAGAACAATATTGGTTTTTCCAAGTCCTAAGCTACAATGGCTAGTCCAAGCCCTAACTAAGAACTACACTAAGGTAGTCTACTCTCAAGAGAGAGGATTTTCAATGTCTCATATTTTAATCATTCAACAACTAAAGAGAAAAGACCTAATAAGAGACTATATATAGCCTAGCTTATTACATAGTGTAACTGACCAAAATACCCTTAATAAAAGGGGGGTCATGGGTTGTTTCTTTAACATGTGCAATCCCCAAAATAACCTTAATAAAGGGTGCTTCTTCAATACTCCAAAATCATGGGGTCATACTTCAAAACTTGTAGTCTCTAATTGGCATCAAATGTAAGCCCCCACGCAATCTTCCACACACTGGTTTGTTTAATGGCATGCTCAAAATGGGTCCTTCATGCATGTTCGTGTATCCTCGAGGTGACCAAGTCTTGAGCCTCTATGTGTTGTCCTCTAAAGATGTCATCAAAAGATAAGATGGCCATTTGTCCGGTATCATCCTCCCCTTCTTGAAAATGATTCGACCTCGAATCCAAACCTTACAAAACCGAAGAGAGGACAAACAAATACAAACTCCTCATGGCACGAGGGATAGGGTTAGCACAACAAATCATCTCAACATGTCAAGGTTGCACATATTCGCAATATAACCAAGGATCCTTTGAACGAAATATTAAAAACTCAACGAAAGATGTACGAAGGATTCGATTATAGGATTCAGCTAGAGTGACACTTTGCTTGTCATGCAGACAAATCAACAAGTTGGGTGCACCAACATCAGCATTTCCACATTTGGCACCGGGGTCAAACGGGAAGAGTGTACATACACATGGATCTAGACAATACTCCCCTTTCCCGTGGTCTCCACCCAAACTAAATGACACACTCTCTATAATAGCATACATATCATTGAAAGAAAATAGAGAGTAGAGAAAAGTATCACTCAAGTCGACTTCTACTAAGGTGCTCTCATGTGTGTACTCACTACTAGTTTTCCAATCATCACCATGAGTACTCTCAACAATAAAGTCACACAAAATAGAAGAAGGAGTAACTTCCAAGACTACACATTCCTTACCCTTAAGAGTACTCTCATCTTCCAAGAAGAGATTTCCATCTTTAGGAGGAATGTTGTCACACCATAGTGGGTTAACATATAGGCTATAGCCTCCAAGGTAAGCTATACCATCTTTTTCACCACTAGGCTCATTAGGAGTGTTTATATCACTTTCAAACAAGACATTATACCTAAGGAGTACATGATCCAACCCACGGGCAAATTTGGAACAAGCAAGTTCCTCACTCTCTAAGAGATCAATATCAAGTTTCAAAGCGGTTTCAAGCACAAGATTGTCCCAAGAATAGTTATCGGGTTCACTCCCCTTTTGTTGACCAACGTTTTCAAATACATCACTCACTTGAGTTTGATTAATCACATCACACACAAACTCAAGTGATGGACAATTTTCATAAATAGGTTGATCAACACCAATTGCACAAGACGATGTACTTCCGTTCAACATATAGGCTTCAACACTAGGTGGACATAAATTAATCTTACAAGAAGACTCAATTTGGTCATCAATAGGATCAACTAGTGTATCCACACTCACAACATGTACATCATCAACAAAAGGCAAAGAATCATTAGACTCACAAGTAAGTAAGCTACTACTCACACTCAATGGGCTACTAGCCACACAATTATCATTCGCATGAACAAAAGTGTAAGAGTTAGCTATTTCACCTTGAAGTTCTTGAGTCAACTCTCCTTTGCCGTGTTGTAAAGGTCCTCCACAAGCTTGGGAAGAAACTTCACTTCGGTATTGCTCTCCTTCACTTGCCATGTTGGTACCTACACAAATGTCCTTAGAAATAGAAGGACAAACAATGTTAGCTCGCTTGGCAATCCCCTCACTTCGCTCCACACAACCTCTCATTTTTCAACTCTCGGGTTACCACCTTGCACACCCTTACTCCTCTCAATATGTTTTCTCTCATAAGCATTAGAATTGGAGTAAGTAGTTACTTCTCTTCGCGGCTCGGGCAGCATGTATGTCTCGAGGTGATTTCCCCAACGGTCTCTTACAATATTAGGCCAATTTTGCACATTTGGAACTCTATGTTGTGCAAACCAATCGGCACCTAAGCATACATGACCAAATGTCAATGGAAGAATATCGCACCACACCTCGTGGTATTCAAATTGGGAGAAGACAACTTTGACCCTCTTGGTAACCTTAAGCCCGTCCAAGAAGTATGTAACAAGTAAAATCTCGCGAAACAACCCCAAGTAGTCAACCATCGATGGAAGGATGTAGTTTCTATAGTACCTACCATTTAACACAATGAGGTAGCCCGGTATCCCACAAATGGTCACCTTTTTGGAGTGTACACTCCTTCTCGGATCAACATTATAAGGCACACGAGTACCTCTCAGTTTTGGAGATGCATACCCTCTTTTTCTCGTTGGACAACCTCCACTAGAGCTACTATGACCATTCACACTATATCGACCTTGATAAGAATTACTACAAGATTGAGAATATGAATCTTCACACTTCTCACGTGTACTCTCATTATAGCTCTCATAAGCTTTGCGAACGAAAGGGTTATACCTAACACCAAATCTAGGTTCGGAGTGAGAAGTGTAACACTCTTCACATGCCCCAACATCATCATAAGATCCATCACGAGGTCCTACATCATCTCCAAGTTCACCACAAGCACTAGGCACTTCATTCACCTCATTTCTCCCTCAAAACCGTAACTCTCAAATCTTCCCAAGTTTTGATCATGGCTATTTTCATAGCCTTCGCAATCTCCCTTAATTTCACAGCCATAAAACCCTTTACTACAATCATAGTCTCCCATGTTGTAGTCATAATAATCCCCGGCTATCGGAGACATATTTCCCTTTTATCAACTTTGTACCTACATAATGAACAAACAAGATTAGTAGTAAAAGATCCTCACCAACACTCGTATACACCCACCTTTATGATTCTCACAATTGGAGCGGGGGATATTGAAAGTTGTTTATACTCCGGTAGTCAATAGGATGTCAATTCTACTTGGCAGCCGAAATGGATTCTTGTTTGATCGACTCAAGACACAAAAACAAAATTTACATACGAACTTGAAACAAAGAAGTTACTACGAGTTAAAAATGATAAAAGCACACAAATAACAAAGACACAAAAGAAACGGATTCAACAATTAATCTACAACTAAGTAGGTGATTACTAGTTGTTAATTAATTCTAGAATCAAGACATGAATCTAATGAAATAATAAAATGAAACTAAGAATCTAAAATTTTTTATCTTAAGCACTTTCGGTGATGACATAGCAGCCTCTCATTGGTTGTTGAAAATTGTCGAAAGTTTTGAGAAATTTTTTCTTGTTTTTCAATTTGTATTGATCAATGTTCAATAGGAAGAGTGTATTTTCGGTTTTGGGAGGGAAACAACAAGACTTAGAGGCTTTTCAATGTTAAAAAAAAAAAAAGGCTTGACTTTTCTTTCACCCTTTGGCAAAATACATTTTGAAACCTTTGTCCCCCTTTCCTCTTTTGTAAGTCTTGGGAAGACCTCTTTCTCTCTTTTGGTAATAAGACCTTTTGAAAGTCTTTTGGCCCCCTTTCTTCTTTTATAATAGTCTTGAAATGTGTTTCAAGACTAATAAAACCACACCTTCTTTCTTCTTTGATTTTAGATCAAACAAACCACTTTCTCTTCAACAAGATATAAAGATGTTGAAGAACACCAAGAACACAACTTTGAATCTTGGAGTTCTAAGGTTTACGTTGGACCTCTAAAACATCAACAACACATATTCAAGCTCCAATCTTCAACAACAACATCAACAAAACATTTTTCTAGCCACCAATCTTCAACAACAATATCAACAACCTTCCAACATTCAAGAACCATTTAGATTTAGCTCAAAATTTAGACGCAGACTCTATTAGTGTTAGTGAAGAAGGGACTAACACTAGAAACAACAAAACACATAAAAAACACAAGAAAACCAAGCCTCAAATCTTGGCCCAAACACAAAAACGGGACAGACTACTTTTTTTTTGCGTTTTTTAGTTTTTCCAACATTATTTTTGTGATTTTTCAAGATAGCAAGCCCAAGATTGATCTCGTAAGAATGAAATCAATCCTTTCTCTGATACCAAATAATATAAAACAATATCTAAATGAGCATAAAATAGCCCGTAATCTTCGCAAAACAATCCACACAACAAGACACCAAACGGAAACAACAAACATAAACTTAAACGAAAAAAAAAAGATAGGTAACTTGACACAAAGAGAACACATAATGTAGAAACTAAAGAGTATATTAAACTTTAAAACCTATACAGAATACGTTAACAAGCACCAAGTTCTTACAGTGACCGCCAAAGGAATCAACTCACCTCAAGATCTACCGTTTCCAAGCAAAGGACAATATTGGTTTTTCCAAGCCCTAAGCTACAATGGCTAGTCCAAGCCCTAACTAAGAACTACACTAAGGTAGTTTACTCTCAATAGAGAGGATTTTCAATGTCTCATATTTTCATCATTCAATAACTAAAGAGAAAAGACCTAATAAGAGACTATATATAGCCTAGCTTATTACATAGTATAATGGACCAAAATACCCTTAATAAAAGGGGAGGTCATGGGTTGTTTCCTTAACATGTGCAATCCCTAAAATACCCTTAATGAAGGGTGTTTCTTCAATGCTCCAAAACCATGGGGTCACACTTCAAAACGTGTAGTCTCGAATTGGCATCAAATGTAAGCCCACATGCAATCTTCCACACACGGGTTTGTTTAATGGCATGCTCAAAATGGGTGCTCCATGCATGTTCTCATATCCTCGAGGTGACCAAGTCTTGAGCCTCTATGTGTTGGCCTCTAAAGATGTCATCAAAAGATAAGATGATCATTTGTCCCGTATCATAAAATAATAATTTCGAATATTAGATAAATTTCCTAAAAAAAATACAACGTTTGAGCCAAAACTACTGGATTCGGCTGAACATGGACCCGGCTTGTAGCCCTGCTCCTACCTTCCTTCTACCTCTCCCATTTTCACCCCATATTAAGAATAGTGTAAATCTGCCCATAAACTTTAGTGAGCTTGTGCATACTTACTTTGAAGTAAGCTTCAAGAACTGGTTGAATCACTTCTTGAACTTCATCAAAAAATTCAGGCAAAGAGAATGACCTTCACAAAATATATTTCAATTTATAGCCACCATCCAAAAGTGAAAATGAAAAGTCAAGCAAAAGAAGCTAGTAATCATACGAATCTCTGCTGTAATCTCTTTATATGGCATTGCAGCTAGAGATTCATCATATTCTCACGAAAACTGTAACATTAATATGGAAACTATAAGTTGATCTTGAATTGAATATCCATAACATATCTTTTAAAATGGTAATGTCTAGCCAAACTTTTGGAATTTTTGAACAACGGAATTATCACTCATTTCCAATCTGTAATGAACATCTTCTGAAAACTGTCATCCAGAACATAAAGTACTTGATATAACTCTACATTAATCGCATTCCAGATCAAGCCATGTATATCTTAAACATAACAAAGGGAAAGAGTTGAAAATGAAAATCTATTACTAGCATAAAAGATAAAATTACAGTGAGAATCAGAGAGTACCTCCTGCCACATTGTTACAAGAGGTTCACACATTGCAGTGAAACGCTCACTGGCTATCATAGGGATGCATCCCTCTTGGAATAAACATGTCAAGAAAAACATTGTCCTTACTGGCTACCAACTATACCCAAACAACAACAATAAGGTTTTTTATCTACTGCTGCCAATAAAAGAAGAAGAAGAAGAAAGGACGAGAAGAAGAAAAAAAAGACAGACCTTGATCCAGCTGAAACAAAGCTCTTAACTTTCTGGTGATTTCTTGAACACCCTTCTTGATTCATGATTGTTCAAGTCTGATCTGCAAGTTCAGAAAATACACAAAATAGGCTGAGTACTATAATTCTAGATAACAACCATCAATGAACAATGTTTATTATTTCATTTTGGACAAAACTGGATTTGGGAATCTTTTACTGCAGATAAAAAATACAATGCCAAAAGAAAGAAGAATGTTGATCAATCTGAAGATACATCGCGAGTTTCTACTGTCGTGGACAAGAAGAAATGAACTGAGACAATTGACTGTGTTGCTCGGAAAGAGACAACTTACGAGGGCACAGAACAATGTGACAAATCAAGGAAACAGGAGCACCATCTAATGATTCAAGAGGAACTGGTTGCTGTAATTAGGAAAATATCCTGTGACCCATCTTTACAACAACAACAACAACAAACCCTCCCACCTGGTGGGGTCTGGGGGGGTAAGATGTACGCAGTCCATACCTCTACCTCTAAAGAAGTAGAAAGGCTGTTTCTGATAGACCCCCGGCTCAAGACACGAGATACCACACAAATACATAGTAAAGCACAGACCCCCGGCTGTGACCCATCTTTGAATTCTGAAAAACAATCACACCTCATGCAGAGCTTGTTGATGAGGCAAGTATATTTCAACACTACATTGCTCAACTCTTTGGAGCATTGTACCAGCGAAACCAATAAAATTCAATATGCCAGAAAATTAGGACACAATTACGCGTTTCTTAGAGGATGTTCTAATACACATCCAAACAATCCAATCTAAAACAGAAAATACCGAGTAAAGCTCATAAAAATAAACAAACATAGTCACACAACAAATTTCAAACTTTAACCATAATTCAGTTCAAGTCAATGAGGGACACATAGAAGGGTTAGTTCTAATCATTGAACATCTAAAAGTCCACCCAAAAACTACTAAAGAAATATACCATGGATAAGAACTATGCAGATTTAAAATCATACTCCATTAATACATAGAGCCTGAACATTTTAATTTTTGGATAAATAGGTACCCAATCTTCAAAGTCTAAAGTTCAAACAGAAAACACAGAATAAAGCTGCCCCACGATGCTAACTGAAACATTATGATCCAATGTAATCCAGCATGAGTTAATTAGGTATTGTAGGATTTTACGAGTTTCTTAGAGGCTGGTGAAACTGTTGGTGAAGTCTATTATAGGGTTTTGGAGAAAAGTAAGACACTTAGATTCCCTACTGGACTATGTACTAGTTTGGGAATTGATGGTCATATCACTGGTGGTGCTATGGTTCCATGATGAGAAAATTCGGGCTTGGGGTTGACAATGTGATCGATGCTCGTATAGTTAATGCCAATGTCACAATACTCGATAGGAAATCGATGGGGGAAGACCTGTATTGGGCAATATGAGAAGGTGGAAGAGCTAGTTTTGGGATCATATGCATTGTTCTAATGTGTTGCATGCAAGCATCGTGTTGCTAATATCTCTCTTTAACTACCTCTGCTGATGAACCCATGATAGGGGAAACATAGCACAAAAGGAATAGAAGGATTTCGACACAAGACAGCTTACAAAGTTAGGCAGATAAGTTATGCTACAATAAGGATCATCAGTATGTTCTGCCACTTCGTTTTTGCTATCTGCTCTATCTTTTCTTGTGTACATCTGCTATAAATTGTTCTGCTTCATGTAAATTGAAATAAATATTTTGTTCATTTCTTTTTCCTTTCTATTACGAATTGTTTGGATGTCGCCTGAATTAAAAACGTTTGATTCCATGCATATAGCTGCATAGAGAACCAGAGCATTATATTTTGTTTTAAGGAGTAACAACTCCTGAATTCTAAAAACCTTTGCTGGAAAGGCTATAGCCCGAAGGTGACCGAATGAACGTGCACATGAGTTCTTAAATTCCTTCATATTCTTTCTGAAATAAGATGAAAATTTTCATGCTGAACTGAGTATCAAACTGATGGATTGAGAAAAACACTAGCACCAAATATTAAGAAGTGCAGATCATAAAAGGGAAGTTATGCAAATGAAGACCATTTATCCAATAGATGATCACACAAGTTCTTAAAATTATTGTTGATGGTTTACTCATTCTTTATGACAGTACAAGGATCTGAAAAAACACCTTCAAGTCTTCAACTCTAGGTCAAGAACCAAAAAGATGTGCAGACTTATAGTAGAAATAAGAAGGAAAGCTCAATAACATCTTGGAAACCCATGATTCAAAAAGTATCACCATCCAAAAGGGTCAAATATCAGGCACCTTAACATAAGACATCAGTTGCTATAGAAGATGAAGTGATTTCACCAAAACCATTACTAACGAATAGATAGATAACTAAATCAACCATGTCTTGAGGGGAAAAAGAGAAAAGGGTTGGATTGAGTCAATTCTGTACATTAGACTATTAATATTAATCTAGAATGTATATTAAGGTGGTTATAGTTTACGTTGTACCTATAAAGTGTATCTTATCATTGATATTGACTCAATTACACGATTGTAAACAGAAGGATCTTTTACCTCCTTTGAGTTCAATTTAGACATTTAAAAATACAATTGGTAATATGAAGAAAGTAGATACCTACGATCGATTTTTTTTCATGATCAGGACAGCTGTAAAATTACTTCCTTCTATGGTCGCAAAGCACTATATTTAGGAAGATGACATGAAATATTTGTTTTTATACTTTACATCAAATAAATACATAATAATTGTTAGTTCTTTCAACAGGTGGGAGAGTTTGCAGGCATAGCAGTTGGACCTACAGTCATGCTCAATATTCTAGTGGCCGGGTGAGTAAATATCGCAACACCTAATTATACAAGTTACGAAACTGTATCTCTACTAAATCTATTACTCCCTGAACTATTATAGTGTTAGTACTAGTCCATGGATTACCTACCAAACGCACCTCCGAGAATTACCATATATTAACCACTTGCATTAGGGAAGAAACTTCCTTCACTTATTCTCCAAACAATGTTGCAAAGAACCAACCGTAAAGAACAAAAGAGATCCAAATTAATACCAGCCTTCGAATTATGATATTTTCATGCCTAATACTGTTACAAAAGGAATTCTCAGCTAGGCTTCTAACTTAGTCTTTGCCATAAGCACAAAAATACTGCTAGAAGCTTGAAATTAGAGCACTGAAATCTTATGGCATTTTGCAAGTATTTCCGCAAATCAAAGAAGGTGCAAGAAGCATGAATACCTATTTCAATAGAAGGCTAGGGTTCAATCGAAAGCGGTCGGAGCAGTCGTAGTCAGAGCAGTAGACGATCGAAGCAATGGTGGTCGGAGCGGATAGTCGGAGCAGTCGATCGGATCACCGATTTGAGATGCAGTTGGCACTGGTGTGAAATTTTTGTTAATTTTCAAATGCACTAGAGCACTAATTTGAAGATTCAAAGCACTGATTTTAAAATTTGGACAACTGATTTGAAGATTGGAGATCCATAGTGTCCAATTTGGAGCAGTCAGTTGAAACTTTTCTTTGTTAACCCAAGTTTTGTCGAGACCCCAAAGTCGATCAGTACCATTTATTTAATTTTCTTTAATTTTTGATATATATTTCATTGAATTGTGGCGCACTTAGTGAAAAATTGGGGAGGGAAATAATTTAAGTCGATGCAATAGTTTTTTTTTTCAATTTAAGTGTTGCCATAGGTGGCTGTATGGCAACACTTCATGTAAGGATTGTTATAAGAAATTCTATTACAATGATTAAATATAATAGTAACGCTTATAGCATAAATTAAAATAATTTTTTTTGCAACAGTTGGAACCGTTGCAATAGACTTTTTATAGCAACGCTTTTGGAATCGTTGTCAAAAGGTTCCTTACAATAGGAGCAATTTTTAGTAGTGAAGAGGACTTCAATTTATGCTTGGATGACTTGACTCTCCTGAATTTTGCAGTTTGACATGGTGGATTTGTAGAAGCGTTGCATGTAAACTGAATGTAGTATTGCTAGGAACATGATTTTGTTGTTCGAGTTTATTGGAGAATTTATGTAATGATCAAAAAAAATTTTAAGTGTTTACTTGATAGTTTAAGAGGTCTTTTATTTGCTACGTAAAAACAGAAAATTTAAAAGTCACTCCTTAAACTCTCTTAATCATATTAAATATGAAAAAAAAAAAAAAACTGAAAAATATTTGAGAAAACTCAAAAATCACATTCTCAATTCTTTGCATCATTTATTCTCTATTCATCATTTTTCATATTAAATAAATAACTATTGTCTTCCTCTGAAAAGGCATATTGTAACAGTTATAACATATGCATGCATAACATAGTGGAGCAATTATAGCTATGACAAATGATCTTATTTACATTTTGACTCTTGAAATTTGACACAGCTGCAATGATTGATAATTTTGGTAACATGCACGCTTCCCATTCTTCATCCTATTTTCTAATTCACATTTGATCTGTAATCTGCTAACAATGCAAAAAATTGAACAAGCAATATGCATGTGTGTATCTCAGTAAGAGGAAAAACCTCATTACTATATAACTTAAGGTTCCTCCACAAGAACAAGCCGCTATCATCTTCTACAAGAAGAAGCGTTTGATCGTTGTCATCTCCAGTATAAGGTTTTTCCTATTAGCTCATATAAATAGTGGGTTCTAATTATTGTTTAAGGATACGATTTTTTTTTGTTTTTATTGTTGAACAAGTTTTTGAATAATTTGACAATTAGCAGCATGGCTAATTCCAAGTGCCAATTCGATCTTTCATCTAATTGTTGTTTCAACTTTTTAAGTATCTTTTATATAAATGTAGTCTTCAATCCGTTGATGAAATTACGTATGATATTATGTGGTGTTTGATTTTCATTTCATATAACATCACTAACTTCGCAACAGAGAGAAAAATGAAGTGGGGGAGCAAATCAACGGTCATTAAGGTAGTCCAACGAGAGAAAAAGTTCATGGTCAATTTCAACATGTTTGATTGACATTCAATTTTAATTTTGATGTACCTTTTATTAATTTATTTTTTTTGTACCTTGAAGCTTATATTTCAATTCTTTTTTTCTTTTTGTTTGGTTGGCACTATATATATCTAGCTTTCATACAGACAAATGCATATAGATTCGTTTATTTGGAAAATAGGTGAGAATGTCTCTTTAAGTCTCTAATTAATTAAAAGAAACGAGTGGATCCCACAATATTAGTGAGTGAAGTCCTTCAAATAACTGTACACCAAGGGCGGAGCCACCTGTACCAAGGTTGGTCAGGTGAACAACCTTCGTCGGAAAATTATACCGTACATATAGATAAAATGTTATTCTATTGGTTAAATATAAAGTTTTGAACAACTTTAAAACAAATGAGGGATGTTGCTTAGTGGTGGTAGGTGTTTAATAAAAGCTAAAGACGGTTTCTTTGCACACAGGTTCCACCCTCAGCGGCTGCAACCGTTTTAATATTTTTAAAGGAGCTTCTAATTTATCAAACACCCTTCCTAAAGCATTAGTAGTTCCAACAACTATATAAGTTGTTCGACAATTGTGCCAAGTTGTTGGACAAATGAATTTTTGTTGAGATAATTTCTATAATTGTTGAGACAACATATATAATGATTGAGATAATTTTTATAGTTGTTGAGGTAAAAGTATAAAAATAAAAAACTAAAAGAATTCGTCACTCTTACCCAATTTTAAAAATTGAAGGACTCCTACTTAATTAACAAAGTTGTTTGTCACTTATAATTGCATCTTCTCATTTACTTTTAATAGAGAAAGGGTCTCAATGAGTCAGAGTAATATAAATACATATAAATTCGTTTAATTTAATAGAAAAATGATCTCAATGAGTCGGAATAACAAATTAAGGGTATATACTTTTTTTAAGTTTTAGTTTTTGCTTTATTTTCAAGTGGTTATAAAAGATGAAAAATTATCATATGTATACGTACGCTAATAATATAATTTATACATTGTTAATGTAATTTAACTAATTATGTAACAAGCCATTTATCCATTGTAATAGTTCATAGTGGATCATGAAGATGTGGTGTAACTTTGTATACGACCAGGGCCATGAGAGATTTGGAAGATGTATATATATGCATCATAAAACTTGCTTAATTATTTAAAGTTGGAGACTTTCACTGTCACCAAGCTTGACAAGATCTTTGATCTCTATAGATCTTTAATTATTTACATAAATATAATGTACACTATGAAATAAAATAGTTGGTAATCGCATGAAGCGCGGTCAAGTTACCTAGTTCATATATATATATCTCTAATCTCTATCTTTAATATCTAATCTCTTATCTCTTATATTTAAAAGTGTGAAGGGCCTTAGAAATGTTATTTGAACTTTTTGTCCTTCATTAAAAGTTTTCGTTTTAGCCAAAATCATTTTTTTACCTTTTTTTTTCTATTATTTTTATGATATTTAATATTGACAATATTATATAAAATCCTAATTATATTATATAAAATTCAAATATAAAATTCATACCAAATATAAGAATTTGGTTCCTAAAGGTGTGTTTTTTTTGTTGAGAAATCAAATAGTGTATGGATTTTTTATTAGGTTTAGGATTCTTAGGTTTGTCTTTATCTAGGATTTATACATAATAAGTACAATAACAACAACAAACTTAGTATATTCCCACATTGTGGGGTCTGGGGAGGGTAGAGTGTACTCAGTCCAGACCACTACCTCTAAAGAAGTAGAGAGGCTGTTTCTGACAGACCCCCGGCTCAAGACAAAGGACAGTATATATAGAAAAAAAATGCATGGAACATGATAAAATAACATAGGTATGACATCCACCAAATATATTGAGCACTGCCAAACAAGGACACCAAAGTCCTCCTACCTACTGCCTACGACTCAACCACACACCTTAGCCCTTTATCCTAATATTTTTCCTCCATACCTTTCTATTCTGGGTCATGTCCTCAGTCAGCTATAACTGTTCCATGTCACGTTTAATCACTTTCCTCCAGTATTTCTTCGGTATGCCCCTACCCCACTTGAAACCGTTCAAGGCCAACCTCTCACACCTACGAATCGAGGCATCCGTGCCTCTGCTCATCACATGGCCAAACCATTTCAACCTAACTTTCCATAATTTATCCTCCACGGACACCACTTCCACCTTCTCCCGAATACTCTCATTCCTAACCCTATCAACCCTTGTAAAACCACACGTACAACGCAACATCCTCATTTCTGCCTCCTTCAACTTTTGGATATGAGAATTCTTAATCGGACAACACTCCGCTCCATATGACATAGCCTGTCGGACTGCAACTCTATAGAATCTGTCTTTCAGCTTGGGGGCACCTTCTTATCGCATAAAATTCCCAAAACGAGCCTCCATTTCATCCAACCTGCCTCAATATGGTGAGAGACATCCTCATCTATCTCTCCATTCCCCTGAATCATAGACCCAAGATACTTAAAACTATCCCTCTTGCAAACCGCTTGGGAATTCAACTTCACTACCACCTCCTCCTCTTGTCTTGAGTCACTAAACTTGCACTCCAAGTACTCCGTCTTAGTCCTACTCAACCGAAAACCTTTAGACTCCAGGGTTTGTCGTCAAACCTCTAGCTTATCATTAACACCTTGTCGCGACTCATCAATCAAAACTATATATCGGTAAAAAGCATACACCAAGGTACCTCAACTTGTATGCTCTTCGTCAACACATCCATCACCACGACAAAAAGAAACGGACTAAAAGTTAATCCCTGGTGCAACCCAGTCAAGACTAAAAAATGCTCGGAATCTCCTCCCACTGTCCTTACCCGAGTCTTCTCCCCCTCATATATGTCCTTAATCGCTCTGATGTATGTCACAGGGACCCCTCTCGCCTCCAAGCATCTCCACAGAACCTCCCTAGGGACCTTGTCATACGTCTTTTCCAAGTCAATAAATACCAAGTGAAGATCCATCTTCCTCTCTCTATACTGCTCTACCAGTCTTCGCACTAGGTGAATTGCTTCAGTCGTGGAGAGACCAAGCATAAAACCAAATTGATTTTCTAAAATAGACACAATCTTCCTTAACCTCCGTTCCACCATCCTCTCCCAAATTTTTATAGTGTGACTCAACAACTTAATACCTCGATAATTATTGCAACTCTAGATTTCACCCTTGTTCTTATACAAAGGGATCATCGTGCTCCATCTCCACGCCTCAGGCATTTTAGCAAACTTGAAAATGATGTTAAACAAGTTGGTTAGCCACCTCAACCCTGCCCCGCAAGAAAACTTCCAAAAATCTACCGAAATATTGTCGAGCCCCATCGCCCTGCCTTTTTGCATCTTGCAAATAGCCTCGCTAACCTCCTCTACCTTAAAACGTCAACAAAAGTCGAAATCGCGACACTCTCCGGAGTGCTCCAACTCCCCTAACATAATGAGTAATAATTATTTTTTAAAATAAAATCAATACTATTGTGTGTATAGTTAACTTTTCTATAATTAGATTAAGGATTCTTTAGGTTTTACTTTTACTTTTTATTTGGCTTAGGATTCTTAGGTTTTTCTTTATTTGGGATTTGTACATAACTAGTTTAAGATACGTGCGTTGCACGTGTATTTTGTGCTAATTACTAAAATTATATATAAAAAGCTAATAGTTAAAAGGTAGCAATTTACATTAAAGTAAATGAATTACTCCAAAAAAATAATAAAATAAATGATATATCTATTTAAATGATATAAATAATATTAGTAGTATATAATAACTTTAAAATACTAAATATTAATAATATTTTTTTTACTTAATTTAATTATGTAAGAAAAGTTTTAATAAATCAACCAACTTTGCTCAGTAATCTCCTTCTAACTCGACAAAAGAGACACATTATTCTTTCTCTTAGGCCCCTTTTTTCTCACTTCACTCACGATAACCTTCACAATCTTTCTTTCACCCCATCTTTGTTCTTGTCCAGTTGTCCTTAATCTCATTTATTTTTTGATAGATCTGATTAACTTATATATTTGTCATGGGTTGAAGTACACAATGATAGCTATTTTGCGAAATCAAGTACTTGTTTGATAATTCGTTATTAAGAATTTTATGGATGATCAACACAACAGAAATAATTAATTTAGCCCGAGCATCATGAATAATGCGCCGATAAATTCACGTTTTATTTTTTATTTTTTTGATAATTCGTTACTAATTCGTTGCTAAACATAATTAAAAAGGAATTTTTATTTCGAGGTGAAATAACTTACATATAAAACAAAATTAAGACTTCTCATTTGTTAGAATAAGTGTAAACAAAAAAATATTGGCCCTCAATAAAATATTGTTATTTTTTTTCCCCTTATAAAACTAAATTTCACATAAAAAATCATAAATTAATTTATTTCTTAATAGTTATGTATAAATAGATACTTAGTTACTCCCCTAATATTTCATTAAATTTTGATAATTAAATCCTAAAGTCATTCACAGGTACAAATCAAAAAAAATAGTTAGTGAACATTATATTATATAAGTACCTCTTGAAATAGTTAAGACCTTTCTCATTAAAATTTCCATTGATGTTTAATTGTTTGCATAAATTTTTCTTTTTTCGTGGAAACGCATTGACTTCTTTATGTTAATTTTATGTATTAGGCTAGATTTTAGAATTTTATGTAAGCCAAACTAAATTCGGTTTATATCTTCGATTTAGTTTGTAAAATTGTGGATTTTCCTTGAAATGTTGTTTATATCTCTGGTGTGGTTTGTGAGGTTGTGAATTTTTTCTGGAGTTTAAAAAAAATACTTACAACTTTTAGACGATTTAATTCATCAAAATCTAATTTTCAACTTTTCAACACTTACAAGACTTCGTTGTTGGCCCTTGCTTGCAAATCTTGATATCTACTTAACTACAACAGAGTTCATAGGAGCAACACTGATGTAGTTTTTGTGAATTACTTGTGTTCTCCAATGACTTGCTCATTCTAATGTTCTTGTCCTTTTTATTTCCTTCATTCTTCTGTTCCTCACTGTGGGAAAAAAATGTTGAATTAGTATTATATAAAAAAGTAAACCAACAGGTATTAGATAAATATTTAAGGGAAGTAATGTGCATTCTATAAAAAATAGTCTATACTTTGGCTACAGTTCTTCAATTCTTGATAAAATTAATTTATCTCCATCTCAAAGTGTGAGCTGATTGTAGAGTTTCGACAAGATGTTGGGCTTGTTTCCTTTGAAGTTCAAATATCTTTGAACCTTCTTCATAACTACTTTAAAAAATTGTTCGAGAAATCACATCAAACTTAATTGTTGCCTTACATAGAATGAGGAATGTATATACTTAGAGAATCACAAAGTTTAACGATTCAAATCTAATACAAACAGTTTACCTTCCCTAGATCCTACTTTATGAAATTTCATTGAATATATTATTCAATTTTGATCTCTTAAATAGGCATAGGCTATGAGGAATATAACGAGAGTTGATTTGTCGCATGAGATACCAACACTAAGTTTAGTGACTCTGCTTACATCATGTGTGTTACTAACTCATCCAAGTTAATATTTTCAATTATCTAGCTTACATTATTTCTCTAATCCTAAGCTATTGTCTAAACCTGTCTCATGTATAAACATTGAGCTCAAGTTTCATCTGTACGCATTTCAATATGCATTTCATGTTTTGATTCTAATCCTATCATAGAAAGCATATTCTATCATATCACTACATTAAAAATAATCTCTAGCGGCCAACAATTGCTTAGTTGCTGCTAAATATGTTTTTTAAGAGGCATTTATCAGTGACAAATATATTACGCTATCTTTGTAAATGTCTCTAAAACCTATAGAGACATTGGATCGAAATCTTAATATTTAAGACCACGAGCATTCATGTGATACAATACCTTACAATATTAAAAATTAATCACAAGAGAACTGTTTAATGGACAAACTAAAGAACATCGGATGCAAATAATATACTTTCTAGAAGGCTTTGATTTTGTCTTTGAGTACAAACTAAAATCCTTAAACATATGGCCTTTTGAATGGAAATTGCATCAGAAATAAAAATAACGTATCCATTGTAACCCTGAAAGTGGAGTATGAAGAGGATAGAGAGTACACATATCTTACTCTTTTCTTAGTAGGCAGAGAGGTCATTTCTAATAGACCATCGTCTCAAGGAAAAACATATCAAATAGGTCGACAAAAGAAATAGCGGAAGTGGAGTCCAAATCATGGAACAATATTATCGTACCTTATTATTAGAAACCTTTTTCAAGATTTTCCATGATCATTGTTCTCTTATCCAATTTGTTGATCCTCCACCAATTTAATTCTTCTCTACGGTAATAAATAGTATAATTATAATAATTCATGATTGCATACTTCACACATGGCGTGATTATGTCGATAGATTCGAGAATTGACTTACTTGGTGAGGATGGGATATTCCAGGAAGAATTTGGCAAGAATTTCAACAACGTCACCACGGTAAAGTACACTCTCCGTATAGAGGTAACGACCAGATGTTGAAGGGGTTTCATAAAAAAGTATGTGAGCTAGAACCATCTTTAACATGCACATATTCTTGAACTAAATTGACATATGTTTTAGCTTACCAACTCAGTCAGGTGTGAGGATGTGAAGAATGATCAACTATGTATTAAACTTGCAGATCTCACTCCAAACTGACTCCGAAGTTGTACAAAAGTTACAGAAAGTATTATCTAAGCAAAGCATATCAATGTACCATCGTAGCTTTAAGCAGCATGGTCCTTCTTGTTTTTGCTATCTCAACGAAAATCTCCTGTATAAGTGTGCAACCAAATTCACCACGAAATAGATACTTGTTGCTCCTGTAATATGCTCTCCTGTATAAGTGTGCAACCAAATTCACCACAAAATAGATACTTTTTGCTCCTGTAATATGCTCAAAATTTAGTAGAAGAACTCGCACAACCACTAGTAATTTAAGTAGGAATATCGCAGAAAACAAAAAAATTGTAGTTCATTAGAGAAATTTCACAAAATCAAAGCATCAACACTCAATTCATTCAATAACTCGAACTAATTTGGTAGAGAATAGAATAACAATCCCAGAATCAATTCACAAAGTTCAATCAACTTAAAGTATAAACACTTTTAACATTCAAAATCATAAGTTGCAGTATGAAGAAATAGAAGCGGTAGCATATTGGAAATACCAATAACAAAATGAACATAACCTACGCTAGAACTTAGAATTCAGAGAAGACACGTGTTTTACATAAATATAAAAAAAATTACAGAGTTTTAGTCAAACTGTGCTGCAACTAATCAGATTTTAACCTAGTTTGGATTCTTCGTATCTTTAATCTACTCCTATTGGAATTTAGTTCAAACATATGTTAGGACTCTTCCCATTTTTCTTTTTAAATATATTTAATATAGTAAATATTTAATATTTTAAAAATAATAATATAATAATAATTGAAGAAAGAAGGAAAAAGACGATTTTGTCTATTGCGGAGTCTTTTAATGAAAAGCAGAAAAATCAAATCACTTTTCTAAGGGTCTTCACACTTTTAATATATTATATAGATATATAGATTAATATATTATATATTATTAAAAAAACATTAAAGATAATCAATACTACCATATATGTATAATTAACTTTTCTATAATTAGATTTAGGCTTCTTTAGGTTTTTCTTTACTTGATATGGGAAGTTTTTCTTTTCAGGTTCCCTACACATTTATGCCTTTCATAGCTAAGAAATTACTAAAGCTATTTTTATTTCATACGTAAATAATCTTGAAATCTGTATATTGAATATCTTCGTTAATCTTTAATCTACATCTACATCTACAATATCTCTATCTCTAATATATTAAAAGTATAAAAACTCTTAGAAAAATGATTCGAACATTTTGACATTCATTAAAAGTTTCTGCAATAAACAAAAGCGTCTTTTCAATTTGAAATTAAATATAATTATTGATATTAAATCTTTTTCATATTTGGAAAATATAAGAATATAAGAAATTTTAATATTTTTGACTTTGAAATTAACTAAAATTGCATTTACTAAATCTTTTCATGTTTGGGTTAAAGTACTCCTAAAATATATGAAAAGAGGTTTCTTTAAAATCTTTGTTTATGAAAGGTAAAATTTGAAAACAATCATGCTCCTTTTATTTTCTTTCTGCAAATACAAATAGAACTTTAAAATAATATAGTACTAATTAAAATATCAATTACAAGAACCTTCAACTTAAATAGTAAATTTGTATATAAATTGTATAGAAGTACGGAAGTTTGAAGGTCTTTTCTAATGGTATTTTTTTTGTCTAATAACATTGAATTCTTTATTTTTTGTAGAAAGAATATAAACAGAGTTCTAATTAAATACTATCTCTAGTGTCTAAATATAAGATGCTTGTCTAATTAGAAAGAATATAAATTGAGTTCTGATTAAATACTATCTCTGAATTTTAGTGTCTAAATATAATATCGATTGCTAATTCTTTGTGCTTATTAGTGTAGTTTGATATTTTTTTTATACTCTTATATGTTACTTTTTGGTCTAATTTTATTTTTTTCCCTGATCCCCTTATTGATGGATTGGGAGTAAATGAAGATAAATAATTTGATGTTAGATTTGTTTTTAAAAATTTGTGCTAACTATTGTCCTTTTTATGTAGTTTTTCATGCTTGTAATATGATGTCGCCCGAAACTACACCTCCCATAAGTATAATGCGGTCGAAGTCAAATATAGTGACCCAACAAAGGTTGGGGTCAAACTCACAGGAAAAAAGTCGAATATATCTCCCGAATCTATTGAAGTAGCTAGAAAAATGCCGAAAAAGTAAATGGGAGGGGGGATTTGTTGTGAAAATAGTAAAGTAGCAAAAAGTCTTGATCGCTTTAGTTGAAATCAATCTGAGAAGAATACTAGGATTGTGACCTCACTGGCTTCCTAACTCTGTAAACTTATCTTCTCAATCCAACTACTCAATGCAATGCATGGAGAATCTGACATGCTAGGCATCACCAGCCATCTTGTGAACGCCTTGGTAAATTTCACTCTTCACCTTGTGAGTCTCAAAGTGTAGCCTTACTGACCCTTGTCTTTGATCTCAGTTCAACTATCTTCTTTTGGGTGTCAAGTTGATTAGACGAGGGTTGTAGCCTTGAATTACTGTCGTAATCTTTTTTTCCCAATCTTGACCTCTTTTATGAAGATGATCTCAAATACAGGCAAGTCTTTAACTTCTGCAGTAGTTCAGAAAGCATACAAACCGAATAAGATCACAATACATACACCTACACTGATTTAGAAAGACCTTACATTTCCTATCTTTCGTTATTCATCCAGGGTTCCCACAACCCTAGTTATGTGATTTAGTCACGCATAGTTGCAAGAAGATCCATGAAATTCAATAAAGAAAGCATAAAAATAATCTCACAATAATTGAAGAAAAAAAACAAATTCTAAATTAATAATCAACCAAGAAATCAAGAACAACGGATTCCAAGATCAAAAAGTCGAATCTTGGAATCAATATATGTTTGTGAATGTATAAAGTGCGTAAACTAATACAAAAACGTCAAAAGAATATTTATAGACTACATAGAAACCCTAAAAATCTTAACTAATTCAAACAGGAAATATTGAGTCGGTGGTCACTTACGGACCTACTTACGGGCTGTAAGTGGTACTTATGCCTCATAGGTAGGTGTCGTAAGTGACCTACACTCTCAGAATTGTAGCATGCCTCGGTACTTGTACCCATGATGGTACTTACGGTGGCGTAAGTGGCACTTAAGCCCTATAAGTAGTCCTCCGTCAAAATCATACAACAACTCAACTTTCAGGGTCTCTGAACTTTCAATATCTGAGACCTATGAGGCAAATTACGATGGTCGTAGGTAGTACCTACGCCACATAAGTAGGCTTGTAGGTTGGTTTTCCTGCACAACTTGAATTTTTTTTCTCCGTTTGAGCTCCAATACCTAATTTCCTGCTACATGGACACAAAAACATATCATATCTACCAAAACAAACCTAAGTGCTTGCATATTTTCCTGTTTTAAGCATCAAAAGTGCCATGAAATCATGTCACATCAACACCCTCAACTTAGAATGTTTGCATATCTTCAAACAACCAAAATATAACAAAATAACACGACGAAGCTTAACCAAGAGAAATCTAAGATACCTACGGCAGTCAACTCGATTTCAACTTAAAACTTTTTACCCTCCTATTTTTCACTTTTCAAAATCAATTATGTGGATCTATGTAACCCAGCAATACAACACAACAAAATCAAGCTATGGCATTATATTAGCAACAAATAATCAAGAATATACATAAATTAAACTATCCAAATAGACAAGCAGCTAGCAATACAACCCTTGTACACTCACGATAAAGAATTCCTACTCTCACAGTATAACTATACATGTCAATGTGGGGATGATAACAAGACACTCACACTCACAAAAGAAGTTCCAATCAATTTGTATAGAATACCATATGCTTGCCCTTATATTATTTACCTTAGTTTTTCAGATATTCAGACTAGGATCATTATAGGACTTTGTTCGGCTTATAACGTAGGCTTGGGGGCTGGTATGGTACATTTAGAACTTTAGTAACTAATACTCCTTGTCACTACAATTATATTTTGGGGCCCACTTCTCAACCATTTTTCTTTGATTCCTCCCTTATTTCTCTCTTTGTCTTTTTATTGCTTATTCGGGTTGGGTGCAGTTTCTTTTGTTCTTTATTTTTCTTTTCTTTTTTCTTTTTTATTTCATTTTGTTTTTCTCTCATTTTTTTTTATTTTGCTCACCCAACCTTACTCTCCTTTTCTTTTATTCAAAACCTTCTTCATACCCAATTCTAATTATTCACCCTTATGATAGCCTTCCTCAACTTAGGTAATTTACCTGAGTTAAGGTGCATAATGTCTAAGAAGAGACCGGGTCCAAAAATGATTCATTGTAACTAGCAGGGAAGATGAAAGGTGAAACCAAGAAAATAGTCTATGTAGGCTCAAAATCGGGATTGGGGGTTATTTATTTTCATTCGTAAGGTCATTTAGGCTAAGAGTGGAATAAATCAAGAACGGACTATGATACTTTCCTAACCGACTATCCTACAATCTAGGCAAAACTAACCGAACAAATTCTGAATTAAATGCATAAAGGGAATAAGGTAAGCAATCTCTCACACACGTAGTACACAGTTATGCTACCAACTACTACCTATCCAGTTCATGCAAATATAAGATATGAATATTATATCCCCAATCCTAATGCCATAATAAAATTCACAATGGTTACAAATATAAACACACCACGCAGTTCAAAAGAAACTTTTTGGACAACATCAAAATATATCAACTGCCCTTAGGTCACTTATTTTTCTCCTACCTAAATACAAAAAAAAACATAACATATGTAGGACACAAACACAAAACAACCTAAACATATCAGTTCTACTATGATAGTGCAGCAAACGAGAAAAGAAACATGGCAAGAAAACCCTCAACTATGGTGCATAACTACAATATAAAGAAAGGTAATGAAGACATAACTGGGATAGGCATCCGTCTAAGGCTCGCTCACTTTAGGGTAGGAGGTGGTGCAAAAATAGGAGGTATATCAATTGGTGGAGGTTGTGGTGGTGGTGGTGCACTAATAAAGGATGCACCCGTTACTATCTCATGATGTCTTCACTCATCAAATACTGCAGACACTGCAAACTCATGGGTGGCCCTTTTCAGGGCCTGATCATATAGTATAGTTGGGTCCTGCAGCTCTGCATCTCTACCTCTTTAAGTCCCAACCACCAGGATTGAATCCTCCTCAGCAAATTAAACTACATCGATTGACATGAAGTATCGACTGTATGAATGAGAAGATGACTGGGGAATGACCAAAACTTGGCTCTCAATAAAAGCATACCTCAGCACGTAACGTGGCCTTCTTCTCCCGAATCTAGAAATAATCGGAGCCTATACATCACTAGATTGTACAGACACCCACCCCTCAAAATCATAAATTTAGGCATACAACTCCCTAATAAACTCCATTATCTAAGCTCTTATCTCCGCCCTCATTCAAGCCTCAGCATTTTCTAAAGTCGTCTGAATCTAAGGCCGGATCTATGCATACAATATAGAAAGATGAGTCTCTACCTCAATGAGGTGGGTGGTAGTATCATCCTGTCTATCCACTATGCATTATAAGAACTCTTACGATACACCAATAATACTATAGCTGAAGGGCGGGGGTGCAATAGATGCCCCAACTAGCTTAGAAGTGGAGATTGAGGTTGAAGTAAATATAGTTGGGGGGCTCTCCCCTTCTATAGCAACAGCGGGAACATCTCGTTGCTCACTTACATCAATATCAATATTAATGTTTGGCCTATCAATATTAATGTTTGGCCTATCAATATGCTCTATCGGAGCTGATGGTCCCTCAAAATAGATTGAAATTACTATCTTAGATGCCTAAGCTTTTTGCGTAAGGATTGGGTTTGCTAGATCCTTAATCAAGCTAATATTCATCGTGCCCATCAACTCAATCCTCCTACCAATGTCAAGTATAGCTAGCACACCTACTGTATCATACAGTTGTTGGATAAGGCAAAGAAAGATGAGAGTAGTGGTCTCACCAAAGCACGCTCTTATATCTCTAATCTGTTCAGTACAACAAAGTCTATCTCCTACCCCATAAGCAAACTAGAAATCAATACGGCTTTATCCCATGTAAGAATGTAGTCCAACGCAGATGAACTCAGCCTATATTATACCAGAGTCCACTAAAATTTGGCTGCAAAATCCAATACTACCTTCTTTATTTTCCTCTTTCTCTCAATCCAGGGGACATCATCACCCAAATCAGAAATCCGGTGAGCTATCCATCTTGCCAAATCTTGCCTATACTATCTAAAATTAATGTCTCTTATGGCGCGTCTGTCCTATGTAAATCTCAATAGGAATTTAAACTCTGTAGTAGATGTTGGGACCACATACTCTGGTCTAAATAGTACTCAGCGGATGGCCACCGCAGATATATCTATTGTAACTCCTCAAACTAGAGTATGCTCTAACTGTGGTTGTCCAACTACCCTACCATCCCGAGGAGTAACCCTTTATAACATGGATTTGTAGGAGGCATAAAACTCCTGGAATAGTTTGGCTTGTAAGATCCCTAGGTTGGTTCATCCATCCCAACTTATATCGATCAAAAGAGGCTCGTAGGTCTGGTGTTCTGCTATCCCAATCAAGTCTATACTCCTCTCTACTTTGATAGAACTCTTGGTCCTACCATTCTCTAAAATAAGGTTGTCCCTCTTATATATGTGTTGAATCATCACACCATCTCTAGTTTATCTCAGCTATAGGCACAATTGAGACTATATAGAGTCAGATACAGGATCAGCCAGTGGTAATTGGAAGGTTGAGTATCCTGTGGAGGTGGTTGTGTATCGGGAGTTGAAGATAATGAAATTTTATGTGGCCCCTTAGTTGTACCCTCCTCAGAATAAGGTACAATTGGTATTGACTCACTCATCGAATTAAATGCCTCCTCTAACCTCTCCTCAGATTAGGAGCCATGGGCACTTTCCTCATCTACTAAACCAGATATGGATACAGACTCAACCGCATTTCTGGATGCTAACTAAGACTTACCTGCATCCTCTATATCATCCTTAACAGTCTTTTCTCCCTCTTTAGATAGAGGATTGTATGGTAGTGAGGACCGAGCCTTATTCATCCTTGGCCTGGAACTATTTTAAGTGTGGTCATTTGGACTCGAACTCTGCTGGTGCAAGTTAAGTGCCCGCCTGAGTTGTATTAGGGCAGACTGAATACCCAATATAGCTGCAGTAAAAGATGTTGCAGCCTCGGTCTATCTCTAAGAGTGGCCTCTGGTCCATGGGGTTGATGTTTGTTCTGGGAAATTAGGTACTCTTCCACTGCGCTCAAGTGACTCATCCAGAAGACTCAACTGTACTCCACACTTTTAGGCTGCCTTAGGTGCCATGGTACTTGAGATAGTGGTTGTTAGTGCTTGAAATAAATGAGGGAAACAACAAATTTAAAAAAAATAGAATAATAAGAATAGAGCACCTATGACCCCACCTACGGGCCGTAGGTGTCACTTACGATGGTCGTAGGTTCCCTCATAAGTGTTAGACAATGCCCTGAAACTTTAGGGCTTCAGGTCTGACACCTACGATGGCGCTTATGTGGATCATAAGTACCTTCGTAGGTACTCTTCTAAGAGTACTTCAAAATTTTCCAAATTCATCATCCCCACACAGTGTGTTGTGCATATTTAAGTTTAATTTTGCACTTAACAACATTTAGCAAGTTCAAGATCGCAGGGATTGCAACACAACCATCGGTTTTCATCTACTTTTTCAACTTTTATTTCCTTTTAGATCATGATTACATATTTCACATTCAAGAACAATGCACAATTTAATATTTTGCTCATTCTAGGCTCCTACTAAAGAGATTTTTAAGTTTTATTCATCTATCGAATATTATTAAAGCATCAATTCAAGTATTATGCTAATACCACATTTGAGTACCAGTAGGAGCGAAGAAATATACCTTAGATTCAAGTTACAAAAATAAGAAGTTGATTAGCCTGATGAAAACCCTAAGAAATATGTTGCCGTACACAAGCTAATATGGAGAGGCACCTATGGGGGTCTTAAAAGTTGTCTGGTAGGTCCACAAAGAATCATCTAATTTTCCTGTTCAATCAATAATATTGGCATTCACAGTCTTATCCAATATGGACTTGATCTCATAATTGGACACCTCAACCTACCCATTCATTTGCGGATGGTAAGGAGTAGCCACCTTATGCTTTACACCATATTTTTCAAGTAAGGTGATGTGCTATAGAAAAATAGAACTTGTGATACTTAAAACGAGGAAAATATGTAAATTTTTTGGTTAATTTATTAGATATGATGCGTTTTGGGTATGTTTTATAGGAAATTATATTTTGGATGTTAAGTTCATGAAAGGGTGAAAAAGGGTGTTTCTGGCTACTTTTTAAAGCAATTATGGATGTTTGAGATACTTTTTTGCTTATTCGTGATCAAAGCATGTTCGAAAATCAAAGAAGAGCTGAAAAAATGACTCTCAATAGTTACTAAGTCAACATGTGGACAGCAAGTGCCAGAAGTTCAAAATCCTGAGAGTTGACTTACAGGTATTTTTCATTCGGTACCTATGCCCTGTACCTAAGCTCACCCTGCTGACCTACCTCCGCTTAGGTTTAGGGCGCAAGTACAGACACGTGTGGCCACCGATCCTATTTTCTCCTATTTCATTTGGGATTTGGTTTTAGGGTTTCCTCATGTACTAAAAATACCTTTTATGAGCTTTTAAGTAGGATTTACGCACTTTTGATACTCACAAACATATTTTGATTCCAAGATTCAATTTTGATCTTGGGATTCTCTTGTATTGACTTCAGTTGATTAATTCAGTTTTGATTGTGGGTTTTTATACTTCTTATCATTATGATTTCATCTATACTTTCGATTATGAATTTTATTGATTTCTTTACAAGCATGAGCGGCTAAAAACCCATGGCTAAGGTTGTGGTAACCCTGGCGGATTGACGAAGTAGGGGAACTATTGTTGTTGATCAGAACCGATACCCATGCATGTATTGCTTTATCTTTATTATAATAGTTTTCTTAATGGGTGCACATGTTAGGATCCCGCCTAGATATTTCTACTTACTCCAAAAGAGAAGTAGTGACTGGGAAAAGAGAAAGACAACAATAATTTAGAGTTTAACTGTCAATCCACGCTGGGAAAAGATATTTTTGAGGAGGGTACCACTACCCATGAATAGCATTCAGAGATACCCCAGTCTGAGGAGGGTACAAAGCAGCCTTTCTATGATGCTTCAGTTCAGCAGAGGCAGAGTCCTAGACCCGCACATGTCTCAGATGCACCTTATAAGGAGGGACTTCTAAGGTGGTGAGTGGAAGGGATGTGGGAGATACTACACCACAAGACTACAAAGTGTATTTATAAGGATATTTAGACTGACCTATCGGAGCTGGATCAAGTACTATAGTTATGGGTGACATTTGATAGGTATCATCTAGAGTGGATGACTATACCACTTGGTTCTTACAGCTCAGCTATGGTACGGGAATTTTATGCATCCTACCGAGCTACGGTAGTTATTCCTATGTGCAGAGCTCCAAGCCTGGTGACATTTGAGAGGCAGACATATCTTGATCATACATTGGTTAGAGGGGTCAAAATTAATATTTCAACAGAGACTATCCGTAGAGTTATCTTCGGCCCAGATTACATTACTCCTGACATGACATCCAAGCAACACCTCCTTTTAGATGGTGGTACGGTCACTGTTAAGATATAGTAACCCAACTAAGTTTAGGGTCAAATCCCAAAGGAACACGTGACTTCACAGTTCTCAGTGGTTGAAGTCTATGGGCAAAATAGGAAAAGTAAATGGTGGGATTTGATTGTAGTAGTCTCAAGCAAAGAACAATATTAATCTTGGTTGAAAATAAGTCGTAGGTGAACACTAGGATTGTGTTTCCCCTTGCATCTCAGATCTGTAGGCATATCGTGCATTGCTGAACTAACCCAATACCTTGCATGCAGAATCGATAAGTTATGTACCCCTTACAGTTTTTTGGAAGAGTAGGAGGATTTCACCCTTTACCTTTTGAGTCTTAGGGTGTCACGTTACTAACCCTTATCTTGATCCCAATTAACTATTACCTTTTGAGTCTCAAGTTATTAGATAAAAGCTAACGGTCATTCACTATATTCCATTGTGCGGAACGGATCGGTAATTAACTCCTAAATTATTATTGTCTTTATATTTTCCTAGTCTACTCCTCTTTTAGAGTGACTAGCAATATCTAGGCAAGATCCTAATGTGTGCAACCGTTAAGAAATCAATCATAATGAAGATAAAGCAATGCATGCCATGGGTATTGGTTCAAATCAACAATCGCACTTCCCTACTTTGTCAATTTGTTAGGGTTTCCCCAACCCTAGCTATGGGTTTTAATTGCTTATGATGTGAAGAAATCAATAATATTCATATCGGAAAGAAAATATGAAATCACAATGATAAGATAAATGAAAACCCAAAATCGTAAATTGAATAATCAATCAAAGTCAATACACAAGAATCCCAAGATCAAAGATGGATCATGAAATCAAAATATGTCTCTAAGTTTTAAAAGTGCATAACTCCTACTAAAATGTACATAAGAGGTATTTATAGTACAAGAGAAAACTTTAAAAACAAAGGCCGGATGAAATAGAAAAAAACAAGGTCGGTAGCCACCTGCTCTCTGCACCTGCGGTTTGGCAGGGCGCGGGTGCCACCTGTGGTCTAGCACAGGGCATAGGTGCAAATCGCAGGTTGCGGATGGATAATTTTCTTCAAGTCAGATCTTGGGATTTTGACTTTCTGGTACCCGTTCTGTGTACCTACGGTCCGTGGGTTAACTTCGTAGGTGCCAGGAGTCAGTTTTTTAGCTCTTCCTGGACACTCGAACATGCATTGATCATGATCAAGCTGAAAAAATCTCAAACATCCATAATCACTCCAAAAGTGGCAAAAACACTTTTTCACCTTTTTCATGAACTTATCATCCAATACATGGTTTCCTGTAAAATATACCCAAAACTTGCATATTTTCCATATTTTAAGCATCGAAAGTGCTATATTTCTATAGCATATCAACACCCTCAACTTAGAACATTTTCATGTCCTCGAGAAATAAAAACACAACAAAATAAAAATGAGGCTTAGCTGGGAGAATCTAAGTTATTCAAGGCAGTCAGTCATCACATTAACTTCAAATCACAACATCCACTCTTATATCTCTTTTCAAAACCAACAGTGTATGAACATAAAGTAAAACAATATGACATAAAGGGATCAAGGTATGGCAATTACATTAGCAACAGATAACCACTCATATATATACAAATTACACTACCCTAACAAGTAGGTAGTTAGCAACATGACTCAAGTGCTCTCTCAACAAATATGTCTAACTTAATCATATGAAATCATGCATGTTAATGAAGGAGTGGTCAAGAGACACTCACACTCAACAAGGAGTTCCAGTCAATATATGTCAAATACCATAGGCTTTCCCTTATTTTCTTTACCTTAGCATTCAGATAGTTAAGTTAGAATCACTATAGGGCTTTTCTCGGCTTATAATGTAGGCTTGGGGGATGGTATGATATATGGACATGTGAAGTGACTAAGACTCCTTGGCACTACACTAACCTTGGGGTCTCACTTACTATCCAATTTCTTCTTTTATTCAACCTTTTTTTCTCCCTTGTTATTCTTTTATGCACATTCAGGTTGGGTGTGGTCTTTTATTCTTTTTTTTTTTTGCCTTTTCATAATTTTTTTATTTTTCTTTTCTTTCTCTACCACACCCAGTCCAACTTTTTTCTCCTATTTTATCCTTCTTCATACCCATTTTATACTACGCACCCCTATGATAGCCACCTCAACTTAGACATTTTGCCTGTGTTAAGGTACACAATGTACAAGGAGGACCTAGGCTAAAACAGGTAAATTGTAATACAAATTAGAATGTGAATGGTGAAAACCAGAAAAAATAGGCTTACAAGGCTCAAAGTAGGGACCAAGGTATATACTGGACACATGGAAGGTCATTTAGGCTAAAGTAGACTAAAATAAAAAATGGCCTATGATCCTTTCCTAACCGATTATCCTTCAACCTAGGCAAGACTAACTAGGCAAGTTCTAAATTTGACATACAAAGGGAACTAGGTAGTATCTCACACTCACATAGCACAGAGTCTATATCACCACTACTACCTATCCAGTTCATGCAATTGTTGGAAAATGGTTACAATGTCCCTAATCTAAATGCCATAACAAGATCCACAAAGTTCACATATATATACATCAACACAGTTCTAAAACATAAATTTTTGGAGGGGTATCAAAAATCAATCAAAATATGACTACTACCCTAAATACTTAAAAATCTCTTAATTACATAAAAACAACACAATACGAAGAAAAAACACAATACGACACTTAATTATCCTAGATATGTCAGTTCTACAACCATACCACAGCCAATAGGAAAAGAAGCATGGCAACAAAAACCCATAGCGGAATGGTATGCCCACCCTCAACTAAAAATTATGCATTGTCCTAAATGCGCTAAAATAAAACAAAACATAGGGAAGTGAGAACATACCTGGGACGCACTAGGTGCCCGAATCAAGAGCATCCCCAGATGGGAGCATATAAGCTGGTGGAGATGGTGGTGGTGGTGGTGGTGTACTACTGAATGATGCACCCGCTGCTATAGCATCATGCCTTTGTATATCGACGAATGTAGTCTCTAAAGAATCATGTCTGACCTTTTTAAGGGCCTCCTCCCTTGTCATAACAGGATCCTACAAATCGTGTAAGTGACCTCTCTTGGTCACAACTACTGGGACCTCTTCATCATCCTCTTCAAAATAATTCAAACTACCTCAACGCATGTGAAGGTGATATCTGTACTACAAGGGGTATCATTGAGGGAGTAATTGCTACATGGCTCTTTACAAGAGAGAGTAGCTCTGATTGTAGGATATTAAAATTCTCTCTTATCTAAACCAAATCTGGTGTACCTATCTTGGTATATCAAGATATAACCCATCTCTCTAACTCATTAATCCATGTCTAAAAATTAACACGCAGCTCAGACAGTATGGCCCTCCGAGCAGCATCCTATCTAGCCTCTTCCTACTCAAATCTAGTCCTAACCCTTGATCTCATCTGCCCAAAAAGGATAGTTATCTCGGTCTCGACAACCTTCAACTGAGCGACTCTGGCTCTTTGTCTGTCCACTAGGCTCTACAAAAACTCACTGGATACAGTAATCATACTAATCGCAAGAGCTGTATACTCAAAATTGAAGCATCTCTCTAGTCCTCTATCTCCATGTCTACACCAACACCAGCATCATCTATATGTGCCTCATCAGGCTCTGTGGAAATAGTTGGGCCCTCAGACTGGGTCTGTGATACTGCTGCCTATTGTATAGATCTCCTAGAAGTTCCTAGATATGCTAGACCCTTCATGGTCCTCATTTGCGCAATCGCAATCACAATTACCCTCTTATTAATACCTGGTAATTCAGGTACACCCACCTTATTGCATAAACTCTGGATTATACAAAGAAATCACTGGTTAGTCAATTCACCAAAGGCTCGATCATGTAACTCATACCTGAGGTTTGTAGTAAAATCAATATCATAACCAACCACCAAGCAGGCAACTAGTGCAGCTCCCTCCTATATCAATGTATTATTTAAAGCAGAGGGTAGTAGGCGGTATATAATCATCAACCACCAGAATTTGGCCTTCAGTGTCAACGGGCCCTTCATGATCACAACTTTCTCCTCAATCCATAAGGTCTTATCAGCCAGTGGTGAAATATAATCGGCTATCCACCTAGCCATCTCAACCCTCTCAACTTTGTACTCAGCATCCTGCATAATATGATAATCACGTGTAATCCTCAATCTATGGTTGCACTTAGTTATAGATACAAGAGTAATATAATTTGAGACAAATATGACTCTATGGATAGTCTCTTCTTTGATATCAACTCTGACCCCTCTGACTAATGTGTGATCAAGTTGTAGTTGTCGTGTAAATCTTATAAAGCCTAGATAATAGTGCATGAAAAGGACTACGGTGGATCTGTAAGATGCATAAAACTCCTGCACTATAGTCGGGCTATAAGAACTGAGTGGCCTAATCATCCACCCTAGCTGATACTTGTCAAATATTGCCCGTAACTGTGGTACTCGCTCTAGCCCCAGTAAGTCAATCTAGCACTCCTTATAAGTACATCATGTAGGATTGCCTAGTGATAACGCTCAATCTACAGCTCTTGTAAGAGTGTAAAGCGGTCGCTGTCAAATATATAACCCAACTGGGTTGGGTATCGATCCCACAGGGAATAGCCGGTCAATAAGTAAGCAAATATTATTAGACTTTTGGTGAAAGTCTCGTAAAAGTGGGAATTGTAACGTGCAAGTAATGTAAACAAAATAGTAAAGTAAAAACAGAAATAGCAAAGTAAACAGAAAGAGTGTTTAGTAAGATGTTAATCAATGAGAATTGAGAGTTGGGGTTATGTCCACCTTATGAGTTATACGTCTCTATTGGCTATGAGTTATGCGGAATTTAGACATGCATGTGCTTATAGAGAATTGTATTCTATGGTAAATCCAAGTGTCTTTCGACCTAACAAGGACTATTTCACTTTAACTCTTTCGAGCTTAAAGTGTGTCTAACGGTACAAAATCTCTAAGAGGTTAATCCAGTTACGGCACTAACTTTTTAACAGGGGTTGGTGCCCTATTTCCTTGACATTATCTCTTTTCCAGACATATAACTTTTCTTTCGAACAAGTTAATGCTATACTGGCGTATTCTATGCGTTTGCAACCATAAGAATTTGCATTAAGATGAAGAGAATAATGATATAAGCAGCATACGTGTCACGAATTCACAAACTCATAGCAATAGATAGTATCTCATACGGCTTCCATAACCCCAACAGAGAAGTTTAGCTACTCATGAGTACAATGGAAAACACAATAGCAATTATCATCATACCAAAATAATCTCACGATAAGTATAGGGGTAAGAATGGCGTGAATTCCTTGCTAAGTAACGTTTCTCTTATTGTGGAAATTAAGAATTGAATAGATGAATAGAAGAAGAATAAAAAGTAGAATTAATGGAAGAATTAGAAGTAGTAGTGAATGATGAGAATAATGTTGTGTTGAATGAATTATATCTAATGGAAGAAGAATGTCTCAAAATCTCTAGCAAAATAGGGTATTTATAACACCCATATCCTGTTCCTACTAAGCTACTGCATTACTTAACCCATTCATACTAGGTTACTGCATCATTATCCTAATCCTAATAAGTTACTGCTAGTCCCCAAAGTCTTTAGAATTGTTGTTTTTGCCCGGGACAGATTTTCCATACGTCACTTTTGGTCCTTGGCGTCCAAGCTTTCCCTTCTTTCTTTCGTGAAGCTTCCTTTGGCGTCAAGTTATCCATAAAATGCTGAAATCTGCATCATTTATACCTAAAAACTTGCTAATCACTTTTGTTAGCTCAATTACAGGAAAAAGAACTAAAAGTGCATGAATTATATATTTTGTCCTCAAAACTTAGCTAAAATATGGGTAAAATATAGTACTTTAGGCGTGTAAATTCGCCTATCACCAACACCCCACACTTAAAGCTTTGTTCGTCCTCGAACAAACTATCATGTCCATCTAAACATCTACTTAGGGTTTCATAGTAACAACACAAAATAGTCATCAAGACGGGCATAGCAATCATTAACAAAGAGTAGTTTTCTGATCATTACTAGAAACAATTTTAACCTCCGATATAGACTCGTGATGATGGTTAATTTGTATTCAAAAGTTAAGGCACAAAGATCCATATATGACTACCCAAAACTCATCAACCATGTGTGTCTCACAATATATTACCCATAATCACTCACAAGTATTGTATATAGTTCGATCATGGGTATAAGATTATCCTTGCTCTCACCCTCACAAAGAATTCGTATGTTGCAACTGATGACCATAGACTTGCCCTTAGTGTAATGCTCCACTAAATATCACAATGCTAAGCTCAGGATCAAATAGGTCTTTTGCTGGTTGTAATGTAGGCTAAGGGATGGGTAGGACTATTTTGGCCAGAAATAGTGACTATGTTCCTAAGCGCTTTAATACATCACATTATTCCATTAACACTTTCTTTCAAACAACCTTTCTACTTTTTATTAATCTACCACCCCTTCGCACCTCTTTTGTTATTCAATTTTGAACAGAATTTATCTTTTTGTTTTTCTATTTCTTTTCTCTTTTTTTTTACAACACACCTCTATGATAACCACTCTTTTTCGTAACAATTTCAAGTACCAATACACTCTAGGGCTTCATACTCACCCAATTTCCTCTTTTTTTGTCACATGACTTTACACTTTAAAGCACTTAGGAATTTGGGTCAAATTATGGTCTTGAAAAAAAATGGATTAGGCTTACATATGAGGCTGTCAAAGAAAATAGGCTTAAGGCTCAAAGGTAAACAATCATAGGTTGCCAAAGAAATGCCTAAATCATCTCCTAAACTCACACTCTTTATTTCGCTTTGCATACATACCAGGCAAGTTCTAGCATCAGCCACAAGCATAGAATATACTATCATCTCACACACACAAGGCACATGGTCGACTTTATTGGAAGCAATATAGACTCTTGACCCAACAGATGAAGGAATTGAACCACATAATTATCACATAATGAGTCACTATTAGAGCCTAAACGTCTCAATAGTAATGATTTTATCACAGACTCTTGTCATAATACCATGCTGCCTATCAGAACAATTTTATACAAAGTTTGTAACCGAAAAAAAAATTCTAAAAAAATTAAAACAAACAAACATAAATAAGCAAAACAAACATAAATAAGCAAATGTAGATAAGGAAGGTTAGCATTCAAATAAGAGCACCCCACACTTAGATGGGACACACTGTCCTCAGTGGAAAATAAATAAGAAGAACCTGGTTAGTCGAACTCCTCCTCTATGTCTGGGGTCATACCCCCTTCATCGGAATCATCATTGGAGTCGTCGTCATCAGAATTCTCCTCCACGTCGGAGTCTGGCATTCTTCGCTCATCATCGGTTGGCACGTCGTCATCAAGAGGTTCCTCAAAGTACACACCTACTCCACATATTTGCCTTGCATGCTCATTCATTGGGTAGTCATAATCCAATTGTTGGATCTATGTAGCAGTTGGAACACGACCTCCACTCATCATTGTAAACCGAGTCATGCCATAAAGATGGCGAAAGAAACTCTCATCCCGAGCATGTCTCTCAACAGTAGTAAGGTTGACGCCCTATGTAGATTCAGCATCTTTAACCTTTGTGAGGTCAACCTTCTTCGGGTTGTGCGGAAGCTTATGATCAGCTGGTTCCTCTTCGATGTCCTCCTTCCTCAATATTGCAATCAACAGGTTGCCAAAATTGAAGTGGGACCTCTTGTGTAGCCTAGCTTTCCGCATTGTAGATCGAATAATTGCCCCAATAATGATAGGGACATTCGTCATCAATGTGTATACCAAGCACACTATATCTCGTGTTATCTTGGTGTACTGGGTCCCTGGAATCAGACAAGAGTTGACTATTCGCAGCCATATCCTTGCTTCCCTATTCAAAGGAGCATATGGGAAGGTGTTGTGCCGACCGGTGTCCTTGTGTCTACTCCATCGAGCCATGGATCATGGTCCGCATAATGTGTGTCTAATAGCCCTGTACGGAGGTCTATTGTACAACTCCTTGAGTGGTAATGGATCAACTGAAGGCAAACCCAAAATGGAGTTGAAGAAATCCGCATTTAGTTGTAAAACTTGGCCCCGAATCTGGACTTCATTCCCTGTGGTTTTTGGTGACCAGTTGGCATATAATTCTCGTGTTAAATCGAGATTGCACTATCCTATATTTCAGAAGATGAAATCAAGATGTAACGCCATTATCTTGGCCAACATGCGCGGTTCTTTCTTTGCTAGGCTTTCTTTGTGTATCAGGTCCACATGAACATATTTTCTCTCTTTATTGTTCCTATACCACTCCTTTGCTTCCTCCTCGAGGACCCATTTAATTCCAAACATGCGGCGTGGTACTTGCATCGAGTATGATTCTCCTTGCTCTTTTCGTCCTCTTTTCTTGCCTTTTTGTGAAGTGGTTGCTTTATCTTTGCCTTGTCTTGCTTTGGGTGCCATTGTACCTGAGATTATAACGATAGTCAAGTTAGCATCATCTCGGTGGATACAATCAATAAACAGGCAGTAGTGGCACCACCCCACACTTAGTTTGTTGGCATCAACTAGTGAAGTGAAAGTTTGTCGATTACTCAGACTTCATCGATATACGTTTTAGGCGCTATATTCCAACAATAAAATCAGTGCAGTCATACTTCTTGTGACCTTGGCAACACTTTCATGATTGATATATCAAGACTTACTACATAGTGATTGAATCAAGGTATAGCATCTAGAAATAATCACAACCTCATATGTTGGTAGTCAACCATAATTCTTGTCTCGATGAACAAGTCATTCCAACATGTAAGATTTCTATAGAAAAGATTAAACAATTTTCTTGAACATGTTAATTCCGCAAAAGCATGACAGTGCATCAAAATCAAATTCAAGTTGGAAACATGTTAAGATCATTCTTACGTATTCTTTCACTCACTTAGTTGTATCACAACACATCAACCACATTCAAATCACCAATACTACTTCAAGATTTAGCGATTCATAATATGCGTAGTAGTGTAGTTCTTACGGAATATAAATGAAGAACAAAGAAGTACTTACTTGGTTGATGCCTTTGGATGATGTTCTTGCAAAGTTGAAAGAGCAAAAGGAAAATTTTTGAGAGGATTTGGAGACTATAGACGGCGCTTATGCTAGGTTTGCAATGTGTTTTTGGTCTAAGACTAAGTCTCTTATTTATAGGAGAGGCTTGGGTCGGGTTTTGACCCATTTAAAATCGGATTTGGAGACAAGAAGTGACCATAGGCGGCGCCTAAAGCTTTGCCTATGCTTGGCATAGGCAGCGACTTTTGCAAAGCATTGTTGAGCATAGGCGGCGCCTATGCCGTGGCATTGTTAGGCATAGGCGGCGCCTTTTGCATAGCATATGAGATTCAGAGACAAAAGGCATTGGCATAGGTGGCGCCTATGCTATGGCATACTCGGGAATGGGCGGCGCCTATACTATGGCATACTAGATTCCGAGAGCTTAGGCCATAGCATAGGCCTTGCCTTGTTCGTGGCCTAGTTTTACATAGGTCTAGCCTTGTTTGTTGCCTATATTTTCATAAGAAATGCCTAATCCATAGCCTTTTGCTTCTTCATTACTAACTTACCACCTTCAACATGCAATACGACCAAATCAAAATTTGGAACCAATCTCCTTGTTTACGCCTCTTGTACCTACATTTGCTCAAAGACAACAAACACAATTAGAACGATGGGTTGCCTCCCATCAAGCGCCTTAGTTTGGGTCGTGGCACGACTATTCTTTTTGGATTTTTATTTATCAAAGGCAAACACGAAATAGAATGAAAGAAAGAAAAGAAAATGTAAAACGATGGGTTGCCTCCCATCTAGCGCTTGATTTATTGTCGCGGCACGACATAGTTACCTCGAGTACTTAGACTTTGTCAGATAAGTGATGGCCATATAATTTATTGAGTCAGGAGGACCGATATAAGGTTTTACTCGTTGGCCATTCACCTTGAAGACAACACCATTATTGTCTTTCAACTCAACTACTCCAGACGAGTAGACTTGGTTAACTTTGTACGGACCAAACCACTTGGACTTTAACTTACCTGGGAATAGCTTCAATCTGGAATTGAAGAGTAGTACCATATCATCCTTTTGAAAGTTTCGTTGAACAATCTGCTGATCATGATACTTTTTCATCCGCTCCTTGTATAGGTCTGATCTTTCATAAGCATGTAGTCGGAATTCATCCATCTCGTTCAGCTGCTCCAATCTCAGATTCATTGCATCATCCCAATTCAAATTGAATCGCTTCAATGCCCATAATGCTTTATGCTCGAGCCCAATGGGTAAGTGACAAGCCTTTCCATAAACTAGTTGGTACGGGGATATGCCAATTGGCTTTTTGAATGCAGTCCTATAAGCCCATAGTGCATCGTCCAGCTTCCGAGACCAATCTTTCCTATTAGCATTTACCGTCTTTGCAAGGATTTGGTTGATCTCTCGATTGGAAACCTCTACCTGCCCATTAGTTTGTGGGTGATAAGGTATGGCTACCTTATGTTGCTTGACACCATATTTTGCCAACACGGATTTGAATAACTTGTTGCAAAAGTGAGATCCTCCATCGCTTATGATAGTACGTGGTACTCCAAAGCGGGAGAAGATATTCTTCTTCAAAAATGCTACAACACGCTTTCCCTCATTGTCGGCCAATGCTACTGCTTCCACCCATTTTGAAACATAATCTACAGCGACTAGGATGTATTTCATTCCGAACGAATTTATGAATGGACCCATGAAATCAATACCACATACATCAAAGAGCTAGACTTCAAGAATTTTCGACATGGGCATCTCATGGTGTTTTAAAATCGCACCTTGTCTCTGACATTGGTCACATCTTATCACAAATTCACAGGCATCTCTAAATATCGACGGCCAATAATATCCACTTTGTAATACCTTTCTTGCTGTCCGATTACCTGCGTGATGTCCTCCAACTTGGGAAGTGTGACATGCTTCCAATATATTAGGCACCTCTACATGGGATATGCATCGCCGGATAACACCATCCGCGCATCGTCGAAACAAATATGGCTCATCCCAAAAGTAGTGTTTTACATCATGCATAAACTTCCTCTTTTGATGGAAAGATAAATTTGCAGGTATGACATTACTTACCATAAAATTCGCAAAGTCGGCATACCATGGTAACTTTTCCATTATCGTGGATAAGATCTCCTCGTCAGGGAATGCATCATCAATCTCGATTTCAGGCTACGCCATATGCTCGTTCTCAAGTCTAGATAGATGGTCAGCCACTTGGTTCTCGCAACCCCGTATCTTTTACCTCGAAATCAAATTCTTGCAGCAACAATACCCATCAAATTATCCTCGCCTTTGCGTCCTTCTTCGTCATTAGGTATCTCAGAGCTGTATGGTCTGTATGAACGATCACTTTGGTTCCCAACAAGTAAGCACGAAACTTCTCAAAAGCATACACAACCACTAAGAGCACTTGTTCTATGATAGTATAGTTCTTTTGGGCTTCGTTAAGGACCTTGCTCGCATAATAGATAGGATGGAATAACTTTTCCCTTCTCTGGCCAAGTACAGCGCCCAAAGCTACCCCACTGGCGTCACACATGACTTCAAACGGTAGGGACAATCTGGAGCTACCAAAAGTTTGCATAATGGACTAGCAATTTTGGAGAAGTCTTTGACGAACCGCCGATAGAAACCTGCGTGCCCGAGGAAACTATGAACTCCCTTCACGGAAATTGGAGGTGGTAGCTTCTTGATAACTTTAATTTTAGCTCGATCAATCTCAATTCCTCTTTTGGAGATTTTGTGCCCAAGAACGACGCCTTCCTTAACTATAAAGTGGCACTTCTCCCAATTTAGCACTAGGTTGAATTCTACACATCTTTGCAACGCCATACTCAGGTTTACCAAACACGATTCAAACGACTTGCCCACAACTGAAAAATCCTCCATGAATACCTCCAAAGTATCTTCAACCATATCAGAAAAGATGGACATCATACAACGCTGAAAGGTGGCTGGTGCGTTACATAGCCCGAATAGCATACATTTAAAGGCAAACATACCATATGGGCATGTGAACGTTGTCTTCTCTTAGTCTTCGGGGGCAATACAAATCTGATTATAGCCAGAATAACCGTCTAAGAAACAAAACCAGCCTTTTCCCGCTAATCGATCAAGCATTTGATCCATGAATGGCATTGGAAAGTGATCTTTGAGCGTCCATGAATTCATTTTTCGGTAGTCCATGCATACTCTCCATCCGATGACGGGTCTGAGTGGAATAAGCTCATTCTTCTCATTCGCTACTATCGTCGTGCCTCCTTTCTTGGGAACACATTATACTGGGCTTACTCATGTACTGTCAGAGATTGGATACACTACCCCTGCATCTAACCACTTAATAATTTCTTTCTTCACCACTTCATGTATAGGTGGATTTAGACGCCTTTGATGCTCAATAGTGGGTGTGCAAGTTTCTTCAAGCTGAATCTTGTGTGTACAAATCCCAGGTGGGATACCAATAATATCAGCGATGGTCCAACCAATGGCTCTTATATACTTCCGTAGAATAGCAATGAGAGATGCACTTGATGCTCACCCAAATCTGCCGCCACAATGACTGGAAATGTGTTTCCGCTTCCTAAGAATGCATACTTTACATGGCTAGGCAGCTTTTTCAATTCTAACGTGGGTGGCTCTTCAATAGATGGTTTAGCTGGTGGTGTGGGTCAATTTTTTAGATCAAGGTCCAGCTTTTTGGGAGCATGAGGATATGATCCAAATCCTATTAGAGCATCAATAGTCTCTTCATAATTTTCAGCATCCTGATGCTCAACATTCATGAGCACAACAGCCAATGGGTCATCAATAATTTGCTCCTCTTCAAGTAATTCTTTCTCATCATCAAAGTAAACATCAGCCACCGAGAATACGCTCAGCTCTTTGGGTTGCTTCATTGATTTACACACATCAAAGCGAACTACTTCGTCATTTATCCGAAATAAAAGCTCATTAGCTCTTAAATCAATAAGCACACTTCCTGTTGCAAGGAAAAGACGCCCTAAGATTATGGGAACTTCTGAATCTGCCTCACAATCCAAAATAACGAAGTCTGTCGGAAAGATGAATGAAGAAACCTTTACCAATACATCACATAGAATACCAACAGGTCATTTTACCGACCTATCCGCCATTACGAGCCTCATATTGGTTGGAGTAGGATCACCCAACCCCAACTTTTTGTAAATAGATAATGACATCAAATTGATGCTGGCTCCTAAGTCGCATAATGCCTTGGCAAAATTTAAAGAACCAACTGTGCATGGAATAGTGAAAGCACCGAGGTCGGCCTTCTTCTGAACTAGTGATCGGGTAGCAATTGTACTGCAATGATGCACAGTATCTTTCAACTCATAGCTTGCTGCCCGCTTCTTTGTCAAAAGATCTTTCATAAATTTCGCATACCCAGGCATTTGTTCTAGTGCCTCCACCAATGGAACATTTATGGTCAGCTGCTTTAACATCGTCATGAATTTGCTGAACCTTGTATCATCCGCAATCTTCTTCAATCTTTGAGGAAAAGGTGGTGGTGGAACTGGGATTGTTTTCTCCACAGCTTTCTTCTCCTCTTGCTTCCGTATTTCAGTCTTTTCAGGCTGCAATATACTTGGTGTGACATCATGAATGTCGTGGTTGGCTTCTACTGCGTTTTCTCCATTAGCCTTATCATCGTTGTCCGCTACATCGTCGACCACTTGCTTGCCTTTGGATGAAGTTTCCAGCACCTTAACACTTCACGTAGTAATAGCCATGCATGATCCATCATTCCTTGGATTTTGCACAGTGTCGCTAGGTAAAGTGCCAATCTTTCTTTGATTGAATGCTGCGGAAAGTTGGCTCAATTGCTGCTCTATTTCCTTTATTGAAGTGGAATGTGAGTCAACCAATTGCTTCATTGAGGACAAATCATTTATTACCTCCGTTACTCCCGCGCTGGTTGCTTCCACTCCTTTCAACAGTTTAGCCATCACATCTTCCATATTTCCAAAACCAGATGTAGCGGCGTCACGTCTTCCTGGGGGAACATACAAACCACTCTTGTCATTCTTGTTCTTCTAACTACCTTGGTCCTTGTTTCCAGATTTATCATAATAGTTCCGACCTTGGTTTCCTTGGGTATTACCTCAGAAACCTCCCTGATTGTTTAAGTAGTTGGCCTCTTCTTTCGAATCAGATTCGTCTCTTCCTTTTGACGCAACAGCTTTGACTTTTTCGGTCTTCCCTGATAAGAGATGCTTTGTAAGGATCCACTTGTGTTTTCAGGTGCGCCATATCTTGATCACGTTCTTCTTCTCTTCTTCTTTGGTCTGCAGTCATGCCAATAGATAAAGTGGGGCTTGCTACCTCAGATTCCCTGGTATGCCAGGCTTTACTTTGCTTTGTCATCAGGTCTAGCATATTGCTTGCCTGACCAAAGGTGAGGTCCATAAAAGATACTCCAGCCGCATTGTCCACCACTGGTTTAGTTATTGAATTCAAGGATCTGTATAGTATCTCCATTAGGTGAACATTGGTCATATGGTGGTTTGGGCAACGCATTAGCTTCGTCTTGAACATCTCTCATGTTTCATGAAGAGCTTCGGTTGGAAGCTGTCGAAAGTTGCTGATTTCATCTCTCAATTATGCTCTTTTGGATGGCGGAAAGAATCTTTCTAGGAAAGCGTCTTTCAACTGCCTCCAATTAGTGATAGAATTAGGAGTCAGCCCGTTAAACCATAGAGTTGCCTCCCCAGATAGAGACAATGGAAATAGGCGCAATCGAATTGCATTCTATCCAACGCCAGGATTGTTGAATGACTTGCATGTAGAAATAAAGTTGATCAGATGCATATTCGGATCATCGCCTGCTAGTCCACCGAATAATCCCTTGAGTTGCAATAACTGAATCATGGTGCTTGTGATGTTGAACTTGGCTCCTGGTGCCAATGGTGGAGGAATAATGGCTCCTGTGGCTCCGGCTCCATCAAGATCATCATCATCATCGTCGAATGCTGGTTGTACGGGTCGGCGTTCATGCCTAAACATAGCTTGACGATCTCTTCTGTTAGCAGGTGTTGTTATCTCAGCATCACGCCTTGGGTTTAGTAACTCGTCATCACCTAGGTCCTCATCGTCAGGATTTATCACTCGTCCAGGGTTATCAATATTCTGTTGATGCACTTGAGCGACTGCTAGAGCAGCTAGTCTCGCCTGTTCCTGTTGAGCAGCCATCCTTTCAATTTCGTGTTGTTCCTCCATTCTGCCAATACGTTATGGTTCAGGATTGATAGGTAATAACGGTTCACCAGAACTTCGAGTATGGGGCATGCACTGAATAAAAACCTGCAGAAAACAAAAACAAAAACTAAAAGTAAAAGTACGAGAATCTTTGACCAAAGGGTCTAGTAATTATCACAAACTTAGTTGACAACTGTATTCCCCGGCAACGGCGCCAATTTTTGATAACGCTCAATCTACAGCTCTTGTAAGAGTGTAAAGCGGTCGCTGTCAAATATATAACCCAACTGGGTTGGGTATCGATCCCACAGGGAATAGCCGGTCAATAAGTAAGCAAAGATTATTAGACTTTTGGTGAAAGTCTCGTAAAAGGGGGAATTGTAACGTGCAAGTAATGTAAACAAAATAGTAAAGTAAAAATAGAAATAGCAAAGTAAACAGAAAGAGTGTTTAGTAAGATGTTAATCAATGAGAATTGAGAGTTGGGGCTATGTCCACCTTATAAGTTATACGTCTCTATTGGCTATGATTTATGCGGAATTTAGACATGCATGTGCTTATAGAGAATTGTATTCTATGGTAAATCCAAGCGTCTTTCGACCTAACAAGGACTATTTTACTTTAACTTTTTCGGGCTTAAAGCGTGTCTAACGGTACAAATTATCCGAGAGGTTAATCCAGTTACGGCACTAACTTTTTAACAGGGGTTGGTGCCCTATTACCTTGACATTATCTCTTTTCCAGACATATAACTTTTCTTTCGAACAAGTTAATGCTATACTGGCGTATTCTATGCGTTTGCAACCATAAGAATTTGCATTAAGATGAAGAGAATAATGATATAAGCAGCATACGTGTCATGAATTCACAAACTCATAGCAATAGATAGTATCTCATACGGCTTCCATAACCCCAACAGAGAAGTTTAGCTACTCATGAGTGCAACGGAAAACACAATAGCAATTATCATCAGACCAAAATAATCTCACGATAAGTATAGGGGTAAGAATGGCGTGAATTCCTTGCTGAGTAACGTTTCTCTTGTTGTAGAAATTAAGAATTGAATAGATGAATAGAAGAAGAATAAAAAGTAGAATTAATGGAAGAATTAGAAGTAGTAGTGAATGATGAGAATAATGTTGTGTTGAATGAATTATATCTAATGGAAGAAGAATGTCTCAAAATCTCTAGCAAAATAGGGTATTTATAACACTCATATCCTATTCCTACTAAGCTACTGCATTACTTAACCCATTCCTACTGGGTTACTGCATCATTATCCTAATCCTAATAAGTTACTGCTAGTCCCCAAAGTCTTTAGAATTGTTGTTTTTGCCCGGGACAGATTTTCCATACGTCACTTTTGGTCCTTGGCATCCAAGCTTTCCCTTCCTTCTTTCGTGAAGATTCCTTTGGCGTCAAGTTATCCATAAAATGCTGAAATCTACATCATTTATACCTGAAAACTTGCTAATCACGTTTGTTAGCTCAATTACAGGAAAAAGGACTAAAAGTGCATAATTATATATTTTGTCCTCAAAACTTAGCTAAAATATGGATAAAATATAGTACTTTAGGCGTGTAAATTCGCCTATCATCACCTAGATCCCACACATGGCTATCAAGATCATATATATGTCGCATCTTTTCCACACATCACCTTAGATGCTCTTCTTTATGAGGTGCATCTAGGGCATGTGCGAGTACAGGTGTCTGTTCTTGTTGTGCATCATGGGAATCCTGTGTTGTACCCTCTTCAGACTAGGTTACCTTTATCTGTTGTGTGTGAGTGGTGGTACCCTTCTCAGATTTGGGCACCACTGAAGACTGCTCCTGCTCAACCTTATCAGAAAAATCCTGGGACCCCTCCTTAGACTGAGGGTCCTAAGCAACCAGTGATGTAGCCTCAGACTCTGTATCCTCATCATCATCATCAGGTGAAGGAGTATGTGGTGGTGATATCTTGAGTAGCCTAGCAACTCTGTTCTCTTGTGACTCTGTGTGTCACCGTAACTGCAGCATCCACACGATACTACCTCAGATACTCCTCCACTGAACTACTAAGCTCGGGAGACTCTGTCCGTCTCTTTAAAGTACTGACCTTCTTCACTTTAGGTGTCATATGAGACTAAAAAATCAACTGTCAGTTTACCACAAAAGTGAGGGATTTTTCCTCAATTTTCACACACCTATAACCTATTTGAAATCGCAACAAGTCCAATGTATACACACTAATAAAGAATCATGAATTTTAAATCAAACAAACATGCTCAACCTATGGTATTACTTTCTTTCATTCAAGTTCAACTTCCAGTTAGTGCCTAAACTTAGAACTTTAGCTTAAAAAAGGGCCTTACATTTATGATTTTAGGCTACTTCAAGGCTCCCTCATACAAGAATGATAGTTTCTATATATTTTTTAGTGAACTACACATATCAACTTGTTTTAACAATAGATAAACCAATACATAACCATTAGGAGCCAAGAAAGTTACCTCTTATATGAAAATCCAAAAAAGAATAATAAAGAACTCAAGCAAAACCAAGGTTGAAACTTGTTTTTAGCGTGTTGGGACAAGTTGGTATCTCAAACAAGTGTCGAATTAACCTTTTCTTAAGTGTGAATTTGGTTTATGGTTTAAGTAGGAAGTTTGAATTCAAAGAAAAAAGTAAAGTTTTGAGGATAAGAATGAGTTAGAATGAGGGTAAGAATATTTTTATATAGGTGGGGGGCTGCTTTAAATCATATTTAAATATTGGTGGGCTCAAAATTTTAATTAAAAAGTGGGCCCATAACTTGACCTACCTGCGGCACATACCCGCGCCCTATACTCGCAATTGGGTCCTGGGCACAGGTAGCACTTGCAGCCCGCAGGTGTTGGGCCAAAATCTTTGGCCCACTTTTATGCAACCCAAACTTGGCATATTGACTATTTTCTAGATAATTATGGTCTTACAACCTAGGATTTAGGTCCCAAAAGTAAAATTAGATGCCAAAGTCCGCAACTTACCATTTCTCATCCTCAAAATTTCAACGTTTTAATTTATTACTTCAACTTACTGTATGGGACTTGTGTCCATGATGGGCTAATCACACAGTTCTCTTACCTGGAAATTGATGAATATAGCAATACTTATCATATTTCGGGTAAGGTTTGAAAATTAAAAACCTGCAAAAAGACAAAAAGAATAAAAATTTGAATACTAAAATAGTGGATTGCCGCCAACTCAGTGCTTCATATAACATCATTGGATGATGTAGCTATGTTGGTTACTCAGACTTCTCCAATAAGCCCATGGGTTCCCCCCATGCAGCTCTTGATTTAACATCACGGCACAAAGCGGGTATCTTTACTACTCAGAACTCATCAAGATACCCATAGGAATATCCTCCAGGGTCATCAATACAATCAATCACCGACACTACCCTCATGCTGCTTAGCTACTTCATTGACTTTCAAATGTTGAATGTCACCTCCTCACCGTTAACTCTGAATTTTAGCTCACCATTTTCCATGTCAACCACAGGTCTACCTGTGGCTATGAATGGTCTTCCCAAAATAATGAGCATCTCAGTGTCAACTTCACAATCCAAGAAGACAAAGTCAACCAAAAAGGTAAAGTTATCTACCCTTAAGATCACATCAAAAGAGATTCCCACAGGCTTCTTCACTGTGCAATCAGCCATCAATAGCCGCATTGAATATAAGCCTAGTTGCTTGAATATGGCCAGCGAAATCAAATTAATGTTAGGCCTTAAATCATACAAGGCTCGGGAAAGTCTGGATGACCCAATAGTACATAGTATAGTAAACGCTCTGGGATCACCTTTTTTCTATGGCAAGAACGTAGTCGTGACTGCACTGTAGTGGTGCATACCATCAACATCCTCAAAATTCACTTCTTTCTTCCTTATGACCAACTTTTTTATGAACCTGGCATATCTAGGCATCTACTCTAATGCCTCGAGAAGAGGTATGTTCAAGCTCAGTTCTCTCAGCATCTCAATGAACTGCTTGAACTTATATTTCTCTTTCGTCTGCCTCAGTCGTTGAGGAAAAAGTGGGGGCGGTCTTAAAATCTGTCTCCCTTCTGGCGACTAGACCTTTACCTTTTTCTTCAGCAACTGTACCTTTATCACTTGTTACCTTCTCAGACTCAACATCAGGTATCTCATCATTAATAACTTCAACAGTAGGTAGTGGGGGATCCATAGTAGTGACACTAGTCCTCGTGTAATATCAAGTACGTGACCATCATTTCTTGAATTTTTCACTGTGCTACTCGAAAGGGTACCTAACTACCTCTAGTTTATAGTTGCTGACAACTGCCTAAACTGGTGCTCCTACTACTTGATAGCAGTGGCATGTGACTCAATCTTCTGGGTCAACTCTGAAATATTGCCTTAATCTCCTTAAGGCTGGTCTCTCACTTTATTGACACTCCATTAGTTTAGACAGCATCTCTTTCATTTTGGATTATGCAGTGCATTTTCTAGGTGGAATATACCTATCTCTCTTCTCTTTGTAGTCATCCTTCTTTCTCCAGTCACCATCTTCCCCTCTTCTATGATATTTATGTATATCATAATAGTTTCGGCCTTGGTTCCCTTGTCCTTGGGCTTAGAAACCCGCCATCTAATGATCCAGATAATTATCTATCTCTTCCAATTCTGACACATACGCTTTGGAAGCTGACCCCTATTTTGTTACCTCATTCACTTTCTCTAAATTAGACACTACAAACTGTTTTGCTAGCACCTCTAAATCAGTTTTTACTAATGCCATTTCTTATGTTATTGTATTATCAGTTGCTCTCTAGTCGTAGGAAGCACCAATAGCATAAGTACTAGATCCCCTCTCAACCTCCCAAGTTTGCCACCCTTGTTTAGTGAGTGAGATCTGATCTAACATCTTTGATGATGCCTCCCATCGTAATCTCATAAAATCTTCTCAGAGATGGTATCCTCCACGGCTTTGGAGCTGATGGTCAGGGCTCTGTAAAATATCTCTGACAAGCTCGTCCCTAATAACTAATGATTTGGCACCATGTTTGGCTTCTTCTTAAGCCTGAACAAAGCCTCATGCATGGACTCTGGCTGCAACTGCCTGAAAGAATAGATCTCGTCCTTCAGCTGCAACATCCATGATGGAAGAAAGAACCTATTTAAGAATTGCCTGCATAACTCATTCCAAGTCGTGATAGAGCCTCTAGGCAATTCCCCTAACCATAAAGATGTTTTTCCTATAAGTGAGAAGGGAAAAAGCCTCAATATAATTACTTCCTGATTTACCCCTAGATTGGTATACGCGGTGCAGATCCCAAGGAAATTTGTAAGGAGCTAGTTTGCATCATCGGTAGAAAGACTTGCAAACACACCCTTCAAATTAAGAAGTTGGATTATGGCATTCTTAATGTCAAATTTGATACCTGGGGGCAAAATAGGAGGTATTATGGCTCTAGTCTCGGTCAACTCAACATATCCAGATCTTTTTCATCATCTATGTATGGGTATATGTACTAATATGCTAGGATTACTTAAACACAAGCACCTCTAGCTCTGTTCTAATTTCCACCGACTGTTGCTCGGCAGTCAGTTGCTTCTCTCTGCTCAGCTAGCTCTGCCTTTCTAGCTATAATAGGGCACAGGTACAGACTGCAGGTTGCAGATAAATCACTTCCTCTAAGTCAGCTCTCAAGATTTTGACTTTCTGGTACCCATTTTGTGTACCTGCAGTCCGTAGGTCCTACCTGCGTTCCATGGGTCAACGTAGTAGGTGTCGGGAGTCTTTTTTTAGCACTTCTTTATACTAGAACATACATTGATCATAATAATGCCAGAAGACATCCCAAACATCCATAATCACTCCAAAAGTGGCCAAAAATACCTTTTTCACCTTTTATACAAACTTATCATCCAAAATATGGTTTTCTGCAAAACAAACCTAAAACAGATCATATCTATAAAATAGCCTCAGAAACTTGCATATTTTCCATATTTTAAGTAGCAAAAGTGCTATATTTCTAAAGCACGTCATTCTGCATCTACAGCTGAGTGTGACCACAGACTGAAGGTCATATGTGATCGACATATCATGTAGGAGGATGATCACTGATAAGAGAAGGTAATATAGCTAGGTGGATATCCAATTATATTTCATCTTTGGGTGATGCGACCCTATGGATTGAGGGGCATGGTATGATCATGAAAAGCCTATTGACATGTACGGCCAAGTTTTGGTGGTTACTGATCAGATACCAACTGATACCCACTGCTTTGGATAATACATTGACATGGGAGGGAGTAGCTCTGGTTTCTTGTTTGATGGCTGGATATGTTGTTGATTTTGTCATCATTATACCGCATGAGTTACATGACAGAGCATTTGGGGAGTTGACTAATCTGTCATTACCCTACATAATTTAGAGGTTATGTGATTAGGTCGGCGTGCCTAAGATGCTGAGAGTAGAGGAGAGGGTACTTGCGACGGCAACTGTACAGATAAAGACTATAAAGGATCTAGAATATCCATGCCATTCTAGGAGATCGAGAGAGTAGACAGAAGTATCACAGGCCCAAACTGAGGGCCCAGCAGTTTCCATAGAGGTTGCTGAGGCACATCGAAGTGATGTGGGTATTAGTATTGATATGGATATAGGAGAGTAGTGAGAGGTTCCAGAATCTAGTACACAAGGTGAGGAGACACCGGCTACTTCCTCTTCATCCCTAACTTTGACCTCAGAGCCTGTGGGTATACCTTTAGAGCCTACTCTCCCATCGACTATAGCTCCCCATTCAGGTATGATTACTATATATACCAATTTTTGCAAAGCTTAATGGATAGTTAGAGGGCCACCGATTCTAGTTTAAGGGTTGTTGAGACCAAGATGACTACCCTCTATGAGTAGAAAAGATTAGGGGTTAGGACTAGATTTGAGCAGAAAGAGGCTCGATAGAAGGCTACATAGAGAATTGCACTATTAGAGCTAAGTGCCGACGTCCAGACATGGCTTGATGAGTTTGAGAGATGGGTTACAACCCGATCACAAAGACAAATACACCATATCTATCCCAGATGAGAAAGGAGTTTGATATATTACGAGTAGAGGTATGCTCTCTCAGTGAGAGCTATGTAGCAGTCACTCCTTCGGTTATACCTCCGGTGGTCCAGATATCACCTTCATGCACACTGAGAAAATTTGATTTCTTTGTGAAGGATGTTGAGAAGGTCCCAACAGTTGGGGTCAAGAGAGGTCACATAGACGACTTACAGGATCTTGATTTGCTATATGACTAGTCCAGTAAAAAGGCCAGACATAATTTGATGGAGACTGCATATGTCGATAGGTAGAGGCGTGCATCTATAATAGTGGGTGCATCATCTATTAGTGCAGTGCCGCCACCACCTCCTCCACCAACTAATAAGCCCTCATCTAGGAATGCTCATGATTTGGGCGCCTAGTGCATCCTAGGTATGTTATCACTCCCCTCTATTTTACTTTATTTTAGCACATTAAGGATAGTACATAGTTTTTAGTTAGGGGTGGACATACCATGCCACCGCAATTTTTATCGTCATACTTCTTTTCCCGTCGACCGTGTTAGGGTTGTAGAACCGGCATGTCTAGGATAATTTTGTATCATATTATGTTTTATTTAGTATTATATTTTGTTTTTGTGTAATTAGGAGATTTTTAAGTATTTAGGGCAGTAGTCATGTTTTGATTAATTTTTTATAGCCCTTCAAAATTTTGTGTTTTAGAACTGTGTGAATGTATATGTGTGTGTGAACATTATGGATCTTGTTATGGCATTAGAATTAGGGACATGATAATTGCTTGCTAACAATTGCATGAACTGTATAGGTAGTAGTTGGTAATATTGACTCTGTGTCATATGTATGTGAGATACTACCTAGTTCTCTTTGTGTGTTGAATTCAGAATATACCTGATTAGTCTTGCCTAGGTAGAAGGATAGTCAATTAGGAAAGGATCATAGGTCGTTTTTTATTTTAGTCCACTTTTAGCCTAAATGAACTTCTATGTGTGAATTGTATCCCTTGATCCCCATTTTGAGCCTTATAAGCCTGTTTATCTTGTTTCACCATTCTCCTTCCCATTTATATTGTAATAAACCTGTTTTGGCCCTGTTACTCCAAAGATATTGTGCACCTTAACTCAGGCAAAATACCTAAGTTAAGGGTGGTTATCATAAGGGTGCCTAGTGTAGAGTGGGTGTGTAGAAGGGTGAAATAAGAGAAAAAGTTAGTAAGGCTGAGTGTGGCAGAAAAAGAAAAGAAAAATTGTAAAAAAGCAAAAAATAAAGAATAAAGGATCACACCCAACCTGAATGTGCATTAAAGAATAAAAAGGGAGAAATAAGGGTGGAATAAAAGAAAATTGACTAGTAAGTGAGACCCCAAGGTTAGTGTAGTTCCAAGGAGGCTTAGTCACTTGATATATCCATATGTACCATACGATCCCCCAAACCTCTATTACAAGCCGAGAAAAGTCCTATAGTGATCCTAACTTGACTATCTAAATGCTAAGGTAAAGAAAATAAGGGCAAGCATATGGTATTTGGTGAACATTGATTGGAACTTCTCTTCTGAGTGTGAGTGTCTCTTGACTGTCCCTGCATTGACATGCATTATTTCATATGAGCTAGTGGGAGATCCTTGTAGTGAGGGCACTTAAATCATATTGCTAGTTATCTGCTTGTTCGGGTAGTGTAACTTGTATATAAGAGTGGTTATTTGTTGCTAATGTAATTGTCATACCTTGATCCCATTGTGTCACATTGTTGTGCTTCATATTCATACATGGTTGTTTTGAAAAGTGAGATATGAGGGGGATGTTGTAATTTGAGATTAAAGTGATGACTGATTGCCTTGAATAGCTTAGATTCTCCTAATTAAGCATTGTTTTTACTTTTGTTGCGTTTTGTTGCGTGAGGACATGCAAACGTTCTAAGTTGAGGGTGTTGATGTGTTATAGAAATATAGCACTTTTGATGCTAAAAATGTGGAAAATATGCAAGTTTCTGAGGTTATTTTGTTAGATACGATGCGTTTTGGGTATGTTTTGTAGGAAATCATTTTTTGGATGCTAAGTTCGTGACAAAGGTGAAAAAGGTGTTTTTAGCTACTTTTTGGAGCAATTATGGATGTTCGGGACACTTTTTGACTTGTTCATTATCAATGCATGATTGAGAGTCAAAGAACGGTTGAAAAGATGACTCCCGACACTTACTAAGTCAACGTATGGACCGAAAGTAGGCAAAGCAAGTGCCAAAAATTCAAAATTCCGAGAGCTAACTTGCAGGATTTTTTCATTCGGTACCTGTGCCCTGTACCTGTGCTCACCCTACTGACCGCTGGTACTACCTGCGCCCAGGATCAGGAGCAAGTACAGACCATATGTAGCCACCGACCCTGTTTTCTTCTATTTCATTCCGGCTTTGGTTTTAGGGTTTTCTCATGTACTATAAATACCTTTTATGTGTTTTTAGTAGGAGTCCTGCACTTTTAAATTTGATTTTGATCTTGGGATTCTCTTGTATTGACTTCAGTTGATTAATTCAGTTTCAGTGTTGGGCTTTTAAAATTCTTATCATTATGATCATCTATGCTTTCAATTATGAATGTTATTGATTTCTTCATAAGCATGAGCGGCTAAGAACCCATAGCTAGGGTTGTGTAAACCCTGGCAGATTAACGAAGTAGGGGAAGTGTTGTTATTGTTCTGAACTGATTCCATGCATGTATTGATATTTTTCTTAATGGGTGCACACATTAGGATCCCGCCAAGATATTGCTACTTACTCTAAAAGAGGAGTAATGATTAGAAAAAGATAAAGACAACGTTAATTTGGAGTTTAACTGACGATCCACGCTTCTAGGTTCTATCGAAGTAAGATGGTTAGATTTCATCTAATAAATAGATACTCAAAAGGTAATAGTTAACTAGGATCAAGATAAGGGTTAGTAAGGCGACATTCTGAGACTCAAAAGGTAAAAGGTGAAATCCTTCTGCTCGTCCAAAAGACTGTAGAAGGTACATAACTTACCGATTCTGCATGCGAAGTATCAAGTTGTTTCAACAAAACACAATAGGCCGACGGAATCGAGAATCCAGGGGGAACACCATCTTGGTGTTCACCTATAATTGCTTATAACCAAAGTTGATATAATTACTTGCTCGAGATTACTACACAAAATCCCCCATTTACTTTTCTAGTTCTGCCCACTGACTGCTGAATGATTCCACGTGTTCCCTTGGGATTCGACCCCAACCTTTATTGGATTACTATATTTTGACAACGACTGTATAATCTTCTGAGAGGAGGTGTAGTTAGGATGTCATTATACGGCCTTAAATAGACGATTATAGAAGAGAGACCCATTATCACTAATAATAGCATGTGGAGTGCCAAATCAAGAAAAAATATTCTTTTTCAAAATGCAGTGATACTTATACCCATATTATTGGGAAGCGCAACTTCCTCCACCCACTTAGAAACATAGTCAACCACCACAAGAATATACTTCATCCCATAGGAGCTCACAAACGGATCCATGAAATCAATTCCCTATAGGGGTGGGCATGGTATGGTACTGTACGGTATTTCAAAACTTTGGTACGGTAATTTTGGTATCGGTTTTTAAAAATATTATACCATTACCATACCATATTAATTCCACATGGTTTGGTATTTTGTTGTATGGTAATCGGTAACCATGGTTTGTTTAACTTTGACAATATATACTCATATACTAGAGTAGTATTACTTCGACTTTTCAAAAGCATGTATTAATTGTATCATGAAAATGCATTACACATGTAGAAATATTGAAAAATAAGCACAAACAATTCCTTTTATTAGCAAATTACACCAAAAAAACATTTCAATCAAGATAGAGTAGCGAAAGTTTCAATGTCTAAACATTTTTATGCTAATACTAAGTATTTCTTTTTTTTTGTATATATATATATATATATATATATATATATATATATATATATATATATATATATAAAAGTTACTTATGTAACTATATATACTTCGGCATGGTATTTGATATTTTGGTATGTCATTTGTAAATACCGTATACCATACCATATGCAAAAAAAAATTAAAATGTATACCATATACCATACCAAATAACATAATACCAAAAACCACAGTATCAAAAATTTTGATTCGGTATGGTAAGTCGGTATATACCATACCATGCTCACCCCTAATTCCCTACACATCAAACAACTCTAACTCTAAGATAGGTGTCATGGGGAGTTTATGTTTTTGGGAAATATTACATTACCGCTGACACTGATCACAGGCTTGAGAAAATAGGATTGGAATGTGAGGTTTGTAAGAACTCAGAAATCATTCCATAGGATTCAAATATTACATAGGAATCACAATTTTTCCATTATAGCATTGATGGAACCTTTTCAAGGTATTAATCAAATTCAAAAGTATAAAAGAAAGTTGGGAATACTATATGTTAACTACAACCAGAATGGGAATATATGGATTTTCTTTGTCTAAGTGTAGCAAAGCAAGCTTTGGTGATATTTTTAAACAGTTGCAAATTAGGAGGAAATTGTCAAATTAAAGAAGAGGTTTTTGAAGAAAATCCTACTATAGAGAATAGAATGGTGCTTCATAGAGCTCAAGCAGAATTGAAGAGATATATTTATTTTGAAAAAGAGTTTTGGAAGCAGAAAGTTGGGTTTTAATGGTTCTCAGAAAGGGAAAGGAACACAAAAAATTTTTATAGTTTGGTCAAAGAAAGAAGAAAGAGGTTAAATATTCAAAAAATAAAAGCAGTAGATGTACAGTTGATTAAAGAGGCTGATATGGAAGCAAATAAAGTTGTTGCTTTCTTTCAAGAATGATTTTCTAGATGAAGCAATGATGCAAAATTGTCTTGGTTGGAACATCACAAAACTGGTAGCTGATAAGGTAAATAATATTATCAATGCACATCCCATATTAGAAGAAGTAAAATTAGTCGTCTTTGAATTGAATGGTAAAAGTACATATGGGATAGATGGTTTACAGGGCTGTTTTTCATAAATATTAGGACATAGTTGGAATAGATATATGTAAAGTGGTTACTGCCTTCTTTGAAGGTTATACACTCCCCAAATCTATTACTCATACTAATTTGGTTCATTTACCAAAAAGGATATTATTCAATTCTTTTCTGATATGAGTCTATTTAGTTTGAGTAGTTTCTTAAATAAAGTTATTTCTATGGTATGACATGATAGACTTGAAGGGATCTTGCACTTCCTTATATCTAAATATCAGTCTGGATTTTATAAGGGGAGAAGTATTACTAAAAATATTCTTTTGGCTCAAGAAATCATATCAGATATTATGCTTAGAGAAAAACCTTCTAATGTGGTGATTAAGCTAGACATGGCAAAAGCTTATGATAAATTGGAATAGAAGTTTTTAATAAAGGTTTTGGAGAAAATGGATTTTGATTCTAAAGTGGTGGATAAAATTTAGAGACTGGTAGCTTATAATTGGTATTCTGTGCTCATAAATGGTCAGGCTCATGGTTTTTTCCATTCAACTAGAGTAAAGCAAGGGGATCCGCTGTCTTATGCTTTATTCATATTGGCTTCAGAAGTTCTTTTTAGATCTTTGAACTCATTGTTTAATAATCCAGGTTATAGATGTTATGGGATTCTTAAGTGGAGTGAAAATATTAACTATTTGGCTTATGCAGATGATACTATTATTTTTGCTTCTACTGATAGAACTTCTTTGCAGATGATTATGAATATTCTGAGGGATTATGAAAGCCAATCTGGTCAACTAATCAATAAAGAAAAAAGTCTCTCCTATGTTTATCATAAAGCAGGTCATTCAGATATCAGGACAGTTAAGAAAGTTACTGGTTTTGCTAAAGAAAGTTCCTTTTAATCTATCCTAAGCAGTATAGAGAAAGGAAGAAGGATCTGCACATGGTGTTTATTGATTTAGAAAAGGCGCATGATAAAGTCCCTAGAGAGGTTCTTTAGAGATGCTTAGAGGTGAGGAGGGTTCCAGTGGCGTACATTCACTCGATTAGGGACATGTAAGAGGGGGTGAAAACTCAAGTAAGGATTGTAGAAAGGGATTTCGATCATTTTCTAGTCTTAACAAGGTTGCACCAGGGATCTACTCTCAGTTCATTTTTATTAGCCTTGGTGATGGATGTGTTGACATAGAGTATTCAAAGTGAGGTGCCTTGGTGTATTCTTTTTGCGGGTGATATAGTTTTAATTGATGAGTCACGACGAGGTTTTAATGATAAGTTAGAGGTTTGGAGGCAAACTCTGGAAGCTAAAGGATTCAGGTTGAGTAGGACCAAGATGGAGCATTTGGAGTGCAAGTTTAGGGACCGAGGCAAGAGAACGGGGTGGAAGTGAAGTTGGAGTCTCAGGTGGTTTGTAAGAGGGATAGTTTTAAGTACCTTGGGTCTATGATTCAGGGAAATGGAGAAATTGACGAGGATGTCTCTCATCGTATTAGGGCAGGTTAGTTGAAATGGCGGCTCGCCTTGGGTATTTTTTGCGACAAGAAAGTGCCTCCCAATCTTAAATAAAAATTCTATAGAGCTGCAGTCCGACCGGCTATGTTGTTGGAGTAAAGTATTGGCCTGTTAAGAATTCTCACATCTAGAAGTTGAAGGTGGTAGGAATGAAGATGTGGCATTAGCTGTGTGGACTCACAAGGGCTGACAGTATTAGAAATGAGATTATTCGAGAGAAGGTGAGAGTGGCATCGGTGTAGGATAAGTTACGGAAAGTGAGGTTGAGATGGTTTGGTCATGTGATGAGAAGGGGCATAGATGCCTCAGTTCGTAGGTTTGAGAGGTTGGTTTTGGATGGTTTCAAGTGGGGTAGAGCTAGACCAAAGAAATACTGGGGAGGAGTGATTAGACAGGACTTAGAGAAGTTACGGCTCACTGAGGACACGATCCTCGATAGGAAGGCTTAGAGAAAGAATATTAGAAGAGAGGGCTAAGGTGTATGGTCAAGTCTTAGGTTGTAGTTAGGAGAGTTTGGTATACTTGGTTGGTAATGCTAGGGTTGGGGGGAAACGGTGTCCTTTGTTGGTTAATGTACTTTATTTTTGTGGTAGTTGTATCTCTGTGATTTTTATCATGTTATATGCTTATGACTTTTGTCTATGGTCCTTTGTCTTGAGCCGGAGGTCTATCGGAAATAGCCTCTCTACTTCTTCAGGGGTAGTGTGTATGGATTGCATATATTTTACTCTACCCAGACCCCATTATGTGGGAATATACTGGGTTTGTTATTGTTGTTGTAGATGTCCTATAGGTCATGTAAATAAGAAAAAGGTTCATTTTTCTAAACTTATAAAGAAAGTGCAGAATAAGCTCCAAGCATGGAAAGGGAAGATGCTATCATTTGGGGGTAAGATAGTACTAATTCAGAGTGTGCTTTGTAGTATTCCAATCTACTTACTGTCTACCACCATACCTCTTATGTGTTCATAGTGATTTGTATAAGTTGTTTGCAAGATTCTTATGGAATTTTAAGGAGGTTGGGAAAAACAGGCATTGGTGGCTTGGAATGATATTTGTAAGCCAAAAGAAGAAGGAGGTTTAGGATTTATATCCCTTTTTGATATATTTAAGGCCCTCTTTGCTAAACTGTGGTGGATATTCAAAACTCAGAAAACTTTATGGACTAATTTTATATGTAATAAATATTGTAAGAAAGTAAGACCACAGATGGTGGAATGGAGAGGTGGGTCATTAATTTAGAAGAGTATGCTTTAATCTAGAGATACATTTGATCAGGAATTATGGTGGGAACCCAAATGTGGTCATTCCGGTGTATGGTTTGATAACTGGATACAACTTGGTGCTTTTCACTATTATTTACCTATTGATAGACCCAAGAATTATCAAATTAAAGAGGTGAATCAATTATGTAATTTGGATGGTTGAATGTTGAAATGATACAACAGAATTTTGGTGAAGTGGCTTCTGAACATGTTGTTCATTTGTGTTATAGAATTAAACATATTGTCCATAATATCAATTGTGTTACAAAATCAAATACTTAGGCTAAGGCTTGGTGGATGTTACAACTTCTGGGAAAGTTTCTCTAAAATCTGCATGGGAGAATATAAGGAAGAAGAATAATATTATTCAAAACTTCAAAAAATTATGGATAAAAGGAATACCTTTTAAGGTATCTTTGTTATTGTGGAGGTTGTGGGAGAAGAGAATTCCTATTGAGAGGTGCTTATCAGTAATAAAATTTGTGATAATGTGTTATGTTGTTGTTGTGAAAATGATGTTCAAGAAACAATTGTACACCTATTCATACAGTGTTGATTCTTAAAAGAATTGTGGAAATATTTTTCTTTAATTACTGGAATTAAAAGCCCTTTCCTACATATTAAAGACAGTGTCCTCAAATAGTGGATTGTCAATAAAAGTTCAAAAACCGGGCCTATTTTTAAGGTTGTGCCTTTGTTTATACTATGGCAGATCTGGAAAAGAAGAAATTGTGTTAAACCTGGAGGTAAAATGTCATATTATAGCGTGAAGATAGAAATCACCAAGAACTTGGTTTGTCTAGCCAAGGTTTTGTTTTCATGGCTAAAAAATATACCTGATTCATGGAAACTTCTTAACTTTGCACAGTATAAATGTAAATCTGATGGAGCTGTTAAGGGCAATCCAGGCCCTATTTCAATAACCTTTTGCATTCAAAATCATCAAGGGGACTTAATTGTGGCTGAAACTAGAAGAATTATTGGTACAACGAATCTGATAGCTAAAATAGTGGCATTAAGGTTGGGTTTAGAACATTGTGTTAAACGACATTTGTTACCGGTGATTTTGGAAACAAATTCATTATCAATTCAGAAGTTCCTAAATAGACAACAGGATACACCTTGGTGCATTTCTACATAGATAAAGAAGATTTTTGAACTAATGAAAAGAAAGGAGATGGAGGTTGAACACACATTCAGAGAAGGAAATCAAATAGCAGATTTTTTAGCTAACTATGTTTTCTCTTTTGCAGGTTTAGATGTTATAACCTTTTCTAATTTTAAACAGTTACCAGGTGAAGTTAAGGTTATATTGAATATGGATAAATCTCAAATCCCCAATTTAAGACTGAAGAAGATGTACAATGAGGATTTCATGGTTGACTAATTGATCAAAAAGAGGGATAAATAGATTCAGAAGTTACACAGAGACACACAGATTCCCAATTAAGGTTTAGTTGAGGCAATCCGATGAAAATCCAAGCACAACATCAGTGATTCATACAGCATAATTCACACAGAAAAATGAAATAAAAATATATATTTCAACAAGTGTACATGCATAAAACATCAACACTCTACATGCACAGAGGAGAAAATAGAATTCAACAAGCATTTTAACAAATCAAGGCATTTCAAGGTTCAAAACTTACAGGAGCTAAATATCAAAGATTAATACAAATTACTCATTTAGACAGTGGTATCAACTTTAATGAAAGCTCAATCTGTCAAACGAGTAAAATGAATGAGGAATTGATATTTTCTTCTGAGTAAGTCATCGACTCAATAGAAAAGACACTTATCTGGTTAGAGAAGCTCAAATTGATTGGTAAGTGAGTTAAAGAAGTCTTCAATTGGGTCAATTTCATTATGTTCGTGAGATTTTGGAATGTCTATAGTGAAATTAACCAAAAACTCATCTTCTTTCATTGATTCTCATCTACATTAACATGATAAACTCTCCAATCAGCCGTTTCACTTGATTTAAAAGTCATATTGACACACATGGAGGCTCTGATGAAAAAGGTTAATCTGATTTGCTCCAAGTTTTTACTTTCCTATTTTATTTTCTTTGTTTTTGTTTTTGAGTTTCTAGAGTTCTCTTAGGGTAGATTTTTGTTAGATGGGCTATACTTGATTTGGGTATATAAGCCCAAGCCAAAATTGTATACATATTTTATATTTTTATAATAGAAGGACTTTTGGCCATTCAAATTTAAAAAAAAATTGGATAATAATACCCACACTGCAGAATCTTATGGGTTTTATGGGTACCACCATGATGACCCCCAACTGGTGATGAATGACAAGCCTCAAGAATGCTCATCATTTCCACCTCAGGAATACATCTATAAATAACTCCATCCACACAAATTCGAAAGAGATAAGGTTTATCCCAGAAAAACTTCCTCACCTCATGCATGAACTGCTTACCCTTCTGGAATGGCAAATCTTTTGGAATAAGATCACTTGCCAAAAAGTTGGCAAAATCAGTGAATTAGGGGATTAAGTCTTGACATGATACCAAGATCCACGTATTTGGAAAAATATCATCTATATCAAGCTCATTCCCCAACTTTTGCAGTGTCTCCTCCTCAAGGCGAGATAAGTAATCCGCAACTTGGTTCTCAGTGCCTTTTCGGTCTTTCACCTCAAAGTCAAATTCTTGCAACAAGAGGACCCAACAAGTCAACCTCGGTTTTGCATCATTCTTTGACATAAAATACCTTAATGTTGCATGATTAGTGTGAACTATGACTTCAATCCCTATTAAATAGGACCGAAATTTCTCAGAAGCAAAAACCATCGCAAGTAACTCCTGCTCAGTGACTGTATATTTTTTCTATGTGGGGATTAATGTTTTGCTGGTATAGTAGATGGGGTGAAGGATCTTCTTACGTCGTTGGCCTAGGACAACTCCCAAGGCCATGTCACTAGGATTGTATATCACCTCAACTGACAAGGACCAGTCAGGAGAAACAATAATAGGAGTCGAGATCAACCACTCCTTAAGGCACTCAAATGCCTGGAGACATACATCATCAAACACAAAATTCACATACTTCTCTAAAAGCTTGCATAATGGATTAGCAATTTTAGAGAAGTCCTTGATAAATCTCTTATGAAACCCAGCATATCCCAAGAAACTTTTGATACCTTTGACTAAAACTGGAGGGAGTAATTTTTCAATCACCTCAATCTTTGCCCTATCAACCTCAATACCCCTTTTTGAAATCTTGTGTTCGAAAACAATCCTTTTCTTCACCATAAAGTGGCACGTTCCCAATTTAAAACCAGGTTGCACTCCTCACATCTCTGAAGTGCATTGGCCAAATGGGCCAGACAATCATCAAAAGAGCCCCTAACAATTAAAAAGTCATCTATGAAGACCTATATAATATCTACCATATCAGAAAATATCGACATCATACAGCACTAAAAGGTGGCAGGAGTCCAAACGGCATTCTCTTGAATGCAAAAGTACCATATGTCAAGTAATAATAGTCTTTTCTTAGTCTTTTGAGGCAATGAAAATCTATTGTACCCTGAATAACAATTAAGAAATAGTATCAACCCCTTCCTGAGAGTCTATCTAGCATTTGATCCATTAACAGCATAAGAAAATGGTCCTTCTGAGTCCAAGTGTTCAACTTTTAGTAGTCCATGCACACTCTCTATCCAATAACCGATCTCATGGGCACTAACTCATTTTTTTCATTTGGGACCACCATGATCCCACCCTCTTTAGGTACACACTGAACTAGGCTAACCCACTTACTAGCTGCAATAGGGTAAATCACACCCACATCTAACCATTTTATGATCTCTTTCTTTATCACCTCTTGCATAGGTAGATTCAAACAATGCTAAGGTTCAATGTTGGGAACACAATTCGGTTCAAGCTGAATTGTATGAGTACAAATCCTAGGTGGAATCCCCATAATGTCTGTGATAGTTCATCTATTGGCCCTCTTATATCTCTACAAAACTGAATTCAATGAGTCAACTTATGAATCTAATAAATCAGTAGCAATAATGACTGACAAGGTATTGTCAATCCCCAAAAATATATATCGCAAGTGAAATAAGATGGCCTTTAATTCCAAGATCGGTGTCTCCTCAATAGATGGTCACGTTGTTGGAATAGTCCTCTTTAAGTCAAGATCCAACTTCTTTAGAGCATAAGAATAAGAACCACTACCATACAGTGCACTCACCATCCCATCGTAGCCATTGATACCATCACTATTAAAGTTCATAATAACCGTTGCTAGTGTCTCAACCCCAAATCTCTCCTCAATAGGGACAGTGAACGCATCATCATCAATAGTGTCTATCATAGACACCACCCGCATATCATTCATTTGTCGCATGATTGACATATATTAAGTCACCTATTTATCATTGACTCTGAACTTTATCTACCCTATCTCTATATCAACTAATGCCCTACCCGTAGCTAGGAAGGAGCTTTCTAAGATAGTATGGACTTTAAAGTCCACCTCACAATCAAGGATCACAAAATCAGCTGGAAATATGAAGGATACCATATTACCAATACATCACATAATATTCCAATCAATTTTTTCACAGTGCGGTCGGCCATAAATAACCTCATAAATGTCGGTTTGGGTGCCCCCAACCCTAACTCCTTGTACACCACCAATGGCATTAGATTGATATTAGCTCTCAAATCGCATAAGCTCAAGATAAGTTAAAGGACCCAATAGTACATGGAATAATAAAGGCTTCAGGGTCCTCCTTCTTCTCTACTAAAGATTGAGAAGTAATAGCACTACAATAGTGTATATTATCAATGGGCTCAAAAGTCACCATCCACTTCTTAGTAACTAAATCCTTCATGAACTTTGTGTGGCCTGGCATTTTCTCCAATGCTTCCACAAGAGGAATATTAATAGACAGTTTCTTCAACATCGACATAAACTTCGAATACTTCTATTTCTCTTGCTTCTTCTTCAATCTCTGAGAAAAAGATTGAGGAGGTCGTAGAATGATCTTCAATATAGACTCAACTTTCTTACCCTTTCCTTAATTCTTTTCAACTCTCCTATCAACACCCATTAATTTTTGTGATGACTCACCACTAGTCACCAACTTCTTAGATTCTGCTTTGGCTGCTCCATCAATATCAGCAACATCATCCTGAACATCATCAACTACAAGCATAGCGGGATCAATGGTAGCCTTACCATTTCGATTAGTGATGGCTAAATAATGATTGTCATTCTTTGGATTCTGCACAGTATTACTTAAAAGAGTTCCTGATTGATGTTTATTCAAGGTCATCGACCTTTGACCAAATTACTGCTCAAGTTGATTGATAGCAGTAGCATGCGATTCCACTTTATGGCCCAAACCTGAAATATATGTGTTAATCTCCTTAAGGCAATTTTCCTGGTATTCTGACCCCTTTACAAGTTTAGTGAGAAACACCTCCATCCTTGACTAAGTGTCATGATTCTTCAGTTGAACATATGCACCACTCTTCTCCTTATAATCATCCTTACACCTCTAGGCACCATCTTTCTCTCTACTCTGATCCCTATATCTGTCCCCATAATAATTCCAACCTTGATTCTTTTTCCTCAAGTTCCAAGTGTATTGAACCGACCCTTGGCCCTTATCTTGGAAACCTGCCAACTCTCTATCTAGATACTTCGCTTCTTCTTCAATATTAAAATCATATGGCTTAGGTGTTTTACCTTGTGCACCCACAGTATTTACCTTTTCAGAATTCATAGTTGTGAATTATTTAGTCAGCAACCCAATCTTCGTCCTTACTTACATAACTTCTTAAGCCACAGTATTATCTACAATTCTCTACTCGCTAAAAGCACCAATAACATAAGTGTCATCACCTCTTTTTGCCTCCCGAGTATGCCACCCTCACTTGATAAGAGAAATCTGATCTAAGATTTTCGATGTTGTTTCCCAGTGTAGGCTCATAAATGCTCCACATGTAATAGTGTCTATTGTATCTTTGGAACTGGGTATTCAGGGCACGATAGAAAATTTCCAGTAAATTTTTCCCTAAAATTTTGTGATTAGGCATCATCATTAACTTCTTCTTAAACCAAAATCATGCCTCATACACTGGTTTAGAATACAATTGCCTGAAATTATATATCTCATCCTTCAAGTGCAGTATTTTTGCAGAAAATAAGAATCGATCTAAGAACTGCTTGCACAACTTATTCTAAGTAGTAACGAACCCATGAGGTAGTTCTTCTAACTATAATATCATTTCACCAGTTAGAGAGAATGGGAACAACCTGAGTCTCAAAGCTTCCTGACTCAACCCCAAGATATTATATAAAGTGCAAATTCTAATAAAATAAATAATGTTCATGTTTCCATCATCGTTTGGCAAACCCACAAACACACCCTTCAGATTTTGTAGTTGAAACATAGCACTTGTGATATTAAACTTCATCCCTTGGGTCAATTTGAGGGGATTGATAGCTCCTATCTCTATAGACTCAACATACCCCAATTCATTCTCTGAATCATCATATGTTTGCACGTACTGATAAGTTGGGGTGTGAGAGCTCTATCTTTTCTAGCACTGTCGAGTTCTACTCGATGATCAGCTTTATGACTCTATCTATCCTCTAAAACTTCATGGTGGGTAGTTCATTATCCCTCCTTGTATTTGCTTCTGCTAATAACCGCGCAGTGGTTTACACAGTTGTATCCTGAACACCATTCAAAGGTGGGGGAAGCAATTTAAGTAGATCATCTTGAAGCCTCTCATGATGAGCTTCATGATCGTGTTCCGATAGCCTACAATTCTGTCGTAGGGTTATTTCAAGCTCTGAATCAAATGGGATAAAGGGATTACCTTGACTCCTAGTACTGGTCATACTCTCCCCAAGAAGAATAGAAAAAGAAAACCCAACAACCTCAACAAACTCTATCAATCAATCCATAATCGTATTCCCCAACAATGATGCCAAAATTTGATATCTTCCAAAACTATACCTCCTAGAAATATAAAATAATCGAAGTCAAATATAGTAATCCAATAGAGGTTGGGATTGAAACCACAGGGAATAAGTCAAATATTTCTCACAAATTTATTAAAGTAGCCAAAAAAATATAGGAAAAGTAAATAGGGGGTTTTGTTGTGAAAATAGTAAAGTAGAAATAAGTCTTGATCGCTTTAGTTAAAATCAATCTGAGATAACTACTAGGATTGTGATTCTCCTGGATTTCTAAATCTGTGACTTATCGTTCTCAATCTGACTAACTCAATGCAATGCATATAGAATCTAACAATATAGGTAACCATTTTGTAAATGCCTTGGTAAATTTTGCTATTCACTTTGTGAGTCTTAGAGTGGAGCCTTACTAACCCTTGTCTTTTATCCCAGTTCAACTATCTTCTTTTGGATGTCAAGTTGATTAGACGAGGGTTGGTATCCTCGAATTACTGTCGTAATCTTCTTTTCCCAATCTTGACCTCTCTTGTGAAGATGATCTCGAATACAGGCAAGTCCTTAACTTCTGTAATAGTTAAGAAAGCATACAAACTGCAAAAGATCACAATACATGCACCTACACTAATTTAGAATGACCTAACACTTCATCTATTTCGTTATTCATCCAGGGTTCCCATAATCCCAGTTGAGTGGTTCAGCCGCGCATAGTTGCAAGAAGATCCATGGAATTCAATAAAAAATCATTAAAAAATCTCACAATAATTAAAGAACAAAAACCAAATTCTCAAGTTAATAATCAACCAAGAAATCAGCAACAATGGATTCCAAGATCAAAAAGTCGAATCTTGAAATCAATTTATATTTTTAAATATACAAAGTACGTAAACTAGTACAAAATATCAAAAGGGTATTTATAGATTACATAGAAATTCTAAAAATCCTAACCAATTCAAACAAGGAAAACTAGATTGGTGGTTACTTACGGACCTACTTACGGGCCATAAGTGGAACTTACGTCCCGTGGGTGGGTGTCGTAAGTGACCTAAGCTCTAAGAATTGCAGCATGCTCATACTTGTACCCACGATGGCACTTACGGGGCGTAAGTGGGACTTACGGCCCGTAACTAGCCTCCTCATCACTGTCAAAAAATATCTTCAAACTTCAGAGCTTCTAATCTTCGAATTTTGACACCCACGATGGTACTTACGGCAGCGTAAGTGGCACTTACTCCTCGTAAGTAGTCCTTCATCAAAATCAGACAGAAACTCAACTTTCAGGGTCTCTGGACTTGCAATCTTTGAGACCAACGAGGCCACTTATGATGGTCGTAAGTAGTACCTACACTATGTAGTAGGCTCGTAGGTGGGGTTTCCTGCACAACTTTAGCTCTTTTTCTGTGTTTAAGCTCCAACACCTAATTTCCTGCAACATGAACACAAAAACACATCATATCAACTAAAACGGACCTAAGTACTTGCATATTTTTTGGTTTTAAGTATCAAACGTGCCATGAAATCATGGCACATCAAAACATCAATGGAATCTACAATTGAAATCAATAGCATATAAACTTTATGATAGAGATAAAAGAGGATATTGTTTGATGGGCTTCAGGTTGGCGTGTAATAGTGAGAGGTTACTCTTAAAGCAATTGTTAGAGGTTTGTTTTCAACTTTTCACTTTAATTCATTCTTTTTGTGAAAAAACAGAATGACATAAAAGCACGAAATATTAATTAAATATGCAATATTGATCGCACTTATAATATTCAATAAGTAAACTTGTTTCAAATATAAAATTTTATGTTAAAGTTATATGAATTACTAATATATTATCTAAATTTAGGAACTTAGTTACACTAAAAATTTTCTAATGTAATTTATGTTGGATAAACTTTGTGTTGATCACATATAATGAAGATTTTTGTTTTTACAAATTGTTTTTTTCTTTACAACATATTCTTTTAAAGGATTGGAGGTAATCGAATTGAAGACATTTTATTTGTGAACCTTTACCATTATTTTGGGAAAATAATTTAGGCATAAAAGTAATTATTTAATGACACATATTTATGCTCTCTTCTTTTACTATCTATTTTGCATTCAACAAGGAATAAACTGAGATAGATATAAAATATGTGTATATTCCACCGTTCTTATTGTTGTTGTTGTTCTTTCTAAATTAAAATTCACAAACTTCACCATCATAATAGTAAAAAATATATTTTGACAAAGATTAAAATAATAACAGAGAGAGAGGGAGATCTAACACTCAAGGTGAGTTTATGCAAGTCGAAAGAAACTAGATGAAGTGTTTTTCATTATTGATGTTGCTAGATAAGCATCTATATTTTCATACATGACCTTGGAAAAATCTAATATTGTGTAGCCATAAACTTTTGATTTGGAATTGTGACTGGGATATGTAATAAGTCATATGTGTGTGTTCACTGGCTTTCTAACTTATACCTAGATCTAAAATATTTTATAGTTGATGACACCAATTAGTTGATGGTTAAGAGTCAAAAATTGTGCTTGCCTTCCTCCCTAATATATCAATTATTTTGTTAGTAATAGATCTTGTAGTTTAGTTCATGATAACATGTGTTAAAAGTGTGAAGAAGAAAACAAGAGAAGACAAGGCCATCTCACTTTTCTTTTTTGCCTATTCAGGGAAGTCTGCTCCTGGAATAGTACTTTGCGTTGATATTGTTTTTTTGGCTACTATTGGCATATATATATATATATATATATATATATATATATAGCAGTTATAGGCAAATTATTATTTTGGTAGAAAATAAAGAGGTTAGGATGTAAATCATTAAAAAAATAGTCACAAGAAAAAAACATACATTAGGGGTGCAAAATACAACAGACTCAATTTATTATATTGGATTTTGGTGTATTTGTGTTTAGATTTCATTTTACTGTCTTTTAGGGATTAATAAACAAGAAGTAGTAAGCCAATAGCTCAGCAAACCAATGAACTTCTTTAAGATTTAGCGACATCAAAATGCAGCACTTGATTCTTATTGACAAGTTGGCAAGACTTAAAACTAGTATTCAAACATTTGAAGCTGGCGTGGAAGTGAAGATTGATACAAAAGTCATTTAGAATAGAAGAAATTTCAAGTATCTTGGGTTTATTATTCAAGAAAATATGGATACAAGACATGACACAACTTCAACTTAGCAAGGACATGTGCTTTAAAAGGAAGTTATGTAGGGTACAAACTAGGGTAGGATGTTAATTAGGTAATTGAGGGTTATCGCACAGTCTTCTTTGCTGTTAGTCACATACTATGAGCCGTATTTTTCTTATAGTTTCTTTTCCTTTAAGTTTGGTTATTAGTTGTGACTTTTACACTTTGATTTTCATGGAATTCCATTACGACTATATTTAGGAGGATTTGACATGTTGTCTATGGTATTGGTCATGATTGTCTTCATTTCTATTATTTATTTCCTTATAGTGCTTTGGCATGTATTTTGTTTGAGTTGAGGTTCTATCGAAAATAGTTTCTCAACCTCTACGGTAATGGTACGGTACATACTCTACCCTTTTAGACTCTACTTTGTTGGATTACATTGGGTATGTTATTGTTGTTATTCGTATATTTTACTATAATTTATTCATTTGGATAACAAAGCATATATTATTATTATTATTATTTTTACTAATAAACGCTTGATACATGTTCACCAAACTAGTTATAAGATGAGTATGTATTGTATTTGAAAAATTAAAGATAAGGAAGAACAATAAATTGATCTTCTTTTAACAAATAGATATTATATTTGAAACTGAAATTGAATTTGAATGAAATTTAAATTAGAATGGAGTTCTATTTTCTTAATATCTCTTGTGTATACTCCTATAGTGATATATAACGTTAAGCTTCCTTCTTCCTTTCTTCTTATTTTTTTGGTTATTGTTATTGATCATTAGCTTTATTCATTAATTTAATTACTACACTCTTCATATTCTTCATTATTTAAAAAGGAAAAATAATGTATTTTGATTTAACATTTCTATTTTTATATGCGGATAATGATGTTTAACAACTATGTTTTTAATTATATCCAAGTCTGAATCCAAGTGAGTGATGTTCTTTATTCTGATTTTGTAAAAGTAAAATATATCTAATTTTAATACATATGATAGGCTAAGTAATTGTTATTTTAAGTAAACTTTAATTATGATTCAAGTCCGAATGGTGATTGAGGAATATGATGAAGGATTATTGTCAAATAACTTTAAGAATTTGTGCTTAGGAGCAATATTTGTATTCTTGGCAAAGCAGAACCTACTGTTTCCTCACAATCTTTTGTCAATGGTTAGCAATAGTATTCCTAATGTCTAACTTCTATCCAAAAAATATTACCTTCCTTACTGAAGATAAATCTTATTAATGATTTTTTTTTTAATTTTTTGTACCTATTTATTAGTGAAAAACGGAGCTAACGTACTTATTTATGTACTACTTTTAAGTCTTGATAATTGTAGGGAAGAAAACATCAATTACAAATGAAAAAAAAAACGTAATTAAAGTTGAAAAACTCTAGACAGTTCTTGATGATCTAGGTTTACATGTGTCAAATGTCATCTCTTTGGTAAAAGATATAAGATGCATTTCAGTGATGCAAAAACTTTTTCAAATGTATTACTTCTTTTACTTTATTTAATTTTTTAATGTGTGAGTTGAATAATTGAAGGAAAATCAAAATAAATGAATATTTATTTTATAATTTACAATTTTTAGTATAACTCGGTTATTTTAAGGGTGAAACTAAAATACTTTACAATCAAAAGAATCTACACCTATTTATATCAATATCTATATCTATAATTTATCTATATCTATATCTATAATCTATCTATATCTATATCTATAATATATTAAAAGTGTGAAAACCCTTAAAAAAGTGATTTGAACTTTTTGTCATTCGTTAAAAGACTCTTCTTTAGATAAAACTATCTTTTCACTATTTCCTTTAATTATTATTTAATTATTTTTATATAATAACTAGACTCCTAAAATATATGGGACTCCAAAAATATATGAAAGGAGAATCAATTAATATTTTTCCTCTTGTATTGATCAATTAGAAAAATACTCCTAAAATAGGATAGAAAAATACTCCTAAAATAGGACTCTATTAAGGAAATACTTCTATAAATATTGAGATGCACGTTAAACTAAATAAATCAATTTACTTTTTGGGAAAATATGATTTATGCTCATCTGACTTAATTCGGTTGCATGTCTAGATTGGTGGATTTTAATTTTCTAACCCTCAACTTCTTCACTGTTTTTGTCAACATAATAGAATTCAACGTGTGTGCATATATATAACTTCTTTGTTTTAATTCAAGTCATTCTTTAAGGTTGAAATTTTCGCTCACACAAGAATTATTTTAATCAAAATTGAAGTTTTGTGATTACTATTGTATTATTTTGTTGTAGTTTACAGGTCGTAGATGAATTTACAGGTGGTAGATGAATGTCGGTCATCTTTGAGGATTTTTTAGGTAAAGGTTAGGTTTAATTATATTATTTTTATATCTCTGTTTTGAGAAATTTTTTTTGTGTAAAGGTTAAGTTTAGTTGTATTGTTTTGATATCTCTATTATCGTATTATTTTGTTATAGTTTACAGATGGTAGATGAGTGTAAGACGGCTTTGAAATTTTTTTATGTAATTATATTGTTTTGATGTCTCTATCATCGTATTGTTTTGTTGCAATTTTCAAGTGGTAGATGAATGTCGACCAACTTTGACAATTTTTTTTTTGTAAAGGTTGGGTTTAATTAAATAAATTCTCCAAAAAATGTTGAATTTAATTATTGTATTTATCTTTGTTATTTAGACAAATATGTTATTTGAACTCAATAAAATGAGGTATCCGCGCAAGACGCGTACACCTAAACTAGTATACTAAATAGCAAGAAAGTCTTGCCTAGGTTGTTGTCAAGTGACAACCTATAAAAATGGCACGTGTTAGATTTTAGGACAATTAGTTAATTAGTTAAGTTGTTAGTTATTAGTTATTTAATTGAAATTTTAAAATAATTAAATATCTATAACTTTTTTTAAATAGTAGCAAATTTTAACAGTTTTCTAATCATGGTGATAAGCATCCGTTTAATCTAATTTGATTTCTTATTTACATAATAATTTATAAATTTTATAGTAATTAATTTGCATAAACTTTTTAAAAATTTAATCAACCATTTAAATTAAGATATAAAAATCATTAAAAAAATTATAAAGCCACCATTCAATATCTTTACATGTTTGAATAGCAATTGAATACTTACATTAACGTAACTAAAGCACAACTTGTTAGGTTGTGGAGCTTGATTAATGTGTGACGCACTGTTATATATTAATGTTCACGTGGTTCAGCCTCCACGATGAGGTTGTCGAGGGTGTGGGAGCGGAGCCCCCCACCCGAAGGAGGGGTTCCGGGCGGAACCCCAACCCAAATTTTAGGTTGTACCTTTTATTCTCATTTCTCTGTGTAACTGTACATACTTTGAATCATTAATATAAATAGCCCGTCCGCCGTGGAGTTTACTCACGTGTGTTACCACATAATTCATTCTCACTTATCTCTCTCTCCTCAAGAACTTTCTCTCTAGTTTTCTTCATCTTCTCTATAGGTCGTGTGTGTACGCAAATTGATCCTAACACAACTATACTCCCATATTCTCAATTTTCTCAACTGCAATTGACATGTGATAAATACACATCCAACTTTCTTAAATTGTAAATAAAAGAAATTCAACTATATTTTTTTTCATGTATAATGGTAAATAAAATAAAATTCATCAATAGCTTTTCATGCATAATGGCAAATAAAATTTCTTAAAATAAATTTATAGATAAACTAAAATTCAGTAAGTTTTAAACTAAGTTTTAAATATTTTTTATAGTTCTAAATGAAGCTATAAGGATAAAGTTTATTTTTAATATAAAAATAATTAAAATTAAGATAATTTTTATTTGAATTGTGAGTTGCATATCCTTTTAATATTATCAAATTTTCCAGTAAATATATGAGAAACAGTTGCAATCACTTTCCCTAAATTTATGCCAACATGCCCACACAAATCTCAACCACGAAATGACCTCCATTAACTAAATTCCTCCTTTTAAGTAATCAAAACCCCTCATTATTCATATTATTATCTCCATTAGCACATTTAAATATAACAAAAAGCTCTCTTACTTCAAATTTTAATTATTTTTTTTAAAAAAAAAAAAAATCTCTCTATGGTTCTTTTCTAAAGCTTTTCTCTGCGTATTCTTTTTAAAGATGTATGATTGAGATATGTATTTAGATTATGACCTTTGTATGCTTAAGATATTTGATCATACCTATAAAAATAAAGAATCAGTTAATAGCATTACACTCATACATTTGGTACGTACATGCAATTATATTCTTTATTTTTTTTATGTATAACCTTAACATTATAGATTCTTTTAAGAAGTTATGTTCTCCTAAATGAAGAGTGCAATATATGGTGATTATCATACAGGTACTTATGACGTTTATATAATAAAATACATTATTATATGTACATAATTTTGATAATATATGTTTTTCATTAGAAATAGTTTATATATCTAAATGAGAGATTCTATGAAATTCATGAATTTTTTATTTGAACTAAGTAATGACTAATCTTTTAGCATGCTAAAGATGTGTGAAGTTGGCTCCTTGATGTCCAGCTTGTCCTGGACTAGCCAATTGATCACGTGAACTATGTGAAATAGTATTCTTTCAAAGGCATAAGTTAGTTTTTTTTTCTCATTTATTTTATTGTAGGTTGAGTCTTTAAATTTGAGTCTATCTTTAATATGTGGTTGGAAGATATCAAATTTTTGGTATGATTGTTTGTGGATTTCGCTCTTCTCCATTTTTGTTGTCTTCATTCTTTGCAAGTTATTATTTGGTTGAGAGACGCGTGACATGAATTAAAATTAATGATCAATATTTAATTAACTAAATTAAGATTCTAAGTTTCCAACTCTGTTTTGAATAATACATATTTTATATATTTGTTTCAAATTTTTTAATAATTCCCTAATTATGGATACAAATTTATTTTATCCATAAATATATTTTTAAATATTTTCTTTTTTCTTATACCTTTTCTTTTTTCCTAACGTTGTTCTCCATTTTTGTCACTGCATGTCTATCTTCCAACTTCTCTTTGAATAATGAATTATTTTGATTTTATTTTTTTCTACTTTTTTTAAAAAATTAACTAATTGTGTTAATATAATATTTTGTGAGATTCATATTCAAGAAATTATTTTCCTGTCGTCATGATTTTTTGGTATTGCTCTTTTTAAAAAAAAAAAAAATTGTAGCAATTATTGCTTTGGACAAAGAGGAGTAAAGATAGTTCTTAAATTTGGCAAAAAGAGGATTAATAAAGTATTAAACTATAAGTATTAATTAGTTAAATCATGGTTAAAATTTAACTTTAATTAATTAAATCTTAACCATTAATTTTAATTCATATCTTGGGAAAATAAAAATAACGAAAATGCAGATGAGCCAAATTCAAATTATATAACCTGAAATTGTTATAAGAGATATTATTATAGTTTTAGCTTATAATACTATTGAGATTTTTTTTATATATAATATATTTATGCATGCACTATGAAGGACTAAATCGAAGCAAGTAGGAGGACCAACAACAACAATATTCTCAATGACTAACATATCATTCACTATGAAATTTCATTGAAATTAATTCTTTTTTTTAGTACACGTGATGTAAATCCTACACAAAAGTAATAGTATGTGATTTTCATGAGCATTACAAATTGCAACAAATGTTGATTAATTTGTGTAGGTAAAGATACTATGAGAGGATCTCTGCCCTCGTTATGTCTTACCTCTTGTCTTGCCTCTCCTCTTCCTCTATTGTTATTCTTGTGAATGGGGGTAAAACTGATGCCTTCCATCCCACCAGGGGCATCAGACAGGGTGATCTTATGTCACCCTGTCTGTTTATTCTCTGTATGGAAGTCCTAACCAGAATGATCAACCATGAGGTTGACACTCTCCAATGGAGCCCAATCAAAATCAGTAGAAGAGGCCTCCCTCTCTCCCACCTCGTCTTTACTGATGACCTAACCTTGTTTGCTAAGGCAGATAGAGCCTATTGTCTTACCATCACCTGGGTGCTTGATAGCTTTAGTTCTCACTCTAGCCAAAAGGTCAAACTCAATAAGTCTAAGGTTATCTTTTCGGCTAATTGCAGTCCAGCTACCCAATCTACTTTGTCTTTTATTCTTGGTATCAAGGATAGTGTTTCTTTTGGGAAGTACCTGGGCCTCCTCATGTTTCAGGGCCCTCCTAAACTTGCTGACTTTCATTTCCTCCTGGACAACTTGCATTCCAAACTTGCTGTTGGAAAATCAGATTCCTCAATATGGCTAGGAGAGTCACCCTAGCTAATGCTAGCCTGAGCAGTATTCCTAACCTGTCATGCAATTTATCCTTCTCCCTAGAAAGTTTCACAAGCTCCTTGATAGAACCCAAAGAAACTTTATCTAGGGCACTACTGAGGCTAAAAAGAGGAGGCACCTGGTTAATTGGAACACTGTCACTCTCCCTAAGCATCAAGGGGGTCTGGGGGTCCAAACAGCCAGTACTAAAAATGATTCACTTCTTTGCAGCCTTGCTTAAAGATCCCACACCTCCCCTTCCTCTCTTTGTACCCAACTTTTGGCTAACAAATATGGTAATTCCAACCTCAAAACCTCCCCCTCCTCCTATACCTGGAGGAATATTAAGAGAGATTGGTCCTTATGCAAGGATGCTCTCTTATGGTCTACTCATGATGGGAACAAAATTGATATCTGGCATGATCACTGGGTTTTCTCTCTCCCTACTCTTTCATCTCTCATTCAGGGCCCCTTGCTTGACCCCAAGCCACCTAAACTTGCCTCCTATCTTTCTAACGGGGTGTTATACATTGTTTACAAAACAAAAATGTTTCTTTCAACCTTTATCCTTTACCCTCTCTATTATCGAATATTATATTATTCTCTTTTACTGACTAAATTCACTATTGAATAAAAAAATATGTATCATAATTTAATTTGCCTCAGACATTATATTACCAAATCAAAATTCAATTAGCCTACTGCAACAAAAAAATAATTTTTGCATAAATACCAACTACACATACCATATAAAAGTTTATTATGCAATAAGAATAATCCAAAAAATGAAATACAATATTATCTCTCTTCGTCTTTTTTTCTTGACAATGCTTAAAGTTCATCTTCTGTCAAAATTACGATAGCAAGTAATTTTAATTTTTCGCTCTTAAGAAAAATATTTTTTGAAGAAAACAAAGGTGTTTGATTCAACAAAAGTTCTTTTATGCAGCATTTAAAGTAATTTATCTATTTATAAATATAAAAGTTACAATAAATATAAAAGTTACAGATTCAACTTACAAACATACAATTAGTTTATTAAAAAAATACTTTATTAGTACTAAAACAATAATTACATCTTTCATACAAGATATTTTAATACTTAAATTTGAAACTTATAATCGGATATAAAAGTTAAAGATAAGAAAAACTTTATTGTTTTTATAATATAATACGAAAGGAAAATATACAGTCACTTTGTATATAAAATAAAGAAAATACATTGTTATTCCCTTCAACTATAACAAAAACTGCTGAGACACAACAAGTGAAGAACGAAAAATAAAACAAAAAAATGATCAATAAAGGACACATGTCTCTTTATAATTGGATATTTTATAATTAGTTAGTACTCATAATTATAAAAACTAAAACTTATATATATGTGTGTGCATGTATGTATATATAAAAAAATTATTTTCCTTTCTTTATTTTTGGAAATTATTTCCCTCTTCATTTTTACACTTTTATATTTTTTATCTTTTCTATTTCATTAATTTTTTATCTTTTCAAATTTAAAAATATTGAAAAATTACATTTTTTTAAAGAAAACAAAAATATAAAAAAATCTTTTATTTTAATATTTTTTTATTTGATTTGCTTCACTTTCATTTTGTATCCGTATGAGTTAGCTTATGTTAAATATAAAGTATTTAAATGAAATTTGAAATCAAATTCAAAGGAAAGTTCAAGAAAATTTAAAATAAAAATAATAAGAAGGTAAACAACTAAAACAATTATGTGCATTTTTGAGAAAAATTTACATTAAAAAAAAAAGATCAAGGAAAGCGAAAAAAAAAATAGTTGTGTGTATTTGAGAACATTAATACAAGAGAAAATTAAAAAATCACGTGTATTTGTGAAAATATTCAATACAAGATAAAGAGAAATAAAAAAAGTACATGCATTTGAGAAAGTTTCAATAAAGACTAAGAAAAATAAAAAAATTACGTGTATTGACTTATTTTAAATATAAGACAAAGAAAGTAAGAATAAATAAGTAAGAAAAACTTTTTAAAAAATATTTAGACATGTGGCGGCACGTTCATAGCACCACAACTAATTGAATTGAGTTGTGATGCCACATCTGCTCTGGATAGCATATTTTTTTTATTACATTTTAAAATATTTCAAAGAGAAAATTGGACTTCCTTTAAGTTGGGATATGTCTCATCAACTTTCGTTATAGTTCAAAGGAATAACTGTGTCTTTTCTCCATAAAATAGCATGAAGCAATAAGATATATAATCAAGAAAACGAAAAACACATCAGATATAGGAATAAACGTATGATACATTTATTTCCTTCAAATAAAATAAAAATTAATATGTTATAAAATATTATGACCTTATGTATTTTAAAACTATAATTAATTGATGATTTCAAAAAAACAAAAAAGTCAAAATCATTGTCAAGTAGTAACTTTCTTATGGAAATTGAAGGAATTACAACATTATTATAATAAACAATCATGAATTAGTTGGTTTACATATTACAATCGATAAGATAATAAAAATATTTAATATAGTCAAACTGATAAGATGATGATATTTATAACTTTTTCTTTCTAACACTTAGCGCGCATCGCGCGGAAACAAATACTAGTATGAGAGAGATGAAAAAAAAAAGATAATAGTAAAAAAGTATAAGTGAAAAAGAAGATTGACATTTTAAACCATTTTTTTGATGAATTAACGATTATGGAAGTAAGAACATGGAGGATCACAAAATCATACATAGGAAAATAAAATAAAAAAGTGAATACAAAGATTGTAGAAGAAATGCACACTATTTGATTAAATTAATAAAGAGAAACATTGACAATCATACACTCGTATCTATCTATAATCTATAATATATTAAAAGTATGAAAACCCTTAAAAAAAGTGATTTGCACTTTTTACCATTCTTTTAAAAACTTCATAATAAACAAAATTGTCTTTTTATCTATTTCTTTCAATTATTAATCTATAGTCTATAATCTATATCTATATCTATATCTATAATATATTAAAAGTGTGAAGACCCTTAGAAAAGTGATTTGAACTTTTTTGCCCTTCATTAAAAGACTTTTCTTTAGATAAAACTGTCTTTTCACTATTTTTTTAATTTATTATTTAAGTATTTTTTATTATATTAACTAGACTTTCTAAAATATATAGGACTCCAAAAATAGATGGTAGGAAAATTAATTAATATTTTTCTTTTTTACTAGACTTCCTAAAATATATGAGACTCCTAAAATATATGGTAGGAGAACTAATTAATATTTTTATTTTTACTGTTCAATTAGAAAAATACTCATAAAATAGGACTCTATTAAGGAAATACTTCTATAAATATTAGGATGTACGTTAAACTAAAGAACGAACCAGTTTGCCTATTGGGAGAATATGATTGATGCTCATCTTAACTTGATTCGATTGCATGTCTAGATTGGTGGATGTTTGATTTTCTAACCCTCAACTTCTTCATTGTTTTTGTCCACATAATAGAATTCAACATGTGTGCGCGTGTGTGTGTGTGTATATATATATATCTTCTTTGTTTTCATTTAAAATCATTCTTTAAGGTCAAAATTTTTGCTTAGACAAGAATTAGTTAGATCAAAATCGAAGCTTCGTGATCACTATTATATTATTTTTTTTATAGTTTACAAGTCGTAGATGAATCTCGATTGGTTTTGAAGAATTTCTTGTGTAAAGATTAGATTTAATTGTATTGTTTTGATATATTTATTATCTTATTGTTTTATTTTAATTTACAGACGCTAGATTAACGTGGATTGACTTTGAAAAAAAAAATTAGGTAAAGGTTAGGTTTAATTGTATGATCGTGATGTCTCTATTAGTTTGTTATTTTGTGGTAGTTTACAATTCGAAGATGAATCTCGATCGGCTTTGAGAAATTTTTGTGTGCAAAATTTAAGTTTAATTGTATTGTTGATATCACTTTTATCTATTATTTTGTTGCAGTTTACATGTGATAGACAAATTTTGGTCGGCTTTGAAGAATTTTTTTATGTAAACGTTGGGTTTAATTGTATTATTTTGATATCTCTATTGTCGTATTATTTTGTTATTGTTTACAGGTGGTAGATGAGTGTCGGATGACTTTGAGATTATTTTTTTGGTGTAAAAATTAGATTTAATTGTATTATTTTGATGTATCTATTATTGTATTATTTTGTTGCAATTTATAGATGGTAAATGAATGTCAATCGACTTTTAAAAATATTTTTGGTAAAAGTTAAGTTTAATAAATAAATTCTCCATCTTTACGTACTCAAAAGATATTAAATTTAATTATTATATTCATCTTTATTATTTAAATAAATATCCTATTTAGTGTAATGTTTAAACTCATCAAAGTGAGGTACACGCGCAAGGCACATACACCTAAACTAGTTAATTTTTAAAAATCTAAAGAGCCCTAAAAACATCAGAAAGACAAAATATATGGTAAAATATAAAATATTACTCGAGTTCTTTTCAAAGTCATATTATTGTATATTATAAATATTTGTTTTTGTAATTTACGGACTTTCTAATTAAGGAAGGTTTTAAAAAAACTTTGATTTCTATATTAATCATCGCATTTTTCCCCCAAGTTTAAGAGTGTTTCTTTTTTATTAGGATTTGCTAAAATTTTCTACCATAATTAAAGTTTTTCTTATGGAAAATATTTTTTTTTTTCAAAATATTTCTTCCATATTTGATTAATCATTTTTTGGAGGAAAACAATTTGGACTTCTATAAATTGAGGATTCTTTATTGCTACAAATAATATAATAACATTCACAAGTAAAGAGTTTTGTTTTGGAGAGATTGTTCTCTCTAGGTTTTATGTTTGTAATATTAGTTTTTCAATATGTAGGTCATTTGACAAAATCATATTAAATCTTATGATGTTTTTATTATAATTTTCTTTGTAATCTTATTTTGTGAATGTTTGTAATGTAAGCGTCGCATAACGTTATGTTATTTCAACTTCAAGTTCAACAATTTTCTAGGTTTATGAGTATATTTTTTATTATATAGAACTTTATGAATTAGAGCTGTAAGTTTTGTGAAAGGATATTCAATTTTATTATTTTCAGATTCGTTTTCTTATGAATAAAAATATTTATATTTATTTGTGCTTGATTAATGAATGTAATTTTGTTCTAAAAGTATTTTTGAGAAAAATACATTTAAAAGTACTTTAAAAACTTAGTCAAATACTAATAGTTGCTCTAAAGTGGTTTCTAAATTTATTAGTTAAACACAAACTTCTTCTCGCCAAAAGATAGACATCAAAGTGATTTTATAAAATTGAACTCATTGAAGTAAACTACACGCGAGGAGCGCGTATACTAAGACTAGTAATGAAAAAATCATGTTTCATATTTATGCACGTATGCATATAAATTATTTTTTAAAAATCAAAATTTCTTTATTCTTTTCTTTTGTTCTTTCTTAAGCTGGCTATTAAAACAGGGAACAAGATAGTATTATCTCAATTAATTTATTATAATTTGAAGAAAAAAATAATTTAGATTCTCAGTTTTAAAATATTAGATATTTTATTATTTTAAAATTTAATAATATGTATAACTTTTTCCTATCTTATTTTTTATTATTAGTAGCAGTAATAACAATAACATATTTAGCAGGATGTTTTGATTTATTCACTTAAACTTTCATCATAGTTTCTATCTTATATGAGTTTGTTTGTGTTGCAGATATTATGAAAGCAACTATCTATAACCTATATCTATAATACATTAAAGTGTGAAGACCCTTAGAAAAGTGATTTGAACTTTTTACCTTTCATTAAAAGACTCTTCTTTAGACAAAATTATCTTTTTACTATTTTTTATTTATTTTTTATTATATTAAGTAGACTTCCTAAAATATATGTGACTCCTACTACATATGGTATGAGAATTAATTAATATTTTTCTTTCTACTAGACTTCCTAAAATATATGGGACTCCTAAAATATATGATAGAAAAATTAATTAATATTTTTCTTTCTGTTGCTCAATGAGAAAAATACTGACTCTATTAAATAAGAAAATACTTCTATAAATATTGAGATGTACGTTAAACTAGAGAACAAACCGGTTGCCTATTTGGAGAATATGATTGATGTTCATCTAACTTGATTCGATTGCATGTCTATATAGTGGATGTTTGATTTTCTAACCCTCAACTTATTCACTGTTTATGTCAGTATAATAGAATTCAACATGTTTGTGTGTATATATATATATATATATATACACGTTTAGGTGTACGCACCTTGCGCGTGTGCCTCACTTTAATGAGTTCAAACATTACACTAAATATGATATTTATTTAAATAATAAAGATGAATATAATAATTAAATTTAATATCTTCTGAGTATGTAAAGATGGAGATTTTATTTATTAAACCTAATCTTAACCAAATATATTTTTAAAAGTCGATCAACATTCATCTACCATCTGTAAATTGCAACAAAATAATACAATGATAGAGGCATCAAAATAATATAATTAAATCTAATATTTACACACAAAGATTTTCTCAAAGTCGTCCGACACTCATCTATCAACTGTAAACAATAACAAAATAATACGATGATAAAGATATCAAAATAATACAACTAAACCTACCCTTTACATAAAAAAAATTCTCAAAGCCGACCAACATTTATCTATCACCTGTAAACTGCAACAAAATAATACGATAAAAATGATATAAAAATAATACAATTAAACTTAAATTTTACACACAAAAAACTCTCAAAGCCGATCGAGATTCATCTACTAACTGTAAACTACCACAAAATAACAAACTAATAGAGTCATAGAGATATTACGATATTACAATTAAATCTAACTTTTACCTAAAAAAAATTAAAGCCTACCCACATTCATCTAGCATCTGTAAATTAAAATAAAATAATAAGATAATAAAGATATCAAAACAATACAATTAAACCTAACATTTACACAAGAAATTTTTCAAAGCCAACCAACATTCATCTATGAACTTTAAACTATAAAATAAAAATATAATAGTGATCACAATCAAAATCAAAGCTTTGTGATGACTATTATATTATTTTTTATAGTTTACAGGTCGTAGATGAATGTCGGTTGGCTTTGGAGATTTTTTGTGTAAAGGTTAGGTTTAATTGTATTATTTTGATATCGTTATTCTTATTGTTTTATTATAATTTATAGATGCTAGATGAATGTGAGTCGACTTTGAAAAAAAAATTAGGTAAAGGTTAGGTTTAATTGTATTATCATAATATCTCTATTATTTTGTTATTGTGGTAGTTTACAGTTCGTAGATGAATCTCAATCGACTTTGATAATTTTTTGTGTGTAAACTTTAAGTTTAATTGTATTGTTTTGATCACTTTTATCATATTATTTTGTTGCAGTTTACAGGTGATAGATAAATGTTGATCGGCTTTGAAGATTTTTTTTATGTAAAGGTTAGGTTTAGTTGTATTATTTTGATATCTCTATTATTGTATATTTTGTTATCTATTACAAGTGGTAGATGAGTGTCCGACGACTTTGAGAAAAATTTTATGTGTAAAGATTAGATTTAATTGTATTATTTTGATGTCTCTATCATTGTATTGTTTTGGTACAATTGACAGATGATAGATGAATATCGATCGACTTTTAAGAATATTTTCGATAACTTTTTGCCCTTCATTAAAAGACTTTTCTTTAAACAAAATTGTCTTTTTACTTTTTTTTTTAATTTCTTGTTTAATTATTTTTTACTATATTAACTAGACTTTCTAAAATATATAAGACTCCTACTATATATGGTATGAGAATTAAATAATATTTTTATTTCTACTAGACTTCCTAAAATATATGGTAGAAAAATTAATTAATATTTTTCTTTTTGCTGTTCAATAAGAAAAATATTCCTAAAATAGGACCCTATTAATTAAGGAAATACTTCTATAAATATTGAAATGTACGTTAAACTAGAGAACAAACCGGTTTGCCTATTGAGAGAATATGATTGATGCTCATCTAACTTAATTCGATTGCATGTCTAGATGGTGGATGTTTGATTTTCTAACCCTCAACTTATTTACTATTTTTGTCAGCATAATAGAATTCAACATGTGAGTGTGTGTGTATATATATATATATATACCTTATTTGTTTTCATTCAAAACAATTCTTTAGAGTCAAAATTTTCACTCAGACAAGAATTAGTTGGATCAAAATCGAAGCTTTGTGATCACTATTGTATTTTTTTTTATAGTTTACAGGTCGTATATGAATGTCGGTTGGCTTTGAAGAATTTCTTGTGTAAAGGTTAGGTTTAATTTTATTGTTTTGATATCTTTATATCTTGTTGTTTTATTGTAATTTACAGATGCTAGATGAATGTGAGTCGACTTTGAAATTTTTTTTTAGGTAAAGGTTAGGTTTAATTGTATTATCGCAATATCTCTATTATTTTGTTATTTTGTGGTAGTTTATAATTCGTAGATGAATCTCAATCGACTTTGAGATTTTGTGTGTGTGAACTTTAAGTTTAATTGTATTGTTTTGATATCACTTTTAGCGTATTATTTTGTTGCAGTTTACAGGAGATAGATAAATGTTGGTCAGCTTTGAGAATTTTTTTTATGTAAAGGTTAGGTTTAGTTGTATTATTTTGATATCTCTATTATTGTATATTTTGTTATCTATTACAAGTGGTAGATGAGTATCCGACGACTCTGAGAAAAATTTTATGTGTAAAGATTAGATTTAATTGTATTATTTTGATGTCTTTATCATTGTATTATTTTGTTACAATTAACAGATGGTAGATGAATGTCGATAGACTTTTTAAAATATTTTTAGTAAAGGTTAGGTTTATTAAATAAATTCTCCATCTTTACATACTCAAAAGATATTAAATTTAATTATTATATTCATCTTTATTATTTAAACAAATATCTTATTTAGTGTAATGTTTGAACTTATTAAAGTGAGGTACACGCCCAAGGCGCGTACACCTAAACTAGTACTATATCAAAAGCAAAAGAAATACATTAGAGTAAAAAAAAAATACTAGCCTGTTCGAGATTGTTTTTCCTCAAAACAAGTGTTCTTTTTTTAGGAAAAAATATTTTTTTAATAAAAGAAGGGTCTTTGGTAACTTGCAAAAATGCTTTTAAAAGAAGCAGAAACAATTTTTCTGCTTTTGGGAAGAAGCAGAAAATTTCTACTTTTAAAAAAAAGTAGAAGCGGAAGCAAAAAAATATTTTTTTCATGACAAAAGTATCTCTATCACTTACACACACATATATATATGTTCTTTGTTTATTAATTATCATGTCTTGTAAGTTTGATTTTAAAATTTTACACTTTATACTATATCATAATTCTTTATTTTATTCTACTATTTATATATTATTTTATTTTTCACTCATTTTTTAAAAATAAAATTGAAAAAATATCATTAATGATGATGATCGAAGAATATGTAACTCATTATTTTTTATTATGAATGATAATAAATGACAGACAAATCACGTTGCAACATCAAATGGTATTTTGACAGCACTTGTGAATTGTTTCTTAGATATTTAATGTTAAATAAATAATTCCTGAAAAGTGACATATTTGTTACCATGCAGTAAATTTTTTCATATGTCGTGACTTAATTTATGAAAGAAATTTTAAATTTATTTTTGTTTGATATTTGTAAGTAATATTTTAATTATTTAAGTAATATATCATTGTTTAATATTTTTAATGTATCTAAGTATATAAATATTGATTGAAAATTTTATAGCAAATATTTTTAATTTAAATTTTTTTAAAAATATTATTATAGATATTTGAAATAAATTATCTTTATAAAAATGATTTTAATAGTAGAAACTTATTGATACATGTACTTTTTAGTTATTTGTCTCTCAAAATCACTTCTTAAAAAAAATTATCCAAATACAATTTGTTTATTAAAAATACTTTTCAAATGAATTTATCAAATACAAATTAATTTTTTTTCAAAAGCACTTTTCTGAAAAGCTATTTTGTAAGAGTCCGTTTGGATTGCTGTTACAATACTGCTTATTTGAGAAACACTTTCATAAAACGCTTTTTAGAAAAGTGCTTTTGAAAAAAATAATAATTTGTATTTGGTAAAATCATTTGAAAAGTGCTTTTGATAAACAGATTGTGTTGGATATTTTTTTCAAGAAGTGTTTTTTTGAGACATATTACCAAAAAGGATATGTATCAACAGATTTTTACTACTAAAATAAATTTATAGCAAAAATTATTTTAAATATCTATTATAATATTTTTAATTAAATTTATTTTTATCTAATTAAAAAGTATGTACTCTAAAATTTTCAATCAATATTTATATATATAAATACATTAAAAATATTAAATAATGATATATTAATTAAATAATTTAAATATTACTTAAAAACGAATAGAAAAAATATTTCATAAATTAAATCACTACATATGAAAAAATTAACGACAAAAATAATTAGTCCTTCATACATCACAAAAATTCTCAACGATTTTATCCCTAAATTTATCACACAGTATTTTTCTACTAGTAGAAGATCTGTCTTGTATTTCTGAAGTTATACCGAAAGGCTTATCTCCTTCTTCGATCTCTGTGATGATGTATTCGTCAGATTAATAGTTAAAGTCTTTATCAGTAGTAGAGCGTCATCATATGTTATGTATAACCATAGAAGTTGTAACAAAATGTACTTAAGTGTCGAATTTAAAAGATGACATTGAGCGTAGGAGAGAAAATCTATTTTTCAAACTCCAAATATTCTTTCAGTTGCACATCTCAAACTAGAGTGAAAGAAATCGAAAGTCTCATTTGAATTTTTGTAGTTAGAATTACGTTTGAAATGAGGGAGATAATAATGCTCCCTTTTATATGGTCCTAAATAACCAATCGTTGTTGGATAATCTGAGTCCACTACATAATATTTATCTACCCCAATATAAAGAAAATTAATTAATTAATATAAAAATAATATAATTTATAAAATAGTACAAAACATGATATTAAAATCACTAACTTGGATGAGGAAAACTAAGATCCGATCTTCTAAGTGCTTGATCAAATATTCTAACATCATGTGTGGTACCTTCCCATCCAGGCAATACAAATGAGAAGAACATGTCCCAATCATATATTGTCGTATTTGAGAAATGAAACCTTTTCTATTGATGTATTTAATTTGATCATTTGAAGGGACAATACACGCTACACGTGTTTCATCTATAGCTCCAATTCAGTTTTTAAAATAAGACCAGTACTTTTTATCTTCTTTTAATTTAGGATGAATATAAAAAAAAGTTGAATCTTTTGGTTTAGTAATGTCCATAGCCAATTTCAAACATGCAAATAAAATATGATGAAAATGTCTATTAACAATTTCTCTTGAGTGTTAAAATCTTCCCTAGAATATCCGATTTCCTACGCCATGACCTGCTACCATTAAAAATATAGCAACCATCTCCTCTATAGTCATATTTCTTGTTGCTTTCAAGCCATATTGTTCATTCCAAGTCTTTCTCAAGTCAAGAAAAATATGTTTTTTTATTCTAAACATTTCGTAACATGGTCGATCATGTCCTTCAAGTACTTCTTTAATGAAATAAAAACCCGCATGAAGAGAAGTTCTGCATGGAATCTTTAAGCAAAACTTCATGAAATATTTTTTTCTAAAGTGATGCTGAAAATTGCCGCATAAAAAATAACTTTATCATCATTATCTTTAATTAAAATTTCTGCATCAGACACATCACTATTATTTCTAGCTAATGACATATCTAAGTTTTTTTTTTATTAAACTTAATAATAAGATTGACAATTTATTTATTGTACAAAAAGTAAATTTATTTTTCATAGAATAATAATGTAAATTATTCAAATATAAAAATACAATAATTTGAATAAATAAAATTTTATAACTAGAAGAAACTCAAAAAAAAAAAAGAAGATCATAATTTTTAAAAGCAAATCATAATAAATAACATCATAAATCTATTCCTTATGAAGCATGGCCTTCCTTTCCAACCATCGCAATTGCAACTCTGCATCTTCTTGCTCTAAAAATATTTTTTTACTCACTTTCCACCATAAATCGCCTACCAACAATCCCACCAGGCAAATTACGAACTATAGTCATTACACTCTCAATACTAAGTAAAGTTTTCCTCAACTTCGTTGAAGTGTGTGATTCAATGTCGTTAGCAATTCTCTCCACTGATGAACTAGTTTTATGACCAGAATTAGTTTTTTCGTTTATGTTGATATCTTTTTTTTTCTTCTAGTATCACTATTATTTTTTATTTTTCCAGCTCAATTAATTATTCTAGACCATCAAAAATCACAAATTTCTCATTATTTATTGGAGTGTCAAATTCAAATGATTGCTCAAATTGAAAGCATCAACTCCTTTATATATCATCGGGTACCACTCCAGATGATGGTGCCCGCATATGTTCGCAATAGCAACAACATTCTTAAAATATATCTCCATTTGAGTTCGATATTGTAAGTCTTTTTTATTTTTTATTTTTCTACATCTGAATTTTTCTACAACGATGAGAAGAAATAAGATATGTTACTAGTTGCCAAAATAACATAATAACTCATCAAGTTAAAGTGAATAATAAGCAATACTATTAGAAGTATCTTTATTTTTCTGCTCCACCATTCGACACTCGCTTGAATTATTTTCTTCTTACTATCCCATCCTAAATCAGTTTTCCTTCTAACTAAAGCGTCCTATTCTTTCCAAGTGTTTTTTAGAGTATCTCATTTATTCTTCAATTTGAGTTTGTCATAGATTTTTCAAGTTCTAGCATTGAACCTTGTAACCAAATTAGTCCATTCAGTTTTATTAAAGTGAGTACCGGGGCGATTTACAATGATAACTTCATTCACACATAAATTTTAAAAGAACTCTACGTTTTCTGTACTCCATTTAGCCTTCTCAATATTGCTCATTTTCTATGCATTAGAGATATATGATTAATAATAATAACATTACACGAAATAGTGAAATAAAAATATTATTTTCAAGATAAAAATTTACAAAAATTAAAAATTTCTTAAACAACGATACTATCACATATGCTTTTATACATCTGCACATGAAAAATCTAGTATATCATGACAATTATTAAAAAAGTCATACCTTAAAGTGAGAAAGTAATCTTAATTCAAAAAACAACTTATTAATAATAGAGATGACTTTATATTTTGAATTGGAGTAGAGTATATGCATATATGAGAAATATTATCTGTATTTGTTGAAGAAGGAGAAGATGTACAGTATGATAGACTCGTTAAATGAATAGAAGACTTGAAGAAAAGATCTAAAAAAATATTTAAAATTAGATTTTATCTGTTATTTGATACCTTATTTTTTTGAATAAATTTTACTGTGCCAAAATTTACTAAAAGTAAGCAAACACCATATTTGTACACTACATGTTACAAGTATCTAAATTAAATTATATCTATCATTTTTTACCATTTTTTGGATATATTTTTACTATGTCAATACTAAAATTAAACAACCACATTCATATATGTACCGTACATGATAACAAATATTTAAAATAAGTTTCTATGTGTTATTTGTTATCTTTTTTTTGTATACATTTTTACTATGTCAAAATTTACTAAGAATAAGTAATCATCATATTCATATATGTACACTATATGGTAACAAATATGTCTTTTCATGAATCATTTATTTAAAATTAAATATTCGAGAAAAAATTTACAAGTCTGTCAAAATACAATCTTGTAACGTGATTCATCTGTCATTTGTTATCATTAATAAAAAAAATAAAAAGTTATATATTCTTAGGTCATCATCATCAATGATATTTTGAAATCTATTTAAAGAAAATGAGTGAAAATAAAATAATAATATGTAAATCATAAAACTAAATAAAAAGTTATGATGTAAATATGAAATATAAAATTTTAAAATCAAACCTGTAAGTTATGTTAATTAATTAATAAGGGATATATATATACATATATACATACATCTCTGTATGTGCGCGCGCGTGTGTGTGTGATAGGGATATTTTTGTCATGAAAAAATAATTTCCTGCTTTTTTTTTTTTTTTTAAAAGCAGAAATTTTCTGCTTCTTCCCTGAAACAGAAAAATTCCTCGTGCTACTTCTTAAAAGTATTTTTATAATTTTACCAAACACCCTTCTTTAAAAAAAAAATATTTTCTCAAAATAAGTATATATATATTTTTTTTGGAGCAACAACCAATCCCAAACAGGCACTAAAAGTGATTCTCAAATAAGAAGTTTTCTAGCAATAATTCCAAACGAACTATACACATGAGATACTTGAACATAAAATTCTTTGGGGTATAAATTATTTACATATGAAGATAAAATTATTTATGTTGATAAATTATATGTTCACTAAATTTAAGAAAGTAATTTCAAAAATTAAATTATTTAGTTTGCTGTAATTTCAATTTAAATATATAAAATTATATATACAAATAATTGAATTTGAATTGAGATAAAATGGCGGGCGGGCTTAAAGGTTAAGAAAATTGAGGGGACGAGGGGGGAGTTGTGGAGATGGAATTTTTTTCTTTTTTTAAATATTTCATTGAAAAATAATATGATAGCTATTTTTTTTTTGAGAGGGAAGTATTTATTACCTTTGAACTTGTCCGTGTTATTCAGGTATACCATGAATAAAACGTGACAAGTTCAAGTGTATCATGAAAAAAACGTGATAAATTCAGGGGTAGTAGATATATATATATATATATTTTAAAGATAATACAATTTAACATGCTCAACAAGATATTTCAATATAAAACAATTATAAATAGCATTTTAATATTATCCCTAGTGCACAAATACGTATACTAATTTATTATAAATTGATAATTTTGTGTCAAACATATGAATAATTTTAATACCATTCGAAATTTATGAATATAAATCATATTTTATGATTTAAAAAAAAATGCTTTTCAAAAATTATTGCCAAACACATATTGAAACGTCAAAATTATTTAACTAAAACATAACTTATCAAAAACATTAAAAAATCTATCACCAAACGCGAGATTAAAATCTCAATGAGAACAAACGAGACCTAAATGGCTCACTTCTGTTTAATTTTGGTTATATTTTCTCCGGTCTCTCTTCCCTCACGGTTACACCGCCTTCAAAACTCGCAACTCAAAATCTCGGCAGAACATTATAAGAAGGAATGACTCCATTTCCCCCTCCTCCGCCACTACCACTGCCACCGTCCTCCGCCTTTCTACCGCCACCACCTCCTTACTATCACCACCCTACTTCCACCGGTACTCCGGCATATGACGTTTCTACCGCTCTCTCATCACTTACATCTCTCCTCAACCGCTCTTCAACTACTTTCCACTCTGTCTCCTCTCTTCTTCCTATTATACCAGTTCCTCCTTCTCCCTCCCCATCTCTATATCCATGCCCTTTCAATCCCAACCATCGTCTTCCCCTTTCTTCCCTCTTCTCTCACTCTCTTCGTTGCCCACCCATACCCATTTCCTCCGATCACATTCAAACCCTAATTCAAAACCTCAAATACCCCCACACCCTTCATTCATCCAACTCCTTTACCTTACCTTTGCGGGAATCACAATCTGATCTTTGCTTCTCTCTTGAAGCCTACTTGGATTTTGAAAATCCCACTTTCTTCTATTCTAATTGTCCTGGTGCTGTTTCTTTTCCTATAAAGGGAGAAAATGCAACTCCTCCAATGCTTACTCTTCCTGCTGTTTTATCTTCGGAATGTGCTAGTTCTGGTGGAAATTCGATGGTCTTTCCGAGAGAAATAATCCAGCTTCTTCCATCGGAGGTATATGCAATTAGAAATGAGACTGATTGTTGGAATGAGTTTCCTTTTATGTATTCCTATCGTATTCTTCGTGCAATTTTAGGATTAGCAATGAGTCGTGTGGAGTGTTTATCTGCATGGGTAGTTGTTAATTCAGCTAGGCATTATAATGTTGTGCTTGATTTAGCAATGAGAGATCATATACTTGTAGTATTTAAGCTTTGTTTGAAAGCTATTGTTAGGGAATCTATTGATTTATCCAGTACATTTTGCAACGGAGAAGATGAGGAATCAAGTTTGAGTAACCGCAGTTTTAAGTGTCCCATCTTAGTTCAAGTCTTGGTGTGGTTGGGAACTCAACTTTCTGTTTTATATGGAGAAATGACTGGGAAATCCTTTGCTATCAACATCCTAAGGCAATGTATCTGTGATTCTGCATTTAGTTTTTCTATGTTCAATGAATCTACTGCCATGAGAAGGGGGGATGACAACCTTCAAGAGCAACAGGAAAGTGGTGAACCACTAAAAAGTAGAAGGGAGAATGAGGGAACAAATGTATCGGATGAAACATTCTCTAAAAGCCCGATTTTTGTTTCCCAAGTAGCAGCAGCTGTTGCAGCATTGCATGAACGATCTATACTTGAAGAAAAGCTCAAAGCACTAAGGAGTTTACCATCACTTCCAGCTTACCAGCGGTATAATACCTTTGCTCTTCTTAGAACAGTATTCTGAATGTATCCAAATGTCTAGATGTGCATCACACCGTTTGTTCCACAAGTACTTTGTTAGTGCTGCTGACATTAGCCTCTTCCTATTTTCCCAAAAAGAAAGCATAGGAAAAACACAAAGTTCAGTAAATCTGTAAGTGTTTTATTGGTTTTGTTTTCATATTACCGACCATTTTCTTCGACATTTAAGCTTTTCGGGCAAGTGCATGCTTTCTTTTGAGAAGATTTGTCTATGCATAGATGTCAAAATTTGGGGGTTAACTTGGTAAAAACTGAAGTTAAGATTCATGAATGTGTTATTGCTACTAAGTCCAGAGTTTCGGCTGGATTTGTAACGACCATCCATCTAGATGCATATGGCAAGAAGGTAAAGTTGAAGGGGTGAAAAGCCTATCTTGAATCATGGAGAAAGTTTTATCTGGCTCACATATGATTTATATGCAGATGTATAAATTCTTTCCAGGCCTTTAGTTAGCGATAAAATACTTAGATTGTTTGCTCCAAGATTTTTGGTGCCTAGAAGTGTTTATTTAAAAAGTGACTTATTTGAGCAAGCTTTTAGGAGAAAATAAGTGTTTCGGGAGGAGAAAATAAGTGTTTTGGGAAGTAGCAGAATTTGTTTTCATAAGCTAAAAAAGTAGTTTTTCCCCAAAAGTACTCTTTTGGAACACTTTTGAGAAAATACACTTTGAAGCAATTTCTAAAAGCTTGGCCAAACGCGAATTGCTAATCAAAAGTGTTGTTTAAATTGATTAGTCAAACGCGAACTGCTTCTCACCAAAAGTACTTTCCAAATTAAGCTGCTTGCTGATTAGAAGCTTTGTCAAACAGTTTATTAAAATAGTGATGTGCAAATATAAAACGTCTACAATTTGTGCAAAGGTGTCAAGATCAGGAGTGTCTTTGCTGTTTTTTCTGATCTTATTTTTTTTCCAAGCATGAAATAAAAATATACTTAATGTATTTTTCCTGTAGTATGTTGCTAAACAGTTTTCTTTGCAGATCGATGGAGCACACGTACATTTCAACTAAAGCAAACGAGGAACGGCAAAAACGCGCTTATTACAAACCTCTTCTTGAACATGATGGACTTCTGTGGCAGCGTTCGCGAAATAATCAGGTATGTTTGCGTGTCAAAATGGTACTTTGAGTCGTTGCTGATCTTGAATCAATAACTATATATATCCCTACAGTTATAACCAGTGTTAATCAACATTTGGGATAGAAGTAGTTTCCAGAAGTACTATCTTCCTTTGGGAGGTAAAACATAAAAGACCTTTTTCTGCTTATATTTCTATTTTCCCTTAATTAGTTGCTACTTCTATCACTGAATAGAGACATGCTGCCAAAACGGCCGTTATTTTTGAAAGTCTAATGTGCTAGTAAAGAAAATACAAAAAATGGAATGTGTTTCAAGCTGTTTATGTTTGGCTAGAAGTTCCGAATTCATTGCACTTGTTGGTCAATCTGTTTGTGGATGTACTGTCTAAGAGAAGTGTTCTTCTGCCAGTAGTGAAGGTTGCAAACGACCAATTTTTGCTTTTGGAACAAATAGAAATTTGATGTGAAAAATTAAGATCGCTTATTGCATATAAGGGGTAATTTGGTTGGAGGAATTAGAAAAAGTAGTCATGATAGTATTATTTATCTTGTGCTTGATGACATTTTCATTTCTAGTATAACTTATATGTTAGTCAAGCTGTTGTCTCATATTGGTTGACAGGGAAGAACTTATATCGTTAGAAGATGTACAAGTATTATTGAAATCCACATAACTATACCCACATCAGAATCTCAACTAGACCGTGAACCAATGGACCCCCAAGTGGCATTTCCAATTTCATTATAATAAAATTTAGGCATAATGGCCTAATAGACCCTGTATTTGTAGGTTTTTGTATTCTGGACCCTCCTACTCACCTCTTTGTCAGCTGAACCCTTAAATTCAGTAAATCACAATGTGTTAAACCCTTTTACCGTTGATATTATAAACACAGGTATAAATATATTCTAAAATCTAAATTTGATAATTTAAAGTTTAACAACAAAGGTACATGATACAACTTATAAATTACGCTGATATTTATTACTACCTGTACCCTAATTTTTATAGCATTTATTGTTCTTTCGAAATTTAAGCTTCCAAGTTTTACTTGTATATTTGGAGATAAAATCTTTTAGTTTTTGAAACTAAAATTTACATATTTGATGATCATTTAAAAAAAACTTTAATTTATAAGAATTTAATAATTAAAACTATTCAAAGGAGTATGAAAAAAATATCTTTTGATTTTTTAAATTGACAACTATTTTGAAACAAGTATTTTTAGTGTACATGACAACTAAAAAGGAACACAAGAAGTATTTAGGCTATGCTATTTACAACTATTTCTTTTTTATAGAATGAGTGATAATTTTTAAATTAATGAGCATGCCAATATTTTGATAATTAATTTATATATCTTTCAAAAATTAGTTTTGGGTCACATGGACCAATTTACTGATAATGAAAATAAAAATCAGTTTTTGTCCGCCACCCAAAAGTGGCTGGTTCAATAAACAACAAAAAACCAAAACAACGTAGTTTCGCTTTATCTTCTCCGAAGAGTCAAAGACTTAGTCCTGTCTTTTCGTCTCGTTATTTCGCGCCTCTGGTTCTTTTCCGTTGTTTTTCTGCCTTCCAACTTACAGGTTGCAGGTCAGAATTTCCCCCTCTATTTTGGCCTAAAATGTACGTGCTTGACTCTGGTCAAAGTATCCGGCTGGGATTTGATCGAATTTGAAAATCACCCTGCACCCGCGCCCACACCAACGTCGAATCAAGACAGGTTCGGAGACCAAAACAAAGAGTTCACGACATAGTATCAAACTAAAATTTTAAAAAGAAAATAAAGGATTAAAAAAGATTGTTTTTTTAGATGAATATAAAAATGACGTGGTTAATGATATGGATATGATGTGTCATCTATTTTTGCTGATGTGGATATGATGGGTCATTCATATCGAGCAAGTGAGGAAGACACACTGACGGAGGGGCTTAAAATTTGTGTAGGGTTCAGTTGACAAATGAGTGAGTAGAAGGGTCTAGAATACAAACACATACAAGGGTCTACTCTATTCTGCCTAAAATTTAAGTGAAACAAATTTGGTCTATCACTGAATGGAGGATGAGCAATCACTATATATCATATAAATGCATCTCTTACAAACTAAAATCTCTTATTTAAAGCTAATTTTGACAATTATGTGGATCTATATACTAGATTAAGTAATTTAAATAAAATTTTCAAACAAAGAATATTAAAATATTAAAAATTTATTGGATGTTAGTAACAAATAATTTTCTTGCTTGTATCTACATAAAGAATGAGACATTTATATTTAGAGCCCGTTGGGATAGATGATAAGCATAAAGTGCTGAAAATCACTTGTAGATGCTGAAACAAATTTTATAAATAAGCAAATACGTGTTTGGATAGTAAGTGTTGAATCTGATATTAGTTTATTTGATAAAAAGGTGTTGATAAACACTTTTTTCCATTAAATGACTGAAATATCCTTTAAGTTATTTACCAAAAAAGTGTAATTCGAAGAGTTTCCATATTAGACAGACGAATGACGGAGAAAATATCTAGATATTAAGCAAAAGTTATGTTTTATGTGGAGTACTTCGGAGAGTGAAAAACATACAAGGGACACAATTATAAAATGTTTGGTCAAACTACAAGTGCATATAGGCTGTAAAATCATAAGTTAGGGGTGACCAAAATTATTTAGTCAATTTTGGCTTATAAGAAGCTAGTTTGACCGGCTTATAGATATGGTCAAACACCCTCTTAGCATTAAACATTGAGATGATAAAACTTAAGACTTTGATTCCTTAAAATTCACTTAAAATTGGTGAACTAAAATATTATTTAGTGATATGTAATTAATGGAATATCTCAGCTAAAAAAAAGTTAAAAGCTCCCAAGCACGACTCCCAGTGTTCTTTCTCCTATTTTCTGGGAGAAAATCTCAGTTTCCGATAGCTTTCATCGGAATAGGACCTTTCAAGCCACCAATACCCTCTATGATTATTGATAAACACCTTAGAATCTTCAAGCTACAGGATGGAGGAAAACAAAATCTACTTCAATGCTGGGTTTAAATCCTTTGATATTACTAGATGGGAGACCGGAAAGGCTGAGTGGTACGAGTGGGTGGAAAGGAGTAGGAAGATGATGCGCAGATCATCAGTGATCAGGAAGGTGATGAAGTGGATATGTGTCTGCCTGGAAGAAGCATCAAAGGAAATCAAGGGATGGAAGTTGGCAGAAAGTGATGCAGAGCACTTCTGTACAAGAAAGTATAATGGATATGGGAGATTTATTAACATTATAACATTAAATAGAGGGGGAGAACAGGTCTAATCATTCCAGAAATAGCAATAAGTACTGGGTGGTTGGATATTGCTTCAAAGATCGATAGGTTCATTAAATGCCAGAGGAAGAAATAGATAACACCAAGCCCAAAGAGGACAGATGCTGATTATCCCTATGCAAGTGTTATACAAGGGAGTAAATGGCAAACGAGGAACATCCGCACAACTGAGATCAATAGCAAGAAAGGAACTCTAGAAGTACTAGATAAAATTAATGTCCAGAATGATGGACTACTAAGGAGATGTCTAGTTGGGTATTGTGGAGAGAAATCAAAGGAAGGGCTAACTTAGCTGATATTAGAAGATGGTTCACAACATGGAAGAAAGTCTTCGGAGTAAACATCTATGAGTTGTATGGTGAGATGTTCTTCTTCAAGTTCCCAAATAGATTCATGGCAGAATAGACCATTCAAGGTCAATGTAGATGGAAAAATTACATATTTTATCTCGAATGGGGGGAGCCAACAATTGGGTGCATCCCAAGAGAAACAATTGTGAAGAAAACTTGGATTAGAGCCATGGGGACTCCCCTTCATCTTTGGTCCAAGAATATTTTTAAGGAAATATGCGAAGTCTGTGGGGGAAGCGGAGAAGGGTTACTATGGAGGAAGAAACAGAGCTTAAGAATCATATGAAATGAGTTTCAGGTGATGGTAGCAACATCCCTAGGGAGTGGTGATATCCCGAAATAGCGTCATGTACCACTTCCCAATTTGGGCTGAATATCAACCACAATTTGAAATCTTGTCGTAAAAATTAGTCAGAGAAGATGAAGCACTTTATCCCGATAAGGCCTTTGTACAATGGGTAAGAGGAGAGCCACTGTGGAAAAGTACAAAAATCCCTCCATATTAGGAATTCTATCAGAAGACAACACATTGGTACAAGTGGAGAAAGTGTGTCAACAAGATCACATGGTGGGCACATGTTTCATTGAAATGAGACCTCTGTAGTAGGCTATTCATACCCACCATGTTTCATTGAAATGAGACTTTTGTAGTGGGCTATTCATATAAGCCCGGTTAAAAAATGCCACAAACCTCATTTAAAGGCCCAGATTTAGTGCACAGGTTATTTTCAACAATTTTCTAGGAGAAACAGAGTTTCATAGAAGCCCACAGTGTCTTTAGCTTTGTTGAAGACATAACAACACAACTCTCTCTGCATGACTCCTATCCAGGAGCAGAACAAAGAAAATCTTTCGCGTAGATGGTGATGACGACAATTGAGGTTGAGAATGGGGTGCCTTGCCAACATCGGATAAGGAAAAAGATCAACAGGAGTTAAGCAATTGCATAGCAGAGGTGCAGAAAGTGAAAATTACGGGATAACTTTTCAAAATGACAACACTGAAATTGTCAACTGAGAGGTAAAAAAAGCTGAACCAATAACGATGCAACAACAACAAATCTTGTAAGGGAGAGAAAAAGAAACATCTGGGCGCAACAAAACTTGATAAAATTTGGGAAAATATTTGGGGTTGATTTTCAAGGACTCGAAGAGGAGGCCACAAAACTCCTAATGCAGATAGGCAGCTGCAGGCAAGCAAGAAGACTGGACCACGATATTAAATTCTAAAAGACAAGGATCAAGGGTGCACAAGAATTGAGAAGTCTAGTATCTTATGATGTTAAATTCAAAAGCACAAGGAACAAGAACAAGGGGGGAAATACAAGCTCTAGTTCTCGATAAAGTTCAAGCTAGTGTTTTAGAATGTTAGGGGTTGAATAATAGAGAGAAGAGGAGGCTGATAAACAGTCTGGTGTGGGGGTGGAAGACAAACATTTTGTCTTCAAGAGACAAAAGTAGAGACAAAATTAAAAGGGAATACTTTAGAAATGGCTAAACAAATTTGGGTATGGAGATGGGTTAGACATGTATATCTGGAAGCGGTGTGTGTGTGTGTGTGTGTTATTTTATTGATGTAGGATGCGAGGGTTTGGAAGGGAGAAGTTCTGGAGATAGGAATGGACTTTATCACTTGTAAGTTTGAATCACAACTTCTAACTTTCAAGTGCCACATCACAGGAGTATATGCTCCTAATTGTTACAAAGAAAGAAAAACAGTTTGGGATGAATTAGGCTCCGTGAGGGGACACTGATGGAAGGGCCTTGGGCCATTTGTGGGGATTTTAATGTCACTCGATATATTTTCGAGAAGAAGAATGGTACAAACAAAACAAGGGGCATGAGGGAATTTGATATGACTGCTCCTTTATGGGCTTATTCTAGAAGAAAATTCAGACAAGCAAGTGGAGATAATTTGTCTTAGTTTCAGATAAGATAAGATATATAAGTAGATAAGATATATAAGTAGTTATCTGTAGAAGTTATCAACAGTTACTAGTTGAAGCATCTTGAATTATAGGAAGTTGATGCGGAGACACCCTACTACCCAAAGAAGCCTTTGTCCTATCTTTATGTTTTAGTCAGTAGCAGTTGGCTACTGTCTATCTATATCCTATCTTTATATTTTAGTGTAAATATATGTATATGGAGAATTCAAAAAGAAAGAAGCAATATTATTATATTTGTATTTGGAGTTTTGTCCACTTCATACGGACTTAGTTATTGGTTAATGTAGTGTCTAAGATCTGTGCACTTTATTTAACCAGCAAAATTTTCATTTCATTCTCTTCTTTATCTTAGTTTCTATTAGAATTTTTAGACTTTATTGAAGATATGAAGCTAGTTGACTTGCAACTAGAGGATGCTAAGTATACTGGTTCAAAGGAGACCAACAGGAAAAGTGCTTCCAGGATTAACAGGTTCTAGAATCCAAAGAATGGGATGACATTTTTCAAAACATGAAACAACTACCACTTAAGAGATTGATCTCTGATCACATCCTTATACCACTGCTGGGAGGGCCTTGGGAAAGGAGCAAGAACTAATTTTAAATTTGAAAATTGGTGGAGGGAGACAATAGGCTTCATTGATAAAGTCAAAAACTAGCGGTCCTCTTTCAATTTCTCAGGGAGGCCTAACTATGTCCTAGCTTGCAAGTTTAAAGCTTTGAAATCCAAACCTAAAGAATGGAGGAATGGGAGACTGGGAACTTGAGCATACAGAGGAAGAAATTACTTGAACAATTTCTAAAATATGAAGAGTTACTTAAGAAAAAGGAGATTTGGAGACAAAAGTCAAGAGTTCTCTTGGTTGAAGAAAGGTGATAAGAATAGTAAATTCTTTCATAAAATGGCAAATGCTCATAGAAGATACAATAACATTGATCAAATGGTGATACAGGGAGAAGTTACCAAAGAACCAAGCAAAATTGAAGGAGAAATTGTGGACTATTACAAAAAGTTGTACACAAAATCCATCCAGTAGAGACCTATCTATCAAAATACTCAGTGCCCAGAGCTAACAGAAGAGGATAGGGTGGCTCTCCAGAGCAACTTTGATGAAAATGAAATTTTGAGGTGCCTCAAGTTGTGTGCAGCTGATAAAGCACACCTGCACTAGATGGTTTCACTATGTGTTTCTATATCAAGTGCTGGGAGGTGGTGAAGCAGGGCATTCTGGACACTTTTCCAAACTTACATGATCATGAAGTGTTTGAGAAGAGTTTTAATGCAACTTTTATTGCACTTATTCCTAAAAGAAAGGTGCCAAAGAGTTGAGAAACTTTAGGCTTATAAGTTTGATTGGCAGTATTTAAAAGCTGCTTTCTAAAATACTGACTGTGAGATTGAAAGGGGTATTAGCAAGTTGGCAGATTCTCAGTAAATGGTATTCGTTAAAGGGAGACAAATTATGGATGCAATCTTGATTGGCAACGAAGATGTTGATTCCAGATTTAAGCAGAAGAAACCAGACATTCTTTGCAAGCCAGACATAGAGAAAGCGTATGACCACTGGAGATACCTTGTGAAAGTATTAGAAATGATGGGTTTCGTGCAGAAGTGGTTGAAAATAGATGAAGCAATGTATCTCAACAGTTAGATTTTTAGTTGTAGTTAATGGTTCTCCTGCAGGATTCGTCCAATCACAGAGAGGACTCAGGCAAGCTGATCCTTTGCCACCTTTCGTGTTCCTAATTGTATGGAAAAATTGAATAATATGATCAAGACAACGAAATTGAGAGGTTGGATAAGGGTTTTGAAGTAGTTAGAGAAGGGGTTGACAGCCCGGAAGTGACACACCATCAATATGCAGATGACACACTTATCTTTTGTGATGCTGTAGAAGATCAACTGAAGCATTTAAGGGTAATCTTGGTTTTGTTTGAAGGGGTTTCTGGTATGTATAGTAATTGGAGAAAGAGTCTAATGTACCCTATTAATCAAATCAGCAACATGAGTTGGTTAACAACAATCCTTGGTGGTGAAATTGGCACTCTGCAGTTAGCATGTTTGGGACTACCTCTGGGAGCTAAATCTAAGTCCATAGATATATTGGACAATGTGATTGAGAAGTGTGAGAAAAACTAGCCAGGTGGAAAACACAATAAGTGTCTATGGGTGGAAAATTGACACTAATCAATTTAGTACTTGTCGCTCTTCCAACTTATATGTTGTCCGTGTTCCCCATCCCAGTAGAGGTCATCAAGGTGTTGGACAACATTAGGAGGAAATTTTTATGGTAAGGTAATAAGGAAAGTAAAGGATTTCACTTGGTAAAGTGAAAATGAGTGATAACTGGGAAGAAGGATGGTGGTCTGGGGATTAAGAACCTAAACTTGCAAAGCAAAGCTCTTAGAATGAAATGGTTATGAAAGTGTGCAAATGTTAACCAATATTTGTGGAAAAGGGTGATTGAGGCTAAATATATTGCAGAAGACAAATGTATGACCAAAGAGGTGATTTCTCCCTATGGGGAACTTCAACTTCAGGAGACAACTTAATGAGTGGGAAGTTCAGAGGGTAGCTGAACTTTTCAACATAGTGGAGCCTTTCCACGGACTCCAAACAGGGGACGATATCTTCTGGTGGATAGGAAAAAATAAAGGAGTATTCAAAGTCAATAGAGCTTATAAGTTGATGGATCACACAAACCAATAAAATGCAAATTGGCCATGGAAACAAATCTGGAAAAGTAGAATAGCACACAATGTATCCTTTGTCTGGTTGTTGGCCAAAGAAGCAGTCCTAACTCAAGATAATGTTATGAAGAGAGGGATAACCTTATGCTCTAGGTGCTTTCTTTGTGGGGAAACATTAGAGACTGTTAACCATCTGTTTCTACATGCAAGCTCAACAGTTGTGGAGAAATTTTATAGTCTTAAAAGCATTTCCTGGACTATGCCAGGAAGTCTTTGAGGCTTTAAAGAGCTGGGAAGAAGCAGGAGCACAGACAAAGGGCAGAGACAGATGGAGACTTATCCCTGCTGCTATATGGTGGGCAATATTGAAAGAGAGGAACTTTAGATGTTTTGAGAGCATAGAGAATAGTGTACAAAATGTGAAGCTTAATTGCATTCTGCTATTATGTTTTTGGTGTAATCAGTTATGCTCAAATGATACTGTCTATAATTGATGTTTTAGATTTAATTTAGTCATAGAGCAGTAAGATTTGGGGACTACTTGTAGATAAAGTTTCAGTACAACCTGTGAGAAATAATAGAGAAAAATATTATTTGAATTGTTGTCTACATAATTACATTGATACTCTATTTATAGACACTACAATACAATCCTTTTCCAAGTAGGAGTTTGTATACTGTTGCTATTCCTAGTCATATTCTAACACTCCCCCTCAAGTTGGTGCATACAAGTCATATGTACCTAGCTTGTTACAAATGTAATTAATACGAGGACTGGTGAGGGACTTGATGAAGATATCTGTAAGTTGATCACTTGACTTCATAAATTTTGTAACAATATCTCCCCTGAGTATCTTTTCTCTGACAAAGTGACAATCAATCTCTATGTACTTGGTAAGGCTGCTTGATTATCACATACAAGTTTCATCTTATCGGTTTCTTCAAATTTTAGTTCTCTCAGCAATTGTTTGATCCAAACCAGTTCACAAGTTGCTGCAGCCATTGCTCGATATTCTGCTTTGGTGCTTGATTGAGCAACCACACTCTGTTTCTTACTCTTTCAGGACGCCAAATTACCACCTACTAAAACACAATATTCGGATGTAGAACGTCTAGCAACGGGTGATCCTGCCCAATCAACATCGGTATATCCAATGATATGCTCATGGCCTGATCCTTAAAGAGTATCCTTTACCTAGAGATGACCTTATATATCGCAAAATACGAACAACTGCATCCTAATGACTATCACAGGCAGAAGTTATAAACTGACTTACAACACTCACGGAAAAAAAGATGTCAGGTCTAGTCACTGTGAGATAATTCAACTTTCCAACTAACCGCTTATACCTTCCAGGATCACCAAGTGGCTCCCTTTTGTCTTGCCAAAAGTTTAGCATGTGGATCCATAGTAGTGTCAATGGGTTGACATCCTATCATTCCAGTCTCCTCAAGAATGTCTAAAGCATACTTGCGTTGAGAAATAACAATACCTGATCTGGACTATGCAACCTCAATACCTAGAAAGTATTTCAGTCTGCTGAGGTCTTTAGTCTGGAAATGTTGGAAGAGATGATGTTTCAAGTTAGTGATACCACCTTGATCATTGCCGGTGATAACAATATCGTCGGCATAAACCACCAGATAAATACACAAATTTGGTTCAGAATGGTGATAAAACACTGAATGATCAACTCTAGCTCTACTACGAATCATGCCAACTCTTAAATCACTGTGCTAAACTTTCCGAACCAGGCTCGAGGGGACTGTTTCAAACCATGGAGTGACTTGCGCAATCGACATACAAGGCTACTAGAATCCCCCTAAGCAACAAACCCGGTGGTTGCTCCATATAAACTTCTTCTTCAAGATCACCATGCAGAAAAGCATTCTTAATGTCCAACTGATATAGAGGCCAATGACGAACGACAATCATAGAGAGAAAAAGACGGACAAATGCTATTTTAGCCATGGGAGAGAAAGTGTCACTATAATCAAGCCCAAATATTTGTGTATATCCTTTGGCAATAAGGCGAGTCTTCAGCTGATCAACTTGACTATCTGGACCAACTTTGACTGTGCAAACCCAACGACAACCAACTGTAGATTTACCCGCTGGAAGGGAAATAAGCTTCTAAGTACCACTCGTATGTAAAGCAAACATTTCAACCCAGCGACAACCAACAGTAGATTTACCCGCTGGAAGGGAAATAAGCTTCTAAGTACCACTCGTATGTAAAGCAAACATTTCATCAATCATAGCCTGTTTTCATCCTGAATGGGAAAGTGCTTCACCGGTAGTCTTAGGGATGGAAATTGAGGCAAAGATGATACAAAAGCATAATGGGGTGATGACAGATGCTGATAACTCAAGAAAGTCTAATGTGGGTTAGCGTTACGAGTGGATCTTATACCTTCTTGAAGTGCAATTGATTGGCTAGGAGGAGGCAGGTCTGCAGTAAGGGAAGCGTCAGACGCATGACATGAATCATTTGGGACTAATGCTCGACGCGGGCGGCGGTGATAAGTCAAAAGTGGTGGCACTGCAGTTGGAGATGGAGAAGTAACCGTAGATTCCTCAAAGATTGGTGTGGGTAAGACTGGAGATATCGGTAAAACCTCAGAGTTATCAAGATAATCAGAAGATGTATAGTAAGGTTGAGATTCAAAGAATGTGACATCGACGAACATAAGTTAGCGACTCAGATCAGGTGAATAGCATCGATACCCTTTTTGAATTCGAAAATAACCAAGGAAGACACATTTGAAGAATGATGGGATAATTTGTCTTTTCCTGGGGCTAAGTTATGAACAAAATATGTGTTCCCAAAAACACGAGGGAGGGATAGAGTAGAGATGTGACTGAGGAAATAGTATGGAACCTGATTCTGGACCGAAGATGATGGCATTCTGTTAATGAGATAGCAAGATGCGAGGACTGCATCGCCCAAAAACGCAGTGGAACATGGGATTCAATGAGGAGTGCGAGCAGTCTCAATGAGATGCCTATTTTTCCTTTCTGCTATACTGTTCTGCTGAGGGGTGTATGAGCTGAATGATTCCTTGATGAGTCAGAAACTCCTGAAACTGGGAGGATAAGTATTTTAAGGCATTATTACTACGAAAAGCACGAATAGAAACACCAAATTGGTTTTGTATTTCAGCAAAGAAACTTTTGAATATAGAAAATAACTTGGAACGATCTTTCATCAAATAAACCCAATTACATCTCGAGAAATCATCAATGAAAGTAACAAAGTAACGAAATCCTAAAGGTGAACTGTCTCTACTAGGACCCCAAATATCAGAATGAACTAACGAGAAAATAGACTATGAACGACTTTCAATACTACATGAAAATATAGCATTCAATACTACATGAAAATATAGCACGGGTGTATTTTCCAAGTTGACACGACACAATCTAATGTGGATTAGACAAACTAGGCACCATCTTTTGTAGCTTGGATAGACTCGGATGTCCCAAACATTTGTGAATAAGGTCGGGTGTGTAATGGAGCATGCTGTGAAGGAATTTGAAGAGGTAAGATGGTAAAGTCCTTGTGATTCATGTCCTATGTCAATCGTTTGTCCCGTTTTGCGGTCCTGCATTAGAAAAGAATCATAAAAAAGTTATACTACCATGAAGGGCACGCGTCAAATGACTAACAAATGCAAGATTTAAAGGACAACCAGAGACATAAAGAACAGAGTCTAGAGTGCTAGAAGATAGGGGTTTGCTTGTCCAACTCTTTTTGGCTCTGTTCGGATTCCATTGGCTAAAGATATAGCAGGAAAAGATTGTGATAAACAATATCAGACGGAAGTGATTTGTCACCAGAAATTCTACTTACTATATAATGTCATAATAAGCAGTTGAAGCAGGCTGCTCATGGTCAACATGCCTGCTTCAGCTGCTTCAATCGTGATTTTACTATATTATTCCTAAGTAATTACTGTAAGTCATTTACGTATTAGAAAAGAGGTTAAGGGGGAGAAAGAAGGGGAAAAAAGTTGTTTAGGCTTGCTAAGGCTAGGGAGAGGAAGGGTCGTGACCTCGACCAGGTGAAATGCATTAAGGGGGAGGATGGTAGAGTATTGGTAGATGATGGTCACATTAAGAAGAGATGGCAGTCGTACTTCGATTGGTTATTGAATGAAGAAGGGGAGAGAGTTATTGTTCTAGGGGAGCTGGAGCACACAGAGGAGTGTCGTGATTTTAGTTATTGTAGACGTTTTAAGGTAGAAGAGGTCAGAGAGGCTATTCACAGGATGCGTAGGGGTAGGGCGACGGGGCTTGATGAGATCCCTGTGGATTTTTGGAAGTTCTCTGGGGAGGCTGGCTTAAGGTGGTTGACTAAATTATTTAACGGCATTTTCAAGTCGGCGAAAATGCCTGAGGCTTGGAGATGGAGTACTATGATCCCTCTTATATGAATAAGGGTGACATTCAGAGTTGCAATAACTATAGAGGTATTAAGTTATTGAGCCACACTATGAAGATTTGGGAGAGAGTGGTCGAGTAGAGGTTGAGAAGGATAGTGGCTATCTTGGAAAATCAGTTTGGATTTATGCCCGGGCGCTCGACGACGGATGCAATTCATCTGGTGCGGAGACCGGTGGAACAGTATAGGGAAAGGAAAAGAGATCTGGACATTGTGTTTATCGACTTGGAGAAGGCGTACGACAAAGGTCCCTAGGGAGGTACTTTGGAGATGCTTGGAGGTGAGTGGGGTATCGGGGCCGTATATTAGAGCAATCAAGGACATGTATAATGGAGCTAAGACTTAGGTGAGGATTGCGGGAGGAGACTCAGAGCATTTCCCTGTCTTGATGGGGTTGCATCAGGGTTCCACTCTTAGCCCGTTTTTGTTTGCTTTGGTGATGGATGTGTTGGCGGCGTATTCAAGGAGAGGTGCCTTGGTGTATGCTTTTTGCAGAAGATGTAGTTTTGATTGATGAGACGCGGGGTGTGTGAATGATAAATTAGAGATGTGGAGACGGATCCTTGAGTCTAAAGGGTTCAGGTTGAGCAGGAGCAAGACAGAATATTTGGAATGCAAGTTTAATGACGTGAGGCAGGAAGACGAGGTTAGTAAGGTTGGATTCCCAGACGGTGTGTAAGAGGGATAGTTTCAAGTATCTGGGGTCCATGATTCAGGGAAATGGTGAGATTGACGAGGATGTCTCCCATCGTATTGGAGCGGGATGGATGAAGTGGAAGCTCGCCTCGGGGGTGTTGTGTGATAGGAAGGTGCCGACCATGCTTAAAGGCAAATTTTACAGGGTGGCAGTTCGTCCGGCCATGTTGTATGGAGCAGAATGTTGGCCAGTCAAGAATTTTCACATTCAAAAATTGAAGGTGGTGGAAATGCGGATATTGCGTTGGGTGTGTGGGCTTAATAGGGGTGATAGAGTTCGAAATGAGACTATTCGGAAAAAGGTTGGAGTGGCTTTGGTGGAGGACAAGATGCGGGAAGTCCGATTGAGATGGTTCGGGCGTGTGATGAGGAGGGGCACGGATGCCTTAGTTCGTAGGTGTGAAAAGCTTGGTTTGGATGGTTTCAGGCGGGCTAGGGGTAGGCCGAAGAAATAGTGGAAAGAGGTGATCAGGCGGGACATAAAGCAGTTACATCTCACTGAGGACATGACCCTAGATAGGAAGATCTGGAGGGTGCGGATTAGGATATAAGGCTAGTGTCAGTTTGAGTCGTTGGGGTAGGACATTATTTGATAGATGTATTATTCTTGCTAGGACACTTTGTTGTATGCTTTATTATGAATGTGTTTACTATTCTTTGTTTATTATCCCTTGTGGGTGGCATATTTTTGTCTTGACATCTTATTCCATGCTTTATTAAGTATTTGTTTATTATTCCTTGTCTTGAGTCGGGGGTCTATCGGAAACAACCTTTCTATTTCTCTTGAAGTAGTGGTATGGACTGCGCACATCTTACCCCCAGACCCTACTATGTGAGAATACACTGGGCTTGTTATATGACATGACTGCTTCAGCTGCTTCAACCGAGATTTTACTACATTACTCATAATTAATTATTATAAGTCATTTAAATATTAAAAAATTAATAATATTTAATAAAATAGACATAAAATGATAAATTATTTTTTGATATTTTAAATTAACTTGACGTCTTATATGAGACCATTTAACAAAAATTCCACAAGTATTTGTTATAATAATTTTACTATTTCACTTCTAATTAGTAGGAGAGGCTGGTGTAAGGTGGTTGACTGGATTGTTTAACGAAATCTTCAAGACGGCAAAAATGCCAGAGGCTTGGAGGTGGAGTACCATGATCCCTCTCTATAAGAATAAGGGTGACATCCAGAGTTGCAATAACTATAGGGGGATTAAGTTATTGAGTCACTCTATGAAGATTTGGGAGAGAGTGGTTGAGGTGAGGATGAGACGGATAGTGTCTATTTCGGAAAACCAGTTTGGATTTATGCCTGGCCGCTCGACGACGGAGGCAATTCACCTGGTACGAAGGCTGGTGGAACAGTATAGGGAAAGGAAGAAGGACCTGCACATGGTGTTTATCGACCTGGAGAAGGCATACGACAAAGTCCCCAGGGAGGTGCTTTGGAGATGCTTGGAGGTGAGTGGAGTCCCGCTGGCGTATATCAGAGCAATTAAGGACATGTATGATGGAGCGAAAACTCAGGTGAGGACGGCGGGAGGAGACTCAGAGCATTTCACTGTCTTGACAGGATTGCATCAGGGATCTACTCTTAGTCCCTTTTTGTTTGCTTTGGTGATGGATGTGTTGACGCGGCATATTCAAGGGGAGGTGCCTTGGTGTATGCTTTTTGCAGATGATGTAGTTTTGATTGATGAGACGCGAGGGGGTGTGAATGACAAATTAGAGGTGTGGAAACAAACGCTTGTGTCTAAAGGGTTCAGGTTGAGCAGAAGCAAGACAGAGTATTTGGAATGCAAGTTTAATGACGTGAGGCTGGAGAATAAGGTGGTAGTGAAGTTGGAATCACAGGAGGTATGTAAGAGGGATAGTTTCAAGTATCTCGGGTCCGTGATCCAGGGTAACGACGAGATTGACGAGGATGTCTCGCACCGTATTAGGGCGGGATGGATGAAGTGGAAGCTCGCGTCGGGGGTGTTGTGTGATAAGAAGGTGCCGCCTAAGCTTAAAGGCAAATTCTACAGGGCGGTAGTCCGTCCGGCCATGTTGTATGGAGCGGAGTGTTGGCCAGTTAAGAACTCCCACATCCAAAAAATGAAGGTGGCAGAAATGCGGATGTTGCGTTGGATGTGTGGGCTGACTAGAGGGGATAGAGTTCGGAATGAGATTATCAGGGAGAAGGTTGGTGTGACCCCAGTGGAGTATAAGATGCGGGAGGTCCGATTGACATGGTTCGGACACGTGATGAGGAGGGGCATGGATGCCCCGGTTCGTAGGTGCGAGAGGCTAGCGTTGGATGGTTTTAGGCGGGGTAGGGGTAGGCCGAAGAAGTATTGGGGTGAGGTGATTAGGCGGGAAATGGAGCAGTTACAGCTCACCGAGGACATGACCCTAGATAGGAAGATCTGGAGGACGCGAATTAGGGCAGAAGGCTAGGGTCAGTTTGGGTCGCTAGTGTAGGGAATTACTTGGTGGGGGTATTATTCTTGTTATGGTAAATTGTTCCATGTTTTATTACGAATCTGTGTGCTTTTCTCTGTTTCTATTACTTATGGGTGTCGTATTTATGTTATGAAATCTTGTTCTGTGCTTTACTATGTATTTGTGCGGTATCTCGTGTCTTGAGCCGGGGTCTATCGGAAACAACCTTTCTACCTCTTTAGAGGTAGAGGTATGAACTGCGTACATCTTACCCCCCAGACCCCACTAGGTGGGAATACACTGGGTTTTTTGTTGTTGTTGTTGTTGTTGTTGTTGTTGCACTTCTAATTAGTAGAATAGAAGAAAAACATATTATAAATCACAATAATTTAAAATTAAATAATTTAAAAAATATAATTGACTATTAATGCCATAAAAGTCTGAACAACTTTAAATATTGTTATACAAATTTCATTAAACTAAATATAATAATAGATGTCTAACTTAGAATTCATCAATCAAACAAATGAAGGTTTTATTTAAATGCTAGAACTATATATAACACAGAATTTTGAAGGATCAACATTGGATCGTGCGTAGCACGGCGTAAGCTGACTAGTACAATCAGAAGCACCTGAGTCCACAATCCATGATCCAAAGGTAAGAGATTGTGCAGTTGAGGCTATTGGTAGAGATATATGCTTACTTGCTCGATACTGAACATACTCATTATATTTCTTGTCAGATAAATACACCCATTGATTACCTGTGGTGTTAGACTGAGCAACATGAGCATTTTTAGGTGGTCGAAGATGCAAAAAAAAAGCATATTTCACGAGTATGTCTAAGCCTATTACAATAACTACACTTAGGTCGAGAGTAACATATGCCACGAGTATGTCCAAGCCTTTTACAATAACTACACCTAGGACGAGATCTTCCTAATCGACCTTCCCCTCGTCGATTCTTCATGGACTGTGACATTTGATTTTCTGATCTTCTCATTAAGGGCTCAGATTTAATCATAGCACACCAAGTAAAAGATTAAAAAATATGTTGTCGGAATCTGAAAAAACAGTGTCCAGTTGCCGAAAAAAATATAAAGTCGTCGGAATTAGGGTGGTTCCAACGATCGGAATCTGAGATACTTGGCTGAAACTGAAAAACAAACGTTCGTTGGAGGTCGGAGTAGCTGGACGACCCCAACAGAAAAGAAAAAACCGTGGCGCGTGACAAATATCGCCGGAACTCTGGCAGGTGCATGGGAGCGCGTGGCTGGGGACTTTCCGGTGGTTTTGGTCTGGTTTTTGTCGCCTAAGCTTTCCGATCCTCTTGGTGGTGTTGTATTTTGTACGCAACCCACAAAATAGATAATGACTCAAACAGTCACCGGAAATTGACACCTGGTATATTTATTTTATGGAATTTTCTCACCAATGCTCTGATACCATGTGAGAAATAATAGAGAAAAATATTATTTGAATTGTTGTCTGCATAATTACATTGACACTCTATTTCTAGACAATAAAATACAATTCTTTTCCAAGTAGGATTTTGTATACTATTCATATTCCTACTCATATTCTAACACAACCCATGTACTGTTTTGTGATATACGAAGTTACCAAGTTCAAAAAAATGTGTAATTAACTTTAAAGCTTCCGTTACTTTAGTTATCAATTAGACCCTTTCTCTTTTATTAATCTTTCATGTGCCATTTTCAGGACACAAATAGAACAAAAACTAGAGAGGAATTATTAGCTGAGGAAAGGGATTACAAACGTAGAAGAATGTCATATCGCGGAAAAAAGTTGAAGCGATCAACAACACAGGTATCTTTTGCTTCTTAAGATTTGACCGTGTGTTTTTCTCGGTTATTTTGCTATCAAGTCATGTATACTCCTTGACCTGAGTCTGAATTTGTTCCTTCAAAAACCAATTTGCCAGCAAAAACTCTATTGATGCCCATCTAGTAATTCAGAAAGCTTTGGGACTTCAAATATTTGCAACAACAACAAACCCAGTATATTCCCACATAGTGGGGTTTATTCAAGGACTTCAAATATTTGCACTCGTTACAAATCTTGATCTTCACGTCTACTCATTTTGTGTATTCAGCTTTGACTTCTTTTGGTTCCTTGTACACTTTTTTCTTTTACATCTTTATTGCTGTCCTCTTCTATCTTTAGGTTATGCGGGATATAATTGAGGAATGCATGGAGGAAATCAGGCAAGCAGATCCCATCAACTGCCCTACAAAAGGAGCTGAAGAGACCAACTTTCCAGAGTCTGCAACCTACAGGCCTGATGATTATCACAAGGATAAAGTTGAGTCTGGAAACAGGCAGCTGGATTCATCTGCTTTAAGCAAAGGAAGGGAGGGTGGTTTTAAGGAAGGGTTTCATACTGACAGAGAAGTCAATTTAACAGATTTCAAATATGATTATTCTGAAAATATGGAAAAAGCATCTCAGTGGCATCATGGACATTTAGTAGCCGAGAGAATTAATGGGAGGTCCAGACAGGGCAGGAAAGATTACTCTAGAAGCCCAAATCAGCGAGGCTGTACCTATTTGCGCGAAAAATCTATCAGCCAAGAGAAGAGAGACTATTTAAATGATTCTAGAGAGAATTTTTCTAGAAGCTCCAGCAATCAGTACCACAAATCAATTGAGAAAAGTAATTCACATAGGGAGACAGGTGATCGTAATTTTGACTTCAAGAAACGGAAGGCAAGGGATGCTTGTGATGATTTTGAAGACCGATATGATCCGGCAGAATCTTAGAAAAACTGTGAGAAAATGTCCGACTATTGCAGCTAGTTCCCTGTTTGTCAGGTTAATCCGGGCAATGTGTTGATATTGGAACAGCATCACCATCAGAATTTGTTGTGACTGGTCTTATCAGAAAAGAAAACCCTGCTACTGATGCTTTTTTTGTGGTCTACTGGTCGAATTAGCTAGGTAAGCAGTTTTGGTTTTGAGTAATCTGAATACTTAATTTATTTTGCGTTTTCAGGAAAGACTGAAATCGTTTTGTTGGTTGATTTTTTCCATAAAACCTTGCAGTAGGAAGTCATGCAGGTGTCTGCAGTTTATCCTCTTCTGTATCCTTCCATGTATCCTTTATATTGATATTTCTTGGCATTGTCTTCTTAGATTTACTTTTCTTTGTCCTTTTTCCCCTATCCAAAGACGTAATTGTCTCTTCAAGGGGACGTAGTATACAGCTAGATCACCAGTGATATAGTAAGTTGTTCTTTCCATAGTGCTGGGTATTACTTCATCCAAAACGTAAACCTTTGTTGCAGAGTTCCTTTATTATCGTTGGAGCAAATATTGTTGCACAGATCTAATGCTAAACTTTTTTTTTTTTGTTGTGATTCAATATGTACAAGTGTCAACACAAGTGTGTTTTTGACCTAATACATTCTTATTGTTTTACCACAACTTTCATTACATCCTCATAATATTCCACTTTAACTAAAAACATCCTTTAAGTTTCTAAAAAGTGACCAAAAACATCCTTCTGTCGATCTTACACAAGTTATTAAAGTAAGATTGCTTGGTTACATGTGTGGTTCACAACTGGGTGAAGCATCTGGTTCTAAGGGCCTCAAAACTTAGCTTTAGACATGTTGAAGGTGACATTCCAGTTATGAGATTTGTTCGTATAACTGTACATTACTATACAGGAATAGTGCATAGTATTATGGTAGCAGTATTTTCTTACTTTACGTATGGGTCAGTATCATGTATGTTAGTCATATGACAGAGGACATACCAGGTAGAAGACTGCTTGATGCAGCTTCAGGTGTTAGGCCTTTCGAGTTGCAATCTAATTGTTTTTGTACTTCCAAAAGCTGACACTGAAAGTGGGGCACCCCCATCTGCAATTTGATTGTTGTAGTACTTCTAATGACACAACTCAGAAGGTGCAAGAGTCACACCAAAAGATGGATTCATGTAGAAGTAGTCAACAATAACAGGCTGAATCCTTGAGCATTTTAAGCATATCTCTGAATTAGTTTGATTCTTTTGAAGCCCTATAGGATTTTTAAGTTGGCAACTACAATAAAATCTTGATGTCTCGAGGTACCTGAATTGTGTTAGAAGAAACATGGTTTTTGCTAAGGAAATTTCTCTTGTGGACGAGAAAGCATTTAATTATAAGCACTTCAAGACAGACATGAAAGTTTATGTACAAGATAACAAAATTATATGTACAAGATAACAAAGTTATATTTTAGAAAGTTAATCGTAGCATATATACTAGGTTCACTTCTGAATAAGGTATGCGGTTCTGTGTCGACTTGGCATATATCTGATATTATACAGGAATAGTTCCTTAGTTTTATGGTAGCAATCTTTTGCTATATGCATATTGGCAAGTATCATGTGCCTTAGGTATATTGCAGAAGACATTCCAGGTAGGAGATATATACTTGGTACTTCATCAGGTGTAAATTTCAGGTTTCAGTCTTATTGTTTTTGTGCTTTCAATTGCAGACTTGAAAGTGAGGCAGTCACACAACAAAGATTGCCACACTAATGCCCAGTTGCTGCTGCCTTGGGACATCTCCTAATTAGTTTAAACAGGTTTTGGAGGATTCTATGATTAGGCAACTATTGTTATAAACTTTTAATACCTTTATATACACTGAATTATTTCAAACATACGAAGAAATTTGCGTCTTTTTTTTTTTGGGCTCAATAATCTGCTGCATGAGAACGAGGTATGTTGGATAGGAAGGCACTTGGAGGCTGACCTCAAAGAATTATTGAGCGAAACAAAAGACAATTCATCCCTCGAATTTGCAGTATTATAGCCTCCTCTATACCGTGTGAGCTTATGAATTTTTCGGGATACTCTGCTCTGGACACCATTTTAGGTTCATCTATTAGGTTGGACTTACAAAACTATATATGGTTACAATACCCGTCTTCCGTGGTTTTTCGTTTGTCCACCAGTCTCATCATTTAATTTTGACATCTACAGAGTTTGTACTGATGTTTATTTATATAACATCACATGGAGTTGTTATAATTATTTTGTTACCAGATGCCAAAAATTGTTGAAGCAATGTCCAGCATCATATGAAAATGCCTCATCTGATAATGCTTTTTCTAGTTGCGTGCGTTATGTTCATTGGGAAATGGAAATATCAGGTAAATTCCGCAGCGTTTATAGTTGTAAGTTGTGCGCTCTATCTTATCATGTAAATGTAAGGATGTTTCGTCTCATCATTTTAGCTGAATTACTAAGGCTGTATTTGCTTTTTTTTAAAGATTGTCTGAAACTGAATGCACATCTAAATGATTAAGATATTGTTTCTAGATTTGAAAACTGAATGATTAAAACTATTTGATTTTCAACATGTGAATGTGGATTTTTTTTTATTTGTATATAATAAAATAAAAAATACAATTCAAATAAAAAACTAATTATATATATCAAAAAAGTATGTAATTTAATACAATAAAATTATTATTTGATTGAAAATAATGTGGATTTTTTTTATTTGTATATATAATAAAATAAAAAATACAATTCAAATAAAAAACTAATTATATATATCAGAAAAGTATGTAATTTAATACAATAAAATTATTGTTTGATTGAAAAAAAATATTTATGTTTGTTAGTGATAGTGAAAATGGTTTATAATGATGGTTGTGGTGACAATGATTGTTATGATGGTGATGGTTTAAAGTGTTGGTGGTTGTGGTGTGATGTAGCTTGATGTTAGTAGTTGGAGGTGTTGATTGTGATGACAAAAATGAATGTATGATAGTTGACAATGTGTTGGTGCTAGTTGGAGATGTTAGTTGTGATGGTTGTTAGTAGAGATAAATTGTAACGATGGTAGTGGTCGAAGTGATGGTAGAGGTTGCGTTACTAGTGACAATGATGGTGGTGGCTGAAGAATGTGTGGAGGTGATGATGTATTAGTGGTAGTTAACGATGTTAGTTGTGATAGATAAGTTGACCGATAATAGGGATTGACCGGTAGCAGTTGATGATGGTGGTGCTGTTGACGGCGATGGTGGCGGTGAATATAATTAGAGTAATAATAGTAGGTATGGTAGCGGTTGACAATAGTGGGTGGTAGCGATATTTGTTATCGATGGTGGTTGTGATGATGAAGGTGGTTGTGGTGGCGGTTGCAGAGGTGGTTAGTGGTGATAACTGATGATTATGAATAGAGTGACGGTGAATATTATTTAACACTAGAATACCTCTTTAGATCTATTAAGACTTGATTCTAGATCTGAATAATTAAGACTTATTCAGACCTATTAAGAGCTAAAATTTTAATAAAAAACAAATGCACTTTATGGTTTGAAGTTTGAATCATTCAGATTCAGACCTCCATAAGTGTAAACAAACCCCTAAGTAATACCTACACCCACTGAATCGCTAGGCGAATCAATTCCAATTTTTTATTTCATTTTTAAGGGTGTGTTTAGTGGTAAGGAAAATGTTTTTCTAGAAAATATTTTATAGGAAATTATTTACATAATTTTTTTGTGTTTGATAAAGCATGTACAAAATATAATTTCAAAAATATTTATACATAATCTAGCTAAATGTCATGGGGGGAGGGGGGAGGAAGGTGCAGATGAGGTGTTTTGGAGAGTGAAGAAGACACAATCTATGTGAAATGTTGCTTTAATGAAGTCACTCTTTTCCATTGTTAAGCAACTTACTTTTCTAAAAAAAAATATTTTCTAAAACTTTTGATCAGCGAAATATGAGAAAATTGAATTATATTTTTCAGAAAGTATTTTTCTCCCCCACGGAATGCATCCTAAATTTAAGGGAATAACTAAAATAACAATAAATTTATATCTATATTATATCATCATATTAGACTATCAAATTCTTCCTAAATTTAACGTAATAACTAAAATAACAATAAATTTATATCTATATTATATCATCATATTAGACTATCAAATTCTTTGATCATGAATACTATTTACTTTATTTTGAAATATTCATTCACTTTATTTCGAAATTATTGTTTGGCAATAAAAATATTAAATATAACTTGAAATTATATTTGAAATTTTGGAAGACACCTCAAGAGGGGTTTTCACTTATTTGGTGTCATTTTTACCATCACTTTATTTTTAAATACTATCCCAACTTTTTATTTTTTTATAAACAATCCCATTTAATATTTTATTTTATCCACCAATCAAATTAAAGAAAAAAGATAAATTACACAAAATCACAAACTTAAGAGACCTTATTACTCAAAATTTCTTACTTTTTAAACAATTACTTAAAGGAAAAAAAAAGTAAATAGCATTTCTTAGATAGAAAATTATAAGTTATAGCAATACTTTCAATTTTGCAAGTTATAGCAAAAATCATTTATAAAAAAAAATAAATATTTTTTTAATGACTAAAAATAAGAAAAAAATAATTTGAATATATGAAAAATATATTACATACCTATAAAAGGGGATTACAACTATGACAAATATCAATCATTCCTTAATCTTCTATGAAACGGTTTTGTTCCAAATTGATTAACATAAAAACGGTTCTATAAATAAATTACCTTGTCTTCCTGATTGAATGAAGTAAATAAACAAATTCACATTCTCTAATCTCTCCTCTAAACCGATGTCTTCTTCTTTACATCCTCTTCTCTGTTTTCTTTATTAATGTTCATTAAGTACACGTAAAATTCACAGATTATAACAATTAGATAACAAAATTTTGGTATATCAACTTTTGTAATGAATGTGAGCATTTAGAAGATTCAGTTTCCAATTAGGAGGGCATAATGTTGTAATGCATATACTGCAAATCATTAGCAAGCCATTGGATTTGGTTGATTGATTTAAGGGCTTTAGGATTGAAAAAAAAAGAAATTTTTTACTTAGGGCCTTAATTATACCAGCAGTAGTGTTTTAACAAAACATAAATAAACACAGTAAACACGTCAGTCACATACACAAAACATACAATTACCTTATCACATATATACAGTAAAAATATAAGAATGATAGTTAAACACATATAATTATATTGTTACATGCAGTTTGCATGTGTATGTTATTATATATCTAGTGATACATTGAATATACAAATAACATACATTCGGTTTACAATTATTCCACCAGCGGCAATGAAAGAGATGAATGTTTGTTTGACGTATGTTAAGTGTATATCTTATGTATCATTGTACATACACTTACACACATACAATATATAAGTACATATGACATTCAGTTGTGCATGATATGTTTATGTATATGTCTTGTGCATTTAATATGTGAGAAATATTTCAAATAGGTATGAAGATCAGAATATGTGTGTATGACATGTAATATATGTATACATATATTTAGAATATAATTTGAAAGAATTGAAATGTTACTAATTGCAGAATCGAAAATAAAAGATTCATGTCAAATGTTACAATTGCATAATCGAAAAATGTATACTCCCTCCGTCTCAAATTATGTATCACCATTTGATCGGACACGATATTTAAGAAATAAGTATTGACTTTGTTAAAGTTACAAAATTACCTTTCTTAAAGAAATGAGTAATAGTATTTAAAATTAAGTGGGGTCACTTTTAATTGAAAAAACAAATAAAAAAGGAGTAATGATATTTAAAATCAAGTGGAACCACTAAGGGTAAAATTATAATTGTGTCTTTAAAAACTTACCAAATAAGAAAAGACGACATTCTTTTTGGGACGGAACAAAAAGAAAATGGTGACACATAATTTGAGACGGAGGGAGTAATTTGATGCAGTTGATATCAAATTTAATACCATCTGATGAAATTTAGTTCATATCCATTTCATTCTACGATGTAAAATGCGAAACAAATGTTAAAGTAGCATAACATTATATAAATACTACTTAAATATAAATACTAAATTTCGTTCATACCAACAATCTTAGAAAAATATATAGTAATAATCAAATAATTAAACATCAAAATAATATATCTATGTCTATGTATACCTCTACACTTGAATTTTTTTGTTGGAGTAATAGAATCTCATTCTCAAAATCGGAGTGCGACACTTGTTCACTAACCATATTCTTTCTCTTATAATTCATCTTATTTTGAGGAATAACAACCTTTTTGTTGAGATTTTTTTCAATATGCAAGTTCAAATTGAGCTTCTTCGATGGTTCATCAACAAATAGAACTTCAATTTTATCGGGCAAGCACTGATTTTGTTCAACAATCTTTTTTTTTTTACACTTAGAAGAGATGGAGTGAAACAACCTAAATTAAATAAACACTAGCATTCTCGATTATTCTAGGACTTCTACGCGAAGGAGTAGAATCAAATTTGGATTTAGACATGACAAATTTGGGGTTACTTATGAATATCTATCACAATGGAGAATGGAAAATCTCAAATAGATCAATTTTGGATTTTTACGCGAAGAAGATGAATATCGGAGCCTCAATTCTTTTTTCAAGAAAAATCTTGAGTACGTTAATGGAGAATCGAGTTTTAATAAAATTTTGTAGGTTGAGTATGTGAATGGAGAAAGAGAAAAGTGTTTCTAAATTTTTTTTGGAGAATTAAAAAGCTTTTATATCATAATGTACTTCTTTTTTCAATAAAGTTATCTGATAAAAGTGTGCAATCTTTTAAATAAAATATAATATATATTTACCATAATTATCAATACACTATTTAAGAGGAATATTGATTATACTCCTATAAATATGGAACTGATTTTAAATTATATAATTAAAAAGTGAATTTTGAAAATACAATAAAAAAATATATTTTAATAAGTTGCTATAACTTGCAATGAAATTGTATTAATGCAATTATCTAAAGTGTTGCTCAAATTTATAATTTTGAATCTAATAGTACTATATGAGATAGTTTTCTCTTACTTAAAATCTCGAATTTTATATTTTTACTCTTGATACATATGAATAAATCCCCCATCCTACTTTTACTCCACAATTAATGCATGCAATCTATTTTTCTTTGAAGATTTCTTTTTTTTTTTTCAAATATTTTATCCCGTAAAATCTCTCCCAAATTATCATCAATTGATATAACTTTCATCTCCTTTACTGCAATTTCTTCACTAATTTCATACTTTTTTTTTAATCTTTTTATCAACTTTTCTTTTATCAATTTTGAATTTTTTATCAACTTTTAAGTCAGTACCCATTAAGAAAAAGAAGAGAAATTGAACAATGTGACAGTGACATATACTTTGTGATTGTGATTTATATTTTTAATTTATTTATAAATGTTTGATACATTTAACATATATTTGATAAATGTAAATTATTTATTTTGATGTGAGATTGAATTTTCAATGGTTAGTGAGTAATTTTACGAAATGTATCATTATGATACATCTGAAACCAAATTATCATTTTCACGATATGTGCGTAATTTTACTCTCCGTAATAATTGAAAATTAGTTACTTCCTTATTTAACTAAACACAAAAATACAAATGTATCACAATGCATATGACATATACTGGTGATACATATGACACAATGCATGTGACATATTAAATCAATACTGGTGATACATATGACATATATTTTGTGATAATGATTAATATTTTTAATTTATTTATAAATGTTTGATATATTTAACACATTTTTGACAAATGTAAATTATTTATTTTGGCGTGAGATTGAATTTTTAATGGTTAGTGAGTAATTTTACGAAATGTATCATTGTTATACATCTAGAACCAGATGTTTCATTTTCATGATTTGTACCTAATTTTACTCCCCATAATAATTGAAAATTAGTTACTTCTTTATTTAACTAACCACTAAATTACAAATGTATCACAATGCATATATATCAAGGCTAAAAATATGTATCACAAATTTAAAAATCCGAGATATGGTATAATTTAACAAATTATTGGAATAAAGTGTTATAACCCTTAAACATTTTGAAATTTATGTAAGTTACCCTTAAAAAAAACTTCAATTACAATCACCAACCAAATAAATGAACAAACTACAACCACCAATCAAATAAATGTGAACACACCCAATAGTTTATTAATGGACATTTCTTTGCTAAGCAAGGCCAACTTTACTCCTCTTCTTGATTCATGGGCATATAGTTCTTAATCCAATAAACTGTTTGTATTTAGGCTGCACCAACATAGTATGACCATGATATTATAGTTTTTGATGGCACTGACGAACAAATAGCTCAGATAAATAAGTTCCTTTGTTTTTTCGGACAGTTGAACGAAAAATAAATGCTCGATGAGAAGAAATTATTCACGCAATGTGGGATGATTTTATTAAAAAATAGCTATTTAGCAGTGTTATTTAATTTATGCATTAATGAATAGTCGTAATAGATTTTTTTCAAACCGAGCATGTATGTTGATTTTGGATAGTGGAAGATAGGGATTTGAAGTGGTGTAGATCTGCACTGGTTTATTAACAAATGATTTTGCTCCTTATACCTTGCAACTTGATGAGGATTTTATTCTGAACTTGTTTCAATAGTGAAAATTGTGATTTATTGGCGATGTTATGGGTGACAGAAATATGGCTTCATGCGGTTGCTTTCATGTTCAATAATATTGTTTACTTTTTGTATTATAGTGGAGTTGTAAAAGTTAAATTGAATTATTTTACTAGTTTTAGAAATTGAGGATATGAATCATAAGAAATTACATCCAAATTTTAATATATTTCTGCAAATATTATGGCCAAACACAACTCTAGCTCTAACCTCAAAAATTTCAAATAAAGTGAATATGTTTTTGATTGTCTTGGCCAAGCGCCTACTAAAAGTGTAATGACCAAATTCGTTGTTACTAGCAAGCACCTCGATATTAGTGCAAATCCTAAAAAATTTTGGGATATCATTTGAAGCTTGCGTGGGACCATGAGTACTTAAAAATTCAAGACTTAAATAATTTGGTTGGACTGACGGCAGCTCGCTACAACAGTGAGCCTGCCGCTATAGCGGAGCGACACAGTCCAGAATCCTACTTAAGCGGGATTTATTTTCCTTCTCCACTTCAGGTGAGATAAATGAGGTGGGAGGCCCCAATAACCCTAAGGGTTGCCTCCCATGCCTTGGAACCATGGAGAACAGGGGAAAGGGGTGCAAATGGGTTAAAACCCATTGTTTTTCATAAATAACGCATCCATAATCTTGAAATTCGATTGGAATTGTGTTGGTTCATCCTTCCCACAGCTTGCTGACATCCAGGTAAGCTAAGGCTAATGAAGTAGAATAGAACCAAGTTAGAAAGCATGAATGTAACATAGATGGACGGGAGGCTTCATGTTTAGGCCTTCGGGCACGGAGTTTGGATGACTAAAATTGGTTAGAAGTTCGGACAATGTATAATTATGGGTTGTTTATTTATTTATTTATTTATTCATAATATGCTTTATATATGCTATAAGTTGGTGTTTCCCTGTCATAGACTCATATGTGTTGTAGTGGAAGGATCAATTATCAAATATTGGTTAAACTTTAAGGAAAGAGATGACATCAAGTAAGGGGTAGGGGAGTTTTCAAACAACCTAGGGTGGTAATCCTGGTTAAGGTCTTAGAATCTTGGCCATTGTGGATGCGTCGTTGTTTAAGGCCCTACCAGTAGTGTTGGTAACAGTATTGTCTTTTAGTCTAAATTGTTCTATATGCGCGTGTTAAGTGCTTCATAGTATGTTTTGTTAGCACATGTTGTTTGGTTTGTCAATGTAAATGATTTTACGATAATTATATGTCTTGACTTATCTTATTATTACATGTGAAATGTTTGGTAATTAGAACGTTCTAACGGGTTTTCAGTGAAATAAGGCTGGCAGACACTCATGTCTGAAATTTAGTACATGAACGATAATTGTCCCCTGCAGGTCATGTCTAGAGGATGGATGCATCACCCATAGTATGTATGTATGAGGATCAAGTGAGTTTTATGATTCCATGAGTGAACAAGGGACTATGCTTATATGCTTGATATATTTGTACATATTTTGAAGTTTATGTGATCTGGGTACCTGTCATATGTTGGATATGGTTGGAGTCAGGGTTGTTGAGTTGGTCATGATTTAACTGTATAATTGTTTACATGTATTGAATTGGCTTGATTGAACATGACTTGGTGATATTTGGTTGACTTGTGATTCTAATCCTAATTGTTGTTTGTTTCTTGTATGCTGAGTGTATATATGTGTCACGATCCGACTTACGAGTTATGATGACACCTACCTATCCCGCTAGTAGGTTTGCCGAACCATAGCCTAGAGCTAGATGCAATGGGCTAACTTGGTGGAAAATGACCTAAAAGCCAAAAATTAACAATTAAAGACTTAAATAGCAATAATATAGTCATAATGGTCTAATATATAGATAGAAAATTGATAGCCATCCCAAGACTCAGTTGATATACTGGCTTTCTAACAACACATTTGAAGCTTTTAACTCAAAATAGTAAGTTCTTGAGCAACTTGTGTTGTTTTTGATCGTTTTTTGCTTGATTATGCAGGAAAAGTCAAAGTTTGAGAAAATTAAAGAAAAGGAGCAAAAAGTTGTTTTGACGACTAAAATTGACAAGTTGTCAACTAAATGACGACTTGTCAATCTTGTTGTCAAACTGAAGCAGTGAGAAGAATTTGTTGAAAACCATAAGTGATGAGCTACCAATAAAGTGATGGCATATGAATTTCATCGTCCATTTGAAGCAGAATAATTCAGTTGAAGAACTCAGTTGACGACGAGGCTGACGAGCTATCAATGAAGTGATGAGCTTTCTATCTTGTCGTCTCAACTGTTAAGCGACAGTTTAACTATTTGATTTTTGAATTTTGAATTTTTTAGATATAAATAGCAGCTTTTAGGGTTTTCTCATTATCTCTGACTACTTTCCTTAGACGTTATTTTGGGAGACTAGTTTCAAAGTTTTGAATTCTGATTTTGGAGTATTTTGGAAAACTCTTGTGGTTCTTCGAAAGAGAACTGAAGTTGATTCCATACTTGTAAGAATAACTCTTTAATTTATGAATTCATCTTTTGCAATCTTTCTTAAATTCATGTGCAGCTAAACTCCCACAACTAGAGTTGTGGGAACTATGGTGAATTCATTGTTTAATTGTATGTTTCATCAAGATACAAATGATTATGGGATTCTGACACGGATATATTTACGAGTCATGATGGATCTACTAAACCCCGCCAGTAGGTAAGCCGAACCATAACTCGAAGCTACTCATAATGGGTTATATTAGTGGAAATGCCCCAAAATGAGCGAGATAGACAATAAGGGTAAAAATGAGCAAAACAATATAATAGTCTAAAAGATAGCCATAATATAGACAACCATCTCATGACCTGGTAGAGACAGTAGAAGAGCTACTATAAGTACATCTCAAGCCTAAAACAATCAATACAATCCTGTCTTGAAACTAAAGACTAGACATGGATAGGTAGAAAGAAATAAGGCAACTCCAACTCGAAGAGCTCACCCTATCTCCATAATCCAACAAGGCACGATCCTCGAATCAATGACGACAAATAGTACTTAGATCTGCACCAAAAAGGTACAAAAGTATAGTATGAGTACTAAAACCATGAGTACTTAGTAGGCATCATAGACCGACTGAGCTAAATCATGATATAAATATGATAAAATGCAAGATAACGTAACTAAGTCAAGGTAGAGACAAACTTAAATCAACTCCAACATCGCTGCACATAAATAAGTAAATAACCATAATAATAACATAACATAAAGGATCAAACACATGCGATTATAGCTACAAGATTGACCCCCATAAGACAATAAGTGGGGAAAGTAAATAACCCAACGCGGGCCCCCATAAGCTTGGAGGGTACAATCTAGTTAAACATAAATTGAACCATTGTCATTTACCAATTTCTATTATACGACCAGAATCCATCCATGCCATGCCACACTATAACAATTTCCCATTTCCAAACTTAAATCAATATCTACATTGTCTATATATCATACTCCTTTGTCGGCCTTGAACCAATATCATATAATCAATATCATAAGTATTAGTCAGACTGAACTGTTAATTATATCATCAATGTCATAATCATTATCCATACTCAAACCAGTATATATATCATCAATATCATAATCATTATTCGAACTCGAACCGGTATATATATCATCAATATCATTATTCAAACTCGAACCGGTATATATATCATCAATATTATTATCCAGACTCAAACCGGTATATATATCATCAATATCATAATCATTATCTAGACCCAAATCAGTATATATATCATCAGTATCATCATCAATATCATAATCAGTATTTGGACTCAAACCAGTGTGTATATACATATCATTAATATTGATATCAAAATCACCACCACCAAGTTTTACCGTATTTAACATCAACTCCCAATATCAAACCGTCATCTACATTAGGTCTCGATCTTCATCAAGCCTTATGTTAAGCCTTTCAAGGTATATCGCGAGCGTATAAAGGACAAATAAACTTTCTTAAGTCTTGGCCTAAGGCAGGCTGAAAGGGTCCACTTCTAATTCCCAAAATCTATTTTTAGTCAATTCTACCTCAGACTAGACTAAGGTATCTAAATCTACTTTTAGATGTTAACTAAGCCACAATTCAATCCTACGATATAAATGTTACCTAGAGCATGAGCACCTAAGTCATTTATGCCTAAATTATGGTTTTTGAATAGTCTAAGCGGTCCAACTATCTTAAGTATTGCCAATAACATTACCTACACTTAAAACCCATCCCAAATCTAACATGATATCATAAACATATTATGAACTAGCTCAATCTATAGGGAGGGTGAAACCCAGTCTATCTAGAAGCTGAAAAAAGTTTGAAATTTGGTCAATCATCAACTTTTCCTTTCGAGAAGCTTCTGCAAGATACTACACTATCAAAATCACATTCTACTTATCAATACGAGAATGATGATACTCATATTGCACCATTGTGATTTAGGTCCAAAAATACTCAAAAATCTCATGTGGTCCCATTTATAAAAATTGTATTTTCGAAGCCAACCCAATATTCCCATATGCTCAAGGAGTAATTACCCTAAAATATGGGTGAAATCCAAGGAAAGAAAAGAGGAAATCAATCATGGAAATGGAGGAATCTTAACTCAAATCTGAAGGAAAATCGCACAATAATCATTACCCAAGTTCCCCAAATAGCCATAATCTTTAATCCTAATCTTTTCCACTTCTTACGGTTTAAGTCTCAAGATAATGGATGAAGAACGGGCAAAAATGGGCAGGAAGTGAGGTATTTATACCTTTTCCAGGTGTTCGAGAGTCGCTATCGTAACTCGAGACTTGCGATCACCACATATGGTGGCTTCCACTGTGAGTCACTATTATGACAGTGGTGGAGCAATTGAGGCACTTAGTTCCTGCCAAGGGTATCACGATCACGACCCCTGGCTCGCTATTAGCGAGTACATAAGTTACAGTTGAGACTTGGAATCCGCCAACCCCTCGAGATTCATACGGTATCCCATATATGCAAACTGACTATGCTACCATACTAAGGTTGACGTTTAAGACTCAATGTCATAGTCAAAATTTCCACCTGAGGTCATTTTGATGAAAAGTGGGTCCCACACTCAATTTCATTTTTGTAACTTTCCAACTAATAAGTCAAAATGAACTGGGGTAACTCGTAACCTAAACCAAGAGTTCACCAAGCCTAAAATTGACTTTTTGGAGATGTTGGAACAATTAAAATTAGCATACGAGGTCTTTTGACTGAAGTTTTTGCCCTGTAGCCAATTTGAACCACGAAGACTTCAAAATAGGGAATTGGCTTTAAAAAACAAACGAACTGCCCGATAACCAGACTATTAATTCCAGCAAGTCATAAATGACTTGGGGAAGCTATAGGAATGCTTTAATGATGAAACTAAGTGGACATATGAAAAATGACATGAAGGGTCATTGCAATATCTACTACTAAAAAGGACTTTCGTCCGCATAAATCAAGGATTAGGATGTGCCTGAAGTCTCAAACAGGTGAGGATACTGGGTCCGTATCTTGCTCTCGATCTCCCAAGTAGTCTCTTCCACCGGATGGTGCCTCCACTGAACCTTAACTACAAGAATCTCCCTAGTGCGCAATCTGCTGACATCACTAGCCAAAATGAGGATAGGCTTCTCCACGAAGGTCAACCACTCATCCAATTGGACTGAGTCCTATCAAAGCACATGAGATGGATAAGGTATGTACCATCACAATATAGAAAATTGGATGGACAACAACAAAATTTGGGGGGGTAAGGCTAACTCATAAGCCACCTCACCAACTGTGCGAAGAATCTCAAATGGTCCAATATATCTAGACCAAACCTCATCACACCCTTTATTGGAAACACACGGTGGAATACTCGATCACTAAATCTAAGCCTTAAAGCACGAAGTCTACGATCTGCATAGGCCTTCTCCCTACTCTGACCCGCTCTTAACCTGTCCTAAATCACCCTAATTTTATCCAAAGATTCCTGAAGCAAATCAGTACCATAAGGTCTAAACTCTCTCAAACCATCCAATCAGGAAACGACATCGCTACCATACAAAGCCTCAAAAGGCGCCACCTCAATACTCGAATAGTAGCTATTATTATATGCAAACTCTGCCAAGGCTAAGTGCTCTTCCCATTGACCTCTAAAATCCATAACATAAGCTCATAGTATATCCTTAAGTACCTGAATAGTACGCTTGGACTTGCCATCTATCTATGGATAGAAGGCCATACTAAGATCAATTTGAGAGCCCAACTCCTCCTGAAAAACTCTCTAAAATCTAGAAGTGAACACAAAACTTTGGTATGAAATGATAGATATAGGCACACTGTGCAAATGGACTATCTTCTTAACATAGATGCAAGCCAACTTTTTGACGCTGAAAGATATCTGAATAGGAATAAAATATGCTGACTTGGTCAACCAATCTACAATGACTCAAATATCGTTGGAACCAAGAAAATTATGAGGTAAACAACTTACAATGTCCATGGTAGTCCACTCCCATTTTGATGAACACTTATGAAACCCTAACGTCCAAATCTTCAAGAGTGTGTTTGAGAGAATATTTGGAATGTTTGATCCACCAAAAACGTGTTTTAGGAGGCCAAAATATGTTATATAGCATGGAGACTTAAGGGTTTTGGTTTGAGAATAATCCATAGAGCCCCTAGCTTAAAAGCTAGAAATTAACCCGTGGGAGGGCACAACTTCCATACCAAATCGTACCCTGCGGTATGAGTGGTATCCTACTCGAGAATGGGCAACAAAATCAAACTACCTGGTCACTGATGCTCGGCCTTTACCTACTGACATTATAGAAAATAAGCCACAAAATCCACCACATCCCTCTTCATGCCACTCCACTAATAATTCTATCTCAAATCTCTATACATGTTGGCTATACTCAGGTGAATAAAATATCTAGAGTTGTGAGACTCATGCAAAATTAACTAAATCAAGCCATTGATACTCAAAACACAAATGCAATTATCAAATCTCAAAACACCCTCAAAATCTATGGTAGCCCTCTTGGACTTACCACTCAACACCTAATCACAGAGGATACAAAGTCTATTATCCTTAAACTGACGATCCTGAACTTTCTCAAATAACAAAGACCTCGCCTCTACACTAGTAAGAATCCTCTGAGGGTCTAAAATATCAAGTCACACCATCAAATTGGCTAAGGACTAAATGTTCCATGCCAATGACCTCTGAGAAAATAAAATACAAGCCAAACTACCCATACTCACTGCCTTTCGACTCAAGGCATCTGCTACCATATTTTCTTTCTCGAATGATATGAGATAGAGATACATAATCCCTAAGCAACTCCATCCATATATGTTTCCAAGCATTAACATCTCTCTGGGTCATAAGATGCTGAACATTGAGATGATCAGTGAAATGTCACAATGCACCCCATAAAGATAATGCCTCCAAATCTTAAGTGTGAAAACTATTGTACCGACTCTAAATCATGAATGGGGTAGTTGAGCTCATGCAACATAAGCTGCCTTGAATCATAAGTGATAAAATGACCCTACTGCATTAATACGTAACCCAAACCAACACCAGAAGCATCACAATACACGGTGAATCCCTCACCCTCAACTGGAAGAGCCAAAATAGAAGTTGAAGTAAGAAACTCCTTGAACTTCCTAAAGTTTTGACTCTTACTCCTCGAACCCTTGAAAAGGAACGTCCTTCTAAGTCAATCTGGTCATAGGTGCTGAAACAGTAGAAAAACCCTCGATGAATCATCAGTATTAACCTGCCAAATCAATAAAGCTACAAACCTCGGTCAGAGATGTAGGCCTAGCGCAATCACAAATGGGCTCAATCTCTGTGGGGTCTACTATAATCCCATCCTTAGATACCACATACCCAAGGAATGTCACCGACTCAAGCCAAAATTTATACTTAGAGAATTTGGTAAAAAGTACACGATCTGTCAAAATATGGAGCACAATCCTCAAATATTGTGCATGCTTCTCTCCACTCCACAAATACACAAGGATGTCATCGATGAACACAATCACGAAGAAGTCCAAATAAATCCTAAATAATTGATTCATAAAATCCATAAATGTGTCTGAGGCTTTAGTCGACCCAAAAGACATTACTAGGAACTGATAATGACCATAATGGGTCCTAAAGGCTGTCTTCGGGATATCCTCGGCCCAAATCCTCAACTGATAGTAACCAAACCTCAAATAAATCTTAGAAAACACCACTGTATTTTGAAGCTGGTCGAACAAGTCATCATACAAGGCATAGGATAATGGTTCTTCACCATTACCTTATTTAGATGCCTATAATTAATACACATACACATGGAGCCATTCTTTTTCTTCACAAACAACATAGGAGCTCCCTAAAGATATACACTTAATCTAATAAAACCCTTACCAAAAAGATCATGAAGTGGTGAATTCATCTCTTTAAGCTCGGCAGGAGCAATATGGTAAGGTGCCATTAAGATAGGTTGGGTGCCAGGTATAAATCAATATCAAACTCAATATCATGGGCAAGAGGTATACCAGGTGGATCATTAGGGAAAATATTAGAAAACTCTTAAACTACAAGAATAGAGTCAAGCGATAGACTCTCCATGCTAACATCACATATATAAGTGAGATAAAACTCACAAACCCTTGAAATAAGTCTCCTAGCACACATATAAGAATTAATCCCCATCGGCTTATGGCAACAACTCCTTGATACATGATTGAAGGTATGTCGAGAATGGATAAGGTAATAGTTTTGCCAAATAATCCATGATTTTATGATAGTGGGATAATCAATCCGTGCCCATAATCACATCAAAATCAACCATGTCCTATATAATAAGATCAGTATTAGTATCAATATCTCTAACAGTCACAACACAAGATCTGAACGCTTGATTCACTACTAAAGAATCACCTATGGAGTAGATGCACGTAATGGCACAGATAATAAATCCTAAGATACCTCTAAACATAGGGTAAAATAAGTAGGCATATAAGATCGACTGATGGCATACCAAAATTATACATGTGACAACAACATCTAATTGCTCAGCCTCAGGTCTAGCAGGTACTACATATAACTGACCACGCCAGTCAGTTGGCTGGTTTCCTGACCAATCTCCTTCCTACCTGCGTTAGAACCACCTTTAGAACCCTGGAGACTATCTCTATGACCATGAAAACCACCTTTAGTTGAGGGATAAACTTCTATAATATAAAGAACACTCTATGCTGAAACAATAATTTCCCTAAGACTAGGTCACTCTCTCAAATAATGACCACAACCCCCATAACTATAAAAAGTCACCTGAGCTATACCAAAACCAAAAGATCCAGCTGACTCAGAGTATCTATCTCAACTAGAATAACTAGAAGACAAACTCCTCAAAGACTAACCACTACCCTGACCAGGGTAATCACTAACACAAGACTGACCTACATTAGTAATCTAGAGCACTACTTGAACGGGTCTACTAGGCTGACTCTGAGGCTAATACGATTGGTATGGAGGGTACCTACTTTGAAAGCCACTACCTTTGAATTAGGAGCTAATATGACTCCTATTGAAACCACCCTGATATCTAGGCCTCTTATGGCTACTCTCTTAGGAGTCACGATGTATATCCTTCATCACTCAAGCATGATAAAAAACCTCCGTAAAAGACCTACTTGCAACAACCAAACTCTGAGTAAACATGCGAAGGGGAAGTCTTAATCCTCTAACAAAGCAACAAACTCTCTCGTACTTAACATCTAGTATAGAAGTATCATGCCTATCCAACTCATAAAATTAAACCTCATACTCCACAATCGTAATGGAGACCTTCTCCAATCTCGAGAACGAATCCCTCAAATAATACCTAAGGATGCGAGGCATAGTCAAAGAAGAAGATCCATCTAGCCTAGAATCAATATAAATCTCTACTAATGTTGGGATACAAAGTCCAACTAAAAGGTAGTGTAATCCATACCACGAGTCGTAACTAGGCCTAAATTACAGAGCCTTTCCTCATAAATAGTCAAAAACTCATATGCATCCTAGCCCAGTCTACTAGAAATCCCAAGTAAAGCTAATATCAAGAATCTTCTCAACATCTTCTGCTGCTCAGCAGACACAACAGGTTGCACAACTATTGGATGAGTGACTATGGTTGGGCAACTATCAGTGTAGATATGTAACGCCCCAAGTATGCACCCCAGATGTCACATGGTGCTCATAATCCCGAAGGACCATAAGCTAACCCATGTCTAGTACCTGCTGTAATCACTGAATAATAATAACTCTATATTAATGTGAAAATTAGGTTGAATCTTCTATAAGGTTCATAACTGAAGTCAAACACTGAATATTAATAAATTAATACTGAAATTTGAACAACTATCTAACACAATCTAGTTTGAAGAGCCTCTAATTGAACTATCTGACTATGGAGTTGATGGGCAAGACCCCAACTAACTACAACTACTAAAGTACTAATAACTAAACTAATACTCTTTCCTCAAATTATGAGGACTCACCACTAAATATACTACTAATAATTTGGGCTGCTAGGTATGGTCAGGAGCCTGTATGTCTGAACCTATGATATAAGACATCAGAGCATAAAAGAAAAGTATGCGTCAGTACTTTGAATGTACTGGTATGCTAGGTGAGGTAAGGCTACATGCGGGGGTTCATATGCATGAACAGTAATTGGCTGAGAAATCATGAATATAACTGAGAACGAGTACATATATATCTGAAACAACTGTAAAATACTGATTATGCAATGCTATGCACATATCACGTATACTATAACTGAGACCATATTTAATACTGGATAATGAGTTCTAAATATTGAATGACTGATATCTGAGTTTAATGGTACTGTATTATTGTTACCTGAGTGACTATTTCTGACAATCCTAATTCTGTAGAACTGAATTGAGTTCTAAACTGAGTTGGGTGTCTGTATCTGATAGTTCTGACAAGACCCTTTTACAAGGCTTTCTAAAAATGAGAGGTGAAGTGCGTACCTATCTAAAATGATGGACAATGAAACTCCGTTCATTTTGACAACTCTCTAACAAAAAGCTTGGCATAATCCTTGGCTGAATAAGAGGTATGAATTAGTAAGAAATGAGCTGATTTGGTCATCCTATCTACTATGACCAAAATCAAATTATGTTGGCGGCGAGTACGGGGTAAACCTGTCATAAGATCCATGTTATTTTGTCCCACTTCCATGTGGGAATACTAAACTCTTGTATAGACCCACTAGGCGTCTAATGCTCAATCTTGACCTACTGATATGTAGAGAACTTAGCCATAAACTCTGTAATGTCTCTCTTCACCCCCTCTACCAATAGACCTCACATAAATTGTGGTACATCTTATTGGCCCCTGGGTGAATCGAGTAGCACGCATCGTGCATTTCTATAAGAATCTGCTGTCTTATGCTATCTACACATGGCACATATAGTCTACCTTGACAGTGTAATACACCATCTCCCCCTTGGGAGAAAACCTATACTTTTTGATCTTTGACTGACTTCTTTAGTTTAACTAAACTGGAATTTTTGTCCTGCTTTTTCTTTACTTCAGAAATTAGAGATGATTCCAAACTATTCTTTACTCATACGCTTCTCTCTGCTAAATAGACTAAGCGGATACCTAGTCACGAAAGATGATGAACTTTCTAAACTAACTTCTTCTTACCATCCTTCACATAAGCAACACTACCCATAGACATCCTACTGGGAGCATCAGCCACTACATTGGCCTTGCCTAGATGTATAGAACACTCATGTCGTAATCTTTTAACAACTCTAACCACCTTCTCTGATGTAGGTTCAGGTCTTTTTGAGAAAATACATATTACAGGCTCTTGTGGCCTGTAAACACATCCACCTTTACTCCATACAAATAATGCCTTCAAATCTTTAAGGCAAACATGATAGCTTCTAACTCAAGATCATGAGTAAGGTAATTCTTTTCAGAGGATTAAGCTGTATAGAGGCATAGGTTATGACCTTACCTCTCTTCATCAAAACACACTCCAAACCAACTCTAGAAGCATCATAATACACAATAAATCTATCTGAACTATCTGGTAAAGTCAAAACTAGGGCTGTAGTGAGTCGAGTTTTTAACTCCCGAAAACTCTTCTTACAAGAATTTGACCACTAAAACTTGACTTTCTTCTGATTTAATCTGGATATAGGGGATGACATGGACGAAAATCCTTTAACAAACCATCGGTAATAACTAGCCAAACCAAAGAAACTCCTGATATCAAATGGAGAGATAGGTCTGGGCTAGTTTCTCACTGCTTTGGACTTTTGATAATCAACTCTAATGCCGTCACTGGAAACTATATGACCAAGGAAAGCTACTGAAGTTAGTGAAAATTCACATTTACTAAATTTGGCAAACAACTGATGAGCTTTGAGAGTTTGTAATACCATTCTAAGATGGTCTGCATGATTATATTCACTGTGGGAGTAGACAAGAATGTCATCAATGAAGAATATGACGAACATGTCTAAGTACTGCTTAAACACACAGTTCATCAAGTCCATAAAGGCTGCTGGAGCATTGGTAAGACCAAATGCCATGACTAGAAATTTGAAGTGACCATATCGAGTTCTAAAAGATATTTTTGGAATGTCACATTCTCTAACTCTGAGATGGTGATAGCCTGATTTAAGGTCTATCTTAGAAAAGTAGCTGATACCCTGAAGTTGGTCAAACAAGTCATCGATTCTAGGAAGTGGATATTTTTTCTTGACCGTGACTTTATTTAGCTGACGGTAGTCTATACGCATTCTAAGAGAACCGTCTTTATTATGCATAAATAGAACTGGTGCACCCTAAGGGGATACACTGGGTCTGATGAATCCTTTATCTAGGAGATCTTTCAACTATTCCTTTAGCTTTTTGAGTTCTGCTGAGGCCATTTTGTATGGTGGGATAGATACATACTGAGTATCCTAAAGAAGGTCTATTCCAAAGTTAATTTCGTACTCAGTAAGGACTCCAGAAAGATCTTAATCTCCTACTCAGGAAGGACTCCAGAAAGATCTTTGATAAATACATCTGGGAATTCACATACTACTGGAACTGACTCAAGGTTAGGGGTCTCTAAACTATAGTCTTTAACTCAAACAAGATGATAGACACACCCTTTAGCTGCTATTTTTCTCTCTCTTAGATTGGAAACAAGCTGGCTTCTAAGTGCTGAAGTACTATCCCTCTACTCAAGGACAGGTTCATTCAGAAACTGAAAATGGACAACTCTATTTCAGCGGTAAACTGAAGCATAGCATAAATGAAACCAGTCCATGCTGAGAATGACATCAAAATCTATCATCTCTAATTCTACTATGTGTATTGATGTGACTTTCTGAGATACCATAACTGGGCAGTTCCTATATACCCATCGAGCTATGATAGATTTACCCACTGGGGTAGAGACTGAGAAGGGCTCTGTTAGGATTTGACAAAAAATTTCCTGGATCTAGAAAAGCATAAAAATGTAAATGATAAACTTATAATGTACCAGTGACCACATTAGGAGAACTTTCCTAATCTTATCGGGACTGAAGTACATAAAGCTTGTTTGGGCATTGCTCACTAGTGGCACTGGAAGCAGCACCCTGCTGATTTAGGCGACTGGACTGAGCTGAAGGACGATTATACTGACTCTATAAAACCACCTGAGAACACTCTCTGAACCTATGGCTTGGATTAACACATCCAAAACATACATCACTGCCAGCCCTGTAGACACCCTGGTGGTTTCTGCCATACTTCTGGTAAAGAGGATTTATTAGGGCACTGCTAACACTGCCCTGAGGTTTAGGGCCTGGTGACCTATATTTATTGCTATCTCTAAATTTTGGCACTGGAGCACTGGATGAGGATGGTGATGGAACTGAAGATTTTGGGCGTAACTAAGAATAATTTTCACCCTCAGACTTAGGCTGAGTAAAGTTGAAGCTACCTGTTCTAGCTTTCTTATTTTCCCTTTCCTTCTCTTTATTCTTAGCCTTATCTATCTGTTGAGTATGGACCATGAGCCTGGATATGTCCATCTCCTTAATTAGTATTGTAGTCCTATATTTCTTGACCACACTGTTAGACACCCCAGACACAAACTTACTCATCTTAAATCTGCTATCTGCTACCATATATGGGCCATATCTGGCTAACAAAGTAAATTTAAGAGAATGCTCTTTCACTGTCATGTTTCCCTGCTTCAAAATAATAAACTCTAGAACCTTCGCTTTCCTCAACTCCAGTGGGAAGAACCTATCCAGAAAAATAGTGGCAAACTTCTCCCATTCTATGGGCCCTTCATCTGCTACCCTCTTTGCCTTTCACTTCTTGAACCATAAGTGAGCCATATCCTACAACCGATATATGGCCAAATCATTACTCTCACTTGCAGTCACCCCATAATATCTGTGACTTTCTTTACCTGATCAAGGAATTCCTATGGGTCCTCATCTAACATAGACCCGGTAAAATCTAGAGGTTTCATTTGGGTGAAGTTCCAAATTCTTGCTGTAACAGTATTGGCAATTGGGTCGGCTAGAATAGTAGATAGGCATTCATTTTAGGTTGCCACAGAATGCACTATGGTAGTGAAAGCTGCTCTGAATTCTACGTGGGAGACATGCTCGTCTAGGGGATCCGTCTGAATATGCAGAAGTGCTGGCTGGTTTCCTGTTCTTCTTTCGTTGTTCCTTTGGGACGCATATTCTTGTAAACAGAAGTGAAAAAGAATTATAATGGGAGTTTAACTTGAGCTCATGCTCACTAGCACGATATGAATACTGAAAAAAGGAAAACTTTTCCTAAAATGCTCCATAGCCTCTTTTTCATAAGTGTGGCACGCTACACATCCATGCACAAGACTCTACTTGACATTGATTTTAGACTTCCTAGGACTCTGATGAACCTTAGGCTTTAATACCAAGTTTTTAACGCCCTGAGTCTGCACCTCGGATGTCACACGGTGCTCATAATCTCGAAGGACCACAAGCTAACCTATGATTAGTATCTATTGCAATCACTGAATAATAATAACTCTATAATAATATGGAAATTAGGATAAATCTTCCATATAGTTCATAACTAAAATTAAACATTAAATACTGATAAATAAATTCTAAAAATTAAACAACTGTCTGAAATAATCTAGTCTGTAAAGCCTCTAACTGAACTGTCTGACTATGGAGTTGATGGGACAAGCCCCCAACTTACTCCGACTACTAAAGTACTGATAACTAAAACAATACTCTATCCTTGAACTATGAGGACTTACCACTAAATCTGCTGCTGATAATCTTAGCTGCTAGGTACGGTGAGGAGCCCATACATCTAAACCTATGATATAAGACATCATAGCATAAAGGAGAGGTATGCATCAGTACTTTGAATGTACTGGTATGCTATGTGAGGTAAGGCTGAATGCAGGGGTACATATGTATGAATAGTAACTAGCTGAGAAATCATAAATATAACTGAGTGCGAGTACATAAATATCTGAAACTGCTATAAATGCTGATTATCGTATACTGTAATTGAGATAACATTTAATACTGGATAATGAGTTCTAAAAACTAAATGACTAATATTTGAGTTTACTGATACTGTATTACTATTAACTAAGTGAATGTTGACAGTCCTGATTCTGTAGAATTGAGCTGAGTTCTAAACTAAGTTGGGTGAATGTATCTGATAGTCTTAATTCTAATGCTAAACTGAGGTTTTATATTGAGTCTGAAACTGAAACTAAAACTGTGGAAATGTTTATCTAACCAAAATACCCCGATTATGAACTGAGTTGGGGTCCAACCTATGACCCCAATTAGAAGTGTGTTAGCACCTTGCCAAGGGATACTAACAATGGCTATGAGTTAACCCTCTTTGGAAGGAAGCCCTTTCATCAACCCTCGCTGGCAGTAAAACTCGTACGAGATGTATCAACCCTCAAATGGCAAAAAGATATCTGAGCCTACACTGGCTACATAGTTCTATAATGCAGGGACTGCAACTGAGAGTCAAACCCTTTTTTACTGACAAGAATACCCCCATCCCTGGGTTCGCTCGGTGCTGAGTATTACTCCCAACTGAATAGACACTGAAACAATTTCTAGATTGTACTAGGCTTGACTGAATTATTACTGTCATGCTGTCTAAATGAACTGGACTGAGTTCACTGAGTTCTATTAACTAACTGAATATACTGAGTTCTATTACTAATTGAGTATACTGAGTTCTGTTACTGACTAAGTACTACTGTGCGTGACATCACTGAGACTATCCTGAAACTACTATGAATTTAGGTAAAAACTAGATTGTCGGGCATTAGATACCCCCAGGACTCGATAGCATAGATAGTAAAAACATAGCACAATCTTGAAAACATGATAACTAGTCACTTTGTCACAACTCATTCATCGAGGCATTTTAGCAAACACTTGCATGGCATGAACTTGTACACATACTATTTTGTCACGATTCACTATTTAACTCTCATGTACATTATATCAAACACTTGGGGGCATAGTTTATGCACATAATATTAGTCAACATGCAATCATCATGATCACAATTCCAAACTCACAAATTCAAGGGTTTCCAACATGAAACTACATAAAACTACACACATGTTATTTAATTCACATTAATTTTGTAATTAATCATGGATTAGAACCCAAATAAATTCATAATCATGAATGTAATTTAAATCAACATAGAATTCATGAAAGCAATCATCTTAAAATTTTAAAAGAGGTTCTTGAACCCCAAGGGTGGAAGAAAACCCTTGGATGAACACCTAACATACCTTGGTAAGTAAATTTGTGGGGATTGATGGTGTGTTCTTGATGATTGGTCTAGAAATTTAAATGCCCTAGGGTTTGTTCTTGAGTAAATTTGAGAGAGAATGAGAGATTTTGCCCTTAGAGTCGGTTAATCTCATGTTTTTTGGGCTAAATATGGGTGAGTAAATAACCTACATACCCCTCTAGACGCTGAGTTTTAATGACTAAAAATTGTCCAGTGACACGGTGAACGACATGCTGCGTCGATGGCATCAACGTGATGACCAACGCATCTTGTTAAGTTCGTGTTGGTTAACTGGAATTACACTAAAAGCTAGGGAAAAATTATTCGTCGATGTGCTGGGCAATGCAATGCGTCGAGATTGCATTGACCCACTATTTTGGCCACTTGAATATGATTCAAACGAGGTTTAAAAAATCCAAAACTCACCCAAAGTAACCTATTGACACACCTAATCATGATTCAATCCAAGGATCGACATTTTAAGGTCATAAGGGTCGTAAAATAAGATTGCCAAATTATGAAGGATAAAATAATTCTAGGTGTAAGCACTTCACTGAAATTTCTAAGTCTGGGACCCTTTTTCAAGCTTTAATGAACTGAGTTGAGCTTAGGATTTTGCGGGGTCTTACAAGAAGGTACTTTAACTCGTAAAGCCTTAGTAATACTTTGATCTGTTGACTATGCATCATCAGACAGTGTAACCCCAACTAATCCAAAAAGTTAAACCAAATCATATCTAAGCACTTAAGAAAAAATCAACCCCTATGGATCCTTGGCTGGTCCCTGGTTCACTACTAGTTGGGGCGGAAGAACCGCTGGCTATAGAGCAAGAATAAGGTCTAGTGAAGGCCCCCTATCCTGGCCACTAGTTGGGGACACATCTTGAGGTTGTCCATGACCTCTAGCTCATCTATGAATATCACTAATATCCCCAGGCTCAATCTTAAGACCCTCATTTCGTGTAGCGGTCGCATGCATCCTAGCTATCTACGAAAGAAAGTCAATAGAATACTTTACAAACCAACTAAGACATTTAGCATAGAATGAGTGAAAGAAGAGGATAACTTCTAAGAATTTCCCATAGCCTCTTTAAGATAAAAAATAGACATCATCATCTCAATCCGTAGGACTCTACTAAAAATTTTATGTTATATTAACATGCCAGTGTAACCTACACTATGATACGAATTTGTTATGACCCGACTTAAGAGCCATGATGGAGCCTACTAATCCCCTCTAGTAGGTAGGCCAAACCATAACCTGAAGCTACTCACAATGAGTTAACTTGGTGGAAAAGACCTAAAATAAGTGAGATAGACAATAAGGGAAGAAATAAGCAAAATAATAAATTGTAAAACATAGCCATAACATAGACAATCATCCAACCTAGTATAGCCAGCACAATAGATACTATAAGTACATCTCAAACCTAAAATAGTCAATACAATCCCGTCTCAAAACTAATGACTAGACATAGATAGGTAGAAGTGATACAAGCATGAGAAGTACCAAGAGCACAAAATATTGTCTAAGGATCAAGATTCATAATTGGCAAGCAACGAAAGTCTCTTTTTGGAGTCTTTTGAAGCCTTGTTCAAGAGAATAAAAGGAGGAGAACTTATACACTCAATAGGTGCCTCAAGTGAAGGGAATTGAAGATATTTTGCACTCCAAAATAACAATCAAGAGGAGCCCTAACTTAGGGATATTATGGTTCATTATGACTTTCTTTTTACACTCCAAAGGAGAACCCTTCATTAAGGGTATTTTAGTCTTTGTTTTGTAATAGTATAAATAGACACCTTAGCTCTTATTTTCTACAGTTTTGGAGATAATGATTTGAGTGAATTTTTAGATTGTAATATTAGTGTTAGCTTGTAGTATTCTCCTTCTCCGTAAGAGAGAGAAACTAAAACTTGAAGGTTCTATGCAAGTGAGGTGGATTCTTCATTTGTGTTGAGCATTTGGCAAGAAAGGTGGGTTTTGAGGAGTGTGAATTCCCTTGGTACACCTAAGATGAAGGTTTGAGATTTTATTGGTGAGGTTTTATTGATGGTTTGATACACCATATTTTTTTAATCACTTGGTAGAAGTAAGGGTCTTTCTATCTATCCCTTAATTTCAAGCATTCTTCTTCTTCATCCCCATTCTTTGTGTTATTTTTCACTTTGTGTGTTTGCTGGTTTTTGCATTCTTAGTGTCAATTTCATTTTTCCTAGTGTTTTATTGTATCATTTGATAATAGAGCCATATTTTAGGGTTGTTCCTACAACCCTAAGTCTTGGATTATTGATTACCTTGAAGAAAATCAACAAAAAGGTGTAGAAAATCGAAAATCTCACAAAAAGAATTGTTAACCCATTTTTATTTTTTGATAGATTTTTGGATCTTAGATATAATTTGTTTTTTTTTGTGTTTTTTGGTTTCAAGTGCTAGATCCTTTCTCCCTAGCTCCTAAGGAGTCTTGATCTACATTTGGAATAAGATTTGGTCAATTTTGAGATAGATCTACCATGGTTATGGTGTTTTGAAGCTTTAAGAAGCTAGATCCGTGTGGTTTTTGTGTTTTGGTCGTTGGTTGGTTGTGATTTATCATTATTTGAGATCAACTTGGTCTAAGGAACCTAGATCCACAAGAAAATCCAATTTTGGGGTTCAGTTGGTAAGGGGTCGAACTTTGGTCAACTCTTAAATATTCATCTTGTTCTTCCATCTTTATCAAGTCTTGCTAAGGAAGAATATTCAAAGAGTGTGTTTGATACAAAAAAGGAGAAGAACAAGAGCGTAATTAGTGTTTATGAAAGAATATTCCTTGGCATATTCATTGTCATCCAAAAGAAAAAAGAGACAAAGGGAATAATCAAGTACAATTGAAAGTACAAGGGGGGGACCAATCCATTTTGAATTCATTTGAAGCTCCAAAAGGGCTCCAAACCGACAATTTTTCCCTTCCAAACTAAATTTATTCTTCTCCTAAGTGTTTTTGGCCGAAACAAGTAAATTGGGATTTGAAAATTTTGAAAAGTCACGTCCAATCACAAGTTGCCGCATCATCACTTATACAAACGACCAAATTGAGATCTAAATTAGATTTATAAGTTTCTATTAGTTGTTTCAAGTTGAGTTTGTGTGGATTCTACCACTAACTACCATACTAGTAATTACCTACTAGGTTGATGATTAGATTAGAGTCCGTTCATTTCGTGTCATCGATTTTTTTAGGCTTTTCTCATTTTCAAATTCCTAGTAGTTTGTTGGTTCAAGTCCGTACATCATTTTTATTTGAGTAATATAAAATAAAAATTAATTTCGGTCCAAATCTTATTCACAACTCATTCACTTGCCGAGTATTGCCAAGTTTCCAACACTTGTAAAGACAAGTGTGAGGTGAAGTTGAATGAGAGTGAAGTGAGGCTTTTAAACTAACTTGTTAATTTGGTAGGTTGTTTGCTTGCTGTTTTTTTTGTTATTTTAGGTACATTTTCCATGGAATCCAAAGTAAAAACATCCTAAACTTTGGGAAATTATGTAATTGGAGCCTTGATGGCTCAGATTGATGCCTTGGGCCGAGAAATGAAGAGTTCTAGTGATACCCTTGCCCAAAAATTAGTGGAAAATAATGATGCTTTTATTAGAGATATGAAAAATGATAGGGATGCTTTTAGGAGAGACATGATTAGAATTAAAGTGGGGGTTGATAGACTAGGTCCACCAAAATCTCCTCAAAATTCAAACCACCAAGTTCTAAACTCACTTGACCCAAGGCTACTTTCACAAGTCCAAATACCTCAAGTCCAAAGATCCTATACTTCACAAAACCCAATGAGTCCTCTCCAAGAGTTAGAAACCAAAGAGAGTGAGGCCAAGCCTTAATATGGAGAGAAAATAAATCATGAGGTACAAGAAGAGTGTGAAGATAGAAGGGAAAAGGAAGGGGAAACCATGGGTAGTGAAGTTGGAAGGGGAAAAAATGCTTGATTGTGGATCTTGTTCATAAAGGACCCTTGATATTCACTAACCCAAATGCTAGAATTTTGCCTAGTATTTTCTCTTCTCATGTGCAGGTTCAAGACCCTAGAATTACCGAGGAGAAGCCCAAGAAAGTTCCCTTGAAGCCCTTGGCCGAAAGTCCCCATTTTTGGACAAGTGATGAAGAAGTGAGTCCAATAGGAAAAAGTGAACTATTCCCTTGTAATGAGGAGAATGAAGTATACCGTAATGCTAAACAAGGGGGAAAACACACTTCCTATGATCCACAAGGTGACATTTCTACACTCTACACTTTCTTGAACTTAAAATGTTGGGAAGTGGCTAGTAGTGGCCAAAGTGGTATAGTTTTTGATTTTCTTAGTGAAGGAGTGTGTGAATGTCCCTTTTGTGATACCTTTGGTGTTTATAGGCTACATATGTACCAAACTCTTGTTGTGAGTACGCAAGCACTTGTTGATCTTTTAGATGATAAAATTAATTTTTTTCGTAAGAATGATTTATGTCCATCTAATGCTAGCACTTATAACTTGAATAAGGTTCCCTTTCAATGTCACAAGAGTATTCACAGACTACATGACCCTCTTGTAGATGATAGCACATTTGGTGATGTCTTCACACTTGATTCTTTCCTATACTACCTCTTTTCTTATGATGAGAACCATGTTAATTTTGAATTGGTATTATGTTGAGGTAGTGAGTTTGGTGGATGGTTTTATTTCTTTAATGATGATGATTGTGAGTATGGTATCCTAGTGAAAGGAGTGGGTCACGTTGGATTAACCCCTTCTCTTCTACTCCCATTTGACCCCGGAATACTTTTGAGTTATGGAAGGTGTAGTTTTTATTCTTGCTTATATTATTTTAATGTTGATGCTATTCACTTCTTTGGTATCCTCTATGCCAAGTCTTCTATGCCGAAAACCATGGATGTGTGGGTGTATGTCAAGTGTGAACAACCAAGGATTGATGATATGAGTATGGTACTAATGGTGATTCCTTGTGAAGTGATCTCGATTCTTCTTGTTATAGATGTGCATGTTTCTCCCATTGTTAGCTCTCGTGATATGTATAATGAATCATGTGCTCCTAATGATAGCTCACTACTTGATCATGAGGATAGTGTGATTGAAAACTTTCAAGCTAGTGTAGATGCTTATAATGTAGGTCTTGATGATGAATATTATTCTTTGAATTTGTTTGATGAAGACCTTGATAGTAGTATGCTTCATAGTGATCATGTTCGTAGAAATTTAGTGAGTGATAGGATTTGTGTTGTTAAGGGTATTTTAGTCTTTGTTTTGTAATAGTATAAATAGACACCTTAGCTCTTATTTTCCTTAGTTTTGGAGATAATGAATTTAGTGAATTTTCAGATTGTAATATTAGTGTTATCTTGTAGTATTCTCCTTCTCCTTAAGAGAGAGAAACGAAAACTTGAAGGTTCTATACAAGTGAGGTGGATTCTTTACTTGTGTTGAGCATTTGGCAGGAAAGGTGGCTTTTGTGGAGTATGAACTCCCTTGGTCCACCTAAGAGGAAGGTTTGAGCTTCTATTGGTGAGGTGTGATTGACGGTTTGATACACCATATTTTGTTAATCACTTGGTAGAAGTAAGGGTCTTTCTATCTATCCTTTAATTTCAATCTTTCTTTTTCATCCCCTTTCTTTGAGTTGTTTTTCACTTTGTGTGTTTGCTGGTTTTTGTATTCTTAGTGTCAATTTCGTTTTTCCTAGTGTTTTCTAGAGCCATATTTTAGGGTTGTTCCTAGAACCCTAAGTCTTGGATTATTGATTACCTTGAAGAAAATCAACAAAAAAGTGTAGAAAATTGAAAATCTCACCAAAAAAATTGTTAACCCATATTTTTGTTTTGATAGATTTTTAGATCTTAGATCAAATTTGTTTTTGTGTGTGTTTGTTGGTTTAAAGTGATAGATCCTTGTTCCCTAGCACCTAAGGAGTTTAGATCTACATTTGGAACAAGATTTGGTCAATTTTGAGGTAGATCCACTATGGTTATGGCGTTTTGAAGCTTCAAGAAGTTAGATCCATTTGGTTTTTGTGTAGTGGATGTTTGTTGGTTGTGATGTATCATTATTTTAGCTCACCTTGGTCTAAGGAACCTAGATCCACAAGAAAATCTAGTTTTGGGGTTCATTTGGTTAGGGGTTAAACTTTGGTCAACTCTTAAATATTCATCTTGTTCTTCCATCTTCATCAAGTCTTGCTATAGAAAAATATTCAAAGAGTGTGTTTGATCCAAAAAAGGAGAATAAAGAGAGTGTGCTTGGTGTTTATGAAAGAATATTCCTTGGCATATTCATTGTCATCCAAAAGAAAAAAGTGACAAAGGGAATAATCAAGTACAATTGAAAGTACAAGGGGGGGACCAATCCATTTTGAATTCATTTGAAGCTCCAAAAGGGTTCCAAACCTACAATTTTTCACTCCCAAACGAAATTTCTTATTCTCCTAAGAGTGTTTGGCCGAAAAAGTGAATTGGGATTTGAAAATTTTGAGAAGTGTCGTCCAATCACAAGCTGCCGCATCATCACTTATACAAATGATCAATTTGAGTTCTAAATTAGATTTCTAAGTTTCTATTTGTTGTTTCTAGTTGAGTTTTTATGGATTCTACCCTTAATTACCAAACTAGTAATTACCTACTGGGTTGATGATTAGATTAGAGTCCGTTCATTTCGTGTCATCGATTTTTGTATGCGTTTCTCATTTTCAAATTATAGTAGTTTGTTGGTTCAAGTCCGTACATCATTTTTATTTGAGTCATATCAAACAAAAATCAATTCCAGGCTAAAGTTTATTCACCACTCATTCACTTGCTGAGTATTGCCAAGTTTTCAACACTTGTAAAGTCAAGTGTGAGGTGAGGTTGAATGAGAGTGAAGTGAGACTTTTGAACTAACTTGTTTGCTTGCTGTTGTCCTTTTAGGTACATTTTCCATGTAATCCAAAGGAATTACTTCCCAACCTTTGGTAAATGATGTTATTGGAGCCTTGATGGCTCGGATTGATGCCTTGGGCCGAGAAATGAAGAGTGCTAGTGATGCCCTTGCCCAAAAATTGGCGGAAAATAATGATGCTTTTATTAGAGATATGAAGAATGATAGGGATGCTTTTAGGAGAGACTTGATTAAGATGAAAGAGAGGGTTGCTAAACTAGGTCCACCAAAATCTCCTCAAAATTCAAACCATCAAGTTCTAAACTCACTTGACCCAAGGCTACCTTCACAAGTCGAAACACCTCAAGTCCAAAGATCCTATACTTCACAAAACCTAATGACTCCTCTCCAAGAGTTACAAACCAAAGAGAGTGAGGCCAAGCCTTAAGATGGAGAGAAAATGAATGGTGAGGTACAAGAAGAGTGTGAAAAAAGAAGGGAAAAGGAAAGGGAAACCATGGGTAGTGTAGTTGGAAGGGGAAAAAATGCTTGATTGTGGATCTTGTTCATAAAGGACCCTTTTTATTAACTAAAACAAATGCTAGAATTTTGCCTAGTATTTTCTCTTCTCATGTGCAGGTTCAAGACCCTAGAATTCCCTAGGAGAAGCCTAAGAAAGTTCCCTTGAAGCCCTTGGCCTAAAGTACCCATTTTGGGATAAGTGATGAAGGAGTGAGTCCAAAGTGAAAATATGAACTATTTCCTTGTAATGAGGAGCATGAAGTCTTCCATAATTCTAAACAAGGGGGAAATCACACTTCCTATGATCCACAAGGTGACATTTCTACACTCTACACTTCCTTGAACTTAAAATTTTGTAAAGTGGCTAGTAGTGGACAAAGTAGTGTAGTTTCGGATTTTATTAGTGAAAAAGTGTGTGAATATCTCTTTTGTGATACTTTTGGTGTTGATAGGTTGCATATGGACCAAACTCTTGTTGTGAATACGCAAGAACAAGTTGATCCTTTAGATGACAAAATTAATTCTTTCCGTAAGAATGATTTGTGTCCATCTAATGCTAGCACTTATAACTTGATGTGACAAGAGTATTCACACACTACATGAGCCTCTTGTAGATGATATCACCTTGGGTGATGTCTTCACACTTGATTCCTTTCTATACTACCTCTTTGACTACGATGATAACCATGTTAATTTTGAGTTAGAATTTCATAGAGGTAGTAAATTATGTGGATGGTTTTATTTCTTTAATGATTATGATTGTGAGTTTGGTAGCCTAGTGAAAGGAGTGGGTCACGTTGGATTAACCCCTTGTCTTCTACTCCCATTTGACCCCGGAATACTTTTGAGTTGTAGAAGGTGTAGTTTTGGTTCATGCTCATATTCTTTTAATGTTGATGCTATTTACTTATTTGGTATCTTCAATGCTAAGTCTTTTATGCCGAATACCATGGATGTGTGGGTGTATGTCAAGTGTGAACAACCAAGGATTGATGATATGAGTGTGGTACTAATGGTGATTCCTTGTGAAGTGATCTCGGTTCTTCTTGTTATAGATGTGCATGTTTCTCCCATTGTTAGCTCTCTTGATATTTATATTGAATCATGTGCTCCTAATGATAGCTCACTTCTTGATCATGAGGATAGTGTGATTGAAAAATTTTAAGCTAGTGTAGATGTATATAATGTAGGTCTTGATGATGAATATAATTCTTTGAATTTGTTTGATGAAGACCTTGATAGTATTATACTTCATAGTGATCATGTTCATAGAAATGTAGTGAGTGATTGATGTTGGGTGTATTTATACATCTAAGCACCATAACTTACCCATGTTTTAGCTAAGTTTTGAGGATAAAATACATAATTCTTGCACTTTTAGTCTATTTTTAGTTAAGAGAGCTGACCTATGTGATTAGCACGCTTTTTAGGTACTAATGAGAAAGATTACAGCACTTTGGGGACCTGTGGACAGCAAAAGAAACTTCACATAAAAAGGAAAGAAACTTTTGGACTGAATGTGATGTATGGGAAATTTTTCTCGGGCAAACTCAATATTTTTAAATAATTAAGGATGCAGTAGCAATTTATTAGAGAAGGATGTTATTAAAAGACTTATGGCTGAATTTTTAGGGATTATCGACATTTGGTATTATTTTAAAAACAAGAGAAAGTGGCTTAGCTTAAGGATGGAGAGAGAGAGAAACACTTTTCCCTCTTATTTTGGCTATTCATCTTTACTACCAAAATCATTCTAAGTTTTGGTATGATGAATATTTCTATTATGATTTCCGTTTTATTCATGAGTAGCTAAGTTTATTTGTTAGGGTTATGGAAACCTTGTAGTATACTCTCTATTGCTATGAGTTTTTGAATTTATGATGTGTTAATCCACTTATATCATTATTCTCTTCATTTTGATTGAATTCTCGTGGTTGCAAACATAGCTAATGCGCCATTATAGCAATAACTTGTTTGATAGAAAAGTTACTGTTTGGAAAAGAGAGTGTGACAAGAAAATAGGGTTTCCAACCTCTATTTTACACGTTAATGCCTTAGCAGGATTAACTTCTTGGTGAGTTCATACGATTGGTTGTACACTTTGGATTCGAGAGAACTAAGGTGAATAAATCCTTGATGGTTGAGAAACACTTGGATTTAGAATTAGAATACATCTCTCTATAAGTGCATGCATGTATAAAATCCTTATTACTCATAGTTAATAGAGAAGTAGAAGCTACAAGGTGGACATAACCCTAATTTGTCATTCTCTGTGATCAAATATTATTACACATATCATCTCATCATTACACTGATAATATTATTGTGCACCTAAACTAAAACCCCCTTTCCTTGGAACCTTCGATCAACAGTCTAATAAAAATCACAATACTTAGTGATCATAGTATTCCCTGTGGGATTCGACACCCAACCCAGTTAGGTTCTATATTTGACAGCGACCGCTTGCACTCTCTAACGAGAGTTATAATTTGGGCATATCAAATTTTGGCGCCATTGCCGGGGAATATGGTTGTCAACTAAGTTTGTGATAGTTAATAGACCCTGTGGTCAAATATTCTCAAATTTTACTTTTTGTTTGTTATTTTGTTTTGTTCAGGTTTAGTGGATTGCATGCCAAATACACGGAGATCGGGTCAGCCATTATTACCTATAAATCCTGAACCACATCTCATTGGCAGAATGGATGCGCAATGAGACCTTGAAAGGATAGCCACTCAACAGAAGCAGGCTAGATTATCTGCATTGGCAGTTGCGTAAGTAAATCAACAGAATGCTAATAACCCAGGTCGGGTACCAAATCTTGATGATGAGGACCTGGGTGATGATGAGTTATTAAATCCAAGGCGTGCAGATGATGTGGTTGCACCAGTGAACAGGAATGTCAATAGAGATTGTCAAGCTAGGATGAGACCCGAATGCCGAGCTGTGCAAGTTGCTTTTGATGATGATGATGACGACTTGGATGAGGCTGGTGCCACAGGGTCTATTATTCCTCCGCCCTTGGCACCCGGAGCCAATTTTAATATCACTAGCACCATGATCCAGCTATTACAACTCAAAGGGTTATTTGGTGGACTTGCAAGCGACGATTCGAATATGCATCTGATTAATTTTATCTCAATATGCGAATCATTTGACAATCTAGGGGTTGGACCGAATGTGATTCGGCTGCGCTTATTTCCATTGTCTCTATTTGGAGAGCCAACTCTATGGTTAAACGGGCTAACTCCTGACTCTATTACCAATTGGAGGCAACTGAAAAAAGCTTTCCTAGAAAGATTATTTTCGCCATCCAAGAGAGCATAATTAAGAGATGAGATAAGCAATTTCAGATAGCTTCCAACTAAAGCTCTCCACGAGACTTGGGAGAGGTTCAAGAAGAAGCATATGCGGTGCCCAAATCATCAGATGACCAATGTCCACTTGATGGAAATATTATATAGGGCTTTGAACTCGGTGACTAAGCCAGTGGTAGATAATGCTGCGGGTGGGTCATTCATGGACCTTACTTTTATTGAGGCATGTGATATACTGGATCGTATGAAAAAGCAGAGTAGAGCTTGGTATACCAGGGATTCTGAGGTAGCAAGCTCTACTGTATCTATTGGCATGACGGTAAAACAAAGGCGAAGAGAAGAGGAACGTGACCAGGATATGGCTCACATGAAAATGCAGATGGACCTTCTTACTAAGCATTTATTATTAGGGAAGACAGAATAGGTCAAAGCTGTTGTATCACAAGGAAGAGATGACTCCGATTCTGAGGAGGAAACAAATTACTTGACTAATCAGGGGGGTTTCCGAGGCAATGTCCAAGGAAACCAAGGTAGGAACTATTATGAAAAATCTAGATACAAGGATCGAGACCAAGGGAATTGGAAGAATAAGAATGACAGGAGCGGTTTGTATGTCCCTCCTGGATATCGTGAAGCTTTTGCACCTAGCTCTGGGAAGATGTCTATGGAGGACATGATGGATAAGCTGTTGAAAGGAGTGGAGGCAACCAACACGGGAGTAGCTAAGGTAAAAAATGATTTGTCCTCAATGAATCAATTGGTTGACTCACATTCCACTTCAAAAAATAGCTGGAACAACAAATGAGTCAACTATCGACGGTATTCAATCAAAGAAAAGCTGGCACTTTACCAAGTGATACTGTGTAAAATCCAAGAAAAAATGGATCATGTTTGGCTATTACAACCAGGAGTGGTAAGGTGTTGGAAAATCCATCCAAGGGCAAGCCTGTGGTGGATAGTATGGAGGAGAATGTTGTTGAAGCAGATTGTGATGATTCTGTAAAAGTTGAAAATCAGAAAGAGAATATTCATGATACTACACCTAGATGTCAGCAGTCTGAAAAGATTGATAATGGGAAGCATAATGTAAAGGACGTGGTGGAGAAAACTCTTCCAAATCCACCACCACCTTTTCTTCAGAGACTGAAGAAAAAGGCTGATAACACCAAGTTCAGTAAATTCATGACTATGCTGAAGTAGCTGACTATAAATGTGCCTTTGGTGGAGGCACTGGAGCAAATACCAGGGTACGCCAGATTTATAAAGGATATTTTGATAAAGAAAAGGGCAGCGAGCTATGAACTGGCAGATAATTTTCATCATTGCAGTGCGATTGCCATGAGGTCTTTGGTACAGAAGAAGGCAGATCCTGGTGCTTTCACTATTCCTTGCATGGTTGGATCTTTAGATTTTACTAAGGCCTTATATGATTTAGGGGCTAGCATTAATTTGATGCCACTAGCCATTTATAGATAGTTGGAGTTGGGGGATCCTACACCAACCAACATGCGGCTTGTAATGGCAGATAGGTCGGTAAAATTACCTGTTGGTATCTTATATGATGTATTAGTAAAGGTTACTACCTTCATTTTTCCTACAGAATTTGTTATTTTAGATTGCGAGGTGGATTTTGAGGTGCCCATAATCTTGGGTCGATCTTTCCTCTCAACAGGAAGTGTGCTTATTAATTTGCGAGCAAATGAGCTTTTATTTTGGATGAATGACGAAGTGGTACATTTTGATGTATGCAAATCAATGAAGCAACCCAAGGATATGAATGTGTTCTCTGTAGTTGATGTTTATTATGAGGATGAGAAGGAATTATCTTTAGAGAAGCAGCTTACTGTTGAGCCATTGGCTGCTGTGCTTATGAACTTTAATCATGAGGATGTTAAGGAGTACGAAGAAACTGTCTATGCTTTGACAGGAATGGGGTCATATTCTTATGCCCCCAAGAAGCTGGACCTTGACCTTAAGAATTGACCTTCACCACCGGCGAAGCCATGCATTAAAGAGCCACCGGTATTAGAATTGAAAGAGCTACCCAGTCATCTAAGGTATGTGTTCTTGGGTAGTGGAAATACACTGCCGGTTATTATTGCTGCTAATTTAGGTGAACAACAGGTAGAGGCTCTCATCTCTGTTCTAAAGAGGTACAAGAGAGCTATTGGTTGGACTATTGATGATATCATTGGTATCTCTCCTGGCATATGTATGCACAGGATTCAGCTAGAGAAAGATTGCGTACCCACTATTGAGCATCAGCATCGTCTGAATCCACCTATGCAAGAGGTGGTGAAGAAAGAAATCATCAAGTGGCTAGATGCAGGGGTGGTGTACCCAATCTCAGACAGTAAATGGGTGAGTCCTGTACAATGTGTGCCCAAAAAAGGGGGCATGACAGTAGTTGCAAACGAGAATAATGAGCTAATTCCACTCAGGCCTATCACAGGGTGGAGGGTGTGTATGGATTATCAGAAGCTAAACTCATGGACATTAAAGGACCACTTCCCAATGCCATTCATGGATCAAATGCTTGATCGATTGGTAGGAAAGGGATGGTTCTGTTTCTTGGATGGTTATTCCGGATATAACCAGATTTGCATTGCTCCTGAAGATCAGGAGAAGACCACTTTTACATGCCTATATGGTACTTTTGCATTTAAACGAATGCCATTTGGCCTATGTAATGCACCTGCCACTTTTCAGCGGTGTATGATGTCCATTTTCTCTGATATGGTTGAAGACACCTTGGAGGTGTTTATAGATGACTTTTCGGTTGTAGGTAAGTCATTTGAGTCATGCTGATGGTATTATTAGGCGGTGCATCCCAGATGTAGAGGTGTCTAGCATACTGGAAGCAATCCATGCTTCCCAAGTTGGAGGTCACCTTGCAGGTGAACGGACGACCAAGAAAGTACTGCAAAGTGGCTACTATTGGCCTTCATTATTCAAGGATGCCTATGATTTTGTAAAAAGATTTGATCAGTGCCAGCGGCAAGGTTCTATCTCAAAGCACCATGAGATGCCCATGTCTAAAATGCTTGAAGTAGAGTTATTTGATGTCTGGGGTATAGACTTCATGGGCCCATTTGTGAGCTCATTTGGGATGAAATATATCTTAGTTTCTATCGATTACATATCCAAATGGGTCAAAGCAGTCGCTCTAGCTGATAATGAATGTAAAAGTGTTATGACGTTCTTAAAGAGAAATATCTTCTCTCATTTTGGAGTACCCCGTACCATCATAAGTGATGGAGGATCATATTTCTGCAACAAACTGTTCAGAGCCGTATTGGGAAAGTATAGGGTTAAGCAATATAAGGTAGCTACACCGTACCACCCACAAACTAGTGGGCAGGTGGAGGTTTCAAACCGGGAAATCAAGCTGATCCTTGCTAAGACTGTGAATGACAGCAGGAAAGATTGGTCCAGGAAGCTGGATGATGCCTTATGGGCATATAGGACCGCGTTTAAGACACCAATTGGCATGTCACCATACCAACTAGTTTATGGAAAGGCTTGTCACTTGCCAATTGAGCTAGAACATAAAGCAATGTGGGCACTAAAATAGCTTAACCTGAACTGGGATGATGCTATAAATATGAGATTGGGACAGCTGAACAAGATGGATGAATTCCGTCTAAATGCATATAAAAGAGCAGATCTTTACAAGGAAAGGATGAAAAAGTACCATGATCGGAGGATTATCCAATGAAACTTTCAGAAGGGTGATTTGGTACTCCTTTTCAACTCCAGACTGAAGCAGTTTCTAGGTAATTTGAAATCTAAATGGTCTGGTCCATTCAAAATCAGCCAAGTCTACTTATCTGGAGTAGTGGAGTTAGAAAACAACGATGGTAGTGTCTTTAAGGTGAATGGACAAAGAGTGAAGCTATATATCGGTCCAACCGACTCGATAAAATGTATAGCCACCATATATCTTGATGAAGTCTGAGTAATTGAGATAACTGTGTTGTGCCGCGATAATAAATCAAGCGCTACATGGGAGGCAACCCATCATTTTACTAGGATTTTATTTTTGGTAAATGAAAATTCAAAAAGAAGAGTCGAGCCACGACCAAAACTAAGACACTTGGTGGGAGGCAACCCAACCTTCTAATCGTTTTTGTTGTTTTTGATTAAGTGTAGGTGCATGAAGTACAAAGGAGGAGATTAGTCCTAATTTTGATTTGGAAGTGAGCCATGTCAATGGTGGTAAGTCTAGGAGTGATGGAACAATACAAATAAGTGGGAGTGGTCAAATGTGTAAGGCTCAAGTATGATTTGTATTAGATTCGCACCTCAAATTATGTAGATTCGACCCAAAAGTTTTGCGGTGTGACTTTATTTTATAACTTTCAATGAGGTCTGTGGTGGTAGCGTAGGGATCGGGCCGATAGGACCGATCTCGAAGCCCACCACTGACCTCGATGGGGGCGCGGGGGCAAACCCACCACGGTATGGACCTTTTCGACCAAGAGTGTGCTGCATTTCCAATCGCCTATGCTCACGGCCTCACATAGGCGATAGGTTAGCGCCGCCTATGTCAACATAGGCAATAGGTTAGGCACCGCCTATGTCAACATAGGCGATAGATTAGGCGCCGCCTATGCCATTGCCTATGATCATTGCCTCACATAGGCGATAGGTTAGGCGCCACCTATGTCAACATAGGCGATAGGTTAGGCGCCGCCTACTTATGCTTAGGCGATTCCATGGGCGCTACCTATCAACGTAAGTTTTGTCTAATAACCCATTTTTGAATGGATCAACCTGACCCATGTCTCATATTTTAAATATATCCTCTACTCTTAAACCCCACTCAATTTTTCTTAAACCTAAGCGCCGCCCAAACAACCTTTCCCTCTCCAAGCCCTGCTCTTTTCTCATCTAATCTTGTAGGCTCACCTTCACGATTCATCATGAATTTACCACCAAGTAAGTTGTTCTTTCATGTTCCGTAGTTATTTTATTGCTACGCTCATAATGGTTAATTAGATTTTGTAGTAGTGCTTGGTGATAAGAGTATGGTTAGTTTGTTATGATTTTGGAAAAATACATCTCATTGAGTGAAAGGATTCTTGTGGGTAATCTTGATTTCACTCCGGCATGTATTGATTGGTATGCACTGTCATAATTTTTTATTATTAAGGAGTTGAACTATTGAAGTTTAATGCATGATTTTGGGAGTTGTAAGCTTGACTATGTGAGTGACTCGTTCATCGATGTAATGATCATGGTTAACCAAAAGCATAAGATAATGAAATTGTTTCTATGCTATTGCATGATAAGATTTCTATGTGGTAGTCTTGTTCAAAGATTGAATTTCTCAAATGCAATAAAGTTGGAAATGATAGTCAAGATTACAGGACCATTTTGTGCTACTTCTGTATATCAAACTGATAAATTGTTATGTAAAGTGAAGGGTGGAAAGTGTGACTGCACTAATAATGTTGTTGGAACATACCATCTAAATGTATGTCGATGAAGTCTGAGTACTCGACAACACTCACTCAATTAGTTTGTACAAACAAATTAAGTGTGGGGTGGTGCCATCACTATTTTCTTTTTTGATTATAGTGAATTTTACGAAATGAGACTAACATGACCCTATTATGATCTCAGGTAACATGGCTCCGAAAGGATGACAGGGAAAGGAGAAAGCATCCACCTCACAAAAAGGTCAAAAAAGGGCAAGAAAGGACCAGGCTAATTTCTCCTCTCTTCAAGTACCTCAACGCACTTTTGGGATCAAATGGGTTCTGGAGGAGGAAGGAATAGAATGGTACAGAAACAATAAAGTGAAGAAATATGTACATGTGGAGTCGGTGCAGAAGGAAAGTTTAGGAAAGAACTGCCTTCGCATTTTGGCACAGATTATGGCACTAAAACTTGACTTTATCTTCCGAGACATGGGCGAATGTAATCTTGATTTGACTTGAGAGTTTTATGCCAATTGGTCCCCAAGGACTACGGGAAATGAAGTAAAGATTCGAGGGCAAGTCTTGCAATTGAACGCTGATTTCTTCAACTCTTTCCTGGGTACTCTAAGTGCGGATCAATCACCACTCAAGGAGATCTACAACAGACCTCCCCTACAGAGCCATCAGACATACGTTGTGTGGATCAAGGTCCATGACCCGATGGACACGTCATTAAGATAATGGTCATCACATTACTTACCCATATGCTTGTTTGAACAGAGAAGCTCGCATATGGTTAAGAATAGTCAATTCCTACTTGATTCCTGGGAAACAATACACTAAGGTCACGCGTGATTGAGTCTGCTTGGTATATGCTCTAATGACAAATGTTCCTATCAATATTGGTGCAGTTATACGAATGTCGATGCAAAAGTCAAGGGTGCACAACAAGTCCCATTTCAGTTTCGTAACTTGTTGACTGTAATTTTAAGGAAAGAGCACATTGAGAAGGAACCAGCAGACCATAAGTTACCACAAAACCCGAAGAAGGTGGATCTCACGAAAATCAAAGATCCAGAAACTAGTCAAGGCATTAACCTTACCACTGCTGAGAGACATGCTTGAGATGAGAGTTTTTTTCTCCATCTGTATGGCATAACTAGGTTTACTATGATGAATGGGGGTCGTGTGCCGACTGATGTAGAGCTTCAACAGTTGGACTGTGACTACCCTCTTAATGAGCATGCTCGGGCCATGTGTGGAGTGGGGGCAAATTTTAAAGAACCTCTAGATGATGATGTGCCGATAGACGATGATCACCGACTGCTAGACTCTGATATAGAGGACAACTTTGATGATGATTCTGACGCAGGGGGTATGACCCCAGATGTAGAGAAAGAGTCTGACTAACTAGGTTTTTGCTTATTTATTTACACTGAGGGCAGTGTGTTCCTTCTTAGTATGGGGTGCGGGTATAAGTATGTGTACGCCTGGATTTCCTTATTTGCTGTATTGCCTACTGCTTGCTCGCATTTATTCTATAGTTGTTTTGATTTAGTCGTAGTTAGTTAGTTGTAATTAGTCATTTTTCTCAAATTAGTAATTTTTCTCAATGATGGATGGATGACGACCGTCTTAAGAGAGAATTAGTCAGATTTTTGCATGAAATTGTTCTTATAGACGGCATGTCATTATAACAGGAGTTTGTGCTGAATCACTACTATTGAAACATTTAGGCTTTAAGTTGTGACTCATTCTATGACAATTATTGGTGGTTTAATTCATTTATCTGTTGGGTCAAGAATCTATAATGCTCCTAATTAAGTTGACCATGTTCCATGTGTGTGTAAGGTTATTGTATATTCTTTGTTGCGACTGATGCTAGAACTTTCCTAGTGTGTGTGTGAAGCGAAATAAAGATTGTGAGTTTAGGAGATGATTTAGGCATTTCTTTGGCAGCCCTGATTTTTTATCTTCTTTTTACCTACTTTTGTACATTGTCCTAGTGAACACCCATTGAGCCTTTAGCTATTTTCTTTGGCAACCTCATATGTAGCCTAATCCATTTTTTTTAAAGACCATAATTTGATCCAAAAGCTCTTAAGCGCTTTAAGTTGTAGAATCAAGTTGAGTAAAGAGTGTGGCAAAATAAGAGGAAAATGGTGAAAGTGATGCCCCAAAATTTAGTTATTGGTACATGAAAATATTGTGATCGGGAGTGGCGTCCTGGTCCTTTCTTTGACATTATGCACCTTGACTAACGCAAATAGTTTAAGATGAGGGTGGCTATCATAGGGATGCTTAAAAAAAGAGTTGTATATTCCCATCATAGTGTTTTTGATTGAGTAATAAAATGGGTGAAGATAAAAAAAAAGGGTTGGTAGATGAAAGGAAGGTAGAATGGTTGTTAAAAGTTGGTCTAAATAGAATAATGTAGTGTATTAAAGCGCTTAGGGAACATAGTCACTATTTCTGGCCAAAATAGTCCTACCCATCCCTTTAGCCTACTTTACAACCCGTAAAGACCTATTTGATCCTAACCTTAGCATTCTGATATTAGTGGAGCATTACACTAAGGGCAAGCATATGGTCATCAGTTGTAATCTAAGAATTCTTTGTGAGAGTGAGAGCAAGCAAGTTCTTATACCCATATTTCTGAAAAATGCAAAACTATGAGTGATTATGGGTAACTTTTTGTGTGAGCGCACATGGTTGATGATTGTTGGGTAGTTTTATATGGTTTTTTTTGGCTTAACTTGTCTATATGAATTAACCAACTTAATGATCCTATGTTGGAGGGTGAGTTGTTTCTAGTAATGATAAAGAAATCTACTCTTTGTTAATAATTGCAGTGTATGTCTTGTTGAAAATTTTGTGTTGCTCTTGTGAAGTTTAGTTAGGTATTTGCATGGATGTACTATTTTGTTCGAGGACAAACAAAGTTTTAAGTGTGGGGTGGTGATTTTGGGCGTATTTATACGTCTAAGCACCATAACGTACCCATGTTTTAGCTAAGTTTTGAGGATAAAATACATAATTCTTGCACTTTTAGTCTATTTTTAGTTAAGTGAGATGACCTATGTGATTAGCATGCTTTTCAGGTACTAATGAGGAAGATTACAACACTTTGGGGACCTGTGGACAGGAAAGTAAACTTCACATAAAAAGGAAAGCAACTTTTGTACTGAATGTGATGTATGGGAACTGCTTCTCGGACAAACTCAATATTTTTAAATAGTTAAGGATGCAATAGCAATTTATTAGAGAAGGATGTTATTAAAAGCCTTATGGCTGAATTTTTAGGGATTATTGACATTTGGTATTATTTTGAAAACAAGAGAAAGCGGCTTAGCTTGAGGAAGGAGAGAGAGAGAAATGCTTTTCTCTCTTATTTTCGCTATTCATCTTTACCACCAAGATCGTTCTAAGTTCTGGTATGATGAATATTTCTATTGTGATTTCCGTTTTATTCATGAGTAGCTAAGTTTATTTGTTAGGGTTATGGAAACCTTGTAGTATACTCTCTATTGCTATGGGTTTTTGAATTTATGATGTGTTAATCCACTTATATCATTACTCTCTTCATTTTGATTGAATTCTCGTGGTTGAAAACATAGGGAATACGCCATTATAGCAATAACTTGTTCGATAGAAAAGTTACTATTTGGAAAAGAGAGTGTGACAAGAAAATAGGGTTTCCAACCTCTATTTTACATGTTAATGCCTTAGCAGGATTAACTTCTTGGTGAGTTCGTACGATTGGTTGTTCACTTTGGATTCGAGAGAACTAAGGTGAATAAATCCTTGATGGTTGAGAAACACTTGGATTTAGAATTAGAATACATTTCTCTATAAGTGCATGCATGTATAAAATCCTTATTACTCATAGTTAATAGAGAAGTAGAAGCTACAAGGTGGACATAACCCTAATTTGTCATTCTGTGTGATCAAATATTATTACACATATCATCTCATCGTTACACTGATAATATTATTGTGCACCTAAACTGAAACTCCCTTTCCTTGGAACCTTCGATCAACAGTCTAATAATAATCGTAATACTTAGTGATCATAGTATTCCCTGTGGGATTCGACACCCAAAGTTGGGTTCTATATTTGACAGTGACCGCTTGCACTTTCTAACGAGAGTTATAATTTGGGCGTATCAGTGATAGGATTTGTATTGTTAAGGGAACCTCTCTAAGCTATAGATGTCCAAGTTTGAGTGTTATTCTTCCCTTGAAAACAAGTGGCCTATGTGTTCATTTCAGATTGTATCTTCTACTCATTGATGTTTTCTTTAAGTGTGTACTTTGTAATGTTAGTGGTCATATTTTCTTACTCCTCACAAAGTATGGTTGGTTGTATTCTAAGAGTGTACCTCCTTGGCATGTTTACCTCACTTATGGTACAAATGCTAACCCTCCTACAAAGACGATTGTGTGCTTTTTTCTTCACTCTTTGGTTTTGCAAGATCTAAAGTTGAGGACAAATTCCTTTCAAGATGGAGAGAATCATACAAGCATGAGGAGTACCAAGAGCACAAGATATTGTCCAAGGATCAAGCTTCGAAATTGGCAAGCAATTGAAGTCTTTTTTTGGAGTATTTTGAAGCCTTGTTCAAGAGAATAAAAGAAGGAGAACTTATACACTCAATAGGTGCCTCAAGTGAAGGGAATTGAAGACGTTTTTCACTCCAAAATAACACTCAAGAGGCACCCTGAGTTAGGGCTATTTTGGTCCTTTAAGACTTTCTTCTTACACTCCAAAGGAGCACCCTTCATTAAGGGTACTTTAGTCCTTATTTTGTAATAGTATAGATATACACCTTAGCTCTTATTTTCCTTAGTTTTGGAGACAATGAATTGAGTGAATTTTTATATTGTAATATTAGTGTTAGCTTGTAGTATTCTCCTTCTCCTTAAGAGAGAGAAACCAAAACTTGAAGGTTCTATGCAAGTGAGGTGGATTCTTCACTTGTGTTGAGCATTTGGAAAGAAAGGTAGGTTTTGAGGAGTGTGAATTCCCTTGGTCCACCTAAGATGAAGGTTTGAGCTTATATTGGTGAGGTGTTGTTGATGGTTTTATACACTATCTTTTGTTAATCACTTGGTAGAGGTAAGGGTCTTTCTATCTATCCTTTAATTTCAAGCATTCTTCTTCTTCATCCCCTTTGTTTGTGTTGTTTTTCACTTTGTGTGCTTGCTGATTTTTGTATTCTTAGTGTCAATTTCATTTTTCCTAGTATTTTCTTGTATCATTTGGTATCAAAGCCACATTTTAGGGTTGTTCCTACAACCCTAAGTCTTGGATTATTGATTACCTTGAAGAAAATCAACAAAAGAGAATGTAAAAATAAAAAATCTCACAAAAAAATTGTTAACCCATTTTTGCGTTTTACAGATTTTTAGATCTTAGATTTACTTTGTTTTTGTGTGTTTTGTTTGTTTCAAGTGCTAGATCTTTGCTTCCTAGCACCTAAAGAGTCTAGATCTACATTTGGAATAAGATTTGGTTAATTTTGAGCTAGATCCACCATGGTTATGGCATTTTGAAGCTTCAAGAAGCTAGATCCATGTGGTTTTTATGTTATGGAATTTGGTTGGTTGTGATTTATCATTATTTGAGCTCACCTTGGTCTAAGGAACCTAGATCCACAAGAAAATCTAGTTTTGGGGTTTATTTGGTTAGGGGTAAAACTTTGGTCAACTCTTTAATATTCATCTTGTTCTTCCATCTTCATCAAGCCTTGCTAAGGAAGAATATTCAAAGAGTGTGTTTAATACCAAAAAGGAGAAGAAAGAGAGTGTACTTAGTGTTTATGAAAGAATATTCCTTGGCATATTCCTTGTCATCCAAAAGAAAAAAGTGACAAATGGAATAATCAAGTACAATTGAAAGTACAAGGGGGGGACCAATCCATTTTGAATTCATTTGAAGCTCCAAAAGGGATCCAAACCTTCAATTTTCCCCTCCCAAACGAAATTTCTTCTTATCCTAAGAGTGTTTGGACGAAACAAGTGAATTGGGATCTGAAAATTATAAAAGTGACGTCCAATCACAAGCTGCCGCAACATCACTTATACAAACGACCAAATTGAGTTCTAAATTAGATTTCTAAGTTTCTATTTATTGTTTCTAGTTGCATTTGTGTTGACTCTACCACTAATTACAAAATTAGTAATTACCTACTAGGTTGATATTTAGATTAGAGTCCATTCATTTCGTGTCATCGATTTTTGTGTGCTTTTCTCATTTTCAAATTCATAGTAGTTTGTTGGTTCAAGTCCGTACATCATTTTTATTTGAGTCATATCAAACAAAAATCAATTCCAGGCCAAAGCTTATTCACCACTCATTCACTTGCCGAGTATTCCCAAGTTTTCAACACTTGTAAAGCCAAGTGTGAGGTGAGGTTGAATGAGAGTGAAGTGAGGCTTTTGAACTAACTTGTTTGCTCATTTTTTAGGTTGTTTGCTTGCTGTTGTTTTTGTTCTTTTAGGTACATTTTCCATGGAGTCCGAAGGAAATACTTCCCAACCTTTGGGAAATGATGTTATTGGAGCCTTGATGGCTCGGATTGATTCCTTGGGCCGAGAAATGAAGAGTGCTAGTGATGCCCTTGCCCAAAAATTGGTGGAAAATAATGATGCTTTTATTAGAGATATGAAAAATGATAGGGATGCTTTTAGGAGAGACATGATTAGAATTAAAGCGGGGGTTGATAGACTAGGTCCACCAAAATCTTCTCAAAATTCAAACCACCAAGTTCCAAACTCACTTGACCCAAGGCTACCTTCACAAGTAGAAACACCTCAAGTCCAAAGATCCTATACTTCACAAAACCCAATGAGTCCTCTCCAAGAGTTAGAAATCAAAGAGAGTGAGGCCAAGACTTAAGATGGAGAGAAAATGAATCGTGAGGTACAAAAAGAGTGTGAAGAAAGAAGGGAAAAGGAAGGGGAAACCATGGGTAGTGTAGTTGGAAGGGGAAAAAATGCTTGATTGTGGATATTGTTCATAAAGGACCCTTGATATTCACTAACCCAAATGCTAGAATTTTGCCTAGTATTTTCTATTCTCATGTGCAGGTTCAAGACCCTAGAATTCCCGAGGAGAAGCCCAAGAAAGTTCCCTTGAAGCCCTTGGCCAGAAGTTCCCATTTTTGGAAAAGTGATGAAGGAGTGAGTCCAATAGAAAAACGTGAACTATTCTCTTGTAATAAGGAGCATAAAGTATGCCCTAATGCTAAACAAGGGGGAAAACATACTTCCTATGATCCACAAGGTGACATTTCTACACTCTACACTTTCTTGAACTTAAAATGTTATGAAGTGGCTAGTAGTGGACAAAGTGGTGTAGTTTCAGATTTTCTTAGTGAAGAAGTGTGTGAATATCCATTTTGTGATACTTTTGGTGTTTATAGGTTCCATATGGACCAAAATCTTGTTGTGAGTACCCAAGCACTAGTTGATCCTTTAGATGACAAAATCAATTCTTTTTGTAAGAATGATTTATGTCCATCTAGTGCTAGCACTTATAACTTGAATAAGTTTTCCTTGCCATGTGACAAGAGTATTCACACACTACATGAGCCTCTTGTAGATGATATCACCTTGGGTGATGTCTTCACACTTGATTCTTTCCTATACTACCTCTTTGCCTATGATGATAACCATGTTAATTTTGAATTGGTATTATGTAGAGGTAGTAAGTTTGGTGGCTGGTTTTATTATTCTAATGATGATGATTGTGATTTTTGGAGCCTAGTGAAAGGAGTGGGTCACGTCGGATTAACCCCTTGTCTTCTACTCCCATTTGACCCCGAAATACTTTTGAGTTGTGGAAGGTGTAGTTTTGGTTCATGATCATATTCTTTTAAAATTGATGCTATTCACTTATTTGGTATCCTCTATGCCAAGTATTTTATGCTGAATTCCATGGATGTGGACAACCAAGGATTGATGATATAAGTGTGGTACTAATGGTGATTCCTTATGAAGTAATCTCAGTTCTTCTTGTTATAGATATGCATGTTTCTCCCATTGTTAGCTCTCTTGATATGTATAATGAATCATATGTTCCTAATGATAGCTTACTACTTGATCATGAGGATAGTGTGATTAAAAACTTTCCAGCTAGTGTAGATGCTTATAATGTAGGTCTTGATGATGAATATTATTCTTTGAATTTGTTTGATGAAGACCTTGATAGTAGTATGCTTCATAGTGATCATGTTCATAGAAATGTAGTGAGTGATAGGATTTGTGTTGTTAAGGTAACCTCTCTAAGCTATAGATGTCCAATTTTGAGTTGTTTGTCTTCCTTTGAAAACAAGTGGCCTATGTGTTGATTTCAGATTGTATCCTCTTTTCATTGATGTCTGCTTTAACTATGTCCTTTGTGATGTTAGTGGACGGATTTTCTTACTCCTCACAAAGGATGGTTGGTTGTATTCTAAGAGTGTACCCCCTTGGCATGTTTACCTCACTTATGGTACTAATGCTAACCCTCCTACCAAGAGGATTGTGTACTTGTTTTCTTCTTTATTTATTTTTGCAAGATCTGAATTTGAGGACAAATTCCTTTCAAGATAGAGAGGATGATACAAGCATGAGGAGTACCAAGATCACAAGATATTGTCCAAGGATCAAGCTTCAAAATTGGCAAGCAATTGAAGTCTTTTTTGGAGTATTTCAAAGCCTTGTTCAAGAGAATAAAAGGAGGAGAACTTATACACTCAATAGGTGCCTTAAGTGATGGGAATTGAAGACATTTAGCACTCCAAAATAACACTAAAGAGGCACCCTAATTTAGGGCTATTATGGTCCTTTAATACTTTCTTTTTACACTCTAAAGGAGCACCCTTCATTTAGGGTATTTTAGTCTTTGTTTTGTAATAGTATAAATAGACACCTTAGCTCTTATTTTCCTTAGCTTTGGAGATAATTAATTGAGTGAATTTTTAGATTGTAACATTAGTTTTATATTGTAGTATTATCCTTCTCCTTAAGAGAGAGAAACCAAAATTTGAAGGTTCTATGCAAGTGAGGTGGATTCTTCACTTGTGTTGAGTATTTGGCAAGAAAGGTGGGTTTTGAGGAGTGTGAATTCCCTTGGTCCACCTAAGAGGAAGGTTTGAGCTTCTATTGGTGAGGTGTGACTGATGGTTTGATACACCATCTTTTGTTAATCACTTTGTAGAGGTAAGGGTCTTTCTATCTATCCTCTAATTTCAAGCATTCTTTTTCTTCATCCCCTTTCTTTGTGTTGTTTTTCACTTTGTGTGTTTGCTGGTTTTTGCATTCTTAGTGTTAATTTCGTTTTTCATAGTGTTTTCTTGTATCATTTGACACATAGATAGGTAGAAGGAAATGGGGCAGCTCCAACTCCAAGAGCTCACTCTATTTTTGTAATCCAACACGACATGATCCTTAAATAAATGGTGGGGTTTAGTACTTAGATCTGCACCAAAAAGGTATAGAAGTATAGTATGAGTACTAAAACCACAGGTACTCAATAGGGATCATTATTCGACTGAGCTAACTCATGATATAAATATGATAAAATGCAAGATAACGTAGCTAAGTAAAAGTAGGTAAAAACCTGAATCAACTCCAATATCGCTGTACATAAATAAGTAAATAACATAAAGGATCGAACATATGCAATTGTAACAAGAAGATTGACCCCCATAAGCCAATAAGTGTAAAAAGTAAATAACCCAATGCAGGCCCCATAAGCCTGAAGGGTACAATCAAGTAAAGCATCAATCGAACCACCATCATTTACCAACTTCCATTATATGACTAGAATCTATCCATGCCATGCCACACTATAACAATTTCCCATATCCAAACTTAAACCAATATCCATACTGTCCATATATCATGATCCCTTTCCGCCCTTGAATTAGTATCATATAATCAATATCATTAGTAGTAACCATACTTGAATCAATAAATGTATTATCAATGTCATAATCATTATTCGGACTTAAATTGGTATATATATCACCGATATCATAATCATTATCCAAACTCGAACTAATATAAATATCAAGAATATCATAATAATTACTCTGACTTAATCTAGTATATATATAATTAATATCAAAAATATTATCTGAACTCAAACTAGTATATCTATCATTAATATCATAATCATTATGTGGACTCAAACCTGTATATATATATCATCAATATAGAAATTAAAAACACCACTACCAGTTTAGCCGTATTTAACATCAACTCCCAATATCAAACCATCATGTCTATTAGGTTTCTAGCTTCATCAAGCCTCATATTAAGAATTCTCTAGCTTTATCAAGACTCATATTAAGAATTTCAAGGTATATCATAAGCATATAAAGGTCAAACAACCTATCTCAAGTCTTGGCCTAAGACAGGCCGAAAGGGCCCACTAATAATTTCCAAAATCCATTTTTAGGCAATTCTACCAAGACTAGACTAAGGTATCTAAATCCACTTTTAGTTGTTAACTACACCATAATTCAATCCTAAGATAGAAATGTTAGTTAGAGGATAATCAACTAAGTCATTTATGCTTAAATTACGATTTTCGAATAGCCTAAATGGTCCAACTATTCCAAGTATTACCAATCAAATCACCTACACCTAAAACCCATCCTAAATCTAACATTATATTATAAACATACTTTGAACTAGCTTAATCTATATGAAGGGTGAAGCCTAGCCTACCTGGATGCCAAAAAAGCTCAAATTCCATTAAATCACTGACTTTTTCTTCTGAGAAGGTTCCATAAGATGCCACACTATCAAAATTACATTTTACTCAATATGAGAATGCTGATACCAATATTGCACCATTGTACTTTGAGTCCAAAAATACTCAAAAATCTTATGTGGGTCTCATTTACGGAAATCACATTTCAGAAGCCAACCCGATATTCCCTTATGCTGATGGAGTAATTACCCAAAAAAATTGGTGAAATTCGAGCTCTATTAGTACTAAAATCAAGCCACCAAGGTTTAGATATGTTATGGAAGAAAATGGGAAATTAATATTAAAATGGAGGAATATTACCTCAAATCCGAAGGAAAATTGCGTAATAATCGTTACCCAAGCTCCCAAATCACCCACAAGCTTTAATCTAGATCTTTTCCACTCCTGAGGGTTTAAGTATTAATATAAAAGATGAAGAATAGGTAAAAACTGGCTGGAAAAGGGGTACTTATATCCTTTTAAGGTGCTGGGGAGGTTCTATCGCACTTCGAGACTCGTGATGGCCATATGATATGAGGTGGATTATCACCTTAAACTAGTTATCCGGGATTATTTAGTCTCATTTTGAGGACTACTTATGTCCTTAATGTGTTAATCAAGATATTATTGAGAATCTAATTGTTTAAGTACTTAATTACAATTTTTAAGGTGTATTTCAAACAAGTTTGTACTCAATTCGGTCACTTAGAGTTCAAATGAGAAAACTAGTGTTTCTAACTTGAGCTAGGTATTGTTCTAGTTGATATCAATGGATTCCAGTGAATGTAATAAGTTCTAAGGTTATTATTGTGTAATTATGTGTGGAAAAACTTGTTTATAGTGTTGAAGGGTCAATTTAATTAACCCTAGAGTCGAACAAGAAGTTAAAGATAAAAAAGGGCAAAACTAGTTCTTAGCTTATGTTTCTAGTTCCTTGTCTTTGATATTGTGTTGTTTTGATCTCTATTACATGGATCTCCCTATTCAAATTAGAAACAATGAGGTAGTCTTTGCACTTAGTGATTTAGGGGAAAGTATAAATTTGATGTCCCTCTCCTTGTTCAACACTTTGGGCTTGGGAAAGACGATATTGAGCTCTGTGATACTCTAGTTGACAGATCAAACACCAGCCCATCCTGAAGAAATCATAGATGATGTTATCATCAAGGTTGGTAAGTTTATTATTCTAGCAGATTTTATTATTTTAGATTTTTAGGCAGATGAAAGAGTGCCATTCATCTTGGGACATCCATTTTTGTCAACGATAGGAGCATTGATAGATGTGAGAGAGGGCACACTCACAATGAGGCTGAATTATAAAGAGACAATTTTCAAAGTATACAAACTGCTCAAAACACTATCCCACTACAAAGATTTGTGTATGATTACAATGATTGAAGGGTATAAGTGTAGGGTGGTGGAGTTTACTCCACAAAAAACCTCTTTAGACTGCCTTATTGAGCGGCCCAAGACACAACCACCCCAACTTAAAATGATTTGGATTGATTGAGAGAGCTACTAACCTTAAGAGTTCACACTCAAAAGGTAAGAAATGAATAAGAAAATGGCCTCTAAGTAGGAGAAAGAGGATGGAGAAAAATAGATAAGTCAAAGATTGTATGATGCCGCGATACTAAATCAGGTGTTGCTTGGGAGGCAACCCAAATTAAGGTACGTTTTATTTTTCCTAATTTTTACTTCACTAGTTATTATTTTTGTTGACTCACAAGTTGATCGAAAGTTTGAGTACCAGTAAACCTGAGCTATGGAGCATGGTAAAGACAAAGTGTGGGGTCTCAGGACCCTCTTAATATATAAAGATGCTATTAGATAGGCCTAGAGACCTTAGAGAGTATTTCTATCTCTACTTTTGAGTATACTTTGGGGACAAAGTAGATTTTTAAGTGTGGGGTGGGAAAATTCCCATTTTTAGGAGTAATTTGTATTTATTTTTGGTATGGGATATTGTTGTTGATGCAATATTTGATTGCATAATGCAAGTGTTTTGATTGTAAAAAGCATGTTGATTGTGTGAATTACTACTTCTAAGACTCCTAGGCTCATGATTATGACTCGTGTACTTATTGGCTTAATGTTGAATTCATGCAATTGTTTGGTTGAGAGTCTATGATGATCCTACTTGAGTTGAGCATGTGCCATGTGTAAGGTTTTGTATATTCCTTGTTGCATTTGATGCTAGAACTTTCCTGGTGTGTGTGCAAAATGAAACAAAGAGTGTGGGTTTAGGAGATAATATAGGCAATTCTTTGATAGCCTTGTTTTATTCCCTCTTTTACCTACCCATTTGCACAATCCTAGTTAGCCCCACTGAGCCTTTAGCTTATTCTTTGGCATTCTCATATGTAGCCTATATACCCTTCTTTGATTTACCGTTATTTGATCCAAAGATCCTAAGTGATTTAGTGTAAAATCTAATTGAGTTAAGGAGTTTGAAATTCAAGTAGGAAAAAGGTGAAATTAAAGCCCCAAAGTAATAATTATTGGTGTGTACAATTGATATGCTGTGGTTGGGAGTGAAAATAAAATCTGTGCTAAATATTGAATAATATGTACATAGAATATTCCCACCATAGTGTATGTGAATAAGCTTAATGATATGGGGCAAAAAAAGATGTGGTTAGATAGAAGTGGTGTAAATGGGTTGTTAAAGATGAATTTTATTATAAGTGTGATGTATTAAAGAACTTAGGGAAGATAGTCACTAGTCTTGGCTAAAATAGTTCCTACCCATCCCTTAGCCTACATTACAACCCTTCAAAACCTATTTGATATTAAGCTTCATCATTCTTATATTAGTGGAGTACTACACTAAGGGCAAGCCTATGGTTCATCTTGTGTAACTTGTGAATTCTTTGTGAGTGTGAGCATAATTTGATTCTTGTACCCAATTTGTAATAAATTACATTTATGTGAGTGATTATGGGTAACTCTCTTATTATGAGGGCACATGTTTGATGATAGTTGGCTGATTTGTATAATGTATTTGATTAAGCAATATATATGATTTTGCCAACTAGGTGAGTCAATTCTTGAGGCTAGGATATTTTGGAGTAGTATTCTTGAACTGTCAATAGTGTTTGTAACATGCTGAGTGTAGAAACTTGCATTTTGTGTAGTCATTGTAAACTATATTGAGTGTCTTGCTTGTAGTAGACGTGTATAGTTTCCTCTGCTTATGATGCTTAAAGTAAAGATTTGTTCGAGGACGAGCAAGTCGTTAAGTGTGGGGTGATGATTTGAGGTGGATTTATGCACCTCAGAGTTGTTATTCGGGCTTATTTAGTCTCATTTTGAGGACTAATTTTGTTATTAATGTGTTAATAATGATATAATTGATCATCTAATTGTTTAAGTACTTAATTATAATGTTTAAGGTGTACTTCAAAAAAGTTTGTACTCAATTTGGTCACTTAGAGTTCAAATAAGTAAACTAGTGTTACTAGCTCAAGCTATGTATTGTACTAGTTGATCTTGATGTATTATAGTGAGTGTAATGATTTCCTAAGGTTATTATTATGTAATTATGTAGGTAACAACTTGTTTATAGTGTTCAATGTTCAATTGAATTAATCCTGGAGTCGAACAAGAAGTTGAAGATCAAAAAGGGCAAAACTAGTTCTTAGCTTAAGTTTGTAGTTCGTTGTCCTTGATATTGTGTTGTTTTGAACTCTAATACGTGGTGTTTGATGATATATTACTATTTATGAGTTGAATTTTATGATATATAGATGATTAAAAAGCTATAAATCAAGTGGAAACAATACCACAAGGCTTGGGTTGGAAGGACATGGAGATGTCTTATAAGATAACTTTCTAGTGTGTCACCGCGATGGAGGTGCATCGCACACCCTATTATGCCAAGATAATAAGCACATCACACATCCTATTCCACCGGAATAAGCAGTACATCACACACCTCATTCCCAAGGAATAAGGTGATGCGGACCCTATTCCATGGACGGCCAAATTTTCCTCCTATAAATAGGACACTTGAACTTGATGTTAGACACCTTGGACGACTTTGAAACTTGGAGAGGGTCTGTAAAACACTTTAATTATGGTTTTTATATCTTTATTTTAGTTATTTTTATTTTAACATGATTTTATCTTTTCGGTTATGGTTATGTCCATGAGTGGCTAAAAGCCCCCTTTTCGGGGTTAAGTCCAAGAACATGATTACTATTGCTTGAATTTGGTTTTGATTGATTATCATATTTAGTTGTTTATTTATCCTTTTTATAACTATTTTAAGGATTTTCTACCCTTATAATACATCCATTATCATCTTTGTGAGCTCGCGAGAGGAAATAAAAGGATAGAATTTGGGAGTAAATAGAGTAAGGTTCTTATTCTTTTATAAAATAAGGAATTTGAATTAGTGTCTAGGATAGAGATGTACCTAGAAGCCTTGTTTGGTTCAATTACAGGATGACATATTAATGCATCTAAATGGATTATTGCATCCCCGCTCAACGATGTAGTTGTAATGTCCAGTTAGGTAGAAGATTAGAGGATCAAGAGACCATAATCACACTGTAAACCCTACGAATCAACAACCAACATAAGTAATCTAACTTATGAAGTTCAATAACTTAGTATGAATGCTCGTAGTGCTTTAACCCTGGGTTTCTGTTTATTGATTGTCCAAGCTCTAACTTTTTGCATTGTTTACTTTAATTTTAATTCATAATTCAAACACTCTGCTGTCATGTTTGCACCACTTTAATCTCAATCATTAAACTTGAATTGCGTAGTTTTTTAACACTAGTCCTTGTGGGATCAATGCTTTACTTCTAAAGGGCCACGTTACTACTTGGTGAGACCACATACACTTGCGTGTGCGCTTGGGCGTAACACCATATATGGTTGATGCTACTATGAGTTCCTATTGTGATAGTGGTGGCGTAATTAGAGTACTTGGTTCCTTCCATGGTTATGGCGATAGTGACCCCTGGCTCACTATCAACGAGTGTACCAGTTACAGCTGAGACTTGGAATTTTTCAAGTCTTCGCCAAGCCCTCGGGATTCATCTGGAATCCTATATACTCAAAGAGGCTATGATACAATACCAAATTTGATTGTCTGACTCAATAGTGCGTCTAAATTTCCATCCGAGGTTATTTTAATGAAAAATGGGTCCCACACCCAATTTTCATTTTCTTAACCTTTAAACCAATATATCTAAATGTTCCTTGGTTCCTTGGGACCCAAACCAAGAGTCCACCTAACCTAAAATGGATATTCCAAAGATGTTGGAATTGGCATTGGAGGTTGTTTGATTGAAGTTTTTGCCCGTTAGTCAATTTGAACTAGCGAAGACTTCAAAACAAGGAGTTGGCTTTAAGAATCCAACGAACTGCTTGGTAACAAAACTATCAATTTTAGCATATCATAAGTGACTTGGGGCAGCTATAGGAAAGCTCTAATGAAAAAAATAAATGGAAATATGAAAAATAACCTGAAGGGTCATTATTTATTCATATTGATAATCTTGTAATTTTAACAAATTTCTATTTATTGCAAATAGTAGAACATGCCTTAAAGTTTAGTTCACTTGAAATAAGGGATTTTAACAGGACACATATTATCAATAAGGATTCAAAAATGCTGACTTTCTAACTAATGGTCTATTCTTTAATGAGATTGACCAACTCAAAATGAAATTAAACTCTTAACACAAGATTTTTTTAAGTTCAAAAAAATTATGAACTTATCATATAAGTTAGGTTGCAAAACACATAGATGAACATTCGACATTGATAATTTTATGTTTCACATAAGTCATGAAACTCTTACCCAACAACTGGCATGCAACAATGATATTAGCTACAGTAACCATAACTCTAGTTCAAATTCATTACTGATTCACACCACTACAAAGTTAACACTGTGTTTCTAACAACAATTGAAATACTGCTTTATAATTTGTTACAACAAAACCCGTCATTCTTTGTAAATTGTTGGCTATCAGTCACTTAAATCATAAACATCTTAATTAGAACCATATTCCATGTGGGATTTGACTCTAACCTTTGTTGGGTTACATATTTGACAACGACCGCTTAAGCTACAATAAAGGGAGTTGTAGTTTAGCCGTATCAAATTTTGGCACCGTTGCTGGGGAGTACAGATGTCAATAAAGTTGTAGTGTTTATTTGAATTTTAGTCTCATTTACTAATTTTACTTTTATTTGTTTTTTATTGTGTATTGCAGGCTAATACTTGTGCATGCCACAAACTCGCATTCTAGAACTATCACTGCCATTTAATCCTGAACTCCATAGAACTTTTAGGGGATACATGGAAGCATAACAAAAAGCAAAAATATTGGTTGAGCTAGCCGCCCAACAACTAAACCAACAAAATTTGGGTGAACCTGGTCTTCATCAAAATTATGAGAATGAATACCTTGGGGATGATGAGTTGGTTGATTCTATGAATGGTGACCAGTTAAAAATGTCACTCTAGCTAATTGAAATCAGCAAGCATAGTAAAGAGGGCACCAACAGCCTGCAGTTAACTTTGCTTTAAAATAATGAAGACGAAGCTGATTTTGATGAGTCCAGTGCTACTGGGGCGATTGTGCTACCCCCACTAGCTCCTGGAGTGAAATTTAATATCACTAGCATAATGGCATAATTTTTGAATTTAAAGGGTTTATATGATAGACTACCTAGAGATGACCTGAACATGCATCTGAAAATTTTTATCAACATATGTAAGTTTTTCGATTATCTAGAAGTTGGGCAGGATGAAATCCACCTAAGGTTATTCATATTATCTCTGTCTGGGGAGGAAACTTTGACACTGACTGAACTCGCACCTGATTCTATAACAAATTGGAGGAAATTGAAAGGAGATTTCCAGAATGATTCTTTCCACCATCCAGAATCTTACATGTAAGGGATGAGATTAGTAATTTTATGCAACTACCTAATGAGGCACTACATAAAAATTCGATGAGGTTTAAGAAGAATTTGATTTAATGTCTGAATCAAAATATGATTAATGATTACTTAGTAGAAATATTTTGCAGATCATTGAATTCAAACACAAAGCCAATGGTTGACAATGCAACTGGTGGTGCTTTAATGGAACACACTTTTACTAAAGCAATTGAGATTTTAGATAGATTAAAAAATACTAGTAGATCTTGTCATACTAGGGATTCTGAGTTAGAAAGCAATACATACTCAGTTGGCATGTCATCTGAGCAACATAGATGAGGAGAGAAACATGATCAGGATTTGACATATTTGAAGACACAAATGGATTTATTGACCAAACACTTCTTGTCAGGTAATGTTGATAAAGTAATGGAAGTATTGTCATATAGAAGAGTAGTTGAGTTTGATTCTGAGAAAGAAGTAAAATATTTGAATAACTATGGGGGTTACCGAGCCATGGCCAAGGAAACTAAGGTCGGAACTACCAAAGAGATAATTACTATGACAAATCTGGTTATAGAGATTGTGAGAAAAGTAATTGAAAGATCAAGGGTGATTGAAGTGGATTGTATATACAACCTAAAAATTATGATAACGTGGTGAACAACTTTAGATGTCTATCGAGGCTATGATGTCTAAGTTTTTGAAAATAGTAGAATCTACTGATGCGAGTGTTATGGAGAACAAAAGTGATTTGTCTACTATGAGTCAACTAGTTGATTCATATTCCAAATTAATTAAGTATTTTGTATAATAGATGAATCAATTATTGGTAGCCTTCAACCAGCAGAAAAGTGGTACTCTACTACGTGATACAGTGTAGAATCTGAGAAATGATGGTGCATGTTTAGCTATTACCACACAAAGTGGTAGATCATTACCCAAGCTACATTCTATAATTAAGTCATATATTGATGATGTTGTCTTAGAAGATGGGAGTTTAGAGAAGTATGGTGAGTGAAAAAGTGATCCAAATCAGTCAGAAAAGTTGAAAGAAATAGGTGAAATAAAGGCTACTATTAGGCAAACTCCAGATATGAGGAATGAAGATAAGTTGAGAAAAAAGTAAGGGAAAGTATTAGAAATGCCACTAGCCAAGATTCCTAAACACCCCCCTCCATTTTTACAAAGAATGAAGAAAAAGGTCAAAAAATGGCAAGTTTAACAAATTCATGGCCATGCTTAAGCAATTGTCCATAAATGTCCCATTGGTTTAGCTTTGGAACAAATGTCAGGATACACTAAGTTAATGAAAGATTTGGTCACTAAAAAAAGGATGATGAGATATGAACCAATCGATAATATTCATCATTATAGTGCAATTGCCATGAGATCATTGGTTCAAAAGAAAGTTAATTTAGGAGCATTTATGATACCATGCACAATTAGGGCATTTAGTTTTGCTAAGGCATTCTGTGATCTTGGAGCCATTAACAATTTGATTCCCCTAGAAATATATCAATAGTTGGGTCTAGGAGCCCCTAAACCAATGTCAATGTGGCTATTGATGGCAGACTATTCAGTCAAGCGACCCATTAGGATCCTTTATGATGTATTAATGAAAAAGTTAGACTTTATAGTCCAAACTGATTTGGTAGCTCTTAATTGTGAAGTCGACTTTGAAGTACCCATAATATTGGGTAGGGCATCAAGAGATATGTGTATTATCCCTATTACTGATATGGTGGAGAAAAGTGAAACAGTAGTACCCATTGAAAAGAGATTTGCTGTTGAGACTTCAACAGTAGTAGTACTAAATTTTAAAAGCGATGGAATTGAAGAATGTGATTAAACTATGTCTGTATTAACTGGCATGGGATCGTATTCATATGTACCAAAGAAGCTGGACTTGGTCTTAAAGAACAGACCAAGCACTGCCAACAAAACCATCGATTGAAGGAACACCCATGCTAGTATTGAAGGAGTTACCTGGGAATATGAGGTATGTCTTTTCGAGTGAAAAAAACACTTCACCAATTATTGTTGTTATGGATTTAGTTGAATTACAAGTGGAAGCTCTTGTATTGGTATTAAGGAGATATGAGAAGGCTATTGGGTGGACTATTATAGATATCAATGGCATCTTTCCAGGTATATGTTCTCAGAAGATTTAGTTTGAAGAAGACTATATCTTTACTATTGAGCAGACTAAATCCACCAATACAAGAAGTAGTAAACAAGAAGTTAAAAAAATGGCTTGATCCAAGAGTGGTTTTGTAACACCCTGATTCGCTGAACCGGAATGCTACACGGTGCTTATGACCCCGAGGAACCACAAGCTAGCCCATGACTGATATCTGTACTTGTATACTACAAATCATGATATAATAATATGGAATACATGGAACTGTAAGGCCATAAGGTTCAACTGAATACAATCATGTGGGTGAAAATACCCAAAACAACTCAATCTGAACGTAAATTTGAACATAAATCTGAAAGCCTCTAAACTGTCTGAATAAGGAGTTGAAGGAACATGTCTTGAACTAACTTCGTAAAACTGAACTAAAGAAATAAATAAATGAATCAAATCATATTTTCCTCGAATCAATAAGGACTCACTGTGTCTCTGCGATTGGAATGCTACCGCTACCGCTGGGCTGTAGCTCGTGTCTCGGAACCTATGGTGTAACATGAAAAGAAATCACTATAGTGCAAATGCGTCAGTACAACTGGAGTACTGAGTATACGAGGAGGGTAGGCTGAACATAATGGGGTTTCATGCATGAAAAACACTGACTGGCTAATATGAACGTGGGAGTGCAAACACACACATATAGAAACTGGGACCGTGAATACGTGATAGCATGACCTATAAGCTAATACATGGTTTACTGATAACTGTCTTGACTGATACTAAAACTGATAACATGGACGACTGTATCTGACAGTCTTGTATATACTGAAATCTGAAAAATGCCCTGAGTTCTTTTACTGAGACTGATACTGAAACTGTGGGAAGTAGTGTTTAAGCGACATGCCCCATGTATGCCGTTATGGCTAAGATGGGGTCCAATCTCTGCCCCGATTGGAGGGGTGTCAATACCGTGCCATAGGTAAAAACAGCCTATGAGTGACTCTTATCTGGCAGGTACTCAATGAGAATGGTGGGAACCCTAAACTAATGGGTTAAGCCACCTCATCAACCCTAATCTAATGGGTTAAGATGTCTCAACCTACGCTGGCTATGTAGTTCTGGAACACAAGGATTGCTACTAAGAATCACACCCTGAACTGGCGGGTGAGTTCCCATCCTTGGGTTCACTCGGTGCTAACCTCTACTCCCATCTGGAGGGACTGGACATGAATAACTGACTGTGCATGACTTAATCTTACTGAATTTCATTGACTAGCGGAATGTTACTGATATCTGACAATTGACTAAGATCATGAGGTTTTCCTGAGTCACATGACTGACTGAAGTCTATGAAATCATAGCTTAAGTTTGAATATCGTGAAACATGACATAGATCTAGGCACACAGCTATAGTTTTCAGGTACAAGTACCCCTAGGAGTCGATGGAAGGAAACTGACACACATGATTGACTTGATTATAAGAGTAGAGTCCATAATTTATAATATCATAAGTAGGGATCTCATACTAAGCATGGTTATCAGCAATGTATTGCATAGAAAGGATTTCATATCACATGGAAGTACTTGCACAATCTTAATATCATGTTCATTGCATAATCATATTGGCAACACATACCAATAGCATGGAAGTTCATGTGGATTGCATGGTTATCATACATCTTGTTCATAAGTAGGATTTGCAAGTAAACGTAGCATTATTTCATAAGAATAGTTCATGAGTATTCCAACAACATTTACAAGGCACATTATCAACATAGAAGTCATTGGAACGTAAGGGCATATCATGAATCCTTCACTTAGTCACAATTTAGCTATATTGCATGATTTCTAGTTTCTTAGGCATTTTATCAAACATCTTACATGCACCTCTTAAGAATAGGTGAAATCATCAAATTATACATCATGAACAACCAAATTTACATGTTTCCAACTCATATGATATCATGAAATTCAAAAAAACATATAAAGATTCCATCTTAGGAATCACCCAATATCAACAACATGATCATCAACACCCAACAATATAGAAATCATACTTTATAATGAAAAAGAGGGTTTTTGAGCTTAATGGATAAAAGGGATCCATAAATCAACTCACGCATACCTTAGAAGGAAGATTCTTGATGATTGACGGAGGAATTTCCTTGAAATCAAATCTTCAAGCTTAGTTATGCAACCCTAGTTGTTTTTCTCTTTTAGTGCTCTTGGATGATGAGCTTTGAGATGATAAGAGGGTTGTAATATGTTTAGAAGCTATATATTTTGTAGGGTTAAGTTTAGGGACGTGGAAGGAGTGTTAAAAGACTTAATTACCCTTAAAATAACTCAAAACAGAGTGTTTTTGGCACTTGGAACTGACTTAGGCAGCACCCAAGTGATTTCCTAAGTTAGGTTGGGCGGCGTCTAACCAATCACCTATGCTTACTGTCTCTCACGAAAATGGGCATAACGTTTCGCTCGGGTATTGGATTAAGGCAAAATTGGTATTGTTGAAAAGATAATTCGATTCTCTATAATTTGGTGGGTCTAAATCAGCCAAAATACCACATTAACATCGAGTTATACTTATTCAAAGATGACCCTTGCAAAATCCAATACTAAAACTTGATGGATTCAAAAATTCTTAGCTTGTATTACCTTAAGTGACTCATATGAACATGCTTAATGCATCATAAGCTATCTTATCACTAAGATATTCATTGTAAGTCATGTACTTAAGTATGAATCATAGGATAGGAGATTTCATATGTAGGAATACTTATTGACTTCCTAGCTTAGAAACATGCGGGGTATTACAATATCTCCCCCTTGGGAACATTCGTCCTCGAATGAGAATTTACTGAGAAGGGATACAAGACAATGAAACCTAAACTGAATATAACGAACTAAAACTTGATCTCATGACTGACATGCTAAACATACTGAACTCGTGTATATCTGATGAACGGAAAACTGACACATGAATGCATGACTGAGTATGAAACAGTTAATAGGTACCATGTTTGTACTGGAAACATTAACGTGAAACTAAATAAGATTAAGGAGAACTGGTACCTTGAGCTTGATCTGAATTGGCGGGGAAGAGGTGAGGATACTTGGTGCGCATATCTGCTTCTGCTTCCCAAGTAGCTCCCCTATGAGACTTATTTCGCCAAAGAACCTTGACTAGAGGGACTTCTTTGTTACTCAATCTACGAGTATGATAATCTAAGATTTTGACTGGAATCTCTTCATAGAGAGGCTGTTCTGAATGATGATGCTCTGAATAGGGACAACAACTGCTGGGTCACCTATGCACTTCTTTAGCAAAGAGACATGGAAGACTCGATGGACTGAGGCTAGATCTGAAGGAAACTCAAGCTCATAAGATACCTTGCTAAAGCGACAAAGAATTCTGAAGGGACCAACATATCGGGGACTGAGTTTCCCTTTCTTGCTGAACCTCTTCACTCCCTTCATGGGAGAGATCTTAAGATAGACATAGTCATTGACCTCGAACTTGAGATCCTTTCTACGAACATCTGCATAGGATTTCTGTCAGCTCTGAGCAGCCCGAAATATCTCTCTGATCAACTAAAATTTCTCTAAGGTGTCGAATACTAAGTTAGGACCTATGATTGAGGCCTCACTAACTTAAAACCAACCAATTGGAGATCTACATCTCCTACCATAGAGAGCTTCGAATGGAGCCATTTGAATACTAGAATGATAACTATTGTTGTATGCAAACTTAATCAAAGGCAAGTGGTCGTCCCAACTTCCCTTAAAGTCAATTGCACACACCCTTAGCATATCTTCAAGAGTCTGAATGGTCCTCTCTACTTGACCATCTGTCTGAGGACGAAATGCTGTGCTGAGATGGACTTGGGTACCGAGATACTTTTAAAATGCTTTCCAAAAGTGAGAAGTGAATTGGGTACCTCTGTCTGAGATGATAGATAGTGGAACACTGTGTAACCTAAATAACTCCCTGATGTAGAGTTTGGCATAATCCTCAGCGTAATAAGAAGTACGAACAGGAAAGAAATGAGCTGACTTGGTCATTCTATCTATAATGACCCAGACTGAAACATACTAATGACGAGTTCTAGGCAAACCCATCACGAAGTCCATGTTAACTTCTTCCCACTTCCAAGTAGGAATGGTGAACTCTTGCATGGAGCCACTAGGTTTCTGATGCTCTATCTTAACCTTCCAACATGTAGAGCACTTAGCCACAAACTCTGCAACATCTCTCTTCATCCCATTCTACCAATAGATCTCCTGCATGTCGTGGTACATCTTAGTGGCCCATGGATGAATAGAGTATCACACACCATGTGCTTCTACAAGAATTCGCTGCCTCAATTCATCTACACCTGGAACACATAGACGACCCTGACAAAGAAGAGCACCATCTCCCCCTTGGGAGAAAACCTCAACTTTCTGATTCTGAACTGACTCTTTGAGCTTGACAAGGCTAGGATCCCTATCTTGTTTCTTTTTTACCTTGGAAACTAGAGATGACTCTGAACTACTATGAACACATACACCACCCTCTGAATAATTGACTAAGCGAACGCCTAGTCTGGCAAGCTGATGGATCTCCTGAGCCATCTTTTTCTTACTATCCTTAACGTGAGAAATACTACCCATGAAGAGCCGACTGAGAGCATCGGCCACAACATTGGCCTTGCTCGGATGATAAAGAACACTCATGTTGTAATCCTTTAAGATCTTTAACCACCTTCTCTGGCAAAGATTAAGATCTTTCTGGGAAAATACATACTGGAGGCTTTTATGGTCTGTGAAGACATCTACATTAACTCCATAGAGATAATGCCTCCAAATCTTCAAGGCAAAAACTACCGCTGCTAACTCAAGATCATGAGTAGGATAATTCTTCTCATGTGGCTTTAACTATCTGGAGGCATAGGCTATGACCTTACCATACTGCATAAGGACACAACCTAAACCTACTATGGATGCATCACAATAGACTACAAAACCGTTTGAACCATCTGGAATAGCTAGAATTGAAGCAGAGGTGAGTCGAGTCTTCAACTCTTGAAAGCTCTTCTCGTATGAATCTGACCACTGAAACTTAATCTTATTTTGAGTCAATCTGGATATAGGAGATGCAATAGAAGAAAATCCCTTGACAAACCATCTGTAATAGCCAGCCAATCCCAAGAAACTCCTAATATTTGATGGAGATACGGGTTTGGGCTAATTTCTTACTGCATCAATTTTTTGAGGATCTTCTCTAATTCCTTCATCGAAAACAATATGGCCAAGTAATGCTACTGATCTTAGCCAAAATTCGTACTTGCTGAGCTTGGAGAATAACTGGTGATCCCTGAGAGTCAGAAGAACAATCCTGAGATGGTCTACATGATCACACTCTGTGCAAGAATAGACCAGAATATCATCTATGAAGACTATGACAAACATGTCCAAGTACTACTTGAACATACGATTCATCAAATCCATAAAAGATGCAGGGGCATTGTTAAGACCAAATGACATGACTAAAAATTCAACGTGACTATATCGAGTATGAAAAGCTATCTTCGGAATGACACATTCTCTAACTCTGAGCTGATGATAGACTGATCTGAGGTATATCTTGGAGAAGTAACTGGCACCCTAAAGTTGGTTGAATAGATCATTAATCCTGGAAAGAGGATATCTGTTCTTGACCGTGACCTTATTGAGTTAACGGTAATCAATACACATCCTGAGAGAACTATCTTTCTTGCGTACGAATAATACTGGAGCACCCCATGGGGAAACGCTTAGTCTGATGAATCCCTTATCTAAGAGATTCTTCAACTGATCTTTTAGTTCCTTGAGTTTTGCTGGTGCTATTCTGTATAGAGGAATAGAAATAGGTTCAGTATCCGGAAGAAGGTCTATACCGAATTCTATTTCCCTTTCAAGAGGAATACTTTGAAGATCTTCAAAAAAGACATCTGAGTATTCATTAATAATAGGGACTGTTTCGAGGCTAGGATATTTAGAACTAAAATCTTTAACATGCACGAGATGATACACACACCCCTTAGAAATCATTTTTCTTGCTCAAAGGTAGGAAATAAGTTGACCCCTGAACGCTGAAATGCTACCCTTCCACTCTAGGATGGGCTCATTCGGGAACTAAAACTGAACTATCCTATTTCTGCAGTCGACTGTGGCATAGCAAGAATGAATCTAATCCATGTCGAGAATGACATCAAAATTAGTCATCTCTAACTCTACTAAATTGCTGACATGGATTTCTGAGATATTATAACTGGGCAGTTCCTGTATACCCACCAGGTTATGATGGTTTTACCTACTTGGGTAGAGACCGAGAAGGGCTCTGCTAGGACTTCAGGACTGATTCTGAAATTACCTGCTATATATGGAGTAACAAAAGACAAAGATGCACCTGGGTCTATCAAAGCATAAACATGAACATGGAAAATTTGTAATGTACTAGTAACGATATCAGGAGAATTTTCCTGATCCTGTCGGGACTGAAGAGTATAGAGTCTATTTGGGTGTTGCCCACTGGTAGCGCTGGAAATGGCACCCTGCTGGTTCGGGCGACTTGACTGAGCTGTAGAATAACTTCGTTGACCCTGAAGACTTGACTGTAGACACTCCCTTATCCTGTGGCCTGGCTTGCCACAACCAAAACAGACATCACTACCGGCTCTGCAAATGCCCTTGTATTTCTTACCACAAGTCTGACAAAGGGGATTCGTTCGGGCACTGCTAACACTGCCCTGAGATTTAGAGCCTGGCACTTTGTTTTTATTGGTATCTCTAAACTTCGGCACTGGAGCGCTAGCAGAGGAAGGAGCTGGAATGGTTGACTTGGAGCGAAACTGTTGACGATTTCCTCCATCTGAATTGGGTTGAGCAGAGTTGAAATTGCCTGACCTTGATCTCTTGTTCTACCTCTCTCTAGTCTTACAATTCTGCTCTTCTACTTGCTGGGCATGGGTCATGAGTCTTGCTAAGGTCATATCACCGATCAGCATCATAGACCTACACTCATTTACCACGCTATCGTTGACCCCTGACACGAACTTGCTCATCTTAGCTCTATTGTCTGCAACCACATGAGGAGAATACTTAGCTAGCTGAGTAAATTTGAGAGAATACTCCCTAACTATCATATTCCTCTGCCTGAGGTTGATGAACTCAAGAACTTTGGCTTCCCTTAGCTCTTAGGGAAAGAATCTGTTTAAGAAGGCTATGACAAATTCCTTCCACTCGATAGGGGTTGTATCATCTAACCTCTAAGACTTCCATTGTTTATACCAATCATGAGCAACATCCTTTAACTAGTAAGCGTCTAAATCAATACTCTCAATAGAAGTAACACCCATGATGTCAATGACCTTCTGGACTTGGTCAATGAACTCCTAAGGGTCTTCATCAGACTTAGACCCATGGAAAGATGGAGGGTTCATCCGGGTGAAGTCCTGAACCCTAGATGCTTTGGGAGTGGCCACTGGATTGGCCGAAATAACTGGTGGCCATTCATTCTATGCAGCCATAGACTGAGCAAGTGTGGTAAATGAAGCTCTAAACTCCGCATGGGAAACATGTTTGCCCAAAGGATCTTCTGGATGAGGAGCTTGCTGGTTTCTTCTCTTTGGGGCCATGGTCTGCAATAAGAGAAGAATGGATTAGACTGAGAGTTTAACTTGTGATTATGCTCACTAGATGGACATGAATAATGAAGAAAGGGGACTGTTCCTAAAACATCTTATAACCTCCCGCACATAAATATGGCGCGCAATACACCCATGTACAAGACTCTACTAGATGCGGCTTTCAGACTTCCTAGGACTCTATTGAACCTTAGGCTCTGATACCAAATTTGTAACACCCCGATTCACTGAACCGGAATGCTACATGGTGCTCATGACCCCGAGGGACCACAAGCTAACCCATGACTGATATCTGTATACTGTAAATCATGATATAATAATGTGGAATACATGGAACTGTAAGGCCATAAGGTTCAACTGAATACAATCATGTGGTGTAAATACCTAAAACAACTCAATCTAAATGTAAATCATAACATAAATTTGAAAGCCTCTAAACTGTCTGAATAAGGAGTTGAAGGAACATGTCTCAAACTAACTCTGTAAAACTGAACTAAAGAAATAAATAAATGAATCAAATCATATTGTCCTCAAATCAATGAGGACTTACTGTGTCTCTGCGACTGGAATGCTACCGCTACTGCTGGGCCGGAGCTCGTGTCTCGGAACCTATGGTGTAATATGAAAAGAAATCACCATAGCGCAAATGCGTTAGTACAACTAGAGTACTGAGTATACGAGGAGGGTAGGCTGAACATAAAGGGTTTTATGCATGAACAACACTAACTGACTAATATGAATGTGGGAGTGCAAACACACATATATAGAAACTGGGATAGTGAATATGTGATAGCATGACCTGTAAGCTAATACATGGTTTACTGATAACTATCATGACTGATACTAAAAATGATAACATGGACGACTGTATCTAACAATACTGTATATACTAAAATCTGAAGAACACCCTGACTTTTTTTACTGAGACTAATACTAAAACTGTGGGAAGTAGTGTTTAACCGACATGCCCCATGTATGTCGTTATGGCTAAGCTGGGGTCCAATCTCTTCCTCGACTGGAGGGGTGTCAATACCGTGCTACGAGTAAGGACAGCCTGTTAGTGAACCTTATTTGGTGAGTACTCAATGAGAACGGTGGGAACCCTAAGCTGATGGGTTAAGACACCTCATCAACCCTAATCTGACGGGTTAAGATGTCTTAACCTACACTGGCTATGTAGTTTTGGAACACAAGGATTGCTATTAAGAATCACACCCTGAACTGGCGGGTGAGTTCCCATCCCTGGGTTCACTCGGTGCTAACCTCTACTCCCATCTGGAGGGACTAGACATGAATAACTGACTGTGCATGACTTAATCTTACTAAATTTCGTTGACTGGCAGAATGTTACTGATATCTGACAATGGACTAAGATCATAAGGTTATCCTGAGTCACATGACTAACTGAAGTCTATGGAATCATAGCTTGAGTTTGGATATCGTGAAACATGACATGGATCTAGGAACATAGCTATAGTTTTCAGGTACAAGTACCACCAGGACTCGATGGAAGGAAACTGACACACATGACTAACTTGATTGTACGAGTAGAGTCCATAATTTATAATATCATAAGTAGGGATCTCATACTAAGCATAGTTATCAATAATGTATTGCATGGAAAGGATTTTATATCACATGGAAGTACTTGCACAATCTTAATATCATGTTCATTGCATAATCATATTGGCAACACATACCAATAGCATGGAAGTTCATGTTGATTGCATGGTTATCATTCATCTTGTTCATAAGTAGGATTTGCAAGTAAACATAGCATAATTTCATAAGAATAGTTCATGAGTATTCCAACAACATTTACAAGGCACATTATCAACATAGAAGTCATTGGAACGTAAGGGCATATCATGAATCTTTCTCTTAGTCACAATTTAGCTATATTACATGATTTCTAGTTTCTTAGGCATTTTATCAAACACCTTACATGCACCCCTTAAGCATAGGTGAAATAATCAAATTATACATCATGAACAACCAAATTTACATGTTTCCAACTCATATGATATCATGAAGTTCAAAAAAACATATAAAATTCCATCTTGGGAATCACCCAATATCAACAACATGATCATGAACACCCAACAATATAGAAATCATACTTTATAATGAAAAAGAGGGTTTTTGAGCTTAATGGATAAAAGGGATCCATAAATCAACTCACGCATACCTTAGAAGGAAGATTCTTGATGATTGACGGAGGAATTTTCTTTAAATCGAATCTTCAAGCTTAGGTACGCAACCCTAGTTATTTTTATCTTTTAGTGCTCTTGGATGATGATATTTGAGATGATAATAGGGTTGTAATATGTTTAGAAGCTATATATTTCGTAGGGTTAAGTTTAGGGACGTGGAAGGATTGTTAAAAGACTCAATTACCCTTAAAATAACTCAAAACAGAGTGTTTTTGGCACCTGGAACTGACTTAGGTGGCTCCCAAGTGATTTCCTAAGCTAGGTTGGGCGGTGCCTAACCAATCGCCTATGCTTGGGTTGGGCGGCGCGTAACCAATCGCCTATGCTTACTATCTCTCACGAAAATGGGCATAACGTTTCGGTCGGGTATTGGATTAAGGCAAAATTGGTATCGTTGGAAAGATTATTTGATTATCTAAAATTTGGTGGGTCCAAATCAGCCAAAATACCATATTAACATCGAGTTATACTCATTCAAAGATGACCCTTGCAAAATCAAACACTAAAACTTGATGGATTCAAAAACTCTTAGCTTGTATTACCTTAAATGACTCATATGAACATACTTAATGCATCATAAACTATCCTATAACTAGGATATTCATTGTAAGTCATGTACTCAAGTATGAATCATAGGATAGGAGATTTCATACGTAGAAATACTTATTCGCTTCCTAGCTTAGAAACATGCGGGGTATTACAGGTTTACCCAATCTCTGATAGCAAATGGTTAATCCTGGTCCAACGCATCCCTAAGAAAGGAGTTCTGACTGCAATGGACAATGAGAAGATTGAGTTGATTCTACTTAGGTCAGTTACAGTATGAAGAGTGTGCGTGGATTATAGGAAGTTGAATTCCTAGACTCTGAAAGACCACTTGTCAGTGTACCTTATGGACCAAATATTGGATTGATTAGTAGGAAGGGTTGGTATTGTTTTTTACATAGATACTCAAGTTACAATCAAATATCAATTGCTCCTAAAGATCAATAAAAAATACATTCACTTTCCATATGGAAACTTTACTTTCAAGAGAATGCCATTTGGGTTGTATAATACGCCGACCATATTTCAAAGGTGTATGATGTCTATTTTCTCTGACATGGTTGAAGACTCTTCAAAAGTGTTTATGGATGATTTTTCAATGGTTGGTGATTCTTTTGATAATTTTTTGATGAACCTGAGCAATGCTTTGCAATATTATGAGTGTTTCAATCTTGTTTTTAACTGGAAAAAATACCACTTCGTAAACGAGGGCAATATAATGAGGCCTAAGATTTTAGCCAAACAAATCGAAGTTGATGGAGACAAGAACAAAGTCATTGAAAAACTACTTCCTCCTATATCAGTAAAGGGGGTGCATAGTTTCCTTGGCCATCCAATTTTTTATCGGAGGTTCATCAAGGATTTTTCCAAGATTTATAATCCTCTTTGCAAAATATTGAAAAAGGAAGCCAAGCTTGTGTTTGATGATGAATGTCTGAAAGATTTTCAATGCCTCAAAGAAAATTTAGTTGCTGCTCCAATAATTATTGCTCTAGATTGGTCCAAACCATTTGCACTCGAAGCTGTTCTTGGATAAGAAGTAAAAACTCTTTTATCTAATTTATTCCACCGTTAAGGTATTAAAGAGAGCAAAGAAGAACTATACTATTATGGAGCAACAACTTCTAGTTGTAGTTTATTCTTTTGAAAAATTTAGGTCATATTTATTAGGAATAATGGTTGTAGTTCATATGGACCATGTAGCATTGAGATACTTGATGGAAAAGAAAGATGCCAAACCGAGGTTAATTAGATAGGTGTTATTGTTATAGGAATTTGAATTTGAAGTCAAAGATAGAAAAGAATGTGAAAATCAAGTAGTAGACCATTTAGCTCAATTATAGTATAATGGAAAGAAGTAGGAAGAGCTAGAAATTGATGAATCCTTTCCTGATGAACAAGTGCTTGCAGCTACCCTTGATTTGGTGCCGTCGTATGCAGACTTTTCCAACTACTTAGTAAGCGACATTGTTTAGAATAACCTTAACTTTTACCAAAGGAAAAAGTTCTAACATGATGTGAATAGGTATTTCTGGAATGAACCTTATTTATTTAGACATTTCGCTGATGACATTATTAGGTCATGCGTACCGAAGGTGGAAATGTTGAATATTTTGCATGCTTGTCATTCTTCTTCAGTGATAAAACATCATGCAAGTGATCAAACAAATAGAAAGAATTTATAGAGTGGGTATTACTGGCCCATGATTCACAAAGATGCCTATGAGTTTGTTAGGACAAGCTATTAATGTTAGCGATAGAGGTCAATCTCTAAACATCATGAGATATCGATATGTAAGATGCTAAAAGTTGAGTTGTTTGATGTGTGGGACATATATTTAGTGGGGACCTTTGTAGGTTCTTATGGTCACAAGAATATCTTGGTATCTATGGACTATGTGTCCAAAAGGGTAGAAACCATAGCTCTAGCAGACAATGAAGGCAAGAGCATGGTTACATTTTTGAGAAAGAACATTATCTCTTGCTTTGGTATCCCACGTATAATAATTAGCAATAGAGGATCCTATTTTTGTAAGAAGATATTCCGGGATGCTTTAGAAAAGTACGGGGTGAAGCAACATAAAGAAGCCTCACCTTACCACTCACAAACTAGTGGGAAAGTGGAAGTGTCTAACAAAGAAATCACGGTCATACTGGATAAGACCATCAATGAAAATACAAGTGATTGGTTGAGAAAACTTGATGATGTGCTTTGGGTGTATTGAACTACTTTCAAAACACCCATCAATATATCTCCTTACTAGATAGTATTTGGTAAAGCCTGTTACTTGCCTGCAGAGTTAGAACAAAAAGCATTGTGGGGACTCAAAAAGTTGAATTTAAGCTAAAAGAAAGTAGTTGATATGAGATTCAATCAACTAAATAAGTTGGATGAGTTTTGAGGATAAAGTGGTATCATGAACAGAGACTTAAAAAGGAAACTTTCAATTTGGTGATTGGGTGTTATTGTTCAACTCGAAGTTTAATCTTTTTCCAAAAATGCTAAAATGAAAGTTGCTGGGACTGCTTATAGTGACTTAAGTCTTATCATTTAGAGTGGTTGAATTGGAAAACAAATAGGGAAATCTATTCAAAGTCAATAGGAAAAGAGTCAAACAATAAATTGGCTGAATGGATGAGGTAAAAGTTTTGTCTAAGGTGTATCTTGATGAATTCTGAGTAGTCACGATAATCGAGTCATGTCGCGATGTTAAATTTGGTGCTATTGGGAGGGAACCAAAATTTTGTGTTATAAATAGTTATATTTCTTTTTTGTAGGGATCACCATGGGTAATGTGTCTGTTAAGATGTCTAGGGACAAGGAAAAATTAGTTGTGGTTACTAGAAAAATTAGGATTGATAAGCTATCAACATGTTGACAAGTTATCAATCCTGTCGTTAACCTGGGAGACATTCCTTGGTATAATATGGATAGACTTGATAGAGGAGTTGACAAGTTGTCAACTAAGTGACACTCGTCACTCTTGTCATCAACCTAGAAGTAAAGATACAACATAATCTAGATAGCCTTGATGACAGGGTTGACGATTGTCAACTAAGTGATGAGCTATCAACTTCTAGTCGTCAAATGATGAAAAAATTGAGTGGAAAATATGTTTAATGCTGAAAAGATCAAGTGAAGAGCTGTAAACTTAATGACAAGTCATAAACTTGAGCTTCAACCCAGGTACGATCTAATTCTGACCCGATCCAAACCCATAAAACCTTGACCTGATCTAACACGTGAGACCTTAGACATTCCTATTACCAACTCAATTTGGTAGTTCTTTGAGTTTTTAAACTTTATTTCATTCATCTATTTTTAAAAAAAGAAATAGTAAAATTGAAAACTACAAAATTAGAAAAGTCCCATTTATTTGAAACTCTTCACTTTCCTTATTACCCCATACTTCTTAAGCTCCCTACTTTTTTTTCAACTTCAATAACTTAACTCCCAGCGCAACTATAAATACCAAATAATTACTTTAATTATTTTTGTTATTTACGTACTTGCGTGTTACTTGAATAGTCATAAGCTCTAGTTCACTCATGTATTCTTGTGCTAGTTCAGTCCATTTTCAAGGTATGATAAGTACTTGCTCTCTAAATCCTTCGTAAAAAGTGTGGAATTATGTGGAATTTTGAATAACACATGATCAATATTGGGTAGCAGATATTTCTTTCAATTTATAGTTGATAAAAAAAGCAATAATACTCAAAATTGCTTATGAAGGTCAAAATTATGTGTTTAGGCATTGTACATTTCCTAATACGTTATAGGATTTACTCCTTTTAAGGAAGAGTAACCTGAATAACCTATTGGGTAATACACAATGGCCGTCCTAAAATATTCAAAATTCAACAAAATCAAGTATATAGTGCATGATGCATACAAATTGACAATTTGGTGTTGATAAGCTATCAACTTATTGTCGAGCTATTAGCTCAAGTCCTTCATATAATAACTAAGTACACTAAATCCTATTTTGGGTTGACCATGATATTGATTTGCTGTCAACAAAGTGATGAGCCATCAATCCCATTATCAACTAACTAAATGATATTAGGAGATTCTATTTTGGGTTGATGACTACATTTAAGAGCCCTCAATACCATCATAAACTAACTAAATGACTTTGGGAGATTCTGTATTGGGTTGATGATAACATTGATGAGCTGTCAACAAAGTGATAAGCCATTAGTTTTGTCCTCAACAAACTAAATAACTTTGGGAGATTCTATTTTTGGTTGACAATAGGGTTGATAAGCCGTCAATAAATTGACGAACTATCAACCTATGTCGTCAACAATGTTAAAGTGATATAATGTTTTGTATATTCTATCCTTCATTGCATATTAACTAACTCTTGTTTATTGGTATAGATACAACCATGCCTCCAAGGGTCAACCAAAGTTTACTCGAAAGCGAATAGCCATAAACACCTCCACTCGGAGACTGTTTAATGAATCTGAGAATAAACCTGAAGGAGCTAGACCACAGGGATATCATACGAAGTAGAGTCTTCATATAAGAGAACTAAACCTGTAGTCTGACGAGATGATAGTATCTCTTGAGAGCAAGTCAAATTCTAAAGATGATAGTCCTGAAGAAGAAGACTCTCCTGCATCAGAAAACCCTATAGAGGAAAATTTTCAAATGAGATGTGTTGTGATTAAGAGTAAGAATCCTAACATATAAGATAGTTTTAGATGGAAAGTTGAAGGATTATCAAAAATCTATCATGAAGGATTGGTGGCCATTAGTAAATACAGCATGAAAAGACTTTTGTCTGAAAAATTCAGGATCATTACATCTAGCCTAAGCAGATATCGTGAAATTGAGAGAACAATGAAGTTGTATAATTTTGGATGGACCACCAGAGTAGGAGGAGCATACTATACAACTATTGTAATAGAATTTTATGCAAACTACATTATTACCTTAGAGAATATATGTATGAAGGGAGAGAAAGCTATGGATAAACTAAACATGGATTGGATTCCAGTTCGAGGTGTTATGGTGGAATTATTAGATCACACCGTTAATAGATTCTCGCACAAAATATACTTTATACCCCCAACCACTACTCCTGAGTTTTATCACTAAATGAATGACTGATCTAATCAATGCCCTTGGTTAGCATAAGTCTTAAAGAAAGAGGAACTGGAGTGGATGAATAACCCAAATACAAAAATTATAAAAGCTTTGTTATATCAAGTGGAAAAGTTTTGGTAGGGTATAGTTCAATTTAGATTAATGCCGACAATAGGAGATAGTACATTGGGTAAGGACAAGGAAATATCGGTAGTAAGTCTTATGTATGGATTTCCACAAAATTTTGGATAGATAATTGCTGTTGAGATCAAGATTCCATCCAGAAAAACTAATATGACCTATCATTTTCCTTGCTTGATCCCCAGGTTATATGAGAAAACTTATGTAACTATAGTCACTAGAGTGGATAATATAGTAAAAGTGATGAAGACGCATACTTTTGATAGAATAGATGAAAGTAGGACCACATTGAGTTTGGGCAAGAGGGCCAGTCTTGGAGATGATAGTTCGATCATAGAGGGAGCTCATACACCTGTAAATGCCTTTATATCTACACAGGGTATAAAGATTTCACTAGCATTATCCCTTTACAGTATCTTCTTTGTAGGTACTATGCCTACAATTGAGATTGAAGGACAAGTATTTATCACAACTTCTATTTTTGAGTATGCTATCACTCCCTAAAATTTTAAGAAGATGGTCAAATAAGGAAAGAAAATTGTGCTCAGCTAAAGTTATTTGCTAAACAGTTTGAGCCGTTCATCAATAGAAAGATCAAAGAAGCTGTGGTGACTTATGTTAATCTCCATGGGAAAATCAATGACATAGAACATTGAGTTAATGAAAAATTAAGAGAAACAAGTATTCTTGATCTTGATAGGTTTGAGGCAGCACTGGAGAGGGCAAAGGCTGATATCATAACTTTACAGAACCATTAGACCTTGAAATTTTTAGCCCCAGTTGATGAGGACTCAGATGAAGAAGAGAAAGCATTGTATGACATCATTGAAAAATCAATCAATCCTAAAGAAAAAGGTAAAAGGAACAAAAGTGAGAGAAAAAAATGAAAAAAGAGTGAGGAAAAGAGGAAAATGAAGGAGAGAAAGGATTTTAAAAAACATTGAGAAAGTCCAAAGAAACAGAGGAACCGAGAGAAGAAGCACTGTGGGCTAGAGATATAGGGGCCCCCGTGAGTGGACTGCCTAGATATTTGAGTGCTACTAAGATGATTGGGGAGTAATATACTCCACCAACCACTATTGTGAGCACACTGGTGGAACCTAGCTCTGCTACTAATGTTCCTACTACTGCTGATGCATTCTTTCCCTCAGTGTTACTTAACACAAGTTCCTAGGGCACTGCAGGTGTGTCCTTACTTATGTTCTTAAAATTCAAAAATAATGCATTAAGGATAATGCATAATTTTTTTATGAGGGAGGGGGTACTTGCAACTAGAAGGGTTTATTGACTGCGCTCTATTCCCTTGTGCATTATTTAGAGAACTGATATGTTTAGGAAACTTTACTATTATTTGTGTCTTGTGTGTTGGGTATGCTAAAAGAGTGGATATCAATGAATATCAAGTATTGTTTTACATGTTTTCAAAAAGTGAATCCATCAAAAACTTTTTGTGAGATGCATTCTGAATTGTACACTGTCAACCCATGCCTATCTTTAGTAGTAAATATATATGGCAAATTCTGCTTACTCTTTAGTATTAAATGAATAATCGATGATGATTGTGCTATTCTATGTCATGAGTGTGTGAGATATTTGTACTATTTTCTTGTTGTGTATATGCATGAAAAACTTGCCCAGTTCAATTTGTTAGGTTGCAAGTAGGCATCTAGGAAAGGATCGCAGGCCAATTTTGGTATTTAGTCCACTTAGCCTAAATAAATGACCCAAAAGATTATGTTAAAACCTTTGATACTTTTTTGAGCCAATATACCTTTTTGTTCAAAACCTGTTCACTTTCCCTATCTTTATAGGCAAACCTCTACTTTGACCCAAGTCCCTTATTAGATATCATGCACCTTAACTCAAGTAAATTACCTAAGTTGAGGGTGGCTACTGTAGAAGGTCACAATGATTGAAAGAGTGTGTGAATATAGTAGTAGAAAAAGGAAGATTTTATGAATGTGTGCAACTACATGTATATATTTATTCTAAAAAAAGGAGGGGTGTATAGTTGTAAAGTATTTGAACAAGAAAGTGAATAAACTCATTAAAGTTATTGCACTAGAAAGGAGAAATGGGTGAAACATTAAAATAAATGAGCATTAAATACCAAATAAAGTGGAAAGGCATAGTGAAATTATGTCAAGGAGGGCTAAGTCACTAATCCCAAATCTATCCTACCCTCACTTAAGCCTTTAATACAAGCAGAGAAAAGTCCTGCCGTGATCTTAGTTAGCCGATTGGATGATCAAAATAGAATGGTAAGGGAAAACCTATGGCATAGTAGGTGCACAATTCAAAATATTATTGTGAGAGTGAGAGATTTGATTTACAGTTCTTAAAAAAAGTAACAACATGTGCAAGAAACTTCTTTCTTTTAGTGAGGGCATATGAATAACACTTATAATTGATAACTATTGGATTGAATACTCAAAGTGTGCATAGTATTGCTTGTGTGAATTGAAATGCTAAACATGGAACCCCGTGGTTATTTGGGAAAAAGATCACACTCACCTTAACGGGTTCAAGTTGAAAGTTAGAAATGCTATTCTATCTATTGATACTCTATTGTAATACCATACTATGTAGTTTCTTGAGGACAATTATTGTTGACCAAAACTATACCTCCAATAAGTATAACGTGGTTGATGTAAAAACATAGTAACCCAAATAGGTTAGGGTCGATCCCTTAGGAAATAAGTCAAATTCATCTCTCGAACTTACTAAAGTAGCTAGAACTGAAGGAAAGTAAATGGGGGGATTTGCTGTATATAGTAAAAGTAACAAGATTTGAATGCATTGGGTTGTAAACAATCTAAAATGAACACTAGGATTGTGTTCCCCCTAGATTCTAACTCCATAGGTTTATCGTTCTTAATCTGACTATCTCAATGTCACGCATGCAGAATTTGACCAGTTATGTATCACCAGTTGTTTTTTGAATGCCTTTGATGAATTTTACTCATTACATTTTGAGTCTCATAGTGTCGAATTACTAACCTTCCTAGACCGCATTTTAACTATCACCTTTTGGGTATCAAGTTATTAGACAAGGGTTGATAGCCTCAAATCACTATTGTAATCTTATTTTCCCAATCTTGAACTCCCTTTTGAGGATGATCATGAATACATAAAAGTACTCAATGTTTACCACCACTAAGAAGATAATTAAACTATAGAAGATCACTACATGCAACAACAAAGGTCTAGACTAATCTCACAGTTTCCCTACTTTGTTACTCCGCCAGGGTTCCCACAACCCTAACCAAGGGAATTAGCCACTAATAGTTTTAAAAAATTCTATGGAATTCAATAAATAAAGTATAGAAATAACTCATAACAATGAAAGAGAAAAACCCAAAGTCTCAAATCAATTACTCAAAAAAAAACCAAGAACACAAGGATCCCAAAACAAAAGTCAATCTTGAAATCAATATATGTTTGTAAGAGTATAAAGTGTGTAAAAATTGATAAACGGACTTAGAAATATCAAAAAAGTATTTATAGGTTACATAAAAACCCTAAAAACCTAAACCTAATTGAATTAGAAACTTTTCGGTTAGTGATCACCAACAGTGCCACTAATGGGCCGTAGGTGGCACCTACTCCACGTAGGTAGTAGTCCGTAGGTAGATGACAAGTTTTGTAACTTTAGTTTGTCAAAAATTTAGTCTTCTGACACCTATTCTCTATCACCTACACCCAATAGGATCCAACGTTGGTGACCCAAAATGCATCTTTCAACTTTGTTTCTTCTGGTTTAGTTCTAAGAACCTATTTTCCTGCAAAATAGATACAAAAACACATCCCCCAAAATAGACCTAAGCACTTGCATATTTCTTGATTTTAAGCATCAAAATTTCCATGAAACCATGGAATATCAACACCTTTAACTTAGAATGTTTTCATGTCCCCAGGCAACAAAAACACAACAAAACAATATAATGATGCTTAACCAAGAGAAACCTAAGATACCTGTGGCAGTCAGTCTCTAATTTAGTTCAAAACACATCACCCCCTCCAATTTTAACACTTCAAAGCCAGTTGTGTGGATCAATGCAACCCAATAATGTGACACAAGGAAATTAAGGTATGGCATTACACTAACATTAAGCAATCATGCATATGTACAATTTACACCACCTGAACAAATAACCAGCTAGCAACACAACCCATGCATATTCACAATAAAGAAGTCCCATTCACTCAATAAAATCATGCATGTTAATGCGGGTATGATCACGAGATACTCACACTCACAAAGAAGTTCCATCAATGTGCACAAAATACTATAGGGCCCTTATTTTCTTCACCTCTATTTTCAGACAATCAGGTTAGGATCACTCTAGGACTTAACTCAGCTTGTAACGTAGGCTTATGGGCTGGTATGGTAAATTTAAGAATTTGGTGATTAAGCCTCCTTGGCACTACAATTACGTGAGGGGTCAACTTATCAACCAACTTTTCTTTTATTTCACCCCTATTTCTCCCTTTTTATTCCTTTATTGCTCTTTCAGGTTGGGTGCAGTTTCTTATATTATTTCTTTCTTTCATTTTTTCTTTTTTTTTCCATTTTTTCTACCACATCCAACCCTACTTTCTTTTCTCCTATTTATACCATTCTTTATACTTATTTCAAATCACGCACCCTTATAATAGCCACCCTCAACTTAGGCAATTTATTAGAGTTGAGATTCACAATGTCCAAAAAGGACCAAGGGCAGAAAAGGTTCACTGTAACTAACATGAGAAAGTGAAAGGTGAAAACAAAAATGATATAGTCTATTAGGCTCAAAATGGTGATCAAGTGATACTTATTAACATTTGGAAGGTCATTTTGGATAAAAGTAGACTAATTTCAAGAACGACCTATGATCCTTTCCTAGCTGACTATCCTATGCCCTAGGCAAGAATAACCAAAAAAGTTCTAGATTCAACACACAAAGAAAAAAAAGTAAGCATTTCACACACATATAAAATAGGGTTGTATCACAAAATACTACCTATCCGGTTCATGCAAATGGTAACTATGATTATTATGTCCCTAATCCTAATGCCATAACAAGATTCACAATGGTATCATATATATACATACATCACACAGTTCAAAAATAATTTTTTTGGAGGGGTATCAATTTTCTAACACATCAAAATAAAATACATCAACTATCCATAAGTATTTATTTTTTCTCCTAGATAAATAAAAACAACACAAAACAACACAAAACACAGTACATCCTAAACATGCTGGCTCTACTAAGAACAAACTTCGATAAAAAGAAACATGACAACAAAAACTCCAAGAGGACATCTAGACCCATAAGTAACCCCACCCTCATTAAATTGTCATGCATTGTCCCCAATGCATTAGGCCACTACAAAAAAAGAGAGTTAAGGAACATACCTGTGGCACCTTAGGTACGTAGATCCAACGTCAATCACACTAACAAAAACTAACACAAATGCACAAATAACACAATACCTTGGGTTGCCTCCCAAGCAATGCCTGATTTAACATTGCAACATGATGCTGGTACCTTGATTACTGATAATTCATCAAGGTAGTGAAATAAGTAGCCTCTAGGGTCATCAATATAGTTTATTACTGAAACCATCCTTATGTCAGTCGATTACTTTATGGTTCTGCAACATTGAATGTGAACTCCTTATTATTTATCCTGAACTTAAGTTCCTCTTTTTCCATATCCACCAATGCTCCACCAGTGGCCAAAAATGGTCTCCTCAAAATTATGGGCTTCTAAAAATCAACTTCACAATCCAAGACAACAAAGTCAGCCAGAAAGATAAAGTTATCTATCTTGACCACAATATCAAATGATATGCCCATAGGCTTTTTCACTGTATGATCTGCCATCATAAATAGCATTATCATTGGTTTGGGAGGTCTCAAGACCAACTATTTGAACAATACCCACGACATCAAGTTAATGCTGACACCTAACTCACAAAGAGCTTTAGCAAATCTAAATGTCCCTAGCGTGTATAGAGATGTTAAAGCTTTGGGATCACCTTTTTTGTGCCAGAGATCATGATATAATCCCACTACAATGATGAAACCCACCAACATCCTCATAACTGACTGCTCTCTTCTTTATCACCCAATACTTCATAAATTTTATGTATCCAGGTATCTACTCAAGAACTTCAAGAAAAGGGATGTTCAAACTCAACTCTTTCTGCATAGTATTGAACTTTTATACATCCCTTCTTATTTTTTCTATTTCAACCTCTGATAAAAAGGTGGGGGAGGTCATTGAATGGTCTTCACTATTGACTCATCGACCTTTTTCTTACCATTGTCAACACTTGTTAATTTTTATGATAACTTGGCACTAGTCACCATCTTTTCTAATTTTTCTTCAGGTGCCTCATCTACATCAACAACATCATACCTATCTTTATCAATAATAGGCATGAAAGGATTAATGGTAGCCTTACCTCTTTGAGTGGTGATGGCCAAATAGTGATTGTATTTCTTAGGATTCTACATCGTGTTGCTCAAAAGAGTGCCTGACTGATACTGATTCAATGTGGATGATATTTGACCAAACATTTTCTCAAGCTATTTAATCCTTTCCTCCTAATCTTTGTGGTATTGTTTCCACTTGATTTATAGTATTTTTATTATCCATATATCATCACAATCAACTCACCAAGTATCATATAACATCAAACTCCACATATTAGAGCTCAAAACAACACAATATCAAGGATAACAAACTAGAAACTTAAGCTAAGAACTAGTTTTGCCCTTTTTAATCTTTAACTTCTTGTTCAACTCTAGGATTAATTCAATTGAACCTTGAAAACTATAAAATAGTTGTTACACACATAATTACACAATAATAAACTTAGTAACTCATTACACTCAATAGAATCCATCGAGATCAACTAGAATAATACCTAGCTCAAGTTAAAAACACTAGATTTCTTATTTGAACTCAAAGTGACAAAATTGAGTACAAACTTGTTTGAAATACACCTTAAACATTGTAATTAAGTACTTAAACACTTCGATCAATCATATCTTGATTAATACATTAAGCACATAATTAGTCCTCAAAATGAGACTAAATAAGCCCGAATTACAACTCTGAGGTGATAATCCACCTCAGATCATGTGGCTATCACAAGTCTTGGAGTACGATAACAACTCCCCAGCACCTTAAAAGGATATAAGTACCCCTTTTCCAGCCTGTCTTTGACTATTCTTCATCTTTTGTAGTAATACTTAAACCCTAAGTAGTGGAAAAGATCTGCATTAAAGATTGTGGGTGATTGGGAGCTTGGGTAATGATTATTATGCAATTTTCCTTCAAATTTGTGGTAATATTCCTCCATTTTCATTATTAATTTCCCCTTTTCTTCCGTAAAATCTCTAAACCTTGGTGGCTTAATTTTAGTACTAATAGAGCTCGAATTTCACCTATTTTTTTAGGTAATTACTCCATAAGCATGAGGGAATATTAGGTTGGATTCTGAAATGTGATATTCATAAATGAGACTCATATGAGATTTTTGAGTATTTTTGGACCCGAAGAATGATGGTGCAATATTGGTATCATCATCCTCGTATTGATGAGTAAAATGTAATTTTGATAGTGTGGCATCTTATGGAACCTTCTCAGAAGGAAAAGTCAGTGATTTAATAGAATTTGAGCTTTTTTTAGCATCCAAGTAGGCTAGGCTTCACCCTTCATATAGATTGGGCTAGTTCATGGTATGTTTATGATATAATGTTAGTTTTGGGATGGGTTTTTGGTGTAGGTAATTTGATTGGCAATACTTGGGATAGTTGGACCATTTAGGCTATTCAAAAGTCCTAATTTAAGTTTAAATAACTTAGTTGATTATGATCTAGATAACATTTCTATCTTAGGATTGAATTGTGGCATAGTTAACAACTAAAAGTAGATTTAGATACCTTAGTATAGTCTTGATAGAATTGCCTAAAAATGGATTTTGGAGATTACCCTTTCAGCATGTCTTACGCCAAGACTTGAGATAGTTTGTTTGACCTTTATATGCTTATGATATACCTTTAAATTATCAATATGAGGCTTGATAAAGCTATAGAATTCTTAATATGAGACTTGATAAAGCTAGAGACCTAATGGACACGAGGGTTTGATATTGGGAGTTGATGCTAAATACAGTTGAACTGGTAGTAGTGTTTTTAATTTCTATATAGATGATATATATACAGGTTTAAGTCCACATAATAATTATGATATTGATGATAGATATACTAGTTCGAGTCCAGATAATGATTATTATACTAATGATATATGTACTAGATTAAGTCTGAGTAATGATTATGATATTATTGATATATATATTGGTTTGAGTTTGGATAATGATTATGATATCGGTGATATATATACCAATTTAAGTCTGAATAATGATTATGATGTTGATAATATATTTATTAATTCAAGTCTGACTACTACTTATGATATTGATTATATGATACTGATTCAAGGTTGAAAAGGGATCAAGATATATGGACAATATGGATATTGGTTTAAGTTTGGATATGGGAAATTGTTATAGTGTGGCATGGCATAGATGGATTCTAGTCATATAATGGAAGTTTTTGAAATTATGGTGGTTCTATTTATGCCTTACTTGATTGTATCCTTTAGGCTTATGGGGGTTTGCATTGGGTTATTTACTTTTTGCACTTATTAGATTGTGAGGGCCAATCTTGTAGTTATAATAGCATGTGTTTGATCCTTTATGTTATTTACTTATTTATGTACAACGATATTGAAGTTGATTCAGGATTTTACCTACTTTTACTTAGCTACATTATCTTGCTTTTTATCATATTTATATCATGAGTTAACTCAGTCGACTAATGATGCCTACTAAGTACCTGTGGTTCTGGTACTCATACTATACTTCTATACCTTTTTGGTGTAGATCTAAGTACTAGACCTCAGCGTTGATTTCAGGATCATGTTGTGTTAGAATCCAATGATAGAGTAAGCTCTTGGATTTAGATCTTCCCTATTTCCTTCTACCTATCTATATCTATTCATTAGTTTTGAGATAGGATTGTATTGAATGTTGTAGGCTTAATATGTACTTATAGTAACTATTGTGTTGGATCTACTAGGATGGATAATTGTCTATGTTATGGCTATATTTTACTAATTATTGCTTTGCTTATATCTACCCTTATTGTCTATCTTACTTATTTTAGGTCATTTCCACCAAGTTAACTCATTGTGACTAGCTCCAGGTTATGGTTTGGCTTACCTACTGGAGGGGTTTAGTAGGTTCCATCATGACTCTTAAATCGGGTCATAACAAATTGGTATCATAGTGTAGGTTACACTGGTATGTTAGTATAAGAGGAAATGTCTAGTTGAGTCCTGCAGATTAAAACAATGATGTCTATTTTTTTTATCTTAAAGAGGCTATAGGAAATTCTTAGAAGTTATCCACTTCTTTCACTCATTTTCTGCTAAATGTGTTAGTTGGTTTGTAAAGCATTCCATTGACTTTCTTTCACAGATAGCTACGACGCGTGCTACCACTAAATGAGATGAGAGTCTCAAGATTGATCCTAGGGATACTGGTGCTATTCATAGATGAGCTAGAGGTCGTGGACAACCTCGAGATGTGTCCCCAACTAGGGACCAGGATAGGGGGCCTCCACCAGACCTTATTCTTGCTCTTGAGCCATCGGTTCTTTTGTCCCAGCCAGCAGTGGACCAGGGACCTGCCAAGGATCCACGAGGGTTTATTTCTTGTTCAGTGCTTAGATATAATTTGGTTTAACTTTTGGGATTAGTTGGGCCTACTATCTTAACTTTCCTAACCTTGGGATAGCCTTAACAACATTACTTCAATTCTATAATCAACATTACTATTCCCTGGCGGAGCAGAAACACCACTCATATCCTTATAATCATCCTTTCATCTCTAGTCACCAACTCTCTCTTTCCTTCGATCCTTGTATCTATCCCTATAGTAGTTTCAACCCTGGTTCTTGAGTTCTAATTATTTTAGTAGATGATTGTCCCTTTGCTTGAAAACCCCTCAACTCTCTATCTAGATATTTTACCTCTTTATCTATATCTGAATCATATGTTCTAGAGGCCCTACCTTGCGTGTACCTATATTCACCTTCTTGGAATTTATCATCGTGAACTACTTTATTCGTAACCTAACTTTGTGCTCATTGGAAGACGCAATTGAATAAGTTCCAGTACCTCTCTTTACCTCTCATATATGCCACCCTCGGTTGGTTAGAGAGATCTGATGTAATATCTCCAATGCTACCTCCCAGTGTAGGCGCATAAATACTCTTCCCAGTGTAGGCGCATAATGCTCCCCCAGTAACAGTATCTACCATAGTTTTGGTACTGGCATTGATAGAATATTTCAAGTAAGTTGCTTCTTGTAATTTATGATTAGGCACCATTATCAACTTCTTATTAAACCAAAACCATGCCTCATATTTAATGTAACTGCCTAAAATTATATATCTTTTCTTTTAACTATAACATTCTGATAGAGGGGAGAAATGGTCTAAGAACTGCTTTCGCAACTCATTCCAAGTAGTAACGACCCACGAGGTAGTTCCCCTAATCAATATATACTTTGCGTATTAGAGAGAATGGGAACAACTTGAGTCTCAGTACTTCTTGATCTAACCCAGGTATAGTGTATGAAGTGTAAATTTTGATAAAATTAATGAGGTGCATGTTTGCATCATCCTTCAGCAACCTTTCAAATCTGGCAACTGGATCATAGCACTAGTAATGTCGAACTTCACACCTGGTGGCAATGCAGGAGGTATTATAGCTCCTATTTCTGTAGGCTTAACGTATCCTAAGTCCTCCTCTAGATCATTATATAGTGACAAGTACTGATAGGATGGGTGTAATTCTTACCCTTTTACCTTTATCTCAATTTTCGTTGAGTTCTGCTTGATGATCTGCTCCTTGTCTCTACCTCGCCAGCTTTGCCTCTTGAGCTATACAATGGGCATCCACCTCCCTTTTCACATTATCAACATTTTCTTCTACTAATAATTGATTAGTGTTTTGATTGATCATCTCCTTAATCATACCAATAGAAGGAGGCAAGCCAATATGATTATATGAAAGCCCCTCATTATGACCTTTGCATTCGTGTTTTGATATCCTACGATTTGGGTGTAGGTTTCTCCATGGTTTAGGATCAACTAGGAGTAAAGGATTGCCTTGACTTCTAGTGCTAGGCATACACCGGCGTATGCCCCAAGAATAATAGAAAAATAAAACCCAAAAACCTTAACAACTTTAATTAATAACTCAACAATCATATTTCCCAACAACGACACCAAAATTTAATATTGTCCAAAACTATACCTCCAAGAAGTATAATACGACCAATGTCAAAATACATAAACCAACTAGGTTGGGATCGATCCCACAGGGAATAGGTCAAATTCATCTCTCAAACTTGCTGAAGTAGTCGATGGTGCAGGAAAGTAAATGAGAGGATTTGCTGTAATCAGTAAAAGTAACAAAATTTAAATGCTTTTGGTTGTAAATAATCTGAAACAAATACTAGGATTGTGTCCCCCCTGCTTCTTACTCCGTAGGTTTATCATGTTCAATTCGACTATCTTAGTATCACACATGTAAACTCTGACAAGTTATGTATCACCAACTATTTTTTGAATGCCTTTGGTGAATTTCACTTATAACCTTTTGAGTCTCAGAGTGTCGTTTTACTAACCATTGTCCTGGATCCTAATGTAACTATCACCTTTTGGGTATCAATTTATTAGACGAGGGTTGATAGCCTCAGTCACTATTCTAATTTTTTTTCCCAATCTTGAACTCTCTATTGAGGATGATCACAAATACAGGCAAGTTCTCAGTGTTGTCCATCGCTAAGAAAAACTTTAAACCAAAGAATATCAAAGAATGCATAGAAATAACTCATAATAATTAAAGAAAGAAAACCCAAAGTCTCAAATCAACCACTCAACAAAAGCCAAAAACACAAGAATCCCAAGATCAAAAATCAATCTTCAAATCAATAGATGTTTGTAAGAGTATAAAGTGTACAAAAATTGATAAAATAACTAATAAAATGTCAAAAGAGTAATTATATGTTACTTAAAACCCCCCAAAATCTAAACCTAATGGTATTGAAAACTTTTGGGTCGGTGGCCACCCATGGTGCCACCTGTGAACTGTAGGCGGCACCTACTACACGAAGGTAGAAGAAAAGTTTTGCAACTTCAGTTTCACTGAACTTTTGCCTTCTAAAACCTATACCTTTCACCTACACCCTATAGGTGCTAATGTAGGTGACCCAAAATGTATCTTTCAACTTCATTTCTTCTATTTTAGCTCCAAGAACCTAGTTTCCTACAAAATAGACACAAAAACACACCATATCTCACAAAATAGTCCTAAGCACTTGTATATTTCTTGGTTTGAAGCATAAAAAATTTCATGAAACCATGACTCATCAATAATCAAGTGTCTTACGATAAGGGTGGTGATGTGTTAGCTTTTTGACAACATATTTGAAGCTTTTAACTCATAATAATTGTAAGTTCTTATGCAACTTGTGTTGTTTTTGATTGTATTTTTCTTGATTATATAGGTAAATTTAAAGTTTGAGAAAACCAAAGAAAAGGACAAAAAGTTATTTTGATGACTAGAATTGACAAGTTATCAACTAAGTGATGAGTTATCAATCTCTTTGTCGACCTGAAGTAGTGAGAAGAATTTGTTGAAAACCATAAGTGACGAGCTACCAACAAAGTGATGGCCGGTTAACGTCATCATCAACTTGAAGCAAAGGATTCAATTGAAGACCTTAGTTGATGATGAGGTTTATGAGCAATCAACAAAGTGACGAGCTGTCAATCTTTTCGTCAACTGTTGAGCGGCAGTTTGGATGTTTGATTTTTTAATTTTTAATTTTACAAATATAAATATCAACCTTTAGGGTTTTCTCATTATCTTTGACTACTTTCCTTAGACATTATTTTAGGAAACTAGTTTCAAAGTTTTGAGTTCTGATTTTGGAGTATTTTTGGAAAATATTGTGGATATTCAAAAGAAAACTAAAGTGGATTCCATACTTTGTAAGAATAAATTTTTAATTTGTGAATTCACCATTTGCAATCTTACTTAAATTCATGAGAAGCTAAACTCCCACAACTAGAGTTGTGGGAACTATGATGAATTCATTGTTTGATGCTAGTTTATTCGGATTTGAATGATTATGGATTCACATTGACAATCCAGTAATTTTAATAGATTTATATTAGTTGCAAATAGTAGAACATGCCTTAAGTTTAATTCACTTGAAATAAGGGATTAAAATAGGACACAAATTATCAATGAGGATTCAGAAACGTTAACTTTCGAACTAATGGTCAATGCTTTAGCAAGATTGACCAACTTGAAATAAAATCAAACTCTAATGCAAGGTTTCTTTAAGTTAGAAAGAATTAAAGAACTAACCTTCTAAGTTAGTTTGATAAAAACTTAGATGAACTTTTGACATTGATAATTTTATGTTTCACACAAGTCATGAAAATCTTATAATAAGTGCCAAGCAACAATGATATTAGCTATAGTAACGATAACTTTAGTTCAAATTCATTACTGATTCACACCTCTAGAAAGTTAACATTGTGTTTCAAACAACAAATGAAATATTGCTTTATAATTTGTAACAACAAACCCCCCCATCCTTTGGAAATTTTTTGCTATCAGTCACTTAAATTATAGAATCTTAATTAGCACCATATTTCCTTTGGTATTTGTCATGACCTGATTTTAAAGTCAAGATGGGACCTACCATAACCCACCAGTAGGTAAGCCAACACCGTAACCCAAAGCTAATGTAATGGGTTACCTTGGTAGGAACGTCCAACATGGACCCTATATGGGGATGCAATATAACAACGACATTCCATAAAAAAACAACAAATATTCGAATACCAATCCCATAACCTGATAGTGTTAGTACAAGAACATCTAGATTCAATAATAGAAAATACAACTCAAAGTCTAAATAATCATAAATAATCTCATACATTCGTCTCGATTTCAAAAGACAAAATAAGGATAGAAGGGAAAAAGGACAACCCAAACTCCAAGAGCTCACCCTGTCTCCTGATAATGAACACAATATGATCTCAACTCAACGACAACAACTAGGACTCGGGTCTGCCCCAAAAAGGTACAAAAGTGTAGTATGAGTACCAAAATATGGGTACCTAGTAGACATTATTGGAAGGCTAAGATAAATTATGATATAAGGATGATATAGAGTAAGAAAATAACTTAAAGTCAAGGTATAGAATTGAACCTGAATCTCTTCGTTATCACTGTCTAAATAACTAATCAACTAGAACAATAGACAACATTCCATATCCATATATACCATAACTTTCATACAACATGAGTAATCCTTTTGGAAGCATAAAGCCATTATATACAATAACAATCATGTAATTACCATAATCAACACAACTACCATTATTAGAGTATAAAGCAAAAGAACTTACCATAACGTCCCATACCACTGGGAAGTACACTCAAGGAAAACAAAAAAGAACTTATCACGGTGTCCCATACTACTGTAGAGTACACCAAAAGATCAACTCATCATCATATCAAGACACAACTACACAAGCAACTCACCAAAGCCTCGGGCTGTACATTCCCGCTCGGGCTTTCTATCGAGGTCTATAATCATCATCAATACCACATTTTGAAGCAACAAAGCTGATATCACCATAAAATAGTTATTGTTATTCAATCTCTAACTCATTATTATCTCCATGCCTAGTCTATATTAGCTATTCTCCATTTCCATGAGCCACTAGTTTAGAAGTCTTATAGTTTACTAGTCGTTAAATAAGGAAAAGCTACAAGTTACGAACACTATTATGTATTCACCCACCACAAAGCCATCTTTTAGTTAGCCTCCTAGTTATATAAGTCATTAATTAAGCCACCACAAAATCACATACTAGATGTCAACTTAACCATACATCATACAATACTAGGTCTATTATCATTGGGCATATCACAACCTTAAGGGCTGGTTTTCATATTTTAGCTAAATAATATCCACCAACTAGTTTACTAGGCTTCTAGCCTACAAGTCATAGTCATTTATTAGGGATGACTAGTTATCACATAAGCCACTTTACTAGGAGAAATTCCATAACATAACCATTTATCCAAGGCAAGTAGATTTACTAGGTAAGCCCTTGGTTCTACATAAGATTACACATATCAATTAGCCTTAACCTCATACTCAGCATAATCTACTTCTAGTTACTAATTAGAGTTAACAAAGGTCACACCTCTTAACTAGTGATTAATGACAAGAATGAATAATAATTTACCAATGAAGACATCAAGTCCTAAGCGTAAAAATGGGTTTAGCCACACATGGCATAACCTTACATACATCCATGTTTTCATATATACTCACTACACATAACATTATCATAAAAACTTTACCTCTTCTAGATTCACCGGGCATCATCATATCATCATTAACTCTTTTGAATTCACCGGGCATCATTATAACATTATTATATCCTTCAGATTCATCGGACATTATCATAACATTATTATATCCTCTGAATTCATCGGGCATCATTATAACATCATTATATCCTCCGAATTCATCGAGCATCATCATAACATCATTATATCCTTCGAATTCACCGGGTATCATCATAACATTAACATATCATTTGAATTCACCGGGCATCATCATCACATTAACACATCCTCTAAGACAATAATATACATATACATATGCAGTTAAATCAATAAGCATATACAACCTACAATGATAGAGTATAAGTGATGTAAGGTAACACATACCATCATACTTTACTATTAATCATCACTACATAATATAAGTAGATACATGAGCATACGTATCTAAATGATATACACAATCACCACTTTTTTAAGGTTAACATATTTATTAGCAAGTCAATCATAAGCCAAGTGCATGCTCTCTAGATGCCTCTTTTAATCCTACTTTCACAATACTATCCCCAAAGGAAAATTCCTTTACATAAACATTAGCTTAATCATTAGGCTTGGGTCATAGAAAGAGTGGTAACATAATTAGAGGTTCACTTAGTGAACTCATCTATAATCCAAGTGATAGCATAGCCATAGGTTCAATTTACAAGACTTTACAAGGCTATCCATATCATGACAACAAGATAATCAATCAAGTATACACATTATCCAACTATTGACCACATGCATAACCAACACCCGGATTTAACCATTATAACCTTAATAACGTGACTTAAACATTCATCAAGTATCTAGATCACTAAGGAATTACATAGTTCAAGATTAAGGTAGGTCAAGTACCACTCCTAAATCCCAATAATGCCAAAGTTCACTTCTACAAAACTAAATTCTAATCGAAATTAGGCTAGGTTATCTAAATCACACCATAAGGGCTTACAATCCTTACTAGGCCAATAAGGGAAAATCTTCTTCAAGTATCCTTTCTAAGTCACCCCAAACAGTAAGGCCAATTCATAACTAGTCATATGTAGGTCACCATACTCTTAAGGTTAGTCAACAACATCATTCTCCTCTACTATAGAAACTAAAGTATTCCAGACTACTCATGAGACTATAAGTAGAACTATCCAAGGTTCTAGGCTACAATTAAGCATCGCATTTTATAAGTTTAATAGCCCACGGTGATTAATTAATCTCCAGTATCATCATTCACCCATTTATCATCTAAGACTCCACCCAATCTCAAAATATATCATAAATATACTACAATTTAGCTTACTATAACTATAAGTAAGCCTAACCAACCTTGAGTCCAAATTGCTCAGGAACCAATGAGCTTTACCTTTCCTTTTCTTGAAGCTTCTTACATGAGCCAAGCTATCAAAAACATAATCTAAGCATCATTACAATAATAACAACACCCGTTATGGAACCATTATGCCATTTGTCCAAAATTATACCAAACCCCTAAGTGGGTCCCACCTTTAGAAAATGAGTTTATGAGACCAACCTATTGTTAAAATATCATTAAGGATCTATAAACCTCTAGAAATTTGAGTAAACCAATAACATTTGTGGCTACCTTTGAGACTTAAGCCATTTGGGGTTTTGGGTCTAGAAATCATGAAATTAATACCAAACTTGAAGGAATTTTACCTTATATTTGTAGTAAAAATGGATTACACAAGTTATTCAAGCTCATAATCAACCCACAAAACTCATTTAAATATTTTACACTCTATTAGGGTTTAGAGATCAAGAGGAAGGCACAAAATGGCCAAAATTTTAGGCAAGATAGTCTTTAAATAAACTTTGCCCAGGCCTCAGGTAGCGTAATCACATACCTCACTTAGCCGTGGTCATGGTTCACGTATTTTCACCTTACCCACCACGATTGCAATATCTCTTTTTATGCTAGAAAATGTCTAAAGCTTGGAACTTGGTTCCAGGCTTTAGCCAACGCCTCGAGATGCATCTAGAGTTTGATTTGAGCAAATGAGATTTATAATCATATAGATTTTGACATTCCAGATGCATTGACAAAATTAGATTTTGCATTTAAGGTCATTTTACTAAATTTTTTGCTCAGTGGTCAATTGGAACTAATGAAAACTTCAAATTGGAAAAATGCTTCTAACAACCAAGCGAACTGCCAGGTAATTGAACTATCGGTTGTTGAAAGTCACCAATAACTTAGGGCAGCTATAGAGAAGCTCTATCAGCAAAAATAACCAAGAACATGGATAATGAACTGAAGGAACATTACAGTATTTGACCCCAACCTTTGTTGCATTATATATTTGACGATGACTACTTACACTTCTTTAAAGAGAGTTATAGTTTGGGCATATCATCAGTAGTGTTGGTATAAAAGCTAATACAAATGAAATATGAGTACTAAATAGTAAAATACAACCTTTCTCAATAAAGACAGTCTAGACATAGGTAAATAGAAGGGAAAAGGGTAACTCCGAATCCAAGAGCTCACTTAATCTCTAAAATCAACCCTTCACAAACATTAAATCAATAACAAAACCTAGTACTCAAATTTGTACCAAAAAAGTGCAAAAGTATAGTATGAGTACCACAACTATGGGTATCAGTAGGCATCATTGGCTGTCTGAGCTAAATAATAATATATATACAATAAGAATCCAGATAAAATAAGCTAACTAAAAGTAAAAAGGGGAAAACATGACAATTAAAACACCCTGGATTTTGGCCCTTGGAAAATTGTTGAACTTTGATCTCACTGTCCTAGTAACAACTTATCATACGAGTTGACTATTATAGGTAAGGGTCAGGTATCCCTAGTCGTTAGGTATACAGTGAGTGGTGGTTAGGTTTTTGATCTTGGAAATGAATTGGTGGTATGAGTCATTAAGGATAGTGATGAGTCAATAGGATGGTTATTAATCAAATTAGTAACTTAGTGACTTAACTTGGATCTAAGTATGAGTGGCTCACTAAGAGCCGTGAGGATAGGTTATGAGTGGTAGGGTTGAGTCGTATGTTGTCCAGTGTCCGATTCCTTGGATTCTATCTTGGATACAACTAAAGCATATGCATAGTATGTTCATGTCACAAATGGGATCATGGAGTCGTATGGTGGACAGTGTATGCATGTTGAACTTACTGTCTTGGTGATTACTCAAGGGTATGATTCGTATGTAGTGTCTTGAGTCAAAGAGGTTGACTCATAACCACCTGTGGTCTTTTTATAGCTTTTAGATAAGGGCATCTTAGATAATTCTCACTAACCCTAAAGACCCCACGTCCCTATAACACTTTTTGGTCATTCATTCTACATTTTAGAAGATTAAATATCCTCTTACTCTCTCAAAATCCTCTCAAGCAATATTGACCAAGGTTTCTCCAAAGTGGTCATCTAAGGTCTTAAAGATCAATTTCTCTCTGTGAATCCCTGTATTCAGGCATGTGACTCTTCCCTCATTGTTAATTTACTAAAGCATATATTTGAAGCATTTTTCATAAATCATTAATGGTGGTTTTGAAATCAAGGTTGAGGGGTTTGAATTTATATCATTAAAGATTGTTTTCTATGATTTAAATTGTTATTTTGCATGCTTTAATTATGGTTTTGCACACGTGGGTGCATGGGAATGGTGATTTAATTTAGGGGTCATGGTTGAACCCTTAAATTTTATGAGTTTGGCTTTGATAATGATAGGCCCTCAACCTGTTTGTGAAATTGTCAATGAGAATGATATTGTAACCAATTTAAATTATGTTTTGAGCTAAAGATTTGGTATAACCTTGGTAAAAACACATGAAGGACTTATAAAGTCTTTGATGGTCATAAATTGAATTGGATTAGAAACTTTATGGGGTACATGGGATTTTCCTAAGTGATTTTAACAATAGAGTCTGCGAGGTACATCAGATTTCTCTAAGGGTTGGATAATAACATTGCTTGCAAGCTATAGTTAGTATGACGATACCACTTTATAATGCTTAACAATTGACTCCTGGAATTGGTGATTTGGTTATGTGTAAAAGGTTTTAATGGGGCAATAATGGTGGGTTGTGATAGCTAGCCGTGAAGGTGTGAGTTCGATGGAAAGACACTAGAAACTCATGTTAGCCACTGTGAGGTTTGGTCAAGGATACCGTGTACATGATGTCACACTTATATTTTTTAGGGATGTACTAGTTATCCTAGGTTTTTCTTTGATATGTATGGATAACATACACTAGGGCCCTTTCAGTAAGGAGATCTGAACCTATATAACCCATGGGTGGATTTTATGAAGGTTAAGCTACACAACCCATGTTAATGTTTTAAATGCATACTAAACCTTGTTCCCTATCCCGACATGATATATATATATACATATTTATGTGATTGCATATGGTTATTAATTTGGTTTTAAAATGATGACATTATCTCATCTTTATCCTTGAGTTACATCCTAGCGTTCACTCTACTAACTGTCTTTTGGAGTTGTATCTCTATGCGATGAAGGAATCAACCATACTACCATTCCTCCTTCTCAATGACTTGGATTCAGGGACAACTTTGAGTTTGATTTAAATAGTGAGCTTCCATACTCTAAAATACCCTATTTCATGCTATGGACTTCTTTTTATTATTGTTATTTCTTTGGTTTTAGTTTTGGGTATGGTTGGGGGTATGTCTCGATCAGATATTCTTTGATTTTGGTTAAAGGGTTTGTATACTACTATGGACATGGGTGGTATCGTAATAGTATTAGCATTAGTATTGGTATTGGCATTAGGATTGGTGTTAGTTGGACATTTGGTTATGGCTATTTGGTTATGGATATAGACTTACTCTATTATCATTAGATTATTATTATTTTATCTTGTTATATATTCTAAATTTATTCGACATAGGGTGTAGGGTGGTTAATTGTGGGGTATTAGGGGTGGTCTCTAATCTTGGTTGGTCTTGAGATATCTGACATGACTAGGCCTTAGTTTGGGTCATGTTAGATTGGTATCAGATCCCTAGGTTCATGCTCAATTGGGTATCCACAAAGCCATGTCGAGTAAAGTTTCTTTTAAGGGTGTGTAGAGCGCCACACTCATAAGGGAGAGGCTACAAATCATTTAGGAATGTATCTCTTTCTTGTGTTCTATTTTTGAGCTGTAGAGTCCAAGGTCTTGAAATCTTCTCTAATACCAATTTGTTCTCTTTTCAAATCATGCCTCCTAGATGATATAAAGTTCAAAAAAAGTCCCCCATCCTACTTGAGGACAATATTGATGGGACACATCCTAATTATAGGGTCTAAACTTGGTCTAGAGGTCCAGTCCCAGATTATGCTCTTGGAGTTCCACCAGTCCCCTCTAGTCCTTGTCGAGCTCCTCAGACTGAAGTGATGAATGCTGAGTTTCATCAATTTATTCATATGCTGGCGTGGTTGGTAACATCTTAGGCCAAGCATGATGCTTCTCCATCTTCTGAGGCCATAAGGGTTTGCCATTTTATGAGGTTTAACCCTTCCACCTTTATTGGTGTTAAAGTTGAGGAGGATCCTCAAGGTTTTATTAATGAGATAAAAAAGATCTTCCATGTTATGCATGTCACTAATATGGAGGGAGTGGAGTTTGCTATGTATCAGCTAAAAGATATGGCCTACCAATGGTATAAGTAATTGGAACAGTCTAGGGGTGACGATGCCGAGTCAGCCCTATAGGATGACTTTTCTAATGATTTCATGAGTTACTTCTCTCCTCAAGAGCTGAGGGAAGCGATGGCAGAAGATTTCGTCAACCTAAATCAAGGTAAGATATCAGTCAAGGAGTATGACTTAAAGTTTTGCCAATTGTTTTGATATGCTCTGGAGTTGGTTTCTAGCATGAGGTCTAGGATAAGAAATTTCTCTTCCAAATTATCTTGAGACTTGATTTTGGAGAGTAAGTCTACTTTGTTAACTAAGGACATGGACATCTCTAGGTTGGTTGTGTACATGTAGTAGGTTGAGGATAAGAAAAAAAGTAGGCAGAGATAGGGGAAAGGCAAAATAAGAAGTTTATATTTTTTGAGCAGAGTGGTGGTCAATAGTAGAGTTGCAGGATGGTAGGAAGTGGTCTAAAAAGAAATGAGGAAATTTTGGGTCTCACTTAAAAGCTAGTGCTCCCTATCCAAAGCCATCTAGTGATAGGCATTTTTATAGTGCAACAATTATAGGGCTCAAGGTGCCCAATGTCAGGCTAGTGAGGCCTAATCATCTCCATCCTTTCCTCTATATAGATTTATAGTCGAAAGCATCTGGGTTACTGTGATGAAGTAAAGGACAAGTGCTTTAACTTTGGTTAGCCAGGGTAATGCTTAAAAGTTGTCAGGTTACCTCTGGGGCAAACAAGGTTCTTGTTGCCTCTTTTTTAGTTTCGGTACCAAAGGATTCACTATCTGGCTTTGGTATTAGTCAAAACTAACTCTATGCTCTCACTACCCGCCAGGATTTTAAGGCATCGCCTGATGTTGTTACTGGTATATTGAAACTCTTTTCCCTTGATATGTATTTTTTACTTGATCTGGGGTTCACCCTCTTTTATGTGACCCTATTTATGGCTGTGTATTTTAGTTTCAGTATCGAGTGTATTCTAGACCCTTTTTCTATTTTTACCCAGTGGGTGACTCTGTGGTAGATACAAGAGTCTATAGGGGTTGTTAGAGTCTTTTTTTTGTCGGGAGACTTTGGTTGATTTATTTAAATTAGATATGGTTGATTTTTATGTCATATTAGGGATGGATTAGTTGTACTCATGCTATGCTTCTCTAGACTATCAAACTCGTATGGTCATTTTTAAATTCCCTAATCAGCAGGTTATTAAGTGGAAGGGTGGATCCCTAGCTCGTAAAGGGAGGTTCATATCATATGTTATAACTAGGACATTAATCTTCAAAGGGTGTCTCTATTATCTAATTTGGGTTAAAGATTCTAACTCAAAAAGTCCTTCTTTACGTTTTATCTCAGTGGTGAATGGATTTATCGAGGTCTTTCCATATTACTTTCCAGGTTTCCCCCAAATAGGGAGATTGATTTTGAGATAGATCTTAGTTCGAACACTCATCTTATTTCTATTTCCTCGTATAGAATGGCTCTAACTGAGTTAAAGAACCTTATGGAGCAACTAAAGTATCTTTTAGAGAAGGGTTTAATCCATCCTAGCATGTCTCTATGAGGTGCACTAGTATTGTTCATGCATTAGAAGGATGGTCCCTTCGAATGTGTATCGATCACCGGCAGTTGAATAAGGTGACTGTAAAGAATAAGTGCCATCTTCAAAGGATAGATAATTTGTTTGACCAACTTTAGGGTGATAAGTATCTCCAGCATTTATCTTTAGTCTAGGTATCATTATCTAAAGATTAGGGAGGTAGATATTCCTAAGACTGCCTTTCGTACCCCATATGGGCATTTTAAGTTTTTGTTATGTCTTTTGGATTGACCAATTCCCCAACGATATTCATGGACTTGATGAATAGAGTCTTTTATTAATTTCTGGATTTGTTCATCATTGTATTTATAGACAATAATCTGATGTATTCAAAAAGTGAGGTCGATCATATCGATCATCTCTGTTTTGTATTGCAGACTCAAAAAGATCAATGATTATATGCCAAATATTCAAAATATGAATTTTGGTTGAATGCTGTCACTTTTTTAGGTCATGTCATATCTAATAAAGGGATCATGATAGATCTACAGAAAGTTGTAGTGGTTAAGAAGTGGCCTAGACCAATAACTTTAATCGATATCTTGAGCTTTTTGGAATTAGCTAGTTACTACAGGAGGTTTATGGAAAGGTTTTTGACTATAACTACCCTATTGACTAAGTTAACTCAGAAAATGATAAACTTCTTTTGGTCTGATGCTTGTGAGGGTAGTTTTGAGACACTGAAAGATAAGTTGAATTTGACATTGGTCTTGACTTTGCCTAAAGGCACTAATGGATTTGTGTCTATTATGATGCATCCCGTGTGGGGATTGGTTACGTGTTGATGCAATGTGGCAAGGTAATAGCTTATGCCTCTATACAGTTAAAGGCATATGAGAAGAATTATCCGAATTATGACTTGGAGCTTTTGGCTGTGGTGTTTGCGCTAAAATTCTGGTGTCACTATTTATGTGGAGTGAATATGGATATTTTTTAGGTCATAAAAGTTTGCAATATATGTTTACCTAGAAAGAGCTTAATATCTACAAAGGAGATGGCTTGAGCTGCTCAAGGATTATGACATGAGTCTTAACTATTATCCAGGTAAGCTAATGTGGTTTCAAATGCTCTTAGCAGGTTCCATGGAGAGTCTAGCTTATGTGAATAATGGAAAATAAGAATTGGTGAAAGATGTTCACTATTTAGCTAACCTTGGAGTTTGCCTCTTAGACTTTGAGGATGGTGATGTGTTCGTTCAAGAGGTGGCAAAATTGTCCCTGGGTGCTGAGATGAAGGAGAAACAAGTGTTAAATCCTATCTTGATAAGGACTAAGGGTAATGTAAGTTGGCATAAAGTAATAGCTTTTGAGATTAGTGGCGATCATACCTTGCGATACCAAGGGAGATTGTGTGTTATAGATGTGAATGGGTTGCGAGAGAGGATCTTAGCTGAGTCGTATGAGTAATGCTATGCTATTCATCCCAATTTGATGAAAATTTATCATGACCTTAAGGAGATGTATTAGTGGAACAATATGAAGTGGGACGTGGCTAGTTTTGTGGGTAAGTGCATGGTGTGCCAACAAGTGAAAGTTGAGCACATGAGGTCCGAAGGGTTATATGAAGAGATTGAGTTTCCTGTGTGGAAATAGGAAGTGGTCAACATGGATTTCATTATTAGTCTTCCTCGGTCTCGAAATTAGTTTGATTTGATTTGGATCATCATGGATAAGATGACTAAATTTTCTCGGTTCTTGCCAGTGAGGACTAATTTCTTAGTAGAGGATTATGCAAGGTTGTAACTCCAAGAGATTGTGAAGTTGCAAGGTGTACTTGTTTCTATTATCTTGGATCGTAATACATAGTTTTCATTACACTTTTGACGGTCGTTTAAGAAAGGATAGGGGACCAAAGGGAGTCTTTGTACAACTTTCCACCCGCAGTCAGACGGTCAAGCAAAAAGAACTATTTAGACATTATAGGAGATTCTTTGAGCTTGCGTGACTGACAATGGTGGTAGTTGGATTTAGTATTTTCCTCTTATAGAGTTTGTTTAAAATAATAGCTATCACACTAGCATTGGGATGGCTCAATTTGAGACTTTGTATGGTAAAAGGTAAAGATCTTCTATTAGGTGGTTCGAGGTACTTGAGGAAGAGATGTTTGTTCTGGATTTGGTTCACCAAGCCATGGAGAAGGTAAAGGTTATTCGAGATAGGTTTAAGGATGCCCAAATTCTCCAAAAGTCCAACACAAATGTGAGACGTAGGAAGTTAGAATTCGAGGTTAGGGATAGGGTGTTCTTGAAGGTATCTCCCATGAAGGGAGTACTGTGGTTTAGGAGAAAGGGAAATCTTAGTTCCCAGTATATTGGTCCGTACTTAGTTTTGTGAAGGGTTGGTAGTGTTGCATATGAGGTTGAGTTGCCTTCAAGTTTGAGCTCCATTCACCCGGTGTTCCATATTTCTTTGTTAAGGAAGTGTATGGGTGATCCATCGCAAGAAGTGCCTATCAAGGATACAGGTATTTTGGATTCTCTGACTTATGAGGAGGTCCCAGTTAAGATCTTGGATCGGCAGGTTCATCGTTATGAACTAAGGATGTAGCTTCGGTAAAGGTTCTATGAAGGTACCACAAGCTGGAAGAGGCTACATGGGAAGCTGAAGAGGACATAAAGTCTAAGTATCCGTTCCTATTTTTCGTTATGGAAAATTGTGCTTAAGGTATGTGTTGTTCTTAATATCTTTGTTCTCTATCTCTGTTAAAGGTAGATTGTGAATTCCTTGGAAATATATTTATGGTCTTAAAGGTAAGTATAGAGATGTTTGGGGGTTTAATCATTCTAGTAACTGCCTTGTTCCATTATTCGAGGATGAATGATCCAAGTAGGGGAGAATTGAAACACCTTGGACTTTGTCCCTTGGAAAATTCTTGAGCTTTGAGCTCACTGTCCTAGTAAGGACTCATCATATGGGTCGTATAGTTTGGGTACGGGTCAGGTAACCCTAGTCATTAGGTGTCTAGCGGGTGGTGGTTGGGTTTTTAGTCTTGGTAAAAACTTGGTAGTATGAGTCTTTAGGGGTGTTGACACATCGTTAGGTGGATCCTTAATAAAATAAGTAACTTAGTGACTTGACTTGGATCTGAGTACGAGTGGCTCACTATGAGCTGTGAGGTTAGGTTACGAGTGGTAGGGTTGAGTCGTATGCTGTCCAGCGTCCAATACCTTGGATTCTGTTGTGGATACGACTAGAGCATACAGGTCATATGGTCATGGCACGAATGGGATAATGGAATCGTATGGTGGACAATGAATCAGTGACCAACTCATTGTCTTTGTGATGACTTAAGGGTACGAGTCATATGTTGTGGTCACGAGTCAAGGGGGTCAACTCGTAACCACTTGCGATCTTTTTAAAGTCTTAAGCTGGGGGAACTTTAGAGAATTCTCACTTAAAACCCTTAAGACCCCATGTCCCTATGACACTTTTTGATCATTCATTCTACACTTTTGAAGATTAAACAACCTCTTTACTCTCTCAAAGCCCTCTCAAGAAAAATTGACTAGGGCTTCTCCAAAGTGGTCATTTAAGGGCTTAAAGATCAATTTATCTTCGTGAATCCTTATAATTCAGGCATAAGACTCTTCCCTCATTGTTAGTTTACTAAAGCATATGTTTAAAGCATTGTTCATGAATTATTAGTGGTGGTTTTGAAATCATGGTTTAGGGGTTTGAATGCATATCATTGAATATTGTTTTCTATGGTTTAAATTATGATTTTGCATGTTTTAATTATGTTTTTTCACATATTGATGAATGGGAATGGTGATTTAATTGAGGGGACATAGTTGAACCCCAAAATTTGATGAATTTGGGTTTGATAATGACAGACCCTTAACCTATTTGTGAAATTGTCAATGAGAATGATATTGTCACCAATTTAAATTGTGTTTTTGAACTAAAGTTTTAGCATAAACCAACCAAAAATTTTTGCAAGGCCATATTCTTGGGTGTTTCATTCTCCCCACTTAGGATCATTCATCTACGAATGACGTGTAAAAAAAAATAGACACAATTTAACACATTAGCACATATCGTAAACCACTTTCAACCTAAGCTAGGGCAAAGCACACCACAAGGTTAGAACACAACATGTATCATGATCCTCATTGTCACTCAAAGTTACAAATCAACTCAACATTGGAGAACTCGAATCCCTTGTCTAACAATGACATGAATCAATTATAAGAATAAAAAATTTCACGCAGCATCTATCAAGGTCATAAACCAAGTTAAGAACAACAACACACACTTCAAGCATGAGTTTCCAGAGTGGAACATAGTTCAGGATACTTAGACTTTATTTCCTTTTCCGCCTCCTAAGTATCATTCTTGGACCATTGGTTCTTTCATAGAACCTTCATCGAAGCCACATCTATTATTTGTAACTACCAAACTTTCCGATCTAAGACCTTTACCGGGATCTCTTACCAAGTCAAAGAACCAAAAACACCACCATCCTCTAAGGAAACGACCATCAAGGAATCACCCATATGTTTTCACATATAGAGACATGGACAATAGGGGAAATAGAGTCTAACCTAGAGGGAAAATCCAACTCATAGGAAACATTGCCACCCTCTTTTGACACCACATAGAGACCAACATAATAGCGGCTAAGCTTTTTCTTCCACCAACTCGCATCACTCCCTTCATGGGAGACACCTCCAATACTACCCAATCACCAACACGCCACATGTCCACATAGGACTATTTGCGGCTTCGATAAATTTTCAAATTCTCATGAATTACATTCACCTTCACCAAGTCTTGGTGAACTAGATCGGGTTAAGTAAATTACCCCTACTAACTTCACATCATCAAGTGGGGGGACGATATCTTCTACAATACGATGCTGAAATCCTATAGTCTCCCCCACTTAGGGACTTCTACACTTTCCCATTCCAAGACATCACTATGCTCCCCGAGCTGCTACCCAACACAAGAAGGTCATGGAGGGCCTAAAGCAAAAGAACCACTCACGCCACTCAAGGCAAGACCCTCAGCAAAGACGCAACACCATAGACAAGAAGTGCTTCATAGTAACCACCCAGGTCACAAAGGAGATCCATCCCGACACAATATATCAAAGTAGGAGTCCTTAGGTTCAGACACAAAAAGACACACCACCATATGCCTTTTGAGGATCCACCATGATCCCTTTACTAGAGAGAGATAAAATGAGTAGGAAACCCACAACTTCTAAAAAAAACTTACACTCAGAGAACTGGCATACCAATGATGATTCCACAAATTTTGCAACAGAGAATGAAGGTAATCTATATGACCCACCTTTCTCTTAAAATAAATTAAGATATCATCAATAAAGATAATGATAAATATATCCAAGAATGGATGAAAGACCTTATTCATCTAGCCAATGAATTCCACTGAGGGATTGGTAAACCCAAAGGACATGATGAGAAACTCATTAACTATGGGAACAGGTTCTAGAGGACTGTAATACCCTATATATTTCTAAGCTAGAAAATGAATCATTGTTCCTATGTATGAAATATCCTATCCTATGATTTATATTTAAGTACATAACTTACAATGAGTATCCTAGTGAGAAGAGAGCTTATGATGTGTTAAGCGTGTTCATAAGAGTCACTTAGAGTAAGGCAAGCTAAGAGCTTTTGAATTCATCAAGGTTTAGTGTTTGATTTTACAAAAGTCATCTTTTAACAAGAATAACTTGATGTATATAGGGTAGTGTTTCAGATTTAAAACCAAAAAATTTTAGAGAATCGAATTATCTTTCCAACAATACCAATTTTACCAAAATCTGACACCCGATAAAGAAGTTATGGCTTTGCTAAGTGGAGTGCATCGCCTAACAAATCGCCTAAGGCTACTGGAATGGTTATGCCATAAGTTTTGTGACGCACAATCTAACTTATGCCATAATTTGTGTGATGCACAACCTAAGTTAGGTGGTAAGTTGGGCGTCGTACAACCTAGCTTACACGATAAGTTATGCGCCGCATATCTTATGGCCCAAGGGACGTAAACACCCCATTTTTGAGTTATTTTAAGGGAAGAATGGGTATTTCCCACTCCTATATAAACCTATAACATGGAAGTTAGCCTCAATTACTCCAAAATATAGTCAGTTCTCTCAAAATTCTATCAAGAACAAGTTAAGGTTATGAATTAGGGATTCAAATTCAAGAAAATTCCACCATAAATATCTGTAGAATCACGTACTAAGGTATGCATAGTGTTCATTCATGGATTCCTTTCATCCATGAGGCCCAAGAATTAAGTTTTAAACTATAGATTATGATATTCATGCTATGGGTTGATTATGTTCATGTGGTTGTTGTTGTATGATTCCGAAGTTGAAATCTTTATGTGTTTTAATGAAAATATGTTAGCATGTGAGTTGAAAACCATGAATTTTAGTTGGTTATGATATGTTAATTGGAGGATTATGCCAGGCCTTAAGTCAGGCAACCTAAGTGTTTGATAAAATGCATAAGAGACTTGAAATTATGTAATATAGCTCAATTATGATTTATGTGATAGATTCATATTTTACCCTTATGTTCAAATGATTCCCATGTTATTGATGTGCAATGTAGATGTTTGTTGGAATGCTCATAATGTTAGAGTATGAAATTTTGACATTGCGTGTATCCATTCCTACCATGTACAAGATTATGATAACCATGTACTTCATGAAATCCCTAACTTATTGTATTATGGATTGTTGATATTGGTCATGTATTCAAGAATGTTATGCCTTGTCAGTTTCCTTATATCAAGTCCTGGGGGTACTTGTACCCAAAAATTTAGCTGTGTGCCTAGAGCCAGTGTCATGTTTCACGATATCCTTAGTCAAGCCATGTTCAGTAGAATTTAGTCATTCATGTGACTTAGGAAATCTCAGTAAACTCAGTAATCCTAGTAATCACAGAAAGCTCAGTAATTTAGTAATCTCAGCAGTTTCAGTCAGTTAACGGAACTCAATAAACTCAGTCCAGTTTAGTTTAGTTAATCATGTTTAGTGTCTATTCAGATTGGATTATGATTTAGCACCGAGTGAACCCAAGGATGAGGACATACATTGATAGTGTAGGGTGTTAACCTTAGAAGCAATCCTTGTATTCCAGAACTATGTAACCAGGATAGGTTGAGACATCAACACTGACAGATGAGGGTTGATGAGGTGGATAAAAACTGTTAGATGAGGGTCCCACCATTCTCTTTTAGGGACACTGCCAGATGAGGGTCACCCACAGCTTGTCTTTACCAGTGGCGCGGTATTGACATCCTTCTAATTGGAGTTACAGATTGGACCCCAACTCAACTATAATACGTTATTTGGGGCATATCAGTTAGATGATTACTTCCTATAGTCTCAGTAAAAAAACTCAAATAGTTCTTCAAATTTCAGGAATGTTAGATATAGTCATCTCAGCACAGTACGATACTCAGTTAGTTCCATCATAACCTAAATTGTCAGATACAGTTACTCAGTGTCAGTTATTAGTAATTCATGTTAACAGCAATCAGACTCAATAGTCAATACCATCACGAATTTAGTTTCAGGCACTTATTCATGCATGTATTTTCACGTTCATGTTATACAGTCAGTTAGCATTGTTCATCCATTTGAACCCTTTGCATTCAGCCTACCTCACATGCATACCAGTACATTCAATCTTACTAACACATTTGTGCTATGGTGTTTTATTTTATACCATAGGTTCAGAAGCATGAGCTCTAGAGCATCAGTAGCATTCCCGTTTCAGCAGTCAGAGTTAGCAGTGAGTCCTCATCCTTCGAGGACATGGTCATTACTTTATTTTTTCATTACATAGTTTATTTCAGTAGTTCGATTTAGTTGGGGACATGTTCCATCAAATTTTTATTAAGATAGTTTAGTTTTAGAGGCTTTTCAGACTACAATATGTTTAAACAGTTTTGTTTCAGTTTGTTTTGGTATTAATATACCATACGTTTAGATGTTGTGTTTTATCAATTTTTAAGCTTATGGCCTTTCAGCCTTTATTTCGCATTTATACAATATATTATGCAGTGTTCAGGTACACATATTAGTCATAGGTTAGCTTGTGGTCATTTGGGGTCATGTGCATCATGTAGCATTCCAGGTATCAGATTTGGGGCGTTACAAGGAGACCCTTCTAAGTTGAGACCTTTAACTTAGACCAAAAGATAAAAGCACCCATTTGATATCAACTTTCGGGTGTTGGGATAAGAAATATACCTTCCCTTAGGCACTAAGGGACCACCTTCCCATAAAATAACTATCTCATTAGGGAAATTAAACACGACCCTACGGGTCTTACAATTTAAGGAAGTATAATATGTATACAACTGATCCATCTCTAGGATGACATCTAAATTGACCATGTCTAACTCTATCAAGTCAACAGGAGTATCTCTACCACCACAAATATCACACATCCCCTGTAGACACTTTTAACAACCATAAAATCTTTGATCAAGGTTAAAAAAGAAAAAGAGAATCGACATACTCTCGAGATCACAATCAAGAAGCATAGCCATATACGAGGTCAAATGAGAAGAAAAAGACCCTGTATCAAGAAAATAATACATATCACAGGAGAAAAGTCCCGACATACTAGTGACAACATCGGGAAATGCATTAGAGTCTTGGTGAGTAACAAGTGAAACAAGTAGGTCCAACCAGCATCGATGCTAGAGACTGAAACAGCAGTAGATACAACACCCTTTAATGTGGGAGGAGGAGTAGCAATAGGTACTTTGTTGTTCAAAAAAGCCACTCGGGTTGGGAACTATCACTATATGTTCCCGACTTTACTACAATAGCAATATTTTCCTCTACCCATCACACTAACGCGTGAATCTGATCATATAATCTGTAAGGAGAGCCGGATGGAGCCGATGGGGAAACATTAGTCCAAATTTGGGCACCTCTGGGTGCCAAGAATAGAGAAGTGGAAACCAACATCGTTTGTCTCACCCAAGTGGTAGCCACTATAGGACACTCCTGTTGCATGTGGCCCAATTGACCCTATTTGAAATACCAATCCTTCCCATTCTCACAACAACCATGATGCATTCGACTGTAAAATTGACAAGGAGGTAGGTAAATATGGATTGGGTTCAACTGGCCTGATATTGGTCACCTAGTTCCCTATAAGCACCACTAGTCTGAAGACGCCCATCTCCTAATAGATTTCGATAGGGAGCACTATTCACAAAGTGAAAACTAGGACCCACCTAATACTTTCTCCTAGACCACTTTCCACCAACCTAAGCTCACTGCGCAAAGAAAAGATGGAACGTAGAATTTTGAGGTGACTAAGAAGAAGTGCCACCTCTCAAAGTTGGGTTAGTGGGAATAGGTGGAACCCTATGAGGATAGTCATATGTCAAAACTCTTGACTAGGTCTGAATCCTATAAGTAGGACGAGCTTCATCCATATTGCCCCTAGTAGGGATAGAAGAGCTTGCTTGAAAGTCAAATTTTCTTGGATGCGTGATCTGAAAGATGAGGAAGCAGGAAGTAGGGGGATCTAAGACCTTAGACTCTATATAGATTGAGATTGAAACACAAGAAAGGCAAACATTCCTAAATGCCTCATAGACTCTCTCTTATAAGTGAGGCATTCTTTATACCCATAAAATAGACTCTACTTGACACGGTTTGGTGGACTCCCAACTAACCATGAAACTAGGCTCTGATACCAACTTGACATGACCCAAACTTGGTCTATGTCGTATGGACACCTCAAGAACATATGTATCGGAGGTCGCCCTAATAACCCAACCTAATCACCAACAATAATCCACAAGGGTTGGATAGATCCTTAACATAAAATAAGAATATTGGAAATATAAGTCTAATAGAAAATGTTCGACAATATCTACCATTTTATTAATAACAACAGTCTATCCAATATGCCCAAATCCACAATCATCCACAAAACCTCTAACAAATCAAAGTTGATAATAAGTCGGGACATGCCACCGACAATAGCCAAGTACCAAAACTATATAAGTCTATGCCATAAAGTAACGTGACTATAAGAGATGGGACTTTTAGAGTATGGAAGATCACCACTTTGATAACGCTCAAACTACAGCTCTCACAAGAGTGTAAGTGGTCGCTGTCAAATATAGAACCCAACTGGGTTGGGTGTCGAATCCCATAGGGAATACTCGATCACTAAGTATGCAACTATTAGTAGACTGTTGGTCGAAAATTCTATGGAAGGAGGGATTTAAATTGTGGCGTGAATTACTATAAACATAATAACGAATGAAACGATTTATGTAGTAAGATTTAATAACAGAAAGTAATAAGTTAGGGTTATGTCCACCTTATGAGTTCTACGTATCTATTAACTATGATTTATGCGGAATTCAAACATGCATGCACTTATAGAGATTTGTATTCTAATGGTAAATCCTAGTGTCTCTCGACCATCCAGAATTATTTCACTTTAACTCTCTCGAGAGCTTAAAGTGTAACTAATGGTACAAACTCTCCAAGAGGTTAATCCAGTTACGGCACTAACGTGTAAACAGGGGTTGGTAGCCCTATTTCCTTGTCACACTCTCTTTTCTAGGCATGTAACTTTTCTCTCGAACAAGTTTATGCTATACTAGCGTATTCTATATATTTGCAACCACAAGAATTCAATTAAGATGAAGAGAGTAATGATATAAGTAGCATACGTATCAAGAATTCACAAACTCATAGTAATAGATAGTATATCAAAAGCTTTCCATAACCCTAACAGAGAAGTTTAGCTACTCATAATTGTGAAGGAAAACAACGAAGACATCCTCATCATACCAAAACAATAGCAATCTCACGATAGGTATGTGTTGGCGTCACTTGTGAGGATGACGTGATTTCGTTGCTAGTCGGTCTTGTAGCGTTTCTCTTATCTTAAAACGTGAAAACTAAAAGTCGAATAGATGAAAAATAATGTCAACAACGACTAATGAAATAGAATGCTGAAAAATTCAGCAAAATAGGGTTTTTATAACATCCATATCCTAGTCCTACTAAGTTACTGCATCCTTGTCCTAGTCCTACCAAGTTACTGCTGATCCCCAAGTCTTTAGAAATACTGTTTTTGCACGGGACAGGTGTTCCATACATCACTTTTAGCCCACAAGGTTCCAAAAGCTGCCTTCCTTCTTACGTGAAGTTTCCCTTGCTACCTAAAGGTCCACAAAGTGCTGAAATCTTCATCATAAATACCTGAAAACATGCTAATCACGTTGGTTAGCTCACTTATACAAAAATGGACTAAAAGTGCAGGAATTATATATTTTGTCCTTAAAACTTAGCTAAAATATGGGTAAATTATAGTACTTTAGGCGTGTAAATACGAACCAACATCAACACCCCACACTTAAAGCTTTGTTTGTCCTCGAACAAAATATTATGTCCATGTAAACATCTACTTAGGGTTTCACAGTAACAGCGCAAAATGTTCAACAAGACATGTATGGCAATCATTAACAAAGAGTAGTTTTCTGATCACTACTAGAAATATTTTTAACCTCTAACATAGACTCATGATGATGGTTAATTCGTATCCACAAGTTAAGGCACAAATAATCATACAAAACCACCCAATAATCATTAACCATGTGTGTCTCACACAAGATATCACCCATAATCAGTCACAGTTTTGCATTTTTCGAAACATGGGTATAAGATTCTCCTCGCTCTCACTCTCACAAAGAATTCATATGTTGCAACTGCTGACCATAGGCTTGCCCTTAGTGTAATGCTATACTAATATCAGAATACTAAGCTTAGGATCAAATAGGTCTTTTACAGGTTGTAATGTAGGCTAAGGGATGGGTAGGACTATTTTGGCCAGAAATAGTGACGTTCCTAAGCGCTTTGATACATCACATTATGCCATTAACACTCTCTTTTAATCAACCCTGCTACCTTTCTTTCATCTATCACCCCTTTTCACCTATTTTACCATTCAAACATAACTATCATTTTATTTAATCATAAACACAATTTATCTATTTGTTTTTCTTTTCTTTTCTTTCTTTTTTTTAAAACACACCTCTATGATAGCCACTCTTTTTTCATAACAAATTCAAGTACCAATACACTTTAAGGCGTCATTCTCAACCAATTTCCTCTTATTTTGTCACATGACTTTACAATTTAAAGCACTTAGGAATTTGGATCAAATTATGGTCTTGAAAAAAATAGATTAGGCTTACATATGAGGCTGTCCAAGAAAATAGCTAAAGGCTCAAAGGGGGTTAACTAGGATAATGTCCACGGGTAGGTAAAAAGAAGGTAAACAAGTACAGGTTGCCAAAGAAATGCCTAAATCATCTCCTAAACTTACACTCTTTATTTCGCTTTACATACACAACAGGCAAGTTCTAACATCAGCCACAAACACAGAATATACTATAATCTCACACACACAAGGCACATGGTCAACTTTATTGGGAGTATTATAGACCCTTGACCCAACAAATGAAGGAATTAAACCACATACTTATCACATAGTGAGTCACACTTAGAGCGTAAACCTCTCAATAGTAATGATTTTAGCACAACTCTTGTCATAATACCATGCCGCCTATCAGAATAATTTCATGCACTTAGGAAAAAAAATTTCAAAAATTTAACTACTACTAAAAACCAAACAAATGAACATAACTAATTGTAGGTAGGAATAGAAATACAACATACAAATACCAGCACCCCACACTTAGACGGGACACACTGTCCTCAGTGAATAATAAATAAGAAGAACCTGGACTAGTCGGACTCGTCCTCTATGTCTGGGGTCATACTCCTTGCATCAGAATCATCATCGGAGTCGTCGTCATCAGAATTCTCCTCCACATCTGAGTCTGGCATTCGGCGATCATCGTCGGTTGGCACGTCATCATCAAGAGGTTCCTCAAAATATACACCTACTCCACACATAGCCCTCGCATGCTCATTCATTGGGCAGTCATAATCCAACTGTTGGAGCTCTGCAGTAGTTGGAACATGACCCCCGCTCATCATGGTAAACCTCGTCATGATATATAAATGGCGGAAGAATCTTTCGTCACAAGCATGTCTTTCTGCGGTGGTTAGGTTGACGCCATGCATAGATTCAATATCTTTAACCTTTGTGAGGTCAACCTTCTTTGGGTTGTGTGGAAGATTATGATCTGCACGTTCCTCTTCGATGTCCTCCTTCCTCAATATTGTAGTCAACAGATTGCCAAAGCTGAAGTGGGACCTCTTGTGCAGCCTAGCCTTACGCATTGAAGATCGAATAATCATCCCAATGTTGATGGGGATGTTCGTCATCAAAGCGTACACCAAGCACACTCTATCACGTGTGATCTTTGTGTACTGTGTCCCTGGAATCAGGCAAGAGTTTACTATCCGCAACCATATCCGTGCTTCTCTGTTTAAGGAAGCATATGGAAAGGTATTGTGCCGACCGGTGTCCTTGTGTCAACTCCAATGTGCCATTGATCTTGTTCCACATAGTGTGTGCCTGATTGCCCTGTACGGAGGTCTTTGTTGAAGCTCCTTGAGTGGTGATGGATTGACAGATGGAAGTCCTAGAAAAGTGTTGAAGAAATCCGCATTTAGCTGCAAGACTTGGCCCCTAATCTTCACTTCACTGCCGGTAGTCTTTGGGGACCAATTTGCATAAAACTCTCGTGTTAGATCAAGATTGCATTCTCCCATGTCTTGGAAAATGAAATCGAGATGTAACACCATTATTTTGGCCAAAATGCGAGGTTCTTTCTTTGCTAGGCTTTCGTTTTATATCAGCTCCACATGAACATACTTTTTCATTTTGTTGTTCCTGTACCATTCCTTTCCTTCCTCCTCTAGGACCCATTTTATTCCGTACATGCGGCGAGGTATTTGCAGCGAAGAGGATTCAGATTGCTCTTTTCTTCCCCTCTTTTGGCCTTTCTGTGAGGTGGATGCTTTTTCTTTTCCTGGTCGACTTTTAGGTGCCATTGTACCTGAGATAAAAAATAAAATCATGTTAGGTTATCTCGGAAGATTTGATCGACACACAACAATAGTGGCACCACCCCACACTTAATTTGTTGGTACAAGCTAATTAAGTGAATGCTATTGATTACTCAGACTTCATCGATATATGTGCAGATGATATGTTCCAACAATACGTTGTAGCATAGTCATACTTTCATGTTGTCTCTAACTGTCCTTTTCAACTCTATGTTATGTAATATTGACCATACTTTATGATTTGGATTAATGTACTTTTGGAACAAGACGACCACGTAGAGATTGAATCAAGTTTATGGTATAGAAATAATAGCAACATATCATGCTTGTATTCAATCATGCTCTTCATCTCGATGGATGGGTTATTCAAATATGCAAGCTTTCAAGTTACAAGATAAAGCCATTATCTTAACCATGTTGATTCCGCAAAAGTATGACAGTGTATCCAAATCAAATACAGGTTGGAACCAAGTCTAGAACACCCATACATATGCTTTCACTCACTTAGTTGTATCACAACAAATCAACCATATTCAAATCACCAACACTACTTCAAGATTTAACAACTAATTATAGGCATAGTATTGTAATGCTTTCGGAATATAAAAGAAGAGCAAAGAAGTACTTACTTGGTTGATGGCCTCGGAAGATGTTCTTGCGAAGTTAGAAGATCAAAAAGAAAAATTTTGAGAGATTTTGGAGAGGTAGGCAGCGCTTAGGTTTAGTTTGCAATGAAATTTTGTTCTAAGACTAAGGTTCTATTTATAGGACAAGCTTGGATCGGGTTTTGACCCATTTGGAATCAGATTAGGAGACCAAAAAGTGATCATAGGCGGCGCCTAATACTTTGCCTATGCTTGGCATAGGCGGTGCCTTTTGCAAAGCCTAGTTGAGCATAGGCGGCGCCTATGCTATGGCATTGTTGGGCATAGGCGGCGCCTATGCTATAGCATTATAGATTCAGAGACAAAAGGTTTTGGCATAGGCGGCACCTATGCTAATGCATTGTTGGGCATAGGCGGCGCCTATGCTATGGCATTCTAGATTCAGAGAGCTTAGGCCATAGCATAGGCCTTGCCTTGTTCGTTACCTAGATTTACATAGGTAATGCCTAACCGATAGCCTTTGGTTCTTCACTCTTAACTTACCACCTTTAACATAGCACCCTTCCCAATCAAAATTTAAGATCAATCTCCACCTTTATATGTCTTGCACCTATACTTACTCAAAAACAACAAAAACGATTAGAACGATGGGTTGCCTCCCATCAAGTGCCTTAGTTTTGGTCGTGTCTCGACTATAAAAACAAACTCCTAGTAAAACAAACTGATTAAAAACGATGGGTTGCCTCCCATCAAGCGCTTGATTTATTGTCGCGGCACGACATAACTATCTTGATTACGTAGACTTCATCGAGATATATGGTGCATCGTTTTCTGAATGGATTCTAATGACGTTGATGCTTACTTGTAGGCATGCAATCTTCTTCGAGATGACTCTTGTGCATACATATCCCAAGTTGGATACCAATTATATCATCAATAGTCCAACCCATAACTCTCTTGTACTTCTTCAGAGCAGAGATGAGAGCCTCTACGTGCTGTTCACCTGAATCAGCCGCAACAATAACTGGGAGTGTATCACCACTTCCCAAGAACGCATACCTTAGATGACTGGGGAGCTCTTCCGATTCTAGCACTGGTGGCTCTTCAATGGAAGTCTTCGCCGTTGGTGAAGGTCGATTCTTAAGATCAAGGTCCAGCTTCATAGGGCCATGAGAATAGGACTTTATTCCTGTTAGAGCACAAACGGTTTCTTCATATTCTTCAACATTCTCATGCTCACAATTCGAAAGCACATCAGATAGTGACTTAACAGTAAGCTACTTCTCTACAGATAATTCTTTCTCATCCTCATAATAAACATCATCTACAGAGAACACATTTATATCGCTGGGTTGCTTCATCACTTTGCATACATCAAAATGGACCACTTCGTTATTCAACCGAAATAAAAGCTCATTAGCTCTTAAATCAATGAGCACACTTTCAGTTGCGAGGAAAGGGCGTCCCAAGATTATGGGAACTTCAGAATCCACCTCGAAATCCAAAATAACAAAGTCTGCAGGAAAGATGAAGGTGGAAACCTTCACCAATACATCATATAAGATACCAATAGGTCGTTTTACTGACCTATCTTCCATCACGAGCCGCATATTGGTTGGTGTAGGTTCACCCAACCCCAACTTTTTGTAGATGGATAGCGGCATCAAATTGATGCTAGCCCCTAAATCGCACAATGCCTTAGAAAAATTCAACGATCTAATCGTGCAAGGAATAGTGAAAGCACCAGGATCTACCTTCTTCTATACTAAAGATCTCGTTGCAATTGCACTGCAATGATGAACATTATCTGCCAGCTCATAGCTTACTGCCCGCTTCTTTGTCAAAAGGTCCTTTATGAATTTAGCATACCCAGGCATCTGTTCCAGCGCCTCCACCAAAGGAACATAAATGGTCAGCTGCATCAACATGGTCATGAATTTACTGAACCTGGTGTCATCAGCCTTCTTCTTCAGTCTCTGCGGAAAAGGTGGTGGTGGAAGAGGAATAGCTTTCTCCACCACTTTCTTTTTATCTTGCTTTCGACTATCACTTTTTTTAGGTTGCAGACGTCTAGGGGTGACGTCATGCACACTCTCCTCCGCTTCTTCGGCATCAACAACATCATCTGCTATATCATCAACCACCTGCTTGTCTTTGGAAAGATTCTCCAACACCTTACCACTTCTGGTAGTAATAGCCATACATGATCCGTCATTCCTTAGGTTTTGCACAGTGTCACTAGGTAAAGTTCCAGCCTTCCTTTGATTTAATGCTGCTGAAAGTTGACTCAATTGTTGTTCCAGCTGTTTTATTGAAGTGGAATGCGAATCAACCAATTGATTTATTGATGACAAGTTGTTCTTCACCTCATTCACTCCCGTATTGGTTGCCTCCACTCCTTTCAACAGCTTCACCATCATATCTTCCATTGACATCTTTCCAGAACCAGATGCAGCGGGTCACAAATTCCAGGAGGAACATACAAACCACTCCTGTTAGTCTTATTCTTCCAACTACCTTGATCACGGTCCTTGTTTTCAGATTTGTCATAATAGTTCCGACCTTGGTTCCCTTGGGCATTGCCTTGGAAACCCCCTAATTATTCAAGTAGTTAGCTTCTTCTTCAGAATCGGATTCATCTCTTCCTTTTGACGCAACTGCTTTGACTTTTTCGGTCTTCTCTGATAATAAATGTTTGGTAAGAAGATCCATCTGAGTTTTCATGTACGCCATATCTTGATCACGTTCCTCTTCTTTTCGCCTTTGTTCTGCAGTCATGCCAAAATATACAGTAGAGCTTGCTACCTCAGAATCCCTGGTATGCAAAGCTCTACTCTGCTTTGTCATACGATCTAGCATTTCACTTGCCTGAATAAAAGTAAGGTCCATGAATGACCCTCCTACTGCATTATCAACCAATGGCTTAGTCACCGAATTCAAAGACCTGTATAATATCTCCATTAAGTGGACATTGGTCATATGATGATTTGGGAACCTCATAAGCTTCTTCTTGAACCTCTCCCATGTTTCGTGGAGAGCTTCAGTTGGAAGCTGTCGAAAATTGCTGATCTCATCTCTCAACTGTGCTCTCTTGGATGGCGGAAAGAATCTCTCTAGGAAAGCGTCTTTCAATTGCCTCCAATTTGTAATCGAATCAGGAGTCAGCCCATTCAACCATAGAGTTGCCTCCCCAGATAGAGACAATGGAAATAAGTGCAAATGAATTGCATTCTGTCCAACGCCTGGATTGTCGAATGACTTGCATGTTGAGATAAAGTTGATCAGATGCATATTCGGATCATCACCTGCATGTCCACCAAATAACCCCTTGAGCTGTAATAATTGAATCATGGTGCTAGTGATATTGAACTTGGCTCCAGGTGCCAAGGGTGGAGGAATAATAGCCCCTGTGGCACCAGCTCCATCCAGATCGTCATCATCATCATTAAATGGAAATCGCACAGCTCGGCGTTCAGGTCTCATTCTATCTTGACGATCTCTCCTCTGCATAGGTGCCGCCACTTCATCAGTATGCCTAGGATTCAGTAACTCATCATCACCCAGGTCATTATCATCAGGATTTGTTGCTCGCCCTAGGTTATTAATATTCTGTTGATGCACTTGAGCAGCTGCCAATGCAGCTAATCTAACCTGCTCCTGTTGAGCAGCCTTTCTTTCAATGTCACATTGTGCATCCATTCTGCTAATAAGTTGTAGTTCAGGATTTATGGGTAATAATGGCTGACCAGAACTTTGAGTGTGTGCCATGCACTTAACAGAACCTGAATAAAACAAAAACAATAACTAAAAGTAAAATCTGAGAATTTTTGACCAAAGGGTCTAATAGCTATCACAAACTTAGTTGACAACCGTATTCCCCGGCAACGGTGCCAAAATTTAATAACGCTCAAACTACATCTCTCGTAAGAGTGTAAGCGGTCGCTGTCAAATATAGAACCCAACTGGGTTGGGTGTCGAATCCCACAGGGAATACTCGGTCACTAAGTATGCAACTATTAGTAGACTGTTGGTCGATAATTCTATGGAAGGGGGGATTTAAATTATGGCGTGAATTACTGTAAACAAAATAACGAATGAAACAATTTATGTACTAAGATTTAATAGCAGAAAGTAATAAGTTAGGGTTATGTCCACCTTATGAGTTCTACGTATCTATTAACTATGAGTTATGCGGAATTCAGACATGCATGCACTTATAGAGATTTGTATTCTAATGGTAAATCCTAGTGTCTCTCGACCATCCAGAATTATTTCACTTTAACTCTCTCAAGAGCTTAAAGTGTAACTAACGGTACAAACTCTCCAAGAGGTTAATCCAGTTACGGCACTAACGTGTAAACAGGGGTTGGTAGCCCTATTTTCTTGTCACACTCTCTTTTCCAGACATGTAACTTTTCTCTCGAACAAGTTCATGCTATACTGGCGTATTCTATATGTTTGCAACCACAAGAATTCAATTAAGATGAAGAGAGTAATGATATAAGTAGCATACGTATCAAGAATTCACAAACTCATAGTAATAGATAGTATATCAAAAGCCTTCCTTAACCCTAACAGAGAAGTTTAGCTACTCATAATTGTGAAGGAAAACAACGAAGACATCCTCATCATACCAAAACAATAGCAATCTCACGATAAGTATGTGTTGGCGTCACTTGTGAGGATGACGTGATTTCCTTGCTAGTCGGTCTTGTAGTGTTTCTCTTATCTTAAAACGTGAAAACTAAAAGTCGAATAGATGAAAAATAATGTCAACAACGACTAATGAAATAGAATGCTGAAAAATTCAGCAAAATAGGGTTTTTATAACATCCATATCCTAGTCCTACTAAGTTATTGCATCCTTGTCCTAGTCCTACTAAGTTACTGCTGATCCCCAAGTCTTTAGAAATACTGTTTTTGCCCGGGACAGGTTTTCCATACATCACTTTTAGTCCACAAGGTTCGAAAAGCTGCCTTCCTTCTTACGTGAAGTTTCCTTTGCTACCGAAAGGTCCAGAAAGTTCTGAAATCTTCATCATAAATACCTGAAAACATGCTAATCACGTTGGTTAGCTCACTTATATGAAAATGGACTAAAAGTGCAGGAATTATATATTTTGTCCTTAAAACTTAGCTAAAATATGGGTAAATTATAGTACTTTAGGCGTGTAAATACGCCCAACATCACACTTCAAGGTCAATACATGAATTCTCTTGAACATCTATAACTGCATAGAAGAAGAAGATACTCTGGCGCCTAAGTCGCATGGGGACGTAGCATTTAGAGACGGTTAGCAGTTGGAATACTATGATATAACTCAAGGATAAGGATAAAATAATATCACCATTCAACACAAGTAAATATACATCATATTTACTCATAAATAACATCACCATTCAACACAAGTCAATATACATCATATTCAAACATATTCACACATTTATCCTTACACATAGTTATATTACATGATAATCCAGATATAAAGAGTTAATAACCTTCTCACATACTTCAATCATATGAAACAAAGTAGGGGACTCCAACATTCCACGCTTAGGTTCATACCATCGTAATTAGGCATAAGAGTTCAACAACATTCATATCTCATTAGGCAAGGTAATTCATCTATGGTTACACTTTATCAATCAAAGGGGCTACAACCACATAGTTATTTATCAAAACAAGGACTCAACCTATATACCACAATCACTTAGGTATGGAACTCTAATCACATGATCACACATTTAAGTAGGCATGGGACTAATTGCACGCTTGCATATTCAAGTTGGCATGGAACTCTAATCGCATGCTTACACATTCAAGTGGGTATGGAACTCTAATCGAACCCTTACACATTCAAGTGGGCATGGAATTCTAATCGCATGCTTACACATTCAAGTAGGCATGGAAATCTAATTGCATGCTTACACATTAAAGTGGGCATGGAACTCTAATCATATGCTTAAACATTTAAGTAGGCATGGAACTCTAATCACTTGCTTAGACATTAGGAGAGGTATTTTAACCTCAAGAAATCTCTTTAATCAAGTGAATCCAACCACAAGCTATTAGATGAGGGACTTTGACCGCAATTTATTAGACGAGGGACTTTGACCATAAGTCATTTCATAAAGCACGGGACTCTAGCCACAAGGCATCACATTGTCATCATTAGTCGACATTTTAACTCTAAATCCATTAGCTTATGCATTGGCATCCATATCATTCCTTTCACATAATAGAGAAACACCAAGCATTCAAGAGCTTTAGCTTATTTATCTATTTCAACACCATACACGACCACATGGTTCCCCATGGGATCCTTCATTGCTCAACCATCTCAATTGGCCACTACATTTATTAAATTTATCATAAAATTCAATTTGTGGTCCTCAAGACCCACAAAAGTCATTCATATGTCATTAGCAACATCATATCACATTTTCACCGCACTTGGTTCCATACACCATTCAAGTTCAAGTTTAAGGAATTGAAACCCTCCTTTTAGCCATCAAACCAACATGGCTATATTTTAATAAATTACATGGTAAACAACATGAACACAACTTCAATCATCAACCCTTCATACTTATAAGCCATCAAACCAACATGGTCATAGTTTAATAAATTACATGGTAAACAATATCAATACAACTTCAATCATCAACCCTTCATACTTATAAGGCCATCACATCATTAAAAGCCATAGGCTAATTTATTACATGATTAACAAGGTTCATAACAACCATTTTCAAAGAATTCAAAATCATGATAACTCATCATATAGACAACAACAAAATCATAAGTATTCACATTTATTTTGACATTATCATGACTCATTCATGTCCACTAGGCCAATTTAATTGATATACATTAGACCTTTAAAAAACTATTTAACCATTTATCTTTGCAATCGGACACATTTCTTTATTCAACAAATAATTTATTTTATTTATGGTCACCAAGATGCACATAACCATTTACAATTCATTTGCAATCTTTCACCATATTCTCACCACCTTTAGGCTCAACACACAACTAGTTCATTTTCATGTTTAGGGCCTTCACCCTATATTAGCCATTATCCCAACAACATCATAAATTACATAATACATGACTCATAGTACCTTTTTACAATATAATTCATCAACCATTTATACTTCTTAGTCCATTTCTCTAGCTCAATACATCACTAACATTTTTCTAGAAACCTGACTTAGGCATTTTCACAAACACTTTGTGTGTGTAACTTCAAAAAGGTTATTTTAATGGAATATATAATCAAGATTAGTGCTAATTAAGACCATCATGTATAAGCAAGAAAAGTCATTATCGATTGATAGGCAACAAAACCCTTTCTATTTGATTCAAAACCACCACGTACACTTACTAATCCAAGTGTGAAATACATTTAGAGTTTTTTAAATAGAGTAAGAGATAAATTCCTTAAACATTATGTAACACCAAAAATCTTAACTTCTTCTTGCCACTAGATGAGCTCCTTCCAAACCCTAGCCTCTAATCTTTGTTCAAGAACCACTTTTAGTGTTTGGAATGTTTAAGTCTTGTAAATGAAGACTTAGGAGGCTACAATGCCTTCTATAGTGCAAGGACCTAGATTTTTAGGCAAGGGAAATGACCAAAAGCTCCTTAATAAAAATATGAAAACGTCCACCTATGTAGGGGTATGACTCCCCTTGGGTCACTTGGCAATTGTGACCAAGGGTATGAGTGGTACCCTAACTTATACCCTAGGCTTATCCTAGGTCAAATACATTGGTTAGGGTATGACTAGACACCCTTAATTTGTATCCATAGGGTATGACCTGTGACCTAACTTGTATAGACCACCTATAACCAAAATAGTCCACTAGGTTTGAGGCCTATCTCTTCAACGACTCATATGCATTGGTTACGATTGATGGAAGGTCAAATTATATAGAAACTAGTATACTACCTTATTATTCTATATAGGATATGAGAGGGGAGAGGGGAAGGATATGAGTCATGACTAAGGGTACGACTCAAGCCCTTCAATGGTACCTACCCCAGAGACTACAAAAGTTATTGTTCTTTCATGGGTTCAAGTCTAGGTGCATCAATTCTCCCCCTCTTGGACCATGTGTCCTTGAATGAGGGGCGAGGCAAGCATAAAAACAACTTAACACATTAACATGTATCAAGGAAACCTTTATATAAGGTAGAAACAACACGCAACAAGGATACAACACATATCATAATCATCACCAACCAACCAAAAATTTTTATAAGGCCACATTCTTGGGTGTTTCACATCACCCCCTCCTAATTTAACTTTTACAAACCAACTATGTGGATCTAGTATAACCATAATGTGACACAAGGGAATTAAGCTACAAAATTACATTAGCAACATATAATAGCACTAACTAAATCCCACCAGTAGGTAAGCCAATACCATAACCCGGAGCTATCACAATGGGTTAATTCAGAAAGAAAAGAAAACATAGGCCAAATTTAATGAACACAAGTTAAAATCTAAACAAAGTGTTCTAATATAGATAAAGAGTCATCATAAGGTACCAATCCCACGACCTAATAAAGCTAGAACAAGAGCATCTAATATCAATAATAAAACCCAAAAAACATAGAATATAGTCAATACATCTTTCCTAAATACTAAAGGCTAGATATAAATGAAAGAGAAAAAATAGGCAACTCGAACACCATGAGCTCACCCTATTTTTGTAAGTTAATCACCGCACGAGCAACGGTCGCTAGTACTCGGATCTGCACCAAAAATGTATATAAGTTTAGTTTGAGTACCAAGACAATGGGTACTCAGTATGTATCATCGGTCGACTGAGCTAAGTCATGATATAAGGATGATATAATGAAAGATAAGCATAACTAAGTCAAGGTTCAAAATCAAACCAGAACCATCTCCATCATCACTGTATATATAATAAGTAATTAAATTAATATAATAATATAATATAAGGCATCAACACATGCAATTACTTTCGTGAATAAGTAATCAACAATTCAGAACCATCACACATCATAAACTATAACCATAAGAAAACACAAGTACACAGTTGGCTTCCATATAACAACTGGTGCATAAAGTAAAGAACTCATTACCACATCCTATTTTATGGGAGAGTAAATCCAAGAGAAGTAATAATAAGATATTTAACCAACCACGTATCCAAATCTTATCATTATTCAATTGTATTCCACAATCATTATCAAAAGAACTTTACCAAACTTTTATTTGTTACCAACATTGATTATATAACCATATTCCCTAATATTATTATCATTAGCCACGTATCATTCATACCCAGTAGCCACTATTTATTAGCTAAACAAGGATTATTAACAAGCCCATTAGATTCCTAACCAGCATATAATATAGTCATTTGCTAGATAACTATTCACCACATAGCCATTTTAATAGAAAACATTCCTTAACTAACCAATAATTATCATCAACATTACTCACTAAGTGAATTCTCATTTTACAACTAGTCTCCCACTTACCAACTAGTCTTGATTTATCAATTAAACAATAACCATCATGAATCCTTAGTTCTCATTTACCATTAACTATACCACTTTATATGTATTTAACACTAGTGGACTATATCCAACATTGTAATGACACATTACATCCACATTAGTCACATGGAGATATACATATGTATACATAAGCATAAAATTGTCATACCTAGTCTAGCTAGACTTGAACTGGTAGATGTAAATGTAAGAACATCAAATAATTATTCTTTAACCTTTGCTGGGTATATCAGTATCATCATAATATCCTCCGACCTTGCTGTGTCAATATCACTGTCATAATCTCCTCCATCCTTGATGGGCAACAATATCATCATCACAGTCTTCTCCGGTTTATCGAACATCAATATCATCACCATAGGCTATTTAATGTAGATAATAAAGAACAATCCCTATAAGGCTAAAGTAAATGACAAGCCCCACGAGGGCTAAAGTAAATAAACTCAAAGGAGAAGTAAAAAAGATTATACCTCCAATACTCATTATTCCTCTTTAATGTAAATTTATCAATCGACATATATATATATATGTAACATTAGTATTACCATTATCATCGGGTCTCAAGAATAATTAGCAACATAACTTTCCATGTAGTCAATAAGCATGCCTTCTAGAATCATTAGTATCATGACTCAAAATATTAGAAATACAAGTACTTTCTAGCATGGTCACTAGTTTGGTTACTAAACAAGAGTATAACATGAGTAATATCATAGCCCAAAGCTCAAAACAATATCTTGAATCACATGATGACATAGACATGGGCTTAATTGATAACATAAACCATAGGTACTCATAACTTTAATAGTAATTTAGTCAACAAACCATATATATCACTTCTACTATCATCACCAAAATATAATTACTCAATTTAGCCAACATGCTTCCAAGGGAGAATTTTCTTGGAATTTAGTTGCCGTCTAAGGTCTTCAAAAGAACTACATAAATCTAAGATTAAGGTGGGTCAAGAACCCTCTTCTAATTCCCAAATAAACTCTAAGTCTAGCTTCTACTCGGGACTAGACTAAGGTTTCTACATTAATTCTTAGATGCATATAAAGCCACCAATAGTCCTAAGGTAAACATATTCCTCAACCATAACACCTAATTCATCCATAATATCTAAAATACTTTTATTAATGTAAACAATAGGGTCAACTACCCACAACATGAGTGAAAAAGTCACTCTCATACAACTAGAGTAACTAAGAAATCCTCCAACAGACATGAAGTCTAATTCACTAAGATTCAAGCCTACAAGCCAAACATTTGAATCTATGAGGTCAAGAGTCCTAAATGATTCAACTAAGCCCAAGTATTCCTATTCAACCTCCCCACACCTAAAACCCATCCCTATTTAACAAGATATCATAATTATATTACAAAATAGCTTAATCTAACAAATAACAAACCTCACTTATCTCAAATCCAAAGAAAGCTTATGAACTACTAAACCTCTATTTTTCTCTTCTGAGAAGCTTCTTTAAGGTCCCAAAGCTATCAAAAACACAATCTACATATTATTATGTGAACATTGATACCCTTATTGCACTATTATGCTTTGGGTCAAAAAATGACTCCAAAACCTATATGGATCCCACTTATCGAGAACACATTTCTGAGGTCAACCCAAAGTTCATACACTATTAAAGAATCATAACCCTTAATAAATAAGTGAAAACTAAGCTTGCTAGGGGCTAAATCAAGTTGTTTGGGGTTTTGGTCAAGAATTTAAGAAATTTAGGAATGAAATAGAATGAATCATACCTTAAATCCATTGTTAATCATGAAAATATATGTTAACTAAGCTTCGAAGACACTTTTAAGACTCATGTAAGTTTAGCACACCATTCTAGGGCTTCCTGGTCTAAAAAAAGTAAAAAGTGTCCAAAATATGCCCTAAAAGGACTTTAAAGATCCATCTTAGGAAAATATATTTTTTTATCACTGTCCATGGACCATGATCACGATAGGGAAATCGCAACACCGCTAGGTGCAATCACAAAATCTTTACCTTGCACCAGATATCAGGTGAAACTTAAAAGAAATTCCAAGTTTTGTCCTATGCTTTAGGATTCATTCGCAATCCAATATAGACAAATAAACTAAATAACTATACAAAATTCAACATTCTAAAAGAGTTGGTGAAATAGATTTTCCATCCGAGGTTGTTTTGGCCATATATGGCTCTTACACATGAATTTTCAATTTTCCAACTTTCTAGCCAATAAGTCGAAATGAGCTCTGGTGTATTGGGACCCAAACCAAAGGTCTTCATAGCCTAAAATTGATATTTTGGAGCTACTGTAGTAGTCAGAATTCATCCAAGATTATTATACTGAAGTTGTCACCTGGTAGCCATTTGGAACTAACAAAGATTTCTAAATAAGACATCGACTCTAAAATCCTAACGAGCTACCTGATATCTGGGCTATTAGTTCTAGAAAGTCATTAATGAATTAGGGAAGATATGAAAAACTCTAAAAGAAAAAATAAGCAGAAATATTAAAAATAACATGAAGGGTCATTACAATATCCACTACTAAAGGAATTTTCATCACCAAAAGTTAAAGATGAAAAAATACTTGAAGTATCAAATAGGTGAGAATACTGGGCCCAAATCTCACTCTCAATTAACCATGTGGACTCCTCCATTGGATGGTGCATCCTTTAAACCTTAACTGTAGGAATCTCCCTAGTACACAACTACCTTACATCACTATCTAAAATACGCATAGGCTCATCTATAAAGGTCAAATACTAATTGAGCTGGACTGAGTCCTATCTATGCATATGGGATGGCTAAGGGATATACCAAACCAATATGGATACATGGGAAACTTGATGAACACTGGCAAAATCTGGAGGTAAAGCTAACTCATAAGCAATCACACCAACTGTGCGGAGAATATCAAAAGGACCAATGTATCAAGGACTAATGAAATATCTAGAGTTTTTTTTATCCATAGTAAATTTTCTAGAATTCCATTCTTTGAACCCAATACGACCTATGGGTACGAGCCGTATGTTGGGGTATAAGTGGTATGGTCCTATCTTTTGCTGACCAGTGTTAGTTGGTAGGATACTTTAGGTTACTAGAATGGGTACGACTTAGGGGTATAAGTCATAGGGATTGGATCGTATGGTGTGAAGTGTTTGATCCTCCTAATATTTCATTCTAACATGGATATGAGTTATGGTTATAGATTATATATCATGGCTACGACTTGGTTGGATAAGTCATATACTAGATTGTGTTTTATCCAAGGGTTAAGGCTTGGATATGAGTGGTAGGTACCAATCATATATAAGGTAATGACTCATAAGGGTTAGTCGTATCCCTGCCATTAGTTTTTAAGGGATTTAAGTAAGGGTATTTTGGATATTCCCTAATTATCCTAACTAGGACCCATGACTTCTAATACACTTTAAAAGCTATTTACCCTATTATTATATTCATTAACACTTAGAAACTATTCCAAAACACTCTATAATTCTTCAAGATCTTTTGGGTCAAGAAGGCTAGGTTTCATCTTGCAAATTGGTTTGGGTCTTATCTTGGTGATTTCTTTCCATTAGTTCCTTGATATAAGGCATAATTCTCTTCCCTCACTGTCATTTCAACTAAAGGCATGGTTTATATGATTGATTTCATGCCTTTACTATTTCATAATTATGGTTTTCAACTATTATTTAGGGGTTTTGATATTGAATCCATGGAAGGTGGCTATCTCGGGTGGATTAAAATTAAAAACTCATATTTGCCGATATGAGGATTGCTCTATGTGGAACAAGTTTGTGTGTCACACTATTTATTAGGGGATATACTAGTCATCCCATGCTATATTCACTGGTCATTTGGCTACACATATCGGGGCCCTTTTAGCAGGGGGAACTAAACCCATATAGCTCGTTGGTGGTTTAGGACAGCCAAGCTACACAACCCAGGTAAAAATGTTTTAAATGTATGCTAAAACCAGTTACCTTTCTCGAAAATTATATATGTATGCTTGTATGCATTATGGATGGTTTTTCTTAGTTTTATAACTAGCATTATTTTATCTTTATCCTGAGGTTTATGCTAGAAGTCACTCACTAACCCCATCTACTGGCAGCTGTGTACCCACGCTTATGTAGAGGTATCATTTCATGTTATGGATTTCTTTAGACAATTTTCTTTTACTTTGGATATTAGTTTTAGCAATGGTTAGGGGTTTGTCCCAACCAAATTTGTTTACTTTTTTGGATAGAGGCTTTGTGGTACTTCTGGGGTTGGTATGGATGGGATCACTACATGTGTTGGCCTTAGCATTAGTATTGATATTGAGGCTGGCATCATCAGACCTAATTTCTCACTATTCTATTATATTACATATTTGGATTAATTTTCATATTATGTTTTTGTATTCTCTTTAGTTATGGTCTAATTTATGGCCATGGTTTGGTTTAGTATGGTTGGGCTATTGGTGTGGTACAGTTGGACTCATTTGGGTCATTCACAATTATGACCCTATCCTAGAGTCTTAATAGGAAAAATAATTCTATTTTGTTTTATGTTTGAAATTCAGCCCATCTAAGGCTGGATATTGGTGGTTGGGTTGGGTAATAGGGGCATTCCCTGGTCCTGGTTGATTTAGGAGGCTCCTTACGACAAGGCCCAAAGTTTGGTCGGGTCAAGTTGGTATCAGAGCCTAGGTTCATAGTCACTTGGGAGGACATGAAGCCGTGTCAAGTAGATTCTCTTTTAGCGGTTTGAAGCGCGCCACACTCATAAGAGAGAGGCTATATGACATTTAGGACTGTTTCACTTTCTTGTTCTTTTATCTTCAAGCATGAGTTCTCAATCTTGGAATCTCCTCTACTCTTTGTTTGTTCGTCTTACAGATCATGCCTTCTAGATTTGGAACACAAGGTAATTCTTCTGTCCCAATTGGCGATAATGCTAAAGTGGTACGCCGTACCTCTGGAGTACATCTTCAGTATCATATTCCTATTCCTGAATATGCTGGAGTTCCTCCTATTTTGGCTAATTCTTGTCAGGTTCCTTAGGGAAATGTAACGAATGCAGAATTTTGTTAGTCTATTCATGTTATTTCCTAATTGGTTACTGCTCAGGCTGAGCGGGGTACGGTTGGTGTTTTGTCTACTGAGGCTACAATGGTTGGTCAATTTATAAAGATGGGTCCTCCAACTTTTACTAAGATAGGTCCTCCAAATTTTATTGGGGTAAAGGTCGAGAAGGATCCATAGAGATTCTTGGATTAGATAGAAAATATATTTCGTGTGATTTAGGCTACTAATATAGAGGGGGTTAACTTTGCAGCTTATCAACTCAAGCATATTGCTTATCTGTGGTATAAAGAGTTTGACAGGGATAGAGGTAATATGGAAGAGAAAGGGTTGTGGGAGTTTTTTTCTAATGCCTTCTTAGATTGGTTATTTCCTCAAGAGTTGAGGAATGCTAAGATGGGGGAGTTTATGAACCTCAGGTTGGAGAGGATGTTATTAAAGGAATATGCTTTGAAATTACATTAGTTATCAAGGTATGCTCCTAATTTGGTGGCTGATATGAGGTCGAGAATAAGGAAGTTTGGTTTTAGGTTGAATAAAGATTTGATTTTGGAGAGAAAGACTGCCTTGCTGATTAAAGATATGGACATCTCGAGGTTGACTATTCATATGCAGCAGGTTTAGGATGAGAATAAAAAGCAGGTGAAGTTTGGAGATAGGCAAGGAAAGTGAAGTAGGTTTCTCGATTAGGGAGGTACTATTTCTTAGGGTGGTCAAGATAGTGGCAAGTGGTAGAGATAGAAGTGGGGGAGTTTTGTCTTCTTTTCTACTAATGCTTCTTACCAGTCGGGAAACATGCATCCTCAAGATGGTGAAATTTCATGCGCACAGGTTACCCAATCTCAATCGATTGAAGGTTAGTCAGTTTCTTTATGTCCTCTTTGCCAATTTTATGGTCGTCCTCACCGGGGCTATTGTGAGGAAGGAAAGGACAAATGCTTCAAGTGTGGCCAGGTAGGCCATTAACTCAAGGTTTTGCACTCAATAAGGTTGCTACAGGGGCGAATAGATTTCTGTGGCTTCATCTTCTGTTCATCTACCTAGTGGGGTGGTATCTTCTTTTATTATTGCTCATGGTTCTAGTGTTGGTTAGAACAAGTTGTATGCTTTGGCATCCCAACAAAAATTTGAGGCATCACTTAATGTCATTACTGGTACGTTACAACTTTTTTCTTGTGATGTATATTATTTTGTTGATCCGGGGTCCACTCTTTCCTATGTGACTCTATATGTGGCTGTTTCTTTTGGTTTTTATCCGAAAGTTATCTCGAATATTTTTTATATTTCTACCCCACTAAATGACTTGGTTATTGCTAGGAGAGTTTATAGGAGGTGTGTGGTATTTGTAGATAGCAAGAAGACCTTGGCGTGTCTGTTTGAGTTGGATATGGTAGATTTTAATGTAATTCTAGGTATGTATTAGTTGCATTCTTATTACGCATCTGTAGATTGTCAGATCTGTAGGGTTATCTTTAAGTTCCCCAGTGTACTGATTATAGAATGGGGAGGTAGTTTCTTAGCTCTTAGAGAGAGGTTTATTTCTTATCTTAGAGGTCAGAGGTTAATCACGAAAGGTTGTCTTTATCACTTAGTCTGGGTTAAAGATTCTAACCTGGAAGGTCCTTCTTTATCATCAGTCCTAATTGTTAATAAGTTTCCAGAGGTCTTTCCGAATGATTTTCCTGGTGTTCCTCCAGATAGGGAAATAGAGTGTTGTATTGATTTACTTTTGAACATTCATCTAATTTCTATTCCTCTGTATAGAATGGCTCAGGCTAAGTTTAGGGAACTCAAGGAGAAACTTAAGGATCTTCTGGAGAAGGGCTTTTTCGTCCTTGTATTTTCTCCATAGGCTGGATCGGTATTATTTGTGTGCAAGAAGGATGGTTCCCTTTAGATGTGCATTGACTATAGGTAGTTAAACAAGATTACCGTTAAGAACAAGTATCATCTACCGAGGATAGATAATTTGTTTAACCAACTACAGGGGTCTAAGTTCTTCTCTAACATAGATCTTTGGTCTAGGTACCATCAACTTAAGATTAGAGAGGTGGATATCCCTAATATGACTTTTCATACTCGGTATGGACATTTTGAGTTCTTTGTGATGTTATTTGGGTTGACTAATGCTCAAATAGCATTTATAGACTTGATGAACATGGTATTCTGGAATTATTTGGATCTCTTCATCATTGTGTTTATTGATGACATTTTAGTTTATTCAAAGAGCAAGGTGGATCATGATAATTACCTCTGTGTTGTGTTACAGACCTTACAGAAACAATAGTTGTATGCAAAGTTCTTTAATTGTGAGTTTTGGTTGAGCATTGTGACTTTTTTGGGCCATATTATTTCTAGTGAAGGGATCATAGTGGATCCATAGAAGGTTGTTGTGGTGAAGAGGTGGCCTAGGCCAATAACTCCATCCAATATTCAGAGCTTCTTGGGTTTAGCGGGGTAGTATAGGCAGTTAGTGGAAGGCTTTTATTTGACAGATAATCCTTTAACTAAGTTGACTCAGAAGAAGGATAAGTTTTCTTGGTTAACTCAGAAGAAGGTTAAGTTTTCTTGGTTGAATGCTTGTGAAGGGAATTTTGAGAAGTTGCAGGATAAGTTGACTTTGGCTCCAATCCTGGCTTTGCTGGAAGGCAATGATGGATTTGTGGCTTATTGTGATGCATCTCAGGTAGGGCTTGGTTTTGTTTTGATGCAGCATGGGAAGATGATTGCTTATGCTTCCAGGCATTTGAAGGTACATGATAGGAATTATCCTACTCATGCTTTAGAGTTGTTGATGGTTGTGTTTCTTTAAAAATATAGAGGTATTATTTGTATGGTGTTCATGTGGATATGTTTTCTGATCACAAGAGTCTTCAGTATGTGTTCACTCAGAAAAAACTTTATCTCAGGCAGAAGAGGTGGCTTGAGCTTCTTAAAGATTATGATATGAGTCTTTAATACCATCCAAGTAAGGCTAATATGGTTCTTGATGCTCTTAGCATGTTATCCTCGAGGAGTTTGGCTCATATAGTAGAAGGCAAGAGGGAATTGGCAAAAGATATTCACCATTTGGATAATCTTGGAGTTCATCTCTTAGACTCTAAGGATTGTGGTGTGATGATGCATGAAGTGGTTTGATCATCTTTTGGTTTGGAGATTAAAGAAAAACAAGTGTTAGATCCTATATTAATGAGAATTAAGGATGATATTGGTGGGAAAAAGGTAGTGGTGTTTGAGATCAGCAGTGATGGTACTTTACGATACCAAGGGAGGTTGTTTGTTCCTGATATTGAGGGGTTACGACAGAGGGTTTTAGCTGTTGTGTATGAGTTATGGTATGTTGTTCGTCCTAGCGACTAAGATGTATCATGATCTCAAGGAAATCTACTGGTGGAATGGCATAAAGAGGGATATGGTTGATTTCTCAGCCATATATATGGTGTTTCAACAACTTAAGGTTGAGCACGTGAGAGCTTGTGGGTTATAACAAGAGATTGATTTTCCCAAATAGAAGTGGGAAGTGATTACTATGGACTTCGTTACCAGTCTTCCTCGGTCTCAGAAATAGTATAATTTGATTTGGGTCATCGTGGATAGGATGACAAAGTTTGTGCATTTCTTTCCAGTGTGGACTACCTTTTCGGCGGAAGATTATACAAGGTTGTATATTTAGAATATTATGAAGATGCATCGGGTGCTTGTTTTGATTATCTCTGACCATGGCATATAGTTTATGTCTCATTTCTAGAAGTCATTCCAGAAAGGGTTGGGGACAAAGGTTAATCTGAGTACTGATTTTTATTTGCAGTCAGATGGGAAAGTGAAGAGAAATATTCAAAAATTAAAGGATATATTTTGGGTTTGTGTGATTGACTATACTGGCAATTAGGTTGAGCATCTACCTTTGGTGGATTTAGTTACAACAATAGCTATCATTCGAGTATTAGTATGGATCCTTTAGAGGCGTTGTATGGTAGGAGGTATAGATCCTATTAAGTGGTTTGATCTTGGGGAGGCGGATATGTTTGGTTCAGATTTGGTCTATCAAGTGATGGAAAAGGTCAAGGTGATTTGAGATAGGCTTAAAGCTGCCCAAAGTTTCCAAAAATTATATGCGGATGTTAGGCATAGATACTTTGAGTTTGAGCTCGAGGATAGGGTGTTCCTCAAGGTGTCTCCCATGAAGGGAGTGGTGTGGTTTGTCAAAAAAGGGAAACTCAGTCCTCGGTTCATTGGTCCTTATGTGATTTTGAGGAGAGTTGGCAATGCTGCTTATGAGTTGGAGTTTCCAACTAGCTTAAGTTTGGCTCATCCGGTCTTTCATGTTTACATGTTGAGGAAATATCTTGGTGATTCTTCTTCGGTTATTTATTTTGAAGGATTGGGTATCTTGGATTCTCTGTCTTATGAAGAGGTCCCAATTGACATATTAGATAGGCAAGTTTGTCGGTTGCGCACCAAGGATGTGGCTTCAGTTAAGGTTCTATGGCAAAACCATAAAGTGGAGTAAGCTACTTGGGAAGCGGATGAGGACATGAAGTCCAAGTATCCACACTTGTTTTCTGCCCCTGGGATTCATGCAGAAGATATGTGTTTTCAACACATTTTTATATTTTGAGTTTGTTAAAAGAAAGATTTAAATCTTTGCCTCTTTGTTTTCAAACTTTGTTAAAGGGATGTTTGGTAATTCAAATGATTCTGTGTGTGCTTACCCCTACATTGTCCATCATTTAGGGACTAATGTTCCTAGTAGGGGAGGCTGAAACATCTTGGGCTTTGACCTTGAGGAAATTTCTTGGAATTCCATTCTCTAGACCTAATAAGGCTCATAGGTACGAGCCGTATGCTAGGGTACGATTGGTATGGTCCAATCATATGCTGACCAGTGTTAGCTGGTGGGATTGTTTTGGTCACTGGAATGGGTACGACTTAGGGGTATGAGTCGTACGGATTGGTACGAATTGTATCAAGGACTCGAATGGTAGGCAATGTTTGATCCTCCAGGTATTTTATTTTACTAGGGATACAGGTTATGGTTACAGATCATATGTTGTTGTTACAACTTGGTTGGATGATTCTTACAGTGCATAGTGTTTGATCCAAGGATTGAGTCTTGGATATGAGTGGTGGGTACCAATCGTATAAAAGGCTATAACTCGTATAGGTCAGTCGTATGCATACGACGGGTATTTAAGAGATTTAAGTGGAGGTGCTCTGGACATTTCCCTACTTACCCTAACTAGGACCCACGATTTCTAATACACTTTAGAGGATATTTACCCTATTATTCTATTCATCAACACTTAAAAACGATTCTGAAACACTCCATAATTCTCTCAAGATCATTTGGGGCAAGAAGTCAAGGGTTTCATCTTACAGATTACTTTAGGGCTTGTATTGGTGATTTCTTTCCATAAATTCTTTTGTATAAGGCATGATTCTCTTCCCTCACTATAATTTCAACTAAATTCATAGTTTATATGATTGATTTCACGACTTTACTATTTCATGATTATGGTTTTCAACTATTATTTGGAGGTTTTGTTATTGAATGCTTGGTTATGGTTTCCTATGGTTTTACTTACGCTTTTATGTGGATCAATGGTGGATTTGGACAATTCAATTGCATGGTAATGGTTTAATGATCTTTGGAATTGGTTTGGGTTGTATTATGCCCCCAAGGTGTTTGATAAAATGCATATAAAGATATGTTCATTGCACTAACTTCTTTTAATGCAACTCTTGCATGTTTTGAAGTTGATAATGGATTTATACATGGATTAAATGGTTTGAAAAGGCTAAAGTCTAAATGGTTATGATTTTGGTGAGCATGGAAGTCTCCCGGGTGGATTCAAAATTATAATTGGAAGGGCACCTAAGGTCCCCTTAACCTAAATTATTTGGCTATGGATATTACTTGTAAGTAAGGGTGGTATGATGATACCACTAATATTGGCCTTGGTTAATAAGTAAATAATGGTTTGATTATTTGGAAACTAGTTTTAATTTGGAAATAATGGCGGGGTGTATCAAAATCATGGAAGGTGGCGGTCTTGGGGGGGCTAAAATTGGAAACTCATATTTACCGATATGAGGATTGGTCTTAGTGGACCATGTTCATGTGTCACACTATTTATTGGGGGATGTACTAGTCATCACATAGGATATTCCTTAGTTGTGTGGTTACACGCACTGGGGCACTTTCAGCAGGGGGAGATGAACCCATATAGCCCTTGGGTGAATTTATATAGGTATGGTTGTATGCGTTATGGATGGTTTTACTTGGTTTTATAACTGGCCTTATTTTATCCTTATCCTGAGATTCATGCTAGCGGTAACTCCTTAAACCCGTCTATTGGCAGCTGTGTACCCATGCTATACAGGTGCCGGCCATTCTACTCCTCCAGTTTAGCATGCGGATTTTGTATCTGCATTTGGACTGAAGTGGTGAGCTTCCATCCTCTCAGGAGGTATCATTTCATGTTATGGATTTCTTTAGACACTTTTCTTTTACTTTGGATAGTGGTTTTGGCCATGGTTTAGGGAATGTCCCAATCAGATTTGTTCACTCTTTTAGATAATGGCTCTGTGGTACTTCTGGGGGTTGGTATGGGCGGGATCGGAAAAGGTGTCAGCCTTAGCCTTCGTATTGATATTGTGGCTGGCATCTTCTGACATGATTTCTCATTGTTCCATCATATTATATTTTGGGTTTGATTTTCATATTGTGTTTTGGTATTCTCTTTGGTTATGGTCTGGTTTATGGCCTATGGTTTTGTTTTGTAAGATTGGGCTGTTAGTGTGGTACGGCTAGACTCAGTTGGGTCGGTTGGTTTGGTCACGATAGTGATCGTATTCTTGAATCTTAAGGAGAACAATAACTCTATCTTAATATATGTTTGAAATTCATCCCATCTAAGGTTGGATATAGGTGGCTGGGTTGGGTAACAGGGGGTGGTCCCCGGTCCTAGTTAGACTTGGGATGCCAATTACGAAGAGGTCTGGGGTCAGGTTGTGTCAATTAAGCTTAACCTTTCTCCCAAATCTCATCATACCCTTCATGGGTGATACACGGAGGAATACACCATCACCAACTCCAAATCCCAAGGCATAAAGCCTATGATCTGAATAGGCTTTCTTCATACTCTGGGCTGCTCTCAGCCTATCCTGAATCGCCCTGACTCTACCCAACGAGTACTAAAGCAAATCCATACCATGAGGCATTACTTAGGAAGTCTAAAACCTCCGACCGGAGAATGACATCTCCTACCATACAAAGCCTCAAAAGGGGCCATCTTAATACTCGAATGATAATTGTTGTTATACAAGAACTCTGCCAAGGCTAAATATTGATCCCACTGTCCCCCAAAATCCATAACACAGGCTCGAAGTATATCCTCAAGTTCTTGAATAGCTCACTCGGACTGACCATCGGTCTATAGATGAAAGGATCTACTCAAATCCACCCCGAGTACCCAACTCCTCCTGAAATGCTCTCCAAAACCTTAAAGTGAACATATAGCCATGGTCTGAAATGATAGAAATTGACACCCGATACAAATAGACTATATTTTCAACATAGAGATGGGATAATCTCTCAGCACTAAAGGTCATTTGAATAAAAATAAAGTATGGTGACTTAGTCGAATAATTAGTAATAACCCAAATACAATTAAAACCATGGGAGGTATGAGGCAAACCACTAATGAAGTCAATAATAATCTATTCCCATTTCTACTCAAGGACAACAAACCTCTGAGTCAAACCACCAAGACGCTGATGTTTCTCCTTTACCTGCTGACAACATAAGGAATGAGTTATAAAGTCTGCCACATCTCCTTTCATGCAACTTCACCAGTAGTGTTTCCTGAAATCTCTATACATCTTGGTTGTATGAGATAAATGTAGTATATAGAGCTTTGAGCCTCATGCGATTGACTTAATCAAGTCACCAATCTGAGGAATGCAAATACAGCCATCAAACCTCATAGTACCCTTCAAATCAATAGTGTGCCTCTCATACTCACCAATTAATGCTTGATGATGAAGGGGGCAAAGCTTGCTATCCTCCTACTGGCGATGATGAATCTGCTTAATTAGCAAGGACCTTGCCACCATACTATCCAAAATCCTCTTAGGATCTAAAATATGATGGTGAAACATCAAATTGGATAAGGACTGAATGTCTTATGCCAAAGGCCTCTTAGAAACTTATATGCAAGCTAAGCTACCCATACCCACTACCTTCGAATCAAGTCATCAACTACCATATTTGTCTTATCTGAATGATATAAGATGGAAATATCATAGTCCTTAACAAACTCCATCCATCTACACTGTCGAGCACTAAGCTCTCATTGGGTCATAAGATTCTGAAGACTGCGATAATTTATGCAACAACAACAACAACAACAAACCTAGTATATTGCCACATCATGGGGCATCCATTCCTCTCCTCATCACATGGACAAACAATCTAAACCTAAATTTCCGCAATTTATCCTCCACCATCACTACTCCCACCTTCTCCCGAATACTCTCATTCCTAACCCTATCAACCCTTGTAAAGCGGCACATCCAATGTAACATACTCATTTCTGCCACCTTCAACTTTTGGATATGAGAATTCTTAATTGGCCAACACTCAGCTCCATATAACATATCCATCTGGACTACAACTTTATAGATGCCTTTCAACTTGGGGGGAACCTTCTTATTGCATAAAATTCCCTAAGTGAGCCTCCATTTCCTCCTAACTTCCCCAATATAGTGAGAGATATCCTCATCTATATTTCTATTCCCCTAAATCATAGACCCAAGATACTTAAAACTATCCCTCTTGAAAACCACCTGGGAATCCAACTTCACTACCACCTCCTCTTCTTGCCTCGAGTCACTAAACTTGCACTCCAAGTACACCGTCTTAGTCCTAATCAACCAAAAACCTTTAGACTCTAGGGTTTATTACCAAAACTATATCTTATCATTAACACCTTGTCGCGACTCATCAATAAAAACTACATCATCCGTAAAAATCATACACCAAGGAACCTCGCTATGTATGCTCCCCGTTAACATATCCATCACCATGAAAAAAAGAAATGGACTAAGAGACGATCTCTTGTGCAACCCAGTCAAGACCGGGAAATGCTCAAAATCTCCTCCCACTATCCTTTCCCAAGTCTTCGCCCCCTCATACATGTAGTTAATTGATCTGATGTATGCCACAAGGACACCTCTCACCTCCAAGCATCTCCATAGAACCCTTATAGGAACCTTGTCATATGCCTTTTTGAAGTCAATAAACACCAAATAAAGATCCCTCTTCCTCTCTCTATACTGCTCTACCAGTCTTCACACTAGGTGAATTGCCTTAGTCGTAGAGTGGCCAGGCATAAAACCAAATTGATTCTCCAAAATAGATACAATTTTCCTTAACCTCCATTCCACCACCCTCTCCTAAATTTTCATGGTGTGACTCAATAACTTAATACTACAATAATTGATGAAAATCTAAGAATGCACCCTTGATGACTGATGATTTTACCACTCATTCTCGCTAAACATTTGTGCATATTACCTTGCTTTTAATAAATAAAAGAGACACATTGGTGATAAAATGCACTAATATCCACTCTTTGAAACCATAGAGTTGAGGAGATCAAAATATGTGGATTGGAGCGTAAACCGATCAAAAGGGAGCAAGAAAAGTGCAAATGAAGACTTAGAGCAGAAAAGCCTCAGGTACCGCAGTCGAGGTATGCTAAAGACGATCGCAATAGCCAAGAAAATGTCATTCAACTGCGATTGTGAAAGTTAACCATGGTCGCGTAACTATAGTTGCAGCCAGACTTGCGTGATCGTGGTTTAGCAAAAGAAATTAGCCTAAGGGCAAAACTGGAAATACATATGGATGATCCCAATTTTGACAAAAAGACTCAAAACTTAGCATCATGCATCACATTCCATCTTCCCCAGTTCTTAGTCTTAGCTCTTGAATTCAGAGCCTTCATTTTTGGAGAAGAAAATATTATATAATTTTGGGTGGAGAAAATATTGGAGACTTTCTAAGTGGAAGATTAGCTCACTTCCATTGTTGACTTGTCGGAGTGCCAAGTTTGAAGTAAAATTCACTTAAGCTTTAATAAATCACTTCAATGGGGATTACGGGTACATCTAAGATTATTTATCTTATGTGTAGCTAGATCTCCCTCTTGGGGTTATGTATGAATAGAATTAAAGTGTGTGTTGGTTGTTATTGATTAGCTTCTATTTAGTAGTTCATATTTATGGGTTTTTATCATTTTATGCTAACTTGGTTAGGGTTTGATGGGTGAAAGACCCAAATATATATATGGTATGATGAGTGAAAGCTCCATGCTCTATAAAACTTATGCCACATTAAAAATAAGGGTTTTGCATAAAGTTTATGAATCCATATCATCCTTGAAAGATGGATGTGGAGACCATAGCAATGATAGACAATTGTGTGTGTCATTTTCTAATTCTTCACTATCTTAGACATAAGGGTGAATATGAGGTTGACTATAGCATGGGTATTATCCTAGAAATAGGGATGCCTAGATTGAGGTTGTGGTTACCTATTGTTGAACACACCTATTAGGTATTCGAAAGAATAAATGGGTGAAAGTTTGGTGTTTTTTTTTGAAATACTAGCATCAAAATCTATTACAAAACCTACACATATTTGTCTTGCTAAATTTGTGTTAATTACTAGCACCCACATATCACTCCCATAGTAGTGCATAATACCAAGATCCGTGCATATCTGGTAAAACTCTAATTATTCATAGCTCCAAATTTATACTAGAAAAAAACAAAAAGAAACAGTAGTGTAGATATCTATCTCCCCCATTTTTCCGTTCTTGTAACATTGTTTTGGATTGAACTTGTATCTATTATTTTGAAGTGACTTGATTTTCACTCACATTGTTCCTCATGGATTCGACCCCGACTCCAAATTTGGTTAAATATATTGACGATCAATGCCTTGCCCTTAAATTTACTTGTAAGTTGAATGTTATAAAAAATGGCGTCATTGTCGGGGAACAATTTGGCGTATTAAGTTAGTTTGAAATTTTAGTTACTTTCTTGAATTCAAGCTCTTATATATTTATTTGTGATTTTTCTTTATAGGTTGATTTTATTTTATTTTTTACTTTTCTCTATGACATCTCCTATCAAATATGATATTTGTAGTTGGGAATCCTATTATGATGACCCATGTCCAATCTATGACGAACCATACTTCATAATAGATTGTAACTATACTCCTTGGAAAGAGATGGACTCCCCATCTAAATCCTATAAGGAGTATAGGTACTTGTTATGTAGTGGTCGAGATGGACATGGGGATGATTGTCCTAATGCCCCTCCCCATATTATACTAACCAAATTGCTAGTTCATCTTATGAGATTGATAGGTCTTATGATTAGAAGAAGGAGGAGCAACAAATTGGACCCATTCGTCTTGGAGCAATGCTTCAAACCATTTTGGATCGGGTAACTATAACTGGGGAGAATGCACAAGACTTGAATCAATCCCACGGGCTGTTATAAAGGGAAAATGTCAAGGCAAAAGAATCAGGAAAGGATATAATTCTTGAAAACCTCACAACCATGCCCATTTCCCAAGAGGAGGTTTGTCGAGAAGAGAAACCAAGCTATGATAATGGGCTTGGTTGAAAGACTCCTCAGTGACTTCCCAACCATCCAAATCATACGAGGAGGAAAAATACAAAATAAAATAAATGATACTAGAGTCAATAGAAGAATCCATGAAAATATCTTATGATTACTCTAGCTCATTTCGGGGTAAAAATGCTTTTGAGAAGGATAACCCAAAATTAGGGGTTGAACCTCGTTCAGACCACTTTTCAACATATCACTTAAAGGATGTGATGAGGATCCGTCCTTCTGAAGAAATGGTGAATGTTGGGGATGCGGAGTCTGACTCGCATATTTTGGACTTTGACATTCCAAAGTAGCACAAGGAACCCCATCTATCAATGGCCAAGATGCTCAAATTCCAAAGTACAAAGAATGGCCTATTGATGTGCTCACTTTTAACCAAGGAGACAAACCAAAAGTTTGATGTAAAGTTAGGTAAAGGGTTCAAATCTTCAAAATGGAGAGATCAAAGATTGCTTGCCATTTTATCACCTCTTCCAAGCCCCATCTTGGAAGATCTGAATCTTTTTTCCCTCTACCTCTCATTGAATATTGAACGAAAGATAGGATAAATATTCAAATATTCTAACTGGAAGCACAAAAAGTGTGATGAGGGTGTCGTTCTACAATGTTAAATTAAGCGCTCCATGGGAGGCACCCCATCATGCCATAAAAAATGGAACATATCTTTTTTAATTCAGCCATGGTAGAGTAGGCTTTTTTTGTTTTTTTTCATGCATGTATAATCCATGAAATATTGGTGTAAATAGGAATTTTAATTGAATTTGAAAAAGGAACATGTGAAATTAGCAAGTTAGACTAAACAAGAAGTGTAGAAAACCCGGTTGTTTGGTCTCAGTTACCGCGACCGCAGTCTGTTCCATCGCAATCACAAAGGCCACATTACCATAACCACATAACTAGGACCATGATCACGGTCAAATCAGTTATATGACCATCCAAATGCCCATTTTTCCTACGCTCCTCTCTAAATTTCTCAAAAAATTCTCTCCAATTTTTAGCATTGCAATGTCTACCCAAGTGTCAGGTCATCCCATTTGCATCATAAAACTTGGTATGTTATAACTATTCCCTTTTTCTTAATGTAATTACATGCTTAGAACTTATAGTTTAGGGAAAGTCCTGCAATATATTTTTCAATACTAGATGCATGTTTCTTTGAAATTGTGACTGTGGTTAGTTGTTGTAGTTGGTGTACACATCGATGGGGAAGTCTTAAGTACCCAGATTTAAACCTTAAATGGTTGAAAGGAACGTGTACACCATGTGTTCAATTCAATTCCCCTATGAATCCCATGTTAATTTTTTCAAGGTTGGGGTTATAATTATGAAGTCTAGGCTTAAGTTCCTTAATCGTAATGATTAGATTCCTAGTTGAGCACAAAATTGGGGATAAAATTATAGTTTTTGTATAAACTGTAGAACTATCATCTATGGTCTTAGGTACCATAATCACAGTCTCGATGACCACAATCGGAGTCACTAACGCACGATCAACATACCTGAGGAAAGTGTCTACAGAAATAAAAAAAATTTGTAAAGTTGTTTCCTCCCCTAGAACCCTCTAACACACTACTACATGAGCCTATTTTGTTAATTTAGCATGTTTTTTAGTGTGATAGTGATAATGGTGGTCTGGAATGTCTTGTTTACAAGTACTAGCCACATTAAGGATGGAAGAATTTTACAAAAATAGATTCATGACCCCACAATATCAGAACTACTATATTGCATACTTGCGTTGAACTAAGTTGCTCCCTAAAAGGGGTATCAACTTAGATAAAATGGAAGAAAAACTCCTATGTTTTCATGCTAGACATAATCAGACCGGGTGGATGTGTTTTACCCTTAACCCCTGTATTGAAATGAGCACTGGGTACGTGAATTCTATGCTAACCTAAGTATAACCTCTTTTACAAACCCAGTAATGAATATTAGGGAGAGGCAAGTGAACTTCGGGACAGAGAAGATCAATCAGGTATATGGGATCACGAATTCTGACATAGAGCAGTTTCATGCAAACGCATGTACACCAAGGACCTGGATAGTGGAAATATTATGTAATGGAAAAGAGGTTCCTTGGGCCACCACCAAGAGAAACATTCTGATGAATGATTTAATATTTAAGGCTATGTTTTAGTTAAATATCATCTATATCCAAGTAATGCTGTTCACTCAGATCACCATTTTCACAAACAGGTGAGCTCGTATGGTGGCCTATCTTCTCTCCAGCATCGCCCTAAATATGGGAGAGATTGTGCATTCAAAATAGACGTACTTCATAAATCATGGAGGCACATATCTTCTCGGCCCTTCTCTTATCATAGAGCTATATACGAAAGCACAGGTGGAGGAGTATACTATAGATACATGGGTTTCCACAGGTCCCCATATCTTTTCACTCAAATTTAGAGGTGAGGGTGAACTAGTTCAAAGCAAGAAGAGAAAGGTGGACTCGCAAAAATTAGCCTAAGAGTACACAAACTCTTGCAGACCCTCACCATCCATCGCCTTTAATGTAGGTAGTGAGAGAACTACTGTTCAAACTACCTCAAGGGTCGAGAGAATCCTCCATCGCTCACTACTCATACATAGCACAGTCAGACTTTGATAAATACAAAGAGGAGCATAAGAAGAAGGGAGCCCTTGTTGCCCATTTAGAGAGAGCTTATTCTGCCCTAGCTGCATCACATAGAGATCTCAGGGATTCACATGAAAAAATGGTGAAGAAAGAGATGAAGTTAGATAAATTCTTCAAGAAATATGGAACAAGGTGAAGGGCATCTTCAAGGTGCTCAAGCCCAACCATCGACTACCTTCACCGAGGATGGACAGTGAGGACGAGGCCTCTTCTAATTAGTCTGCTGATGATGCTAAGGATGATGGAATCGAGTCAGTGGGATTGGATAGTTCTTGATTCATATTTAGGGAGACCTTTTTGCTTTTTCTTACTCACACATGCAGAGAGGACACTACATTCTTTTATTTGGGGGTGCCCCCGAATGTGTATTGTTTTGGTATTGTGCACCAAATATTTCTATTGATGTTGTGTTATGAAGACATTTTGATATTATTTTTATTTTATTTTTAGGGAGGCTACATTTTTGGGTACCCCGATAGTGCTCGGGTTTTATGGATTATCATGTGGTTCTTAGTTTTAGTTTTTTTTTTTAAATTTTATTTTAATTTTAATGATACACGACTAGCTTTTCCCTATGATAGATTGAGTTACCACATTCTTAAGGGTAAAACATCGTGTTTGGGTTTTGAGGCATAGGTACAGGGAAAGTCTGAGTACCCATAGCATAAATGTCAAAAATGCAAGAGATGTTTAAGAACCTGAGGCATTGTATGTTGTAAAGTTGGGTTTACTTTTTACACCATTAGTGAAGTCTGAGTATCCATATGGGTAGTTTGCCAATTTTGAGGCTAAATGTGAGACTAAGGCTTTGGTTTTAGTCATAGTTTAGCAAATCGTGTGAGAGGCTAATGCAAAATGAACAACCCCCTTTGTCCAAAACTTTTGAAAAATCAAGGGCATGGACATGAGCACTATTGTAACAAAACTTTTTCTCTTTTTTTGGCTTCATAATTTGACTTATGAATAGAAATAGATACTTCCATTTTACCTCTCGTGGGAGGGACATTTTAGCTCCCTTAGAGAATTTTGTATGCCATGTGTGGTAAGATTTTGGTATTCATCTCTTGTACACTTTTGTTATCTATAACTTGACCCATTAGTCTTTCAAAACTAATTTTGATTGTATGTGGTTGGAGAAATTATCTTAGTCCACCTTTGTGATTTTTGGAACCCACTTTTTCCTAAAAAGCCTACCCATGCATAATTATAATTCCCAGTATCCACTTTGAGCCTTTGGACCTTTCTTTGGCAAATCATTACAACCCATGATCTATTATTTTTATCCTTATTTTGAATCAAACCCACCTTGAACTTAAAAACGTAACCTGCAGCTAAAAGCCTAAGCTAGAGGTGGTAAAGGTTGATGGAAGAAAGTGTGAGCCCACAAAATCGTTAGAGAAATTCCTTATGAGCCTAAACAATGAAAATAAATAAATAGAAAATTAATGAGTCCATTAAAGGAACAAATTACATGTAAGTTGCAAGAAAAATAAATAAAAGTTCAATGGTGAATGAAAGAAGCTAAAAGTAGGCATAAGAAAAGAAAGAAAATAAAGAAGAATGGACCTTAGTTAAAAAGGAGGACTGAAAAAGTGTGATGTATATGTTCAAGGAAGCGTGTAGCCAAGTTATTCCCAAATGATATCATACCCTAACCTGAACCTACATTTAAAGCTTAGAAAGTCCTCTAAGATCTCCAACCATATATTTTTTCCATAGTGACGATTGAAAATAGGGGCAAGCTTATGGTATGACACTTGTTGCATATAGATTTCTTTTGTCAGAGAGAGTTCTAGCACTTAAAATTCCTTATTGCATTTTTGGTATCATGGTGTGTAGAATTTTATTTCTTGTAAGTATTGGCATGTGAAACAAGTTGGGGTGGGTGATTTTGTTACCTTCCAAAGAATAAGGAAAATGGAGTATAGCTAAGTTGTGGTTAAGAGAAAACAAGCTCTAGAGTATATGTTATTGTTGCTTAGTTTCTCTTTAAGGTCCTATGTATCCTTGAATGATGCATCTTATGATGAGGGGTGTAGTGGAAATTAGCTTAGCCCATATTCAATGAGATACTTGTGGTTGCGACTAAAGTTGAAGTTATTGTGAGCTTTAGGGTATAAATTTTGATTATAGATAACTGTTGTTTCGTCGTAAGAGATAGTGTTGCATAAGGGAAAACAAATGCTTTAAGTTGGGGGTGTTGATGAGTGATGATTTTACCACTCATTCTCACTAAACAATTGTACACATTACCTTGTTTTGAATGAATGAACGAGAAATATTGGTGATAAAATGCACTAATATCCACTCTTTAGAGTCATAGATTTGAGGAGATCAAAAGATGTGGAGTGGAGAATAAACTGATCAAAAGGGATCAAGAAAAGTACAGCTGAAAGGCCTCATGTACCGTGGTCGCGGTCTGCTGACTGCGATCGCAACAGTTAACCAAAAGTTAGCAAAATTTAACCGTGGTCACCGCCAAACCTGCACAATCGTGGATTAGCTGAAGAAATCAGCCCAAGGGAAAAAATAGAAATGCACAAGGCTGATCCTAATTTTGACAAAAAGACTCAAAACTTAGCATTATGCATCACATTCCATCTTCCCCAATTTTTAGGCTTAGTTCTTGAATTCATAGCCTTCATTTTTGGAGAATAAAATATTGTATAATTTTTTTATGAAGAATACATTGGAGACTTTCTAAGTGAATGATTAGCTCACTTCCATTGTTGATTTGTGGGAGTGCTAAGTTTGAAGTAACATTCACTTAAGCTTTAATAAATCACTTCAATGGAGATTGTGGGTATATCTAAGATGATTAATCTTATGTGTAGCCAGATCTCCCACTTGAGGTTATGCGTGAATACGGGTCAAAGTGTGTGTGGGTTGTTATTGATTAGCTTATATTTAGTAGTTCATGTTTATGGGTTTTATCATTTCTATGCTCTCTTGGTTGGGGTTTCATGGGTGAAATCTCGAAATACCCACATGAGTATGATGAGTGAAAGCTCCATGCTCTTGAAAATCCAAAGACATCTTTGAAAGAAAGGTTTTGGGTGAAGTTTAGGAATCCATGCCATCCTTGAAAGAGGGATGTGGAGACCATAGCAATGATAGACAATTGTGTGTGCTGTTTGCTAATTTTTCACTATCATAGACATGAGGGTGAATGTGAGGTTGAATATACCATGAGTATCATCCTAGAAATAGGGATTTCTAGATTGAGGTTGTGGTTACCAATGGTTGAACACACCTATTAGGGATTCAAAAGAATTAATGGGCAAAAGTTTGGTGTTTTGTTGAAAGACAAGCATCAAAATCTATAACCAAACCTACCCATTTTGACTTACTAAATTTATGTTGATTGCTAACACCCATACATCACGCCCTTAATAGTGCATAATCCCAAGATCCGTGCTTACCATTAAAACTCTAATCATTCGTAACCATAAATTTATACTAGAAAAAACCCAAAAAGAAACATTAGTGTAGCTATTTATCTCCCCCATTTTTACCTTCTTGTAACATTGGTTTTGATTTAATTTGTATCTATTATTTCGAAGTGACTTGATTGCCACTCACATTGCTCCTCGTGGATTCGACCCTTACTCCAAAGTTGGGTAAATATATTAATGATGATCGCCTTGCACTTAAATTGACGTGTAAGTTGAGTGGTATCAACCCTATACAAATTATGCCTCCAAATCCTAATCGCAAAAGCTACCACCGCCAACTCCAAATCATGAATGGGGTAGTTTTGCTCATGCACCTTAACCTATCCTGAGGCATAGGCAATGAAACGACCTGGTAACATCAAAACACAACCAAGGCCCACACTAGAAGCATTACAAATCTATAGGAAGAGCTAACAGATAAGATAAGGTAAGGAAATCTTGAGCTTTCCAAAGCTCGAACCACACTCCTTGGAACATCGAAAGGTAATCTCCTTTCTAGTCAATCTAGTCATAGATGATGAAATAGTAGCAAATCCCTCAATGAAGCGTCTCTAATTATTGGTCAAATTAATGAAGTAATGAACCTCAGTCAGAGATGTAGGTCTATCCCAATCACGAATCACCTCTATCTTGGCTGGGTTTACAATAATACCATCCTTAGACACCACATGGCTCAGAAATGTCATTGACTCAAGTCAAAACTGACACTTCCCATACATGAGAAAAAGCAAATGATCTCTCAGAGTCTGGAGCCCGATCCTCAGATATTCCACATGCTCCTTACTACCCGTCGAATACACAAGGATGTCATCAATGAACGGAATCACAAAGGAGTCCATATAAGGTTTTAATACTTAGTTCATCAAATCCGTGAATTCGGTTGGGGAATTAGTCAACTTAAAAGACATCACTAAGAACTCATAATGACCACAACGGGTAGTAAAACCTGTCTTTGGGGCATCCTCAGTTGAAATCATCAACTGATGGTAGTCAGACCTCAAATTAATCTTAAAAAACACCACTACAACCCTGAAGCTAGTCAAACAAATCATCAATGGAAGGTATAGTGTAACAGTTCTTCACCATCACCTTATTAAGCTGCCTATAATCAATGCACATATGAATAGAACCATTTTTTACTTTATAAACAATATAGGATCTCCCCATAAGGACACACTCGGTCTATTAAAACCCTTACCTAGAAGGTCTTAAAGATGAGAATTCAATTCCTTAAGATCTGCAGAAGCCATACAATAAGGTGCCATAGAAATAGGTCGAGTGCTAGGCTCATGTTCAATAAAAAAGTAAATCTCACAGATAAGGGGAATACCAAGAAGGTCAGTAGGGAACACATCAGGTTACTCACAAACAATAGGAAAAGAGCCAAATGATGGACTTTCCATACGAGTATAAAAAATATAAGCAAGATAAGACTTGCAGCCCCATGAGATAAGTCTCTAGTGCAAGCATATGAGATAATCCCCATCGGCTCGCGACTAACCACTCTTTGCCACATGATTGGGGGTACACTGGGCATGGCTAAGGTAACAGTTTTGGCAAAATAATCTATGAACACATTAACACAACCCAAACCGATGCCTTATCGTAATGGGAAATCCCAAGTCCAACCAGGACCAAAGACCACCCCGATACCCAACAAAACCAACCAACATATACCTAGAATTGGATAAATTCCAAGCATATAACAAAATAATTTAATGCATGATCCAAGACTTTGGGATAGGTCCATAACTATGACCAACCCAAACAAGTCCAATCACCCAATATCCAACCACTAACCAAACCAAACCCATAAACTAAAACAAAGATAATAATCCAATGTATATATGTATTGATAACATAAAAAATCAATGCCCACATCCACATTTATCCATACAAAGACTCTAAACAAAACCAAAGACTACCTAGTCGGGACATGCCCCCAACCATAGCCAAGAACAAAAGTCTATGATAGACAAATATATGTAAAGTGATCCATGACATGAAATAGATGCCTTCTGAATTATGAAAGCTAACCACTTCAATCCAATATTGATTGTCCCCAAATCCAATCAATGAGTAAGAGGAGTAGTATGGCCAGTACCTGCATTGCGTGGAGATACAAGCACACAAAGATGGGTTAGCGGGTGAATACTAGCATGCACTCAGGATACGGATAAAATAATGCCACCCCTTAAAACCATATAAACCAACCATATGCATTCACAACCATTCATATATATATATATATATAACCATGTCGGGAAAAGAAATCGGGTTTAACATACATGTAAAATCATTAACTTGGGTATGTGAAGCTTAACCATCCTTGAACCATCCATGGGCTATATGGGTCTAGTGTAACCCCCTGAACGGGCCAAGATGCATGGAGTTGTATGAACCATCCTTGGGCTCCCACCTTCGCGGTTAGCTATCACACCTCACTATTATTTCCCAAATTAACCCTTTACCATCCAACATAACCATTATTCCATTTATTTTCAATCAAGGCTATTACAAGTGGTATCGTCATACCGACTATAGCTTGCACAAAATGTCCTTTGCCAACCTTATGGGATTCCTATGTACCCCATAGATTACATTATTTTTTTTAGTTGAGAGATTCCCATGTACCCCATAAGTATATCATTATTAAGCTTACTTGGGGGAGTTTTGTGGATCCCATAAGTATTCATTATTAAGATTTGATTGGGGGATTCCCGTGTACCCCACTAGGTTTTTATTACAAATCAATTTCATATCTATCAAGGCTTTACCATTTAACCACTTCAATCCATTCATACCATTTAAAACCATATAGATTATGCAGAGCCATCCAAATCTATTTAGGGTTCCATTACCAAACCATACCATGCAATAGTTCCAATAAAAGTTCAACAATAAAGTAGAAACATTCTCTTAAGAATTTTAGCAAACATATTGAAGGCATACCTTTACCAATACCAAAACCCAAGTATAAACCATAAAAATAAGGGTTAACCATGACCCATTTGTTTAAACACAACCAACAAGCACCCACATGTGCAAACCATTACCAAAAGTATGTGAAAACACAATTTAAACAAACATTTAACAAGATACATTAAAAACCTCAACGTATGTTTCCTAAACCACCAATAATAATTCATAGGTTAATGTTTAAAACACATTAAATCATTTTTTTAGTTGGAACTAACAATGAGGGAAGGAGTACATGCCTTATACAAGAAGATTTCGGAGATAAACTTAACTCTTGAGTCCTTTGAAGAACACATGTAGAAACCCTAGCCCTCAATCTTCAAGAGTGAGTTTGAGAGAGTATTTTGAAGTATTTTGATCTTCCAATGAGTGTTATGAAAAAACACCAAGGGTTATATAACGTGGGGAAATAAGGGTTTGAGGTGTTTGGACTAACCCTAGTTTAAAAACTAAAAATCAACTCCCAAGTAGGTACGACCCAAACCCTTAACTCGTATCCTAGGGTACGGGTGGTACCTTAACTCATAATCTACCCTTCACCATATTCCCCTTTACTGACCAACATACGACCACACCATCCAAAATCTACCTTAGGATATGAATGGTACCTACAAACTGTACCTTGGACATTTTAACAAGTCCATACCTAAGCCATCATACGACTTGGCATCATGCACCTCGTATCCAATCATACAACTAGTATGATGTTGAGTTGTATCTTAGATAATAACCACACCAAACATATTTCCAAAAATATGAGTAAGCCATCTCCAAATCATATCTTAGGGTATAATTGGTACCCTTGAGTCGTATCTTGCCCAGAGTGTCCAAAACTCATGAATTTTTTCAAAGGCCAAGGTTTATGGTGTTTAATTCTCCCCCACTTAGGATCATTCGTCCTTGCCTGATGCGTAACAGAGAGAACAATCATGAGATAACACATTACCACCCATAAAACTTCCTTTCACTCAAATTTAGAACATGAAGACATAAACCAAGATGAGAAGATCATCGTATATCCCAAGCACGATTTACACCCCAACACCTTCATTCCAACCTCTAACTAAGTTAGAAAACAAAGATACAAGAGAATACATTCCTTTCCTTTAACCAAGTTAGAAAACCAAGATGTGATGAAGAACACATAACTTATGCATGAGTTTCTAGAATGAACAACCAATGTAGATACTTGGACTCCATGTCGACTTCTGCATCCCAAGTGGCTTTCTCGGACTGTTGGTTCCACCATAGAACCTTTACCAAAGCTATGCCTATTGACCACAACCAACAAACATACCAACCCAAGATCCTCATCGGGGCCTCCTTAAGGAACAAAGAACCGAAGATACAAATATCACCCCACAGAAACAACCAATAAAAGACCATCCATACATTACCTCCACACAACCATATGGAATACTGGGTGAATGGAACTCATGCTAGAGAGCTAGTCCAAGTCCACTTACAACTTCCCATAGACATATCGCCACGAGACCCTGATCTAACCATACACTACTTCCATGTTCAAGCCTATTCAAGTAGGAAGGAGTTAAATTCAGCCACCAGGATCTACTCCTTACATCTATCCCAAAATACTACTCCATTCCATCACTATTATAATATGAAATCCATACGTAAAAGACATGGGAAAACCATAACAAAGCATTTATACCTAAACCCCAACATATATTTGATAGCCCAAAATCATAACACAATTATTCCATGAATACAATTCATAAATCATGCCTCTCTAAGCCTCTTACGTACCTAACACAACAACTAGTATATCTACCAATCACAATATTCAGGCCTACCGCCTATATACTCGTGGTATGATTTATCCTTCCAAAGATCTAGCACTACCTATAGCTTTCACAAAGGCTTTCACCATTAGTTCTTTCTTAACCATTTCTCATGACAACATCCTTAATTCACCTTCCAAAACCATAACTCTAGTAGTCACCCTAGTCTTTTCCCCATATAGAGTCTTCTATATTTCTCATTTCAAAACACGAATATGCTTTCCAGGCCACTACCACCCTAATCATAGGAAGGGCCATTAAGGAACCAAATTGCAAGAATTATCTATGAAATCCTTTCAAGACTTCCTAAATAAGATAGGATATTATAGGTGCTAAGTACTTCATAGCAACCACCTAGACCATAATGATGGACCATCCCGACAAAACCATACTATAACAGGATTCTTTAGGACTGGACACCAAAAGAAATACAACTGCATATACCATAGGTAATGTAATGTAAAGCCAAGGCTCATATCTAGGGAATAAGATGAATAAAAAATGCAAACCTTAGGCATAAACACTATAAGAATGCATGCATCATTAGTAGAATACCCTCTTAATTGAGATATAAGAGAATCACTAGAATATGCAACCCGACCTTCCATTAGAGTCCACTACTAAAAGAAAATTCTAGATTAATCGTCAACCTTTATCCCATTACACTTATAAGAATAATACTCCGCTCTAATGGTATCACCAAGGATGTGCACTAAGGACACTTGGTTTTCCTACACCAAAACTTTGTCCATCCAAATGCTACCTAGAGCCCAAAATTATCATACAAACTCTATGCTCTAACCTATCAAATGACTAAACCCCCAATCCATTTGTTCAATCAAAATCCCCTAACCTACACATCACCACCTTTCTTACTATTGTATTCCACAATCCATTCACCTTAACCTTTCAACACACCTCATCCAACCTACCAATTTACCTTCACTATTCTCACATTATTATTCTTGAGCTAATGTACTCTCTTTACCAAGATCAAATATTTAGGTTCAAGCCTAGTATCATTCAACCACCATTTACTACCACCAAAGTACCCATATAGAATATATATATATATATGGTCCACCCCACAACGAGGATACCCTAAAATTCCTTATTCAACCACTAACAACCTATTTATTCTTAGGGAATCTGTTCCCTTTACACTTCTTTTAACTTAACCAATCCTAAACTCAACCTCCCTATTAGAAAGACACCACGAGGGTTATCAGAAAGGACCCTAAGAAATTTATGCATCACCATTACTAAATACAAAGAATGACCTTTTAAGTTAAAACCTTTAACCCAAACCAAATGCTAGAGATACCTATTGGAGACCAATCTCTGAGTGTTAAGATATAATATAACCTTTTCCTTAATAGTTAGGGAATGAAACCATTCTCCTATTCCATAACTGAATCAGCATGGAGTCAAATGAAAACCTTAAGGATCCAACAATCTAATAATGCATAGCACTAGTATAATAAATCCATTCCCTGAATGATACAAAATCTACCATATTTGATTCAAACCAATCCACCAAGACCAGTATATACTGCATACCCCTATAGACTATTTTACAAATGGCAGAGTAATCTACTAGGGTAGAAATAGAAAGAAAAGAATCTAAAACAACTATGGGACCAAAAAATACACAACCACGAGTGGTGTCATAAAATAGAGGGGACCCCAAACCAAGAAAACCATACAAACATCATGGAAAAAAAGCTTTTAATATACCAGCGTCAACATCAGAAGATTTCTTGAACTCCCAAGGGATAGAAAGGTATTGAGATGATCTCGAAACATGTCAAAGCTAAAAGTAGTACCCCTTGGGGCAAGAGCTAGAGAAGTGGTAATCGGTGTCCTATTTGCCTAAGCGGCAATCATTATAGGATAGTCCCATTGTATGTAATCCAATTGACCATAATTAAAATAATGATTCTTCCCTAACTCATAACAACTACAGTGCGATCGGCCAAAAAATCTACAAGGAGGATAGGGTGTTACGGATTGGGAACCATGGGCCCAAAATTGGGCACCTTGTTCCCTAAAAGTAATGTCAATGTAAAAATGCTCATCTCCCAATGGCTTCTGGCAGGGAGCACTAACCATAGAAAAGATGTTAGGACCGACCCAACTTTTTCTCTTGGACTACTTACCACCATGTGTTGGCCTCCTTTTTGTACAAAAAATCAAGATCTCTTACCTTGCTTATTTCTCGACCTTTCCTTATTCTCCTCCATACTAATAAAACACGACTGGCAAGACAAATTTGTTTCTATCCGGGTCAATAGATTAATATAATGTTGAAACTTGGCATTGGTAACCTCTCCTTGAGATAACCGAGAATGAGTTCCACCTTTCAAAGTAGGTTCATTGGAGACTGGTTGGGACTCTATGGGGAAAATATTAAAACTGTGACCCTTGATTGGGTATGTGCCCCAAGAGTTGGACTAGATCCATTCATGTTATCCCCAAATAGAGCAGATGAGTCTCCATAAAATTTGGATTATTGAGAGGACATGATCAGAACGATAAACCAAAAGATGATGTGGGGAAGATTTCATGATAATAGAATCCATAGCTCGAAGATAGAACAACAAAAAAGTAGCACATTTCTATATGCCTCGTATCCTCTTGATTATTAGTATGGTGCATGACATACCCATAAGAAAGACTCTACTCCACACGGCTTTGTGGACACCCCATGACACTGAAACCTAGGCTTTGATACTAACTTGACATAACCCAAATTGGGGTCTTGTCATAATAGGCAATCCCAAGTCCAACCAACACCGAGGACCACCCCAGATACCCAACTTGACCAACCAACATATAACTATAGTCGAATGAATCTTGAATGTATAACAGAATAATGTAATGCTCTATTTAAGACTTTAGGATAGGTCCATAACCATGACCAACTAAAGCAAGTCCAATCACACAATATCTAACCACTAACCAAACCAAAACCTTAATCCAAAATAAAAATAATAATCCAATGTATATATATACAGATAACATAACCAATCCATACCCAAATCCACAGTTTTCCTTACAAAGACCCTAAACCAAACCAAAGAGTACCTAGTTTGGAAATTCCCCTAACCATAGCAAAAAAAACAAAGTCTATGAAAGATAAATATATGTAAAGTGATCCATGACATAAAATAGATGTCTTCTGAACTATGTAAGCTAACTACTTAAATCTAACATTGACTATCCCAGAATTCAATTAATGAGCAAGAGGAGTAGTAATCTCGGTCCTTACATCGCGTGGGGATACAACTCCCTAAAGATGGATTAGCGGGTGAATGCTACCATGCACTTAGAATAAGGATAAAATAATGCCACCATTTAAAACAAAGTAAACCAACCATATTCATTCACAACCATAAATACATATATATATAACTATGATGGGATAGGGAAATGGTTTAGATGCATTTAAAACCATTAAATTGGCTATGTGAGCTTAACTATCCTAGAACCAACCACTGGCTATATGGGTCCAGGATACACCATTGAGCGGGCCCTGATGCGTGTAGCCTCATGAACTATAGATAACATAGAAGTAGGGGACTCCCAGGTACCCCTTTCTCTCCATGATACATATGTACAAATGTACTTAGGGGATTCTACCGTACTTTAGAATTATCCCATTGTAATACCCCAAAAAATCTAAACCAATATTAGAGCCATGTACCAAGCTCATGCATAGTACATAATGGTTATTTTATAGTTTTATGAGTAGGTTATATTTATATTAAGGCTTTAAATAACTCCTAGCTATCAGATGAATCAAAAAATTCCTTACTGATTGAATTCTTGAGAAGGATATTGGTATAGTCAACTTCAAATGAGTATATATCTCATTATACATGGAATTTTTTAGATCAGGACCTATCAAAAGATAGATAATTGAATTATATTTACAAAAATACCAATTTTGCCTAAATCCGATATCAGAGCAAAAAGTTATTCCTATTTTACTCCAGCATGTCACCAGGAAATAGTGTGATAACATTCGTGGAAGCTTACTACATTTATGATGCCCTACCACGAAGGTCATCTTCCTAAGGCAGAATCTATCTCCTGTGTGATGACATTCGTGGTAGCTTACCATATTTGTGATGCCCTATCACGAAGGACGTTAGCCTTAGGTAGAACCCAGCTCTTATGTGACAACATTCGTGGTAGCTTACCACATTTGTGATGCCCTACCACGAAGGTCATCAACCTTAGGTAGAAACTAGCTCATAAGTGACGACATTCATGGTAGATTACCACATTTGTGATGCCCTACCACGAAGGTCATCAGCCTTAGGTAGAAACCATCAATTCCAACTCCTGTGTGACGACATTTTTGATGCCTTGTCACAAATATCGTCAGCTATGATTTTTAGCAACTGGGAATTTATTTCATAAGGGTATTTTGGTCTTTTCCATTACCTCCCATGACTTATAACCCTAAAGAGGCATAATTTTTCCCATTTTTATTCATTTAAGCATCTTAAAAACCCTTTCTTACACTCTCAACCACAAAATTAGGGTTTTCTCTCAAGATCATCTCCTTAAGTGCAAGCCTAAGGAATTTTTCAAGAAACTTCAAAAACATTAGATCTATTTCAATATTCAATCACTAAGGTATACGTAGCGTTCATCTATGGATCTAATCCGTTTATAGAGCTCAAGAACCATGTTTAAAATATTATTTTGTACATTTTTTGTGGTGATATAAGTATGTACAAGTTGACGATTGTTTCTTAAGTTTAAATGTGATGTCTAAAGGTGTTTTCATAGAATATCTATGTTTTTTATTTGAAAACCATAAACTTTAGGTGTTTTAATATGTTGCAAGTATGATACTCACCTATTCCTTAAAGAATGCATGCAAGGTGATTGATAAAATGCTTAGGATGCTAGAAATTCATGTTTGTATGGTTCTATGATGTCTAAATGACAAGTCCATGTTAGCTATATACTTCAATATGAATACCATGCTTTTTATGTGTTGCTATTGTGGTGGTATGAAACATGTAAGATAATAGAGATATATAATATGTACACGAAATATATCTATGCATTCCGTACAATGTTTAAGATGTTGAATAACTATATGAAATATGATATCCCCTAATTATGATATTATGAATTGGGGACTCAAATCTTGTGATCAAGTCATGTCATGTGTTTCAGTTTTCTTCTATCAAGTCTTAGGGGTATTCTTACGCGAAAAACATAGTTGTGTGCCTAGAGCCATGTCATTTTGTCTTGATAATCTTAGTAAAGCTATAATATACAGAACTCAGTCAGTCATGTGACTCAGGAAAACCTCAGAAATCTCATGATCTCAGTTAACTCTCAGATAATAGTACTGCTCCATCAGTCAATGGAATTTAGTTTATCTACCCATGTAAAGTCAGTTGAATCATGTTTAGTCTCTTCCGATAGGAGTAGAAGTTAGCACCGAGTGAACCCAAGGATGGGGACTCACCTACCAGTTTTACAGTGTGATTCTTAGCAGTCATCCTTGTGTTCCAGAACTACGTAGCCAGTGTAGGTTGAGACATCTTAGCCTGTCAGATTAGGGTTGATAAGGTGGCTTAACCTATTAGTTTAGGATCCCACCATTCTCACTTTGAGTACCTTTCAAATAAGGGTCACTCACAACTGTCCTTACTAGTGGCGCGGTATGGATACCCCTTCAGTCAGGGCAGTGCTTGGACCCCAACTTAGTCGTAATGGTATACATGGGGTATGTCGGTTAAAGAACTACCTCCCACAGTTTCAGTATCAGTCTTAGTTAAAGAACTCAGATAGTTCTTCAGATATTACTATATCAGGACTATTAGATATAGTCAAATTCAGTTATAGCATGGGACTTAGGGAGTTCTACCAAATTTAGGATTATCAGACACAGTCGCTCATGTTATTAGAACTACATTTCCAGTCATGTATTAGCATACAGATTTAGCTACCACGTACTCACGATCTCAGTTATCATGTGTGTATGTTTGTTCTCTTACGTTCATATCAGTCAATGAATTAGCATTATTCCTACATGTAAACCCTTTGAATTAGCCTACCTCACTTGTATACTCAGTACTCTAGTTTTACTGATGCATTTGCACTATGGTTCTTTCTTTTCATAATACACCATAGGTTCAGAGACACAAGCTTCAGACCAGCAGTAGCAGTAGCAGTAGCATTTCCATTCATAGAGATTCAATGAGTCCTCTTCTTTCAAGGACCATATTATTTGATTTATTCATTGTTATTTTAGCCAGTTATCAATTGACGGAGTTAGTTGGAGTCATGTTCCTTCAACTCCTTATTCAGACAGTACTTAGAGGCTTTCACATTCAATATTCAGACATGTTTAGATTTGATTAAGTTTTCAACTATTTTGGGTATCTTTCACCCATATGGATTTTATGTTTTGACATATTCTTTATTCAGTTGAACCTTATGGCCTACATGTTCATGTTTTCTGCATTATTAAGTTATATATTCTGTGCACAGGTACAGATATCAGTCATAGGTTATATTGTGGTCCCTCAAGGTCATTAGCACCATGTAGCATTCCAATTTAGAAAATTGAGGCATTACAAACTTAGTATCAGAGCCTAAGGTTTAATAGAGTCCTAGAAAGTCTGAAAGCCATACTAGTAGAGTCTTGTACATGGGTGTATTGTGCACCACATTTATGTACAGAAGTCTATGAGATGTTTTAGGAACAGTTCCCTTTCTTCAGTATTCATGTCGTACTAGTAAGCATAATTTCAAGTCAGTCTCTCAGTCTAATCCGCTCTTCTCTTATTTCAGAAACATGCCTCCAAAGAGAAGAAATCAGTCAGCTCCTCAGCCTAAAGATCATTTGGGTAAACATATTTCTCATGCAGAGTTTAGGACCGCATTTACCGTGTTTGCTCAGTCTGTAGCTATCCAAAATAAATGACCAACAGTCATTCCGGCTAACCCAGTGGCCAATTCAGTAGTAGCTAGGATTCAGGACTTCTCCTGAATGAACCCTCCATCCTTGTTTGGGTCTAAGCCAGATGAGGATCCTCACAAATTTATTGTCCAAGTCTAGAAGATCATTGATATCATGGGAGTCACTTCTTCTTAGAGTGCCAAGTTAGCTGCATTCCAATTTCAGGATGTCGCTCACACTTGGTACAAGTAGTGGTTAGTGGAAAGGTTAGAGGATGCAGGTCCTGTTGAGTGGGAAGAATTTGTAACGAATTTCTTAGATAGATTCTTTCCTTAAGAGCTGAGAGAGGCCAAAGTTCTTGAGTTCATCAATCTCAGGTAGGTAAATATGACAGTTAGAGAGTATTCTTTTAGATTTACTCAGCTAGCCAGATATGCCCCTCATGTGGTTGCAGACAACAGGGCTAAGATGAGCAAGTTCATGTCAGGGGTGAATGATAACATGGTAAATAAGTATTGGTATGTGATGCTGAATAGTGATATGACTTTAGCCAAGCTCATGACCCACGCTCAACAAATAGTGGAGCAGAAGGTTAAGACTATGAATAGGCAGACCAAGAGAGTAAGAACAGGCAGTTTCAGTTTTGCTCAGTCTAAATCAAAAGGAGGAAATCATTTGTAGTTTTATCCCAAGTCAGTATTTCCAACCCCTTCCTCTGCTAGTGCCCCAGTGACGAAGTTCAAGGACGGCAAAAGAGACAAAGCACCAGGCTCTAAATCTCAGGGCATTATTAGCAGTGCCCGAACAAACTCCCTTTGTCAGACTTGTGGTAAGAACCACAAGGGTATTTGTAGAGCCGATAGTGAAGTCTGTTTTGGTTGTGGTAAGCCAGGCCATAGGATTAGGGAGTGTCCTCATCCAGGCCCTCAGGGTTAGCAGAATCGTTCCACAGCCCAGTCCTATCGCTCGAACTAGTAGGGTACCACTTCCAGTGCTATTAGTGGGCAACGCCCAAATAGACTATATTCTCTTCAGACCTAATAAGATTAGGAAAATTCTCCTGATGTTGTTACTGGTACGTTACAGATTTTCCATGTTCATGTTTATGCTTTGCTAGACCCAAGTGCATCCTTGTCTTTTATTACTCCATACATAGTAGGCTATTTTGGAATCAGTCCCAAAATTTTATTAGAGTCCTTTTTAGTATCTACCACAGTGGGTAAAACCATCATAGCTAGATGGGTATATACGAACTGCCCGATTATGATATTTCTAAAATCCACATCAGTAGATTTAGTCGAGTTAGAGATGACTGATTTTGATATCATTCTCGACATAGATTGGCTTTATTTTGGCTATGCCATAGTCGACTACAGAAACAAGATAGCTCAGTTTCAGTTCTTGAATGAGCCCATCCTAGAGTGGAAGGGTAGCACTTCATCTTTTAGGGGTCAGCTTATTTCCTACCTTCGGGCAAGGAAAATGATTTCTAAGGGGTGTGTGTATCATCTCGTACATGTTAAGGATTCTAGTTATGAATCTCGCAGTCTCGAATCAGTCCCAGTGGTTAATGAATATTCCGACATCTTTCCTAAAGATCTTCCAGGCATTCCTCCGGAAAAGGAAATACACTTTGGCATAGACCTTCTCCCAGATACTCAGCCTATTTTTATTTTGCCATACAGAATGGCAACAACAGAACTCAAGGAACTGAAAGATCAGTTGAAGGATCTCCTAGACAAGGGATTCATCAGGCCCAGTGTATCCCCATGGGGTGTCCAGTCTTATTCATGCCTAAGAAAGATAGTTCTCTCAGAATGTGTATTGATTACCGTCAACTCAACAAAGTCACGGTCAAGAATAGGTATCCGCTCCCTAGGATAGACAACTTATTTGAGAAAATTTAGGGTGCCAGTTATTTCTCCAAGATAGACCACAGATCAGTCTATCATCAGCTTAGAGTTAGAGAATGTGACATTCCAAAGACAATTTTTCATACTCGGTATGGTCACTTTGAATTTCTAGTCATGTCCTTTGGTCTTACCAATGCCCCTGCAGCTTTCATGGACTTGATGAACCAGGTGTTCAATAAGTACTTGGACATATTCTTCATACTATTTATAGATGATAATCTGGTTTATTCTCGCACAGAGCGTGTTCAGACCATCTCATAATTGTTCTTCAGACTCTCAGGGATCACCATTTGTTCGCTAAGTTCAGTAAGTGCAAATTTTGGCTAAGATCAGTAGCATTCCTTTGCCACATTATTTTTGATGAAGGCATTAGAGTAGATCCTCAGAAAACTGAATAGGTAAGAAACTGGCCTCGCCCTGTCTCTCCATCAGATATCAGGAGTTTCTTAGGTTTGGCTGGCTATTACCGACGGTTTGTCAAGAGATTTTATTCTATTACATCTCATATGTCTAGATTGACATAGAAGAAGGTCAAGTTTCAGTAGACAGAACCTTGTAAGAAGAGTTTTTAGGAGTTGAAGACTCAACTCACCTCAACTCCAGTTTTAGCACTTCCTGACAGTTCTGATGGATTCGTAGTATATTGTGATGCATCAAGAATAGTTTTAGGTTGTGTTCTCATACAGCATGGTAGAGTTATATCCTATGCCTCCAGACAGTTAAATCCCCATGAGAAGAATTATCCTACTAATGACCTTGAGTTAGCAGCAGTTGTCTTTGTCTTAAAGATTTGGAGGCATTATCTATACAGTGTTCATGTAGAAGTCTTCACAGATCATAAGATCCTTCAGTATGTCTTTTCCCAGAAAGATCTCAATCTTTGTTAGAGAAGATGGTTAGAGCTCTTGAAGTATTATGACATGAGTATCCTTTATCATCTGGGCAAGGCCAATGTAGTGGCCACTGCACTCAGTAGACTGTCCATGGGTAGTGTTTCCCATGTTGAGGATAGTAAGAAGAAATTACCTCAGGAGATTCATCATCTTTCCAGACTAGGTGTTCGCTTAGTCGACTCTTCAGAGGGTGGTGTATATATTCAGAGTAGTTCAGAGTCATCTCTAGTTTCTGAGGTGAAAGAGAAGCAAGACAGGGATCCTATCCTTGTCAAGCTAAAAGAGTCAGTTCAGAGTTAGAAAGTAGAGGTTTTCTCCCGAGGGGAAGATGGTGTTCTTCGTTGTTAGGGTCATTTGTGTGTTCCTGGTGTAGATGACTTGAGGTAGTGAATTCTTGTAGAAGCGCATGGTGCATGATACTCTATTCATATAGGGGCCACTAAGATGTACCACGACTTATGGGAGATCTATTAGTGGAGTGGGATAAAGAGGAATGTTGCAGAGTTTGTGGCTAAGTGCTCTACATATCAGCAGGTTAAGATAGAGCATCAGAAACCTAGTGGTTCCTTGTAGGAGTTTACTATTCCTACTTTGAAGAGAGAAGAAGTGAACATGGACTTCGTGATGGGTTTTCCTAGAAAACGTCATCAACATGATTCAGTTTAGGTCATTGTAGATAGAATGACTAAGTCATCTCATTTCCTTCCAGTTCGCACCTCTTACTCAGCCAAGGATTATGCCAAACTCTATATCAGGGACTTGGTCAGATTACACAGTGTTCCACTATCTATCATCTCAGACAGAGGTACCCAGTTTACCTCTTACTTCTGGAAAGTGTTCCAAAAGGGTCTTGGTACTCAAGTTCATATCAGTACAACATTTCATCCTTAGATAGATGGTTAAGCAGAAAGGACAATTCAGATCTAGAAGATATGCTAAGGGAGTGTGCAATTGATTACAGGGGAAATTGGGATGACCACTTGCCTTTGACTAAGTTCGCATACAACAACAACTATCACTCTAGTATTTAGATGGCTCCATTCGAAACACTTTATGGTAGGAGATGTAGGTTTCCAATTGGTTGGTTCGAAGTTAGTGAGAGCAAAGTCATAGGGCCTGACTTAGTATTCGATGCCTTAGAGAAAGTTCAGTTGATTAGAGAAAGACTCCAGGCTGCTAAGAGCCGGCAGAAGTCTTATGCGAATGTTCGTAGAAAGTATCTCGAATTCAAGGTTGATGACTATGTCTATCTCATGATCTCTCCCATGAAGGGAGTGAAGAGATTTGAAAATAAGGGAAAGTTCATTCCCTGATATGTCGGTCACTTTAGGATTCTCAGTCGCTTCTATATGGTAGCCTATGAGCTCGAATTTCCTTCAGATCTAGCCTCAGTTCATCCAGTCTTCCTTGTCTCTTTGCTCAAGAAATGCATAGGTGACCCAGCAGTTGTAGTCCCTATTCAGAGCATTGGCATTCAGAATAGCCTCTCTTATAAAGATATTCCAATCGAAATCCTCGACTATCAGACTCATAGGGTGAGGAACAAAGAAGTCCCTCTAGTCAAGGTTCTTTGGCGGAATCAGTCCATGGAGGGAGCTACTTGGGAAGCCGAAGCAAACATGCGAACCAAGTGCCCTCATCCTTTCTCTGCTAATTTAGACTTAGCTCAAGATAACCATTTTCCTTAAGATTATTCAGTTACATGTTCAAAATTCCAGTATAAAATTGGTATCAAGTATCAGTGCATAGTTTATCATGCATTCATGAGTTCAGCTTATTAGACATGCATCAGATATGCATATTCAGTTAGGCTATATTCATTTTAGAATTCAATTCAGTTCTAAATCATGTGTCAGTTGAGAATGATCAGTGTATGTGTCATTTATCTTTTCTCCCCTCTCAAGCAGTCATCATTCGAGGATGAATGTTTCCAAGGGGGAGATATTGTAATACCCCAAAAAATCCAAACCAATATTAGAGCGATATACCAATATCATGCATATTACATCATGGTTATTTTATAGTTTTGTCAGTACGTTAGATATATATATTAAGGCTTTAAATAACTCCCATATATCAGACGAATCAAAACATTCCTTACCGATTGAATTCTTGAGAAGGATATTGGTATAGTCAACTTCAAATGAGCATATCTCTCATTATATTTGGAATTTTTTAGATCATGACCTATCAACATATAGATAATTTAATTAGATTTCCAACTATATCAATTTCTCCTAAATATGATATCGGAGAAAAGAGTTATTCCTATTTTACACTAGCATGTCAGGCTAGAAACAGTGTGATGACATTCGTGGTAGCTTACCACATTTGTGACCCCCTAACACGAAGTTCGTCAGCCTTAGGTAGAAACCAGCTCCTAAGTGATGAGATTAGTGCTAGATTACCACATTTGTGATGCCCTATCATGAAGGTCATCATCCTTAGGCAAAATCCAGCTCCTGTGTGACGACATTAGTGGTAGCTTACCACATTTGTGATGCCCTACCACGAAGGTCGTCAGCCTTAGGCAGAAACCAGCTCCTAAGTGAAGAAATTTGTTGTAGCTTACCACATTTGTGACGCCCTACCACGAAGGTGATCAGAATTAGGTAGAAACCATCAATTCCAGCTCCTGTGTGACGACATTTTTGACGGCTTATCACATTTTTTGCGCCTTATCACAAATGTCGTGAGCTATGATTTTCAGCAACTGGGAATTTATTTCATGAGGGTATTTTGGTCTTTTCCTTCACCTTCCATGACTTATAACCCTAAAGAGGCATAATTTTTCCCATTTTTCTTCAGTTAAGCATCTTAAAAACCCTATCTTACACTCTCAACCACAAGATTAGGGTTTTCTCTCAAGATCATCTCCTTAAGATAAAGCCTAAGGAATTCTTCAAGAACCTTCAGAAATATTAGATCTCTTTCAAGATTCAATCACTAAGGTATGTTTAGTGTTCATCTATGGATCCAATCCTTTCATAGGGCTCAAAAACCATGTTTTAAATATTATTTTTTAAACTTTTTGTGGTGATATGAGTATGTACATATTGATGATTGTTGTTTAAGTTTCAATGTGATGTATAAAGGTGTTCTCATGGAATATATATGTTTGTTAATTGAAAACCATGAACTTTAGGTGGTTTAATATGGTGCAAGTATGAAACGCACCTATTCCTTAAAGAATCCATGCAAGGTGTTTGATAAAATGATTAGGATGCTAGAAATTCCATGCTTTTCATGTGTTGCTATTGTGGTGGTATGAAGCATCTAAGATAATGGAGATATACAATATGTACACAAAATATATCCATACATTCCATACAATGTTTAAGATATTGAATAACTATATGAAGTATGATATCCCCTACTTATGATATTATGAATTGTGGACTCAAATCTTGTGATCAAGTCATGTGTATCAGTTTCCTTCTATTGAGTCCTAGGGGTATTCGTACTTGAAAAACATAGTTGTGTACCTAGAGCGATGTCATGTTGTCATGATAATATCAGTCAAGCTATAATCTATAGAACTCAGTCAGTCATGTGACTCAGGAAAACCTCAGAAATCTCATGATCTCAGTTAACTCTCAGATAATAGTACTACTCCGTCATTCATTGGAAGTCAGTTGACTCATGTTTAGTCTCTTCATATTGGAGTAGAAGTTAGCATCAAGTGAACCCAAGGATAGGGTCTCACCTACCATTTTTAGGGTGTGATTCTTAGCAGTCATCCTTGTGTTCCAGAACTATGTAGCCAGCGTAGGTTGAGACATATTAGCCTATCAGATTAGGGTTAATGAGGTGGCTTAACCTATCAGTTTAGGGTCCCACCATTCTCACTTTGAGTACCTTCCAGATAAGGGTCACTCACAATTATCCTTACCAATGGCGCAGTATTGACACCCTTCCAGTCGGGGCAGAGATTGGACCCCAGCTTAGCTGTAATGGTATACATGGGGCATGTCAGTTAAACAACTACCTCCCACAATTTCAGTATCAATATCAATAAAAGAACTCAGACATTTCTTCAGATATCAGTATACCAGGACTGTTAGATACAGTTAAATTCAATTATAGTAAGGGACTCAGAGAGTTCTACCAGATTTAGGACTATCAGACACAGTGCCTCATATTATCAGAATTACATTTCCAGTCATGTATTAGCATACATATTTAGTTGCCACGTACTCACGATCTCAGTTACTATGTATGCATGTTTGTACTCTTACGTTCATATCAGTCAGTCAATTAGCATTATTCCTGTATGTAAACCCTTTACATTAGCCTACCTCACTCGTATACTCAGTACTCTAGTTGTACAGACGCATTTCCACTATGGTTCTTTCTTTTTATGTTACCCTATAGGTTCAGAGACACGAACTTCAGACCAACAGTAGAAGTAGCATTTCTAGTCGTAGAGATTCAGTGAGTCCTCTTCATTCGAGGACAATATGATTAGATTTATTCATTATTATTTTAGCCAGCTATCAGTTTACGGAGTTATTTAGAGACATGTTCCTTCAACTCCTTATTCAGATAGTACCTAGGGGCTTTCAAATTTAGTATTTAAACTGATGTTCAGATTTGATTTAGTTTTTAGCTGTTTTGGGTATCTTTCACCCATATGGATTTTATGTTTTGACAGATTCTTTATTAAGTTGAACCTTATGGCCTACATGAGCATGTTTTCCGCATTATTACGTTATATATGCAATGTACAGGTATAGATATCAGTCATGGGTTAGCTTGTGGTCCCTTAGGGTCATGAGCACCGTATAGTATTCCTATTCAGAAAATCGAGGCGTTACACATATATAAGGTCGTCGTAACCTATCCTCATGTTGGCAAACATCAGTTTCTAGTGTTTGTCCCTTGGACTCCCACCTTCACGGTCAGCTATCACACTCTGCCATTATTATCTAATTAAAACCTTTACCATCCAACCAAACCATTATTCCATTTATTTTCAAATACAGCTATTTAAAGTGGTATCATCAAATCGACTATAGCTTGCAAGAAATGTCCTTAGCCAACCTTAGGGTATTCCCATGTACCCTATAGGTTACATTATTTAGTTTTTTGGGGGATTCTTATGTACCCTACAAGTACATCATTATTATTCTTACTTGGGGGATTCCCATATACCCCACAAATATTCATTATTAAGCTTTACTTGGGGGATTCCCATGAACCAAACAAGACATTAAACATTTTGAACCAATTCCATCATTTTATTCACTTGGGGGATTCCCGTGTACCCCGCAAGGTTTTCGTTCAAAATCAATTTCGTAGCCATCAAGGCTTTAACATTTAACCACACCAAACCATTGATACCATTAAAACCTTTTAGACCTTGCAGAACCATCCAACTTCATTTAGGGTTCCATTACCAAACCATGCCATGCAATAGTTCCAATGAGAGTTCAACAATAAAGTCAAAAAATTCTCTTAGGAATTTTGTCAAACATGTTGAGGGCATATATTTACCAAGACCAAAACCCAAGCATAAACTCTCAAAAAAGGTTTACCCCCAACCCATTTGTTAAACCACAACCAATAAGCACCTATATGTGTAAACCATCACCTAAAACATGTGAAAACACAATTTAAACCAACAATCAACAATATGCATCAAAATCCTCAACATATGTTTCCTAAACCACCATTTATAATTCATAAGTCAATGTTTAAAACATGATAAATCATGCCTTTAGTTTGATATAACAATGAGGGAAGGAGTACATGCCTTATACAAGAAGATTTTAGAGAGAAACTTGACTCTTGAGCCCTTTGAAGAATGCTTGTAGTAACCCTAGCCTCAATATTCAAGAGTGAGTTTGAGAAAGTATTTTGAAGTGTTCTGATCTCCCAAAGAGGGTTATGAGAGACCACCAAGGGTTATATAACATTGATACATAAGGATTTGAGGTAGTAAATATTTGTACTACCTCAACTTAAAAGTTTAAAATCGACTCCTAGGTAGGTACGACCTAACCCCCTAACTCATATCCTATGGTATGAGTGGTACCCTAACTCATACACTGTCCTTCACCATGGTCCCCTATACTGACCAAGATATGACCATACCACCCCAAATCATACCTTAGGGTGCTGATGGTACCCATAAATAGTACCTTGGATTGTTTTAACAAGTTCACACCTAAGGCATCATATGACTTGGCAACATACACCTCGTATCCAATCATATGACTAGTATGATGTTGTGTCATTTCTTGGGAAGTAACCAACCCAAAACTACTACCCAACATATGAGTGAGCCATCCTCAAATCATATCTTAGGGTACGATTGGTACCCTTGAGTCATACCTTGGCCAGAGTGTCCAAAACTCATGATTTTTTGCAAGGGCCAAGGTTTAGGATATTTTACACATGATAGTGGGATAACCTTTCCATGCCCAAAATCATATCAAAATCTAGCATATCCAAAATAATAAGATCAGAACAAGTATTAACATCACTAACTATCACAAGACAAGATGTTAATACTCGATCAATTACTAAAAAATCACATACGGGAGTAGATACACACAAAGGCATAGATAATAAATCACTAGTTAACTCTAATTGTGGTGTATAATAAGAAGATATATAAGAATAAGTGAGTATCAAATAAAGTAAAGCAAGAGCAGCCAACTTGCGGCACACAAAAATCATACCTGTAACTATAGAATCTGAAGTCTCAACCTCGGGTCTAGCAGGTACTACATATAATTAAACATGCTCGCCACCTAGATAGGCACCTCAATGACCTTTTATCTTACTTTCCTGAGAACCTTCTCGAGCACCCTGATAACCACCCCTACGACCATGACAACCACCATTACCTAATGGATGAACTTCTCTAGTAGGGGAAACACCTAAGATAAAACAACTATACCTCCATGACTAAGGCAATCCCATAAATAGTACCAAGAATTCCATAAGTAAAACAAAAGACTTGTGCAGAACTAGAACCAACTAATCTAGTTTACCTAGAATATCTACCACATCTAGAATTACCCAAGGTGAACCTCTAGAAGACTGGTCACCGCCCTTGGCTAGGCAACCACTAGTAGCAGACTGACCTCTGTTAGTAATCTAAAAAGTTGGCTGAATTAGTCAACTAGGCTGACACTAAGACCGAAAATATGGATGCGGAAAATACCCAACATTAGAACCACCACCTCTGAATCGAGAACCATTACAACTCCAACTATATCTGTCCTAAAATTAGGCCTCTCATTATGACCCCCATAACTCTCACAGTGCATCTTCTTTATCATACTACCATGATCTAAAACTTTTGTAAAAGTCCTAGCCACAACAACTAAACTCTGAGTATCCATACGAATGGATAGTCTCAACCCTCTTACAAAGAAATAAACTCTATCATACTTAGTCTCAAAAAAAAAGTCACGTGCCTAGTCAACCCATAAAAATGGGCCATATACTCAGTAACTATCATGGAACCCTACTCTAATTTGGAGAAATGATCGTTCAATTTATCTCTAAGGCTATGCGACATATACTTCTCCAAGAACATCTCAGAGAACTAAGTCTGAGACATAGGAGAAGATCTAGTTTGTCTATAATCCATATAACCTCTCCATAAATGAAGAGTAGACAAATCCAACTGAAATGTGGTGTAATCTACACCACAAATCTCAATAAGGACTAAATAATGAAGCCTATACTCACAAACAATAAGAAACTCATATGCATCCTCGCTGGAGGACTAGAAAACCTAGGTAGATCCAACCTCAAGAATCTACCCAATATCTTCTGCTCCTCAGAAGACATAGCAGGTTGGGTTATAACTTGCTGAGAAGATACCAGCTAACCAACTACTGGTGCAGAGGAAACTTTAACTCTAGAAGCTGCAGCTGCAACCCCGCCTTAGTGTCACTAATCAGTAGACCGTGCATTATCAGATGACACTAGACCAGAACAAAAGGTCTACAAAGCCTAAAATTGATATTTCGAAGATGCTGTAGCAGTCAAAATTTACATATGATATTGTTATACAAATTTTTTTTCTCGATGGCCATTTGGAACTAGAGAAGACTTCTAAACAGGGAATTGACTCTAAAAAATAAATAAACTATCTGGTAATCGATCTATCATTTCCAGAAAGTCATAAATGACTTAGGCAGCTATGGAAAAATACTAATGGTAAAAATAAGCAAAAATATAGAAAGTGACCTGAAGGGTCATTGTATTTTATGAATAAGGTTTTGTCTAGAATTATTCATGACAATAAAAAGTAATTCTTCCTATTATAATTTATGCTAATTTGTCAAGTAATATGAAAGGGAGAAGAACTATTAAAATATCCTAATTACTTAGGAATTGGTAATAAACATGGGGTCGAGGGGTAAACAAACAATTGTAGCAATAAAGACTACAATGGCCAAAGCTTATGATAGAGTCTGATGGTTCTTCTTAAAGAAAGTTTTAAGAAAATGGGGTTCCTAATAACTTTGTTGATATTGTTTCGAGGTTAGTATCTAATAAGTAGTATTTTAGTATTACTCTATGGTCAATCCTATAGACTTTTCATTCTATAAAAGGTATTAAATAGGGTGATCCTCTTTCTCCTACTCTATTTATTCTTTCAACTGAAGTTATGTCAATATCTCTTAACTATTTGTTTGATGGTTCACAATATGTTGGATATGATTTGCCTAAGTGTAGTAGGAATCTTAATCACCTGGTATATGCTTATGATACTATTATCTTTGCTTTCTCTAACAAATGCTCTTGAAAAGATATTATAGACATTTTATCAGAATATGAAAAAGAATCTGAAAAAAGTGAATAAAGAGAAAAATTTCTTCTATCAATATTAAAATATTGTTCCAAGGATATCACATGAGGTTGAATAAATTACAGGGATGACAAGGGGCTGATTTTTTATGATATATCTAGGTTGTACTATTACTCATATCATAAAAAGAAATAAAATAATTTTGAGCTGATTAATAAAGTTAAAGGGAAGATAAAGGCTTAGAATTAATAAAATATTGTAATATGGAGGTACGAAAGTTCTCATATCAAGTGTTTTGCAAAGTATACTCGTTTATATGTTATTTTCTATCATACAATGTATATCTATTATTAAGGAGATACATAGAATATTTGCAAATTTTTTGGAGCAATAAGGTACTATAGAGAAGCAAATAATTGTCTACTACAGTTTGTTCCTAAAGAGAAAGAAGGACTAGGCTTTAGATCTTTGATGTTTCAAAGACTATGTTTGATAAGTCGTGGTGGAGATTAGGATAAAAATAACTTGTGGTCCAATTATATGTGAACAAGTACTATAAAAAACAAATCCCAACTCTAATACAATGGAGAAGTTGCTCACAGATGTGGAAGAACATGCTTGAAAATAGAAACACTATGGAGAGACATTTGCGATGGGAACATAGAGGTGGCACATCTATAATCTGATATGATAATTTGACAAATTTTGGTCCTTTGTTTCAACACCAATGAGAAATACATACTCTTCATCCATTGAGTAATATAGAGATATTTTTATTATAAGAAGAATGATAATTTGATGCAATGCAAGGGATTATTCTATAAAATATGATTGAATATGTTAAAAATAACCAAAAATAGGTGAAACAATCTATTCAAGAATATTAAACGTGGTGGACAAAGGCAAGTATAAGAAATTTTAATGTGAAAAAGTCACAAAATTTGACAAGATATAGAGAATATATTAGGGTAGATTTGAGGTGCTTATGAGTGAAAGGATTGCCTTTCAAATTTTCTTTTCATGGATAGTGAATTTGGCATGGTAGGATTTCCGTAATAGCCTTAATGAATTCTTGGAACCCTGATATTTCTCAAAATTATTGATGTTTTTCAACCCTTAATGTTAAAGAAATTGAGAATTGTTTCTTAAAAGGGAAAGGATACTAACATAAAAACTCCTTACTATGGAGTAATAAGCATCATAGTTCCTTTGGTTCACATAAAGAAAACTATTCAAAACTGGTGGTCAATAGAAGCTAATACTAGGCTGAAGGTTTATTTTAAGATACTCTTGTTATCATTTTTTGGTTCCACTAGAAGAGAAGAACCACTAATATTGATGGAGGAAACTATTATTTTGGGAAACAAATGACACTATAATCAATTTTGGCAATGTAATGACCCATTCCATCATTACTAAGAATATCAGCGGTAAAGGCATAAGAACGCCATTCATCATAGGTTATAGGATTAATTTCTTAGTAGGAAAGTGAATTATACATAAATTAATGTCATACCATAATCTTATCACAAAGTTAAGTTTGAATTGTTCTTACTAATTGAGTTTTGAACTAAGTTTAACTAGGATCAATTTCAAATGTGCACTATTCCTAGAATATAAAGCGTTATGGCTCCTAATACTAATTAAATAAAATATCTTTGAGTATACTTTCCAAATCCTCCAACCATTCATTAATCCACTACTAAAGTAAAATGTTATGACCATTTTATTAAAGACTATCATGCTGAAAAAAACTGCCATCACTACAACAACAATTTGCCTCTGAAGCAATGAACACTACAGTGACAAATAGGCAATACATAAGTTGGTTTATGACTGGTTTTGGATTCTTGACTTAGGAATTTAATTCTCCCATGGGGGTAATTTTCTATGTTCTTGGGTTGAAATTCTTTCTTAAGGTAATTTGTTCTATTAACTTTTTCATCTTATAGTCCAATAATATTTCAGAATCATTAAAGCGGTCTATAATGGTGAAATTTTTGGGGATTAGAATTCTAAGCTCATGATATTTTGGAGAAAACCTATAGGTTGGGGTAATATCACCTAAAACTACTTCTTGATTATTAACTAATTATTCCTAGCGTGAATTAGTGTTTCTAAAATTTGAAATTGATGGTTGGGGATGTTGAAGTCAGTAAAAATAGAATCTTTATCTTTGAGAGTCAACTAATGGAGATGGGTTGAGTATTATAGAACTACTTAATCTTTAATTAATCCTTGAGTAGTGATTTAGACTATACATATGGATATAATTGGTGGGTTAAATTCTCAAAGTGATTATTCGAAGAATAATTGATTAATTACTCCTATAACTATTTGATCTCTATATAATTGGACTAATGGAAGCATGAACAAAAGGAAAGAGCAACCTTGGTGTTGTTTTCTTGTTCCAAGATCTTCGGTCAAGGTAGTTTATGGTTTAATGTGCACCAATATTTTAGTTAGTTACATGTAGTAATTATAGATGACAAAAGATTTCATATCTAGGGCTAAAGACACATAGTGTTACCGAGTTTTATATAGATCCCTTGATGGGTTTTTGAATTTGTATGACTTATTTAATGATCTACAGGTTTGATATGTTAATCTAGGATAACAATAGAGGTATTAGGTGAACTTATAATCTGTAAAAATAGTATTTAATACCTTAAAAAGAGTGAATTTGATATTATGTAGGTTTAGAATATGGGATATTATTGTTGAAGGATAGTTATAAAAATTTATCAAGATAAAAGGATATGATGTCATAACTTAAGAATCCAAAGTCTAGTTTGCCCAAGATCTATGAAGTTAGATGTGTAAAGGTGAATAACTCTAGCTAAAATTGTAACTTGAATAGAGTTAAGGTTTTGAATAATTGGCTAATATAATAGTATCTTGAACATGGTAATAACTTTAATGGGGGAAGGAGGGGGTTATTTGGTAGTAACTGAATTTACTGGTTTCAATATGAATAAAATGGGGTCATATTGGTGAATGGAGTAAGATGTTAAATTACAGTGCAGGTATTAATCTTGGTAGAATGTGCACTCCTAAAAAGGATTCTTGATTAATTGGCCATCGAGCATACTTATCATTCATATATTATTGGAAATTTGTTGGTTTCCTAGAATGATGAACTTGTTAATTATTGAATGTACGTTTGTAAATTGTTAACCTTTAATTAAATAGGTAAAAAGGACCTTATTGATATACAAGTGTCATTGATTTATCTCATTATGTGTATTACTTGTTTATGGTATTGTTGGTGGTTGTGTGATTATTTTATAACCTTGTTTTTTCTTGAAAGTAAATTCCATTTTAATTATCTTCAGGATATTCCCAGTAAAGGCATGAAAATTATTTATATAGACAAAATTGGTACTCCTCACTTGTGAATACGAGTTATAGATTGGAAAGGTTATTCTAGATCTACTCACATCATTTGGATTAATATACATAATACTCTTAAGTCTAATATGGACTAGCTGATGGTTTCCTGATCTATTACAATGATATATGAAGAAATTTCATTTAGATTTTTTATTCGACACCTGGTGAGATATTTAAGGTTCCCAAGTGAAATACATTCAAGATTTGTTGTGAAGAACTGTTCAAATAATGTCCTCATACTAACATACATTGTATCAGTTAAAACATAAATATTAACTCCAAAATTAGAAGTTTACTAACAATATTTTGATGTGAGGTAGTGGTATCGATCTCTTTAAGAGATTCAACACATTAATATTTAAAGGGTAGAAGTATACATCAATTTTTGGAATTAATCAACGAGGAAGATGAAAATCAACTACTAGTTTGATGCCTACAGTGATTGCTAACAATCAAAGGCTCTTAGATCTGGACTTTAAATGAGATTCTGACCTCAAATTCTAAGTGTTTGAGCTGCTAGAACCCAAATTTAGGTGTTTATATCACATATACTAGATCTCGATGGAGTTTTGTTTTGGTCTGGAAGTTGCCTTCTTGACATTGATCTTATCTCCTAAGCTATCTCAACTCTTCATCACTAGAATTGTGGTGAATTTCAAATTTGATTATTGATCTCGATTAAACAAAAATCACCTAAAATCCTCCAAAATCTGACATATAAAAGATTGAATTCATGTTTGAGGCTGAGTTAAACTAACTTGGGGCTAAATATGTTATGTACACATTTATTGGATTCAATAAATGCAGGTATGTTGGCCTTTTATCTAATAAACAAATCATAGTGGGTTAATATGAAAAGAATAATCCTTTATTAAGATATTTTCATGACCCAGCCCACTGGATCATACCAGAAAACTACCTACACCAACCCCAAATAAGAGAGACCTAAACAATACATCATTTAATCAATACGAACATTACTATAATATTCACTTTGTCAATTTATGTTTTCCATATGAATAACTAATCAATAGTTTCAAATATGATTACCCAATTAGCTTTATTCCATAATTAGTTTAATACATTTGATAAATTAAATAGATATGGAAACTATCTACAAGAGACTCCCCAACACCTAGCCTAAACTGGTTTAAGAGAACTAAACAAGGAGTAGTAGCATCCATGATACAACATCCATAGAGAATGAAAAGAGAAGGAGATGCAACATCCATGACACAACATCCATGCAGAATGAAGAGGGAAGGAGCTATTGCAGAGTGATCAGAGCTAAAAAACTATCAACTAACCTGCACCATGGCTAAACCCAATTGGAGGTATAGTAAGTGTATTATCAGTACAAACCACACCTACTAATAGGTATGATTAGCCAACTAGGGTTAGAAATAAATAATAATGATAAAAAATAGCAAAGAAATATGACTTAACTGTAATTCTAGTTACTGAAACACATTCATACAAGTATTACTACTTACACTTAGTCTCTCTATGAACCACCTATATCCTTATTCTTTGATAATCTTGTCTATATTAAAATATTGTTTAAGCTCATGTAATCTTATCTCAATCCTAGCAGTGATAGCTCTACAGGTTTCACACCAACATTAACTATCAGGATTGCAACAACTAAGACAATTGACGATATAAATAACTTTAAAAGAAAGACATTCCAATACATATCATGTGTACAATTATTATACATAGGGAAATATGAGTTAAACATAATTTTAGGATGTAAACTTTATTCACACTTGGATATAATGCTCAATCACATCATCACTATAAATGATCCACTCAAGGGTCCACGATATCTCATAAAACCTAGTCCGTACAAGGAACTAACATATCTCATTGATAACGCTCAAACTACAACTCTCGTAAGAGTGTAAGCGGTCTCTGTCAAATATAGAACCCAACTGGGTTGGGTGTCGAATCCCATAGGGAATACTTGGTCACTAAGTATGCAACGATTAGTAGACTTTTGGTGAAAGTTCTGCGGAAAAAGGGGGGATTTTATGCGTGAAGTAAAATTATCAAAATAGCAAAGTAAAAACAAAATGCTTAGGAAGATTTTAATCAATGAGAATTGTAAGTTAGGGTTATGTCCACCTTATGAGTTTTACGTATCTATTGGCTATGAGTTATGCGGAATTCAGACATGCATGCGCTTATAGAGTTTTGTATTCTATGGTAATACCTAGTGTCTTTCGACCATCAAGGATTATTTCACTTTAACTCTTTCGATCTTAAAGAGTATAACTAATGGTACGAATTCTCCAAGAGGTTAATCCAGTTATGGCACTAACTTTTAAACAGGGGTTGGTAGCCTTATTTCCTTGTCACTCTCTCTTTTCCAGACATGTAACTTTTCTTTCGAACAAGTTAATGCTATACTGGCGTATTCTATATGTTTGCAACCACAAAAATTCAATTAAGATGAAGAGAGTAATGATATAAGCAGCATACGTATCAAGAATTCACAAACTCATAGCAATAGATAGTATCTCATAAGGCTTCCATAACCCTAACAGAGAAGTTTAGCTACTCATAATTGTAAAGGAAAACCACGAGGATATCATCATCATACCAAAGTAATAACAATATCATGATAAGTACGTATTGGTGTCACTTGTGGCGTGAATTCCTTGCTAGTAGCATTTCTCTTGTCGTGAAAATTAAAAGTCGAATAGATGAATAATAATGTCAACAACGAATTTAAGAATAGAAGAGAATAAGAATGAATTGAACGAGAATGAATGCTGAAAAGTTCAGCAAAATAGGGTTTTTATAACATCCATATCCTATTCCTACTAAGCTACTTCATACTTGTCCTAATCCTACTAGGTTACTGCTTTCTTATCCTAATCCTACTAAGTTACTGCTGATCCCCAAGTCTTTGGAAATACTGTTTTTGCCCGGGATAAGTTTTCCATGCATCACTTTCAGTCCATAGGCTTCAAAAAGCTTCCTTCCTTCTTACGTAAAGCTTTCTTTGGCATCAAATAGTTCATAAAATGCTGAAATCCTCATCATTTATACCTGAAAACTTGCTAATCACGTTGGTTAGCTTACTTACAGGAAAAAGGACTAAAAGTGCAGGAATTATATATTTTGTCCTTAAAACATAGCTAAAATATGGGTGAATTAAGGTGCTTTAGGCGTGTAAATATGCCTATCATCACTCATCAACATAACTTAGTCCATGCAAGAAACCACCACTAATTTATAAATATAAATACACATTAATTGTACATGAGTGAAAGTATGTATAAATTATTCACAATTTCTCTTTCCTTCTCAGCTTATCCACAACATTATATCCATACTAAAGTGGTACCCAATCCATTATAACTAACATATCTTACAATACTAGTGTGGTACTCAATCCATCTTAACCATTACATCATATTCGTACTGACATAGTCCCCTATCCATTATAACCAACATATCATTTTGTATTGGTTGGTACTCGATCCTCCATTACCAAATATCATCAATAATATGCATAAACTACAAATGAGTCAATGATATAAGAATGAATGAAGGCAAAATACAAACAACCAATTAATATTAGATGCCAGCAACAACAATTGAAGTAGAACTTATAATTAAGGACAACCAATTAATTCCAGCCAATAATCACAAGTATGCTTCAAGGGACATTTACCACTTGTTCAATTGAGAATTATAAAATCCAACAATAATCAAACCGTGTTCAAAGACCAATTAATTCGGTATCTATTCGAGAGTACACATTCTACCAAGATTGATATCTCTACTCTAATTCGTCATTTTATTTTATTTACCAATCTAAATCTCTTTTATTCACACTCAATTGATAATTCAATTACTATCTAGTAACATTACTAAGTTCAAAAATGTTATCTACTTTAGCCTATTATCTAACTACTTCACTCGATTCAACTTACAATTCTAACTAGGGTTATCCATCTTTACACCTTTTACTTTTTGACACTTGTAAAATTTAACCTTTGATACTTAAGTTATATTGTCACGTTCTCTTATCACAATCAATCCTCCTATCTATTTTCTATCAAGCTTTTCTCCACATATATAGAATATTGGTTTCACCCTTTTTAAGACATTAGAGACTAGCTTATAGATTAGAAAGTCACTTAATTGTTCCATTATTATTCACATTCACATGATAACTTTATGACTTATCAATCAAGTCATAAAACACAAATACCCATTCATAGATCCATGCAAAAGATAATAAGACACAATTATCTTATCACTACATTACTTTCAACTGACTATCATTAACACACAATTATCTTATTATTACATTATTTTCAACTAACTATAATTCTCATCATATTACACTATCTTTTGATGCCACAAGTATCATATTAACTGAGTAGAACAATAATCCATGATAATGTTCTATCCTAACTAGATTTTTAATAATTTAATCTATCCAAACATCGTGCTCGAAATCTGAAGACATGAAATCTCTCGACATTACTATAAAAATTAAGTGCATCTAGCCTAATACTACTACATGTCCATAACCTACCTCGATCAAAGAACTCAAAACAAGAAAGCCTCAGCAAAATTTTTGTTTCCTTGCATTCATGCTTCTATTAGTCCAAATATCTCAAAATCACACAACTATAAGAGTAATTAAGTAATTATTCTTTGAATGACCAATTTGAAAATTTAGCCCACTAATTCTCTCCATATTCATGATCTAAAAAATTACCCAAAGGTAAATTAACCATTAATTTCTCTATAAAATTTAATCATTGCTATTAATGGAGATTCAAAGCTAAAGTTTTCATTTTTATAAAATTCAAGATCCCCAACCAATAATTTTATGTGTTAGAATCACTAATTTATGCTAGAAATCATACTGAATAATTTAGAATTGATTCTAGATGATATTAAACTAACCCATAAGTTTTTCCCAAAATCTTATGATCTTGGGATTTAAATTCCTAAGAATTTCACCATTAAAGATTATTCTAAGGATTCTAGGATGTTAAAGGATTGAAATACAAAAAAGATGATAAAAAAACTTACCTCAACGAAGAATTTTCACTCTAACCATGAGCAAATCGCCCCAGTAGGACTTCGGAACCAAATATTTGAGTTTTGGAGCTAAAACCCAACCAAATCACCATTAGATAGTATTGTTTACAACTGCAACAATTAAAATTCCTTCCATGGAGGTAAATTTTTTAGCTCAGATAAAGTTCAATAAAATAGTGATAACGTTTTACTCCAAAAAAGGATTAATAAATGGCCTGATACATTGAAAAGAATACTAAAAGATATTTCCTTTGATGGGTATTTGGCCCGATATAGAATTATATTCTAGAAGGTATTCTCATTTAAAACTGACCCTAGTTTAAACTTAGCTCAAAACTCAATCGATAAGAACACTATCAACTTAACTTTTTTCTAGGGGTTTCATATGACTTTAGTGCATGTCTAATATACTCTCATAGTAAGAAATTGGTTCAATAACTTATGATGAATGAGGTTTTTAATCTTTTATGAAAATTATTTTTAGTAACAATAAAATGGGTTATTACAAATATGACTAGAATGAGTAAAAGAATATTAATGACTAAGTACTATCTGTTTAGTCAAGCCTCTACTACTAACATAAAAGCTAATTGAGACAAGGCATCATAAATTGTATTGAATCAAAAGTCTAAACTAAAATAATGAAGAAAACTAAAAATCTCTAAGCCTCCTGAATTATAGGAGCACCCACTAGTCAGCTAGATATCAAGTGCTACAAAATGTCTAGCTAGAAACCTTAAGTTAGATTACCTAGATCTACATCACATGAAAAATATAGTACAAGGCACATTCTGTATAATATAATGTATTATATATATATATATATATATATATATATATACAAATACATATATACACATACACACATATGCTAGAGTAGCTTAATATTATTTAAAACTAGGATGTAAAATCATGAGAGATATATCTACATAAAATAGTTCATGAGTACATAAATAGTAGTTTTCATAAATTATAGTCATGTGGGGATTTTTTTTTATAACCAAAACACCCCATGGGTGCTCATGATGCCTAGTGTCTTACCTATACCAGAAAAGCTATTCAAACTGGCCAAAGTTGTAACTATGTCCATGAGGATCCTATAATAATACCCTTTGGGAAAAAAATTTGAAGGAAACATAGCAATGGAAGTTAGGTTATCTAAACTCTTCTTTTTTTGATGATAAAATATTGCTAAACCAGTTATAAAAATTAGGTAATAATTTTTGGTAGCAATAATATTATGGGATAGGGTAGTAAAATAAGGAAAATTTAGGCTTGACCTTACTACAATGTTGCCAACCTTTTTTGTGTAGGACTCTATGAGACATATTATGACTTGTAGTCCATAGTATGAATATTACACTAATTCGTGGTCCAGGGAAGGTTTGAAGAACTCTGGGATTAATTCTCTAATTCCATAGTATAACTTGTAGACTCATTTTATGACTCATACATAAGTCTACAACTTGTACACTAAATAATTTTTTTGTAGGGATGTTTCCAGGTCTTAAGTATGGGTATGTCCATAGTAAGACTTATGAACCACTTTATGAGTTGTTGTTCCTGAGAACTTTGGGAAAATTGGCTGGTTGATACCATGAGTCATAACATGACTTGTGGTCCCATTTTATGACTTCTAATATAAGTCATGGTGATTAAGGACTGCAATTCTTAGATTTTGTTTTTTTGTACTGAACAATATGTATTTGTAGGTTAAAAATCTAAAGTTGTACAATCCTATTAAAATTGTGAAGGAACTTAGAAAATATGATTTGAACTTTTGCCTTCATTAAATATAATAACCCTATGAGTCATTTTTTCCTTTCCCTACTTTTTTTACATTTAGAGATTTCCTATAGCTTTCCTAAGTTATTTATGACTTGCTAGTTTTTATATCAATTTCTTTGTTATGAAGTATTTGAAGTTTAGGAAATGGTCTCGGGCCAAAACTTTAGGTAAATGGCCTCAAATGATAATTCAGACAATCTCGTTATCTTTGAATTGAGTATCATGGGCTAGTGAGACCTGATTCATATCCCAAGGCTTCCGAGCTCTATTTGGACTATTGATTAGGAATTGGTAAATATGGAACATTGAGTGTAGGATCCACTTTTTGTCAAAATATCCTTTGATGGACATCTCAATGGTTATATTGTGTCCAAAAAGGAAAATTTTGTAGGATATCATAGTTTGTTCTTATGTATGGGGTTCCAAATGAATCTCGAGTACCTAGTTAGAATTTATTCAAACTTAAAAAATAGTTGATATAGGACTAAAATGGTCTTTACATTTACAAAACCATGGTTGTATTTATCAGGGTCAAGGATTCTTGATCTTCACATTTGCTATTATGTTTACAAAGAGGAAGTTGGTCTGGCCAGTCCCAAATTCACAAAAACAGTCCCGTATTGACAAAGAAGGGACCTCTGTCAGTATAAATATTTCTCCCTTTATTTTACAACTCTATGTTTTCTAAGTTTTAACTCCATAGTTGATTATTCGAGCTCAATAATTGTTAGGGATTCTTAAATTGAAGCTGAAAATTGTTAGGGCTTGTTAAAGTGATCATTATTGGGTGATTAACTCGTAGGTTTTCAGTTTAGCTTCAACTAAATTCTCTTGTTTATTATTTACTTCTCTTTTTCTTTTGGGGTTGTTTTGGAACATATTTAAGGAGCTAGTGGTGCTTAATTTTGGGTCACAAATTCATTGTCCACCTAGGGGACATTAATGCAGATTTGATTTTAAAACTTCATAATTGGGTCCCATGTATAATTGTTTTTTCCTAATTTCTAACTCGGTGCATAATTTTGCAATATAGGAATCATTATTCTCGTGTTTATGTTTAGATTATTATTCTCGTGTTTATGTTTAGATTATTATTTTATAGCATCATATAAATTGGAGTCTTCTCAAAAGAGAAAAGATCCGATTTAGTGGATTTCAAGTGCCTTCGATAACGTCTAGGTAGGATAGGCTTCTTTCTTTGGACTTTAATTATTTATTGTATTGGCGTGCTAATTTATTAACTATTGGTGGGTTATTATGGTTTAGATATTTCTTTAGGAAATTCCTGATTATTTTAGTCAATTAGGTAGTTTAGAATAGTTTCTAACTTATTTTCCTTAGGTTTGGTAGTTTTTCCTATAGGATTTGATTTAGCATACTTAGGGCCTTGGGTTCGAATTTATATGCCATATTATAGGTTAGAGTAGGTTTTTTTTGGTTTAGTTTAGATTTTTATTAATAAAACTTCAGTTTAATACATGTAGGGGAAAGCCATTACAAGACCATACATAAATTGGCCCAAATCAAAAATGACCCAAAAAAACCAAATGGATTGGCCCAACATCTTGACCTGATCCTACATACTTATCAAAAAGTAGTAGGGTTTCCAAATCCATCAGTTTAGCTGAGCTTCCTTTTCTTATGCCTCCTTCACTATGTTCCTCTTCACTAAACTACAATCTATTCTTCTGCAGTTGTGGGTGATAAATACCATATCGTTGTTGCTCTAAGTTGATGATTCCATATTGTATAAGTGAGCTCCTTTCTTTTATACTTAGTGTGATGTTCACCAGCTGACTGAGCTCCTAAATTAATTTCTTCTTCGCTTCTATTCCAGGTGAAATATTTAGTACGTTCTTATGGTTTTTGGGTGCTAACACGCTGGGTCTCGTCTTCTAACCCTTGATTCCTACTTCTTATAAATGTTCTACCTTATCTTTATCATGACTTTCCTCAACCTCAAGTTCACCCAAAACTCGTAGTTTGTCCCCTAGGCTGGGCTCTCTCCTAGGATGCTAGCTTATTATCCCTAGCCTCATAAGATGTAGTTGTTACCATCTATTCCGAAAAAAGTGAAACATAGTGGAATATATTATATTGAAAACCTAGAAGAAAAGAAATAAAACAAGGAATTTTCCTAAAGATACCTTGTAGCCTCACAAAGATAGATATGGACATCTATATATCAACCTGCGAGACTTACCAGACAACCTGTTCTTACCCTGATAAGACTAATTATCTTGGATACTCAGATACCAATTTTTCATGATAAAAAACCCAAGTCATGATGACAGTTATAACTTCTAATCCTTGATAAGTAAGCCAATCAGCTAAACAGATAAGTAAAAAGAAAATGATATAACAATTCCTAAGGCAAGACTTATAGAGTGAGGTCAGACCCATAAAAGTACAACAATAGTAGAAGTTAGAATAATAAAGATACCATAAAACATCCCTAAAATTAGTATCACAATGTAAGAATAATCTAAATACAACTCAGAACTATAAATACAATTGAATTCAAAAAAATGCATGTTTGTCTCCTAATACAAAATAAAGACATCAACTGGATTGGTAGAGGTTTGAGGTCTACTTTAAAAGAATAGAGCGGTCCATACCTCAATAATGTCTATGATCAACCGCATGATCTCAGTTGTTATTTGGCATACTCATACCTGGATCTTCACCAAAACAGCATGGTAGGAATAAGTATGGTCCACTTATACTTAGCAGGTATCATAGGTTGACTGAGAAAAGTAAAAATTCATCTCATAAATATACTATAAGCACATCACATGCAATTCGAAAATATCCCAAACGGTAGCTCACACTGTCTCTACTAAAAGTTCTAATTATAGCACATAAATAAGAAGATAGGTAATCAAAACAAATAGAATAGATATACATCGAATAAAACACATAAAAATGCTACAGTTGTATAATGGATGAAATACAATAATAATGATAATGTGATTTGATTGAGGTCATCGCATAACCTTCGTATACACCTACCAAGTCTTGGTGCTTCTAAGTAGGACCCATTAGGGGTTCATAGCCCGTATACTTTCTTAATACTGAATCCCAATTTCAAAATCCATATCTTCTCTCTGAATTATGGATTACCATCGAGGGTCTTATAAAAGTGTCTTATTTCTACCAAAATCAATGTTTTCTCAATGGTGCCAATGCCTCATAAATTTATTTATGATATGAGGATGTATTTCTTACAACTAAACCAGTATGAAAATATCAATCCATTTAATATATGTACAAGTAAGCTCAAAATTTTCTCAATCTATCAACCATCCATTAATTAGTATAAGCAATGTATCATTGGAATAAATATGCATGTAAGGCATTATTAATATCACAATCACCCCGACTTAGTTATTTGTATCATGAACAAAGCAACCAATGCATATACAAGGCCCATAATAGTAGATAAAGCCCCCACATACGCAACACATAGTAAATATTATCCCACCCCACCACTAACAACAATATAAGCCCCCACATGAGCACACAACAATAATAATATCATTGTAATATGCTTTCCATGATTATTAACCATACACATAGCATGCTTTTATATAAATACTGTCCAACCAGTCTAAAGAAAGTTAATCCATAACCTATCTTAAAATAACAAAACCAAAGCCTAAAGCCATTCAACGTGGAGCTTAGTAATGTCTTAATTTTTGGTAATTTTTCCAAATTATTCATTTATGTGGGATTTGACCATTTTACCCCTCCTCATAGTTACATTATGATATTTTTAGGGTGTGGGGATTGTTTGCATGGTTTCCAATATATGTTAAAATGTTTTGTGCGAGTTTATGGCTGTTGGGAGTTAAAAAGGCTTTATAGTTTACTTCAGTCAACATTTACTATTTTTTGCATTGGATGGGAAACCATATTACACTAGTAGATCTGGAACATAGATTTTAGATGGGTACCATAGTTGTTATGATTTTATGACTTTTTCATCTCATTTTAACCTTGGTTCAAAAAGTTGTGAAATTAGGTCTCGAGGGTCAATATTATGAAAATAATATTTTTTTTTTTGAAAAATTAATATCTTCATTGATTCTACGTCAAATTTAGTGGGGTATCATCATTCATTTGCATTCATGGAATTTTGAATGAATCTCAAGGGGTCCACAGAGACTTGAAATTTTCCAAATCTCCAGTTGATACATTACAGCTAACTACTACATTATCCCTTTAGGCACTTTAGAAGAGGGAATTTTAGAGGCCATATGGTGCATAAGTGGCCCTGCCATTCCTAGAAAGTGTCTCTTTAGCGCCACTTGTCCACTCAAGTGGCTAAGTATTAGTACACGGGTACCATGTTAGAGGACCAGGGTGCTTTAGGTCTAACTGCTAAAGCGGCCTAGGCTCGCGTTAGCGGCACCTGGGTAATATATATATCTATTTTCTTAATTTTCACCATTTTTTACACCAAGAGTTTGGGGTTTAAGAGTTTTTGGATAATTTCTTCCATTTTCAAGCTTGATTAAGCTCCAAAACCCTATTTTAATTATTTGTATTCGATTCTTGTCATTTAAATTTTGTTAAAACTCAATTTAAAAGTGGAATTTAGGGATTTTGGCCTAAAAGGCCTAAATTAGTTATTTTTTAATTCAAACCTCAATTAAAAACTATTTTCACTAGGGTTTTCTTCTATGGATTCCTTTAATTACCGGTAATATATTTTTGTCTAAAAGCTTTTGTTTTACCCTTCTTTTTCAAAAAACCATTTGGGGGGTCCATTTTGACCCCATTCCAGAAATAGATAATATAAGTATCACTGGCTCATTTTGCTGCATAAATTATATTTTTGTATGCCCTAGTGGATTCAGAGTATATTTATAAGGGAAAGTCTTTATGTTGAAGGCTTTCAAACTCAGTTTACTTCATTTGGGGTAGGTTATGGCTTAATTGTTTTAAACTAGGTGGGGTAGTTTATAAAATCAGATTATAGGTGTAGGAACTAATCATGGAAATGACTTTATTATTATTTTGTGCCCATGTGGATTCCTATATCATTTTTATTTTGTGGTTTTGAGACATTATTTGTGATATTTGTCCTTGTGTGGTTTTATATGATGTTATTGACCTAGTACTTACGTAATTGGTTACTTTTTTTTTGTGGAAAATGTCTAAGTTATTATTTATATGGTATCAAATTATATAATTTTGTATATGTTACTCTATTGGTTTATGGACTATATTGGATCATGGATGGTTGGCATATTTAGTGGATTTGTACCTCACATGGTTGGTATATTAGTTGGATTAGGAAATTCTTATTCTAGTTGATTGTGATAATTACATCCTTATATCATATATATTTATGAAACATTGGTACTACTATGGAAATACTATTTTTTCTAATAGAAAATGTGATATCTTTAAAAATCCTTTGCAAATGTATGTGTTGGAGAGGAGTTATAGATATTGGATTAGTATTGGTTAATTGATTGTATATGATTCATGAACTCCCCTTAGGTCCTACCTTGAGAGAACAACTCGATAGGTGTATACGGAGTTTGTGAAACAACCTTATACATCATATTATTATCATCAATCATCACTATCTTTATTACATTTCATATATTATGCATATTAGGTGTTATATTTTTGTTCTTGACTTGATATTGATCTATTGTGTTTCTTTCTCGTACTTTTATTAGTATATGTGTATATTTTAGAATTGTTAGTGGAGACATTGTGGACTACCATTTGGGATATTTTTTAATTTCAGGTAAAATGTCTATAGTGTGTATTTTACATACTTTATTTGCTACTTTGATCAGTTGGCCTATGATATCTACTAAGTATAAATTGATAGTACTCACCCCTACTGCACCCTTTCGATGTAGATCAGGTATGAGTACACTGCATGGTAGCTGATTAAAGCAATGTTTGAGTATTTTCATGGTAGCAGTCGGTCTATACTTCTAAAGTTGACATATTACCTCCTCATTTTTAGTTTATGTCTTTTTTTCGTATTCAAAGATAGATTATGTTCCTTTTGGACTGTTAGTTGTATATCTGAACTTTGAGATATACCTAGTTGGTTTTTACTCCATGACATTGGATTTTGAGGTGATTTATGGTATCATTATTATGCATTTTTCTACTATTTCTTATATATGTAGTTTGAATTTATTTTAGAAGCCTTACCTTAGGATTTGCTGTTATTTTTCTTATTTCATAGCATTTTGGGTGATAGTCATACTTGTTAAGGTTTGTCATAACAAGTGCCATTATGACCTTTGGTTTTTGGGTCGTGTCAAATTGGTTTCATAGAAACCAAGTTTATTGGTATCATTAGTGTATGAATAGTATGTCTCGTAGAGTCTTATGAATTCATATGTAGACATATGTATCTATCTTTGAGAGGCTATAAGATATAATAAGGAAACCTCTCTTATATTTTTCTTTATCATATGAGTTTTTCTATACCCTATGTTCTAAATTAAGTTTCACTTTTTTTGTGCAAATGGTGAGGACTAGATCTCATAAGGCTAGAAATATAGAACCATAATCCGTGCAGAAATTTGAATCTAGGGGTGAGTTGCGAGTTAAGGATAGGACTATTATAGAGGATAGGCACGGTGATCTACCTTATCTAAAGATAGAACTAGAGGGCACTCCCCTAAACCTTAGGTTAATCATACTAGAGATATGGGGCCTACTTAGGTCTAACAAAATTCTTTAAGCCCAATCTTAGTTGGGTTATTCATTCACTTACCAAATTACTTGAAGGGTGTAACTTTGAGTGTACCTGTTGTTTCTTTAGTTTGGAATATTGTACCTCTATTTTTGCAAGAGCTGCCTATGGTGTTTCTCTAATTTGGAGTGTGGATCCTCCCGTGGTACTAATTTTTTGTATGGTACTCTGCAGACTTCGAGTGTTGTTCCTTCTTTTGTGCTGGTATTTAAGTATGATATATCAAGATCAAGGATTTAGCCTTCATCTATGTTACCCTCTTAGGTGGGATCTCAGCCAAGTAGATTCACTGTGCCTCCTATTATTGTGAGTAGAGTTATCTTTTGAGGATCAAAAGAGGTTTGAGAGATTTACTTGCTTAAGTTTACCCAAGTTTAGTGGTTTTATAGGTGAAGATTCCTATGAGTTCTTGATTGATTATCATGAGAAATTACATAACCTTGGTTCTCTTAAGTTCCATAGAGTTTTTACACTACTTACTAGTTGAGAGATTTAACTAGGGATTAGTGAAGGTCACTTTTCAGTTGTAGACCTCTTAGTTTGCTAGAGATAACTTGGGATCAATTAGTTATGGACTTTTTAGATAGGATTATGTCTTCCAATTTGAGTTACTAGATGAGAGATGAGATTTATCACTTAGAGCAGGGCTCCATGATTGTTGAGGAGTATGAGGCACATTTTTAAACCTTGCTTAGATATTTTTATGCTAGTATATCATTGAGTCTAAGAAGATTTGGAAGTTCATGAAGAGGTTGGATGTTTTGCTTCATCTTGTTACTGCCCAGATAGTGGTGTTAAGGGCATTATTTTAGAGTATAGTAGATCTGTGAGGATGCTTGAGTCTATTCTTTGAACATCCCAGGAAGACACCAAGATGGTGCCCCATTAAGAAGTTACACTTCTCGGGGTAGAGATTCTTGAGGTTTCCATAGATATTATGGCAGACTCATGCAAGCAGCTTTTTAGGGTTCATATAGTAGGTTTTCTAGTTTATCGGGTTTATTTGATCCTTCTAGCTTAGTTGTACCTTCCCCTATTGAATCAGGCTATCGAGTTTGTTTTATGTTTGATGAGGATACCCATTTAGCCAAGGACTGTGCCCGTTATATTTTTAGGCCTACTCTTTTATCGATAGTAAGAGGTAGAGTTTCTCAAGGGGTGCATGATGCATAGGTAGTGGTAACTATGTTGGTGGTCATGTGGCTAATCATTAAGGGGATGGATATAGACAGTGCTATATTATACCCACCAAAATAAAGGTAGAGGCTTCCGATGGTGTTATCATGGGTATTTTCCCTATATGTTTTAGATGTGTATTTGTGTTATTTAAGATGAGCTCAACTTTCTCCTATGTGTCTACATATTTTACTTTGGGTTTTTATTCTACTAGTAAGCCTTTTTCTATATTTATCCATGTATCTACCTATGTAGGAGACTCTTTAGTGGTAGATCGGGTGCACTAATCCTATGTTGTGACCTTTATTGAGCATGGGACTTGGGTAAATATGATTATTCTTGATATGGAAGATTTGGATGTCATCTTGGATATGGACTTGTTAGCTTTTTATCATGTTGTCCTAGACTGATATTCTAAGATTGTGACCTTAGCTTCATTGGATGTGCCGAGGATAGCTTTGAAGGGTGTGTTTAATTTGGGTCCCAAGAGTGTTATATGTTTCTTTTAGGCTCATTATATGATTGAGAGAAGATGCTTGTCTTATTTGTCCCATATTCGTGATACTGGTGTTGCTTTGCTGTCTTTTTTTGGATTTTGTTTATATTGTTTATAAGTTCATAGATAATTTTTCTATGGATTTTCTTGGTATGACTCTAGATCATTATATTGACTTTGATATTTATGTTGAGCCAAGCACCAAGCCCATTTCTATTCCTCCTTATTGAATAGCTTTAGTAGAGTTGAAGGAATTAAAAGATCAATTGTAGGATTTGTTGGATAAGTGATTTATCTAACATAGTGTATCATCTTAGGGTTCACGTGTCTTGTTTGTGAAAAAAATATGGGTCAATGCATATATGTATTGATTATCGACAGTTGAATAAGGTAAAAGTTAAGTATAGGTATCCTCTCCCTCATATTGATGATTTATTTGATAAACTTTAGTGTTCTTTAGTGTTTTAAATGATTGATTTGAGATTTGGGTATCACCAGTTGAGGATTAGAGCTATAGATATTCTGAAGACCACTTTTCATACTCAGTACAATCATTATGAGTTCTTGGTCATGTCTTTCAGGTTGACTAATGCCACACTCACATTCACAGAGGTGATGAACTTTGTATTCAACTATATCTCAACTTTCTTTTTATTATATTTATAGATGCTATCTTAGTTTATTGAGATAGGCCTACTTCTTCTACAAAAAATTAAAGTTTTGTTAGTTTGGTAGGTTACTATTAGGGCTTTATCAAAGATTTTCATCAATTATGGCTTCATTGACCATGTTGACTTAGTAGAAGATTTCCTTTCAATAGCCTAATGCTTGTGAGGTGAGCTTCCAAAAGTTTAAGGATATATTGACATCAGCTTCTATTTAACTTGGCCCAATGAGGGCGTGTTTTAGGTGTGTGGTTGATGTAGGAGGGAAAGGTCAATATGTATGCTTCTCGTTAGTTAAAGACCCTTGAGAAGGATTACCTTACCCATTATTTAGAGTTGTGCATGGTTGTATTTGCTTTAAAGTTATGGAGGCATTACTTGTACTGAGATCGTTGTGAGATATTCTCACATCATTATAGCCTTCAGTATTTCTTCACTAAGATAGATGTTAATATAAGTCAGCATTGTTTTCTGGAATTGCTTAAGGATTATAGCCTTCATATTCTTAATCATCTGGGTTAGTCAAATGTGGTTGTATATTCCTTGAGTTAGAATTAGACTAGCATGGGTAGCTTGGCGTATCTTTTAACCCAGGAGAGGTCGTTGGCCTTAGAGGTTCAGTCTTTGGCTAACCAGATGGGTAGGCTTAAAATTTTAACTCCTGGGCGTGTTTTGTCATTTGCAGAGGCTAGGTCTTTTTTTTATATTTGATGAAGTTTGGATAAGAGTGGTTTGGGATAAGGTGTTGAGTTGAGAGGCTAATAAAGCCTCGCTTAATTTAGATGGAGTTTTATGGATTCAACACTAAGTCTGTGTGTTGAAAGTAGGTGATTGGGTGCGATTGATATTAGAGAAGGCTCATTGTTCTAGGTATTTCATCCATTTAGGAGTGACTAAGATGTATCATTTTTTAAGGCAACACTACTGGTAGGGTAGTATACGAATGGATGTAGCAGATTTTGTATCTTGTTTCCTTTGTTGTCAATAGGTGAAGGTCGAGCATTTGAGGCTTGTTGGGTTTATTCATAGGTTACCCATTCTCGAGTAGAAATAGGAATAAATCAGTATGGACTTTATGATTGGGTTACCTCATACTTTTTGTTCCTTTTACTTCTTATGTGTCAGTGTTTATTATCTCAGTTAGAGGTTAAGTGTTCATATATTATATTTAGAAGACTTTTCAGGAGGAGTTGGGTACTCAAATTGATCTTAGTATAACATTTCACCCCAAGACCGAACGTCAGTTGGAATGGACTATTCAGGTTTTAGGGGATATCCTTAGCGCATATGTTATAAATATTGGAGGTCAGTAGGATAGAGATATAACTCTAATAGAATCTTCGTATAATAATAGATGCCATTCTAGTATTGTGATGGCTCCATTCAAGGATTTGAATTGTAGGTGTTGTCGCTCTTTACTTGGTTGGTTTGAGGGTTTGGAGATTATACTTCGAGGTATGGACTTTCTTCGCGAGTAATTAGATATAGTATGGGTCATTCAGGATAGAATTTGAGTGACTCGGAGTAGGCAGAAATGTTATGCAAATTGTAGACTATGTGATGTGACATTTAGTATTGGTGATAGAGTATTCCTTCATGTGTTACCCATGAAGGGTGTGAAGAGGTTTGTGAAGATGGGAAACCTTAGCCTCATGTATAGTGGCCCATTTGAGATTCTTCGAACTATTAGGGATATAGCTTATAAATTAGCATTACCCTCAAATTTATCAATTGTTCATCCATATTTTCATATTTTCGTCCTCCGACGTTAAATTTTGGATGAGTCTTATGTGATACGGATAAGTCAGCCTCCACAGGTACACGGCCTTTCACACGAAGCCAAGCGCGGGAATTACAAACACTCCAAGCCTTGTTCACGCAAATGGCCGTGTGTGAGTTGTTGGTCGAACCAACCAAGGACCTCAACGTCTTTATGTGTGAAGAGGGGTCCTAAAGTGTAATAAATTAATTCCCAAGGTGGCCACAAGAAAGCAAGGGCGGATGGGTCTTTTTACTCCTTTTTGTTGTAGTATAAATAGAACATGATAGTGAGATATCCATTAGTTTTTTTTGGAAAGCTGAAATTGTAACCTAAAACACAAAGCATTTTCCTCTCTCTTCTTCTCCAAGAAGCCGTCCCTAGATCTCACAAGTAGAGGGATACTTGTGTTGTCTCTTTGGCTAGAAACAAGGGTTTTGAGGTTGTGAGAGCCTCTTGGTCCTCGTAAGAACTTGGTGTTTATATTCATTAGACTTAGGGTCCTCTCTTGATGTTAGGGTTCTTAGTTTCTTGAATGTTATATGTCAAGTTATCTATCTTTCTTTATCTTGTTGTTGTTGTGTTGTTTTTGTTTATCTTGAAAGTCTAGTGAAGCCGTGTGGGGCTTGTTTCGATTCACTAGCATCGTTGTATCTCTTGTTGTTCTCGGATTGTGGATTGAAAACCGAAACTATCTCTTGTGTTGTAAGCTGAAAAACCGAAACTTAAAGCTTGTTGTCTTGTGTTGTTGGACTGAAATCCGAAGCTCTTGGTGTTGTTGGTTTGATCTTGTATCATTTGGTATCAAAGCAAGACCGGTTGTGTTCCAACACAACCCATATTGGGCTAGCTCACGGATTAAACAAACTACAAAAAAAAAAAAATCTGAAATCTGTCCACTAAAAGTTGAAAACCGAGAATGGTGTTGTATGCTTAGATCTAGGTGTTATTTTGCTTGTTTAGTGAGTTTCTAGTGTTGGTTTCTTTCTCACCAACACTAAGGTGTCTAGATCCGAAAGTTGAGCTAAAAAATAAAAAAAAATAAAAAAAAATTGAATATTGTGTAGTGACTTGAAGTGGCCGAAAGTTGTATGTGTTGATAACCAAAAGCAAATCGGTGGTTGTGTGTTTATGTGCTAAAGAAGTTGTGAAGTGTTCATCTTTTGAACTTTTCATCTTGTTCATCTTGTGAAGTATTCATCTTGTTGTGTGCTCAAGTGGTAAAGTTATAAAGTTGATTGTGAAAGACTTGCACCCATCACTTTGTAGCCTTGTCAATCACTTCCCCTAAATCAAGGAACCTTGTTTTGTGGAAATTGTCAACCAAACCCACTTTCTTGAGTTTGAAAAAGAGTTAAGACTTCAAAATTTTAGTTTTCCCACCAAAACACTTTTCAATTTGTCACAAGTTGTGTGAATATTAAAGCAAGACAAAAAATATATATATATATATAAATCCGAAGAGAAGAAGAACGTGTGGGGGCCATTGCATGCTACCATGTCACTATAAGCTCAACTTAGGATATTCTTTGGTTGCTAATTGTTGATTCTTGGTTTCCCTTACTTGGTCTTAGAACTAATTAACAAACTAGTATTTTCCCACTAGGTTGTCAACTAGTTCCTTGAGCCGTTTATTCGTGTCAACGATCATTTGTGTGCTTTTATTCGTTTGAATGAGTTGCTGATTTTGATTCTAGTCCGGCAAGAATTCTTTGAGTCTTCAAACAAGAATCCATTCCGGATAAGAGCTTACTCAAACCTTGTAAATCTCACGGTTACTAGCCAATTATACAACACTTGTGGAACACGAACTTGTGGTGACTAAAGCGGCTAATACCTTGACGATGGAAGGAACAACATCTCATAATGCGGATACTAATGCCCTTGACTCAATGAGGGCCACTCTCGAGGCCGTTACTCGGACACTTGAAAGGATGAATTCGGAGTTTGGGGCCGTGAGAGGGGACTTGGCAGCAATAAGGGGGGAAGTATCGACTATTAGTGGGAGACTAGATCAAGTGGAGAGTCAAAGGAACTCTCGGCCATCGACTCCTCTACATGTCTCTACCAATGGTCATGACCGGACCTCCTCCGCAACCATCACTCCCGAAATGGTCCACCAAATGTTAAATGCACCTCAAGCTCCACTAAATACCGCCAACCAATCTACCAACTTTCCTCCAAACCGAGACTCCACTAGACCACTACATTTCCAAACTCCCCCAATTCCACAAGAGGGATTTGGGCGCCAAGCACCACCACTAAATCCGAACCCTCCCTTCCAAGCTCCACTAAACCAAAGACCACCAATTCCAATTCCTACGAATCAAAATGGCCAAGGCCGACCAGCCCACTTTGACGGATACGGTAGAGAGGAGTATGATAGAGAGGGAGCCTATGATGATGCTTATATGAGGGAGGAGGAGTTAAGAGGGGGTCGGGGAGAACCTAGGAGATACCGGGGGTATGGAGATAGGGGAAACCGACACCAAGAGAGAGACGTAGGCATCAACACCATCAAGTTGAGCCTACCTATCTTTAAGGGTGAAAGTGATCCCGAGGCCTACTTAACTTGGGAATCGGCTTGTGACAAAGTTTTCCAAGTTAATGACATCTCGGAAGAAAGGAAGAGTTGCTATGCTATAGCTCACCTCGAGGGCTATGCTAATACTTGGTGGGAGTATGTTAAATGATTTGGTAATGAATTGGTTGATGGGCAGCCACCACCTTGGTATCGGTTGAGGTATTTGATGAGACAACGATACCTTCCCGAGAGGTACCGACATGAATTGCTTGCTAGATTATATGGCTTGCGGCAAGGAGGCAAGATTGTGATGGCCTATTTTGACGAGTTCCAACAACTCATGTTGAAACTTGATCACCGTGGGAAGCAAATCAGCCACGACATCATCCGGTTCAAGTGTGGATTGAACAAAGAGATCTCCACTCACTTGACCCTTCATCGGTTCGAAACTATTGACGGTATATTCCAAGCGGCCCTAGAGATTGAAAGGGAACTTAAAGAGAGAACAACCTTCAAGGCAAGGGTCCAAACCCCCTCGGGTTGGGCCAAAAACAAGGACCAACCCGGTCCTACGAAGCTGCCCGAAACCAAAACAGTCCCCAAGTTTCCTCCGAAGCCGGAAGCTCACAAATATCCCAATCCAAAGGGTTTCCAATGCTTCAAGTGCCAAGGTTGGGGACATAAGGCCAATGAATGCCCGAACCGGCGTAATGTGATCCTACGAGAAGGGAAAGTGTACTACCTGGGTGAGGAGGTGGTGTCCGAAAGGGGGGAGGTTGAGGCCGATCCTCAAGATGGAGAGGAAGCCGAGAATGAACCGAATGAGGAAGGAGTAGATGATAGTGAAGATGTCTATCCACACGAAGGGGAGTGTGTGGTTCCAAACTTTGTGGTTAGACGCGTTATGATTAGTTAGGCGGTAGATGACCCGAGCCAAAGGGAAAATCTATTCCATACTAAGTGCCTTGTAAAGGGGAGTGTGTGCACCTTGGTGATTGATAGTGGTAGTTGTACAAATGTTGCGAGCCATGCTATGGTAAATTTCTTGAAGCTACCGACTACACCACACACTAGTCCTTACAAGCTACAATGGTTGAATGATTGTGGTGAATTGAAGGTCACACGGCAATGTGTGATTCGGTTTAAGGTGGGCAACTACCACGATGAAGTACTTTGTGACGTGATTCCAATGCAAGCATGTCACTTGTTTTTAGGTAGACCTTGGCAATATGATAGGTCTACTAAACACGATGGGAGGTCCAACCGGTACACGCTTGAGAAGGATGGCCGAAAGGTCACACTTCACCCTCTTTCACCCTCCCAAGTAAATGAGTGGTATCAAAAAATGAGAGAATTAAAAGGGAAGGGGAGGGAACCCGAGAGGGGAGAAAAGGGAAAGGAGGTCGTAGGTGAGGAGGTAGGGACATCCGAGACTGTCCCAACGCCAAGGGAAAGGGAAAACGTAGTGATGTTGGCTAGGAGAAAGGAACTTTTCGTGGACCATGATGAAAACAAGCCGATGCTACTTTTGGCCCATTGCTTTAATACTAACCCCACTAATTCTTCCATTTCCCCTTTGATTTCTTGTGTGTTGCAGGAGTATGAAGATGTATTTCCGCAAGAACTTCCGCAAGGCTTGCCCCCGCTTCGGGGAATTGAGCACCAAATTGATTTGGTGCCGGGTTCACAGCTTCCAAACAAACCGGCCTATAGGAGCAATCCTATGGACACTAAGGAGCTTGAAAGACAAGTGGAGGAACTACTCAACAAGGGATACATCAAAGAAAGCATGAGTCCGTGTGCTGTTCCGGTACTTTTGGTACCAAAGAAGGACGGAACGTGGCGCATGTGCGTCGATTGCCGAGCCATCAACAAAATCACTATAAGGTATCGTCATCCAATCCCTAGACTAGATGATATGTTAGATGAGCTCCACGGATCTTGTGTGTTTTCTAAAGTGGACCTTAGGAGCGGCTATCACCAAATTCGCATGCAACCCGGTGATGAGTGGAAGACCGCATTCAAGACCAAATTCGGTCTATATGAGTGGCTGGTCATGCCATTCGGCCTTACCAATGCTCCTAGTACTTTTATGAGGCTAATGAATCATGTAATGAAGCCTTATATTGGAAAGTTTGTGGTGGTTTACTTTGATGATGTGTTGGTGTATAGTAAGTCTATTGATGATCATGTAATGCATTTGAGATGTGTGTTTGATGTACTCCGAAAGGAGAAGTTGTATGCCAACATGGAGAAGTGTTCTTTTGGTGTTGATAAATTTGTATTCTTGGGTTTTGTTGTGAGTTCGAAGGGCGTGGAAGTGGACGACTCCAAGATAGACTCTATACGAAGTTGGCCGACCCCTAAAACTATTGGAGAAATCCGAAGTTTCCACGGGTTGGCAAGCTTTTATAGGAGGTTTGTCAAAGGATTTAGCTCCATAGCAGCCCCCTTGACCGAGGTAATTAGAAAGGACGGACCCTTTAAATGGGGTGAAGAGCAAGCTAGGGCTTTTGAGGCCTTGAAAGCTACGCTCATCTCGGCGCCTTTATTGCAATTGCCCGATTTTGATAAGATGTTTGAAGTAGAGTGTGATGCCAGTAAGGTTGGCATTGGGGCTGTTTTGATGCAAGAAGGTAAGCCCGTTGCCTATCTCAGTGAAAAGCTCAAAGGAGCAACTCTTAATTACTCGACTTACGATTTGGAGTTGTACGCCCTTGTTAGAGCCTTGGGAAATTGGCAACACTATTTGTGGCCTAAGGAGTTTGTGATACGAATGGATCATGAGTCGTTGAAACACCTTAAGAGTCAAGACAAGCTGAATAGGCGTCATGCTAAGTGGATTGAGTTCATCGAGACCTTCCCTTATGTAATTCATTACAAAAGGGGAAAGGAAAATGTTGTTGCCGATGCCTTGTCTCGGAAGCATGTGCTTGTTGCTACCTTGTCTTCGAAGTTAATGGGTTTTGAGAGCTTGCGGATGTTGTATCCCGAGGATCCTACCTTTGCTCCTATTTTTAGGGAATGCAAAGAGTGGGGAAGGGACCGTTGGCTTAAGGAAAATAACCATTCCTCCTACTCTCGGTTCGAGGGGTATTTGTTCAAAGGGAGGAGGTTGTGCGTTCCTTCTAGTTCTTGGAGGGAATTACTTGTGAGGGAGGCCCATGACGGAGGCCTCATGGGTCACTTTGGGGTAGACAAGACCCTCGGAATCCTAGAGGAGAACTTCTATTGGCCAAAAATGCGCAAAGATGTCACAAGAATTTGTAATCAATGTGCGGCCTGCCGGAGTGCTAAATCTTGCCTCCGACCTCAAGGATTATACACCCCACTCCCTACTCCCCTTAGACCTTGGCTGGACATCTCGATGGATTTCATTTTGGGGCTGCCAAGGACTAGAAAGGGCCGAGATAGCATTTTTGTGGTTGTTGATAGATTCTCTAAAATGGCTCACTTTATTCTATGTGCTAAAACCGAGGATGCTCCTAGTGTAGCTTCATTATTTGTTGAACATGTTGTAAAGCTTCACGGGGTGCCACGGACCATTGTGAGTGATAGAGACTCCAAGTTCCTAAGTCTCTTTTGGAAGTCCATGTGGGGTAGGCTTAGGATGAAGTTACTTTTCTCCACGTCTTGCCACCCACAAACCGACGGCCAAACGGAGGTAGTAAATTGAACCTTAGGGTCTATGCTACGTTCTATGGTTAAGGGTAAACTGACTTCATGGGAAGAACACCTACCCTTGGTGGAATTTGCATACAACCGGGTGATACATTCGAGCACGGGAATGACTCCCTTTGAATGTGTTTACGGCCTAAATCCCCTTACCCCTTTAGATCTCACTCCTTTGTCTAGTGATCTCATGACCAGCTTAGATGGAAATAAAAAAGCCGAGGCCATGAAGAAAATGCATGAGACGGTGCGGATCCATCTTGAAAAGAAGAATCAAGAGATTGCAAAGAGGGCAAACAAAGGGAGAAGGAAGCTTGTGCTAGAACCCGGAGATTGGGTGTGGGTGCATCTTCGAAAGGATCGATTTCCAACTCAAAGGAAGTCCAAATTGCTGTCGAGGGGTGATGGTCCATTCCAAGTACTTGAGAGAATCAATGACAACGCCTACAAGATTAATCTGCCACCGGAATATCAAGTGCACAACACCTTTAACGTTGGAGATCTCTCCCTCGTAGATGCGGTTGAAGATGAACAAATGCCGAATTTGAGGCCAAATTCCTCTCAAGATGGAGAGGATGATACGGTTAAGTCAGCCTCCACAGGTACACGGCCTTTCACACGAAGCCAAGCGCGGGAATTACAAACACTCCAAGCCTTGTTCACGCAAATGGCCGTGTGTGAGTTGTTGGTCGAACCAACCAAGGACCTCAACGTCTTTATGTGTGAAGAGGGGTCCTAAAGTGTAATAAATTAATTCCCAAGGTGGCCACAAGAAAGCAAGGGCGGATGGGTCTTTTTACTTCTTTTTGTTGTAGTATAAATAGAACATGATAGTGAGATATCCATTAGTTTTTTTTGGAAAGCTGAAATTGTAACCTAAAACACAAAGCATTTTCCTCTCTCTTCTTCTCCAAGAAGCCGTCCCTAGATCTCACAAGTAGAGGGATACTTGTGTTGTCTCTTTGGCTAGAAACAAGGGTTTTGAGGTTGTGAGAGCCTCTTGGTCCTCGTAAGAACTTGGTGTTTATATTCATTAGACTTAGGGTCCTCTCTTGATGTTAGGGTTCTTAGTTTCTTGAATGTTATATGTCAAGTTATCTATCTTTCTTTATCTTGTTGTTGTTGTGTTGTTTTTGTTTATCTTGAAAGTCTAGTGAATTCGTGTGGGGCTTGTTTCGATTCACTAGCATCGTTGTATCTCTTGTTGTTCTCGGATTGTGGATTGAAAATCGAAACTATCTCTTGTGTTGTAAGCTGAAAAACCAAAACTTAAAGCTTGTTGTCTTGTGTTGTTGGACTGAAATCCGAAGCTCTTGGTGTTGTTGTTTGATCTTGTATCATTATGTCATTCATTGGGATTAGGTCATGTTAGATGAGAAGTTGTCTTTTGTTGAAAAGCTTATCTTCATTCTAGCTAGGGACGTTAGACAATTGTGTTCTAGATATATTCTAGTGGTTAAGGTCCAGTAGAGACATCACTCTATAGATGAGGCTACTTCAAAGGTTGAGCTTGGTATGTGTGGTAGTTATCTCCATCTTTTTACTAATTTAGTAACTTCCCTTAATAATAGTTTGAGACAAATTAGAGTTTTAGTGGTGGATGATTTAATGACATAACTTTTGGTTATTTTGTGAAATATTCATTTATGTGGGATTTGACTATTTTACCCCTCTTTATTGTTGCTTTGTGGTATTTCTTGGTGTGGAGATAATTGCCTTTGTTTCTAATGCATTTTGGTGTTAGGCGAATGTGATTGTATATAGCTTGACTCAGAATTAGACTTGCATGGGTAGCTTTGCATATCTTTTACCCAAGAGAGCCTACTGGCCTTAGAGGTTCAGTCATTGGTTAACCAGATGGTTAGGCTTAATATTTTGGCTGTTGGGCGTGTTTTGTCATTTGGGTTGAGACTGATTTAGGATAAGGTGTTGAGTTGAAAGGCTAATAAAGTCTCGCTCAATTTAGATGAAGTTTTATGGATTGAAGGTTGTCTGTGTGCCGGGAGTGGGTGATTGGGTGAGATTGATCTTAGAGGAGGCTTATTGTTCTAGCTATTCCATCTTTTAGGAGTGACTAAGATGTAGCATTTTTTTAGACAATACTTCTGGTGGGGTAGTATGACGAAGGATGTAGTAGATTTTGTATCTTGTTGCCTTTGTTTTCAACAGATGAAGGCCAAGCATTTGAGGCAAGGTAGGTTGCTTTAGAGGCTACCCATTCCCGAGTGGAAATAGGAATGGATCAGTATGGACTTCATGATTGGGTTGCCTCGAGTTCTTTTGCCTTGTTCTTCTCATGTTCCAGTATCTATCATCTCAGTTAAAGGTTTAGTGTCCATATCTCACTTTTTGAAGACTTTTTAGAATGAGTTCCGTACTCAAACTGATCTTAGAACAACTCTTTACCCCCGGACCGATGGTGAGTCAGAATGTACTATTCAGGTTTTAGAGGATATGCTTTGCGCATGTGTTATGGACATTAGAGGTCAGTGGAGAAACATATAGCTCTAGTAGAGTCTTTTTATAATAATAGCTGCCATTTTAGTATTGAGATGGCTCTATTTAATGCTTTGAATAGTAGTCATTATCGCTCTTCAGTTGGTTGGTTTGAGGTTTCTGAGATTAGATTTTGAGGTACGAACTTGCTTCGTGAGTCTTTGGATAGAGTTTGGGTCATTTAGTATAGAATTTGAGCGACTCAAAGTAGGAAGAAGTGCTATGCAGATGTTAGACTTTATTCTGTGAGATTTAGTATTGGTGATAAAGTATTCCTTCGTGTGTCACTCATAAATAGCGTGATGAGGTTTGCGAAGATGGGAAAGCTTAGCCCTAAGTATATTGGCCAATATGAGATTTTTCGCACTATTAGGGATGTAGCTTATGAGTTAGCATTGCCCTCATATTTATTAGTTGTTATCCAGTTTTTCATGTTTCCATGCTTTGACATTACATTTCGGATGAATCTCATGTTATTCGTTGGGATTCGATCTAGTTAGATGAGAAGTTGTGTTTTATTGAATAACTCTTCTCCATTATAGCTAGGAATGTTAGACAATTGTGTTCCACAGATATTCTAGTGGTTAAGGTCCAGTGGATACATCAATCTGTAGATGAGGCTACTTGGGAGGCTGAGTCCGATATGTTTGGTAGTTATCCCTAGCTTTTTACTAATTCGGTTATTGTAAGACCCCGCAAAAGTTCCCTCGTAGTCTGAGCCTTAGAGCGTGTCAAGTGAAGTATAATTTCGGCCCTAAAAGATTGAGAAGGGACTTCCTAAGTAATTAGAGTTTTAACCTTGATTGAATTAGCTTTCCAACGATACCAATTTTTTCCAAATCCGGTATCGGGGTGAAAAGTTATGGTCGTTTTACTGAGAGTTATCGGAACCATCCAGGTGCGATGGACAGGTTGACGGACCATCGAGTTTGCGACTAACCGTCGCCTAGACCATCGCAACCAAGGCAGTGACTCCCTCATCTTGCCCAAGTGCGCCAGCCAAGATGACAGAACGTCAAGCTAGCGATGGACCATCGCTAGGATCGTCATAACTAAGGCAGTGTGGCCTTTTTCTGACCAACATGCGATGGACGATCCGATGGACCATCAGACTAGCGACGGACTGTCACTACGACCGTCACAAATCCCGTTCAGTATTTTTAAGTCATTTTTAAAAGGATCTTTTGGGTTTGTTTTCCTTTTAATACCTTGATATATTCAAAACAAAGCATATGACTTCATTATCTCCCAAAACATCCAAGAGCTAGGGTTTCTCCCTCAAGAGAAAATCCAAAACACTTCTCCAAGAAATTCAAGAACTCACCGTAGATTCTACAAATTGAGTTGACATTCGAGTTCCCCAAGTCCAAGGCTTCAAGAACCCTCTCTCAAAGAGTAAGAAGAAGAGTTTCAAGCAAGCTTGTTCATCTAGTATCAGAATCTAAGGTATGTGGGGTTTGAACAAGGACAATTCTTTCGTCCTTGTGCCCAAAAGTTGTTTTAAATTACAAAGATACATAACTTTATGAGTTCTCCTATGAATTTGAAGTGTGGGTTCATACCCAATATTACTATGCATGAGATTTTGAGATTTGCCAATGTTCTAGAAATTGAAGTACATGAGTATGTTGAGATTTTGAGACAAATTGCTGTAAATTCCCGATTTCTATATGATTTATGAGTCCATATGATATCTAGTATGCATTTTGATGAGTCTTAACTTGTGATTTCATTATAGGTCACTGAACCCTACTTGAGATTTCAATTTTTATGAACTTTGGTTCTATAACCACACATGATATGAGTATTTTGAGACCATTGAGAAAGTTTTGACCTTAATGGTCATAGTAGCTTTGAAATCCACTTTACTAAATAAGACTACATATTTTATAGTTGGGTTCTTATGAACCATGAGATTATTTTAAAGTGAATTTCCATGAGATGAGTGTAGCTAACTAAACGGAGTAGTATTTATTACCGAGTTAGGTATGTTACTACAGTTTCATACCTCAAAACTATGTGCCACTATAGGATTGAGATTTATGGGCCCGAGGCCGAGATAAGTGATTACTAAGTTGAGGTTATACTCCCTGGCAAGAGTATGACGGCTCTCCCCAACCTGAGGTTTCTTCCTTAGAAGGACAAGACATTGGGCTCCATGTAGCTCGCATGGTTTATGTCAGTTTAGAGAACCTCCCTTGAGATAGAATATTTTCCCTAAAGCTTTGGGATAAGTGATTTTTTCTCTAATAGTAAGATTTTCAAAATAGTTTTTAAAGTAAAATTTTCCCAAGAAGAAGATAGTTTTCTCTACTAGTAAGAGTTATAGAATTTTGAGTTCCAAGTGTCTTGAGTTTAAAAGATTTCTAAGTTCTTGAGTACTAAAGAATTTTTACCCTCCATGATATATATGCTTGAGTTGGAGAGTGTTGTTTAAAGCTTTGGGATAAGTGATTTTTTCTCTAATAGTAAGATTTTCAAAATAGTTTCTTAAAGTAAAATTTTCCCAAGAAGAAGATAGTTTTCTCTACTAGTAAGAGTTATAGAATTTTGAGTTCCAAGTGTCTTGAGTTTAAAAGATTTCTAAGTTCTTGAGTACTAAAGAATTTTTACCCTCCATGATATATATGCTTGAGTTGGAGAGTGTTGTTTAAAGCTTTGGGATAAGTGATTTTTTCTCTAATAGTAAGATTTTCAAAATAGTTTCTTAAAGTAAAATTTTCCCAAGAAGAAGATAGTTTTCTCTACTAGTAAGAGTTATAGAATTTTGAGTTCCAAGTGTCTTGAGTTTAAAAGATTTCTACGTTCTTGAGTACTAAAGAATTTTTACCCTCCATGATATATATACTTGAGTTAGAGAGTGTTGTTTAAAGCTTTTTTTAGTCTTCGAGTAATGAGAATAAGAGAAGAGTTCAGATTTTAAAGCTAAAGTATAATGACTCACAAGATTTGTGCTACATGCTTCATTCTACATGATTATGAGCTTATTATATTATACTTATTCAAGCTATGTGAGCCATTCATATTCGCATGCATGATTTGATTAAAGAGCATGGATATTATTTTTTGTAAATGCATACACCCCCATATACTCAGTACAATCCCAAGTGTTGATCCATTTATATGTCTATATGCGACATTATCTTATAATGTACGTTCAGGTGCTCAGTCCCAGCCTCGTCAATAATTTTCGAGTACCTTTGCCTAGATATCTTTCTTTGATTCTTGTTATTTAAATCTTTTTAACACTGATTTCAAAATGGGAATTTGGGGATTTTGGTCCGGAAGATCTAAATTAGTAATTCTTTAACCTAAACCCCAATTTTAACCCATTTCACTCGGATTTTCTTCTATGGCTTCCTTTTATAATGGGTAATATATTTTTTGACAAAAATTTTAGTTTTACCCTTCTTTTCTGAACGTCCATTTTAGAGGTCCACTTTGACCCCAACCCAAAAATGGGAAATATGGGTATTATTGGCTTTCTTTTGACGTTTGGATTCTATTTTTGTATATTTTACTTGATTCCAAGTCTATTTGTTGGGTGAAGGTTCCGTATTGAAGGCTTTTAGACTCAATCTTCTTCATTCGAGGTAGGTTATGACTTAACTTTCTTCAGACTAGGTTGGATAGTTAATATAGATATAAAATGTGTGGAAACTAATCATGGAAATGACTTTATTATTGTTTTGTTCTGATTTGGGGACCTATGTTCTTATTTGGTAGTTTTGAGACATTATTTGTTATGTCTGATCGTGTAGGGTCTTGTATAAATGTCTAAGTTGTTATTTATGTGGTATTAAATGGTATATTTTTTATATCTTACACTATTGGTCTATGGAATATATTGGATCATGGATGGTTAGTATATTAGGTGGATTTGTGGCTCACATAATTTGTATATTGGTTGGATTAGGAAATTCTCATTTTGGTTGGTTGTGAGCATTATATCCTCATATCCTATATATTCATGAAGCATTAGTACTACTGTGGAAATACTAGCTTTTTGATAGAAAATGTGACATCTTTAAAAACCCTCTATAGATGTATGTGTCGGAGAAAAGATACAGATATTGGATTGATATTTGTTATTGGATCTTATATGGGTTAACAAACCCCCCATTGGTCCTACCTCAAGAACATAGATCGATAGGTGTATACAGAGGCTATGTGATAACCTCGTGCATCACATCATCATCATCATCATCACCACTATCTTCATTCATTTCATATATTATTCAATTCGGTGTTTTATTTTAGTTCTTGACATAATATCTATCTATTGTGTTTCATTCTCTAACTTGTATTTGTCATATTTGTATGTCTTAGAACAATCAGTGAAGATGATGTGGGCTACCATTTGGGATATTTTCTAATTTTAGGTGACATGCCTATAGTGTGTATTTAATATACTTTATTTTCTACTTTGCTTAGTCATCCTATGATACCTACTGAGTACAAGTGGACAATACCCACCCCTATAACGCCCTTTTAGTATAGATCCAGGTATGAGTGCACCTCATGGTATCTGATTCAGGCGGTGTTGTAGTATTTTGAGACAGCGATTGGTCTATGCTTCTAGAGTTGACCTACTACCTCTACGTGTTTAGTTTGTGTCTTGTTTTCATATTCGAAGATAGGTTATGTTCCTTTTGGACTATTAGTTGTATATTTGGACTTTGAGATGTACTTTGTTGGTTATTTCACTGTGACACTAGATTTTAGGATGATTTATGGTATCATTATTATCTATTTTCTGCTATTATTGTATATATGTTTTTTGGATTCATTCTTGAAGCCTTACCTTGGGATTTGGTGTTGTGTTTCTCATTTTATATCAGTTAGGGTGATAGACTTACTTGTCAAGGTTTGCCTAACACGTGCTATCATGACCTTTGAGTTTTGGGTCGTGACAAGATTTTCCTTATTGAATGTCAACAAAATCAACTATAACATACAAATATAGAATCTATACGTTAAAAAAAAGCTAACGATACCCATATTTCCCACTTTAAATTTGAGGTCAAAACAGACTCTCAAAATGGTTCTTAGAAATGAAATATAAAACCAAAATTTTTGTTTAGAAGAAAACCTTACCCATGAATAATGGAAGCCATAGGAGAAAACTAAGTGAAATGGGTAAAAATAAGGTTTTAAACAACATAATCAAAGAAAAATAATTGAAATAGTAATTTAGAGCTTAGCCAAACTTGAAAATTGTAGAAACAACCCAAAATCCCTCAACCCGAAGCTCAAAGTCTCAAAAATGGAAGAAAATTTGAGAAAATGGGTTCTACACCCACCAAATAACCTCTAAAGCAGTCAACTGGCCGCCTAAGCAATCATCACTAGTCAATGGGCCATTAGTAAAGTGGTCAAATGACCTCTTAAGTGATCATCTCTTAGGTAATGGGTTGACAACTTAAGCGGGCCATCCCCACGTGCAGAGTGTTGAAGTGGTCCCCTACCGCTAAACCAGCAACTGCTAAACCCGCGACCACTAAAGTGGTCAAGTGTCCATTTTAGTGGTTGTTCATGGTAAATATGGTTTTACTAAACCACAGCATGGGCCGCTAAAGAGGCTATTGCTTTAGTGGTCCTTGGGCCGCTAAAACTGCAACACCAGACCTCAGCTATATCAGCAACTTTGCTAAGTTGCTAAGTTGTCGATCATCCCCTTAAGATTAGTTTACAATCTTGTGAGGGCAAAAAAATATGCTACTAGACTAAATTTGATGTTTTGAACTCAATGGCGACATCAGATTCTTGAAAAAGATTATTTTCACAAATAGACCCTCGACACCCAATTCATTAATTTTTGTACCAAGGGTCAAAATGAGATCCAAGATCCAAAATCCATAAAAACAAACCAGCCATGTTGCCAATCTAAAATTGATGTTTCAAATTTGTTATTGCATTTTATTTTTCAATTTGACACACAGAACATGAAATATAGACTAAAGTCAAATACAAAGCCTTTTCAACCTCTTAAAACCACAAACTCTCACAAAACATCCCAGATTACATTGAGAACCATGCCAACCATCCCCACACCCTAGAAATAACACATAAGAACCACAATAAGAGGCAAAATAATAAGTACATAAAAGTGGAATGTTCATAGAATCAAGTCATTACGAATTAATCCCAATTGACCTATAATGCTACTAAGTGTCATATGCTTTTGTGCTCATTCTAAACTTCTACAAATTTTTCACTTATATAGATCCTACTATGAGTTTTCACCATTGATACCAACTTTTTGCAAATCTATATATTAGAGATTGGGTTGAACTTTCAGTATCTGAATTTGATCTTTCTCCTTCTATTTTATTAGTACTCTTCTTTTGTATCTTTGAAGACTACTTTGTATATTTTTGGACCTGTCTAGTACTCTTTATTTATATTGTCTCTTCTGCTAGCCTTACTAGCTCTCGAGGGATTCATTTTATGTATTTTGTCCCTTTCTCTTTTTTTGTATGCCATGCTTGTGAAATTTCCTTGTATTTGCCTTAAATTATTATTTTACCCCTATTTATCTCTCTATTACTTAATGGATCATTACTCGCTAATTTGCGCTATGGTTTTTTCTTACCTACTGGCAGATTAAAGTAGGTGCCATCATAAGGGTGAGTTGTTTGGTTTTCGTAGTTTTGTATCAAAGCCTAGATTTATCGATGTTGTTGGTGCAAGTACAAGTGTCTAGTAGAGTTCCACAAATTCGTACAATCACATTTGTATTCTATATTTGGGTGGTTACACGACATTCTTAGGGAATATCTCACTTTTTTGTCAGTTATCTTTCATTGTGTCTATTAGTTTTTAGATTATCACTTGTTTCAATATTTTAAAAATGGTTAGGATGAGGGTTATGATGGTTAAGGTCAAGGTTGGGATAAAGATATAACAATAGATCAAGAACGGCCCAGAGGGCCTTTACTAAAGCTTGTTATTATTTGGGAGCTGGAGTTTGCACCTGAGGTAGTGTCGTAGGATTTTCCACAATAATAGCTAATGGGCTTAAAAGAAGCCCATCTATTACTCGAATTCATAATTGTATCCATTATCTATGATGCCCTTGTTCAGTTATTTAGTGTGGTTGGAGATCAGTCAATGGATAAGTCCTTGGCATCAACTTAGGGTGGACTAGGTAAAGAAGCACAATCTACTATTATGGCTCCTCGATAAGAGGTTCCACCAGCACTATTAGTTAAATAGCTAACAAATGCCCGACCAACTATGACTTCTGAGGATTAGAAAATACTAGGTAAGTTTCTTAGATAAGCTCTATTGAGGGTTTTTGGAGCCATGTAAGAGGATGTATTTGAGTTTCTTACTTGTAGTAACAATAGATAAGTAATTTGCTTTTAGTCAATTTACATGGTGTGGATTACGCCATATTTTTGTTTAATATTGCATCAAGGTAGTGATGAAAGAGAAATATTGATGTTAGACCATTCCAATTTCTCTTATTATATGAGTTCAGTTCTTTGAGTCCTGCTTAAAGAAGTACATGCCTTCACAACATGTATGAGTATTAGTGATATGAGCTCATGAGGTTACAATAGGGTTTTATGATAGTGTTTGCTAGCAAGACTAGATTTTATGTTTTATCTAGGTATGCCATTATGATTCTACTTACGAAGTTTGTAAGGGTGTGATTCTTTATTAGAGGGTTGAGAGTTATGCTACATATGGCTACCTAGTGTTTGGTATCTTTAGGTAGATCCCTTATAGATATTGTGATCATGCTCACACTATGGAGGATATGCATCACAAGGCTAGTGGGTATAGTAATAAGAGACCTTGTTATTAGGGTAGTTTTAGTGGGAGACATAGTGGTTTAAAGTTTCGGGGTGCAGATTTCAAAGGTAGGTATCCACAACTACCATATATACCACCCAATTAGTCTTGTAGTCTTATCTATGAAGTACTATAGTTTTTCAGATAGGGTTAACCTGGTTGTAGTAATTTTAGTTGTTAAGGAAGTGGTCAGTCATTGCTGGGTATCAAACTATAGACTTCAAGCTCAGGTGGTGATTGGTTAGCAGGACCTTATTATCAGGTTAGGGTACCTTAGAAGTGCTCCCATTCTATCTATGAAAATGAAAGGTATTCTATGCATATGTGTATTAATTATAGGAAACAAAATAGGGTGATAGTAAAGAATAAGTATCCTATGACACATATTAATGATATATTTGACCAACATTAGGGTAAAGCTATGTTTTCTAAGATTGAGTTGAGATATGGCTAAGATCAATTAAGGATTTAAGCAATAGACGTCCCAAAGACAACCTTCAAGGCGCATTGTAGCCCTTATAAGTTATTAGTGATGTCTTTTGGACACTTTCATGATTGTGTTTATTTATGACATCCTAGTTTACTCAAGATGCAGAGAGGAGCATATGTAGTATTTTAGGATTGTTATATATAGTTCTATTGATGATCAACTAACTACAAGGGAATAGGTCCTTGGATGTTCATGGTAAAGTATAGCTGGCACGCGTGACTGCATAGTTTTTTCCTCTTGTGTAACAAACTTGGAGGTACTGCTTGTATTGATTAAGGTAGCTGGTCAAATGAAATTTCAGCCCTAATCATCGCCTATCTATAAAAGGAAAGAGATGTTTATCCATCAAATGGTTTTTGGCAGATACAAAGAGTGAAGAGAGGTTGCAAAAACCCTATTTCAACACTACTCAAGTTCTTAGCTATTTAGATGTGCTTAAATAGAAATTTTCTTGAGTGAGTATTGATTTTAAATCGAACTACTCATGCTATAAGAGTAGTGTTTTCTTAAGAGAGGTGCTTAGGTAGAGTTGCCTAAGCTTGTTGCTGGTTAGAGTTAACCAGTTTCGAGGGAATCTTAGTAGAGGTGTCAAGGTGTGCTTGTATTAGAGGTATTGCAAGTAGGAGAAACCTAGAGTTAGGTTGACAGTCGAGTCTGTAATCAAGAGTTTGGTTATAGTAGACTATTTTTTTGCCTGTAAGGGCGAGCCATGGTTTTTCCTTCCTTGAGCAAGGGGTTTTCCACGTTAAATCCTTGTGTTGTTTATTTACTGCAAAGCCTTTAGTTTTCAAGCACTTCACTATTGTTTCACTGTGCCTTTGGATGAGATTGTCTTTGAAGGGCTTCGTCACTCATTGTGTGGTTACAAACGCTAAGGGTTTTAGCAAATGGTATTAGAGCGGGTTCACTCTAAAAAGCTCCTAACTTAAGTGGTCTTGTCATAATGGATCCTATAACTAAACTAGGGGTGCAAAGAAAGGAAGTATAAAGGAAAATATTCCTAACTTTAAAGACTTTAGAATCTAACTCTGTTGAAGAAGACTTTGATATTGCACTTCTGGCAACAAGGATGATTAGGTCTATGGAAAAAAGTGATAGCTCTAAAGAATTCATGAGCAACTACCCAATGCAAAATAAGAATCAAAATCCTGAAACATCAAGAAGAAAAGATGCAGTTAGTTGTATAGTAAAAAGGGTGTTGGATGTATGGGAAGACTTGTCCACCAAATTGGGAAAGACAAAAAGTATGGAGATGATTTCATGCTGAAATAGGATGATAAGAAAATAACCTCAGGTTCCTGGTAATCTCAAATGGCGGCATGGGGAAACTTCTCTAGTGATTCGAGTGAAGATGAGAAGATTGGAGATGTTTCTATACTAGCAGTGGAAGATAGTCCTGTTATCTATGATTTCCTGTTTGCATTCTTGGAAAACACAGATAATGAAGAAGGAAAGAAGGTAACACTCTTTGATCATAAGGAAAACCTAGATAACTACACTACTGTGAAGATAAAAATCTTGCTAGTGTGTTGATAGACTATGTATATGAATTAACTACTGATAAGAATGCATTAAAGAAGAAAGTGGAGAATCAAGAACATGAGTTAATTGCCCTAACTCTTCAGATATCTGAGAATGAAGAAATGGTTACTAAAGTGAACTCTAAAAATCCAAATTGCATGAGTCAACTCAAAAGGTAAATAATTTAGATGATAAAGGGAGAAGGAAGCCTCAATGCTTCAGATTGCTCTTTAAGGGAAAATAAAGGATTCAAAAAAACACCTTATGTATGCACTTCACAAGAATGAAGAGTTAGAAAAGGACCTGGTCTATTTGACAGAAGGGCTCAACAAGTCTCTTCATATATCCTTTCTACTTTGACTAGCGAAGGTGTTAATAATGGTAAACGCCTGGGCTATCAAGGAGAATTCAGCCTAATATGTCTCAAAGGAAGACTTTCAGTAATATTAGAAGCAAAGAAAGTTAATTCCTGTGCACTTACTATAGAAGAAATGGACATTTGAAAGAAAGATGTTAGTACTGCCTTAAATCTAAATAAGGAATACTGAATACATTCAGCAGCAGAATGAACATACCCCAGGGCTTCAAGTCTCTGAAAAAGGTAAAGGGGAAGACATCAATGCCAAGATTGGCCAAAAAGGATTTTATCACACCATTATCCTCCTACTAGGAACTAAAATTTAAGTGGGTTAAAAAGAACAACTTTTGATCATGATCCCAGACATGAGAAAGATAATTGGATTCAGGAATGGTCAGTTAATAGTATGTGCTCTAAGCTCAATTGTTGAAGGCCTGACTTGATTCTCTCTCAAGACACTTCAAGGTAAAAGTGACTCATTGTCAAAAAAATGATTTTAATGAACCTGGTGCCAAATAAATTCATTTTAGAAAAAGAAAATTGAGGTTGTAGGAGTGAAGTAAAGTATGGGACCTGGTCCTCAAACCTATTCTAAAAGAGTACATTGTGAATGAGATTGATCGAAGTACCCTGATCTAACATCAAAGTCAGGGTCACTCCTAAAATTAAGTATGTCAAGGAGACAAGTATCCATGATAGAGAAGGTGCATACTAATATAACTCAGAATCATACCTTTATAGGTATACTACACCTATGGTGACAACGTTTGAGGAAAATAGTTAAAGCAACAAGAAGTGGAAAATTCACTCAAGTAAGAGAGGGACCTGGTCCTATCTCTCATGTGCGTAAAACAATAATGTGCCTTATAATTTTTAAAAAAATTTCCATTTAAAAAGGTCTCATGTCCAATCCCATATGAACAAAAGTTGTAAATTTGGTTCAAATGTGAAGAGTCACACTATTGTCATCAAACGTATCTATTCCAAAAGGGTATCTCCTATATGTCAAATGTTCATCTCTTCAATTATAAATTCAAATCCTCTTTTTTCTTCTCAATTAACACCAAACATTTTTCTCTTCCTAAACTAAAATAGTCCTTTTCTTTCCCTTTTTTTAAAATTCAAACTGGCTGAAATCCCATCTTTTTCAAACCCCACAAAAGAATAATACACTAATCATCCTCAAGAGTCACAAAGTACATTATCCATCAGTCCTACTCCTGTAATCCCCAAAACCTTAAGTTAAAAAATTCTTGTTGACAATTCTACATCCATTAAAGTTCTTGTTGAGTTAGTCTTGTATGATTTGAATCAAGGCCTCAGCTCTCTAATTGAACAAGATCTTTATCAATCGAAAATTCCTCCCTCCTCAAAAGAAACAGAGTCCTCTAAAGACCCATGAATTCCCATTCATCTTAAAGAATTGGTAGGTTTTGAAAATTAGAAACCTGGCAGTACTTGCTTCCTCTAGTGGCTCAGACTAAAAATCCATCTTTGCTCAACTGTGTGATGATAAAACTTCTATAAATAGATTTAATCCTCTTAGCAAAATAAACTTAGGAGATAAAAATTTACTTCTACTTGCTGGTGATCCAAATGAAAGCTCTGTAAGTATTGAGAAGCAAACTGTAAGGGAAAAGAATGAAGAGACAAAGAATGATGGAGTGGTATTACCTCCACATGAGAAAGATGAAAAGGATGAGGATAATTAACCTCTGAGTTAGAAAATGAATAAACTGAAGGACCACAAAAGGAAAGGAAAAATGACTGACACTGATGTACAAGGCACTAGATCCTATTCCACTAGGGGATCTTAAAAAAAATTGCTAGTAGATGCCATGAAGGAAAGAAAGTATTCTACCACTAAAAGAAGAAGACTCAAGAAAGTTTTCACCATAGAGGAGGAAAATATTAAAGTGGTGGAGGTTAGAGAATATGAGGATACTAACACTGATATTATTATTGCAACTAAGAAGAAAATACAAGAACTTCATATTATTGAGAGAACCAAGTCCTCAAATCCTAAGGCTGACAATCTTGCTGTAAACAAAAAAAGCATATTATTGTAAAAATAAAGAAAGTCTCAAATGGACGTGGTCCCATGAAGAGAAAAATTTTTGAAGAGAAAGAACTAAGTAGTGAATCAAAGTAAAGAATAAAATAGGAAGAGAAGAAATATGTCCCTAAAGAATAAAGGAATGTTATCCTGGAAACTCAAAAAGTGCTTAATAGGATAGTGTTTGATCCAAGGATCTATGATAAACTAGGGATGGTGGAATTGGTAGTATATGTGAAACACCAAGGTTGGCTTCACTTAGTTGAAGAATCAACTCTCATGGCTTTTGATAATAAAGTTAGAGAGATTTACTATGCCATGGACTTCTTTAAAGATTGACTAAGCTTAACTTCCTTGGTGCAAGGAAAGTCTATCTATCTAGATGAAAAATCACTGGGAAGGATTTTATATGTACCTGTTATGAGAGTAAAATCTATTGTGATGGAGCAACCTACCACTGAATTTATGATTGAAGCCTCAAATTAGGTGGAACTTCAATAGCTGATGTTAAAAAGAATTTTTTAATTATTGAGTTTTAGCTAGTATATGAGTTCATCAATAAGATTCTGTTACCAAGATCATAGAAAAGGACCACTTCCTCTGGTGTTGACCTATTTCTAATAGAATGTTTGAGTAAGTTTGAATTGATAAGCCTACCTATTTTTATGATAGAGCACATGAAGAAATAATCAATGAGAAAGAAGGAAACATAGAATGCCTTATGGGTACTTCCCAAACAATGTTCTTGATCACTATGGAATAATTGGTATAAAAGGGATAAAGGTTCTTGACAATCTTGGTGGATAATGAATGCATTGAAGGAAAGGATGGAACTGTATCCCAAGTATTAGAACTCTTGGCTACTTAAGAAAATTTTAACAAAGAAATGGAGGATTTGAGGATTCAACTAGCTACAAAGGCCACTAAAAGTATTCATCTAAAACTGCAGAATCATAAGTTATCCTCAGAGGGATCTGGTGCCACTAAGGAACTGGCAGCTGAAAATGCAAATCTAAATGGAGAGGTTACAGAAAAAACTGGTGAGGTCCAAAGGTTAAATGCTAAAGTTAAAACTCTTAACAAAGAACTGATTGATGCTCTCTAGAAAGTACATACTACTAAAATCACTCTTCTCTAAGCCCTTTTTACCTGAGTCTTAGAATGTCATCTTCTTATGTTAGTTTTTATGATGGCCTTTGCAAACAGTAATTTTATAATTTCTTTATGGAATATTGTAATGGTACTTATCCTATTTAATTATGAATGAATTTCTATTTATGTGCCTCAGTTGTATTCTTTACTTTAAGTTGTTCTTCATGTTAATGTTTCCCTAGTGGCCATAAGTTAATTAGCCTGTACTTATACATACTTTTGGTTTAATATTCATTTTTTTGAATAATGCAAAAAGGGGGAATACCGACTTCATATGTAAGGACCACGTGTGATAAGTGTGATGTGCAGGAACTAGGTGCCACATAATATTCTAAGAAAATAGTATGTGGCATGGTGACAAGGGAAAGTATGCAAATGATGAATTATAAAGTGGTCATATATGATCATGTGTGGTATGGAGAAGTATATAAATGATTAATTATGGTGCATAATGGAAAGTGAAAGAAAATATGCTTAGTGTTTTTTCTGCAAATGACAACAATATACCAGGTCTATATGTTGAATGATGATAGGGGAAAACATGATAATTGGGGTAACATTCATCTTCAGAGTGGTAATCATACTAATTAAATGTTATGGTTGCGCTCAAAGTTGTATGGTTGGTTTGTGATCATAAAAAAGGGAAAAATTTCTATATGTAGTTTTTATTATGAGCAGCTAACAGCAAGGGACCAAGTCGCTGGATGTTCATTGTATAGTACAGTTGGCACGCATGACTGTATAATTTTGTCCTTTGGTGTAAAAAACTGCAGGTGTTGCTTATACTAATTAGGATTGCTTGTCTAATGATATTTCTTCACTAATCATCACTCATCGATAAAAGAAAAGACATGTTTCTTTATCAAGTGGTTTTTGACAAGTACAAAGAGTAAAGAGAGCAGCAAAAGCCCTATTTCAATACTACTCAAGTTCTTATCTATTTAGATATGCTTAAGTATAAATTGTTCTTAATTGAGTACTGATTTGTAATCAAACTACTTATGCTATAAGAGTAGTTTATCTTGAGAGAGGTACTTAGGTAGAGTTGCCTAAGCTTGTTGCTGGTTAGAGTTAACCATATTTTAGGGGATCTTGGTAGAGGTGTCAAGGTGTGTTTGCAATAGTGGTATTGCAAGTAGGAGGAACCTAGATTTAGGTTCACAGTCAAGCCAGTAATCAAGAGTTTGGTTATAATGGACTATTTGGGTGCTTGTAAGGGAAAGCCATGGTTTTTCCTTCCCTGAGCAAGGGGGTTTTTGTGTTAAATCTTTGTGTTGTTTATTTGCTTCAAACACTTTAGTTTTCCATCCCTTTATTACTGCTTTACTATTTCTTTCACTGAGATTGACTTTGAGGGAACTGGTCCCTCATTATGTAGTGCGACCCCTAAGGGTTTCAACAAGGATTGTTCTCCACACTTTGAGAGAGAAATGTCTTTATCATAGATTATTAATGTGCAAGTTATAGCTTGAGTCTATAGCATTCTAGGGGCATATGGTATCCAAGTATAAGATTATGATAAACCCAACAAAGATTAAGATAGTTCATAATTGGGATAGATCCACATCTCTGATGAATCTTTACTACTTTATTAGGTTGGTAGGATACAAAAGACAGTTCATCCATGGTTTTACCTCTATTATGACACCTATGATTAGATTTACTAACCAGGAGGTCCTATTTTAGTAGTCCATTAAATTTGAGGCGAGCTTTCTAAAGTTCAAGGCCTTACTAACTTCATTCCTTATTCTAACTCTTCCAGATAAAGGTAAGGGGTTTAAAGTATTTTGTGGTGTTGGATTAGTTAACTTTCTATTTCAAAGGGGTCAAGTTATACCAAGTTCTTTGAGAAAACCGAAGGTGCATCAGACAATTATCCCACTTATGACTTGGAGTTGATGATGGTGGTTTTTGTGCTTAAGATTTAGAGGCATTAACTTTATGGTGTTCATTGAAAAATATGCACCAACCACCATTGTCTTTAGTACATTTTGACTCAAAAAGATTTTAATTCGATACAACACAAGTGACTTGAGTTGTTGAAGAACTATGACCTTTCTATTCAATACTATCTAGGCAAGGAGAATGTAGTATAGGACTCTTGAGATAAAAGGAAGTAAGTATAATTAGTTTGCCGTTTCTTTAGTTTTGGAGCAACCAGTAACCTCAGACAGCCAATACTTAGCCAACCAGTTGATTCGACATGACCATTTTAGACCCCAATAGGATTCTTGCTAGGGTTGATGCTAGGTCTACTTCATTGGATCTGATTTAAGATCGATAGTTAGAGGTTAGTTAGTTAAATGGTATTCAGATCAGGTGTAAAGAGGTGAGTGCAGGAGCGTTGTCTTAGACTCTAAGGGTATATTGAGGTTTAATGGTTACATTTGTGTTCTGAAGGTAGGAGGTTTAATTTAGTTAATACTTTAAAAGGATCATCATGCCAGATACTATATTTACCCAAACAAAGCTAAGATACATCGATACTTGAGGCAGCATTACTGATGGAGAAGTATGAGTAGAGATATAGAAGACTTTATAGCTCATTATTTATGTTGTCAGTAGGTGAAGTTCAAATATTTGTGACCAGATAGTCTGCTTCAAAGGCTACCCATTTATGAGTGGAATTGTAAATCAATTGCAAAGAATTTCATGAGTGGTTTACCTCACACCTTTCATGGTTCGTATAGAATTTGGGTCATCATAGATTAATAGGCTAAGTTTTATCGTTTATTACCTATTTAGTATTTCGGCTATGACAATAGGTTAATTTGGATTTAAGATTGAAAGGTGGTTCATCTTTATGGGGTACCCATATCTATTATTTATGATAGAGGTTCCTAGTTTATCTCTATCTTTTAGAGAGGTTTTTAGAAGAAGCTAGATACCAAAGTCGACCTTAGAATAGTGTTTCACCCCCAAAATGATGGTTATTCAAAGCGGACTATTCATGTTTTGTAGGACATACTCCAAGCTTATATCTTGGAACAATTTCTAGCATTAATAGAGTTTGCCTACACTAATAGCTACCATTTAAGTATTCAGATTAGGACCATTCAAGGAACTGTATGGTAAGCAATGCCAAGCAACTATTGGTTAGTTGGAGACTTTATATGCTAGGACACAAGGTGTTGATTCACTTTTATATTTCATTCAACAAAGTTTGAGTTATTCAGGATAGGCTATAGGTAACTCAGAGTAGGCAAAAGACTTATGCTAATTGTAAGCTTTGTGTGTAGAGGTTTGGAGTTGGTGATTGTGTTTTTCTTTAAGTATCACCTATGAAAGGCGTGATGGGGTTTGGGAAGAGGGGAAAGATCAACCCCGGGTATATTAGTCTATTTGAGATTCTTTAAAAAGTTAGGAAGCTAGCCTATGAGTTAGCCTTGGCTCAAGCCTTTTCAGTTATTCACCTAACTTTTCATACGTTGATACTTTAGCACTACATTTTAATAATCCTCAGTGCTCCAGTGGAACTCGATTTAGTTGGATAATAGTTTAACCTTTGTGGGGCAATCAGTCTCTATTCTAGCTAAAGATGTTAGACGATTGTATTGCGTGGAGATTCTAATGGTGAAGGTTCAACGGAGACACCGTCTAGATGAGGAGTCTATCTAGGGATCTAGAATGACATATAGACTCAATATCCTTACTTTGTTTAGCCTTTTAGATACTTTTTAACACTTGACTTTTGAGGAAAAAAGTCATTTTAGTAGCGGATATTGTAATGACCCTCCAAGTGATATTTATCCTTTCCCTTTTTTTTTGTATTTTGAGATTTCCTATATCTACCCAAGTCATTTATGCCTTGCTTAGATTGACAGTTTGGTTATTGTGCAGTTCATTAGTTTTTAAATCAATTTTTCCATTTTTAGATTTTTGAAGTTCAGGAAATGATCTCGAGTCAAAACTTTAGGTTAACAACCTCAAATAATAATTATAATGATCCTGTTATCTCTAAAATATGGATCTTCGACTAGGAGGACCTTTGATTCGGATCCAAAGGATTTTCAACACTTATTCATCCATTGCCTAGAAATTACTAATTGGGAGTGGGACCCATTTTTGTCTAAACTATCTCTGTTGGAAATTTTGATGATTCCAATGGGTCTAAAATGCCAAATTTAGTATAGTAGCATAGTTCATTTGCGTACAGGGGCTTCAAAAAAATCCCGAGAACTCGTTTGATGTACATTTGAACTTACAAAATTTTTGGTGCAATAATACTTAGTGTAGACAAAAACGGTCTTCATATTCGCAATCCCTTGGTAGTATTCATAAGGATCCATTATTCTTGACCTTCTCAGTCGTGAGTTGGGCATCACATTCACAAAGAGGAATCTATCCTGGCTGATCAAGGATTTTTCATCACATTCACAGTGGACAAATCATGTTTTCAAAGGCCTGGCCTGTCTATCCCCACATTCTTAACAAAGTTCCTGTGTTCGCAAAGAAGGGACCCTTGGCAGGATAAATATAACTCCTTTCATTTGAAGCCTTATTTTTTCTACGTGTTAACTTTAAAATAAATTATTAAAGTTTATGAATTTTTGGGGAATCTTAAATTGAAGTTGGGAATAGTTCATTAAAGTGATCATCGATCATTAACTCATAAATTATCAGTCTAATTTTGATTAAATTCTCCAGTTTATCCTTGATTTCTCTTTCAATTTTGGGGATGTTTTTCTTCTCTTTTAGAACTTGAATTTGTATGCTTAGGGCCTTAGCTCAAAATTTAGATACCTTAATCTAGGTTCGTGTAGTTTCTTACCTTAGGTTGGGTTTTGGGGTTGTATTTAGCATGATTGTTACTTCTTAAGATAAAGGACAATAGGATGGCATCTTTCCCTATTGTAAATAGCTATAAAACCTTAGATGGGCTAGTTATTGGAACTAGATCGACTTGATGTCTATATTGTGATTCTTGACTTGGTATCCCCAGTATTTTAGCATTTTATTTTTACCTTAAACTACTATTTTAACTTAATAAATGGAATTGTGTAAATCTTTAAGAAATTTGGCCTTCTAAAATAGGAAAAAAGACTAGTTCGACTTGGTTTGAGTATGGGCTCTATCTTTTGCCTTATATTTCATATTAAGTTTTATCTTGAGTCCAAACCTAGTAATAATGAATATTATGTATTAGTTCCACTTAGAGTATGGCATTAATTAGTATTGATCCCATCTAAAAAATCTAGTTTGAGATCGATATGATTTATGGTTATGGCTGAATGAGGAGTATACAATATGCTTATCATACATCTTGGATCATTTTAATATTTCGTACTCCTTTTCATGGTTTTATATAAGTATTACTCTTTATTTTCACACATCGTGCTTTTGGGGGATCGATTGGGTTTTTGTTCTTATTGTGTGTACCTTCTGGGACGATGAGGGTGTAGTTTGGATAGAGCTAGGTATTTATTTCTATTCTTAAGTCATTTACATATCATTCTCACATTTGCTTAGCATGCTCTGTCATATCTATTTCAATGACCTTTTATTTTCCTTAAAATAGAATATATATTATTAGATTTTACTCTAATTGGTTTAAGTTGGACTATGCTGTCTACTGAGTGTAATGGGTTTTGGTACTCATACTACACTTCTACATCTTTTTCACTGATTCTGATAATAGTACGACTAGTCATCATTGATTCCAACTTTAAGTACTAAGATAGATCCTAGTATAAGTAATCACCATTGAAGCCACCTTCTAGTAGATCTACTGATTAGAGATTCGTGTGAGTTTTCAGTATCCATAGCTGATCTATCTTCTTTTATTCTTGTCTATTCTTATTTTGTATCTTTTGATACTACTTTATAGGTTTTTGCACATTTATAGTACTCTTTATATATAGTGGCTCTTATTGTTACAACCTAAATCGTTGTTATGTTGAAATAGAGAGGAATACCTTGTCTAGTTTCCTCTAAGGCAAAAATCTAAAATTTAGGGCTAGCCTAGTTTTTGGCATATATTGAGTGTATGGTCGTCTAGGAAAATATGGTAATTATTAGATTATTGATTGGTGTTTTGTCACGACCTGATTTCTTAAGTCATGAGGGCGCCTACTTTATCCCAACAATAGGCAAGCCAAGTCATAGCCCAGAATAATAGGTAATGGGATAACAAGCAGAAACTAGAAAAAGGTCTCCCACAATGATAGCAGTAGTAATAATAAGTGATGACTAGAAAGGAAACATTTATATTATACCAAAATGAGAGAAGGAAGAAGGACCAAATATACAAATTAATACCTCCCTCAACTAGGTAAAGTTGGTTATACACAACATATTAAAGCAGTCTCAAGTATAAAAGACTAAACTAGAATAGATAGAAAAAGATCAACCTTGAATGATAGTAAGATCACCCTTCTATGAATCAATTTTGAAAGGTAGGAACCATATTAACAATGACTTCTAGTACGCGGATTTGCATCAGGAAAAAGATGAAGAAGTGTAGTATGAGTACCAAAGCAATAGGTACTTAGTAGGCATGATCAACCGACTGAGCTCAATATAGGAAAAGTATAACTAAAATGTAAGGGTGTAATCTAAGTCAATAGTAAGAAGGTACAGAAAGGTAAAAGAACTACCAAACTACAGAAATTTGATAAAGAAATAAGTATAAGTTATGCATAAAATAAATAACACAGTAATAAAAGGCAAATCAGACCTAACTGGGCCTAAATAAGCCCGCTAGGCACACTGAAGAACACAATTATTGTGCCCCCATAAGCCAGTGGTACACACAATAAACCATTAATGAAAATAAATATAAATAATCTGTAACTAAAACCATCCCAAGAAATCAAAGTAGCCATCCAGATGTGCACTGAGCTTGAACCAGCTCTAATGCATAGCAACGGGAGGCCATACATCGAGCTTGAATCAATAGTGGTGGATAGTAACAAGAGGCCACACGCTGGATTAAACCAAAATTAGTGGGTAACAAAGAGAGGCCACATATATGATACATAATAGAACTCATAATAAGATGCCAGACTCAAATAGGAAATCAGAGGAACCACGCTCCCAGAATAATAGTAATGAGTACCAAAACGCCCAAATCATCATACCCAGATGTTAGAATTGAATCAAACCTCATATTAACCATACCCAATGTCCATGGTTGTACCAAAATTCACAATCAATGACAAAAATAAAGTATATGCTGAAACTAAACCGAAACTAAAATATATTTAATTAATCATTCACATATCTTAATTAAAAAGATACAAATTCAGGGTTTCACAACTTATTTCCACATCCTAAAGTGATAGATGCTATACCATACTTAAATATAAGATACAAAAATTTTCTAGAACAAGGTCATAACTGGATAAATAAGACATGGTCTATACATATCAAGTGGTACACAAATTATAAGTATTTGTCCAACACTAGCATATAGTACAAAATTATCATAAATAATCTCAATCTAAAAGTAGGGTAATCCTATCCTACCTAGACGCCAAGCTATAATTGCTTCTTTGAGAACCTCTGAATAGAGCCCCACTAGAACCCAAGCTTGAATAACTTTTCATGGATAGTTGATTTTCTTTGAATTAATTATAATTTCAAAATAGTTACTTTCCATGGTATAATAATGTATATTTGTTCACTTATTAGGCAAGTTAATACAAAACTCAAACAACTTCTAAAGTGCATATCAAGAGTGTCAAAAGATGGAAAAAATGTATAAATAAATATCGATCTCCAAAAAAGTGAAAGAGGATCAAGTTTATTATTATTTAAACCCACCTAATATTAATTCCTTGTATATGTGTTAAGGTTGGTTCATTTGTTGTACAAGTGGCAGCAAAATAGTATTATTCACTCCTCTCCACTACTGTTATCTGATGTGTCATAATCATAAGCTAAGGGTTGCAATCGTGATACCCCTAGTAGGACACAAATGCAATGACCATGGTTCCTTATCTTGATCACAATTCAGTGGTGTAACCCTAATCCACCACAATCGTGAAGGTTGGGTCGTGATCGCGATACCCAAGTACTTAGGACATGTATAAATAGGCTAATTTAGCCCGACTTTGCTCATTCTTCATCTATTTTCTTGAGATCTAAATCCCTGAATGGAGAATAGATTAACATTGAGTCTTATGGTGATCTAGGATATTCGTTTACATCTATTTTTGTGATATCTCTTCGATTTATGGTAAGATTTCACCCTTTTTAAGGTAAAAAAATTCCCATTTTTTGTTCTAAAATCCCAAAACCATGGATGCTTGATTTTAGCCCAAAATTAGCTCGAATTAATCCCATTTTTAAGGGTAATGATTCCTTGAGCATGTGGGAACATCGAGTTGGCTTCAAAATAGGATTTTTCCATAAATGAGACCCACATGGGATTTTGGGTGATTTTTGGAACCAAAGCTCAATGGTGCAATACGAGTATCGTTATTATAATATTGATGAGTAGAATATGGTTTTGATAGCTGGAAATTTTGTAGAAGCTTCTCAGAAGGGAAAAATGATGATTTAGCAAATCTTTGAGCTTTTTTTACGTTGAGGTAGGCTAGGTTTTCCCCTTGTTAGATTGAGCTAATTCATTGTATGTTTATGATATTGTGTTATATTTGGTATGGGTCTTAGATGTTGGTATGATGAATTGTAATGCTTTGATTAGTTAGACCGTTTAAGCTATTCAGAAATAGTAATTTAGGCATAATTGACCTAGTTACTTATATTTTAGGTGAATTTCTTGTCTTATGGATAATTGTTGCTTGCTTAACATCTAAAAGTGGATATAGATACCTTAGGCCTAGTTCAGGTAGAATTTGCCCAAAATATAACTTTGGGGATTAGAAGTGGTCCCTTGACCCACCTTAGGCTAAGAAGCATGTTAGCTTGTGTAGACCTTTATACACTTGTTACACTCTTGGAAATGCTTATTGAGGCAACATTGAGAAACCTTGCACTTGATGGGTATATTGGTTAATGCCTATTAATTATGTTATTACTTATTCGATTGATGATACTATTAATTATGTTGATATTTTTATAATTACAAGTTTGAGTCCGAAAGATGTGTATGATATTAATAATACTTACTCGGTTTAAGTCTAGAGGATGATTCTGACTTTTATCATATATTTACCGATTCAAGTCTGGCTATTGATTATATATTTATTGGTTCAAGTCTGACTAGTGATGATACATTTATCAGTTCAAGTTCAACTATTGATGATATATTTATCGGTTAAAGTATGGCTCTATGACAACTGCATAGTATGAAGCTTGTTTTCATGAGTTGGCTTGACATGTGACTTCTATTCTTGATACTAAGTATGAGAGAGTTTAATTCTTTGTCAGTGTATTGAGACTTCCCTTTTATATGTCTACTCAGAGTTTGGTTGATGCAGGTAGGCCTTTGTAGAGGTTTTGGATTATGCTTGGGTGATAAAGGAGATGCATTATAAAACCCAAAGGGGATATAATAAGAGGCCAAGATATCAGGGCAGTTTCAATTGGAGTTATAGTAGTTCTCAATTCAAAGGTAGTAGCTCTCATGATATTTATTCCTCACATCTATTTTATTAGCCACAGAGTCAGCCACTAAACCAGTTTAGGTATCTCTTCAGATTACTATGGATGTTAGTCTAGTTCTAGTGATTTCCCTATTCAGTTTGGTATTCAGTCTGTAAAGGGTTCATCTTTTGGCTGTTCTAGTTGTGGTGGTTACTGTAGGTTGGTCAGATTTGTTGATTCTAATTTATCTCAGGGAGCGTGTTATCATTATGGATTTTTTAGACATTATTTTTATGAGTTCCCTAGTAGTGGGGTGATTGTTTCATTAGTTCAATGTGTTCCCCTTATTAGAGCATCTTATCCCTTAGTTAGAGGTGGTTCTTAGGGTTGTAGGGTTGGTTTATAGGGTACTCGAGAAAGTTCTTACACAGGCTGTATAGGAGATCAGTTAGGAGCCCTGCTAGGTGATGGGTGTGTCCAGTTATATACAGTACTTAATATACCTGAGGTTGAGTCTTCGGATGTTGTTATTATAGGTACAATTTTGATTTTCCTTCAGTCGGACCTTTTTTAATTTGATCTTAGATCTACATATTTTTATGTTTCTACTTATTATGTTCCACGGTTAGAGTTATCTTAGGATTTATTATATGTGCCTTTACGTGTATCTACTCCCATGGGTGATATAAATAATTGAGACAACATTATTGGTAGAGTGGCATGAAGAGTGATATGGAAGACTTTGTAGGTTGTTGTGTATGTAATCAACGGGTAAACACCAAATATCAGTGTCCAGATGGTTTGATTCAGAGATAGCCTATTCACAACTGGAAATGGAAAAATATTACCATAGATTTTGTTACTGGTTTGCTTCATACTTCTCATGGTTCCAATGGTATTTGGTAATCATTGATAGATTGACCAAGTCAATATATTTTCTTTCTATTTAGACATCTTTCAGTATGGAAAGGTTAGCCCATATCTATATGCATGAGATACTCCATCTGCATAGTGTGCCCATATCAATTATTTTAGATCAAGGTTCCACAATCACTTCTAGCTTTTAGAGAGATTTTTAAAAAGAGTTGGGTACCCAGGTGGATCTTAGTATGGTCTTTCATCCTCAGACCGATAGACCATCTAAGAAGACTATTTAGGTGCTCAAGGATATGCTCTAAGACTGTGTTATGGATTTTGAAGGCCAGTGAGAGGATCACTTAACCTCGGCAGAGTTTGCCTATAACAAAATTTATCATGTGAGTATTGAGATAGTGCCTTTTGAGGCTTTGTATTGTAGGAGATGTCGTTCTTTGATTGGGTGGTTTGATACTTTTGAGGTTTGACCTCGTGGTACTAATTTGATTTAGGGGTTTCTGGATAGAGTCTGGGTAATTCAAGATAGGTTGAGAGCAGCTCAGAGTAGGAAGAAGGGTGTGATGAGGTTCAGAAGGAAGGGCAAGTTGAGCCCTAGGTATATTGTACCTTTCGAGATTTTTTGCACAGTTGGTAAGGTGGATTATAAGTTAGCTTTACCTACAGATGTTGATAATTTCCATCTAGTTTTCACTGTTTTTCATGTTGCAACGATACATTCTTGATTTATCTCATGTGCTTAGGTGAGATTCAGTCTAGTTGGATGAGCTGTTGATATTCGTGGAGGAGGCCGTGCTCATTTTGGCTAGTGATGTTAGGTGGTTACGCACTATTAGGATTTCTATAGTTAAGGTTCAGTGGATGCACCACCTAGTGGAGAAGGCCACTTGGGAGATCTAGAGTGAGATATGGAACCAATATCCTCACCTGTTCGAGACTTCAGGTATACCCTAATCCTTAACTTTTGCAGACAAAAGATCCTTTAGTAGTGGATATTGTAATGACACTTCATGTCATTTTCCATTCTTTTGCTTATTTTCACCATTAGATAATTTTGATAGCTTCCCTAATTCATTTACGATTTGATGGAACTAACAGTTTGGTTACCGAGCATTTTATTTGGTTTCTAGAACCAATTGCCTTTTTTGAATTTTTTGTTGGTTCCAAATGGCCACCAGGTGAAAACTTTACTGAAACAACCTCGAATGCAAATTTTAACCGTTATAGGTACTTTGGAACATTGATTTTAGGCTAGGAGGACTCTTGGTTTTGTCCTGAGGTAGCTCTTCTCCTTTTGACCTATTGGTCAAAGAATTAAGAAATTGGAAATTTGGTGTTGGACCCATATTTCATCAAAACAACCTCGAATGGAAATCTAGACTATGCTATTAAGTCCAAAACATCAAATTTGGTGTGGTTACATAGTTTATTTACATATATAGGGCTCAAAATGAATCTCGAGGGCTTGGAAGAATTTGTAAATTCCAAGTCTACAGTCGTTATCTGGTGCCTCATAATCATGAGCAAAGGGTCACGATCACAAAACCCATAGAAGGCCATAAGTGCCATGATCGTGGTGTCTTATTGTTATAGCGATTCACTAGTGCAGACCCAATATACTGTGATCGAGAAGGTCGGGTCACGATTACGAGACTCGAGTGCCTGAATAGGTATAAATAGACCTTTTAAACTCGACCTTGCTCATTATTCATCCATTTACTTGAGAATTAAAACCCTAAATAGTGACATAGCTTAAAATTGAGGCTTGTGGGTGATCTAGGAGCTTGGATAATATCTATTTTTGTGATTTCCTTTTGATTTGTGGTAAAATTTCACCCTTTTATGGTAAAATTTCCAATATCTTGTTCTATAATCCCAAAACCTTGGGGGCTTGATTTTAGCCCCAAATTAGCTCGGATTACACACATTTTTAAGGGTAATGATTCCTTGAGTATGTGGGAACGTTGGGTTGGCTTCAAAAACATAATTTTTAGGGATTCTGGATGATTTTTTGACCCAACGAACAATGGAGCAATGTGGGCATCATTATTCTTGTATTAATTAATAGAATATGGTTTTAATAGCTTGGAATCTTATGGAATCTTCTCAAAAAGGAAAAGTGGTGACTTAGCGAATCTTTAAGTTTTCTTTGGAGTTGAGGTAGGCTAGGTTTTCTCCTTGTTAGATTGATCTAATTCATAATATGTTTATGATATTGTGTCAGATTTGGGATGGGTTTTAGATGTTGGTATGATGAATTGCAATGCTTGGGTTAGTTGGGCCATTTAGGTTGTTTGAAAATTGTAATTTAGGCATAATTGACCTAGTTGCTTATGTTTTAGGTGAAATTCCTATATTATGGATAATTGTGGCTTGTTTAACATCTAGAAAGGGATTTAGATTCGTAAGCCTAGTTCGGGTAGAATTTTCCCTAGATATAACATCGAGGATTAGAAGTGGGTCATTGACCCACCTTAGGCTAAGACACATGTTAGCTTGGGTAGACCATTATACGTTTGTTAGACTCTTGGAAATGCTTATTGAGGCAATATTAAGAAACTTTGACATTTGATGGACATGTTGGTTGATTGATATGCTGTAGAAATATAGCACTTTCGATACTCAAATTGAGGAAAATATGCAAGTTTTACATCCTTTTTGTTAGATATGATCTGTTTTGGATATGTTTTGTAGAAAACCATGATTTGAATGATAAGTTCGTGAAAATAGTGAAAAAATTGTTTTGGCCACTTTTGGAGAGATTATGGATAATAGGGATGTTTTTCGGCTTGATTGTGATTGATGTATGTTCAAGATTTGAAGTAGAATGGAAAAACTGACTCCCGACACCTACTAAGTCAACCTATGAACCACATGTTTGACCTACAGACAATAGCTAGACAAAGCCAGTACCAGAAAGTCCAAAATCCCGATAGCTGACTTGACGGAATTTCCCATCCGGTACCTACGGTTGGTACCTGTGCCAGGGTAGACTACAGGTATAAGGAGTAGGTGGCCACCAACCCTGATTTCTCCTATTCCATTCGGGATTAGTTTTTAGGGTTTTCTCTTATACTATAAATACATTTATGTACTTTTTAGTAGAGGTTATTCACTTTTAACACTTTAAAATATATTTTGATTTCAAGATACATTTTGGGAAGACCATTCATGGCCATATGTTGACCCATGGTTGACATGGAAAAGGGTGACCTGAAATTTTGAGTCAATAATGAGGAGACAACATCCAGCCTCCAAAAGTCTATAAAGTAACAAATAGACAGGAGGGTGGTGTCGGTGATTGATTGTATTCATGCCCCTAGAGGATATTCCTATGGGTATCTTAATGAATTCTGAGTAGTCAAGATACCCACATTGTGTGTGATGTTAAATCGATTCATGAGAGGCAATCCATGGGCTTGTTGGTGCAGTCTGAGTAACCAACATAGCCACATCATGCTGCGGCGTTAAATCAAGCGTTGAGTGGAAGGCGACCTACTATATATATTAGTGATATGTTTTTGTTGTTTTTGTTTTTGTAGGTTTTTAACCTTTAGAGCTTACATGAAATAGGGTAAACATGGATGTATTCATCAATTTCCAGATAAGGGGACTGTGTGATCATCCTATCGTGGTCACAAGTTTCATACGGTATGTTAAGTAGAAAATTGAAAAGTTAAAATTCTGAGGAAGAAAAAGGGTAAGTTGTGGACTTTTCCACCTAATTTTACTTTTACGACCCAAAACTTAGGTTGCAGGACCATTAGTATCTAGAAAAATGTTTCCATGCCAAGTCCGAGTTACAGAAAAGTGGGCCAAAAGTTTTGGCGCAACACCTACTTACTGAAGGTACTACTTGCGCCCAGGACTCGACTGAGGGTACAGGGCGCGGGTAGGTTCAGCGACTAGGTCAAAAATTTGGCCCACTTTTAAATTAAAATTTTGGGCCTATGAACATTTAAATATGACCTATTACAGTACCCTACCTATATAAAAGCATCATAACCCTAATTCTAACTCATTCTAATTCTCGAAACTTCAATTTCTCTATAAATTCAAACTTCCCACCTTAAACATAAACCAACACCACATTTTAGAAAAGGCGATATTAACACTGGTTTGAGATACCAACTTTTCCCAACATTCTAGAAACAAGTTTCAACCTTGGTTTTGCTTGAGTTTTTTATTATTCTCTTTCAGAATTTCATATATGAGGTAACTTTCTTGGATCCTAATGGTGATATAATTCTTTATCTATTTTAAAAATAATTTGATATGTGCAATACATCATTTAATATGTAGCAACTATCATGCTTGCAGGCGGGAGCCTTGAAATAGCCTAAAATCATAATGTAGGGCCCTATTTTAAGGTAATATTGTAAGATAAGCCCTAACCGAAAGTTGAAATTGAATGAAAGATAGTAAGTCCATGAGTTGAACTTGTTTTTATCTTTGAAAGTCATGATTTTTTATTAGTTTGTATACATTAGACTTGTTGGTATCTCAAATAGGTCATAAGGGTGTGAAAATAGAGGAAAAATTTGAATTTTTTGAATTTTGAGTTTTTTTTCAACTTTTACTATCCCTTACTTTTTTTGGAAACTAATATTTAGTTTTTCAGGTATACATGGCACCTAAAGCAGAAAAGAATAAAACATTTGGTACTTTAAGGAGATGGGCAGAGTCTCTTGAGCTTAACAGTTCAGTGGAGAAGTATCTGATAAAGCGTAATATTGATGCTGCAGTAGCAGAGACTCATAGAGTCATATGAGGATAGCCTTGCTGGGATACGTAGATAACCATAACTTGGGCCAAGAATAAAGTCCGAGAGGATATCACCACCATATACTCCTACACCCAATGATGATGATGATGAAAAAGGGTCCCAGGATTGTTTTGAAGAGGTTGAGCAGGATCAGTCATCAGCGGTGCCCCAGTTTGAGAAGGGTATAACATAGGAGTCCCATATTGCACAACAGACACCCGCACCCGTACATGCCACAGATGCACCTCCCAAGGAGGGACAACTGAGGTAGTGTGTGGGAGAGATACAACATATTTATGAGCTTGATCACACTATTTGGGAGATAGGCAGGCTAACATGATGTATCTATGAGGAATGAAGGATTAATTTATTAGGGCTGCAGAGTTTACCACAACTAAGGGAAATATTTGATAGGCATCACCTCGGGTGGATAACTACTCCACTCAGTTCTTATAGCCCAGCTATGGTGCGCAAGTTTTATATATTTTATAGAGCCATTGTAGTTCTTCCTATGCACTATTATCCACGCTTTTACCAAGTTTGCACGACAGCCGCAGCTTGATCACATACTAGTCATAGGGGTTAGAGTTGATGTTAGAGAGGAGACTATCCACAGGGTCATATTTGGCCTGGATTATATTACACTAGTATCTACAACAAAGTACGACAACAAATTACGATTTTCACGGGATCCTTATATTATTTGGGATGTTGAGCACAGGACTGAGAGGCTCAAGATGGCTAGGTGGATAGATGATTATATTTCACCACAGGGTGAAGAGGACCCATGTATTGAGGGGCCAGCTGTGAGTAAGAAGGGTCTGTTGACACTAGAGGCTAGATTTTGGTAGTTATTGATTTGATTTTTCCTAATTTCTATGATTTCAGCTAATGCATTGACGTGGAAAGGAGTTGCATGGTTTCTTTCTTGATAACTAGTTATGATATTGATTTTGTTGCCATTCTTAGGCATGAGATACACGAGAGAGCTTTTGGAGAGCTAACCTGCATTTTCCCTTTATGATCTAGAGGCTATGTGATAAGGCAGGTGTATCTGAGTTACAAGGTATTGATAGAAGGGTAACTATTACTGCTAATGAATAAATGAGGAACCCAAAGGGTTTGATAGGTTCGGGCACTTTTAGGAGATCTTAACAATAAGTAGCAGCACCATAGGCCAAGATTGAGGGACCGATAGCTTTTGCATCACTTAATGAGAAACATAGAGATGATACGGGTGATGGTATAGATATTAAGATAGGGGAGAAAAGAGTTACTCTAGACTTTAGTACAGAGTAGAGAGGTGCTCCAGATTCTAGTACACAGGGTGAGGAGACACAGGCTACTTCTTCAGCCCCAGCTTTGACCTCAGAGCTGGTTGGTGTATCTACAGAGCCTGATCAACCATCTACTATATCTCCTACGATAGGTATGATTATTGTACCCAATAGGTTTTTGCGAAGCCTAGTTGATAGACAGAGAGCTACAACCTCTCGGTTGAGGGTTGTCGAGACCAAGATGACTACCCTCTCTAGGCAGATAAAATTAGGGGTCAGGACTAGATTTGAGAAGGCCAAGTCTATATGGAAGGTTGCTTAGAGAGCCGCACTATCAGATCTGTGTGTCCACTTTCAGACACGGATTAATGAGCTAGAGAGATGGGTTATATCCTGATATACAAACATGTGCGCCATATTTGATTCAGATGAGGGATGATTTTGTTGTCCTATGTACTGAGGTTTGCTCTCTTGTAGAGATCCATGTAGAAGCTACTTCCTTTATGATACCCCTTATAGTTCAAATATCACATCCGCGTATACTAAGATATTTTGACTTTTCCGTGAAGGATGATAAGGAGGTCCTATCAATTGGGACCAAGAGAGGTCACTTATATGATTTATAGGATCTTGTTATGATAGAGAAGGCCCTTAAAAATGACATACATAATTTGTAGGAGACTATATTTGTAGATAAGTAGAGGCGTGATGCTATAGCAGTGGGTGTATCATATAATAGTGCACCGCTACCACCACCATATCCGTCAACTGTATATCCTCATCTGAGAAGGCTCATGGCTCGGGCGCTTAGTGCATCCCAGGTATGTTCTCACTTCCCTATGTTTTATTTTTTAGCGCATTAAGGAAAATGCACCATTTTTAGTTGGTGGTGGGAATACCATGCCACTGTGGGTTTTTGTTTCCACGCTTCTTTTCCTGTTGGTCGTGGTATGATTGTAGAACCGACATGTCTAGGATAATTATGTGTCATGTTGTGTTTTTCTTCATATTGTAATGTTTTGTATAATTAGAAGATTTTAAATATTTAGGGCAGCAGTCAGATTTTGACAAATTTTTCTTAACCCTACAAAATTATATGTTTTAGAACTGTGAGTTGATGTACATATGTGTGAACTTTGTGGATCCTAATATGGCATTAGTATTAGGAAAAATGATAACCATTTGCTAACAATTGGATGAACTAAATAAGTAAGAGTTGGTGATATTGATTCTATGCTATGTGAGTGTGAGATACTACCTAGTTCCCTTTGTACGTTAAATTTAGAACTTTCCTGGTTATTCTTGCCTAGGTTGAAGGATAGTCAGTTAGGAAAGGATCTTAGGCCATTTTTTATTATAGTCCACTTTTATCCTAAATGACCTTCCATATGTGAATATCCCTTGATCCGTGTTTGGGCCTTATACCCTATTTTTCTTATTACATCTTTCACCTTTCTATTTCTGTTACATGAACCTATTTTGGCTTTGGTCCTCCTTAGACATTATTCTCCTTAGCTCAGGCAAAAAACCTAAGTTGATGGTAGGTATCATAGTGGTACATAGTGTAAAATGGGTACTAAGAAGGGTAAAATAAGAGAAAAATAAAGTAGGGATGGGTGTGGTAGAAAAACAAAAGGAAAAAATAAAAATAAAAAAAGTGAAAAAAAATAAAATAAACAACCACACCCTAACTAAATGTGCAATAAAAGAATAAAAAGAAGAAAATAAGGATGGAATAAAATAAAATTGGTTAATAAGTAAGACCCCAAAGTTAGTGCAGTGCCAAGGAGGATTAGTTGCTTTAAGTGTTCATATGTATCACACCATCCCCTGATCCTACATTACAGGTGAAGTAAAGTCCTATAGTGATCCTGAGTTGTCTATCTGAATACTAAGGTTAAAAAAATAAGGACAAGCCTATGGTATTTGACATGCATTGACTGGAACTTGTTTGTTGAGTGTGAGTGTCTCTTGACCATCCCTGCATTGTCATACATGATTTCATATGAGTTAGTGGGACATTCTTATTATGAGGGCAATTGAGTCATGTTGCCAACTATTTACTTGTGTTGGGTAGTGTAATTTGTACATATGAGTGGTTGTCTGTTGCTAATGTAGTTGTCATAACTTAATCCCATTATGTCATATTGTTTTGCTCCATATTCATACATAGTTGGTTTTGAAAAGAGATATAGGAGGGTATGTTGTGATTTAACCTAAAGGTGATGACTGACTGCCTTGAATATCATAGATTTTCTTAGTTAAGTGTTTTTTTTAGTTTTGTTGTGTTTTTGTTGCCTGAGGACATGCAAATGTTCTATGATGAGGATGTTGATATGCTATAGAAATATAGCACTTTCGATGCTTAAAATGAGGAAAATATGCAAGTTCTTAACGCCTTTTTGTTAGATATTATTAGTTTTGAGTATGTTTTGTAGAAAACCATGATTTTAATGATAATTCCATGAAAACAATGAAAAATGGTGTTTTTGGTCACTTTTGGAGCGATTATTGATGATTGGTATATTTTTCGGCTTGACCATGATCGATGCATGTTCGAGATTCACAGTAGATCTGAAAAATAGACTCCCAGCATCTACTAAGTCAACCTATGGACCACATGTTGACCCATGGACTGCAGGTAGACAGAGCGGGTACCAGAAAGTCCAAAATCTCACCAGTTGACTTACAAGAATTTTCCCATCTGCTACAGCGATTGGTACCTATGCCCAGGGCCAACCGCATGTACAACCTACGGCCAAGACCAAAATGCAGGTACAAAGAGCGGGTGGCCATCGACCCTTATTTCTCCTATTCCGTTCGGGATTAGTTTTGAGGGTTTTCTCTTGTACTATAAATACCCTTTATGCACTTTTTAATATAGGTTATTCACTTTTAACACTTAGAAATGTATTTTGATTTTATAATCCATCTTTGATCTTGGTATTTCATTGTATTAACTATGTTTGATTATTCAGTCTATAGTTTTGAGTTTCTTTCATCTTATCATTGTGATTTCATCTTTTCTTTCCAACATGAATGTTGTTGATCTCTTTATAATCATGAGTGGCTAAGACCTATAGCTAGGGTTGTGGAAACCCTGGCAGATTAACGAAGTAGGAGAAGTACAGGAAACCCATACCTATGGCATGTATTGCTTTATCTTTGATATGATTGATTTCTTAATGGGTGCATACATTAGGATCCCGCCTAGATATTATTACTTTCTCTAATAAAGGGGTAGTAACTAGAAAAAGATAAAGACAATAGTATATTGGTGAGCTAATAGTCGATCTGTTTCAGCATAATGGTATATTTGAATGATTATTATCCTTCATCTAATAACTTGAGACTAAAAAGGTGAAAGTTAACTGGGACCAGTATAAGGGTTAGTAACGCGACATCTCAAGACTCAATAGGTAAAGGGTGAAATTCTTATACTCATCGAAAAGACTATAGGTGGTATATAGTTTATCAGTTCTGTATGTAAGGTATTGGGCTGGATCAATAACGCACGAGAAACCTGCGGAGTTAAGATGCCAGGGGAACACACAATCTTAATTTTCACTTATGACTGATTTTCAACCAAGGTAATATTTTTCTGTGTTCGAGACTACTACAAACAAATCCCCCCTTTTTACTTTCCTGTTTCGCCCATAGACTTTAACCACTAAGATCTGTCAAACCACGTGTTCCTTTAGGATTCAACCCCAACCTTAGTTGGGTTACTATATTTTGACAACGATCATATCATCATCTAGAAGGATGTATTGCTTGGAAGTTATCATTGATGTGAGGGTTGATACCTATTGATTATGATATTACTTATGCTATTAATAATACTATTGATTATGTTAATAGATTTATAATTACCAGTCTGAGTTTGAAAAATGCATATGATATTGTTGATATTTACCCGATTCAAGTCCTTAGGATGATTATGACTTTGATGATATATTTATCGATTCAAGTTTGGCAATTGACTATACATTTAAAGGTTTGAGTTCGGCTATTAATGATATATTTATCAGTTCAAATCTAGCTATTGATGATATATTTATAGGTTCAAGTCCATCTATTGATTATATTTTCCGTTTCAAGTTCGCTTATACATATTATGCTATGAAGATATACTTATTATGATATGATTATATCGGGGTGTGAGATTGAACATAGATATTTGTCTAAGTCTGAAAATACAGATATGGTTATAATATGGTATGGTATAAATAAATTCTAGCGAAATAATGATTAGTTAATAAGTATTAATTAATTGACAATGACGAATATGGACAATCAACGGTTGTAGTGTTGCATGACTTGAATGAATTCCAATGGTATTATGAGAGTTGATAAATGAGGGTGGTGGGATATGCTATCTTGTTTCTACCTTTCAGCTTATGGGGGCTTGTGATGGGTTATTTACTTTTCCACACTAATTGGTGTATGGGTGTCAATTTTGTAGTTATGTTTGTGTATGTTGATGCTTTATATTATGTTATGCTATTATTTTTTATTTATTTAACTATGTATACACAATGATATTGGAGTTGATTTAGGTTCGGTTTCCTACCTTAACTTAGATATGTTATCTTGAACTCTATCACACTTATATCATGATTTAGCTCAGTTAACCGATGATTCCTACTGAGTGACCATTATTTTGATACTCATACTACACTTCTGTGCCTTTTTGGTGCAGATTCGATTACTAGTTGTTGTTGGTGATCGATGTTCATGTTGTATTGATATCCAAAAATAGGATAAGCTCTTGGAGTCGGAGTCACCTATTTCTTTTTATCTTACTTATTTCTAGTCTTTAGCTTCAAAATAGATTTTATTGACTATTCTAGATGCTTGGATTGTATTTATAGTTGCTCTTGTACTGGCTCTACTTGGTCATGGGATGGTATTTATATAGTGACTACCTTTAAACTATATCTATTACTTTGCTAATATTTTGTGTTGGATTGCTTATTCGGCTATTTTAGGGCGTTTCCACCAAGTTAACCCATTGTGTTTAGCTCCAGTTACGATTTAGCTTACCTGCTAGCAGAATATAATAGGTGTGATCATGACTCATAAGTTAGGTTGTGACAATTGCATAGATTCATGATAAAATAAATATAATATTTTGAATATGCCATAATTAATTGAGAATTATTTCTAATAAAACATCTATTATATATTAAAAGTATTTTAACATATTTAGATTCACTATCTTCGCTTAAATATTAATACACTAAAAAATTTATATAATTTAATATACATGTATCATAACTAAATAATTTTATCAACATCAAAAATAATTTGGAAAGGTAATAAATTATATGTCTCTATCAAATACAAACTTAGATTAAACATTCCACAATATATTCGGTATTACTAAAATTCTCAAATGAATCTCCTGAAAATTAAACTATCAGTCCTAGCAAGTCATTAATAACTTGGGGCAGTTATAAAAAATCTCTAGACATCAAAAGTGTATGAAAATAAGAAAAATGTCAGTGAGGGTCATTAAATATTTTTATTGTATTTTATATTAGAGAATGAGTTTAGGAAGTCATAGAACTTTTGATGCAGAAAATAAGTTAGTAGATCTTAGATTATAGCTATTACTTTGAAACAGTCAGTTCATACTGTCAAATTTGAGAAGTGTGATGTGAAATTGCCAAAGGTGGTACTGATTCCCGGGCTACTAAGTTGGGGTCGCTGCATCGATAAAAGTGTTATTGCGGCAATATTGTTGCAGTGGGAAAAATGTCACTGCAATGAAAACCAATTTGACCTAGGACCAGTAGTAGCAGCAGATCCTTTACTATAGCAGTATTGCTACTGCAGCCAAAGGTTAGCTTCTATATTTTAAAGAAAAACCTAATTTTTATTTCCACTTTACTCAAAATGTTCAAGGGCTTATCATGACATTTTGCCATCATCTTTGGGGTTTTCCATCTTCAAGGTAAGGTCCTTTTACATTTCAAACTTTAATTATTCCTTGAGATTCATGAGATTCTAAAAATCATACCATGATGAAATTTAGAATTCATCCTGAATCTTATGAATTAATGGGAATAATGTAATGGGCATTCCAATAATTTATCCCTAAGTTTAAGATTCAGGGTGAGGATATTCCAAAGACTGCCTTCTAAACTCATCATGGATATTGTGAGTTCCTAGTTATGTTATTTGGTTTGATCATGACCCAAAAACTTTTATGAGTTTGATGGATGGATTCAACCTATTTTGGATTCATTTGTTATTGTTTTCATTGATGATATTCCAGTTTACTCAAAGAGTAAAGGAGAGCATAAATCTCACTTATGTACAACATTGGGGTTGCTTAAGGAGAAGCAACTTTATGCTAAGTATTTAAAGTGTGAATTATGGTTGTCTTTAGTATCCTTTTATATAGTATCTTAGGAAGGGGTTATGGTAGACCCGCAAAAGGTAGAAGTTTTTACGAATTTGTCTAGACAAACCAATGTGACTGTAGTTTGTAATTTTATGGGGTTAGCTAGTCACTATTGTTATTTTTAATGGATTTACCTTCATTGCTTCACATATGAATCATCTGAATCAGAAAGAGGTACCTTTTATGTGGGATGATAAGTGTTGAAATAACTTCAAAAAGCTTAAGACATTGCTAATTTTATCTCTCATTCTTACCTTACCTATTGAAAGTAAGGATTTTATTGTGTTTTATGATCCTACATAGTCAGGTTTAGGTGTTGTGTTGATGTTAGATCAAGAATTTAATTGCTTGTGCTTTGAGGCAATTGAATCTATATGAGAGAAACTACCCACCCACGATATGGAATTGAAAATTTTGAGATACTAAAGTGAGATATGTACATAGATCACCATAGTTTATAGCATGTGTTTACTCGATGAGATCTCAATTAAAGACAAAGAAGGTGGATAGAGTTGATCAAAGATTATGTCATATCAATTTGGTATCATTTGGGCAAGACCAATATGGTGGCAAACATATTGAGCTAGCAACAGACAAACGTGGGATGCTTAGCAAGGTTAGAGATGTCAAGGTGCCCATTTGCTAGAGAGGGACAAACTCTGACTAATGGTTTTATGAGGTTGTAGTTGACTAACAAAGGAGGGGTGTTAGCCTATATTGAGGCTAATTTTAATTTATTTGAGAAGATTAAAAGTAGACAACTTGAATACAAGAAGATGAACAACCTTAGATAAAAAGTTCAGTCACGTGATCCAAGAAGGTCATTCATAAGGAAGAGGGGGTGCTAAGGAATCGAAGTGCACATGTGTACCTTATGTAGGAAACCTAATTCCTACCAATGTTGTGGAGGCCCAAAATTTAAATCACTCAATACATTCGGGTGTAACCAAAATTTATAAAGAATTGAGGATGTATTTTTAGTGGTGTAGAATGAAGTGAGATATTGTGCATTAAATGGCCAAGTGCCAAAATTATCAATAGATCAAGTGTGAGCATTGAAAACTTGGTGGAACTTTTCAAAGTACACCCATTATGGAGTGGAAGTGGGAGTGAATGAGCATAGACTTTGTCGTGGGTTTTCCTAAGACCCTAAGGAATTATGACTCCATATGAGTGATGGTCGATTGATTGACCAAGTATGCACACTTTATTCTAGTGAGGATTGACAGCGCACATGCAAGTGTACGTAGTCTTATCAAGTAATATAGTGGCTTCAAGGAAGTCCAAGTATCCATCTCACAGGGACTTGCATTCGTCGCCTATCTAATTCTAGTCTAACTAATTGAGAAAAAATAAATAAGAAGAGAGTTTGTAATTTTTGTAAATTAAAAATAAAATAAATAATGCAAAAATTAAATTCTTGGAATAATCAATGGAAGAAAACCCCAGGGTTAAAGCACTTCGAATAATCATACTATGTTATTGAAATTAATCCGTTAATTTGCTTATCTTGGTTGTTGATTCGTAGGGTTAATTGCATGATCATGGTTTCCCAACCTATAGTCTTTTACCTAATTTGAACATTACAACTATACCATTGAGCGGGGATATAATAATCCAATTAAGTTAATTAAAGCTATCATCTTACGTTTGAATCAAGTAAGGCATTTAAGTGCATTCCTGTTCTACACGCTAAGTTTAATTCTTTACTTTTTAAAAGAATAAAAACTCAAACTTTGTTTATTCCCATTTTCTATCTCAGTATTCTCTCTCCCGAAATCAAAAGGTCGATAATATATGTATTTTATTGGTGATCAATTCATAAAATAATTAAAACAAAAACAAACAAACTACCAAATATGATAAGTAAAATTAATAAATTTAATTCAAAATAATACTAATTATGTTCTTGACTTTAATCCCAAAAAAAATTTTTTATACCATTAATATTCATAATCATGATCCAAATAATTAAATACATGATATGAAAAATTAAAGATTAAATATAAAATAAGAACCTAATTAACCGTTTAGTAGCTTCTCAGTATTTTCTCCAAACACAGTGCCAGTCGTACGTATGTAATACGTCCACACACGTGTTCAGGTCTTCGCCCCTTTTTAATCCAAATGTCTCCAATATTTTATATTCATCCCAGCTGTCCAGCATTGTTGGTATATATAAATAATATTTAATTCCCATTTGAAATGGGATTAAGGAAATTTGCACACCATTCAAGATATTTTCACGTGATCCCCCAGCCGTTCCTAAGGATTTGTGTCCCAGTTTGCATAAAAGTTGGACAAATGTACTGTGTCTTGTGTCTGTCAACTTTAAATTCACCATGCATGTTTTCATCGACGCGACGTGTCAGTTAACGCCTTGACACGAATGATGCGATGCATTGACTTCATATTGACTCACTGAAATTTTTATTAAAACATTTAGTTAAGTATTGAATGTTTCTTTTTTTTTTTGCCTTTTGTATTATATTTTCAATGACTTTTTGACCTTTAAATCGTAAATATATCACCATATTCACCTCATAAATCCTCCTAAAATATCACACATTATAAATTAAAGATCCAAACAACACAATAACCTCAACAATGAATTAAAACAAGAACTTGGATAAGGTAAATTCGCAATGATCTTTCACTTATTTCGACTCTTGACTTAATCAAATTAAACTTTGCACATTAAAAATAGGTTATTCCACTCATAATTACACATTTAAAATATTTGGAACAAATTAAACACATTAAAATCCATCGAGACAAACTAAACAGACACCTAGCTCAAGATAGTAAAGCTAATTTTCCGGGTTAAACTCTAATTACTAAATTAAGCACAAACTTGTTTGAAAAATACTTTGGACATTGTAATCATACACTTGAACACTTAAATGCTTATTTATATCAATATGAACACGTTAAGCACATAAATCCCAGCTTAAGTCCCTAAATCCCAATCAAAGGTCTGATGGGCCCCCACAATATTTTCTCTATCTCAACTATCACAATTCTTTGTCAATCCCTAAAAAGGATCCCCCATCACTTCAAATCAAAACATCCCTGACATAAGGGATAATCATATTAATGTTGTAGTTGATATGACTATGGAAGTCATATCTAATAATGCCTCTAAGAGTAGTGACAACTCCAAAACTACTATACTACCTAAATCTGCTTAGATTTGGGCTATAACCATAGTCACTTAGCTGATGACAAGACCATGAGGGTCTCGTCAATTAACTCCCCCAAACTAAATACCATTTTTTTTTACTAAAAATGGTAATTCCCAAATACTTTCCAATCACTCTACTACTACCAATTGCACAAATAGAATCCCCTAACTATCAGACAACAACCCTAAAAACTCCCATCTTTCTAGTGATAACCCCTCCACCTCTGAATTATCTACCAACCTCATGGTTGGAACTATTTATCTAGGACTTACCATTGACCCTGAATGCCATCATTGGGGACCAACCAGTGGTCCTGCTACTCCAAGACCCACATCATCTAGAAAATGTGGTGAAGGAAGGAATTGATCACTCAGTCCAAAAGCTGGGGAACCAATTATGGATGCAAACACTCCTTCAAGCTCCGCTCATGAAGGACTCAGTACACCTCTCCGCTGGAACATAATCGCCTTCTGAATCAGCTATTCAAAAGTCTTCCCTTTTTTTTCAAACCCAGCCTTCAAATGCCACACTAGTAAGCCCAACATTAATTTCTTAAAACCCAATGGGACCACTCCTCTACCAGAAACTATCTCCACATCCAAATATAGGGGAAGAAGACCCAAAAGAGGGAGAAATCTCAACCCTAGGAGCATTGACACAATACAACAAGGACTTAGAGGAATTGCTGGAAAACCTTGGGGACCAAAGGCCAGAATCCTTTCTCTTGGAGAACACATTCTAAAAAAAATTCAAAGAGCCACTGAGAGAAGAAGTTATTGTAGTATATCCTATGATTCTAAAGAAATGCTCCATGAACCTATGGAACAAGATGGACAACACTCTTCCTATTGTCCAAATGACCAAATCCTCTCCCAATACTAGAAAAGGGAAGTCTTCAAGTCCCTCTTTACTACACCAAATGAACATAATACTTAATTTGATCATTTGGAATATCAGGAGGGACAATAGTTCCACCATTAGTAGAAAATGCACCACTTTCGTAAACCTTCATAAGCCTTCAATACTTGTTCTGATAGAGATAAGAATGGCTGAACTTGAAGGAATCACCAATTGAGTTAGGCTTGATAACCAAATCTAATCTCCTGATGTGAGTAGGTCTAGAGAAATTGTCATCATGTGGAAGGATAATGGCCTCAAACTGGAAGATATCTCTATCTCCCAACAACCCATTCATGTTGTGGTCAAGGTAATCTTTACCTCCCACTCTTGTCTTTTTCAGCCATTTATGCCAGTACTAACTTCACTACAAGAAGTTCTTTTTGGAAAACCCTAACCTAGATGTCCCAAACTCATAAAAATGAGTGGTTCATTGGGGTGGATTTTAACAAAGTCTCCAACCCAAAGAAAAATTTGGAGGTAGTTCTGTAAATAATAAAAGGGTAAACCACTTTTGGGAATGCCTCAACCATTATAGTATGGTAGACTTAGGGTACAAAGGTAGTAAATACATCTGGACCAAAAAAGGTAAAGAAACAAGACAAACCTTATCCTGGAAAGACTAGACAAGTGTCTTGCTAATGACCAATGGATCCAAAAGTACCCTGATGCTAATATCGCTCACCTACCCCATTCCCACTTAGACCATGGTACTTTACTAGTTAATCTTTTCAAGGAGAAAACTGTATGGATTAATAGACCCTTAGATAGAACCCATGAGGTGTAGGCACCTATCCTTTGAAAATATAATCCATTCTTTCTGTGGCCCACCAAACACTATTCTCAAGGCCATTACAAATTCTAAGAAAACTCTTCTAACTGGAATAGAGTTTCCTTAACATGAGGAAAACCCTAACCTGAATTGAGGGTATCCAAAATTCTCTCCACTATCCTCATAGCCACTTTCTATAAAAACTAAAGTCAGACTTTCTCCTTGAATATGATAATCTCTTAAAATGTGAAGAAAATTTTTAGAGAATTAAGTCTACAATCAACTGGCTCATCCATGGGGAGTCTAACACTAAGTTTTTCCATGCTTCTACTATTACCAGGATAAGGAAAAATAAAATCCTTTCTTTAAAAGATAATGCTAGAAAATGGATAACTGAACAACCCCATATATGTGACCACATCATTAGCTTCTTCACGGATCTCTACACTACTAGCCACCTCTCAGCACCTAGAAAAATCCATGCTTATCCCAACCATCATAATTTTCCACCATTAGATAACTCTAAAGCCAATAGTCTAAGCTCTCCCCTCAGAGATTTTGAAATCACCCTGGCCATCCAGTCCTTTAAAGCCCTTAAGGCCCCTGGATCTAATAGAATCCATCCAATATTTACCAGAATTATTAGCACATTGTGGGTAAAAAATTTACCATTTTTTTGCAAAGAGATATTCCAAAAATACAAAGTGGATCCCTCTATGAATGAAGCTCTCTTATACATGATCCATAAACATACCAATGCATTCCAAATAAAAAACTTCCAACCTGTTGGCCTCTACAACACTCTGTACAAACTAATAACCAAAATCACTATTAACGTTATCAAACCCTTCTTCCCAAAAATCATTGGTCCAACTTAAGTCAACTCTCTAACCAACAAAAAGGTTTCTGACAATGCCATCATTGTCCAAAAATTTATCGATTATTTTAATAAGATGAAAGGGATACAGGGTAACATAATACTAAAAATTGACCTAGAAAAAGCCTTTGATGGGCTTGAATGGTCTTTTATTAGAGATACCTTTTTGTATTTCAATTTCCCCTCATCAATTATCAACCTGATAATGTGTTGTGTCTCTTTCACTTTTATTTTTATCCAGGTCAATGGTTCTAGAACAACTAACTTCAAGCCTTCAAGAGGTATTAAGCATGGAGAACCTATATCCCTTTACCTCTTTATCCTTTGCATGGAAAGGCTTTCCAAGGATATAATCACTAAAGTAAATGACAAAGTCTGGAACCCCATTAGTATTTCCATCCCAGGTTTAAAAATCTCATACTATTTACTTACTGATGACCTAACTCTATTCTCAAAATAAAGCCCAGAAGATTGCCAAATCATTAACTCCACCCTCACTGAATTTTGTTTAAAGTCTGGCCAAAAACTCAATAGATCTAAATACAAAGTGTTCTTCTCCTCCAACTGTATTGATAAGAAAATCTCCTCTTATTTCAACTTGCTAAAAATTAGCAGTTGTACTAACTTTGGGAAATACCTAGGTTATCCTATTTTCAACAAAAAGCCAGCTAACTATGATTTCCAATTCATCATTTATAACATACAGGTTAGGATAGCTGGATGGAAAACTAAAATGATTAACATAGCAGGAAGAATAGTATTTGCAGAATTGAACCTCAATAACATTCATTCCCATGTCATGAAGTATATCAAACGACCCTACAAAATCACCTCAGTATCAATCAAATCCAAATAAATTTCATTTGGGGTAGTAATTTGATCAAAAAAATCCACCTTTTAAGTTGCAAAATGGTAACTACCCCCAAAAAGATGGGTGGTTTAGGCATCCAGAAGGAAGAACTTAGAAATAAAACTCTTCCTATTATCTTATCCTGGAGAATATACAATAAAACTCAAACTATTTGGCCAAAATTATTGTACTACAAATACTACAGACCCTACCCTATTGAGTCTTCCAAAAGAATCACTTCCAAAATATGGAATTATATTAAAGAGGGATGAGAGTTTGTGCCTAGATCCACAGATGGACTGTCCATATGGGTAATAGGGTAAATTTCTTTGGACAAAAATAGATCCCTAACCATACCTCCATAAAAAGCCTCTCGAAAGGCCCTTTGAATAAGGGGGAAGATCAGTTAAAAGTCAATGCCATCCATAACAATGGAAACTGGTTCCTTACAATCTCTCTTTCACTCTTCCACCCAACCTCCTCAACATCATTAAAAGAAGCTTCATCCCTCATCGGAGCAACTATGAGGACAATCTTGTTTGGGATGATAACCATGATGGAAAATTCACCCTAAGTAGTGCTTACCAAATCCTAGATTCCAACACTAACAAACCTCAAGGAATTAATGACCAAGATTTTCTTTGGATCTGGAAACACCATACCCCTAAGAAAATCAAAATCTTCCTTTGGATTCTCATTCACCAAAAACTGTCCATTGGTAGATACCTTCAATACATAGGTCTGAATGTGTCCCCTCTTTGCAAGCATTGTCAAAACCTTCGGGAGAATGTATCCCACATCTTTTTCAAATATGCTAAAGTTGTAACCTTATGGAATAAAATATCCCTACTTAGTTCCACCATTGCTTCTTGGGATCCTAATATCATCAATGTTGATAACTAGCCTAATACTTGGAAAGCTTTTAAAGGAAAGCCCTGAAACACTTTCTGCTCTTCAAAATCCATCCAACCTTTTTTCTTTTGGAATATATGACTTACTAGGAATGAAAATCTCTTCAATAACAAGAGCGCTGAAATTCTTATAGAGCACACCATAGCCTTAGCCATTGAATATGCTCTCCTTGTTGACACAAATAGAACCCACTCCAAGCCTACTACCACCATTTATCTCAAATAGAATCCCTCTGGACATGGTTCTTATAAGTTTAATACTAATCCAAGTGTGAAAATTCAACCCAGGCATGGGTGAATAGTGGAGTCTTTAGGAACCCAAAGATGCTAGGTTATGTGAAAAAACCTTCCACATGTTAATGTACCCCAAGTTGAACTCCTTGCAATTCTGAAGGGCCTTATATTAGTTGTTGCTAGAAATCTAACGCCACTGAAAATTAATTGTGTCTCCAACACTGCTCTAAACTTGATTGCAACTAACGACCCTGTGTACTATAATGTAATCCTTGAGTGTAGGTCCTTAATGTAGATGTAGGGAGGACCAGTCATGATGCATACATACCATGAGCAATTGGACAACGAGGACTTACCTTTTGATCGGCTGCATACGCTTCCTCCATTGTGTTTAGCTGAATCTTTGGCAGCAGACAGCATATGAAACACTTTCCATAGAAAAGTTGCAAGTTGTAATATGAACTATTAAAATTATGTACAACCCTAATCTCATTCAAGTCCCCCCTCCTCAGAAAAAAACTATTGTTTTATCAATGTTTGTAGAACCTTAAAGTTGGAATAATATTACTTTAACCAAAAAAATTAGTACAAATTTTTGTTTTTTTATCATACCAATTTGTTACTTTAGATTTAAGAGTATTTTAAGGATTAGAATCTCATTAATAATTAATTGATTAATATTACTTAAATAACCTATTTAGGTTAGAAAACACATCTATAATATAATAATAAAACAATAATAATAATAATCTATATATTTATCTATATCTATATCTATAATCTCTAATCTCTAATCTCTAATCTCTAATCTCTAATCTCTAATCTCTAATCGGCGATCTATCTATAATCTATAATATATTAAAAGAGTGAAGACCCTTCAATAAGTGATTTGAATTTTTAGGCCTTCACTAAAATACTCCACAATAGACAAAATAGTTTTTTCACCTTTATCTTAAATTATTATTTAATTATTTAATTATATTTAATATTTTAAATTAAAAAATTCTAAACTATATGGTAAGTTATAAAAGTGAGAGATTCCTAAAATATATAGTGATAACTAGCAACAAAATCTATGGTAAATTTTAAAACTTAAAGAGTATTTATGATGACAACTAGCAAAAAAATATATAAAAAGAATATTAAAAAAATTAATAATGTAGGAGTTAAATATATATGAAGGGAGGGGAAATTGAAAAACTAAGTTGGCGAATATTAGTTTAAAGTAGGTAGTACTTTAATTTATATAGATTTAGGATTTTCTTTTTATCTTTTTTCTTCCAAAATTGGATTTTAGGACATTTTTTAACCAGATCTTTTAGGATTATTTTTTTTAAAAGAGTTTGTATTATTCATTATTTAGATTTTTCAAATTATTTAAAGTCTTTATTTGATCTACGTAAAAAATTATAAATTTAACACTTCTAAATCAATTAGAATCTTATCATATATAAAAAAAGATTCTGTAATTCTATTTAAATAATATGTTCATCAAATTTTACAAGAAACATTCAGCTTCTTCTACTTGTACATTTTCTTTCAATTTTAATTTTAATTTTAATTCAGGTCATCTTCTTGCATTCAATATAACCATCCATTATGTCTTTCTTTATGTTTTAATTCTTAGTTTTGATTTGAATTATAATAATCAATAATTGATAATGAATTCTCCTTTTTTTAAATAATTTATCATATTTTCTCTTTTATCTAAAATTTTGGCCAAAATATTGAATGAAACAAGCATATTGCCGCTGAATGAAATAGCCAAAAAAATCAAGATTCTTCTCCTGTCGTTGAATCAAAGCAATGCAGATAAATAGAGGTATTATTTGACAAACGTTCTTGGTATAATATTTTTTTGAGTTATAATGAGGCTCAAGCTATCAATTAAATTATTAGTCATATATATACTTAACAATTATCAATCATATACAATTTGTTTAGGTCTATAGAAGGATTTCAAACGTCATGGCTTTGACATACATTAGATGGTGATGGAGAACAAGTATATTTCCTATAAAGTTCGACTTGGACATGAACATTTTTTAGTTGATATAACTATGAATATTTAGTTCTAAAGAACCTTAATTTGCCTTAAATTTTTTAGTAATGGAATGAAATTGACTTAAATCAACCTTTAGCGATACAAAGTGTTCATGTAGCTTTCTCATTCTAATTTGAGCTTAGAGGTTAGTTGATTGATTGATTGCTTATTGACATGATATTTGTGATTTATAAGTTATAACTTTTTTTTGGGCAACTAAAATATTTTTCATTATCAAAAGTAGTCTTTTGTCCAATTGAGGAATCAAGGATCCTTTGAAGAATACCTCATTTACTATTCTCCTTGTGACTACATGAGGAAGAGTGCTTTTTCAATCTGATTTCCATCAAACAATATATGATACACATTTGCTGTCAAGCACATTTTGTAGATTGTATCTCTTGACCCTTTCCCCTTTGCTTATGTCTGTACCCAACTTAACTTTCTTTTAAAAGTAGTGTTTGTCTGTATATCCCTTGCCATTGCAGGATCTTAGACCATATGTATTTGGTATAGTCACAAGAAATTCTCTTCTATGAAAATATTACTTATTGAAAAAAATAGAACAAAACGCCCCTCTAACTTGCCTCTCAGCTTAACCAAGAAACCAATTTCTCCTTCAATTTTAATTTTTTTGTTTGTTTTTAACTTTATACGCAGTTTAAGAAAGTGAGAATTTTTTTTGAATCTTATAGCTTAAACAAATGATAGGTATATAAAAATAGAAAAGGGAAAATAATTAAATAAAAACAAGGTGCATATTGACTTATCATCTCAGAGATAAGGAAAATTTTAACCCAATTCTTTTAGTTGTATAGCTTGAGCAAGCAGTACAAACTTAGGGTAAAGAGAAATGATACGTCCTAGAAAATTATGTATATGACTAAAAAGAATGCCATATGCATTGTTCTCATTAGTTTGGCATATTTACCCACTAAAGCATATCATTACTTGGGAAATTGACATATTGTGTATTTGAGCTTCTAAACTACGATATCACCTCAAAAATATAATTGTTGGTAAATAGCTGAAAGAGAATACCTCTTCGACTTTCCTCTCAACTTAAGCAAGTACTACTCTTCCATTATAAATAACTTACGGTATGGATTGTCTACTGGCATGCATATTGAGAACAAAAGTGAACATTGGTACCTAGCTTTCTCAGTTATGATGAGTGATGTGTGAGAAAAAGCTAACATATTTAATGCTTTTTAGCTTAAAATAATTATAAATTTTGAAGCAACTCTTGTTGTTTTGATATGTTTGCTCATGATATTGTAAAAAAAGGTTGAAGAAATGAGAATAAACAATAATGGAGAAAAAGGGTTAAAAATCTGATCAAAATAGAAGAAAACATGGCTGACGACCTCCGTGATAAGTCGTCAGCCTCATGATATCCTATCAACATTGGTGTCAGCCTTAACCAGGGATTTGCAGTTTGAGGAGTAGTTCTGACAATGTCGGTGATATGGCGTCAAAGTTGTGATAAGGCATCAAGAATGGCATCATCTTTAAGCAAAAAGTTAGCATGGAAAGAAGATATCTGACGACGTTGGTGATACGCCGTCAGATCCCTGAGGCGACGTCAACCACATTATCAGTCTAAGACAGAACCTGAAGGTAATTGAAGCCTCTCTAATGCCATCAGTGATAGGGCATCAACTTCTTGATGCGGTGTCAGCCTAGGCGTCACCTATTCTGAACAATTTTATTAATTTTGTTATTTTATTTCCTTAATTAGGCTTTAGTATAAATGTCATCTTTTAGGGTTTTTGATTCATTCATAATTCATCTATCTAAACAACTTTACTGGGTGAGGAAAAGGAGAGAAACCTCTCATTGAGGGTTCCTAACATTCTTGTAAACATCTTCTATTTGAACATTGATTGTGGGTATGATTTATTTCTTATTCTTGGTTATGAATTCAATACATTTTGTTGATCTTTGTATCATGAATATCTAATTTTCTTTACTTGAGTTATGGGAACCTTGATGTGAATACTAATTTGGGTTGTGACTCTAATGTATATCCATAAAAAATTGATGTTGTATAAACCTTTCTTTATTTTAGTGATCTTTCTTGGCTACAACTTAATAGTGTCAGCACGACAAACATCACTTGTCTGAGAGGAAAGTGTTTGTTAGGTTACTTCAATGAAACAATCACTTATCCAAGAGAAAAGTTCTTGTCGAACAATGTAACGATCTCTCTTAATTGCAACTTGAATGGTGAGCGCAAGAACATCACTTGTCCAAGAGGAAAGTGTATGTGGGAAAAGAAAGAGTTTACATGGACTTGAAAGATTTTAATCTTTAGTTTAAGGGCAAACGCCTTAACTGGATTTGCGTACATGAGAACATAGTTGAATAGAAAACACATCCTTTAAGTTCGAGAGAATTAACGGATACACTACCTACTGAGGTCGAGAGATTAATGGGTAAATAATAGGATTCAACTCTTCTTGCAATTGAAGTGTCAATTGGAACTCTAAAGTGATTTGCAACCTAACCTATATAAGGATCCTAGTAACCATAACTCTAGTGTCCTATAACATTGTTAAATTGAAGTGTTTATCAACTTTTGTTTAACCGTTTAAAATCCCCAAATTTTATCTTTTTTCTATCATTTGTTTAAATTCAACTTGTAGCTGTAGTTTCAAATTAGTTTGATCGCTAGTCACATTATTCCTCGTGGATTTGACCCCAACTCCAAAGTTGGGTAAATATATTAACGACGACCGCCTTACACTTATTTGAGGTGTAAGTTGAGCGTTAAGAAAAATGGCGCCATTGTCGGGGAACAATTTAGCATATTGAGTTGGTTTGAAATTTTAGCCTACTTGCTTGAATTCAAACTTGTAAACATTTGTTTTTAGTTTTATTTTATTTCTTGTGTTAGGTAGATTTTTATTCTAATTTACTTATTACTATGGCATCTTGGAATGAACATGATTTTAGTGGTTGGAAATCGTATCTTGATGATCCATCTTCATAGTGTGATGGACCTCACTTTTGGCAAGAGTGTAAATTTACTCCTCGGAGAGAGTTGTGTGCACCATCTCCAACCTACTGGGAGTATAATTGTTCTTTGTATGGTGGTCAAGATGGACATTGGAGTGATTGCCCAAATTTCCCTTCCCCCTATTGCGCTAACACAGGTCTAGTTCTTCTTATGAGTATGACAAGTCTTATTGTCAAAAAAAGAAAGAACGAAGCACTGGAAAGAGTGACATTGAAGCTATGCTTCAACTAATGTTGGATCGTACAGACACAACAAATGATACCATATATGACATACATCAAGACATTAGGGTATTTAACGAGGAAAGAGAAAGGATAGAAGAGATGGATATCAAGGTCAATCATCCAAAACACTTTTCTACATTGTGGTTAGATGATATTTTATTTGTGGAATCATTTAACATAATGGATGAGTGTGAATATGAAGAGAAAGAACCCTATATCGATGTTGTGCTTGATGTTGAGCAGACCTTGGATATTTCCCAACCAACCGAACCAACCATAAGGGATGATGCCACCTAGAGGCAAAAGAAAAAAACAAGTCAATCTCTTATGAAGACTCTAGCCCAATTCAAAGTAAAAATGTTGAGAAGAATAAAAGTAAGTGTGTAGATGATAATGTAAATTTTGACGTAGGAATTATTGGGCCACACTTGAAGAATTTTTTCACATTATGTTTAGATGATATCTTGTCTGTGGAATCATCTAAACTAGTGGAAGACTGTGAAGATGAGGAACAATAATCCTATATTCTTTATTTTACACTTGATAAACAACATAAAAACACACCTCACTTTAAGGTCGAGTTGTTTACCATGCATTATTCATTACTTGGCTTCTTAATCTTTGTACCACCTCCCTATGACTAGGCAAGAAGATGAAATCTAAGTTTGGGGTGAAATTCATATCCTCAAGGTGGAGGAAAAAGTTGAGTTGGGTCATACCACGACGTTAAACTAGGCGTTTCTTCGGAGGCAACCCAAGGTAATTTGTTGTTTGTATTTGTATTATGTGATCGACATCAAATCTTCACAGCCATGGTGCCACAGGTATGTTTCTAACTCTCTTGTTTTGATTTGACGTATTGGGAACAATGCATGATATTAAGTTGAAGGTGGGGCTACTTGTGGGTGTTGATGTCCTCCTGGGGCTTTTCTTGCCATGCCTCTTTTCCCTGGAGTCTTGTTCCTAGTAGAGCCGACATGTTTAGGCGTATTATGTTTGTTTTGTGATGTGTTGTGGTTAACTGGAGAAAAATAAGTATCTAGAGCAGTTTACATATTTTTGTTGATTTTTAAGACTGATAAACACCTCTCCATTGGTATATTTTATAACTATGTGATATCCATTATATGTGGCTACTCTAATCTTTTTATGGCATTAGTACTAGGGACATGATAATCACTGCTAGCAATTACATGAACCGAATAGTTAGTAGCTTGTGATGTACCATTGTACTATATGTGTGTGAGGTCTTACTCAATTCCCTGTATGTGTTGAATCTAGAATTTGCCCTGTTAGTTTTACCTTGGTTGAAATATAGGGGTTAGGAAAGGATCATAGGCCTTTTTGATTTTTAAGCCACTTTTTTGTCTAAATGACCTTCCCTGTATGCTTGATATCTCTTGATCCCTATTGTGAGTCTGAATTGACCATTTCCTTCTATGCTACCTATCATCTTCCTGTTTAGATCATAATGAACCTATTTTAGCCCTGGTCCTCCTTGGACACTGTGCATCTAGACTTAGATAAACAACCTAAGTTGAGGGTGACTATCATAGGGGTGCGTGACGTAAACTGGGTATGAAGAAAGGTAGAATAAAAGGAAAAGAATAAGTGACAAGAATAAAATACTAGGTGGTGTGGAAGAAGAATAAGGAAATAAAAAGAATGAAAAAGAAAAGCCACATCCATCCTGAATAATATGTGATCAAGAAAAGAAGAAAAAAAAGAAAAAAGTTAATAAGTGAACCCCAAAGTTAAGGTAGTTCTAAGGAGGCTTAGTTAGTCTAAATTCCATTGAATATCATACCAGCCTTTAGCCTACATTACAAGCCAAAGAAAAGACCTATAGTGATCCTAACTTATCTGTCTGGACACCTTGGTAATGAAAATAAGGGTAAGCATATGGTATTTGACATGCATTGATTAGAATTTCTTTCTGAGTGTGAGTGTCTCTTGACCGTCCCCGCATTGACAAGCTTTAGTTCATATATGAGTGAGCAGGGACTTTTTTGTTGTAAGGGCACATCGGTTGCATTACTAGTTGTTTACTTATTTGGGTAGTGTAACTTGTACATATGCATGGTTATTGTTGCTGAATTGATGCCATAACTTGATTCCTTTGGGTCACATTGTTAATCTTCATGGATATCCACAATTGGATTTATAAGTAATTGAACTTGGAGAGTGGTATGAGTTTTAAGCTAAACTTGATAATCAACTATGATAGGTATCTTATGTGTCTCTTGGTTAAGCATCGTAGTATGGTGTTGTGTAGTTGCTTGAGGACAAACAATTGTTTTAAGTTAAGGGTGTTGATATGTGAGCAAAAGCTAACACATTTAATACTTTTTAGCTCAAAATAATTATGAATTCTGAAGTAACTCTTATTGTTTTGATATGTTTGCTCATGCTATTGCAGAAAAAGGCTGAAGAAATGAGAATAAACAATAATAGAGCAAAAGAGTTAAAAATCTGAGCAAAATAAGAAAACATGGCTTACGACCTCCGTGATAAGTCATCAACCTCATGATAGCCTATCAGCATTGGTGTCAGCCTTAACCAGGGATTTGCATTTTGAGGAGCAGTTCTGATGACGTCGGTGATGTGGCATCAAAGTTGTAATAAGGCGTCAAGAATGGCATCAGCCTTAAGCAGAAAGTTAGCATGGGAAGAAAATATCTGATGACGTTGGTGATACATCGTCAGATCCCTGATGCGGCATCAGCCACATCGTCAGCCTAAGACAGAACCTGAAGGCAACTGAAGCCTCTCTGATGCCATCTGTGATAGGGCGTCAACTTCTTGATACGACGTCAGCGTGGGCGTCACCTATTCCAAACAATTTTATTAATTTAGTTATTTTATTTTCTTAATTAGGCTTTAGTATAAATGGCATTTTTTAGGGTTTTTGATTCATTCATAATTCATCTATCTAAACAATTTACTAGCGGCGGAAAATGAGAGAAACCTCTCATTGAGGGTTCCTAACATTCTTGTAAACATCTTCCATTTGAAGATTGATTGTGGGTATGATTTATTACTTATTCTTTATTATGAATTCAATACATTTTGTTTATCTTTGTATCATGAATAGCTAATTTTCTTTACTTGAGTTATGAGAACCTTGATGTGAATACTAATTTGGGTTGTGAATCTAATGTATGTCCATAAGAAATTTATGTTGTATAAACCTTTCTTTATTTTGATGATCTTTCTTGGCTGCAACTTAATAGAGTCAGCACTACAAACATCACTTGTCTGAGAGGAAAGTGTTTGTTAGGTTACTTCAATAAAACAATCACTTGTCCGAAAGGAAAGTTCTTGTCGAGAAATGTAACGATCTCTCTTAGTTGCAACTTGAAAGGTGAGCCCAAGAACATCACTTGTCCGAGAGAAAAGTGTATGTGTGAAAAGAAAGAGTTTACATGGACTCGAAAGATTTTAATATTTAGTTTAATGGCAAATGCCTTAACCGAATTTGCCTACATGAGAACATAATTGAATAGCAAACACATCCTTTAAGTTTGAGAGAATTAACGGATACACTACCTACTGACGTCGAGAGATGAATTGGTAAATAATAGGATTCAACTCTTCTTGCAATTGAAGTGTCAATTGGAACTCTAAATTGATTTGCAACCCTACCTATGTAAGCATCTTGGTAACCATAACTCTAGTGTCCCATAACATTGTTAAATCGAAGTGTTTATCAACTTTTGTTTAACCATTTAAAACCCCCAAATTTTAGTTTTTTCTATCATTTGTTTAATTTTAATTTGTTGCTGTAGTTTCAAATTAGTTTATTCGCCAGTCACATTGTTCCTCGTGAATTCGACCCCGACTCTAAAGTTGGGTAAATATATTGATGACGACCGCCTGGCACTTATTTGAGGTGTAAGTTGAGCGTTATCAATGAGAGATATTAAAGACTTAAAAAGGATAAAATGCCAACTCCCTTAGTTGAAGAAATGGTAAAGAGAATCAGAGAACTAAATATCGAACTTTATTAGACATAAGTTTCAATTCCAAATAACCTAAATCATATGCATGATTTTAGTATTAGGAGGTTAGTTATGAATCCTAAATATTAGGAGTTTAGTATATTTATGGAGGTCAAAATACGTTCTCGAATTACGAAAAAAATTTAGAAAAGAAAAATCAATAAAACATTACCATATAGGGATCAAATTATCCATATCACTAGATAAATGGTGAAATTTAATAATCATGGAATAAGTTGACCAAAAACAGATGTATCATAGATTTAGTTTGTAACTTCGAAGAAACAAACACACAAAATCCAAAGGTTCTTGCATGTATTTTCAAGAAAAAAACTTAGTATATCCCTCCTTGACACAAATGTGTCGAACTCTCCTAAAGCATGTAAGTTCTTAGTGGGAAAAAATCCGTATTACTGCCTACTCAGCTTGTCATTTTCCTCAAAATTTCTAGATTTTCTTGTCTTTCAGGATTACTTAATCTGTTTTATTTTAAATAGCTTGAATGAATGGTTCAATTGGTGTTTCCTTGGGACAATAAGCATATAGCTCACCTACAACTAAGCTATATATAAGTTTCACAACAATAGGAAAAAAAGAGTTGAATATCACAAAATTTCCAACATATAAAACCACTGAAGTGGAGCGACAAGATTCTAATTGTGAGTTAAAATAACGAACGATCCATCCATTGATGATGGGCCCTTTGCCGATAATCTTTTGACCAACATCTTTCGCAAGCTTTCTACGTGTATCAAGAGTGGTATCTACCTCCGTCAACTGCCGTTTTGGATTTTCAAAAGACTTCACAAGACGAAATGAACAAAGACATGTGAGCTAATTTTTCTATTTTTCTCTTATTATATATTATTTGAGAATTTTTTACCTCATATATGAGCATAATAATACAACACAAATAAATTAACAATAACAATAATTTTTCTTCCACTGCAGAAAGTGAAATTATCAAGTTCTAATTCATCAATTATTGTTTTAGCTGTAACAACTTCTAACCGAAAAACATAAACCATATCATGCCCACAGTTGGAGATATTTGTCAATTTATCTATATGATAATCCTGATTATAGAGAAAATTATACTAATCTTACTCGTGGCCATGTTTTGGACTAATTTGGATGATTGAGCACCTCCACCGTCAACCATTAGATTGAAGGTTCGAATCACACTGGAGGATAAATATGAACTATTGACCCTCCTAGGAGATGGCGTGTAAGAAAAAGAATATTTTAAAACTACATAGATAATACACTCCATCTCATAATCATCATTCGGACTAATTCATCTTTTGTTTTGTTTCCCAACATCAATAAAGTTTCTTTTTTTTTTGTCTTCTGTTAATCTATAAAACATAATTTTACAACAAGTGAAGCCACCAAATAAAATTTTTAAAATCTTACTTTGATAATGCAGAAGACAAAAAGAGCACTGATGAATTGTAAGCACTAGCCTTTCAAAAGAAATCTCCATTCATATTTAAAGGTAGAACAATGATTGACATACTCTTTTTCCAAGATACCTAAGAAACAAAATCAAATAAGCTAATTATACAAACCTAATCTATGGTGAAGACTGAAGACTAATAGAGAATCTCTACATTTAAAAACTCCTATAAGAACTTATTTACCAATAGAAGCTCAAAGACCAATTTACTAACATCTTTTTAAGGAAAAATCAATTTTGTGACTTTCCTTAGCTTATTACTTAAAAGATAATATAAAGCAAAACACTATAGGATCACCTGTTGCAGAGATCATCGTTACAACTAAGTTATCTCCTTTAAGGTATTACTTATATTAACGTGAAATAACTATTAGAGAGAGGGTTAGTAGAATTCTCAAAGTTACCTTAGATTTTTTAAATCTTTCATGTGTAGTCTCTCAAGTAAGATCTACCAAAGAAGAAAATAAAGAGTAATTACTATACCAAAAATTATTTATTTTGAGACAAACAAATTTTGAGACCTATAGAAATATAGAGGCACACAAACAAACTGAACATGAAAGCTTCATGTATAAATAAAGAAATACCAGTATTCGTTAGGATATCATACCCCAAATATAAAATCAATTCTCGAGAATTACCTGATGTGAGTTATTAGGAAAATACCCTGACTACGTCAAGCTCGATTATTTCTTCATTATTTTTCTTCTAGATGAAAATTCAATGTGCCCAGAGCATGTTTACACCTATGCAATAAAATTCTAAAGATCAAGAAAATTTTAATATTAGGTCTTTCTTTGATTTTTTGTAACTGGAACATAAAGAAAAGAGTTATACATATCTTAATAAAAAAAGAAATAAAAAGAATAAGAGAGCTTAACATACAACAATCAATCAGATTTCTATATGTAAAATCTAATTTACAACTCCAGTGATATATAAATTAGATAAGAATCACATTAGACTTGTATCGGAAGAGAAAATTTTACCAACGAGAAAGCAAGAAGAATTTCTATGCGAAATATCAGAAGAGAAATTTAACTTAATAGGAAAATAAATATTAGACCTGTATTAATTTCGCTGATGGCAAATCGGCTGAAGAAATCATATCCCTACAAGAAATTTTGATAAAAAATCATAACCCCATCAAGAAAAAACACCAAATAAGAACAAATAACAATCATAAACCATTCAAATAAATTAAACAAAAAATTAGAAACAACAAAAAGCCTAAAAGAGGTGGAGAAGATTACTTTCAATAGGTCCATGAAATTCACATAAAACTCATGCATGACACTTGCTTTTATTCAGTTACTCAAATTCATGTATCTTTGTTGACATGTAAATGTCAAGTCATTTAAAATAGGTAAGATTAACATGCCTGACACAAATTATATGTCAAACTATAGTAATTATCCATCATCATCAAAGAACCAGTTTCGAAAAACTCTAAACCAATGTGCTTGTTAAATTTTTCCTCAGCTAAAAGCCCCAAACTAACATGCATCAATCTTTTTAATTTCAGCAGACAATTCCACTCTTTTTCATACGGGTCTCTAAATTTCTACTTTAACTCACTAAAATCATATCTCTTTCTCTCTTTAGTGTAAACTTTAATTGAAGGTAAAAGAAGTGATAAATAAAAATTGAAGATTTACTTTAAACTCAGCAACACCGTGAAGACAATAAATTAGAGACTCTTGCACTTGATAAAAGTGAAGAACGGTTCAAGAAGAGAGAGTTTTTTGCAATTTTTCAAAAGTAAAGTCAACGGAGAAATATTTCTTATGGCCTGAATTGGGTTGAGCCAACTTTTGGGCCTAATCCAACCCTTTACTTTATTTGCTTTGGATCATCTTTGGTTTCTTTGTCTTTTATTTGATTTTGTATCCAAATTTATTTTTATTTGTATACTTTAATCAAAAAAGGAAATATATTTTAGGTATCTTCTAATTATCATCTCATCCCATCTTAATTTATGTGGCACAATAGAACAAAATATCAAAAAAGTAATGAAAACTTTTACATTTTACAGTCTTAATTTATTTAAAATTTGTAAAAATATATTAAAATATCCTTAGCACAAATAAAGCATAACCTCAAAGTCACTAACATGTCGAAGATGTATAGTCATAAAAAATATCGTTCATTTTGATTTACAAAAATTGATAAAATGTTGAAATTTGGGGAAAAATAGTTTTCTATTAAAAACAAAATATCTATAGAATTTAGATAATAATTATAATGAGTTAATATTATTTATAGATTAATTTGAATTGTAGTAGCTTATAGAGGAAAAACCTAAAATAGTATGAATTGAAATGCCGAATATATTCATTTGAAAAAATGTTTTGAAAATAATTTTATGCATGAATTAATTCAGTCATGCTTATTAATAATGCTTAATAATAATATTATTAATGATTTTTTATTAAAAAAATGTGTGTCATTAATTAAATAGCAACAACAACAACAACAAATCCAGTATATTCCCACATCGTGGGGTCTGGGGAGGGTAGAGGGTACGCAGTCCATACCACTACCTCTAAAGAAGTAGAGAGGCTATTTTCGATAGACCCTCAGCTCAAGAAAAAGGACGGTATATATAGAAAAATATCAAATGCGTGGAACATGATAAAATAACATAGGTATGACATCCACAAAAAATATTGAACACTGCTAAACAAGGACACCAAAGCCCTCCTATCTAATGCCTATGACTCAACCACACACCTTAGCCCTCTATCCTAATGTTTTTCCTCCATACCTTTCTATCTTGGGTCATGTCCTCAGTTAGCTGTAACTGCTCCATGTCACGTTTAATCACTTCCCTCCAGTATTTTTTCGGTCTACCCCTACCCCGCTTGAAACCGTCCAAGGCCAACCTCTCACACCTATGAACCGGGGCATCCGTGCCTTTCCTCATCACATGGCCAAACTATCTCAACCTAACTTCCCACATTTTATCCTCCACCGATACCACTCCCACCTTCTCTTGAATAATCTTATTCCTAACCCTGTCAGCCCTTGTAAAACCACACATTTAATGGAACATCCTCATTTTTTCCACCTTCAACTTCTGGATATGAGAATTCTTAATCAGTCAATACTCCGCTCCATATAACATAGCCGACCTGATTGCAACTTTATAGAATCTGCCTTTCATCTTGGGGGAACTTTCTTATCGCATAAATTTCTCGAAGTGAGCCTCTATTTCATCCAACCTACACTAATATGGTTAGATACATCCTCATATATCTCTTTATTCTCCTAAATCATAGACCAAGATACTTAAAACTATCCCTCTTGCGAATTGTCTGGGAATCCAACTTCACTACCACCTCCCCCTCTTACCTCGAGTCACTAAACTTGCACTCCAAGTACTTCGTCTTAGTCCTACTCAACCAAAAACCTTTAGACTCCAGGATTTATCGCCAAACCTCTAGCTTATTATTAACACCTTGTCACGACTCATCAATCAAAACTACATCATCTATATAAAAATATTAAACTAACATTAACATTAATAAAGCATAACTTCAATGAGGCTAACATGTCCACAATGTATCATCATCTAAAATAACCTTAATTTTGATTTTGAAAAGAATAAGTTGAAGCCTAAGAAAAGAAATGATTCTCTTAAAAATAATAAGTATAATAGCTAAATACTAGTTAAAGATTAATATAATTCAATTTCAATTTCAGTTTATACAAAAAAAAAAAAATAATGAATTGAAACAAGTAACAAATTTTTGAAAAATATTTTGAAAATGATTTTATACATTTTTCCTTAATGTTGCTTATTAATAACAAAACATTCTCTAATATTTTAGGACTCTAATATTTTTTCCTATGGCAGGAGAGATATGTCGTCTTACACACACACATATAATGCATGATACACTTGAACTAATATTGTATATTAAAAGTGTGAAGGTCCTTAGAAAAATTGTTTGAACTTTTTGACCTTCATTAAAAGTTTATACTTTAGATAAAATCATCTTTTTAATATTTTCTTTAATTATTATTTAATAATTTTTATAATGCTTAAACTTAAGGAGTCTTAAATATATGGCAAGTGGAAAGTATATTTTAAAAATTAACAAGTCATAAAATATATGATAAGAGTTATTAGAAAATTTAATTTTATTAAAATAAATGAAAAAAGAAAAACAGTATTTCAAGCCAATGCTCAAATCCTAAAAAATAGGTTTAAAAGTTCTCCATTTAGTTTTGAAACCCTACTATTTTTCTAATTTTTAAAAATTTAAAATCAACAAATATTTTTCATAATTGAACAATGCTCTTAAGTCCATAGTTTTAGTAATCATACGCGAATGGTTTTTTTTTTTTTTTTTTTACAAAAAAGAAGTATAGTTTGTTTTATTTAAAAGGAAATTAAAAGTCTACATAGTTGAACTAAAAAAAGGAACCATGAACGTCTTAAAAAACAAAAGCTATAACTCCTCTTTGTATGAGTTTTAGTTTATTTGTAGTCCATAAATAATTTATGAAAAAAATTATATATCTAACATATTTGGATAAGTTTTTTCTTGAAGAAAAAGATTTTGGACCTATATAAATTAAGTATTCTTCCTTTCTACAATAATACAATGGTATCTACAATGAACATATGAAGCACAAATATTTATTTTTGGTCTTAGATTGGTTGTTCTTTATTGTTTGATTTGGAATTCTTTTACGTCATGAAATATATTTTTGTAATATTTGATTTACTTTGTAGGTGAATTAACTTTTGTAGGTATATTGAAGATGGATGATGAAAAAAAATCAAAGTATCAATGGGTTTCTTTGGAATAAAATTTTTCGGTAATGGGTGAAGCAACACATAACTTTTATTTAAGCTTACATATTATTGCATGAGTTTATTGTTCAGTTTTAATAAGCTTACATATAATGATCTTGTGTACAAGGTGATTAAGTGACATGTCCTAAACCAGGACCTTGTCGTAATAGGCATCCCAAGTCCAACAAGAACCGGGGACCACTCCCGATACCTAACTCAACATCTGAACACATATCCTGAGTCGAATAAATTCCGAACATATAAAAGGATAGAGTTATGTATCATTCAAGACTCTGGGATAGGGCCATGACCATGAACAACCCAAATGAGTCAAACCACCCAATACCGACCCAACAACCATAACATAAACCATCCATAACCATTTCATAACATAATAAAATGGAAAAATCACAAATCAAATAAAGTCAACCAGTATAAGCCATAATACCAATACCAATGTCAAGGATGACACCAATGCCGACACAGCCCACACCAACCCATAGTAGTCTTACAAAACCTCTAACCGAAAGTAATACAGTATCCGATCGGGACATGGCCCCGACCATAGCCAAAATCAAAGTCTAAGAAATAACCAAAGTATGATAACAAAACCATAACATGAAATAGAGACTGTCAGAGTATGGAAGCTCACCACTTCAATCCAGCTCTTGGAGATACAACACCTGAAGAAGGGTTAGTGGGTTAACAAGAGCATGCACTCAGGATAACGATAAAATAATGCCAATTTTTGCAACCAAGTAAATAACCATATATATTCACATCCACACGTATATATATATATATATATATATATATATATATATATATATATATATATATATAATCCATGTTGGGAAAGGAAATCGAGTTTAGAATACATTTAAAACCATTTACCTAGGTTTGTGTAGATTAACCGTCCTAGAACCACCCACGGGCTATATGGGTCCAAAGTTACCCCTGAATGGGTCCTAGTGCATGTACTCGCATGTATCGGAGACATCATAGGGGAAAGGGATTTTTATGTACCCTTCACTCTCCATGATACATATATACAAGATTAACTTAGGGGATTTCTGTGTACCCCACAAATATATGGTCACCATGACAAATCCTCATGTCGGCAAATATTAGTTTCCAGTGTCTGTCTATTAGACTCACACCTTCACGGTTAGCTATAACAACCTATCATTATTGTCAAATTAAAACCATTAGCACACAACCAAACCACCAATTCTATATATTATTATTAACCAAGGCTATAAGATGTGGTATCATCATACTAACTATAGCTTACAAGCAATGTCCTTAGCCAACACCTAGGGGAATCCCATGTACCCTGTAGGTTTCATTTTTAGATTCACTTGGGGGATTTCCATGTACTCCATAAGATTTTAAATCAAAGTCATGGACACCAAAGCCTGACAATTTAGCCATTAAAATAATTTAACCAATTTAGATTCCATTACAATATTATACTATGCAAAGTTTTTAATGATAGTCTAACTATATAATAAAAGCATTCTTATAGGCATTTTAACAAACATGTTGAGGGTATATAGTTTCCAAAACCAAAACCAATTAGCAATTGACCATTCCCATTCAACCACATGTTCAAAACACCATTATAATATGAAAACCCTAAGTAAAAACATAGGAAAACATAAATCAACCATTAATAACCAAAACCCTCAACATATAATTCAAAACCCAAAATCATATCATAATTATGCCATGAAAACTATTCATAAAACATGCCCTTAGTTGAACTAACAATGAGGGAGGAGTAACATGCCTTAGATTATGAAGAAAACAAAGATAAATCACCCCTTTAGAGCCTTAATTGACCACCTTGAAGGAAACCCTAGCCTTTGCTTAGCCCAAGAGTTTGAGAGCGTTTCTAAATATTTACGATTAAAATAATAGGGTAAATAATGTTCCAATAGTGTTTTAGGTCGTGAGGTCACAAGGGATTAAGAGGGAAAATATCTAGAATACCCCCAACTGAAACTATAAAAATTCTTGCAGAAAGGTACGACTCCACCCCTGAATCATACCCACATCATATGAGTGTTACCCACTACTCGTACCCTGAATTGGATATTGGACATCATACACTGTCCATCGTATAACTTCCCTTGCCCCAGTTGTGCCATGATCATATGATCTTTACCTTCAATCCATACCTTAGGTAGAAATATTTAGGCTGGACACTGAATAACATACGATTTAGATCATACCACTCGTACCCTATCCTTAGAACTTTTTGTAAGCCACTCATACTCAAAGGCAAGTCAAATCACCAAGTTTCAAATTAAGCAAAAGATCAACCAACCAAACCATAACCATTAGTACGACCCGCACAACCAAACCGTACCCAAACTAGAAACTCAACCACTAAAAACTGGTTAGCAAATGAATTGGGTCACATGACCCGTATCTTCACCATACAACTTATATAGTGAGTTGTATGATCCACAGAGACTCAAAATCTAGGAAACTTCCCATGGATTAAAACCCAGGGTGTTTTAATTCTCCCCCACCTGGATCATTTATACTCAAATAATAAAACAAGGAAATAGATGTAGGATTTACACCCTAACACCTCGACTTTAACATTTAACTAAGTTAGAAAACAACGATGCAAGAAAATCAATATTTGCTTTAAAAAAGATTGAAAACAAAAGTATGATAAAGAGAGCATACCTTCTGCATGAATTTTGGAAGAGCAAAACAGGAATGGATACTTGGACTTCATGTCCTCTTTTGCTTCCCTAGTAGCTTCTTCAACCTTATGGTTTCTCCATAAAACTTTAACCAAAGCTACATCCTTGGTCCACAACCGATTAACCTACCGATCCTCATGGGACAAAGAATTCGAGATACCAATATCTCTAATAGGCACGATTTGAGACAGATCACTTATCTACTTTCTTAACATAGAAAAATGAAACACTGAATGAATAGAGTCCAAAATAGAAGTAAACTTTAACTCATATGCAACCTTACCAACCCTTTATGAAACCAAGTAAGGACATATATACCGAGGACTGAGCTTCCCCTTCTTACCAAACCACATTACTTTCTTCATGGGAGACACCTTTAAGAATACCATATCCCCTACCTCAAACTCAAACGCTCTTTGCCTTATATCAGTATAGGACTTCTGGCGACTTTCAAAACCCTTAATTCTATCTCGTACCACCTTCACCTTTTCCATATCCTGATAAACCAAAGTCGAATAATATATTTCTATCTCGCCAATCTCAAATCACCCAATAGGAGTCCTACACCTTCTACTATAGAAGGCCTCAAACAGAGCCATCCCATTGCTAAAGTGATAGCTATTGTTGTAAGAAAATTTTATAAGTGGTAAATGCTTAAACCAATTGCCACTATAGTCAATCACACATACATGGAACATGTCCTCTAAGATTTGAATAGTTCTTTCTATCTGCTCATCCGACTGTGGATAGAAAGCAGTACTCAAACTCACCTTAGTCCCCAACCATTTCTAAAATGACCGCCTAAAGAGAGACGTAAACTGCATACCAAAATCTGAGATGATTGAGATAGTCACCCCATACAGGTTTATAATCTCATGAAGATGGTGCACTCGTACCAAGATATACACTAAAAGGGTGCAGTAAGGGTGAGTACAATCCACTTATACTTAGTAGGTATCTTATGCTGACTAAGTAAAATAGAAAATAAAGTATATAAAATGCACACTATAGGCACATCACTAATAATAAAACATGTCCCAAATTATAGCCCACACTAACTCCACTAATATTTCTAATATATATATATATATATATACCAAATATAAGTGCAGAAAAAAGCACAAATCGATAGATACTAACTCAAGAATGGAAATACAATGCAAAATATGTATATTATATGAAATACAATAAAGATGATGATGATGATGATGATGGTGATATGATGCACGAGGCTGTTGCACAACCCCCACATACACCTATCGAGTTATGTTATTAAGGTAGGACCCATGGGGGTTAATCAACCCAGATATAATCCAATAACTAATACCAATCTAATATCCATAACTCCCTTCTGGCATATACATTGTAAGAGGGTTTTCAAAGATGCTAGATTTTCTGTCAGAAAAACCTAGTATTTCCATAGTGGTACCATTATGTCATTAATTTATATGACATGAGGATGTAATGCTTACAAATAATAAGAATGAGAATTTTGAAATTCAACCTATACACCAACCATGTGAGCAAAATATCTGATTAAAATGCCAACCATCCGTCAATCCAATATAGTCTATAAGCCAATAGAGTAAGATATAAAAACATATGCCATTTGATACCACATAAATACTAACATAGATATTTTCTACCAAGAAGAAAGAAATACATTATATATTACTATGCCAATAATAACATATAAGACCCCACACAATAGCACATAGAAAATAATATATCAAAACCACAAAATAGCAAAGCATAGGCCCCCCCACAGGCATAAAATAGTGATAAAACTATTTTTATGATTAGTTCCCCTACTCTTAATATGATTTATATCAATATTAACTACCCAGCTCAATCAAAAGAAAGTTAAGCCATAACCTACTTCAAATGAAGAAAATAGAGGTGAAAATCCTTCAACACGAAGCCTTTTCTTTTTGAATGGACTAGGAATCAACTAAAACATACAAATATTGAATCTACATGTTAAATAAAAGACTATAATATCCTTATTTCCTATTTTTGAGCTAGGTTAAAAATGTACTCCCAAAAAGAATTTTCAACAAAATAGTATAAAATTGGACTTTTAGTTCAAAAATATAATCACCATGATTAAAGGAAGCTATAGAAGAAAACCCAAGTGAAAATATGTTGAAATTCAGATTTGAATTGAAAAATTACAAATTTAGGCCTTTCGGGCCAAAATCCCTACATTCCACTTTTAAAATAAAGTTTTAATAAGATTTAAATGACAAAAATCAAAAAATAAATAAAATAGGCATTTGGGGCTTACCCAAGCTCGAGAATTGAAAACATCTGCCGAAAAATCTAAAACTTAAAGTTCTATATGTCAAAATGGTGGAAAAATTATGAAAGAGGTATTTATATTACCCAGATACTGCTAAAGAGGGCCATAGGCCACTTTAACGGTCATCACTAAAGCATTGAAGTTCTACTAAAGTAGTACTTGTGCCCTAACGCCACATCATTTTAGTGGACAAGTAGCGCCAAAGCGACTGACTCTTTAGAGGCTAGCATGCTGCTAAAGTGGCACTTGCTAGGCTGGCAGGGTTATGTCAGCGCCATATGGTTGCTAAAGAAACCAGAGGACTACTTTAGTAGTCATACCAACTGTAGTGCATTAGTTTGAGACTTGGAAGCCGACCCCTTGAAATTCATTTAGAATCCCAAGAACGCAGAGAAACTATGCTATCCTACTAAATTTAATGCTCCGAACCTAATGGCTATACAAATTTTTTGAAAAAACATCATAAACATCATTTTCAAAAAATTGACCCCCAAAGTCCAGTTTCACAACTTTTCAAATCAAGGGTCAAAATGAGATACAAAAGTGATAAAACCACATCAACCATGTTATCAATATAAAATCAACATTTTGAATTTGCTAGTGCAGACCATTTTGCCATCTGTTATACAAAACCATAAATATCAACCGAATCAACTATAAAGCCTTTTTAACTTTAAATTACACCAAAATACATTAACGACCATTCCAATCATCTCCACACCCTAGAATTATCATAAAGCAACCATGGGGAGGGGTCAAATGGTCTAATTACATAGAGATAAATAATTCAAAAAAATCATGAAAAATTATGTCATTACACAACATTACGGTGGTAATGGTTGACCAGCCACTGTAGCACAATGTCGAAGGTAAAAACAAGACCCTATTTTTATCAATTTTCTTTCTCTACTTTAGTTGTAGAAATATTAAAGGGTTTACTTATGGCCATTAAGTGATGAAGAGCGGGAAATATGCTTTAATATAGTGAAACCCTTATTTTTCTCATAAATTTCAAACTAGAAATCACTAGCATAGAGTCAGAAGCTCTCATGCATGCCTCTGTAGGAGTTTTTTCATCTCTATAGGCTAGATTTAACTATGAAAGAATAGGAATGACATATATTGATGGGAGATATCATGCTTAGGCTTGCGATCATGGTGTTAGAATGAATAAAAATGGCAAAATTTAATTGTCTAAATAGAAATTTGATGTTACTTGTGATATTGAAAATTTTCACTTAGTCAACATTTATTGATATTGATATTGATATTGATTAATCATGAATGTTTCTAAGTGTATTATTTCCAAAAAATGGTACAAAACCCATAACTACCATATTGAAGATGGATAATAGTTGGTGTTAGTGGACTCTGAAGAATCTATGATGGTAACCAGAGAAATAAAAATATGCTTAAGATGTTAGTGTTAGGCTGGCTGGGGTATATTATGGTATGGACCTATCACAAACCGATTTATGAGTTGTTATATCTTGTTATGATGATGATCAACTGACAATAAGGAACCAGGTCCCTAGGTGTTCATAAAAACATTCAGTTGTCATGTGTTAGCATAGTTTTGTCTGTTAGTGTAACAAACTGCACAAGTGAGTTGTGTACCAATCAGGAAACCTGCCCTAATCAAAATTTGATGTTAGGCGAATTTACACGCCTAAAGTACCATAATGTACCCATATTTTAGCTAAGTTTTGAGGACAAATTATATAATTCATGCACTTTTAGTCCTTTTTCCTGTAAGTGAGCTAACAAACATGATTAACAAGTTTGCAGGTATAAATGATGCAGAATTTAGCATTTTATGGATAACTTGACGCCAAATAAAGCTTCACGAAAGGAGGAAAGAAAAGCTTGGATGCCAAGGAACAAAAGTGAAGCATGGAAATCTGTCCCGGGCAAAAACAACAATTCCAAAGACTTTGGGGACTAGCAGTAACTTATTAGGATTAGGATAAGGATGCAGTAACCTAGTAGGATTAGGATAAGTACTCAGTAGCTTAGTAGGAATAGGATATGGGTGTTATAAATAACCTATTTTGCTGGAGATTTTCATAATTTTTTCCATCCATCCACCATCCATCCATCCATCAAAACAATTCTCCACCACCCTCATCCCTATTCCATCCTTCCCCTTTCTTTATTAATTCATTGTTGACATTATTTTTCATCTATTCGACTTTTAATTTTACAACAAGAGAATCGCTATTTTGCAAGGAATTCACGCCTAACACCACACCACACCATACTACACGTGAGATTTTTTATTGTGGTATAATGATAATGTGTATTGTGATTTCCATCGCACTCATGAATAGCTAAACTTCTCTGTTGGGGTTATGGAAGCCTTATGAGATACTATCTACTGCTATGAGTTTGTGAATTCATGACACGTATGCTGCTTATATCATTATTCTCATCATCTTAATGCAAGTTTTTGTGGCTGCAGACGCATAGAATAACACCAATATAGAATTAACTTGTTCGAAAGAAAAGTTATATGTCTAAAAAAGAGATAATGTCAAGGTAATAGGGCACCAACCCCTGTTAAAAAGTTAGTGCTGTAACTGGATTAACCTCTTAGAGAATTCGTACCATTAGATACTCTTTAAGCTCGAAAGAGTTAAAGTGAAAGAGTCCTTGTTAGGTCGAAAGACGCTTGGATTTACCATAGAATACAATTCTCTATAAGCACATGCATGTCTGAATTTAGCATAACTCATAGCCAATAGAGACGTATAACTCATAAGGTGGACATAACCCCAACTCTCAATTCTCATTGTTTTACATCTTACTAAACATTCGTTCTGTTTACTTTGCTATTTCTGTTTTTACTTTACTATTTTGTTTACATTATTTGCACATTAAAATTCCCCCTTTCACGAGACTTGCACCAAAAGTCTAATAATCTTTGCTTACTTATTGACCGGCTATTCCCTGTGGGATCGATACCCAACCCAGTTGGGTTATATATTTGACAGCGGCCGCTTTACACTCTTACAAGAGCTGTAGATTGAGTGTTATTAAAAATTGGCGCCGTTGTCGAGGAATACGATTGTCGACTAAGTTTGTGATAATTACTAGGCCCCTTTGGTCAAAGATTCTCGTACTTTTACTTTTAGTTTTTTTTTTGTTCACTGCAGATTTTTATTCAGTGCATGCCCCATACTCGAAGTTCTGGCCAACCGTTATTACCTATCAATCCTGAACCACAACGTATTGGCAGAATGGAGGCACAATAGGAAATTAAAAGGATGACTGCTCAACATGAACAGGCGAGACTAGCTGCTCTAGCCGCCGCCCAAGTGCATCAACAAAATATTGATAACCCTGGACGAGCAATAAATCCTGACGATGAGGACCTAGGTGGTGACGATTTACTAAACCCTAGGCATGCTGCTGAGATCGCAACACCTGCTAATAGAAGAGATCGTCAAGCTAGGTTTAGGAATGAACGCCGACTCATACAACCAGCATTCGACGATGATGATGATGATCTTGATGGAGCCGGAGCCACAGGAGCCATTATTCCTCCACCATTGGCACCCGGAGCCAAGTTTAACATCACAAGCACCATGATTCAGTTATTGAAACTCAAGGGATTATTCGGTGGACTAGCAGGCAGTGATCCAGATATGCACCTGATCAACTTTATTTCTATATGCAAGTCGTTTGACAATCCTGGTGTTGGTCAAAAGGCAATACTATTATGCTTATTTCCATTGTCTCTGTCTGGGGAGGCAACTCTATGGTTGAATGGGCTGACTCCTGATTCTATCACTAATTGGAGGCAGTTGAAAGACGCTTTCCTAGAAAGATTCTTTCTGCCATCCAAAAGAGCACAATTGAGAGATGAAATCAGCAACTTTCGGCAGCTTCTAACCGAAGCTCTTCATGAAACATGGGAGAGGTTCAAGACGAAGCTAATGCATTGTCCAAACCACCATATGACAAATTTTCACCTAATGGAGATACTATACAGATCCTTGAATTCAATAACTAAACCAGTGGTGGACAATGCGGCTGGAGTATCTTTTATGGACCTCACCTTTGGTAAGGCAAGCAATATGCTAGATCGGATGACGAAGCAAAGTAGAGCTTGGCATACCAGGGATTCTGAGGTAGCAAGCCCCACTTTATCTATTGGCATGGCTGCAGACCAAAGGAGAAGAGAAGGAGAACGTGATCAAGATATGGCGCACCTGAAAACACAAGTGGATCTTCTTACAAAACATCTATTATCAGGGAAGACCAAAAAAGTCAAAGCTGTTGCGTCAAAAGAAAGAGACGAATCTAATTCGGAAGAAGAGGCCAACTACTTAAACAATCAGGGGGGTTTCCGAGGTAATACCCAAGGAAACCAAGGTTGGAACTATTGTGATAAATCTGGAAACAAGGACCAAGGTAGTTGGAAGAACAAGAATGACAAGAGTGGTTTGTATGTTCCCCAGGAAGACGTGACGCCACTACATCTGGTTCTGGAAATATGGAAGATATGATGGCTAAACTGTTGAAAGGAGTGGAAGCAACCAGCGCGGGAGTAACGGAGGTAATAAATGATTTGTCCTCAATGAAGCAATTGGTTGACTCACATTCCACTTCAATAAAGCAAATAGAGCAGCAATTGAGCCAACTTTCTGCAGCATTCAATTAAAGAAAGGCTGGCACTTTACCTAGCGACACTGTGCAAAATCCAAGGAAGGATGGATCATGCATGGCTATTACTACGCGAAGTGGTAAGGTGCTGGAAACTTCATCCAAAGGCAAGCAAGTGGTTGACAATGTAGCGGACAACGATGATAAGGCTAATAGAGAAAACACAGTAGAAGCCAACCACGACATCCATGACGTCACACCAAGTATATTATAGCCTGAAAAGACTGAAATACGGAAGCAAGAGGAGAAGAAAGATGAGGAGAAAACAATCCCACTTCCACCACCACCTTTTCCTCAAAGATTGAAGAAGATTGCAGATGATACAAGGTTCAGCAAATTCATGACGATGTTAAAGCAGCTGACCATAAATGTTCCGTTGGTGGAGGCACTAGAACAAATGCCTGGGTATGCGAAATTTATGAAAGATCTTTTGACAAAAAAGCCGACAACAAGCTATGAGTTGAATGATACTGTGCATCATTGCAGTGCTATTGCTACCCGATCACTAGTTCAGAAAAAGGCCGACCCTGGTGCCTTCACTATCCTTGCACGGTTGGATCTATGAATTTTGCTAAGGCATTGTGCGATCTGGGTGCTAGCATCAATTTGATGCCACTATTCATCTACAAGAATTTGGGGTTAGGTGATCCAACACCAACCAATATGAGGCTCGTGATGGCTGATAGGTCGGTAAAACGACCTGTGGGTATCTTGAATGATGTGTTGGTGAAGGTTACTTCATTCATCTTTCCTGCAGACTTCGTTATTCTAGATTGTGAGGTGGATTCTGAAGTTCCCATAATCTTGGGACGTCCTTTCCTTGCAACAGGAAGTGTGCTTATTGACATGAGAGCTAATGAGTTTTTATTTCGGTTGAATGACGAAGTGGTCCGCTTTGATATATGCAAAGCAATGAAGCATCCCAGCAATATGAATGTGTTCTCTGTACCTGATGTTCATTATGAGAATAAGAAAGCAGTATCTGTAGAGAAACAACTTACTGTTGAGCCATTGTCTGCTGCGCTGCTGAATGTTGAGCATGAGGATGATGAAGATTATAAAGAAACTATGTGTGCTCTAACAGAAATAGAGTCCTATTCATACTCCTAAACAGCCGGACCTTGATCTTAAGAATCAACTGTCACCAACAGCGAAGACTTCAATTGAAGAGCCACTAGTGCTAGAATCGAAAGAGCTCCCCAATTATCTAAGGTATGCGTTCATGGGAAATGGAAATACACTTTCGGTGAGTGTTGCGGATGATTTAAGTGAACAGGACGTAGAGGCTCTCATCTCTGCTCTAAAGAGGTACAAGAGAGCCATTGGGTGGTTCATTGATGATATCATTGGGACCCTTCTTATGTTATGTACGCACAAGATTCATCTAGAAGGAGATTACATGGCCATAAGTAAGCATCAACGTCATCTAAATCCATTCAGAAAATGATGCCCCATCTATATTGATGAAGTCTAAGTAATCGAGATAGCTATGTCGTGCCACGACAATAAATCAAGCGCTTGATGGGAGGCAACCCATCATTTTTAATTGCTTTTGTTGTTTTTGTTTTCCTAGGATTTTGTCGAGCCACGACCAAAACTAAGGCGCTTGATGGGAGGCAACCCATCGTTCTAATTGTTTTTGTTGTTTTTGAGTGAATGTAGGTACAAGAGAAGTCAAGGAGGAGATTGGTTTCAAATGATGATTTGGAAGTTGTGCATGTTTAAGGTGGTAAGTTAAGAATGAAGAAGCAAAAGACTATGGGTGAGGCATTGCTTATGAAAATATAAGCAAAGAAAAAGGCACGGCCTATGTAAATCTAGGCCACGAACAAGGCAAGGCCTATGCTATGGCCTAAGCTCTCGGATTCTAGAGTGCCATAGCATAGGCACCGCCTATGTCTAAGAGTGCCATAGCATAGGCGCCGCCTATGCCTAAGAATACCATAGCATAGGTGCCGCCAATGCCAAAGCCTTTTGTCTCTGAATCTCATATGCCATGGCATAGGCGCCGCCTATGCTCAACTAGGCTTTACAAAAGGCGCCGCCTATGCCAAGCATAGGCAAAGCAAAAGGCGCCGCCTATGGTCACTTTTGGTCTCCAAATTCGATTTTAAATGGGTCAAAACCCGACCCAAGCTTGCCCTATAAATAAGAGACTTAGTCTTAGACCAAAAATACATTGCAAACCTAGCATAAGCGCCGCCTACCTCTCCAAATCCTCTCAAAAATTTTCCTTTTGCTCTTTTACTTTGCAAGAACATCATCCAAGGTCATCAACCAAGTAAGTACTTCTTTGTTCTTCATTTATATTCCGTAAGTACTACACTACTATGCTTATTATGAATTGTTAAATCTTGAAGTAGTATTGGTGAGTTGAATGTGATTAATTTGTTGTGATACAACTAAGTAAGGGAAAGAATACGTATGAATGATCTTGACTTGTTTCCAACTTGTATTTAATTTTGATGCACTGTCATACTTTTGCGGAATTGACATGGTCAAGAACATTGCATAATCTTGTCAATAGAACTCTTACATGTTGGAATAACTTGTGTATAAAGGTGAAAACCATGGTTGACTAGAAACATAAGAAATTGTGATTATTCCTAAAACTTGATTCAATCTATATGGAGTAGTCTTGCTCAAAAGATATATCAAACATGAAAGTATTGCCAAGATTTCATGAAGTATGACTATACTGATTATATTGTTGGAATATAGCACCTAAAACGTATATCGATGAAGTCTGAATAATCGATAACTTTCACTTCACTAGTTTGTACCAACAAAATAAGTGTGGGGTGGTGCCACTACTGCCTGTTTATTGATTGTATCCACCGAGATGATGCTAACTTGACTATCGTTATAATCTCAGGTACAATGGCACCCAAAGTAAGACAATTCAAAGATAAAGCAACCATTTCACAAAAAGGCAAGAAAAGAGGACGAAAAGAGCAAGGCGAATCATCCTCAATGCAAGTACCACGCCGCATGTTCGGAATTAAATGGGTCCTCGAGGAGGAAGCAAAGGAGTGGTATAGGAACAATAAAGAGAGAAAATATATTCATGTGAACCTGATACACAAAGAAAGCCTAACAAAGAAAGAACCGCGCATGTTGACAAGATACTGACGTTACATCTTGATTTCATCTTCCAAGATATGGGAGAATGCAATCTCGATTTAACACGAGAATTCTATGCCAACTGGTCATCGAAAACCAAAGGGACTGAAGTCAAGATTTGGGGCCAAGTTTTACAACTAATTGCGGATTTCTTCAACTCCTTTCTAGGTTTGCCTTCAGTTGATCCATCACCACTCAAGGAGCTGTACAATAGACCTCCATACAGGGCCATTCAACACACACTTTGTGGAACAGGATCTATGGCACGATGGAGTAGACACAAGGACACCGGTCGGCACAACACCTTCCCATATGCTCCTTTGAATAGGGAAGCAAGAATATGGTTGCGCATAGTCAACTCTTGCCTAATTACAGGGACCTAGTACACCAAGATAACACGAGATAGAGTGTGCTTGGTATACACATTGATGACGAATATCCCTATCAACATTGGGGCAATTATTTGATCTACAATGCGGAAAGCTAGGCTACACAAGAGGTCCCACTTCAGTTTTGGCAACCTGTTGACTGCAATATTGAGGAAGGAGGACATCGAAGAGGAACCTGCTGATCATAAACTTCCACACAACCCAAAGAAGGTTGACCTCACAAAGGTAAAAGATGCTGAATCCACACATGGCGTCAACCTTACTACTGCTGAGAGACATGCTTGGGATTAGAGTTTCTTTCGCCATCTTTATGGCATGAATCAGTTTACAATGATGAGCGGAGGTCGTGTTCCAACTGTTGTAGAGCTCCAACAGTTGGATTATGACTACCCAATGAATAAGCATGCAAGGCAAATGTGTGGAGTAGGTGTGTACTTTGAGGAACCTCTTGATGACGATGTGCCAACCGATGATGATAGTAGAATGCCAGACTCTGACGTGGAGGAGAATTCTGATGACGACGACTCCAATGATGATTCCGATGAAGGGGGTATGACCCCAGACATAGAGGAGGAGTCCGACTAACTAGGTTCTTCTTATTTATTTTCCATTGAGGACAGTGTGTCCCATCTAAGTGTGGGGTGGTGGTATTTACATGCAATCCTTCTTTATCTACATTTACATTTATGTTTGTTTGATTTTTTTTTTTTTTAGTTAAATTTTTTTAGTAGTAAAATGTTTTTTTTACTTTGTATGAAATTGTTCTAATAGGCAGCATGGTATTATGACAAGAGTTTGTGCTAAAATCATTACTATCGAGATGTTTAGGCTCTAATTGTGACTCACTATGTGATATTGTGTGGTTCAATTCCTTTATCTGTTGGGTCAAGAGTCTATGCTACTCCCAATAAAGTCGACTATGTGCCTTGTGTGTGTAAGGATATAGTATATTCTGTGTTTGTGGCTGATGCTAGAACTTGCCTGGTATGTATGTAAAGCGAAAATAAGGAGTGCAAGTCTAGGAGATGATTTAGGCATTTCTTTGGCAACCTATACTTGTTTACCTTCTTTTTAACTACCCATGGACATTATCCTAGTTAACCCCTTTGAGCCTTTAGCCTATTTTCTTTGACAACCTCATATGTAAGCCTAATCCATTTTTTCAAGACCATAATTTGATCCAAATTCCTAAGTTCTTTAAAGTGTAAAGTCATGTGACAAAATAAGAGGAAATTGGGTGAGCATGATGCTTTAGAATGTAATGGTGCTTGAATTTGTTATAAAAAAGAATTGCTATCATAAGAGGTGTTATGAAAAGAAAAAAAAAGGAAAGGAAAACTGAAAAGTTAGTTATGTTTAAAATTGAAAAACAAAGGTGGAGAAAAGGGGTGGTAGAATAAAAAAAAGTAGAAAGGTTGTTTGAAAGAAAAGTATTAATGGCATAATGTGATGTATTAAAGCGCTTAGGAACATAGCCACTATTTCTGGCCAAAATAGTCCTACCCGTCCCTTAGCCTACATTACAACCTGTAAAAGACCTATTTGATCCTAAGCTTGGCATTCTGATATTTAGTAGAGCATTACACTAAGGGCAAGCCTATGGTCATCAGTTGCAACATATGAATTCTTTGTGAGAGCGAGAGCAAGGATACTCGTATACCCATGTTTTGATAAATATACTATACTTGTGAGTGATTATGGGTAATATATTGTGAGACGCATATGGTTGATGATTTTTGGGTAGTCGTGTATGATTCTTTGTGCCTTAACTTTTGAATACAAATTAACCATCATCACGAGTATATATCGGAGGTTAAAATTGTTTCTAGTAATGATAAAAAAACTACTCTTTGTTAATGATTGCTATGCCCGTCTTGATGACTATTTTGTGTTGTTACTGTGAAACCCTAAGAAATGTTTAGAAGGACAATATATTTTGTTCGAGGACGAACAAAGCTTTAAGTTTGGGGTGTTGATGTTAGGCGAATTTACACGCCTAAAGTACCATAATGTACCCATATTTTAGCTAAGTTTTGAGGACAAATTATATAATTCATGCACTTTTAGTCCTTTTTCCTGTAAGTGAGCTAACAAACATGATTAGCAAGTTTTCAGGTATAAATGATGCAGAATTCAGCATTTTATGGATAACTTGACACCAAAGAAAGCTTCACGAAAGGAGGAAAGCAAAGCTTGGATGCCAAGGGCCAAAAGTGACGCATGGAAAATCTGTCCCGGACAAAAACAACAATTCCAAAGACTTTGGGGACTAGCAGTAACTTATTAGGATTAGGATAAGGATGCAGTAACCTAGTAGGATTAGGATAAGTACTCAGTAGCTTAGTAGGAATAGGATATGGGTGTTATAAATAACCTATTTTGCTGGAGATTTTCATAATTGTTTCCATCTATCCACTATCCATCCATCCATCAAAACAATTCTCCACCACCCTCATCCCTATTCCATCCTTCCCCTTTCTTTATTAATTCATTGTTGACATTATTTTTCATCTATTCGACTTTTAATTTTACAACAAGAGAATCGCTATTTTGCAAGGAATTCACGCCTAATGCCACACCACACCATACTACACGTGAGATTTTTTATTGTGGTATAATGATAATGTGTATTGTGATTTCCATCACACTCATGAATAGCTAAACTTCTCTGTTGGGGTTATGGAAGCCTTATGAGATACTATCTACTGCTATGAGTTTGTGAATTCGTGACACGTATGCTGCTTATATCATTATTCTCTTCATCTTAATGCAAGTTCTTGTGGCTGCAGACGCATAGAATAACGCCAGTATAGCATTAACTTGTTCGAAAGAAAAGTTATATGTCTGGAAAAGAGATAATGTCAAGGTAATAGGGCACCAACCCTTGTTAAAAAGTTAGTTCCATAACTGGATTAACCTCTTGGAGAATTCGTACCATTAGATACTCTTTAAGCTCGAAAGAGTTAAAGTGAAATAGTCCTTGTTAGGTCGAAAGACGCTTGGATTTACCATAGAATACAATTCTCTATAAGCACATGCATGTCTGAATTCCGCATAACTTATAGCCAATAGAGACATATAACTCATAAGGTGGACATAACCCCAACTCTCAATTCTCATTGTTTTACATCTTACTAAACATTCTTTCTGTTTACTTTGCTATTTCTATTTTTACTTTACTATTTTGTTTACATTATTTGCACATTAAAATCCCCCCTTTCACGAGACTTGCACCCAAAGTCTAATAATCTTTGCTTACTTATTGACCGGCTATTCCTTGTGGGATCGATACCCAACCCATTTGGGTTATATATTTGACAGCGACCGCTTTACACTCTTACAAGAGCTGTAGATTGAGCGTTATCAAAATTCTACCCTAATATTTATCCATTTATAAATAGAAAAGAATGCTTCTCAATTAAATAGTTTTTGCAATATAATTATTCAAGAAAAAAATGCCAAAAATTTAGAATTGCTCATGTTCCAAGTTTTTGTGTATTGAGAGAGTAATTGTTCTTGAGTCAAGTCTTGGTCTATAATAGAATTACTCATCATAAAATAGTAATGCTTTTCTTGTGTCTTCAAAGTGCTTAGGTCTACCTGAGTTGATATTGGTTAGAGTTAATCAATATTGATAGGAGATCTTTAAAGAGTTGTCAAGGAGAGTTTGTAATAGAGTTGTTACAAAGTAGTAGAGCTTAGGGTTTAGTTCTAATAGAGCCTGTAATTATGACTTTGATTATAGTGGATTCTTGAGTTCTTGTAGGGGAGATCCGTGGTTTTTCCTCCCTTGATCTAGTAAGTTTCCATATCAAATCATTGTGTTCTTTACTTATTTGCAAAGTTTTATTTCCTTACTGCTTTACTAGTTTATTGCCCGTGTATGACTCTATGGGAACTGATCCCTTGTTAGGTGGTGCACCCTTATGTTTCATCAATTGGTATTAGAGAAAGGGCACTGTAAAAGGTTCGCACCTAGAGTGATTTATTGATCATAGATGCTCCATCCAATCTTTAAGAAGGGCAATTTACCACTAAAACATCCTTCTTTAATGGTTAGTACTATGGGTGGTGGAAAACCAAGATGTATCACTTCATTATGGCTGAGGACAGTGAGCTGATAGATGTAATAATTAATGGTGCTCATGTGCCAGTTATAGAGGTCAAAGAAGGAGACCTCAGAAGAATGGTTGTTTAAACTAGGAGAAAATGTAATGATGATGATAGCAAGAAAGTTGAAAAGAATTATAAGGCTAAGAAATTGCTTGTGTGTTATAGGACCAGATGAGTATAACATTATTTTCGCTTGTGAAAATGCTAAGGGAATATGGGACTGTCGAAAGACTACTCATGAAGGAACAAGTGATGTAAAGGTTTCAAAAGTTGATATGCTGACTACTCAGTATGAAACTTTTTTCATGAAGGAAGGAGAAACAATTCAAGAAGCATACTAGATTCACTTCAATAAAAAATGAGCTGAACTATCTAGGAAAAGTAATTCCCTTGTATAAGGATGTGAGAAAAATTCTAGGTGTTCTTCTTAAATCTTGGGAAAGTAAAGTGGATGCTATTACTGAGGTAAAAACCTAAAGACTCTTACTATGAAAGAACTTATTGGTATCTGAAGACTCATGAACTTAAGAAACAACAAGGACAAGAGAATAAGGAAGAAAAAAATAAAAATCTTAGACATTAAAGGCTTTAAAGTCTTACTCAAGTAAGAAGGATACTAATGTTGCCTATTTGGCAAAAAGGATTGTTAGTGCAATGAATAAAAATGGTCAGTTTCAAAGAAGAGAAAGTAGCAGCAAAAAGTGAGGTACAGATAAATTTGTCCACAAATAAAGAAAACCTGGATATTTCACCAAATATTGCCCAATGCATAAAATGGATTATCACAAGTATATATAGAGTCTGGAGGTGACAAAGGAAAGAAGAAGGACCAGGTCCTTGAAAAGTCAATAAGAAAGGTTTTAGTTTATTATGCAGTGTAACAAGCTTTAGCTGTCAGGGGGAGATTCCTCCAGTGAATCTGAGAAGGATGAAAAACTTGAAGATGTTTCTCTACTGGTAGTGGAGGATGAGATTGTCACCTTTGACTCCTTGTTTGCTATTATGGAAAACACTAAAGGTGAAGAAAAAAATGTGGTAACTATTTCTGAAATTAAAGAAAATTTAGACTACTCTACCAGAAAGATAATGAAGCTTGCAAATGTGCTGATTGATTCTTTGTGCGAACTGACTGCTGAGAAAAATATGTTAGACTAGAAAGTAGAAAGTCAACAACTTAGATTGATTGTCTTAACTCTTCAGATATCTAAAATAGAAGAACTGTACATAGTAGAAAGTAAATGATTTTGATAGTGAAGGGAAAAAAGAAGCCTCAAGGATTCAAATTAAGCTTGAAGAAAAATTTAGGGATTCTCAAAAGCACCTCATGACTGTACTTCATAAGAATGAAAAATTAGAAAGGTGGCTAGTCCATATAAGAGAAGAACTTAACAAATCACTAAACTGGACGATAATCCTCATAGATCCTTTCTAATTTAATCGGTGAGGGTGTCAATAATGGTAAAGGCATTGGATATCCGTTTAAAACCCAATCACTTGGGCTTCAAGGGAAAGCTATTCATGCTATTGGAAACAAGGTCCATAGGCCTCTATACACTCATTGTGGAAAAGATGGGCACTTGAAGAAAAACTATAAATATTTGCTTGGAGCTATAATAAGCAGTACTAGATACATCCAACAGGAGAATAGCGCTACCCTAAGGGTTATATACCCTTGAAAAATGTGAAGAACTCATTACCTATATAGGCCATGAAATATTTGATCACACCTTTATATTTCTTTTGGGAACTCAAACTAAAGCGGGTTCCTAAATCTAAAAAAGACTTTGTTTGTAGTTAGGAGAAAGAAAATACAGTCAGAACTGGTTCACGAATAATGGATGTTCAAAGTATATGACTGAGAGGACTAACTATTTTCTCTCTCAAGACACTTCAAGGTAGAGGTGTCTCTTTTGGAAATGGTAAAAAAGGATATATCCATGGTGTGGAAAAGATTGTAAAATCACCCGATCAAGTAATAGAAGATATGTAGTATGTGAATAGTCTTCAGTAGAGTTTTATATGTGTTTCTCAAATCTGTGACAAAGATTATAAGGTAAATTTCTTATCTAATGGATATACTATGCCAAGCTTGAAGTCTGGGAGAGTTATTCTCAAAGCCAAAAGGTTCAAAATTATTTGTATGGCTAATTTAGAGTCTGTAGCTGGTAGGGAATTATCTTGATTAAGTGTTCAAAGTGAAGATGCTGATCTATGGCACAAAAGGCTAGGAAATGTAAGTTCCTTTTTGCTGAACAAGTTGATTTCAAAGGACTTGGTCCGTGGTATGCCAAAGCTGAAATTTCCAGACAATAAGGTTTGTAATGCTTGTGTTAACGATAAACAAACTAGGTCTTCCTTTAAGCTGGTGAAGTAGGTGAGTACTTTTAGACCTCTTGAGTTGCTTAAAATGGATCGATGTGGACCTATTAAAGTCCAAATAGAGAAGGAAATAAGTATATGTTTGTCATTGTGAATGACTAATCCAAGTTCACATGGAAAATGTTCTTGACAATAAAGAATGAAACCTATAAGGTTCTAGTAACTTTTTCTAAGAAAATTCAAATGAAGATGAATTATAAAAATGCAGACTTCAGATCAGATCATGGAACTGAATTTGAAAACTCACAAGTTTTAGGATTTTGTGTTGAATATGGAATCAGTCACAACTTCTTTTCTCCTAGGACTCCTCAGCAAAATGGAGTTGTTGAAAGAAAAAACAGAAACCTCATATAGATTGCGAGAAATATGCTGATTAATAGTGGGCTTCCAAAGAGATTTTGTGTTGGAGATGTTAATACTGCTTGTTATATGACAAATAGGTGTTTGATTAGATCTCTCCTAAATAAGACTCTATATGAGATTATGTTCGATAGAAATCCTAAGCTTGACTACTTCAAACCTTTTGGGTGAAAGTGCTTTGTGCCAAACAATGGGAAGAATAAACTAGGAAAGTTTGACTCTAAAAGTTATGAAGCAACCTTTGTGGAATACTTCTTAACAAGCAAAGCAAATAGAGTTTTCAATAAAAGAACTCTGTGTTTGGAAAAAAGTATACATATGTTCATTGATGAGTTCGGAAAGATAGTGAATCCAGGTGATGATAAAGATTCTGATATTGAAGAACTCATTCCTATTCAAAGGGATGATATTACCGAAGATAATGGTGAAGGACTAAATGATGCAGTTGGGAATGATGAAGGTGATGGTGATCCAGGATCTTTACAGATCCCTGCTCCAGTTGAAGAACATTAAGAAGTGTCCAGTCAAATTCTTTAGGGACCTGATCCTAATGGAACTCATCTCAGATGGTCAAACTGGAGGCACAAATCTTCTCACCCACTTGAGAATCTGACTACACCTTTGGAATCTGGAGTCCAAACAAGAGATCAAGCCAAAAATTTCATGGCAATATTAATATTCTTATAACAAATTGAGCCTAAAATATGAAAGGACCTCTGAAAGATGATGATTGGATCAATGCAATGAAGGAGGAGCTTCAGTAATTTTAAAAAAGTAAAGTCTAGAACTTGGTCCCCAGACCTATTGATAGAACAATTATTGGGACCAAATATGTGCACAGAACCAAGCAGGAAGAGTATGGATCTATCAACAGAAATAAAGCAAATTTGGTTGTTCAAGGTTATAGTTAGGAGGAAGGAATTGAGATGAAACATTTTCCCTTGTAGCAGGAATAGAGGCTAGCAAAATTCTTATTGCATTTACTGCCTACATGGGGCTCAAACTCTTCCAAGTGGATGTCAAAAGTGATTTTCTAAGTGGAAACTTAGAGGAGGAAGTCTATGTCACTAAACCTCTAGGTTTTGATGATGAAGATTTTCCTCATCATACGTTTAAATTACATAAAGATTTTTATGGTTTGATGCAAGCACCAAGGTCTTGGTTTGCGAGACTTTCAATATTTCTTCTAGAAAATAGCTTTAAAGAGGGAAAATTAACAATACTCTCTTTTTAATGTCTAGAGGTAGCAACTTTTTAATTGTTTAGATATATGTCAATGACATAATCTTTGGAACTACTTATGAATTACTATGTGAAAAGTTTGCCAAGCTAATGAGGAATGAATTTGAAATGAGCATCATCTAAGTTTCTTCCTAGGCCTACAGATCAAGCAAACTTCTTAAGGGAAAATGATTCTTCAAGAGAAGTACATTAAGGAGATACTAAAGAAATACAATATGAAAGATATCAAGCCAATCGAAATTTCAATTGGCACCAGTCCAAAGATGGATAATGATAAACCTTGTTCTTTAGTAAATAAGATGATGTACAGAGGGATTATTGGATCCTTACAATATCTTACTACAAGTAGGACAAATATTATAATTAGTATGGGAATGTGTGCCATATTTTAGGCTTTCCCAATGGAGTCTTACTTGAAAGCTGCAAAAATAATTCTTAGGTATCTGAAAGGGATAAAGGGACCTAGTCCAGTACTATCCATCTTGAGACAATTTTGATTTAATAGGATATACTGATGCTAATTACACTGGGTATTTGGTGGATATAAAAAGCATCTCAAGAATCGCTTATTTTTTGGGTTCTTCCTTAATCTCCCGGGGTTGTAAGAAACAGAATTCAATTACATTATCTAGTGCTGGAGCTAAGTCTGTGGCTGCAACTTCTTGTTGTGCTTAATTATTATGGATCAAATAGCAATGAAAGGATTTTGGTCAGACACTATCCCTATGATGTGTGACAATACAAGTGCTCTTAACATGGCTAAGAATCCAGTGCAACATAAGAGGACCAAGCATATTGATGTAAGACATCATTTTCTGACAAACAATGTTAAAAAGGGAGCTATTTGCATGAAGTTTTGCAATATTGTAGATTAGATAGCATAAATATTTACTAAGGTTCTTCCCAAAGAACAATTTGTGAAGAACAGGTTAAGGCTAGGGTTGATCAAAATAACCTAACCTACTAGATGAATCAATCTTTTTCCATAAAATTGGGTATGATCGGGAGACAAGTGTCCTTGATAAAGTATGTACTTGTTGGTATAACTCATTACCATACCTTTGTAGCTATACACTCTTGGGAATAAATTTGGAAGAGAACAGTTGAGATAGATACAAATTTAAGGACAAACTCAAGAAAGAGAGGGACCTGGTCTCATCTCTTAGGCTAGTATCGTGAATATGCATTGTTTTGTTCTATCAAAAAAGCCACGTCTTCTTTCTCTGTGTCAAAAAATTATTTTATCCTAAAAAGAAAGATAAGTCACCCCAAAATTGAAATCAATGTCACTCACTCTTTCAAAAGTTCATCCTTGTGTGTATTAGTTCCCCTAATGCCTTTCATGTTTTGTGTTCTATTTTCTTTCAAAGGAGCACCTAATCTGAAATAGTCATTTCCTCAATATTTAGTGTATATAAAAATCAACTCTCAAACCTTCTTTAGATCTCCAAGCCCACTTCATCCTTAACATCCCTATCAGTTAAACACATGACTCAACCCGTGTTTACAACCACCTCCCTATATGAACCTCATATGAATGAAATCCCTAAGAAAATGGAGCCTTTTATGAGCCTGCTTCAAAATTAGAGGATAGTAAAAAGGTTAATCTTTTTCTTGGAGTCCTATTGTCTGAAAATCTTCTTTCCTCCAAACAAATAACCAAATTAAGTCATCCCATCCCTTTAAAGACAGACTCTTTCCTCACTTATCTTGTTGATGAAAATTTATCCCTAAAAAATCATAATCATTCAGGCAGTGTAATGACCAGCGATGATTGTGTTGCTGAAAATCTCATTATGCTATCAAAAAACCCAAAAGGGAGCCTGTTTGGTCCTAACACACAAGATGTCAGTGTGAAAACAAGAAGTTTTGGTGCAAAAACTTGACAAGACCCAACCCAGGGCTTGGCCATATCGGGTATCTCAAGTTCTATGTAGATCGGAGATCACCCCCTTCACCTAACAAACCCAAACACACCCCACTTCAAAGTCGGATGAATTTTGAACATATACCAAGATAACATACAGTATCTTAAGAAAGTTTTAATGCATAACCATAACCAACCACCAATGACTGGCCAATCAACTGACTGACACCACCCAATAACCATAGTACTCCAAAAAAATCCATCTAAATAATGATACAAAACTAAATATCAATACAGTGTCATGACATGCCCCCAATAATTGCCAAAGATAAGTCTAAGACATAAGAGGAAAAAATACGAAATGTAGATTCCCAATGCATGGAAGCTCATCACTTCAATGTCAACTCATGAGCTGATCTCGAATCCTAATCACTAAGCAGGAGGAGTAGAAGTATAGCCAATTCCTACAGTGTGTGGGGATACAATGTCCGATAGCGGATAGTGGGGTGAACTCTAGCGTGTAACTCAGGGATAAAGATAAAATAATGCTGACAATTCAAATCAAGTTAAGCAATGCACAATAACCATATGCAAATACATATATACATATTATGCCGGGATAGGGGACAAGGTTTACCATGCACTTTAAAATCTTAACCTGGATTGTGTAGCTTAACTATCATATAATAGTACCTATAGGCTATATGAGCTCCATCTCTCTCCCGCTGGTTGGCCCCCATTGCGTGTAACCATACTAACTAGAGAATAATATCATATATATACATACGGGGGATTCGCACCTCCCAACATGTACTAAGGTGAATTGGGCACCCGATTATATAATGATTTACGAGGTACTAGAACCTCCCTAATCATGAAACAAAAATAATACGTGGAACTCGAACCTCTCTGATCACTTTTACTCCCGCATCAACAAACGCAATTTCCTGTGTCGGTCACTCGAACCTCCACTTTCTCGACTCTGCTACACAACCCTTATTAGAGCCTAATTGAAGTATTTATCACACAATCCTAATAATGAACCACATTTTAACATAAAGGCATACATTGTTGATATTATCATACCAACTACACTTGCAAGGTAACACAACATGCCAAAACAATTTCCATTAACTTGGGGAGATCAACTCCTTTTTTTCATTAATACAAAGTGGGGGACACCAACTCCCTTTGTTCATTAAATCATACCATTGTGTACCAAATACCTCTTTATATCATGCAATAGTTCAAGACTAGCTCAATTTACAAATTCCCATCTTTCTCATAACTCAAAACCAATTTCACGCAATAGTTTGAGGTCATAACCATTTAAAAAGTCACAAGTTTGGGAAAATCCTAATTCCCTAATTCATCAACTATACCCATGAACCCACAAGTTCAAAACCATATTTAATGCATGAACAATCATAATAAAATCATGGGTTAACATTGTTGAACAATAAGCATTCAAATCCCACAACCCTTTTTTTCAAAATGAAAATAATTCCATGTGAATAACACTTTACTATATATGATTTTTTTAAAAAAAATAACAATGAGGGAAGAGTCACATGCCTTAATTAGTAAGATGTACGTATAGAAATCACCCTTGAAAGCCCTAATTGATCAACCTCTTAAAAACCCTTTGTGTTATTGACCTTAAGGATTTGGGATTATTTGAGAAGTTACTTTGATGTGTTTATGATTGCTATTGAAATCCTCATGAGGTTATAAGATGCGGGTTTCAAGTTGGGTAAGAGGGGAATAGTCTAGAATGCCCTTAAATTAAAAGTTGAAGAAAGGCCATCTTTGACTACGACCCAACCATCGACTCATAATCACTCCTTACGACTTGTCACTATAAGTCGTAACCAGGGCAGTCTCTAGGATACCATCCACTACTGACCTAACTATTCAACCAACCAACCCATAATGAGACCCTACAACACATAGGGTCTAGTTATAGTCGACACAGAACCCGTTTAGCGTATACATTGGACACCTTATGACTTGTAACAAATCCTTAGGCTTATAGTGAAGCACTCATACTCTGAGCATAATAATGCCATGTACATTCATGATTTGGTTATGAGTTGTCCCAATGACTCGTCAGGACACCCTACGACACATAGGGTGAGCCGTAACAAGGGAAGTGAGCTTAAAGCCCAAGGAATTTTCAAGGGCCAAAAAATCTGGGATGTTTCAATTCTCCCTCACATAGATCATTCATCCTTGAATAATGGGACAAGGGATTCATTAGAAAGAATTTACTCCACATACCTCTACTCTTACCTTTAACAAAGACAAAAAACAAAAATGCTAATTAAAAATCATTCTTTCCTTTAACAAAGTCAAAAAACAAAGGTATTAGGAATACACATACCTTAAGCACAATTATCGAGAGCGGTAAACAAGAATGGATAATTGGACTTTATGTCCTTTTTGGCTTCCCAATTGGCCTCTTAAATCTTATGGTTCCTCCATAGAACCTTCACCGAAGCTATATCCTTCACCTACAACCGACAAACTTGATGGTCTAAAATTTAAACAAAAATACCTCATAAAATAAGGAATCTAAAATACCTACGTCCTCTAAAGGAACAACCGTCGAAGGATCACCTAGTTCTTTCTCAACATTGAAATATGAAATAATGGATGAATGAAGCTCAAACGAGAGGGCAACTCCAATTCATATGCAATATTTCCAACCCTCTTCAATACCAAGTATGAGACGACATACTGGGATCTGAGCTTTCCCTTCCTCCCAAACCACATTACTCACTTCAAGAACACCTAATCGCCAACCTCAAACTCTAACCTTCTATGCCTCATATTTTCATCTAACTTTTGGAAACTTTTGGTGGCATTAAGCCTATCCCGAATCACCTTCACCTTCTCCATCGCTTGGTGAACCAAATCTAGTCCAAGCATCTTATCCTTACCGACTTCAAACCACCTGATAGGAGACCTATACCTCCTACCATACAAGTTTTCGAAAGGAGACATACCAATACTAGAGTGGTTGGTATTTTTATAAATAAACTCTATAAGAGGCAAATGATCAACCAAAACACCACCATAGTCAATCAATCAAGCTTTAAGAGTGTCTTTTAGTGTTTGAATAATCCTTTTTGCTTTCCCATCTGACTGTGGGTGGAAATATGTACGAAGGGTCACCTTAGTTTCCGAACCTCTATGAAGAAAATGCCAAAACTACGATGAGAATTGAGTGCCACGTTATGATAAGATAGAAATAGGCACCCCATGCATCTTCATAATTTCCTGGAGGAATAACTTTCCATAATTCTTTGTCGAATAATTAGTCCTCATTGGAATGAAATAAGCAAACTCAGTCATCCTATCCCCAATAACCTAAATCAAATCAAACTGATTTTACGATCGAGGAAGATTGGTAATGGAATCCATATTACTTACGTCCAACTTCCACATAGGAAACTCAATTTCTTGATACAACCCTCTGGGCTACTAGTTCTCAACCTTTACTTGTTGACACACCATGAATTTAGCCATAAAGCTGGCCACATATCGATTCATATTGTTCCACCAATAAATCTCCTTAAGATCATGATACATCTTTTGTCAAACCAGGTTGAATGGCAGAACGCGATTCATGAGCCTCAACCAAGATCCTCTCTCGCAACCCATCTACATCGATTACACATAATCTGTCATGGTACCTAAAGATACCATCACTACTAATTACAAAAGCTACAACCTTTTGCTGTCTCATATCTCTCTTAATTTTTATTATGACAGGATCCAATACCTGCTTCTTCTTTATTTTAGTACCACGAGATGACTACGCCGCCTTTTGCACAAACACACCCCCATCTTTAGACTACAAGAGATGAACTTAAAAGTTAGACAAACAGTGAATATCTTTCACCAATTCCCAGTGATCTTCATCCACATAACCTAGACTCCCCAAGGATAACCTACTAAGAGTATCAACAACCATATTAGCTTTCTCTGGGTGGTAATGGAGACTCATGTCCTAGTGTTTCAAAAATTCAAGCAATCTCCTTTGCCTAAGATTCAGCTCCTTTTGGGTGAACATATATTGCAAGCTCTTATGATCAGAACAGATCTCTATATGGACCTCATACAAATAGTGATACCAAATCATTAACGCAAATACCACAAGTAATAACTCCAACTCACAAGTTGAATAATTCCTCTTATGATCTTTCAATTGCCTAGAAGCATCGGCCACCACCCTCCTATGATGTATCAATACACAACTAAGTCCCACACAGGACACATCATAATGAACCATGAATCCATCATTACCTTTAGGCAGGGTCAATACTGGAGCAGAAGTCAACTTATTTTTCAACTTTTCAAAACTATCCTCACAAGAATCAAACCATAAAAACTTCACTTTCTTCTAGTTTAAATTTGTTAGTAGGGTAACTATAGTCGAGAAACTCCCCACAAATCTCCTAGATTAACCGGCTAAACCCAAGAAACTCCAAATATCAATTGGAGTCGTAGGCCTAGGCCACTTCTTAACCACTGCAACTTTCTGTGGATCAACCATTATCCCTTCACTAGAAACAAAATAACCCATATAAGTAATAGTTTCCAACCAGAAATCACATTTTGAAAACTTATCATACAAATGTTGATCATTTAAGGTTTGCAACACGATGTAAAGATGGTCGACGTGATTTGCCTCACTCTTAGAGTATCCCAGAATATCATCTCTATATACAATGATGAACAAATCTAAAAACTGATAGAAAACCCTAGTCATCATATCCATGAATGCCACCGAGGTATTAGTCAAACCAAAAAATATGATTAAGAACTCATAGTGGTCATACCAGGTCCATAAAGCAGTATTAGGGATATCTACCTCCCTAATCTTTAGATGATGATAGCTAAACCTATGATTAATCTTCTAAAAATATCTAGCACCCTAAAAATGGTCTAACAAATCATCAATCCGATGAAGAGGATACTTTTCATTTATCTTAACCTTATTTAACTGGCAGTAATTGATGTATATTCGAAGAAAAACATCCATCTTATGCACGAACAAATAAGGAGCACCCTACATAGACATACTAGTATGGATAAAAACATTCTCAAGGAGATCTTTCAACTTTCCTTGAGCTTCTTCAACTCAGCTGAAGCCAATCTATAAGGAGGGATAGGGATAGGATGAGTGTCCAGAATAAGGTTAATCCCAAAATCAATCTCCCTATCGGGAGGGATACCAGGAAGGTCATCAGAAAAATCCTTGGGAAATTCATTAACCACAGGAATAGATTATAAGAAAGGACCCTCCGAGTTTGAATCATTAACCAAGACTAAATGATAGAGACATCCCTAGAAAATTAGCTTCTTAGCTCTAAAATACGATATTAATCATCTCTTAGGAACTATAGAACTCTCTACCTACTTAATTACTGGCTCATTACATAATTTAAATATAAACTTATGGGTTTGACAATATATGAAGGAATAGCATGAGTGCAACCATTCCATCCCTAATATGACATCAAAATCAACCATGTATAATGCTATCAGATCTACTAGAGTTTCTATGCCACCAACAGATACCAAACAACCCCTATAGACTCTTTTAGTAACCACAAAGTTACCCATCAAGGTAGAAATAGAAAAGGGATCAGGGATATACTTAGGACTAAAACCAAAATGTATAGCCATAAATAGGGTCACATAAGAAAAAGTAGACCCGAGATCAAGCAAGCAATAAACATCATGAGAAAAGAGTCATAATATTCCAATGATGACATCAGGAGATACTTGGAGTCTTAGTAAGTAAAAAGAGCACACCAGAGGTTTCATCCAATGTCAGCACCAGAAGTAGAAGTACCACCCTTTGGTGCAGGAGCTGATGAAGTAGAAACTTGAATCTTATTTGCCTATGAAGAAACCTTAGAAGAACAATGCCTCTATAAATGGCCAATCTATCCATATTTAAAACACTTATTCCTTCCTAATTTACAAAACCCATGATGCACCTACCCACAAAATTTATAAGAAGGATATGACAGAGTGGATTGAGCCCTATAGATTCTGATTGGGCACCCTATGCCCTGAACCACTATTATTTTAAGATCAACGATCACCTGATAGATTGGATAAGGAGAACTATCTGCAAAGTAGGAACCAAAAATACCTTAATTCTTCTTAGATCACTTTCCACCATCTCTACCACTCGGCTATTGACCTCTACCCAAATAAAAAAAATCTAAACTTCTAATTCTGTCTTTCCCCTATCTTTGCCTACTTTTTTTTCTCTCCCTCAACCTATTGCATAGACACAATCAATCTAGATATGTCCAAATCCTTATTCAACAAGGCTACCTTACTCTATAGAATCAAATTATGGGATAACCTAGAAGAAAATTTCCTTATTCTAGCCCTTTGCTAGACACTAACTCAGGAGCATATCGGAACAACTAATAGAATTTCAAGGTATACTTTTTTACCATCATCCTGCCTTTCTTTATATTAACAAAATCTTCCACATTTTCCCTCTTCAGCTCGCGATAAGATAAGCGGTCCAAAAAACATTAGAGAAATTATCCCACAGTGTAGATTTAGCATCGTCTCTCTTAGACTATTCTCATTCCTCATACCATTGCTATGATACATCCTTTAGTTGGTCAAAAACAAATTCTACACCCACCACTTTATAAGTATACATCACACAAAAGATCTTTTCCATCTTATCGATAAAATTTTTAGAATTTTCCTTAACTTTAGAACCAGTGAACATAGGAGGGATCAACCATAAAAATTGTCCATTCCTGGTGGCCTTAAAAGATATAGTAACAGAAGCTACATGCTTAAACTGAGAATCTACTAAATGAGCCAATGTATAAATAAACTTACAAAATTTTACATTAAACATGTCAACCTATGGAGTTTGGGGAGAATTAGAGGTGATCGGTAAAACTCTAAAAGGGTAATTAGAAATAGATCTCTAGACTGGGTCTATACCCCATAAGTAGGGGTGTCCCATCAGCATTGTCCTCGAGTGGGACAGAGGAGTTTTTGTGAGCTTCAGATCACCTAGGAGGCATGATTTGAAAAGCAAACACATGGCAATTAGAGTGACTCAAGACCTTAGATTCTATAGACTAAAATAGAATAATAAGAAAGTGAAATATTCTGAAATCCCTTGTTGCCTCTCCTTTATAAGTGTGGCATGCTACCCACCCATAAGAGAGACTCTACTCAACACGACTTTGTTGGATACCAAATGACACCAAACCTAGGCTCTAATACAATCTGACATGACATAAACTAGGGCCTGGACGAGTTGGTTATCTCAAGTCTCAAGTGGATAATATATTACCCCATGCACCCAATAGAACCAAACATAATACACCCTAAAATCTGATGAATTTCGAATGTATAACAAGATAGTGTTCAATAGCTTAAGTAAGTTTTAATGCACGTCCATAAATAACCACCAAAGACTGGGCAAATGATTGACCGACACCGCCCAATAAACATAATAGTCCAAACAAAGCCTTCTAAGAAATGATCCAAAATTGAATATCAATAAAGGGTTAGGACATGCCCCTGACAATAGCAAAAAATAAGTCTAAGACATAAAAGAAACAAAACATAAAATATGGACTCCCTATGTATGGAAGCTCACCACTTTAATGTTCCCATATGCATGCTGGTATAGGATTAGCATTCACTTAATCTGATAACCCAATACATTATAATTCTAGTATAGGATTGATCTCTTATTTTATATCAGTTTGGGTGATAGACTTATTTGATAAGGCTCATTGCGAAAAGTGCCATCATGAACCTTATATTTTGGGTCATGACTAATTTTTACCAGAGCACTCAGGTTTTCATTAGTCTCAAAAGTGCAAGAATGGGGTGTCTAATAGTGTCTTACAGATTAGTACATAGACATCTATATCTATATTTGAGAGGCTATAAAATATCTTTAAAATTTTTTTATTACTTTAATCTATATTATGAAGATCTTTCATACCTTATGTCCTAAGTTATATTTTAATTCTATCTATGTGGATGGTGAGGACTAAATCCTGTGAGTCTAGACATTCTAATGTATTATCCTAGGAGTAAGCCAGTCTAGAGGGTAAGCTGTGAGTCATTTTTGTCTTGACATAGAATATGGGCATTATCCTAGAATGTTGGAGTTATGGATCCTAATTTTATCCTACCAAGTTCTTCTACCCAATCTTGAAGGGGTTATTAGATTACTTATTCCTTCGGTTGAAGGGTACTCTTTTAAGTGCACTTATTATTCTTCAAGCATCGAGTGTTATACCCCTATCGATGCCAGAGTTTGCTTATTGTGTTCCTTTGATTTTGATTATGGATCCTCATGTTGTATAAACATTTGCTGATAGTACTCAATACACTCTGAGCGAGGTTTCTATTTCAGTGCCTGTATCTAAGAATAGTGTTTCAAGATATGGAATTTAGCCTTCTTCTAATAGGCCTCCTTAATTAGGTTCTAAGCTATATGAATCTACTATGCCCCCTACTATTATGAGTGTAACTACGTCTTTTGAGGATTAAAAAGGGTATAAGAGATCTTCTAATATGTGTCCTCTTAGAGTCAGTGGTGTTGTAGGCAAGGATGCCTATAAGTTTTTGATGGATTATTACGATAAATTGTATAACCTTGGATTTCTTGATTTGCATAGGGTTTCTTATAACACATGCCATTTGAGCAATATAGATAGGGATTGGTAGAGGTCACTTATTGGTTGTTGACCTCTTAGATTGCCAGAGATGACTTAGGATCAATTTATAGAGGCCTTTTAGATTGATTTATGCCTTTTAATTTGAGGGATCAGATGAGAGATGTGTTTGATCGCGTGGAGTAGGGCTCCATGACTATTATATAGTATAAGGAGTGATTTCATCCCCTGTTAAGATATTCTTATACTAGTATTACCATAGAGTCAGAGAAGATTCAAAAGTTTGTAAAGGGGGTGGATGTTTCATGAGACTTGGATAAATTTGATCGTATTAGATATAGTGTATTTTAAGGTCATATTGGGTATGCATTGGTTAGCTCTTTATCATGCTATCGTAGATTGTTATGTTAAGACTGTGAATTTATCTTTGTCGGGTCTGCCAAGGGTAGCTTGAAAGGGTGTGCTTCATTCATGTCCCAAGAGAGTTATATCTTTCCATCAGGCTCATCGATTAGTTGAAAGGGGATATTTGCCTTATTTGTCTTATACTCATGATACTAGTTCTTTTTTCCCTGTTTCTTTTGATTTTATTTGTGCAGTTTGTAAGTTTGTTGATGTCTTTCTCATGGATTTGCTTAGTATGCCTTCAGATTATGATATTGACTTTTCTATCAATTTTTATTTGGGCACCAAGCCTATTTATATTCCTCCTTATAGGATGGACCTATATGTGTTGAAAAAAATTAAAGGATCTATTTCAAGAGTTGTTAGATAAGGGATATATCCAACCTAGTGTATAACCGTGAGGTGTGCTTGTCTTATTTATGAAGAAAAAGAATGGGTTGATGGATATATGTATTGATTATCGATAGTTGGACAAGGTGACGATTAAGAATAAGTATTCTCTTCCTTGTATTAATGATTTATTTGACCAGATTCAAGGTTATTTAATATTTTCAAAGATTGATTTGAGATTCGGGTATCAACAATTAATAATTACAGATTTGGATATTTCGGAGATAAGTTTTTGAACTTGGTATGATCATTATGAGTTCTCAATCATGTATTGTGAGTTGACCAATGCCCTAGCTGCGGTCATGGAGTTGATGAACCTAGTATTTCAATCGTATCTTGACTCTTTTATTTTTATATTTATAGATGATATCTTGGTTTATTGTAAGAGTGAGGCCAATCATGATAAGTATTTATAGATTGTGCTCTAGAGGTTGAGGGGTGAGAATTTGTATGCTTTGTTCTCTAAGTGTGAGTTTTGGTTGGAGTCTATTAATTTTTTGGGTTATGTGGTATCCAAGAATAGTATTATGCTTGATATGAACAAGATTACAACAGTTTGTGATTGGCATAAACCTACTTCTCATACTGAAATTTAGAGTTTTGTTGGTTTAGTAGGTTACTATTATCGCTTTATTAAGGGTTTTATCATAACCCGATTATCCAAGTTGACTAGAAAGTATATTTCCTTTTAGTGGTTCGATGCTTGTTAGGCAAGCTTTCAAATGCTTAAGGATTTGTTGACTTCATCTCTTATCTTGACATTACACAAGGAGGGCGTGGGTTTTACAGTATTTTATGATGCCTCTGGTGTTGGGTTAGGTTTTGTATTAATGTAGGAAGGTAAGGTGATTGCTTATGTTTCTCGTTAGTTAAAGCCCCATGAGATGAATTAACTTTCCCATGATTTGGAGTTGTGTGCAGTTCTTTTTGCTTTAAAGTTGTGGAGACACTACTTTTACGGAGTTCATTATGAGATTTTCTTAGATCATCATAGCTTTTAGTATTTCTTCACCCATCTAGATCTTAATATGATGTTGTATCATTGGCTTGAGTTTCTTAAGGATTCCAAATTTACTATTCTCTATTATGATGGAAAGGCTAATGTGGTTGCTAATGCCTAAAATCAAAATTTGACTAGCATGGGTATCTTGGCACATCATTTGACCCAGAAGAAGCCTTTGGACTTTAAAGTTCTGTCTTTAGCTAACAAAATAGTTATGCTTGATTTTATGATATATGGATGTATTTTAGCATTCGTGGAGGCTAGGTCTTCCTTGATGAAGAAGATTGGGGCTCATTAGTTTAATGATGTTGGGTTGACAGTGATTTAGGATAAGGTGCTCAGTAAGGAGTCTAAGGAAGACTCATTTGATCTAGACAATGTTTTGAGGATTGGTGGCTGGGTTTGTGTGCCGAGAGTAGGTGACTGGATTAGGTTGATTTTTGAGGTGGCTCATCATTCTAGATATTCCATCCATCTAGGGGTGATTATGATGTATAGTGATTTTAGACAAAATTACTAGTGGGGTTGTATAAGGAAGGAGGTTTTATATTTTGTAGCTTGTTGCCTATGTTGCCAACTGGTATAGGCTAGACATTTAAGACCTGGTGGTTTACTTCAAAGGTTACAAATTCTCGAATAAAAGTAGGAATGAAACACTATGGACTTTATGATTAGGTTTCCTCGTATTCTCATAGTGCTGATAGTTTTAGGAAATTGTGGATTGATTGACCAAATTTGACTATTTCATTCTGGTATAGGTTTTCTTCATTGCTCAAAGGTTTGCACATTTCTATATTCTTGAGATAGTTCATCTAGATGGTATGCCAGTGTCTATCATCTTGGATCAAGGTTAAGTGTTCATATATCACTTTTAGAAGACTTTTCAGGAAGAGTTGGGTACCTGGGTTGATCTTAGCATAACATTTTATCCCAGATGGACGGTCCATCCGAACAGACTATTCAGGGTTTTGAGGATATGCTCTATGCTTTTGTGATAGACTTTAGAGGCCAGTAGGAGCAACATTTTGCCTTGGCGGAGTTTTCATATATATAATAGCTATAATTCCAGTATTGAGATGTCTCCTCTCAAGGATTTGTTTGGCTGGCATGATCTCCCTCCAGTTGGTTGGTTCAATGTTTTTGAGATCAGACCTCGAGGTGCAAACTTACTTCATGAGTCTTTGGATTGAGTTTGTGTCATTTAAGATAGAATTCAAGTGGCTCAGAGTAGAAAGAAGTGCAATGCAGATCATAGACTTCATGGTTTGAGGTTCAGTGTTGGTGATCGCGTTTTCCTTTGTGTGCCGCCGATGAAAGGCATATTTAAATTTTGGAAGAAGGGCAAGCTTAGTCCCAGGTATATTAGACCTTTTTGAGATCCGTCGGACTATTGTTGATGTGGCTAATGAGTTGTATTTTACCCTAAATTTATAAGCCTTTCATGAAGTTTTTCATGTGTCCATGCTTTAGCATTACATTCCAGATGAGTGTCATGTCATTCATTGGGATTTATTTAATTTATATAAGCGGTTGTCTTTTGTTGAGGAGCTTGTCTCTATTCTTGCAAAAGATGTCATGCGATTTTGTTCTAGAGTTATTCATGAGGAGGCATTGGACTATAGATAAGTTTACTTGGGAGGTAAAGTCTGAGATCCTTAATATCTATACGAAGTTTTTTGCTGATTCAACTATTTCTATTGCCCTTAGTTCGAGGATGAACTCGATTCTTAGTGGTGGATTATGTAACGACCTAACTTTTGGTGATTTGTGTGAAATTTTAAATCTATGTAGTTAGAGCATTTTACCCCTCCCATGATTGCATGAATGTATTTCTGGTGTATGGGGATGATTGGAATGATTTCCCCTGTATTTCGATGTGATTTGTTCAAGTTTGTGGTCTTTGGTGGCCTGAAAAGCCTTATAGTTGACTTTAGTCAACTTTATTGATCTGTGCATCAAATGGTAAGACTGACTACGCCAGTAGATTCGTAACATCAATTTTTGGTTAGTAGCATGTTTGGTGTGGTTTTACGGCTTTTATATCTCATTTCGACCCTCGATTTAGAAAGTTGTAAAACTAGGTTTCGAGCGTCAACTTTGTGAAAACGATATCCTTTTCAAAAATCTAATATCACTATTGATTCAGAGCATCTAATTTTATAGGGTGGCATAGTCCGTATGTGTTCTCGAGATTCCAGATGAATAGAAGGGTCAGCGAATACTTGGAATTCTCCAAGTCTCCAGCTGGTGAACCATTCAGCTGGTGCATCCTCATAAGAGATAATTTGGTTGCTTAAGCGATAGTCGCTTATGCGACTCGATGACAACATTGGTGATGCCTAGGTCATTTATATACCATATTTTCAGGATTCTTACACTATTTTTGAGACTTGGATCTTGGGTTCAAGTTTTTGAGCTATTTCTTTCATTCCTAAGCTTTGGTAAGCTCCAAGATTCCTGTTACAGCTACTTCTCTTCGATTTTATCATTCCTAAGCTTTGATTCGTTGGTTTAATTGCGTGATTATGGTTTCCCAACCTTTAATCCTCTACCTAAGTTGAACCTTGCAACTACATCGTTGAGCGAGGACATAATAGTTCACTTAAGTTCTTTACAAATATCATCCTACATATGAATCAAGTAAGGTATCAAAGTACATTCCTATCCTAGATACTAATTCGAATTCCTTATCTCTTAAAGAAACACATATCATACCTTGCTTATTCCCATGTTCTATTGCCTTATTCCCTCTACCGAGTTCACAAGGTTGACAATTGATGTATTCTAAGGGTAGATAATACTTAAAATAGTTAAAACAAGAATAAACAAACAATCAATGATGATAAGAAAATTAACAAACTTAATTTAAAACGAAAGTAGTCATGATCTTGGCCTTAACCCCGGAAAAGGAGTTTTAGCCTTTAATGGAAATATTCATTATCCAATCCCTTGGATTGATGATACAAACCATGAAAGAAACTAAAGTAAAGAGATATAATCCCTAAAAACAAGTTTTTTATAGCCTCATTAATCCTCCAATACATCCAAAAGTAAGTAAAAACGTGTACAAGGTCCTATTTATAGTAGAAGAAATAGCCCATGCCTTGTTGAACAAGGAAACAATTTCTGGTCATCTGCGAACCCAGTGATTAACGCATTGGAGAGCATTATGTCGCGTATAAATCATGTTGATTCAATGTTTTTGTGCCTTATGAATAAATTTATGTGTTTCACCATCCCATAATCATTTCTACATGCCCACACTCTCGCAATACTTTTTAGGTGTCCAAATTGGCGTCAAGTTGTGTTTTGTGCTTCCGTAATCCGTTCCAAGACTTTTTGAGTTGTGTCCACTTGACTTGAATCTTTTAAATCCTTCATATATAATCATATTCCATTAATAAATCATCCTATATAATTAAAAATAATAATTTAGAGATCAAAACAACATAACATCCTCAAGGATGAACTAGAAACACGAGCTAAGCATAGGTAAAATTCACATTAAGCTTTAACTTATTGTTTTGACTCTTTTATTGATACAATTGACCCTTTAACATTATAAATAAGTCGTTTCACATATAAATACATAATAAAAACCTTATTAACTCATTAAAATACATTAGAACACAACACAATAGACTAGAAAAACACCTAGCTCAAGCTAGTTATACTAGGTTTCTCTGTTGAACTGTAAATGCTCAAATTGTATCAAAACACATTTGAAACCACCATTATACATTGTAAACATATTCTTGAACACACAAATTCTTATTTATATCATTATCAACCCATTAATCACATGAATAATCCTTAAAACAAAGCTAAATAGGCTAGAATAGTAGTGCTAGAATGCATAAATACACCCAACATCAATGGTGGTATGTTGGGAACATTAGGGGTCCATGGTGAGGAATAGGGTACGAGTTAGGCTAAAACTACTATATCTGCCCAGATTTCAGCACTGCAAAATCAAATAAAAAATATGAAGTTGGGAGTCGCACAACCTGCATTGATAACACTTAATTTACACATCAATTTAAGTGCAAGGTGTTCATGGTCAATATATTTACTCAACTTTGGAGTCGGGTTCGAACCCACAAGGAACAATGTGAGTTGCAATCAAGTTAATTTGAAATAATAGATACAAGTTAAATTCAATCTAATGATACAAAAAATAATAATGGAGGAGACAAGTATCTACAATAATGTTTCTTTTTGTTTTTTTCTAGTATAAATTAGGGGCTATGAATAATTAGAGTTTTAATAATTATGCACGAATCTTGGGATTATGCATTTCTAAGGGAGTGGCATGTGGATGGTAATAACTAACTTCATTATTAGCAGATCAAGTGTGGGTAAGTATTGGTTATAGGTTTTGATGCTAGTCCTTCAACAAAATACCAAACTTTCACCCAATGATTCATTCGAATACCTAACGGGTTTGTTCAACAATTGGTAACCACAACCTCAATCTAGGCATCCCTATTTCTAGGATGATACCCATGGGATAGTTAACTTCACAATCACACTTATTTCTAAGATAGTGAAAAATTTAGCAAGATAATCACATAATTGTCTATAATTACTTTGGCCTTCATATACCTCTTTCAAGGATGATGTGGATTGCTAAAGTTCACCCTAAAACCTTCTTTTGAAAATGGGCTTAAGCTTTCTAGAGTATGGAGCTTTCACTGTAAGCCGATATGGATATTCGGTTCTTTCACCATGAATTCCAACCAAGTTAGTATATAAATGGCGATACCCATAAACATGAACTACCAAATAGAAGCTAACAATAAAAAACCATACACACTATTAACCCCTATTCACACATAACCCAAAGAGGGAGATCTAGATACACATAAGATAAATAAGCATGGATCTATCCAAAATCTCCATTGAAGATTAAGTGAATGTTACTTCAAACTTGGCAATCCCACAAATCAACAATTGAAGTGAGCTAATCATCCACTTAAAAAGTCTCCAATGTATTCTTCACCCAAAATTTATACAATATGTTCTTCTCCAAGTATGGAGGCTATGAACTCAAGAGCTAAACCTAAAATTAGGGAAGATGGAATATCCTAATGATGCTAGTGTTTGAGTCTTTTTGTCAAAATTGAGATCAACCACGTGCATTTCTAGTTTTTCCCTTGGGCTGCTTTCATCCGCTAAGCTACGATTGCACGGGTATGGATACGACCGCATCTATACGATCGCGATTATCTTTTGTGACTATAGTTGATTGACTTCTACTTGACTACCATGATCACGGTTGTAGTCTACTGAGGCTAGCTCCTGTTCTAAGTCTTTAGCTGCATTTTCTTGCTCCCTTTTGACCATTTTAAGCTCCAATCCACATCTTTCTATATTTTCAACTCTATGCCTGCAAAGAGTGGATATTAGTGAATTTATTCACAAATATGTCTCATTTACTCATTCAAAATAAGGTAATGTACATAAATGTTAAGTGCGAATGAGTTGTAAAATTACCAATCATCAACACCCCAACTTAAAGTTTTTGCTTGTCCTCAAGAAGCACTACCTCTTACGATGAGACAATAATTATCCATGCCAAAATTTTATTCGTTAAATATCATAATGATTTCAACATTAGTCACCACCACAAGTAGCACATTGCACGTGGGCTAAGCTAATTTCCATTACACCCCTCATCATAAGATGTAATATTCAAGGATGCACAAAACTTCTAAAACTAACCAAGTAACAGAAACAAATACTCTAGAAGTGGTTCACTTTTTGACCAAAACTAAATTACACTCCATTTGCCTCAATGCTCAGAAGGTGACAAAATCACCCACTTCAACTTGTTTGCATGGCTACTCTCAAGAAGGAAAATTCTACACACCAAGCTACCAAATATGTATCAAGGAATTTTAAGTGAAAGAAATCTCTCCCTCACAAAATAAATCGCTATGAAACAAGTGTGATACCATAGGATTGCCCCTATTTTTAATTGCCACTACAAAGAAAGTAAATGGGTGGAGATATCAAAGGACTTTCTAAGCTTGTAACGTAGGTTCAGGTTAGGATAGGATCTCATTCGGGAACAACATGGCTACAACCTTCCTTGAACATCTACATCACACTTCTCAATCTTTCTTTTTGACTGTGGGCAATTCTTATTTGTTTTGTCTCTTCTAGCATGCCTACATTTAGCTTCCTTTGTGCACCCATTTTTCTTTCTATTTTTTTGCAATTTTCATGCACTTCCTTACTTTATTGGATCCTTTATTTTTTTATTTCTTTATTTTTAAAACTTAGGCACTTTCGGCATTTTACTAACATGGACCCAAACTTCCTTCAATCAACTTTCATCCACCCCAACTTAGTCTTTTAGCTTCAAGTTTCATCTTCAAGGTTAAGGAGGGTATGATTCAAAAAGAGGGATAAAAATAATAGTTCACGGTTTGTAATGAGTTTTTCAACAAAAGGGTCCAAAGGCTCAAAGTGGGTAACTAGGGATTACAATAATGGACAGGTAGGCTTTTTAGGCTAGAGTGGTTTCCAAAGTCACAAAGATGGCCTAAGATCACTTCTCCAACCATATACAATCAAAAATAGATTTGAAAGACTAACAGGAAATGTTCTAGAAAATACAAATACACAAGAGATGATGCAAATAGCTCACCACACATGGTATGCGAAATTCGCTAAGGAAGCTCAAAGGCCCCTTTTGCTAGAGATAAAATTGAAGTATCTATTTTTATTCACAAGTAAAATATTTATGAATCCGGAAAAAAGAAAAAGATTTGTTACAATATTGCTCACGTCAATGCCCTTGATTTTCAAATTTTTTTTATGGAGGGGATTATTCATTTTGCATTAGGACCACAAAGAATTTTCTATACTATGGCTACAACTAAAGCCTTAGTCTCACATTTTAGCTCAAAACAGACAAACTAACCATATGGATACTCACACTTCAAGAATGGCATAGAATGTGATCCAAAAATTTGCACTTTACAATGCTACAGGTACTCAGACTTTCTTTGCATTCATAAAATTTATGCTACGGGTACTTAGAATTCCCCTGCACCTATGCCTCAAAACTCAAACACAATATTTTACCCTTAAGAATGTCGTCATTCAATCCATCATAGGGAAAAGAATTTCATGCATCATCAAAATCAAAGTAAAAGATAAAGTAAAAAGAGAAAAACTAATACTAGAAGAAAAACATGATAATCCATAAAACGTGGGCACACATCGTGTACCAAAAAATATAGCATTTAAAAATAAAATAAGAATAGTACCTAAAATATCATCCCAAAACATCATCAAAAGTAATATTTGATACACAACACCAAAATAATACAAATTTGGGGGCACCTCTAACTAAAAGAATAAAGTGTCTTCACTGCATGAGAAGCAAGCAAGAGTAAAAGGGGTCTTCTTGAATATGCATCAGGAGCTATGCTCTCCTATTGACTATGTACTGTCATCCTCAACATCATCAACAGACCAATAACTAGGGGCCTCATCCTCACTATACATCCTTGGTGAAGGTAATCAATGGTTGGGCTTGAGCACCTTGAAGATGCCCTTCACCCCCTGATCATAGGCGAATTTACACGCCTATAGCACTAGATTTTGCCCATATTTTAGCCAAGTTTTGAGAACAAATTATATATTTCATGCACTTTTAGTCCTTTTTCCTATAAGTGAGCTAACGAACATGATTAGCAAGTTTTCAGGTATAAATGATGCAGAATTCAGCATTTTATGGATAACTTGACGCCAAAGAAAGCTTCACGAAGGAAGGAAGAGGAATCTTGGATGCCAAGGACCAAAAGTGGCGCATGGAAAATTTGTCCCGGGCAAAAACAACAATTCTGAAGACTTTGGGGACTAGCAGTAACTTATTAGGATTAGGATAATGATACATTAACCTAGTAGGATTTGGTTAAGTATTTCATTAGCTTAGTAGGAATAGGATGTGGGTATTATAAATACCCTATCTTGCTAGTGATTTTTAATTCATTCCACACAATTCCGCCATTCCACACAATTCCCCCATTCCATCAATTCCCATCCATCCACCATCCATCCATCCATCAAAACAATTCTTTTTATTAATTCTTATTACTTTCTCTTCATCTATTCAATTCTTAATTTCCGCAACAAGAGAAACGTTACTTGCAAAGAAAGTCACGCCTAAACGCCTACCACACTTTGCTACACGAAATCTTTATTGTGGTATAATAACAATGTCGATTGTGATTTCCTTCGCACTCATGGGTAACTAAACTTCTTTGTTGGGGTTATGGAAGCCTTATGAGATACTATCTATTGCTATGAGTTTGTGAATTCGTGACACGTGTGATGCTTATATCATTATTCTCTTCATCTTAATGCAAATTCTTGTGGCTGCAGACGCATAGAATAACGCCAGTATAGCATTATCTTGTTCGAAAGAAAAGTTATATGTCTGGAAAAGAGATAATGTCAAGGTAGTAGGGTCCCATCCCCTATTAAAAAGTTAGTGCCGTAACTGGATTAACCTCTTGGAGAATTTATACCGTTAGATACGCTTTAAGCTCGAAAGAGATAAAGTGAAATAATCCTTGAATAGGTCGAAAGACGCCTGGATTTACCATCGAATACAATTCTCTATAAGCACATACATGTCTAAATTCCGCATAACTCATAGCCAATAGAGACGTACAACTCACAAGGTGGACATAACCCCAACTCCTCAATTCTCATTGTTTTACAACCTACTAAACATTCTTTCTTTTTACGTTGCTATTTTCAGTTTTTACTTTAATATTTTGGTTACACATTACAATCCCCCCTTTTTACGAGACTTGAACTAAAAGTCTAGTAATCGTTGCTTACTTGTTGACCAAGATATTTCCTGTGGGATCGATACCCAACCCAGTTGGGTTCTATATTTGACAGCGACCGCTTTACACTCCTACGAGAGCTGTAGATTGAGCGTTATCAAAAATTGGCGCCGTTGCCGGGGAATACGAGTGTCAATTAAGTTTGTGATAGTTACTAGACCCTTTGGTCAAAAGATTCTCGTACTTTTACTTTTAGTTGTTGTTTTTGTTTTATTCAGGTTTGTTCAGTGCATCAATGGATGCATCACGTGAAATTGAAAGGATGGCTGCTCAAGTACATCAACAGAATATTGATAATCCAGGTCGGGCAACAAATCCTGATGATGAAGACCTGGGCGATGAGGAGCTACTAAACCCATGGTGTACTGCTGAGATGGCGACACCCATGCAGAGGAGAGATCGTCAAGCGCGATTGAGGCCTGATCGCCGAGCTGTGCAGATTCCTTTTGATGACGATGATGACGATTTAGATGAAGCTGGTGCCACAGGAGCCATTATTCTACCACCCTTGGCACCTGGAGCAAAGTTCAATATCACTAGCACCATGATTCAGCTTTTGCAAGTCAAGGGATTATTTGGTGGACTAGCAGGCGATGATCCAAATATGCATCTGATCAACTTTATTTCTACATGCAAGTCATTCGACAATCCTGGCGTTGGTCAGAATGCAATTCGATTACGTATATTTCCATTGTCTCTGTCTGGGGAGGCAACTCTATGGTTGAATGGGCTGACTCCTGATTCTATTAATAATTGGAGGCAATTGAAAGACGCTTTCCTAGAAAGATTCTTTCCACCATCTAGAAGAGCACAGTTGAGAGATGAGATCACTAATTTTTGACAGCTTCCAACTGAAGCTCTTCATGAAACATAGGAGAGGTTCAAGATGAAGCTTATGAGGTGCCCGAACCATCACATGACCAATGTCCACCTAATAGAGATACTATACAGAGCCTTGAATTCAATAACTAAACCAGTGGTGGATAATGCGGCTGGAGGATCATTTATGGACCTCACCTTTGTGCAGGCAAGCAATATGCTAGATCGGATGACAAAGCAAAGTAGAGCTTGGTATACTTGGGATTCTGAGGTAGCAAGCTCTACTGTATCTTTTGGCATGACTGCAGAGCAGAGGTGAATACAAGATGATCGTGACCAAGACATGGCTCACATAAAAATGCAGATGGATCTTCTTACAAAGCATCTATTATCAGGGAATACCGAAAAAGTTAAAGCTGTTGCATCAAAAGGAAGAGAGGAGTTTGATTCCGAGGAAGAAGCCAATTACTTGAACAATCAGGGGGGTTTCCGAGGCAATGCCCAAGGAAACCAAGGTCGGAACTATTATGATAATTCAGGATATAAGGACCGTGATAAAGGTAGTTGGAAGGATAAGATTGACAGGAGTGGTTTGTATGTTTCTCCTGGAAGATGTGACGTCGCTGCATCTGGTTCTGGAAATATGTCAATGGAAGATATGATGGCTAAAATATTGAAAGGAGTAGAGGCAACTAATACGGGAGTGAATGAGGTAAAGAACGACTTGTCCTCAATGAAGAAATTGGTTGACTCGCATTCCACTTCAATAAAATAGCTGGAGCAACAATTGAGTCAATTATCTGCGACATTCAATCAAAGATAGGCTGGCACTTTACCTAGCAACACATTGCAAAATCCAAGGAACGATGGATCATGCATGGCTATTACTACCAGGAGTGGTAAGGTGCTGGAAAATTCATCCCAAAGCAAGCAAGTGGCCGAAAATAAAGAAGATGAGGACGCCATAGACAATGACCAAGACGTCCGTGACGTCACCCCTAGTGGTTTGCATCCTGAAAAGACCAAAATTCGAAAGCAAGAGGAGAAGAAAGTCGTGGAGAAAACAATTCCATATCCACCACCACCTTTTCCTCAAAGATTGAAGAAGATTGCGGATGATACAAAGTTCAGCAAATTCATGACGATGTTAAAACAGCTGACCATTAATGTTCCGTTGGTAGAGGCACTAGAGCAAATGCTTGGATACGCAAAATTCATGAAGAACCTTTTAACAAAGAAGCGGGCGGTAAGCTATGAGCCGGCAGATAATGTTCACCATTGCAGTGCAATTGCTAGTTTAGAAAAAGGCTGACCCTGGTGCCTTTACTATTCCTTGCACTCTTGGCTCTTTGAAATTTGCCAAGGCATTGTGCGATCTGGGTGCTAGCATCAATTTGATGCCAATATCCATCTACAGGAAGTTGGGGTTAGGCGATCCGACACCAACCAATATGAGGCTCGTGATGGCTGATAGGTCGGTAAAACGACCTGTGGGTATCCTGAATGATGTGTTGGTGAAGGTTTATTCATTCATCTTTCCTGCAGACTTCGTTATTCTGGATTGTGAGGTGGATTCTGAAGTTCCCATAATCTTGGGACGTCCTTTCCTTGCAACTGGAAGTGTGCTTATTGACATGAGAGCTAATGAGATTTTATTTCGGTTGAATGACGAAGTGGTCCGTTTTGATATATGCAAAGCAATGAAGCAGCCCAGCGATATGGATGTGTTCTCTGTAGGTTATAAGGATAAGAAAGCATTATCTATAAAGAAACAGCTTACTGTCGAGCCATTATCTGCTGCACTGTTGAATGTTGAGCATGAGGATGATGAAGATTATGAAGAAACTATGAGTGCTCTAACAGGAATAGGGTCCTATTCTCATACTCCTAAGAATTTGGACCTTGATCTTACAAATCAGCCTTCACCAACAGCGAAGACTTCCATTGTAGAGTCACCAATGCTAGAATTGAAAGAGCTCCCCAATTACCTAAGGTATACATTCTTGGGATATGGAAATACACTTCCAGAGAGTGTTGAGGATGATTTAAGTGAACAGCATGTAGAGGCTCTCATCTCTGCTCTGATGAGGTACAAGAGAGCTATGGGTAGAAAGATTGGTGATATAATTGGTATCCCTCTTGGGATATGTATGCACAAGAGTCATATCGAAGAAGATTGCATGCCTACAAGTAAGTATCAGCGTCGTCTGAATCCATTCAGAAAATGATACCCCATCTATCTCGATGAAGACTAAGTAATCGAGATAGCTATGTCGTGCCGCGACAATAAATCAAGCGCTTGGTGGGAGGCAACCCATCATTTTTAAATGTTTTTAATTGTTTTTGTTTTCTTAGGATTTTGTCGAGCCACGACCAAAACTAAGGCGCTTGATGGGAGGCAACCCATCGTTCTAATCATTTTTGTTGTTTTTGAGTGAATGTAGGTACAAAAGGTGGCAAACAAGAGATTGGTTTCAAATTTTGATTCGGAAGTATTGCATGGTAAAGGTGGTAAGTTTGGAATTAAGATGCATAAGGCTATGGATTGAGCATTGCTCATGACAAAATAGGCATCGAGCAAGGCTAGGCCTAGGTAAAACTAGGCCACGAACAAGGCAACGCCTATACTATAGCCTAAGGTCTCGGAATTTAGTGTGCAAAGGCATAGGCGCCGCCCATGCTCAAGTATGCTATAGCATAGGCGCCGCCTATGCTAAAGTATTTGGTCACAGAATCTCATATGCCATGCTAAAGGCGCCGCCTATGGTCACTAAAGGCATTGCATTAGGCGCCGCCTATGCTAGAAAATGCTTTGCATTAGGCGCCGCCTATACCATGCATAGGCAAAGCTAAAGGCGCCGCCTATGGTCACGTTTTGTCTCCAAAACCAATTTTAAATGGGTCGAAACCCAACCCATTCTTTTCCTATATAAAGGGGACTTAGTCTTGAAACATAAACACATTGGAAATTTGACCTAGGCGCCGCACTTACTCTCCAAAACATCTCAAAATTTTTCTTTTTGCTCTCCCACTTCACAAGAACATCTCCAAAGGCTTCAATCACTTAAGTACTATTTTATTCTTCATTTATTTTCTGTAAGTACTACGTTACTACGCCTATTATGAATTGCTAAATCTTGAACAAGTATTGGTGATGTGAATGTGTTTGAATTGTTGTGATGCAACCAAGTGAGTGAATGAATATGTAAGGATGATCTTAACTTATTTCCAACTTGAATTTGATTTTGATGCATTGTCATACTTTTGTGGAATCGAATTGGTCCCAAATATTGCATAATCTTGTTACTTGAATACTTACATGTTGGAATGACTTGTTCATCGGAATAAGGATTATAGTTGCCTACAAACATAGGAGGTTGTGATTATTGTTAGATTCTATCCCTTGATTCAATCCCTATGTAGTAGTCTTGATATATCCAACATGAATGTATTGCCAATATTACAAGAAGTGTGATTGCTCTGACTTTATTGTTGGAATATAACACCTAAAACGTATATCGATGAAGTCTGAGTAATCGACCACTTTCACTTCACTAGTCTGTACCAACAAACTAAGTGTGGGGTGGTGCCCCTACCGCTTGTTTATAGATTGTATCCATCGAGATGATGCTAACATGAATATTGTTTTAGTCTCAGGTACAATGGCACCCAAACCAAGACAAGGCAAAGATAAGGCAACCACTTCCCAAAGAGGCCAGAAAAAAGGAAGAAAAGAGCAAGGTGAATCCTCCTCGCTACAAATACCTCAAACACACTTTTGGATAAAGTGGGGTACAATTTGAGGAAACTTTAAGGATGACGACTCTGATGATGATTCCAATGCAGGGGGTATGACCCCAGACATAGAGGAGGAGTCCGACTAACCAGGTTCTTCTTATTTATTTTCCACTGAGGGCAGTGTGTCCCGTCTAAGTGTGGGGTGCTGGTATTTGCATGCTATACTTCTTTATCTGTATTTGCTTAGTTTTTTTTTAGTAGTTAAATTTTTTTACTTTGCTTTGCATGAAATTATTCTAATAGGCAGCATGAGATTATAACAAGAGTTTGTGCTAAAATCATGACTATTGAGACATTTAGGCTCTAATTGTGACTCACTATGTGCTATTGTGTGGTTTAATTCCCTCATCTGTTGGGTTGAGAGTCTATACTACTCCCAATAAAGTCTACCATGTGCCTTGTGTGTGTGAGATGATAGTATATTCTATGTTTGTGGCTGATGCTAGAACTTGCCTGGTATGTATGTAAAGCGAAAATAAAGAGTGTAAGTCTATGAGATGATTTAGGCATTTCTTTGGCAACCTATACTTGTTTACCTTCTTTTTACCTACCCATGGACATTATCCTAGTTAACCCCTTGAGCCTTTAGCCTATTTTCTTTGAACACCTCATATGTAAGCCTAATTCATTTTTTCAAGACCATAATTCAATCCAAATTCCTAAGTGCTTTAAAGTATAAAGTCATGTGAAAAAATAAGAGGAAATTGGGTGAGTATGATGCTTTAGAATGTAATGGTGCTTGAATTTGTTATGAAAAAGAATTGCTATCATAAGAGGTATCTCATGAAAAGAAAAAGGAAAAGAAAACTAAAAAGTTAGTGATGTGCATAAATTGAAAAACAAAAGAGGTGACAAAGGGGAGGTAGATTAAAAGAAAGCAAAAAGGTTGTTTGAAAGAAAAGTGTTAATGGCATAATGTGATGTATTAAGGCGCTTAGGAACGTAGTCACTATTTCTAGCCAAAATAGTCCTACCCGTCCCTTAGCCTACATTACAACCTGTAGAAGACCTATTTGATCTTAAGCTTAGCATTCTGATATTTAGTGGAGCATTACACTAAGGGAAAGCCTATGGTCATCAGTTGCAGCATATGAATTCTTTGTGAGAGCGAGAGCAAGGATAATCTTATACCCATGTTCGAAATATATACAATACTTGAAGAGTGATTATGGGTTATATATTGTGAGACACATATGGTTGATGAGTTTTGGGTAGTCGTGTATGATTCTTTGTGCCTTAACTTTTGAATATGAGGTGACCACCATCACGAGTCTATATTAAAGGTGGAATTGTTTCTACTAATGAGCAGAAAACTACTCTTTGTTAATGATTGCTATGCTTGTCTGGACGAATATTTTGTGTTGTTACTGTGAAACCCTAAGTTGATGTTTAGATGGACATGATAGTTTGTTCGAGGATGAACAAAGTTTTAAGTGTGGGGTGTTGATGATAGGCGAATTTACACGCCTATAGCACTAGATTTTGCCCATATTTTAGCCAAGTTTTGAGAACAAATTATATATTTCATGCACTTTTAGTCCTTTTTCCTGTAAGTGAGCTAACGAACATGATTAGCAAGTTTTCAGGTATAAATGATGCAGAATTCAGCATTTTATGGATAACTTGACGCCAAAGAAAGCTTCACAAAGGAAGGAAGAGGAATCTTGGACGCCAAGGACCAAAAGTGGCGCATGGAAAATCTGTCTCGGGCAAAAACAGCAATTCTGAAGACTTTGGGGACTAGCAGTAACTTATTAGGATTAGGATAATGATACATTAACCTAGTAGGATTTGGTTAAGTATTTCATTAGCTTAGTAGGAATAGGATGTGGGTATTATAAATACCCTATCTTGCTAGTGATTTTTAATTCATTCCACACAATTCCGCCATTCCACACAATTCCCCCATTCCATCAATTCCCATCCATCCACCATCCATCCATCCATCAAAACAATTCTTTTTATTAATTCTTATTACTTTCTCTTCATCTATTCAATTCTTAATTTCTGCAACAAGAGAAACGTTACTTGCAAAGAAAGTCACGCCTAAACGCCTACCACACTTTGCTACACGAAATCTTTATTGTGGTATAATAACAATGTCGATTGTGATTTCCTTCGCACTCATGGGTAACTAAACTTCTTTGTTGGGGTTATGGAAGCCTTATGAGATACTATCTATTGCTATGAGTTTGTGAATTCGTGACACGTGTGATGCTTATATCATTATTCTCTTCATCTTAATGCAAATTCTTGTGGCTGCAGACACATAGAATAACGCCAGTATAGCATTATCTTGTTCGAAGGAAAAGTTATATGTCTGGAAAAGAGATAATGTCAAGGTAGTAGGGTCCCATCCCCTATTAAAAAGTTAGTGCTGTAACTGGATTAACCTCTTGGAGAATTTGTACCGTTAGATACGCTTTAAGCTCGAAAGAGATAAAGTGAAATAATCCTCGAATAGGTCGAAAGACGCCTTGATTTACCATCGAATACAATTCTCTATAAGCACATACATGTCTAAATTCCGCATAACTCATAGCCAATAGAGACGTACAACTCACAAGGTGGACATAACCCCAACTCCTCAATTCTCATTGTTTTACAACCTACTAAACATTCTTTCTTTTTACGTTGCTATTTTCAGTTTTTACTTCAATATTTTGGTTACACATTACAATCCCCCCTTTTTACGAGACTTGCACTAAAAGTCTAGTAATCGTTCCTTACTTGTTGACCAAGCTATTCCCTGTGGGATCGATACCCAACCCAGTTGGGTTCTATATTTGACAGCGACCGCTTTACACTCCTACGAGAGCTGTAGATTGAGAGTTATCACCCCCTTTCACAGATTCTTGAAGAATTTATCTCTCTTCTTCTCTCCATTTACTATTTTTTTATGAATCCCAGAGGGCCCTGTGTGATACAACAAAGGCTGAATAAGCTCTCTCCAAATGGGTAACAGTGACTCCCTCTTTCTTCTACTTCTCTCTATATTTCTCATAGACTGACTACGCTATATACGAGTGGTAAGTGGTAGAGGACTCTTTCGATCCTTAAGGCAATATGGATAGTAGTTCTCTTACCACCAATATCTGACAAGAGATGTCATTAAAGGCAGTAGATGATGAGGGTCTGCAAGAGTTTGTGTCCTCTTGGACTAATTTTCTTGAGTCCATTGTTCTCTTTATGCTTTAACCTAGGGCATCCTCACCTCTAAATTTAAGTGGGAAGATATGGGGGCCTTGGAGCACCCAGGTATCTATAGCATAATACTCCACCTGTGCTCTTCTACATAGTTCTATGATAAGGAAAGGGATAAGAAGATGTGTACCTCCATGATTTCTGAAGTACCTCCATTCTGAATGCACAATATCGTACACATTCAGGGCGATGCCAGAGAGAAGACATGCCACCATTCGAGCTCACATATCTGTGATAATGTTCATATAAGTGCACAATGATACTCACCTATATATGACATTCAACCAAAGCCTAGCCTCAGCTATGAAATCATTCATCAAAATGTCTCTCTTAGTGGTGGCCCAAGGAACCTCTTTTCTAATGCATAAAATATCTTCCATACAGGTCCCTATATCAAATTCTTTTGCATGAAACTGCTCTATGTCAGCATCCGAGAGACCATATACCTCATTGATCTACTCTATACCGAAGTTCACTTTCCTTTCTCTAATAGTCATTACTAGGGTTTGTGAAAGAGGCTGCACTTAGATAAGTGTAGAATTCACGTACCTAGTGCTCATTAGCAACACAGGGGTCTGGGGAAAAATACATCCACCTGGTATGATTCAATATGGCATGAAAACTTGCAAAGTTTTCCTCTACTTTATCAAAGTTGATACCCTTTTCAGGGGGAAACATAGTTCTATACAAGTCCGCATTGTAGATGTTCTGACAATGTGGGTTCATGAATCTATTGTTGTCAAATTCTTACATATCTGAGGTGTCTTAGTACCTGTAAGTAATGCAATTCAAACCAATATTAGTGTTGTCATACCAAAAATATGCTAGATCAAATAGATAAGCTCATCTGGTAGTATTATGGAGGGTTTTAGGGGTAGTAAATGGTGTGTAGAAATTTTGATGTATTCAAAAAAATGTTCTCAGGAATGGAGATCACTGAGTGTTGACCACGACTGTGGTGCCGCGATCGCGATAATTAGGACTGCGATCACGACACCTGAGACCAGACATGCTAGTTTCTATATTCCTGTCCAAGCATAATTTTACTCCTATTTTTTTTCTACTAGGCATGATAACATTATAAACAATGAATTAAAGCCTAGAATGTGTGATTATAGCCACCAAACTTGATAGAATTCAAATTAAACTCTTTTGGGTGTTAAATCAAACACATAGTGTACACGATCACTTCAACCGTTTAAAGCTTAAGTTTGGGTACTAATACTTCCCTATTAGCTTATACACCTACTAGAATAACTAACCACATCAATAGTCACTACTAAGTATGTATTTTGGAATGAAAACACTATTTTAGGCCTTTCTCAACACTACGAGCTCTAAGTATGCAATTATATCAAAATCCAGAAAATTGAGACAAATTACCAAATTAGATGATGCAATGGATGAATTGAAGCTTGGATATGTAATGTAATGCCAAAAATTAAAGAGAATTTGAGAGAATTGAAAGAAGAGCGTGGGGGAAAGTGGCATTCGGATGGTCATTTAAACTAATTTGACTGCGATTGTGGTAATGCGACCTCCACAATCATAGTGGCATGGATTTCGGTCGCGGTAACTAAGAACAAACAATCGAGTTTCCTCCACTTTCTTGTTCAGTCCAAATTGCCAATTTTACACGTTCCCTTTTCAAATTCAACCATAATTCCTCTTAGCATCAATATTTCATGGATTTTGCATGCATTAACAAAAATAAAATCTACTCTATCATACGTGAATAAAAAATATACATGCCACTTTTTGTGTTGTGATGGGTTACCTCCCATCTAGCTCTTAGTTAAACATCACGGCATGATGCCTTCACCACTTACTTTTATGTGTCCACTTAAAAGATTTGAATCTCTGTCCCAACTTTTGTTCAATATGCAATGACCGACAGAGGGACAAAAGATTCAAATCTTCAAAGATGAAACTTGGAAGATGTTAGGACATGACGAGCAAGCTTCGATCTCGCTATTTTGAAGACGTGAATCTTTTACCCAATTTGATATTAATTTTACGAATTGGTTCTTTAGGAAAAGTTAAGGATTTAAATAAGCCAATTGTTTTGCATTGGGAATTATGTTCCTTGGCCTTTGATAGATAGGGTTCTATATGCTCCTTTGGAATATCAAATTCCAAAATATAAGGATAGTCTTTCTTCTCCCCATAATACATAATTTGCCTAGGTAGATGGATTCTCATCACATTTTCCAACCATAATGTTGAGAAGTGGTTTGAATGAGGTCCAACCCCTAATTTAGGAATAGACTCCTCTAAAACATCTTCACCCCAAAATGAGCTAGAGTCATCGTAAGAGATTTGATTTGATTTTTATTTTTAATCTAAAATCATTTCGTTTAATTGGGCATCTTCTTTCTAATATGACTTGGTAGATTAGAAAGTTACCGAGGATTCTTCTCTATCAAGCTTGAATTCAAGAAAGTATAGTAAAATCATATTTGTCGGAAGATGCCATAGTGAAAAGTAAAAATAAAATAAAATCTACCTATAAAGAAAATCACAAACAAATAAATGCAAGCTTGAATTTAAGAAAGTAAGCAAAAATTTAAAACTAACTTAATATGCCAAATTGTTCCTCGGTAACAACACCATTTTTTGATAACCCTCATCTTACATGTTAATTTGAGTGTAAGGCGGTCGTCATCAATATATTTACCCAACTTTGGAGTCAGAGTCGAATCCACGAGGAACAATGTGAGTGAAAATCAAGTTAATTCAAACTAATAGATACAAGTTAAATTCAAACCAATAGTACAAAAAGATAAAAATAGGGGTGACAAATGTCTACACTAATGTTTCTTTTTTGTTTTCTCTAGTATAAACTTGGGGCTATGAATAATTAGACTTTTAAAAATTATGCACAGATCATGGGATTATGCATTACTAAGAGAGTAACATGCTGATGCTAATATCTAACTTTGTTAGTAGTAGATCAAGTGTGGGTAAGTTTGCTTATAGGTTTTGATACTAGTCTTTCAACAAAACATAAAACTTTTATCCGTTGATTCTTTCGAATACATAACGGGTGTGTTCAAAAATTTCTATCCACAACCTTAATCTAGGCATCCCAATTTCAAGGATGATACCCATGGTATAGTTAACTTCACAATCACCCTTATGTCTAAAATAGTGAAAATTTAGCAAACTACACACATAATTGACTATCATTGCTTTGGATTCTACATCTTTTTTTCAAGGATGATGTGAGTTCCTAAAGTTCACCCAAAACCCTTCTTTTGAAGTTTGCCTTGAGCTTTCGAGAGTATGGAGCGTTCTCTCATAAAATCCATGTGGGTATTTAGGGTTTTCATCCACAAATCCTAACCAAGTTAGCATATAAATGATAAAAACCATAAACATGAACTACAAAATTGAAGATAACAATAACAAACCATACACACTATTAACCCCTTTTCATACATAACCCCAAGAGGAAGATTTAGCTTCACATAAGGTAAATAAGCATATATCTAAAATCTCTATTCAAGTGACTTGTTGAAGATTAAGTGAATGTTACATCAAACTTGGCACTCCCACAAATCAATAATTGAAGTGATCTAATCCTCCACTTATAAAGTCTCCAATGTACTCTCCACCCAAATTTTATATAATATTTTATTCTCCAAGTATGGAGGCTGTGAACTCAAGAGCTAAACCAAAAATTAGGGAAGATGGAATGCCCTAATGATGTTAGTGTTTGAGTTTTTTTGTCAAAATTGGTATCATCCACATGCATTTCTAGTTTTGCCCTTGGGATGCTTTCTTTCTCTAAGACACAATCACGCGGGTATGGCCGTGACCGCATCTACACGACCGGAGTTATGTTTAACAACAAAGGTTGATTAAATTTTGCTTGACTGCCATGATTACGATTGCCAGACTGTGACGGCGGTAACTGAGGATAGATCATATTTTAAGTCTTCAGCTACACACTCTTACTCCCTTTTGACCATTTTAAGCTCTAATCCACATATTTCTATCTTTTCAAATCTATGCCTGCAAAGAGTAGATATTAGAGCATTTACTCATAAATAACTCTCATTTATTCATTCAAAATAAGGTAATATACACGAATGTTAAGTGTGAATGAGTGGTAAACATACTACTTATTATGCAATCACAGTTAATATAATTCAACAAACTGCAGGTTGGTGTGACGTTTGTGGTAATAGTGGCTATTTAACAGTTATGTTTTCTATAAATCCTAAGTTATCGATATATATGGGCAATGCTCAAAGCTAGAATTATTAAAACTCCTACAATCTAGACTGGCATCCTCAGCCGCTGAATCAGCCATGGTATACCGAACAATAGTACCTTCAGTATCCATATGTTCAAGGAAATTAGGCCACAAATAGTAATGCGGAAGAGATGATAAAATAGGTGTTAGATTATCAAAAATAATTAGCAGCGTATATAAAGAGTCAGTATGAAGACATGAACACTCAGCAGGAAACTACAAGGAACTTGAAGTTAAAGTTGGGATAGCTACAGTAAGAACTAAATACCAGGACTCAAGGTGGATTTCCAAGTGATACTGAACCTCCTAAAAAAGTCATGGAAATTACTTAGAGGAGTGGTAAATAGCTTAACGAATAACCTCCTAAGAAAACTAAGGAGGTAGATGATGATGTGGTATGCCTAAACAGGTAAATGGCAAAGTTGCTAAAATTTGAGGAAGTCTGAGTACTCAAAAGAAAAAGTTGCTGAAGAAGTGAAGAAGATCCCACCACTACATTTCATCAAGATGTTCTTTGACATATTCAGAGAGCTTCACATTAATTCACCTATTGTAGATGCTTTGCAAGGAATGCCTAAGTAGGCTAAGTACTTGAGGGAAGTGGTTGCTAATAAAGTTAAGCTACGGGATGTAAAGACAGTAGCACTCACTAAAGAGTGTAGCTTTGTGGTGACTCAAAAGATGCCTAAAAAGCTTAAGGACCCTAGAAAGTTCACTCTCCCTATCTAAATTGGTAATAGTGAGGTGGTCCATGCACTTAGTGATTTAGGGGAAAGTATCAACTTGATGTCCCTATCTTTTTTCAACACATTGGGCTTGGAAAAGCCTATATCGAGCTCTGTTCTACTACAATTAGCAAATGGGACCATACCCTATTTTGAAGGTGTCATAGGGGATGTTCTAATAAGGGTTGGTAAATTTATTATTCTTGATGACATTATTATTTTAGTTTTTTCAGAAAGATGAAAGAGTACTAATCATCTTGGGATGTCTATTATTAGCGGCGAGAGGAGCTTTGATTGTTGTGAAAGAGGGACGCTCATAATAAGGTTGGAGGATGAAGAGACGATTTTTAAAGTGTACAAAATGCTTAACACACTATCCCATCATAAAGACTTGTTCATGATTACAGTGATTGAAAGGGATAAGTGTGGGGTGGTGGAGTCTATTCCATAAAAGACTTCTTTGGACTTCCTCATTAAGCAGTCTAAGCCAAAACCACCTAAGCCTAACATGACGCAGATTGATGATCCTAAAAAGGCTAATGTTGAAAAAGCTATTGACCTTGAGAGTTCACACTTAGCAGGTAAGAAATGAATAAGAAGATGTCCTCTAAGTGTGAGAAAAAGGATGAAGGAATGCGGATGAGTCATAGTTGGTTCATTCCACGACACTAAATACGGTGCTAATTGGGAGGCAACGCAAGTAAGTAGGTATGTTTTACTTTTCAGTTTTTAGTTTATACTTCACGTAGTTTTTGTTTATTCACAGGTTAAAGGAAAGTTTGAGTACTGAAAACCTGAGCTAAGGAGCATTACAGAGAATAAGTGTGGGGTCCCTGGACCCTATTAATGATAAAAGTTGCTACTATTAACCCTTATTCATACATAACCCCAAGAGGGAAAAGGATGAAGGTATGCAAATGAGTCATAGTTGGTTCATGCCACGATACTAAATAAGAAACTGATTGGGAGGCAACACAAGTAGGTAGGTATGTTTTACTTTTCAGTTTTTAGTTTTTACTTCATGTAGTTTTTGTTTAGTCACATGTTAAAGGGAAGTCTGAGTACTAAAAACCTGAGCTAAGGAGCATGACACAGAATAAGTGTGGGGTCCCTGGACCCTATTAATAATAAAAGCTGCTACTATTAACCCCTATTCATACATAACCCCAAGAGGGAGATTTAGCTATGCATAAGGTAATTAAGCATAGATATACCTAAAATCTCCATTGAAGTGACTTATTGAATATTAAGTAAATGTTAAATCAAACTAGGCACTCCCACAAATCAACAATTAAAGTGAGCTAATCCTGCACTTATAAAGTGTCCAATGTATTCTTCACCCAAAATTTATATAATATTTTCTTCTCCAAGTATAGAGGCTATGAACTCATGAGTTAAACCTAAATTGAGGGAAGATGGAATATCATAATGATGTTAGGGTTTGAGGATTTTTGTCAAAATTGGTATCAGCCATGTGCATTTCCAGTTTTTCCCTTGGGATGCTTTCTTCCTCTAAGACGCGATTGTGTGGGTATGGCCGTGACTGCATCTACGCGACCGTGGTTATCTTCAGCGACAAATGTTGATTGACTTTTGCTTGACTGCCATGATCGCGATCACCAGATTGGGACCGTGGTAACTGTGGATAGCTCCTGTTCTAAGTCTTCAGCTGCACATTCTTACTCCCTTTTGACCATTTTAAGCTCCAATCCACATATTTTTATCTTTTCAATTCTATGCCTGCAAAGAGTGGATATTAATGTATTTACTTATAACTAAGTCTCATTTATTAATTGAAAACAAGGTAATGTACACGAATGTTTAGTGGGAATGAGTGATAAACCTACCACTCATCATGCAACCATAGATATTATAATTCAACAAGCTGTAGGTTGGTGTGATATTTGTGGTAGTAGTAGCCATTCGACAGTTATGTTTTCTATAAATCCTAAGTTATCGATATATATAGGCAATACTCAAAGCTAGAATTATTAAAACGCCTACAATCTAGACTGGCAGCCTCAATCGCTAAATCAGCCGTGGAATACCCAACAATAGTAGCTTCAGTATCCACACATTCAAGGAAATCAAGACACAAATACTAATATGGAAGAGATTCTAAAAAAGCTTTTAGCTTTTCAAAGATAATTAGCAGCGTATATAAAGAGTCAGTGGGAAGAAATGAACACTTAGCAGGCGACTACAAGGAACTTGGAGTTGTAGTTGGGATACCTACAGTAGACGCTAAATACCAGGACTCAAGGTGGATTTACAAGTGATACTGAACCTCCTAAAAAAGTCATGGAAATTACTTAGAGGAGTGGTAAATAGCTTGACAAAGAACCTCGTAAGAAAACTAAGGAGGTAGATGCTGATGTGGTATGCCTAAATAGGTAAATGGTAAAGTTGCCAAAATTCAAGAAAATATGAGTACTCAAAAGAAAAATGTGCTGAAGAAGTAAAGAAGATCCCACCACTACATTTCCCACAGAATCATATAAAGGCAAAAGAGGATGCATTCGTCAAGATGTCCTTTGACATGTTCAGAGAGCTTTATATTAATTTACCTCTTTTGAATGCTTTGCAGGGAATTCCCAAGTATGATAAGTACTTGAGGGAAGTGGTTTCTAATAAAGTTAAGATACAAGATGTAGAGATAGTAACACTCACTAAAGAGTGTTGCTTTATGGTGACTTAAAAGATGCCAAAAACACATTAGAACCCTAGAAAATTCACTCTCCCCATCCAAATTGGTCATAGTGAGGTGGTCCATGCAATTAGTGATTTAGGGGAAGGTATCAAATTGATGTCCCTATATTTTTTCAACACATTGGGCTTGGAAAAGCTTATACTAATCTCTATGCTACTGCAACTGTCAAATGGGACCATAGCCCATTCTAAAGATGTCATAAGGGATGTTCTCATAAAGGTTGGTAAATTTATTATTCTTGATGGCATTATTATTTTAATTTTTTAGGAAGACAAAAAAGTACCAATCATCTTAGGATGTCCATTCTTAGCGGCGAGAGGAGCTTTGATTGATGTGAAAGAGGGCACGTTTATAATAAGGTTGGAGGATGAAGAAGCGGTTTTTAAAGTGTAGAAACCGCTTAACACACTATCCCATTATAAAGACTTGTTCATGATTATTGTGATTGAAAGGGATAAATGTAGGGTGGTGGAGCCTATTCCATAAAAGATCTCTTTGGACTTCCTCATTGAGCAGTCTAAGCCAAAACCACCTAAGCTCGATATAGTGCAGATTGATGAGCCTGAAAAGGCTAATGTTTAAAAAGCTATTGACCTTGAGAGTTCACACTCAAAATGTAAAAAATGAATAAGAAGATTTACTCCAAGTGTGAGGGAAAAGATGAAGGAATACGGATGATTCATAGTTGGACCACACCACGACACTAAATAAGGCGTTGATTGGGAGGCAACACAAGTAAGTAGGTATGTTTTACTTTTCAATTTTTAGTTTTTACTTCCCGTAGTTTTTGTTTAGTCACAGGTTGAAAGGAAGCCTGAGTACTAAAAACCTGAGATAAGGAGCATGACAGAGAAATATGCCTAAAGGCCTCAAGGAGTATTTCTATCTCTACTTTTGAGTATACCTTGGGGACAAAGTAGATTTTTAAGTGTGGGGTAGGGAAACTCCCAATGTTAGGGTAATTTTAAATTTTTCTTAGGTATAAGTGGGATGTTCTTGTTGATGCTATATTTGATTGCACGGTGCAAGTGTTTTGTTTGTAAAAGCATGTTGATTGTGTGAATTACTACTTTTGAGACTCCTAGTATCTTGATTATGACTCTTGTACTTGTTGGCTTAATATTGAATTTATGGGATTGTTTGGTCGAGAGTCTATGATGATCCTAAGTAAATCAAATATGTGCCTTGTGCATTCAAGGTATTTGTATATTCCTTGTCGCATGTGATGTTTAGAACTTGCCTGGTGTGTGCAAAGGAAAATAAAAAGTATGGGCTTAGGAGATGATATAGGCATTTATTTGATAGACTTGTTTTTTACCTTCTTTTTGACCTAGCCTTATGTAATATCCTTGTTAACCTCACTGGGCCTTTAGCTTATTCTTTGGCAGCCTTATATGTAGTGTAATCCCCTTATTTGATAGACCTTAATTTGATCCAAAGCTCCTAAGCGCTTTAGTGTAAAATTATTGAGTTAAGGAGTGTGTAATTGAAGAAGAAAAAGGTGAAATTGAAGCCCCAAAGTGATAGTTATTGGTGTGTAAAAAAATGTTGTGTTGTGGTTAGGAGTTAGAGAAATTTGTTCTTGAAAAGTTCCATTTTTAGCCTAGTTGTGTTACAATGAACCTGTTTTTGCCCTGGTTCTCCTTGGAAATTGTGCACCTCAACTAAGGCAATTTCTTTAGGTGAGGGTGGCTAACATAGGGGTGTGTAGTATAAAATTGGTGTGAAAAAGGTCAAAATTGAATGATATATACATAGTATACTCCCACTATAATGTATGTGAATAAGCTTAATGAGATAGGGCAAAATAGAAGATATGGTAGATGAAAGTGGTGTACAAGGGTAGTTACAGATTTCTCTCAATTATCAAAAGTGATGTATTAACACGCTTAGGGAAGATAGTCACTATTAAGAAAAAGTAGTTCCTACCATCCCTTAGCCTACATTACAACTATTAATAACCTATTTGATCCTAAGCTTCATCATTTTGATATTAGTGGAGTACTACACTAAGTGCAAGACTATGGTTAATCTTGTGTAACTTTTGAATTCCTTGTGAGAGTGAGCATAACTTGATTCTTGTACCCATTGTGTTATCCATTGCATTTATGTAAGTGATTATAGGTAACTCTGTTGTTATGAGGGCACATGTTTGATGAATATGGGTGATTTGTAAGATGTCTTTTATTTAGCAATGAGCATGAGTTTGCCAACTTGGTGAGTCAATTGTTGAGTGTAGGATGTTTTGGAATAGTGTTATGGAACTTTCAATTGTGTACATAACATGCTTAGTGTAAAAACTTACCTTGTGCGTAGTCATTCTAGAACAAGCTTGAGTATCTTACATGTAGTAGAAATGTAGAGTCTCCTCAACTTATGATGCTTAGAGTTAAGTGTTGTTCGAGAATGAAAAAGGCTTTAAGTGTGGGGTAACTTATCATAGCCCAAGCACACACGCAAGTTTACATGGTCTACAAAGTAATATAGTGGCCTTAAAGAAAGCCGAATATCGATCCCACAGAGATTTGCAAAAAATTTACCACAAAAATACAGTGATGCCTTCTTTATCTCACCTTTTCCCTCAGACCACAAGGAATTAGTGTCCAACTTTGCTTTTTAAGAGACTATCTTCTAGGAAAATCCCATATCTTTGTTATGTATTATACGTCCCTCATAACGTGTCTATCCCATGCTAGACTTATCCAATAAATAAACTCTACTGTCGTGGACAGTACCTCATACTTCATACTAAATAATACCCAACATAAACTCACCTCAGAATTAGCCACTCGTACACCCCTGATCAAAGTGTGGGTCAGCTGGGGATGCACAACCCTTTCACTCTCAGGTGGGTTAATCAAGTAAATGGTAGAATCATATGAGGCATACATTTCCCAAACTAAAGATGGGTTCTATGAACCTTGGGGTTAAGTCATCCACCCCAACTGATATCTATCAAATAAGGCCCGTAGATTTGCTTCTCCTATTAGCCTTGTCAGATAAATCCTATCCTCGATTATGATACTACTCTTCGGACGAACCTACTCAATAATGAAGCTATCTTTCTCAAAATTATGTTGAATCCCCTCCATAGACCATCTCAAAAGAATCCCATCATAGGTACATCTAAGACATATGTGGAGTTAGACACTAGGCAGCAGGTGGTAGAACTGTGGGATGAGTGCCCTTTGGAACATGTTGAGTATCCTGTGCTGAAAATGATGATATCTCCTATGGGACCTAAGCTGCACTCTCCTTATACTGGGGTACGGCTAAGCCTGGCGCTAACTCACTCTCAGAGCTACATATAGCCTCTAACCCCTCCTCGGACTGGGAGCCGGTTGCATCCTCATAATCTCCAGAACCAGAAACTAATCAAGACTCAAATCTCTTCTTGAGACCCTTATCTTGATTCTACTTCTTTCTTTGAACCTTAATCTAAAGCATCCTATCCCTACTCAGAATGGGGAGAGTATGTTGGTGACTGGCTTGAGTTCTTCATCTGGATCATGATCCAAATAAAGGTCACTGGTGCAGGAAGTAGCCCTACCTATCGTGCTGGGGCCTGTGAATCCTGCAGAGGTTATGATGGTGAGTGCATAACTCTGCTACAATTGCTCCAGTTGCAGCCTGCCTTCGTTATCTTCCCCTAGTCTACCAAGGGACCACTGGTCTTTTAGGGATTACATAATACTCCTCCACAGAGCCACTCCGCTTGCAACATTCACTTTACTCATTCTCGAGTTTGCAACATTGCTCCATTCAAAATTTAGATTTTTCAACACCTATAAGGCCTTTATGCTCATATTCAATGGGAAATGGCATGCCTTACCATACACAAACTGATATGGAGAGGCAACTATGGGGGTTGTAAAATTTGTCCGGTAAACCTATAGTACATCATCTATATATCTTGAACTATCAGTCCATTGGCATTCACATTCTTCGCTAATATGGACTTGATTTCATGATTGGAGACCTCAATCTACCCACTTGTATGAGGATGGTAAGGTGTTGCCAAATTATGGTTTACACCATATTCTTTGAGTTCCTTAAATAGACAATTATAGAAATGGTTTGCAACCTAACTCTCTGTACCCTTTCAGTCCTTGGCCTTAAAAGCAAATTCCTGCATTAATAGTACCCACCGAATCAACATAGACATTTCATCCTTCTTCACCATAAGGTACCTCAATACTGTATGATCAGTATGCAAAAAGACTATGGTCCCAATCAAATAGGATCAAAATTTCTAAAAAGAAAATACCACCGCAAGTAACTCCTGCTTAGTCACAGTATAATTTAATGTGTGGGGTTTAGTGCCTTGCTGGCATAGTATATGGGATGAAGTATTTTATCATGCCTTTGGACTAGGAGAACTACTAAGGCCACACGACTAGAGTCACACATCACCTCAAACAAAAGACACCAGTCTGGAGACACTATGATAGTGGCAGAAATTAACTTTTCTTTAAGGAACTCAAAGGCCTTGAGACATACATCATCAAACAGAAACTTCACCTCTTTCTCCAATAACTTGAACAATGAATTTTAAATTTTGTAAAAATACATGATGAACCGTCTATAGTGCACTGCATAAACCAAGAAACTTCTAATACACCTTACAAAAATAGGTATGGGCAATTTTTCAATCACCTCAATCTTTACTTAGTCAACCTCAATACCTTTATTTGAAATCTTGTGCCTAATACTAGACCATCTTATACCATAAAGTGACACTTCTCCTAATTCAACACCAAGTTGGACTCCTCACATATCTAAAGTGCATTGGCGAAATAGGCCAAACAATTATCAAAAGAATCACCCATGACCTAGAAATTATCGTCACCCACGATCGAGAAATCATCCATAAAGACAATTGTAGTATCTTCCATAATATCAGTAAAGATGGACATCATACAATATTAAAAAATGGAGGGAGCATTACAAAATCTGAAAGGAATCCTCTTGCACGCGAACGTACTATATGGACATGTGAAAATGGTGTTCTCTTGGTCTACGGGGCAATAGAAATTGAATTATACCCCTAATAACCATCAAGAAAACAATACCATTCTCTACCTGTGAGATGGTCTTAACATTTTGTCCATAAAATGAATAGGAAAGTGATCCTTCTACGTCTATTTCTTCATTTTCCAATATTCCATACAAACTCTCCATCCTATAACTGGTCTCAGGGGCAACAACTCATTCAAGACCACAGTGATCCCACCATTTTTTGACACACACTGTATTGGGCTCACTAAGTTGTTGCCTATAATAAGGTAAAAGACACCTACATAGGTGTATTTGCTTCTTCACCACCTTTTGCATAGGTGGATTAAGACGACACCGATGCTCGATGCTAGGTATAAACTCTGGTTCCAACTGAATTTTATGAGTACATATTCTAGGTGAAATCCCGACAATATCTATAATGGTCCAGCCAATGGCCCTTTTAAACCTCTATAATATCGAGATCAAGACCTCATCCTGTGTACCAACTAAATCGAACACAATAATAAATAGTAAGGTATTGTTATCCCCCAAAAATTCATATGTCAAGCGAGAAGGGAGGGCCTTCAATTCAAAGACCAGTGGATCCTCAATAGATGGCATGGCTAGTGGAGTCGCTCTTTACTTCAAGAAAAAATTCAAATTCTTTGGTGCACAAGTGTAATATCCTCTACCAATAAGAAACTCACCATATCATTATACTCTTCAATGCCATCACTATCAAAGTTCATGATCATCGCCGCTAATGCCTCTACACCGAGTCTCTCCTTAATCAGTACAGGCAATGAATCTTCATAAACAAGTATCTATCACAACTACCATTGTCATATCTTATGGTTGCTACAATGACAAATCCATGTTAAAAGTAACCTATTCATTAGTGAACCTGAATTTCATATGTCAAATCTCTATGTCAACTAATGCCCTACCCATGGTTAGGAAGGGACTACCAAAGATAATAAGAACATCAAAATCCACCTAAAAGTCAAGAATCACGCAAGCAACTGGGAGTATGAAGAAGGCTAACATGACATGAAACTGGGCCTTGTTCTATGGAAGTCTCAAGCCCATACTAGGACTGGAGATCACCCTATTAACCCAACCTAACCATCCCATCGATCCACAAGCGTCGGATGAACTCCAAGCATATAATAAGATAGCGGATACAAGACTAACAACCATAACTTAAGAAAGTCTAGCCATTCATTAATGTCTATATTCAACATCCAATCTACCTAAGTCCACAGTCATCCACAAGCCTCTACAAATCTGAAGTCAATAATATGTCGGGATAATCCCCCGACAATAGCTAAATCAAATAAAAAATAAGTCTCTGACATAAGCTAAGAAGACCAAGAAATGTGTGCCTTCCGAAGGATGGAAACTCACCACTTCGATGTCAACACTTAAACCATCTGAACACTTGATCACTCCACATGAAGAGAAGAAGATGCTCTGGCCCCTGTGTCGCATGGGGACACAACATCTCGAGACGGTTAGTAGTTGGAGCGCTAGCATGTAACCCAGGGGTAAGTATAAAATAATGCCATTATTCAATACCAAGTCAAACCATCATAAGCCACCATATTTATACACATAGATATGTAAATACATATGGATACATCAAGTGTCAAAATATAACATTTCCTTAACATGCATTGAAAAGAACTCAGACACGAACCATGAAGTGGAGGACTCAAACCTTCCACCCTTAGGTCATATCAAGCAAGAGGACTCTAACCTTAAGACATTTTATTAAGCAGTGGACTCTAACCACAAGCTTTTTTGTTAGTCAAGTGGACTCTAACAACAAGTCACTCATTACGCAAGTGGACTCTAACCAAAAGACTTTTCATTACGCAAGTGGACACTAACCACAAGCCATTGCGTCCATTACTAGTTGAAATTGGGACTCTAACCTTTTGTCCATGCATTCACATCACACCATTCACATTTTGGGACTCTAACCCATTTACCAATTTGAAGCCATCAAGGACACAATTCAATATCATACATGACCACAAGATCTTCATGAACTTTATATCAATAAATCACATTAATAGGCCAATGCCTTAGTTTCACCTACCATTCAAGTTAAGTTGTGGTCATCAAGACCTTTATCAAATCATTCATTAGCACTCTTACACCAAGCTTTAGTTCAAACACAATTTAATTTCAGGATAGGGACTCGAACCTATTTTAACCAATTAAATGACCAAGGGTACCATTTAACTCATTATATGGCCAACAAGGCCTTTACAAGATCATTTACCGATCATTCTTACTCATCAAGCCATTACCTTAGGTCAAATCACCATCAAAATGTGACAAGTTAATTCTAGTAGACATTTTTACAAACACCATGAGGGCATACCTTCACCATGATAAAAACCCAAGCGTAAACCATCAATATTAAGGTTTCTCAAGACCCATTTGTTAAAACAAAATCAATAAGCACCCAGTTTTTCAAATCATCACAAAGAACATGTATAGACACAAGCTTAAACAAGAATAAATATTTCCCATCACTACACATCAATGCTCTCAACATTTGTTTCAAAAAACACCATTAAAGATTCATGAACAATGTTTAAATAACATGATATTTGAGAAATAATAATAGGGTAAGAGTCACATGCCTTTTACAAGATGATTCAAGGAAGGATTATTTACCATCACCATGAACCCCTAATCTGCCCAACATACAACCATACATGCATAAATCATACCCAAAGGTATGAGTGGTACCATACAACCCGTACCCAAGTCAGTGTCTATTAGATCAAGACCAACACTTTATACGGCTAAGTAGTATATGACCCGTACCTTAACATACGACTAAGGAGAGGCTAAACCATATATTTAACAAAATGTACCCAAGAAACACCGATCAACATACAAGAGAGATAACCTTAGGTCGTATCCTAAGGTACTACTAGTACCCTGCCCAAAGACCTTAAATAAGGAAATTTTTCTAAGGGTCCAAATCCTAGGTGTTTCAATTGTCCCCCACTTAGATCATTTGTCCTCGAATGATGGGTAAGGAAAGCACAAGCATGAGCTAACACGCTATTACACATCAAACTAACTTTTAACAAAGTTAGAACACAAAGACATACAACAAGGATAATAAACATGACATGATCATTATTAATCAACAATTCATTTAATTGACTTTGGGACTCAAACCCATTGTCTATAAAAACACTTGCTCGATTGAAAATTTAGGGACTTGAATCTATGGCCTATCAAAGGCATAATTCAAGTTAAGAAGATTAACACATACCTTAAGCAGGAGTTTCTGGAATGGAAAACAAATGCGGATACTTGGACTTTATGTCCTCTTTTGCCTCACAAGTATCTTCTTAATACTTTTCATTCTTACATAGAACCTTCACCACCTCTTTCGCTCACAACCAATGAACTTGTCGATCCGATATCATCACAGGGACATCCTTAAAAGACTAAGAGTCTGACACACCAACATCCTATAAAGTAACAACCAATGAAGGATCACCTATATATTTTTTGCAACATGGACACATGGAATACCAGGTGGCTAGAGCTCAAACTAGAGGGCAACTATAATTCATAGGAAACATTACCAACCTTCTTCAAAATCAAATATGGACCAACATACTAGGGGCTTAACTTTCCCTTCTTACCAAACCACATTACTCCCTTTATGGTAGATACCTTCAAGAATAACTAATCACCTACATTAAATTCTAAATCTCTATGCCTTACATCCACATATGACTTTTGGCAACTTTGAACGTCTTTCAACCTATCACAAATCACCGACACCTTTTCCAAGGCTTGGTGAATCAAATCGGGGACAAATAACTTACTCTCACCAATCTCATACCACCCCATAGGAGATCGGCATCTCCTACCATACAACACCTCAAAAGGATCCACACCAATTCTAGAGTGGCAACTATAGTTATAAGAAAACTCAATCGAAGGCAAATAGTCATACCAACTACCGCCGTAATCAATCACATAAGCACACAACATATCATCAAATGTTTTGATACTTCTCTCTGCTTTTCCATCCTTTTGTGAGTGAAAAGTTATGCTAAGGCACATCTTAGTTCCCAAACCTTTTTGAAATGGCTTTGAAACATAAGATGAAAATAGAGTACCACGATTCGTGATGATAGAATTCAGAGCACTTTGTAACTTCACAATATTCACAACATACAACTTAGCATAATTCTCCATTGAATAACTAGTACTTACCAGAAAGAAATGAGCAAACTTGGTCATTCTATCCACAATGGCCCTAATAGAATCACATTGATTCCGAGATCGGGGAATATCGGTGATGAAATCCATATTAATGAATTCCCACTTCCATTCAAGCAACTCTATCTCTTGATACAAACCACCGGGTCTAGAGTGATCAACTTTTACTTGTTGACACACCATACACTTAGCCACATAACTAGCCATATATTATTTAATACTATTCCAGCAATAAAACTCCCTAAGATCATGATATATCTTTGTAGAACCGACATGAATAGCATACCAAGACCTATGAGCCTAGGCCATAATAGTTTCCCTTAATCCATTGACATCGGGTGTGCATAGAATACCTTGGTACCTTAAGATACCATCCACCAATCACAAAGTCAACAACCTTTTGTTGACCCACATTACTTTTAATCTTCATCAAGTCGGGATCCAATCTTTGTTTCTCCTTTACCACAACAACAAGAGACGACTGTGTAACCAGATGTACAGACACTCCACCATCCTCCGAATATGTGAGATGAACTCCATAACTAGCCAATCGTTGAATTTTCTTCATGAACTGCCCCTTATCCTAATCAACATGAGCCAAACTCCTTATGGATAATCTACTAATAGCATCAACAACAATGTTAGCTTTACCTAGATGGCAGTGGAGACTCATATTATAGTCTTTTCATAACTCAAGTCATCTTCTTTGCTTGACATTTAACTCCATCTGAGTAAACATATACTGTAGGCTCTTATGATCAGAAAATATGTCAACATGAACCCCAAAGAGATAATAATACCAAATCTCCAATGCAAACACCATCGCTAACAACTCCAAGTCATGAGTAGGGTAGTTTTTTTCATGAACATTCAATTACCTAGAAACATAGGCTACTACCCTACCATATTGCACAACATACAACACAACCGAATATGAGAAACATCACAATACGCTACAAAACCAGCTTTACCCTCAAGCAAGGTCAAAACTGTAGCCAAAGTTAATTTACCTTTTAACTTCTCAAAACTACCCTCATATGCATCCAACCATAAAAAGTTGACCTTCTTTCGGGTCAACTTAATCAATGGGTCAACTATCATTGAAAAAATCACTACAAATCTCTTATAGTGACCGGCTAGACCCAAGAAGCTCCGAATATCAGTTGGAGTCACAAGTCTAGGTGACTGCTTAACAACCACAACCTTTTGTGGATCCATCATGATTCTTTCACTAGAGATAACATGTCCAAGGAAGGTCACAATATTCAACCAAACCTCGTACTTTGAGAATTTGTCATACAAACAATGATCCTTTAGGGTTTGCAACACAATACGGAGGTGATCGATATAATCCACCTTACTCTTAGAATAGACCAAGATGTCATCAATAAAGACAATGACAAAAAAACCAAAAATAGATAGAAGACCCTATTCATCAAATCCATAAATGTTGTGAGGGCATGGTCAACCCAAAAAACATGACTAGGAACTCAAAGTGACAATACCAGGTCCTGAAGGCAGTCTTAGGGATATCCACTTTGCTAACCATAAGCTTTTGATAACCCGAGCTAAAATTAATTTTAGAGAAACACTTTGTACCTTGAAGTAGATTAAATGAATCATTAATCCTAGGAGGAGGATACTTATTATTTATGGTCACTTAGTTTAACTAACGATAATTAATTCACATTTGAAGGGAACCATCCTTCTTACGCACAAACAATATGGGAGCACACCAAGGAGACACACTAGGGCAGATAAAACCTTTATTGAAGAGAACTTTTAATTTCTCCTTAAGTTTTTTCAACTCTTTTAAAGCCATCCTATAAGGAGGGAAAAAGATAGGTGAGTGTCTGAAATAAGATCAATCCCAAAATCAATTTTCCTATCGTAAAAAATATCAATAAGGTCATTGGGAAAGATCTCGGGAAACTCATTAACCACGAGAGCCGATTCTAGAGAAGGACCTTCCAAGTTAGAATCTTTAACTCAGACCAAATGATACAAACACCCTTTAGAAATTAACTTTCAATCCCTAAGATATAAGGTGAACCTCCGTTTAGGAACTAAAGAACACCCTTCCTAAATAATGACCGGGTAATTAGGGAATTTAAACATGAATTTATGGGTCGGATAATCTAAGGAAGCATACCATAAATGCAACCAATCCTCCCCTGAATAATATCAAAATCAACCATGTTTAACTCTATCAAGTCTACAAGAGTTTCTCTACTACGAATAGCTACCACACACACCCTATAGACTTTTTGAACAACCATAAAGTCTCCTACCAGGGTAGAAAGAGAAATTGGATCAGATAGACACTCAAGACTAAAACACAAATGTGCAGCCACAGATGGGGTGACATAAGAGAAAGTGGGCCCCGAATCAATTAAACAATACACATCATGGGAAAAAAGTCTCAACATACCCGTAACAATATATGGAGATTCCTTGGACACCTGGCGAGTAGCAACTGCATATAAGCGATCCTGCCAGTGCTGATATCTAAACCAGAAGCAGAAGCAAAACCACCACCCTTCGGTGCAGGAGTAGACGAAGTAGCAATAAAGGCTTTGTTAGCGTAAGAAGCCACTAGAGAGGGGTATTCTCATTGTATGTGCCTAGTCTGACCATATACAAAACATCTGTTCCTCTTCTTTCACATTAGCCAAGATGATGTAAACCACAGAATCTATAAGGAGGGTAGGATGGAGCAGACTAAGCCCCACTAGTATGACAATGGGCACCCTGTGCCCAAAACCTACCAACAAGTTGAGAAAGACGATCACATGATGGCTTCGAGTAAGGAGCACTAGTCGAGGAAAAAGAATCAAAACTCTCCCACTTCTTTCTTAACTACCTACCACTATCTCTACAACTTTTCTTAGAAGGCCTAAATCTCTTTCCTTGCCTTTTGCTAAACTCATACTGTTTCTTTTTCTCTTCCTCCTCTTGTTCCATATACGCAACCAATCTAGAGATATCCATATCTTTGATCAACAAATTTGCCTTACTCTCAAAGATTAACTCATGAGATATCCAAGGTGAACTTCCTAATCCAAGACCATATATCCAACACCATCTTCGGAGCATACCTAGACAGTTGATTAAACTTCATGGCATACTCCTTGGCAAACATTTTTCCTTACTTAAGGTTAACAAAATCCTCCTCCTTTATTTCCATCAACTCTAGAGAAAATAAGAGGTCCAAAAAATCATTAGTGAAATCCACCCTCAAATATGACTCAGCAACACAACCCCTTATCCGTTTTAGTTCCTTGTACCATTAGTACGCCACGTCCTTGAACTAATAGGATACAAACTCCACCTTCACACACACATTAGTGGTATGCATGACTTTGAAAATCTTTTCCATCTCATCCAAAAAACCTTAGGGATATTTCTCCACATTAACACCATTAATGGTTGGAGGACTCAACCTCATAAACTAGCCAATCCTTGTAGCCTCACAAATAGAGTAAAAGATGTATCGTGCTCAGTCTAAGAAGCTACCAACTGAGTAATCATATGAATCGAGTGAATAAACTCAGCATTCGACACGTTAGCTGAAAGAACCAGAGGTGGACTAGAGAGAACCTGTAGAACTCCATGACTATCAGGTATCGGAACCCTAGATTGAGTATGGACTTTATAAGTAGAGTGAGTCCCATCAACATCATCCCCAATTAGGGCAGAAGGGTTTGCAGAAACATAACATCTTCTTGGAGGCATGATCTGAAAGATGAGTAAACAGAAATTAGAAGGATCCAAGACCTTAAATTCTATAGCTAGAGTAAAATAACAAGAAAGTGAAACATTCCTAAATTCCTTGAAGACTCTCTCTTATAAGTGTGGTGCATTACACACCCATTAAAGATACTCTACTTGACACTACTTTGTGGATACCCAACTGACCATGAACCTAAGATATGGTACCAACTTGACATGACCTAAAATTGGGCCTTGTCGTATGGTCATGTCAAGCCCATACTAGGACAAGAGATCATCCCATTAACTAAACCTAACCATCCCATTAATCCACAAGCATCGGATGAACTCCAAACATATGATAAGATAGCAAAAACAAGACTAATAATCATAACTCAAGAAAGCCTATCCATTCACTAATGTCAATATTAAACATCAAATCTACCCAAGTCTACAAGTATCCACAAGCCTCTATAAATATGAAGTCAATAATATGTCAGGACAAGCCCTCAACAATAACTAAAACTGAATCCAAAATAAGTCTATAACATAGCTAAGAGGACCATGAAATGTGTTCCTTCCAAAGGATGGAAGATCACAACTTCAATGTCAACACTCGAGCCATACAAACGCGTGATCACTATGCAGAAAGAGAAGAAGATGCTCCAGCCCCTATGTCTTATGGGGACACAACGTCTGAAGATGGTTAGTGGTTGGAGTACCACTAGAATTATACACATAGACTTGTAAATACATATGGATACATTATGTGTCAAAAGATAACAAGGCCTTAACAAAACATTTCAAAGCACTCAAAGGCTAAATTTGAAGTGGAGGACTCTAACCTTCCATCACTTAGGTTATATCGAGCAAAAGGACTTTGACCTCAATCTATCTTATTAAGAAAGTGGACACTAACCATAAGTCTTTTTATTAGTCAAGTGGACTCTAACCACAAGCCATTTCATTAGACAAGTGGACTATAATAACAAGCCATTTAATTATGCACGTGGACTCTAACCATGAGCCTTTTCCTTACGCAAGTGGACTCTAACCACAAGCCATCGCATCCATTACTAGTTGATATTGAGACTCTAACCCTTTTTCCTTTCATTAACATCATACCATTCACATTTGGGGACTTTATCCCATTTATCCACTTCAAGCCATCAAGGCCACAATTCAACATCATACATGACCATAAGGTCTTCATGAACTTTATATAAATCAATTAATTTAATAGTCTAATACTTTAATTTCACCTACTATTCAAGTTAATTTGTGGTCATTAAGACCTTTATCAAACCATTTATTAGCACTCTTATACCAAGCTTTAGTTCAAACACAAATTGATTTCATGTTAGGGACTTTAACCCATTTTAACCAATCAAAAAACCAAGGGCACAATTTAAATCATTGTATGTATAACAAGGCCTTTACAGGGTCATTTACTAATCATTCTTACTTATCAATAAATTAACTTAGGTCAGATCACAATTGATGTGTGACTAGTTAATTCTAGTAAACATTTTCACAAACACCTTGAGGGCATGCCTTCACCATGACCAAAATGCAAGTGAAAACCTTTAATATTAGGGTTACTTATGACCTACTTGTTAAAACACATACAATAAGCACCCACATGTTCCAATCATCACCAAAAATATGTATAGACACAAGTTTAAACAAGAGTAAACATTACCCATCACTACATATCAAAACCCTCAACATTTGTTTCAAAAACCACCATTAAAGATTAATGAACAATCTTTAAATAACATGATATTTGAGAAATAAAAGGGGAAAAATCACATGCCTTTTACAAGATGATTAATGAAAGGATTCTTGACCCCTTAGCCTTTTGATGAACACTTGTGGAACTCTAACCTTTAAATCTTCATGAATGTGTTTGACAGAGCATTTGGAATGTTTGATCCACCAAAAATGTGTTTTAGGAGACCATAATATTGCATGGGTACTTAAGGGTTTTGGGGTAGGAAATATCTTTAACGCCCCTAGCTTAAAATCTAGAAATTAACCCACAAAAGGGTACGACTCCCAGACCAAATAGTATACTAGGGTATGAGTGGTACACTGACTCGTACGCTAGGCCTCACCATGGAACCCTAATCTTCCCAACATGTGACCATGCATGCATGACTTACACCCAAAGGTCTGAGTGGTACCATGCAACCCATACCCAAGTCAGTGTCCATTAGATCAAGCCCAACACTTTATATGACTAGGTAGTATATGACTTGTAACCTAACATACGACTAAGGAGAGGATAAATTATAGAATATACCCAGCAAACACTGATAAACATATAAAAGAGAGAACCTTAGGTCATATCCTAAGGTATGGGTAGTACCCATGAGTCATACCCTTCCTCAAGACCCAACTAAAGAAATTCTTCTAAGGGTCCAAAGACTAGATGTTTCAGAGGCTACCTTTACCAAAATATCTCACAAAATACCAATTGATTTCTTCATAGTTTGGTCAGGTGCGCCATATCTTGATCACGTTCTTCTTCTCTTCTCCTTTGGTCTGCAGTCATGCCAATAGATAAAGTAGGGCTTGCTACCTCAGAATCCCTGGTATGCCAAGCTCTACATTGCTTCATTATCCGATCTAGCATATTGCTTGCCTGACCAAAGGTGATATCCATAAATGATCCTCCAGCCGCATTATCCACCACTAGTTTAGTTATTGAATTCAAGGATCTATATAGTATCTCCATTAGGTGGACATTGGTCATATGATGGTTTGGGCACCACAAAAGCTTCGTCTTGAACCTCTCCCTTGTTTCATGAAGAGCTTCGGTTGGAAGCTGCCGAAAATTGCTGATTTCATCTCTCAATTGTGCTTTTTTGGATGGCGGAAAGAATCTTTCAAGGAAAGCGTCTTTCAATTGCCTCCAATTTGTAATAGAATCAGGAGTCAGCCCATTCAACCATAAAGTTGCCTCCCCAGACAGAGACAATGGAAATAAGCCTAATCGTATTGCATTCTGACCAAAACCAGGATTGTCAAATGACTTGCATGTAGAAATAAAGTTGATCAGGTGCATATTCGGATCATCGCCTGCTAGTCCACCAAATAATCCCTTGAGTTGCAATAATTAAATCATGGTTCTTGTGATATTGAACTTGGCTCCGGGTGCCAATGGTGGAGGAATAATGGCTCCTGTGGCTCCGGCTCCATCAGGATCATCATCATCATCATCGAATGCTGGTTGCACGGGTCACCGTTCATGCCTAAACCTAGTTTGACGATCTCTTCTGTTAGCAGGTGTTGCGATCTCAGCAGCATGCCTAGGGTTTAGTAACTCGTCATCACCTAGGTCCTCGTCGTCAGAATTTATTGCTCGCCCAGGGTTATCAATATTCTGTTGATGCACTTGAGCAGCGGCTAGAGCAGCTAGTCTCGCCTGTTCATGTTGAGCAGCCATCCTTTCAATTTCCTGTTGTGCCTCCATTCTGCCAATACGTTGTGGTTCAGGATTGATAGGTAACAACGGTTGACCAGAACTTCGAGTATGGGGCATGCACTGAAAAAAAACCTGTAGAAAATAAAAACAACAACTAAAAGTAAAGTACGAGAATCTTTGACCGAAGGGTCTAGTAATTATCACAAACCTAGTTGACAATCGTATTCCCCGACAACAGCGCTAATTTTTGATAACGCTCAATCTACAGCTCTCGTAAGAGTGTAAAGCAATCGTTGTCAAATATATAACCCAACTGGGTTGGGTATCGATCCCACAGAGAATAGCCGGTCAACAAGTAAGTAATGATTATTAGACTTTTGGTGCAAGTCTCGTAAAAGAGGGGGGATTGTAACGTGCAATTTATGTAAACAAAATAGTAGAATTAAAACAAAAAATAGCAAAGTAAAAAGAAAGAATGTTTTAGTAAGACGTTAAACAATGAGAATTGAGAGTTGGGGTTATGTCCACCTTATGAGTTATACGTCTCTATTGTCTATGAGTTATGCGGAATTCAGACATGCATGTGCTTATAGAGAATTGTATTCTATGGTAAATCCAAGCGTCTTTCGACCTAACAAGGATTATTTCACTTTAACTCTTTCGATCTTAAAGCGTATCTTTTGGTACAAATTCTCCAAGAGGTTAATCCAGTTACGGCACTAACTTTTTAATAGGGGTTGGTGCCCTATTACCTTGACATTATCTCTTTTCCAGACATATAACTTTTCTTTCGAACAAGTTAATGCTATACTGGTGTATTCTAAGTGTTTGCAACCACAAAGAATTTAGATTAAGATGAAGAGAATAATGATATAAGCAGCATACGTGTCACGAATTCACAAACTCATAGCAATAGATAGTATCTCACAAGGTTTCCATAACCCCAACAGAGAATTTTAGCTACTCATGATTGCAACGGAAAACACATTAGCAATTATCATCATACCAAAATAATCTCACGATAAGTATAGGGGTAAGAATGGCGTGAATTCCTTGCTGAGTAACGTTTCTCTTGTTGTGGAAATTAAGAATTGAATAGATGAAGAGAATAAAGTAGAATTAATGGAAGGATTAAAAGTAGACGTGAATGATAGTCATGAATGGTTGTAGTGAATGATTTTTTACTAATGGAAGAAGAATGTCTAAAAATCTCTAGCAAAATAGGGTATTTATAACACCCATATCCTTTTCCTACTAAACTACTGCATTACTTAACCTATTCCTACTGGGTTACTGCATCATTATCCTAATCCTAATAAGTTACTGCTAGTCCCCAAAGTCTTTAGAATTGCTGTTTTTGCCCGGGACAGGTTTCCCATGTGTCACTTTTTGTCCTTGGCGTCCAAGCTTTCCCTTCCTTCTTTCGTGAAGCTTTCTTTGGCGTCAAGTTATCCATAAAATGCTGAAATCTGCATCATTTGTACCTGAAAACTTTCTAATCACGTTTGTTAGCTCACTTACAGGAAAAAGGACTAAAAGTGCATGAGTTATATATTTTGTCCTCAAAACTTAGCTAAAACTTGGGTAAATTAAAGAACTTTAGGCGTGTAAATACGCCTATCATCAACACCCCATACTTAAAGCTTTATTTGTCCTCGAACAACATATCATGTCCTTCTAAATATCCACTTAGGGTTTGACAGTATCAACACAAAATATTCATCAAGACAGGCACGACAATTATTAACAAAGAGTAGCTTTCTGATCACTTCTAGAAACAATTCAACCTCTAATATAGACTCGTGAGGATGGCTAATTCGTATTCAAAAGTTAAGGCACAAAGAATCATACAAACTACCCAAAACTCATCAACCATGTGTGTCTCACATAAGATATTACCCATACTCACTCACAAGTATTGCATTTTTTGAAACATGGGTATAAGATTTTCCTTGCTCTCACTCTCACAAAGAATTCATATGTTGCAACTAATGACCATAGGCTTTCCCTTAGTGTAATACTCCACTAAATATCAGAATGTTAAGCTTAGGATCAAATAGGTCTTTTACAGGTTGTAATGTAGGCTAAGGGACGGGTAGGACTATTTTGTCCAGAAATAGTGACTATGTTCCTAAGCGCTTTAATACATCACATTATGCCATTTATGCTTTCTTTCAAACAACCTTTTTTCTTTCTTTTAATCTACCACCCTTTTTCACCTCTTTTGTTTTTCAATTTTGAACATAACTAACTTTTTAGTTTTCATCATTTTTCTTTTTCATAACACACCTCTATGATAGCAATTCTTTTTTATAACGAATTCAAGCACCAATACATTCTAAGGCATCACACTCATCCAATTTCCTCTTATTTTGTCACATTACTTTACAATTTTAAAGCACTTAGGAATTTGGATCAAATTATGGTCTTGAAAAAAAAATGGATTAGGCTTACATATGAGGTTGTCAAAGAAAATAGGCTTAAGGCTCAAAGGGGGTTATCTAGGATGATGTCCATGGGTAGATAAACTAAAGGTAAACAATCATAGGTTGCCAAAGAAATGCCTAAATCATCTCCTAACTCATACTCTTTATTTCACTTTACATACATACCAGGCAAGTTCTAGCATCAGCCACAGACATAGAATATACTATCATCTCACACACACAAGGCACATGGTCGACTTTATTGGAAGCAGTATAGACTCTTGACCCAACAGATGAAGGAATTGAACCACACAATTATCACATAATGAGTCACTAGTAGAGCCTAAACGTCTCAATAGTAATGATTTTATCACAGACTCTTGTCGTAATACCATGCTGCCTATCAGAACAATTTTATGCAAAGTTTGTAACCAAAAAAAGTTCCTAAAAAAAATTTAAAACAAACAAACATAAATAAGAAAAACACACATAAATAAGCAAATGTAGATAAGGAAGTATAGCATGCAAATACCAGCACCCCACACTTAGACGGGACACACTGCCCTCAATGGAAAATAAATAAGAAGAACCTGGTTAGTCGGACTCCTCCTCTATGTCAGGGGTCATACCCCCTTCGTCGAAATCATCATTGGAGTCGGCATCATTAGAATTCTCCTCCACGTCGGAGTCTGGCATTCGACGATCATCATCGGTTGGCACATCATCATCAAGAGGTTCCTTAAAGTACACACCTACTCCACACATTTGCCTTGCATGCTCATTCATTGGGTAGTCATAGTCCAGCTGTTGGAGCTCTGCAGAAGTTGGAACATTATCTCCGCTCATCATGGTAAACCGAGTCATTCCATAAAGATGGCGAAAGAAACTCTCATCCCGAGCATGCCTTTCCGCAGTGGTAAGGTTGACGCTATGTGTAGATTCAACATCTTTAACCTTTGTGAGGTCAACCTTCTTCGGGTTGTGTGGAAACTTATGATCAGCCGGTTTCTCTTCGATGTCCTCCTTCCTCAATATTGCAGTCAACAGGTTGCCAAAACTGAAGTGGGACATCTTGTGTAGCCTAGCTTTCAGCATTGTAGATCGAATAATTTCCCCAATGTTGATAGGGACATTTGTCATCAATGCGTATACCAAGCACACTCTATATTGTGTTATCTTGGTGTACTGGGTCCCTGGAATTAGGCAAGAGTTGACTATGCGCAACCATATCCTTGCTTCCCTATTCAAAGGAGCATATGGGAAGGTGTTGTGCCGACCGGTGTCCTTGTGTCTACTCCATCGTGCCATAGATCTTGTTCCACAAAGTGTGTATCGAATGGCCCTATATGGAGGTCTATTGTACAGCTCCTTGAGTGGTGATGGATCAACTGAAGGCAAACCTAGAAAGGAGTTGAAGAAATCCGCATTTAGTTGTAAAACTTGGCCCCGAATCTTGACTTCATTCCCTGTGGTTTTCGGTGACCAGTTGGCATAAAATTCTCGTGTTAAATCGATATTGCACTCTCCCATATCTCGGAAGATGAAATCAAGATGTAACGCCATTATCTGGGCCAACATGCGTGGTTCTTTCTTTGCTAGGCTTTCTTTATGTATCAGGTCCACATGAACATATTTTCTCTCTTTATTGTTCCTATACCACTCCTTTGCTTCCTCCTTGAGGACCCATTTAATTCCGAACATGCGGCGTGGTACTTGCATCGAGGATGATTCTCCTTGCTCTTTTCTTGCCTTTTTGTGAAGTGGTTGCTTTATCTTTGCCTTGTCTTGCTTTGGGTGCCATTGTACCTGAGATTATAATGATAGTCAAGTTAGCATCATCTCGGTGGATACAATCAATAAATAGGCAGTAGTGGCACCACCCCACACTTAGTTTGTTGGCATCAACTAGTGAAGTGAAAGTTTGTCGATTACTCTGACTTCATCGATATACGTTTTAGGCGCTATATTCCAAAAATATAATCCGGGAAGTCATACTTCTTGAAATCGTTGCAATACTTTCATGTTTGATATATCAAGACTTACTACATAGTGATTGAATCAAGGTATAGCATCTAGAAATAATCACAACCTCATATGTTGGTAGTCAACCATAATTCTTATCTCGATGAACAAGTCATTCCAACATGTAAGATTTCTATTGACAATATTATGCAATGTTCTTGACCATGTTAATTCCGCAAAAGTATGACAGTGGATCAAAATCAAATTCAAGTTGGAAACATGTTAAGATCATTCTTACGTATTTTTTCACTCACTTAGTTGTATCACAACACATCAACCACATTCAAATCACCAATACTACTTCAAGATTTAGCGATTCATAATATGCGTAGTAGTGTAGTACTTACGGGATATAAATGAAGAAAAAAGAAGTACTTACTTGATTGATGGCTTTGGATGATGTTCTTGTGAAGTAAAAGAGAAAACGGAAAAACTTTTAGAGGATTTGGAGACTATAGGCGGCGCTTATGCTAGGTTTGCAATGTGTTTTTGGTCTAAGACTAAGTCTCTTATTTATAGGAGAGGCTTGGGTCGGGTTTCGACCCATTTAAAATCGGATTTGGAGACAAGAAGTGACCATAGGCGGCGCCTAAAGCTTTGACTATTCTTGGCATAGGCGGCGCCTTTTGCAAAGCATTGTTGAACATAGGCGGCGCCTATGCCATGGCATTGTTAGGCATAGGCGGCGCCTTTTGCATAGCATATGAGATTCAGAGACAAAAGGCATTGGCATAGGTGGCGCCGATGCTATGGCATACTTGGGCATGGGCGGCACCTATGCTATGGCACACTAGATTCCGAGAGCTTAGGCCATAGTATAGGCCTTTCCTTGTTCGTGGCCTAGATTTACATGGACTTTGACTTGTTCTTTGCCTATATTTTCATAGGCAATGCCTAATCCATAGCCTTTTGCTTCTTCATTCCTAACTTACCACCTTCAACATGCAATACTTCCAAATCAAAATTTGAAACCAATCTCCTCTTTGACACCTCTTGTACCTACACTTGCTCAAAGACAACAAAAATGATTAGAACGATGGGTTGCCTCCCACCAAGCGCCTTATTTTTGGTCTTGGCACGACTTTTTTTTTTTGGATTTTTATTTATCAAAAGAAAACACGAAATAGAATGAAAGAAAGAAAAACATGTAAAACGATGGGTTGCCTCCCATCTAGCGCTTGATTTATTGTCGCGGCACGACATAGTTACCTCGAGTACTTAGACTTCGTCGAGATAAGTGATGGCCATATAATTTATTGAGTCGAGAGGACCGATATAAGGTTTTACTCGTTGTCCATTCACCTTGAAGACAACACCATTATTCTCTTTCAACTCAACTACTCCAGACGAGTAGACTTGCTTAATTTTGTACGGACCAGACCACTTGGACTTCAACTTACCTGGGAATAGCTTCAATCTGGAATTGAAGAGGAGTACCATATCATCCTTTTGAAAGTTTCATTGAACAATCCGCTGATCATGATATTTTTTCATCCGCTCTTTGTATAGGTCTGATCTTTCATAAGCATGTAGACGGAATTCATCCATCTCGTTCAGCTGCTCCAATCTCAGATTCATTGCATCATCCCAATTCAAATTCAGTCGCTTCAACAACCATAATTCTTTATGGTCGAGCTCAATGGGTAAGTGACAAGCCTTCCCATAAACTAGTTGGTACGGGGACATGCCAATTGGCGTTTTGAATGCAGTCCTATAAGCCCATAGTGCATCATCCAGCTTCTGAGACCAATCTTTCCTATTAGCATTTACCGTCTATGCAAGGATTTGCTTGATCTCTCGATTGGAAACCTATACCTGCCCACTAGTTTGTGGGTGATAAGGTGTGGCTACCTTATGTTGCTTGACACCATATTTTTGCCAACACGGATTTGAATAGCTTGTTGCAAAAGTGAGATCCTCCATCGCTTATGATAGTACGTGGTACTCCAAAGCGAGAGAAGATATTCCTCTTTAAGAATGCTACAACACGTTTTCACTCATTGTCATCCAACGCTACTGCTTCAACGCATTTTGAAACATAATCTACAGCGACTAGGATGTATTTCATTCCAAACGAATTTATGAATGGACCCATGAAATCAATACCCCATACATCAAAGAGTTCTACTTCCAGAATTTTCGACATGGGCATCTCATGGTGTTTTGAAATCGCACCTTGTCTCTGACATTGGTCATATCTTCTCACAAATTCGTAGGCATCTCTAAATATCGATGGCCAATAATATCCACTTTGCAATACCTTTCTTGCTATCCGATTACCTACGTGTTGTCCTCCAACTTGGGAAGTGTGACATACATGGGATATGCATCGCCGGATAACACCATCCGTGCATCGTTGAAACAAATATGGCTCATCCCAAAAGTAGTGTTTTACATCATGCATAAATTTCCTCTTTTGATGGAAAGATAGATTTGCAGGTATGACATTACTCACCATAAAATTCGCAAAGTCGGCATACCATGGTAACTCTTCCATTATCGTGGCTAAGATCTCCTCATCAGGGAATGCATCATTAATCTCGATTTCAGGCTGTGCCATATGCTCGTTCTCAAGTCTAGATAGATAGTCAGCCACTTGGTTCTCGCAACCCCTTCTATCTTTTATCTCGAAATCAAATTCTTGCAGCAACAATACCCATCAGATTATCCTAGGCTTTGCGTCCTTCTTCGTCATTAGGTATCTCAGAGCTGCATGGTCTGTATGAACGATCACTTTGGTTCCCAACAAGTAAGCACGAAACTTCTCAAAAGCATACACAACCGCTAGGAGCTCTTGTTTTATGACAGTATAGTTCTTTTGGGCTTCGTTCAGGACCTTGCTCGCATAATAGATAGGATGGAATAACTTTTCCCTTCTCTAGCCAAGTACAGCGCCCAAAGCTACCCCACTAGCGTCACACATGACCTCAAACGGTACGGACCAATATGGAGCTACCATGATAGGAGCTGCAATTAGCTTCCCTTTGAGGCAATGACTTCAAATAATCTTAATTGAAGTCAAACTTTGCATCTTTCTCCAAAAGTTTGCATAATGGACTAGCCATTTTGGAGAAGTCTTTGATGAACCGCCGATAGAAACCTGCGTGCCCGAGGAAACTACGAACTCCCTTTACAGAAATTGGAGATGGTAGCTTCTCGATGACTTCAATTTTAGCTCGATCAACCTCAATTCCTTTTCAGAGATTTTGTGCCCAAGAACGATACCTTCCTTAACCATAAAGTGGCACTTCTCCCAATTCAGCACTAGGTTGAATTCTACACATCTTTGCAATGCCATACTCAGGTTTACCAAACACGATTCAAACGACTCGCCTACAACTGAAAAATCGTCCATGAATACCTCCAAAGTATCTTCAACCATATCAGAAAAGAAGGACATCATACAACGCTGAAAGGTGGCTGGTGCGTTAATATCCCAAATGGCATACGTTTAAAGGCAAACGTACCATATGGGCATGTGAACGTTGTATTCTCTTGGTCTTCGGGGGAAATACAAATTTGATTATAGCCAGAATAACCGTCTAAGAAAAAAAACCAGCCTTTTCCCGCTAATCGGTCGAGCATTTGATCCATGAATGGCATTGGAAAGTGATCTTTGAGCATCCATGAATTCAGCTTTTGGTAGTCTATGCATACTCTCCATCCGGTGACGGGTTTGAGTGGAATAAGCTCATTCTTCTCATTCGCGACTACCCTCAGGCCTCCTTTCTTGGGAACACATTGTACCGGGCTTACCCATGTACTGTCAGAGATTGGATACACCACCCCCGCATCTAACCACTTAATAATTTCTTGCTTCACCATTTCTTGCATAGGTGGATTTAGGCGCCTTTGATGTTCAATAGTGGGTGTGCAATTTTCTTCAAGCTGAATCTTGTGTGTACAAATCCCAGGGGGAATACCAATAATATCAGCGATGGTCCAACCAATGGCTCTTATATACTTTCGTAGAATAGCAATGAGAGCTTCAACTTGCTGCTCACCCAAATCTGCCGCCACAATGACTGGAAGTGTGTTTCCGTTTCCTAAGAATGCATACTTTAAATGGCTAGGCAGCTCTTTCAATTCTAACTTGGGTGGCTCTTCAATAGATGGTTTAGCTGGTGGTGTGGGTCGATTTTTGAGATCAAGGTCCAACTTTTTGGGTGCATGAGGATATGACCCAAATACTGTTAGAGCATCACTAGTCTCTTCATAATTTTCAGCATCCTTATGCTCAACATTCATGAGCACAACCGCCAATGGGTCATCAATAATTTGCTCCTCTTCAAGTAATTCTTTCTCATCATCAAAGTAAACATCAACCACCGAGAATACATTCAGCTCTTTGGGTTGCTTCATTGATTTACACACATCAAAGCTAACTACTTCGTCATTTATCCGGAATAAAAGCTCATTAGCTCTTAAATCAATAAACACACTTCTTGTTGCAAGGAAAGGGCACCCCAAGATTATGGGAACTTCTGAATCTGCCTCACAATCCAAAATAATGAAGTCTGCCGGAAAGATGAATGAAGAAACCTTTACCAATACATCACATAGAATACCAACAGGTCGTTTTACCGACCTATCCGCCATTACGAGCCTCATATTGGTTGGAGTAGGATCACCCAACCCCAACTTTTTGTAAATAGATAATGGCATCAAATTGATGCTGGCTCGTAAATCGCATAATTCCTTGGCAAAATTTAAAAAACAAACTGTGCATGGAATAGTGAAAGCACCGGGGTCGGCCTTCTTCTGAACTAGTGATTGGGTAGAAATTGCACTGCAATGATGCACAGTATCTTGCAACTCATAGCTTGCTGCCCGCTTCTTTGTCAAAAGATCTTTCATAAATTTCGCATACCCAGGCATTTGTTCTAGCGCCTCCACCAGCGGAACATTAATGGTCAGCTGCTTTAACATCATCATGAATTTGCTGAACCTTGTATCATCCGCAATCTTCTTCAATCTTTGGGGAAAGGGTGGTGGTGAAAGTGGGATTATCCCCGGAAACGGTGCCAATTTTCGATAACGCTCAATCTATAGCTCTCGTAAGAGTGTAAAATGATCGTTGTCAAATATATAACCTAACTAGGTTGGGTATCGATCCCACAGAGAATAGCGGTCAACAAGTAAGTAATGATTATTAGACTTTTGGTGCAAGTCTCGTAAAAGAGGGGGGATTGTAATGTGCAATTAATGGAAACAAAATAATAGAATGAAAACAGAAAATAGCAAAGTAAAAAGAAAGAATGTTTTAGTAAGACGTTAAACAATGAGAATTGAGAGTTGGGGTTATGTCCACCTTATGCGTTATACGTCTCTATTGTCTATGAGTTATACGGAATTAAGACATGCATGTGCTTATAGAGAATTGTATTCTATGGTAAATCCAAGCGTCTTTCGACCTAACAAGGATTATTTCACTTTAACTCTTTCGAGCTTAAAGCGTATCTATTGGTACAAATTCTCCAAGAGGTTAATCCAGTTATGACACTAACTTTTTAATAGGGGTTGGTTCCCTATTACCTTGACATTATCTGTTTTCCTCTTGCTTCCGTATTTTAGTCTTTTCAGACTGCAATATACTCGGTGTGACATCATGGACGTCGTGGTTGGGTTCTACTGCGTTTTCTTCATTTTCCTTATCATCGTTGTCCGCTACATTATCGACCACTTGCTTGCCTTTGGATGAAGTTTCCAGCACCTTACCACTACGAGTAGTAATAGCCATGCATGATCCATCATTCCTTGGATTTTGCACAGTGTCGCTAGGTAAAGTGCCAGCCTTTCTTTGATTGAGTGTTGCGGAAAGTTGGCTCAATTGCTGCTCCATTTGCTTTATTGAAGTGGAATGTGAGTCAACCAAATGCTTCATTGAGGACAAATCATTTATTACCTCCGTTACTCCCACGCTGGTTGCTTTCACTCCTTTCAACAGTTTAGCCATCATATTTTCCATATTTCCAAAACCAGATGTAGTGGCGTCACGTCTTCCTGGGGGAACATATAAACCAATCTTGTCATTCTTGTTCTTCCAACTACCTTGGTCCTTGTTTCTAGATTTATCATAATAGTTCCGACCTTGGTTTCCTTGGGTATTACCTCAAAAAACCCCCTGATTGTTTAAGTAGTTGGCCTCTTCTTCCGAATCAGATTCGTCTCTTCCTTTTGATGCAACAGCTTTGACTTTTTCGGTCTTCCCTAATAATAGATGTTTTGTAAGAAGATCCACTTGTGTTTTCAGGTGCGCCATATCTTGATCACGTTCTTCTTCTCTTCTCCTTTGGTCTTCAGTCATGCCAATAGATAAAGTGGGGCTTGCTACCTCAGAATCCCTGGTATGCCAAGCTCTACTTTGCTTCGTCATCCGATCTAGCATATTGCTTACCTGACCAAAGGTGAGATCCATAAATAATCCTCCAGCCACATTATCCACCACTGGTTTAGTTATTGAATTCAAGTATCTGTATAGTATCTCCATTAGGTGGACATTGGTCATATGATGGTTTGGGCACCGCAAAAGCTTCGTCTTGAACCTCTCCCATGTTTCATGAAGAGCTTCGGTTGGAAGCTGCCGAAAATTGCTGATTTCATCTCTCAATTGTGCTTTTTTGGATGGCGGAAAGAATCTTTCAAGGAAAGCGTCTTTCAATTGCCTCCAATTTGTAATAGAATCAGGAGTCAGCCCATTCAACCATAAAGTTGCCTCCCCAGACAGAGACAATGGAAATAAGCCTAATCGTATTGCATTCTGACCAAAACCAGGATTGTCAAATGACTTGCATGTAGAAATAAAGTTGATCAGGTGCATATTCGGATCTTCGCCTGCTAGTCCACCAAATAATCCCTTGAGTTGCAATAATTAAATCATGGTTCTTGTGATATTAAACTTGGCTCCGGGTGCCAATGGTGGAGGAATAATGGCTCCTGTGGCTCCGGCTCCATCAAGATCATCATCATCATCATCGAATGTTGGTTGCACGGGTCACCGTTCATGCCTAAACCTAGTTTGACGATCTCTTCTGTTAGCAGGTGTTGCGATCTCAGCAGCATGCCTAGGGTTTAGTAACTCGTCATCACCTAGGTCCTCGTCGTCAGAATTTATTGCTCGCCCAGGGTTATCAATATTCTGTTGAAGCACTTGAGCAGCGGCTAGAGCAGCTAGTCTCGCCTGTTCATGTTGAGCAGCCATCCTTTCAATTTCCTGTTGTGCCTCCATTCTGCCAATACGTTGTGGTTCAGGATTGATAGGTAACAACGGTTGACCAGAACTTCGAGTATGGGGAATGCACTGAAAAAAAACCTGTAGAAAACAAAAACAACAACTAAAAGTAAAGTACGAGAATCTTTGACCGAAGGGTCTAGTAATTATCACAAACCTAGTTGACAACCGTATTCCCCGACAACGGCGCTAATTTTTGATAACGCTCAATCTATAGATCTCGTAAGAGTGTAAAGCAATCGTTGTCAAATATATAACCCAACTGGGTTGGGTATCGATCCCACAGAGAATAGCCGGTCAACAAGTAAGTAATGATTATTAGACTTTTGGTGCAAGTCTCGTAAAAGAGGGGGGATTGTAACGTGCAATTTATGTAAACAAAATAGTAGAATTAAAACAAAAAATAGCAAAGTAAAAAGAAAGAATGTTTTAGTAAGACGTTAAACAATGAGAATTGAGAGTTGGGGTTATGTCCACCTTATGAGTTATACGTCTCTATTGTCTATGAGTTATTCGGAATTCAGACATGCATGTGCTTATAGAGAATTGTATTCTATGGTAAATCCAAGCGTCTTTCGACCTAACAAGGATTATTTCACTTTAACTCTTTCGATCTTAAAGCGTATCTTTTGGTACAAATTCTCCAAGAGGTTAATCCAGTTACGGCACTAACTTTTTAATAGGGGTTGGTGCCCTATTACCTTGACATTATCTCTTTTCCAGACATATAACTTTTCTTTCGAACAAGTTAATGCTATACTGGCGTATTCTAAGTGTTTGCAACCACAAAGAATTTAGATTAAGATGAAGAGAATAATGATATAAGCAGCATACGTGTCACGAATTCACAAACTCATAGCAATAGATAGTATCTCACAAGGCTTCCATAACCCCAACAGAGAAGTTTAGCTACTCATGATTGCAACGGAAAACACAATAGAAATTATCATCATACCAAAATAATCTCACGATAAGTATAGGGGTAAGAATGGCGTGAATTCCTTGCTGAGTAACGTTTCTCTTGTTGTGGAAATTAAGAATTGAATAGATGAAGAGAATAAAGTAGAATTAATGGAAGGATTAAAAGTAGACGTGAATGATAGTCATGAATGGTTGTAGTGAATGATTTTTTACTAATGGAAGAAGAATGTCTAAAAATCTCTAGCAAAATAGGGTATTTATAACACCCATATCCTATTCCTACTAAACTACTGCATTACTTAACCCATTGCTACTGGGTTACTGCATCATTATCCTAATCCTAATAAGTTACTGCTAGTCCCCAAAGTCTTTAGAATTGCTGTTTTTGCCCGGGACAGGTTTCCCATGCATCACTTTTGGTCCTTGGCGTCCAAGCTTTCCCTTCCTTCTTTCGTGAAGCTTTCTTTGGCGTCAAGTTATCCATAAAATGCTGAAATCTGCATCATTTGTACCTAAAAACTTGCTAGTCACGTTTGTTAGCTCACTTACAGGTAAAAGGACTAAAAGTGCATGAGTTATATATTTTGTCCTCAAAACTTAGCTAAAACTTGGGTAAATTAAAGCACTTTAGGCGTGTAAATACGCCTATCATCACTCAAAACTAACTATCTGCTTCTTTTTCAATAAGTCTTTCATGAACTTTGCGTAATCGGGCATTTGGATCAATGCTTACATATGAGGGATACTCACAAACAACTTATTCAATCTAGACATGAATATTTTATATTTCCCCTTTTTTTACTTCTTCTTCAACCTTTGAGGAAAAGGTAAGGGAGGTTGTGGAATGGTCTTTAAAATTTACTAGACCTCATTCCCCTTCCGTTTATCATTTTTAATCTTTTCTCAACACCCTTCTATTTATTTGACGTCTCAACATCAGTCACTAATTTCTCAATTTCAGATTTAGGAGCATCATCAAGAGAAATAGTATCATTCCTTACCTCATCAACAACCAGCATAGGAGGATCAATAGTAGCCTTACCACTTTTAGTGGTAACGAAAAAATAGTGATTTTCATTATTTGGATTTTGAATAGTATTTCTTGAAAGAGGGTTTGATTGACATTGATTAAATATAGCTGAAATCTGATTGAACCAGTCCTCTAGCTTCTTAATCACAGTGGCATGTTATTCAAACTTTTGCTTAGTCCCTAAATATATGCCATAATATCCTTAAAGCAACTGTCTTGATTCTCTAAACCGTTAACCAACTTAAAAATTAAAGCTTCATTCTATGAATTAGTATCATGGTTCTCTGGCAGAACATATGTATGACCCTTCTCCTTATAGTCATCTTTTTACCTCCAGTAAATATTTCCCTCTCTGCTTGATCCCTATACCTTTCCCCATAATAGTTCTGACCTTAATTCCCTTTCCTCAATTCCAAGTATCTTGATTAGACCTGTTCAATAACTTTATTATACTATTAAAGACCTATTAGTATAGATAGCATGGTTACTGAGATGATTAGATAAATTTTTGAGAAGGAAATATAATTTAGGAACTTTGGAAATTAGAAATTTGAACAAAGTTAATATTTTCGGTTAACAAGTTCAAATTAGATTTTTGACAGTTCCATGAAATCCAAAGGGTGATTTATGACTTCGTTTGATGTTTTGCAAGATTCTTAAGGCATTTAGGAGTAATTTGGATCATTTTTGAGTTTTCATTTAAGTTTGTAATTTTGAGTTGATCACATAAAATCAATATTTGGTCAGGACAGCCTCATATCTGTAATCTACTTATTTCAACAAGTATGATAAGTATGTTAGGGTAGATTTACATAAGTCATGACCCAAAACTAAGGGTCATAATGGCCCTTATTGCGGCAAGCCTTGACTAGTAAGCCTATCACCCAAACTGATATATATATAAAGGGAAATCAATACTAAAAACCCAAGGGAAAGCTTCTAGAAAAAAGCCGAACTACACCAACATGATAATAGCGAAAATGTAACCAAAATACTCAACCAAAGCCCAAACCCCTATGTCACAGTGTAAAAACCACTAATACAACTCAAGGTTAGAATATACATTGGATATCCAAAAATGAAATAACTCTATCTTTGAATACAATAAGACATAGTCTAAATAAGAAAAGGTAGTGGCCACTCTTGAAGCATAAATCAATCGCTACCTCGAATAGACTCCAAATGTCGGCTGAATCAGCTATCCATATGGCGCATTCGTATCTAAATCTGCACCGAAAGGGTGCAGTAGGGATGAGCTTGATCCACTTGTACTCAGTAGGTATCATAGGTTGACTAAGTAAAGTAGAAAATAAAACATATAAGCACAAACTATAGGCATGCCACATGCAATCAAAAAATGTTCAAAATGGTAGCCCATACCGTCTCCACTAACAGTTCGATTATATACACATGTAACAAATACAAGTACTAAAAGGAAGGACATATAAATACATACACCAAATATAAGTGAAAGAAGATAGAACAAATGGATAGATATCAAGTCAAGGATAGAAATACAATCATAGAATAAGCACAATACATGGAATACAATGAATATAATGATGATGATGTGATGCACGAGGTCTCCCACAACCTCCGTATACACCTACGAGTTGTGCTCCTGAGGTAGGACCTATTGGGGGTTTGACAACCCATATACAATTAATATCTAATACCAATAGCCATAACTCCTCTATATCACATATATTGGTAAAGGGTTTTCAAAGATGTCCCTTTTTGGTACGGTGGTACCAATGTTTTATGAGTGAATATGATATAAGGAGGTAAATCTCACAACCAAAAAAAATGAGAATATCCAATATAAAACCAACATACCAAGTGAGCCAAAAATCTACTCAAATCCACAAACCATCTATGATCAAATATAATCAAGAAACCATCAAGTGAAATGTATAAGTAAAATGTCATAGATACTATATGAATCCCAAAATTCATGATTTTTTTGTTAAAAAGGTACAACCAATATACTTTTTATCAATACAAGGCCAACAACATCATGTAAGACCTCACACAGTCATACAGAGCAAATAATGTCTCAAAACCACCAAATATCAACCATATAGGCGCCCACACAGTCACATAAATTATATTAACATGTTTTTCATGTTATAGCCCTATACCCATAACATGTTTTTACATTATTATTTACTAGCCAACCCAGTCTGAAGAAATTTAAGACATGACCTACATCAAATTACTAAAATCAGTCCCAAAAGCCTTTAATTCAAAGCTATCCCCTCACGAACGACCTGAAATCAACTAAAACATAAAAATATAGAATATACGCATAAAGAAAAAGCTAACAATACCCATATTGCCTATTTGTGGGGTCAAAACGGACCCCTAAAATGGGTTTTCAAAAAAAAGGGTAAAACTAATAGTTTTGTCCAACAACATATTTCCCAAGAATAAAGGAACTCATAAGAGAAAACCCAAGTAAAAATGAGTTGAAATTGGGTTTAAATTGAAGAATTCTCTTTTTAGGCCTTCCGATCTAAAATCCACAAATTTCATCTTAAATAATAAGTGTAAATAAGATTTGAATGATAAAATCGAATAGAAGTAGTTGAAACAAGATTTTTAAAGCTTAACTAAGCTTAGGAATGAAAGAAAATGCCTAAAAACTTAAACCCAATCTCCAAGTCTCAAAAATAGTGTAAGAATCATGAAAATATGGTATATAAATAACCTAGGCATCACTTACGTGATCATCGGGTAGCATAAGCAACTATCTTTAAAGCAACCAATTTTTTGCTTAAGATGGTACACTAGGTGAATGGTGCACCATCTTCTCCAAGTCTCTTTGGACCCTTCTATTCATCTAGAATTAGAGAATACAAATAGACTATGCTACCCTATAAAATTTGACACTCCGACTCAATGGTGATATTAGATTTTTAAAAGGGTATCATTTTCACAAAGTTGACCCTCAAAACCCAATTTTACAACTTTCTAAATCGAGGATCAAATAAGATATAAAAGCCGTAAAACCACACCAACTATGTTACTAACCTAAAATCGATGTTACAGATCTATTGGTGCATTCAGTTTTACCATCCGAGGCATAGATCAATAAAAGTTGACTAAAGTCAACTATATGGCTTTTCAAGCTACCAAAAACCACAAACTTGAAAAAATCAGATTGAAATGCATTAGGAATCATGCCAATCATCCCCATACCCCAGAAATACATTAATGCAACCATGAGGAGGGGTAAAATGGTCTAATTACACACAATTAAAATTTTACATAAATCACCAAAATTTAGGTTATTACATAATCCACCACTAAGAATCCAGTTCATTCTTGAACTAATGGCAATAGAAATAGTTAAATTAGTAAAAAAACTGGGTATATCTATTAAGGATCTAAGACTCTACCTCCTAAGTAGAATCATTTGCAGTCAAATGCCTCCTCATGAATAACTCTAGAACATAATCGCCTGACATTCTTGGCTAGAATAGAGACAAGCTCCTTAATAAAAGATAACCTCTTATGTAACTTAACTAAATCCCAATAAATGACATGAGACTCATCTGGAATGTAATGTTGAATCATGGACACATGAAAAACTGGATGAAAGGTTGATAAATTTAGGGGCAAAACCAACTCATTATCCACATCACCAATAGTCCGAAGTATCTCAAAATGTTTAATATACTTGGGGCTAAGTTTGTCCTTCTTCCCAAACCTAAATATGCCTTTTATCGGCGACACACGAAGGAAGACACGATCACCAACACTGAACCTCAAGGCACGAAGTCTATGATCCGTATTGAACTTTTGCCTACTCTGAGCCACTTGAAGTCTATCCTAAATTACATAAACTCTATCCAAAGACTCATGACGTAAGTCCGTACCTCGAGGTCTGATGTAAAACAATTAAACCAACCAACTGGAAAGTAATAACGCCAGCAATAGAAATCCTCGAAAGGAGATATCTCAATACTGGAATGATAGTTATTATATATATGCAAACTCTACCAAGGCAAAATGCTGCTCCTACTGGCCTCCAAAGTCTATCACACAAGAATAGAGCATATCCTCCAAAACCTGAATAGTTCGTTCTGATGGACCATCCATCGGGGATAAAATGTTATGCTAAGATCAACCCAAGTACCTAACTCCTCCTAAAAAGTCTTCTAAAAGTGAGATGTGGAAACTTAACCTCGATCCGAGATAATAGAATTTGGCTCACCATGAAGATGAACCATCTCACGAATATAGAAATGGGCCAACCTTTGAGCACCAAATAAAACCTATACCAGAATAAAATAGGGAGATTTACTTAATGAATCCATAATGACCCAAAACTATCAGGAATACGAGGCAATCTTGTCATAAATTCTGTAGTGATTCATTCTTATTTCCACTCAAGAATGGGTAAGCTCTAAAGTAAACCACTAGGTATTAAATATTTGTCCTGCACTTGTTGGCAACATAGGCAACAAGTTACAAAATATAAAACCTCCTCCCTCATACCATCCCACTAGTAATGTTGTCTCAAATCATGATACATCTTAGTCACCCTTGGATGGATAGAATATATGGAATAATAAGCCACCTTAAAAATTGACCTAATCCAGTCACCCACTCTCGGCACACAAACCCAGCCACCAATCCCCAAAATATTGTCTAGATCAAATGAGGCTTCCTTAGACAACCTACTCAGCACCTTATCCTAAATCACTCTTAACCCAGCATCATTAAACTGATGATCCCTAATATTCTCAATCAAGGAAGATCTAGCCTCCGTAAATACTAAAATGCACCTAGATGTTGAAACATAAAGTCTAACCATTTGATTAGCTAAAGACAGAACTTTAAAGTCCAAAGTCTTCTTCTAGATCAAATGATGTGCCAAGATACACATGCTTGTTGACTTTTGACTTAACGCATTAGCATCCACATTGGCCATCATAATAGAGAATAGTAAAGTTGAAATCTTTAAGTAATTCAAGCCTATGGTACAACATCATATTATGATCTAGATGGGTGAAGAAATAATAAAAGCTATGATGATATAAGAAAATCTCATAATGGACTCCATACAAGTAGTGTCTCCACAAATTTAAAGCAAAAATAACTTCACACAACTCCAAATCATAGGAAAGGTAATTCTTCTCAAGGAGCTTTAGCTGACGAGAAATATAACTAATCATCTTACCTTTCTACATTAATACAAAACCTAACCCAACACCAGAAGCATTATATAACACTGTAAACTCATACCCTCCTTGTGCAAAGTCAAGATAGGAGCTAAAGTCAACAAATCCTTAAGTATTTGAAAGCTTGCCTATCAAGTATGAACCACTAAAAAAAATATTCTTCTGAGTCAACTTGGTTAATAGGGTTGTGGTAAAACCCTCAATAAAGCAATGATAGTAACCTACTAAACTAATAAAACTCTAAATTTTAGTGGGAGAAGTAGGTCTAGCCCAATCACAAACTATTATAATCTTTGTCATATCGAGCATAATATTAATCTTAGTTGTAACATAACCCAAGAAAGAGATAGACTCCAACCAAAACTCACACTTAGAGAACTCAGCATACAAATTCTTATCTCTCGACCTCTAGAGCACAATCTACAAATGCTCTTCATAATTGTCTTTACTCTTATAATAAACTAAAATATCATCTATAAATACAATAACAAAAGAGTCAAGATACAATTGAAATACCTGGTTCATCAACTGCATGACCGTAGGTAGGGAATTGGTCAACTTAAAAAATATGACTGAGAACTCATAATGATCGTACCAAGTTTAGAAAGTTGTCTCCAAAATATCCAAATCTCTAATCGTTAATTGGTGATAACCAAATCTCAAATCAATCTTTAAAAACATTAAATAACCTTGAATTTGTTCAAATAAATCATCAATACAAGGAAGAGGATACTTAATCATAATTGTCACCTTGTTCAACTATCGATAATCAATACACATATGCATCAACCTATGTCTTTTTTCATAAATAAGAAAAGAGCATCTCAAGGTGATATACTAGGTTGGATATATCCCGTATCCAATAACTCCTGCAATAGATCCTTTAAGGTTCGTCCTATAAGGAGGAATATAAATAGGCTTGGTGCCTGACTAAACATCAATACAAAAGTCAGTATCACAATCTGAAGTCATACTAAGCAAATCCATGGGAAAGACATCATCAAACCTATGAATTATACAAACAAAATTCTAAAAAAGAGGGAAAGAAGCACTAGTATCAAGAATATAAGCCAAATAAGATAAACATCCCTTTTCAACCAATTGATGAGTCTGAAGAAAAGATATAAGCCTCTTGGGACATGAATGAAGCATACTTTTTTAAGGTACCCTTGGCAGACCCAACAAAGATAAAGTAACAGGCTTAGGTTTGTAGGATCGAAGTAGGACCCATATCTCTAACATACTCATCTTGAGAATTATGGGAGAGCCTATAGTGATATCTCTAGATGGGGAAAATCCTTATACCCGTCCTTCATGTTAGGACCGAGATGACTCACAGCTCACCCTCTAGACTTGGCTCACTCCTAGGATAATCCATATTAATCTCTAGCCTTACTTGATCGAGTCCTCACTATCCACATAGATAGAAGATAAATATAACTTAGGACACAAGGTATGAAAGATCCATATGATATAGATTAAAGTAAGAAAAGTCTTTTAAAGATATTTTTTAGACTCTCTAATATAGATATAGACGTCTACATATCGATCTACATGATTCTATCAGACACCCTATTCTTGCACTTTAGAGACCAATGAAAACCTGGGTGCTCTAATACAAATTTATCATGACCAAAAAACAAGGGTCATGATGGCACTTGTCACGACAAGATTTAATAAGTATGCCTATCACCTAAACTAATATAAAATGAGAGATCAATCATGGAATTATAATGTATTGGGTTATCACTTAAAATGTATACTAATCCTATACCGAAATGCACATAAGGACATTGAAGTGGTGTGTTTCCATACATAGGGAGTCTATATTTCATGTTTTGTTTCTCTTATGTCTTAGACTTTTTTTTTATATTTTCGGGGCCATGACCTAACAATTTATCGATATTTAATTTTGGATTAGTTTTTAGAATGCTTTGTTTGGACTATTATGGTTATTGAGCGGTGCCGGACAATCATTTGGCCGGTCATTAGTGGTTGGTTATGGACATATATTAAAACTTTCTTAAGATATTGTATACTATCTTGTTATATATTCGGAATTCATCATACTTTAAGGTGTGTTGTGTTTGGGTCTGTTAGGTGCATGGGGTGATCTCTGGTCCACATGGGACTTGAGATACCCAACCCATCCAAGCCCTGGTTTAGATCATGTTAGATTGTATCAGATCTTAGGTTTGGTGTCAATGGGTGTCTAACAAAGTTGTGTTGAGTAGAGTCTATCTTATAAGTGTTTAGTATGCCACACTTATAAGGGAGAGGCTACTAGGAATTTAGGAATATTTTCCTTTCTTATTGTTCTATTTAAAGCTATAAAGTCTAAGGTCTTGAGTCACTTTGGTTCTCGTGTGTTAGCTTTTCAGAACATACCTCCCAGATGATCTAAAGCTTATAAAAAATACTTTGTCCCACTGGAGGACAATGCTGATGGAACACGCCCTACTTTTGGGGGTATAGAGCTGGTCTAGAGGTCCTTTTCTGATTTCCTTTTTGGAGTTCCATCAATCCTCTATAGTTTTTCTCAAGCTTTTTAGGTTGATGTGTTGAATGCAAAATTTCATCAGTCTCTTCTTATGTTGGTTCATTTAGTAGCTTCTTAATTTGAGCATGTAGCTTCTGTTACTTCATCTTTTGAGGCCACAATGGATGGAAGTTTTGTAAGGTTGAGCCCTCTTGTTTTCACTGGTTCTAAAATTATGGAAGATTCTCAAAACTACATTGGTGAGATAGAAAAGATCTTTTATGTGATTCGTGATTCTAATGTGGAAGGTGTAGAATTTATTGCCATCAACTAAAGGATGTAGCATACCAATGGTATGAGGAACAAAAGTAGTCTAGGGGAGACTATGCAAAATCTACACTGTGGGATGATTTCTCTAATACATTTCTGGACCGTTTCTTTCCTCAGAAATTGAGGGAGGAAAAAGTGAAAGATTTTGTTAATCTAAAGTAAGGTAGGATGATGATCAAAGAGTATGCCTGGAAATTCCATTACTTGTCCTGGTATGATCCTGAGTTATTATCTAGCATGAGGTCTAGAATGAGGAAATTTGCTTTTGGGTTATCCTGTGATTTAATTTTAGAGAGTATGGCTTCCTTGTTTAACAAGGATATTGAAATCTCTAGATTGGTTATTTATATGCAATAGGTTAAAGGAGAGAAGAAGAAGCAGGCAAAGATAAAGTGGCAGAGGTCAACACAGTGTGGTAGAGATGGTGAAAAGTGGCTTAAGAAGAAGTAGGGGATTTCTAGTTGCTACATTATAGCTAGTGCTTCTTATTTGAAGCTGTCAAGTGATCATTGATCTCAGAATGATAGTAGTTCAAGGCACAGAGTGCCCAATCTCAGGCTAGTAGGGATCAATCCACTGTCATATCCTTTTTGTGGATTCTACAAGAAGGCGCATCGTGGGTGTTGTGAATTAGGAAGAAAAAAGTGTTTTAAATATGGTCAGATTGGTAATTTGTAGAGGCATTGTCCTTCTAAGATTGCTTCATAGGAAAATAAGATTTATGTTACTACTTTATCAGCTCCTGCACCAAACGGTGGTACTTCTACTTCTGGTACTAGCATCGACTGGAATTACTGGTATGCTTCTGCTACCTGCCATGACTCCAAGGCATCTCCCAATGTCATAGTTAGAATGTTATGACTCTTATCACATGATGTTTATTTCTTACTTGTCCAGGGTCTACTCTTTTTTATATGACTCCATTTATGATTGTACATTTTGGTTTTAGTCCTGACTGTATCTGTGATCCCTTTGCTATTTCTACCTTGATGGGGACTCTGTGGTTTCTAAAAGATTCTATAGTGGTTATGTGGTATCTGTTAGTGGTAGAGAAACTCCAGTAGATCTGATAGAGTTAGACATGGTTGATTTTGCTATCATGTTAGGGATGGGCTGGTTGCACTCGTGCTATGCCTCCTTAGATTGCCAAATCCATTAGGTCATGTTTAAATTCCCTAATGAGCCAGTCATTGAATATGAAGAGGGTTCTATAGTTCCTAAGGAGAGATTAATATCATATCTTAGAGTCCGTAAGCTAATTTCCAAGGGATGCCTTTATAATTTAGTCTGGGTTAATGATTCAAACTCGGAGGGTTCTTCCTTACAATTTATTCCCATGGTTAATGAATTACCTAGGATTTTCCTGATGATATTCCTGGTATCCCTCCTGATAAGTAGATTGATTTTGGGATTGACCTTGTTTTGGAAACTCGTCCTATCTCTATCCCTCTTATAGATTGGCTCTGGCTGAGTTGAAGAAGCTTAAGGAACAACTGAAAGACCTTATTGAAAAGGTCTTTACCCATCCTACTGTGTCGCTGTGGGGTGCTCATTTTTTGGTCGTGTGTAAGGAGGTTTGTTTCCTTTAAATATGCATTAACTAGCGCTAGTTAAATAAGTTTATGGTTAAGAGAAAGCATCCTCTTTATTAGATTAATGATTTATTAGACCACCTTTAGGGTGATAGATATTTCTCTAAGATTGATCTTAGATATGGTTATTATTAGCTAAATATTAGGGAGGTGGATATCCCTAATACTGCTTTAAAGACCCAGTATGACCACTATGAGTTCTTAGTCATGTCTTTTGGTTTCACTAATACCCCAATGACATTTATGGATATGATGAATAGGGTTTTATGCCAATTTCTGGATTTGTTTATCATCGTGTTGATAAATGATATTTTGGTGTACTCTAAAAGTGAGGCAGCTCAAGCTGACCATTTTTACAACATATTGTAAACCTTGAAAGATCAACATTTGTATGCTAAGTTTTCAAAGCAGAATTTCTGGTTGTAAACTTCTAATTATATGGGTCATTTCATTTCTAGTGAAGGGATTATGGTGGATCCACAAAAAGTTATAGTGGTTAAGAAGTGGCCTAGACTCCAACCAATACTCAGAGCTTCTTCGGTTTAGCCAGTTACTATAGGAGATATGTGGAGAGTTTCTCGACTATTGCTGCCCCATTAACTAAGTTATCCCAGAAAAAGTGAAGTTTTTATGGTCTGATGTTTGTGAGAGCAGTTTTGAAAAGCTGAAAGATGAGTTGACTTCAACTCTAGTTTTAACCCTGCCTTAAGGTAATGATGGGTTCGTGGTTCATTGTTATGCATCTTGTGTGGGTTTTAGTTATGTTTTGATGTAGCATGGGAGGGTGGTGGCCTATGCTTCTAGGTAGTTAAAATTTTATGAGAGGAATTATCCGACTCATGACTTAGCATTATTAGTTGTGGTGTTCCCATTGATGATTTGATATCACTATTTGTATGGGGTCTATATAGATATATTTTCTATTCGTGAGATCCTACAATATGTGTTCACCCAGAAGAAGCTGAATCTTAGGAAAAAAAGATTGCTTGAGTTGTTGAAAGACTAGGAAATGAGTCTCTATTACCACATAGGAAAAGCTAATATGGTTATTGATGCTCTTAGTAGGTTATCCATAGGGACTCTAGCTTATGTGGATGAGGATTAGCGGGAATTGGTGAAGGATATTCACTATTTGGATAAACTTTAAGTTTATTTCTAGTAATTTGAAGATTGGGGTATGTTTGTGCAATAAATGGCGTAGTCATATTTTGGTACTAAAATAAAGGATAAGTGGGTATTTGATCCTGTCATAATGAAAATTAAGAGAGATGTGGGATAGCAAAAGGTTATAGCTTTTGAAATTACTGGCGATGGTATCTTTAGATACCATAGCAGATAATGTAATTCTGATTTAGTTAGGTTGTGAGAGAGAATCTTAGGTGAGGCACATAAATCACAATCTGCCATTCATCCTGGTTCGATGAAGATGTATCATGATCTTATCGAGATTTATTAGTAGAACAATATGAAGAGATATATGGCCAGCTTTGTGGCTAAATGTATGGTGTGTTAATAAGTGAATGTTGAGCACTTGCGGCTCGTAGGGTTGTATTAAGAAATTAAGTTGTTGTAATACCCTGGGAAATTTTTTGTTGAAATTTTATGGGTAAACGTGTTAGGTTCTATCTTCTAAAATAAATTATTAATTTTTCATGCGGAATGTCGTAGATTATGACCCACCGTTGCATAGAGTATTTAATAAGATTTCCAATGACATGTGGATCATCCAAAACGGACACCCGAGCGACGGGTTATGAACATTCTGATCGAATCGTGAATAGTAGTGAACAGTAAAACGTATAAGAAAAAGTACTGAGGCTTGGTGTATTTTTGCTCCAACTTTAAATGATCATAACTACTTGTACATAATGATCTGGCTGATCTACTATATATCAACGAAAAGCTCTGTGAGTCCTCTTTCCGATGAAATTGGTTTCATCCAATTTGTATATCGGAGAAAAAAGTTATGGTCGATCAACTTCAGCCTATCAAAAGTGAATTTTTGGGTCAACTTCAAACGATCATAAATCCTCGTACACAATGATCTGGGTGAGATACTATATATCAACGGAAATATATGAGTCCTCTTTCCAATGAAATTGGTTTCATCCAATTTGGATATCGAAGTAAAACGTTACGGTTGATCTACTTCAGACCATCAAAACAGTTCACCAAAGGACAGATTTGTGAATTAGTCGATTTATAAGGGCATTTTGGTCATTATGCCTTCACTTTATGGATGAAAATTGTCCATTTATACCTATATTGAGCCATAAAATTCATGTTCTTCCATCAAAAACATTAAGAGCACTAAATCCTAGGTCAATTTTGAGCTCTAAATATCTTCCAATTTCATCGTAGAAATTCAAATTTGATCTGATAATTGAGCTCATCATCTCGAGACCTTCGAGGAGCATCCCTTATTTGTGTGAACAGGATTCCATAATCAAGAGGTCAATTTCAAGGTATGTGGGGTTTTTTTATCAAGAACTCTCTTTCGTTCTTGTGCCCAAAAGTAATTTTCTTTACAAAGGCATGATTTTTATTTTATTTCTACGAATTTGAAGCATGAACCCATATCTTCTGATGATTATTATGAAATCTTGATGTTTATGATTTTGAAAGATGAATTTACATGTGTGGAGATATAAAGCATGAATCTTGAACGATATTTATCATGATTTTGATATTTGGTTCGTGAATCCCCATTGGAAATTGTGCTTTTTTTTGAGAAAGTGTGTGTTATAAGCACGTTGATGTTGAATATTTGAGATATTTTGAATGATTTGACCTTTTAGTCTTAATGGAGTTGTTTTGAACTCGTGTGTGAAAGAAATCCATAACGTGGTTGATTTTGATAGATGGGAAGCATGATGGCTCCCGATGTATATTTATATATTACTGAAATTGTTTTGTTATGGATTGTCTTTGAAATGATCTGAGCTAAGTTCGGGAGAAATCTTTTTCATCGAGTGGTAGGTATAAAGTGACCTTACTTTCCTAGAACTACGTGCCCTCATAGGAGTGAGCCTGAGGCTGATTTCTATAGTGATAACTAGTTTGTGTGGATTTGATATCGATAGTACTACTCCGATGGCAAGGATAGGATGGCTCTCCTAAACGTGGGTTGTACGTTGGATTCCATATAGCTCACATGATTTATGTCGGTTATAGGATCTATCAGTGTGTGTGTGTTTCGTTATGTCTATGGTTAATGGTGAAGTGATTTGAAAGTAGAATAGTGAAAGTTATTCTTTCGAAAGCTTTAAATGATATTTGCATTATGAGAATTGAAATTCTTGATGAACTGAAAGTGATTGACAAATTATATAATGACTCACACGTATTATTATACTTATTTCATCCTCTCATGATTAGGATGATTTTCTTTGGGCTATGTCAGTCTTTCATACATCCTGCATATTTCTTATAAATATTTATGATGATGATGTTTATAAAACTGCATACACCCCCATATACTCGGTTCCTTTCCATGGTACTGACCCATATTTTCGGATGTGGACTGAATTTTCTTAGAATATAGGTTCAGGTGCTCAGTTCCAGGTTCGACAGTGATTTTTTGGGCATGTTGTTCTACATTCTCTATCGTGATGAGTCCTCATATTCCTAGGACGTGATGTCTGATGTTGGTTTCACGGAATTGTTTACATTTGATAACTGAGTATGAGTAAGTTAGGACATGTCTCAATGGCTCGCTGGTTTTATTAATTTTCTTAGAGGCTTGTCAGACTAGTATAGATGTTGGGAGTTGACTAATAAGTCGTATTTTTTTATTTTTTTTGAAATTCTTTTATTCTTGGATGATGATTACTCTATTGATAGTTGAGGGTTATTTATAGAAACCTTATTGATTTTTGTTGAATTGAATGATAATGGCTCAAAGGGTTAGCTTAGGGCTACTCGTAGCCTCAAGCACTGTGTGACGCTTCGGGACCCATTTTTGGGGCGTTATAGTTGCCTATGTGGAAGTAGGAAGTGATTAATATGGATTTTGTTACTAGTCTTCCAGGGTTGCAAAATCAGTTTTATTTGATTTAGGTCATCAGGAATAGGATAACTGAGTCTGCTCATTTTTTTCCTATGTGGACTAATTATTCGGCAAAAGATTATGCAAAGTTGTTCCTCCAGGAGATTATGAAGATACATAGGGTGCTTGTTTCTATCATATAAGATCGTGGCACTCAGTTCTCATCGCATTTTTGGCATTCGCTTCATAGAGGTTTGGGAACTAAGGTGAGCCTTAGTATAGCTTTCTACCCACAGTCAGATGGGCAAGTTCAAAGGACTATTCAGAAACTGAAAAACATGCCTAGACCTTGAGTGATTGACTATGGTTGTAGTTGGGTTGACCGTTTTCCTCTTATATAGTTTGCTTCTAAAAAAGCTACCACTCTAGTATTGGTATGGCTTCTTTTGTTGCCTTTTATTGTAGGAGGTGTAGGTCTCCTAACGGGTTGTTTGAAGTTTGTGAGGCTAAGATGTTTGGACTGGATTTGGTTTATCAAGTGATAGAGAAGGTAAAGGACATTTGGTATAAGATTAACACCACCCAAAGTCGCCAAAAGCCCTATGCAGATATGAGAGATAGGGAATTAGAGTTTGAGGTTAGCGATTGGGTGTTCTTGAAGGGAGTAATGCAATTTTGGAAGAAGGAGAAGCTCAGATCCCAGTATGTCAGCCCGTATTTGGTATTGAAGAGGGTTGGAAATATTGCGTATGAATTGGAGTTGCACTCTAGTTTGAGCTTCATCCATCCTGTGTTTCATATTTTAATATTAAGAAAGTGCGTAGGTGATCCTTCGATGGTTGTTCCTTTGTGGGAGGTAGGTATTTTGGATTCCTTATTTTATGAGGAATTTTGGTTTAAATTTTTAACCGTCAAGTTTGTCAATTGCAAATGAAGGATGTACCTTCGGTAAAGGTTCTATGAGGAACCACAAGGCTTAAGAGACTAATTGGGAAGTCAAAGAGGAAATGAAGTCCAAGTATCTATTCTTGTTTACTGCTCAGGATAATCGTGCATAAGGTATATGTATTCCTGGTATCTTTGCTTTTTTTACTTTATTAAATGAAAGAATGATTTCCTTAACATTTTTGTTTTCTGTCTTTGTTAAAGGTAAGAGAAGAGGTGTGTGGAGTTCATTCACGCTAATAAATGCCTTGTCCCTTCATTCGAGGATGAATGATCCAAGTGCGGGAGAATTGAAATAACCCAAATTTTTGGCACTTGAAAATTCCTTGAGATTTGAGCTCACTCCCCTTGTTACGACTCACCCTATGTGTCGTAGGGTGTCCTGATGAGTCACTGGGACAACTCATAACCAAATCATTAATGTTTATGGCATGATTATTCTTAGAGTACGAGTGGCTCACAATGACCCTAAGGATTTGTTACAAGTCGAGGAGTGTAAATCATAGGGTGTCAAATGTATACACCAATTGGGTTCTATGTTGACTACAATTGAACCCTACATGTCGTAAGGTCTCATTACGGGTTGGTTGGTGAATTGTAAGGTCAACAGTGGATGGTTAGAGATTTCCCTGGTTATGACTCGTGGTGACAAGTCATAAGGAGTGGTTATGAGTCAATGGTTGAGTAGACGACCCTTTTGCAACTTTTAAGTTAAGGGCATTCTAGACATTTCCCCTCTTACCCAACTTGAAACCCACATCTTATAACCTAATTAGGCTTCATTAACACTCATAAACACATCAAAGTAACTTCTCAAATAATCACAAATGCTCAAGGTCAAGAACATATAGGGTTTTCAACAGGTTGATCAATTAGAGCTTTCAAGGGTGATTTTTCTCTGTACATCTTACTAATTCAGGCATATGACTCGTCTCTCATTGTTAATTTTTTTAAAAAAATATATGTATTAAAGTGTTGTTCATATGGAATTGTTTTTATTTTGAAAACAAGGGTTATGGGTTTTGAATGCTTAGTGTTCAACAATGTTTTTCCATGATTTAATTATGATTGTTCATGCATCAAATATGGTTGTGAACTTATGGGTGCATGGGTATGGTTGATGAATTAGAGAATTATGATTTTCCCAAATTTGTGACTTTTGAAATATTTATGACCCTAAACTATAGCGTGAAATTGGTTTTGAGTTATAAGACAGGTGGGAATTTGTAAATTGAACTAGTCTTGAACTATTGCATGATATAATGAGGTATTTCAAACACAATGGTATGATTTAATGAAAAAGGGGAGTCAGCTTCCCCCACCTTGTATTAATGAAAAAAAGGAATTGATCTCCCTAAGTTAATGAAAATTATTTTGGCATAATGTGTTACCTCGCAAGGATAGTTGGTATGACGATATCCATAATGTATGCCTTAATGTGAAAATATGATTCATGAATGGGATTGTAAGATAAATGCTTTAATTGGGCTCTAATAAGTGTTGTGTAGCTAAGTCGTGAAAGTGGAGGTCCGGGTGACCGACATGGGAAACTGCGTTTGCCAATGCGGGAGTCAAAGTGATCAGGGAGGTTTGAGTCCCACTTATTATTATTATTATTATTTCATGATTAGGGAGGTTCTAGTCCCCCGTAAATAATTATATGATCGGGTGCTTAAGTCACCTTAGTATATTTTGGGACGTTTGAATCCCCCATATACATATATATGATATTATTCTCTTGTTAGTTCGACTACACGTATTGGGACCCAACCAACGGGTGAGAGCTGGGGCCTATATAGCCCGTGGGTACTATTATATGACGGTTGAGCTACACAATCAGGGTTAAGCTTTTATAGTGCATGCTAAACCTTATTCCCTATGCCGACATGATATGTATATATGTATTTACATATGGTTATTGGGCATTGCTTAACTTAATTTGAATTGACAATACTATTTTATCTTAATCCCTGAGTTACATGATAGCACTCACCCCACTAACCATCTTCGGAAGTTGTACCCCTACACGATCCAGGAATCAGACACACTTCTACTCCTCCTAGTTAGTATTTAGGATTCGAGATTATTTCATGAGTTGACATTAAAGTGGTGAGCTTCCATAGATTGGGATTTTATATTTCGTGTTTTGTTCCTCTTATGTCTTATAATTATTTTTGGCTAAGGTCGGGGGCATGTCGTGATACTTTATTGATATTCAATTTTGGATCATTGTTTAGATGACTTTTTTGGACTACCATGGTTATTGGTGGGGGACGGAGTATGAGTGTGAGTAGGAGCAACTAGAGGGTTACATTGTCCTAGAGCCAGTCGAAATTAGTGTTACTCTTGGAATTATTATTTTTCTAGTTAGTAATTACTGTTGTTCTTCATCTATGTTCTTAGTTTTATTCCTTAAGTTGGGTAGCCGTTTAATAGCGGTATAGATGTTGGCAAACCTGGAATTTTTTGTTGTATTAGCTCTGAGTGTGTAAAAAAAATAGTCGGGCCCATAGGGTGTTCTCGTCGCCAAGCTTATAGGAATAAAAAAAAAGAAGTTTAGGAGAAGAAAATTAGTAATTACTGCACTCAAAAATAATTTTTGTAGAAGTAACATCTAAAGTAGATTTTGGTCCTATGATAGTGTTTTCTCTCTCGTCTGCAAAAGTTCTCATGAATACTTAAACCAACCGAAACGTAATATATGGTGTTAATATTTTTTCTATCTCTAGTAAAATTGCTAAAATACAAAGTGATTTACAAAATTGGAATATTCCAAAAGAAAGTTTTAATAGAGTCTATAAAACTGGAAACTTTGATTTTGTTAAAAATTATAATATTAAAACTTCAAAATCCTCTGTTACAATTAATAGAAATATTGAGACTATTAAATTATTACCAGTTGAAGATATTAATAGATATAGAAAAAATTGCAACTTCCTTCACATAGATCTTGTTCAAGTAGCAATTAAACCATTATATAGATTAGTCGTAGATGTTCCTATATGTCTAGTTTTAAGAGATGGTAGGTTATTAAATATTGATGATTCGTTATTATCAGTATTACAAAGTAACCTCACTAATTGCCCGGTATATTTTAATTGTCATCCTAATTTTTCTATAGATATTAATGATCAAAATGTTATGGATACATTAACGTTAAATGTTACAACTAAAAACACGAATAGTAAGGTAAATATACAAGAAATACCAATAATATATAGAGTATATTACAGATTAATGAAAACAACCTTAGACCCTAAGACTAAAATAATTAATAATAATGGAGCTACCATACTTATGGAAGCTAACCTTAATCATTATAATACCTTTGTCCCAAAAAATGAGAAAATGGGATGATGTAGTAATAAAAGATAATTGGCATTTCGAATCCATAACGGAGCCAGAAATTAAAGAAGAAAATTCAAACATTGAACAAGTTATATAATATCCAGATAGATCTACAGATTTAAAAATTCTAAGATCACAATCTTTTAATCAAGCATCTTCCAGTAGAAGAATGTCTTTTTCAAGACCTTCAGTCTCCAAGTCTATAGAAGAAAGGGAAGTAACATTAGAAGATATTAAAAGAAAACTAAAAGGATTGACTTCTCAAAAGCAATTCCAAAAGTAGAATATGAATCTACAAATTTAAAGGCTAAAGAATCAATAAGTCCCACTGCTAGTGAAATTCTAGGAGTAAGAAATTCCCTATGCATGATTAGGTCAAATGGAATATTTGAACCCGACTTTGAATATTTAGATAAATTATGGAATAGTCCAGAAAATCCTATTAAAAAGGAATGGCATAAACAAAAATATTCATTAAAAGAAATATATTATTTTAGAGAAAAAATATCTAATTTTTAAATTACCAGAATTCTCTAAAGATAAATTTCCTAAATTTGAAGTAACCGATGATATTTTAGGAAAAAATCTGAATTAAAAGTCACAAATGACAAGGTTATAAGAACTTTATCAAAAAAAGATGATAATAAAATTAACAAATTAAGCTCTAAATATTCATTAAAAAGGAATTATTATGTAAAGCCCACATTTTTAGAGATGCAGTACGAAGAAAATGAATTTTTATCTCATACTTCACATTCTGTAAAGAAGTCCTGAAATAAAATATTGATTGATTAGAAGAACATCAGATATATAATAAACTACATGAAATGGGAATGACCATTGTGACATATAAAATTGCCAAAATATTTGATAAACAAGCAATGTTTATGATTATATCAGGTTTTACATGTTCTATAAAATATTGGTGGGATAATTACCTCATAGATAATAATAGATAAAGCATTTTAAATGCTACAACTATTACTCCAGCTATTAAGACTGGGTCAATAGGGCAAACTATTGAAAATCAAGTCTTAGAAGATGTCACCGCCACCTTGATTTATAGTATAGCTAAACATTTTATAGGAGAACTTCAACTTTTTCAAGATGGAAGTTTAGAGATATTATCAAATCTATCATCTCAAAAGTTAGACGATTTTAGATGGTATAGAGATGTTTTCCTCAACAAAGTCATGATTAGAGAAGATTGTAATCACGATTATTGGAAGAAAAAATTTATATGTGGCTTACCAACATTATTTGCATAAAAGGTTAGAACAAAATTAAAAGGTAGGTTTGAGGGAAAAATTCCTTATAGTAATTTAACTTATGGAGATATTCTAAGTTTTATAAATGTCACAAGACTAGAATTATGTACAGATATTAAGCTTAAAATCAACTAAAAAGAGATAATAAAATAACTCGCAATGAGCTAGTATGTTTTTGTGAAGACTTTGGTTATAAAAAATTATCATTCCCTTCAAAGGAAGCTACCAAATAGATTAAAAAACAACATAAAAATTATAAAGATAAATCTGAAAAATCCCATTATTATCAAAGACGATTTAAAAATCTATAAAGGCTCCTAAGAGAGAAAATAAAATCAATAATGAAACATGTTGGTATAGCGGTAAAATTGGACATAGGGCTAAAGATTGTCGGGTTCCAAATAAAAAGAAAGACAAGATATGAATTAACATACCATTGTAATTGTAGCGGTGCAATTTGTACTTGTGATAGTCATTCTATAAATGTTATCACCAATAATAATAAAGAGAAAGAGACCTTATTTGACATAATAGATAATCTAGAAGACCCAACTCTTAGGAGAAAATATTTAATAGCTTTAAAAGATATTGTTCTTGATTAACAGGTTGATAATAAAGAAATTATTAAACCCTTTATTATGAAAAATGTACTGAATAAATTTAAAGAATATAAGTCTGAAACAACAATACAAGATATTCAAACAGAATTATTATACGTAAAAGAAGAACTTAGGCAAGTTAAGCAAAGACTTAACAACCTAGAAACAGAGTCACTTACTAATAAAATATTAAAGGATTTATCACCAAACCAAGATCTAAAATCACATCTATTTGAGCTTGGTGAAACATCAGGAGTAAAATATGACAATAAAGAAATAAAGTCTCTAGAAATAGAATCTCTAGAAAAACTTCCTATAAACAAATCAGGAATTAATACAATTACTATAGTTAAACCACAAAGTTACCATATACGAATTATTATAGTTATCAATAAAGATTATAAAATTCATAAGATTGCATTATTTGATATAGGTGTTGATCAAAATTGTATTATAGAGGGATTAATTCATATAGAGTACCTAGAAAAAGGTACTGCATGCTTATTCTCTACAACAGGGGAAAAATTAAAAATAAATTATAAACTCTCCAAACCCCGTATTTGCAATGACGGAGTTTGTTTTATTAATAATTTTGTAATCACTACAGATGTCTAAGAAGAGATAGTATTAGGTCTTCCTTTCATCACTCAAATAAAACCTCATATTGTCAAGCTATAAGACATCCATACCACTATTTGGGGAAAAAAATATTATTTTCCCTTATCTGAACAGTATATCAAAAGAAGAAAGTGATTTTATAAAAAATTAAACTATTTTTAGAGAAAGTTCAGTCCAATGGGGATTAGAGAAAAACTAAATCAGTATTAGAGAAAAATTTTATAGTATTATGAGTTATCAAATTTCAAAATTCTTTTTAAACTTTTTAATAAAAAAGCCAACAAATTCGATTTTATAAAGGGAGAAATTCTCTCCTAAAAAATTTAACCAAATTTTTCTACAGGGAAATTGTGAGACCTGGAACACCAAGATCAAGGTTAAGGACTACATTCCAGCCTTTCCAACCAGAGAAAACAATGAAAAGACCCTTCACTGAAGAAGATAAAAAGTCAGGTAGAAGGTCAGAAAATCGGTTTTCAGTCATGGCAGAATGTTGATCCCTGCCAAAACCTACCGTTCGCTATCATCAAAAGAGTCAATTACCAGTGTATCCAGAATGTAGCCACTTAAATAGATATTTAAGAAAGAATACTCATCAGCTAATAAGAATATTTCCATCCAAACTAAAGATAGTTATGCGATGAAACCACCGGATAACTACTCACAAGCAGTCTCCCCAGCCACTCCGCAAAGAAAAGAAGAGCAGAGTATTCCCAATAAAAAGCAATTTGAGATAGTAGATTTGCAGGTATTGTCGATAATCGTACTTGATAAAAAGTACAAAAAATTTCAAGTACTAGAATTGTTAAAGCCTTGTTGTACAAATTGGGACTATGTGGAGATAGATGATCCCCTCAAGACCCAGAGGTATTATAAGTTCATATTAACAGATATGGATTCATTGCAAATCAAGCATAAATTAGCAGATATGAGCGATCCCAATAGTATTCAATATTAAAAGTTTATGATCAAAAGGATACTAAGCCCATTTGAATAATATGTAGATCACCTACATACACTCATTCCTCTTTCGAGAAATCACCAACCTCAGACCTGTAATTGATATCATTATAAGGAGTACTTGTACAACTTTATGTATGTTCGGCCTAACAATCACTCTTGGTTCATGAAATATTTAGCGAAGATGAAGACTGCTATAGTTCCCCAGTAGTTCTCCAGCTTCATGCTTGACCTGAAAACACCAAATCCCAGTATCAAACACAACAAATGTTGCTAAAAACATACAATTATCCTTACAAAAGATGTAAAATATTTTGTCAAAAGCCAGAACATCAACACCCTCAACTTAAGCAATTGTTTATCCTCAAGCAACTCAGCACCAAATTGCATACATGAATAATACAATGACAGGTAATCAAATTTTGAATCAAATTTCACACAACCACTCAACTATCAACTCACTCATATAGGCTCAATTCAAGATCTGCATCCAACATTATTTCTAATTCAGCACATATACAAACAAAGATGCAATATCCTATAGAGATCAGAAAAACTAAGAGTAACTAGAGTTGTTCTCACATTTTAAAAAGTCCACCACTCATTATTCATGTATCTTGTGGACGAAGATCTAGACTCTCACACAAATCAAAGAAGTTATAAACATAGCATATACACCCATAGACCTTTCCTTATCATCTAATACTCATTTATGGTTGATTCACAAAGATCAAGCAAATATTTTTAGTCTTGTAATGAAGTTTCGGGGCTAGTTAAGGACAAGTTTTTGGAAAAGTGACTCAACGTTCAGACTTAACTCTCTTTGCCCTTGAATTTACTCACCAAGGCTACTATTTTTCCAGCTCATTTGCAATCTTTATTATTTATTCATACTTGCCATAACCCTTTCTTTTTTTAGAATCGCCACACTCAACTTATGCTGATGCAGTCAGTTGAGGTGTACAAAACAATATCAATGAACTAGACAAGTTCTAGGTATATCACTATGCAAGAATTAAAACAAATGCTCGCACACACAAGCACATGATTTACACTTATTCTTTCAACTCTTAAGATTTACATCACATGGTTGTGCATACTTTACATCCTAATTCCAATTATAGAATCACCAATGGCTGAACAACATATACTAAATAAAAATAAGAAATAGTTATACAAACATGTCTATAATCTTATGCCATATTCATTTATCATCCATATATACAAAAAGGTGCTAAAAGAAAAGACAATTGATAAATCACATTAACGAATAGATGTGTAAATTACAATAACTTATGAGAAGAAAATGCAACCTAGACATACCAGATCTACTAGATAGCACATAGGAGGAAAAGAACACAGGCAACAAAAACCTTCATAGTACAAGTAGGATAGACATCTCATCTAGCCTTTTGTTGACACGCTCCTTCATATGGTCTATACTAGTTTGAATATTTTGAAAGAGATGAATTACTTCAGCTATAATACGGTCAACAAAAGAAATGAATTGCGAAGCCCATGTGTCTAGCTGCTTCTAGAATTTTTTCTGTACTTTAGTAGACTTGGCTAAATTTTCTTGTGTTAACCTATACTCCAAATATTGGGGTGGGACAAATGCTATGTCTAAAGTCCCACCTATTTATGGCATCAATATAGAACCTGCAGAAGTACTCGATGGAACATAATTGGGTGACACATAAGTGGTGATAGAAATGGCATACCTATAGGAATCTCAAAAGTATCGAGGGATGGTGCTGACTGCATCTAATAAGCAGAATGTTTGTTGACTCGTATTACAAACTTTGAGTTATCCTTTGATTTTTCAATGCCCTTCCTATGAGTAGCCCGAACTTTATTATCAACACCTTGAATTAAAGGCACATTTTCCTACCTGCATAATTTCGTAATCAAGCATGGAAATGGTAAAGAGATTGCCATTTTATGAGCCCAAACAAATATCTAATCAGCTATAATTTGGTGAAAGTCAATCTTCAGCTTGACAATCAGAGTAGCAACCAATACAACCCTATTACTTTCTAAATTAGTGTCTCCCCTTGTCGACATCAACCTCAATCGAACAATGGCCCACTAAAATTTAGCTCAGAAGCTAAGAGATTATTAAGAAATGCGCTAACGTAGGATGAGTGCCCAAGATGGGTTCCCCTCATCAGTAAGGAGCCTTGACTACCAAGGTCGTTGAGTGGATGCTGTGGTCAAATTGTGCTCAAGCTTGGGAACCGCAACCAGTGCTTCATATTAGGGCCCAAACAATATCCTGTTGATTATTTGAGCCAATATATTAATGATAACCCCTCTATCCAAAACTGACTCCCTATTAGGCAAATATGAAATCTTTGAGCCCTTGGGATAATCTTTCTCTGCCAGTTCCAAATAATTGGTAAAAAACTACCTTACAAGATTCAGTTAGTATGAACCGAGAAGCTTGATCATCCAGGCTAACTCATACTCATTGAATTTCCGCTCTAGCTCTGGATACTCATTCAACTAGGTCATCACTATTTGGTACTCCTCGGTGATTGTCCTCTTGATTATCTTGCTTGTCGTCGGTTCTAGTCCATCAAGAAACTTATCATTTTCTCCTTAAATTTTCCATCTGAGTCCCTCCCTTATTTAAGGATCTTTGTTTTTTACCACATTGGCCTCCTCAGTTTCTGCCTCAACTCGGTCGGGGATAGATTATTGACCCCTTCCTTGTTGGGGATCGAACTGGTGCTACTAGTTCTGCACTCACTCTCCTATTCATACTAGGACAATATGTGGGGTACCCTATCTTATTGCCGAGTATTAAAGGAAAGTGCCTCCTCACTCTGTACTGGCTTGCCTCTTCCTCGTTATACTCTACCACCACCTCTGGTTAGGGGACGTTTTCTTACCATATTGCCTGAATAACACATGAAGATATAGTTTGATCAGAATTAGAGAAGAAGTCATTGTACATTTGTCTTACTGGTCTGTTGGGGTTGTGACGATCTGTCACTCTATCCTCCAAGCCTTATCTAGTGACCCTATTATTGAGTAGCCTTGTGACGGTCGACCAGACGGTCCGTCAGGTGGGTGATGGTTAGTCAAGTTATTCGCCGTGGCTTATCCAGTGTACATCAACCTTAACAACTTTACAACAGTCAACTCGATGGTCCATCAGGGCTCCGACGGTCCGTCAAAGTAACCATCAACATCACTTTTCACTTACAAACTATGCTTTGGAATTTTGTCTTACACCTGATGTGCTATCACTCATTATGCATAGAATAGTGGCCTTAATTTAGTTTTTAAGCACCAATTTACCTCTTTTAATTCTTGGGTTACTCAAACTTCTCCCAAAATAATGCACATCAGGGTTTGACTTAGAATCAGATTGACATAAAATAGAAATAAGATAAAATTCCTTTCAAGAAACTAACAACTCCCATAACACAAGTTTAGAAATTCAAAAAGAAGAGTAAGGTTGTGATCATGTCTTGATGTTGTAGTAAACTTGACTATTCTAACTTGCAAACTTGGAATAATAGAAATTAAAAGCCTTTATCAGAGGTTCTTAACTTATTTTTTGATGTGAGAAAGAGAGGGATGAGGTTGTTTAAATAGAAAAAAAATGAAGAGGGAGAGTCCTAAGAGGAAATAGCTGATCCCATATACTTTGAATGCAGAGAAAGTTGAATAGTTTTAGGATTTGAATGCATAGCAACATATATGATCGCTTCCTCTTATCGATTTAAAACCATTTAGGTCAGATAAAGGCAATTTAATAAGCCGTAAACTTGAATCGACTCTACCCATTACTAGGGCTAGCTTGATGGTCGACTTGACAGTCCGTCAGATGACTGATGGCTTATTAGGGTAACCATCGTGGCTTACCAGAATTCCATTATGCATGCCTTGTTGTGATGGTTGATCCGATGGCTCGTCAGTGATGTGATAGCCAGTCAAGAAGTCCGTCAGTCCAATCCAGAAACTCTGGCTTTTAGCTTCAGGTTGATGGAGACCTTGATGGTCTATCGGGAGAGCGATGGTCCATAAAATTGGTCATCAATCCTTATCCACAAAAGCCATTTTTTGACTATGTCTTCGACAGTTCCTTTGATGGTCCATCGTATCTCTGGCGGTTCATTAGCCTTACCATCACCCTCATAAATATAGATAAAATCCCTTCTTTCTGTATTCTCATTCATACACACTTCAAAAATATATAAAATTGCATAAAAACAACAAATAAACTCTAGATATGGTTACAACAACACTTTGTGGGTTGCCTCTCACCAGCGCCTGATTTATTGTCCCGGCATGACTCAGTTATCTCGATTATTCAGTATTCATCAAGATAGATGGTAGGTATGCACTTTATCAAGTTCATTGGACCAATATACAGCTTCACTCATTGCCTGTTAGCCTAGAATACACTTCCATCCTCATTTTCAAGCAGAACTACTCCAGATGAGTAGACTTGGTTAACTTTGAAGGGGCCAGACCACTTTGATTTAAGTTAACCTGGAAAGAGCTTCAGTCTGGAGTTAAATAGGAGTACCCAATCACCCTTCTAAAAGTCTCACTTTTTGATCCTCTAATCATGGTACTTTTTCATCTTTTGTTTATATAAATGTACTCTTTAATAAGCCCTGAGACTGATTTATCCATATCATTTTGCTGCCCGAGTCATAATTCTGATGCCTCATTCCTATTCAAGTTTAGCCTCTTCAGTGCCCACAGTACCTTGTGCTCCAGTTCAATTAGCAAGTAACATACCTTACCATAGACCAACTGGTATGGTGACATACCAATAGGTGTCTTGAAAGATGTTCTATATCTCCACAGGGCATCATCTAGCTTCCTAGACCAGTCATGTTTGCTCGCATTCAAGGTTTTGGTAAGAATAAATTTAATCTCTTGATTTGAAATATCCACTTACCCACTAGTATGTGGGTGATATGGAGTCTCCACCTTGTGTTGCTTAACATCGTATTTTGCCAAGGTATCTCGGAATACTCAATTGCAAAAATTTTATCCATCGTCGCTTATGATGGTACATGGTACACCAAAAATAAAGAAATATATTCTTTTTAAGGAATGAAACCACTCTCTTTCCTTCATTATCAGCCAAGGTAACCACCTAAACCTATTTTGACACATAATCGATGGTAACCAATATGTATTTGATCCCATAAGAGCTCATAAAGAGCCTCATGAAATCAATGCCCCAAATATCGAACAACTCGACTTCCATTATTTTTGTCATAGGCATCTCATGGTGCTTTGAGATTGACCCTTTTCTCTCGATTTGGTCAGATCTTTGCATGAAATCATAGGCATCTTTGAATAAGGTTAGCTAATAATAACTACTCTGCAGCACTTTCCCGCAGTACGATCACCTGCATGGTTACCCTCGATCGGAAAAGTATGACAAGCTTCCAGGATATTCAACATTTCTACCTCTGGAATACACCATCTGATAATATTATCTGCACACCATCAAAATAAATATGGCTCATCCCAGAAGTAGTGTGTAACATCATTTAGGAACTTCTTCCTTTGGTGGAAAGAAAGATTCCCTGGTATGACTTCACTTACCATACAATTTGCAATATCAGCGTGCCAAGGCACCCTTTCATGCGTAGCAGTCAGGACCTTCTAATCCAAAAATGTAGCATCAATTTTGAACTCATCCTTGACTGCTTGATCACCCTCAAGTTTGGACAGGTGATCCGCAACTTGATTTTTGCATTCTTTTCAATCTTAGACTTCAAAGTCAAACTCTTAGAGAAGAAGAACCCATATGATTAGCCTAAGTTTAGTATCCTTATTTTCCGTAAAATACCTCAAAGCAGCGTGGTTTGTGTGTACAACCACCTTAGTCCCCAATAAGCAAGCACAAAACTTCTCAAATGCATAGACCACCACAGGAAGTTCCTGATCAGGCATAGTGTAATTCTTCTGGGCCCCATGCAATTCCTTGCTCGAATAATAAATGGGATGAAAACGATTTTCTTTATTTTGGCCAAGCATAGATCCAAGCACTACTCTGCTTGCATCACACATGATTTCAAATGGCTTTGACAAATCTTGTGCAACAACGATTGGTGCAGCAACTAATTTATCCTTGAGGCATTCAAATGCCTTCTTGCAATCATCATCAAATATGAACTCGGCCTCCTTCTCCAAAAGCTTGCAAATTTGGTTTGCCATTTCTAAGAAATCCTTTATAAATCCATGATAGAATCACGCATGACCAAGGAAACTACAAACTCTCTTTACTGATATAGGAGATGGTAGCCTCTCATTAACCTTGACCTTTGCCCAGTCGACTTCAATTCCCTTGGACAAAGTTTTGTGACCAAGGAGAATGCCTCTTTTACCATGAAGTGGCATTTTCCCCAAATCAGAACTAAGTTATACTCTTCACATCGTGTAATACACTATTGAGATTCATTAAGCATAGCTTAAATGAATCACCCACCACTAAAAAGTCATTCATGAACACCTCCAAGGTGTCCTCCACCATGTCAGAGAATAAATACATCATGAACCGTTAGAACGTGGCGAGTGCATTACATAAGCCAAATGACATCCGTTTGAAAGAGAAAGTACCATACGGGCAAGTGAAGATCCCTTTTTCTGATCTTCTGGACCAATAGAAATCTGGTTAGAGCTCGAATACTCGTCCAAAACAAAACCAACCTCTTCCCGCCAACCGATCCAACATTTGATCAATAAATGGAATTGAGGAGTGGTCCTTTAGAGTCCATGAGTTGAGCTTATGATAGTCCATGAAAACTCTTCACCCTGTCATAGGCCTGAGTGGAATCCACTCAATTTTGTAATTAGCCACTACAGTCATGCCCCCTTTCATGAGCATACATTGGACAGGGTTTACCTATTTACTATCAGAGATGGGATATACAACTCCTACGTTAAGCTATTTAATGAAATACTTCTTAACCATTTCTTACATTGGTGGGTTAAGGCGATATTGGTGCTCAATGGTTGGTGTGAAATCCCCCTTAAGCTGAATCTTGCATGTGTAAATACCCAGAGGAATACCAATGATATCAGCAATAGTCCAACCTATAGCTCTTTTATATCTCCTAAGCATAATGATTAGTGCCTCAACCTAGTGTTCACCCAAATCCACTGCAATAATCATAGTTAAATTGTTCCCACTGCCTAGGAACACATACCGTAGATGCCCTGGCAACTCCTTTGACTTCAACACCGGCGGATCTTCGATCGATGGCTTAGCCGGTGGTGTTGGGTGATTTTTTAGATCTAGGTCTAGATTCTTTGGAGAATAGGAATAGGATAACATTCATTTCAAAGCACACAGTATCACTCTGTATTCCTCAATGCCTTCACCATCCAAATTCATCAAAAGTATAGCTAGAGTTTCCACAACAAATCTCTCCTTGATTAGAACCTCTTGCTCATCTGCATAGTAAACATCAGTGATGGAGATTACACTTATCTCCTTATGCTGCTTTATAGATTGACACACATCGAACCTAACTACCTCATCATTAGGTCTAAACAGGATCTCATTAGCCTGTAAGTCAATAAGAATGCTTCTGGTTGCGAGAAAAGGTCTACCTAAGATTATGGACACCTCGTAGTCCACCTCAAAATCTAGAATAACAAAGTCTGTAGGAAATATAAAGATGGACACCTTCACTAACACATCATACAATATTCCCCCTGGCCGCTTCACCGACCTATATGCCATCACTAGTCCCATATTTATGGGTGTAAGATCCCCCAAACCCAACTTCTTATAAACAACAAGTGGCATCAGGTCAATACTATCTTTGAGTTAACATATGGCCTTAGTAAAGTCATGTGACCCAATATTATAAGGGATGGTAAATACTGTTGGGTCCGCTTTCTTTTACACCAAAGACCTTGTCAAAATAGCACCATAATGGTGAAGATTATAGCTTAGTGTCCTCTTCATTGTCACAAGGTCCTTCATAAACTTAGTGTATCTAGGTATATACTCTAATACCTCTACTAACGGCACATTAACCATCATCTTCTTCAGCATTGACATAAATTTCCTAAACTTTATATCATCAGCCTATTTTCTTAATCGATGAGGTCAGAGAGGTGGTGGTTTTGGGAGAGTGGTAACCACTACTTCCTTCTCCTTTTATTTTTTGTTTTCTAACTCATCAACCTTCTGATGGTTAGATGGAGTGTTATTACCATCCAGTTCCTCAGATTCCACTAGACAATTTTCTTCATCTTCCCCAACTTCTTCAGCTAACTCATCAATCATAGCTTTTCCCATAGAAGAGCCAGGTAATGCTTTACCACTCTGAGTGGTAACTGCCATGCAAGAGCCATCAATTTGAGGATTTTGTACTGTATCGCTTGAAAATGTACTGCTCTTCCTCTGATTAAATGCTTCTGAGAACTAGCTCATCTACTGCTCCAACTATTTGATAGAAGTTGAATGCGAATTTACTACCTAACTTTGTCACGGCCCAAATCCCATTGGGATGGACAGGCACCCATTTTGGGAGAACCAACTTATAACCTTGTACTTTTCATGCATGTAGCTATGATATTCAAAGGTACTGGTAACATTCACATGATGCATTGATAAAAATAAACCGCATAAGAAAGTCCAAACCTACATATAAAAGACTTAGCCATTGGGGCTACAACATTAAAGGAACACAATGCTACCACACTTAACTTCACATTAGTCTGCAAAGCCTCTAAAAAACACATGGAAATAGTTAAAGTTAGGAAAAACCCCATCCTAGCTAATAACTAGTATACAATACCAAAATACATATAACATACTTAGAAAGATCCGAATCAACTTGGAGCTCACTAATAGCCGCTGGATATCTTGTGCTCTTACTGGGGTGGCCTACTAGTTGGAGTACCTATACCTACGACATGAAACATAGCATCCCATAAGGGATGTAAATACAAGAGTGTAATGAATATGTACGGCATAAAATGGCTATAAATAAAACAAGAACTAAATAAAATCAATTATCAATAAATGCCTATAAAGATAAGGATGGAATATCAAATTTACTTGTACTTGTGGGATCATGTACATTACATCCTTTACTTTGCTTAATTATTCTTTACTTTGTAAAATTATAAGGCATGATACAAATTACCAACCAATCAGTGGTAAAAGAGGATGAACCATGCTAGGCATTTTAACCCCTGAGATACGATCCTCATTAGTACATAAATCGAGATTGACCCATGCTAGGCTTTCCTTTCACCCCTGGGATACCACTTGTAATGTTGGGATGAACCCATGATAGGTACTTCTTCCACCCTTGGGATACCACCTAAGAATATATAGATTTACTTCAGATCATTCATTTTATTTTTAAAGTTGTTTTTTTGGTCATCATTTATTAGATTTGGAAATTTGGAGTAGTAGCAAAAGGTATGCCAATACGCACTTGATGCAGTAGAAATAAGGTAGGATACAACAATAATAGAAATATAACACATAGGAGCTTAACTAACACCATAGATCATGTTGACTAAGAGAGCAACTCCTAAAGCTTATTTCTGAAAACACCTATATCATTCTAGTATTTTGAAGGGAAAATGGATAGATCTAGTAACAAACATATCTTCAGGTGCTTTACCAACCTAACAAGTTAGAATAAGGTTGTTACCCACCTTGGATGTTGTACATTGTATTGTTGTATAATTTGGAAGGAAGAATGCTTAGGAATCTTACTTTGTAATAGAGTTTATGCGAAAGAGTATAGGATCAATGAACCATACATACCACACTGCACACACTCTTAATTAACACCCTTCCTTTTTGATTTTTAATCTACAATAGCACAGAACTTGTATTAGCAACTAATTAACACATTCACACCATTTAAACTTAGAAAAACAGTAAGCGGATAGTAACCCATAATTAAACTAATCCAAGGGTGTTCTTTCAACCTTATTTTTCTCCAATTACATTCACATGCAATGTAACTTCTTATAAGATCCCCCTAATCTGTTTGCCTTTATTATACTCTTAAAATAGTATACCAAGTGGTGTAAGCAGTAAGAATATATGATTTTCAATTCGGTCGTGTACCACTATACCCTCCTTCTAACTTTCATTGGAAACCATTCACACTTTTTCCCCAACATCAACCAAGCAGACCCCAACATATATACATAAAACCATGAAAAAATAGCGTCAAATATCAATATAGAAACCAAATATTGAACTCACCATCCTTTGAGTTCTTAACAAAATATATATGATCTCTACTATTACATGTATCAAAAAGGGTAAAAATGGACAGTAGTCATACCGTAATTTCGGTGGTAGTTTATTACCTTAATGTATATCTCTTCAATCTTGATCCCTTTACTCATAAACCAAAAGTGAAGAGAAAAATATCTTAATAATCAAGAATAAAGGGACAGCCAAACTTAAAAAGAGATATGTTATAGTTTAGTCATGGAGGACATAATTCCTATAGCATTCTTAAGTTGTGCACATGATTTGTTCACTTACCTTTAACTTAGAAGGAAGGTTTCCTAAGAACCCTAGTGCAATTTTAGGGATACTACATAGATAAGAGAGAGCAAGAGATAAAATCTTGAAAGCTATTTTTTTTGGCTAGTAAAATAAACTAAAAGAACTGGTTTCAACCCCTTTAAAAGGATCTACTTTCGGCTGAATTTCTTGGATAATTTTGGTCCATAATTTATCTAGTAGGTGATGCACCTACTTACCCATTATATTTGGCCTTTATGGATCTAAAACTATTGGGCCTTGGCTGCTCATTCTCCTCTCTTTGTCTCCTTCAATTAGGGCCAAAATTAAATCAAATAGGTGGTAGTGTACTTGGACCAATAAAATGGTCAAGAGAGACTTAATAGGTGATGCACCTACTTAGTTCTTAGGTTGGTCAAAAGGTTAAAGTAGGTTACTCACCTACGAAGCTTAAATTAGTCATACAAGCACCTTAATATTTTATTCCATTTAAAGTTTAAAATGCCTACAGTTAAACTTATAACTTATGTACACTTGGTCACTTCATCCTTTAGATTCAAATACCTAATTATAGGCCTAAGTTCAAATACTCTTGTCGATGATAACTTGATCGAACCACATTTCAATACATATGGGAATCCCTCCAAACCTATCTTACCATCACTAATCACATAGGATATCCGAGCCCATTACCTACCCCATTAGTCTATATCAAGTTCCACATAAGTAGAAATAGTACATGAAGAATATAAGGTGTTACCTACCCCATTAGTCTATATCATTGTTATCCACATAACACTTGTGTATTTATACTTACTTGTTTATGCCCCATATCAGCATCCTTGGACTTTCTCTTTGGATTCGAATAAATGAGGGTACTTCGACTTTATTGCTTCTTCAGCTACCCATGTGTTTTCTTCTACTTGCGGGCTCCTCCAAAGTACTTTTACTAAAACTACTTGTTTATTTCTTAACTTCTTAACTTGGCTATCTAGTATAGCTGTAGGCATTTCTTAATTGGTGAGTTCTTCCATAACCTGTACATCTTTTGTAGGAGTAATATGAGATAGGCCTCCTATGTGCTTTTGAAGCATTGAGACATGAAACACTGGATGTACCATTAAAAGCTCCTGGGGTAGGTCTAACTCATATGCCACTTGGCCAAATCTTTGAATAATTTTATATGGCCCTATATAGCGGGGACTTAGTTTTCCCTTTTTACAAAACCTCATTACCCCTTTCATTGGGGATACCTTTAAGAACAACCAATCTCCTATAGCAAATACTAATCCTCTTTTCTAACATCTGTATATGATTTATGACAAATTTGAGCTATATCTAACCATTGTTGTATTACCTTAATTTTTTCTATAGCTTGATGAATAAGATCTGGCCTAAATAAAGTATTTTTACCCACTTTAAACCAGCCGATTGGTGATCTACACTTTCTTCTATATAAAGCTTCATAAGGTGCCATTTTGATACTCAGTGGTAACTATTGTTGTATCAAAACTCAATAAGTGGAAAATGATCATCCCAACTACATTTGAAGTCTAATAAACAAGCTCACAACATATCCTTTAGCGTTTGGATTATATGTTCTGCCTGGCCATCCATTTGAGGGTGAAATGTGTTACCTAAACTCACTTGCATTCCTAAACTCTTTTAGAATGACCTCTAAAAATGTGCAGTAAATTGAGATTCCCTATCAGATTTAATAGAGATTGGGACTTTATGTAGCCGAACTGTCTCTTTAATATATAATTTTGCCTACTCTTCAGCCATGTAAGTGATCTTAACCGGTAGGAAGCGTGCTGATTTGGTGAGTCTATCAACTATTACCCATATAGAATCAAACTTTCGAGAGAAGCGGGGTATACCAGTGCTGAAATACATATTGATCATATCCCACTTCTAAGTTGGGAGCTTCATAAGCTACATATAACCTCTTGGATTTTGGTGCTCCACTTTGACTTGTAGAAAATTTGGACATTCAGCTAAAAATTCTGCAATATTCTTCTTTATGTCGGCCCACCAATACATGTCTTTCAAGTCATGATACATTTTCATTGAACCAGGATGGATAAATTATCTTGAATGATATGCCTCTATCATAATCCATTTTCGTATCCCATCTACCTTAGGTACACATAATCTATTTTGTCACTGAAGTATCCCCTCTTCTTTAAGCTCAAATGCCTTTTTGATACCTTTTTGTACATTCTCCTTAAGCTGTAAAAGAATAGGATCTGTGTATTGCTTCTTTTTAACCTTGGCTAATAATGAGGATTTTGCTGCACTTTTCAAAATAATGCCTTTGTCTGAAGATTCAAGAAAGCGAACCACCAATCTAGCTAAATGGTGTAGATCTTTAGTTATCCCTTGCCTTTTTGCGGGAGGACTATAATTACTTGCCATCTCTTGAAGACTTAGCCATCGGATACCATGTTTTCTTTCCATGTATGATATAAGATATCAATATCAAAGTCTTTTAACAGATCAACCCACCTTCGTTGCAGAAAATTTAGGTCCCTCTAGTTAAAGAGGTACTGTAGAATCTTGTGGTCGATATATATATATCAACATGAACACCATACAAGTAGTGGCGCCATATGTTTACAGAAAATATAACTGCTACTAGCTCAAGATTATGTGTTGGATAGTTCTTCTCATGTGGTCGTAATTATCTTAAGGCATAAGCTATTACTTTACCATGTTATATCAAAATACATCCTAAGCCAACTCCTGAAGCGTCACAATATACCGCATAGCTTTCCGTGCTATCTGAAAGTACCAATATAGGTGTAGAAGTCATCTTATTCTTCAAATCTTGAAAACTTCTTTCACAAGTTTGATTCTATAGAAACTTAGATTCTTTGTGTGTTAGCTTTGTTAAAGGTGCAGAAATAAAAGAAAACCCCTCAACGAACCTTCTATAATAACCTGCCAAGCCTAGGAAACTACGAACCTCCTAGGCGTCGTGGGTCTTGGACAATTCTTCACTGTCTCTATATTTTGAGAATCAACTCTTATCCCCTTATCAGATACAATATGATACGAGAATGCAACTGATTTTAACCAAAACTCACATTTAGAGAACTTTGCATACAACTTATGATCATGAAGAATTTGTAACACCTATTGCAAATTATTACCATGGTCTTCTTCTGATCTTGAATACACCATAATATCATCTATAAATACGATAACAAATATATCCAAGAATGGCTTAAACACTCTATTCATCAAATCCAAGAAAGCTGCTGGTGCATCAGCTAGCCTAAATGACATAACTAGAAACTCAAAATGACCATGTCATATTCGGAAAGCTGTTTTAGGTATTTCCTTCTCCTTTACTCTCAATTAGTGATAACCTGACCTCAATTCAATCTTTGAGAAGCACTTAGCACCTTGTAATTTATCAAGCAAATCATCAATTCTAGGAAGGGGATATTTTTCCTTAATTTTCACCTTATTTAATTGTCATTAATCAATACACATTCTCCATGTACCATCTTTCTTACGTACAGATAACATGAGTACACCCCAAGGAGATATACTAGGCCTTATGAAACCCTTTTCCAACAAATCTTTTAATTGTTGCTTTAATTCATGTAATTTTGTAGGGGCCACTCTATACAGGGGAATGTAAATTGGTTGAGTACCTGGGATCACATCAATACCAAACTCAACTTCTCTTTCCAGAGGTAAACCGAAAAGCTCTTCAGGAAATCAAGAAATTCATTTACCCCTGAGATGGATTGGAGAGTCAGTGAAACCGCCTTTATATATTTCACCCTTACTAGATGACATATGTATCCTTTGGACGTTATCTTCTTTGTCTTAATAAAAGAAATAAACTTATCCCTTAGTGTCCCAATATTACCTTTCCACTCAAGGACTGTTTGGCAATCCACTGTGGCATAACACGAAGACAACAAATCCATACCCATTAAAACATTAAAATCTTCCATTTCTAGCTCCACAAAGTTAGCTAATGTATCACGATCACAAACAGTTACTATACAATTTTGATAAACTCTTCTAGCTATAATAGACTCGTTAATTGGGGTCGACACCTCAAATGGCTTAGCTAGTGACTGGTATTTTTTTAAACCTTCCAGCAATCAATAGAGTGACATATTATAATGTAGAGCCTAGATCAATTAATGTATATACTTTATGTGAAAATATGAACAATGTACCTATAACCACGCCAGGAGAAGCCTCCAAATTTTGTTGACATGCTAGAGTATATGTACGATATGGAACACCACTAGAACTAGCTCCCTTAACACCCCTACCACCACCAGCAAGCATATACTGACCCATACCAAAAAAAGAAAGCGAGGATGATGATGCAACCCTAGATCCAGTAGGTCATGCTATATCAGCTATGCCCCTTTTTGGGCAATCTCTCATTATGTCTCCCGGTGTTCCACACCAATAACAAATATCTATCCCAAAACTACATACACCTAAATGATTCCTTCTAAAATTCATAAAAGGTTGTCTAGGAGGTCTTGATTGGATTGTACTCCCCTAATCTTCATACCCTATTACTTGTGAACCTTGACTCTCACTTTTTTACCTGAATTAACCTCCCTTAAACCCTTGGAATTGGGGTAGGGCACTTGTTATGGAGTAGGAAGGTGATGGTATAGGCAGGCTTTTATAAAACCTAGGACTAAATTCACTTTGAGGTAGATAAAATTGGCGTACAGATCTAGCCCTCTTCGAGTGCTCTCTTTCTAGCTCTTGTGTCCTTCTTTGCCTTTGATCCTCCATTTTTGTGAAAAAGCTTGTACTCATGCTATATCTATGTCTTTGTTCAAGGCAGCAATAGTACAATCTCTAACTAAATATAGGTCCAATCTATCAACATATCGATGAACTGTATCCTCCATAGTAGCAAGTATATTAAGAGCATACCTGGCCAAAGAATTAAATTGAAGACTGTACTCCCTAGTGCTCATGTTCCCTTGGTAAATATTTAAGAACTTATCTGCACGGGTCACTCAAATATCAAATAGAAGTTAATGATCAAGAAATGTTGTTTTGAATTCTTCCAAACTAGGTGAAGATGAAGCTATACCCCTTGATTTTTTCCAAGCTTCATACCACAATATAGCCACCCTCTTTAATCGATATGCTGCTAACTCAACTGTTTCTTTATTAGATACAAGTATAATATCTAAAGCCCTTTGAATCTGATCAATAAAGTATAGTGGATCTTCATTATGATCTGAACCACAGAATTGAGTAGGGTCCAATTTAAGAAAATCCTGTGTCCGTGGACTAGCTTCCCTATCCATAACACTAGTACCTGTAGCTGGACCAGCTTTTCCTTGACCTTGTACAGTAAATGTATGTGTTAATAATTGCACCGCATTCCTCAAATCTTTCTCAGTAGAATTAATAGATGACTCTGGGGCACTCCTTTCCTTCTTATCTCTTCTGGAGAAGAAGGAGTAGAAGAAGTATGACATGTAAACTCCTCTTGAGCCTCACTTTGGTCAACATGTCCATGTGGTGTCTTACTTGTCCCTTCTACGGCAACAACATATACTTTCTTACTCTTACCTTTACTCCTTGTTGTAATCGGCATCTTTACTGTGTTGAGAAAAAAAATATTCAAGGTTAAATATAAATCAACCTACATTATTGGCTCTATCGCATGTTCTAAGGAATGAAGAAAAAACAACAACTCCTAAATGTCTCATAGCCTCCAACTTAGATATTTGGTGCACAACACATCCATAAGTAAGACTCTACACGGACACAAATTTCCAGATGATTCCATAGGATGACCTGTTATGATACCACTTTTGTCACGCCCCAAATCCCATTAGAACAGACAAATATCCATTTTGGGAGAATTAACTAGTAACCCTATACTTTTCATGCATATAAATATGATATTCAAAGGTACTGCTAATATTGATATGATGTATTGATAAAAACAAACCACGTAAGGAAGTCCAAACCTAAATATAAAAGACTTGGACATTGGGGCCACAATGTTAAAAGAACACAATGCTACCACACTTAACTTCACATTAGTCTGCAATGCCTCTAAAAGACACATGGACATAGTTAAGTGCTGGACAAACCTCTGCCTTGATCATAACTACTACACAATACCAAAATACATATAACAGACTCGAAAAGCTCCAAATTTACATGGAGCTCACTAATAGCTGCTGGAAGTCCTAAGCTCCTACTGGGGTGGTCTATTAGCTGGAGTATCTGTACCTGCGGCATGAAACATAGTGTCCTAATAGGGATGTTAATAATAGAGTGTACTGAGCATGTATGACATAAAATGACTATAAATAAGACAAAAACTCAATAAAATCAGTTATCAATATATGACTACAAAGACAAGGATGGATAAGGATGGAATATCAACTTTGCTTGTAGTTATGGGATTATGTACATTACATCATTTACTTTGCTTTAATCTTCTTTACTTTTTAAAATTTAAAGGCATGATTCAAATTACCAACTGATAAGTGGTAAAAGAGGATGACCCATGCTAGGTATTTAACCCCTGGGATATGGTCCTCATAAGTATATAAATCGAGATCGACCAATGCTAGACTTTCCTTTCACCCCTGGGATACCACTTGTAATGTTGGGATCGATTTATGCTAGGTGTTTATTCCACCGCTGGGATACCACCCAAGAATATATAAAATCACTTCAGATCATTCTTTTAATCTTTAAAGTTGTTGTTTTGGTGGTCATATATTAGATTTGGCACTTTGAACCAGTAGCAAAAGGTATGCAAATATGCAGTAGATGCAATATCAATAAGGTAGGATACAACAATAATAGGAATATAACACATTGGAGCTTAACTAACACAATAGGTCATGTTGACTAAGAGAACAACTTATAAAGCTTATTTCTAAAAACACCTATATCATGCTAGTATTTTGAAGGGAAAATGGACAATTCTAGTAAGAAACACATCTTCAGGTGCTTTAACAACCTAACAAGTTATAATAAGGTTGTTATCCACCATGGAGGTTGTACGCTGTATTTATGTATAATTTGAAAAGAAGAATGCTTAGAAAGCTTACTTTGTAAAAAATGAATTAGATTCATGCCAAAGAGTATAGGATCAATGAACCATACATATCTTGCTGCACAACTAATGACACTCTTACTTAACGCCCTTCATTTTTTATTTTTAATCTACAATAGCATAGAACTGGTATTAGCAACTACTTAACACATTGACAACATTTAAACTAACCAAAATAGTAAGCGAGTAGTAACCCAAAATTAAACTAATCTAAGGGTTTACTTTAAATCTCATTCTTCTCCAATTACATTCACATAGAATGTAACTTCTTATAAGATCCCCCTTAACAGTTTTTCCTTTATTTTACTCTCAAAATGGTATACCAAGTGGTGTGGGTAGTAAGCATATGTGATATTCAATTCCGTGGTGTACCACTATACCCTCCTTCCACCTTTCATTGGAAACCATTCATTTCTTTCCCCCAATCTCAACCAAGCATACCCCAACATATATGCATAAAACCATACCAAAATAGCCCCAAATATAAATATAGGATCCAAATACTGAACTCACCATCCCTTGAGGTCTTAACAACATATATACGATCTCTACCAACACATGAATTGAAAAATGGTAAAAATGGACAGTAGCCATACCTTAAATTCGGTGCTAATTTATTCCCTTATTGTATTATTTTCAATAGCTTGATACTTTACTTATAAACCAAAAGTGAAGAGAAAAATCTCTTAATAATCAAGAATAAAGGGAAGGCCAAACTTAAAAAGAGATATCTTATAGTTTAATTATGGAGAACATAACTCCTATGGTATTCTTAATATGTGCTCATGATTTCTCACTTAGCTTTAACTTAGAAGGAAGGTTTCCCAAGAACCCTAGTGAAATTTTAGGGGTGCTGCATGATGTTAGGTGTATTTATACGTCTAAGCACCATAACTTACCCATGTTTTAGCTAAGTTTTGAGGAGAAAATACAAAAGTCTTGCACTTTTAGTCCATTTTTAAGTAAGTGAGTTGACCTATGTGATTAGCATGCTTTTTAGGTAGTAATGAAGAAGATTTCAGCACTTTGGGGACCTGTGGACAACAAAGGAATACTTCACATCAGAGCGAAGGCAGCTTTTGGACTGAATGTGATGCATGGGAACTTTTTCCTGGGCAAACTCAGTATTTTTAAATAATTAAGGATTCAGTAGCAACTTATTAAACAAGGATGTTATTAAAAGCATTATTGCTGAATTTTTAGGGATTATTAATTATTCAGATTCTGTATTATTTTTGAAAACAGAGATCAAGCGTCGTTTTGATGACAGAGAGAGAGAAATGTGTTTTTCTCTTAATTTCGCTAGTCATCTTCATCACCAAGATCATTCGTCATTTTGGTATGATGAATATTTCTATGTTGATTTTTGTTTTATTCATGAATAGCTAAGCTTATTTGTTAGGGTTATGGAAACCTTGTAGTATACTCTCTATTGCTATGGGTGTTGTGAATTTATGATACGTAATGGCACTTAAATCATTACTCTCTTCAGTTTGATTGAGTTCTCGTGGTTGCAAACATAGGGAATACGTCATTATAGCAATAACTTGTTCAATAGAAAAGTTACTATTTGGAAAAGAGAGTATGACGAGAAAATAGGGTTTCCAACCTCTATTTTACACGTTAATGCCCTAGCAGGATTAACGTCTTGGAGAGTTCGTACAATTTGTTATACACTTTAGATTCAAAGAACTAAGGTGAATAAATCCTAAATGGTTGAAAACACTTGGATTTAGAATTAGAACACGTCTCTCTATAAGTGCATGCATGCATAAAATCTGTATTACTCATGGTTAATAGAGAAGTAGAAGCTACAAGGTGGACATAACCCTAACTTATCATTATCTGTGATCAAAAAATATTACACATATCATCTCATTGTTACACTGATAATATTATTGTGCGTTTAAACTAAAACCCCCTTACCTTGGAACCTTCGACCAACAGTCTAATAATAATTGCAATACTTAGTGACCATAGTATTCCCTGTGGGATTCGACACCCAAACCAGTTGGGTTCTATATTTGACAGCGACTGCTTACACTTTCTAACGAGAGTTGTAATTTGGGCGTATCAAATTTTGGCGCCGTTGCCGGGGAATGCAGTCGTCAATTAAGTTTGTGATAGTTAATAGACCCTTTGGTCAAAGATTCTCAAATTTTACTTTTTGTTTGTTGTTTTTGTTTTGTTCAGGTTTAGTGGAGTGCATGCCAAATCAACGAAATTCTAGTCTACCATTATTAACTATAAATCCTGAACCATATCTCATTGGTAGAATGGATGCACAACGAGACCTTGAATGGATGGCTACTCAACAGGAGCAGGCTAGATTAGCTACATTGGTAGCTGTCCAAGTAAATCAATAGAATGCTAATAACCCAGGTCGGGTGCCAACTCGTGATGATGAGGACCTGGGTGATGATGAGTTATTAAATCAAAGGTGTGTAGATGATGTAGCTGGACCAGTGAACAAAAATGTCAACAGAGATCGTCAAGCTAGAATAAGACCCAAACGCCGAGCTATGCAGGTTTCTTTTGATGATGATGATGATGACTTGGATGGGGCTAGTACCAGAGGGGCTATTATTCCTTCGCCCTTGGCACCCGGAGCCAAGTTCAATATCACTAGCACCATGATCCAGCTATTGCAACTCAAAGGGTTATTTGGTGGACTTCCAGGCGACGATCCGAATATGCATCTGATTAATTTTATCTTAACATGCAAATCGTTTGACAATCCAGGGGTTGGATAGAATGTAATCCGACTGCGCTTATTTCCATTGTCTATATCTAGAGAGGCAACTCTATGGTTAAACGGGCTAACTCCTAAATATATTACCAATTAGAGGCAACTGAAAGAATCTTTCCTAAAAAGGTTCTTTCTGCCATCCAAGAGATCACAATTAAGAGATGAGATAAGTAATTTCAGACAGCTTCCAACTGAATCTCTCCACGAGACATGGGAGAGGTTTAAGAAGAAGCTTATGCGGTGCCCAAATCATCAGTTAACCAATGTCCACTTGATGGAAATATTATACAGGGCTTTGAACTCGGTGACTAAGCCAGTGGTCGATAATGCTGCAGGTGGGTCATTCATGGACCTTACTTTTATTGAGGCATGTGATATGCTGGATCGTATGACAAAGCAGAGTAGAGCTTGGTATACCAGGGATTCTGAGGTAGCAAGCTCTACTGTATCTATTGGCATGACGGCAGAACAGAGATGAAGAGAAAAGGAACATGACCAGGATATGGCTCACATAAAACGCAGATGGACCTTCTTACCAAGCATTTATTATCAAGAAAGACAGAAAAGGTCAAGGTTGTTGTATCACAGGGAAGAGATAACTCTGACTCTGAGGAAGAAGCAAATTACTTGAATAATCAGGGGGTTTCCGAGGTAATGCCAAAGAAAACTAAGGTCGGAACTATTATGAAAAATTCTTGATACAAGGACCGAGACCAAGGGAATTGGAAGAATAAGAATGACAGGAGCGGTTTGTATGTCCCTCCTGGAAATCGTGAAGCGGCTGTATCTAGCTCTGGAAAGATGTCCATGGAGGACATGATGGCTAAGATATTGAAAGAAGTGGAGGCAACTAACACGCGAGTAACTGAGGTAAAAATTGATTTGTCCTCAATAAATCAATTGGTTGACTCGTATTCCACTTTAATAAAATAGCTGGAACAACAATTAAGTCAACTATCAGCGGTTTTTAATCAAAGAAAAGTTGGCACTTTATCGAGTAACACTATCCAAAATCTAAGGAAAGATGGATCATGTTTGGCTATTACAACCAGGAGTGGTAAAGTGTTGGAAAATCCATCCAAGGGCAAGCCTGTGGCTGATAATATAGAAGAGAATGCTATTAAAGCAGATTATGATGATGTTGTAGAAGTTGAAAATCAAGATGAGAACGTTCATGATACTATACCTAGATGCCAACAGTCTGAAAGAATTGATAATGGGAAGAACAATAAAAATGAAGTGGTGGAGAAAACTCTTCCAAATCCACCACCACCTTTTTCTCAGAGACTAAAGAAGAAGGTTGATGACACCAGGTTCAGTAAATTCATGACCATGCTGAAGCAGCTGACTATAAATGTGCCTTTGGTGGAGGCACTGGAGCAAATGCCAGGGTATGCCAAATTCATGAAGGATCTTTTGAAAAAGAAAAGGGCAGCAAGCTATGAAGTGGCAGATAATTTGCATCATTGCAGTACAATTGCCACGAGGTCTTTAGTACAAAAGAAGGAAGATCCGGGTGCTTTCACTATTCCTTGCACAGTTGGATCCTTAGACTTTGCTAATTCTTTATGTCATCTAGGGGCTAGCATTAATTTGATGTCTCTAGCCATCTATAGACAGTTGGGGTTGGGTGATCCTACACCAACCAACAGGCAGCTTGTAATGGCAGATAGGTCGGTAAAATGACCTGTTGGTATCTTGTATGATGTATTAGTGAAGGTTTCTACCTTCATTTTTCTTGAAGACTTTGTTATTTTGGACTGCGAGGTGGATTTTGAGGTGCCCATAATCTTGGGTCATCCTTTCCTCACAACAAGAAGTGTGCTTATTAATTTGCGAGCAAATGAGCTGTTATTCCGAATGAACGACAAAGTGGTCCATTTTGATGTATGCAAATCAATGAAGGAGCCTAAAGATATAAATGTGTTCTCTATAGCTGATGTTTATTATGAGGATGAGAAGGAATTATCTTTAGATAAGCAGCTTACTGTTGAGCCATTAGCTACTGTGCTTTTGAACTTTGAGCGTGAGGATGTTGAAGAGTACGAAGAAACTATCTGTGCTTTGACAGGAATGGGGTCATATTCATATGCCCCCAAGAAGCTGGACCTTGACCTTAAGAATCGTCCCTCACCACCTGCGAAGCCATGCATTGAAGAGCCATCGGTGTTAGAATTGATGGAGCTGCCCAGTTATCTAAGGTATGTGTTCTTGGGTAGTGGAAATACACTACTACTTATTGTTGCTGCTGATTTAGGTGAACAACAAGTAGAGACTCTCATCTCTGTTCTAAAGAGGTATAAGAGAGCTATTGGTTGGACTATTCCTGATATAATTGGTATCCCTCCTGGCATATGTATGCACAAGATTCAGCTCGAGAAAGATTGCGTACCCACTACTGAGCATCAGTATCATCTGAATCCACCTATGCAAGAGGTGGTGAAGAAAGAAATCATAAAGTGGTTAGATGTAGGGGTGGTGTATCCAATCTCAGACAGTAAATGGGTGAGTTCTGTACAATGTGTGCCCAAGAAAGGGGGCATGAAAGTAGTAGCAAACGAGGAGAATGAGCTAATTCCACTCAGGCCTATCATAGGGTGGCGAGTGTGCATGGATTACCGGAATCTAAATTCGTGGACGTGAAAGGATCACTTCCCACTCACATTCACGGATCAAATGCTTGATCGATTGGCAGGAAAGGGATGGTTCTGTTTCTTGGATGGTTATTCCGGATATAATCAGATTTGCATTGCTCCTGAAGATCAATACAAGACCACTTTTACATGCCCATATGGTACTTTTGCATTCAAACAAATGCCATTTGGGTTATGTAATGCACCTGCTACTTTTCAGCGGTGTATGATGTCCATTTTCTCTGATATGGTTGAAGACACCTTAGAGGTGTTTATGGAGGACTTTTCGGTTGTAGGTGAGTCATTTGATTCATGCTTGGCAAATCTGAGTATGGCTTTGCAGCGATGTGTGGAATTCAATCTGGTTCTGAATTAGGAGAAGTGCCATTTTATGGTTAAGGAAGGCATTGTTCTAGGGCATAAAGTCTCTGAAAAAGGAATTGAAGTTGATCGAGCCAAGATTTAAGTTATCGAGACACTACCACCTCCAATTTCTGTGAAGGGGGCTCGTAGTTTTCTCGGTAATGATGGTTTTTATCGGAGGTTTATTAAAGACTTCTCCAATATTGCAAACACATTATGCAAACTTTTGGAGGAGGAGGCAAAGTTTCACTTTGGTGCAGATTGCTTGAAGGCATTTGAATGCCTCAAGGGGAAGCTAGTGGAAGCCCCTATTATTGTAGCACCTGATTGATCTCTACCCTTTGAAGTTATGTGTGATGCAAGTGATATAACCTTGGGTGTTGTACTTGGTCAGAAAAGGGAAAAGCTATTTCATCCAATCTACTATGCAAGTAAGGCCTTGAATAGAGCACAGAAAAACTATACCGTCATCGAACAAGAGCTTCTAGCGGTTGTTTATGCTTTCAAAAAGTTCCGTGCTTACTTGTTGGGAACCAAGGTAGTGGTTCATACAGATCATACGGCTCTAAGATATCTCATGGAAAAGAAGGATGCTAAGCCAAGGATAATTAGGTGGGTGTTACTGCTTTAAGAATTCGATTTTGAGGTGAAGGATAGAAAGGTTGTGAAAACCAGGTGGCTGATCATCTATCTAGACTTGAGAGTGAGCATACAGAGCAGACCGACCTTGATATTGATGATGTATTCCCCGATGAAGAGATTCTAGCAACTATGGTGGAAAACCTACCGTGGTATGCAGATTATGCCAACTACATGGTGAGCGAAGTGACTCCTGAGCATCTCTCCTTTCATCTAAAGAAAAAGTTCATGCATGATGTGAAACATTACTTCTGGGATAAGCCTTTTCTTTTTTGATGATGTGCTGATGGTATTATTAGGCGGTGCATCCCAGATGTAGAGGTGCCCAGCATATCGGAAGCAGGCCATGCTTCCCAAGTCGAAGGTCACCATGCAGGTGATTGGATGGCCAAGAAAGTACTGTAAAGTGGCTACTATTTGCCTTCATTATTCAAGGATGCCTAGGAGTTTGTAAGAAGATGTGATCAGTGTCAGCGGAAAGGTTCTATTTCAAAGCACCATGAGATGCCCATGTGAAAAATGCTTGAAGTAGAGTTATTCGATGTCTGGGGTATTGATTTCATGGGCCCATTTGTGAGATCATTTGGGATGAAATATATTTTAGTTGCTGTGGATTATGTATCCAAATGGGTTGAAGCAGTTGCGCAAGCTGATAATGAAGGTAAGAGTGTTGTGGCGTTCTTAAAGAGAAATATCTTCTCTCATTTTGGGGTACCTCGCACCATCATAAGCTATGGAGGATCACATTTCTGCAACAAACTGTTCAGAGCCGCATTGGCAAAGTATGGGGTTAAGCAACATAAGGCAGCTACACCATACCACCCACAAACTAGTGGGCAAGTGGAGGTTTCCAATCGGGAAATCAAGCTGATCCTTACTATGACTATGAATGCCAGCAGGAAAGATTGGTCCAGGAAGCTGGACGATGCCTTATGGGCGTATAAGACCGCGTTTAAGACACCAATTGGCATGTCACCATACCAAATAGTGTATGGAAAGGCTTGTCACTTGCCAATTGAGCTAGAACATAAAGAACTGTGGGCACTGAAGTAGCTTAACCTGAACTGGGATGATGCTATTAATATGAGATTGGGACAGCTGAATGAGATGGATGAATTCCGTCTACATGCGTATAAAAGAGCAGATCTCTACAAGGAAAGGATGAAAAAGTACCATGATCGGAGGATTATCCAATGAAACTTTCAGAAGGGCGATTTGGTATTTCTTTTCAACTCCAGACTGAAGCTGTTTCCAGATATGTTAAAGTCTAAATGGTCTGGTCCATTCAGAATCAGCCAAGTTTACTTATCTGGAGTAGTGGAGTTAGAAAACAATGAGGTGGTGTCTTTAAGGTGTATGGCCAAAGAGTGAAGCTATATATCAGTCCAACCAACTCGATAAAATATATAGCCACCATATATCTCGATGAAGTTTGAGTAATCGAGATAACTATGTCATGCCGCGACAATAAATCAAGCGCTACATGGGAGGCAACCCATCATTTTAATCATTTTTGTTTTACTAGGAGTTTGTTTTTGGTAAATAAAAATCCAAAAAGAAGAGTCGAGCCACGACCAAAACTAAGGCGCTTGGTGGGAGGCAACCCATCCTTCTAATCATTTTTGTTGTTTTTTATTAAGTGTAGGTGCAAGAAGTACAAAGGAGGAGATTAGTCTCAATTTTGATTCAGAAGTGAGTCATGTAAATGGTGGTAAGTCTAGGAATGATAGAACAATACAGGTAAGAGAGAGTAGTCAAATGTGTAAGGTTCAAGTATGAGTTGCATTAGAGTCGCGCCTTGAATTATGTAGATTCGACCAAGAGTGCACCGCCTTTCCAATTGCCTATGCCAACATAGGCAATAGGTTAGGCGCCACCTATGCCTTTGCCTATGCTCACTGCCTCATATAGGCAATAGGCTAGGCGCCGCCTATGCCAACATAGGCAATAGGCTAGGCGCCACCTACTCCAACATAGGCAATAGTTTAGGCGCCACCTATGCCTTTGCCTATGCTCACTGCCTCACATAGGCGATAGGATAGGCGCCGCCTATGCCAACATAGGCAATAGGTTAGGCGCTGCCTACTTATGCTTAGGCAATGATATATGCGCCGCCTACTTACACTTTTTTCCTATTAACCCATTTGTAAATGGACCAAACCAACCCATGGATCATACTTTAAATATATCCTCTACACTTAAACACCACTTAATTTTTCTTAAACCAAGGCTCCGCCCAAGCACCCTTGCCCTCTCCAAGTTTTTCTCTTTTATCATCTAATCCTGCAGGCTCACCTTACCGATTCATCACGAATTAATCACCAAGTAAGTTGTTCTTTCATGTTCTGTAGTTGTTTCAGTGCTACACCTATAATGGTTAACTAGATTTTGTAGTAGTGCTTGGTGATAAGAGTATGGTTAGTTTGGTATGATTTTTGAAAAATACATCTCATTGAGTGAAAGGATTGTCGTAGGTGATCTTGATTCTACTCCGGCATGTGTTGATTGGTATTCACTGTCATAATTTGTTATTATTATGGAGTTGAAATATTGAAGTTTAATGCATAATTTTGGGAGGTGTAGGCTTGACTATTTGAATGACTCGTTCATCGATGTAATGATCATGATTGACCACAAGTATAAGATTGTGTGATTGTCTCTATGCTATAGCATGATAAGATTTCTATGTGGTAGTCTTGTTCAAAGATTGCATTGCTCAAAAGAAATAAAGTTGGAAATGATAGTCAAGATTACATGACCATTGTGTGTTACTTCTCTATATCAAACTGAGAAATTGTTATGTAATGTGAAGGGTTGAAAGTGTGACTGCTCTAATAATGTTGTTGGCACATACCACCTAAATGTATATCGATGAAGTCTGATGTAATCGACATCACTCACTCAATTAGTTTGTGCAACCAAATTAAGTGTGGGGTGGTGCCATCACTATTTTCTTTTCGATTATAGTGAATTTTATGAAATGAGACTAACATGACCCTTCTATGATCTCAGGTAACATGGCTCCAAAAAGACGACAGGGAAAGGAGAAAGCATCCACCTCACAAAAAGGGTCAAAAACGGTCAAGAAAGGACCAGGCTGATTCCTCCTCTCATCAAGTACCTCGATGCACTTTTGGAATTAAATGGGTTTTGGAGGAGGAAGGGAAGGAATGGTATAGAAACAATAAGGTGAAGAAATATGTCCATGTGGATTTGATGCAGAAGAAAAGTTTAGCAAAGAACTGCCCTCGCATTTTGGCAAAGATTATGGCACTAAATCTTGACTTTATCTTCCGAGATATGGGCGAATTTAATCTTGATTTGACTCGAGAGTTTTATTCCAACTGTTCCCCAAGGACTACATGAATTGAAGTAAATATTCGGGGGCAAGTCTTGCAATTGAACGCTGATTTCTTCAACTCTTTCTTGGGAACTCCAAGTGTAGATCCATCACCACTCAAGGAGATCTACAAAAGACCTCCCTACAGAGCCATCAGACATAGGTTGTGTGGATCAAGGTCCATGACCCGGTGGACTCGCCACAAAGATAATGGTCATCACAATACTTACCCATATGCTTGTTTGAATAGAGAAGCTCACATATGGTTAAGAATAGTCAACTCCTGCTTTATTCCTAGGACACAATACACTAAGGTCACGTGTGATTGAGTCTACTTGGTGTATGTTCTAATGAAAAATGTTCCCATCAATATTGGTGCAGTGATACGAATGTCGATGGGAAAAGAAAGGGTCCACAAAAGGTCCCATTTCAGTTTTGGAAATTTTCTGACTGCAATCTTATGGAAAGAGCACATTGAGGAGGAACTAGCAGACCATAAGTTTCCATATAACCCGAAGAGGGTAGATCTCATGAAAATTAAAGATCGAAAAACTGGTCAATGCATAAACCTTACCACTGTTGAGAGATATGCTCGAGATGAGAGTTTTTTCCGCCATCTGTATGGCATTACTAGGTTCACTATGATGAATGGGGGTCGTGTGCCGACTGATGCAGAGCTTTGGCAGTTGGACTATGACTACCCGCTTAATGAGCGTGCTCGGGCTATGTGTTGAGTGGGGGTAAATTTTGAAGAACCTCTAGATGATAATGTGCCGACAGACGATGATCACCGACTGCTAGACTCTAATGTGGAAGACAACTCAGATGATGAAAGCTCTGATGATGATTCTGACGAAGGGGGTATGACCCTGGTTAGAGGAGGTGTCTGACTAACCAAGTTTTTGCTTATTTATTTACATTAAGGGCAGTTTGTTTTGTGTAAGTATGGTTTGTGGGTATATGTTTGCGGATTGCCTTGTCTGCTGTATTGTGTACTGCTTGCCTGCATTTATTCTGTAGTTGTTTTGATTTAGTCGTAGTTAGGTAGTTGTAATTAGTCAGATTTTGATTTTTGCATGAAATTGTTCTTATAGACGGCATGACATTATAACAGAAGTTTGTGTTGAATCACTACTATTGAAACATTTAGGCTCTAAGTTGTGACTCATTCTGTGATAATTTTTGTGGTTTAATTCAGTCATCTGTTGGGTCAAGAATCTATAATGCTCCTAATTAAGTTGACTATGTGCCATGTGTGTGTAAGGTTATTATATATTCTTTGTTGTGACTGATGCTAGAACTTGCCTCGTGTGTGTCTGAAGCAAAATAAAGATTGAGAGTTTAGGAGATAATTTAGGCATTTCTTTGGCAGCCCTAATTCGTTTTATCTTTTTTTTACCTACCTTGGTACATTGTCCTAGTGAACACCCTTTGAGCCTTTAGCTATTTTCTTTGGCAACCTCATATGTAGCCTAATCCATATTTTTTTTGAAAAGACCATAATTTTATCCAAAAACTCCTAAGCACTTTAAATTGTAGAATCAAGTTGAGTAAAGAGTGTGGCAAAATAAGAGGAAAATGGTGAAAGTGATGCCCCAAAGTTTATTGGTACGTGAAAATATTGTGATAAAGGTTGGCTATCATAGGGATGCTTAATAAAAAAAAGAGAAAAAGAAATAATAATAATAATAATAATAAATAAATAAAAATAAAATTAAAAAAAAAGAGTTGTATATTCCCATCATTGTGTTTCTGATTGAATAATAAAATGGGTGAAAGGGGGTTGGTAGATGAAAGGAAGGTAGAGTGGTTGTTAAAAGTTAGTGTAAATGGAATAATGTAGTGTATCAAAGCGCTTAGGGAACATAGTCACCATTTCTGGCCAAAATAGTCCTACCTGTCCCTTAGCCGACATTACAACCCGTAAAGACCTATTTGATCCTAACCTTAGCATTCTGATATTAGTAGAGCATTACACTAAGGGCAAGCATATGGTCATCAGTTGTAATCTGAGAATTCTTTGTGAGAGTGAGAGCAAGCAAAGTCTTATACCTATGTTTCAGAAAAATGCAAAACTATGAGTGATTATGGGTAATATTTTGTGTGAGCGCACATGGTTGATGATTTTTGGGTAGTTTTATATGATTTTCTTTCGCTTAACTTGTGTATACGAATTAACCAACTTAATGAGTCTATGTTGGAGGGTGAGTTGTTTCTAGTAATGAGCAAGAAATCTACTCTTTGTTAATAATTGCAGTGTATGTCTCATTGAAAATTTTGTGTTGCGCTTGTGAATTTTAGTTAGGTATTCACCTGGATGTACTATTTTGTTCGAGGACAAACAAAGCTTAAAGTGTGGGGTGGTGATGTTAGGTGTATTTATACGTCTAAGCACCATAACTTACCCATGTTTTAGCTAAGTTTTGGGGATAAAATACCTAAATCTTGCACTTTTAGACCATTTTTAAGTAAGTGAGCTGACCTATGTGATTAGCATGCTTTTTAGGTACTAATGAAGAATCTTTCAGCACTTTGGGGACCTGTGGACAGCAAAGGAAAACTTCACATAAGAGCGAAGGCAGCTTTTGGACTGAATGTGATGCATGGGAACTTTTTCCCCGGCAAACTCAGTAATTTTAAATAGTTAAGGATGCAGTAGCAAATTATTAGACAAGGATGTTATTAAAAGCATTATTGCTGAATTCTTAGGGATTATTGATTATTCAAATTCTGTATTATTTTTGAAAACAGAGATCAAGTGTCGTTTTGAGGACAGATAGAGAGATATGTGTTTTTCTCTTAATTTCGCTAGTCATCTTCATCACCAAGATCATTCGTCGTTTTGGTATGATGAATATTTCTATGTTGATTTTTGTTTTATTCATGAATAGCTAAGCTTATTTGTTAGGGTTATGGAAACCTTGTAGTATACTCTCTATTGCTATGGGTGTTGTGAATTTATGATACGTCATGGCACTTATATCATTACTCTCTTCAGTTTGATTGAGTTCTCGTGGTTGCAAACATAGGGAATACTCCATTATAGCAATAACTTGTTCGATAGAAAAGTTAATATTTGGAAAAGAGAGTGTGACGAGAAAATAGGGTTTCCAACCTCTATTTTACACGTTAATGCCCTAGCAGTATTAACGTCTTGGAGAGTTCGTACAATTTGTTGTACACTTTAGATTGAAAGAACTAAGGTGAATAAATCCTAGATGGTTGAAAAACACTTGGATTTAGAATTAGAACACGTCTCTCTATAAGTGCATGCATGCATAAAATCCGTATTACTCATAGTTAATAGAGAAGCAGAAGCTACAAGGTGGACATAACCCTAACTTATCATTCTCTGTGATCAAATACTATTACACATATCATCCCATTGTTACACTGATAATATTATTGTGCGTTTAAACTAAAACCCCCCTTACATGGAACCTTCGACCAACAGTCTAATAATAATCGCAATACTTAGTGACTATAGTATTTCCTGTGGGATTCGACACCCAACCCAGTTAGGTTCTATATTTGATAGCGACCGCTTACACTTTCTAACAAGAGTTGTAATTTGGGCGTATCACTGCATAGCTAAGAGAGAGCAAGAGAGAAATCTTGAATGCTGTTGTTTTTTGGCTAGTAAAATGAAATAAAAGAACTAGTTTCAACCCCTTTAAAAGGATTTGCATTTGGCCAACTTTCTCGGATGATTTTGGGCCATAATTTACCAAATAGGTGATACACCTACTTGCCTATTATATTGGGACGTTGTGGATCTAAAACTATTAGGCCTTAGCTGCCCATTCTCCTCACCTTCTCTCTTTCAAATTGGGCCAAAATTAAATCAAATATGTGGTAGTGTACTTGGGCTAAAAAAATGGCCAAGAGAGACTTAATAAGTGATGCACCTACTTAGTTAGTTTTTTCAAAAGGTCAAAGTAGGTGACTCACCTACTAAGCTTAAATCGGTCAAGCAAGAACCTTAATATTTTATTCTATTTTAAGATCAAAATGCCAATAGTTAAATATATAAATTATGTATACTTGGTTACTTCATCCTTTAGATTCAAATACCTACTTACGGGCCCAAGTTTAAATACCCTTATCGACGATAACTTGATCGAACCACATTTCAATATATGTGGGAATTCCTCCAAACCTATCTTACCATCACTAATCACATAGGATATCCGAGCTCATTACCTACCCCATAAGTTAATATCAAGTGCCACATAAGTAGAACTACTACACGCGGAATATAGGGTGTTGCAGACTCATGGAGGATAAGTCACTCTTCATCGTCTTCACCCCAACGTTCGTTTCCTAAACTCACTTTAATAGCTTCTCCATCATGTCCTCCATGGACATTTTGACTAAACTGGTTGCAGCATTATCACGACTTCTAGGAGGAACATACAGTCCATTCCTATCATTCTTATTCTTCTAGCTTCCTTGATCCCTATCTTTGTAACCATCTTTGTCATAATAGTTCCAACCATGGTTCCTTTGTCCATTGCCTTGAAAACCACCTTAATTATTTAGATAGCTGGCATCCTTCTTGGAATCGGAATCAACTCTGCTCCATGACCCAATAACTTTTACCTTCTCAGTTTTCCCAAATAATAAATGTTTGGTAAGCTGATCTATCTAGGTTTTCATGTGTGCCATGTCTTAGTCATAATCTTCCTCTTTCCTACATTCTTTTGCATTTATTCTGCTAGAAATGGTAGAGGTTGCTACCACAAAATCCCTAGTATTCCAAGGTATACTCTATTTGGTCATCCTATCAAGCATTTCAGAAGCTTCTAGATACGTAAGATCCATAAATGCTCCTCCTCCAGCATTATCGATAACTATTTTAGTAATAGAATTCAAGGCTCTATACAGAGTATCCATCAAATGCACATCAGTCATTTTGTGATTGGGACACTGTATCAACTTCTTCTTGAACCTCTCCAAAGTCTCATGAAGAGCCTCAGTCGGGAGATTTCTAAAATTATTGATATCGTCCCTTAACCTTTCTAGGAAAGCTCTTTTCAACTGCCTCCAGTTTGTTATAGAATCAGGAGTCAACCTATTAAGCCATAGTGTTGCCTCCCCAGATAGAGACAACGGAAATAGGTGCATACGGATGGCATTCTGCCCTACTCTTAGGTTATAAAAAGATTTGCAAATAGTGAAAAAATTCACTAGATGCTTATTTGGATCATCACCTAGAAGTCCACCAAATAGCCCATTCAGATGAAATAGTTGAATCATAGTACTCATGATGTTAAACTTAGCTCCAGGTGCCAAAGGTGGAGGAATAATATCTCCAATTGCACCTACTCCATCTATTATGTCCTTATCCTTTTCAATATCAAATTGCACAGGTTATCGATCTTATCTTGCACTGAAAGGACCATTTTTGTTCACATTATGGTTCACAGGTACATCTATATTCTTTGCACGCCTTTGGTTAGCAGGATCTAACAAATCATCATCTACCAAGTCCTCATCATATGGATTCAGATGGCGCACTGGTTATCCATCATTTTGATGGTTCAGCTGAGCTCCAGCCAGAGCAGCTAGTCTTTCTGGTTCTAGTTGCTCCGTCATTTTGCCAATTAATTATGATTCCGAATATATTGGTAGCAATGGTTCACCCAAACTTCTTGTGCTTAGCATACAGAATAGTTACCCTGTGAAGAACAAAAACAACAAATCAAGGTAAAATTTGGGAAACTTCACCAATGGTCAATTATCAATTACAAACTTAATTTACAACCGTATTCCCTGACAACGGCTATAAAATTTGATAAGCCCAAATTACAACTCTCGTTAGAAAGCATAAGCGCTCATATTAAATATCGAAACCAACTAGGTTGGGGTCGAATCCCACAGGGAGTAATATGCAAACTAAGTGTTATTATTGTCAATAGACTATTGATTGAAGGCTCTGGAGAAAATGGGGGGTTCATGAATAGTTAACCGTATTTAAATGGTTGGAACGAGCAGCGTTCTAGCTAGCGAGTTTTATTGTAATTATTAATTCAATGAGAATAAACTAACAAGAACTATGCTCACCAAGATGTTTAAACAGATGGGGTTGTGAATTATCTTAAATTCTTAATTTACAACTTCAATTGCAAGAGTTATTGAATTCTAAAGTATGCCCATTTGTTTCTCAACCTAAATGGGTAGTTTACCCTTTAATTCTTTTAAACTCAAGAATATATGAAATTATTCAACTAATCTCTCATGTGAGTCAATCCTTGTTAAGGCATCAACTCATAACCCAAAGGTTAAGGCCTTTAGATTTCATGTAAACTCCTTCTCTTTCCCAACATATACTTTTTTTCTCAGACAAGTAATGTTCTTAGGCTCACCCATCAAGTTTGCTACTAAGAAAGGTCATTAATGTGAAGAAGGGTTTATATAATCTCAATAACGCATGGAAATTAAGCATTTTCACAACTCCAATCAGTTATTCACATCAAGGCTCCCATAACCCTAGTTATGGGAGCTTATCCACACATCTTAAGAGAAAAAGAAGGTATCATTGTGTTCTTTATATGAATTAAGGAATTACTTACCAAAATCAGAAGAATTGTTCTTGAATCTTCAGTGACAATAGGAATAAAATTACTAGATCTATAATTGAAGCTTGAATTTCAAAGAATACTAGTTTACAATAACATCTTTCTAGATGGAAATATGATAAAAGATACCTAAATAAAATCTAAACTGGGTATTTATATGTTCCCAAATACTGAGGAATTAATATTTAAACTCATTCAAAGCCGCGTTGAAGTTGATGGTCCTAAAGTGCTACGTTCTTGTTATGGGCTGACGGTCATGTTGGTGTACTATCACTGTCCTGACGATCCATCGAGAGGATAGTCGCATGACCACTTGAGGGGTCCTTCTCTGTTTTAGCCTAACGGCCTTGTTGACGGTCCATCATAAGTACGACGGGCCATCACTTAGACCTTCACAGGAGTCATCCATTTGGTTATTTCTGTTTACCCTTGATGGTCACCCAAGTGGTCAGTCACTTGGTTGAAGGTCTGCCTGTTTGGTCGTTGGTGACCTTTTTCTGCTATTTTTCTAAGTTTCTTCTCCAGCTACATCCTTGACCTAAAAACACTAAAGCCCATATCAAATACAATAAAAGTTTCTAAAAACGTACAAATATCCTTAGAAAAAGATGTAAAATATTCTATCAAAAGCCAGAACATTTATCTCCTTCCATAAACATAAGAAATAATCCCCATCGACTTGCGGCTAACCAATCCCTGCCATAAGATTGGGTGTATGCCGAGCATGGCCAAGGTAATGGTCTTGGTAAAACAATCCATGACCGCATAATAATGAGCCAACTAGTCCATGTCTAGTATCACATCAAAATCCAGCATATCCAGAGCAATAAGTTCAGCATAAGTATGAACATCGCTAACTGTCATAATGCATGATCTGAACACTCGATCCACTAAGAAAGAATCTCCTATGGGAGTAGATACATGCAATAATGCAGATAATACATCACTATTCAAATCAAATCATGGTGCATAATAAGAAGATATATAAAAATAAGTGGATCCGAGATCAAATATAGCAAAAGATGACTTGCGGCATGCCAAAATCGTACTGGTCACTATATTATCCAAAATTGTAGCCTCGGGTCTAGCAATTAATGCATATAACTAACCACACCTGCCACCTGACTAGGCTCTTGACCGACCTCCTATACTGCCTGCCTAAAAAACACCTCGAGCACCCTGGTAACCACCTCTATGACTTGCAAACCACCTCTACCTGAAGGAGAAACTTCCCTAATGAGTGTAGCTCCCTTGGATGAAGCAACCATCACCCCATGACTAGGGAACTCTCTAGATAAATGACCAGGAAGACCACAAGTAAAACATGACTTACGAGAAGAACCAAAACTCATAAACCCAACTGATCTGGCATAGCTACCATGCCTAGCATGGCCCAAAGATGAACCTCTCAAAGACTGATCATTGCCTTTACTAGGGAGAGAACTAACACTAAACTAATCCTCATCAGTGGTCTGAAGAGATACCTAAATTGGTCGACAAGTCTGACTCTGAGGCTGAAAATATGGCTACGGAGATGTAGAGCACAAGAAATACCACTCCTAAATTTGGAACTACCATGGCTCCCACCAAATCTACCCTAGAATCCAGGCCTTTTATCACGGCCCTCACGACTCTCCCTGTGCATCTTCTCTATCACTCTAGCATGATTCTAAACCTCAAAAAAATTCCTAACCATAGCAACTAGACTCTGAGCAGCCATCCAAATAGGGAGTCTTAACCTTCTGACAAAGCATCGAACCCTCCCATACTCAATGTCCAAAATAAAAGTTGCATGTCTGGCCAACTCATAAAAATGAGCCCCATATTCGGTGACTATCACGGAGCCCTGCTCTAGTCTGGAGAACTGATCCCTTAGTTAATCTCAAAGACTATGTGGCATATACTTCTCCATGAATACCTCGGAGAACTGAGTTCATAAAAAAGGAAAAGATCCAACTGGTTTAGAATAAGCAAAACCCCTCCACCAATGACGAGCGAACAAATCCAATGAAATGTAGTGTAATCCATACCACGAGTTTCAACAAGGCCTAAAGCACAAAGCCTATCCTCATAAGCAGTAAGAAACTCAAATGCATCCTCCCCAGGAGCACCAGAAAACCTAGGTGGAGCCAACCTAAAAAATCTACCAAACATCTTCTGCTCATCGACAGACATAGCAGGCTTGGTCACAACTGGCGGTGTAGCTAGCGGCTAAATAGCTACTGGCACAGGAGGAATCTCAATGTTGGGAGCTACAGCTGTAGGCTATGCCCTAATCCCAAAAGTTTGTGCACCATTGATATTACATCACCAACTATACTCAGTATATGAATTAGGAAATCTCTGAACGATTAAGAAGGAATAAAACTAGGTAGGGCCTGAGCTGGTCCTTGGCCCACCACTGGCTATGGGAAAGAAATCTCTGGCTCAGGTGCAGCGATAGGTCTTGAGAAAGGTAGCCTATCCTATCCCCTAGGTGGAGACACATCAAAAGGCTATCCTCAACCTCTAGGTCATCTATGAATAGGAGTAGGATTCCTATTGTATCAATAATATCTGTTAAACCTAGACTCTGATACCAATTTGTCATGACCCGGTTTAGAGGCATAATGGCACCTACCATATTCTATTGGTAGGTAGCCGATACCATAACTCAGAGCTATGGAAATGGGTTACCTAGATAAGAACGTCCAACATAGACTCTATATATGAACACAACATATAACACCAATATTTCACAACTAAGGACAACCAATATTCAAACATAAATCCCACGACCTGATTGTATTAATACAAGAGCTTCTAAATATGACAAGAGGAATATATAATCCCAAAATCTAAAATGTCTTAAATAATCTCATACATGTGTCTTGAAAGTAAAAGACAAATAAGGATAGAGGGGAAAGATGCCAACTGGATCCCCAAGAGCTCACCCTATCTCTGAATAGTCAACTAACACGAACTAGCTCAACAACGACACCTAGAACTTGGGTATGCACCAAAAAGGTACAGAAGTATAGTATAAGTACCAAAACACTGGTACTCATAGCCATCATCGGCCAACTGAGATCAAACATAATATAAAGACGATATAAAGTAAGACAATGATCTTAAAGTTTAGGGGTAGGATTAGACTTGAATCTTCTTTGATACTACTATAACAACATCTATAGTATAAAAGCAATAACATGACATAATATTTCAATATACTCCATATTCACCATAACAACTAAGTATCATTTCAAAAGCGTACAACCATATACGTAAAATATCTACTTGCCATAATCATCATCAACCATCTTTAGAACATACACACAAGAACCTACCACGATGTCCTATACCGCCAAGAGGTATATGAAAGAGAGCACAACAAAGAACTCATCATGACATCCCATACCACCGAAGAGTACACAAAAAATACTACTAATAATACCATAAAGCACAACTACTCCATCAATTTACCGAAAACCACGATTAGAACAACCCCTCCATGACTCATTACTGAAATCCACTTCCAAATGCACATACCGTAATTTAACATAAAGAAAGCAATATTGTCATAGCATAGGCATGTGATCATTAATTATATAATTCATTGATAAATACCGCATACTCCATTCTAATTAAACTTATTTTTTCGAAAAAATCAAAAGATTACAAGTCTTAAAATCACTAGTCATCTAATTGGGGAAAAACTACAAGCCACCCATAGTATAGGTTATTCAACTATCATAGGGCCATTATTTAACTAGCATCATCATGACATGAGTTAACAACTAAGACATCTTAACTTCATATATTAGGAGATAATTTAACAAACCATCAAGCAATACTAGATCCATCATCACTAAGCATGTCTCAACCTTAAGAACTAGCTTCCATATTTTAATCAAGTAAAGTCCACCAACTTGTTTACTACATTTCTAGGTTCCAAATAATAATCATATATTTTAGAAGCAGCTAGTTATCACATAAACCACCTTACTAGGCAAGTTTACACATAATGCTAAGCCTTAACTTAATATTAGGCGTAAATTTCTTCTAGTTGCTAATTTAGCATCAACAAGGGTCACACCTCTTATAGAGTGATTTGGAAAAAGAAATAAATAACAATTTACCAAGAGAGATCTCATAATTCAAGAACATAGGCGGTTGACCCCACAAGGACTAACCTTACAAATATCAATACATATAAGTAAATTTTCCCCACATGGCATCATAATGCTCTTTCCTCTTCTGGATTCACCGGGCATCATCATAATATTAACATATTCCTTTGAATTCATTGAGTAGCATCATAATATCACATATTCCTGTAGACTCAAACTGGGCATCATCATAATATCACGTATTCTTTTTGATTCATTAAGCGTTATCATAATATCACACATTCCTCTAGACTCAAATCGGGCATCATTATAATATCACATATTCCTTTGAACTCAAACTGAAAATCATCATAATATCGCATATTTCTCCGTATACAACAACATACATACACATGTATAGCCAAACCAATAAGGATACACAAAAGATCACAATATATAAAGAAGTAGGGATGTGGGAAAATATTTGCCATTTTACCTTACTAATGAGCTTCACACGTAATATGAACATCAATAAGAGCATGAGTATTTACCAAACATGCACTGTAATCACTTAACAAGGGTATTCAAGTCATGATCACAAGATAATATGATAATTAAGTGCAGCCATCACAACTCCTACACATATGTATATATCTTGGACAATCACCACATATCTAGGTTACTAAGCATTTACTTAGTTCAAGATTAAGGTGGGTCAAGTCCCACTTCTAAATCCTAAGAATGCTAAGATTACTAACATATGTCTAACTTCTATGAAAAATTAGGCGTAGTCATCCATACCTTACCATGAGGGCTTACTAATCCTTTCTAGGTCTATAGGAAGTCTCTTCAAGAATCCTTCTGAAGTCAACCCAACACTAAGGTCATATCTTATATAGACATTATATAGGTCAATACACTCTGAAGGATAGAAAAATATACCATTAATGTCTAATTTGAACAACTATAGTGTTCTCACACCTGTCATGAGACTACAATTAAGCTAACCATGGTCCTAGACTAAGTGTTAAATATCATACCTTACAAATCTATGGCCTATAAAAATTAATGGATCCCAAGTTCACTCTTTAATCATCTATCATCTAAATTCCCCACCCAATATCACAAAATATCAATGATTTACATTACAAACAAGCTCAATCTAAACTATGGGTAAGCCTAATCTACCTTGAATCCAAGAAACTCATGAACCAATGAACTTTTCCTTTTCTTTCTGAGAAGCTTCGCCTTTCACAAGAAATTCTAGTAATAATAGAATACAAGCATTACAAAAAGAATGACAATACCCATTATAGCACCATTGTGACAAGGGCTTCAAATGGACACCAAAACCTTAATTGGGTTTCACCTTTGGAAAGGAGTTTCCAATACCAACCCATAGTCAAATTATCTTTAGGGAGTTAAAACGCCCCTGTAATTTGAGTCAATAACTTAATATGGGGGCTAAAATTGACCCACAACGATTTAGGGGTTTTGAGTCAAGGGACCATGAAATCAATATCAAATTAAAGGAGTTCTTACCTTTGATTTATAGCAAAAGGATGGATTACACAAGTTACGAAGCTCCTAATCAACCCAGAAGACCCATTTTTAAGTCACCAATCTCCTATGGCTTCTAGGGTTTTAATAGAAATAAAAAATGCCCCAAAATCATCCAAAAAGAACCTTTTATATGATTTTAGATGGGCCCATAAGGTCAAAACTTGTTTTTGACCCTTCAGACCTATTCACACTTTGTTCTTCTTAAATAAGCTATGTGACCTTACTAAATTTGACATTCCGAATGCATTAGTAAAGTCAAATTTTCCATTCAAGGTTATTTAGTCCACTTATGGGTCCCACACCTATATATTTTAATTTTGGACTTTTTGACTAATGGGTAAAAATAAGGTTGGGTGCTGTGGGATCCAAACCAAGGCTCTATCTAACCTAAAATTAATATTACATAGCTGTTGGCACAGTTGAAATTTGCATCAAAAATTATTTTACTAATTTTTTCGCTCGGCAGCCATTTGGAATCGACAAAGACTTCAAATTGGAAAAGTGGTTCTATAAACCAAACGAACCATCAGGTAATCAAATTATCGGTTCCAGCAAGTCACTAATGGCTTGGGATGGTTATAGAGGAGATATATCAACAAAAATAAGCAAGAACATAGCTAATGACCTGAAGGGTCATTACACAACATCAAACTATGGCAGAGTATACTATGAAGGTGCATGCCCGAATTGATAGTTTTGAGGGTCAGATGACTTCATGATTGTGTGAGATCTAGACTTCTAATTTATCAGGCCTCTACAAGGAGATAGTTATGTTATGCACCGAGATACTATCACTAGAAGAGGGCCATGTTTTTGTCATTACTTCAATCATTCCATCCTTCACACAACCATTACCTATACCTTCACCTATGTTATTTGACATATTTGTGAAGGATGATGTCAGCTTCATTGTTAGTACCAAGAGAGGTCATGAAAATAAGCTACAGGACCCTACCATGGACTATCCATAGGACTTGAAAATGGACACCTATGATTCTAGGGTGTCCTACTATATTGATAAGTTGAGAAAAGTTGAGATAGCGGTAGGAACGTCTTCTAGTCATGCCTCACTACCTCCTCTTTAGATTAAGTCATGAGATACCTCCTATAAGGAAAAGTCTAATTTAGATGCTTAGAGTATCCCAAGTATGTTTTAATCCTATGTTTTTACGTTATAATTATGCACTAGGGATAGTGAATAGTCTTTAGTTGTGGTGGGAGTATACCATAATCAAGGGTTTTTCTAGCCATGTTTCTATTCCTTTTGGCTATGTTATCCTAGTAGAATTTGCATTTTTAGTTGTATTGTGTTTTGTTTTATATGTTTTGCGTTGTTTGTGTTTAATTAGGAGAAAAATTAGGAACCTAAGGAAAACTAACATGTTTTGTGTTTGTTTGGTCTTAAGTGTTTTGAAATAGGATACCCCTATAAAATTTTGTGAGCTATGTGATGTAAATATATGTTTGACTATTGTGAATCTTGTTATGGCATTAGGATTAAGGAAAACACAATCATAGATCATCATTTGCATGTATTGTATAGGTATTAGTTGGTAATATAACCCTGTACCATGTGTGTGTGAGATACTTATCTAGTTCTTCTTGTTTCTTTAATTCAAAACTGGCCCTGTTAGCTGTGCCTAGGTTGTAGGATAGTTGGTTCGGATGTGATCATAGTTTGTTTTTTATTTAGTTCACTCTTAGCCTAAATAATCGTCCAAATGTGAATAAGTTTCCCTTGATCCCTGATTTGAGCCTACATTGACAAGTTTTAATGTTTTCACCTTGTCACCTTTAAAAATTAAATACAATGAACTTTTTTTGGCCCTGGTCCCTCTTTGGACAATGTACACCTCAACTCAAGAAAATCAATTAAGTTGAGGGTGGCTATAATAGGGGTGCATAGTTAAAATTAAGTATGAAGAGGAGTGTGAATAAGAGAAAAAAAGTATTGTTTGAGTGTGGTAAAAGAAAGAAAAAATAAAAATAATAGAAAAATGAAAATAAAAAGAAAAGAAAGAAAAAAGGAGAATGAATAAACCACACCCAATTTGAATAAATTAATAAAAGAGAAAAGAAAGGAGTAAAAGATAAATGCTTGAGAAGTGGAGGCAAATTGTAAGTGTAGTGTTAAAGAGGGCAACTCACTATATCCCAAGTGCACCATACTAGCCTCCCAAGACTATAATACAAGCTGAATAATCCCAATGGTTATCCTAGTCCAACTATCTAAAAAATTATACAAGCTGAATAAATCCCTATGGTTATCCTAGTCCAACTATGCAAAAAAATAAGGCATAAAAAATAAGGGCAAGCCTATGGTATTCTATTCACGATGATTGCATTCATCTCTTCCCTATTAGTCTTTCAAAGCTAATTTTGATTGTATTTTGTTGGAGAATGATCTTAGTCTATCCTTGTGGTTTTGGAACCACTCTAGCCTAAAAAGCCTACCAATGCATAATTGTATTCCTTAGTACCCTCTTTGAGCCTTTTTACTTTTCTTTGGAAAATACATTACAAGCCGTGAACTATTATTTTTATCCCTCTTTTGAACCCTACCCTCCGTGGACTCAAAAATGAAACTTGAGACCAAGATCCTAAATTAGGGGTGGTAAAGATTGATGGAAGTAAGTTTGGGGCCATGAAATTGTAAGTGAAATGCCTACCAGTAGTAAGCCAAACCAATAGTTTGAAACAACTAGTAACAGACTACCAAATAAAATAAGGAAATAATGCGGAATAAATGTAACAAAAGATCCAAAACATTAATAAATCCCAAAACCTTGTTGTATCAGTACAAAAACTGCTAACAATACAAGAATACAAAGTGAAGTACAAATGAATACACTAATATAACGTATCTACAAATACAACATAGATATTAGTGTAATGCATAAGAGAGAGATAAGTAATACTCCGAATGTTAGGAGCTTACTCTAAGTCTCTGAACCATGGTTGCTCCGTACGAAGCACACATCAATGGAAAGAACCAGTAATATGATATGTAGGCTGTAAAAGTGTAGTATGAGTACCAAATGAATGGTACTCATTAGGAAACTTCCAACCAAGTTCCAAAGATAAAGCAGATAATTATTACATATAAACAGAATGGAAACTACACCCAATGTTCAACAACCATAAAATATTCAACGAGATAATAAGGATAACCAATCCTATATATTTCCATAGACTAATGTAATAATGCTAAGAAACTATCAAGGATGAACTATCCTGTTCCATCAGTACTCAAAAATCTCAACACTATACCGTATCCCTGGATAATATATGAATAAAGGACGAAGGAATGTTATATATATCAATATACAAGGCCAAAGAATAAATATATAATATGAACAAATGAAGGAAGAGATATACGGTAATACCTATCTATATATAAATATACACAAACATACACACAAAAAATCCATAATATCATAACACCAACACCTAAATAAGCATCATAACCATCACTATTATCATCATCCTTATCATAATCACCCTTTGACTATGTTGGATATATATATCTATATATTTTCCATATATAGGACCAGCCGAACTCAAAATATAGATATGCACATTGGCATATTAATGTAATCATCCTTCGGCCTTACCGGGTATCAATATCATTATCATAACATTCTCCGGACTTACCGGATATCATCACATCATCATAATATCCTCAGGACTTGCGGGGATCATTATATCATCATGATATCCACATTAATTTAAATAATTGAGAGCGATCCCTATGAGTGCTAAAGTAAAGTACAAGCCCCATAATGGATAAAGTAAATTAATATATAAAGGGAATAAAGGTAGAGTATACTTCCATAATCCATCGTTCATCATCAATATAACATTATCAATAAGCATATATACATAACATAAATATTAAAAATTTTATCGAATTTAGCCTGGAATTATATTATTAATTCAACATCTTTATTCGTCCCATACCAAAGTGATGTGTATCTGGATATGATAGGTGCATAGGCTTAAACCATGGCTAAAATAATGTAAATCTGTATGTTTGTTTCCTAGAGTTAACTTTGGGACTTAATCAATATAAAAGTGCAGAAAAGGGACTTAATCAATATAAAAGTGCAGAAAATGTTGTAATCCTTCACGACTAGAGTAATTAGTAATATCAAATCATACATCAAAACTTATCTCGATCATCATTAAAACATCATTATTAACCTCTTTTACCCATAAATAATTCATTAAAACAGGCATTTATTATTATAATGAAATTCATTATTAATGTTTAAAGAACAATATCATAATCTAATCAAAATCGTATCAATAATCGTTACGACAAACATGAATGTATCAAATATATGAATTCCATCACCAATATTCATACAATGGAACCATAAGAATTAATATATCAATAAACTTCAATCAAATCCATTACAAGGATAGACACTTTTCTAATGGTCAAATCATATCATAACATGACCTTAGGCCTGTTAATGTGTCTGAAATAATTATAACATCATAATCATGACATTTGGACCACATACATATCGAAACCCATATCCATATCACATTTATAAATCCTTTTATTTTAAATAAGCTATAGTGTAGTTATGAGGTATAACATCTCTATATGGCATAAGACATATCTATAATCATCTTACATCTAGGAGGCATAAGATATCAGCAAACATCTCATATATAGGAGGCATCTCATATCTAGGAGGAATAATATATAAAAAAACATCTCACATCTAGGAGGCATCTTAATTCTATAGGCCATATATCATGACTATGAGGGATGTCATTTCTATAGGACAAATATTATATCTAAGAGGAAATAACATCTCTAAAGGTCATTAATCATGATTCGGGGAAAGTTATCACAATTTACCTAGCCATGAATGTATACTTAATCTAAAGGATCCATAGTCTCAACTATACCTAACATCCGTAACTAAGTCCACACGGGCTAACACAAGTCTTGTCTTATCGGAAGAACCCAATTCTAATCCTCAAATTGTATATTTAGGCAATTTATATCCTAAACTAGACTAAGAGATCTAGTTCAACTTCTAGATGTCAAGTAAGACATAGCCAATCCTAAGGTAGGAACTTCATCTAAAAACTTGGGCATTTATGTCAACTCTACTTAAATTACAATTTCAAGATCACTATACTATCCAAACCAAGGTTAATCATACTAACCATGATTCCAACACTTAAAACATATCCCAAAACTTGCATAATATCGTATTCATGCTAAAAATTAGCACTACAACAAAAAATATATATAGCTTTAGAATACATCATAGCTAGATGTAAAAAGTTCCATGGCTAAACACTTTAGCCACCAATTTTTTTCTGTAGCATTCATAGCAAGAAGTGGCATAACTAAAGTTAGCTACGGACTTTACATAGTCTGCGGCTAACTGTTAATACTTACAGCTACAAAAAATATTATGTTGTAGCAGTGATGATAAAAAAATTCTTACTACAAAATATATACTTGTGACAAATAATTTTATTTTTTTGCCACAACAAATAAAAATTGTAGTTATTTTTATATTATAGCCACAATGTCTTCTATTGTGGAAAAAGATTTGATTTATTTACTATGTTAATTTAAAATTTATGACTATTTCATATTTCAATCTCGTGTTAACAATACTTGTATTTAGCTACCAAAATAAAAAATATATAGCAATACATTGAAGTATTTGCAATAAATATTTTTGTGACGTGGCTAAGAATATATTCTTTTTGCTATAAAATGCATAGGTTATAGCTCATTTGAATTAGAAATGGAAAGTGAATATAAGTCAATTTTTGATAATTATATTTAGTTTTAGCCATAATTACAAATGTTCATTAAAAATACTGGCATAAGCATTATTAACCACAAAAATCTCTATAATATAATTAATACTAAAAGAAAAATTCAAAATAGATTCAATAGTTATATTATTATCATTTAAAGAAACTTCCACAAGCTTTGTTAGTATCAAAATTTACATATAATTACATTTTACATTCTTTCTAAAACATCATCTTGCTTGAGTCCATGCTACATAGTGTTTGCTTCCACGGTCTTCAATATCACTTTAGTTTGATCAACATCTATCTTAATTTGTTATTTATTTATTTTTTTACACTACTACACTTGTTGATAATGATAATGTATTTTAATGCCAAGAAAATAAGTACCATTACATCCGAGTCTATGTATACATAGAATTCAAGGAGAAAATATATCTTAGATAATTTTTTATAAAAATTTAACTAATAAAAAACAAGAAAAAAATATAAAATAACCAATAAGTAAACAAACCTATAAGCTTCTTTCAAATCTGTAAATATAAATCACAAATTTCAATATCAATTAGAATACCCACAAGAAAATCACCTTTACATTAAAAAATCTAAACAATTTAATGCAATATCCATATAGTAAAAACTTATCTTTTTATTTGAAGAATTTCTTGTTTGAAACCTACAAAAGAATATTAAATTAATTAGACAAACATAACATATAAAAAATTTGAATTAAATTAAAAAAAATAAAAATATGAAAGGGTGAGGGGTGAAAGGGGTGTGAGAAACATGGCAGGAATGGAAAACAAGAAAGAGAGATTAGGTTTGTTAACGAAAAGAGAGTTTAGGTTAATTTATTAGGTTTTAAAATTTTGGGAGGAAAACTTTTAATTTTTGACAATTTTTAAGTTTTGGAGGAAATATGGAAAAAAAGGGTGAGGCGGTGGTGGAGGGTTTAGGTTAGCAAAAGTTTTTATTTTGATCAATTAATCTGTGTGTGTGTTTTTAAATTTTTTTAAGTATTATTATAAAGTTACCTTTTTCTATAAACAAGTACCAATAGTGTTATTTAATAAAAAAATAGAAAGAACAAAACTATCAAATTAAAATAGTAATAAAATAAATAATAAAATTATGTATACTTTACTTTAAGTTAATAGGAAAAGTCAAGTATTTAGATGAAACAAATATTAAATATATTACTTTTCAATTTTTTCGTCCCTATAATATTGTTATTAGTTTAGTTATATACTTCATATTTTTTAAAAAATATTAATTTATTGTGTATAATTGAAATTTATGATATTCATAAGTTTAAATTATTATTTTTTAATTGAAATTGAATTTTTTTTAAAAAAAATGTGAATTTAAAATGACTTATATAGATTGAAATTTCAAATAAAAATTTTTAATATTACAAAATCTATATAATCTATGTGTACATAGTAGGAAAAACAAAATATATTGTAATGACAAGTGTCAATTACCATATAATTTAAGTTTGAAAATTATATTAAGGTAGAAATTTCAAAATAATAAATGTCAATTTAGTTTATTAATATCTATAATGTGAATTCAAATTTATATTAAAGTGTCCTAATTTATATTGGTAAAATTATACTTCCACAATATTTGATTACTTCAATTTAAATCTAAAATACATATGAATTTTAACTAACATTCTTTTAGTGAAAATATCAAACTTATATAAATTTTAAATGAATTCTATGACTTCAATATTCAATTTTAACATTTTCATAAAAAATTTTAAAATAAAATAAGGCTATTAACCTATTTATATGGAGTAGGAGAAAAGAAACAATATTGTGATGACAATATCATCACCATAAAATCTTATGTTTGAAAATTATCTTACGATTAAAATTATAAAAGAAAATGTTAATTCAGATTTTTTATATCAACAACGTAAAATTTAAATTCAAATTGAAGTGTCTTATCCAAATTTAAATCTACTTACCCTAAAATCGATATTCTAGAGTTGTTGGTGCAGTCAGAATTACATTCGAGATCATTTTACTGAAGTTTTCACTCGGTAGTCATTTGGAATCAACAAAGACGTTCAAATAGGGAATTGGTTCTAAAAACCAAATGAACTACCCGGTAATCGAACTATCAGTCCCAACAAGTCATAAATGACTTGGAAAACTACGGAAAAGCCCTAAAGAAAAAGATAATAGAAATAGGAAAAGTAATCAAAAGGGTCATTACATATGCTTTGCATGTTTTCTATATTTGCATTATCTTTAGAGTTCAAATGGTAGTTTTCTATTGAGTACCACGTGTTTCTTGCTCATACTACACCTCTACTGCCTGTAAATCATAATATGAGTTCTCACCTTTATCACGCAGAGCAACTACAGACCGGAAATTTAGGGTGAGCTCCTGGCGTTAGGAGTATTACTTTCTCCCCCTTATGGACTAGACTGATCTTTATGTTGTATTTAGAGATGGGTTATACATGTATGAGTATTCAGTAGTTGATTTTGTACTATTAGTATATTAGAATCTCTTGTACTAACTTTACCGGGTCTTGGGGTCATTTTATATATATTGGTCCCTTTGTTATATTTATTCAGTTGCTTCTTTTATTTTCTTTTTTATAGTCGTTACTAGTGGTTCCAGTCTATGGGTTGGCTTACCTATGGTAGGTTATAATAGGTGCCATCATGACTTGAGAAATTGAGTCGTGACAAATTTGTATCATAACCTAGGTTTACCGCTATGCTGGTATAAAGCTTAGTGTCAAATAATGTCCTCCGGATTGGATTAGAGAGTCTGTATCCTATATTCAGGAGGCTTCAAGGAACTTTTTAGAAATAATCTTCTTTACTCCTTATCATATGTTCGTATTTCTATAAGGCTCTAGAACATTCTTTGACTCTACTCTATTTCATATGGATGATACTATCACACCCATCTTTTAATTGAAAAGATTGATTTATAAGTTTGAAAAGGGTTTTTATTTATTAAAGTGACAAAAATGGAAAAACTTTTTGAAAAAGGATTTTATAATTGAACTCAGAGTCATCACTTAGCATAAATTTGGTGTGCCAAGTCACCTTTGGAATTCCATTTTCAAAACTGGTTTTGACTAATATTGATTTGTCAATAAGATTTCGATTAAGGAATTCTATTGACCAAGGAAAGGTGTTAGGCACCCCTCTATCCCGTGGTTTGAACATGATCACTTAGTTTGAATTGTATTGGTTGATCCTATGCAATGAAGTGAATAAACCAACAGAAGCATATAAAATAATAAAAACAAACAAATAAAACAAAAATTCAAAACAAACCAATATCCAGTCCGATTATAAAGTCCCTAAAAAAGAAAAATATAAAAAATATAAACCCAATCTATCCTAAACTAAACCTAAACTACGCTCACCTGACATATCGGGTCTTGTCCATGAATACCGCCTAGTACAGATTATCATAGGGAATTCTCTAACAAATGAATATATAAGTCCTCGGGCTTTCCCTGATGAATGAATGCATAAGACCTCGAGGAATTCTCAGAAAAAACTGAATATAATTTGATTAAGAGCAATAAAAATAGAAAAATCATTCAAACTAACATTTAAACATTTGATAAATATGGTTTCTAAAATTTACCTTCCCCATTTGACGGACTAATCATGATACAAGAAATTGAAGAAAATTAATTATTATACACAAACTAAGCATAACGGTGAATCAAAATAAATAATTTATATCTAATTTTATCAATTTAGAATTTCCAACCCCAATTTAATTCCCAATCATATGATTAATCAATATTAAGATAAAATCAAACAACCAAAGACGCGGCAATTAAAATTTCTCAAACACACTATCAAAACATACACCAACCACATACGAATCACGTGATCATAACATCAACACACCATACTAAGATAAAATAGAAAGAAAAAGAGTTGGTGAGTTGGACCTTAATTTTATTTAAGAACATCAAATTTAAACTTGATATGACAAATCCATGAGCTTTATGCAATTAGACTACACGGAGCCTTGATCTAGACCTCGGATATCAATATCTCAACTCTAAACCTAATATCTAACAAATTTGTTTTCTACCCATTTCTATTTTCACTTATCCTAACCCAAATATGCAAAATAAAGAAAAAACCGTGCCTGATTTAGATGTATTGGGTCTGTTAGGATTGGTTTTCAATGGGTTTTGGGAGGTGGTGGAGTTTAGTTGTATTTTAAGGGTTTTTAGTAAGGGTTGCTTCATTGTTGGTTACTGGGGTATTTCTGGCAAAACGTGACCAAAATTTACATGAAATAGGGTGACTTTTGTAGAATTTTGCACTATTTTTAGACCTTTGAGGTGGGTTGTGGAGATACTTTTGAGGTTGTTTTAGGGTTAAACTAGCATTTTCCATTGAGTTTTCACTGAAAAATCTAAGCCTCTTCTCCGTTCACCTTGCTATTTTGATTTCTCACTATTTTACAATCATTCTCTTTATTTTCTCATTATTTCTCTCCTATGTTTCAATTATTTTTCTTGTTTATCTATATTATCCCTTTTTGTGTTGTTATGCATATGTTTCTCGCTTTTCCCCATTTTTTGTCTCTAGGTTTGTGTATATTGCATGTGTGTATGTAATGTTTATGAGGTATATCATTAGAAAAATGAGGTGTTGTATAGGTGTATGGTTTGCTAACTTGTTTATTTGTTATGGAGAGAGTGTAAGGTAAAAAACTAGCATGAAGAGTTGGGGGTAAGGCACATGGGGTAAGGAATTATTTTCTAGGGAAGGTTGGTGTTAAGGGTGTAGGGAATGAGATAAATTTATGTACGGGAGGGTATAAAATATGTGTCAATAAATATGAGGTTATAAATCGATGTGAATGAGACTTTAGCACATATTTCTAGAGCTTTAATACAACATCAAACTAGGGATTTGAAGGTTAACATAAAAGATCTTTAGCATCAACCAGGAGATTTGGGGCCAACCTAGACTCTAGTAGAGTTTGTGACCACTTCAGCCTTTTAAAATTTAACATTAAGGATTTCGAGCTTTTTTATGGACTCCTCAAAGCTAAGTTAAGGTATGGTTCATTGATCAATTCTAATGTTAAAGCAGGGCATGTTGGTATTTAGTAGGGTTCCTTATTAGTTTAAGAGAATGAAATTTGGTTCAAAAATGGGCCAGACATATTCCTATTCTATATCCTTCAAATCAAGATATGGTGTATGGTTTTATTGGAGGATTATATTTCCACTCCATTTGGCATTGGAGTATTTGATAGCAACTAGTCTTTTTCACTTAGGTTGTTGACTATGTGACAACAATAGAGAGAGCATTTATTTAGACTTATAGAGGTGGTAGTATAAGGCAATTTTATTAGTATAGTTCAATTAGTATTCTATTCAAGAGTGAAGATCCTCCAGGTAGTGATAAAGTTCACTTTCAACCTATCCGTTCTACACAAATTGCTTCTTATACGATAGGTGGCTCTTGATTTGTGGTAATTGTTATAGTGGGCACAGTTTTTGTAGGACCTTGTTGAGTATTTGGCATGGATTTTTAGTCCTTGGCGTCCATTCTTAATCAGTGGGCATAATACCTTAAAGTATTTAAATAGCTTGTCGTGGTTGTGGTGAGATTAGTCATTGATATAGAGTGTGCTCCAGAGCAAGTTATTTATTTAGAAAGAGTTATCATATGTTCCTCGCCAGCCTAGAGCTCTTGAGGTATGTTATGGTTGAAAGAAGGATGGTAATTCAAGTAAGGATTGACCCCAACATCACTTGATCGTCCAATTTGGGTCATCTTATCTTTCTCGCTAAGTTATGGGTTTAGGGGTTTGCTACAACTATAGAAATATCAATTATTGGTCCATAAAATGTCCCAATGTTAGATTAGGAGTCATTCGGCTTGTCCAAATAAGCCTCATAGTCTTGTGGAAGCTTTGGCTAGAGGCAGTACATTTTGTACCATAGTTGATGATTTAGATGCTTAGTCCAAGTTGGGAACTGCTAAAATTTAAACACTCTTGCACACATCAAACATGAGACTTTTTATTCCACTGCGATAAGTGCACTTTTTATTTTCTATCTTTACCTTCTTATTTAAGTATATTAGGGTTTTCATTTCCCTCTATGAGTATGTGCTTGTAATTCCCCATACTTCTACCTAACTTGAAATCATCTCAAGTATGTTAGAAACTTCCTTTGAAAGATGAATTCACTTTTATATACATAGAATTTTTAAGATTTTCTCTTTTTGTAATATGGGAAATTGAATTATCTTTCCAACAATACCAATTTCGTCCAAATTCGGTATCGGGGTAGAAAGTTAAGGCCATTTTACAAATAGCAGTCAAAACTGCCCAGGTCCGATAGTGAAGGCCGACGGACCGTTGAGCTAGAGACAAACCATCACCCAAGCTATTGCAACGGAGGCAGTGAGACCATATTCTTCCCAAGGATGACAACTCAGGCCGATAGACCATCGATCTAGCGATGGACCATCGCCCAAGCCGTTGTGGGAGAGGCAGTGAACCCCTATTCTGCCCAGGTGCAATGGCCAGGACCAATGGACCGTTTATCCAGCGATGGACTTTCACACTCACCATCGCATAGTTCGTTTAATTATTTTAAAGTTATTTTGAAAAGGTTATTTGGATCTTTTTCCACCCATTTCAACCCCTAATAATATCAAATCAAGGCTCATAAGTTCATTATCCATCTAAAATATAAAATTAGGATTTTCTCTCAAAGATAATCCCCAAGAACAAGATCCAAATCATTCTTCAAGAAACTAAGAGATTCCAAGTTCTTTAAGTCCAAGAACTTCAAGAAACTCACAACTTACTTATGTTGTGTGTTGATTCATGGGTCCCTTTTAGCCATGAAGCTCAAGAATCTCTTTTCAAAATCAAAGATTTGTATATTTATGAATGTTCATGATTTAAATTGGATTGAAATTCTTGTTCATGATGTGTAGGTTTTTGATTCATGTTGGAAATTGCATATTCCAATGATTGACCCTAGGGTGTGGTGATTTGCATAATAATCATTATAAATCCTTAAATTTACACGTTGATTGATGTATCCATGATTATTAGATGTGTTGATGATTGTATAACCAAAGCATGCTCCCTATGTGTTTGATTAAATGCCTATGTGAAGGAAAACTGCCATACTAGTATGATAATATGAAATCCCCATTTATGTACAAGTTTATGCATGTACAGTGTTTGATAAAATTTCTTAGTCAATAAATTATGGATATATGTGTAGCCATTGTGGTGCTTTAGAACTTGTACTTCATTAAATCTCCAACTTATTATATTATGGATTGTGATGTTGGTCATGTATTCAAAAAAATCATGCTTTGTCAGTTTCTTCCCATCGAGTTGTGGGGCTACTTGTACCTAAAAATTTAGCTATGTGCCTAGAATCAGTGTCATTTTTTCAAGATACTCTGAGTCGAGCCATGTTCATAGAAATTCAGATAGTCATATGACTCAAGAAAACTCAGTAATCTCAATAGTATTCCGTCAGTCAACGAAACTCAGTTAGTTCAGTTTAGTCCAGTTCAGTTAATCATGTTTAGTATCTATTCAGATGGGAGTAGGAATTAGCACCGAGTGAATCAAATGATGGGAGCACATATTGTCAGATGAGTGTATGATTCTTAGAAGTCATCCTTGCATTCCAAAACTATTTATCCAACATAGGTTAAGACATCAACACTGTCAGATGAGGGTTGATAAGGTGGATAAGAACTATCAGATGAGAGTTGATAAGGTGGATAAGAACTATCAGATGAGAGCCCCACCATTCTCTTTTGGGGACACTATTAGATGAGGGTTACCCACAGCTTGTTCATACCAGTGGCGCGGTATTTACAACCTTCTAATTGGGGTAACATATTGGGTCCCTCCTCAGTTATATTGCTTTATTTGGGGAATGTCAGTTAGATGACTACTTTCCATAGTTTTAATTACAGATTTGTATTGTCAGATACAGTTATTCAGTCTTAGTATTAGAACTCAAATAGTTCTACAGAATTTAGGACTATCAGATACAGTCAACTCATAATAGAATGGAACTCAGTTAGTTCCATCAGAAACTAGAATGTCAGATACAGTCGCTCAATATTAGTTATACAATTATCAGTACCTAATGTTATCAGTACTCAGATTCAGTAATTATGAACTCAGTTATAGTTATTATGTATTCATGCATGTATTCTCACATTCATGTTATTTATTTAGTTAGTCTAGTTCATACATGTGAACCCTTTGCATTCATCCTACCTCACATTCATACCAGTACATTCAAATATACTGATGTATTTGCACTATGGTATTTTATACCATAGGTTCAGAAGCATGAGCTCCAGAGAATCAGTAGCATTCCAGTCTCAGCAGTCAGAGTTAGCAGTGAGTCCTCATCCTTCGAGGACATGACCATTACCTTATTACCTCATTAATTAATTTATTTAAGTAGTTGGAGTTAGTTGGGGACATATCCCATCAACTCCTTATTTAGACAATTCCGTCAGTTAGAGGCTTTTTAGACTATCATGTTCAGACAATTTAGTTCATTTTTTTTGGTATTGATATACCATACCATCAAATGTTATATTTTATCAGATCTTTGAACCTTATTGCCTTTCAGCCTTTATTTCTGTTTTTATACAGTATATTATGCAGCGTACAGGTACATGTATCAGTCATGGGTTAGCTTGAGGTCTTTCGGGGTCATGAGCACCGTGTAGCATTTCGGGTGCCAGATTCAGGGCATTACAGTGCCTTTGTAGGTTTATATTGAGTTTTGAGTGTCTTAGTGTAGATTTCATAGTTATGTGATTACCCCATAAATAATTTCAATGAGTAGTAGATAGAGTGGGTCAGTTTTGATATTTCCCTAAGGGTGTAGAATTTGGGCTCGAGTCCCATTTACCTTGACTATTGACCTTCTTATGTCCGCTGAGTGGAATTTGTGATTAATTTTCATTTGTTTGTACCACCTATTATTTATATTGATGTTTATTAAGTAGTTGTTGTTATTGGTATGGTTTGACGTGATCGATCTTTTCTTGATAGATGAACAGACTAGTATTATCTAGTTAAAGTTTCCTTCCTCCCATTCTTATTTGTTGGCTTAGGTGGCTAGATCGATTGGATGGTTTTCCTTTTTAGCAAAGCAAGGTTGGTTGTTTCCCTCTTTTATTGGAGAGGTTAGCTCAATCGTTGAGTGGGCTAGGAAAGGGAAGGTAGGTTCGACTTCTATGGTTCTATTGTGGTTTTAGAGTTGGCAATTTGGTCTTATTGCCCATTTTGGCATTTGAGATTATAGAGCTTACCATGTATTCTGCTTAGATTTTAGAATTGTCCATCCTTTTCTTTATAACCCATTTTTGAGTTTAACCAGTTTGGGATTTGTTCTTCTAATTTGGCTAGTTTATCACCTAGTGTAGTCTTTATGTTGATGTTGAGAGGTTTTAGAATTGTCTTTCCAATTTGTTGGATTCGTTCCCCTAGTGATAACATTGATGTTGGTTTTGGTGTGGAGTTGGATACTCCATTCTTTACGTGATATGGTTCTTTTTGTAATGGATTTAAGAGAGGTAGAGATAGGTGATCCTTCCATCCATCACTTCTTAAGTTAGCTAATCTAAGGTGGATTTATGCACTTTAGTGTTGCTATCCTAGCTTGTTTGCCCTTGTTTTCAAGATAAATTGAGTGTTAAATGTGTTCATTATAATACAAGTAAGCATCTAAGTGTTTAGGTACTGTATTATAAGGTTCATGGTGTATTTCAAATGAGTTTGAACTTAAATTGGTTACTTAGAGTTCAAACTAGAAAACTAGTGTTACTAGCATGAGCTAGGTGTTTTTCTAGTTGATCGCGATAGATTATAATGTGTTTGGTGAGTTCCTAATGGTATTATTGTTCAATGTCATGTGTAAAAACTTTTTTGTAATAATCAAGGGTCAATTGAATCAAGCCATGAGTCAAAATAATAAATTGAAGAGCAACGTGGGTAAGCCTAGTCTTAGCTCGAGTTCTAGTTTATCGTTCTTGATATTTTATTGTTTTAAGATCTAATACATGGTATATGATGATTTAGGATGCTTTTTGAGTTGACTATGGCGATATATGGATGTTTAAAAGGCTGGAAATCAAGTTGAAGCACACCACAATGCTTGGGATGGAAGACAATTGTACAAGGCCAAGTTGGATGTTAAATTTTAATTTCCATTCAGCCATCGCGTTGGAGCCACGTTACGACCCCTATTCAACATAATCAACCAATGAGGAGCAACTTGAGTTTATCAGCCAATTTGATGTGACACATTCTTAACTTGAACACCCAACACGGCACGACCTTATTCCACACAATGCAAAACTTCATTTACTATAAATAGGACTTGTTGTGTAAATTATAATCACCTTGGACAGCTTTGAAACTTGGAGAGGGGATGGAAGACACTTCAAATAGGGTTTTCTTCTTTTAATTTTGCTTTCAATGGATTTTATCATGTTTTTATTCATCTTGATTATGACTATGTGCATGAGTGGCTAAAAGCCCCTTTTTTGGGGTTAAGGCCAAGAACATGTTTACTTTTTCATTGAATTTAGTTTGTTTTGGGTAGATTATCACATTTGATTATTTTTATCATTGTTTTAACTATTTTTAGGATTTGCGACCCTTAGAATACATATATTATCAAACTTTTGAACTCGGAAGGGGGAATAGGAAGATAGAATGTGGGAATAAATAAAGTAAGGTTCTTATTCCTTTATAAAAAAAGTAATTTGAATTAGTGAATAGGATAGGGATATACCTATAAGCCTTGCTTGTTTCACATGTAGGATTATATCTTAATGCATCTAAATGGATTATTACATCTCCGCGCAAAGATGTAATTATAATGTCCAGTTCGGTAGAAGGTTAGAGGTTGGGAGACTACGATCATATGATAAACACTATGAATCAACAACCAAGATAAGCAATCTACCGAATGAAGTTCAATAGCGTGGTATTATTATTCATAGTGCTTTAACCCCGGGTTTTCATCCATTGATTGTCCAAAGTCTTTACTTTTTGCATTATTTTAATTACTTATAATTACAAACTTTCAAAACACTTTTTGTTATGTTTGCACTAGTTTAATCTAAAAGTCAAACAAGAATTGAATAGTTGTTTAACACAAAACTCCGAGGGATCGATATTCTGCTCTGTAAAAGGGCACTGTATTACTTGGTGAATCCATGTACACTTGCGTATGCGCTTGGGCATAACAAGTTTTTGGCGCCTTTGTCGGGGACTTATAAATATGCAACTATCTTGTTTTTAGTTTAAGCTATATTTAGTTGTACATAGTTTAGTGATTTTTCTTTTTAGTTTCTTTTACTTTTTTTACCTGATATTTCTTGATATGTCAGCCTGGGATAGGTGGTTTTTGAGTGATGAAAATTCTTGTTATTTTTGTAGGGGACCCATTTGAGAGACTTTTCATCTATATTTTGATGGAAGCACGTGGATGAAACCTTCATTATATGAGATGGATACTATCCTATTTATGGTGAAGACCACAGGTTGGTGTATGGTTTGTGGTAACGACGGTCATTCTACAGCTATGTGTGTTGTCAATCCCAATTCAAAAATGTTTGTGGGCTTTGCTTAAAGGCAATATTATGTGAGAACCTACAATCCAATGTGGCAGACTCAGCCTACAAATCAACTGTATAACACCCAAGAGTAGCTGTTTCAGCAACCTCAGGCTCAAGAAAATCAAGCCACGACTCAAACAAGCAATATGGAAGAGATGCTAAAGCAAATTTTAGCGTCTTATGCATAGTTGGAGACAGACATGAAGAACCAATAGGTGGCTACAAAGCAGTTGAAGAATCAGCTGGGGCAGATGTAGCAGAAAGAAAATACAAGGACTCAAGTATGTTTGCCAGTGACACTGAACCTTCTAACCAAGTAGTGGAAATCACTTTAAGAAATGATAAAGATATGAATGAAGAACCTCCAAAGACAACTAAGGAGGTAGATGCAGAGTTGACTCTCAAATGAGACGTAGACAAAGATATTAATAATTCAAGGAAGTCTGAGTACTCAAAAACTAAAATCGCTAAGCAGTTTAAAAGGATACCACCATTACTATCTCCACAGAGTCTAAGTAAATATAAGGAGAAAACTAGCCAATGTATGGAGCAGACACAAGAATCGCAACCATTCAGTTTTCATCATTCTCTTGGGATTGAAATTGAGTAGATGAATAAGTGTGAGGGTATTGTTGATTGTGTAAATTTTGAAGTGGGATTGGTTGGGCCTCACTCAAAGAACTTTTTTACATTATGTTTTGATGATAGCTTGTCTGTGGAATCGTCTAAAGTAGTGGAAGAGTGTGAAGAGGAGGAAAAGGAATCCTATATTCTTGATTTTGCACCAGATAAGCAACATAAAAACACACCTCACTTCAAGGATGATTGTTTTACTATGCACCATCCATTATGCAATTCCTTAGTATTTGTACCACCACTCTATGAGTGAAGCAAAAAGAAGGATTTGAAGTTGGGGGTGAGACCACATATATTTGTGTGTGCACTTACACGCAACAAGTTTTTTGCAGGGATATGAGAACTAAGCAAAATGAACAAGCAGTTTGGAGTTACAAATAGGTCAGATTGAGAAGGCATAAAATGCCATGTCTTAAGGTGGTCCACCAAGAGATAAAAAAAATACTAAACAAGTAATGGCAGTTACTTTGAGGGGTGGTAAGAAGTTGAATAAAGAACCTCAAAAGAAAACTAAAGAGGTAGATGCAAATTTGATTCCCCCACTAGTATCTAACAAATTTACTAAAAATTCAAGGAAGTCTGAGTACTTGGAAGAAAAAGTTGTTGAACAAGTAAAGGAGAGACAACCACCACCTTTCCCATAGAGTCTTAGAAAAGTGAAGGAGGATGCATGCTTTAAGAAATTCATTGACACATTCAGAGAGCTTCACATTAGCTTACCTCTTTTAGATGTTTTGCAGGGAATGCCAAAGTATGCTAAGTACTTGAAGGATGTGGTCGCTAAAAAAAGTTAAGCTACAACATATTGAGATGGTAGCACTTACTGAGGAGTGTAGCTCTGTTATTCTGTAGAAGATGCCTAAAAAGCTCAAAGATCTTGGGATATTCACTCTTCTCATTCAAATAGGCAATAGTGAGGTGGTCTGCAAACTTAGCAATTTGGAGGCTAGTATCAGCTAGAAGACTCTATCCTTGTTCAACACCTTAGGTTTAGGGAATCAAAGACCGATCTTAGTGATACTTTCATTGGAAAACCAGACCCTAGCCTATCCTGAAGGAATCATAGAGAATGTTCTCATCAAGATTGGTATGTTTATTATTCCTACTGACTTTATTATTTTGGATTTAAGGCAGAGAAAAGAGTTCCAGTCATCTTAGGACATCCACTTTTAGCAACAGAAAGAGCTTTGATAGATATAAGAGAGGGCATGCTCACAATGATGCTAGATGATGAAGAGGTAGTTTTTAAAGTATACAAAATGCTCAACACACTATTCCACTATAAAAATTTGTGCATGATTACTGTGATTCAAGGGGATAAGTGTGGGGTGGTGGAATCTATTCCCTAAAAACCTCTCCAGACATCCTCATTGAGCTTTCCAAGCCTTCAATACCTAAGCCCAAAATCATGCAAATTGATAGGCCTGAAAAGGCTATTTATGAGAGAGTTGTTGACCTTGAGAGTTAATACTCAAGAGGTCAGAAACAAATAAGAAGATATTGTCTGAGTGTGAGAAATAGGATGATGGAAAATAGATAAGTTGTAGACTGGGTTGTGCCACAACACTAAATCAGGTGTTGTTAGGGAGGAAACCCAAGTTAAAGTAGGTTTTATTTTTAGTATGTTTAGTTTTTATGTCACTAGTTTTTGTTTTTGTTAAGTCATAGGTTGATAGAAAGTTTCAATGTATAAAGATACTACTAGCTAGGTTTAAAGGCCTCATTGAATATTTATATCTCTACTTTCAAGTATTCTTTGGGGACAAAGTAGATTTTTAAGTGTGGGGTGGGGAAATTTCAATTTTTAGGATAATTTCAAGAAAAACTATTTCAGGAATAAGTGAGATATTCTTATTGGTTCTATATTTAGATTGCATGATGAAAGTGTTTTCATGGTAAAAATCATGTTGGGTGTGTGAATTTCTATTGTTAAGACTCGCAGTCTCATGTTTATGACTTTTGTACTTGTTGGCTTAATTGGAATTCATGCTATTATTTGGTTGAGAGTCTATGATAATCCTACTTGAGTTAAGCATATGACCTATTTGATATAAGATTATTGTGTATTCCTTAATTCATGTGATGTCTAGAACTTTCCTAGTGTGTATACAAAGAAAAATAAAGAGTGTGGGTTTAGGAGATGATATAAGTATTTTTTTATAGTCGTGTTTCATGCCTTCTTTTGACCGACCCTTGTGCATAATCCTAGTTAGCCCCATTGAGCCTTTAGTTTTACTTAAGCACCCTCATATGTAGCCTAATCACCTTCTTTGATTGACCTTAATTTGATCCGAGCTCCTAAGAATTTTAGTGTAAACTAAATTACGTTAAGTAGTTGAAAATTCAAGTAGGAGAAGGGTGAAATTTAAGCCCCAAAGTGATAGTTATTTGTGTGTAAAAATTATTGTGTGGTGGTTGGGAGTTAGAGAAATTTGTGCTAAAGAAATTCCCATTTTAGCCCAATCGTGTAACAATGAACATGTTTTGGCCCTAGTCCTCGTTGGACATCATGCACGTCACCTAAGGCAAATTTCTTAAGTTAAGAGTGGTTATCATAGGGGTGCATAGCATAAAGTGGGTGCGAAAAAGGAGAAAATTTAATGATATGTACATAGCATACTCCTACCATAGTATATGTTAATGAGCTTAATGAGATAGGTTAAAACAAAAGATATGGTTGTGGTAGATGGAGGGAATTGTGGTTATTAGAGGTGAATTTAATAAAAATACATGATGTATTAAAGCGCTTAGGGAAGATAGATACTATTATTGGCCAAGAAAGTTCCTACCTGTCCTTTAGCCTACATTACAATCATTAAAAACCTATTGGATCCTAAGATTCATAATTTTGATATTAGTTGAGTACTAAACTAAGGGAAATCTTATGGTTCAGTATCTGTAACTTGTGAATTATTTGTGAAAGTGAGCAAAATTTTATTCTTGTACGCAATTAATTAAAAGTAGCATTTATGTGAGTTGTTATGGGTAACTCTCTTGTGGTGAGGGAATATATTTGATGAATTTTGGGTGAATTATATGAGGTCATTGATTTAAAAAGGTGCATGATTTTTCTAACTAGGTGAGTTAATTCGTGAGGATAGGATGTTTGGGAGTACTATTCTTGAACTGTCAATTGTGTACATAGCATGCTTAGCAGAGAAACTTACATTTTGGGTAGTCATTGTAGTACTAGCTTGAGTGTATTGCATGTAGTAGAAGTGTGGATTCATCTTAGATTATTATTCTTAGAGTAAAGAGTTGTTCGAGGACGTACGAACAAGGCTTTAAGTGTGGGTTGATGATCTAAGGTGGATTTATGCACTTCAGTGTTGTTATAGTAGCTTGTTTTGCCTTTTTTTGAGGATAAATCAAGTGATTAATGTGTTAATAATTATATAGGAATTTAAGTGTTTAATTATTGTATTATAAGGTTCATGGTGTATTTCGAACGAGTTTGTACTTAAATTGGTCACTTAGAGTTCAAACGAGAAAACTAGTGTTACTAGCTTAAGCTAGGTGTTTGTCTAATTGATCGTAATGGATTCTAATGTTTTTTATGAGTTCCTAATGGTATTATTGTTCAATGGAGTGTAGAATAACTTTTTTGTAATGATCAAGGGTCAATTAAATCGAGCCAAGAGTCAAAACAATAAATTAAAGAGCAACGTGGGCAAGCCTAGTCCTTGCTTGAGTTTCAAGTTCATTATTCTTGATATTGTCTTGTTTTGAGCTCTAATACGTGGCATATGATTATGTAGGATTCTTTTTGACTCTACTATGGTGATATATGGATGTTTAAAAGGATGCAAATCAAGTGGAAACACACCACAAAGGCTTGGGATGAAATAAAACTGCACAAGACCAAGTTGGACATTAAATTACAATTTCCAGTGAGCCATCGTGTTGGAACCTCATCGCGACCCCTATTTGACTAAATAAACCAGTTCAAGGCAACCCATACTAGAATTTAGCGTCCACCACGATGAAAAAAATGCTCAACTTGACCACCCAATGTGGCACAACCCTATTCCACACATGGCCAAACTTTATCTACTATAAATAGGACTTGTTGTGTACATTGTAATCACGTTGGGTCCTTTGAAACTTGGAGACAGGATGGAAAACAGTTCAATTAGGGTTTTTATTCTTTTACCTTAGCTTTTCAATGGATTTTATCATGTTTTTATTCATCTAGATTAAGACTATGTCCATGAGTGGCTAAAAGCCCCCCTTTCTAGGGTTAAGGCCAAGAACATGTTTACTTTCACTTTGAAATGAGTTTGTTTGGATTTCTTATCATATTTAATTGTCTTTTTATCATTGTTTTAACTATTTTAAGGATTTGTGTCCCTTAGAATACATATATTGTCGACCTTTTGAACTTGAGAGGGGGAATAAAAAGATAGAACGTCTGGATAAATCGAGTATGGTTCTTATTCTAATATGAAATAAGGAATTTAAATTAGAGACTATGATAGGGATACTCATAGAATACTTGATTGGTTCACATGTAGGATGATATCTTAATGCATCTAAATGATTTATTGCATCTTCGATCAATGATGTAGTTATAATGACCAGTTCGGTAGAAGGTTAGAGGTTGGGACACCATGATCATACGATAAAACTACAAATCAACAACCAATATAAGTAATCTAACGAATGCAGTTCAATAGCGTGGTATTATTATTAATAGTGCTTTAACCTTGGGTTTTCATCCATTGATTTTCCAAAGTCTTTACTTTTTTGCATTACTTTAATTACTTTAGTTGCAAAATTTTAAAACTATTTTAGTTATATTTGCACTAGTTTAATATCAATAGCCAAACGAGAATTGAATAGTTATTTAGCACAAGTCTCTGACGGTCAATATTTGGCTTTGTAAAAGGCTACTGTATTACTTAGTGAGACTGCATACACTTGTCTGGGAACAATATTTAGCCAATCGGGACTTTGTTAGCTTGATTTTGTTTGTTCAGTTCCCAGTTATGTTTTCATTCCTTTGAGTTGCTAGAGTTTGGTCTATCACTAGGTTTGCTTGTTACCTTGGTGAGTTCTTGGGAATGCCTTAGTGCAGTATGCCCTTCAACAGATATGGAGTTAATCGTTGTGCTTTCAGCTTGTGGTATATCCATAATTGTGTTTTTGGTTCTCAACTATATTTTAATTTTGTTTCTATCCAAAACTAATAGGGATATGTATGATTTGGATAGTAAGTTCTATTTGGGTATTTGGCATTAGTTTTGACTTGTTGAGTTTAGTTTTGGATTTGATGCCTTGGAAAGATGGGTTGAGGGTTATGATAGATTTTGAGTTTGGATACCTCTCCGCCTGTAGGTTTGGCTGGGATAGTTGAGATAGAGTGGTTCTGTGTTGGTGTTAAGATGTCAGTTGGGTGTTGTAGGGCATGGGTGGAACCTTTATTTCCAAATTAGCCTTAGTTGGGGTTTCACCAATAGGCTAGTTAAGCCTATGCTTTATCTACCTATTACGTCCTTTTAGTTTAGACAAATTGTGGTTGATAGTTTTTCAGATGATAGCCCGTTGGCACTTGATAATGATTTTTTCTGTTCTTGGTCTTGGTTTTCAATTTTCATTGGAAATTTAGATTATTTAGTCAGTAGGAGCAGTGTACTCAGGTTGGACTTAGTTTGGTTTAATCCTTAGTTATTGGGACATCCTAGAGAGGATTGTTTAGTGGCGAGCATTTTTTCTTCGAACTCTCAACTGTTAATTTTGGGGGTCATCTGAACTAGTTGTAGCATCGGCAGTAGGTTGCAAACATTTGTCATCATCATTTGTCTACCGAGATAGCACCCTAAGGGCTTATCCTTATGTTTTCTATCATAGATTGTCAGTAGATCAACTAGGGTTCTTCAAGGTTAGTATGATAGAGTTGTACGGACAGGACTGGGGTAAAAAGTTTGGTGATTCAAAGTAGGTAGCGGGTTTGGAACGACAAAATAAAGTTGTATTTGGATCTTGGATTTTGTGGTATGATTCCAACCATTGATTTCTTTCGACTTGGATAAGTTTTTGCTTGGTTATGATGGTATTTGGGTTATCAATGTGTTATGGTTTAGATTTGCGTGTATTATCTATTCTCAATTCAGTTAGAGGCAAGGTGGTTATTGAGGTTGAGTTGTGGTTGTTTAAAAAATGAAGAAAGGAATTTGGTTGAAAATGGGATACCTATGGAAAAATCCCTTGGAAGCATCATTTCTTCTTAGATATTATTTGGGGAGTCTTCCTCGAAACATGTAGGCCTAGTACCTCGTCCCTTCTAGCTTTGGTGCTCTTTCTTTCCATTGACTTCTGCAGATGAAATTACTTTTTATAGTGGATATTGTAATGACCCTTCAGGTCATTTCCTTAATTTCTGTGCATTTCCTACATTCGAAGCCTTCCCGAAGCAGCAACATGTTATTTGTGACATATTTCATTTGTCGTTTTGATTAACGAATAATTCATTTTGATTTTAAGCTTATTTTTTCTATTTTGGACCTTTCATTATTAAGGAATTGGACTCGGACAAAAACTCCTAGTAGACGGCCTCATATGACATTTTGATAGTGCCATCAACTCCAGAATGTTTATTTTAGGCGTGGGGTATCCTTTGTTCAGGTCCCAAGGCATCCAAAGTCATTTAGGTTATTGAGTGATTATTTAAAAATTAGAACTATAGGTATGGACCTCACATTAGTCAAAATGATCTTGAATTAAAGTTTTCATGGTTCCATTGAGGCAAAAATATTGAATTTAGTATGGTTGCATAGTTCACTTGCACGCATGGGTTCCAAATGAATCTCAAGCACCAAATCATAGTCCATTTTGGACTTAGAAAAATCTAGTGCATGGAACCTTTAGGTGTAACCACTTAAGCGACCATGGGATCTCTTTAGCAATATCCCTTTGACCTTGCATAACCTCTTAAGTGATGGTCTTTCCACTTAAGCGGAGGTTTCTTAAGTGGTACTCGACCACTTAATCAAAGGCAAAATATTTATGGTGGGCCACTTAAGCAATCATTTGACCGCTTGATCGGTGATAGATTAAGCGATTGTTGGGTCTCTTAAGAGGCACCTAGGTATTTTTAAATCCCCTTCTTTACCTAAAATTCCCATCCATTTCTCACTATTTTCTAGAATTTTAATAGCTTAAAGAGAGGAAAGAGTGGGCAATCATCCATTGAATCTAAGAAAAGTGAGGCTAACACTCCATGGTCATTTCATATTATTTTTCCCATCAATTACCAACCTATTTCTGGGTAAATTCTTAGAAATCAAGTCTTTATATCCATAGACCTTAGTAGCTGATTTCGGCCCCTATTTATGCACCATTTGTGCTCAACTTTGAGCACACATGCCTTGCCCTTTGAGTGACCTCGTGACGGATTCAATCTTGGATTCCATTTGCGGATCCATTTTTGATCCAAATTTTGACCCGACCCTTTATATATAAATATGGGTCTTGTTTTACTACTAATGATGTGTAACTGACTATTTTGATAGTGTGGTGACATTTTGGGATTATATAGCAAAGGTAGATAGATTATGGATGATTCAAGGAATTGCAGTTTCACATCGGGGTAAGCTTTGGGCTACTTTTCTTCACAAGATAGTGTATGATATATATATATATATATATATATCATGTTAGATAAGGATGATAGGGCATAATATAGGTTGAACAACATGACTTAACCTAATTTAGGAGCTTGAGGATAGAAGGGTGAATCATCCCTTAAGATGAAATACATGTTATGGCTATAGAATGCTTTCACCCTAGGTTGCAAGCATATTGATCATTGTTTCTCAGGAACCTTTAGTATAAGATTTATTACTTGGCATAGTGAATTTTATCATAGTTCCCTATATAACAGAGTTGATATTATGTTAGTTATATATTATAAGGCCGGAGGTCATTATTACAATACCCGTTAGACTCTAGGTGAGTATTCTATCCTTATAAAGGGTGTGACTTTGGTCTATAGAGACTTTTTCTCTTATGATTGTATTGTTTGGATACTGGTACGGGCAAGCATAGATTTTGATTCATTCAGGCTAACTTAGTTATATGATTCCAACTTAAATCATGGTTTTACTATAGCTTTCCTAAAAGGGGATTTATTCCCACTTTTCACTTTTGAAAGAAATTCGTTCACAATATGAACTATACCATCCTAATGGATGATTTATGAGCTTTTGTAACTAAAAATAATGATTTAGAAATATGACCGAGATAGATTCTAGTCCATAATTTTACCACTACTATTTACTTTGGTCATGAGAGATTTTGACACTTTCTACTTCATTATGATGATTTAGTCCATGAGTTGATCCTTAGCTACCGATTAACCAACTTACACCCTTTTAGCCACAGTTTTATTTTGTGTATTTATTATATATACATTTCTCTTGTACTGGATAGAGTAGATTGTTGTTGAAGATGATCATTCAAAATCTTGGATTTGGATTAGATCAATGTATAGGGATATACTCAAATCGACTAGGACCTCCATTATCTCATCAAAGTATAGGTATATACTTAAATCAGCTAGGGCCCCCAACGTCTGTGAGACATTATTTTGGAAAAGAGAGATCATCGTGAGTCTTACCTTTGAGAGTCGTCGAGCTAGAGGAGGTGTATATGTTGGGTATGTCATGGAATTTGGATCCATTTTTGTATTATGGATATACTTTGTATTCATTCATTCATGAGAATTGCCTATCACCTATATGTTGTTTGGTTTCTATATTTGTCAGCCTTTTAGGATATTGCAAATGTGTATGTTATGAGTCTTGTTTGTTGAGTGTTTATTAAAACTTTTGGGTTATGATGCTCGGTTAGATATTATATTGTAACACCCCACTAAATTCTCTCCTAGTCTGAGCCTTAGAGTGTGTTTTGTAAAGTGAAAATCCAGTCCCAAAAGTTTGAGAGGTGTCTTCCTAAGTGTGAAATACATTGAACCGTGTAGAATTTCCCTAATATCGACTTTTCGTACCGTAGATCATTGAATAAGCTTTTCATCGATACCAAAATTACCTAAATATGACACTCAGGTGAAGAGTTAGAGCTATTTTAGTGAGACAGTGTGCAACCTGGAACTTTAGAGCATCGTGGAGCCAGCCAAAATGGCAATCATCAAAATCCAGTGAGCCTCCAGGATTATCGCATATCACACCAAGGCTTAGTTTCAGAATTGTCAATTTCTAGTGCACCAACGTGATTCCACCGTGTTGTAGTGCCTTTCTAGTTCGCAACCAATGTGGTAATATGATTGCCACTGCGTCATGCCGTTATGTAGTTTCTGAATTGTCCAATTTCTAGTGAACTAGCACAATTATGGTGCGTCACGCCAGCATGTAAAATCAAGATTCTTTCAGTTTAATTCCAAGGGCTTTTTGTTCTTTTTCCACTCCTTTTTAGCCCCTACATATACCCGATAAAAGGCTCTTAGCCTCATTTCCCATCTTCAACATCAAAACTAGGGTTTAACAAAATCAAAACCCTTATTTTTTCTTCAAGTAAAATCAAGAGAAATTAAGAGGAATCAAAAATCTCTACAAGAACTTTCAAGAAAAGAGTTTCCCCAAGGTATGTAGATGTTGATTCTTGGGTCTCTTTCATCCAAGAAGCTCAAGTACCCTTTTCTAACAATCAAATATTTTATGTTGATGAGTTGTTCATGATTCATGTGAAATGAAATTGATGTTCCAGCTATTACTGAGTTGTGATTCCTGTTTGTTTATATGGTTTTCAAGATTTGACCCTAGTATGTTGAATTCATGTAATGTTCATGATAAATCCTCTTCAAGTTGCTTGTTAGATGATGTGTTTATGCCAATTAAGCGTGGAAATGGTTGAATAAGAAAAGCATGCTTCCCATATGTTTGATAAAATACTTATGAGAAGAATTAGGGCCATTATAGGATGTTGATTAGGAAACCCCAATTAGGTGCAAGTTCATGCATGCCAAGTGTTTGTTGAAATGCCTTAATGAATGAATTGTGGTACGATAGCATGAAACCCCCAATTAGGTGCATCACATGCATGCCTAGTGTTTGATGAATGCCTTAGTGAATGAATTATGCCATGATAGCATGGCATCCCCAATTAGGTGTAGACCCATGTATGCCTAGTGTTTGTTGAAAGTCCTTAGTGAACAAGTTGAGACATTAAAGAAGGAAATTCCCCAATTACGTGCTCTTTGATACATGCTAAGCCTCTAGTACATGCCAAGTGCTTGACGAGTAAGTTGTGACACGATAGTGTGAAGTTTCACCAATCATGTGCTATCCAATACATGCCAAGACAAATATACGTGTGAAGTACTTGATGCAAGACCATGTTGAATGGAGTATGATCTAGTAACATATTTCCCCTACGTTGTTATATGTCTATGATTCCTAACTACTTGAAGTGATGCCTTACTGATTGAGGAGGTGAATATATGGTTGTGATTACTAAATGTTTAAAGTGATGCCTTAGTGATTGTGATGGTGAATATATGGTTGTGATTCCTAAATGCTTGAAGTGATGCCTTAGTGATTGTGATGGTGAATATATGGCTGTTATTCCTAAATGCTTGAAATGATGCCTTCGTGATTGTGATGTGAATATATAGTTATGATCCCTAAATGCTTAAAGAGATGCTTTGGTGATTGTAATAATGAATGAATGACCATGGTTAAGACTAGTCAAGAATAGTTATGTCTTACTTTTATGTTATCAAGACTAGGGGTATTTATAACCGACAATTTAGCTGTTGTCTAGAGCCTGTGTTAGTTTTCACGATAATCCCAGTCGAAGATTCTTAAAACTAAGTGAATTATAGAACTCTATATCCTCAAAAAAATATAGAACTTAAGAAATCTCAGTAATCTTTTTAATCACTATATCGCTAGTAATCTGGCCTTATCACTGCACTCAGCTTAGATCTTGTTGTATTCAAGTGTTTAGTTTCAACCTTAGTAGTGATCGAGTAATCTATTCAAACTTTGTATCGTCAGTAGATACCCTGATTTAGTAGTATTCCATCAGATATGGAACCATGTGAATTCAGCTTAACTCAGTTAGATCAATTGAGAAATGTGATCCATATCAGATTTAGTTCAGTTTGTGTTTAGTTGAAAATTCTATTTAGAGTCTTTCAGTTTGTATTAGGAGCTAGCATCGAGTGAGGAAAGGGATTGTGACTCCCTATTAGAGAAAGGCTGAGTCACTAGGAGAAATCCCTGAACTCCAGAACTATATAGCCAGTGCAGGATGCAGGAGTCCCCATCAATAGAGGATATCGTTGTTAGAGAGGTTTGACTATTATATTGCCTTAGGTTTACTTCCTGCGAGGGTCATCCGTTAGAGAGGCTTGACTAGAGAGGTCTTTACCCGTGGCATGATATTGATACCCTGCCAACTGGGGTTACAGGCAGGACCCCATCTATAGGAGGTCATGGCATGTCGGTTAAGTAACTACTTCCCACAGTTGCAGTTTCAGTATCAATCTTTAGAAATTAAGGCTGTGAGGCATAATCGTCTATCTCAGTGAGGAACTTAGATAGTTCCATTGATTCATAACCATCCGTCAGATAGGCTTGGTCTCAGATTCATTTGTGTATTCTTGTTATCAGATCCAAAGATCTCCCGATAGATAGGCTTGATCTCAGTCTTAGGTTCTATTTAGTATTCTCATTTTCAAATTCAGACATGATCATTTTCTTATCATTGATAATAAATTACAGAGACATCAATTAGAGAGAGGTTGATAGTTGATTCCATTAGTCAAGAGCAGTGAGCTCAGAATTTAGTCATTTATTTGAGTATATTCAGTTAATCAGTTATCAGTATCAGATGATTCATTGATTTAGTATCTCAGTGTTAGTAGTGAATTCAGATGACAGTAAAGCGGTATCCGAGTTTCAGTCTCTAGGGTTGTGATAATTGTGATTATAGTTTGTGCATTCCTGTATGTGTTCTCGTTCGGTACTGTCATGATTATTCAGTTAGTAATTGTTCATGCATGTGCCCTTGCATTTAGCCTTACCTCCTATGCATACTCGGTACATTTCCGTACTGACACATTTATGCTATGGTGTTTTATTTGACACGATAGGTCCAGAGGCACATGATCCATAGTTCCCTTAGCAGCTTAGTCCTAGTCAGCAGTAATGGATGTAGAAGTGAGTCCTACTCATTCAAGGATGACCCTGTATTATTATTGCATCAAACTTTGTTTATTTTCAGTTGATGGAGTTAGTTGGAGATATGTCCCATCAACTCCATAGTTCAGACAGTTAGAGGTTTTTCGAATGAATGTAGTCGTATTCAATTTTTAGTTTTGGAGTATTTATAGATGTGTAGAACCTTATGGCTTGTTTTTGCCTACGTTTCCGCATTTATTCTCACATATTATGAAGTGTTCATGGTACAAATATTGGGAAAGTGTTAGCTTGTAGTCCTTCGGGGTCTTGGGCACCGTGTAATGACTAGGGGGTAGTCTTGGGTCATTACAAACTGGGAGTTAGAGCCTAAGGTTCAAAACTGTCCTAGGGAGTTTTAAAAGCCGCATCTAGTAGAGTCTTGTTAATGGGTCTGTTGCGCGCCATATTTATGTGCAAGAGGCTACAAGATATTTTAGGAGAATTTTACCTTCTTTCAGTGTTCTTGTCATGCAAGTGAGCATAAACTCGAGTTGATCATTAGTCTAATCCACTTCTTTCTTCAATCTACAAAGTATGCCTCCTCGCAGAGATTATGTCCGTGGGGTTGATGACCAACCCCCTCAGCCAGTAGATCCTGTGAATGAGAGTGTATCACATGATGAGTTTTGGCCAGCTTTTCATGTGACAGCCCAAGCTGTGACTAATATTCAAGGTACCCGCCAGGCTATAGACCTACCTTAGCAAGATAAGGATTCAGCCATAACCAGGATTAGAAGTTTTAAGAAAATCAACCCTCCAAAATTCTTTGGGTCAGTAGTACGTGAGAGCCCATAGCTTTATCTAGGGGAGGAGACAAAGATTGCCTATATTATATATATTTTTTAGGAGGAGAGTGTTGAGTTAGAATCCTAAAGGTTTAAGGATATTGCTCATGATTGGGTAGTGATTTGGAATGGGGGTGGAGGGGAGGATGCAACTCCCGTGACTTGGCCAAAATTTTAGGATGCCTTTCTATATATGTTTTTCCCGCTAGAGTGGAGAGAAGCTAAGGTAGAGGAGTTCATGAATCTAAGGCAAGGTTCCATGATAGTGAATGAATTTTGTCTTAAGTTTAACCAAATAGTTAAGTATGATCCCAAATTGATAGCTTACCCTAGAGAGAGTATTAGTAATTTTTCAATTGGTGTATCCAGGTTAGTATTGAAAGAGTGTAGGGCTTCTATGCTTCATAGTGATATGGACCTTGCTAGACTGATGATGCAAGCTCAGCAGATTGAGACAGATAAGATGAAGGAAACAGAGAGATTGAGCAAGAGGGCCAGGACAAGTAGTCGTGGTTTCTCTCAGGCAGGGTCACAGGGTGGTATCCGTTCCCAGCATAGTTGGAGATTTCCTATCCCAGATCCATACTCAGCTAGTATACCTGTACCTGTGTTCGGGGGTATATGTTCTGGTGGAGCGCCAGGCTCCAAAGCTCAGAGGAGTACTAGTGGTGTTCATACCTATCCACTTTGTGGAGAGTGTGGCAAGAGCCACCAAGGTGTGTGTAGAACCGATAGTGATGTGTACTTCGGGTGTGGTGAGCCTGGCCATAGAATACGAGAATGTAGAGTGCTAGCTCAGAAGGGTAGACTTTCTGTACTTCAGGCTCTCCTTGATTTGAAAGGATTCTCTGATATAGATTCGGGTATGTTATGTGTTCTTCATCTTTTTGATATGTATTTTTTGATCCTTTTCTTCCATTTTGGGCTTATATGGTAGCATGATCCATGCATGAGTTTTAAATCTCAGTCGGTCAATTATGACCCAGTTCGTAGGTGCCCCGTGTACTACCCTAGTGTTTCAGTGAATTGTATTTAGAGGGACATAGAGTCCCAAGGAGGAGATACCCCATGGTACTATGATGTTTACGTGTCCTTAGACTCATTCAGTTTCATATTCATACTCTCCTTGCAAGGTTAACATCAATTATCATTGCATTGCCAGCTATGCTTTCGAGAGTCAGTTGAGTCAGGCATTCATGCATTAGATATGCACGTTTAGTAGGAAAAGTTCAGCTCGTTAGTGTGTTGAATTATACATTCATGAGATCAACCCAGTTATGATTCCATGCATCAAATATGCATGTGTGCTATGAGAATTCAGCTATGAGTAGCTTCAGTCGAGTATCCCATGCATCAGATATGAATGTCCAGTATGAGAACTTAGTATGTCGGTTGTTCCATTTGTGTAGTCATGTATTGAGATTTTCTTGTTCCCTAAGTAAGTTCAGTTGATCAGTATTCTTAGTCTATCAATTGACATTCGAGGGCGATTGTTTCCAAGGGAGAGATAAGGTAGCATCCCACAAAATTCTCTCTTAGTCTGAACCTTAGTGTATCTTCCTGTGAAGCAAAAATCTGGTCCCAAAATTTTGAGATGTATCTTCCTAAGTGTGAAATACTTTGAAACATATAGAATTTCCCTTTATATCAATCTTTTGTCATGTGGACCATTGAATAAGGTTTCCATCGATACCGAATTCGCCCAAATCCGATACTCGGGTGAAGAGTTAGAGTTATTTTAGTGAGATAGTGTGACACCTTGCACTTTAGCGCATCCCAGAGCTATCCAAAATGGCAATTTTCAAAATCCAGTGACCCTCAGCGATTATGGCACATCGCGCCAAGGCTTAATTTTAGAATTTCCAATTTTCAGTACACAACGCGATTTCACCGCATTGCAGTGCCTTTCCAGTTCGCAACCAAAGTTCCAACGTGATTGTCACCATATCGTGCCATCATGCAGTTTCCCAATTGTCTAATTTCCAGTGAACTGGTGCAATTATAGCGCGTCGTGCCAACATGTAAAATTGAAATTTTTTTAGTTTAATTCAAAGGGTTTTTTGGTCTTTTCCACTCTATTTCAGCCCCTATATATACCCGATAAAAGTCTCTCCGCCTCATTTCACATCTTCAAAATCAAAACTGGGGTTTTACAAAATCAAAACCCTTATTTCCTCCTCAAGAAAAATCAATAGAGATCAAGAGAAATCAAGAGGAATCAAGAATCTCTCTAAGAACTTTCAAGAAAAGAGTTTCTCAAGGTATGTAGATGTTGATTCTTGGGTCCCTTTCATCCAAGTAGCTCAAGTACCCCCATTGTAAATCTCAAAGATTTTATGTTTGTGAGTTTTTTATGATTCATGTGAAATTAAATTGATGTTCCAGCTATTATTGAGTTGTGATTCGTGTTTGTTTACAAAGTTTTCAAGCTTTGACCCTAGTATGTTGAATTAATGCGATGTTTATGATAAATCCTCTTCAAATTGCTTGTTACATGATGTGTTCATGCCAATTAAGTGTCGAAATGGTTGAATAAGCAAAGAATGCTCCCCATATGTTTTATAAAATGCTTATGTGAAGAATTAGGGCCATTATGGCATATTGGTTAGGAACCCCCAATTGTGTGCAAGTTCATGCATGCCAAATATTTGTCGAAATGCCTTAGTGAATAAATTGTGATATGATAGCATGAAATCCCCAATTAGGTGCAACCCATGCTTGCCTAGTGTTTGATGAATGCCTTAGTGAATGAATTGTTCAATGATAGCATGGAATCCCCAATTAGGTGTAGACACATGTATGCCTAGTGTTTGTTTAATGGCCTTAGTGAAAGAGTTGAGACATGATAGTAGGAAATACCCCAATTATGTGCTCTTTGATATATGTTAAGCCTATAATACATGCCATGTGCTTTACGAGTAAGTTGTGACATGATAGTGTGAAGATTCCCGAATCATGTGCTATCCAGTACATGCCAAGACTAATTTAAGTACGAAGTACTTAATGCAAGACCTTGTTGAATGGAGTATGATCTAGTAACATATTTCGCCTACGGTATTAAATGTTTATGATTCCTAACTACTTAAAGTGATGCCTTAGTGATTAAGGAGGTAAGTATATGGTTGTGATTCCTAAATGCTTAAAGTGATGCCATAGTGATTGTGATAGTGAATATGTGGTTGTGATTCCTAAATGCTTGAAGTTTTGACTTAGTGATTGTGATGTGAATATATGGTTATGATTCCTAAATGCTTGAAGAGATGCTTTGGTGGTTGTGATGATGAATGAACGACCATGGTTATGACTAGTAAAGAATGGTTATGTCTTACTATTGTGTTATCAAGTCCTGGGGGTATTTATACCCAACAATTTAGCTGCTGTCTAGAGCCTGTATCACTTTTTACGATAATCCCAGTCGGGCCATGATTCTCAACACTCAGTGAATTATAGAACTCTGCATCCTCAGACAGATGCAAAACTTAAGAAATCTCAGTAATCTTTGTAATCCCTGAATCGTTAGTAATCTAGCCTCAGCGTTGTACTTAACTTATAGTTGTATTCAAGTGTTCAATTTTGACCTCAATAGTGATCCAGTAATCTATTCAAACTTTGTATCGTCAGCCAGATATCATGATTTAGTAGTATTTCGTCAGATACGGAACCATATGAATTCAACTTAACTCAGTCAGATCAATTGACAAATGTGATCAGTATCAGATTTAGTTCAGTTTGTGTTAAATCAAAAATTCAGTTCAGAGTCTTTCAGTTGGGAGTAAGATCTATCATCGAGTGAGTGAAAGGATGGCGACTCCCTATTAGAGAGTGGCCGAGTTTGTAGGAGCAATACCTGAACTCTAGAACTGCATAGCCAACATAGGATGCAGGAGTCCCCATCAGTAAAGGTTATCATCGTTAGAGAGGTTTGACTATTATATTTCCTTAAGTTGACTTCCTGATTGGGTCATCCGTTAGAGAGGCTTGGTAGAGAGGTCTTTAATCGTGGAACTATATTGACAACCTTCTAGCTGGGGTTACAGGTTGCAACCCACTTGTGAGAGGTCAGGGCATGACTGTTAAGTAACTACTTCCCACAGTAGTAGTTTTAGTATCAATCTTCAGAAATAAGGACTGTGAGGTATAGTCATCTATCTCAGTGAGGAACTCTGATAGTTCTATTTATTCATGACCCTCCGTCAGATAGGCTTGGTTTCTGATTTAGTTTAGTATTTTTGTTACCAGATCCAGATATCACCCGATAGATAGGCTTGATCTCACTCTCATATTCTGTTGAGTATTCTTATTGTCAGATTTGGACATGATTATTTTCTTATCATTGTTAATAGATTATGGATTCATACGTTGAGAGAGGTTGATATCTGATTCCTTTAGTTGAGAGCAGTAAGCTTAGAATTCAGTCATTTATGTGAGTATATTTTGTTAATCAGTTATCAGTATTAGATGTTTCAGTGATTTAATATCTAAGTGTTAGTAGTGAGTTCAGATGAGAGTAAAGCGTTATTTGAGTTTTAGTATCTACGGTTGTGATGATTGTGGTTTTGGTTTATGCATTCCTGTATGTGTTCTCATTTGGTACTCTCATGATTATTTAGTTATGTAACTGCTCATGCTTGAGCCTTTGCATTTAGCCTTACCTCCTCTATATACTCGATACATTTTCATACTGACGCATTTGCGCTATGGTTTTTTATTTGACACCATAGGTCTAGAGACACGTAATCCAGTGTTCCCTCAGCAGTTCTGTCCTAGTCAACAGTAGTAGACATAGAAGTGAGTCCTCCTCATTCGAAGATGATCCTTGTATTAATATTGTATCATACTTTACTTATTTTTAGTTGACAGAGTTATTTAGGGATATGTCCCATCAACTCCACAGTTCAAATAGTTAGAGGCTTTTCGGATGTATGTATTAGTATTCTATTTCAGTTTTTAGTATTTATAGTTTTGTTGAACCTTATGGCTTGTTTCTGCTTGTTTTTTTGCATTTATTCTCAGATATTATATAGTGTTTGTGGTATAGATATCAGTAAAGGGTTAGCTTGTGGTCCTTCGGGGTCATGGGCACCATGTAACAACTAGGGGTAGTCTCGGGTTGTTACATATATATCTTTATAAGTTGGTTAGTGCATTGCTTTTATTATTGTTAGCTTATGGCTAGCTGATTATGGACAAATACTGAGGTAAGTGGTATGATTCTTATTCCTTTCTATTTATGGAAATTTACAATTTAGATAGTGTATTCATGGTTAGACACTTTAACTATAGGACTTAATTATGCTAGCATTAATTTCCTACTTGGTTGGGATCCCAAGGAGAGGTTAGGTTGACTATATTAAATTTTACCTTTGAGTTTGTCTTATATGCATATATACATATATGTATTTATAAGTGATATTACCTTATATCTTTTTCTTTCTTGATCATTTATATTGTATACATATTCCTTATCCATTTATACTACTGTATATCACTCTTCCACCTCTTAATTGGTATAATGGAACATAATATATGATGTTGTACTCTAGGTCCAAATTTCTAGTATGATAAGATAGTTCATCCATAATGCCTCACTATCCTTATTGTGTTTAGCTTCCTCGATAGTGACACATAGTTTATATTCCTGCTTTTCATGTTGTCTATATTTTCATTATCTTTGGAGTTTAGTCACCAGTTACCTACTGAATACCATGCGCTGGCTACTCATACTACATTTTTGCAACATACAGATCATAGTATGATTCTCATTGTTGTTGTGTGTATCATGCTGAGCTCTTGGCATTTAGAGTATTACATTCTCCCTCTTATGGACTAGACTAATCTCTGTGTTGTGTTCAGAGATAGTTGTGCATGTATGATTATTCAGATTTTAATATTGTACTCTTAGCATATTAGAATCTCTTACGAACTTTACCAAGTCATGGGGTCCTTTTATATAGACTAGCCTCTTTGTTATATTTATGTTCCTTTCATTTTCTGTTGACAACCCGTTACTACCAGTTTTGGACTACGGTTTGTCTTACCTATTGGTGGGTTAAAGTAGGTGCCATCATGACCTGAGAAATTATGCCATGAAAAAGTTTACTACTTTAATCTATGGATTATCTTGGTTTCCCGAATGTTCGAATTATTGTCATACAAGTTATATACTATTGGGCCCAAGGTCATGGTTACGATACTAATAGGACTCCAAGTGAGTATTGTGTCATTAAAAAGGGCATGTCTTTGGTCTGTAGAGGCTTGATCACTTATGATTGTATTGTTTGGATTCTAGTGATAGCATACATATATATCTGTACCTACACATTCACTTAGTGACACGATTCCAATTGAAATCATGGTTTTACTATTATTTTCCTAAAACAGATTTATTCCCACTTTTAACTTTTAAAATGGATTCTTTCGTAATGGGTATCGTACCACCGTAGTGGATATTATGATCTTCTGTAACTAAAAATGATTTGCTCTAAATTTAACTAACATATATTTTGATCCATGGTTTTACCACTACTATTTACTTCGATCATGAGAGATTCTGGACCATTTACTATATTATGATGATTTAGTCTCAGAGTTGACTTGAGGCAACATATTTAAAAGCATAAACTCTTTTAGACACAGTTTGAGTTAGTGTACTATATATATATACACACTCACACACATTTCTCTGGTACTGGATGAAGTAGATTAATAATGATGATGATGATAATTAGAAATCCTAAATTGGGACCAGGTTAGTGTATACAAAAATGGATATTCCCGAATCACCTAGGGCCCTATTTTCCAAGAACCATTGTGCCAAAGAAGAGTGGTTATCGTGGGTCCTGCATTTATAATTCATCGAGCTAGAAGAGGTATATACACAGGGTAAGTTGTGGAACTTGGATTGGTTATGGAATTATGGATTTACTTTGAATTCATTCTTGCATGTGCAATACATATCACCAGTATGTTATTTGGTTCCTATATCCATCAGCCTTATGGGGGTTGCGTAGGTATAGGTTATGAGTGTTGTTTGATGAGCATTGAATAAACCTTCTGACTTATGGGGCCTGGTTAGGTATTATTTGTCTAGAATAGATGATTATTGCATTGTTGTTATTATGGTTAGATCCTGGCAGGCTGATTGTGGACTTGTACTAATATATGTAGTATATGTAACGCCCAGGAAATACACCCTACATGCCACACGGTGCTTATGGTCCCAAAAGACCACAAGCTAACCCATGAACTAGTACTTGCTGTGAGCACTGAATAATATTATCAAAACACATATGTTCAGAATAACTGAATTCGCCTTAAGGTTTTAAATCTTAAAGTAACACAACTAAAAACCCAAAAGTCTGAAACATATGTGAAATTATTAAAAATATGACTGAAAAGACCAATAAATGACTGATTGTCTAAAATATTTAAAAGCCACTAAAACTATCTGACTGAGAGTTGATGGGACAAGACAACTAACTCCAATTTTTTAACTAAAATAAAATAATGAAATGAACTGAAATAAAAACCATGTCCTCCATAGATAAGGACTCACCACTATTGCTACTGATGATGTGCTGTAGTGTCTAAGTATGTTCGGGAACATGAGCGTCTGAACCTGTGATATTAAACATCATAGCACAAGAAACAAGTATGCAATCATTACTTTTAATGTACTAGTATGATAGATGAGGTTAGGATAATATGCATGGATTCATGTGCATGAATAATAACAAACTAAATGGATAGCATGAGGTAACTGAATATAATGCATGAAAATTATGAAATCTGAGAATGCATGACCAAGCATATAATATGATTCCAAAATAGTCAGTAACTGAAATACTCACATACTGATAACTGAATAACTGGTAACTGTATGTTATGGTCAAGCAAACCTGAAACTGAACTCTGTACTGAATACTGGTTTGAGAATGTGGGAGCTATCATCTAATTGACATGCACCACTATAATCTAATTATGGTCTAACCTATGACCCTAGTTGGAAGGGTGTCAGTACCGTGCCACGGGTATCAACAATGGCCATGTGGATCCAGTAAATTAATGTCCTGAAGGACCAGGGTGTCAAGCCTAAACTAATGGGTAACCCCTGAGAGGAAATCAAGACAAATTGATAGGTGACTCCTAATATACTATGATGGCTACGTAGTTTTGGAATACAGGGACTGCTACTAACGACTCTGCCTGACTAATGGGGAAGACGTCATCCCTACATTCTCTTAGTGCCAAATCCTACTCCCAACTAAATTAACTTGGAATACTAAACTGATCTAAGTTTAACTTCTTATGATAACCGACTGAACGGATAATGCTCATAACATATCTGAAACCATTCATAAGATACTCAGACTAATAAATAACTAATTTTTTGGGTATTCATAACCCCCATGACTCAATAGAAATAACAATAAAACCATAATACAACTTTGAGGACATCATTAGTTTTGTTCAAAACCTATTCATCTAGGCATTTCATCAAACATATAGGGGTTATGAGTTAATGCATGGGAATAGTTAAATCATATAATAATCACATAATTTCAATATTAAAAACATGGGTTAAGGATTTAACATGTGAATATCAACATTCAAATGGATCAAAGGCAATTTCAACAAAACTAATTTGTAAACATGATACATAATCATAATTCATGAAATTTCATGGATATAAATCATATTAACACGTAAAAATCACAGCTTTGAACTTGAAAATGGGTTCTTAGACTCCATGGTAAAAAAGAACCAATGGATGAACATCTAACATTTCTTAAATATTTAATCTTCAAAGAGAATTAACTTCTCTTAAACGTTCTTGGATTGGAAAGCACAATTTCTTGGTGTTCTTGAAGAAGAGCTTGAAGTTTGTTCTTGGGGAATGATCTTGAAAGGAAACCCAAATTTTATGTTGAGAATGAATGAGGAGTTTATGTTGTTTAATTGATGTAAATAGACGTTATAAAGGGTAGAAAAGACCGTTGAAATCTTTAAGGAATGTGAGATGTTATTGTAGGGGTTATAACTGTTATTGTAGGCAAACTAAATTAAGGGTAAATGATCATCCCAGCTAACCTTGAAATTGAGAACACACACCCTTAACATATTATCTAGGGTATGAATCATCCTCCCTGCCTGACCATATGTTTGAGGATGAAAAGTTGTACTGAGATAAACTTGGGTGCCAAGACTCTTCTGAAAATCCCTCCAAAAGTGAGAGGTAAACTGAGGACCTGTATTTGAAATGATAGACAGCAGGACTCCATACAACCTAACCAATTCTCTAAGATAGAGCTTTGCATAATCCTCAGATGAATAGGAAGTATGAACAACTAATAAATGCGCTGATTTGGACATTCTATCTACAATGACCCATATCAAATCATACTGACGACGCGTACTACGCAAGCCCTTCATAATATCCATGTTCACCTCTTCCCACTTCCAAGTGGGAATGATAAACTCCTGTAAGATGCCTATAGGCCTATGGTGCTCAACTTTAACCTTCTGACAATTAGAACACTTAGCTACAAACTCTACAATATCCCTCTTCATACTACTCCACTAATAGATTTCCTACAAATTGCGGTATATCTTACTGGATCCTATGTAAATAAAGTAACGCCCACCATGTTCCTATAAAATAATCCACTGCCTCAAATCCTCAACACATGGAACACACAGTCTACCCTGACAAAGCTACACACTATCTCACCCTTAGGAGAAAACCTCAACTTTTTGGTCTCTCACTGATTCTTTCAGCTAAGCTAAACTGGGATCCGTATCCTTCTTGTCCTTTACTTTGGCAACCAATGAAGATTATAATATACTCTGAACTAAAACACTACCCTCATCTGAATCAACCAACCAAAAACCTAATCTAGCAAGATAATGAACCTCTTAAACTAACTTTTTCTCATCATTCTCAACATGAGCAAAACTACCCATCGACAATCTACTAAGGGTATCTGCTACTATATTGGCCTTTCCGGGGTGATACAAAAAACTCATATCATAGTCTTTTAACAAGTCCAACCATAACATGAGTGAAGCCAATCAATGTTGAGAATGACATCAAAATAGATTATCTCTAACTCTACAAGATCTACTGAAGTGAATTTCTGGGATGTTATGTCCAGACAGTTTTTATATACCTACCTGGCTATAATACAGACACCTACTGGAGTGGACACTGAGAAGGGTTGATGATGTTGGGTGTATTTATGCATTCTAGCGTCACTGTTCTAGCCTTTTTAGTCTTATTTTGAGGATGATTCATGTGATATATGGGTGGATAATGTGATAAATGTGTATCATAGTGTTAAATTATGTGTTTATGATGTTAAGAGTGAGTTTCACACAAGTTTGTACCTAAAAGATCCATTTAGAGTTCAACGTGGAAAACTAGTGTTACTAGCTTGAGCTAGATGCTTGTCTAGTTAATTTCGGTGGATTCTATTATGTTTAAAGTGTTCCAAATGGTTTTTATGTGTAATTATATGTTAAAAAATGTTTTTATGATTCCCAAAGGACAATTGAATCAATCCAAGGGTCAAACTAATGAGTTAAAGATTAAAGTGAAATTTGCCTATGCTTAGCCCGTGTTTCTAGTTCGTCATGTTGGATGTTATGTTGTTTAGAGCTTTAAATTATTGCGTTTAATGCTATAGGATGCTTTGTAAATGGATTATGATAATATATGAAGGATATAAAATCTTTAAATCAAGTAGGAACAACTCAAAAAGGCTCGGAATAGCTTAACGAAGGCACAGTACACAGATTGATACACTTTTGGACCCTTGGAATATCTTGGGAGCGTGTGTACTTTATAAGTGGCAAATGGACTTGTGAAAAAGGCCAATGTATTCAGAATGAGGCCCAAAATACTAACCAATATGCACGTGGTGGTCCTAACAACAATTAACCCACGACACAGGCTCATTTCGTTGCTCCCTTGCCTTAGAAAAATTTTTGGGAGCGAATTGTAGTAACTTAGGGAGATTTGGAGGCAGTGCCTTTAATGAAGTGGGTATAAATCTAGGGCGGCACCCCACCTAGTCCCGGTCTCAATAACTCAAGGTTTTCTTGTCCAACATGGAATGAGCTTACTCCTATACTATAAATTTATGTTATATCATATTTTTTACATACTTTTGGACATCTTGAATCATTGGAGGCTACCACAACTTGTTTTTAGGCTTTATCATTATTTAATTTAAATACTTTATGGTTTGTATCATCTGTCCAAGGGATTGGATGATGACTATTCTCATTAATGGCTAAAACTCCTTTTCCGGGGTTAAGGCCAATATCATGACTACTTTTATTTTGAATTAATTTTATTTAATTGCTTATCATTATGGTTGTTTTTTTATTCTTGATTTAACTATTTTATGGATTGATCATCCTTAGAATACATCAATTTTCTACCTTTTGATCTCGGGAGAGGAAATTGAGAATAGAGAGATAGAACATGGGAATAAATAAAGTATGGTTCTTATTTTGTTATACAATAAGGAATTCAAATTAGTATCTAGGACAGGGATGTACTTATAAGCCTTACTTGATTCACGCATAGGATGATAGCTTTAAAACAGATGGGTATTTAGTTGTTATTAATAGTAGTAATGTGTAGTAACAAGGTCTTGAATTGTATTTTAGCTGCTGTGTTTTTCTATTTTACATGATAATATAGTGTCTTTTCTATGTTAACATTTATAGTTCTAGTAAGAACATTTCTGGTTGTTTGATTAAATAGATGTGGTAAAACTCCCGATACTGTGCATGATTTGCTTATCTTTTTGCTTTTTCTACTTAAATAGTGAAAGTTTGAACAAAGAGAGTTTGTCTTTGTAGTTTTATTTTACTTATAAAAATAGTGTCTTGGCTAGCTTATGTGCATCATGACTAATTCCACTGGGTACCTTCTATCTCCAACTTAACTACATACAAGGTGTAATTCTGCCCACCTAAATTCAGGCAAATAAAAGAAATCACCAAGTGTTTTAACTTGGGTCCTTATGGTTCTTCTCCACTTCAATGATCACTAGACAACCATAGGGTGAAAAAGTAAAAATATGATGTTCCACCTTACTATTATAATCACCTAGTATTATACCAATGATGTTTCACCTTTGCATGTTATTCTAGAAGAGAGCTCATTATTACTTAAAGAATAACGTGCTATTGGTAGACATGGTTCATTTCCTTGTTACATAAAATTAGTTATGGGCATATTTAGGAGGCTTTGTACTTCTTGAATAAGCTGAGTATTGCAGATAAAATGATGAACAGGTATCTTATAATGAACAGGTAGCTAAAATGATGAACAGCTAAAAATAGCTCTCAATCATATCTTTGCAACTATGTGCTTGCTTGGCAAACTAATAATTTTCTTGGTACCAATGAGCTCAGCTTTACTATTGAAATTTTTAATACAAAATGTGGTTCTAAACTTTGAAGAATATCACCTCTATAGTTATGTCTTTAATTTGAACAGCTGATTCATGCAAATAGATAAACTATCGCTGCTTAGTTATGTTGCAAGTGCAAAAGGAAGATTTGAAGATTGCAATGAAAACGTTAACTGGTTGTTGAAGCATATGTTGTCAAAATAATTTTTGTTAAACATATTTTGATCATCTTTGTTTCCATGATTTATAATCTAATAAAGTCATCCTTAAAACTATTTCATCCTTTGTAGTTGGTATTGTACTATTCTTTTCTCTTTTCATATTTTTGAGTATGGTGTAGTGAATAACTTTTTCCTGCAATGCGTATGTTTCAATATGGTTTAAGTAGAGGTTAAACATAAACAACATTATCGAAATTTGCAGTCATACACAGTACAATTTATAATGTTATAGTATATGTTAACTCGAGTACAAAGGTAGCTGAAACAAATTATAACAAGGCAAGTAAATTGTTTTACAAGAGGGTGAAAGGGAAAAGGTTTTTTTTGTATGACATGAACTTTTGAATCTGACATCCAGTTTCACAAAACATTCATGTTATTTTATTCTTTTTTTAAATCCCACTTCTTTAGTTACTCGGCATAAGGCAAGTTATTTATTTGTGAAGTCTTTGGTGTAGTCCAAAATTTATACAGTGGCTAAGTCTTTCCTATTTATGATTTCTTGAATGTTTCTTTCCATTTCATTCTATATTAACTTGTTATGCGGTTTCTGGAATGGCAGTTTCCTAGTAAAACTAGGACTAGAGGAGAATATCCTAGACCATTCTGTAGAGGCCGCTAATCGACTAAACTTGGTAAGGAACCTTGGATCTTTTGATGTTAACTTTTTCTACTTTATCAACTACAACATAAAACACAAATTTAACTCTACATAGCATTATTGTGTTTAAGCATTTTCTATTTTGATTTTGCCTTGCTGGATTGCAATACCTTTAGGATTATTTGGATTCAAATATTGAATACTACATTCAGCTTAGTTGTGCCTTTCAATTATTATGTTTTATAATTTGTGATGGAAGATTTCTCAGGTAGAGCTCAATACATTCTCAAAACTTGTTGAACCAACTTTGGACAAGTTTTGAACTAATTGTGCTTTCCTAGTTACAGTATGATCTTATTTTGGTAACTTCAGTATATTGCCTTTCATGTCAGTTAATGTGTTGAAATAATAATTCTTGAATTAGGTCTATATTACATTCTTTCGATGTTGTTTTCCTTTGAATTTTTTACATGATATGTATACATTAGTACAATGAACCAAGGTAGAATGGTTCTTTTACAAATTTAAGATAGTTTTGAAATGAATATGAAATGTTCTTACTTTTTAGTTTTAGATCCAGTAGGTACCTATTCAAATTTGACTATTAGGTGAAGGAGCATACTAAAGTTGATAGTTTTTTTCCCGAAAAATACATTTTGTGGAATCATAACCCTAGACTTTATATTTTGTCCCATCATTCTGTGTGATGGCATGAGTATATTTCTATGTGTTGTCTGTTTTGTTCAATTTTGATTGTTCTTTTTGTTCTATGTGGTTAGTAAAATAATCAATGGCATCAAAAGGTCATGGTAATGGACGATGTAATAAAGGTAAGAAAGGACTTGATAATCTTTCTTCTGGTCAATATACAACACAACCACCAACACTTGTTACCCCAAGTCTTCAACCAGCTACTATAAATGTTCTTCCTCCTCCAAGGTCAACTATTTCACTACCCTATGCATTTTTCATGCCCCCACTGTATGATCTGTTCCACACCTCTTCTTCATATAATAGTCTGCATAGTATCTCTTCATCTGTACCTTCGACATCATCCCTACCTAGACTTTTTTTATTAGGAATTGGAGGTCCTAGCACATAAACATCGTCATCCATTGATAGTGCTACAATGTCTAATGCTACAACAGCTGCTTCCCAAAATCTAAAATTTAAAGAGGTATTAGAATATGACAGCAATAAGAGTCTAATTATCGCCCCTGATGGTAATGGGTAAGTAACCCACACATTTTTCCTTATTTTTTAAAATTTTCCAAAGCTAACATGATTTAATATAAGATTATTGCAGGTTCATTTCCGCATATAGTGTCAGGCAAATAGTTATAGAAGAAATTAAACCATTTTATTTGGAGCCTTGAGGTAGTTGGAATGAGATTCGACATCAGAATTTTTATGTTGAAATAGTTTACAGTATAATCAAAATAAAATAATTTACCATTTCAGTATGCTATCAATTATGAATTTACCTTTTTATCCATGAAATCATTTCATGACTTTGTATTAAAATATTTTGCAGACAAAGAGTGCAAGTAAGTCTCATCACGAAAATGAAATACAAGACATTTTCAAGTTGAAAGTGACTTTACGGATCAAAGAACACTTATATGAGACCCGGAAGAACTTAAAAAATCTTGGTTGGATTAATACTGATGTGCGGGTCTAGTTTTGGGAAAAATGGGATACTCCTAAATATAAGGTGGGGGGGGAATGGGCAAAGATACATAAAGTGTCTGAAACTGGTGGCTCGTTGTACACTAGAGGTTCGATGAGTTTTGCTATCCACTAATTTAGACTTGTAATATTAACCTAAATTTTTAATTTGTTCGATTCAATTAAATGTTATAATCAGTACTATCTCTTGATAATTATTTCATTCTAGTGAAACTGATGCTCAAAATCATGTTTAATGGTTTATAACCTATGTTTTTACAACTTCCAGTCATTTGTTTGAACTTCATATGCTATGTCTGTCAATACCTTGCATGGATAGATTGGGTCGTTTTGATTCTTTTTAATTTTTTTCGTGGAATTTGTGGGGGTGCTTAGTTTAGTTTCCAATTCATTTTGGTAATTTTTTGTTTTAGGTTCTTGAATTTTGTTTTTTTTAAGCTGGTTTGAATTTTATTTGATAAATTAATAGCCTGGATTACACTGGGTATGTTGCTGTTGTTGTTGTTGATAGTAGATACAATATGTGTACATAGGGTTATGTTACTTGGATTTTTAGGTGTTTTGAGTTTTACTACTTGATAAATTATTGCTCTTGATTACACGGGATATGTTATTGTTGTTGGTTTTATAGAATTTATTAGATATGTTACTTGGCTTCTAAGATGGAAATAATTTTCATTACCTAGTCTTACTGTTGCTATTACTGCTAGAACGTACCAATGTTGACACAATTTTTATGAACTCCGGACGATTTAAAGGACAGTTGTCCCAAAATAATCCTTAAGAATAGCCACACAGTACATAAATCTAGTAAATGACTATGATATATATTTTCTTGCTTTAGTTCTTATTTTCTTCTTTGTCGTCTATCATTTAATTTTGCTGTACATGTTTATCATATCCCGTACTATGGACTCGAATTTAGTTGTTGGATCATAGCTCTATAAAGAACGATAAAACAGAGTTATTGGATCAGAAAATAATTTTTGACAATGAGCTTCCGATAGATGTATCAAGATACATATATTGAACTTTTAAGAAGCATGATTTATGTTAAAAAGACTATGCATGTGCTAGCACATGCCTAAGCTTGTAAGACATTACTGTTATATTCTTTTTATACCTTAGTGGTATTGCTATATAATTAACATCGATTCCCTTGAGTAGTAGTAATTTCACACGAGGTAAGGTTCTGTATGTCGATGAAGCAAAAACAAAGTGTACTATATGTTTCTAGTGATGTTTCTATTGAATTTGGGGACATATGCATAAATGTCTTCTAAATCATCAGGAGAAATAAAAACTCATTGGACTAACTAGGAATACCACAGTTATATCTCATTGGTGATATATTTCAGATGAAATATTTGTAGTAATAGAATAGAAACTAGTGATTAGCATTGAAACTTACTTTAGATATGAAATAATTATCGGCAACAGAGTCATGTAAAGGTACGAATTATCATAAGTTTCATAAAATATCTTATTGACAACCCCAAGTATGTCTATCCCAGGCTTCAGTTATTTCTCGGGGTCATCTATTTCATCTTCTGTTGAAAGAAAGGCAATATATTACCCTTTTAGAGCAACATTGTGGAAGTATTAACAACAAAACAGGTACCTGTAATCAATATGTTGTTATCTTTCAAGTTTCTCCGAAAAATACAACAAGTTTAGTGAAAATATAATGGAGTCTAGGTCTAAATAAATAGTGGCAGTCCCTTCTTAACAATTGTTTAGAAAAAAGAGGACTTAATTACTAGTCAGTGGAATATCTTTTCTTCTTTCTCATTCTACAGTACTTCAAATGCATTACCAGTTTAGATATATTTATTAATTTTTTTCCTCCTTTTTCCTTTCACTTATACCTTGTTTAGATTCTTACTGGAATATCTTATTAGTGGGGTTCGATCTTCTAAAAGTTAATCTTCCCCTTGAGCTAGCTTAGTATGATAATATTCAATTTGGATTGCAAACTTGAATTTTGTAATAGAGAGGTTGAACAAAGAGTCTGAGCAAATGTTGAACTCGCTGCAAGAGATTAATTTTTCTTTCGCAGTTTATATCATCTCCTTTTAAAAATTTTGCAGGAATAATTAAATGGGGCAAAAAAGCCTACTTTTCTTAAGGTCTTCGAAGAGATGCATAAGAAGAAAAAGACAGATGGTACAAGAGAAGATTAGGTTGAAATGCGTGCTAAGGGTGCATATGTAAGATAATAATTTTTACATACATTGTTTTAGTGTTACTTAGCTTGTATACATACTGACAAATAATTTTTCTTTTAGAAGGATTTAAAAAAACAATAGAAAATTGGCGTCAAACCCAACCTACTTCAGAGGATGGTACCATAGTCAAACTATCACTTGCAGATATGACTAATATGTGGACAGTTGTAGTAGGTAGTCCAAAGAAAGGTAGAACGTATGGGACGGGGTTTCTCCAATCCTCAGGTAGTCATTCATTGTTTCCCAGTTCGTCTCCTACTTTGCAAACTATTGTAGAAATGGAAGCGATTAAAAGGCAAATTATGGAGTTAATGCAGCAATGTGCAGCTAATGATGCTAGGTTTGCTAAATTTGAGGAGTTACTCTAGAAGCAGATGCCTCAAGTATTTCATGATAAGGAAGAACGTGAACATGATAATAATTAGATTGTAGTTATTGTTTTTGATTGTGACATTTAGATGTTTAAACTATTTGACTCGATGTTTTTGGATGTTTTAAAGTGGTTGAATTTATAAATTTTTGTTGTGTTTGATCCTACTATAAAAAATACATTAGTTGTGTTGTTTATAATCTCAGAGCAATGTAAGCTAATCAAAGATTTTATTATATAATAATTTTATAGGTGAATATTTTTATTAAAATTCTTACTAAAGTAGATAGAAGAATAATTATTAAATAATTATATATTAACGTTCTGACTACAAAAGTTGGAACAATTATAATTATTAAATAATTATTTATTACATTTTCGGCTCCAGTAGTCAAAATTCTTATTTTATTAAATAATTATTTTTTTAAATTTCTGACCACAATAATCAAAATGAATATTTATTTATAAAAATTCTGACTAAAGTAGTCGGAACAATAATTATTAAATAATTATTAACGTCGACTACAGTAGGCAGATCAATAATAATTATTAAATAATTATTTATTACTTTATCAAATACAGTAGTCAGAATAATAATAATTATTAAATAATTATTTATTACATTTTCAACTACAGTAGTGAAAATATTTATAATTATTAAATAGTTATTTCTAATTAGTTTATTAATCTTTCGACTACCATAGTCGGAATCTTTTTTTAATTATAATTATTTATTATATTTTTGACTAAAGTAGTTGACAGATTTATAATTATTAAATAATTATTTTTAATTAGCTTATTTATCTTTCGACTATCGTAGTCGGAAAAATCTGACTACTGTAGTCAAAAACTTCCGACAACTGTAGTTAGAAACTTCCGACAACATGGAACAATTGAAAAATTATCGGAAATACCTTATTTTTCTACTACATTCCGACTACATCAGCTATCGAAAAAATCCTAATTTCTAGTAGTGAGTTAAAGATGAGGATATATCTGAAGTCTCAAACATATGATATACTGGACCCGTATTTCACTCTTGATCTCCTTAGTGTTCTCCTCTACTGGACAGTGTCTCCATTGAACCTCAACTACAGAAGTCTCTTTAGTGCTTGATAATGCTCAACTTACACGTTTATTTAAGTACAAGGAAGTCGTCGTCAATATATTTACCCAACTTTAGAGTCGGGGATGAATCCATGAAGAAAAATGTGTAATACCCAGGGAAATTTTTTGTTAAAAGTTTTTGTGAAAACGTGTTGGGTTCTATCTTCTAGAATGAATTATAAATTTTTCATGTGGAATATCTTATATTATGACCCACCATTGCATAGAGTATCGAATAAGTTTTTCAACGATATGTGGATCATCCAGAACGGACACCCGAGCGATGAGTTATAAACATTCCGATCGAACCATGAATAGTAAAACATGCAGGAAAAAGTACTGAGGCCTGGCGTATTTTTTCTCGAAATTTAAACAATCATAACTCCTTGTACATAATGATCTGGGTGATCTACTATATATCAAGGGGAAACCTCTGCGAGTCCTCTTTCTAATGAAATCGGTTTCATCCAATTTGTTTATCGAAGCAAAAAGTTATGGTCTATCTACTTTATCCTACCAAAAGTAAATTTTGGGGTCAACTTCAAATAATCATAACTCCGCGTACACAATGAGCTGGGTGAGATACTATATGTCACTGGAAAGATATGAGAGCCCTCTTTCTAATGAAATTGGTTTCATCCAATTTGGATATCGGAGTAAAATGTTATAGTTGATCTACTTCATACTATTAAAACAGTCCACCAAAGGACAGATTTAAGAATTATTTGACTTTTAGGTGCGTTTTGGTCCTTCCCACTCACCCAAAATCCATCTAAACCCTATATTAAATCCTATTAGAAACATCATATGTTATATTTCATCAAATTCCCTCAAAAAGAAAGCCCTAAGTTCCTACATCCAACTTCAAGAACCTCCAAAGTTCACCATTAATTCTGCAAATTTATTCAAGATTCCAAGTTCCTAGTTCAAGAACCTCCAAGAACCATCATTCAAAGGCATGATTAACATCTCAAAAATGAGTATCGATCTAAAGTTCATCATTCAAGGTATATGAGGCTTTTCAATAAGAACTCTCTTTCATTCTTGTGCCCAAAAGTATTTTTCTTTATAAAGGCATGATTTTTATTTGATTCTTATGAATTTGAAGAGTGAACCCATATCTTATGATGATTATTATGAAATCTTGATGTTTATGATTTTGAAATATGAATTTATAGGTGTGGAGATATAAAGCATGAATCTTGAACGATATTTATCATGATTTTGATATTTGGGTCGTGAATCCCCATTGAAAATTGTGTTTTTTTGAGAAAGTGTGTGTTATAAGCATGTTGATGTTGAATATTTAAAATATTTTGAATGATTTGACCTTTTGGTCTTAATAGAGTTGGTTTGAACTCGAGTGTGAAAGAAATCCATAACGTGGTTGATTTTGATAGATGGGAAACATGATGGCTCCCGATGTATATTTATATATTACTGAAATTACTTTGTTATGGATTGTCTTTGAAATGATCTGAGCTAAGTTTGGGAAAAATCTTTAGCACCGAGTGGGAGGTTAAAGCGATCTTACTTTCCCAGAACTACGTTCCCCCGTAGGAGTGAGCCTGAGGCTTATTGATATAGTGATTGCTAGTTTGTGTCGATTTGATGTCGACAGTCCTACTGCAATGGCAATGATAGGACGGTTCTCCCCAATATGGGTTGTACGTTGGAATTCATGTAGCTCACATGGTTTATGTCTGTTCTAGGATCTCCTATACTTCCCATAGGATCGAGATGTTGGGTTGATCTCTATTTAGTAAGTATAGTTATAATATCTCCTAAAGTGTGGTCCATCATAAATTGGACATGGGTCATCATGATAGGATTGCCAACTACCGACATTATACTTGTCGGAAGATGTCATAGAAAAAAGTAAAATAAAATAGAAATCAACCAACAAAAGAAAAATCACCAACAAATATATACATTTTTGAAGTCAAGAAAGTAAGCTAAAATTCCAAACTAACTTAATACGCTAAATTTTTCCCCGGCAACGACGTCATTTTTGATAACGCTCTACTTACACGTCAATTTAAGTGCAAGGCGGTTGTCTAATATATATTTACCCAACTTTGAAGTCGGGGTCGAATCCACGAGGAAGAATGTGTGTGGCAATCAAGTTAATTCAAAATAATAGATACAAGTTAAATTCAAACCAATGATACAAAAAGATAAAAATAGGGGAGACAAGTGGCTACACTAATGTTTCTTTTTGGGTTTTTGTAGCATAAATTTTAGGCTATGAATAAATGAAGTTTTAAAAATTATGCATAGATCTTGGGATTATCATTACTAAAGGAATGACATGAAGGTGTTACTAATCATTATCAATTTAGTAAATCCTAATATGGGTGGGTTCGATTATAGATTTTGATGCTAGTCTTTCAAAAAAACATCAAACTTTCATCCATTAATTCATTAGAATACCTAACGGATGTGTTAAACATTTGGCAACCAAACCTTAATTTAGGCATCCCTATTTCTAGGATGATACTCATGGTATATTTAAATTTACAATCACCCTTATGTCTAAGATAGTGAAAATTTAGCAAACTATACACATAAATGACTATCATTGCTTTAGTCTCCACATCCCTCTTTTAAGAATGATGTGTAATCCTAAAGTTCACCCAAAACCCTTCTTTTGAAGATAGCCTTGAGCTTTTTATAGTTTGTAGCTTTCACTCATCAAATCCATATGGGTATTTGGGGCTTACACCCATAAATACCAACCAAGTTAGCATAGAAATGATAAAACCCTTCATTATGGAACACCAAATAGAGGCTAACAATAACAACCCATACAAATTTTAACCCTTATTCACAAATAACCCCAAGAGGGAGATATAGCTACACATAAAATAAATAAGAAAAGATATACCCATAATATCCATTGAAATGATATATTGAAGCTTAAGTGAATGTTACTTCAAACTTTGCACTCTGTAAAATCAACAATGGAAGTGAGATAATTTTCCAATCTATTCTTTACCAAAAATCTATACAATATTTTCTTCTCCAAGTATTGAGGATATGAAGTCAAGAGCTAAACCTAAAATTAGAGAAGATGAAATTTTTAAAATGACTTAGGGTTTGAGTCTTTTTGCAAAATATTTGGGATTAGCCACATGCATTTCAAGATTTACCCTTGGGCTACCATTTTTTGCTAAACTACAATCGCACGGTTCTAGCCACGAGCGTGGCTATGTAATTTTGAATTTATTCAGTGACCACGGCTGCTTGAATCCTGCTTGATTTCCATGACCATAGTCACTATACCGCAAATACGGTAACTGAGGCCAGTTCCTGCTCCAAGTCTTTAAATGCACTTTCTTGCTCTATTTTTGTCATTTTCTACTCCAATCCACATCTTTTGATCTTATTATCTCTATACCACTATGCGACCATAAATAAATTCCATGAACATAGTTGCTTGACTTTTGCATGACTGTTGCAACTGTGGTCACCTGACCGCGACTGTGGTAACTGAGGGAAGTTCCTGCTCTAAGTCTTCGACTGTACATTCTTGCTCCCTTTTGGTCATTTTCATCTCCAATCCATATCTTTGATCTTATTAACTCTATACTTCCAAAGTGTGGCTATTAGTGCATTTAATCGTAATTATGTCTCATTAATTCACTCAAAACAAGTTAATGTGCATGAATGTTTAGTGCAAATGAGTGGTAAAATTACCACTCATCAGTGCTCAACCGCCAAACATCACTAGCCAAAATGAGCATAGCCTCCTTCAATAAGGTCAAACGTTTATCCAACTGGTCTGATTTTCATCTAAGCACATGGTAAGGATCAAGAATATCTATTATTAATATTGAGACATGGAAAATTTGATGAATAGTAGAAAAATTTATAGGTAAAGCTACCTCATAGGCTACGTCACAAACTATGTGGAGAATATTAAAGGGTCAAACATATCTTAGACTGATCTTACCCTTCCTTCTAAACCTCATCACACTATTCATGGGAGAACTATGGAGAAACATATGATCACCAGCTCCAAACCTCAAGGAACTAAACCAATGATTATTATAGGCCTTATGCCTAATTTGCGTTGCTCTCAGCTTTTCCTGAATCATCTCGACTATATCTAATGACTCCTGAATCATATTGGTACCATAGGGTCTAACCTCTAAAGTCTTAATCCATCCTACCAGAGAACGATATATCCGACCAAACAAGGCCTCATGAGGTTCCATGTCAATACTTGAAAGATAGCTATTATTGTATGCGAACTTTGCCAAAAGTAAGTGTTTCTCCCACTGGCCTCACAACTTCATAACAAATGATCATAACGGATCCTCAAGTACCTGAATATTCCATTCACACTAGCCATCAGTCTAAGGATGAAAGGTTTATTAAGATTATGCTGAGTTCCCAACTCTGCTTAAAAAGTTCTCCAAAACTTTAAAGTTAACATAGAACCACCGTCTAAAATAATAAAAATAGCCACACCTTGCAAATGGACTATCTCTCAATCGTAGATATAGGTCAATCTCAAAATATTGAAGGACATTTGAATAGGAATGAAATATGCTTTCTTGGTCAAACAATCCACTGATACACCCTGTGTTTTGAGTCTTATAAATTCCCTGAGTTTTCTCTTTTGGACATAATACGACTAGGGGGTACTAGTTGTATGATAGGGTACTATTAGTGGATCTTGGTCATATATTAACTAGTATAGGTTGGTTGGTTTCTTTCAAAGCTATGAATGGATCATACTACTCATTTGTTAGTGTACTAGTAGTATGATGCCCATAGTATGTTGCCCTATGTCTAACCTAGAGGAGTCTATTTTGCCTAAGGTTCGGATTTAGGGTACTACTTGTATGGTTAGGTACGAATGCACCTTGGTGGTCATATGTTGGATAGTATTGGCGTCTAAGAAAAGGCCTAGGGTAAGAGATAAGGGTACCACTTATATTGATACCAAAATAAAATTAAAATAACTGTCTGAACATGCTATAGTCTAAAAGATTCTAAAACTATCTGAAAACTGTGGAAATGATGGGAAATATCCCCAACTATCTCCGTCTGATGAAAAACTGAGTCTAATGAAATTATGAAATATTAGCATCCTGGCATGATGAGGACTCACTGCTAAAATCAACTATTGCTGACTGATCCTGAGCTGCTAAGTTTGATCGGGAACTTGAGCATCCAAACCTATTGTATAAGACACCCTAGCACAAAAGAAAAGTATGTGTCAGTACATCTGAATGTACTGGTACGCAAAGTGAGGTAGGCTGAATGCATGGGGTCATATGCATGAACAATACTAACTAATTAAATAACAAGAACGTGAGAATACATACATAATAACATAATTGTAACTGAGATTGTGATAACACTAACTAATGAGTTCTGATAACTTGGATTTACTGATATCTGAGTTACTAATACTGGGATACTCAATAACTGAGTATATTGAGTGACTATTTTGGACAGTCCTAAATTTGTAGAACTATCGGAGTTCTATACTGGAATAGATGACTGTATCCAACGGTCTATATTCTAAATAACTATCTGAGTTTTTTAATTATATAAGTGATTGTATCTTACAGTCCTGAAATCTATAGAACTAAACTGAGTTCTATTAATGAGACTGGATCTAAAATTAAGACTATGGGAGGTAATCATCTAATTGATATGCCCTGAATTTGAACTGGTGTGGTCCAAATTGTAACCCCACCTGGAAGGGTATCAGTACCTTGCCATGGGTAAAGACATGCTGTGAGTAAACCATTTTTACTGAAAGGGAGCTCTTCCATCAACCCACCTAGTAGGAAAACTCAAATGAGATGTATAGTCCCGAGACTCATAGGGGCATATCTAAACCTACACTAGCTAAGTAGTTCCAGAATGCAGGGATTACTTCTAAGGATCATACCCTCTACTGACTGACAAGTGATCCCTCATCTTTGGGTTCACTCGGAGGTGAATCCTACTCCCAGCTGAATAGACACTAAACTGATTGTACTGAACTGAACTGGACTGAGTTTACTTAGTTTTTTTTTACAGACAAAATACTACTAAGATATGATAACTAACTTGGATTACTGAGATTACTGAGATTACTTAGTAGGACTAGACTGATACTGAATTTACAGAGTTTTCTTGAGTCATGTGACTAACTAAATTCTATTGATCATGGCTTGACTGAGAGTATCGTGGAAACTGATACTGGCTCTAGGCACATAACTAAATTGTCGGGTATTACATAGCCCCAGGACTCAATAACATGAAACTGGCAAGACATGACACTTCTTAACATATAACCATAGTCAACAATTCATAGTACAATCATTGGTAATTTTCATAAAGGATTTGACATTAATAATCTTGTACATTGATAGGAATGCATTCAATCACATTCATAGTTTCAGAATTTTAGTCTCATGAGAATTCCACCAAACTACTAAAAGGCATAGATTTAACATGGAAGTCGTTTTGAACATAAGGGTGAAACATGGATTCATCATTTAAGTTCTATTAAGTCATAAGGCTTGCTTCTTGTTCTTTAAGACATTTTATCAAACACCTAGGATGCATAACATGGGTCATAGGCATAATCATCAAATTAGTACATCATAATTCAATATAACAACTCAATTGATACGTTTTCAAGCCACATACTAACATAGAGTCATTAAAACACATTAAAGATTCCAACTTGTGATTCATACACAATATCAACATGATCATAATTAATCCACAATATAAATATCACAATTTATAATTTAAAATTAGATTCTTGGTATTCATGGATGAAAGGAATCCATGAATAAATAATTGATACACCTTAGTTCTTAATTCTACGAAGATTGATGGTAGAATTCCCTTGAATTTGGATCCCCAATTGAAAACCCTAACTTGTACTTGAGTGGATTTTTTTGAGAGAAGTGGCGATATTATGGTTGAAATAGGTCTTAATCCTGTGTTTTAGACTTATATAGGGGTGGTAAATTGACCATTTTGCCCCTCAAAGATGCGTACATTTAATAACTAAAAACTGGGCATCGATGCGATTAGAGATGTGGCGTGTCAATGGTATCGATGCGATTCTTGATGCGTTGCACCATGATTGCTCCAACCATTGTAGTTTATTGGTAGGGAATGGAACAATGTGAACTAATGTGATAGGCAACGTGGCGTGCCATGATCGCATTGGTCCACTATTTTGGGACACCAAACGTGGTCTAAATGAGTTCTTAAAAATCCAAAACTTATCTGGGAACTCTTATCGACCTCTCTGATCATGATTTAACAAAAGTACAGACTATTAAAGGATATTAAGGTTGTGAAATGATGTTGCCAACTTTTGAAGGCCAAAACTAAACTAGTCTGGAAACTTAGCTAGAATTTTCTAATTATAGGACCCCTTGACAATCTTATTGGACTGAATTAAGCATAAGAATTTTATGGGGTCTTACTATATCTCCCTCTTGAGAATATTCATCCTCGAATGAGACTGACTGAGATGGGAGAAATGATAAGCTGATGTACATACTGAACATAAATGATTGAAACATGATTACACGACTGACATGACTGATTTACTGGAATTCATACTGAGCATGCATATCTGATGCTTGATTTTATGACTGAAATGATTCATGAATACATTATTTTGATTTATGATAAACTTAGTTACCCACAATGAGAATGCATATCTGATGCATCAATTCATGACTGATCTGATGCATGAACATATGACCGATTATGCAATGGTATTTGATACAAAGTTTATAACTGAAATGTGAACATTAAACTGAATGAGTTTAAGGAAGACTGTTACCTTAAAATGAAAATACTGATAAGCCTGAGATTAATTACTAATTATGCATAAGCAGAAATATAAGAACGTAACTGAGTCTAGAACGTGATTCATGAACTGAATATTGTGATATAAACTGTGAACCTTAAATATATGGCTTACGACTAAGGTCAGAGTTTAAGGGTCAACTTATGAGCAGCTCTTCCTCCAAACTAGATTCATTAAGAAAAAAGAGAGTGGCATGTTTATGTCATGAAAGTTTAGGGGATTATAGTGTATCTCCTCCTTGGAACACTATGTTCCTTGAAGAATGCTGGATTGATATTGCTGAGATATTTAGGAATACTAAGGTAATGCACAAAGCTCCTAAGGATTGAATCGTGACTGAATACCTGGGATCTAAAACTAAGTCATAATACATGAACTTAGCTGAGCCTGCAACTACCTGGTTGATCCATCTTAGAATGATCATATTCATAAATCTTTAGATAGTGTCACTAGATGGAAAGATGGGGAAACCATACCATCCAAACTTATCCGTCTAACTGCTAATCTGAATTACTGGCTTTGTGGATTTACTCATGTTGAAAAATTATACTCGACTGGAGTATTTTAATGACACTCTTTATATAGGGTTTTAGTGGTTGTAGGACGCAAGTAAATCTTAGCGTGGGTGGTATAAGACAGCTGAGTAAGAAAATCATAACCTGACTAAGATTCGGTAGAATGAGTCAAGGCCTGAGAACATCATCTAAGATGAAATGACTAAGCCTCATGCATGCAACTGAGATTACTGAAAAGATTCACGTGGGTGCTGAGAATGAATGCATAAGTATACTAACTTATCTGATTAACTGAATAACTGATAGCTGAATACTAGTCATAAAAACTAATCTGTACTTAGTTTGAGTGGCTGGACTGAAACCGTAGAGTATTATGCATAGAAGGAAATGACTGACTGGGTAACATGAGATAACTGAGCATGAATTATGGTAAACTGTATTATTTGAAAATGAAAAACCATGCATATAACATGTTTTCAAAATATTCTGTAAACTGAGGTATAGAATTACTAATGTGTGAGTAACTGATGGCTATATGCTATGGTTGGGTAATTCTAAAACAGAATTGAGTTTCTATTTTGACTGCTAGACTGAGACTGGGACTGGGATTGTAGTTATGATAGTAATTGAGACTGTAACTATAACAATGAATGTAGCTAGGACTGAACTCTGGTTTTTGATAACTATGGTTTAGACTGGTTCTAAAGTACTGAATTTTGATGGCTAAGTAACTGATAACTAAAAGTCATGGCCCAGCAGGGCTATTTGAGTTCTTTATTGAATATTTATTACTGAACTGACGTTGTAACTAAGGATTGAGGGATAGAATATTAACAACACGGATCAATCAAGGGATGTAAATTGAGGGTATACGTGACATAATCTGAGTTTGGCTGATCAGAAGAACTGGAGCAAGAGTAATGTGGGCCGAATATACTGTAAAACATGACATGAGTGCATAAGTCATGAGCTGCATGACCGGAGTATGGAATTTCTGTGTTCGGGGAACATGATTCATAAAACTAAGAGAATTTGGACTCCTCATACGAGGAACTTTAAATATGCATGATCCTAAGAAAAGTGCATGAATATAAGATATTTTCATGAAACTAAAACGTAAAGCATGCATAAGTATCATGATGGTTGAAGTACAAAACTTTTCATTGAGGTAGGAATGAGTCGGGAATCATCTTTATTTATTGAATTTTCTACACATACTAGCATTACTACCAGAATCTTAAAGACCTAACTTTCTGAGACATCATAACCGAATAGTGCCTGTATACCTGTCGGGCTATGTTATACTGACGCACTAAGGTGGATATTGGAAAAGGTCCTATTAACATTTGAACTAACCTTAAAGTTATAAAAGAAAAAGAAGCTCCTGAATCTAAAGAAGTGTTAACCTATAAATGAGGGATCTGTAACATACCAGTGGCTACATCAGGAGGACTTTCCTGATCCTGACTGGGATGAAGTGCATGGTGTCTGTTTGGGTATTTCCCACTTATAGTGCTCGAATTGACACCCTACTATTTGGGCGATCGGACTAAGCTGAAGGACGATCGTGTTGACTTTATGGACCAGGTTAAGGATAGTCTCAGATCTTGTGACATGGCTCACCACATTTGAAACACACATCACTGTTGGCTCTACACATACCCTTATGATACTTACTACACTCTTCGTAAAGTGTATTAATAAAAATCTTGCTCTCACTACCCTGGGACTTAGATGCTAGTGCCCCAATCTAACAGTTATTTCTAAACTTTGGTACAGGTGTGCTAGCTGAAGATGAAACTGGGGCTAAAAACTTTTGTCTATGCTGAGAACGGTTACCACCCTACGACCGTGATTGAGAAAAAATATAACTACTAGTTCTGGCTCTCTTATTTTCCCTCTCCTTCTTATTGAGTTTCTGCTCCTTAATCTATTGAGCATGGACCATAAGCCTGGATATGTCTATCTCCTAAATAAACATCGCAGTCCTGTACTCCTTAGTCACACTACCTAATACCCCAGACATAATCTTACTCATTCTGGATCTGCTGTCTGCTACTACATAAGTAGCGTACCAAGCTAGCTGAGTGAACTTGAGGGAGCACTCTTTCACACCCATGGTACCTTGTTTGAGATTAATGAACTCTAACACTTTGGCCTCTTTCTGCTTTAGGGGAAATAATCTATCTAAGAATGCCATAGCAAACTCTTCCCATTCTATGGGCTCTACATCTACACACCTATCTACCTTTCACTGCTAAAACCACATTTGGGATGTATCTTTTAGCTTATAAGCGGCTAACTTTGCACTCTAACTAGAAATCACTCCCATGATACCTGTGACTTTTTGAACTTAATCAAGGAACTCCTGTAGATCTTCTTTAGAGTTAGAACATGAGAATAGGGAAGGATTCATTCGGGTGAACTCCCGAATCTTGGGTGTAGTAGAATTGGCCACTGGGTTGGTCGGAATAGCAGCTGGCCATTTATTCTGAGATGTGACTGAATTGGAGAGAGTAGTAAATGCAGTTCTAAATTCTGCATAAGAGACATGTTCACCTAGAGAGTTAGGATGATCGGGCTGAGGGGCTGGCTGATCTCCCATTCCTATTTCCTAAGTCCTCTTTGGAGGCATGTTTTGTAAACAAAAGAGAAGAAGGGATTAGACTGATAGTTTGACTGGAGCTCATGCTAACTTGCATGACATAAATATTGAAAGAAAGAAAACTATTCCTAAAACATCTCATAGCCTCCAGTATATAAGTGTGGTGCACAACATACCCATACACAAGACTCTACTAGATGCCGCTTTTCAGACTTCCTAGGACACCATTAAACCTTAGGCTCTAATACCAAGATTGTAACGCCCCGAATCTAGTACCAAAAATACTACACGGGGCTAACAATCTTGAAGGACCACTAGCTAACCCATGACTGATATCTGTAACTGAGCACGACATAATATACTGAAAAAATATCGAATAAAAGGCTGAAAGGCCATAAGGTTCAAAACTGTAACAATAACCTTTGGAAATATGATATATCAATACCAAAATAAAACTAAAATAACTGTCTGAAAATTCTATAGTCTGAAAGCCTCTAAAACTACTTGAAAACTGTAGAGTTGATGGGACATGTCCCCAACTAACTTCGTCTGATAAAAAACTGAGTCTAATTAAAAAAATAAAATAATAGTATCCTCGCATGGTAAGGACTCACTTCTAAAATCTACTATTTATGACTGATGCTGAGCTGCTAAGTGCGATCGGAAACCTGAGCATCCGAACCTACGGTATAAGACACTATAGCACAAAAGAAAAGTAGGCGTCAGTACGTTTGAATGTACTAGTATGCAAAGTGAGGTAGGCTGAATGCATGGGGTCATATGCATGAACAATACTAACTGAATGAATAACATGAACATGAGAATACATACAGGAATACAGAACTGTAACTGAGATTGTGATAACACTGGCTAATGAGTTCTGATAACCTGGATTTACTAATATCTGAGTTACTAATACTGGGATACTAAATAATTGAGTCTATTGAGTGACTATTTCAGAAAATCCTGAATCTGTATAACCATCTAAGTTATATACTGGAATACATGACTCTATCTGACAGTCTAGATTCTAAAGAACTATCTAAGTTCTTTACTAAGCTAAGTGACTATATTTGATAGTCCTGAAATTTGTAGAACTAAACTGCATTCTATTACTAAGACTGGATCTACATTTGAGACTGTGGGAGGAAATTATCTAATCGACATGCCCTAAATCTGAACTGGTGGGGTCGAACCCATAACCCCAGCTAGAAGGGTAAGTACCATGCCACGAGTAAAGATAAGCTATGAGTAAACCCTTATGCTAATAGGGAGCTCTTCTGTTAACCCTCCTAGTAGGAAAACTCAAATAAGATGTATAGTCCCTAGACTCGTAGGGGTACATCTAAACCTACGCTGGCTACATAGTATCAGAACAGAGGTATTGTTTCTATGGATCACACCCTCTACTGTCTGACAGGTGATCCCTCATGCTTGGGTTTACTCGGTGCTGAGTACCACTCCTAACTGAATAGACACTAAACTGATTTTACTAAATTGAACTGGATTGAGTTAACTAAGTTCCATTGACTGATGAAATACAAATAATATCTGAAAACTAACTGAGATTGCTGAGTAGGACTAGATTGATACTAAATTTATTGAGTTTTCCTGAGTCATATGACTGACTGAATTCTTCTGATCATGGGTTGACTAAGAGTATTTTTGAAACTGACACTGGCTCTAGGTACATAGCTAAATTGTCGGGTATTAAATACCCCCAGTACTTGATATCATGAAACTGACAAGACATGACACTTCTTGACACATAACCATAGTCAACAATTCATAGTATAATCATTGGAAATTTTCATGAAGTATTTGACTTTCATAATCTTGTACATGGATAGGGATGCATTCAATCACATTCATAGTTTCACAATTTTAGTCTCAAGAGCATTCCACCAAAAAACTACAAGGCATAGATTTAACATGGAAGTCATTTTGAAAATAAGGTTGAAACATGGATTCATCATTTAGGTTCTATTGAGTCATAAGGCATGATTTTTGTTCTTTTAGGAATTTTATTAAACACCTAGGATGCATAACTTAGGGCATATGAATAATCATCAAATTAGTACATCATAATTCTACAAAACCACTCAATTGATTGGTTTTCAATCCACATACTAACATAGAGTCATGAAAACACATTAAAGATTCCAACTTGTGATTCATACACAACATCAACATGATCATACTCAATCCACAACATAAACATCATAATTTATAATTTAAATTTTGATTCTTGGGCTTCATGGATGAAAGAAATTCTTGAATGAACACTTCAGATACCTTAGTTCTTAATTCTATGAAGATTGACGGTGGAATTCCCTTGAATTTGGATCCCTAATTGAAAACCCTAACTTATTCTTGAAAGGATTGTTTTTGAGAGAAGTGGCTATATTACGATTGAAATGGGGCTTAATCTCGTGTTTTATACTCATCTAGGAGTGGGAAATCAACCCTTTTTCCCCTCAAAGATGTAGACATTTAATAACTGAAAACTAGGCATCGACGCGATTGATGATGCGGTGTGTCGATGGCATCGATGCGATACCCGATGCATCGCACTATGATCACGCCAAGCCTCAGTATTCTTAATAGCAAGCCCTGCAATAATGTGAACCAACACGATAGGCGATGCGGCACACTAAGATTGCGTTGGTCCACTATTTTGGGACACCAAACGTGGTCTAAACAAGTTCCAAAAAATCCAAAACTTGTCCGAGAAATCTTATCAACCTCTTTGATCATGATTTAAAAAAAGTATGAACCATTAGAGGATATTAAAGTCACAAAATGATATTGCCAACTTTCGAAGGCCAAAACTAAACTAAGTCTGGAAACTTAGCTTGAATTTTCTAAGTATCGGACGCCTTGACAAGCTTATGGGACTGAATTAAGCTTAAGAATTTTATGGGTTCTTACAAAGAAACATACAATCTACCGTGAAACCTCAACAAACCATCTCTCCTTAGGAGAAAACCTCTACCTTTTGGTTTTTAACTGACTCTTTCAGTTTGACCAAACTGGGATCCATGTCCTGCTTCTCCTTCACTTCCAAAACTAAGGAGGATTGGGAACAACACTGAACCCATACATTACCTTCAGATGAATAAAATAACCTAAAAACCAATCTAACCAAATGATGAAATTCACGAGCCAATTCTTTCTTATCCTTCTCCACATGAGCCACACTGCCCATAGACAACCTGCTAAAGGCATCTGCTACTACATTGGCCTTGCTCGAATGATAGAACACACTCATATCATAATTTTTAGCAACTCTAACCATCTTTTGTGTCTATGATTCAACTCCCTCTGAGTAAACATATATTTTTGGCTTTTGTGATCAGTTAACACATTGACATGAACACAATAAAGATAGTGTCCAACTTTTCAAAGCAAAAACCACAGCTGCTAATTAAAGATCATGGGTTGGGTAATTCTTTTCATATAGTTTCAACTACCTAGAGGCATAGGCTATAACCTTACCTTTCGACATCAACACACATCCCAGGACAACTCTAGAGGCATCAAAATACACCAAAAAACTATTCATACCATCGGGAAAAGTTAATATAGAGGCTGAAGTGAGTCGAGTCTTCAACTCCTGAAAACTCTTCTCATAGGAATTTGACCACAGGAACTTAGCTTTGTCTTGGGTCAATTGGGCCTTGAGAGACGTAATAGAAGAGAAACCTTCGACAAAAATGGTGGTAATAACTAGCTAAACCCAAGAAACTCCTAATGTATAACAGAGAGATAGGTCTACGCCAATTTATTATAGCTTCTGTCTTTTGGGGATCAATTCTAATACCTTTGACTGAAATAATATAACCCAAAAAAGCTACTGACCTTAGCCAAAATTCACACTTGCTGAATTTAGCGAATAATTGATTATCTCTAAGAGTCTGTAGGACAATCCTAAGATAGTCTACATGGTCATCCTCACTTTGAGAGTACACAAGAATATCGTCTATGAATATTATAAAAAACATATCTGGATACTGTTTGAACACTTGATTCATGAGGTTTATAAAAGCTGCAAGAGCATTAGTTCGCTTGAAAGACATGACTAGAAACTCAAAATGACCATAGCTGGTTTGGAAGGCTGTCTTTGAAATATCATACTCTCTTACTTTAAGCTGATGATAGCCAGATCTAAGTTATATCCTTGAGAAATAAGTTGCACCTTAAAATTGATCAAATAGGTCATCAATTCTAGGAAGAGGGTACTTATTCTTTATTGTGACCTTATTAAGATAGCGATAGTCAATACACATATCCAAAGAACCATCTTTATTTTACATGAACAGGATGGGTGCACCCTAAGGAGACACACTGGGCCTTATGAAACCTTTGTCTAAAAGATCCTTGAGTTGCTCTTTCAACTCCTTAAGTTTTGTGGATGCCTTACAGTATGGAGGGATACAAATAGGTTGTGTATCAGGAAGAAGGTCAATCTCAAACTCTATCTCTCTATCGAGGGGTACCCCTTGGAGATCTTTTGGAAAAACATCAGGAAACTCATTAACTACGTTGACTGACTTAATAGTGGGAGTCTCAGAATTAGTGTCTTTTACTCAAAATAGATGATTGATGCAACCTTTGGATATCAACTTTCTGGCTTTAAGATAAGATATAAAATGACTCTTTGGAGATACAGAATTTTTGGATCACTCAAAGACTGCCTCATCTGGTAATTGAAACTTAACCACACGGGTATGACAGTCTATAGATGCATAATGGGAATAAAGCCAATCCATACCCAGAATAAGATCAAAATCAACCATATCTAACTATCAAATTAGTGAATATGACATTATGAAGAAAAGTAATAGGACACTTTTTATAAACTTGCTTAGGAATAACTAGCTCACCTACTGGGGTAGAAACTAGGTTGGCTTAGTAATCTTTTTGGGATTTATCTCAAAATTCACAGCAACTAATAGGGTCACATAGGACAAACTTGACCAAGGGTCCAAAACACATAAACATCAAAGTGAAAGGCACGGAGCATACCAGTAACAACATCTGGAGAATCCTTTTATACCTGATGGTATGGTAAGGCATAAACTCGATTCTAGCACTGACTGTGAGTGGTGCTGGATGAAGCACCCTAAGGAGAGGCTAGACGAGCTAAAGGAGCTGGTGAATTAGTAGCCTGAGTATGGGGTCGAACTTCTCTGTTCCCCTGCCTAGCATGTGGATACTCTCTAAGTCTATGACCCCAATTTCCACAGCTAAAAAAACCCCTGTATTCAACCAAACACTTGTCGGGATGGGTTCTTCCACACATAGCACATGGGGGATAACTGGGTCTATTACTCACACTGTTCTGGGATCTGGACATAGAAGACTTATTCGCCTACTCCTTCCTGGTTCTGGGTGTGGGTGCCCTAGGTGATGAAGGTACTGACATAAATGAACGATTCTGTAACTATGGACGATTCCCCCCATTGGATCTATTCTGACCATACTCATATTGCTCTAATCTTTCCCTCTTGTTTCCTCTTAGTCTATCACTCTCCTTTATATTATTTGCCTCAATCTGCTGAGCATGCATCATCATTATGGAAAGATCCACGTCTCTATTAAGTATAGCAGTCCTACACTCCTTAACAACCAATCTAGACACACTGATCACAAACTTACTCATACTGGTTCTAGGGTCAACCATCAAATCAGGAGCATACTTTGATAACTAGTTGAACTTGAGGCAATACTCCTTTACTATCATAGTCCTTGCCTCAATTTAATGAATTCCTCTATTTTATCTTCCCTTATCTCAAGTGGGAAGAACTTATCTAGGAACGCATCCTGAAATACCTACAAGTCATAAGAGCTACATTCTACCCTCTACTCTTCCTCCACATCACAACCCAATTATATGCAACATCTTGCGGCCTATAAGATGCCAATTCTACACTCTGTTCCTTAGAAATATGCATAAATTGGGTGATCTTCTTCACCTCATAAAGATACAACTATGGGTCCTCACCTGTCTGAGACCCATAGAACTCTGGCAAATTCATTCTCATAAAATTTTAAATCTTGGTTGCAGCTAAATCACCTCCTTTCTGATGTGGAACTGCACCCTAGTTATTGGCCTGAACATTTGCGTGACCGCTTGGGCTAACACCTGAAAAGCTGCTTGGAACTCAGCATGCGACACATTCTTATTCAGGGGATCAACAAGCTGAGGTTGCTGGTTATCATTCGTACGAGCATTAGCCTCAACCTAATATTTTCATGATTTGACCATCAGACTGTGGTCATAACGATGACTTTCCTCTAAACTAACCCTTTTAAAAGGATAACCTAATAAAGGATCAAAAAATACCACAAAAGACTATTATCCTAACAATATAAGAAAATATATCCCTAATTAACACAGAAGAAACTCGTATTCAGAAATCTGAAAATGACATATGCTAAAACATGATACTGGCTAGTATCAATAAATCCCTCAAGAATGGTGCTCACACATAGGGTAATTGAAGATACAAGGTCGAAGCAATAACCAAGAAAGCAGACAAAACTTTTAATCAACATGATGGACTTATCTAAGCCTTAGAGCTCTTGCTTAGAACCTTAAAATATATGTCATTCGGGTAGCTCGCCATTCCAGTTCTTTGACCAACAACAAAAGGAAATGCCTTCTATAAAAAAATATATCCAACATTTAAAATATGGTTGCTTTGAATAAAAAAGAACCCATAACTCACTACCAAAACCAACTTTATTCCCATTCAGCCACAATAATTCTCGCCATAAAAAATAGTATGTCCTTCTCTCAGTGCATACTGACAATCAAGAGCTTGACATTGCAGAACAAGCATGGAAAGGCAAGATATTATTACATATAAAAAGAAGGATAGTGAAACACATAAATAATATAAAAATAAAATAGAATCAGTTAAAAATGATACAGATAGAGGAACCATGATAATCTTGGGTAATGAAGTCACCTTCACAGATGATGACTTGCTAATTTGGGAAACAAATTTCCTTATGAAGACAAGGAATGGAAATCCTTGAATAAATATTGTCATCTTAATGATAATTCACTCTCTTCAAATTATGGTTTCCCAGATCCAAGTACTGATTTGATTCTCTTTGATCAAGTATTCCAAAATTATATGACCTACACCACAATGATAACCCAGACTTTGATCCTCATATTTAGGTGATCCTATGGAGGGATATTTGAAATGCTATGAAGATATTCAAAATGTTGATCACATTAATTAATAATTATGCTAGCAGGACACATAATGATAGTTGTAGAGGAGAAGCTAAAATCCATACAGTCCCACAAGTAGGGTAAATCAGGTACGCGATTTTCTAGGCCTTGGACAATATATGCACGAAGAGATTTATGTTGAAAGATATCATCAAAACAATCCAACTCACGACAGAGCATGAAATTGCAATGATATTATCACTAAATAAATTACCCCTACTTAAGTCACCAGGTGGGATCTAGGAAATAACTATACTTTTGGAGTTCAAACTACCTAGGCCTCAAGACGACAAGTCTAAAATAACCAAGCACACCAGGTAGTTTAGAAGAAGAATTTTGGTAAACTAAAAGAAAAATAATGGAAGCTTCATTTGCAAAAAAATGTAAAATTTGCAAGAAATATTCCCCAAAAAAATGATTCAAAGGACTCAGTCCATCTATCATAGAGATTGCAGATCACACAAGTATCTATCTCAGCAAAAAGAATGACCTTGAATAGGTCTTATCACCGGAGAAAGGTCCAAAAGAGGACCCTCTTTTCTCCTTGGATGTATGTGAAGAATCAAGTGAAATCTGTGTACATGATCTCTACTTAATATCAAGTACAAGAGAGAACGATGTCCACATGCCTATAAAACATTGGCTAGTCATATTCTCATGTTTAACACATTAGGAAACTTCTATCCAAAAGGTAGACTACCCTCTAAAGTTGTTCACACAGCATGTGGACCCTTTCAATACATTCACCATCATGGAAAGAATGACTTTCTATAGCTGTTAGTCTTTAGAAAATATGGATGATCTATTTTGAATGCATTTAGAGTACATCCAAGGTATCCATTCTACCATGCATTTATATCACTAGCCAATTACTTCCCACAAGAGCTCCCATGGTTATTATAGTACCTGTGCCACAAATACCACATTCTCATGGAATTCAAGTATGATGCTTTCAAGCTATTTTATCGAATCCAACTAACTCTCAAAAGGTTTATACAGTGGTTCAAGCCATAATAATATTGGATTCAATGCTTCTAATATTTATATGATTTAAGGGTGTTCACAGTATACCATCTAATGTGAATTGTAAACCATGATGTCTATGCTCCATTTGAAATTTCACTTTATTAGAAATTTCAGGTATCAAACCTATCGTTGAAAAAAAATAAAATGAAGCACATTAATTTATCTTCCAATAAATTAGGTCTATCCTATAAGAAATATGGCTAAAAGAATGAGGAAAATGGACCTATATTGATTACCATCCGCACTAGGATAAGGTTCGATGAGGAGTAAAAAAATATCAACCTCCATATAAAATCTCAAAGGATGACATCACCAATTCTATAAAAGCATATAGGTTAATATTCTAACACATGAATAGGAATGCAACCAAGAAATTTCATCCAACTAGATGGGAAATCACCAGGTCACTAAAAGAGAGCTTGGAAGACAAAGAATGACTCAAAAAGAAACATGATGTCTACTGGTGGACAGAGGATGGATACACCAGCAAACCATAAAAAACCTAAAGAACCACATAAAAATATGATGCAAGATGACATGTTCAAGAATTTCCACTCACCAAATGATCCAATGAATTACTTGCTAAGGTTTTCCATTGAACTCTCTCAAAAGTGTTTGACTAAAATCTGCTTATCCATTTTCTTGGTAAACATCTACAAGAATATTACTCAGCTACTTGAAAAATGTCTTACAAGATTCTTATCCACCTGCATGCAAGCTGGCAACAAGCTGCTCAATCACCTGCTTACATATGTTGTAATATATGCCAACAATATATTTAGTTTTTGTTATATCAGTCTCCATCACAAGTTTGTAGAGATAAATTTGAATAAATAAGGATGTATATATATATATATATCATATTTATGTGTTCCTATCAAGTATGTGTAGGACAAGATAAGGCTTTACTATTATTACAATATAGGTGATCTTGGGCATATTTATATGTACAAATAACTTTATTAACCCATATTTGGACATGTTTTGAGAATAAAAAGTATGCTAAATATATTGAACAGTGAGTAAAATTATGTTTTGTAGCTAACTGATGTGATTAGAGATACAGGGTTAATTTTTCATGGATTTAGAAGAAAATAGGATACATATCATGAAAATATGAAAGACCATATGGATTAAAGGCTAAAACATCTGGAGGATTGAGGAGAAGAAAGAAAGAAACTAGAGAAAAATACCAGTAACACAATGCGATCTCAATGCATCGTGTCAACTGGTAATAAATTTGCCTTAGCAAAAAATTAAATGGGATGTCAACGCGTCACATCGATGTGTGATTTTTGTGCCTTATTAGAAATTTTAAGATCAAGTTCCAATCATCAATGGAATGTCAACACATCGCGTTGATTCCTAAAGTTTTAACACTTAGGCCAATTTTGAGGAGCAAGTTCCAATGGCATGACACGATGTCAACGCATCGCATCGTGTGGTAAAGAAATTGACTTAGCTTGATTTTCAAAGTTAAATTCCCATGTGACAATGCGATGTTGATGTGGAAAATTGGTTTTCTCAATGCGATTAGTGACAGTCGTGTCATGACTGCGAATTTGGCGAAATTTTCTTAAGTATGAAAGGAACACGTGAGCACAATTCCATGGACTTCTTGGGCAAGCACAGCAGTGGCGAAAAAATGAAAAATCTTTCTTTTAGGGTTCTTAATATTTTTTTTGAACTTCTTTACTTCAAGAATTATTTTTGGGTATGGTTAATTACTTATTTTGGATGTTAAATTCAAACATGAGTGGCTAAACACCCTTATTCTAGGGTTGAGGCCAAGAACATGATTACTCTTTTATATTCTTATTCATAGTTTCTTGTTGGATTATCATTTGAGTTGTTCTTTATTTCTCGAGCTTACAATTTTGATGAGTGGCCACCATTAGAATAAATCTATATTTCTATGTGCATTTGGGAGGAGAATCCTAAGATAGAACAAAGAAATTAAGAAGCAAGGTTCTTATCCTTTTATAAAATAAGGGGTTTGAATTCGCATCTAGGATAGGGATATCTCTAGAAGCCTTGATTGGTTCAATTGCAAGATGATAACTTTATGAATCTAGAAGAATTGTTGTATCTTTGCGGGAGTTATAGCTACAATGGTTAATAGGTAGAAGATTTGAGGCCGGGAGACCCAGATCATGGCATAACCCTTGTGAATCAACAATCCGATAACCAATTAGACTGTGATAAGAAAAGAGAATTTCATGATTGTTCAAAATGCCTCAACCCTAGAATCCTCATCATTATTCATTAAAACCGTCGTTTGCTTTGCTCTAGTCACAACTAGTTATTAACTGTTTAATAATTTATATTTTTATTCATAAATTCAACATCATCTTGATACTCTCAAGCACTTAATACCTAATTGTCTTAAACTAAAGGTTGATTAAATTTCTTGTTTATTAGTCCTCGTGGGAACGATATCTGACTTTCTAAGTGTTGATAATACATGTACAATCACGTACACTTGTATGTGCATAGGGACACAATAAGATTTTGGCGTCGTTGCCGAGGACTAGTATAATTAGTAAATTGCTTAATTTTTGTTTTTTCATAATAAATTTAAGTCTTAAAAACTTGATCTTAGTGGCTGAATTTTTACAGGTTTAGCTGAACATTCGACTGACTAGGGATAAAGAGTTGGTAGAGCCCTTTGCAGAACCAGAAGTAATTTTTCATCAGAAGCGAAGAGGTCAATATTACATTCAATAGGGACAAATGGTTGAAATACGAGATCCAATTGTTGCTGATCCAAATGGTAGAAATGTTCCAACTCCTGTTATTCCGACTGTTCCTGTTCGACCAACCGCAATATCTATTCGTAAGGTCGCAATCCCACTTATGAATCATGTAACTAACAATATTTGGAAGCTTGAACTAGGAGGTCAATGGAAATTAAAACAAAATATGGTGAAATTATTAATTCTATAGGGCACTTTCACAAACTCTCACATCAGGATCCGCAGCAGCACATACAGACCTTCCTGGAAATAATTAATACATACATTTTAAAGATGTGACTGCTGATTATGTCAGATTGATACTCTTCTTTTTTCTCTAATTGGGGAAGAAAAGAGGCGGTTATATGCTGAACCACCATACTCCATCACTTTATGGGAAGATTATTCTCGGAAGTTCCTTATTCCATTCTTTCTATCTTAGAAAACTACACGATTGAGGAGTAAGATCTTGAGTTTCAGACAGAAAGATGGAGAAAATCTATACCAAGCTTGGGAAAGATTTAAAGGCATGCTAAAAAATTATCCTCATCAGTATCAATCGAATGATGTCTTGGTGCACACATTTATAGAAGGCCTTGAGTCTAATACATAGATTCTATTGGATTTAGTAGCAGAAGGCCAAGCTTTGGAGAAAACTTATGATGAAATGTATACATTGATGAATCAAATCGCATATGGGAATCTTGATTGGTATTCAAACTCAAGGATCACTCTAAAGAAGGTTGCAGGGGTATTGGAGGTCGATCAATTTACTGTATTATAGGCATAGATTACAACAATGCCGAATCATATGACAACTCAGCTGAACAAGTTAAAGTTTGGTGTGACACAACTAGTAGCCATAAAAAATATAGGTCAACAAGTATATTCGTGGTGTGAAGTGTACAAAAGTGGTAAGCATAAAGTAGATGAATGTTTTGTTAATCCAGATTCAGTCAACTACGTGGGGAACGCAAATTGTCAGGGTCAATAAAATTTTGGTAACGCGTATAATCCAAATTGGAGGAACCACCCTAGTTTCTCATGGGGTGGAAATTAGGCACATGATACAAATCAGTATAAGGGACCAGTGCAATCAAATCCACAGCCAGCTCAGAATAATCAGGCTATTGCTTAGAATAACAATGTGAAGGAGTTAATTAATCTGTTCATGGATCAACAAGCACAGTTTGTGGAAGTGATGAAGACTCAACAGGCACAGTTTGCAATTAAGTTGAAGAATCAACAATTGCTTACAAGAAATCTAGAGTTACAGTTGGGTTAAATTGCAGGATCTTATAATACAAGGCCACAAACACTGAGGTATATCTGAAATAGGTTAATATAGTTACAATAAGAAGTGGGCTATAAAATAAGGAGACGGTTCAGGAGTAGGATAATTCTATAGTTATGGATGACACTTTGATAGATAAGGTAGAGTTGGAGTTCACTAAAAAAGAGGCAAGTGATGAAATTCATGTGGAGAAGAAAACTATCACCTTACCCTTTCCTCAAAGGGCAAGGAAACATCAAGAGGAAGCCAGTTATAAGAAGTTTCTAGATCTTCTAAAGCAGGTTCAAGTAAACCTTCCTCTTGTTGACATTTTGTAGAGTGTGACAAAATATACGAAATACTTGAAGGATATTATTGCCAATATGAACAGGTTGACCAAATATTCTATAATTTCCCTTACTCAAGAGTGCACATCTAAAATTCAAAATAAACTGCCTATGAAGTTGAAAGATCTAGGCAGTTTCACCTTGTATATTACCATTGGACAGACTATATATGCACGTGGATTGTGTGACTTGGGTGCTAGCATAAATCTTATGCCCACGTCATGGTACTAAAAGATAGGTGTTGGGAGTCCTAAACCCATGACTATTATGTTACAATTGGTGAATAGGTCCCTTATTAGGCCAGATGGCATGATTGAAGATGTGTTAGTGCAAGTGGGATCTTTGATTTTCTCGATAGATTTTGTGCTTCTAGTTTTTAAGGTTGATTCTGTCGTTCCATTTATTTTGGGATGACCCTTATTAGCAACAGGATAGTCACTCATTGATTTAGTAACTAGAAAAATAAAAATGTGAGTGCATGATCAAGTGGACGTTTTTGATATGTACAAGGCGTTAAAACTACTGGCAATATATGAGGAGTTGTTTTCTATATCAGTTATTGATCTTATTCTGGATTGGCAGTTGCTATTGTCTGATGATCCATTAGAGAGAGCGTTGATGGGTCATGATCTGTATGGTGATGTGGAAGCATTAGAATTGGTCTAGGTTATGAAATTGTTAGTGGTTGAGATGAAGAAAGTGTCGTTCGAGTCTTTAAATAGTCCAATTGGCCCCCACCTAGGCGTTCAATTGAAGAAGCTCCTAACTTAGAGCTTAAAGTTCTTCCTCCTCATTTATAATATGTTTTTCTTTGTGATCAAGATACTTTTCCTGTTATTTTATTTGCAGGATTATCAGATGTACAGTTAAAGAAAGGTAAAGAAAGCTATAGAAGTTCTAAAGAGGAGAAGAAAAACGATTGGTTGGCAGATATCCGATATTATAGAAATCAATCTAGTATTTTTCATGCACAACATCTACATGTAAATGGGTTACAGACCCAGAGTGTAGAAACAATGAAGGTTGAATCTTGTAATAAAGGAGGTGGTCAGAAAAGAAGTGATCAAATGGTTAGATAGTGGTATTTTTTATTTAATTTTAGACAACAAATGGATTAGTCCGGTTAACTATATACAAAAGAAGGAAGGAATGACTATAGTGACCAATGATGATAATGAGTTAATTCCCAGAAATATGATGACCGGTTGGAGGATCTGTATTGATTATAGGATGTTAAATGAAGCAACTCGTAAAGTTCACTATCCACTTCCCTTCATTGACCAAATGTTGGATAGATTGGAGGGGCAAGAGTATTATTTCTTTTTGGATGCATATTCTGGCTATAATCAGATAAGCATAGAATCGAAAGACAAAGAACAATCCACTTTCACTTGTCCATATGGTACATATGCATTCAGACGTATGCCTTTTTATTTATGCAATGCACCTGGTACATTCTAGAAAAGTATGATGGCGATATTATTAGACATGGTCGAAGAATTTATGGAGGTATTCATGGATGATTTCTCTGTGTATGGTAATTCTTTTGAAAAGTACCTATAAAATCTTAATAGAGTCCTAATGCGATGTGAGGAAACAAACTTGGTGCTGAATTGGGAGAAGTGCCACTTTATTATTAAGGAAGGAATTATCGTAGGCCATAAACTGTCATACAAAGGACATGAAGTGGACAAGGCAAAGTTTGAAGTGATTAAAAAATTGCCTCATCTAGTAACAGTAAAAAGAGTGCGGAGCTTTCTGAGACATGCAGGGTTCTGAAGATGATTCATTCAAAATTTCTCAAAGATTGCAAGCCCCATGTGCATATTGTTAGAAAAAGAAGCCAAGTTTGAGTTTGGGATAGATTGCCATTAAGCTTTTGAAAAACTTTAGAAGAAGTTGACTGAACCACCTATTCTGATCGCACCAGATTAGGAGTTACCTTTTGAGCTGATGTGTGATGCTAGTGACATTATTGCGGAAGCAGTTTTGGGTCAAATAAGTGATAAAGTATTTTGCTCTATCTACTATGCTAGCATAGTGTTAAATGATGCTCAAGTTAACTACATGGTTATAGAGAAAGAAATGTTTTTGATTTTGAGGTGCGAGATAGAAAGGGAGCTAAAAATCAAGTTGTTGATCATTTTTCACGTCTATAAAATCAAGACCATACTGTGAATGACTTCCTGATTATTAAGAAAGAGTTTCCTGATGAAAAGTTGTTGTCTATAGATGCAGTTGATTTCCTATGGTACGTTGGTATTGTGAACTTGATAGCTTATGAGGTGTACCCTCCTGAGTCCACCACACAACAAAGGAAGAAATTACTCCTTGCTTCTCGTGCCTACATTTGGGATGAACTGTACCTTTTTATGTAGAGTCCAAATGGAGCTATTCTTAGCTGTATCCCAGAGGCTGAATTTTCAAAGGTGTTACAAGATTGCAATTCATCTTCATATGGTGGACATCATGGGGGTGAGAGGACTACAAAAAAAGTACTATAATTAGATTTTTTCTTTCCTACTCTATTTAGAGATGCAGTGGCTTTTTTAAAGAATTATGATCAATGTCAAAGGTTGGGTACCATATCTAGGCGTCATGAGATGCCCCTCAATAAGAATTTAGAAGTCAAAGTCTTTGATGTTTGGGGGATCGATTTCATCGGTCCATTCCTACCTTTAAAAGTTAATTTGTAATTTTTAGTAGCGGTTGACTATGTCACTAAATGGGTGAAAGCTATGCCAAGTTCGATAAATAATGCAAGAGTGGTGCTGAAATTTGAGAAGAGGAACATATTTTCCAGAATTGGTACACCAAGAGCAATCATTAGTGACAGAGGTACGCACTTTATTTACACCTAGTTCAAAAATATTTTTGTTAATTATGGTGTGAGGCACAAGGTTTGCACTTCATATCATTCCCAAACTAGTGGACAGGTTGAGATATCAAATCTGGAGATTAAGCAGATACTTCAGAAAATGGTAAATGGGCAGAGAAAAGATTGGGCAGAGAATCTAAATGATATGAGTACAATTGCATAGATGGACTTATGAGGGTGTATGTTAGACTTAAGACTTGGTGTGTGCAAATAAAGTGGAAAGAATCACCTAAATGGACACCAAAACCGTCCATACATAGCACTCCAGGGGATCTTATTGAAGCATTTGACTAAGGGGTCATTTTGGATATTTCATACTTTATTTTGTAACTTACTATAAATAGAATAATGTAGGGTTTTAGTCATTAGTTTTTGTTGACTATTGAAGTTATAACACTTGAAACTCTCTCTCTTGTGAGAAAGGCCCCTATGGCCAAAACTTGTAACTAGGGAAATCAACATTGAGTATGGATTCACTCGTGTTGGACTCAAGCTTGGAAACATTGGATGCTTGGGAGATCGAGGTCACTCTTGTACGAACATAAGAGTTAGGTATTTGTTGTATGTCATGTTAAAGGTCCAAGAGTGGAATAGGGTTTGGTTTTTTAAGATTATACCTTCAATTTGTCTAGCTAGTTATCCTTTTACCTTCTTGTAATCTTGTTAGTGTTTGTGTTGTAATCTTGTGCTCATGTTGTTATTGTTAAATCCAAAAATTATGTCTTCTTGTTCATCATCTTATGTTGTTAATATAGTTCATTTTCCACTGATTTGGTGTAATAAATACCTTGTTATCTTCTTGTTATGGTGTTCTTGGGTAGCCGAGACTTGTCTCCAAAAGGGTTCATGGATTACTTCCATTTTGTGGACTATTTTTGGACTGATTTTGTGTTTCCGTTGTCATTCCTATATCATTTGGTATCAAAGCATGGCTTGATCTTATTCCCACAAGATCAATCTTGGGCTTGTTAGTTGAAAAATAAATTAAAAATTGTTAAAAAAAAAGTTAAAATCTGAAAGTTCCAGAAAAATAGTAATCTGTACATTATGTGTTCTCGGCCAAAAATTGTGTTCTTGTTGTGTATTGTCCAACATTTTTACTTTTCATTGTTGTATCTAAGTGTTAGTTTTGTTTCTCACTAACACATTGAGTCTATATCTTAGATTTGAGCTTGAAATATTATTGTTGTAAATGTGAACAAAGTGTGGCCGATTGTTGTTGGTATTGTCGTTGTGGGTTTGAGACTTGAATGTGTGATGTGTTTTTGGTTGAAGTTTTGAACGTGTATTGTAGAGATTGTGTTGTGGAATTTAATCTTGGGAAGCTGTTTTTGTTGTTTGGGAGGTCCAACTTGAACCGTAGAACTTCAAGACAAAAAGTTTGTGTTCTTGGTGTTCTTCACCATCTCGATATATTGTTAAAAAAAATGGTTGTTGATCTTAGAAATTGAATAAAAAGAGTGTGTATTGTGTTAGTCTTGCAAGACATAGATCTAAGTTTCAAGGTGTAGTACTTATGACTCAAAGTCTTTTCCTACACACTAAAGACTTTACATCACTTCTCAACCACTTTCCCATGAAACAAGGGTCCATATTCTAAGGAAAAGTACTACAAATGTCAAGTCTTGAAATTTAAAACTTGAAAAAAATTCTCCAAGACTTATTTTTCCCTCCTTAAAACAAATTTCACCAATCCAAATTAAAATTGGTCAAGATTTGGACTTTGGAAACTAAAAATTATTGAAACCGCAATTAATACATGGTTGCCATGTCATCAAGTTACTGTTCACACATCAAATTTTGGCACAAATTTCAGATTTTCTTAGTTTTCTTTTATTATGCCGTAGTTTTTTTTGTTGGTTCCAATACTAATTGTCAAACTAGTACTCATCTACTAGATTGTTAGTTAGTCTTCGTATTCGTTCATTCGTGTTTAACATTTGTTGTTTGCTTTTTTTTCTCTTTTGTGAATTCATTGTGTCTTTTTGGTTCAAGTCCATACACAATTTTTCTTTTGAGTCAACTCAAAACAAAAATCTATTTTAGGCAAGAGTAGAATTGACCCTCAATCACTCGCATAGTACAAGCCGACTTTCAACACTTGTGAAGCCAAGCGTGAGGTAAAAATCAAGAGTGAGAGTGTGGTGAGGCATTTTTGAGCTAAAAATTTGTTTGTTGTTTGTTGTTATCCTTTGATTTAGGTACCAAGGCTGCCACTAATCTCAATGCCATATTTGATTGTATTAATGATGATATTGAAGAAATGAAATGGCATGTGGAAAAGCTATGCCAATTGTTACCTAAGCTTATCCCATATAATCCAACTTCCCTTTTCCAAACACCTTGTGCCGAGAGCTTTCAAAAGGAAGAGGTGGGATTCCCTAACCCACACCAAGGTAAAGAGGATATTGAAACATCTTTGGTACTTGATTGTGAACTTATAGAGAGTGAAACACTTGCTAGTTCCAAATCTGTCTGTGAGATAGATCATTCTTTCTTTAGGTTTAATGTTTTGTTTGAAGATAATATAAATATTCCCAATGAACCTAGAGGTGAAAATGGTGGTATATCTTGCCTTGAAGGCTATAGCCGATATGCTAACACACTATGGTGTGACAACATTCCTCCTAAAGATGGAAATCTCTTCTTGGAAGATGATAGTACTCATATGGGCAAGGAATGTAAAGACTCATAAGTGAGTACTCTTGGTTTTCATGATGATCAATTTACTCTTAAATGTTGTTCACTACTTGGGCATGTGAATGAAGTGCTTAAAAAATCACAGGATAGTGATGGGGTCTATGGAATTGATCTTGATAATGCACATGACTCTTTGAACATCTTTTGTGGTAAAAACATTGCAATTAGTTTTGTTCATAGAGATCATGTGTATGAAAATGATTTTGTATGTGAATGTGGGAGTGATATTCTAGGGGAAGGAAGGGCTAGCCTCAGCTTAAGCAATTGGCTAATTCTTCCGTTTGATCCCGGTACCATCTTAGGGTGGGAAAGGATAACTCTTGGCCTATTTTTATTTTGTTTTGGTATTTATCCGAGCCACTTCCTTTGTCTTGTTTGTACTAAGATTTTCATGTTTAATACAAAGGACCCATGGATATACTTTAAATTTGTTCCCTCTTTGCATGGCATAATAATGTGTTTATGTTTGCTAACCCTAGCCATCGGTTCATGAGGATGTGTGCGTGTTTGTCTTCTCTTGATTTTGCAAGGTACAGATTTGAGGCCGAATCCTTTTCAAGAAGGGGAGAATGATACGAGTACGATCGCTTAGATGGACTTATGAGGGCATATGTTAGATATGAGACTTGGTGTGTGAAAATAAAGTACAAAGGAGCACCTAAATGGACACCAAAACCATCCATACATAGCACTCCAAGGGAGCCTATTGAAGAATTTGACTAAGGGGTCATTTTGGACATTTCACACTTTATTTTGTAACCTACTATAAATAGAATATTGTAGGGTCTTAGTCATTAGTTTTTTTTGAATATTGAATTTGTAACACTTGAAACTCTCTCTCTTGTGAGAAAGGCCCCCATGGTTAAAACTTGTAACTAGGGAAATCAACATTGAGTGTGGAATCACTCCTGTTGGACTCAAGCTTAGAAATGTTGGATGCTTGGGAGATCGAGGTCACTCTTGTGCCAACATAAGAGTTAAGTATTTGTTGTGTGTGATGTTAAAGGTCCAAGAGTGGAATAGGCTTTTCGGTTTTTAAGATTATACCTTCAATTTGTCTATCTATTTATAATTTTACCTTCTTGTAATCTTGATTAGTGTTTGTGTTGTAATCTTGTGTTCTCGTTGTTATGTTTAAATCCGAATCTTGTGTCTTCTTGTTCATGAAATTATGTTGTTAATCTAGTTTATTATCCGCTGATTTGGTGTAATAAATACCTTGTTATCTTCTTGTTATGGTGTTTTTGGGATGCCGAGACTTGTCTCCAAAAGGGTTCACGAATTTCTTCTATTTTTTGGACTATTTTTGGACTGATTTTGTGTTTCTGTTGTCATTCCTATATCACTAGATAATGCACTTTGGGCTTATTGAACAACTTACAAGACACCCATTAGGTGTATGGTAAGGCGTATCATCTTTCTGTGAAGTTGGAACACCAAGCATATAGGGCAGTGAAGAAGCTGAACTTTGAGATGAGTGCCGCGGGGGAGAAAAGGTTATTATAGCTGAGCGATCTTGAGGAGTTTAGACTTCATGCTTATGAAAATGCCAAAGTATATAGTGAGAAGACTAAAAGATGGCATGATAAGCAAATTCAAGAAAGTGTATTTGAACCCAGACAACTTGTTTTGTTACTCAATTAATGGGTTAAGTTGTTTCCAGTTAAATTGCGGTCGAAATAGTCTGGACCTTTTGAGGTAGTGCGTATGGCACCTCATGGAGCTGTAGACTTGTGGAATAAATAGAAGACGGAGAAGTACTTTGTGAATAGATTACGTGTAAAGAATTATTCGGCAGATCATCCAGATAAAGATAATGAATCTATCACTTTTACTGATGAGTGATGCTGAGCTAAGTTATCCCACGACGTAAACTAAGGCTCTATGTGGGAGGCAACCCACAAATGTAATGTAATAGGTAGTTTAACATTTTAGTGGATTAAGAACAAAAGAAAAAATACAAAAAAATGAGTCATCCCATGATAAATATAAAGCGCTTGGTGGGAGGCAACCCATTTTTGCTTACATAATTTTGTTATTTTTGATTGATGTGCAGGAATGAGAAATTAGGTAGAGATGAAGAAGATGGTGAACATGGGCCATTGAGTAAGTAAAATAGATAATGTGTTGTGAAAAAGGTAAGGGGTAAGAATACATGCTCAAAAATTTGAGAAATTTTGCCGTGAAAATTTTTTTGGATGTAATTTCCAGAGGATCGATGCGATTTTGGTGCGTCACCTCGATGGGCATAAATTCCACACTTAGAAAAATTTCCAAGGCTATTTCTAGAGAATGGACGCAAACTTGACACGTCGCATTAATTATTCAATCCGATATACAATGTGTTGCATCGATCCTCATACTGCATCACATCTTAAATACCATACTTAAACATTTTCACTGCCCTCACTTAACCCTAGCTACGTGCCGATATACTACATGCTTGGTTATATATTTTTGTGGGTTATACTGCTGAACAGGTAATATGGCTGGCAAGGGGAAGATCACTACAGGGATATTAGGGTCTGTAAACAAGAGGAGTAGACAAGCTGATAGAGTACCATCAGCTCCTTAAGTTCCTTGGGGGCATTGCAGGTTCGGAACAAAAGCTGTGGCTGAAGCGGTTAGAAAGTGGTACTCGCAGCTCAAGAAATCCAAATATTCAGCTGATCAGTTCATTAATTGAAGGACTTTGCTGAAGGAGTATCCTACGATTGTGACGAAGATTGAGGCTTAACGTATGGGGTTTCTTTTTGAGCATCCAGGAGAGTGCAATTTGAGCTTGATAAGAGAGTTTTATGCAAACTGGAACCCGAGAGAGTCTGAAGTTGAGGTTCGTGGTCAGAAGATCACTTTCATGGCAGGCATTGTTAATGAGTTTTTAAGTGTAACTGCACCCTATGTTTGTCCTAACCCACTAAAGATGATTATAATTGAGCCCCCATATTAGGATACACATCATCTCCTGTGCGACACTAGATCTACGACGAGGTGGATTTGCCACAAAGAGGGAGGTATGCATGTTTTGCTTCTATTTGCTTATTTTGATAGGGAGGCACATCTATGGGCACAAATTATCTATGCTTTCCTGGTTCATGGAAAACATATGACGAAGGTGACTCGTGATCGGGTATGTTTGATTTATACCCTGATGAGAGATGATGTGGATGTGAATGTTGGTTCTATTATTTTTTGGTGATGAGAAAGGCCCAATTTTTGGGAGGTAGGAGATATGGATTTGGTGGATTGCTGACTAAATATTCGAGGCAACAGGGGGTACCATAAGAAGATGCAGATTATTTATCGCCTGTCGGTAACAGGCCATTGACATTTCTCTCATAAAAGGGCCAGCTCCTCATAGGATAAATTTCACTATGCCCGAGCATCAAACTCAGAATGATGAGATTATGGCCTAAATGTTTTGGTTTACCAAATTTCTATTGAGGACATTTAGGTGAGCAGTCACCCAACGGAAAGTCTGCAATGTAGAGTTAGATTAACCGATAGGGAATCATACCAAGACCATGTTGTGGATAGGTGATGAGTTCGATGAGCCGGTGGATGATGATGTCCCCACAGATGAGGAGAGGTATATGTCATACTCTAATGATGAGTTTGACAAAGAAGAGCAGTCTGATGATGATGATGAGTCCGGTGATGATATTGGTGGTGGCAATGATGCTAAAGTTGATGATGTGCTTGCCATGGTGACATTTGACTGAGCAGGGAGTATTAAGCCACCATGTCCTTTTTTCTAGAACTGGGAAAGTGCTCATCTTAAGTGTGGGGTGGTCGGTTTTCATCTTCTTCATCTCTTTTATTTAACTATGTTATGTTGGCCTAGTTGGATAAATAAAATTTTTTAATTTGTTTTGTGTTTTTGGATGTTTGTAAGTTGACAAGTATTGCCTTTTTGGCAAGAATTATTTTTGTTGGTTTATTTTTGGCAAGAATTATTTGGTGCAATTTCAGATTACAGGTATTTTATTTTTACCCTTTGTGGTAAAATTTTGGATTACAGTAATTATGTGTGCCCTCTTTGGAAAATTTCGTTATGCAATAATTAATTGAGGTACCTTCCCCTGTGATTGATGGATGGCGATCGTCTTAAGGGGAATGCGCCGTTAGAAGATGAGAAAGTAGTAAGATCCCGATTGCAACCTTTGAGAAATGTTAGTGTTGGGAATTTTTTTTTGTTATTAAATGAGAAATCTCAACAGGTGTAGTTGATTTAATTGGATTAATATTGAATTTGATAAAGTGCAAAAATCGGAGACCTTAAGGATCCGATTTGATTCTTAATATACACCGAGTGTGTGAGAAATTATTTATTTTCTGCATGTATGGGGATGACTAGAACTTGCCCGGTATGTTTACAAAGCGAAATAAAGGGTGTTGGGAGTAGGAAGTAATTGAGGTAATTCTTTGTTAACCGAATTTTAAGGACTATATTTGCCTACCCTTATACATATTCATAGACTGCCACATTGAGCCTATAGCCTGATTTCTATGGTAGCCTCGTATGTAGCCGAATCCTTTTCTTTGATCCATATTTCGAAAGCACTTTGATAAAACTTTCATTTGATCCATATTTCCTAAGAACTTTAATAATGAAATAAGGGGGAATTTGAAGTACAAAGAATAGAAAAGGGTGAAAGAGAAGCTCTAAGAGAAGTTATTAGCACACGTAAAGTCATAGGTTAGGAGTTAGAAAAGAATTTGTGATGAAAATTTGAGTTATTATTGCCTGGTTATTGTGTTGCAATGAACCTGTTTTGGCCCTAGTCCATTAAGGACAATGTGCACCTCAATTAAGAAAATTTGCTTAGGTGGAGGGTGGCTATTATAGGGGTGCGTAACAAGAATTCGGATGTGAATAAACGCTGAAATGTGAAAGAAAATACTCCTGCCAAAGTGATGTTAATATACTTTCGAAAGATCTGGGTGAAATAATGGATGTGTAAAGATAATGAGGTGGAAAGTGTGGTTGACTAAATGTGATTTTAATTAAAGGTAGTTATGTATTAAAGTGCTTAGGGAGATTAGTTATTATTTCCAAAATAGTTCCTACCTATCCCTCAGCCTGCATTACAACCATAAGAAGACCTATTTGATCCTACGTTACAACATCTGACTATTAGCATAGTAATACACTAAGGGAAAGCCTATGGTTCATCTTCTATTATGTATGTATTCTTTGTTGAGAGCGAGTGATTGAATTTTAATATTCCCCTCATGATTAATTTTGTTAAATTGTGAGTGATATGGGGAAACTTTCTTGTTAAGAGGGTGCATGCGGATGGAAGTTCGAATTACTTATGGAATTCTTGATTTCATGCTTGTATTAAGTTTACCAACAAATTGAATGACACTGTCAGGACAATAAAGGGTGAAATAAAGGTGCATTTTTCCAACACTAGCATGATTCTTAGGTTGCAATTAAAAAGTTTGATGTCTGTGTTGCTTGAAGTTGTTCGAGGATGAACAAGGTTTCAAGTTTGCGGTGGTGATCTTGGGCATATTTATATGTCCAAACACCACTATTAACCCATATTTGGACTTGTTTTGGAAATAATAAGTGTGCAAAATATATTAAACTGTGAGTTAAATTATGTTTCGTGGCTACTCGATGTGATTAGAGATACAGGGTTAATTTTTCATGGATTTAGAAGAAAATGGGATAAATATCATGAAAAGGAGAAAGAACATGTAGATTGAAGGCTAAAAAATCTACAGGATTGACTAGAACAAAGAAAGTAACTGGAGAAAAATATGACTGACACGACGCGATCTCAACGCGTCAGATAAACTGGTAATATATTGTGCCTTAGAAAAAAATTGAAGAACAACTTCCAGTGCAACGATGAGATATCAACGCGTTGCATCAATATGTGATTTTTGTGCCCTAGAAGAAATTTTAAGATCAAGTTCTAGTGCATCGATGCGATCTCAATGCATCGTATTGATGCCTAAAGTTTTGACACTTAGCTAAATTTTGTGGAGCAAGTTCCAATGACACGATGCGATGTCAATGCTTCGTGTCATGTGTTGAAGAAATTGACTTAGCTTGATTTTCAAACATGAATCCAGTGTGACAACGCTATATTGACGCGATGCGTTGGTTGGTTCAACGTGACTAGCGACGCATCGCGTCATGACTGCAGGTCTGGTGAAATTTTCTTAAGTATAAAAGGAACACGTGAGCACAATTCCAAAGACTTTTTGGGAAAGCATAGCATCGGCGAAAAAATGCAAAATTCTTTCTTTTAGGGTTCTTAATATTTCTTTTGATCTTCTTTACTTCAAGAATTTTTTTTGGATATTTTAGATGTAGAATTCAAACATGAGTGGCTAAACACCCTTATTCTGGGGTTGAGGCCAAGAACATGATTACTCTTTTATATTCTTATTCATAGTTTCTTTTTGGATTATCATCTGGGTTGTTCTTCATTTCTTGAGCTTACTATTTTGATGAGTGGAAACCATTAAAATAAATCTATATTTCTATGTGCATTAGGGAGGAGAATCGTAGGATAGAATGAAGAAATGAAGGAGCAAGGTTCTTATCCTTTTATAAAATAAGGGGTTCGAATTAACATCTAGGATAGGGATATATCTAGAAGCCTTGCTTGGTTCAATTGCAAGATGATAGCTTTATGAATCTAGAGGTCGGGAGTTGTAGCTACAATATTTAATAGGAAGAATATTTGAGGTCGGGAGGCCCACATCATGGCATAACCCTTGCAAATCAACAACCCAATAACCAATTACACTATGATAAGAATAGAGAATTGTATGATTGTTCAAAATGCCTCAACATTGAAATCTTCATCATTATTGATTACAACCGTTGATTTCAACATCATCTTGATACTCTCAAGCACTTAATACCTAATTGTCTTAAACTAAAGGTTGATTAAATTTCTAGTCTATTAGTCCTCATGGGAACGATATCTGACTGTCTACATCTTGATGCTAGTTGTACGATTACGTACACTTGCGTGTGCGTAGGGGCGCAAAATAGTCCATGTAAGATAATGTTTATAGTTATCTTTTGTATGTATTAGGCTTCCTTCTCCAATAAAATGAAGCATAGGTCTTTAGATGGGGATATTCACATTATCCACTAAAAACCTCTCTTATAAATTTTCATATTATCAATAAAATATTTGTTGGCAAAGTACCCTCTCTTGCTCTTCACTTGTGAAGGGATGAGTGCTTTGATTCGCTAGTTCAGAGTAGTGAGGTAAAAAAACTAAGAAAAGTATCCTTGTTGTTATTTCAATATGGATTTCTAATTTATTTCCATTATTATGAGAAGAAATTGGCTTAGTCCATGCAATAATTGTCTAATTTCATCTTACTTTATATAAACATGCAAACCAAATATGGGTACACTTTGAGTATGGACTATTAAGGGAACAAAAAGCCAGGGGTGAGATACAAAAAGCCCATGTATGTCATATACGGTAAAAATTTTCTACCAAAATACTAAGTATTTGTTATGTGTCAAGACTGGTAAGCCATCTCGTGGAGGGTTGAGAAGTCATCAACTTGCTAGTTTGTCAATTAAAAATAGCTATAGGATCCTCATAAAAAGTAAATTTATGATATAGCATAACCAAATACCACTAGATCAATGACATAAGAACTATTCAAATGATACCTCTTAAAAAATAAAAAATAAAAATTGACAAACATAACTGAAAGATTAGGAGTCATCATCGAATCATAGGCCACCTTCTCAACTCCTTAAAGGATCTCAAAAAGGACAAAAAATTACCTAAGCTTGCCATTCTTCCCAAACCTCATCACCACCTTCATGGGTGATATCTCTAATAAAATATTCTCACCCTATATGAACTCCAAATCACGAACCATTTATTATCTATAACTCTTTTTTCTTACTTTAAATCAGCATTACTCAATCTATAGACTCTATCAATAAATCCGTGTCTTATGGCATAACCTTGATAGAGTCAAACCAATGGACAAAGGATCTATGCATCCTCTTGTAAAATGCCTCAAAAGATAATATCTGAATATTGGAACAATAGTTACTGTTTTAGGCTAACTCAACTAAGGTTGGGTCTGGGGTTAGGGTTGGGGAATAGATCAGGCTTATGGGTGAGGTTACAGTTTAGGTTTGGTGCTGGGGTAGGGTAAAGTTTGGGGTTGGGGTGAGGGATAGTAGGGTTCCTATATGATGTTTTGATGATGACCAACTAACTGTAAGTGTAACACCCCAATTTTCTAAACCAGAATGCTACACGGTGCTTATGACCTCGAAGGACCACAAGCTAACCCTTGACTGATATCTGTACCTATACACTATATAATATACATGTGATAATCTGGAAAATATGAATATGTAAGCCATAAGGTTAAACTGAATAAAGGATCTATCAAGACATAACATCCGTATGGGTGAAAAATACCCAAAATAGCTGAAGTCTGAAATAAATTTGAACTAAATCTGAACTGTATCTGAAATCCTCGAAGTACTGACTGAATAAGGAGTTGAAGTAACATGTCTCCAACTAACTCCATAAAATGAAAACTAACTAAAATAATAAATGAATCGAATCATAGCATCCTCGAATGAAGAGGACTCACTACATCTTTGTATACTGGAATGCCAATGCTACTGCTGGTCTGGAACTCGTGTCTTTGAACATATGGTGTAACATGAAAAGAAAGCACCATAGCACAAATGCGTCAGTATAACTGGAGTACTGAGTATACGAGTGAGGTAGGCTAAGTGAAAAGGGTTTACATGCTTGAGCAATGCTAACTGACCGACTAATGTGAACGTTATAGTGCAAAATGCATACATAATAACTAGAAACATGCATACATAAAAAGTCAAGTATTTTTGAACATTGAAAAGCCTCCAAGTCTTGCTATTTCCCTCCCAAAACCAAAAATACACTTTTCAAAATTGAAATTGTCTAATTGAATTAAAGACAAGAAACAAATTGTCAGATTTTCACAATATTTCACGTCTAATAAGAGGCTACAACGTCACCAATTCCGTACAACTCACCATTTTAGGCTCAAAATTTTGGATTTATAAGTTTATTTTCTTATTTCTTTAGTTTTATTTCTTGATTCAAGTTCAAATTAGAAACTAGTAATCTTGTACTTAGTTGTGAGTTAGTTGTTTTAGTCTATTTCTTTGGTGTTGCCTTTCTTTGTGTTCTTTTATCTTTTTGTGATTTGTTGTAGTTCTTGGTTCAAGTCTGCACATATTTTATTTGAGTCGTTTCAAACAAGAATCTATTTCGACCTTAAGCCACAATTGGTACCATGTAAACTCATCGGAGTATAAATGAGATACCAACAATTGTGATGCCTATTGAATGATATTTTAAATGTGTGAGTTTGAGAGATTGTGAGGTTTATTTACTAACTTGTTTGCTATTTTTTAATTTTTTCTTAGTATCTCTTTATGTAGGTACTATCGCATTGGGAATGGTGACCATGAATGATTTGATGGTTGCCATAATGGGTGTTAGTGGCTGAATTAAGAGGATGGAAGGGAGAATAGAGAGAATGGAAGGAAGAATGGAAGGTATGGAAAGGTCTCTTTGCGAAAAATTGGACAACTTGGCAGAGCATCTAAGCTTTCCTAATCAAGTTGAGGATGTAAGGGAAGAAAACACTAAGATTGGGGAGAAGAACTTGGATCAATAAAGAGGTTTGTGTGAGATTGTTGAGCAAAGGGTTGAACCGAATGAGGGTGATATGGAGCACCTAGTTATGGAACTTGTCAAGCCTAAGCCCTTGTTACATACTAACCATGGAACTAGCATTTGGCACAGTACCAATACTTCTCTTGTGCGGGTTCATAAGCTAATGCTTCCAAAGAAGGACTCATATAGAACCTCTCATTAGCATAAGCTTGAAGACCTCTTATTCAAGGACTCCAAGGTTGTTAAAGACTAGACTTAAAAAAGGAACATAACCAAACTCCTATGGTCCGATGGGTACTTTGTGCCCAGAAGTGGAGCATATCACCCCATGGATCAAAGGAAGGTGTTCCTTACCAAAGGAATTTCTATAAAGAGGCTAAAGAATCAAACATGTTGGTCCAATTTAATGTGTGGAAGGAAAGTTCATTGTAAAGCACCTATGGAGGACAATAGAACAAATTCAAGGCATTGCTTCCAAGGAATGTACCTAACCCTTTCTATTCCTAGTGATCCTTGGAGACATGATGATATTTTCCTTATATTTAATAGACCCTTTAAATTGATTGAAATCATGTCATACCATGAGAGTATTACTTTCTTTATGATTCCTTTATGGTGTTTTCCTTTGGTGGATGAATTGTGTGGGCCTTATAATGATAATGCCCAATCTATTATTTTCCTTAAGAAGAGTCCTTGGTGTGTACTTGATGTATGACTTTGGTTTCCTAATCCTTGTCACACTTATGTGGTTGGACAAGTTGAACTAATATGTAGGACTCTTAGGAGCATGCTAAGTTCCATGAAAAGAAGTCACCCAACTTCTTCGGTATACCCTTTGTCTTAGAGTATTTTGGTTTCCCATGGTTTCTTTTATTACTCATATAGCATGATTCCATTTGTGAATGCACTACTTGAGGGAAGTTTCTTGATTAGAAAACATGTAATATGCTTCAAATATCTTGTCTAATCCTATTGTGCACTCATGTTTGAGGGTAATTTTTATGAGATTTGTGCCCTTAACTCTTTCTTTTCTATATTTTCGCTTATGATGATGACTTAAATCTGCATAGAGTGTGTGATATCTCTATTTTGGATGAAAATTCTAATTTTTGTTCAAAGAAGAGTCTAAGGATTCCACTTGATAAACAACTATTATCTCTTGTTTATCGTCACCCTTATGTGGATAGACAAGTTGTTTCTTCTTTGTAAGGGTGTTCGAGTTTTGGTTATTATAATGCCTTTGGTATGATTGATTATGCTATCCCTAACCCATATGTCATGATAGAGTGTGCTTTCTTGTGTCTCCTACTGTTTTGCAAGGTTTGAATTCGAGGATGAATCCTTTTCAAGAAGGGGAGGATGATATGAGTCCAAGAGGAATCATAGCTTTCCATGACATGATTGGTGGCCAACACATAAAGATGACTTAATCTTGGGACTTACCTTTGATTCCAAAACCGAGAGAACAAGTGTGAAGAATGGACAAGAGATAATTACACTCCATGACCGCCCCACCACAAGGGCCTTTTTATCATTTTATTAGAGCAAAGAGGTGCCCATGGAGTGTAAAGCCTCATTAAGGGCCTTTTAGTCTTTTTACTATGTATAAGTTTAGTCAAGACATTAAATAGCTTCTATTAGTTCATTTTTCAGCAACTTGGATTATATTTTTAGAATACACTTAAGAGTGTCTTTGGAAGTATGGATTCACTTGTGGCCAAATGTGGATTCGTTTGGTATTGGTTACCCCTTTAGAAATGAGGGTTGCTTGGGGATTCCGATTATCTTGAGGTCTTCGTAAGAGTGTAGTGTTGTTATTGTGAGTATTTAGGTGTTTTAGTGTTTGATACACACATTAGTTCCTATTTCTTGTAATAATTTATGTCTCACTATCTATCTTAATCTTATTGTAGATGTTGTGGTTGAATCTTGTCTTATCATTTTCGATTTGTGCTTGCTACCTTAGTGGTGTTTTCAACTTGTTTTGGTGTTTCCAAAGTTGGTTTGTATCACATCTCACAGGTTAGTATCATGAATGTGCATGTTTTTCTTCTTGTTCTACTAGAAATGGCCACATTCTCTCTCCCTAACGAAAATAATAAATGAATCGCATCATAGCATCCTCGAATGAAGAGGACTCACTATATCTCTGTATACTGGAATTTGAATGGCACTGCTGGTCTGGAACTCGTGTCTCTGAACCTATGGTGTAACATGAAAATAAAGCACCAAAGCACAAATGTGTCAGTATAACTGGAGTACTGAGTATACGAGTGAGGTAGGCTAAGTAAAAAGGGTTTACATGCTTGAGCAATGCTAACTGACCGACTAATGTGAACGTGAGAGTGTAAACATGCATACATAATAACTAGAAACATAAATACGTAGTAGTGGATCTATACGCTAATACATGATTTACTGATTTCTGACATGACTGAAACTATGGTTCTTTCAACATGGGTGACTGTGTCTGAATGTCCTGGGTCTAATAAAACTATCTGAGTTCCGTAATATAACTGAATTTGACTATATCTGGTAGTCCTGGTATACTAATATCTCAAGAAGTATCTGAGTTCTTTTACTGAGACTGATCCAGAAACTATGGGAGGTAGTTGTTTAACCGACATTCCCCAATAATACATATAGCTAAGTTAGGGTCCAATCTCAGCCCCAGCCGAAGGGGTGTCAATATCGCGCCACTGGTAAGGACAATTGTGAGTAAATCTCATCTGGTAGGTACTCAAATGATAATGGTAGGAATCCTAAACTGATAGGTTAAGGCACCTTATCAACCATAGTATGACAGGTTAAGATGTCTCAACCTACGCTGGCTACGTAGTTCTGGAACATAAGGATAACTGCTAAGAATCACACCCTAAACTGGCAGGTGAGTTCCCATCCTTGGGTTCACTCGGTGCTAACTTCTACTCCCATCTGAAGAGACTGAGCATGATTTAACTGACTGTACATAGACTGAGTAACTATCTTCTGTTGACTGACGGAATAGCACTACTATCTGAGATTTTGCTGAAATCATGAGATTTTGGAGGTTTCCTGAGTCATATGACTGACTGAGTTCTATAGATCATGGATTGACTGAGAGTATCGGGATAACGTGACTTGGCTCTAGGCATACAACTATATTTTTTGGGTACGAATACCCCCAGGACTCGATGGAAGGAAACTGACACACATGACATGTCTTGATCACAAGATTGGAGTTTACAATTCATAATATCATAAGTAGGGGATAATATACCACATATAGTTTTCAACATCTTGTGCATGTTAGGGAGTACATGGGATATATATCATGTACATATTGTATCACTTCTTTATCATAAATGCTTCATACCACAACAATAGCAACCAAATAATGGCATGGAATTCATATTGAATTATATAATTAACATGGACCTGTCATGTAGATAATATGGGACCATGTAAACATGAAATTTCTATCATTCTAAGTATTTTATAAAACACCTTGCATGCATTCTTTAAGGCATAGGTGAGTTCATGAATTCCACCATATTAAACTACCCAAATATATGGGTTCTAACTATATGATCATAACCTTCATGAAAATTAATTAAATTGCCACTCTATAGCACAAACAACAACCACCAAAATGAATACAATCATATCACCACAAAACATTTATGATTTGGTATTTAAAGATTGATTCTTAAACTCCACGGACGAAAGAAATCCATGGATGAACACTACGCATACCTGACTCAAGGTTCTTGACATTTTTAAACTTGAAGGGTTTGAAATCCATTGATTCTTGAAGAGGATTAGGTATTGTTTTTGGGTATTAAATTCAGAGTGGAACCCTAGTTTTTGTTTGTGGAATAACAATGAGTAAAACGGCTGAATTCGAACTCATCTAGGTATATAGGCAAGTGGTAAGTGAACAAAATACCCCTGTTGAAATGACTTAGAAATAAACTGAACGTGGTGTATGGTGGTCGGACTGATAGTCCATCAGACACTTGATGGTCCGTCACTTAGCCCATCATACGTGGACCAGAAATAAGGTTTACTAGATAAGAGTTGATGGCCTAGATGACGGTCTGTCATAACTTTGATGGTCCATCAACTCGTTCGTCAGTCCTTATCCAGTACGTAACTCAACTGCCTTGGTTGTGATGGTTAAGTGGCGGTCCGTCACTTATGTGGCGGTCCGTCAACTTGGCCGTCATACCTGGATGTTTCCAACAATTCCAAGTAAAATATCCATAAGTTCATCATCTGATGTTGGATTTGGACAAAATTGGTCCCATTGGAAAGCTAACTCCATTTCCCACGTGATGGAAAGTGAAAATCTCAAAAATACCACATGTACAAAGTTAGGTTTGCATTTCAAAGTAAGTCCTAGCATCCTTGAGATAATTTCTAGCTAGGAAAAGGCAGGGGTATTACAATAAGGGACAAGGTCCTTAAATGTACAAGATAATATATAACAAGCACGCTTTGTCTGCATAGTTTTGTCATCTCATCAAAAAAAATTTCATGTTCTATTTTGTACTGATTAGGATAGCTGGTCCAATGATCTTTCAGCCCTAATCATTGCTCAATGAAAAAGAGAAGAGATGCCTCCTCATCAATTGGTTTTTTTCATAAATCTAAATAGTGCAGAGAGGCAGCAAAAACCTATTTCAGCACTACTCAAGTTCTTATCTCTTTGAGTGCTTAAATTGAAACTTGTACTTGAGTAAGTACTAATTTGTAATCGAACTACTCATTCTATAAGAGTACTATTTTCTTTTGTGGGTGCATATGTAGAGTTACCTAAGTTAGTTGCTGATTATAGGTAATTAGTAGTGAGGTCCTATGTAGAGTTACTAAGATAAACTTATAGTAGAGTGACTATAAGAATAAAGAGCCTAGAGGTAGGCTAAAATGTAGACTGTAATCAAGAGGTTCATTATAGTGGATTTCTTTGGTGCTTGTGACGGCAAGCTGTGGTTTTTCCCTTCCTGGATTTCATCATAAAATTCTTGGGTTTTTATCTTCCTGCATTGCATTTGTTTTTCCAGCACATCATAGTTTCTTTACTATTCTATCGCTTTTGATTGACTTTGAGGGACCTCATCCCTCACTGAATAGTGCAAATCCCAAGGGTAACACAGTTGGTATTAGATCTGGTTCACTCTAAAAGGTTCACACCTAGAGTATTATGGTCATCATTGCTTCTTTAACTAAACTGGGGTGGGGACAGAGGAAATAAAAGGGGAAATTCCTAACTTAGAAAACTTAAGAGTCTGACCTAGGTGAAGAAGATGCCGGTGTTGTACTTCTGGCTACAAGATTTATTAGATCTATTAAATGGGGTTGTCAATAAAGAAAAAAGATTGTCAAAAATCCTAAAAATTCAAAAAGAAAAGACATAGCTAGTTATATAATAAAGAGGGTGTTGACTGGATGGGAAGACTCCTCAAATAAGAGTGAAAAAGACAAGGATGATGGAGATTATTTCATGCTGAAACATGGTGAAAAGAAAATAATCTTAGGATCCTCTATCTCTCTAATGGCCACTACTAAAAATAGATAAGAAAATACGGTAGGAAAGGGGGATGAAAACAAAAACTAGTTTATGGATAGTGGTTGTTCTAGACACATGACTGGGAGGGTTGATTATTTTCTCATTCTCATGACACTCCAAGGGGGAGGTGTGTATTTTGGAAATGGCAAAAAAGGTTACACCAAGGTATCGGAAAAATTAGAAAATCATGTCATCATGCAATAGAAGATGTGTATTATATTAATGGGCTAAAATAGTCTTCTATGTGTTTCTTAAATCTGTGACAAAGGAAATAAGGTAAAATTCTCATCTAATGAAGGCACTATATCAAGTATGAAATCTAGAAAGATTATTCTTAAATCCAAAAGGATCAAAACCATGTACGTAGCTGATCGAGAGTCTATGGCTGATGGGGAATTAATTTGTTTAACTGCAAAAGGTGAAGATGCAAATTTGTGGCACAAAAGATTAGGGCATGTGTGTTCCTCCTTATTAAACAAACTAATTTCAATGGACCAGGTCCGTGGCCTTCCAAAGCTGAAATTTCCAAACAATAAAGTTTGTGATGGTTGTGTTAATGATAAATAGACCAGATACTCCTTCTAATTGAAGAAGAAAGTAAGTACTTCTCGACCCCTTGAAATACTTCACATGGATTTATATGGACCCATCAAAGTCAAAAGGAGAGTAGGAAAGAAATATGTGCTGGTTATTATTGATTATTATTCCAGGTTCACCTAGAAAATGTTTATAATAACAAAAGATGAAACATATAGGGTTCTTGTGGCTTTTGTCAAGAAAATCCAAGTGAGACTAGATTGAAAAATTGCAGAATTTAGGTCATATCTTGGGAAGAATAAGTCACAACTTTTTTTCTCCCAGAACCCCACAAGAAAATTGGGTTGTTGAAATAAAAGACAAAACTCTCATAGAGATTGCTAGGACTATGGTAATTTATAGTGGTGTTCCAATGAGTTTATGGGCCAAAGCAGTGAATACTACTTTTTATGAGACTAAAAAGTGTTTTAGGTAACTTGTAAATAAAACTCCATATGATTTGGTATTCAATAGAAACCCTAGTATAGACTACTTTATTTCTTTTAGATGCGAATATTTTGTGCTAAACAATAGGAAGAGAGAATTGGGAAAATTTGATTCCAAGAGTGATGAAGTTGTGTATTTAGTCTATTCCTCAACTAGAAAGGCTTGTAGATTGTTTAATAATAGGACTCTGTATGTTGAAGAAAGTATGCATGTGATCTTCAATGAGTCAGCAAGTCAAATGAACACCGGAGATAGTGAATGTTTAAAAGATAAAGAACTCATTCCTGTTCAAAGGGATATTATTACAGAAGATGATAATCAAGGGATTTATGATGCAAATGAGAGTGATGAAAGTGATGATGATCGAGGATCTCATTCAAAAATTCCAGCTCTAGTTAAAGAAATCCCAATGGAAACCAGTCAGAATTCACAGGGACCAGGTCCTAGTGGTATCAATCTCAACAGAAAAAATTTGAGGCACAAATACTTTTATCCCCTTGATAACATTACTACACCTTTGGAAACTAGAGTTTAAACAAGAGCTCAAGTTGGTAATGCTATGGGATTTTCAGTAATTTTATCCTAAATTAAGCCTAAAACATAAAGGAGACCTTGAAAGATGCTGATTAGATTAATGAAATGCAAGAAGAGCTTCATTAATTTGAAAGAAACAAAGTCTGTCATTCGGTCCCTAGTCCTGTTGATAGAGCAATTATGGGGACGAAATGGGTGTATAGGAATAAGCAAGATGAAAATAGAACTATCAATAGAAATAAGACAAGGCTATTTATTTAAGTCTATAACCAGGAAGAAGAGATTGTCTATGACGAGACCTTTTCCCCTGTAGAAAAAATAGAGGAAGTAATAATTCTTGTTTTATTTGTTACATACATGGGATTCAAACTGTTTCAAATGGATGTCCAGAGTGCCTTCCTGAATGGAAATCTGAAAGAAGAAGTATATGTCAAACAACCTCCAGGTTTTGAAGATGTAGATTTTCCTCATCATGTACTTAAATTGGATAATAATATTTATGGTTTGAAGCAAGCACCAAGGGCCTAGTATGAAAGACTCTCAAATTCTCTCCTAGAAAATGGCTTTAAAAGAGGAAAAATAGATTATACTCTATTCTTAATGACTAGAGGTAAAAGCCTATTAATTATCCAGATATATGTTGATGACATAATCTTTGGAGATACTTTTGAATCCCTATGTGTAGATTTTGCTAAAATAATGGTCACTGAATATGAGATGAGTATAATGGGTGAATTGAGCTTCTTATTAAGCCTACAGATCAAGAAACCTTCTGAAGGGACAATGATTTATCAAGAGAAGTACATTAAGGAGCTAGTGAAAAAGTATAATATGGGACATGCCAAGACAATTGATACTCTAATTGGAACTAACTCAAATATGGACAATGATTATTTAGCTCCTTAGGTGAATGAAACAATGTATAGAGGGATCATTAGATCTTTGCTATATCTTAAATCAAGTAGCCTGACATTGTTTTTAGTGTCTGAATGTATGCCAAATTTCAAGAATGCGCAAAAGTGTCCTATTTGAATGCTTTTAAAAGAATTCTCAAGTATCTGGAGGGGATAAGGGGACCCGGTCCTATACTATCCAGTGGGAGACAATTTTGACTTTGTAGCCTTTGCTGATACTGAGTATGTTTTATGTTTTGTAGATAGAAAACACATTTTAGGAGTGACATTTTTTTTTGGCTCATCCTTAATCTCCTATGGGTATAAGATGAAAAACTCAGTTGCTCTATCTATTGTTAAGGCTGAATATGTTGTTGCTGCTGCTTGTTTGTATTATTGTTATGGATCAAGCAATAATTAAAAGATTTTAGCATTCTCTCAAATACTATCTATCTAATGTGTGACAACACAAGAGCTCTAAACATGGATAAGAATCCCGTGCTACACAAGAGGACTAAGACAATTAAAGTGAGGCATCACGTCCTAAGGGATAATATGGAGAAAAGTGCAATCTACATGAAATTCTGCATGACTGTGGATCAGATAGAAGATATCCTTACTAAGGCACTTTACAATAAACAATTTATGAAGAACATACTGAGGTTTGGCCGGATAAAAATGATCTAACCTAGCATGTGAATTAGTAGTTCTCCACAAAATTAGCAACGATAAGGAGATATGTATCCTTGGTAAAGTATGTATTTGTTAGACTAACTCAATATCATATCTTTGTAGATATACACCCATAGGACAAAATTTGGAAGAAAATAGATAAAGTATGCACAAATTTGAGAAATCACTAAAAGAAGGTGAAAGGCCTGGTCCCATCTTGATTCTAGTCAAAGGGGCATCATATCTTTGAATGACATCATTAGTGGCCAACACATAAAGATGACTCAAGCTTGGGGCTTACCATTAATGCCTAAACCGAGAGCACAAGTATGAAGAATGGACAAGAGATAATTACACTCCAAGACCACCCCACTATGAGGGCTTTTTTGTTATTTCATTGGAGAAAAGAGGCGCCCATGGAGTGTAAATCCTCATTAAGGGCCTTTTGGTCTTCTTACTATGTAATAAGTTTAGTCAAGACTTTATATAGCTTTTATTAGATTATTTTTCAGCAACTTGGATTATATTTTGAGAACACTCTTAAGAGTGTCTTTTCAAGTGTGGATTAACTTGGGACATGTGTGGATTCACTTCTAGTCGAATGTCAATTCATTTGGTTTTGGTTACCAAATTAGAAATAAGGATTTCTTGTGGATTTCGGTTCCCTATAGGTCTTCATAAGATTGTGGTGCTGTTATTATAATTATTTAGGGGTTTTAGTGTTTGATACGCACGTTAGTTCCTATTTCTTATAATAATCTATGTCTCACTATCTATCTTTATCTTATTTTATTTGTTGTGTTTTAATATTGTCTTCTCATTCTCAATTTGTGCTTGCTGACTTAGTGGTGTTTTCATCTTGTTTTCGTGTTTCCATAGTTGATTTGTATCATTTGGTATCAAAGGAAGGATTGATTTTGTTCCTATGGAATCAATCTTGGGCTTGTTAACTTAAAAATATGAAAAACATACTGAAAACCAAAAAATTCAAAATGAAGTAAGTTGTCCTATTTTTGTGCTTATTTAGGATATTTTTGTGTGTTTGATTTTTTTCTAGTGTTAGATTCTTCTTCACCAGCACTACTCGATTCTAGATCCAAAGTTTGAGCTATTTTTGAGTTGTTCTTGAATTTTGAAGAATGCTATTTTTTTTTAAGATTGGTGGCTATAAAAGTTGTAGTTGATGTTTGTTGTTTAAGATTTGAGGTTGAATATGTGTTGTTGATGTTGGAGGACCAAACGTGAACCTTAGAACTCCAAGTTTCAAAAGTTATGTTCTTGGTGTTCTTCACAATCTTCATACCTTGTTAAAGAAAAAGTGTTTGTTTGATCTTAAACCAAGTGAAAAGAGAGTGTATCTTATGTTAGTCTTGAAATACATTGTTCCAAGAACATACAAAAGATGAAAAGGGACATGAGGTCTTTCAAAAAGTCTAACTACCAAAATGGAGAAAGGGCTCTTCCCAAGACTTACCAAAGAGGAAAGGGGGACAAAGACTTTCAAAAGGTTTTTTACCAAAATAGTGAATGAAAAGTCAAGTATTTTTGAACATTGAAAAGCCTCTAAGTCTTTCTATTTCCCTCCCAAAACCAAAAATACACTTTTCAAAATTGAAATTGTCTAATTCGAATTAAAGACAAGAAAAAAATTGTCAGATTTTCACAATATTTCACGTCTAATAAGAGGCTACAACAACACCAATTCTGTAGAACTCACCATTTTAGGCTCAAAATTTTGGATTTATAAGTTTCTTTTCTTATTTCTTTAGTTTTATTTCTTGATTCAAGTTCTAATTAGAAACTAGTAAGCTTGTACTTAGTTGTGAGTTAGTTGTTTGAATCTATTTCTTTGATGTTTCCTTTCTTTATGTTCTTTTATCTTTTTGTGATTCGTTGTAGTTCTTGGGTCAAGTCTGCACATATTTTATTTGAGTCATTTCAAACAAGAATCTATTTCGACCTCAAGCCACAATTGGTACCATGTAAACTCATCGGAGTATAAATGAGATACCAACAATTGTGATGCCTATTGAGTGATATTTCAAATATGTGATTTTGAGAGATTGTGAGGTTTATTTACTAACTTGTTTGCTATTTTTTAATTTTTTCTTAGTATCTCTTTATATAGGTACTATGGCATTGGGAATGGTGACCATGAATGATTTGATGGTTGCCATAATGGGTGTTAGTGGCCGAATTAAGAGGATGGAAGGGAGAATAGAGAAAATGGAAGGAAGAATGGAAGGTATGGAAAGGTCTCTTTGGAAAAAATTGGACAACTTGGTAGAGCATCTAAGCTTTCCTAATCAAGTTGAGGATGTAAGGGAAGAAAAGACTAAGATTGGGGAGGAGAACTTGGTTCAATAAAGAGGTTTGTGTGAGATTGTTGAGCCAAGGGTTGAACCGAATGAGGGTGACATGGAGCACGTAGTTATGGAACTTGTCAAGCCTAAGCCCTTGTTACATACTAACCATGGAACTAGCATTTGGCCCAGTACCAATACTTCTCTCGTGCGGGTTCATAAGCTAATGCTTCCAAAGAAGGACTCAAATAGAACCTCTCATTCGCATAAGCTTGAAGGCCTCTTATTCAAGGACTCCAAGGTTGTTAAAGACTTGACTTAAAAGAGGAACCTAACCAAACTCCTATGGTCCGATGGGTACTTTGTGCCAAGAAGTGGAACATATCTCCCTATGGATCAAAGAAAGGAGTTCCTTACTAAAGGAATTTCTACAAAGAGGGTAAAGAATCAAACATGGTCCAATTTAATGTGTGGAAGGAAAGGACATTGTAAAGCACCTATGGAGGACAATAGAACAAATTCAAGGCATTGCTTCCAAGGTATGTACCTAACCCTTTCTATTCCTAGTGATCCTTGGAGACATGATGATATTTTCCTTATATTTAATAGACCCTTGAAATTGATTGAAATCATGTCACACCATGAGAGTATTACTTTCTTTATGATTCCTTTATGGTGTTTTCCTTTGGTGGATGAATTGTGTGGGCCTTATAATGATAATGCCCAATCCATTATTTTCCTTAAGAAGAGTCCTTGGTGTGTACTTGATGTATGAATTTGGTTTCCTAATCCTTGTCACACTTATGTGGTTGGACAAGTTGAACTAATATGTAGGACTCTTAGGAGCATGCTAAGTGCCATGAAAAGAAGTTACCCAACTTCTTAGGTATACCCTTTGTCTTAGAGTATTTTGGTTTCCCATGGTTTCTTTTATTACTCATATAGCATGATTCCATTTGTGAATGCACTACTTGAGGGAAGTTTCTTGATTAGCAAACATGTAATATGCTTCAAATATCTTGTCTAATCCTATTGTGCACTCATGTTTGAGGGTAATTTTTATGAGATTTGTGCCCTTAACTCTTTCTTTTCTATATTTTCGCTTATGATGATGACTTAAATCTGCATAGAGTGTATGATATTTCTATTTTGGATGGAAATTCTAAGTTTTGTTCAAAGAAGAGTCTAAGGATTCTACTTGATAAACAACTATTATCTCTTGTTTATTGTCACCCTTATGTGGATAGACAAATTGTTTCTTCTTTGGAAGGGTGTTCGAGTTTTGGTTATTATAATGCCTTTGGTATTATTGATTATGCTATCCCTAACCCATATATCATGATAGAGTGTGCTTTATTTTGTCTCCTACTATTTTGCAAGGTTTGAATTCGAGGATGAATCCTTTTCAAGAGGGGGAGGATGATATGAGTCCAAGAGGCATCATAGCTTTCCATGACATCATTGGTGGCCAACACATAAAGATGACTTAAGCTTGGGACTTACCTTTGATTCCAAAACCTAGAGAACAAGTGTAAAGAATGGACAAGAGATAATTACACTCCATGACCGCCCCACCACAAGGGCCTTTTTATCATTTTCTTAGAGCAAAGAGGTGCCCATGGAGTGAAAAGCCTCATTAAGGGCCTTTTGGTCTTTTTACTATGTATAAGTTTAGTCAAGACTTTAAATATCTTCTATTAGTTCATTTTTCAGCAACTTGGATTATATTTTTAAAATACACTTAAGAGTGTCTTTGCAAGTATGGATTCACTTGTGGCCAAATATAGATTCGTTTGGTGTTGGTTACCCCTCTAGAAATGAGGCTTGCTTGGGGATTCCGATTCTCTTGAGGTCTTCGTAAGAGTGTAGTGTTGTTATTGTGAGTATTTAGGTGTTTTAGTGTTTGATACACACATTAGTTCCTATTTCTTGTAATAATCTATGTCTCACTATCTATCTTAATCTTATTGTAGATGTTGTGTTTGAATCTTGTCTTATCATTTTCGATTTGTGCTTACTACCTTAGTGGTGTTTTCAACTTGAATTGGTGTTTCCATAGTTGGTTTTTATCACATCTCACAGGTTAGTATCATGAATGTGCATGTTTTTCTTCTTGTTCTACTAGAAATGGCCACATTCTCTCTCCCTATGTTAGAAAACTTGTCTAAGGTAAAACTAAAGTCAATTTAATCCTTGCATTGACCCTAAGGACCCTGCTCAACTCAACTATCCAAAATATCCAAAGACAAATCTTTTTTTCCTTACTCTACCATACATGGTTTTTTCATCGAAAATATATTACTCCTTTGGAATTGCGAAAGAAAGTTTGAATGATTTTAGGAACAAAATAATAGCCTAAACACAAAGCCTTTATCATAAATTTTGAACATATTTTAAAACGGCCCCAGATTTCTGAGGGACCCAATCCCAAAAAAATGAAAATCCTGATGATAAGCTTAGTAAGGCTTGTAAACTAAGAAGAACAAAAGACAAATTCCAGAAAAAATAGAAATTTAGTGATTTCTGGTGCAAAATCAGAAAAAATAAAGAACTCAATATGAATATTGTAATTCTAACCAATGAGGCTTCTGAACGTAAATTGCAACACTATCCTAAGATGACCTCATGTGTCCAAAACTTCTCTTACAACCCTCCACCTTTTCCTCTAACTTTTGTGGCTTTTTCTATGGAACTTGAAATGTAATTCTTGCACAAAAATGATACATAATTTGTTGGACATGAATGTCTTCTTTCTTTTGAGCTCTCTATCTGGTTCTACCTCAAAAGTGTTCTTTATGATTAGTGTTGCCCAGTGGGCATGAGTTAACAAATTTGTGCTTAATAACTCTTGGTTAACTGTTCTCACTTTTCAGTAATGCCAAAAAGAAGAGAATACTCACTTATCTCATGTGAAGGAAGGTATCTCAAATGAGGAAAATAGAAAAGTGTTAATAAACTTTACACGTTGATAGGTGGAAGAAATGCTGTGATGATATATAGTGAATTTATGCAGGCACAAAGATAAAGGGAATAAGAATATACACTAAATGAAGGTGCAGGAATACAGGGGGAAGAAATCAGAGTTTTTTTCTACAAATTGCAATAATGTACCAGGTTCTTATATTGCATAATAGAGGAAGCATGATGATAGGGTTAACATTCATCATCAGGTGGTAATCACACTGATTAAATATGATGAATGTGCACTAATTGTCAAAGATAAATGATTGGTTTGTCATATTCTAAAAGGGTGAAATTGCTATATGAAGTTTTGATGATGAGCAACTAATTTGAAAGGACCAGCTCCCTAGACGTGCAAGATATAGTACAGCTGGCATACATTGTCTACACGGATTTGTCATTTTGTGTAACAAAGTTGTAGTGGCTATTTTTACTGATTAGGATTACTATTGCAATGATCTTTCAACCCTAATCATCACTTAGCAATAAAATAAAAGAGATGCCTCTTCATCAAGTATTTTTTTGGACAAATCTAAATAGTGAAGAGAGGTAACAAAAACCCATTTCAATACTGCTCATTTTCTTAGCTCTATGAGTAGCTAAATTTAAAATTATTCTTGGGTAAGTATTGATTTGTAATCAAACAACTCATGCTATAAGATTAGTATTTTGTTTTGTGAGTACTTAGATAGAGTTACCTAAGTTAGTTGTTGATTATAGGTAATCAGTAGAGAGGTACTTGGAATAGTTACCAAGAGGAGCTTATAGTAGAGTTGGTATAAATGAAAAGAGCCTAGCGGTAGACAGAAATATAAAATTTAATATGGAGGTTGATTATATGGATTTCTTTGGCTTTTGAGGGTAAGCCATGATTTTTTCCTTTATGGGTTTCTATGTAAAATTCATGTGTTTTTACAAACCTGCATTGCATTTGTTTTTCCAATGGCTCATAGTTGCTTTACTATTCTATTGATTGTGATTGACTTTGAGAGACCTGGTCCCTCACTAAATAGTGTAACCCTAAGGGTTCCAACACGACTTAAGTGGGATGAGAGAGCCTCTAGGTCAAGAATTAGGTCTTAGAACATAGGGACTCTTAAAGCTATATCCATGGAGCTTTTAAAGATACTTAGAAGGGGGGGATTAGTATAGGTTGTTCTTGGGAGATAAAATGGGCAGGTTCTAAGTCAATAAATATAGATAGCTATAAGTTATGGTGCTCTGGTATTAGGAGGCATAGGAATGAGGTTGGTATCTTAGTTGATAAAGAGCTTAAGAGGCAGGTGGTGGAGATTAAGCAAGCTAACGATAGGTTGGTTTAAAATAAGTTGGTCGCTTATGGGTCAATGTTGAATATTATTAGTGTCTACAGTCTGCAAGAGAGCTTGAATGAGTAGGGAAAGAAGAGCTTTGGGGAGGACTTAGAAGAGGTAGTGCGAGGAGTATCAAGTACTAAGAAGCTTTCAATAAAGGGGATTCAAATAGGCATATCAGGCCTTTCTCAAGAGGATATGATGTTTTGAACGGAGGTTTTGATTTTTGTGAAGGAATAAAGGAGGAGCATCACTTTTTGATTTTACTAGAGCCTTTGGGTTGTGGGTATCAATTTTGAGCTTTCCAAAGAAGGAGGAGTACCTTATTAACATTCATTGCTCGATGGCTATAAATAATTATGTAATGATTATAAATACACACCTAGCTTTAATTTTTCAACCCAACATAAATTCATTATGATGGACTTGGTAATAAAAATGGTAGAAAGAAGAGGGTTGTAAAGTATCGCTCTAGGAATAAGTGGGGTAGCTTGTATTTTTCCAGTGATTTTGTAATTAAAGTTGGTGACAATGTGGGATTGGAAGAGTATATAGTATATAGTTGGAGAAGACTGTAGGTTTCATAAAGGAGAAAATTAGAGAGGAATTGTGTGTCTAGAGAGGTCATTCTAGTAAGCATTGAGGGACGACTGGTGGATCAAAAAAGTAAAAAGAAAGGTGGATACTAAGAAGGTAGCTTAAGAAAAGTTAATGAAGAGGAAAAGTTGAGAAATTGGAAAAAATATTAGTTACTAGGAGAGAGGCTATGTTACCGATTACGATGGCTAAAACAATAAATTTTGAGATCTTTTATGAAGATTTAGAGGAGAACGACGAAGATAAAAACTTGCATAGGGTGACCTAGGATAGGGAACGACGGTCTTGGTACCTAGACTAGGTAAAGTGTATCAATTGGGAGGATGGAAAAGGTTTGGTAGAGGATGCCGATATTAGGAGGTGTTGGGAATCCTATATTCATAAATATTTGAATAATGAGGGAGATAAAGGTTTCATATTGGTGACTTGGATCATTTGAAGAGGTGTTGTGATTATGGTTATTGTAGGCATATCAAGTTGAGTAGGTAAAGGGTGTTATTCATATGATTCAGAGCGGTCGGGTGACTAGGCCATATAAGATTCTAGTGTATTTTTGCAAGTGCACTGGTGAGGTAGGTTGGAAATGGATGACAAGGTTTTTGAACATCATTTTCAAGGAGGGAAATATTCCTGAAGCTTGAATATTGAGTTTAATGATTCAATTATACAAGAAAAAAGGTGACAATAAGATTTGCAATAACTATATGCATATCAAGTTGTTGATTCATACCATTAAGGTTTGGGAAAGAGTGGTAGAATTGAGGCTTTGGAGGAATATGATGTTTTTGAAAATCAGTTTTGTTTAATGCAGGGTCGCTCGACAACTAAGGCCCTTTACCAAATATGGAGATTTATGGACAAATGTAGGAAAGGTAAGAAAGACTTTCACATGGTGTTCATTGATCTGTAGATGGCGTATGATAAATAACCTAGGGAGATTTTATGGAGGTGATTGAAGGGTAGAGCGGTGCTTGTGGCATACACTATTTCTATTTAAGACAGGTACGATGGCACAATGACTAATGTATGGATGGTATAAGGAGAACCAAATCTCTTTCCTATTTTAATAGGGTTGCACTAGTGATCGACTCTTAGGCCATATTTGTTTGCCTTGGTAAAGAATGCTTTGGCATGGCACATTTAAGTAGAGGTGCCTTGGTTTATATTATTTTTTGATGATGTTGTCCTGATTGATGAGACTCAAGGAGGAGATAACGATAAGTTTGAGGTTTGGAGACAGACTCTTGATTATAAAGAATTTAGGTTGAACAAAACCAAGATAAAGTACCTGGAATATATGTTTAGTGATTTGTGACATTTGGATTACATAGTAGTGAAGTTGTATTTTCATACCATTTAGAAGTGGAAGAGTTTCAAGTAATTTGGGTCTATGATTTAGGGGAAAGGTCAGATTGACGAGGATGTCATGCATTATAATGGTGTAGGGTGGTTAAAATAGAGGCTTTCTTTGGTAGCCTTACGTGATAAAAAGGTGCCTCCTAAGCTTATAAGTAAATTCTATAAAGTGGCAATATGACCGGATAGTTTGTATAGAGCAGAGTGTTGGAGAGTGAAGAACTGCTACATCAAAAAGTTAAAGGTGACAGAGAAGAGGATGTTACGATGGATATGTGGACTTACAAAAAGTATAGGGTTAGAAATTATAGTTTTTTGGGTGAAAATGGGAATGGATTTGGTGTAGGACAAGATATGGGAAGTACTATTACAATGGTTTGGGCATGTGATGAGGATAGGCATAGAGGCTTTAGTCTGGAGGTCTGAGAGGGGTGTTACGAATGGTTTTAGGTGTGGTAAACTTAAGCCAAAGTAATATTGGAGGGAGGTGATTAGGTATGAAATGGAGAAGTTAGAAATTATAGAGGATATGACCCTTGATAGGAAGGTATGGAGGACACGGATTAGGCTAGAGGGCTAGTAGGTAGTAGTACGTCCGTAATAGCATAGAAGAGTGCTTTGTTTGTATCTGTGCATGTACTTTCTTGAGACTTTTATTTGTGGCATTTTGGTGAAGTCTGTGATTTCTTATTAGCTAGTTTATAGTATTACCTTATGTGTGTCTTGGTTTCATTATTTTCCAGAAGTGTGCCATCTCTTTTTGTTCTTCACATTTTTATTTTTTGTTTTTTATACTATTATCTACCCTCAGTTGGGGGTCTATCGAAAACAGCATCTCTAGTCCATAAAATGTAGTGGTTTATCTGGAGAAACGGGTCAATCAGAGATAAACTCTCTATTTCATATAAGGTAGTGATATGGACTATGTGCACTTTATCCCCCACCCCCACCCCACCCTACTTTATGGGTATATACTGGGTATGTTGTTGTTGTTCTAACTCTACTAAGTGCAATAATGGCCCCAGTGACCACCTAAATCTAAAACATATGCTCAAAGCATATCCTTTGATACCTAAATATATAAGTATGTTTTGACTAAGAATCAATCTACAACTGAAATATTGTACTCATCTCAAACTAAGTTCCCAAGTTAAGTTGTATCAAACTACAAAAGTAAAAAGTAAAATATGTGACTCTTTTTAAAATGATAGAAAAAGTCACACCATATAACTGAACTATCTCTCCTATATAGATATTGGCTAACATCTCTGCTTTGTAGTTTATATTTACCTATAATAAATGAACTAATTTGTCAATGACCCAATTATATTACCTATTGTCTGAGGAAAACCGACAATGAAGTTCATAACAATACACTCCTATTCCACTCATCTATTGGTAATCTCAAAATCAAAGCACCCAGACTCTGATGCTCAGATTTAAGCTAATAACAATTCAAACACTTGGCCAAAAACTCCAGATTGTCCTTTTTCATCCTACACCATCAATAGTTTTGCTTCAACTAATGATACATCTGACCTACTCGATGATAGAAAGAATACCTGAATCTCTGAGGCTCATCCATGAATGATCTAATCAAGTCACCAACTCTAGGAACACAAACAAGACCTTTGATACTAAAAACACCATGCAGATTAAGAAACACATCCTTAGCTTCGCCACTTAACACTTTATCCTGAGCTACCCTAAATTTATCTTCCTCAAACTAATATTCTTGAGTCTTCTCCAATAATATAGATCTATATTTAATACATACAATAATCCATCTAGGTTCCAAAATAAAGTCATGTAGATTGGTTGGCCAGCTATTCTATGTCTAAGGCCAAAGGACACTCCTTAAGCAGCAAATAAGACAAAAGTCCCCACACTCATAGCCTTCTGGGTTAACACATCTGCTACATTATTTGCATTGCCCCAATGATAAAGAATAAGACTACCATGGTCCTTAAGCAACTCCAACCACAAGCATTGTGTTAGATTAAGGTCATTATAGCAAAAGATTTGTTTTCTTTTATGATGATTGTTAAAAATCTCTATTGGAAACCATACAAATTTTACGAACCTAAAACCTAGGGTCATGATGGAACTTGTGAGGAAAGCCTTAAAAAGTAACCCTATAACACAAACTGATATAAAATAAGAAATCAATACCCAAACCATGATAAGATCCCTACAATGATATTAACCACATATTTATAGAAAAAGCAAAAAATAATCAAGATGCAAAATTAATCCCAAAACCTAGAAGCACAACATAATAACTACTAAATATATCTCGAATGTCGAAAGATATATAATAGTCCTAAGATGATTAAACCTTTCTCTCTATATACAAAATAAGATATGTAATAGATAGGAAGAGGTAATAGGACCAGTCATAAGGCATCCACTACCTCGAATACTCCCAAAAGTCCCCAAATCAGCTATGCGTGTAGCATACTTATACCTCGATCTTCATCGAAAAAGTGCAATAGGGGTGAATACGATCCATTTGTACTCAGTATGTATCATAGGCCAATTGACTAAAGTTGAAAATAAAGCATATTAACGTAAACTATGGGCATGTCACCTACAATAAAATTTTTTTTTCCAAATAGTTTCCCACACCATCCTCACTAGAAGTTCTAATATACACACATATAGCAGATCCATGTAGAGAAAAGAAGAACAAATACACACATACATCAAATACAAATAAAGGAAGATACAATTGATGGACAGTTATCAAGTCAAAGACATAATTCAATTCCAGCATAAGCACAATATATGAAGTGGAATGAAGATGATGATGATAATGCACGAGGTCATTTCATAACCTCCGTATACAACTGCCGAGCTCTGCTTCAAAGTAGGACCCTTGAGGGGTTTATCTACCCACACCTACTGGACTTAGCTACTGAAGTAGAACTCATGAAGGGTTCACCAACCCATAAACAACCAATTTCCAATAGCAATATCCATAACTCCTCTCTAGCATATCATCAGTAGTGGGTTTTTGAAGATGTTACATTTTCTTTTCGAAAAAGTCAATGTTTTTAGTATTTACAATATTTCCACAGTGCTATCAATATTTCATGAATGAACATGACATAAGGATACAATGTTCATAACCAAAAAAGGTGAGAATATCTAATATGAAACCAATATACTAACCATGTGATCCAAAAATACACTAAAATCAACCAACCATCCATGATCCAAAATAATCTAGAAAACTATCAAGTGAAACATGCAAGAAAATATCATTGATTCCACATAAATACAAAAATCAAGGATTTTTACAACCAAAAAAAGTGTAACCAGACAAGCAGATGTTAATACAAGGCTAACAATATCATATAAGACCTCATACAGTCAAAGATAAATATATAATGTCACAAAACCACCAAATATTATCCACATAGGGCCCCACATGAGCACATAAATCACCTAAACATAGTTTTCATGATACTAACCCATACCCATAGCATTATTTTACATTATTATTAACTACCCAACCCAGTCAGAAGAAATTTAAGCCAGAACCTATCTTGAATGATGAATACTAGTTCCAAATGCCTTCAATCTAAATCTTTCCCCAAACAAATGGCCCCAGAATCAACTAAAAAAAACAAATATAGAATCTACGTATCCAAACAAAGCCAATGTAATACCCCATACTTTTTCCTAGCTTGAAATTATCTCAAGAATATTAGAAACATACATTAAAAGCTAAATCCACTTGTGTACATTTAGTATTTTTAAGATTTTCACTTTTTGTCATAGGAAATTCAGCTTTCCATCGATATAAAATTTCACAAAAGTCAATAACCAGGTAAGAATTTATGACTATTTTAAGTTCCCATCGTAAAACAACGCCATATTGGTTAGTGGCGTTCCGCGCCACAAACCAAAATGGCAATTGTCTTTTTCCAATATCTTAGCACAATTTCCTCTGCATCGCACCAAAGTTCCAGGTTGCAATAGAAGGGGCAATGTGATGGCTCCATATCTTGCCATCCCTCAATTTCCCAATTATCAAAATCCAGTGACATGGCACAATAGTGCAGCATCACACCAAGGGTCCAATTCAGAAAATTTTCACTGAAATTAAATGATGCGTTCAGGGTTAAAAATTTTAAATTCCCACCCCTATTTAAGCCCTTTAAAATATGATTTAGCCACTTTTCACCCAAAATATACTATTTTCTCTAAAGTTTCTCTCAAGAACAAGCTAGGGTTTTCATAAAAGTTCTAATTTCAAGAGAGTTTCACTGTCAATCTTCACGAAATCACAAACTAAGGTATCCATTGTATTCATTCATGGATTCCTTCCATCCATGAAGCTTAAGAACCTTGTTTTATCTATAAATCATGGTATTTATGTTGTGGGTTATTTGTAATTATGTTATTGACATTGATTGATTTCAAAGATGGAATCTTTATGTGTTTATCATGACATTATATTACCATTCAAGATAAAATGCATGAATTTAGTTGATTATGATATGAAATTTGATGAATTAACTTATGTCCTAAGTTTTGCATGCAATGTGGTTGATAAAATGCTTTAAAAAGTAGAAATCATGCTTTATAGCTCAAGATATAAACTAAATGTGACATGCTTGTCATCCTCCTATGTTTAAATGGTTCCCATGCTATCATTGAGAAATATGTATGTTGTTGGAATGGCCATGATATTATGATATGATTATCAGCATTCTCATCTATGTTAGATAGTATGATAACCCTATACTTCGTGAAATCCACAACTTATTAAATTATGTATTGTTGATGTGGGTATTGTACTTGATAAAGTCATGGTTCATTGGTTTCTTTCAATCGAGTCTTGGGGGTACTTGTACCTAAAACATTAGTTATGTGCCTAGATCTATGTCATGTTTTCACGATACTATCAGTTAAGATATGATCCTTAAACTTCAGACATTCTTATGCCTCAAGAAATCTCCTTAATCTCATAAACTCTGTCAGTTGTCAGATATCAGTAGTATTCCATCAATCAATGGAATTTAGTAACTCAAACCATGTTCAGTTCAATAAATCATGTTCAGTGTCTATTCGGATGAGAGTAAAAATTAGCACCAAGCGAACCTAAGGATCGGAACTCACTTGTTATATGAGGGTGTGATTCTTAGAAGCAATCCTTGCATTCCAGAATTATGTAGCTAGCATAGATTGAGACATAATATCCTAATATATGAGGGTAGATGAGGTGTCTTAGCCTGCTATATGAGGGTTCCCACCATTCTCACTAGAGTTACCTGCTATATTAGGGTCACTCATATGTTTTCCTTACTTGTGGCGTGGTATTAACACCCTTCCAATCAAGCCATAGATTAGAACCCAATTCAAATGTAATGCATCATTTAGGATATGTCATTTAGATGACTACCTCCCACAATCTCAGTATCAGTCTTAGTAAAATAACTTAGATTGTTCTTCAGAATTCAGGACTATCATATACAGTCATCTCAGATACAGTATAGAAATTAGCTAGTTCTATTAGATTCAGGAGTTTCATATATAATCACTCATGTTATCATTATTCAGTCATTAGTTATGTTAGTCATCAGCATACTTATGTTATCATTATTTCAAATATAGTTACTATGTATGCAAATATGTATTTTGGCATTTATATTAGTCAGTTAGTCAGTATTGTTCATGCATATGAACCCCATGCATTCAACCTATCTCACATGCATACCAATATATTCAAAGTACTGATGTATTTGCTCTATCGTGTTTTATATTATTGGTTCAGAGACACGAGCTCTAGAGCATCAGTAGATTCCAGTGTCAGCTGTCAGAGTTAACAGTGAGTCCTCATCTTTCAAGGACATGATCATCATTTTACTATCTCAGTAATTAGTTTATTAGTTAGAGTTAGTTGGGGATATGTCCCATCAAATTCTTACTCAGACAGTTCTGTCAGTTAGAGGCTTTCCAGACTATTATGTTTAGACAGTTATTTTTGTTGTTTTGGGTATTTCATACCCCGTTTAGATGTTATGTTTACTTCAGTGATGTGAACCTTATGGGCGTTCAGTTAATGTTTCCGCATTATTCAGTATATCATGCAGTATATAGGTATAAATATTAGTCATGGGTTATCTTGTGGTACTTCAACGTTATGAGCATCGTGTATCATTCAGGATACCAGATTTGGGGTATTACGAACTTCATATCAAATCCTAAGGTTCAATAGAGTCATAGGAAGTCTGAAAGCCGCATCTAATAGAGTCTTGTACATGGGTGTGTTACGCACCACATTTAAGTGCAGGAGGCTATAAGATGTTTTTTGAACAGTTTCCCTTCTTTTAGTTTTTATGTCGTGCTAGTGAGTGTAATCTCAATCCAATATCTCAGCCTAATCTATTTCTCCTCCTTATTTCAAAACATTCCTCCCAAGAGAACAACCCAACCTGTCTAAGAAGATCCTTTGGACGAATATATTTCTCATGCGGCATTTAGGGCCATATTCACTACTCTTGTTCAATTAGTTGCTACTCAGAATAAGTGACCAGCTGTCGTTCTGGCCAATCAAGTGGCCAATTCAGTTGCATCCAGGATTCAGGATTTCACCCAAATGAATCCTCCAGCCTTTCTTAGGTCTAAGATAGACGAGGACCCTCAGGAATTCCTAGATCAGGTGCAGAAAGTGAAAGACATAATGAGGGTTATATCTAGTGAGAGTGCTGATCTAGCTACATATCAATTGTAAGATGTGGTTTATACTTGGATCAAGCAATAGAAGTCAGAGAGGGTAGACGATGCAGGGTCAGTTGAGTGGGAGGAGTTTTCTTCAGTGTTCCTTGATAGATTCTTTCCCCTAGAGCTTAGAGAAGCTAAGATTCTAGAATTCATCATCCTCAGGCAGGGCAATATAATAGTGAAAGACTATTCTCTAAAGTTTACTCAATTAGCTAGATATACCCCTCATGTGGTTACAGATAGCAGGGAAAGGATAAGTAAGTTGGTTTCAAGGGTGAATGATAGTATGGTTAATGAGTGTAGATCCGCCATGCTGAATAGTGACATGATGTTACCTAGGCTCATGACTCATCTCAACAGATAGAAGAGCAAAATATTAAGATGAGAGAGAAGTAGAATAAAAGAGTGAATACAGGTAGTTTCAACTTTGCTCATCCTAAGTCAAAAGGATAAAACCGGTTATTAGTTTCATCCTAAGTAATCAATTTTAGCTCCTTCTTTAGCCAGTGCTCCAGTTCCTAAGTTTAGAGAGGGTAACAAAGATAGAGCACCAGGCTCTAAGTCCCAGGGTAGTGTTAGTAGTGCCCGAACCTATCCTCTTTGCCAAACTTGTGGCAAACACTATCAGGATATTTGTAAAGCTGGCAATGGTATTTATTTTAGATATGGCAAGCCAGGACACAGAGTCACACACTATCCTCAGCTAGGTTCTCAGGGTCAATAGAATCGCTTCTCACCTCTGTCTGATAGCCGAAATCAATAGGGTGCCAGCTCTAGTTCTACTAGTGGGCAATGCCCAAATCATCTCTATACTTTTCAGTCCCGACAGGCTCAGGAAAATTCTCCTGATGTGGTTACCGGTACGTTATAGATCTTTTATGTGCATGTTTATTCTTTGCTAGATCCAGGAGCTTCTTTGTCTTTTGTCAGTCCTTATATAGCACTCAATTTCAGATTCATTCCTAAAATTTTTAGCAGAGCCATTTTCAGTCTCTACCCTAGTGGGTAAAACCATCATAGCATGGAGGGTATACAGGAACTGCCTAGTTATGATATTTCAAAAAGTCCTTCAGTAGACTTAGTGGAATTAGAGATGACTGATTTTAATGTCATTCATGGTATGGATTGGCTTCATTCCTGCTATGCCATAATTGAATGTAGAAATTGAAAAGTCCAATTTCAGTTCCCAAATAAACCCGTCCTAGATTACAAGGGTAGTGTATCCACTTTCAGAGGTCAGCTTATTTCCTACCTTCGGGCAAGGAAATTGATATCTAAGGGATGTGTCTATCATTTTATTCATGTTAAGGATTCCCATTTCAAGAATCCCAGTCTTGAATCAGTCTTAGTAGTTAATGAATATTCAGATGTCTTTCCCAAAGATCTTCAAGGAATTCCTCCCGAAAAGTAAATAAACTTTGGTATTGATCTTTTTCTAGATACTCAGCCTATCTCTACTTTGCCATACCAAATGGCACCAGCAGAACTCAAAGAACATTTCAAGGATCTCTAAGATAAGGGATTCATCAGACCCCACATTTCCCTATGGGGCACTCCAATATTATTCGTGCACAAGAAAGATGGTTTTTTAAGAATGCGTATAGACTACCACCAAATTAATAAGGTCATGATCAAGAACAAGTATCCTCTACCCAGAATCGATGATTTGTTTGACCAACTTCAGGGTGCCAGTTATTTCTCTAAGATAAACCTCAAATCCATCTATCATCAGCATAGAGTCAGAGAATATGACATTCCAAAAATAGCTTTTCATACTCGGTATGGTCACTTCAAATTCCTAGTCACGTTTTTTGTCTTACCAATGCCCCAGCCATTTTTACGGACTTAATAAACCATGTGTTCAAATAGTACTTGGACATGTTCGTCATAGTTTTCATAGATGATATTCTAGTCTACGTTTTAAATACCACAGATTGGTTACTGGGTATGCGAGTTTGATATAGCCCATTTGATACCTTCGTATCCGAAAATCAACAGATTCGACTCCACATTGTTCACAAAATTTTGGGTCTTCTTTTTCATCTCCGATTACTCGATAATTTCCACAAGCACAAATTCCGCTTTTTATAGGACCAAAAATTCTTTCACAAAATAATCCATCTTTTTCTGGTTTATTAGTTTTGTAATGAAAAGTATAGGGTTTTGTTACCTCTCCAACTATCTCTCCAATAGGCAGTATTTTTGTGGCCCAAGCACTTATTTGTTAAGGAGAAACTGGTCCAATTCAGAACTGTTGATGTTTATATTGATCGATCATAAAATAAAAATTATTATTCATTTCGATTAAGCTTCCTTCCTATTAATCTGGAATTTCTTCTCAGATACAAGGAAATGATTCATCTCCAGAGCTAAAGATCGTAGTTATCGAAAAAGCAATTGAAAAGATTGTAGAGCATCTTCAGGATTCGGTCCCCCAATGATCGTAGTACCAAATACTTCCTGGCGAGCTTTAATATTCCCTCAGTTATCATGATCATATAGACCATCTCAAAAGAGTACTTCAAACTCTCAGAGATCATTAGTTACTTGCCAAATTCAGTAAGTGCAAGTTTTGGCTAAGGTCTGTAGCATTCTATGGTCACATCATTTTCGGTGATAGCATTAGAGTAGATTCTCAAAAGACCAAAGTAGTATGAAACTGGCCTCACCCTATCTCTACATCAGATATTAGGAGTTTATTGGGTTTGGTTGGCTATTACAAATGGTTTGTTGAAGGATTTTCTTCTATTGCACCCCCTATGTCCAGATTAACCCAGAAGAAAATTAAGTTTTAGTGGTCATATCCTTGTGAGTAGAGTTTTCAGGAGTTGAAGACTCGACTCACTTCAGCTCTAGTTCTAGCTCTTCCAGATGGTTCAGATGGGGTTCATAGTGTATTATGATGCATCTAAAGTATTTTGGGTTGTGTCCTCATGCAGTATGGTAAGGTGATAACCTACGGCTCCAGACAACTTAAACCCCATAAGAAGAATTATCCTACTCATGATCTTGAGTTAGCCGCCGTAGTCTTTGCCTTGAGGATTTGGAGGAATTATCTCTACGAATTTCATGTAGATATCTTCATAGATTGTAAGAGTCTTTAGTAAGTCTTTTCTCAGAAAGATTTCAATCTTTATCAAAGAAGGTGGTTAGAGATCTTGAAAGATTAAGACATGAGTGTCCTTTATCATCCAGGCAATGCTAATGTAGTGGCCGAAAATCTTAGTAGACTGTCTATGGGCAGTGTTGCTCATGTGGATGACAGTAAAAAGAAGATATCTCAGGAAGTACATCATATTTCTAGATTAGGTGTTCGCTTAGTCGATACAAATGAGGGTAATATACGGGTTTAGAGTAGTTCAGAATCATCTCTAGTTTCCTAGGTACAAGAAAAATAAGATAGAGATCCCAGGCTTGTCAAGTTGAAAGAGTCAGTTCAGGATCAGAAAGTAGAGGTTTTCTCCCATGGGGGAGATGCCCATTTGCGTTGTTAGGGTCGACTCTATGTTTCATATACAAATGACTTAAGGCAGTGAATTCTTGTATAAGCGCATGGTGTACGCTACTTTATTCATCCAGGGGCCACAAAGATGTACTACGACTTCTGGAAAGCCTATTGGTGGAGTAGGATAAACAGAGATATTGCAGAGTTTGTGGCTAAGTGCTCTACATATCAGCAAGTTAAGATAGAGCATCAGAAGCCTAGTGGTCCTATGCAGGAGTTCATTCTTCTTACTTAGAAGTAGGAAGAAGTGAATATGGACTTTGTGATGGGTTTGCCTCAAACTCGTCATCAGCATGATTTAGTCTGGGTCATTATAGATAGAATGACCAAATCAAACCATTTTCTTCCAGACCATACCTCTTATTGAATTGAGGATTATCCCAAACTCTACATCTGGGATTTGGTCAGATTGCGCGATGTTCCGCTATCTATTATCTCAGACAGAGGTACCCAATTTACCTCTTATTTCTGGACAGCATTCCAAAGGGGTCTTGGTACCCAAGTTCATCCCAGTACAACCTTCAATTCTCATACATATAGTCAAGTATAAAGGACCATTCAGACTCTAGAAAATAGGCTAAGGGTGTGTGCAATTGATTTTAAGGGTAGTTGGGATGACCACTTGCCTTTGATTAAGTTTGCATACAACAATAGCTATCATTCTAGTATTCATATGGCTCAATTAAAGCTTTTTACTCTAGGAGATATAGATCTCCAATTGGTTGGTTTGAAGTTAGTAAGGCCTCAGTTATAGGGCCTGACTTGGTATTCTATGCCTTAGAAAAAGTCCAATTGATTAGAAAAAGACTCTGGCCTGCTCAGAGCTGACAAAAGTCTTATGCAAATGTTCATAGAAAAGATATTGAGTTCGAGATTAGTGACTACGTCTAACTAAAGATATCTACCATGAAGTGAGTGAAGCGGTTCGGCAAGAAAGGGAAAATCAGTCCCCAATATGTCGGTCCCTTTAAGATTCTCATTCGATTCGACAAGGTAGCTTATGAGATAGAATTTCCTTCAGATCTAGCCTCTGTTCATCCATTCTTCAATGTCTCCTTGCTCAAGAATTGTATAGGTGACCCAAAATTTGTAGTCCCTATTCAGAGCATCGATGTTTAGAACAGCCTCTCTTATGAAGAGATTCCAGTCGAAATCCTAGACAATCAGACTCGTAGATTGAGGAACAAAGAAGCCCCTCTAGTTATATTTCTTTGGAAAAATTAGTCCGTTGAGGGAGCTACTTGGGAAGAAAAAGCATATATACATACCAAGTATCCTCACCTCTTCTCCGCCAACTCAGATCAAGCTCAAGGTAACAGTTCTCCTTAAGCTTACTTAGTTTCATGTTCAGTGTTCATGACAGACTTGGTATCAAGTACCATTGCATATTCAGTAATGCATTTATGTATCGGTTCAGTTATATAATTATGCAGAAGACATTTATTCTAATTTGGAGAAACTTAGTTCCTCAGAATACCCAGTCATGCATTCATGAATACGTTATACATGCATCAGATATGCATGCTCAGTATGATATGTTCACTTATCAGTCAAGTAATTCTTGAGTCATGTTCTTGTTATTCATGTTCATTATATACGTCGGTTATCTTCTCCCCTCACTCTTATTCATTCGAGGATGATGTTCTCATGGGGGAGATATTGTACTACCCCATATTTTTTTCTATCTTGAAATCATCTTAAGATAGATAGAAACTTATTTTGAAAGATTAATACACTTTTGTACATGTGTTATTTTTAATATTTTCACTTTTTGTCATGTGGAAAATTCAATAAGCTTTCCATTTATATAAAATTTACCTAAATCCGATAACCAGGTAAGAAGTTATGACTATTTCAAGTTCCCATCGTAAAAGAACGCCATATTTGTCATTAACGCGCCGCGCCACAAGATAAAATGGCAATTGTCCTTTTTTAGTGGCTCAGCATGTTTTTCTCCGTATCGTGCCACAGTTCTAGGTTTCAAAAGAAGGGGCAATGAGATGGCTCTGTGTCGTGTCATCTCTCAATTTCCCAATTGTAAAAATCCAGCGACATGGCGTGATAGCACCGTGTCGCGCCAAGGGTCCAATTTGGGAAATTTTCACAGATACTAAATAACGCATCTTGGGTTAAAAGGGTCAACTTCCCACCCTTATTTAAGCCCTTTAACACGTGATTTAGCCACTTTTCACCTAAAATATACTAGTTTCTCTCAAGTTTGTCTCAAGAACAAGCTAGGGTTTTCAAATAATATCCAATTTCAAGAAAGTTTCACTGTCAATCTTCACGAAATCATGAACTTAGAAATAGTCATAACTTCTTACCTGGTTATCGGATTTAGGTAAATTTTATATAAATGGAAAGCTTATTGAATTTTCCACATGACAAAAAGTTAAAATATTAAAAAATTTTGTGTGTTTATCATGATATTATGTTACCATCCAAGATAAAATCCATTAATTTAGTTGCTTATGAAGTGTAATTTGATGAATTCACTTATGCCCTAAGTTGTGTGTGCAAGATGGTTGATAAAATAATTGAAAAAGTAGAAATCATGGTTTATAGCTCAAGACATAAACTAAATGTGACATGTTTGTTATCCTTTTATGTTTAATTGGTTTCCATGCTATCATTGTGAAATGTGTATGTTGTCGGAATGACCATGATATTAGAATATGAGATTATGATATGATTATCCGCATTCTCATCCATGTTAGATAGTATGATAACCTTGTACTTTGTGAAATCCACAACTTATTAAATTATGTATCGTTGATTTGGGTCTTGTACTTGATAAAGTCAGGATTTGTGAATTTCCTTTTTTCGAGTCATGGGGATACTTGTACCCAAAATATTAGCTTTGTGCCTAGGGACATGTTATGTTTTTACAATACTCTCAGTAAAGCTTTGATCATTAGACTTCATATCGTCTTATGACTCAGGAAATCTCCATGATCTCAAGAACTCAGTCTGTTCTCAGGTATCTGTAGTATTCCGCTAGTCAATGGAATTCAGTAACTCAATCCATGTTCAGTTCAGTAAATCATGTTCAATGTCTATTCAAATGGGAGTAGAAATTAGCATCGAGCGAACCCAAGGATGGGAACTCACCTGTTATATGAGGGAGTGATTCTTAGAAGCAATCCTTGCATTCCAGAACTATTTATCTAGAATAGGTTGAGACATCATAGCCTGCTATATGAGGGTAGATGAGGTGTCTTAGCCTGCTATATGAGGGTTCCCACCATTCTCACTAGAGTTACCTATTATATTAGGATCACTCACACGTTGTCCTTACCAATGGCGTGTTATTGACACCCTTACAATCACGGAATACAATGGACACCAATTCTACTATAATGCATCATTTGGGGCATGTCAATTAGATGACTACCTCCTACAGTCTCAGTTTCAATTTTAGTAAAAGAACTCAGATAGTTCTTCAGAATTCAGGACTGTCAGATATAGTCAACTCAGATACAGTATGGAACTCATCTTGTTCCATCAGATTCAGGACTGTCAGATATAGTCACTCATGTTATCAGTTATCAGAATTCAGTCATTCGTCATGTTAGTCATCAGCATACTCATGTTATCATGATTTCAGATATAGTTACTATGTATGCAAGCATATATTCTTACGTTCATATTAGTCAGTTAGTCAGTATTGGTCATGCATATCAACCCCATGCATTCAGCCTACCTCAGATGCATATCCTGTACATTTAAAGTACTGACGTATTTGCGCTATGGTGCTTATACCATAGGTTAAGAGACATGAGCTCCAGAGCATCATTAGATTCCAGTCTTAGCTGTTAGAGTTAGCAGTGAGTCCTCATATTTCGAGGACATGATCATCATTTTATTATCACAGTAATCAGTTTATTAGTTGGAGTAAGTTGGGGACATATCCCATCAACCCCTTACTCAGACAGTTTCGTTAGTTAGAGGCTTTCCTGAGTATTATGTTCAGACAGTTATTTTAGTTGTTTTGGATATTGCATACCCCGTTTATATATTATGTTTTACTTCAGTTATGTGAACTTTATGGCCTTTCAGTTTATGTATCCGCCTTATTGAGTATATCATGTATTATATAGGTATAGATATTAATCATAGGTTAGCCTATGGTCCTTCGGGGTCATGACCACTATGTAGCATTTCGGGTACTAGATTTAGGGTGTTACAACCAATGATACCCATATTGACCAGTGTTGAATCAGGGTCAAAATGAACCCTTGAGATGGGTTATTGAAAAAAAAGGGTAAAACTGGGATTTATTTGTAAAAACATATTTTCCAAAATTAAAATAACTTATGGGAGAAAACCCATGTGAAGAAATGAGTTAGAATTGAGGTTTTTATCAAAGGATACTATTTTTGGGCCTTCTGGGATGAAATCCCAAATTTCCCTCTTTAATTCTAAGTTTAAACAAGATTTGAATGATAAAAGCAAAGAAAAATAGTTGAAACAGAAGTTTTGGAGCTTACCCAATCTTCAAAATTGAAGAAAATGCTAAAAAAATTAAACCCTAAGCTCTAATTATCGCAAATAGTGTAAAAATAACAAAGTGGGACATTTAAATGACACAGGCATCACATACACGATCATTGGGTTGCTAAAGTGACTATCGCTTATGTTTACCTTGCCGTCAGCGAGTGTTATGTAAGTGATCCTACTGTCAAATAAGAGACGGTTACATATGCGGCATAGGAGTCACGTAAGAGACATCTCAATTTCTTAGTTGGGCGTAAGCGACAAAAATATTGCATAAGGGTGTGCACCAGCTGGAGACTTGGAGAATTTCAAGTCACTGTGAACACCTCGGGATTCATTCAGAATCCTGAGAATTCAAAATGAACTATGAAACCCAATTAAATTTAATTTTCCAAACTCAATAACGATATTAAAATTCTGAAAAGACTTCATTTTGAGAGAGTTGACCCTTTAAATGTTATTTCATAACTTTTCAAACCGAGGGTCGAAAAGTGATATAAAAGCCATAAAACCACACCAACCATGTTACCAACCTAAAATTGATGTTCTGAATCTACTAGTGTGGTCATTTTTTCCATCCGATGCACAAATCGGTAAATGTTGATCCAAGTCAACTATAAGGCTTTTGAAGCAAAAAAACTACAAACTTGCACAAATCACATGAAAAAGCTTATGAAACCACATGAATCATCCCTACACCCCAAAAATATCATAATTCAATAATGGGGAGGGGTAAAATAGTTAAATCACACAAATATAATTATTTCACACAATTTGCCAAAAGTTAGGTCATTAAATCAACCGCTACTATGGCTCTAATTTATCTTGAACTAAGGGCAATATAAATAGCTGAGTTAGCAAAAAATTGGGGATTACTACTATGTATATCAGACTCATCCTCCCAAGTAGACTCATCTTCCAATCAATGCTTTATGAGTGGTGATTTTACCACTCAGTCACATTAACTATTTGTGCACACTACCATATGTTGTTTAAAAAATGAGACATGATCATGATTTAAATGCAGTAATGTGAAAATTTTGCAGGTATATAGTTGAGAAGGTAAACATATGTGGAATGGAGATAAAAAGAGAGAAAATATATGCAAAAAAGTATAGTTGGAGACCTGAAGCTGTCAGCCCCAATTACCGTGATTTCAATCATCAGGCCATAGTCGAGGTCAGTCAAGGCGGTCAATATAACATGATATCAAAACACAGCAATAGTAGCATTAACAAAGTCACGGTCAAACTTGCACGATTGTGGATCAATGGGAATAGGCTTGGGTAGATTTTTAGAATTAAAAAGAAGAATCCAAACCATATATAGGAAAAAACCCTTTGTTCTTGGGGTGTTGCTTACCTCATAAGATATCATTGAATTCAAAACTTTAAAACCTAATTTGGAAAGTGTGTAACTAACTTTGGAGGCTAAATTTGTTAGGATCTTTATGAAGAAATTTTGCTTTGGATAATCCTTATGGTCTATCTCTCTTTACTTCCTTCATGAGTAGCTACGTAATTTAATCTTGGGATTATGTTGAACTAGAGTGTAATTGTGTGTGGGTATTGTTGTGTTTGAATGGATTTTAGTTGTTGAGTACAGATCCCACCATTGCTTGAGCTTATGGGTAAGAATTTGATGGGTGAAAACCCCAAACTCAAGAAATGATTTATCATCCTCAAAAGATGGATGAAGGTTAACATTAGGTAACCCATAACATTATAGGAGGACAAGGAAATAGTGGGAAATTGATCCTATGGTTTACTACAGTTTGAAATCTTAGAAATAAGTGTATTGGTAGTGCAAATCATGTCAAGAGAATCATCCAAGAAATAGAGATGATTAATTGACGTCTTGGGTGCTTATGAAAATTTTTACACTCCCAATACACTTATTTCTAAGATTGCAAAAGGAATCTTGTTAGGTGCTCGAACGAGCCAATGGGTGAAATCGTTGTGGTTTTGTTTAAAGATTAATCCCCACCTAGATACAAACCACCATAGGCAGCAAATAGATCACAATCAAAATCATTTTTCAAAGAAAAATCAATAATCGGGTTTCCCATACATTCAAGCAATCAAAGTCTTCTTCACCCAATAGCTCAAAGAATCATCTCCAATATCATCATGATCAACTCTATCAACTTCATCACTAACTTAAGACTCATCAAACAGACCATACATATGCTCAAGTAGTTGACTACATTCATGCATAATTTGATCATCATACACATCCGCACTAGTTGTTGGCCATTCACATACCAACATAACTCACCTTCGTTTTCAGAAGGGGCAACTAGTCTGTTAATACTCTCATTACTTGGTAATAGATTCTTACTCATGTTACAAGTGCTAGCACTAGGTTGACACAAATCGTTCTTACAAGAAGAATCAATTTTGTCATCTATAAGATCAACTAGTGCTTGCTTACTTACTACAAGAATTGGATCTTCTTGCAACCTAGAAGTACGAAGAGTATCACAAAGGGAAGACTCATGCCCTTCTCCTCAAGGCAAACCACCAACTACATCTACTTGACCACTACTAGACACATCACAATATTCTAAGCTTGTAGGAGTGTAGGAGATAGCATTTTTAAATTGTAGCTCACATGAGGTGCGGTCTTTACCTTGGTCTGTGTCATAGAAGCCCACTTGTTACTTTGGAAAGGAGTAGTTGGAGTTCTTTTGTTCTCCCATGCAACCCAACCTTCCATGTATTGATGACAAATCCGTGTCTATCCATCACTCTTACACTTGAAAGCTTTGATAGAGGCCAAGATAGCCTTAACAATATTTTTTCCATGGTACCTGAGAAAAGAAAACAACAAAAACAAACTAGTTAGCCCAAAAAAATATCCTCAACACACTTTTACTCCTTTGATTACCTCACACTTGGCTTCACAAGTATTGAAAGTTAACTTGTAATTCGTGAGCAATTAAGGGATGAGTCTACTCTTGTACTGAATAGATTTTTGTTTGAAACGACTCAAATAAACCTTGTTCAGACTTGAACCAAAAAACTACAACAAATCACAAAAAGAGAAAGGCAAACAAAGAACATAAACACGAAAGAAAAGGATTCAAAACTAATTTATAACCAAGTAAATAGTTACTAGTTTGTCAATTAGTGCTAGAATCAAGAAAATGCAACTAAGAAACAAGGATTAGAAACTAAGAAATCAAAAATTGAGCTAAAAATTTGGTTGTACAAGAGTGATGATGTGGCAGCTTATGGTTGGTAGAGAATTTTGAAATATTTTTGTTCTGCAACCTTGAATTTTGGTCAATCTTCACTCAGGAGAGGTAGGAATTCTATTTTGTGGATGAAAATAAAAGGTTTGGAGACTTTTTCAAGCTCAAATGAGTTTGAATTTGAGATGGTCCCCCCTTGTACTTTCAATTGTACTTGATTATTCCTTTTGTTCCTTTCTTCTCTTGGATGACTTAAATATTATTGAAATATTCTTTGTACAAAATACTTACACTCTCTTTCTTCCTTTTTCAAGATAAAAAAACCACTCTTGAATATTCATCTTCAATAAGATATAAAAATCTTTAATAACACCAAGAACATTCAAGGCTTTACCAAAGTTGACCTTCAAGCAAACGAACTCGAAATTTGATTTTTCTTGAAGATCCATGCTCACTTTGCCAAACAAAACATACTATAACAATATTAAACCAAAAACATCACAACCATACTACCTAAAAAGTGTTCCACCCTCAAATATATTTGAACACAAGATCAATAATGGTAAAGGTTCAAAATGCCTTTGGTTTAGCTCAAAACTTAGCTCTAGACTCTATTAGTGCTATGGAACAAGGGTCTAGCACTAGAAACTTAACAAATCACACAAAAGTAAGTAGATCTAAGATCTAAATTTCTGCCCAAAACTGGGAATAACAATTTTTTTGTGATTTTTGGATTTTTCACTCTTTTTTTGTGATGATTTTTTTCAAGGTAACAACAATCTAAGACTTCAAGATGTGAGAAGAACTCTAAATGTGGCTCTTGATATAAAATGATATAGAAATTGACCTAAAAGATAAAAAGCTAACCTAAAAGAAGAGAGATGAAGATAAGAACACAAATACAATAATCAAACTCAAATAATGCATTAAATAAAAAGGATAGATATCTTGATATTTGAACATACAAACCAAAAGAACCAAAGGATGTATCAAATCCTAATACCCTTATGACTCATATGAGCAACACCAAGATCTTAAGTAAACACAAGAGGAACTCAAATGTCCCCAAGCACTCACGTTTCTAAGCTAAAAATACAACATAAGTGAATCCCCACTATGTATTGCCCTAGTTTCAAGTGGCTTTTCTAAGCCCTACACTACAAGCACTCCCTCTCAAGGGAATTATTTTAATTTTCAATATCAATAATCAACTAGCTAGAAAATAAGCCTAATGGAGTCTATTATATCTATTACATCAAATAACCAAATTACCCTTAATGAAAAGAGGCTCCTATGGAGTATAAAGAAAAGGAACAAAAAGACCAAAACACTTTTAAAGAGGGGCTCTCATGGAGTGTAACAACTCCTTCTTCACACTTCAACACTTGTAATCCTTTGTAACCTTGGGTAGTCATCAATAAAAGCCTCCAAGCATACTTCCACACATGGAATTTCTTTATTGAGTGTACAAAATAACTTCCCTGTGCATACTCTCAGGCCTTCAATATGTCTAAATTCATTCTCCATGTGTTGGCCTCGAATGATGGCATCAAAATCTATGATGGCCATTTGGCTCATATCAAGTAACCAAGTGGATGTAGCCGATGGTTTTCTTAGAGGAGAATTACCTGAGTCTTCCCATTGTGATACTATTAGTATTGCTAGGTTGTGTAGAGACAAAATTCTTATTGTAAGTAAGCAAACACTAGTTGATCCTATATATGACCAAATTGATTCTTCTCATGAGATCAATTTGTGTCCACCTAGTGCTAGAACTTGTAACTTGTTTTAGGTCCTATTTTTAAGTGATGAGAGTAGTCACACACTAGTTGACCCTTGTGATAACCAAGGTGAGTCTATGTTGGCATGTGAGTTTCTAGGATCTAGTGAAGGTATGATTAATGATCCACTCACTCATGAATGTAGTCCACTACTTCAACATATGTATGGTGTACTTGATAAGTCTTAAGTTAGTGATGGTGTTGATAGATTTTATCATGACAATGGAGATGATTTTCTGAGCATACTTTGTGATGAAAGGATTATTATTAGTTTTGATTATAGAAATCATAGAAATAAAAATGTTATGAAGAATGATATGTATCTTTTTAAGATTGAACTTGTAGGCATTAACTCCTTACCTTTGAATAGTAATCCCTTCTTAAAAAAAGATGTCTTGGGTAAAATTAGTCAGATCACTCCTTGTATAACACCTAGTGATATGTAATGTGAATGTTTTGAAAAAAGGTATTATGCTTAAGATTCACTTGTTATCCTATTTCTTGAAATCCATTAAGAACATGGTGTTGAGTGAAGATTATGTTAACCATCTAATTGTTGATAGTGAGCTCCTACTTTTGAAAAAGAATGATCAGTTGGATGATGATGACCTTGATTTTCTTGAATGTTTAAGAAACCTACTTAGTGATTGTTCTTGTGAAAATGGTTTTGGTTGTGTTCCTTTGAATAACACCCAATCTATGTTTGATAAATATGGGGATTAAATTCTTGATCCTTATGATAACATGAGTTTTGATCCCTTTGATGCTCATGGTGGTTTGTGTCTGCCTGAGAATTGCTTCTTTGTAAGAGAAGGTGATATTTGCTTAGAAATTTCCTCAATTTCTTTTTTGTGTGTTTCCTATGTTGAGCATACTCATGGTGATGAACTTGAAAATAGTGAGTACATACATGAGGACACTATAGTTGAAGTTCACTTGCATGACACATTTCTCTACCCTTTTTTTGCTCATGATATTACTAATGGTAGTATAGAAGATATTCCTAATTTTAGGAATGGCACCATAGGTGAAAGGGAGTATAGCTTTGACCTACGTCCTTAGCTAATTCTCCCATTTGACCCCGATGACCTATTGGGGTATGGAAGTTGCTACATATCCAACTTGGTGCTTGGTCAAGATGACAAGGAAAGGTTGATTATGGATATTGGTATCCTTCCCTATGATGGAAAGTCTTACTTATGGATTTGCAATCTACTTGATAGACCCAAGTCTTGCATGAGAGGTAATTCCAACAAAGATAAGTGTTCACTAGAGAAGAGGAGTAATGAAAAGCTCCAAGAGAGTTTACCCATGAGTGTTTCCACTCTTGACCAAGGTATCACTACTTGTAGGTCAAGGAAAGATTTCCTTTTTAAAGACACTTTAAATGAATTCCATTCATGTAATACCCTTCTTTGTGACCTTGTTGTGATGAGAGAACCCTTTCTCAAAGATGGTTTCATCATTTAGGACCTAGGGCAATTGTGTCATTGCCTCCTTGGGGTATTTCTTATGTACTTTTAACCATATTTGACACACTTGAGCTTAAGTTGTGTGGACCACAACTTTTGGTTTCCAAGTTGAATTATTGTTTGTGGAAGATTCCAAGGATGTTAAAGTCTTCTTGTGATATTCATAGGGTTGGACAATTTGAAGGGTCTTATGGGACTCGTCGGAGCATACCTAATATCATTAGTAGAGGAAAACAAAGTTCCTGGGAGAACTACTTGTCTTAGATTGAATTGTTGCATAGTAGGTTCTCCATTCTCCCTAACGGCATGGATCCATCCTTGAGTGCATTCTGTGCTAAAATTTATGAGGCCAATTGCATCCTTTTAGATAATAGCACCTTAGAGGAGACTTCCATGTTCAATTCCTTACAGTGCTATCTCTTTGCTTATGATGTCCATGCTAGTCTTGGACTTGCATTATTTGGAGGTAGGAAGTTTCTCGAATGGTCCACTTGGGATTAATAATGCTATAAAAATTACTCATTTCCTTGACCCCGTAAAACCTTTATGGGTGTATGAACCGTTGGTGCTACCACTCTTTGTGTGGTTTATTAAAGAGAAGATGAAACAATTGTGTCTTATGGCTCCTAAGAGAAAGGTATTCTTACATTTGGAGATTGTTGATGCCATAACCTTTGTAGTTTCATTATCTCTTTCTGATTTTGATAGCCACACCCTTTGTGACATTTTTACTAAGATTATCATGATTAAAACAAAGGATTCATGGTTATATGTAAAGTGTGTACCCCCTTAGAATGATGATGTTATTTATCATACTAACCCTACCCCTCATTCCATGAGGATGTTGTGATTGTTTGTCCTTTCTTTGGTCTTGAAAGGTTTGGATTCGAGGTCGAATCCTTTTCAAAAAGGGGAGGATGATACACGCCAAATGGCCATCATAGCTTTTGATGACATCATTGTAGGACAACACATGAAGAATCCATTTTTGATCACATTGAGGGAACAAAAGCATGCATTGAAGGATATAATCTAAGACCCACGAGGATCGAATCTAAGATGACGAAAATAAAGATAGAACTATAGAATAACAAAGATAGGGAGATAGACACAAAATTGATATCGAAAGAGCATTAAAAGGATGTATCAAATCCTAAAACCTCCCTTAATGACTATCAATAAGCACCTAACTCTTATGGTAACTGCAAAGGGGATTAGATCCGCCTTACAACTACATTTTCTAAGCAAAGTTCAACAAATGCTTTTCTAAGCACTCAAACTCCCATAAGTTCTCATAAATACATCATGTCAAAATAATTATCCAAAAAAAAATCAGCCAATGAAATGTCTAAGCCATCTATTAATATTAGTGGACTTTGTAGAACTAGCCTATTTTATAAATAGCCCAAAAGTGGCTATTTTGGAAACAAGCAATCACCAAACGCGACGTTGCTTGCTTAGGATCTCAAAGTAGGTCCTCCAAGTGAATGCTTGACATCTTTGCTTGACCATGGCTTGGACCTCTTTGCATTGGCCTGGAATGATGTCATCAAAAGCTATGATATCGATTTTGCTCGTATTATCCTCCCCTTCTTGAAAAGGATTCAACCTCGAATCCATCCCTTGCAAAACCAAAGAAAGGACAAATGAATACAAACTCCTCAGGACATGAGGGTTAGGGTTAGGACAACAAATTACCTCAACATGCCAAGGTTACACATACTTAAAATATAACCAAGTATCCTTCATGTTAAATATTAAAAACTCATTAAAATATGCACAAAAGATTTGGTTATTGAAATCAACAAGAGATAAGGAAACTACAAAGTCCTAATGGTATCAAATAATCCAAAAGGTAGGACTACCTTCATCTTACGAGTCATAAGACACAATTGTTTCGTTATATCTTCAAGAGACCACACTAAGGGTGGTTTCTCAATTGGTTCTAAAGTCCACAATATACATATAGTATTGCCATTCAAACAAGTGGACCAACCAACAAGTTCCTTACCTTTATATAGAACAAATCCAAGACTAGCATGGATGTCATCATAAGCAAAGTGGTAGTATAGAAAGGAATCAAGTGTAAAGGCAACTTCCAAGGTGATATTATATATAGAATGCCAATTGGCTAAAAGACTCAGGATATAATGCACACAAGGATAGGCTCAAAACATTTAAGCATATACAAGATCTCAAACAACATCCCAAAGGAAGGGCTTTCATCAAGGAGGTCATGTTACAGGGGAGGATAGAGAATCCACTATGGAACAAACCAATCCAATCCAAGTAGTTCTCCCAAGAAGTTTGTTTCCCTCTATTAACAAAATTAAGCTTTCTCTAAAGAGCCCCAAAAGATTCTTCAAATTATCCAACCCTGTGAAGGTGACAAGAAGTCCTGAACATTCATAGGCTCTTCCACGAACAAATGATCAACTTCGTATCCACACGTTGGGATACACTCAATTTAAGCATAAGTGTGTCCAAGCAAGGATGAAAATTTATAAGCAACACCCAAAGGAGAAAATTAAACATTTTCCCTTGGGTTTTAAAGAATGATCCCACCATGAAGAAGAAGGTCATCAATTCTACTTGAGTATTGAAGAAGGGTATCACAAGAATAGGATTCATCCAAAGTAGTTTAAAGAGAAGCTATCTTCTTAACCTACAAATAGTAAAACTTTGGTTAAGAGGGGAAAAACAAAATAGATAACTCTCTTGGAGCTTTTCATTACTCCCCTTCTTAAAAGATCTCTCATCTTTGTTGGAGATCTTTCCCTTACACAATGTTGGTCTCTCAAGTGGATTATGAATTGTCTAGAAAAACTTTCTACCATATGGTAGGATACATACATTCTCAATCAAACATTGCTTGTCATGTAAACGAAGAAACAAGTTGGGTTAACTAGGATCACCGTTTCCAAATTTGGCACCGAAATCAAATGGAAAGAGTTGCCATAGACACGGGTCTAGAAAATACTTCCTTTCCCCATAGGTTTCACTCAAATAGAAATACATACTCTCTATAATAGCATAAACATCATCAAAAGCAAGTAGACAGTGGAGAAAGGTATCACTCAATTCCACTTCATCAAAGGTGTCACCATATAGATACTCACTATTAGATACAAGATCATAACTATGAGTATTATCTACAATAAGGCCATACAACATAGAAGAGAAAGCTATGTACAAATATTGGATACTTTCTCTTTCCATGGAAGAATCCTCATGTAGACACATACCGCCAATAACATAAAAGGGATTATTAATTAGGACTTCATAAGAAGCAAGCAATTCATCATCATAGGTATCAAACAAGGGTGGGGTTTCATATAAAAGATCACAACCACAAACATTTTCAAAGGAACAATCACTTATTGGGTTTATTAAATATTCAAGCAAATCAAAGCTATTATCATGACCTGACCCGACCTCGGGCCTTGTTGTAATAGGCATCCTAATTCCAACCAAGATCGAGGACTGTCCACTGTTACCCAACCCAATCACTTATGTCTATTCTTAGATGGGCTGAATTTTGAACAAATAACATGATAGAGTTATTGTTCTCGTTAAGACTCTGGGATAGGGTCACAACCGTGATTGAGCCAACTGAGTCCAACCATACCGCACCAACCGCCAAATCATACCAAACTAAACAATACACCATAAACCAAAGCGAATACTAAAACAAAAAATGAAATCAATCCTAAAATGTAATAGGATGGAAAAACCAACAATATCATCCAATCCTGTTAGCCTAACGACTTATTCCAACGCCAAGGCAAACACCAATACCGATCCCACCCATACCAACCCCCAAAAGTACCACAAAGCCTCGATCTAAAAGAGTAAACAAATCTGATTGGGACATGCCCCCAACCATGGCCAAAACCAATATCAGAAATAAAAGAAAAATGTCTAAAGAAATCTGTAACCTGAAAGAATTCATTCCAAAAGGATGGAAGCTCCTCACTTTAGTACAAATGCTAATATCGAATTCGCATGCTAAATAGAAGGAGTAGAATGGTCGGATCCTACATAGCATGGGTATATAGCCGCCAGTATTCGGGGTTAGCAAGTGATCGCTAGCATAAATCTCAAGATAAGGATAAGATAATGCTTGGCATAAAACCAAGTAAAACAATCCATAATACATACAACCATACATATATAAGTTCCACAAAAAAGGGAACTGTGTTTAGTATGCACCTAAAACCTTTACCTGCGGTGTGTAGCTTTATCATCCTAACCACCAACGGGCCATATGAGTTCAGCTCCCCTACTAAAGGGCCCCAGTGCGTGTAGCCGCACGACAAGGGAATATCCCATGGGAATACTAGTACATCCCCCAATATAAAATATGACACACGCACACGGTCATCAAGACCCCTAAAATTAGCAAATATAAGTTTTTGATTTTGGTCCCACCAAGACCGCCACCTTCTACGGCTTAGCTACATACCCTGCCATCAATGCCCAATTAAAACCATTTCCAAGCAATCTATTTACCATTTATTAACCAAGACCAATATAAGTGGTATCTCCATACCACCCCTTACATACAAGTAATATCCATAGCCAAACTATTTAGGTTAAGGGGACATTACGTTCCCTTCCATATACCATATTAAATCCACTTAGGAGACTTTAATGTTCTCCAAAAGCATAACAATTTATCCTTTAGCTTTTCCAAACTATTTAAAACATGTATAAATTCCAAAGTCCATTAAACCATTACCACAAAAATCAATTGCCAAATCCACCATTAATGCATATAAAAGCATAATTAAAACCATAGGAAACAATAACCAAGCACTCAATATAAAAATCCCTAAATAATAGTTGAAAACCATAATCATGAAATACTAAAACCATAAAATCAATCATATAAACCATAACTTTAGTTGAAATTACAACGACGGAGGAGAATCATGCCTTATACCAAAGAACTGATAGAAGGAAATCACTAATACAAGCCCCAAAATAATTAGAAAGATGAAACACTAGCCTTTTTGCGCCAAAAACTCTTGAGAGAATTATGGAGTGTTTTGGAATAGTTTCTAAGAGTTAATGAATAGAATAATACGGTAAATAGTCTCCTAAGTGTATTAGAAGTCGTGGGTGCTATTTAGGGTAAGTAGGGAAATGTCTAGAATAGCCCTACTTAAATCTCTTAAAAACCCATCACAGGGATACAACTGACCAATACAAGTTGTACCCTCTTATACGATTGGTATCCACCAATGGTATCAGAGCTCAACCTTTGGATCAAACACTGTCCAGTATATGACACATGAAACTAAATCATAACCACAGCATACGATCCATACCCATAATTATCATAGCCACGGCATAAGAATCATACCCATAATTATCCCTGGCAAAATAAAATACCAGGAAAATCAAACTATGCCTAACATATGAGTCCCTGACATAACTCATACCAATCCCTTCAGACTCACACCTCTAAGTCATACCCATTCCAGTGACCAGAACCATCCAACCAACTAACACTGATCAATATATGACAGGACCATACCACTCGTACCCCACCATATGGCTCGTACCCATGAGTCATAATTGTAACAGAGAATCAAAACCCAAGATGTTTCAGTCTCCCTTACTAGGAACATTCATCCCCGAATGACGGACAAGGAAGGGGTAACCACACAAAGAGTTTTTTTTATTATCAAATACTACTTTAATAATATTTTGAAATGAAAGAGGAAAATATGTTAATCTTTCTTTTAACAAACTTAGAAAATAAAGATGTGTTCAAGAAACATACCTTCTGCACGAATCCGAGGCATAGAAAAAAATCCAAATACTTTGACTTCATGTCCTTTACCGCTTCCCAAGTAGCTTCTTTCACTTTATGGTTCTTCCATAGAACCTTAACCAAAGCCACATCCTTGGTCTGTAACCTATAAGCATGCCTATCTAATATCTGAACTAGGATCTCTTCATAAGATAGAGAATAAAAAATAGCCAATCCTTCCAAAGAAACAATCGAAGAAGGATCACCAAGACACTTCCTCAACATTGAAACATGAAAGACCAGAGCTGGATGGAAACTCCAACTCATAAGTAATATTGCTAACTCTTCGTAAAATCACATAAGAACCAATGAACCGAGGACTTAGTATCCCTATTTTTCCAAGCAGTACCACTCCCTTCATGGGAGACACCTTGAAGAACACCCTATCCCTAACCACAAACTCTAAGTCTCTACGCCTAACATCCGTAGAGGACTTTAGGCTACTTTGGGAAGCTTTAAGCCTATCCTGAATAACCCTGAGCTTCTCCATCGCCTGCTAAACCAAATCCGAACTCGCCTGCTAAACCAAATCCGAACCAAACATATCCGCTTCTCCAAGCTCAAACCGCCCAATAGGAGATCTATACCTTCCACCATACAACGCCTTGAAAGGATCCATGTAAATACTCGAATGATAGCTATTTTTGTAAGCAAACACCACAAAGGGTAGTTGCTCAACCCAATTGCCACCATAGTCAATCACATAGGCCCAAAGCATTTCTTACAATGTCTGAATAGTACTCTCCGCTTGACCATCCGAATGCGGATGAAAGGCAGTACTCAGACTAACCTTAGTCCGTAATCCTTTCTTGAAATACCACCAAAAATGCAACATAAATTGTATACCACAATCGAAGATAATCGAAATAGATACCTGATGCAACTTTATAATCATCTCCTAAAGATACAACCACAGATAATCCTTCGTCAAAAATGAAGTCTGCAATGGCAAGAAATACACAAACTTTGTAATCCTATCCATGATGACCTAAATTGAATCATACTAATTTCAAGACCGAGTAACAAAGTCCATATTGATCACTTGTCACTTTCATTTAGGCAAATCAGTTTCTTGATACAACTCTCTAGCCTCATGTTCCCAACCATAACCTGTTGACATACCATGCACTTTGCTACATAATCAACCACATCCCTCTTTATGCCATTCCTCCAGTAGATCTCCTTGATATCAAGATATTAGTCAAGCCGGGCTGAACAACATAGCTCGACTCATGCACCTCAGCAAAAACCCTTTCTCGCAGCTTGTGGATATCAGGAACACATAACCTCCCTTCGTACAGTAAATTTCCATCACTACTGAGATAAAAAACCACTACATTTTGCCTACCAACATCACCCTTTATTTTAATCAAGACTGGATCTAGCACTTGCTTCTGTTTAATCTCTGCACTAAGAGACGACCAAACAACTTCTTGAACCATCACACTACCATTCTTAGAGTACAAGAGATGAACTCTAAGATTATCCAAGCGGTGAATATCCTTCACCAATTCCCACTTGCCTTCCTCTACGCGAACCAAAATCCTTATGAATAACCTGCTAAGAGCATCAACAACAATATTAGCCTTACCTAGGTGGTAGTGAAAACTCATATCATAATCCTTGAGAAGCTTAAGCCACCTCTTCTACCTAAGATTAAGCTCTTTCTGAGTGAACACATTCTGAAAACCCTTGTGATAAAAAACGAAATCCACGTGAACACCATAAAATAATGCTACCATATTTTCAAATAAAACCTAACCGCCAACAACTCCAAATCATAAGTAGGATAATTCCTCTCATGTACCTTCAAATACCTGGAAGTATAGGCAATCACCTTCCTAAGTTCCATTAAAACAGAACCAAGCCCTACTCGAGATGTATCACAATAAACCATAAACCCATCATTGCCTTTTGGCAAGGTCAAGATTGGATCTGAAGTTAACTTATCCTTTAACTTCTCAAAAATCCCTTCACAAGCATCCAACCAAGAAAACTTAACCTTTTTCTGAGTCAACTTAGTCAAAGGAGAAATTATCGAAGGAAAGATTTCCACAAATCGCCAACAATACCTAGCTAAACTTAAGAAGCTCTGAATATCAGAAGGAGTTGTAGGCCTAGGCTGCCTCTTCATCACAAAAACCTTTTTTGGATCCACCAGGATCCTTTTACTAGAAATAACATGACCCAAGAAAGTCATAGGATTCGACCAAAGCTCATACATAGATAACTTGACATACAATTGTTGTTCATTTAAGGTCTGTAATACTACACAGATATGATTAGCATAATCCACCTCACTATTTGAATAAATAAAAATTTCATCAATAAACACAATGAAGTAAAGATTCAAATACTGTCTGAACACTCTGTTCATCAAGTCAATAAATGTTGTTAGAGCATTAGTCAACCCAAATAACATCACCAAGAACTCAAAATGCCCATACCAATTATGAAATATCATCTTAGGGATATCCACCTACCTAATCTTGAGTTGATGGTACGTAGACCTCTGGAAACTCATTAACCACGGGGACCAAAGAGAAAGAAGAACCTTTTGAGTTAGAATCTTTAACCCGGACCAAGTAAAAAAGACAACCCTTGAAGATTAACCTCCGAGCTCTAAGATAAGAAATAAACCTCCCCCAGGAGCTAAGGAATGACCTTCCCATTCTATAATCGATTCACCAGGAAAATTAAAGATAACCCTATGGGTCCGACAATCCACAGACGCATAATAAAAATATAACTAATCTATACCTAGAATCACATCAAAATCTACCATATCCAACTAAAATAGATCCACCAAGGTCTGCTTGACACCAACAACTACCATGCCCCTATAGACTCTCTTAGCAATAATCGAGTCACCTATCAGGGTCAAAATAGAAAAAGGATCTGAGATAATTTCTGAACTAGGACCAAAAAACACAGCCTCATATGGATTCACAAGAAAAAAGACTAGACCCCAGATGAAGCAAATAATATACATCATGAGAAAAAATCTGTAACGTACCTGTAACAACATCGGGTGATGCCTCTGATTCCTGTCAGGATGCCAAAGCATGCAACTTATTTCAACCAATACTAGAACCAGGAGAAGTAACAAAAGCAGATGCTACCCCACAAGGTGTAAAAGCAAAAGATGAATCCACAGAAATCTTATTTTCCCCTTTAGCAACCTAGTTGATCGGACAATCCCTGAGCTGATGGCCTACCTAGACACACTTTAATAACTTGTCTCTTACTTTCTCGCAATAATATCGATTAGGACAACCATAGAATCAACAAGGAGGACACGAAAAAACTGTCTGACTTACTCTCTCTTGAGATTTGGCAACCTATGCCCGAGAATACTCACCACTTTGATGACACCTATCTCCCGACTGATAAGGAGCACTAGCCGAAAAGAAGCCCAAACTCCCCCACTTCTTTTTTTAACTTGCCACTATCCCTACAACCCTAAACTGAGTACCTCCCTAATCAGAAAACATGTTCCTCTTTCCCTGCCTATCTCTAAATTCTGTCTTCTTTGTCTTCTTATATTCAACCTGTTGCATATGAATAGTCAACCTCAAGATATCCATATCTTTAATTATCAAGGCAGTCATTCTCTCTAGAATCAAATCTCTATTTAACCAAGAAGCGAGCTTCCTTATTCTTGACCTCATATCAACCACTAAATTAGGAGCATACCTTGATAACTGATGAAACTTCAAAGCATATTCCTTTATAAACATCCTCCCATACCTAAGGTTCAAAACTCTTCTATCTTTGATTCCCTAAACTCTAAAGGCAATAATCGATCCAAGAAGGCATTAGAAAAGGCCTCCCATAACCCTTCCTCTTCCATATCACCACTATCCTTGTCCCACTCCTCATACAACTAATAAGAAATATCCTTGAACTTATAAGCTATAAATTTTACTCTCTCTACATTAGTCGTCTGCGTCACCCAAAAGATCTTTTCCATCTAACCAAAAATCCATGTGGATCCTCTTCCACCTTTATTCCTGTAAATGTTGGAGGACCCATCTTTATAAATTAGCCAACCCTTATGGCCTCAATAGACAAAGCACCAGTCTTATCCTGCTCAGCCTTAGCAGTAACTAATTAGGCAATGACGTGGATAGACTGATGAAATTCTGTATTCATCACGTTCCCCTGAGGGACCGAAGAAGAACTAGCCGAAATAGGAGGAACTCCATCCCCATCAGTAATAGGACCACTTAGAAGACCTTAGGTGCCCTTCCATATACTATATCAAATCCACTTGGAAGACTTATATGTTCTCCACAAGCATAACCATTTAGCCTTTAGTCTTTCCAAATTATTAAAACTATGTATAAATCCATTATCAAGTTTAAAATATGCAAGAGTTCAATTCAATGAACATATCTTTATAAGCATTTTACCAAACACCTTGGGGGGATAATATAACCAAAACCAATTCCAAAGACCATTAAACCATTACCATTCAATCCAACTATAAAAATCTACCATTAATGAATGTAAAAGCATAATTACAACCATAGAAAACCATAACAAAGTATTCAGTATCAAAAGCCCTCAATAATAGTTGAAAACCATAATCATGAAATAGTAAAATTAGGAAATCAATCATATTAACCATGCCCTAGTTGAAATTACAATGAGGGAAGAGAATCAGGCCTTATACAAAAGAATTGATTGAAATAAATCTCCAAGACAAGCCCCAAAGAAATCTTTAAGATGAAACCCTAGCCTTCTTGACCTAAAAGCTCTTGTGAGAATTGGAGAGTTTTTTGGAATAGTTTCTAAGTCTTAATGAATAGAATAATAGGATAAATAATGTACTAAGTATATCAGAAGTTGTGGTTCCTAGTTACGGTAAGTAGGGAAATGTCCAGAATACCACCACTCAAATCTCTTAAAAACCCATCACAGGGATACAACTGACGTATATGAGTCGTACCCTCCTATACGATCGATATCCTCCACTCGTATAAGAGCTCAACCTTTAAATCTAAAACTATCCAGTATATGACTCATCCAACCAAGTCATAACTACAACATATGATAACCCTAATCACTAGCAGAATAAAATACCAACAAAATCAAACACTACCCACCATATGAGTCCTTGACATGACTCCTACCAATCCTTTATGACATACACCTCTAAGTCATACCTATTATAGTGACCAAAACCATCCCACCAACTAACACTGGTCAACATATGATAAGATCATACCACTTATACCCCAGCAGATGTCTCATACCCATGAGTCTTATTGGGTCCAAAAAATGGATTTCCAAGAAATTTTCTAAGAATCAAAATCCAGTATGTTTTAGTCTCCCCAACTAGGAACATTCATCCCTGAATGACGAAAAAGGAATGGGTAACCACTCACAGAGTCATTTTCATTATCAAACATCCCTTCAATAAAGTTTGAAAACAAAGAGGCATACATGTTAATCTTTCCTTTAACAAACTCAGAAAATAAAGATTTGTTCAAGACACATACCTTCTACACGAATCCCAGAAGATGAAAACAAATGTGGATACTTGGACTTCATGTCCTCTTTCGCATCCCAAGTAGCTTCTTCCACCCTTATGGTTCCGCTATAGAACCTTAACCTAAATCACATCCTTGGTCCAACACCGACAAACTTTTCTATCTAATATATCAATCAACATCTCTTTATAGGATAGAGAATCCAAAATATCCAATCCTTCTAAAGGAACAATCGAACAAGGATCACCAAGACACTTCCTCAACATTGAAACATGAAAGACCGGATGAAACAAACTTAAGGTGAATGGCAACTCAACTCATAAGAAATATTGCCAACTCTCTGCAAAATCACATAAGGGTCAATGGACCGAGGAATGAGTTTCCCCTTTTTGCAAACTTCACCATTCCTTCATGGGAGACATCTTTAGGAACACCTTATCCCCGAACTAAAACTCCAAGTCTCTATGTGTAACATCTACATAGGATTTTTGGCGACTTTGGGTAGCTTTAAGACTATCCCGAATCACCTTGACCTTCTCTTCTCCTGATAAACCGAATTCGAACCAAACATGTCTGCTTCTCCAAGCTCAAACCACCCAAAAGGAGATCTATACCTCCTACCATACAATGCCTGAAAATGAGCCATACTAATACTTAAATGATATCTATTTTTGTAAGAAATCTCCACCAAAGGTAGATGCTCAAACCAATTACCACTATAGTCAATCACACAGGCCCGAAGCATATCTTCTAATGTCTGAATATTTCACTCTACTTGCCCATCCGATTGTGGATGAAAAGTAGTACTCAGACTAACCTTAGTCCCCAACCCTTTCTGGAAAGACAACTATAAATACAACATAAATTGCATACCATAATCAGAGATAATCGAAATAGGTACCCCATGTAGCTTCATAATCTCCTGAAGATACAACCGCATATAATCATCCACTGAAAAGGTAGTCCGCACTAGTAAGAAATGCACAGACTTGGTATCCTATCCATGATGACCCAAATAGATTAATACTAATTCCAAGATCGAGGAAGACCGGTAACGAAGTCCATATTGATCACTTCCCACTTTCATTCAGAAAAATCATTTTCTTGATATAACCCTCCTGAACTTATGTGCTCAACCTTAACCTATTGACACATTATGTACTTAGCTATGTAATTAGCCACATCCATCTTTGTGCCATTCCACTAATAGATCACCTTGAGATTATAATATATCTTAGTTGAGCCGGGATGAAAAACAAAGCATGGCTCATGCTCCTTAGCCAAAACCCGTTGCCATAGCCCGTCGAATCAAGAACACACAACTTCTCTTGGTATCATAAAGTACCATCACTGCTGATCTCAAACACCACTAGCATTTGCCTATCAATGTCAGCCTTTATTTTCTCTAAGATAGGATCCAACAGTTTCTTTTCTTTAATCTCTGCACCAAGAGATGACTGAACCACTTCTATCACCATCACATCGCCATCCTTAGAGTCAAAGAGATGAACTCTAAGATTATAGAAACAATGAATATCCTTTACCAATTACCACTTGCCTTCGTCCACTTAAGACAAACTCCCTATGGATAACCTATTAAGTGCACCAACAACCATATTAGCCTTATCTGGGTGGTAGTGAACACTCATATAATAATCTTTAAAAAGCTTAAGCTACCTTCTCTGCCTGAGATTAAGTTCTTTTTGAGTAAACACATACTGAAGACTCATATGATAAGAAAAGATATCCACGTGAACACCATATAAATAATGTTTCCCTATTATTAAGGAAAACGCGATTGCCTACAACTCCAAATCATGAGTAGAACAATTCCTCTTATGTACCTTCAACTGCCTAGAAATATAGGCAATTACATTACCAAAATGCATCAAAACACAACAAAGCCCTACCCAATATGTAGCATAATAATCCACACCCATCATTTTTTTCTGACAAGGTCAATATTGGAGCTTAAGTCAACTTATCCTTCAAATACACAAAAATCCCTTCACAAGCATCTAACCAAGAAAACTTAACCTTCTTCTAAGACAACTTAGTCAAAAGAGAACCTATCAAAGAAAATCTTTCCACAAACCACCTATAATACCTAGCTAAACCTAAGAAACTTCTAATATTAGATGGACTCGTGGGCCTAGGCCACCTCTTCACCCCAAGAACCTTCTTCGGATCCACCATGATCCCTTCACTAGATATAATATAACCGAAAAAAGTCATGGTGTTCAACAAGAATTCATACTTAGGGAATGATAACAAAGGATCTACGAACACCAAAATCAGCCAACAACACAAGAAAAAAACCGAGAGCAAGTTGAACAACAACTTACGGAAGCAACAACAGAACACCACAAATTGAGAACAATAACAACAAAATATGAATACAATAAGATGAAGGGATGGATATGATGACATAAAATCTTATGAAAATAGAAGAACCACCATGTGCTTCTAACAATAAGACCCTTAAAGTAACAAACTCAAACACCCATCTTCTTACGGTGACCGCTAAGGGATTCAAATACACTTAGAACCAGCTTTTACAAGAAATGATCAATTTGGCTTTTCCAAGACCTACACTACTTATCTTTTACAAGCCCTAAACAAAGAACTACACTCTTAAAGAATAGGAACTTTCAATGTCTCAAAATATCATCATCCAAAAAATAAAGATAAAAAACCTTATAAGTGACTATATATAGACTAGCTTATTACATAGAAAAATGGACCAAAATACCTTTAATGAAAAGGGTTGCCATGGGCTATTTCTTCAATATATGCAATCCCCAAAATACCCTTAATGAAGGGTTCTTCTTCAATGCTCCAAAACCGTAGGGTCATACTTCAAAATTTGTAGTCTCAGATTGGCATCAAATGTAAAACCCCATGCAATCTTCCACACATGGGTTTGTGTAATGGCATGCTCAAGATGGGTCCTCCATTAATTTTCTTGTGTCTTCGAGGTGGCCATATCTTTAGTCTTTATGTGTTGTCCTCCAATGATGTCTTCAAATACTAAGATGGCCATTTGGATTGTATCATCCTCCCCTTCTTGAAAAGGATTCGACCTCAAATCCACCACTTGCAAAACTAGAGAAAGGACAAACAAACACAAAATTCTCATGGCATGAGGGTTAGAGTTAGTACCATAAATAACATCATCATACCAAGGTGGTACATACTTGAAATATAACCATGAATCTTTTGTGTTAGTCATGAAAAGCTTAGTAAAAATATTGCAAAGAAAATGGCTATGACAAGTATCAACAGCTAAAGAAACTACAAAGGTCTTAATGGTATCTCTAAGTCCAAACGGTAAGACTACCAGTAACTTAGGAGCCATAAAATACAATTGTTTCATTACCTCTTCAAGTGACCTCATCAAATACGGTACCACTATTAGTCTTATAGTCCACCAAACCTGTATAGCATTGTCATTCAAACATGTGGACCAACCAACAAGCTCCCTACCTCTACATAATATAAATCAAAATGTAGCATAGATATCATCACAGGCAAAAAGGTAGTATAGGAAAGAACCAAGTGTAAAGCCTTACATGATTGAAGAAAAAGCATTTAAGCACATACACATTATTTTCTACAAATAAATAGGCAACTTGGCATCAACAAGTAGGTACATGAAATTTAAGCACAAGTGTGTAAAACAAAGATACATATTTAGAAACATTACCCCAAGGAGTCAATGACACCTTTGCCCTCGGGTTTTCAAGAGTTACACTAGGTTGGTCATGCAGACCAAGCAACAAGTTAGGTCTAACAATATCACTATTTCTATGTTTTGCACCGGGGTCAAAGGGGAAGAGTGGCCATAGATATACATCAAGACAACACTCCCCTTTCCCATAGTCTTCACCCAAACTACATGACATACTCTCTACAATAGCATACGTGTCATCAAAAGAAAATAGAGAATAAAGAAAGGTATCACTCAAGTCAACTTCTACTAAGGTGTCCTCATATGTGTACTCACTACTAGTTTCCCAATCATTACCATGAGTACTCTCAACAATGAAGTCACACCAAGTAGAAGAAGAAGTAATTTCCTAGACTACACATTCCTTACCCTTAAGAGTACTCTAATCTTTCAAAAATAGATTTCAATCTTTATGAGGAATGTTGTCACACCATAGTGGGTTGTCATATTGACTATATCCTCTAAGACAAGCTATGTTGTAAACATCATTCTCACCACCAAGTTCATTAAGAATGATTTTATCATCTTCAAACAAGATATTATACCTAAAGAGAGAAAGATATATCCCATGAGAAGATTTGGAACAAGCAAGTTCACTCTCTATAAGGTCATTATCAAGTTTCAAAGATGTTTCAAGCACATGATTACCCCTATGAGCCAAGCAAACAATTGAATCTTTATCAAAGGACAAGCACAAAGGTTCTCCCCTAGCATTTTGACCAATATTTTTAGATTCTTCACTCACTTGGGGTCTATTAATTACAACACACATAACCTCAAGAGGTAGACTGGTTTCTTACATAAGGTGATCAATACAATTCCCACAAGATGATGTATTATCATTCAATACAATGGTTTCAACACTAGGTGGACATAAAATAATCTTATGAGAAGAGTGTAATTGGTCATCAATAGGATAAACTTGTGTATCCACACTCACAATATGAACATCATCAACATTAGGAAAAGAATCAATAGACATATAAATAGGTAAGCTACTACTCACACTCAATGGGATACTAGCCACACAATCATCATTCACATTCATAAAAGTGTAAGAGTTAGCTATTTTACCTCGAAGTTCTTGATCACATGCTTCTTTACCATGGTGTGAAGGTCCTCCACAAGCATTGGCAGCAACTTGTATTTCCTTCGTCAAATCTTCAAAGGGAACCTTCTCTTTTAACACTTGATCTTCTCCACTTGCCATGTTGGTACCTACAGAAATTTTCTTAGAAATAAAAGGACAACCATAGTTATCTCATTGGTGGCAACCTCCCCACTCCACTTCTCATAACCTCTCCTTTTTTTCTCTTGAATCGCTACCTTTCAACAAACAATTACAACACCTTAAAACTTGAAGAGTGGTTGAGAAAGTCTTTCAAGACTAAAAACAAGACACACTCTCTTTCTTCAATTTCTAAGATGAAACAACCACCTTATTTTCAATAAAATATGAAGATGGTGATGAACACCAAGAACACAACTTTTAAATCTTGAAGTTCTAAGTTTCATGTTGGACCCCCAAAAATCAACAATACATTTTCAAGCTCAAATATTCAACAAAAATCATCAACTACTCATTTTTAAGCCACAATCTCAACAACAAACATCAACAACACACTTTCAAACCACAAATCCTCGATAAATAGCATCCTTCAAAGTCCAAGAACAACTCATAAATGGCTTAAAAATTCAGATCTAGACTCTTTTAGTGTTAGTTAAGAAGGAGCTAACACAAGTAACAACCAAAACACATAAAATCTCCTAAATATAAGTTCAAAATTTTTGTCCAAACAAAAAAATGGGACAAAATATTTTTCTTTGGGATTTTTGGTTTTCAACACTATTTCATTTTTTATTTTCAAGTTAACAATCCTAAGATTGATTCCGTATGAATGAGATCAGTCCTTGCTCTGATACCAAATGATAATGGATGATATATGAACACTAAAATCATCCAAAAACATAAGAAAAAAATGAGAGAAATTTGAACAACAACTCACGACAGCTATAACAAAACACCATAAACCGAGAATAATAACAACACAACATTAATGCAATAAGATATATGAATAGATAAGATGACATAAAAGCTTATGAAGAAAGAAGAACCAAAAAGTGTTTCAAAAATTAATACCCTTAAAGTCGAAAACTCAAACAACCATTTTTTATGGTGATCGCTAAGGGAATCAACTCTACTTACAACCACCATTTCTAGGCAATGATCAATATTGGCTTTTCCACGCCCTACACTACTTTGCTTTTCTAAGCCCTAAACTAAAAAGTACACTCTTAAAGAGAGATAACTTTCAATGTCTCAAGATATTATCATCCAAACTAAAGAGAAAAGACCTAATAAGTGACTATATATAGACTAGATTATTACATATCAAAATGGACAAAAATATCCTTAATGAAAGGTGCGGCCATGGGATGTTTCTTCAACATGTACAATCCCCAAAATACCCTTAATGAAGGGTGCTTCATCAATGCTCCCAAACCGTGGGGTCACACTTCAAAACTTACAGTGTTGGATTGGCACAAAATATAAGCCCCCATGCAATCTTCCACACACGAGTTTGTGTAATGGCATGCTCAAAATAGGTTCTCCATGAATGTTCTTGTGTCCTCGAGGTGACCAAGTCTTGAGTCTTTATGTGTTGTCCTCCAGTGATGTCTTCAAAGACTAAGATGGCTATTTGGTTCGCATCAAAGAACTTAACATATGATGTCTGAGCATATGCCAACATATTTAAGGTTTTTAACAATAAATAATTGCAAGGTATTGAGAAACTTTAGTTATTTTTGATTAGTTTATGTTTAATTTTGCAGTTTAAGCTGATATGATAGAGAAGCAACATGAAATGAAGTAAAGAAGTTGAAATTTAAAAAAATCCGAAAACAAGTGTGGCTGACGACATTTGTGATAAGTCATCAACCTTGTGATAAGCTATTAGGTTGGTCGTTATCAGTAGATAGAGAATTGACCTAAAGTGGAAGTTGTGACGACATTTTATGATAAGCCGTCAAGGGTCTGATAAGTTATCAAGTTTGTCGTCAGCCTTAAATAGGGATTAAGTTCCAGTTAGTACAATCGATGATATTTAATGATAGGCCATCATAAAGGTGATAAGTCATCAGGAATACCGTCAGACTTAGGCAGGATATGATAATTGGAGAAAAAGTGTGATGACATTTCTGATAAGTCATCACAGTCCTGATAAGCCATCAGAAGTTGCCGTCAACCTAAGCCAGGACTAGTACAGATTTGAAGAAGACGTAACAAAATTCTTGATAAGTCATTAGGATCCTGATAAGGCATCACCAATAGTCTTCGTCTATTTTAGGAAAAAGTTGTAACCTTGATTTTATTTCTTTATTTAGGGTAAACTATTTAAAGTTTTATTTTAGGGTTTTCTAGGTGATTATTATCATTATTATTACGCACAAGGTCAACACCTTCAATTTTGGATAGCATATTCTGATATTTTCTCTCTTCAATTCTTGACTTTAACAACACAACTATTTTTGAGAGATTATTATCAGTATATTAGGATTTTTTCTTTGTGATCTAATCTGCGATTCACTAGTTATTATTCATCTCTATAAGTTTATCTTTCAAATTATGAATTCAATTATGCATTTCATTTGTTACATCATGTGTGGCTAAACTCTATTAACCTGAGTTATGGGATATAGGGTTAGGTCTTGATGAGGTGCCAAGTATTCAAGATTCTCACTTCGCACCTCATCAAGAACTAACCCTAGATCCCATAACTCAGGTTAATAGAGTTTAGCCACACATGATGTAACGAACGAAATGCATAATTGAATTCATAATTTGAAAGATAAACTTATAGAGATGAATAATAACTAGTGAATCGCAGATTAGATCACAAAGAAAAAATCCTAATATACTGATAATAATCTCTCAAAAATAGTTGTATTGTTAAATTCAAGAATTGAAGAGAGAAAATATCAGAATATGTTATCCAATATTCAAGGTGTTGACCTTGTGCGTAATAATAATGATAATAATCACCAAGAAAACCCTAAAATAAAGCTTTAAATAGTTTACCCTAAATAAAGAAATAAAATCAAGGTTACAACTTTTTCTCAAAATAGACGAAGACTATTGGTGACGCCTTATCAGGATCTTGATGACTTATCAAGAATGTCATCAGGTCTTCTTCAAATTTTGCACTAGTCCTATCTTAGGTTGATGATAACTTCTAACGGCTTATCAAGACTGTGGTGACTTATCAGAAATATTGTCACACTTTTTCTCTAATTCTCATGTCCTGCTAAGTCTGACGGAATTCCTGATGACTTATCACCATTATGATGGCCTATCACGAAATGTCGTTGATTCTACCAGCTGGAACTCATTCCTTGTTTAAGGATGATGACAAACTTGATAACTTATCAGACCCTTGACAGCGTATCACAAAATGTCATCACAACTTTCACTTTCAGCCAATTCTCTGTCTACTGATGATGACCAACCTGATAGCTTATCATATGGCTGACGACATATCACAAATTTTGTCAGCCATACTTGTCTTCAGATTTCTTCAAATTTCAACTTCTTTGCTTTATTTCATGTTGGTTCTATATCATATCAGCTTAAACTGTAAAATCAAACATAAACTAATCAAAAATAACTAAAGTTACTCAAGACCTTACAATTATTTAGAGTTAAAAGCCTCAAACGTGTTGGCATATGCTCACACTTCAATACCCACAACATAAAACAATTGTTTGTCCTTATGCAATCAAAATATAACTAAGAGAATACAAAGTACAATTTGGCAACAACTACTAATATTAGTTCAGAATAATTTCACCATCTCTAAGGTCAGTCAATTTAAAACTCACTGCTGATGTTTTGAAGAGCAACCATGCACTCACAAGCATCAAGATACGGCAAAAATTCAGCAATAACAATTATACTATACCAAGATCACACTATTTGAACAAGTCAGTGACTTAACAACATACCCAATGTACCCTCAAAACAAAGAAATCCTTTTTTTACTCATATCAAAATTCACATACGTAAACATAGGGACAATCACAAGTCTCACTCTGAGAAAGAGGTTCCAAACACGACATGTGAAATGCTATAGGCTTGCCCTTATAATCAATCCCTAAATCTTTAAGTAGATCAGTTAGGATCACTTTAGGGCTTTTCTTAGGCTTGTAATGTAGGATAGGGGTTGGTATGATATTCATGGATATTTTAGAGTGACTATGCCTCCTTGACACTACACTAAAATCTTAGGGTTTCACTACTCAACCTTTTTTTTCCCCTCTTATTTTATTGATCACACTTGCTCAAGATGGATGCGGCATTTTCAACCATCATATTATCTTTCTATCATCTTTAACATAACTTTCTATTTTCTTATTTCTTTTTCACCACACCTAACTTTTTATTCTTTTCACTTATTCTACCTCGCTTCATGCTCATTTTGCATCACGCACCCATATAATAGCCACCCTTAACTTATGCTATTTGCCTAAGTCAAGGTACACAGTGTCCAAGGAGTACCAGGCCCAAAATAGGTTTATTGTTAGGTAAATGGAAAGGTGAGAGGTTTCACAAAAAGAAACAGGTATTAGGTTCAAATCAGGGATCAAGGGATATTATTCATATTAGAGAGGTCATTTAGACTGAAAGTGGGTTACAATAAAAAATGACCTATGATCCTTTCCTAACCCCTATCCTACAACCTAGGTAGGACTAATAGAGTATGTTTTAGATTCGACACACAGCAGAAGCTGAGTAACACCTCACACACACATGGCACACAAGTACATTGGATATCATTACTTATCTGATTCATGCAATTTGTTTAGCAAAAATCTTCAAGTTGCTAGACTAATGCTATAAAAAGATGCACTGCAATCACAAATGAATGCAATTACACAGTTATAAACTCAAATCAATGGAAAGGTACTCAAAAGTCACAAAACAAGATAACTATCTCAAGTACCTGTGTTACTCCTAATTATTTACCAAAAATTATTACAACAACATCGCACCCTATACCCTCAACTTAAAATTGAAAATAAAGGTAAACTAATGGTTAGAATATATCTGGAATGGATCAATCTCGAGGTTCATGGGTTGCCTCCCATACATTGCCTGATTTAACTTCGCGGCATGACTCAGGTATCTCGATTACTTCAGACTTCATCAAGATAGATAATGGTAATACTTTTCATTGATTCTTTTGGACCAAAAGCTTGGCATGCTGCCCATTTACCTTGAAGGTACTACCGTCATTTTTTTCAAGTTCCACTACTCCAGATGAGTACACTTGACTAACTTTAAAAGGTCCTGACCACTTAGATTTTAACTTACCTAGGAACAATTTGAGTCTGAAATTTAATAGAAGCACCATGTTACTCTTTTGGAAGTCTCATTTCTCTATACTCCAATCATGTTATTTTTTCATCTTTTCTTTATACAGACCTGCTCATTCATATTCCCTGAGATGAAATTCATCCATCTCATTTAGTTTCCCTAGTCTTAGATCTGCTGCCTCCTTTGAATTTAAATTCAGCTTTTTAAGTGCCCATAAGACTTTGTGCTCCAGCTCTATTGGTAGGTGGCAAGATTTTCCATAGACCAGCTAAAATGGGGACATGCTAATGGGTGTCTTAAATGCAGTCTGATATGCCCACAGGGTATCATCGAGTTTTTGAGACTAATCTTTCCAGGTAGCATTCACCATTTTAGCTAGGATGGCTTTAATCTCTTGGTTTTACACCTCCACTTGCCCACTGGTTTATGGATAACATGGAGTAGCCACTCGGTGCTGCTTTACCCCATATTTTGCTAAAGCTGCTTGAAATAGTTTGTTGTAAAAATGAGATCCTCTATCGCTTATAATAGTCTGTGGTATGCCAAAGCGAGAAAAGATGTTCTTCTTGAGAAAAGCAACAACCCTCTTCCCTTCATTGTTAGACAATGCTACAACTTTGACCCATTTTGAGACTTAGTAAATAGAAACTAAAATATACTTCATCCTATACGATCTTACAAAAGGACCTATGAAATCAATGCCCCAGACATCAAACAATTTCACTTCAAGCATCTTAGTCAAGGGCATCTCGTGTTTTTTGGAGATTGACCCCTGCCTATGACATTGGTCATATTTTAGCACAAACTCATGGGCATCCTTGAATAATGTTGGCCAGTAGTAGCCACTCTGCAACACCTTCCTAGCCATTTGGTCGCCTGCATGGTGACCCCCAACTGGGGAAGTATGACATGCTTCTAATATGCATAATACATCCACTTTTGGTATACATCTCCTTATAATATTATCGCACATCACCGAAAAAGATACAGTTCATCCCAGAAGTAAAGGATCACATTATATAAGAATTTCTTCCTTTGATGGAAAGAAAGGTTTTCTAGGATGACCTCACTCACAACATAATTTGCATAATGCGCATACCAAGGAAATTTTTCCACATCGGCAGCCAGGATCTCCTCATCAGGGAATGCATCATTTATCTTTATTTCATCACTAATTTCCTATTCACCTTCTATTCTAGATAGATGATCTGCAACCTGGTTTTCACAACCTTTCCTATCTTTGACCTCAAAGTCAAATTCTTGCAATAGAAATACCCATCTAATCAGCCTTAGTTTTGCATTCTTCTTACTTATCAGATACCTCAAGGCAGTATGGTTGGTATGGACTATCACTTTGGTCCCAAGCAGATAAGATATAAAATTCTCAAAATCATATACTACAGTCAGAAGTTTCTATTCAGTGATGGTGTAAATCTTTCAGTGCCTTGCTGGCATAATATATTAGATGAAATAGTTTGTCCCTATTTTTTCCCAATACAGCTCCAAAGGCAACACCACTGGCATCACATATGATCTCAAATGGTTTTGACCAGTCAGGTGCAACAATAATAGGGGTCTTAATCAGCTTATCTTTTAGACATTCAAATGACTTCAAGCACTCCTCATCGAAGGAAAACTTTACTTCTTTCTCTAAAAGTTTTCAAAGTGGATTTGAAACCTTTATGAATCTTTTATAAGTCTTCAATAAAAGTTAGCATATCAAAGAAAACTATGCACTCCCTTTATTGGAATGAGAGGGGGTAGTTTCTCAATAACTTCCACTTTTGCTCGATCAACTTCTATCCCTTTTTTGGAAATTTTGTGGTCGAGAATGATGCCCTCCTTTACCATAAAATAGCATTTTTTCAAGTTAAGCACCAAATTAAATTCAACACATCTCTGCAAGGCTAAATTCAGATTTTCCAAACACATCTCGAATAAATCTCCCACCACAGAGAAATCATCCATGAATACCTCTATGGTGTCCTCCACCATGTATGAAAAGATAGACATCATACACCATTGAAAAGTGGCAGTGCATTGCATAGCCTAAATGGCATTCTATTAAATGCAAAGGTTCTATATGGGCATATGTATATCATATTATCTTGATATTCAGGAGCAATGCATATTTGGTTGTATCCTAAATAACCACCAACGAAGCAATACCACCCCTTTCCAGCCAATCAATAATGCATTTGGTCCATAAAGGGCATCGGGAAGTGGTCTTTCAGCATCCAAAAATTCAGCTTGCGGTGGTCCATACAAACTCTCCACCTAGTTATAGGCCTGAGTGGAATCAACTCATTCCTTTCATTAATAACCACCGTTATGCCCCTTTTTTTGGGCATTCCTTAAACTGGCTCACCCACTAGCTATCAGAAATAGGGTAAACCGCTCCTTCATCTAACCACTTAATAATCTCCTTCTTAACCGCCTCTTTTATTAGTGGGTTAAGACGGCACTGATGCTCTATGGTTGGAATTCAATCTTCCTCAAGTTGAATTTTATACGTGCAGACGCCCGGGGGAATGCCAATAATGTCTATGATGGTCCAGCCTATAGCTCTCTTATGCCTCTGAAGTACTAAACTAAGTGTGTTTACCTATTGCTCATCCAAATCAGCCATAATAATAACAGGTAGCATGTTTTTGTTGCCCAAAAACACATACCATAAGTACCCAGGCAGTTCTTTCAATTTCAACACTGAAGGATCCTCAATAGATAGCTTGGCTGGAGGTGTTGGTTGATTAGAAAGGTCAAGGTCCAGTTTTTTAGGAGCATAAGGATATGAACCTATTCTTGTCAAAGCACAAATGGTCTCTTTGTACACCCCGATGCCTTCATTATCATAATTCATCATAATAGTGGCCATAGGTTTGACAATAAGTTGCTCAGCTATGGACACTTTCTATTCGTCCTCATAATACACATCAACTGCTGAGAACACACTTATTTCTTCGTGTTTCTTCATTGACTTACACATATCAAACTGGACCACTTCATCATTCATCCTGAATAAGAGCTCATTCGCTCTTAAATCAATCAACACCCTTTCGGTTGTGAGGAAAGGTCAACCCAAAATTATGGGCACCTCAAAGCCCACTTCACAATCCATAATGATGAAGTCTGCAGGGAATATAAAGATGGACACCTTTACCAACACATCATATAAAATGTCAATAGGTCTCTTTACTGACCTATCCGCTATCACGAGTTGCATATTGGTGGGAATGGGATTTCCAGAGCCAACTTTCTATAAGCAGTCAGTGGCATAAAATTAATGCTTGCTCCCAGATCACATATTGCCTTGGCAAATTACATAGTCCCAATTGTACAGGGAAGAGTAAAAGTGCCCGGATCTGGCTTTTTCTGCACCAAGGTCCTTGTAAAAATAACACTACAATGGTGGAGATTTTCGTCCAATTCATAGATCATAGCCCTTTTCTTAGTCACAAGGTCCTTCATGAATTTTGCGTATCCTAGAATTTGCTCAAGTGCCTCAACCAAAGGCATATTTATTGTCAATTGCTTGAGCATTGCCATGAATTTGTTGTTTGAGGAATAGGAGGTGGTGGTCTTGGGATATTTTTCAGCACCACTTCCTCTTCCTTCTCTTTTTCCTTCTTTGTAGCATTAAAAGAACTATCCATCTTCTCAGACTACACTGGATTGCTTTTTTTGGATTCATCAACAATATCTCACCATATACAGATTTGCCCACAGAAGGGCCAGGTAATATCTTACCACTCCTAGTGGTAATCGCCATACATGAGCCATCATTCTGTGGATTCTAAACTGGATCACTTGGTAATGTTCTTCTCTTTCTCTAGTTAAATATAGCGAAAAGTTGGCTTATCTGTTGCTCTAACAATTTGATGGTAGTGGAGTGTGAGTGCATGAACTGACTCATGGATGTCAGATCGGTCTTTATGGTGGTTACACCAGAGTTAGTGGCCTCAGCTCCCTTCAACAATTTCTCCAGCATGTACTCCATGGGAATCTTTCTAGAGCTAGTTGCAGCAGCTTCCTGATTTCCAGGAGGAACATATAAACCACTTCTGTCATTATTGCTTCTCAAGTTTCCTTTCTCCCTGTATTTATAACCAGGCTTGTCATAAATATTCCGACCATGATTCCTTTGTCTGTTGCCTCAGAAACCCCCTGATTATTAACATAATTCCCCTCTTCTTCAAGCTCCACATCCACTCGGTCTTGAGATGTTATAGCTTTCACTTTCTTAGTCTTCCCTAATAATAAATGCTTTGTGAGAAAGTCCATTTGAGTCTTTAGATGGGCCATGTCCTGATCCCGCTCCTCATCTCTCCTGCGTTGTTCAGCAGACATACCACCATAAATAATGGGGCTTGCTACCACAGACTCCCTGGTATGCCAAGCTCGACTCTGTTATGTCATCCTATCTAGTATATCTGAGGTATCTTGAAAAGATAGATCAACAAACGAACCACCAGCAGAATTATCTACATCAACTTTGTTACAGAGTTGAGGGCCCTGTATAAAGTCTCCAACAAGTGTAGGTCCATCATATTGTGGTTCAGACACTATGTTAGCTACTTCTTGAATCTCTCCCGAGTCTTATGCAAAGGTTTAGTAGGAAGCTATCTAAAATTACTGATTTTCTCCCTCAACTGTACCCTCTTGGAGGGTGGAAAAAACCATTCTAGCAATACTTCTTTCAATTTCCTCTGGTGGGTGATAGAATCAGGCATAAGCTCATTCAGCCACAATGTTATCTCTCCAGATAGAGACAATGGGAACAACCTCAATCGGATAGCGTTCTGGCCCACTCCTGGGTTATCAAAAGATTTGCAAATGGTGACGAAATTCACCAGATGCAGGTTCGGATCATCCCTTAGAAGGCCACCAAACAACCCCTTCAGATTGATGAGTTGGATCATAGTGCTCATAATGTTGAACTTTGCTCCAGGTGACAATGGTGGAGGAATAATTGCACCCGTTTCACTGCCTCTTCCATGCCATCATCATCATCATTCAGATCATACTGGACCGGATAGTACTCTTGTTTTCTTTGGAATGGACGGTTCCGATTAGCATTACGTGACACTTGTGAAGCTATCTGCTCTGCACGCCTTGGGTTACCAGGGTTCAATAACTCCTAATACCCAAATCTTCATCCTTAGGGTTTGGATGTCGTTCATGTTGCCGAACATTTTTGACATTCACCTTAGCTCTAGCTAAGGCTACCAGTCTGTCAGCCTCATGTTGTTCTTCCATTCTTTCTATTCATTGCAGTTCTAGATTTAGTGGTAATAATGTTTCTCCAGAACTTATGGTGCTTGTAATACACTATAAAATCCTACAAATAAACAAAAACAACAAATAAATGTTAATCTAGGAAACTAAACTAACAATCAATTAGAGCATACAAACTTTAGATTACAACCGTATTCCTCGACAACGATGCCATTTTTGGTAACGCTCAAATTACACTATTGAATAGGTGTAAGAGATCATTGTCAATATAAAACCCAACTAGGTTGGGGTCGAATCCCACTGTGAGACTCTTGAATCACTTTTAGCATCTGTAATGTACCAGAAGCCCTAGTGAACATAATTCTGGTTATTTCGTAAACTCTTGATTTACAAACACCAAAAGTAAAGTGACAAACAATAACTTGTAAAACCTAAACCCCCCATTTAAGGAAACATTAAACTATCAGTGGATTAAATCACAAACAGATTGAGTTCACACCATATTCCCTGTGGGACTTGACCCCAACCTAGTTGGGTTTTTTATTGACAACGATCGCTTACCCCATTCAAGAGTTCAATTTGAGCGTTATCAACACACAACTGTTGTTCTTTTTAGGTATGCAATACTACATGGAGGTGATTAGCATGATCTACATCACACTTTGAATAAACCAAAATGTCATCAATAAACACAATGATGAAGAGATCCAAGTACTTCCTAAACACTCTATTTATCAAGTCCATAAATATTGCTGGAGCATTAATCAACCCAAATGATATCACCATGAACTCACAATACCTATACTAAGTACAAAAAGCCATCTGCTTGTTTCCTGTGGTTTGTATTGTTGCTGATCCACCTCCCTAATCTTACTTTGATGGTATCCAAATGGAAGATCTATCTTAGAGAAAAACTTGGTACCCATTAATTGGTCAAATAAATCATCTATCCGAGGAAGAGGATACTTGTTCTTGACAATCACCTTATTTAACTGCCTATAGTCAATGCACATCCAAAGGGAACTATCCTTCTTGCGCACAAACAACACCAGCACACCCCATAAAGAACCCCTAGAACGAATAAACCCCTTTTCTAGAAGATCCTTTAGTTGCTCCTTAAGTTCTCTAAACTCAGCCGAAGCCATTCTATATAGAGGAATAGAAATTGGACGAGTGTCCGAAAGCAAATCAACACCAAACTCTATTTTCCTATCCAAAGGAAAACCAAGAAGATCATTAAAAAAATACCTCTAGAAACTCATTAACAATAGGGACCTAAGACAAAGAAGGACCTTCTGAGTTAAAATATTTAACCCATAATAAATGATAAACAACCCTTAGATTTTAACCTATGAGCTCTAAGATAAGTAATAAACCTCCCTTTAGAAGCTAAGGAACTACCTTCCTATTCTATAACCGATTGACAAGGAAACCTAATGATAACCCTACGGGTTCGGTAATCCACAGATGCATAACAAGAATACAACCAATCCATACCTGTAATCACATCAAAATCTACCATATCCAACTCAAATAGATCCACCAAGGTCTACTTTCTACTAACAACAACCATACACCCCTATAGACTCTCTTAGTAATAACTAAGTCACCTACTGGTGTACAAACAAAAAAAGGATTTGAGATAACTTCTGACTTGAGACCAAAAGACATCGCCATATATGGAGTCATACAAGAAAGACCAAGAAAAAAATATACTTCATGAGAGAAAATCCATAATGTACTAGTAGTGTAACGACCCAATTTTCTGGCACTGGAACATCACACGATGCTCATGATCCCGAAGGACCCTAAGCTAACCCTCCAATGATATCTATACTTGAGCATTACATAATATAGATAATAAATATGGAAACTATCCCAAGGTTCAAAATATCTAAAAATACTTAAAATTGAAAATTGAATACTGATACATTTGTCTGAAAAGCCTTTAAACTATCATAATTGTTGAGTAGATGGGATATGTCCCAAACTAACTTCGTCTACTAAAAATAAACTAAATCTAATACGATAATAAACTAAGGATTATCCTCAAATAAAGAGGACTCACGGCTACATCTACCGCTACTGATTGGGACTAAGCTGCTAAGGGTACTCTGGATCTCATGCCTCTGAACCTATGGTGTCAAATAAAACACCATAGCGCAAATGCATCAGTACGGGATGTAATGAGTATGAAGATAAGGTAATGCTAAATGCAAAGGCTTATGCATGAACATTTACTTAACTGAATAATCATGAGAGCACTGAATGAGGACATATATATTCACAAACCATAACTAAAATCATCATGACTCTGAATACAGAAACTCAAATACCACTTTACTATCATAAGAACAAATTACTAATTCTGAGATACTAAATAACTGAATCTTCTGATATCGATAACTGAGTATTGAAGATGAAATTAGTCCTATCTAGTGAGAGATCTTTGAAACTGATGATACTGGAGTTGATTAACTGAATCTGCTCAAATCAATGACTTAAAATTGAGCTTACTACTCTGAACTGACTGAATCTGAGATCAAACCTCTCTAACGGATAATCCATGAATCTACTATCAATGATAAGAAAAGATTATGTCTGAGATCCAACCTATCTAGCGGAAGATCTCTAAATATGATAATAAGAATACTAAACTGAATCTAAGACAAAGATCAATCCTATCTAATGGGTGATCTTTGGATTTGTTAATGAGATTACACAACTGAATCTGTGACTAAGATCAAGCTTAGATAATGGGTAATCTCTGGATCTGATAATGAGATTACTCAACAGAATTTGAGAACGAGATCAGGACTATCAAACGGGTGATCTCTGAATCTAATAATGAGATTACTCAACCAAATCTGAGACTGAGATCAAGCCTATATAACGGGTGATCTCTGGATCTGATAATACTAATACTGAATATCTTTATGTTAGACCATATCTATCGAGTAGGTTGTTCATAAATCCATGGAACTATCTGAATTCCTTACTAAAATAGGTGATTGTATATGACAGTCCTGATTTCTGAGTTCTACTCTAAAGACTGATACTAAAACTGTAACTGTGGGAGTTCTCACTTAATGACATGCCCCGAATCAGAACTGGTGGGGTCCAACCTATAACCCCAGTAGGAAGGGTGTCAATACTATGCCATAGGTAAAGACCTCTACTCTGGTCAAGCCTCTCTAATGGGTGACCCTCACAGGAAGTCAAGCCTAAGAAAGTATAATAGTCAAGCCTTATTCTAACGGGTGACTCCTACTCCTACGTTTGCAATGTTGTTTTGGAGTTCGGGGATTACTCCTAACGAATCTACCTTTCTAATGGGGATCCACCATCCCTGAACTCGCTCAGTGTTAGCTCCTACTCCCAACTAAAAGACTCTTAACTGATTCTTAACCAAACTTAAACTGAGTTGAATCTGTGACTAATCATGTTTCTCAAAAAATCATACTAGGTTAAGCTAAATTCACTTAGTTCCATTTCTGATGAAATTCTACTGAATCTTATTATCTGACTGCATGATACTGAGTTTCAAACTAAACACTTCAATACTACTAGATCTGAGTTATGTACTGAATTAGGGCTAGAATACTAGCGATATTGAGATTACTGAGATTTTTGAGATTTCTTAAGTCCTGTATTTGTCTAAGAGTACAGAGTTCTATAACTCACTGAGTTTTGAGAATTATAGGTTGACTGAGATTATCCTGAAAACTAACACTGGCTCTAAACTGAGGCTAGATTGTCAGGTATAAATACCCCAAGGACTCAATAAATAAAAGTAAAACATAACAATTTTTGAATAATCAAGACCATGGACATTCATTCACCATCACAATCACTAAAGCATCTCTTCAAGCATTTAGGAATTATAAACATGTGATAATATAGGGAGACATGCTATTGAATCATAATTCATTCAACAATGTCTTGCATTAAAGACATAGCATGCGTTAAAGAACACATAATTGGGGGATTTCAAGATATAATGCCACAATTTATTCTTTAAGGCATGCATGGGCTTGTAAACGACTGGGGATTTCTAGTCATCATGCTATAATGGTTGTAATTTCTTCACATAAGCATTTCATCAAACATATGGGGAGCATGCTTTGCTTATTCAATAATTTCTACACCTAATTGACATGAACACATCACTTAACAAGTAACTTAAAGAGGGTTTATCATGAACATCACATGAATATCACATACTAGGGTTAATGCTTGAAAACCTTGTAAACAAACATGAATTAAAACTCAATAATAGCATGAACATCAATTTCAATTCACATGAATCATGAAAACTCATAAACATAAGAAGCTTTGAATTCTGAAAAAGGGTTCTTGAGATTCTTGGGTGAAAGGGATCAAAGAATCAACATCTACATACCTTAGGAAACTCTTTCTAGAGGCTATTGGAGAGATTCTTGATTTCTCATGATTTTTCTTGAAGAAGAAAGGGGGTGTTGACTTTGTAGAAACCCTAGCTTTTGATATTGAGGAGGAGAAATGAAGTTGTGAGCCTTGATCAGACATAGATAGGATCTGAAAAGAGTGGAAAAGACAAAAAATCTTTTTTAAAATGAGTTAAAAATGCTGAACGGGGCCCACAACTATCAAAGTGACAGTCTCTCACTTAGTTTGATGGACTGTTAGATCGTCTGTCGCACATCGGTAAGAAAAAGAACACACTGCCTCGATGAAACAGTCTTAATGATTGTACATCACAAACCTTATGGTCCTTCGGATCATCCATCACATGTTGGCTAGGATGAGGCTATACTGCCTCAACGATGACGATCCTAGCAATGGTCCGTCATAGCCTCGACAATCTGTTGTCCTAGACATCACACTTGGGCTAAGAAAGGGAGTCACTACCTTGGTTGTGATGGGATGGGTGAAGGTCCATTGCAAGATCAATGGTCTGTTAACACGGCCATCGCACCTGAGTGGTTCCGACTACTTTCACTAAAACGGCCATAACATCGTCGTCCGATGTCGGACTTTGATGAAATTGGTATCGATGGAAATCTTAGGGAAATTGTACAAAACTTTAAATATTTCTCACTTGGGAAGGATCTTCTTAATCTTTTAGGATCAGATTTATGCTTCACTAAACACGCTCTAAGGCTCAGACTATGAGAAAATTTTGTGGGGTCTTATAATATTTTCCCCTTGGAAACATTCGTCCTTGAATGTTTCTTAATAGGCTAAGAATACTGATCAACTGAACTTCATTAAGGAATGATAACATCTAAAATATGGCTATGCAATGATATTCTGAGTTGTCTTACCGGACAAGCATATCTGATCATGGAATACTCGACTGAAGCTATTCATAAGCTGAATTCTCATAATAGATATGCATATCTGATGCATGGATCCATAACTGAGTTAATCTCATGAATGCATGACTGAATACACTAAAAAATTTAAATCTTTCTACTAAACATGCATATCTAATGCATGAATGTCTGACTGAACTGACTTTCGAATGCATGACTGGCTATGCAATGACAACTGATGTTAACTTCGTAAGGAGAGTCTGAACATACAACCGAATCAGTCTAAGTACACGAAAGCATCATAATATTATGGAGTATCCCTCCTTGGGACTCTATGTTCCTCTAAAAACACTTCCCTAAAATACTAGGGCGGTGCGCGGGACACCTACGAATTGGGTCATGATTGAACGACTAAGATCTGAAACTAATGCATGACTCATGCTAATATATAAGCTCAAAATGAGGGGAGAAAAGAATTTGACCTTTCATATCATAAACTTGAAGGACTCATAACATACTCGAATCTATATCAGGGAACCTTTCCTGATCATGGTGGGTATGAAGCACATGAAGTTTATTCTAACGTTGACCATTACTGGCACCGAAAGGGGCACCTTGATGACGCAATTCTTTACCCCTCTGTGCTAGAACTCTACACCTTTGCATTTTGTGGCCTGGCTCACCACACCCAAAGAACACATCACTACCAGCTCTACACATACCTTGTTGGCTTTTGTCACACACTCCACAAAGCAGATAGGTACAAACACCACAAGCACTACTCTGGGCTTTGGGGTGTGTAGCCTCATCATGACTGACATCCCTGAACTTTGCTGTGGGTACACTTGCTTAGGATGGATCTGGGATTTAACACTTTTGGCTATGTTGAGAGCAGCTACCACCCTGGTACCCTATCTGAGAGAAACCATGACTGCCTATTCTGGCTCTCTTACTCACTCTTTTTTTTTTCTTATCTGCCTCAATCTACTGCGTATGCATCATCAGCCTTGCAAGGTCAATATCTCTACTGAGCATAGCGGTTCTACACTCTTTCAACACCAACCCGGACTCACCAGTTACAAACTTACTCATACTCGTTCTAGGGTTAGCTCTCAATTTAGGGGCATACTTAGCTAACTAGTTAAACTTAAGATAATACTCCTTCACTATCATGGAGCCTTTTCTTAGGTTCATGAACTCCTCTACCTTTTCCTCTCTCATCTCTAGAAAGGCATCCTGAAACTCCTACCAAGTCATGGGAGTTGCATCCCCCCCTCTACCCTTCTTCCATATTAATACCTAATCCTGAACAATATCCTTTAGCCTATAGGATGATAACTCTACACTCCTCTCATCAGAAACATGCATTATCTGGGTGATCTTCCTCACCTCCTCAAGATAAAGCTATGGGTCCTCACCTTCTACTGACCCAAAGAATTCTGATGGGCTTATTCTTATAAAATATCTATTTCAGGCTATGACTTAACCCCCATTTTGCTGAGGTTAGGAAGCATCCTGACGGTTACCCTAAACATTAGTCATAGCTTGGACTAGCGCCTGAAAAGCTGCCCAAAACTCTACATGTGACCGATTCTCATTCATAGGATCTACTGGCTGAGGTGGTTGGTCATCAACTCTATGGGAACTATCTCTGTGAGGAGGCATACTTTTTAAATTTAAGAAAGAGGTGTATTAGACTAAGGATCAACTTGAGCTCAAGCTTACTCGCACCACATGAACACTAAAAGAAGGGAACTGCTCTTAAAAACAACTAATAGCCTCTCGTACATAACTATGGAACACAACACACCCATGCACAAGACTGTACTAGATGCGGCTTTTTCAGACTCCCTAGGACACTATTGAACCTTAGGCTTTGATACTATGTTTGTAATGACCCAATTTTTTGGAACCAAAACATCACACGGTGCTCATGATCTTAAAGGACCACAAGATAATTCTTTACTGCTATCTATACATGAGCACTTTATAATTAGATAATAAATGCGGAAACTGGTCATAAGTTTCAAAAGAACTAAAAATACTCAAAACTGAAAACTAAATGTTGATACATCGTCCAAAAAGCCTCTAAACTGCTATAACTGTGAAGTTGATGGGACATGTGCCAAACTAACTCCGTCTACTGAAAATAAAGTAAATCTGATATGATAATAAAATAAGGATGATCCTCGAAAGAAAAGGACTCAGGGATACGTCTACTGCTACTGATTGGGACTCAGCTGCAATTGGTACTCTGGATCTCATGCCTCTGAACCTATGGTGTAAAATAAAACACCATAGAACAAATGTGTCAGTATAGGGATGTATTGAGTATAAGGATAAGGTAAATCTAAATAAAAGGTCTTATGTATGAGTAGTTACTTAACTGAATAATCATGAGAGTACTGAATGAGGACCTATGGATAAATACACAAACCATAACTGAAATCATCATGACTCTGAATACTGAAACTCCGATACCACTTTACTATCATCTGAGCTCACTACTGATACTGAGAAACTGAATAACTAAATCTTCTGATATTGATAACTGAGTACTAAATTTGAAATCAGTCCTATCAAGCGAGTGATCTTGAAAACTGATGATATTGAAGTTGATTAACTAAATCTGATCATATCAATGATTGAAAGATGAGTTACTACTCTCGACTGAATGAATATGAGATCAAACCTCTCTAATAGATGATCCCTGAATCTACTATCAATGATAAGAAAAGATTATCTAAATTTGATAATTAGAATACTCAACAGAATCTGAGGCTGAGATCAAGCCTATCTAACGGGTGATCTCTAGATCTAATAATTATATTACTCAACTAAATATGAGACTAACATCAAGCCTATCTAACGGGTGATCTCTAGATCTGATAATGAGATTACTCAACTGAATCTGAGACAGAGATTAAGCCTATATAATGGGTGATCTCTATATCTGATAATACGAATACTGAATATCTTTATATTACACTATGTATATCTAGTGTGTGGTCCATAAATCAATGGAACTATCTGAATTCCTTACTAAGATAGGTGACTGTATCGATAGTCCTGATTTCTGAGTTCTACTCTGAAGACTGATACTGAAATTATAACTGTGGCAGTTCTCACTTAACCAACAAATCTAAACTGGGGGGGGGGGGTCCAACCTGTAACCTCAGTTGGAAGGGTTTCAATACCGTGCCAGGGGTAAAGATCTCTACTCTGGTCAAGCTTCTTTAACTGGTGACCCTCATAGGAAGTCAAGCCTAAGGTAGTATAATAGTCAAGCCTTATTCTAATGGGTTACCCCTTCTCTTGGACTGGCTATGCAGTTCTGCAGTTCAGGTATTACTGCAAACAACTCTGTCTCTCTAACGGAGAGTGTTATCCCTGCACTCACTCAGTACTAGCTCCTACTCCCAACTGAAATACTCTAAACTAATTCTTAACCTTCGAACTTAAACTGAGCTGAATCTATCACTGATCATGTTTCTTGAATGATCTAACTGGGTTAATCTAAATTCACTTGGTTCCGTATCTGATGGAAAACTAAGAAATCTCGTTATCTGACTGCATGATACTGAGTTCTGAACTGAACACTTGAATACTTCTAGATCTGAGATGATTACTTAACTGAGGTTAGAATACTAGTGATACTGAGATTACTGAGATTTTTGAGATTTGTTAATTTTTGTATGTGTCTGAGAGTACAGAGTTCTATAACTCACTGAGTTCTGAGAATCGTAGCTTGACTGAGATTATCATGAAAACTAATACTGGCTCTAGACTGCAACTAAATTTTCAGGTATAAATACCCCCAGGACTAGATAAAATAAAAGTAAAACAGAACCATTCTTGAATAATCAATACTATGGACATTAATTCACAATCACAATCACTAAAGCATATCTTCAAGAATTTAGGAATCATAAACATACGATAATATAGGGAGACATTCAATTGACTCAAACTCCATTCAACAAGGTCTTACATCAAACACATAGCATGCATTAAAGAACACATAATTGGGAGATTATATGCTATCATGCCACAATTTATTCATTAAATCTTTTCAACAAACACTTGGCATACATGGGCTTGTACCCAATTAGGGATTTCAAGTCATTATGCTATAATGGCTCTAATTTCTTCACATAAGAATTTATGAACATATGGGGAGCATGCTTTGCTTATTCAACAATTTGTACAGTTAATTTACATGATCATATCACTTAACAAGCAACTTGAAGAGGGTTTATCATGAGCATAATATGAATATCACATACTAGGGTCAAAGCTTGAAAACCTTGTAAACAAATATGAATTAAAACTCAATAATAGCATGAACCTCAATTTCAATTCACATGAATCATGAAAACTCATAAACATAAGAGGCTTTGAATTTTTAAAAGGATTCCTAAGCTTCTTGGGTGAAAGGGACTCAAGAATAAACATCAGCATACCTTAGGAAACTCATTCTTGAAGGCTCTTGGACATATTCTTGACTTCTTGATTTCTCTTAATTTTTCTTAAAGAAGAAAGAAGGGTTTTAATTTGGTAGAAACCTTAGATTTTGATGTTGAAGAGAAAAAATGAAGTTCTGAGCCTTGATCGGATATAAATAGGGGCTGAAAAGATTGGAAAAGACCAAAAAGCCCTTTTTAAAATGAGTTTAAAATGCTGAACGGGGGCTGCGATGATCGAAGCAATGGTTCGTCGCTTGGTCTGACGGTCCATCGCTTTATCTGACGGTCCGTCGGATCATCCATCACACATCGGTCAGAAAAAAGAACACACTGCCTTGATTCAATGGTCTCAGCGATGGTCCATCAAAAACCCGACGGTCCGTCGGATCGTCCATCGCATGTTGGCCAGGATGAGGCCATACTGCCTCAGCGGCGATGGTCCTAGCGATGGTCCATGTCAGCCTTGATGGTCCATCGTCCTCGCCATCACACTTAGGCCAAGAAAGGGAGTCACTACCTTGGTTGCAATGGGATGGGCGATGTTCCGTCAACCCGGCCATCGCCCCAGGGCGGTACTGATAGCTTTTAGTAAAAACAACCATAACTTCCTCATCTGATGCCGGATTTGTGTGAAATTGGTATCGATGGAAAGCTTATCAAATTCCCTTCATGAAAATAAGTAGATATTATGGAGATTCTACAAGGTTTAAAATATTTCTCACTTAGGAAGGCATTTCTCAATCTTTTAGGGCCGGATTTATGCTTCACTGAACACGCTCTAAGGCTCAGTCTTCAAGAGAATTTTGCGGGGTATTACAAGTAGCGATATCAGGTGATGCCTCAAATTCTTGTCAGGATTCCAAAGTATACAACTTGTTTTGAGCAACACTAGAACCAGGTACAGTAATAGAAGCAGATGCTACCCCATCAGGTGTAGGAGCAGAATATGAAGCTACAAGAATCTTATTTGCCCCCATAGCAACCTTGTTGATCAGAAAATCACTGAGCCAATGCCCTACCTGGCCACACTTAAGTAATTTTTCATTTCTTCTTTGCAATAAACCCTATGACGGCGACCACAAAATTAATAAGTAGGGCATGAATAACTGACTGACCTTCACTCGTCTGAGATTGCGATACTTGTGCCCATGAATTATCACCACCTTGATGACGCTTGTCTCTCGACTGATAAGGAGCACTTGCAGAAAAGGATTCTGAACTCCACCACTTCTTTTTATGCCACTTGCCACCATCCCTGCCAACCTGAGGCTGAGCACCACCCTGATCAGAAAAACTACTCCTCTTTCCCTGCCTATCTCCAAACTCTGCCTGCTTCTTCTTCTCATCCTTAACCTGCTACATATGAACAGTCAACCTTGAGATGCCTGTATCTTTAATTAGCTAGGCAGTCTTGATCTCCAGAATAAAACTCTATTCAAACCAGAAGCAAAATTCCTCATTATTTACCTCAGATCATACCTTGATAGTTGATGGAACTTCAAAGCATACTTTTTTACAGATATCCTCCCCAGCCTGAGGTTCACAAACTACTCTATCTTTGTTTCTCTCAACTCTTGACGAAATTCTGCATTTGTCCTATTGCCCTAAGGGACCTGAGGAGAACTAACGAAAATAGGAGGAACCCCAACACCATCAGGAATATGACTATGAGATTAAATATGTACGCCAAACGTAGGATGTACCACTTCAGCATTAGCCCCAGATGGGATGGAAAAATTTCCTTGTGTTCCTGATCTAGGAGGTATGATCTAAAAGACAAACAAATATGGATTAGAGGAGATTCTGAGATTGAGAACCCAAGCTTAAAGATAGAATTATAATAATAAAGTGAAATGTTCTTAAATGTCTTGCAGTCTCCCTCTTATGAGTGTGGCGCGCTTCACATCCCTAAAAGAGACTCTACTCGACACGACTTTGTGGACTTCCTAGTTGACCATAAACCTAGGCTTTGTTACCAACTTGACATGACCTGAATCAGGGCCTTGTTATAATGGGAATCCCATGTCTAACCAGGATCGAGTACTGCCCCCTGTTACCCAACCCTACCACCTATGTCCAACCTTAGATAGGCTGAATTTTGTATATATAACAAGATAGAATTATTGTTCTCGTTAAGACTTTGGGATAGGGTCACAAACTTGACCAACCCAACTGCGTCCAGTAGTACTTCCCTAACCACTCAGCCAGACCAAACAAAACCATCGACCATAAATCAAAAGCAACACCAAAACATGATATGAAAATCAATCCCAAAATGTAATAGGATGGAACAGCCAACAATATCGTCCAATGATGTCAGCTTACCTATTCATTCCAATGCCAAGGCCAACACTAATACTGATCCCGCCCATACCAACTCCCAGAAGTTTCACAAAGCCTCTATCCAAAAGAGTAAACAAATCTAATTGGGATATGTTCCCCCCCCCCCCAACCATGGCTAAACCCAATATCTAAAATAAAATAAAATAGTCTAAAGAAATCCATAACATAAAATGATGCCTTTCAGAAGGATGAAAGCTCACCACTTCAGTACAAATGCTAATACCAAATTCGCGTGCTACATATGGGAAGTAAAATTTCTGATTCTTGCATATTATGGGTATACAGCTGCCAGTAGACGAGGTTAGCGAGTTACCTCTAACATAAATCTCAAGCTAAGGATAAAATAATGCCAGTCATAAAACAATGTAAAACCATCCATAATACATACAACTATACATATGTAATTGTTGGGAAAAAGGGAATAGAGTTTAGCTTTGTCGTCCTAACCACCCACGAAACATATGGGTTCATCTCACCCTACTGAAAGTTCCTTAGTACGTGTAGCTATACGACTATGGAATATCTCATGGGATGACAAGTACATCCCCCAATATAAAATGTGACCCACGCACATGGTCATCAAGACCTCTCAAATCGATAAATATAAGTTTCTAATTTTGGTCCCCCTAGACTGCCACCATCCATGACTTAGTTGTACATTACGCTATTAATGCCCAATTAAAACTATTCCAAATAATTTATTTACCATTTATTAACCAAGGCCAATATTAGTGGTATCGTCATACCACCTCTTACTTTAAAGTAATATCCATAGACAAACTATTTAGGTTAAGGGGACCTAAGGTGCTCTTCTATATAGCATATTAAATTAACTTGGTAGACTTCTATGTTCTCCACTAGCAAAACTATTTAGCCTTTAGAATTTTCAAACCATTTAAACCATGTATAAATCTTTTATTAAGTTTAAAACATGTAAGAGTTCCATTCAAAGAAGTCAATGCAATGAACATATCTTTATAAGCATTTTATCAAACACCATTAATGCATTTAAAAGCATATTAAAACCATAGGAAACCACAACCAAGCATCCAATATCAAAACCCGCCAAATAATAGTCGAAAACCATAATCATGAAATAGTAAGACCATGAAAACAATCATATAAACCATGCTTGGTAGAAGTTATTATGAGGGTGGAGAATCATGCCTCATAACGAATAATTGATGGAAACAAATCACCAAGACAAGCCCCAAATCAATCCGTAAGATAAACCCTGACCTTCTTTCCCCAAAAGATCTTGAGAGAATTATGGAGTGTTCTAGAATAGTTTCAAAGTATTAATGAATAGAATATTAGTGTAAATAACCTCCTAAGTGTATTAAAAGTTGTGGGTCCTAGTTAGGGTAAGTAGGGAAATGTCTAAAATACCCCTACTAAATCTTTTTAAAACCCATCATAGGATACTACTGACCCATACGAGTCATACCCTCTTATATAATTGGTATCCACCACTCATATCTAAGCCACAAACTTTGGATCAAACACTATCCAGTATATGACTCATTCAACCAAGTCATAACCATATAATATGATATGTACCTATAACCCATATCCTTGGCAGAATAAAATACCAGGAGAATAAAAAATTTCCCACCATACGATTCCCTAATATGGCTCATAACAATCCCTTACAACTCACACCTCTAAGTAATACCCATTACATTGGCCAAAATCACCCACTAACTAACATTGGTCAACATACGAAAAGACCATACCACCCATACCCCATCATACTACTCGTACCCATGAGTCGTATTGGGTCCACAGAACAGATTTATAGGAAATTTTTAAGGGTCAAAACCCAGGATGTTTTACATTACCATACTGATTATCCCTTCCAAGACTTCATATTCTTTTTCCTTAAGATTACTCTCATATTCCAAGAAGAGATTTCTATCTTTAGGACGAATATCATCACATCATAGTGGGTTAGCATATAAGTTATAGCCTTCAATATTATTCTCACCACTAGGTTCATTAGGAGTGATTGTACCATTTTTGAATAAGATATTAGACTTTAAGAGAGAAGTATCTATCATGGAGGAAGATTTCGAACATGTAAGTTCTCTCTCAACAAGACAACTATCAAGTTCCAAAGAAATTTCAAACATATAACCATCCTTATGAGCCAAGCAAGCATTAGGATCTTCACTAAAAGACAAGCTTAAAGGGTTACTCTAATTTTCTTGATCAACATTGTCAAGTTATTCACTCACTTGAGGTCTATTAATTACAACAAACACATCCTTAAGTAATGAATTGGTTTTGCACACAACTTGATCAACACAATTTCTACAAGACAATGTACGATCATTCAAAACTATGGCTTCAACACTAGGTGGACACAAATTGATCTTATAAGAAGAGTCAATTCGATCATAAATAGGATCACTAGATTATCCAAACTTACAATATGTACACTGTAATTAAGAGGCAAAGAATCAATAGACTCACGTGTAGGTAAGCTACTACTCATGCTCAATGGGCTACTAGACACACAATTATCATTAACATACACAAAAGTGTAAGAGTTAGCTATGTTACCCTGATGTTCTTGAGCACATTCTTATTTACCTTGGTGTGAAAGTCCTCCGCAAGATTTGGAATCATCTATGATTATCCCCATCAAATCTTCAAAAAAAACTTCTCCTTTTAGCACTTGTTCTCCTCTGCTTACCATGTTGGTAAATACACAAATATACCTTAGGAAAAATAATGTTAGCTCAGTTTGGTGGAAACCCTTTCACTTTGCTCCCCTAAACCTCTATTTTTCCACTCTTAGGGTGCTCCATTGCAATTCCTTATTCCTTTTAATTTTTTGTCTCTAATTTTTATTTGACTTGAAATAAGTAGCCATCTTTACTTGAGATTTGGGAAGGGTAGGTGGAAAAAGTTGATCTCCCTATTTGTCCTTTGCAAACTTTGGCCAATTTTACATATATGGAATATTGTGTTGTGAAAACCAATCGGCACCAAAGTGTAAGTGTCCATATTCCGATGGGAATATGTCACATTGCACCTCCTCATAGTACCCATCTTGGGGGAAGGAAAGCTTCACACTCTCAAAAACTCTATAGCCTGTCAAGAAGTATGGAAAATACTTGGACACTCAAGGTATCCCTAGATAATCAACTAAAAGGGGAGTTACGTACTTTGCATGCATACCATCATCAATAATAAGAACACATCTCGGAACTCTATAAATATCTACCTAGCTTGAACATGGTTGTCTTCTCTAATCACTATTGTAAAGCTTCATGTAACCCTTCCGTACATAGATTAGCCTCAAAAACCCTTTCAAGGCACCCCAAGTTTGGGTAGGAGTCCTTTCAAGAAGACACCATGCTATGGTCGGACCTTAAATATACTTAAGGGCATATGTAGTTTGTTCGGCTTTGGTCATAGCATAATCCTTGAAGACTCTTTCGTATATCCATTCAAATCAAGGTAAACATTGGGATCCCAGTCTCTTTTGAAGTAAGATAGAGTAGGAAGACACTGACTTCTACTATACCTGCCATTCATATCTTGGTTCCCACTTCCACTCATTTGGGCACTAGAACAAAAAGCTTGAGATGTAACGCCCTTAGACTTTGGAAATGCATACTTTTTTCTATTCATAGGACAACCTTCACTATAGATAGTATAACTATTCATACCACTTATACTTTGATAAGAAGTACTACAAGGTAAGGAATGTAAATATTCATACTCTCACCATGACTCTTAGAAGGTGCATAACAGAGAAGGCTATACTTTACATTGCCTTGATACTAGGAGTGGGAAGTGTAATACTCCTCACATACCCCATCTTCATCATAAGAACCCTCACAAGGCTTTTCGTCATCTCCATATTCACTATAAGAGTTACGGTTATCATTCATCTCATACTCGTCTTTGGAATAATAGCCTCATTTCCATCCATCTATTGATCGTGGCTATATTCATTATCCCTTTAATCTCTATCATCTATGTAGCCATAACAATCTTCACTATAATCATACTGTCCCATGTAACAGTCATAATTATCCAAGGCTAGCACAGACATATTCCTCTTATATCGTCTTGTACTTACAAAATGAACAAACAAGATTAGTAGTTAAAACTCCTCACCAATACTCGTAAGAACACACCTTTATGATAATCACTATTGGAGCAGTGAATGTTAAAAATTGCTTATACTCCGGTAGTCAATAAGGTGTCAATCATTAGTTTATGGCTGGAATGGATTCTTGTTTGATCAAATCAAGAAAAAAAATAAAATCTACTTACGAACTAGAATCAAAGAAGTTATGATGAATTAAAATGAGAAAAAAACACAAAGAAAAGGACAAGAAAATAAAATGGACTCTAAAACTAATTCACAACTAAGTAATATTATTACTAGTTGCTAATTAGTGTTTAGAATCAATAAAAGAATTCTAGGAATCAAAGGAAAGAAACTATAAATAAAAAAGTGAGCTTATGAAATTTCTGTCCAAGTTGGTGACTTGGTTGACGACTAGGATTGTAATTGGCACTTGGTTGACGGCTTGTCATTCTTAATAAGTTCCAGCTTATGTTCAATCCTTTTCCTTATGATTTCTTGTGTAATGATTCATCATAAATGTGGAGAATCACCATTATTATCTCCTCAATAATCCAAATAATGTTTAGAAACTCGTTGAGTGAAGGAACGGTGTGTAGGATTATCAAGCCATTGAAGAGTCACCAATGAAATTTTCAATTTGTTTTTTCTCCTACTTGAGATGTTTTTAGGCTGCTATGGATGAAGAATACAAGGAATTGGAACTCTTCAATTAATCTTTCAAGATTGAGAAAGTTTGAATTCCTTGTGGTCCCCTCCTTTGTACTCTCCTTTGTCTTTTCCTTGAGAATATTCCTTTTTGATGCTTTCTGATCCTTTCTTTCATTGGAAGTCATGGAATATTCTTTGGAATAAAAAAGTACCACACCTCTTTCTTAGCTTCTTTTGGGATCGAACACACTATTTTTGAATTCTCTTTTTCAACAACATATGAAGAATACCAAGAACATTCAAAAATTGATCCTCAACCAAATGAACCCGAAATCTGATAAAATTCAAACCCCAAGCTCACGTAAACCTTCCAAGCACAATCCACACATTTTAAGCTCAATATCTCACCAACTAATCTCAAATTTTAGAACCCTACTCAAAGTTTCTTCAAAATCAAGCTCCAACAATGCTAGATTACTTAAATCATAATGGAATAAGCTCAAATCTTGGATTTTGACACAAATAGTGTTAGGGAACACAAATCTAACACTTGAAACACAAAAAGAGCCAAAAATCTAAAAACTTAAAATTGAAAGATCCTAAAAACCCATGAATAGTAATTTTTTCTTCTTTTTATATTCTTTTTATTTATTTTCAAAATAGCAAACTCAAGATTGACTTCGTAGGAATGAAATCAAGCTTGGCTCTAATACCAAAGGATATGACTCAATCCATGAGGGCTTGAATCTAAGATGTAGTAAATAATGATAAAAGGATAGAATAACCAAGATAGAAAGATACACACAAAATTGATACCAAAAGGGCAATCGAAGGATGTATCAAATCCTAAAACCTCCCTTAATGGCTATCAATAAGCACCTAACACTTACGGTGACCATAAAGGGGAGTAGATTCACCTTACAACCACCATTTCTAAGCAAGGTTCAACTAATGCTTTTCAAAGCACTCAAACTCCCATGAAGTTCTCAAGAATACATTATGTCAAAATAATCATCCAAAAATATTGAGCTAATGAAATGTCTAAGGCACTTATTTATATTAGTTGCCTTTGCAAAACTAGCCTATTACATAAATAGCCCAAAAGTGGCTGTTTTGGAAACAACTTATAAGGGCTCCTTTTTCCTCATGCCAGGCTTTCCTCGGCTCCAAGCTATCTTTCAAACACGACATTGCTTGCGTAGGAGCTCAAAGTAGGTCCTCCATATGCATTCTTGAGCTCTTTTCTTGACCATGGATTGGACACCTTTGCATTGGCCTCGAATGATATCATTAAAAGATATGATGGCCATTTGGCTTGTATCAACATCACACCAAATCTCCGCACTTCTAGGTGAAATAGAAACCTTATCTCTCTTATCAACCAAAAATCACATTCGAGTAACAAAATGGTTTTGTTTTGGAAGAAAAGAAAACCCGAGCATAATAACTATTAAGGGGGCTATAGAGTTGATAACACCATAATCATCCATCACAACTTCAAGATCCACACTCCCATAAATGTCATTTTTATTTCAAGAACTCATCTTTTGAAACATGCAAAGTTTGAAACATTTAGTTTACATTACTCTCAAGGACTCTTTCCAATTCTATGCTACAAACTCATTGCGATATTAGATTTTTGAAAAAATATCATTTTCACAAAGTTGACCCCCAAAGTGTAATTTTAAAACTTTCCAAATCGAGATTAGAAAAGAGATATAAAATCCATAAGACCACACCAACCATATTTCCAACCTAAAATTTATATTTTTGATCTGTTGGCCCAATCCATTTTGTCATTTGATGCACCGATCGATAAATGTTGATTAAAGTCAACTATGAAGCATTTATAACCACCAAAAACTACAAACTTGCACAAATCGTACCAAAATGTATTAGAACCATGCCAATTATCCCCATACTACATAAATAACACAAATCATCCATGAGGAGAGGTAAACTAGTCAAATCACACAAAAATGAATAATAAGCAAAAATCACCCCAAAATCAGCTCATTACATCATCCACCGCAAGGAATCTAGTTCGTTTTTAAACTAAAGACAAGAGAAATACCTAAATAAGAGAAAAGAAGGGGATAACTACCATGTACATCAGACTCGACATTCTAAGTAGCCTCTTATCTAGAGGCTGGTGTCTCAACCTTAACCACTGAAATATCTCTAGAACGCAATCATTTCGCAAGCCTGGATAGATTTAATATGGGCTCCTCAATAAGAGACAACCACTTATCTAAGTTGACTGCCCAATAAATTACATAACACTTATTTGAAATATCACACCAAAGCATACAAACATAAAAAACATGATGAATAGCTTATAAATATGGGGGTAATGCTAACTCATAAGCCACATCCCCAATAGTTTGAAGAAACTCAAAAAGCCTAACATACCTGGGGCTAAACTTGCCCCTTTTCCAAAACCTCATCATGCCTTTCATGTGCGACACATGAAGGAAGACTCAGTCACCAACACTAAGTAGGCATTTTTCCATGGAGACTTTTTCACATTTTTGGAAAATTATTTTACTTTAGTGAAAAAATTGAAAATAGTGGTGTTTGGCCATAAAAATTATTTCACTTTAGCAAAAATTATTTTTGGAAAAGATAAAATAATTTTTACTTGTTTTTACTTTTCTCACTCTTATTTCTCTTACAAAATTTCAAAAACAACTTCAATTTATATTCAAGGTTAAATACAGCAATACCTCCAACTTCAACTGCAACTCCAACTCCAACTCTGAAAATTATTCTTTTCATGGCCAAACAAAACCTAAATCTTAAGGCTCAATATCTATGATCAACATAACACTTTTGCCTAATTTGAGTTTCTTGAAGTCTATCCTAAATGAGCTAAACTCTATCTAAAGATTCAAGAAGCAAGTCTGTACTTTGAGATCTATTCTCAGAAACCTCAAGCCAACCAACTGGAGAGTGATAATGCCTACAATAAAAAGCCTCAAAAGGAGCCATATCAAAAATAGAATGGTAGCTAATATTATATGCAAACTATACCAAAGATAGATGTTTCTCCCACTGACCTCGAAAGTCCATAACACAATCGTGGAGCATATCCTCTAAAAATTGAATAGTCCGCTCTAAATGATTATTAATTTGGGGGTGAAAACTGTATTAAGATCAACCTAACTACCTAACTCCTCATGAATAATCTACTAAAAGTGGGATGTGAACACTAAACCTTGATCCGAGATGATAGACACTGGCACACCATGCAGATAAATTATCTCATAATATAGAAATGGGGAAACCTCTCAGTATTGAAAGAAATTTAAACCAAAATAAAATGAACAAATTTGGTCAACCGGTCCATAATGACCCAAATATTATACGAAACCATAAGAAAAAAGAGGCAACACAATCACAAAGTCCACAATGATTTATTCCCATTTCTACTTATAAATGGGTAACCTCTATAAAAACCACAAGGTCTCAAATGCTCAGCCTTCATCTGCTGATAACATAGGAAATAAGCTACAAAATAGCTACATCCTTTCTTTTACCACCCCACCAGTGTGCTGACTAAAATAAGAATAGATCTTAGTCACTCTTAAATGAATAGGATACTTCAAACAATGAGCCTCCTCTAAAATAAATCTAATACCATTACCTACTCTCGATACACAAACTTAGCCTCTAATCCTTAAAACACCATCTAGATCAAGTGAGGCTTCCTTGTCCTCTCCACTTAACATCTTATCCTAAATCACTCATAATCTAACATTATCAAGCTAATAAGCCCAAATCTACTCTATTAAGGAATACCTAGCTGCCACAAAGGTCAAAACACATCCAGGTATTGAAATATCATACCTAAACATCTGGTTAGCCAAATAATAAACGTCTAAGGCCAACGGACTCTCCTGGGTCAAAAGATCTGCCAAGCAACCCATGCTAGTATACTTCTGATTTAAAGCGGTTATAACTATATTAGCCTCTCCCGAATAATAGAGAATAGTCAAGCCATAATCCTAAAGCAACTTAAGACAATGACACTACCTTATATTAAGATCTCGCTAGGTGAAAAAATGCTGAAGGCTATAATGATTTGAGAAAATCTAATAATAGACTCTATACAAGTAGTGCCTCTAAACTCCAATGTAAATACAACCATGCACAACTAATCATAGGGAGGGTAATTTCTTTCACATGGCTTGATGTAATCTAAATGGCCTCCAGATTATTAGAGAGGATGTTTATGGGTTAAAAGGCACTTGGAAACTCCTTGTGAATCCAAAGGTTCCAATTTAATAATTATGATAATTGAGGAGGGATGAGGGATGAGGGATGTTAAAAAATCCACAGAAAGGCAAGATGGGTCTAGAACAGGTCACTCTAGGCTTTCTAGAGCAGCTCAAACAACCTACTATACCCTAGGTATATTTCCCATGTGCGCCCTATATGCTTTACAAATGCTCAAACATGTGCTTAACAGGCTTCTAGGTTTAGTCTTTCCTAAATGGGTTACCATTGGACCTATATGATGTAATAAGTTATCCTAGACTATAAATAGGAATTGAATTTCCTTGAGGTCTATGTAGAATATTGGTGATTTGTTTGATATTGAATAGAGGGTTAGGGGTCTGATACACCCGTAGTTTGCTATTTATTTATTCATTGTGTCGGTCTATTACTTGGTTTCATTTATCCTTTTATCTTTTGTATTCATATATTAATTGTCGTTTTTTGATTCTGTACTTTGTTCATGTATCATTTGGTATCAAGCAGAGCTTGATTACGTTCGCAAAAAATCAATTTTGGGTTTGTTATCTCAAAAATAAAAAAATGGTTTCACAAATATTTTTAATAAAACCTTAAAAAATTGTGTTCTTAAGTCCTTGTTGTTTCTACACTAGATTTGTTCCATCTAGTGATATTTAGGGTTTGAACTTGGTCATTTAGTGTGTTTAGAAGTATATTTGAAAACGGGTTGGAACCCACCATTGTTGTCTTGAAATTTGAAGAAATAGGTTCTTAGATCTACAAACTTTTTATTGGAATATGATGTTGAAAAAATTGAAAAGGCGTTTCCAACATTGAAAGAAGCTTAGGGTTAAAAGATGGTGTCGTTTAGATATGTTTGACAAATCCACCATTTTTACGATTTTTAAGGTTAAAAAAAGTACTAGGCTTAAAAATATTGAATTTTTGGTGATGTATTGAAGGATAATGATGCATGTAATGTGTTCTCTATATTTACAATAGCCAATGGTTAAAATTTTATGAAATTTTGAGCCAAAATAAAATTGTGCATTTTTTATTTTCAAAATTATTCTTGGTGTTCTTGAGAAGGTTCATATCATTAAGTTGAATCTTCATGAAAAAAGTAGTTATTTGATTCAAAAAAAAGAGAAATAAAAAGTGTACAAAAGTGTTTGTACAAAAGTATCTTTGATGATCCAAAGAATATTCTAAGAGAAGGGGACAAAAAAGGACCACGACTAGTACATTTTGGCCCCTTGTGCAAGCATTTCAGTTGATTTGCATTAGAGGTTTATACAATCCAAATAGTTTTTAAATTTCTAGAGAGGATGGTTATGGGTCAAAACACACTTGATAACTTCTTGATGGCTATCAAAAGGCATCCGTTGGATTATTATGATGATCAAGGAGGCTCAAGGGACGTTTTAAATGCCAAGGGAACACAAAACGAGGCTAGAAAGTCTCCAAAAAAGTACATGATACCCATACTCTTTGGAGGTGCACCCAACCCACTCTAGATTCACTAGAGTGGGTTAAAACAACCTAATATACCCTAGGGATGCATCCCATGTGTACCCCATATTCTTAGGTATTGATACAAGCTCAATGAGCTATCTCTTTGGGGATCTATGATTCAAAGACAAAACCTAAGGGTCCACGACTTGATCATCCTAAGAATGAAAAGATGGGATCGGTGGATAGGGAGGAGCATGGTAAAATCTATATTCTATGATGACATCCCAAAGAGTATTGAGTCACATCGCATTTGGAAGATAGCATAGAGACTATGAGGTCTACAAAGCCATGGGAGAGCATGGGCACCATTCCATTGTTTGGGATCTTGGGTCACGTATGGGCCCACTAATTTTATAGGGTCACTTTTGGGCCCATTGTGTAATAAATAGCCAATGGCTATAAATATCTAGTTTTCTCTTCATTTTTAGATAGTTCATGAATGATGAATTAAGATACACTTGCGAGTGTTTTTATTGAAACTTGTTGGGAGTTTCTTTGGATATCTAGAAACATGGGAGCTCGGGATCCATTTCAGTGGTGTCCTCGTAAGAGGTTGGTGTTGTCTGTAATTTATAGGAAGGCCTAGGGTTTGGTATACCCTTGGTTGTCCTCTTGTTATTGATTTATGTCAACCTATCCTTTTCTTTTATTTTTGTGTGAATTTTAATTTTTATATTTTCATCTTGTATCATTTGATATCAGAGCCGAGCCAAGATTGATTTCATTTGTACAAAGTCAATCTTGGGTATGCTATCTTGAAAATTGCAAGAAAAAGTGTCAAAAAATGTAAATCCCAAAAAACCCACTATTCCTATTTTTGACCTTGGGTCAAAACTTAAGTCTTTCATTTTGTGTTTTCTTGTGATTTTGGTGTTAGATTCTTGTTCTCTAATACTATAGGACTCTAGGGTTTGAATTTGAGCTAAATAAGAGTTGATTTGAGTGTTCTATCATTGTTGAGGTCTTGAATTTGAAGAAAGTGAGGTGGGTTAGAGATCTGGATTTTTGGTTGAGAAATTGAACAAATTAATGTTTGGAATGTGTTTATAAGGTTGAAAATAGACTTGGCTTAAAATTTTATCGCATTTCAATTATTGGTTCAAAAATTAGAAAGATTGAGGTTCTTAGAGTTCTTGGTGTGTTCTTGAGGAGATTGTTATATTCACCTTAAAAGTTCATCCATAAGAAGGTGTTTGATCCAAAAAGAGTCAAGAAAAATGTGTTGTACTTGTTTATTCTTGGGAATTTTCCAATCCTCCAAAAAGAGAAAAGAATCAAAAGACATCAAAAAGGAATATTACAAAAGAAGAACATAAAGGAGAGTACAAAGGGGGGCACCACAAGAAATTCAAGCTTCTTGAGTTTGAAAATTCAAATTTAAGAGTCCAAGAACTCTTGAATTTTCATCCAAATCATCCCCTAACACCACCAATCTAAGCCTATCAACCTCTTCTCAACATCAAATCCAAGTCCTAATCACAACTCGTCACTCGAAAAACTTCGTTGCTCAAGGTTTGAATTCTAGTTTCACTTTCTACATTCTTAAATGTCATTCTTGTTTGTTCTTCTTTTGTGTCTTGATTTCTTATTTTTTGTTTTTTTATCTTTGGCTTCTTTGTTAAACTCTTGAATTCAAGTCTCTCGTGTTATATTTCTTTATTCGTTTTGTCATTTTGATTTGTTTCTTTCTTATTTTGATTCTTGAATTCAAAGTCCTTACCTTTATCTTTCGAATCAGTCATCAATAGTTGTTTCCTCTCTTTTCTTAATTGTACTAAGAAGCTATGGGTGGGGCAACCATTGATCCCCTTATGGAAGCTCTCATGGGGATGGAATAAATAGTGGATAGAATAAATGGATCCATGACATGAATAGAAGATACATTGGAAAACACGAAGAAAAGACTCATTAACCAAACACCAAGGTTCAACAATCAAAATTGTACCCCAATACCTCAAGAACATATCTAATTAAGCAATGAGTCTTCCCAAATTATAAAAGGCAATTACAACATGGATACTTTGCTACTTGTTAACCATGATGTTGCTCTCCTTCATTTGTGCAGGTTCATGACACACAATCTCAAATGAGGATGCAAGGGAAATGCCTTATAAAAGGGAGGATGATACAAGCTCAATGCGCTTCACTCTCTTGGGATCTATGCTTCATAGACAAAACCTAAGGATCCATGACTTGATCTTTGTAAGTAAAAAATATGGGATTGGAGGATAGATTGGAGCCCGGATAGAGCTATATTAGATGAAGTCATCCCAAGGATTATTGAGCCACATCGTGTTTGGAAGATTGCATGGAAACTACTTGGTTCACAAAGCCATGGGAGAGCCTGGGCGCCATTGCATTATTTGGGATCTTGGGTCACTTTTGGGCCCAATATCTTTTTAGGGTCACTTTTGTCCCATTGTGTAATAAATAACCCATGGCTATAAATATCTAGTTTTTCTTTCATTTTTAGATATTTGATGTATGATGAATTGAGATATACTTGCGAGTTTTTTTATTAAAACTTTTTGGGAGTTTCTTTGGTTGTCTAGAAATATGGGTGCTCGAGATCGATTTTCTTTGTATCCTCATAAGAGGTTGATGTTGTCGATAATTGATAGAAAGGTCTAGGTTTTGGTATACCCTTGGTTGTCCTCTAGTTATTGATTTATGTCAATCTATCTATCCTCTACTTTATTTTTTTGTTTTCCTTTATTTTCCTTTATTTTCATGTTCATTTTCATTTTTCTATTTTCATCTTGTATCAAGCATGCACTTAATAGGATTCTATGCATTTTTCTTTCCTAAATACACGAACTTTTGGGCCCATATGATGTAATAACTTAGCCTAGATGTTAAATAGGACTTTCTCTTATTTAGTAGATAGTTAACGATGAATTATGTATGTAAACACTTGTGAAAGTGTGAGGCAAGCTTGGATTAACTTATGGCAAGCATGGAATTGCATGTGTTGATTTATCATTTAGAACTGTGGGTTGCTCTAGAATCCAATTCCCTTGAGGTCCATGTAGGAGATTGGTGCTTTGTGTGACATTGAATAGAGGGTTAGGTGTTTGATGCACCCTTAGTTTGCTATTCATTTATCTATTGTGTCTATTTATTTCTTGTTTTCTATCTATCTTTATCTTTCATATTCGTATCTTATTTTTAGTTTTTGATTCCATAGTTAGTTTGTGTATCATTTGGTACCAGAGATGATCTTGATTTTGTTCCTACAAAGTGAATCTTGATTTTATTATCTTGAAAATCAACAAAAAACAGAAGTGTCAAAATTGAAAATTCCAAAAAACTCACTATTCACATTTTTAGCCTAAGGTGAAATTTTGAGTTTTTGATTTTGCATTTTTTTAGTGTTAGTTTTGTGTTCTCTAACACTATAGGAGTCTAGGTTTCAAATTTAAACTTAACGAGGTCAAATTGATTGAGATATCATTGTTAAGAGCTTGAACTTGAACAAAAGTGAAGAGGGACAAAAATCTGGAAAACATGGTTGATAAATGGGGAAAAATAATGTTGGGGGTAAGTTTAGATTGTTGAAAAGTACTTACATTTCAAATTTCAACTTATTCTGAGCCCCGGAGAAGAAGTTAGTGTTCTTGGAGAAATTCAAATATTCAAGTTGAATCTTCATCAAAAGTTGTTGTTTGATCCAAAAGAAGAAAGAAAATTGGGGAAAAAGTATTTTCCCTAAAGCATCCAAGAATATTCCAAGAAAGAGTATAAAAAGGGACCACTAGAAGGGAAAAACACCCATCCAAGAGAGAGAGATGGGTGACTTTCACATGATCTGCCTTAATGGTGTGCCTGGTCTACCATGGACCTGTGGAAGCACCTCAAACCAGTAGGGGTATTTCCTTCTATGTCGAGGGTGTGCTGGACATGCGCCCCATATTCTAAAGCATGTTCGCCAATGCAAAACAACACCCAAATGCTAGTTAAGCCAACTAATGTCCAAAAAAGTTCTCAAACTTTTTCCAACACTTCAATTATTCCATTGCTCAAGGTTTGATTCTTTTGTTTCAATTTATTGATTCCTAATCTCTTATTTTATTCTTAAACTACTCATCAACTAGTAATTCATCTACTAAGTTGATTGAATAGTTCTTGAGTCCTTTTCTTTCATTGTCCTATTTCTTTCAGGTTTTTCTCTTTTTCAATTCGTTGTTAGTTCTTGATTCAAGTTCATACAAAATTTTTCATTTGAGTCTTTAAAACAAGTTTCTATTCTGACCTCAAGCTACAATCGGTACCAAGCATTCTCATTGTAGTAAAAATGATCTATTAACACTTGCAACACCAATTGGAAAATAAACTAACGGTGTGAACTTTGAGAGCTTGTGAGGCTGATTTCTTAACTTCATCTTGTTTGTTGTTTTGTTTTTGTTTTAACATTCCTTTTGTTAGGTACAATGGCATTGGAAGAAGGTAACCCATGTTTTTCGGGAGGGATAAAATCAGAAGCTATAATGGCAGCTATATTAATCATGAAACAAGATGTTAATGTTATGGATAACTGATAAGGATCTCTTGAAGGGAGAGTAGTCAATATGGATTGAAGAATGGACTCCATGACTCGGAAAATGGAAGGCATAAAAGGATCATTCTCAGGGAGGATGGATACTATGGAAGTTTGTGTAGATTCCACCCACTCAACTCCTCAAAACTATCATGCTTCCTCTAGTGGACATGCTCTCAACACCTCCACTACTATAACTCAGGAAAATACATGAGCCTATCATCCAAGCCACTATTTACACAAATAACCAGAATCATGTTCATCCACTATAACCCTAATTCAATAAAGTCCATCAATGATCTCCACAAAACCAAGAACCCCACTTTTAATACCCCAAGAACAACCTAAAGCTTTACTTAACCAAAACCAAGCAACTTAACTCCTGGCTAACCACAATCAAAGAATCCAAATTTAGAATGAGGGAGATGAGTAACCTTATGGAATAGTTGAAGAGTTAGATAAAATGTCTCTTTTCGTGGAATTTTGTACGAACTAGAAGATAAGCTCATGGAGGAGGATATAAAGAATGAGGACGAAGATTTGGTCTGATTCTACATAGAAGAGGAAACTTGGAAAACTGTCCCCAAGTTCAAGAAGACCATCAATGGGATCAAGGAGGTAATATGGATCGATACATGGGACTTAACACAATCAATATCACTTTTCCTATCTGTAAAGGAAAAAGTGATCCATTATTTTACCTTGTTTGGGAAGTACAATCCAATAGAATTTTCCAACTCAATGAGTTCACCGAGCACTAGAAAGCCGATCATGCAATTGGTCAATTTGAAAGGTATGCTTCTACACGATGGGAGACTAAAAGAGTGCAAAGAGAAAGAAATAAAAATCCTAACCTTATGAATTGGGATGACTTGAAAAGGCTCATGAGGTAGAGGTATGTGATGGAAAGGTTCTAGCAACAGCAATTAGCAAAGCTCTACAATTTGAGAAAAGGAGGTAGAGGTGTGGAAGACTATTATGAGGAGTTTCAAAACTTGATCCTTCGTCTTGAGATTGTCGAATCCCCAAATTATTATATGGCTTGATTCAAAGGTGGGTTAGATTATGAAGTTGCTTCTCAACTAGTTGTCCACAAGTTTGACCAAATAAAAGATCTTCTTAAAGCAGCCATTGAGGTCGAAAGGAACAACAATGCTAAGAAGTACTTCAATAAAGGTTATAATTCTTCAACTTCCTCCGAATTGAACAATAACAAGGATTTCAACAAGTCCTTTGAGAAGAAGCCCATTGAAAAGGTATTCCAAACGTATCCACCAAGGAATGGAGGTAATCGACCATCTAATCCCAATTCTAAAGGAAATATTTATTTAAATGTCAAGGTTGGGGTCATAAGGCTATTAAATGTCCCAACTGAAGGAACACAGTGATACTAACAAAAATAAGGACAATGAAAACAAAACCAAAACAAGGACAAACAAGGAAAAATAACACAAAAACAAAAAAGAGTGAAAGGATAGAAGATTGACACAAATCGATAAAGATAGGACAACCAAAGGGTATATTAAACCATAAGACCTTCCTATCATTCACCAATAAATACCAACATATTAAGAGGACACCATGAGAAGGATTCTCGAGCAACCCATATTTCTGATAATCAAAGAAAGCTCCCACTAAGCAATCATTAAAGCACTCTCAAGTGGCAACTTATATTTAAAATTATCTAAGTCTAAAATAAAAAGATACCTAGCTATTTATAGGCCAAAGTCCATTTATTACAACTTGGTCCCAAAAGTTACCCAAAAGCCCAAACAACTCAAACATGGTGCATCTTTATTCTTCTATCCTTCTCATAGGGGATCACAATATTCTTCTTCATTTCTAAATATTCGCTATGCGGTGCTTTAAATTACATTATATTCTCTCCTAAGATCAATAGCCACCTCTAAGAGATTATCCATCTGGGAAAACTAGTGTATTAACATTTGAGAGGCAATCTCTTGCCTCAATTCCACCTTAAACCCACTCTTGGTGTGCTCTTCATCCTCATTGATATTAAGATTCAAGAGTATATTTTGGAATTCATCATAGTATACTTCAATATTCTTGTCTTATTGTCTGAAAATGTATAACTTGGCAAGAAACCCTTGCCTGTATCTCTTCAGTACATACTTGTCTTTCATAAGGGCCTTTATTACGTCACAATATCTTGTGTTCTCTAAGCTGATCCTCTCCAAGCCCAATCATATCCCTGAAATTGATCAATGGCATAGATTTTCTTCTTAACATCAAGCTTATCATTATCTTGGAAGATCGTATCACAATGCGACTCTAATTTGAGGTACCTTTCCGGATCACTACTACCATTAAAGCTAGGAAGAGTAACCTTGATAGAATGTAGGCCTATGTATCAACCTCCATAACCACCTTGATCCCTTGGACCCTGATATAGAATTAAGCTAAGAAATAAGGAAATGAGATGAGAACTATACTAAATGAGAAGACACAACACAGATTCAAGAAGAAAACTGATAAACAACAGGCATAAATGTAAAGGATAGATATCTTGACATAATAGTATACAAGCAATAAGAACAAAAGATGTATCAAATATTAAGACCTCTAAGACGCATATAAACAACACTAGGATCTTACATAAATACAGGAGGAACTAAACCATCCCCAAGAACTTACGTTTCTAAGCAAAAATGTAACACAAGTAAATTCACATTATGTATTACCCAAGTTTCAAGTGGCTTTTCCATGCTCAACAATACAAACACTCCCTCTCAAGAGAAAATGTCTTTCAAGTTTCAATATCAATAATCAACTAATGAGAAATAAGCCTAAAGAATCTATTTATAGTTCTTACATCAAATTACCAAACTACCCTTAATAAAAAGGGTCTTCTATGGAGTGTAATGGAATGGTATAAATAACCAAATCATCCTTAAAGAAGGGGTTGTCATGGAGTGTCTTAATAATCCTCTTCCTACTTTAATATATGCAATCCCTTATGTTATTTCGGCCTTTACAATTATTCTTCAATACTTGGGTTTTTCAAGTGCCTCATCAAGACAAGTTCCCAAGCAACTTTCCATACATGGAATTACTCTATTGAGTGCCCAAAAAGGTTTCCCCATCCATGATCTTGAGCCTTCAATGTGACCAAAACTATATTCTTTATATTTTGGCCTCAAATAATGGCATCCAAAGCTAATATGACCATTTGGTTCATATCAGACCATGTTTGTGTGCACCATATTCATACCCTCCTTCTTCATATTCTACAAAATCTTATTGAAATTCCAATGGGTGGCATTTTATTTGGTGAGTGAATCTTGGTAGGGTGGATTTGGAATTGGTGATCTTTGGTAGTGTGGACTTTGGATTTGTGGTCCTTAATAGGATGGGTAGTGGGGTGGATTGAGGCCAGGAGTGTTTAATCATTGGGTAACTTTGTAGTTTAGAACATGGTTTTGTGGTGTTTGATAGGGTGGGGTGAGAATCAGTAGAGCTTGGGGAATGGTTTGGGGCATTTATTGATAGAATTGTAGTAGTTGGGCTACATGTAGTAGGGTTTGGTCGGTAGTAGTAGGTAAGAAAGAACTTACTTATGGGGAAGGGTAGAACATATGGTGGAGAGTTATTGGAGAGATGGTAGCCGAGGTCTCTTGGACTTTTCCACTTGAAAAATCTTGGAGGTGGTGTTGTGGAGTAGCATTTGAAGAATTTTGGTTTCCTTCCACACTCACCATCCTTCCATCTAAATCCATCACTCTTCACTCCAAACTTGAAAAAACTCTTATTCATATCTTGTCGTAGCCTCATTATAGCTTCCATGAGAGTTTCAAAGTATTTTTGACTTGATCTAGGTTGGATATCGTCTCCCGGTGCCATGGTACCTATTAATATGGCACTCAACACAACTAGAAAACAAGGTTAATGTTAGTGAAATCACCGTTTAGTTGAACTAGTCACTTTCGTTGATTGCTTTTGTTGGTCTTGGTTGTTCTCTTGAGTAGAATAGATTCTAACTGAGAGAAGAATGATGAATCAATTAAAAAAACTAATGGACTTGAGACAAATAAAGAAACTAAGAAATGTATGACAAAATCACTCGAAGAAAAGGACAAGAAAGAAAAATGACCTCAAGAACTAATCACAACTAAGTATCGTGATTACTCATTATTAATTAGCCTTAAGAATCAAGAAGAAGGGATGGAGAATAAAGGAATTGAAAACGTATAATCAAAAGCGAGATTACTGATTTTGGACATTGGGATGGGTATAAGGATGAGTCGTCAGGGTTGTGATGGGTCGTCAGTGTCTCTGTCACCCTTAACCTGTGGAAAGGCTGAGAGAGCTTGAGGTGACAGCTATAGCAATGGTCCCATCCTTGAGTTAATGATCATTTAGGTATCTCGTCGATACTAGGAAGAATGTAAACTTGTCTCTTATTTGTAGAAGGATTGAGTGGTGGTCCGTCAAGGGATCAATGATCAGTCACGTTAATCATTTCCCTCTAGCAGATTGGTATTCCAAAAGGAGTCCTTGGTGACGGGTTGTTGTGATGAGTCGTCAATGTCTTGACAATTAGTCTCCTAATTTGTAAAAGTTCTAACGGTTAGGTGAGATTTGGATTCCAAGTTTCGAGGTGGAATTCCTTGATTCCGTGATAGTTTGGGGCCCACTTAACCTCGTATTTCCCCTTTATGGGTTGAAAAATACTTTTCCTAAAATTTGTACCAAGGGTTTTAGATTAACATGTACTTTCTTGCTTCTTCTTTACCAAGAACTTCAAGAGAAAGTATGAAGATTTCAGGAACCCAACTCACTAATTTCAACTCAGAATCGCACCAAATTTAAAATCTACGCTACTTTTAGTATGGGTTGTAACTCTAATACTTATCAACCTTCAATTTCAACCCAAAATCTTCAGATTTAAAGGCCCATTTTGAAATTTCTTCAAGCTCAAATCATCAATGGTAGAACCTTCAAATCAACTCTGACTAAGCTCAAATTTGAGATTTAGATGCCAATAGTATTAGGGAACAAGAATCTAATACCAAAAACACATGAAAACACAAAAATCAAAAAATTGAAAATTTGATCTTGGGGCAAAATTGGGAATAATATTTTTTGTGATTTTTTGACTTTTCATCACAACGAGACCAAGATTGACTTCGTGTGAAAGAATAAAGCTTGGCACTGATACCATATGATATGAACCAAAATACAGATAATGAAAACAACATCAAAGCATAGACAAATAAGGAAAAATGAGACAAAAACACAAAAGGTTAAAGGGATATAAGATTGACACAAATCGATAAAGAGAGGACAACCAAAGGGTATATTAAATCCTAAGACCTTCCTATCATTCACAAATAAACACCAACCTCTTACGAGGACACCACGAGAAAGATTCCCAAGCACCTCATATTTCACATAGTTAAAGAAATCTCCCAACAAGCTATCCTTAAAACACACTCAAGTGTCAACTTACATTCAAAATCATATAAGTCTAAAATAAATAGCATCCTATCTAGTTATAGGCCAATGGCCATTTATTACAACTTGGGCCCAAAAGTGACCCTAAATATGAATTGGGCCCAAAAGTGACCCAAATTCCATAAAGCTCAACATGGTGCATATTCATTCTTTTAACCTTCTCAATGGGGATCATAATATTCTTCTTCATCTCTAAATCCTGGCCATGCAACGCTTTCACTTACATCACATAGTATAGGTGGAGGGCAATCCTTACTTTTATTGGGGATATGGTGACCAATAATGATAGTGGTTATGAAAAACCTCAAGATAACGATGACCTTGCATGTGAAGGGGAATTATTGGAGATTGGGGATATAAAAGCTCCCCATGAAGATATTTATCCTAAAAAAAGTAGAGGTCATGAATCTTAACCTCGTGATAAGGAAGGAGATGAATTGTGAAGATGAGGAGGATTAGGATCAAGAAAGAGAGCTTAATGACAAACCCTAACCCTTGTTATTAACTACATTTAGCACTAGCCAACTTACAAGTTGATGCATAAGAGGGAAAGACCATATGGTCCAAGATTAGAAGGCTAGAGAGCAAGTTCAAAGCTTTTCTCCAAAGGTATGTACCTATCCTGATATAAAACTAAGCTACAAACCGACATGGAGCCGAAAAGAAAGGGGATGAAGATAAAAAAAAAACACTAGAAGCAAGTAACCACGGATTAAGAGAAAAAACAACAAACTAAAATGCAATAAATGAAAGGTAGTTAGTGAGACATAAACATTACAATACAATAGGAACCAAGATGTGTATCAAACACAAAAACCCACTAATATTTGCAATGGAAACACCACAGTGTTATGTTGACATGAAAGGCACTCAAACCTCCCCAAAGCACTAATATTTCAAAGATGTTTTGCAACCCTAGTTATTCCACACTCAATGATGCCCTATTTTCAATGAATTTTCCAAGTCCTATACTAAAAACACTCCTCACAAGAGATTTCATCCAATATTCATCAAAATCTCATGATAATAGAATGACTAAAAGTCTATTTATAGTTATTACATAAAAGACTAAACTACCCTTAATGAAAAGGGTCTCCTAGGGAGTGTAAAGGAAAGTCATCAAACTACCACAATACCCTTAATAATAGCAGAAAAGGAGCAACGTTGGAATGCAAGACTCCCACTCCTTCCTTTAACTTGTGTCAATGCTTTGAAGTGGTTCAATAAGGTCTTCATACACTTGTAAACCCGAACTTGGCTCCTTGTGAAAGGTCTTGTTGTCTTTGCACCCGTATCATCCTCTCCATATTGTAAATACTTTGACCTTAAATTCATACCTTGCAAAAACAAAGAGAGTCCAAGCAAGCACAAAATCCTTATGACATGAGGGTTAGGGTTAGTACAACAAATAATATTATCAAACTAAGGTGGTAAACATATAGCATTGACCGTACCTTCACATAATGTAGATCTAAGACTAGCATAGACATCATCAAAAGCAAAAAGGTAGTATAGAAAGGATTCAAGTTTAAAGGAATCATCCAAGGTGATATCATCTATAAAAATACTTTTTGGCCCAAAAGATATAGCACATAAGGCACACAAGGATGGATTCAAGGCACTTAAGCACATATGACCTCTTAATTTTAGGCAAAGTATCACCTTGGCATCCATAAGTTGGGAATCATGCAACTTAAGCACAAGTGTGTCAATAAAGGATGCATATTTAGTAGCATTACGCCAACTAGATAATGAAACATTTTCCCTCGGGTTTTCAAGAATGTCTCTTTTCTTGTCATATAGACCAAGCAACAATTTGGATGTGCCAACATTGTGATATCCATATTTGGCATCGGGTTAAATAGAAAGAGTGGCCATAGACATAGGTCTAGACAACACTTTTTCCTTATAGGCTTCACCCAAACTATAAGATATGCTCTCTATTATAGCATACATATCATCGAAAGAAAATAGAGAGTGGAGAAAGATATCACTCAAGTCAACTTCAACTAAGGTGTCCTCATGTTTGTACTGACTACTAGTTTCAACATCATCACCATGATTACTCTAAAAAATAAGGTCACACACAGTAGAAGAAGTAATTTCAAAACAATGAACACCTTCTCTTTATATGGAAGTACCCTCAATTAGACACATACACTAAAATCAAAGGGTATTATTACTTAATCTTCATAAGAAGCAAGCAATTCATCCTTATAGTCATCAAACAAGGGTGGGATGTCATATAGAGAATCAAAACCACAATCAATTTTCAAGGAACAATCACTTATTTGGTTTATTTATAATTTAAGTAATTTAAAATTATCATCACCAAATTGATCATTCCTCTCTAAGACTACACAATCCTTATCCTTAAGAGTACTCTCATATTTTAAGAGGAGATTTTCATCTTTAGGAGAAATATTATCACACCATAGTGGGTTAGAATATAGGCTATAGCCTTCAAGACAAGCTATACCATCAACATCATTCTTACCACTAGGTTCATTAGGAGTGATTGGACCATCTTTGAACAAGATATTATACCTAAAGAGAGGAGGATATACCCTCAGAGAGGATTTAGAACATGCAAGTTCACTCTCTAAAGGACAACCATCAAGTTCCAAAGAAGTTTTTAACGCATAATCATCCATATGAGCAAAACCAAGAGTAGAACATTTATTGGAGGTCAGGCTAAAGGGGGGACTCCTATTTATTTGATCAGCATTTTTAATATCATCACTCACTTGAGATACATTAAACACATCAAACACATCTTCAAGTGGTGGAAAAATTTCACACATAAGTTGATCAACACATATTTCACAAGATGATGTACTATCATTCAACACATTGGCTTCAACACTAGGTAGACTTAAATTAATCTTACAAGAAGAGTCAATTCGGTCATCAATAAGATCAACTAGTGTATCCACACTCACAAAAAGTACATCGTCAACAAGAGTCAAAGAATCAATAGACTCACAAATAGGTAAACTACTACTCACACCCAATGGGATACTAACCACACAATTACTATTCATATGCACAATTGTGTAAGAGTTAGCTATTTTACCTTGAAGTTCTTGAGTATATTCTTCTTTACCTTGGTATAAAGTTTCCCCATAATCTTTGGATCAACTTATCTTCGGCCTTGTGTTCATCCACTTTCCATTTTGGTACCTACATAAATATCCTTAGAAAATAAAAGGACTTAGTTAGCATGGTTTGGTGGTAGCATTTGGTTTCTAACTTCTCCTTGTTAGTTTTGAGTGAATTGGGGGTAAAGTAGTCTTGAGGTGTTTCGGCTTTGGGAGTAAGTGGGGGTTTGGGTGATGTGGTTTTGTGTAGGTTTTAGTGGATAGAGCATTTGATGAAGAGTTTTGGGTGTAATGGTAGTAGATGTGTTTTGGGCATCTTCACTCGAAGACACATGGTAGCATGGAGAAGTAGAGGGCTAGGAGTTCCTTTGACTCTTAACTTGATCCAACCTACTACTCAATGTTGACATGTTCCCCTTCATTGATGCCATATCCTCCTTCATTTCTCCCATATCCGACCCCATGATTGCAAGAGTTGGGTTGATGGCCTCAAGAGAAGCCTTGAAAGCATCAAGGACATTGTTATCCACTATTTGGAAGGTAGAATCCTAGGGTTCCATAGACAAAGTACCTAAACAAAGAAATGAACCTACAAAATGAACAAACAAGTTATTTCAAATAACCTCACCAAACTCACTCTCATTTTTTACATTACACTTGGTTTCACAAGTGTTGAAAATCGTCTTGTCCTTCGTGAGTGATTTAGGGATGAGTCTAATTTTTCCCAGAATAGATTATTGTTTGAGTTAACTCAATGAAAATTTTCTTTCAGACTTGAACCAACAAAACACAATGAATCACAAAATGAGAAAAGCACACAAAGAATGATAACACGAAAGAAAAGGGACTCTAAACTAATTCACAGCCTAGTAGATAGTTACTAGTTTTCCAGTTAGTGATAGAATCAATAAAATGTAACTAAGAATCAACAAATTGAAACTAAGGAAACTAAAATTTGAACTCAAAATTCAATTGCCCCAAGTAATGATGTGTTACATTATTATTGGACGTTAATTTTACAAAAATCTTTTGTTCTTCACTTGTGCGCTTCGGCCAACTTCAATCCCAAGTGTGTAGATTCGGCTTTTGGGGGAAATAGCAAGGTTTTTGGAGCCCTTTTAAGCTTTAAATGAGTTTGAATTGAATTGGTGGCCCCTTGTACCTGCACTTGTACTTGCTCTTGTACTTGTTTATTCCTTTCTTTTTGTTGTTTTCTTTCTTTTGGATGACTAGGAAGGTGCTTGGAAATTTCCTTAAACAAGTATGCCTTTTTTCCTCCTTTTTCAAGATCAAACAAGAAGTTTTGAATATTCTTATTCAACAAGATTTGAAGATGAGGAAGAACAACAAGAATATTCAATAGTTGACCAATGTTTGACCATAAGGCAAATGACCTCCAAATTTAAATTCTCTTGAAATTCTAAGGTCCCTTTGCCAATCCAAGAACAAATATCACACAATTATCTCCAAAACGTCACAACCATAATAATCACCACTTGATCCACCTTCCAAATCTTCAAACACAAGTTTAACAATGGTTGAATGTGCAAAACAACCCATATCTTGCTCAAATCATAGAACTAGACTCTATTAGTGCTAGGGAACAAGGATCTAGCACTAGAAACTCACAAAACTCACAAAAACAAAGTAGATCTAAGATCTAAAATTCTATCCAAACACAAAAATGGGTTAAAAAAATTTTTGTGAGATTATTGATTTTCTACACTCTTTTTGTGAAGATTTTCATTACAGTAACAACAATCCAAGACTTAGAGTTGTAGGAACAACTCTAAAATACGGCTATGATGCCAAATGACATAATATTATGTTATAAATCAAAATGAAACCTAAAACAAAAGGAGATAAAGATGAGAAAAAACACTAAAAGTAAAGAACCACGGATTAAGAGGCAAAACAACAAACTAAAATGCAATAAATGAAAGATAGTTAGTGAGACATTACCATTACAATAAAATAAGAACCAAGGTGTGTATCAAACACCAAAATCCACTAAAGCTTTCAATGGAAACACCAAACTCTTACGTTGACACAAAAGGAACTCAAACCTCCCCAAAGCACCAATGTTTCTAAGCCGATTTGCAACCCTAGTGATTCTAAACTCAAGGATGCCCTAGTTTCAATTACTTTTCCAAGTCCTAAATTAAAAAGACTCCTCATATGAGAATTCACTCAATATTTATCAAGAGCTCATGAGAATAGAAGTCTAAAAGATTATTTAAAGTTATTACATAAAAGACTAAACTAACCTTAATGAAAAAGGTCTCCTATAGAATGTGAAGTAAAGGCATCAAAAGACCACAATGCCCTTAATGAGAGTAGGCAAGGGGTGGATTTTGAGTGCAAGACTCTCACTTCTCTCTTTAATTTGTGCCAATACTTTGAAGTTCTTTAAAATGGTCTTCACACACTTGCAAACCCAAACTTAGCTCCTTATGAAAGGTCTTGTACTCTTTGCACCCGTATTATACCCCCTCTTAGTCCTAGCATTCCTTACATTCATGATGATATTTATCCTAAGGTAGATAATCTCTTAAAAGTTATTTGACTAAAAATCCTATTTAAATGTTGTTGATGTCTTTTGGAATGACTTGAATGTGTATAAAACGTGTAGCATACCTAACCCGGAAGGCCAATCTATTTTTTGTCTTGAGAAGAGTCTACGGTTCCTACTTGATAAATAATGCTTTGCTCTTGACTTTAGTCACACTTTTATTGATAGACAAGTTGGATATTTCTTGGAGGGTTGTTCAAGAGAAAATAATATGAGGTGCTTAAGATATTTGTTCTTACCTTCATGTGATCTTGTTCTTTGTATCACCATTATTAATTATAGCTCTATTCATTCTATTTTTTTTGTTTGTGAACCTAGACATGTTGATGCTAAGAATGTTTTGTGTGTAAACATAGTTCCTTATGAAAGGGGGTAATCTACACCCTATTGACTCTTTTATTCTACCATTAGTTGTTTGAACATATGATGATTTGTTAGGAAATATTGTTAATGGAGCTAATTTGGGATAATTTCTTGATGCTTATCATAGCGAACTCCTTTGAACCTTGAATGTTGACTTTTTTTCTATTGTCTTAAAGGATGTTTGGTTTTATGTGAAATGGGTGTCCTCTTAGCATGGATGTTTTGGTTTTAACCGTTGTGCTAACGCTTGTGCCACCAGAAAATATTAGTTGTGTTTTCTTCTCGTGTCTAAAGGTTGTATATTTAAGGACGAATCTTCTTCAAAAAGGAGATGATAATACAATACAAATGGTCTATGTATTGATAAAGAGGATACTTATGTGTAAAGAGACACTTGATGGCTATCAAAATGCATTCATTGGATGATTATGATGATCAAAGAGGCTCAAGGGACATTAAAAGGCCAAGGAAAGACAAAATGAGGCTAGAAAGCCCTTGAAAGAGGACATGCGATCCATCTACTTTGGAGGCACACCCAACCTACTCTAGATCCAATAGAGTGGGTCAAAAAAGCTCACTATACCCTTGCAATGCGTGATACAAGCCAAATGGGCTCCAGATAGGATGCTTACAGGTCAAATGACACTTGATGTATTCTTGATGGCTAACAAAGGCATCTATTAGATGATTATGATTATCAAGGAGACTTATGGGATGTTAGAGATCCTAATAGAAGTCAAAAAGGGATAAAAAGCCCCTAAAAGAGGGCAAGTGCCCCATATTCTTAGGAAGTGCACCCAACCTGCTCTGGATCTACTAGAACAGGTAAAAATTCCTACTATACCTTTGGGATGCACCCCATATATGCCTCATATGCTCAAGCAAGTTCCTAATGGTCTTATATGTGTTTGCCTTTCCAAAATGGGTCACTTTTGAGCCCATATGATGTAATAACTTAGCCTACACTATAATAGGACTTTTTCATTTTAGAAAGTAGATTATTGATGAATTATGAATATGAACACTTGTGAGAGTTTGGGCAAGCATGGAATTTCTTGTGTCGATACTTTGCGTATAAATGTGGGTTTCTTGGGAACCAACTCCCTTGAGGTCTACATTTGATTTAAGTTCTTTGTTTGTTATATTGATTAAGGGTTTATAATTTCATATAACCTTTATTTGCTTTCAATTCTTTTTATTGTGTCTGTCTTACTACCTTTCTATTCTATCTTTATCTTCGTATTTGTATCTTAGTTATAGTTTTCAATCTGTAGTTATCTTGTGTATCATTTGGCATCATATCCGAGCTTGATTTCATTCCTACAAAGTCAATTTTGGGTTTTTTATCTTTAAAATCCACAAAAAAAAAGAAGTGTCAAAATTAAAAATCCCTAAAAAAAAAGTACTGTTTACATTTTTAGCCCTAGGTCAAATTTTAAGTCTTGATTTTGTGTTTTTCTTATGTTTATAATGTTATATTTGTGTTCTCTAACACTATAGGAGGCTAGGTTTCAAGTATGATCTTAATCGGAGTCAAATTGAGTGAGATACCATTGTTAAGAGCTTGAACTTAAAGAAAGTGAAGGAGAAACAAAAATCTGGAAAAACTCATTGTGAATTTGGACAAAATGATGTGCGGAAAGTGTTTATAGGGTTGAAAATATCCTTGGGTCAAAATTTCATCGCATTTCGATCATCAGTTCAAGGGTTAGAGGTTTTTGATGTTTTGGTGTTCTTGAGGAAGATTCAAATCTTCATCTTGAATTCTTATCAAAAGGTGGTGTTTAATCCAAAAAAATGAATAAAGGTGTGGAAAAAGTGTTTCTACTAAATCATAAAAGAAGATTCCAAAGGATATTCCACAAGGGAGTAGAAGGGGAGGACTATTTAGAAGGGCAAAATTACCTATTCAATAGAGGAAAGGCGGCCAATCTGCCTTGCATCTGCTTCCAAGGTTCACCTGGTCTGACCTTTACCAATGGACACACCTCAAGGTAGTATACAAGGATCCAATCTGCATCCCACCTAATTTCCTCCTACTGCAGCAGCCCCAATGCACCCCTCTAATATAGAACACCTCCAGTGAATGCAAACAGCCCCCAAACGTACACCAAACACATTTCAACACTTCTCTAACATTGATTCAAGTTCTAAAACACATATCAATACTCTAAAAACTCCATTTATCAAGTTTTGATTCTTATTTTCAATTTCTTGATTCTTAAATCTCTTCTTTGATTCTTAAGCTACTCATCAACTAGTAACTTATCTACTAAGTTGATTTATTAGTTCTTGAGTCCTTTCTTTTGTTGTCCTACATTTTTTCAAGCTCTTCTCTTTTGAATTCATTGTTAGTTCTTGACTCAAGACCTTAAATATCTTTTTTTTTATTCATTTCAAACAAGGATCTATTTCGACATCAAGCTACAATTGATGCCAAGAAATCTCATTGGATTATAAATGATCTATTAATGCTTGTGACTCAATTTGAGTGAACAACTAAATTTGTTAACTTTGAGAGCTTTTGAGTTTGATCTCCTAACCTTTAACTTGTTTGTTGTTTTTGTTTTTGTTTAGTATTTCTTTTGTAGGTACGATGGCCGAGAAAGGTAAGATGCCTAGTTGGATTAGTGCTATCATGAAAAATCTTGATGTTATGAATATCCAAATGGGATCTCTCTCAAGAAGTATGGATAACATGACTCAAAGCTTCCCTAACTCCTCCCTTCCTAATCTGCCAAATCTTTAAACTCTCTTGAGTGGACATGCTACGAAAGAACTTCAAGGTAACCAAGTCAACTCTTGCACTCTAGTGAATGAGGCTAGTAGCCAACTAAGTGTGAACGATAGTTTATCTTTAGGTGAGCCTAATGTCTCTTTAATTTATGATTATAATGTACAACTTGAGAGTGTGGATACACTAGTTTATCCTAATAATGACAAAATTGACTTCTAAAAAGATCAATTTATGTCCACCTAGTGTTGAATCCATCATGATGAGTGATAGTACATTGTCTTGTAGAAGTTATGAGGACCAACTTGTGTGTCAACCTATATCACTACTTAGGTGTGTTTGTGAAGTGTTTAAAGGACCTCAAGTGAATGGTGATGTTTAAAATGTTGGTCTATTGAATAGAAGTGACCCGCTAATTACCTTTGTTGATGATCATTCTAGTATAGAGGGTATACATGATTATATTAGTGGTAATCATGGGGGAAAGAAGTGTTTCCTAAACCCATGTCCATGGACACTCTATCTATTTGATCCTAGTGATCATTTGAAATATTGTGGTTCTTTTCAACACCATTTGGTGCTTGGGCAAAAACACAAGCTAACCAGGGGTGAGGGTGTTGGAACTCATCCCTATGAAAGAAATACTTTCTTGGAGATTTCTAATCTACTTAAGAGGCCAAATTTATGTAAGGGAAAGGTCTCCAACAAACATGAGTGCTATAGAGGGGTTATGTGCTTATTGTGACTTGGAATCCATGTGAGCCTTCATGAGCATTTGATTGATTACCTGGTTCCTCTAGTATATCCCATTCCAAATCTCTTGATGACTGAGTTGCTCTTACTTTGTAGGGTTATACACCCTTTGTTGATTATTTTAATTCTTAATTATCTTAATTATGTGCAACCTCGGCATGATGGTATGATTGAATATGCTAAGTCTAACCCTCATGCTATGAGAATATTATATTTGTTTATGCTTTCTTTGGGGTTACAAGGTTTTGATTTGTAATATCCCGTATTACTCAAGCATAACTTAACTCTTAATCCATGAGTCATATAATATAAAGACTTTTTAAATACTCAGTATTTGTAATTTTAGAGCCTTCCATTGCATAGGAAATTGAATTATCTTTCCAATGATATAAAATTTGCCTAAAACTGATAACCGGTTAAGAAGTTATGGCTATTTTAAGTTTTAGTCATAAAATACCATCATTCCGACCAGTAGCACATCGTGGAGTATGCCAACATGGAAATTGTCAGTTTCCAGTGAGGTATCACAATACCGGTGTGCCACGCCATAGCTTATTTTCATATTTGTCAATTTCCAGGGCTGCTCCGCAATTGTATCGTGTCGCGCCAAGCTTCCAGATCCCATCCAGTATTGCAACGCAATTCCACCACATCATGCCAAGCTTCCTGTTCCCATCCAGTATTGCAATGTGATTCCACCTCATTGTGCCACCATTCCAGTTCCTAATTGTCGAATTCCAGTGACATTGCACAATAACATCGCATCGCACCAGTGGCAAAATATTGATATTTTTCAGATTCTGAGATTTAATTTCCAGGGGATTTTAGGTGTTTTTCCCTCATTCTGGTCATCCTAAACACGATATTAACTATTATATCATTAGTCACTCACTTTATTCAAGAATAAGTCATTCTCTATCAAGATACAAAACCCTAGCTCTAAGAAATAAAGGTCAATTTCAAAAATTTCTCCAAGAAACTTCAAAAATAAATATTCCAATGTATGTTAGGTGTTCATATATGGGTTCCTTTCATCCATAGTGTCCACGAATATATTTTCAAACTATAAGATTATTGAGTTATGAACTTCTATGTTTTAATTGAATTGGATTCATGTTCATGTTATTGTTGGGTCTTAGTCCATGTTTAAATTACAAGCTTTCATGAAATTAATAATTATATGTGTTGAATTACACGATCTTCATGATAAACCCTCCAATTTACAAGTTGATTGATGTAGCCATGATAACTATATGTGTTGATTATTGTATAACTCAAGCATGCTTCCCATGTGTTTGATAAAATTCCTAGGTGAATGAAATAGTGCCATTATAATATGATAGCATCTATAGCCCATTCATGTATAAGTAAATGCGAACAAGTGAGCAATGTTATGTTATTTAATATTGTGCTATGCTTTAGTTTTCATTGTATCGAGTCCTGGGGTATTTAACACCCAATAATTTAGTTATTTACCTAGAGCAAGTATCAGTTACAGAATTGTCTCAGTCATGACATGATCAGTACTACTCTCAGTCAGTTACAAAACTCAGGGAAACCTAGTCATTGTAGTATCAGTCCAGTTCAGTTCAATATAATCAATTCAGTGTCTTTCAGTTGGGAGTAGGATTCAGCATTGAGGGAACCCAAGTATGGGAACTCACCTACCAGTAGAGGGTGTGATTCTTACAAGATATCCTTACATTCTAGAACTACATAGCCAGCATAGGTTAAGACATTAAACATACCAGTTGAGGGTTGATGAGGTTTTTTAACCTGCTAGATGAGGGTTCCACCATTCTCACTAGAGTAACTGCCAGATGAGGTAACTCTCAGCTTGTCTTTACTCATGGCATGGTATTGACACCTTTCCAATTGGGGTTACAACTTGAACCCCAACTCAGTTATCTTATCTTATTTTGGGCATGTTGGTTAGATGATTACCTCCCACAATTTTAGTTTCAGTCTCCGAATAGAACTCAGTTTAGTTCTATAAAAGGAGGACTGTCAAATACAGTCAATCAGTATTATTAACTTAGTTATTAGTAACTTCAGATTCTCATTTACTCAGTATCAGAACTTAGTACTTAGCTTTAGAAAAGCTTAATTACAGTATATATATGCATAGTATTGCGTACCCAATATTTACAGTAGTTTCAGAATATCCATGTACTCTCTGGTTTAGTTACTTTACATCATTCATTCAGTTGTTGTTCATGCATATGAACCCTTGCATTCAGCCTTACTCCATCTAGCATACCAGTATATTCTATGTACTGATGTATACTCTTTCTTTGCGCTATGATGTATCATATCATAGGTTCGAACTTTCAAGTTCCTGATCATATATAGATAGATTAAGATTCATCTAGCATATCAAATTTAGCAGTGAGTCCTCATCATTCAAGGATATTCTTTTATTTTATTATTTCAGTAGACTCAGTATTTCAGTAGATGGAGTTAGTTGGGGGATTGTCCCATCAACTCCACCTTCAGACAGTTTTAGATAGAGGCTTTTCAGACTAGTTTTCAGACAGTATTTAGTTTTACAGATTATTATTTCAATTAAAGCACTTTATCAGTATTTACAGATTTTGCACCTTATGGCATTTTAGACTATTTTTCATAATTATTACAGTATATTATTCAGTGCTCATAGAGAATATCAGTCATAGGTTAGCTTGTGGTCTTTTGGGGTCGTAAGCACTGTGTAGCATTTAGGGTACAGACTTGGGGCATTACAGCATTTGAGGTTGAATTCTTTTCATGAACGGGAGGATGATACAAGTCAAATAGATTTCGAGTTGCTTGAGAGGATGTTTATGGGTTAAATGACACTTGAAGACTTCTTTATTGCTATCAAAAGGAATCCATTGGATGATTATGATGATCAAGGAGACTCAAGGGATGTTAGAGAGGCCAAAGGAAGGCAAAACGAGGCTAGAAATCTCTCAAAAGAGGACATGCACCACATCCTGTTTGGAGGTGCTCTCAACCTACTCTAGATCTGCTAGAGCGGGTAAAAATAGCCTATTATAGACTTGGGATACACCCCATCTGTGCCCATATGTTCAAGCAAGTGCCTAATGGGATTCTATTTGTTTATCTTTCCTAAATGGGTCACTTTTGGGCCCATATGTTGTAATAACTTAGCCTAGACTATAAATAGAAATTTTTCATTTTAGTAAGTAGATTATTGATGAATTATTAATATGAACACTTGTGAGAGTGTGAGCAAACATGGAATTATTTGTGTTGATACTTTGTTTAGAATTGTGGCTTGCTTAGGAACTGATTCCGTTGAGGTCTACATACGATTTAGGTGTTGTATTTGGTATATTTATTAAGGGTTTAGGGTCTTATATACCCTTTATTTTCTTTTAATTCCTTTCAATATGTCTATCTTACTACCTTTCCATTTTATGTGTATCTTCGTATTCGTATCTTAGTTGTAGTTTTTGATTCCATAGCTAGTTCATGTATCATTGTGTCCTATGTATAGCCTATATTCTCAACCATGTTGTTAAATAGCCTTCAATGTGTTTGTATTTTCTAAATGGGTCACCTTTGGGAACATATGATGTAATAGCTTAGCTTAGACTATGACTACGACTTTCTTTCATTTAGTAGATAGTTATTGATGAATTATAAATGTAAACACTTGTGAAAGTGTGCGGCAAGCTTGGATTAGCTGGTGGCAATCATCAAATTACTTGTGTTGATTTATCATTTAAAAACATAGGTTTCTTGGGAATCTAATTCCGTTAAGGTCTACGTACGAGATTGGTGCTTTGTGTGCTATTAAATAGAGTGTTTGGGGTTTGATACACCCTTAGTTTGCTATTCATTCAAATTGTTTCAATCTAATTCTCATTTTCTATCTTTATCTTTTATATTTGTATCATAGTTGTAGTTTTCAACTCCGTAGTTAGTTCGTGTATCAAAGGTACCTTGGAAGTGTGCCCATCCTACTAAAGTGGTTCAAGGGTAGCCCAAAATAGTAGCTTATACGTTGGGGATACCCTCCATATGTGCTAGGTATACTCCCGATCTGCTTCAACTTGTTCCAAGCATCGATCACCCTTTTCAACATACTCATTGCAAGGTTCCATCAATCTAACTTTACTTCTTGATTCTTAACTTCATTTTTTATTCTTAAACACTAATTAAAAACTAATAATTGATCTATTGATTGATTAATTGGTTCTAGAGTGTGATTCTTATGTTCTTTTCTCTTTTGTTTTCATTGAAACTTCTTGATTCAAGTACATTAGTTGTTTTTGAGATTTTTCTTTTCAATTTCAAATAAGAATCTATTCTGGCATCAAGTGATACAAGTGAGAGTACCTCTTGGCCATGATTTAGAGACTAAGAGGAATATTGTGATCCCCCATGATATTGGAAGAATGAAGATTACTTTATGTTAAGTTTTGGGCTTTGGGTCACTATTGGGCCCAATTGCATTTAGGGTCGCTTTTGGGCCCAAGTTGTAATAAGTGGCCTTAGGGCCTATAAATAGCTCGGACTCTCTTCTTTAAGACTTAGAGAATTTTGAATGTAAGTTGACATGTGAGAGTGTTTTTATTTAGCTTGTCGGAATCTTATTGGTTGTTTAGAAATGTGGGTTGCTCGGGATTCCATTCTTGTGAGGTCCTCGTAAGCCATCTGTGTTTATTGGTGATTGATAGAAAGGTCTTAGGGTTTAATATACCCTTCGGTTGTCCTTTCTTTATCAATTTGTGTCAATCTATCTACCCTTCTATCTTTCATTTTATCCTTTACTTGTTTGCCTTATTTTACATTATTTCCGTTTGTTTGTTTATTGTTTCTATTTTTGTGTTTTCTACTTGTATCATTTTGGTATCAGAGTCGAGCTTGATTTCGTTCCCACAAAGTCAATCTCGGGTTTATTTTTGTTTAAAAAATTTTAAATATAAAAAAATTCACTATTTACATTTTTGACCTTAGGTTAAATTTTGAGTTTTTGACTTTGCATTTTTCTTGTGTTTCTAGTGGTAGATTTGAGTTCCCTAACACTATTAGAGTCTATGTTTCAAATTTGAGCTTAATCATAGTCATTTTGTTAGAGTTACCATTGTAGAGAACTTGAACTTGAAGAAAGTGAAGTGGGATCAAAAATAAGGAAAATATGGTTGCAAAATTATGTTGGAAATGAGTTTCAATCATTGAAAAGTGCTTACATTCAAAATTTCAATTCATTCCGAGCCTTGGAGAAGAAGTTAGTGTTCTTGGTGTTTTTCAAGACATTCAAATCTTCAAGTTGAATATTCATCAATAGTTGTTATTTGATCCAAAAGGAAGAAATAAAATTGGTTGAAAAAGTTTCTGTCCTAAAGCATCCAAGAAGATTCAGATGATATTCCAAGGAAGAGTACAAATGGGGGGGGCAATTAAGGGCAAAATGGCCATTACAAGTGCCAAAGGCAGCAAACCTGCCTTGCAGGTGCGCCTGGTCTTCCTTGGAACTATGGCCACACCTAAAACTAGTAGGGGGATGCCCTCCTGCATCCAAGGTGTGTTGTAAATGCGCCCCATCTACTGCAACAACTCCCTAAACGCACCTCAACACAAAACACCTCAAATTCAGCGTAAATCAGCCCCAACACTTCCCAAACACAATTCAACACTTCTCGAACAACAATTCTAGCTGTAAAACAGTTATCGTCACTTCAAAAACTCCATCAAGTAAGGTTCAAACCATTAATTTCATCTCTCAATCCCTTTTTTCATCTCTTTGATTCTTGATACTAATTAACAACTAAAATATATTTTCCTTGTGTCTTTTCTTTCTTTTATCTTTTGATTTATTGGTTTAACTCTTAAATTAATGTTCTTCAAAGTCCTTCGCCTCTTAGCAGAGTCATATACCAATGCAAGCAACCAATACCAACAATTTAAGCTAAATTATGAGCAAATCCAAACACTTGGATTGAGAGAATTGATTTTACTAACATTAATCTTGTTTGTTAGTTGTGTTGAGAGTCTTATTGAATTGTTCCATGGCACCGAGAGATGATATCCTACTTAGCTCAAGTGGGACAAACCTTTATAATCTAATGGAATCTATGATGGGAGTACAATGAAGTGTGGATGTGATACATGAAAGGGTATCAGGCCTCGAGGAGAAGTTAGCAAATATGGATAGAAGGGTATTGACTTGGAAAGGAACTCGAACAATGATGGTTCCCATTTGAGAAAGCATTCTTAAGAAATTTCCTTCACCATCTCTCCTAGAACTATACGCCATATTTTCTCCATGACAAGTATCCCGACCACTATAATTCACCCAACAAACACCCTAAAACCCTACCCACACTCCATAAATTCTTGCTCCTCCTATCAAACACCATAAAATTAAGTGCCAAATTACCAAATTCCCTAAGGACTGAACCCATAATGGCTCAATCCACCCTACTACCTACCTTATCAAGTATCCTAAATCTAAATACCACACTACCAAAGACCACCATATCCAAATCCACCCTACTTCACTTAACCAAATGCCACTACACTAAACACTACAAAACCAAGCCGTTAGAGTTCAAGAAGAGTTTGTAGGAAATATAGATGGAGAGTATGTATATGGTTCAAAAGGACATGGTCCAAGCTACCAAGGTGGTTATAGAGGTTGTAACATAGGCCTCAATTCTATCAAGGTCACTCTTTCTAGATTTTATAAAGGTGGTGATCCCAAAAGGTACCTCAAGTTTGATTCACAATATTATAGGATCTTACAATCTAATAATTTGTCTTATGTTAAGAAGACAACCTATGTCATTGCTCATTTTGAGGGATATGCTTTGAATTGGTGGGAATTGGCTAAGAGAACGCAAGGGATCCTTCATGAAAGTTAATATCTGCCATGTGATGTAATGAAGGCCTTTGTGAGAGCCAAGTATGTACTAGAGAGATATGGACAAGGGTTGTTTTCCAAGTTGTACAATTTGATACAATAAGAAAGAGTATTGAAGCATAATGATTAATTTAAAAATCTACTTTTGAAGCTTGATTATAACGAGGATAAAGAGCACACTAAGATCCGGTTTAAGGTGATATTGAATTAAGAAATTGCCTCTCGAATGTCAATACACAAGTTTTCCCGAATGTATGATCTCTTAGAGGAAACTATTAATTTTGTGAGAGTTATCAAGTTGGAGAAGGAGGAAACTAAGTCTGAGGTGGGGAATCAGATGTCCTACAATTGGAGTCAAGGCTTCAAATTCAAGAAAACTTTTAAGAAAAAGACCATCGAGACCAGTGGTCCAAGGTATCCCCCTAGAGAAGGAGGAAATCCTAATCTTAAGGGTACTCAATGCTTTAAATTTCAATGATGGGGTCAACCAATGAGTGAATGTCCAACATGACGAGCCATCATACTTTGAGAAGGTGATCCATACTACAAAGATAAAGTAGAGCAAGAAAAAGGAGTTAAAAATCTTGATGAAAATATGGAGGTTGATATGAATCCATGTGATAGGTATATCAGCATTCCAAATAGTCTATCCAATAAAGTGCCAATGGAGGAGGTTTGGATTAAAAAAGGAGAGTTTAGCATTCCAGTTTATTTGGCAACATGTTATGCTCCCTCCCACTTCTACGAACTTCCAAAATTCCTTGATCTTGAACATGATGAACTCTTGAATTTCAGAATAAATTCTCTTCAAGAAGAAGAGGATGATACAATTGAGAGTCCCTCATGGAAAAAATTTAGAGATAAAAAGAAATATTATGATCCCCTATGAGAAGATTGGAAGAATGAAGATTACTTTATCTTGTGTTGTGGGATTTAGGTCACTTTTGGGCCCAATTTCATTTAGGGTCACTTTTTGGCCCAAGTTGTAATAAGTGACTTTTGGGCCTATAAATAGCTTAGACTCTATTTTTTTAGACTTAGATGATTTTGAATGTAAATTGACACTTGAGAGTGTCTTATTGAGCTTGTTAGGAGCTTGTTGGCTGTTTAGAAATATGGGTTGCTTAGGATTCCATTCTCGTGAGGTCCTCGTATGAGTTTGGTGTTTATTGGTAATCGATAGGAAGGTCTTAGGGTTTAATATACCCTTTGGTTGTCCTGTCTTTACCAATTTATGACAATCTATTTATCCTTCAATCTTTCATTTTATCCTTTATTTGTTTGTCTTGTTTTTTATTATTTTCCTTTGTTTGAGTGTTGTTTTCATTTTCATAGTTTATTCTTACATCATCAATCCACAATTGGTTCCAGAACAATCTATCAATGTTTGCCATGCCAATTGAGTAAACAACCAAAGGTGTGAACTTTGAGAGATTGTGATGTTGATTTCCCAAACTATAACTTATTTGTTGTTTTTGTTTTCATTTAGTACTTATTTAATTAGGTACCATGGATGGAAATACCATAATCTATATTAGCAGCCCTTGGAGCTTTCAACTATCAACTTAAAGCTAGGATAGACTTCTTTGAAGCTAAGATAGACATTTTAAATCTAAGGTAGGATTATTTAAAGGAAGGATGTTTACTATGTGTGTAAGGATGGATAACATGATAGGTCATCCAAGCCTCTCTAACTCCACCCTTCGCAATCCATCAAACTTTTAAGATTCCTTGAGTGGACATACTCAAATTACCATCCCTAAACTAACCTCAAACTCTAATAAATCAAGGTTAACCGAATCAAGTTGAGGATAAAAGGCTTAGAAAGCTAAGCATAGGGAGAAGAACTTGGCTCAAGAAGGAGATTTTTGAGAGAATATTGATCCAAGTTTTGAATTGAATGAGGGAGACAAGGAACACTTATTTGTGGAACTTATCAAACCTAATCCTTTATTACATGCTAACCATGTAACTAGCATTTTTCCTAGTACCAATACTTCTCTCTTACAGGTTCATCAGCTAATGCTTTCAAGGGAGGACTCAAAGAAGGCCTCTCATGAGCATAAGTTTTAAGCCCTATATGAGTTCTTATTCAATGACTCCAAGGTTGAAAAAGACTCAACTCAAATTATAAACCTAATCAAACTCCTATGGGTCGATAAATACTATATGACAAAGAATGAAGCATCTAATCCCATGGATCGAAAGAAGGAGTTACCTACCAAGGATATTCCTAAAAATATACAAAAGGATCAAGCATGTTGGTCTAAGTTGATGCTTGGAAGGTAAGGTCCTTATAAGCCATTTATGGATGACAAGAGAAAATTTTCAAGGCATTGCTTACAAGGTATGTACCTACCCTTCCATTCCTAGTGATCTTTGGAGACATGACGATATTTTCCTAATATTGAAAAGACTCTTGAAACTGATTGAAATTGTGTCACACCAAGAGAGTATTAGTATCTTCACAATTCTTTTATGGTGTTTGTTTTTGGTTCTTGAATTATGTGGGCCTTACATCTAAATGTCCAATGCATTCGTTTCTTTAGGAAGAGTCCTCGGTGTGTACTTGATGTACAACTTTGGTTTCCTAATCCTTGTCAAACTGGCGCGGTTGGACAAGTTAAAGTAAAAGGAAGGACTCTTGGTAACATGCTACATGCCTTGAAAAGAAGTCATCCAACTTCTTTGGTATACCCTTCGGATTGAAGTGAATTGTTGTCTCATAGATTCCCGAACTAGTCTAATAGCATGATTTTATTGATGAATGCACTTCTTGAGGGAAGTTGCTTTAAGAGAAAATATGTAGTGCTTCAATTGTCTTTCTCATCTTCTTGTAAAAATCATGTTTTAGGGAAATTTAGATGAGAGTGATGTTCTTAACTCTTTTTTTCCTATGTTTTTGCTTATGATAATGACCATGTTTGTGTTGAAAATACATTTTGTGTGAAAATGGGTTGTGTTAGAAGGAAGGGTGATGGGAATTTTAATGAATTGACTCATTCCTTGGGTTATTCCAACTTTTAATGACTTGATTACTCGATTTCTTGAGTACCTTGCTACTCTTAAGTATGGAAACACTTTGAACGGGACTCATCCTCTTCATACCTTTCTTAACTACCTTTTTACATTTGCTGACATCATGTTGATGTTGGATTTATTTAGATAGAGGTGGGAGTTCTTGAATATTGTCTTATTGTGAAATAATGAAAAAGTTGTGTCTTATGATATTGGTAGTTTCCTTGTTTCATATTGCTTCTTATAGCCAACACCTTTGTGTAGTGTATGATTAATTCATTTTATTGATAACAAAAGATCAGTGGTTGTATGTCAAATTTGAGTCTCCCTGGCATGGATGTTTTGATTCTATCCATCGTGATTTAAGGAAATATTGGTTATGTGTTATTTTTTTTATTTAAAGGTTGTAGATTCAAGGATGAATCTTCTTCAACAAGGAGAGGATGATATAATTCAAATGGCCTCTAAACAGTTAGAGAGGATTCTTATAGGTCAACAGGAATGTGGAGATTCATTGTTCCTGTCCAAAGGTGCCAATTTGATGATTATGATGATTGAGAATGGACGAGGCATATTAAAGCAGCCATGGGAAGGAAAAACGGGGCTAGAAGGCCCCTAGAAGAGGACATGCACCCCATCCACTTTGAAGGTGTGCCCAACCTGCTCTAGATCCACTAAAGAGTGTCAAAACAACCTACTATACCATTGGGATGCTCCCCATGTGTTTCCCATGTGCTCTATGTTTAGTCTTTCCTAAATGGGTCACATTTGGGACTATATGATGTAATTACTTATCCTAGACTATAAATAGGACTTCTCTTTCATTTAGTAGGTAGCTATTGATAAATTGTGAATGTAAACACTAGTGAAAGTGTGAGGCAAGCTCAGATTAGCTTGTGGCAAGCATGGAATCACTTGTGTTGATTTATCATTTAAAAATGTGGGTTGCTTGAGAATACAATTCCCTTGAGGTCTACGTAGGAGATTTATTCTTTTTTAAACATTGAACAGAGCATTAGGGGTTTGATACACCTTTAGATTGATATTAATTCATTCATTGTGTCTATCTATTACTTCATTTCTATATATTCCCCTTCTTTCGTATTCATATCTTAGTTATAGTTTTTTGATTTCATACTTTGCTCGTGTATCAGGTCTTTAATTGATGATAAGAATATCAATTGCCTTACTCTTGCAGCAACACAAAACCTATTCTAACATCCGATGCATCACAAAAGACGGTAGATCCCACTCCCTCCTTGGTCAAAGTCAAGAAAGGTAATCTTTTAGCTTTTGAAGATCACCTCACAAGCATTGGACCACTGAAAGAAAATCTTCTTGTAAGTCAACTTGGTCAATATAGCCAAAATAGATGAAAAATCCTCAACAAAATTCCAATAGTAACCTGCCAAACCACTAGACCTTCAAATCTCAGTAGGTAGAGTAAGCCTAGCCCAATTACGAACCACTGTAATCTAGGCCAAATTGACCATAAATCCATCCCTGGTCACCATATGACCCAAGAAAGAGACTAACCCGATCCAAAACTCATACTTATAGAACTTAGAACACAACTTCTAATCCCTTCATATCTAAATCACAATCTGCAAATACTCCTTATGGGCAGCCTCACTCTTGGAATAAACCAAGATATCATCTATAAATACAATGATGAAATAGTTTTTATATGGTCAAAATACCAAGTTCATCAACTCCATGAATGCAACTGGGGCATTGGTAAACCCAAAGGACATGACCAATAACTCATAATGACCATACCGAGTTCAAAAAGTTACTTCAGAATATCCAATGCTCTAATTCTCAACTAGTGATACCTAAACCTTTAATCAATCTTCAAAAACATTGAAGCACCCTAAATCTGATCAAACAAATCATCAATACGAGGAAAAAGATAATTATTCTTAAATGTCACCTTGTTCAACTATCGATAATTAATATACATATGCATAGACTCATTCTTTTTCTTCACAATCAAGATAGGTTAACTCTAAGGTGATACACTAGGTCGGATAAATCCCTTATCTAACAACTCCTACAACTAATCCTATAATTTCTTTAACTCTGTTAGGGCCATCCTATAAGGAGGAATATAAATAGGCCAGGTGCCCGAGTTAACATCAATGACAAAGTAAATATCATGATTTAAGGGCATACTAGGCAAATCCATTGGGAACACATCCATGAACACACAGACAATACAAATAGAATCCTAAAAAGGCAATGAAGCAACACTAGTATCATGAATATGAGACAAATATGACAAACATCCTCACTCAAGTAAATGACAAGCCCAAAGGAAAGATATAACTCTCTTAGGACCCAAATAAAGCATAAAATTCCAAGCTTTCTTGGCACACTCGGTGAATCTAAAGTCATGGTCTTAACATAACGATCTAGGACAACATGATAAGGAGCTAACCAATCCATAACAAAGATAACATTAAAATTTACCATATCTAGGACAATTAGATCTATGCAAGTTACACGCACATTAAAGGTGACAACACAAAATGATGCACATGATCCACCACTTAAAAATCTCTTACAGGGGTAGATATACGAATACAAATGGCAAGAGGCTCACTAACAAAATATAAACCAAAAGAAAAATAAGTAGAACATAGGAGAAAGTAGATTGCAAATCAAATAACATAGATGCAAAGATGAAATAAATGTGGACATTACCTTTCATAAAAAAGGAGAAATCCTATCCATCTGGTCTGACAGGTATAACATAGCACTATTTACTACCACCACTTGACTGAGTAGCCCCGCAACCATCACCACAGGTAATACTATCTCGGAATTATGTACCTCTAGTAGAACTTCTACCTCTTGCTACTGATATAGGATTAGACCTAAAAACACAACGGGGATAGTCCTTGGCCAAATGGCTAACCCTATTACACACATAGCAACCTCTATAACTCGACTAAATAGAAGAAGTTATAATTGGGATAGAACAACCACATAAAGTTACTAAAATAGAACACCCACTACCTAAATCCTATAAGGCTGTCTATACTGGTCTACCATGAGACTTATAAAAACCTTTATAATCTCTATCTTTAAGTGTGACCTTTGACCTTACCTTAATAGTGCACCCTCTTGGTTCCACCCAAAATGCTTGAAGAATAGACTCAGTCATCTTAGAGTAATCCATTATACTCCAAAATAATGTCCCATACACTACCATCTACGAAGTAGCCAACTGAAGAGAAACATCTAACCCTTTTATTAACTTCCAAGTATTATAAAACTTGGTGAAAATTTTCACTCCTCAAATCCTATTAGAGAGGATAGACACTTGTAGCCCTAAAGGCCCGAGAGCACTAACCCATAACCTTGTAATTCTTATGTATGTAACTATGATAATCAATGGTTCTGCCATACTTGGATATAAGTCATTGATGAGAAATAAACATGTCCAAAAATGTATATACAAGACTTGGTTGTTGGGGCCATAACATCCAAAGATAAAACACTATCCTTCTTAACTTTACATTGGTCTATAGAGTCTATAAAAGATAGATAGACTTAGTTAAGGCCAGAACAAAACCACCCGCCTTACTCTTAACACCTATAACATACCAAAACATAAATAACAGACTCCAAAAGCCCCAAATCAATCTTGAGCTCACCAATAGCTGTTAGAATCCTGGGCTCCTACTAAGAAGGTGTATTAGCTAAAGCAGTTGTGCCTAAAGCATAAAATACAAGTCCTCCATAAGGGGAGTCAATACAAAAATATGTAGTGAATATGTAAGTCTGAAAGTAACCGCACACAATATAAAAGCACAATGGAAATCAATTACAAGTGTACAAATATTGCTAATAGACCACCTTTATATATATTTGTAGGGTCAGGTACATGACATTCTTTTCTTCATTATAAATTTCATACTTTAAAAACTTTGTAAGCTATTTAATGCAAATGACAAACTGATCAATATAAATACACAAATTAGGATTAGCCCATGCTATGCCATGAGCTTCTATCCATGCATAAATAGATTAGGATAGGTCCCTTCTAGGATTTTTCCCCTAATCTTGTACCCATATATAAAGGTATAGGGACTGGACCACGCTAGTATTATTCCCCTAAGCTATCACTGACATAATTCAGATTTGCGTCACTTAGTTGATTTTGCTTTTAAGATTGTTACTTTTGTTGTCATAATATTATGGTACCTTGGAATAACAATCTACTAGTAAGAGACATGTGAATAAGCAGTTAATGTGATAACAATGAGGTAGGGATCTGTTGGTGCACGTATAAAATGTTTAGGAGCTAAAAATAACACATTGGTCTTATTTGAATAAAAATTGAGAACTAACTCCAAAAATTTTCTAGTGAAAGTAAACATACAGACTTGATAATAAGAATGTAGTAGGGTATTTTAAAACATTAGAGAGTGGGAACAAGGTTGCTGGCTACATGGGAGGTCATACACTGCCATGCTGTATCATTTTCTATAGGAGAACATTAGAAGCTTACTTGGTGGGACATGTGTTCGATTTCATGCCAAACAGCGTGAAATAGAGTATCCCCTACATACCTAGTCTTATAACTCCGATGTTAACCCAATTAGCTTCCTACCTTTAGGTATTTCTTATCTACAATAAAGTATATGGTAAAACTAGTATTAGTAACTAAATTACATATGTGGGCTACGTAACTTCACCAAAATAGTAGCCGGGTAGTAGGCCCTTAATTTATCAATCAAGGGTGTTATTTTAACCCTTTTCTCTTCCGATTAAATCCACATACCATATATATTCTGATAAGATCCCCGAAAGCAACTTTGGATTTATTACACCCTCTAAGTGATACATAAAATAGAATAGGTAATAAATATATAAAATAATTATTTCAGTGGTGTACCACTACGCCCTTTTTTTATATTTCGATACAAACTAGTCACACCTTTCCCCAACATCAACCCGATAGTCTCCAATATATGCACATAAAATAGTCTACAAAACAACCCCAACTTACCTTTGTCACATCAACCAAATATTGAACTCATCATCCCTTGAGTTATTAATAACAACACATCCATAATTCTTTCCTAAATTTATATATAAGGTGGACAAAATGGAGCAGTCACCTCATCTCAATTTTTACTAACTTATCCTTTTAATTTGAAATCTTTAAGAACTTCAACTTTCCTTTTCACTTTATACTAAACAAAAAAAAAGAAGTCTCTTAATAACAAAGAAAAGTGAGCAAGTAGCTTATTTTATATTCTACCCTGGACTTATAATTAAGGATGAATAACATTTTTCCAAATCTTCTATGGGAGAATTAAGCTAAACCTTAAGTGTTTTCACTTACCTTGTCCTGTAAAGGTGACCCTAGAAGAAAAAATAAGGTTGCTCCTTGTTATTTTAGAGAAAGCAGAGCAAATTTTTGAAATATGATCTTTTTGTGACTTAGAAATAAAGGAAAATAACCAGGAACTTTGGCTTATAAAGGCCCTATTTTGGTTCTTTTTTTGTTGCATATGGACCTCAATATTGGTCAAATTGGTCCAAGTAGGTGATTCACCTATTTAAGGAGTTCAAGCTACTCAAAAGGTCAAATTTGGAGATTTGGGCCTTGGCAGATTTTAGAGTTGGGCTATTTCTCTATTTTCTTTCCTCTTTTACTTAATTTAGGTCCAAATAAGTATACTAATATAAGCCCAAATTTGATCCATGGACTTGGTTCATATAGCTTAAGTAGGTAAATCACCTACTAGCTTAATTAAGTCAAGTAAGAACCTCAATAAATTACTCCATTTTTAATTCCTAATCTTTTTAATCTAACTTAAAACTTGTATATACTTGGTCACTTTAAATCTTTGATTCAAATATCGGCTTACTGATACAAGAAAAAACTATGAAAATAAAAATATAACAAAAACAAGGCAGACAATGAAAAATGAAAAAACAAGATTGTAATACCCTGTATTTCTATCTAGCTTAAATTCGTCCCAAAGATGTAAAAGACTTGTTTTAAAGATGATTCCATTTTTATACATGTGGTATTTTCAAGATTTTCACTTTTTGTCATGTGGGAAATTCAATAAGCTTTCCATCGATATAAGATTTGCCTAAATCTGATAATCGGGTAACATTAGGACTGATTCAAGTTTCTGTCATAAAACGCCACCATCTCAGTCAGTGATGCATCACACCATAAGACAAAATGACATTTGCCAATTTCCAATAAGACTCCGTAATTTCACCGTATTATGGAGGACTCTCAAATCCCAATTATTAAAATCCAGTAAAGCTCTGCGATATCCCCGCGTCGCGCCATCGTCCAATTTCTCAGTTGTAAAATTCCAGTCATACGGAGCGATAGTGACGCATCACGCCAGGGGTCCAGGTCCAGAAATTTTTCACAAAAATTAAAAAGACTCGTCCAGGGTTAAATGGGCCTTTTCCTATGATTTTAGTTCAGCCCTAAACACGAAATTTAACCCTACATGACTTAAGGATATCTTTATTCACTATATTTTTCCTAAATTAAGTTGCTCTCTCTCAAGAACAAGAACCCTAACTGTCAACATCAAGGGACAAATCAGAAGAACTCTCCATCAATCCTTCTAAATTTATTAACTCCGGTATGCATAGTGTTCATTCATGGACTCCTATAGTCCATGAAGCCGAAGAATCTTTTTTCAAAGTTCAAGTATATGAATTTTTATGAATTCCATGTTGGGTTTTTCTTTTTATTCATATTTATAATGACCAATTGAATTATAATCCATGTTTGGTGATAAATTTTATGTGGAATTAGTTATTATATGTGTAGATTCATGTGAACCAATGTTTTAAACCCTTCAATTGTGAAACTAGAATTGAATCATGATGTTTAATTGTTGTGTAATGTAGTCTACATATACTATGCTGACTATGTGTTTGATTAAATGCCTATACGATGGAAAAGTGCCATACTAGTATGATATTATGAAATCCCTATTCATGTTCAAGTTCATGCATGTCAAGTGTTTGATGAAATGTCTTAGTCAATGGATTATGTATATGTGTGTAGCGATTGTTGTGCTTTAGAATTTATGCCATAAATTACTTTTATGATATCGAGTCCTGTGGGTATTTAATACTCGACAATTTAGTTGTATGCCTAGAGCCAGTATTATGTTTTCATGATATCCTTAGTCAAGCCATGTTCAGTAGAATTTAGCTAGTCATGTGACTCAGGAAAAATTTAGTAAGCTCAGAAATTCCAGTAAATCTCAGAAAGCTCAGTGATTCAGTAATCTTAGTAGTATTCCATCACTTATCAAAACTCCATGAACTCAGTCCTGTTCAGTTTAGTTAATCATGTTCAGTGTCTCTTCAGATGGGAGTAGGAGTTAGCACTGAGTGAGCACAACGATGGGAACTCACTTGTTATTAGAGGGACTGATTCTTAGAAGCAATCATTATGCTCTAGAACTACGTATCCAGCGTAGGTTGAGACATCATAACCTATTATATGAGGAAAGATGAGGTGGCTTAACATGTTATATGAGGGTCCCACCATTCTCATTAGAGTAACTTGTTATATGAGGGTTACTCATAGTTTGTCCTTACCAGTTGTGCGATATTGACACCCTTCTAATTGGGGTTACAGATTGGACCCCAACTCAGCCATAATGACGTATTAGGGGCATGTCGATTAGATGACTACTTCCCATAGTCTTATTCCCAGTCTCAGTAAAAGAACTTAGATAGTTCTATAGAATTTAGAACTATCAAATACAGTCAATTCAGAACAATATGGAACTCAGCTAGTTCTATCAGAACCTAGACTGTCAGATACAGTCAACTCAGAATAGTACAGAACTCCGCTAGTTCCATCAGAACCTAGACTGTTAGATACAGTCGCTCAGTATTATTTATATAGTTATCAGCATCTCATGTTTTTAGTACTAACTCTTAGAAATCATGTTATCACAAAATCAGTTACAGTTATTAAGTAATCATGCATGTATTCTCATGTTCACGTTATCCAGTCAGTTAGTATAGTTCATACATGTGAACCCTTTGTATTCAACCTACCTTAAATGCATACCAGTACATTCAAATGTACTGATGCATTTGTGATATAGTGTTTTATACCATAGATTCAGAACCACGAGCTCCAGAGTATCAGTAGCATTCAAGTTTTCATCAGCCAGATTTAGTAGTGAGTCCTCATCTTTCGAGCACATGACCATTACTTTATTTCATCATTACTTAGTCTATTATACTTGCTAAATTTAGTTGGGAATATATCCCATCAGCTCCTTATTCAGACACCTAGAGGCTTTTCAGACGATTCTGTTTTAGAAAATTTATTTTAGTTATTTTGGGTATTCAAACCCCATGTAAAAGTTATGTTTTGTTTTATCAGTTTTGGACCTTACGGCCTTATAGCATTTATTTCCACATTATACAGTATATTATGTAGTGTTCAGGTATAGATATCAGTCATGGGTTAGCTTGTGGTCCTCTAGGGTCATAAGCACCATATAGCGTTCTAGGTACCAGATTCGGGGCATTACAATGATAGAAAATGAAAAGATAGATAGATTGATACAAATTTATAAAGAGAGGACAAACAAAGGGAATATATTAAACACTAAGATATCTTTATTAATTACCAATAAACACCAAAATCTTATGAGGACCTCATGAGAATAGAATCCCAAGCAACCTACATTTTTAAACAATCCATAAACTCCCAACAAGTTTCAAATAAATAGTCACAAGTGTAACTCCAATCATCATTCATCAACTACCTCTAAAATGAAAAGGTTCCTAGCTATTTATAGGCCAAAGGCCAGTTATTACAACTTAGGCCCAAAATTGTCCTTAAGTACTAATTGAACCCATAAATAGCCCAAAGCCTAAATTGGAACATTCATATGCTCTTTGAAACCCAAGCTATCATCCAAATGTGATGTTGTTCCTTTCTCCCTCGAATGGCATCATCAAATGTAGCTATTTCCCAAGCTATCATCCAATCACATATATGCTTTCCTAGGATGATCAACTCATGAATCCTTAGGTTCGGTCCTTGAAGCATAGATCCCAAAAGAGTTGAGCCAATTTGGCTTATATCATCATCCCTTTCTTGAAAAGCATTCATCCTCAAATCCAACTCTTTTATCTACTAGTGTCATACTTTTCAAGCTTTGAATCATTTGACAAGAACTCTATGAAGTTTTAAATCTCATTTTCATAAGGCACCCTTATAGTATCCTTATTTGAAATAACTTGTTTATAATCCAACATAAATAAAGGAGTGATACTAGGTAAAAATGCTAGCATCATGGTTAGTGGGCCTAATATGGAAAGACTCATTTCTTAATTGGACTAGGATTGGTTGAACAGTGTCCTGTGGAGCTTGGCTTATCTTTGTTTAGGTTGAGGGAACATATTCTTGAAGCCTTGGAACAAAATTATGGTGAATGATCACCTTGTAGCGATAGTGGAAGTGTTTTGGGGAGTAAGACAGCTCAAGTTTTCAATCTTCTCTTTCAAGTGTGATCGCTCCTCAACCCAATCATTCATATCTTATCGCAAACCCATGATGGGTTCCATCAAGATTTAAAAGGTTGCTCCACCCATGGATTGTAGTATATGGTAGGAAGGAGATGAAGCAATTAAGGATGACTCATGTAAAAATAAAGAATTTGACTCAATGACACTAACGAAGAAAGAAATGATAAAACACACAAAGAAAGAATAAACGGAAACGGACTCAAGAACCAACTAAGAAGTAAGGACTTGAATTCAAGAGTTAAACCAAGAAAACAATAGATAAAATAAAGGAAATTTAAAGGATTTAATACACAAAATAAGAACGAATCAAGAACTAATTAAACAACTAAGTGGTATGAGTGTTAGTTGTTATTTAGTGTTAAGAATTAAAGAAGTTAAAAGAGGAATTAAGAGATGAATTTGATGGAATTAAACCTAAAAAATTGAGTTTTTGAAGTTGATATGTGTTCACAAGGGGTGGAGATACATTAGATATGGATTAAGGTAGTCTAGGCGCACCTTGGATGTATGTCACACTCACGGTGGACTATTTTGAGGTATTGGAGCAGGTTGGGCATAGGTTGAGTGCAGGTTGGATGCAGGAGGGTGTTCCTTTAATGACTATACCTGCTTTGGATGTGTCAAAATATACCAAACTCAGTCCAAGGAATTCAAAAGGAAGGTCAGCCACCAACACACTTAAAGTACCCTTTTTGTCCTCTTGTGGTCCCCCTTTGTCCTCTTCTTTGGAATATTCATTTCGATCTTCAAAATAAATTTTGTACCAATATTTTTTCCGGCCTTTTTCCTCTCTTTTGAGGATCAAAAAACAACTTTTGAAGAAAATTCAAGATGAATATTTGAATCTTCCTCAAGAACACCAAGAACAAAAAATTCTAACTTTTTAACCCTGGCTCGAAATGCGATCAAATTTTGAACCTGAGATCTTTTACACCTTCTAATCATATTCCAAGTATCATTTTGCTCAAATTCTCAACCAAAAACTTCAAATTTTAGCACCTCACTTTCAATCTTCAAACTTAAGCTCCTCAACAATGGTAGATCCTCTAATTTAACATCGATTGAGCTCAAATTTGAGACTTAGATCGATACATGAACTAACTACGAAATTGAAAAATACAACTAAGATATGAATACAAAGATAAAAAAAGAATGGAAAGATAGTAAGATAGGCACAATGAAAGGAATTGAAAGAAAATGTAGGGTATATCAAACCATATACCCTCAATAAATATACCAAACAAAGCACCTAAATCGTACATAAACCTTAAGGGAATAGATTCCCAAGCAACCCACGCTTTAAAAACAAAGTATCAAAACAATCAATTCCATGATTGCCTCACACTCTCGCAAGTGTTCATATTCATAATTCATCTATAAACTCCCTACTAAATGAAAGATAAGCCCTATTTATAATCTAGGCAAAGTTATTACATTATATGGGCCCAAAAGTGACCCATTTAGAAAAGACAAACACATAAAAGCCCATTAGGCACTTGTTTGAGCATATGGGGCTCACATAGGGCGTCTCTAAAGGGTGTGGTTAGCTGTTTTAACTAGCTCTAGCGGATTTAGAGTGGGTTGGGCACACCCACTTTCCAACTCTAAAGTGGATGGGGCGCATTTCCTTATTTGGGAATTTTCTAGCCCCGTTTTGTCTTCCATTGGCCTCTCTATTGTCCCTTGAGTCTCATTGATCATGATAATCATCTAATGGACACCTTTTTATATCCATCAAGAAGTCATCAAGTGTCATTTGACCCATAAACATCCTCTTTAGCAACCCGTAGGCTATTTGGCTTGTATCATCGTCCTCTTCTTGTAAAGGATTCGACCTCGAATCCAAACCTTGCATCATCAAAGGAAGGACAAACAAAGGTTAGAGTTAGCACATTCAATAATACCATCATGCAAAGGTTGCATATAATTAAGATATAGCCAAGCATCAAAATAAGAAACAAAAGGTACATAACCCCTACAAAGTAAGAGCTACTTGGTCATTCAAGAGATTTGGACAAAACGGATGCTAGAAGAACAATAGTAATCAATAAACCACTCATGAAGGGTCACATGGATTACAAGTCTCAATAAGCTCACAACTCCTCTATAGCACACATCTTTGTTGGAGACCCTTCACTTACACCATTTTGGCCTGTCAAGTAGATTATAAATCTCCAAGAAAGACTTATATAGGGATAAGTTCTAACACCCTCACCCATGGTTATCTTGTCTGTATTACCAAGCACCAAGTGGTGTGGAGAAGTGATAACTCTCAAACTACAGCTCTCGTAAGAGTGTAAGTGGTCGTTGTCAAATATAGAACCCAACTGGGTTGGGTGTCGAATCCCATAGGGAATACTTGGTCACTAAGTATGCAAGGATTAGTAGACTTTTGGTGAAAGTTCTGTAGAAAAAAGGGGGGATTTTATGCGTGAAGTAGATTTATCAAAATAGCAAAGTAAAACGGAATGTTTAGTAAGATTTTAATCAATGAGAATTGTAAGTTAGGGTTATGTCCACCTTATGAGTTCTACGTATTTATTGGCCATGAATTATGCGGAATTCAGACATGCATGCGCTTATAGAGTTTCATATTCTATGGTAAATCCTAGTGTCTTTCGACCATCATGGATTATCTCACTTTAACTCTTTCGAGCTTAAAGCGTATAACTAATGGTACGAATTCTCCAAGAGGTTAATCCAGTTACGGTACTAACTTTTAAACAGGGGTTGGTAGCCCTATTTCCTTGTCACTATCTCTTTTCCAGACATGTAACTTTTCTTTCGAACAAGTTAATGCTATACTGGCGTATTCTATATGTTTGCAACCACAAGAATTCAATTAATATGAAGAGAGTAATGATATAAGCAGCATACGTATCAAGAATTTACAAACTCATAGCAATAGATAGTATCTCATATGACTTCCATAACCCTAACAGAGAATTTTAGCTACTCATAATTGTGAAGGAAAACCACGAGGATATCATTATCATACCAAAGTAATAACAATATCACTATAAGTAAGTATTGGCTTCACTTGTGGCGTGAATTCCTTGCTAGTAGCGTTTCTCTTGTCGTAAAACTTAAAAGTCAAATAGATGAATAATGTCAACAACGAATTTAAGAATAGAAGATAATAAGAATGAATTGAACGAGAATCGATCCTGAAAAGTTCGGCAAAATAGGGTTTTTATAACATCCATATCCTATTCCTACTAAGCTACTACATACTTGTCCTAATCCTACTAGGTTACTGCTTCCTTATTCTAATCCTACTAAGTTACTGCTGATCCCCAAATCTTTGGAAATACTGTTTTTGCTCGGGACAAGTTTTCCATGCATCACTTTCAGTCCACAGGCTTCCAAAAGCTGCCTTCCTTCTTATGTGAAGCTTCCTTTGGCATCCAACAGTCCATAAAATGCTGAAATCTTCATCATTTATACCTAAAAACTTGCTAATCACGTTGGTTAGATCACTTACAGGAAAAATAACTAAAAGTGCAGGAATTATATATTTTGTCCTTACAACTTAGCTAAAATATGGGTGAATTAAGGTGCTTTAGGCGTGTAAATACGCCTATCATCAACACCCCACACTTAAAGCTTTGTTCATCCTCGAACAAAGTATCATGTCCATATAAACATTTACTTTAGGATTTCACAGTAACAGCACAAAATATTCATCAAGATAGGCACAACAATTATTAACAAAGAGTAGTTTTATTGATCACTACTAGAAATAATTCAACCTCCAACATAGACTCGTGATGATGGTTAATTAGTATCCAAAGTTAAAGCACAAAGAATCATACACAACTACCCAAACTCGTCAACCATGTGTGTCTCACACAAGATATTACCCATAATCACTCACAAGTTTTGCATTATTCGAAACATGGGTACAATATTCTCCTTGCTCTCACTCTCACAAATAATTCATATGTTGCAACTGATGACCATAAGCTTGCCCTTAGTGTAATGCTCCACTAATATCAGAATGCTAAGCTTAGGATCAAATAGGTCTTTACAGGTTGTAATGTAGGCTAAGGGACGGGTAGGACTATTTTGGCTAGAAATAGTGACTAAGTTCCCTAAGCGCTTTAATACATCACATTATGCCATTTACACTTTCTTTCAAACAACCTTTCTACTTTCTTTTAATCTACCATCCCTTCTCACCTCTTTTGTTATTCGATTTTAAACAGAACTAACTTTTTAGTTTTCTTTTCATTTTTCTTTTTTTTTCATAACACACCTCTATGATAGCCACTCTTTTTCATAACTAATTCAAGCACCAATAAATTCGAAGGCATCACTCTCACCCAATTTCCTCAAATTTTGTTATATGACTTTACAATTTAAAGCGCTTAGGAATTTGAATTAAATTATGGTCTTGAAAAAAATGGATTAGGCTACATATAAGGCTGTCAAAGAAAATGGCTAAAGGCTTAAAGGGGGTTGACTAGGATAATGTCCACGGGTAGGTAAAATGAAGGTAAACAATCACAGGTTGCCAAAGAAATGCCTAAATCATCTCCTAAACTTACACTCTTTATTTCGCTTTACACACACACCGGGCAAGTTCTAGCATCAGCCACAAACACAGAATATACTATTGCCTCACACACACAAGGCACATGGTCGACTTTATTGGGAGCAGTATAGACTCTTGACCCAATAGATGAAGGAATTAAACCACACAACTATCACACAGTGAATCACACTTGGAGCCTAAACGTCTCAACAGTAATGATTTTATCATAGACTCTTGTCATAATACCATGCTGTCTATCAGAACACTTTCATGCAAAGTTAACTAAAAAATTTCTAAAATTTAAATACTAACAAACAAAACAAACAAACATAAATAAATGCAAATGCAGATAAAGAAGTATAGCATACAAATACTAGCACCCCACACTTAGACGGGACACACTGCCCTCAATGGGAGATAAATAAGAAGAACCTGGTTAGTCGGACTCCTCATCTATGCCTGGGGTCATACCTCCTACATCGGAATCATCATCAGAGTCGTCGTCATCAGATTTCTCCTCCACGTCAGAGTCTGGCATTCGACGATCATCATCGGTTGGCACATTGTCATCAAGAGGTTCCTCAAAATATACACCTACTCCACACATAGCCCTCGCATGCTCATTCATTGGGTAGTCATAATCCAACTGTTGGAGCTCTGCAGCAGTTGGAACATGACCCCCGCTCATCATGGTGAACCTTGTCATGCCATATATATGGTGGAAGAAGCTTTCGTCGTGAGCATGTCTTTTTGTAGTGGTAAGGTTGACTCCATGCATAGATTCAGCATCTTTAACCTTTGTAAGGTCAACCCTCTTTGGGTTGTGTGGAAGCTTATGATCTGCAGGTTCCTCTTCAATATCCTCCTTCCTCAATATTGCAGTCAACAGATTGCCAAAGCTGAAGTGGGACCTCTTGTGCAGCCTAGCCTTACGCATTGAAGATCGAATAATTGCCCCAATGTTGAGGGGGATGTTTGTCATCAATGCGTACACCAAGCACACTCTATCTCGTGTTATCTTTGTGTACTGTGTCCCTGGAATCAGGCAAGAGTTGACTATTCGCAACCATATCCGAGCTTCTCTGTTCAAAGAAGCATATGGGAAGGTATTGTGCCAGGCGGTGTCCTTGTGTCGACTCCAACATGCCATTGATCTTGTTCCACATAGCATATGTCTGATTGCCCTGTATGGAGGTCTTTGTTGAAGCTCTTTGAGTGGTGATGGATCGACAAATAGAAGACCCAAAAAAGTGTTGAAGAACTCAGCATTCAGCTGCAAGACTTGGCCTCTAATCTCCACTTCACTGCCGGTAGTCTTTGGGGACCAATTTGCATAAAACTCTCGCGTTAAATCAAGATTGCATTCTCCCATGTCTTGGAAAATGAAATCGAGATGTAACGCCTTATTTTGGCCAAAATACGAGGTTCTTTCTTCGCTAGGCTTTCTTTTTGTATCAGTTCCACATGAACATACTTTTTCATTTTGTTGTTCCTGTACCACTCCTTTCCTTCCTCCTCTAGGACCCATTTTATCTCGTACATGCGGCGAGGTATTTGCAGCGAGGAGGATTTAGCTTGCTCTTTTCTTCCCCTCTTTTGGCCTTTCTGTGAGGTGGATGCTTTTTCTTTTCCTGGACGACTTTTAGGTGCCATTATACCTGAGATTAAAATAAGGTCATGTTAGCTTCATCTCGGTAGGATCAGACGATGTGCGAATGGTGTTATCAGACGATGCATATCTCATGTGGAGGTGCCGAGTATATTGGAAGCAAGTCATGCTTCCCAAGTTGGGGGACACCATACAGGTAGTGGACAGCAAGGAAGGTATTGCAAAGCGGCTATTATTGGCCTTCGATATTTAGAGATGCCTACGAATTTGTGAGAAGATGTGACCAATGTTAGAGATAGGGCACGATTTTGAAGCACCATAAGATGCCCACGTCAAAAATTCTTGAAGTAGAGCTATTTGATGTATGGGGTATTGACTTCATGGGCCCATTCGTGAATTCATTTAGGATAAAATATATCCTAGTGGTTGTAGATTATGTTTCCAAATGGGTCGAAGCGGTAGCACTGGCTGATAATGAAGGTAAGCGTGTTGTTGCATTCTTAAAGAGAAACATCTTCTCTCGTTTTGGGGTACCACATACCATCATAAGCGATGGAGGAGCACACTTTTGCAACAAGCTGTTCAGAGCCGTGTTAGTGAAGTATGGGGTCAAGCAACATAAGGTAGCCACACCTTATCACCTACAAACTAGTGGACAGGTAGAGGTTTCTAATCGAGAGATCAAGCTGATCCTTGCTAAAACTGTAAATGGTAATAGGAAAGATTGGTCTCGGAAGTTAGACGATGCTTTATGGGCTTATAGGACCGCATTCAAGACACCAATTGTCATGTCACCGTACCAACTAGTTTATGGGAAAGCCTGTCACTTGCCCATTGAGCTCGAGCATAAAGCATTGTGGGCGTTGAAGCGGCTAAATTTAAATTGGGACGATGCTATTAATCTAAGATCAGAATAGCTGAATGAGATGGATGAATTCCGCCTTCATGCATATGAAAGATCAGACCTCTACAAGGAATGGATGAAAAAGTATCATGATCAGCGGATTATGCAATAAAACTTTCAGAAGGGTGATATGGTACTTCTTTTCAACTCCAGACTGAAGCTATTTCTAGGTAAGTTGAAATCTAGATGGTCTGGCCGGTTCAAAATTAGCCAAGTCTACTTGTCCGGAGTAGTAGAGTTAGAAGACAATAATGGTGTTGTCTTTAAGGTGAATGGCCAATGAGTGAAGCAATATATCGGTCCTCTTGACTCGATAAAATGCATGGCCATCATCTATCTCGATGAAGTCTAAGTAATCGAGGTAACTATGTTATGCCACGACAATAAATCAAGTGCTAGATGGGAGGCAACCCATCGTCTTTACTTGTTTTGTTTTATTAGGAGTTTGATTTTGTAGTCGAGCCACGACTAAAACTAAGGCGCTAGATGGGAGGCAACCCATCGTTCTAATCGTTTTTGTTGTTTTTGAGTAAGTGTAGGAGCAAGACGTATAAAGGAGAAAATTGGTCTCAAATGTTAATTTGGAAGTAGTTCATGTTGAAGGTGGTAAGTTTGGAATGAATAAGGAAAGGCTATGGGATAGGCATTGCCTATATAAATCTAGGCAAGGAACAAGGCAAGGCCTATACTATGGCCTAAGCTCTCTGAATCTAGAATGCTATAGCATAGGCGTATCAGTTTCAGATGAGTCAATGATTCAGTATTTCAATGTCTGTAGTGAGTTCAGTCTGCAGTAAACTGGTATGCGAGTTTCAGTATCTAGAGTTGTGATGATTGTGTTCTATTCTGTGCATTCATGTATGTTTTCTCATGCTGCATCTTCAAGATTATTCAGTTTAGATATTATGCATGCATGAGCCTTTGCATTAGCCTACCTCATCTACATACTCGGTACATTTTTGTACTGACGTATTTTCGCTATGGTGTTTTATTTTACACCATAGGTTCAGAGGTGCAGGATCTAGTTTATCCTTAACAGGTTGGTCCCAGTCAGCAACAGTAGCAGTGAGTCCTCTTCTTTCGAGGACGAGTATCAGTTTACTACTATTGTTTTAGAGTTTGTTTATTTTTTATTGACAGAGTTAGTTGGGGACATCTCCCATCAACTCCATAGTTCAGACAGTTAGAGGATTTTCAGACGGATGTATTAGTATTCAGTTTTCAATTTTGAGTATGTATAGATGTGTTGAACCTTATGGCAAGTTTCTGCATTATGCAGTGTATAGGTACAGATATCAGGAAAGGGTTAGCTTGTGGTCCTTCGGGTCCATAAGCATCGTGTGACGTCTTGAGATAGAATATCGGGGCGTTACATGAAATAATGACAAGCATATAGGCTTAATAAGTTATCATACTTTACTTACTTTAACATTCAACCTTATCATCTTTCCTTTCTTATAGCTTTATTAATTTAACCTAGAGTGTGTATGAGGAATAAGACCAGTCAGGGGTGATGATGTAGAGTTAACACTATGGTATGAGTTTTTAGGTGCCTTTCTAGATCATTTCTTTCCTTAGGAGTTTAAAGAGTCTAAAACTAGGGAGTTATTGACTCTAAAATAGGGTAGGATGACTGTTAAGGTGTATTCCATGAGTTTTCATCATTTGTTCCATTATGCTCCTAAGCTAGTGTCTATCATGAGGGCTACGATGAGGAAGTTTCCTCTAGGTTTTTCTCGGGATTTGGTACTAAAGTGCGAGACCTCTTTTTTTAATTGTGATATAGATATCTCTAATCTTATGGTGTACATAAATTAGGTCAAAGATGAAAAGAAGAAACAAGTTGAAATAAGAGAAGGCAAAGTAAGGGGTCCAGGTATTTTAATCTGGGTAGAGGCCAGCAAAATAGTGGTAAAGATGGCAGGCAATAGTCTAATATAAAGTGGAGAATTTTAATTCATATTTAATGGCTATGGCTCCATATCCTATACCTTTCGATGGTCGTTTCTTTAAGAGTAATAGTGGGTTTAAGGAACAAGGTGCCTAATCTCAAGTTAGTGGGGCCCAATCATCTCTGTTGGATCCTTCTTGTAGATTATGTGGTCAATTGTATCATGGATTTTATGATGAGAGAAGAAATAAGTGTTTTAAATATGAACAACTTGGTCATATTTAGAGGAACTATCCTTTCATTGATATTGCTACTAGGTTAATAAGGTCCCAGTTGTTGCGTCTTTAGCTCCTGCAACAAAAGGTGCTACTTTTGGCTTTAGCGCTGATCAAATCATTCTTTATGTTCTTGTCCTCTATTAGGACTCTGAGGCATCTTCTGAAGTTGTTACTAGTATACTAAAACTTTTCTCTCATGATGTGTATTATCTGTTAGATCCTAGGTCTACCCTTTCTTATATGACCAGTAATATGGCTATTCATTTTTGTTTTGGTCCTGATTGTATTTGTGATCTTTTTTCTATGTCTACCTTGGTGGGTGAATCTATTATGGCTAGAATAGTCTATAGGGATTGCGTGGTAACTATTTGTGATAGGGAGATGTTGATGGATTTGATAGAGTTTGAGATATTAGACTTTGATATTGTTTTAGGAATAGATTGGATCTATTCGTGCTATGCATCTCTTAGTTGTAGGACATGAATAGTCAATTTCCAATTACCGAAAGGGCCCATGATCGAATGGAAAGGTAGTTCCCTAGTACATAAGGGAAGGTTAATTTCTTATCTTAGAGACCGATAATTGGTTTCCAAGGGTGTCTTTATCATCATATGCATGTTAAAGATTCTAATTAAGAATGTTCCTCCTTTTCATCTGTCCTTGAGATTTGTGAGATTCCTAAAGTATTTCCTAATGATCTTCTTGGTGTTCCACCTAATAGGGAAATTTATTTTGTAATTGATCTTCTTTCATAAACTTAATATATCTCTATCCCTCTTATAGAATGGTTCCAACTGAATTGAAAGAAATTAAGGAGCAATTGAAGAATCTTTTAATAAGGGTTTAATTTATCCTAGTATTTCCCTATAGGGTTTTTCTTTGCTCTTTGGGTATAAGAAGGCTGGGTCTCTTTGAATGTGTAAAGATTACCACTAGTTGAATAAGATGACAGTGAAGAATAAGTATCCTCTTTCTAGGATTGATGAACAGTTTGACCAGATGTAGGGTGCAAAGTATTTTTCTAAGATTGACCTACGGTCGAGTTATTATCAATTAAATATTAGGGAGATGGATATCCCTAAGACTACTTTTAAAATTTGGTATAGTCATCTCATGTATTTGGTGATATTATTTGGATTGACTAATGCCCCAACTATGTTTATGGATCTTATAAACTAACTTATCCATCAGTTTTGGACTTATTCATCTTTGCATTTATTGGTGACATACTAGTTTTTTCTAAGAGCAAGTTAGATCATGTCGATTACCTCCATATACAGTTGCATACCTTTGAAGATCAACATTTGTATGCTATGTTTTTGAATTGTGAGTTCTAGTTGAATGTTTATACTTTTTTGGGTCATGTGGTTTCTAGTAAAGGGATCATGGTTATCCACAAAAACTTATGATAGTTAAGTAGTGGTCTAGACCCATGATTCTAAACAATATTCATAGCTTTTTGGGTTTAGCTAGGTATGATAGGAGGTTTGTGGAGAGATTTTCTTCTATTGACTCCCCATTGACTATGTTTACTTAGCAAAAGGTAAAATTCTTGTGGTCCAACACTTGCGAGAGCCCTCATCTAGCAGGTTAAGCCACCTCATATACCCTCATCTATTAGGTATGATGCCTCTCATCCACCCTAAAATAATAGGTGTGATATATTAAACTATGCTGGCTACGTAGTTCTGGAGCTCAAGGATTACTTCTAAGAATCACACCCTCTATTATTTGGTGAGTTACCATCCTTGAGCTCGCTCGGTGCTAGTTTCTACTGCCAACTAAAAGATTCAGAACTAAACTCTCAATTGAACACTTATTGAATTAAATATGACACTGATCATATTACTTAAAAGGTCTGACTGAGTTACGCTGAAATCACTTGGTTCCGTATCTGACAGAAAAGATATCAAATCATGGTATCTAACTGATGATATAGAGCTTGAATAAATTACTCGAATCACTTCTAAGATTAGGATTAAATCACTTGAATACTATTAGAACTGCACTTATTATAGGTATGAGGCTAGATTACTAGCGATATAGAGATTACAAAGATAACTGAGATTACTGAGCTTTATTAAGCTTTGCACTTGTCTAAGGATACAGAGTTCTATAGTTCACTGAGTTCTAAGAATCATGGCTCGATTGGAATTATCAAGAAACTGACACGGGCTCTTGATAACATCTTTATTATTGGGTATAAATACCACCAGGACTTGATAACATAAAAGTAAGACATAATCATTCTCCATCACAAATCATTCATACATCATCACGGTCATTCATTCATCACTACATCATTCATTCATCATTACGAGCATTCATTCATTATTACAATAATTCATGTATTTTCACAATCATTAAAGAATCACTTCAAGTAGTTGAGCATCACAACATACTTTCCCTCTTAAGATCCTTTGGACATCGCATTAAGCATTTAGGAAACATGGACCTCTATTCATCATCATATACTGGCCTAGGGAAGCCATGCTATTAGATTATACCCCATTCAATGAGATCTTACATCTAGTACTTCATACCTATATCGGTCTTGTCATGTATTTGGATATCACTTGATTTGTGGGAAACTTCATACTAACACATCACTATTTACTTGCTAACCACTTGACATGTATTAAAATCTTAGCATATATCAAAGAGCACAAAATCAAGGAATTTACAACCATCATATCTCAACTTGGCCCTTTGTTCCCTAGGGTCTTTCAAAAACCACGAGACAGGACCGATTTTACACCTACTTGGGGATTTCATGCTATCTTGGCACATTTCACTCACTAAGGCATTTTATCAAACACTAGGCATGCATGGACTAGGTCACAATTTGGTGTTTCCTATTCAACATACTATAGAGGCCCTTATGCTTCACCTAAGCCCTTTATCAAACCTATGGGGAATGTTCTTCACTTATTCAACCATTTCTACACCCAAAAGTCATGAACAAATCACATGAAAAAATAACTTCAAGAGGGTCTATCACAAACATCACATGAATTCCACATATTAGGGTCAAAGCTCGTAATATTTTTAGGCAAACATAAATCAATACTCAACAACACATTAAACATCCATTTCAACTCATATAAATCATTAACAACTCATAAACATAAAAAAAAATAATTTTAAAGAGGGTTCTTGAGCTTCTTGGATGAAAGGGACCCAAGAATCAACATCTACGTACCTTAACCTTTGAAATTAGATGAACTTTAGTGCTTGAAACTTTATCCACACTTGAAATAAATAAATTCTTAAAGCCGACACTATGAGGAATTTGATTTTTGAAGAAACCTTGAAGATTTATGGATGATTTTTGGAAGATTAGGGTTCTTGATTGAAACCCTAGTTATACTCTCTTGACAGATTTGAAAACGAAAATAATTGAATTAGGGTTTGAATGGTGGTTCCTCATATTTATATAGGCTAAAAAAGGGTGGAAAATGATCAAAATACCCTTGTAAAAACTCCGTTGAATTCCTGGAAAAATATACTTGACACGATCCATGGCAGGCTGTCAGGTTCGTGATAGGCCATCATGAATGGTCGTCACAAAAAGGGTCCAAATTCTTGATTTACTTCCCAGGCCTGATGATGTCGTTAGAAATTTTGTCAGAATGTGACGACATCATCAAAAAGGGTATCAGAAACGTGATTGCCCGTCAAAAACGTCGTCACCATTTTCCAGTTTGATATGCTGGAGTATAATGGGCATAACTCTTTTTTTCAATTTTAGATTTAGGATAAATTGGTATTGTTGGAAAGATAATTCAAATATCTTTCATTTTATATATATAAAACCACCCAGCTCTTAATATACAACGACTTATGGTCGATTAAATTTGACCCAAATTTTGACGGTCACTAAAACTTGAACGATAGGAAAGTTTTCAACTCGTTCATGAGTTAGGGGACCTCTATGATCTTAATTCATGCTTAAATAGATTCCCACATGATTCAAAATATTTCATTCTTGGGAGGATATTTCTGAAACATTTTGACTCAAATTTTTGCTTTACCAAATACGCTCTAAGGCTCAGACTGGAAGAGGATTTTGTGAGGAATTACATTTCACCTTGTTTGTTATATGTTTTTACATGCTTCTACCCTTGGTCGACCAGTGATACTTAATAGAATGTGTAGTTGTAATGATACGACACATTTTAAATCTCCTTTGTGAATATAGCTAGGTTGCAAGTCAAATGGAGTTTCTATAGGTGAAGCGGTGGTTATTCTTAAGCAGCTCCTATCATTCTACTCCTACATGGAGACTATGTCTTGATAATCACATCTTAGCAGAATCACAACACTTAATCCATTGGTTTGCTACCTTAGCCAATTATTTTGCAAGTGAACTAATAAAGGAAGACATGTCATTTCTGTAGCAAAAATTATTTAAGCATGAAGTACAGATGTTCTTTTGGTATGATCCACACTGATTTTGTGTGTGTATGTATGGTATGATCTGGAGGTTCCAAAGTCGAGATGATGAGTATTTTAGAGTCCTGTCATTCATCTCCAATTGGTGGTCACCACAGAGGTACTTGTACTGCTCATAAAATTATACAATATGGTTTCTATTGGTCGACTATCTGCAATGATGCACACGACTATGCTCAAACCTATGACTAATTCCAAAGTAAGGGCAATATCTCATAATATCATGAGCTACCTATGATGCCCCATCCTTGAGCTTGAACTTTTGATGTACGAGGTATTGACTTTATGGGTTCATTCATGAGTTTACATGGTATGAAGTACATCTTAGTGGCAGGTGACTATGTGTTTAAGTGGGTGTAAGTTATTGCACTTCCTAATAATTAAGGTCAGAGTGTTACTGTATGTTTAAAGAAGAATATTTTCTCTTAGTTTGTCACGCCATGGGATATCATTAGTAATGGTGGATCCCATTTTTGAAATCAAATGTTCAAGGCCCTAATTGTGAAATATGGCGTAATATATAAGGTGGAAATACCTTACCATCTACAGAGATGTGGGCAAGTTGAGGTCTTTGAGCTAGAGGTCAATTCCATTTTGGGAATGACTGTAAATGCCAACCAATCCGACTAGTTGAGAAAGTTAGATTATGCACTTTAGACCTATTGGAAAACGTACTATACCCCCATAGGTTCCTCCCATCATTATCTTATGTACGGCAAGGAATACCACTTAGTAGTTGAACTTGAGCATAAGACGCTAGGGTGTTGAAGAAGCTGAATTTTGAGTGGAGTAATGTCGCACAATTGAGATTGGAAACGATGAATGAGATGTATGAGTTTTCCTTCATGCTTAGGAGAGCTCAGCCTTTTATATCAAGGAGTTTCCTAACGTGTAACTACTTAGAAGAGGGATAGACAAGAGGAGAAAGATCATCGAGTAGACCTTCACAAAGATCGAATCAAAAGGAACAAAGTTCAACCGCCAGTTTATCTGCACTTGCCAGTTTATGATAATCCTAAAGAAGATTTGGGGTATGTTGAATCAATTGAGAAAAGTGCTATCATACCTCCTGAATTCCACTAAGGAACAAAATTAATATTACAAGTGCAATGATCCTATTGGCTAACTTAAAGGGAGTATTTGCTAGTTTGCCATCTAATGATGCAAACATACACCTTATGAGCTTTGTGGTGATTTTCACTTTGTACTATCTACTCGGGGTGAGTCAAGAAGCTATAAAACTAAGGTTGTTTCTATTCTTTCTTATAGGATAAATGAATTTTGGTGTAATGACTCAAATCCCCTTCAAAGCGGACAGACACCCATAGCCTTAATTCCCAAGAGAGCCTACCTATAACCATATCCATCTTATGTATAATATGATAACCAAAAGTTCTGACAAATATGATACAATGCATTGACGATAAGAATTAGGTGGGCAAGCACAAAATTATAAATACAAAACTTGGCCTTCGAGCCACCATATCTAAGAGTCAAGACACTGGCATGCTTAATTTCACATTGGTTTACAAAGCCTCTAAAAGATACATAGAAAATTAGTTAGGATCTGGACAAACCCTCGCCTTAGTCCTTACTACTGTACAGTACAAAAATATATAGAACAGACTCAGAAAGCCCTAAATCAAACTGGAGCTCACCAATAGTACTGGCTATCTTATGCACCTACTAGCGAGGTGTATTAGCTGAAGTACCTGTGCCTATAGCATGAAATACAGACCCCCCCATTAGGGAAGTTAGTACATAAATATCTACTAAATATGTAAGGCTGAAGGTAACAACACATAATATAAGAGCTCAATAGAAATAAAATATAAGTGTATAAGTAGTGCTAGTAGACCACCTTTACACATACTTGTGGGACTAGGTACATTACATTCTTTTCTTCTTTTTTTACCCTTCTTACTTCATAATCTTTGTAAACCATTTAATGCAAATTACCAGTTGATCAGTGGTAAATAGACAAATCAGGATCGGCCCATGCTAGGTGGGAGATCATGTGTTGCTATTAGCTATTTTTTACTATGGGAAAGCTTTAGAAGCTTACATTGTACCTAAGTGCTAGATTTCATGCCAAAGAATATGACATAGAGTAGCCTTACATACGTTGTCGTATAACTCTGAAATTAACCAAACTTTACTCCCTGCCTTTTAGATTACTTATCTACAATAAAATAAATGGTAAACTAATATTAGTAACCAATCAATACATTTGAGCTACATAACTTCACCAAAATAGTAGCTGGGAAATAATCCATTAATTTATCAATCAAGGGTGTTATTTCAACCCCATTTTCCTCCAATTACATCCACATACCATAGAAATTTTTATAAGATCCCCAAAAACAACTTTGGCTTCATTACTCCCTCTAAATGATACACAAAACAGAATGGGAAATACATTTATACAATAATTAGCTCAGTGGTGTACCACCCCACCCTTCTTCTATATTTCAACACAACTAATTACGCCTTTCCAGAACATCAACCTAATAACCCCCAACATACACAAATAAAATAGTCCACAAAACAGCCCAAAATTTACCTTTGTCACAACTACCAAATATTGAACTTATTATCAATTGGGTTCTCAATAACAACACATCCATAATTCTTTCCTAAAGTCATATATAAGGGGGACAAAATGTATACCTTAATATTCTGCAATTTATCCTTTTAACTTAAAATCTTCAAGAACTTAAAATTTCCTTCACACTTTAAATGAAAGATGAAAATAAAAGTCTCTAAATAACAAAGAAAAGTGAGCAGGTAGCTTTTCTATATTCTGTCATGTATTAATAATTAAGCATTTATATCATGTTTTGCCAATCTTCTTGACTCAAACTTATATATATATATATATATATATATATATGTCTATGTGTAGGCCTTTTTTACCAAACTCATTATGAGTTATCATTTTTCAAAGTTGAATTAAATAATTTATGAGTTCATTATTCCAGATGAACGATGAATATCTACTAACACATGAAATCATAAGTATCCTTAAAGGCCAATCAATCAAGTATCTATTTTAGGAGTGTATATTCCACTAAAATTGATATCTACACTTTAATTTAAAATCCTATTTCATTCACCAATAGAACCCTCCATTTTTCCTATAAAAATTGGTAAATTCGATTACTAACTATTAGCCCTCACATTTTGTTCACTAAATTTCTAACACTTTTCTATTATCTGATTATTCAAGCACTCGACTCGATCTACCTTATAATTCTAGCTTGAGTTATACACCTTAACAAATCTTACTTCCTAAAACTTATAAAAACATGACATTAGATTCTAAAGTTGTGACACCACATCCATATATCACGATTGATTCTCCTAACTATCTTCTAGAAAGAATATCTCACACACAAAACTCACATAACATCAGATTCACCATTTTAATGTATTAAAGAATAGTTATATAGATTATAAGTTCACATTTCTCTATCATTACCCAGATTCATATTAAACTTGTAAATGATCAAGTAAGTCATACAAAATACAAATACCTATCAAGGGATCCATACAAACACAACAACATGCAATGATATCTTTACTATATTAGGTTTATGGTTTATCCATCTCAATTGCGTACATGTAGGCCTAGAAATGAAGTATTCCATCAATGTATAGTTATATGTATCTAACCCAAGCAAACTGTATATTAAACCATAATCTCCATGTATCTAAGATCTTAGCACAGGCAAGATAGATCAAGGTTACCTTTTTCTTTTGTTCAGGCCTTCACTAGTCAAATTATCAATAAATCAAATAATTATAGGAATAATTAATAGATTACTCTTTGAATAACTACTTTGGAAATTCAATCCACTAAATCTGCCCTTATTTATGGTCTACAACATTACACAAGATTTAATTTACTATTAACTCATTCCATTATACTAAACCTATCTAAATGATGGAGTTTCAAAGCCAAAGATTTTTATTTTTATTGAATTCAAGGTTTGTACCATAAATTCATCATTTAGAATTACGAATTCATGCTAGGAATTTTTATTTAACGATCTAGATGTAACTCTAATTGATATTACCCAACACTTAGGGTTTTCCAAGAAACCCATGAACTTAGGGTTCTAATCGCCAAGAATTTCACCATTAAAGATCAGTTTAATAATTCTACAATGTTATTGGATTAAAAAACGAAGAAGATAACAGAAGAACTTTACTCAATGAGGAATTTCCATCCTAGAACTTGTAAAATCATCCTCTTAGTTTTAGAATGATATTTTTGACCTTTAAGTCCCCAACACAACAAATATAAGTTGACTCAGATAGTTTTCGATAAAATAATCATAACTTTTTACTCCAAAAGAGGTTTAATGAATAATTAGAGAAGTTGTAAAGAAGGCTCAAAGATTTATTCTTTTGGTGGGTATTAGGCCTCATAACTCTTTATATTCCAGGAGTAGTTCTTATTTGAAGTGGACCCTAGTTTAAACATGGCTTGAAACTCAATCGATAAGAACACTTTCAACTTAACTTTGTGCTAGGGGTATTATATGACCATAGTTAATTTATGGTACACTCTCATACTAAAGGATTGATCCTATAACATACAAATAATGGGGTTATTATTCCTTTACCACAAATATTTTAGTAAAGATAGAATGGATTATAGCAACGAATACCAATTAACCCACTGTTAATCCCTTAATAGGTATGAACAATTGAAGGGAGAGTTTTAGAATGATATTTAGAACCCAATATATACAAATGGTAAAAGTTAACATAACCTCCCATCTACTTCCAGAAATAATTGGCAATACTTCTCAAATCATCATCCCATAAGTAATGAAAAACAGCCACTCAACCAGCCTATGCACCATGGCGAATGAGCCTAAGGCATCACTATAACCTTAAGGAATATGATTCATAGTAAAATTTATGTAAATGATCATCTAAAATACCAAAAACAATACACAATATTATGATGCATGAAAATTTAGAGTGAAGCTAACATTTGCATTGCTGAAATATTGAAGCATATGACTATATTGTGATTTTGAGATAAATTGCTGAAATTCCCAGATTTCCACATGGTTTATGAATATTTATGCTATGTATTATGATTTTGATGAGCATTAACTTGAGATTGAATTATGGGTTAGTAAGCCCTATTTGAGACTTGTGAAATTATGAACTCTTGTGCTATAAGCACCCATGATTTTAGTATTTTGAGATGATTGAGAAATGAATTAACCTAATGTCCAAAAGCTTTGAAATCCACTTCATCATATGAGATTATCGATTTGATTATTGGGTTAGTAGTGAACTATGAGATTATTCTAAAAGTGGATTTCAATGAGATGAGCGAAGATAATCTAAAGGGAGTAGTACTTAGCACTGAGCGGGTAAGTCACTATGATTTCTTACCCCAAAACTACATGCCACCATAGATTAGGCCTGAGGCCGAGTTTATGATGATTATGATTGGGCCCGAGGCTGAGTTTCATTTAGTGATTACTAGACCTAGGTTATACTCCCAGGCAAGAGTATGATGCTTCTCCCTAACGTGGGGTCTCCTCCTTAGGAGGACAAAATGTTGGACTCTATGTAGCTCTCATGGTTTATGTCAGTTACGAGAACCTCCCTTACCCTTCAAACTTTGAGATCAAATACTTATTTTCCTTTCCTATAAGCTATTTTCCTAAATGGTTGAATTACAAAGATGTTCCCTAACTAAATTATTTTCTTGATGTGAGTTATTTTTCCTAAATGAAAGTATCTTTCCTTGTTATAGGACCTTTCATAAAGCTTTGAGATAAGTTGTTTCCATAAACTATAATTCTTTTCCATTTGAGATAGAATGATTTCCCTAAATCTTGAAATGAAATATTTTCCTAAGGTGAATGAAATGCCTTCAAGTATGTTTTCAAGTCATATGATTCTGAATTCCAAGTATATGAGTTCTAAATTGTCATGAAATATTGAGCATTGAGAAGGTTTCACTCTCCATGAGACATACGCATGAGTTAAAAGTATTTTCCAAAGTTCCTTAGCCTTTGGGTATTGAGAATAAGAGAAGATTTATGATTTTTAAGGTTAAAGAGCGATGACCCATGAGATTTGTGTTGCATGCCTCATTCTACATGATTTATTAGCTTTATATTTTATACTTGTCCAAGCCATGTGAGTCATCTCATTTTGCACACATGATTTGATTAAAGAAGATCGGTACTATTTTTATACATATGCATTCACCCCGGCATACTCAATACATTCCAAAGTAATAAGTCACATATATGTCTATGTGCTACATTGTCTTATAATGTAGGTTCAGGTAATCAGTCCCATCATCATCCCATTTGAATGCATGTTTTACTTGGTCTTTCATTTATCTTACATGTTCATTTTTTCATGCTTAGGATCCATACATGATTCTCAATTCAGTTTTATAACATGTTGACCTTCACATGAGATTTATATATAGTATTCATGTTTTACCACTTCCCAGCTTACAGAATTATTTTTGACTTATGGTTTATAAATCTCACTATGATTTATAAATTTTTACGTATATCCATGTGTTAAATAATGTTTCAACAAATAGCTTATATCCTCAGTTTTAAAGCATATTTAAAATATTTCCATAATTTAGTGTATGTACCCATATACTTAGTACATTCCAAAGTACTGACCATATACATGCATTTGTGCTACATTCTTTGATGATATAGGTACCAGATGTAGTCCATACACCAGGGTTAGGTAGTTCTCAGTATTCAGTCAGCTGACGATGAGTTCTTTTATTTCAAAACTCCAATCAGTTGTAGTTTATATAAAAATATTGTTATTATTCTTATGTATTGATTAGTAGTGGTTGGAGGCATGTCCCATCTACCTATAGTCAGTATAGTAAAGGTTTCATAAATAGTCAGTTAGAGTAATGATATATAATTCAAGTTCTTTCTTCAGTTTTATCATGTTATAAATTTTATCAGTATTATATTCATTCAAATTTTCTGATGATTATGCTTCCGCTCAACAAATTTAGCTTGTATATACATTTTAAATTAATTTTTCAAGTATTATGCCAGTACATGGGTTAGTTTGGGATCAGTTATGGATCTAAGCACCGTGTTATGACTAGGGGGTAGCCTTGAGTCATAACAGTTAAAGGCCCATTTTAGATATTAATAAAGCAAGTAGGTGCATCACCGACTAAGACTTCTTTGACCAACCTATTGGTCTAAGTACACCAACACCTATTTGACTTAATTTGGGACCAAACTAAGTGAAGGAATAATAGAAGAATAGGCAACCAAGACCCAACAAGTTTTAGTCTAACAAGGCCCAAGTTAAATGGGCAAGCTGGTGCATACCTACTTGATATTTTCAGGACAAAAGTGGTTTAGAAAGTTGGAAAAGAGAATCTCCTTTTAACCGGATTGAAACCAACTCATTTGAAATATATTAACTTAGCCAAAAATCAGCTTTTCTCTCTCAACTTCATCCTCTTTATCTCAAGGCTTGGCACAACCACCTCAATTTTCTTCTAGGGTTCTTGAGAAAACCCTTATCTTTCTAAGCTAAGATAAGTGAAAATACTTATGGTTTAAGCTTGATTCTTATTTTAAAAGCTAGCAAATCATGTTGATTATACTTAAAAGTATAGGACTACCTTTCCTCCATGTTATGCCCTATGTCCCTTTAGTTATTATTAAGAGGACTTATTCTCTTGCTGGTTAACTTGAAGGAGTAATTCAAGCTCTTAAAAGAAGTGCAAATTTAGAGTACAAATTCCAAAAATTAAGGTAATACTACTGTCTATTTTTCCCCTCTTTATATATAAGATTGAATGAGAATTTTATGTGTGTTTTGTCAAGAAATCATGGAATGGTAACTGAAATCCTTGAGTTAATAATTCTATGGTGTGATGAAAGGATTTTGGGACTATTTGAGGGTTATTTCATGTGTATATGTTGGGGACATCTTGGTTGATCTCAAAAGGGGATGTGAGTAGTTGGTATTCACATATAAAAGAAAGGTGTAACGATACACCACTTAATTAGATGTTTTATAAACTTTTCTACCTATCATACATTGTGAATTATTTTGTACATACTGTGAAACCAAGGAGTTTCTAGGGATCTCATATAAATCTTTGTGATGTACAAATGTAAATGGAAGAGAAGGGGTTGAAAGAACACCCTTGGTTTGCTATATTACAGGCTTACAGCCTGACTACTATTTTGGTGAAGTTAAGTATCCTAAATGTGTTGGTTAGAAACTAATACTAGTTTTACTTATCACTTTATTATAGATAAGTAATCTGAAAGGAAGAACGTTAATTTGGCTAATGCTGAAGTTGTACATCAAAAGCATGTAATGTTACTCTATTCCGTTCTTTCTGGCATGCAATCCAACACTTGTATTACAAAGTAAGCTTCCTAAGTTCTCCTATATCAAAAGATACATAGTGTCAGTGTATGATCTCCAATGTAGCTAACGACCTTATTCCCACTTCTTAATATGTTCGAATACCCCAATACGTGTTTATTGTCAAATCTGTTTTCCTACTTTCACTAGCAAATTCTAGGAGCTCTCCTTTTAGTGAAATAAGATTCATGTCTTATTTTAGCTACTAAGTATTTTAGTTGTGTACAAACTACTCCCTACCTTATTATTACCCCATTAAGTATTTATTCATATGTCTATTACCGGTGGACTATTGTCCCAAAGATCAGTAAAATTATGACCACTAAATTAATAATCTTAAAGGTTAAATAAACTAAGTAACGCAAATCTAGTTAAGGTTAAATAAACTAAGTAATGCAAATCTGGTTATACACAGGTGGCATCTCAGGGTTGAAATCCACGTATAAGTTAATCCTAAATTGTTTATATGGGTGGTAGCTTAGAGGCGTAAGCGTAGCATGGTCAATCCTAATTTTTATATTTACCACTGATCAATTGGTTTTTAATCACATGGCCTACAAGGATTATAAAGTAAGAAGGGTAAAATGATGAAAATAATGTAATGTATATGATCCTATAAGTATATGTAAAGCTAGTCTATTAGCCTTATTTATATACTTGCACTTGATTTCAATTGAGCTCTTGTATTATATGTAGTTACTTTTATCCTTAAATATTTAATACATATTTTCGTACGATGTCCCTCATGGGAACCTAAATTTCATTTTGTAGGCACAAGTGTTTCAACTAATGCACCTCGCTATGAGGAGCACATGATATTCAGCGGCTATTGTTGAGCTTCAAGTTGATTCTCGACTTTTTGAATCTGTTATATATATTTTGCTAGTATATAGTAGTTGATAGTAAATCAGGGTTTCTTCCCGACCTGAATTAAGTTATATATCTTACAGAAGCTTTGTAGATCAATGTAAAGTTAAGTTTGGTAGTTTTTTATCTCTTAGACGTTGTGGCCCCAATGACCAAGTCTTTTATATATAGCTTTAGGCTTACATACGTGGTTTATTTTCATCAATGCATAATGTCCTTACTTGGAAAGTTTTTTTGATTATCATAGTTATATGCAGGAGAAGTATAAGGTTATGGGTTAGTGTTTTCGGGCCTTTATAGCTACAGGTGCATATCCGCCCTAGTAAGATTGGTGGCCCCATAGTATTAGCTAGTAAAGAACTTCCACATATAAAATTTGAAGGTGATAGAGATAAGGATATTGATATGGATATGTGAACTTACCAGGAGAGATGGGTTTAGAAATAAGGTTATTTGAGAGAAGGTGGGAGTGGCTTTGGTGGAAGACAATAAGCAATGGTTCAGCCATGTGATGAGGATATGCATATATGATCTAGTATGAGGTATGAGAGGTTGGATATGGATGGTTTTAAGTGGGGTAGTGGTACGTTGAAGAAATTATTATGACCCTCTAGATCATTTCCTTAATCTGCGTGCACTTTTAATGTTTTGAGCATTCCCACATCGGCTACAAGTCATTTATAACTTGTTGGAACTATCATTTTGGTTATCGAATAGTTCATTTGATTGTAGGCTCATTTCCCTATTTTGGAGCTTTCACTATTTATGATTTGATCTTCGAACAAATCTCATAATAGATGACCTCGAAGAGAATTTCAACAACTTCATCATCTTCAGAACATTGATTTTAGGCTAGGGGACCCTTGGTTCAGGTCTCGAGTCTTCCAAACTTATTTTAGGCTATTGGGCGGATCATGTGAAAAATAAAACTATAGGTATAGGGCCCATATTTAGTTGAAACAATCTTGGATGAAAGTTTTGATGGTTACATTGTGTCCAAAATATTGAATTTAGTGTGGTAGCATATTTTATTAGCGCGTACGGGGTTCCAAATAAATCTGTAACACCCGATTGAAGTCCATTCCAAAATTAGCAAAATCTGGTACATCAGGTTAATGAAGCAATCGCTTAAGAGAACATAGTGTCACTTAAGTAGACTATGCGTACACGCCATGTTGTCACTTAAGTGATATTAAGTATTTGGTCAATATCTACTGAATCGATTACTGAGATCTCTTAAGAAGGTATCACTTAAGTAGATTAGGGATCGCATAAGCGATACCTAACCTCGAAGATAGTCATGTAAGTGATATCCGTGTTGCCCAAGCAACTATCACTGAAGTGACACTTGGCAAAATTTAACCCTTTTTCTCTATCCAATTTACGATTACTTCTTCCACCATGTTTACACCAAATTGAGAGCTCAAAAAGAGGAAGAAGAGGGAAATCATACACATTGGTTAAGGTAAGCTAATCTAACTCATCTTTGTCATTTCCCATTAGTTTTGCCTTCAATTTCTATCCTAATTCTTAGTAAAATTCTTAGAAATTAGGGCTTGAATTCCTAAACTTTGAGGGTTGATTTAAGACCCGAATTGTGATCCATTTGTGCTCAACTTTTAAAACCAACATCCTCGTCCTTTGAGGGACCTCATGATATTTTTAATTTTGGATTTAATTTGCAGGCCTCGCGGGTCCGTCCTTGACCTAAAATTTGAATTGACCTTTAATATAGTAATATGGGTCTCGTTTTACTCCTAAAAATATGCAGATTATAATTTTTATAGCATGATATCATTTTAAGATCATGGAATGAAGAAAAAAAATTATGGATAATTCAATAGTTGCAGTTTGTCTTTAAGGTAGGCTTCTGTCAACTTTTCTTCTTGAGATGGTGTTTTGATATATGTTGCATGTTAGATTTGGATGTTATAATGTGATTGTGGGTAGAACACTGTGACTTAGCCTAAATTGTGAGTTTGGGGGCTGGAAGGGTATTTGACCCTTATTTTTAAATATTGATTATACTTTTATGATTGTATTATCTTATTCATAGATCAAGCTAATTCATAAAGCGATTAGGATATTATCCTAGATATGGAATGAGATTTAGATGTTAGAAGTATGATTAGTATAATTGGTCTTATTTGGAACGCTTAGACTATCTCGAAACCATAAATTAGGAGTAATTATCTTCGTTGTTGATTTCTCATATGAATTTGACTTTGTAGCTCATGTTGGAAAGGAAATACCTTAGTTGCTTAAGCTAGGTGAATTGCCTTAATAACCCATGATAGAGTGGAAATGGTCTTATTTGCGTAAGTTAGGGAAAATTAACCTAGTTGCTTGTGATTGGGAAGAACCATTATCTTAGGGCTATTTATTATTGATTCAACCCTAGAAGTGAATTTAGATACCTTAGCCTAGTTGGGGTAGAAGTGTGTCTAAAATAAATTTTTAAGGATTAGAAGTGGGCTCCTCCAGCTAACCTTAGGCCAAGATGTGTTAGCTTTTGTAGACTTATTAAGCATGTTAGCATGATTAGATTCAGTTGAAGTTAACGATCCCTTAACATGATGTATAATATATTATTTGGTGGATTATTACGGTCTTTTCCCGAATTATGATGTTATGGTTATTCTAAATATATATTAGGCCTAAGGCAATGATTATGATTTTATTGTTATGCCGGTTATATATATAGGGTCTAAGGCCATGATTATGATATTGGTTGGCTTTTGGGTAGTTTTCAATCCTTGTAAAGGAAGTGGCCCTTATGTCCTCAGCATATGAAACAACAACTGCATCGCACTCAGTTTGAGCAATAGTATGAATAGATTGATGAAACCTAAAGAGGACTAGTAGCAATTGGTGGAACTGAAGAAATATCAAGGACTGGACCCTTAGACCATGTATGGATCCCCTATGTCCCTTCCACATTGTTCGCAGATGGGACAGGAGAGTTTTCTTGTGTTTTTGATCATTGAGGAATGATCTAAACAGTGAACAAACATGGATTAAAGAAGATTTCAAACCTTAGACTCCAAGGTTGAGAATAGAATACCAAGAAAGTTAAATATTCCTAAATGCCTTGTAACCTTTCCCTTATAAGTGTATTCCTAAATGCCTTGTAACCTCTCCCTTATAAGTGTGGCTCGCTACACACTCCTAAAAGAGATTCTACTAGACATGGATTTGTGGACTCCCAATTGACCATAAACTTAAATCTCTGATACCAACTTGACACGACCCAGATCAGGTCCTTTTCATAATGGGCATCCCAAGTCCAACTGGAACTGGAGACCACCCCCGTTACCCAACCTAACCGACCAATGCATATCCTGAGTTGAATAAATTTCAAATATATAATAAGATCATATGGGCAGCTTTCTTGTGTTTAATTAATTCATTGAGTTGGAAGATCATATTTCATTAAAATTCCCAACAAGGTAGACCAATGAATCATTAGATCATTTCAAGGTAGGGAGAGTGATATTGATGGAGTTAAGACATGTGTCTCACCCTATATTTCCTCCTTGATCCCACTGAGGATCTTCATAAACTTGGGGTTGGTTTCCAAGTTTCCTCTTTCATGGGGACCTTGATTAAATATTCTTCTTCAATCTCTAAATCCTCCCCTATGATCTCCTCATTTATTCCAAACAAATTCTACAAACAGGCAACTTTATCAAACTCTTCATTTCCACTATGAGGTTTCTCACCTTCCATATCCTTAATTTGGATTGATTGATTATGGTTATCCAGTATTTGAGGTAGTTGGTTTTGGATAATGGGATGGTTTTATGGAGCTCATTGATTAAATTTATTGAATTAGGGTTGTAGTGGGCTAATAGGATTCTGGTTATTTAGATAAGTAGGGATATGGGGGTTAGGTTCATGTACTTGTATCGGTGAATTGAGAATTTGGTGAAGTATTTCTAGAGTTTATAATAGTGGAGGTGTTATGAGAATGAGGCATGAAGGTTTTGAGGAGTTTATCTAGTGGAGTCTTGATACACAAACTAACTACAAAATTGAAAACTACAACTAAGATATGAATGCAAAGATAATGACAGAATGGAAAGGTAGAAAGATAGACACAATGAAAGGAATTGAAATAAAATAAAGAGTATATCAAACCCTAAACCATCAATCAATATACCAAATGGGGAACCTAAATCGTATGTAGACCTCAAGGGAATCGATTTCTAAGCAACCCATGTTTCTAAACAAATATCAAAAAAAGTGATTCCACTCTTGCCTCACACTGTCACAAGTGTTCATATTCATAATTAGTAAATAATATACTTAATAAAATGAAAAGTAGTTTAATTTATAGTGTAGGCTAAGTTATTACATCATATGGGCCCAAAAGTGACCCATTTAGGAAAGACAAACACACAGAATCCCATTAGACGCTTGCTTGAGCATATGGGCACACATGGGATGTATCCCAAAGGTTTAGCGGGATGTTTTGACCCACTCTAATAGATATAGAGCGGGTTGGGTGCACCTCCAAAGCGGATGGGGCATTTTTTCTCTTTCGGGGATTTTCTAGGCTCATTTGGCCTTCCGTTGGCCTCTCTAATGTCCCTTGAGCCTCCTTGATCATCATAATAATAAAATGTACACCTTTTGATAGCCCTCAATCAGTCATAAAGTGTCTATTGACCCATAAGCATCCTCTCTAGCAATATGGAGGCCATTTGGATTGTATCCATCCTTTTCTTCTTAAAGAAGATTAGTCCTCGTATCTATAACCTTTAAATACAAAAGAAGAAAACATAACCAATATTTCCTTAAGGAAATATGGTTAGCACATGGGTTAAAATAAAAACATCCATTCCAAGGATACACCCATTTCACAAATAATCAAACATCCGTCAAGACAATAGAAAAGAAGTCAATATTTAAAGTACAAAGGAATTGACTATGATAAGCATCAATAAATTATCCTAGGTTAGCTACATTAACAATGTTACAAAGCAAATCATCACATGTTTAAACAACTAAGGGTAGAATCAAGGATTCATTAGGGTGTAGATTACCCTTCCATTCACAAGAAACCATGTTTACATATAAGACAAACTTAGCACCAACATGGTTATGCTCACAAGTGAAGAAAAGGGAATGACAAGAGTTATGATTACTTAAGGTACTACAAAGAACAAGATCATATGACGGTAAGAACAAACAACTCAAGCACCTCACATCCCTTTCACTCGAACAACCTTCCAAGAAAAAAACAACTTGTCCATCCATATAAGTATGACAAGAAACAAGGAACATGAGTTGTTTATCAAGTGGATACCATAGACTCTTCTTGGAAAAAAATAGATTTGCAATTCGGGATGGGGAGGCCATGCATTTTATAGATATTCAAGTCATTCCAAAAGACATCAACACCACATAGGTAGGATTTTAAGTCAAAAATATTTATAACATTGTCTACTCTAGGGTAAATATCATAATGATTCCAAGGAAAGGTAAAAATAATAGGGAGTAGGTACATACCTTTGGAGAAAAGACTTGATCTTGCTCTCTTGAATTCTAAACTTGCACCATGTGGACCTGTTCTCTTATGCATCAACTTGGGATTTGGCATAATACTAGTGCCAAATGTAATGAATAACAATGGCTTGGGTTTGTCACTAAGCTCTCCTTCTTAATCTCAAAGCTCCTCATATGCACCATTCATATCCCTCCTCATCATGAGGTTGAGATTTAAGACCACTCATTATTTGTGCCAAACATCTTCATTGGAAACTTTCATCATTAATCCACATGGTACACTAAAGTCGTCTTCAACTTTCGCTAATTCCCCTTCACTTCCACGATCATTATCCTCTTAAGGGATTTCCTCACCACCATCATTTTGGTCACCTTATCCTAAAAAAAGTAAGGATTACCCTCCACCAATACTATGTTCCTTTGGTTGGGATATTCACTAGTCTTATGACCCCAACCTTGCCATTTAAAGCAAGTAATACCCTTAGAATTGGGATTAGAACATAGATTGCCTTCATTACTTAGTGGATACCTTTGGATTACCTTCTAAACAGGCTTTTTCTCTAAGTACTTGTCAAAATCCTTGTTTTTGTTCCATTTGGAGAAAGTAGAAGAATTATAACCTTTATTAAATGACTTTTTGTCACTATTGTTCTTTTCAACCTCAATGGCCGCTTCAACAAAATCTTTTATTTGGTCAAACTTGTGGATAACTAGTTGCGAAGCAACTTCATGATCTAAAAAACCTTTGAACCGAGCTATACAATGATTTGGAGATTTCACAATCTCAAGATGAAGGATTAAGTTTTGAAACTCCTCATAATAGTCTTCCACACCTCTACCTCCTTGTCTAAGATTATAGAGCCTAGTTAATTGTTCTTGCTTGAATCTATCCATCACATACCTCTCTCTCATGAGTGCCTTCAATTCATACCAATCTAGAAGGTTAGTATTATCATTTATTTATCTTTGCACCCTTTTAGTCTCTCACCAAGTAAAAGCATACCCTTCAAGTTGAGCGATTGTATGGGCGGCTTTGTTGTGTGCGGTTAACTCATTGATTTGGAAGATCCTATTGCATTGTATTTCCCAATCAAGGTAGATTAATGCATCACTAGTTCCTTTGAAGGTAGAAAGAGTGATATTGATTGAGTTAAGACTCGTTTCTCGACCCATGTTACCTCCTTGATCCAGTTAATGACATTCTTGAACTTAGGGATGGTTTCCAATGTGTCCTTTTCCATGTGAAACTAGAACAAATATTCCTCCTCATCCTCATGTCCCCCTATGTTAGCTCCTATTTTAGTTTTTACAAATTACATAAAGAGAGCCTATTCATCTAACTCTTTACCTTTCCATAAGGTTTCTCACCCCCTCATCCTTAATTTGGATTAGTTAATTGCGGTTAGCTGGGACGTAAGATGGTTGTTTTTTGTTAAGTGGGGTTTTTGGTAGTTCTTGGGGTATTTGAAAGTGGGGTTCATGGTTTTGTGGAGTTTTTTTATGGTCTTGATTAAATTGGGTTTGTAGTGGACAAGTAGGATTTCAATTATTTGGGAAAGTAGTGGCTTGGATGATGGGTTTATGTACTTTCCTAGGTGGACTCAGAATTTGGTGAAGTGTTTTCGGAGTTATAGTAATGGAGGTATTGAGAGCATGTCCATTAAAGGAGGCATGGTAGTTTTGAGAATTTGAGTGGGTGGAGTCTAAACGAACTTCTAAAGTGTCCATCCTCCTTGAGGGTAATCATTCAATCCCTTTTATTATTCCTTCAAGGGATCCTAATCAGCTATCCATAGCATTAAGCTTCTCCAAGATGGAAGATAACATAGCATTAGTGGTGTTATTATCCATGATGTGTGATGTTTCACATTCTTGAGCCATTGTAATATTAAGAAACACTAAAAAAAAAACAAGTCAAAGTTTAGGGAATCAACCTCTCAAGTTCTCAAAGTGCACACCATTGTTTGTCAATCAATTGGCGTCGCAAGTGTTGACAGCTCCTTTGTACACCAATGAGATTGCTTGGTACCAATTGTAGCTTGAGGTAAGAATAGATCCTTGGTTGAAATGACATAAAGAAACAATTATGGGTGGACTTGAGTCAAGAACTAACAACAAATTCAATAGTAAAAAACTTAAAAGAAAAGTAGGACAACAAAAGAAAGGATTAAAGAACTATTCCATCAATTTAGTAAATGAGTTGCTAGTTGATGAGTAGTTTAAAAATCAAAGAAAAGATTTAAGAATCAAGAAATCAAAAATAAGAATCAAACCTTGAGAAATGGAGTTTTTAAAGTGTTGAGATGTTTTTTAGAAGTTGAATTGATGTTGGAAAGTGTTGATAAACTTGGATTAGTGTTGTTGGAGTTGATCCACGTCAAAAGGGAGTGATCTGTGTTGTGGCAGCCTGCTCCAGCAGTTGGAACACAGGTGCAAGGTACCTTGGGTGCAGCTACTACTATAGGTTACTTCTTTGAGGTGCGACCATATGTCAAGGGAAGACCTGACGCACCTTGGGCACGGATGGGAGCAAATAGCCCATCTCTCCCTTGGTGAATGGCCAAAAATGCCCTTCCAATGGTCCCCCCCCCCTTTGTAATCTCTTGTGGAATATCCCTAGGATCTTATAATTTGACTTTGTACAAACACCTTTCACCACTTTTCTTCCCTATTTTTGAATCAAACACCATTTTTTGATAAGAATTCAAGTGTAGATTTGAATCTTTCTCAAGAACACCAAAACTTCAAAAACCTCTAACTCTTGAAGCGATGATCGAAAAGCAATGAAATTTTGACACAGGACCCTTTTCAACCCTATAAAAACATTCCACATGTCATTTTGTTTAGATTAACAACCAATTTTTCCAGATTTTTTATTCTTCTTCACATTCTTCAAGTTCAAGCTCTTAACAATGGTATCTCACTCAATTTGACTCCGATTAAGCTTAAATTTGAACCCTAGACTCCTATAGTGTTAGATAAGACAAATCTAACACTAGAAATACATAAAAATAGAAAATAAAAAACCCAAATTTTAAACTAAGTCTATAAACGTGCAAAGTACTTTTGGAGGGATTTTCAATTTTGACAATTCTTTTTTTGTGGATTTTCAATATAACAAATCCAAAATTGACATTGTAGGAATGAAATCAAGATCGTATTTGATACCAAATAATACATGAACTAACTAAAGAATCAAAAACTACAACTAAGATACGAATATGAAGATAAAGACAGAATAGAAAGGTAGTAAGATAGATGCAATGAAAGGAATTCAAAGCAAATAAAGGGTATATTTGATACAATCCAAATGGACATCATATATTTTGATTAAATCGTTCGAGGTGAACACATAAAGAATCAAGCCTTGGTCACCTCGTGGGCATAAGAACATGCATGGAGGATCCCTTTTTAGCACGTAATAGAGCAACTCCATGGGTGGTAGGTTGATTGGGGGCTTTCCTTGATATCAACCCTAGAGTTCCAAGTGATGAGGATTGATCGGGGAAGCCAAACTTGACAAAGCTTCACTACTTCACATGGTCCTCCAAGCATTAACAAAATTGGTCATTTATGTTGGGCTTATTACCATCTCATTCCACTTGGTTTATGGGCCATTTTTGGCCTATTGTAATAGTTTAGCCTAAGACTATAAATACACAACCCTGGGTCACTTTTTAGTTTAGCTTGTTTTTAGATTGAATGAACATTACTCTTAAGAGAGTATTGGTGAACTTTGTATTGAATGTTTCTTAGAAATGGAGATTTTGAGGGTATTGAATCCCTCTTGGTCCACATAATAAATTGGTGTTTGAATCTATAGTTTGAAGGGTCTTTAAATTTGATACACTCATTGGTTCTTAACTTCTTATAGTTTCTTATGTAAATTTATCCATGTTCTTTGCTTTCATCAATTATATTTTATTTTATTAGGTAGTCTCTCTCTTTCGTATCTCGATCCATATCATTTGGTATCAGAACCAAGCTTTATTTCATTCCTACAAAGTCAATCTTGGATTTGTTATCTTGAAAATCAAAAAAAAAAGAAGTGTCAAAATAGAAAATTCAAAAAAAAGTAGTATCCCATTTTACCCCTAGACTAAAACTTTAGGACTTAGATTTTTGTGACTTTTGGTGTTTCTAGTGTTAGATTCTTGTTCCCTAACACTAATAGAGTCTAGATCTCAAATTTGAGCTTATTCAACGTTGATTTGAGTCATCCACCATTGTTGAGATTGAGTTAAAGAAACTTGAAGGTGAAATATCAAATTTGGAAGGTTTTTGTTGATGTTTTAGACTTGAAAATGTGTTGGTTGTATTGTGGGGATAAACAAGAGCTTGGAATTTCAAAAATCATCAAATTTCGAGGTCATTTCCTCAAGGGTCAACTTTGAAGGTTCTTGGTGTTCTTCATAATCTTCATATATTGTTGAAGAAGAACATTCAAAAAGTGAGTATTTGATCCAAAAAGAAGGTGAGAGAGAGTGTGGTACTTGTTTGTTCAAAGAATATTCCAAAGAATAGCCCAAGTATTCCAAACAAAGAAAGAATTCAAAAAGCATCAAAAGAGAGTATTCTCAAAGAAGAGGACAAAGAAAAGTACAAAGGAGGGGACCACAAGAAAATTCAAACTCTCTTGAGCTTGAAAGTTTAATTGAAGGGTCCAATTCATGGTATTTTTCATCCAAAAACTGTCTAACACACCTCTAACAACAATAAAAAGAATTGAAACAAAAGTTGAAAGCAATTGACAAGTGATTAACAATTCGACAAATAACTTAAATCGCTACTTGAGGCAGCCACGTCACTCAACCTATCCAATTGCCTTAATCTCAAGTTTGGATTCTTAATTTTATTTCTTTGATTCGTAGGTTTATTTTTCATGATTGTACTGCTAATTGGCAACTAGTAATAACCTACTTAGTTGTGAATTAAGTCTTGTGTTTCTTGAGAAGGCGAAGAAGATCACCTAGATTATGCATGTGTTAGAGGAGGAGAGTGTTGAGTTAGAATCTTATAGGTTAAAAGATATTGCTCAAGATTGGGTAGTGATGTGGGAGAAAAGTAAAGGGGTTAATGTAGTTTTTGTGACTTGGCTAGAGTTTCAGAGTGCTTTTCTAGATAGGCTGCTAGAAATGAGAGAAGCTAAGGTAGAAGAGTTTATTAACCTAAGGCAATGCTCTATGATAGTGAAAGAATATTCTCTTAAGTTTAACCAATTGTCTAAGTATTCTCCCGACTTGATAGCTGACCCTAGAGCGAGTATGAGTAAGTTTTTGACTGGGGTATCAAGTGATGTGTTGAAAGAGTGTAGAGCTTCCATGCTCAATAGAGATATGGATATTTCTAGGCTAATGATTCATGCACAATAGATTGAGGAAGATAAAATAAATGAGAGAGGAAGAGTGAGTAAGAAAGCCAAGATAGGTAGTCGTGGTTTCTTGCAATCAGGGTCTCAAGGTGGTAGTACTTCTCAGTATGGTCGGAGATTTTTAGTTCCAACTCCATATTCAGCTAGTGTACTCACACTTGCATTTGGGGGTGTCAGATTTGAGGAAGCGCCAAGCTCCAAAGCCCAGAGTAGTACTAGTGGTGTTCGTACCTACCCATTGTGTAAAGAATGTGGTAAGAATCATAAGGGTGTGTAGATCCAGTAGTAATGTATGATTTGGATCTGGCGAGACCGGTCACACAGTGTGAGAATGTCCTAAGCTAGGTCCACAAAGTCATCATAGTCTTCCTTCAGCTCATAATAGATTGTATGCACTTCAGGCTCGCCTTGATCGGGAAAGATCCCCTAAAATTGACCCGGGTATGTTACGAGCCCTTCATCTTTATGTTATGCATTAATAGATCCTTTGTTCTCATTTTGAGCTTATATGTTAGCATGAGTCATTCATAAGTTTCAGATCTTGATCGGTCAATTATGACCCAGTCTGTAGGTGCCCCCGCGCACCGCTCCAGTATTTTAGTGAAGTGTGTTTAGAGAGACATAGAGTCCCAAGGGAGATATACCCTATGGTATTATGATGTTGCATGCCATTAGATTCATCTCGATGCATGTTCAGATTTTCCTTATAAAGTTAGCATCAATCACTGTTGCATTGTCAAGTCGTTCTTCCAAAAGTCAGCTTAGCTGGACATTTATGCATTAGATATGCACATTTAGAAGCAAGAATTTATCTCGTTAGCGTGTGTTCAGTCATGTATTCATGAAATCATCCCAGTTATGAGTCCATGCATCAGATATGCATGTGTATTATGAGAATTCAACTATGAGTATCATCAGTCGACTATTCCATGCATCATATATCCATGCCCAGTGTGGGAACTCTATATGTCAGTTGTTCCAGTTGCGTAGTCCTGATCTGAGATGTTTCCATTTCTTGAGTAAGTTTTCTTGATCCGTATTCTCAATCTATCAAACGACATTTGAGGATGAATGTTCTTAAGAGGGAGATAATGTAATGCCCCGCAAAATCCTCTTCCAGTCTGAACCTTAGAGCGTATTTGGTAAATTAAAAATCTGAGTCAAAATGTTTCATAAATATCCTCCCAATTATGAAATACTTTGAATCATATGGGAATTTATTTGAGCATGAATTAAGATCATAGAGGTCCCCTAACTCATGAACGAGTTGAAAACTTTCCTATCGTTCAAGGTTTAGTGACCGTCAAAATTTGGGTAAATTTCAATCGACCATAACTCGTAATATATTAATAACTGGGTGGATTTCTATATATCAAATGAAATATCTTTGAATTATCTTTCTAACGATACCAATTTTGCCTAAATCCAATAACGGAGCAAAGATTTATGCCCATTTTACTCCAGCATGTCAAGCTGGAAAATGGTGACGACGTTTTTGACGGGCAATCACGTTTATGATGCCCTTTTTGACGACGTCATCAAATTCTGATGACATTTCTAATGACATCGTTAGTCCTGGCAGAAAATCAAGAATTTGGACCCGTTTTGTGACGACCATTCGTGATGGCCTATCACGAACCTGACGGCCAGTCACGGATAGTGTCAAGTATATTTTTCTAGAAATTCAAGGGAGTTTTTGCAAGGGTATTTTGGTCATTGGATTATACCCCGTTCAATGAGTTCTTACATCAAGTACTTCATACCTATATCGGTCTTGTCATGTATTTGGATATCACTTGATTTGGGGGAACCTTCATACTAACACGTCACTATTTACTTGCTAACCACTTGACATGTATTAAAAGCTTAGCATATATCAAAAAGCACAAAATCAAGGAATTTACAACCATCATATCTCGACTTGTTCCTTTGTTCCCTAGGTTCTTTCAACAACCACTAGACAGGACCGATTTTACACCTACTTGGGAATTTCATGCTATCTTGTCATATTTCACTCATTAAGGCATTTTATCAAACACTAGGCATGCATGGACTAGCTCACAATTGGGAGTTTCCTATTCAACATACTAGAGAGGCCCTTATGCTTCACCTAAGCTCTTTATCAAACCTATGGGGAACGTTCTTCACTTATTCAACCATTTCTACACCCAAAAGTCATGAAAAAATCACATGGAAAAATAACTTCAAGAGGGTCTATCACAAACATCACATGAATTCCACATATTAGGGTCAAAGCTCATAAATTTTTTAGGCAAACATAAATCAACACTCAACAACACATTAAACATCTATTTCAACTCATATAAATCATTAACAACTTATAAACATAAAAATCTTTAATTTTAAAAAGGGTTCTTGAGCTTCTTGGATGAAAGGGACCCAAGAATCAACATCTACGTACCTTAACCTTTGAAATTGGATGAACTTTAGTGATTGAAACTTTATCCACACTTGAAATAAATAAATTCTTGAATCCCACACTATGAGGAATTTGATTCTTGAAGAAACCTTGAAGATTTATGGATGATTTTTGGAAGATTAGGGTTCTTGATTGAAACCCTAGTTATACTCTCTTGACAAAGTTGAAAATGATGTGTTGGTAAAGGTTTCTTCCTTCATCTTTCCTGCAGACCTTGTTATTTTGAATTGTGAGGTGGACTCTGAAGTTCCCATAATCTTGGGGTGTCCTTTCCTCGCAATAGGAAGTGTGCTTATAGATTTACACGCTAATGAGATTCTATTCCGGATGAATGACGAATTGGTCCATTTCGATGTATGCAAATCAATGAAGTAGCCCAAAGATATGAATGTGTTCTCTGTAGCTGATGTCTACTTTGATGATGAGGAAGAATTATCTGTAGAGACTCAGCTCATTACTGATCCATTGGCGGCTGTGCTTATGTACATGGAGAGTGAGAATGTTGAAGACTATGAAGAAACTATTTGTGCTCTTACAGGAATTGGGTTGTATTCTCATGCTCCCAAAAAGCTGGACCTTGATCTTAAAAATCGACCTTCACCACCAGCTAAACCCTCCAATGAAGAGCCACCTATATTGGAGTTGAAGGAGCTTCCATGTCATCTAAAGTATGCATTCTTGGGAAGTGGAAACACTCTTCTTGTTATTATGGCTGCCGATTTAGGTGAGCGGCAAGTTGCAGCTCTCATCTCTGTTCTGGGGAGATACAAAAGAGTCATCGGTTGGACTATCGCTGACATTATTGGTATTCCGCCCGGAATATGTATGCATAAGATTCAGCTTGAAGAAAATTGCAAACCCACTATTGAAAATCAAAGACGTTTGAATCCACCTATGCAAGAGGTGGTGAAGAAAGAAATTATTAAGTAGTTAGATGCAGGGGTAGTGTATCCAATCTCTGAAAGTGAATGGGTGAGTCTGGTTCAATGTGTGCCCAAGAATAGGGGCATGACGGTAGTTGCAAACGATAAGAATGAGTTGATTCCACTCAGACCTGTCACGGGGTGGCGGGTGTGTATGGACTACCAAAAGCTAAATGCAAGGACGCTCAAGGATCACTTTCCAATGCCATTCATAGACCAAATGCTTGATCGATTGGCGGGGAAAGGATGGTTTTGGTTCCTATATGGGTATTTCGGCTATAATCAGATTTGTATTGCTCCCGAAGATCAAGAGAAGACAACGTTTACATGCACATATGGTACGTTTTCCTTCAAACGTATGCCATTTGGGTTATGTAACGCAGCTGCTACGTTTCAGCGTTGTATGATGTCCATTTTTTCTGATATGGTTGAAGACACCTTGGTGGTGTTCATGGACGATTTTTCAGTTGTGGGTGAGTCGTTTGAAGCATGCTTGGCGAATCTAAGTATGGCGTTGCAGAGATGTGTTAAATTCAACTTGGTGCTCAACTGGGAGAAGTGCCACTTTATGGTTAAAGAAGGTATTGTTCTTGGGAATAAAATTTCCGAAAGAGGAATTGAGGTGGATCGCGTGAAGATTGAAGTTATCAAGAAATTACCACCCCCAATTTCTGTAAAGGGAGTTCATAGTTTCCTCGGTCATACAGGTTTTTATCGACGGTTTATCAAAGACTTCTCCAAAATTGCTAGTCCACTATGCAAACTTTTAGAGAAGGATGCAAAGTTCAATTTCAGTGAAGATTGCTTGAAGGCATTTGAATGCCTCAAATGGAAACTAGTGGAAGCTCCTATCATTGTAGCACCTGATTGGTCTCTACCGTTTGAAGTTATGTGTGATGCTAGCGGGGTAGCTTTGGGTGCTGTACTTGGTCAGAAATGAGAAAAGTTATTTCATCCAATCTACTATGCAAGAAAGGTCTTGAACGGATCCCAGAAGAACTATACTGTCACGGAACAAGAGCTTCTAGCAGTTGTTTACGCTTTTGAAAAGTTTCATGCTTACTTGTTGGGGTCTAAAGTGGTAGTTCATACTGATCATGCATCCCTGAGATATCTAATGGCGAAGAAGGATGCAAAGCCGAGGCTAATTCGATGGGTGTTGTTGCTGCAAGAATTTGATTTTGAGGTAAAAGATAGAAGAGGGTGCAAAAACCAAGTGGGTGATCATCTGTCTAGACTTGAAAATTAGAATATAGCGCAGCCCGTGTGTTAAAAGTGTTGTCAGATTGGTCACTTGGAAATGGATTGTCCTTCTAAGGTTGTTTCAGAGGCAAATAACATTCCTGTTGTGACTTTTTCAGCTTCTGCAACAAAGAGTGTTGCTTCTACTTCTAGTACTGGTGTTGCACGAAATTGCTTACGTGCTCTTGCTACCCACCAATACTCTGAGGCATCTATTGATGTTGTCACTAATATGTTATAACTCTTTTCTCGTGATATGTATTACTTGCTTGATACGAGTCTACTCATTCTAATGTGACCCTATTCATGGCTTTACATTTTTGTTTTGGTCCTGAGTGTATCCCTGATCTTTTTTTTTCCTACCTAGGTAGGTGACTCTTTGGTTTCTAGAAGAGCTTATAGGGTTGTATGGTGTCTGTTGGTGATAGAAATGCTTTGGTAGATCTGGTAGTTTAGGCATGGTTGATTTTGATGTCATATTAGGGATGGATAGGTTGCGCTCATGCTATGCCTCTTTAGATTGTTGAACCAGTATGTTCATTTTTAAATTCCCTATTGAACCATTTATTGAGTGGGAAGGGAGTTCTCTGTGCCTATGGGATGATTAATATCATATCTTAGAGCCCAAAAATTGAATTCGAAATGTACCAAGATTTGAAAGATATTTATTGGTGGAATAACATGAAATGATAAACAATAAAAAATGTTGTTAAGTGAATGGTGTGTCAACAATTGAAGGTAGAGAAATTGAGGCCTACTGGTTTGTCTCAAGAGCTTAAGTTGCCTGTGTGAAAGTGGGAAGTGATTAGTATGAATTTAATTATCGGTTTTCCACTATCTCGCCATCAGTTTGATTTGATTTGAGTCATTATGGACAGTATAACAAAGTTTGCTCACTTTTTGCCACTAAATACTTATTCTACAGAGGTCTGCCAAGCTCTTCCTCTATGTTATCATCAAGTTGCATGATGCACCTATCTCTATTATATCTTATTGTGGTATACAGTGCTTGTCTTACTTTTGCTATTTTTTTCAGAGTGGTCTGGGTACTAAGATGATCCATAACATCATTATTCATCCTCAAATAGATGGTCCAGTGCAACAGATGATTTAGACTTTGGAAGATATGCTAAGGTATTAAGTGATTGATTTTTGTGGAAGCTTGGTTGATCATTTGCCTCCTATAGAGTTTGCATATAATAATAGTTTTCATTCTAGTATTGGGATGGATCCTTTCAAAGAATTATAGTATAGAAGGTGTAGGTCTCCTATCGGGTGGTTTGAGGTTTATGAGAATAGGTCATCCAGTCCCGAGTTGGTTCACCAAGCAATGGAAAAGGTGAAGGTGATTTCGGATAGACTTAAGGCCATCCAACGTCTCCAAAAGTCCTAAGCGGATGTGTGGCATAGGGAGTTTGAGTTTAATATTGATGATTTGGTGTTCTTGATGGTATCTCCCATAAAATAAGTGATGTGGTGTAACGCCCCAAAAAACGGGTCCCGGAGCATCACATGGTGATTAAGGCTACGAGTAGCCCCAAGCTAACCCATTTGAGCCATTTTCATTCAGTTCAACACAAATCAACGGGGTCTCCAAAATGTCGATAATGTCTACAATCATCCAACCAATAGCCCTCTTATATCTCTTAAGAATAAAAATGAGGGCTTCTACCTATTGTTCACCTAAGTCAGCCGCAATAATGACAGGTAATGTATTCCTACTGCCTAGGAAATCATACCTCAAATGGCCAGGCAACTCTTTCAGCTCCACAGTGGGTGGCTCTTCAATAAACAGCTTGGCTGGGGGACTGGGATAATTTTTTAAGTCCAAATCCAGCTTCTTTAGTGCATAGAAATAAGAGTCCATTCATATAAAGGCAGACATAGTCTCCTCATAATCTTCAATATCTTCTTAATCAAAATTCATTAATACAGTAGCTAGGGTCTCCACAACAAATTTTTCTTCTATAGGTACTTTCTTCTCCTTCTCATAATAAACATTCATAATAGAAAATATGCTCATATCTTTTTATGGACTGGTATACATCGAATCGAACTACTTCATCATTTATCTTGAATAGTAGCTCATTTGACTTTAAATCAATAAGTACACTCCTAGTTTAGAGGAAAGGTCTACTAAAGAATATGGGCACCTCGAAGTCCACCTCGCAATCAAGAGTGAAAAAAGCAGTTGGTAATATAAAACGAGCCACCTTAACTAATACATCATATAAAATCCTCATGGGTCGTTTTAAGTACCTGTCTGCCATAACTAATCTTATGTTTGTGGGAGTAGGATCCCCCAAACCCAGTTTATTATATACAACAAGCGGCATCAAGTTTATACTGGCCCACAAATCATATACAGCTTTTGCAAAATTAAGAGGCCCAATAGTGCATGGGATAGTAAATACTCTCGGGTATGTCTTCTTCTGCACTAGTGACCTTAGGAAAATAGCACCACAATAATGGTGATTGTCCACCGTCTTATAGCTAACTATCTGCTTCTTTGTAATAAGGTCTTTCATGAACTTTGAATACCTTAGCATTTGCTCCAATGCTTCTACCAATGGAAAGTTTATTGTCAACTGCTACAGCATAGCTATAAACATGCCAAACTTTGTGTCGTCGGCCTTATTTTTTAATCAATGAGGAAATAGAGGTGGTTTTCGGACCACAGTAACCACCACTTCAGTCTTTTTTCCCTTGCTTTTCTCTAACTCATCAACCTGCTGATGGTTGGATGGTGTATTATCAATAACATCATCTAATGTTTCAAACTCCACTGGATAAGTTTCTTCATGCCCAATATCTTTTGCAGTCACAGCTTTGCCTATAGACGGGCTTGTTAATACCTTACCACTCTTTGTGGTAATTTCCATGAAGGAGCTATTATTTTGAGAATTCTAAATTGTATTATTTGGTAAAGTTCCACCTCTAATTCAATGTTATTGAGAGTTGGCTCATTTGCTGCTCCAACTGCTTGATAGAAGTAGAGCGTGAGTTTACCAATTGACTCATGGAAGACAAATTACTCTTTATAGTGGTCACCCAAGAGTTGGTAGTCTTAACTCTCTTTAATAATTTATCCATCATGTCCTCCATGGATATCTTGCAAGAGCTAGTTGCAGCATCATCTCTGCTTCCAGGAGGTACATATGGTCCACTCCTCTCATTTTTGCTTTTCCAATTCCCTTGATCTCTATCCTTGTAACCAGCTGTATTATAATAGTTCTGACCTTAATTTCCTTAGCTACTACCTCAAAACCCCCCTGATTATTTAGATAGTTTGCCTCTTCTTCCGAATCAGAATGAGCTCTTTCCTGGGATGCAACAGGTTTCACCTTCTCTATTTTTCTAGGCAATATATGCTTAGTCAACAAATCCTTCTGAGTCTTTAAGTGTTCCGTATCCTGGTCACATTCTTCCTCCTTCTTGCATTGCTCTACATTCAAACTACCAGACACAGTAGAGCTTGCTACCAAAGAATCCCTAGTATCCCAAGATCTACTCTATTTAGTCATCCGATCAAACATCTCTAAGGCCTCTAGGAAAGTAAGGTTAACAAATGACCAACGACTTTGTAATAGAATTCAAATCCTAATAAAGAGTTTCCATCAGATGAATATCCATTATATTACGGTTTGGGCATTGCATCAGCTTCTTTTTAAACCTCCGCTAGGTCTCATGAAGAGCTTTAGTGGGAAGCTATCAAAAATTGCTGATTTTATCCCTCAACTATACCCTTCTGGAGAGTGAAAAGAACCTTTTTAGGAAAGCCTCTTTCAACTACCTCCAGTTAGTTATAGAGTTGGGAGTCAGTTTTTTCAACCACAGTGTCACCTCCCCAGATATAGACAACAAAAAAAATATAGATGGATAGCATTTTGACCCACTCTTGGATTATCAAAGAACTTGCAAATGGTGAAAAAATTCACCAAAAACATGTTTGGATCATCTCAAGGAAGACATCGAACAACCCCTTAAGATGAAGGAGATGAATAATTATGCTGGTAATATTAAATTTATCTTCTGGTGCTAGAGGTAAAGGAATGATAGCTCAAGTTGCACCTACTCCTTCCATCTATATTCGTTGCCGTTTGTATCAAACTATACTAGTTGATGATCTTACCTTGCCCTAAAAAAGAGATTTCTATTGACATTATGATTCACTGATGCTGCCCGCCTTGGATTAACAGGATCTAACAAGTCATCATCACCGAAATCATCATCATCAGGATTAGGATGACTTGCCTTTTGACCATCATTCTGCTGATTTAGTTGAGCTCTAGCCAAAGCGGCTAGTCTTTTAGCATCTTGGGGATCTGCCATTTTGCCAATTATCTATTGGTTTGGATGTATTGGTAATAATGGTGCACCCGATCTCTATGTACTTAGCATATATAATATTTCCCCTGCATGGAACAAAAACAACAAACAAAAGTAAAATTTGGTAAACTTGACCAAAGGTCAATTAACAAACACAAACTTAATTGACAATCATATTCCTTAGAAATGACAACAAAATTTGATACACCTAAATTACACCTCTCTTACGAGAGAGTAAGTGGTTGTTGTCAAATATAAAACCCAAGGTGTTGAATCCTACAGGGAATACTGTGCTCACTAAGTGTTGTGGTTATTATTAGACTGTTGATCAAAGGTTCCAAAATAGAGAGGCAGTTTTGACTTATCAATTATGTTGAAATGCTTGTCACAAAGAGTAATCCAAATATCGATTATATTACAAATAGTAATTTAATAAGAGTAGTCAAACTACAACTATGGTCACCAAGATGCTTAAGCAGCTAGGGTTGTGAACTATTTTGGATTCCCAATGAGCAATTTCAATTGCTAGATAAATTGAATTCTATAATTTACCTATTAGTTTCTCAACCGAAAATGAGTAATTTATCCCTTAATTCTTTTAAACTTAAGGAACAAGTTATTTATTCAACTGCATTTTCACATGGATCGATCCGGTTAAGGCATCTACCCTCTGTCCAAAGATTAAAGTCTTTAGATTTGTGTAAACATTTTTTTCTTAACAAAATCTTTTCTATTCGAACAAGTGGTGTTCTTGGGCTCACTTTTCAAGTTTGAAACCAAGAAAATTTATTAAAATAAAGAAGGGTTTATGCAATATCAATTGAGCATGGGATCCTACTAGATTCACAACCCTAATTTAACTATTCATATCAAGGCTCCCATAACCCTAGTTATGGAAGCTTAACCAAACATTTCCACCATAGAAAGAGAAGAAGACATTGTGTATTCATGAATCAATTCAAAATTTACTTTCAAAAGTCACAATTATTGTTTCTCAATCTTCAGTAGAAACTATAATAATCAGATCTTGATCCCCCAATTCTCGAATTGAATCTTAAAGAACAACTATGTAACAATTTGTTTCAAGTCTTGTTTACCCTAATAATTGATAAACATAGAAAAATCCCCCTAATAAAACCTAAAACTGGGTATTTACAAGTTCCCCCATAAAAAGAATTTAAAATTAAAATAATATGAAATCCGCGTCCAAAGTGATAGTTAAAGTGGTGGTCTATCGCAAGACTGATAGTCCACTATTCAGTCCTTTGCAGTTGATCTTGGATGGTCACTTTTTGGTTAAGACCGATGGCTCATATGGTGGTCTGTCTCTAAACTGACATTCCACCATCTTGACCTTTGCTGGTGGTATTGGAGAGTCATGTTCTATATAATCCTAACAGCTTGAGTGATGGTCCATTGAAAGATTGATGGTCCATAAAGTTGGCCATCGTTGAGCCTTCCAAAATGCCTGGTTCTATTTATTTCTGATGGATAAAATGGTTGTCCGTCACAGGACTGACGGTCCACGACATGGACCATCATTAGGTCTCCAGAGTTCATGGGTTCTGCCTCGATCTAATGGTTGAGTTGGTGGTCCGTTGCAAAATAGACGATCCATCATTTTGACTGTCAGAAGTATTTTTCTACAAATTTTCTTAGTCTTTTCCTTTAGTCAGCTCCTTACCCTGAAACACTAAAAACCAACATCAAATATAACCTTGGTTGCTTGGAAATATGCAATTTTCCTAAGAAAAAGATGAAAAATATTCCATCAAAATTCAAAATATTAGATATCCCTAAGACTGCCTTATAAACCTAATATGGTCAATATGAGTTCCTAGTCATATCTATTGGTTTGACTAATGCCCCAACGACATTCATGGACATGATGAATAAAGTTTTCCATCAGTTTTTATATTTTTTGGTCATCGTGTTTATTGATGACATGATCGTGTACTTTATGAGTGATATAGATTCTGCCAATCACCTCCATATCTTGTTGCAAACTTTGAATGATCAGCAATTACATGCTCAATTTTTAAAGTGTGAGTTCTGTTTTAAAGTTGTTACATTTTTAGGTTATGTTATTTCTAGTGAAGCGAACATGGTAGATCCATAAAAATTTACAGTGGTTAAGAAGTGGACTAGGTTCATAACCTCAACTATTTTTTTGAGCTTCTTCGGTTTAGCCGACTACTATAGGAGTTTTGAGGAGAGTTTCTTTACTATTTTTTCCTCGCTAACTAAGTTAACCCAAAAAAAGGTGATATTCTTGTGCTCTGACTCTGCCTAATGGGCAGTTTCGTGAAGCTAAAAGAAAAGTTGACTTCAACTTCAGTTTTGACTCTACTTAAAGGCAATGATATATTTTGTGGTTTATTGCAATGTGTCCCGTGTGGGACTTGATTGTCTATTGATGCAACATAGTAGGGTGGTGTCCTATGCTTCTAGGAAGTTGAAAGTTTATTAGATGAATTATCCAACTCATGATTGGAGTTGTTGGCAGTGGTTTTTTCATTAAATATTTGGCATTACTATTTGTATAGAGCCCATGTAGATATATTTTCTAATCATAAGAGCCTACAATAAGTGTTCACCCAAAAGGAGCTGAATCTCAGGCAAAGAAGATGGCTTGAGTTGCTAAGAGATTAGGACATGAGTCTCCATTATCACCCAGGTAAAGCTAATGTGGTTGTTGAGGCTCTTAGTAGGTTATCCATGGGGAGTCTAGCTTATGTGGATTAGGATAAATGAGACTTGGTGAAATATATGTGCAAAAGGTAGCAAAGTCACCCTTTATTTCTGAAATAAAGGAGAAGTAGGTACAAGATTCTGTCTTAATGAATATTAAGTAGGATGCAAGACAACAAAAGGTTTTCGATTTTGAGATTAGTGGCTGATAATGCTCAAACTACAGCTCTCATAAGAGTGTAGGCGGTCGTTGTCAAATATAGAACTCAACTGGGTTGGGTGTCGAATCCCACAGAGAATACATGGTCACTAAGTAAGCAAAGATTATTAGACTTTTGGTGAAAGTTTCGTAAAAAGAGAGGATTGTAGCGTGCAATAATGTAACAAAGTGAAAAATAGAAAATAGCAAAGTAAAAAGAAAGAATGTTTAGTAAGATGTTTAACCAATGAGAATTGAGAGTTGGGGTTATGTCCACCTTATGAGTTATACGTATCTATTGGCTATGAGTTATGCGGAATTCAGACATGCATGTGCTTATAAAGAATTGTATTCTATGGTAAATCCAGGCGTCTTTCGACCATCAAGGACTATTTCACTTTAACTCTTTCCAGATTAAAGGGTATCTAATGGTACAAATTCTCCAAGAGGTTAATCCAGTTATGACACTCACTTTTTAACCGGGGTTGGTGCCCTATTACCTTGACATTATCTCTTTTCCAGACATATAACTTTTCTTTCGAACAAGTTAATGCTATACTGGCGTATTCTATGCGTATGCAACCACAAGAATTTGCATTAAGATGAAGAGAATAATGATATAAGCAGCATACGTGTCCCGGATTCACAAACTCATAGCAATAGATAGTATCTCATCAGGCTTCCATAACCCCAACCGAGAAGTTTAGCTACTCATGAGTGCAATGGAAATCACAATAGACATTATCATTATACAAAAATAAAGATCTCACGTGTAGTATGGATTGGTAGGGCTTTTGGCGTGAATTCCCTTTTAGAATAACGTTTCTCTTGTTGTAAAAATTAAGAGTTGAATAGATGAGGAGAATAAGAATTTAGAGTGTTGAGTAGAAGTATGAGAATTCGAATTAATGGAAGAATTAGAATGATTCGGAATTATAACAACTTCATCAAAATAGGGTATTTATAACACCCATATCCTATTCCTACTAAGCTACTGCATTACTTAACTTAATCCTACTAGGTTACTGCATCATTATACTAATCCTAATAAGTTACTGCTGATCCCCAAAGTCTTTAGAATTGTTGTTTTTGCCCGGGACAGGTTTTCCATGCGTCACTTTTAGTTCTTGGCGTCCAAGCTCTCCTTTCATTCTTTCGTGAAGCTTCCTTTGGCGTCAAGTTATCTATAAAATGCTGAAATCTGCATCATTTATACCTGAAAACTTGGTAATCACGTTTGTTAGCTCACTTACAAGAAAAAGGACAAAAAGTGTATGAATTATATATTTTGTCCTCAAAACTTGGCTAAAATATGGGTAGATTATAGCACTTTAGGCGTGTAAATACGCCTATCATCAACACCCCACACTTAAATCTTTGTTCGTCCTCGAACAAAATATCATGTCCTTCTAAACATCCACTTAGGGTTTCACAGTAACAACACAAAATATTCATCAAGACAGGCACGACACTTATTACAAAGAGTAGTTTTCTGATCACTTCTAGAAACAATTCAACCTCTAATATAGACTCGTGATAATGGTTAATTCGTATTCAAAAGTTAAGGTACAAAGAATCATACACAACTACCCAAAACTCATCAACTATGTGTGTCTCACATAAGATCTTTACCCATAATCACTCACAAGTATTGTATATATTTCGAACATGGGTATAAGATTATCCTTGCTCTCACTCTCACAAAGAATTCATATGTTGCAACTGATGACCATAGGCTTGCCCTTAGTGTAATGCTCCACGAAATATCAGAATGCTAAGCTTAGGATCAAATAGGTCTTTTACAGGTTGTAATGTAGGCTAAGGGACGGGTAGGACTATTTTGGCCAGAAATAGTGACTATGTTCCTAAGCGCTTTAATACATCACATTATGTCATTTATGCTTTCTTTCAAACAACCTTTCTACTTTCTTTTATTCTACCACCCTTTCTCACCTCTTTTGTTTTTCAATTTTGAACAGAATTAACTTTTTATTTTTTCTTTCCTTTTTCTTTTCATAACACATCTCTTATGATAGCGATTATTTTTCATAACAACTTCAAGCACCAATACATTCTAAGGCACTATTCTCACCCAATTTCTTCTTATTTTGTCACATGACTTTACAATTTAAAGCGCTTAGGAATTTGGATCAAATTATGGTCTTGAAAGAATTGATCAGGCTTACATATGAGGCTGTCAAAGAAAATAGGCTAAAAGGCTCAAAAGGGTTGACTAGGATAATGTCCATGGGTAGGTAAAACGAAGGTAAACAATTACAGGTTGCCAAAGAAATGCCTAAATCATCTCCTAAACTCACACTCTTTATTTCGCTTTACATACATACCAGGCAAGTTCTAGCATCAGCCACAAACATAGAATATACTATCATCTCACACACACAAGGCACATGGTCAACTTTATTGGAAGCAGTGTAGACTCTTGACCCAATAGCTGAAGGAATTGAACCACATAATTATCATATAATGAGTCACTATTAGAGCCTAAACGTCTCAATAGTAATGATTTTATCACAGACTCTTGCCGTAATACCATGATGCCTATCAGAACAATTTCATGCAAAGTTAAAAATTTTAAAAAAAATTTTAACTACTTAACTAGTAAAAAAACAAAAAAAAACAAACAAACATAAATGAATGCAACTGTAGATAAAGAAGGTTAGCATGCAAATACCAGCACCCCACACTTAAACGAGACACACTGTCCTCAATGGAAAATAAATAAAAAGAACCTGGATTAGTCGGACTCCTCCTCTATGTCTGGGGTCATACCCCCTTCGTCAGAGTCATCATCAGAGTCGTCGCCATCAGATTTCTCCTCCACGTCGGAGTCTGACATTCGACGATCATCATCGGTTGGCACATCGTCATCAAGAGGTTCCTCAAAGTACACACCTACTCCACATATTTTCCTTGCATGCTCATTCATTGGGTAGTCATAATCCAGCTGTTGGAGCTCTGCAGTAGTTGGAACACGACCTCCGCTCATCATGGTGAACCGAGTCATGCCATAAAGATGGCGAAAGAAACTCTCATCCTGAGCATGCCTTTCCACAGTGCTAAGGTTAACGCCATGTGTGGTTTCAGCATCTTTAACCTTTGTGATGTCAACCCTCTTTGGGTTGTGTGGAAGTTTATTATCAGCCGGTTCCTCTTCGATGTCCTCCTTCCTCAATATTGCGGTCAACAGATTGCCAAAGCTGAAGTGGGACCTCTTGTGTAGCCTGTCCTTTCGCATTGTAGATCGAATAATTGCCCCAATGTTGATAGGAATATTCATCATCAACGCGTACACCAAGAACACTCTATCTCATGTAATCTTTGTGTACTGGGTCCCTGGAATCAGACAAGAGTTGACTATTCGCATCCATATCCGAGCTTCTCTACTCAAGGAAGCATATGGGAAGGTGTTGTGCCGACCGGTGTCCTTGTGTCTGCTCCATTGTGCCATAGATCTTGTTCCGCACAATGTGTGTCTAATTTTCCTATACGGAGGTCTGTTATATAGCTCTTTGAGTGGTGATGGATCAATAGATGGCAAACCCAAAAAGGAGTTGAAGAACTCCGCATTTAGTTGCAGAACTTGGCCCCGAATCTTTACTTCACTCCCTATAGTTTTCGGTGACCAGTTGGCATAGAATTCTCATGTTAAATCAAGATTGCACTCTCCCATATCTTGAAAGGTGAAATCAAGATGTAACGCCATTATCTTAGCCAACATACGGGGTTCTTTCTTTGCTAGGCTTTCCTTGTGTATCAATTCCACATGAACATATTTTTTCTCTTTATTGTTCCTATACCACTCCTTTCCTTCCTCCTCGAGGACCCATTTAATTCCAAACATGCGGCGAGGTATTTGCAGTGAGGAGGATTCTCCTTGCTCTTTTCGTCCCCTTTTGTGGCCTTTTTGTGAAGTGGTTGCTTTTAATTTCCCTTGTCTTGGTTTTGGTGCCATTGTACCTGATATTAAAATAAGAGTCATGTTAGCTTCATCTCGGTAGATACAATCGATAAACAATCAGTCGTGGCACCACCCCACACTTAGTTTGTTTGTACGAACTAGTGAAGTGAACGTTGTCGATTACTCAGATTTCACCGATAAACGTGTAGGTGTTATGTTCCAACAATATAATCAGTACAGTCATACTTTTCGTATCATCTTAACTATCCTTTCTCAATTCTAGATCATGTAATCTTTGTAATGCTTTCATGTCTTGGACTAATGCATCACTTTGAATAAAACTACTACATAGATATTGTATGAATTTATGGTTTGGAATAATCACAACATCTTATGTTTGTAGTTAACCTTGATTTTCATCTCAATAGACAAGTCATTCAAGCAAGCTTTCAAGTTACAAGGTTATGGAATGTTCTAGACTATGTCAATTCCGCAAAAGTATGACAGTGTATAAAAATCAAATACAAGTTGGAAACAAGTCAAGAGCATCCTTACGTATTCTTTCACTAACTTAGTTTCACCACAACAACTCAACCATATTCAAATCACCAATACTACTTTAAGATTAAACAATTCATTATAGACGTAGCAGTGTAGTACTTACGGAATATAAAATAAGAACAAAGAAGTACTTACTTGGTTGATAGCCTTGGAAGATGTTCTTGCAAAGTAAAAGAGCAAAAGGAAAATTTTTTGGAGAATTTGGAGAGGTATGCGGCGCTTTAGGGTGGAATTGCAATGTGTTTTTGTTGTAAGACTAAGTTCTTATTTATAGGACAAGATTGGGTCGGGTTTTGACCCATTTAGAATCGGATTTGGAGACAAAAAGTGACCATAGGCGGCGCCTTTTGGAAAGCATTGTTGAGTATAAGCGGAGCCTATGCTATGGCATTGTTAGGCATAGGTGTCGCCTATGCCATGGCATATGAGATTCAAAGACAAAAGGCTTTTGCATAGGCGGCGCCTATGCTATGGCATTGTTGAGCATAGGCGGCGCCTATGCTATGGCACTCTAGAATCCGAGAGCTTAGGCCATAGCATAGGCCTTTCCTTGTTCGTGGCCTAGATTTACATAGGCCTTGCCTTGTTCTTTGCCTATATTTTGATAAGCAATGCCTCACCCATAGCCTTTTGCTTCTTCATTCCTAACTTACCACCTTCAACATGCAATACTTCCAAATCAAAATTTGAAACCAATCTCCTCCTTTACACCTCTTGCACCTACATGCACTCAAAAACAACAAAAACGATTAGAACGATGGGTTGCCTCCCATCAAGCGCTTTAGTTTCGGTCGTGGCTCGACTCTTCTTTTTGGATTTTTATTTAGTAAAAGCAAATGCAAAAGAAACGAAAAAATCACGATGGGTTGCCTCCCATCTAGCACTTTATTTATTGTCGCGGCACGACATAGTTACCTCGAGTACTTAGACTTCGTCGAGATAGATGGTGGCCATATAGTTCATCGAGTCAAGGGGCCCGATATATGGTTTTACTCGTTGGCCATTCACCTTAAAGACAACACCATTATTGTCTTCTAGCTCAACTACTCCAGACGAGTAGACTTGGCTAATCTTGTACGGACCAGACCATTTGGATTTTAACTTACCTGGGAATAGCTTGAGTCTGGAATTGAAAAGAAGTACCATATTACCTCTTTGAAAGTTTTGTTGAACAATCCGTTGATCATGATACTTTTTCGTCCGCTCTTTGTAGAGGTCTGATCTTTGATATGCCTGTAGACGGAATTCATCCATCTCATTCAGCTGCTCCAACCTCAAGTTCATAGCATCATCCCAATTCAAATTCAGTTGCTTCAACGCCCATAATACTTTGTGCTCGAGTTCAATGGGTAAATGACAAGCTTTCCCATAAACTAGTTGGTACGGGGACATGCCAATTGGCATTTTGAATGCATTCCTATAAGCCCATAGTGCATCGTCCAGCTTCCGAGACCAATCTTTCCTATTCGCATTTAAAGTCTTAGCAAGGATTTGCATGATCTCTCGATTGGAAACCTCTACCTGTCCACTAGTTTGTGGGTGATAAGGCGTGGCTACTTTATGTTGCTTGACACCATATTTTGCCAACACGAATTTGAATAGTTTGTTGCAAAAGTGAGATCCTCCGTCGCTTATGATAGTACGTGGTACCCCAAAATGAGAGAAGATGTTTTTCTTCAAGAATGCAACAACACGCTTTCCTTCATTATCAGCCAACGCTACTGCTTCGACCCATTTTGAAACATAATCTACAGCAACTAGGATATATTTCATTCCAAACGAATTCACGAATGGACCCATAAAATTGATACCCCAGACATCAAAGAGTTCTACTTCAAGGATTTTCGACATGGGCATCTCATGGTGTTTCGAAATCGCACCTTGTCTCTAACATTGGTCGCATCTTCTCACAAAGTCGTAGGCATCTTTAAATATCGAAGGCCAATAATAGCCACTTTGCAATACCTTCCTTGCTGTCCGATTACCTGTGTGATGTCCCCCAACTTGGGAAGTATGACATGCTTCCAATATATTTGGCACCTCAACATGGGATATGCATCGCCTGATAACACCATCCATGCATCGTCTAAACAAATATGGCTCATCCCAGAAATAGTATCTCACGTCATGCATGAACTTCCTCTTTTGATGAAATGATAGATTCGTAGGCATCACATTACTCACCACGAAGTTTGCAAAATCTGCATACCATGGTAACTCCTCCATCATTGTGGCTAAAATCTCTTCATCAGGGAAGGCATCATCAATCTCACGATCTTGCTGTGCTATATGCTTATTCTCGAGTCTAGATAGATGATCAGCCACTTGGTTTTCGCAACCTCTTCTATCTTTTACCTCGAAATAAAATTCTTGCAGCAACAATACCCATCGAATTAGCCTTGGTTTTGCATCTTTCTTTTTCATCAGATATCTAAGGGCTGTATGGTCTGTATGAACTATCGCTTTGGTTCCCAACAGATAAACACAGAACTTTTCAAAAGCATACACAACCGCTAGAAGTTCTTGTTCTGTGACAGTATAGTTTTTCTGGGCTTATTTCAGGACCTTACTCGCATAGTAGATTGGATGGAATAACTTTTCTCTTCTCTGGCCAAGTGCAGCACCCAAAGCTACCCCGCTAGCATCACACATGACTTCAAACGGTAAAGATCAATCTGGTGCTACCATGATAGGAGCTTCAATTAGCTTCTCTTTGAGGCATTCAAATGCCTTTATACAATCCTCATTGAAGTCAAACATTGCATCTTTCTCCAAAAGTATGCATAATAGACTAGTAATTTTGGAGAATTCTTTGATAAACCTTCGGTAGAAACCTGCATGACCGAGGAAACTATGAACTACTTTGACCAAAATTGGGGGTGGTAGTTTCTTGATAACTTCGATTTTAGCTCGATCCACTTCAATTCCTCTTTTGGAGATTTTATGCCCAAGAACAATACCTTCTTTCACCATAAAGTTGCACTTCTTCCAATTTAGCACTAGGTTGAATTCCACATATCTCTGCAACGCCATACTTAGATTTGTCAAGCACGATTCAAAAGACTCACCCACAACTGAAAAATCGTCCATGAATACCTCCAGTGTGTCTTCCACCATATCAGAAAAAATGGAAATCATACAACGCTGAAAAGTGGCGGGTGCGTTACATAGCCCAAATGGCATACGTTTGAAGGCAAACATACCATAGGGGCATGTAAACATTGTCTTCTCTTGATCTTCGGGGATGATACATATCTGATTATAGCCGGAATAACCATCTAAGAAACAAAACCATTCCTTCCCTGCTAATCGATCAAGCATTTGGTCAATAAAGGGCATTGGAAAGTGATCTTTAAGGGTCCACGAATTCAGCTTACGGTAGTCCATGTATACTCTCCACCCTGTGACAGGTCTGAGTGGAATTAACTCATTTTTTTCATTCGCAACTACCGCTATGCCACCTTTCTTTGGTACATATTGTACCGGGCTTACCCATTTACTGTCGGAGATTGGATACTGTAACACCCCATACTTAATTACGTGCATTAGCCATTGTTATATGTGTTGGAGTATATGTATTGATCCTAAGTTAGGTATATATGAGTATTGATTATTTTGAGATGGTTTCAAGTGTATAGTTTGATTATATGTGTATAGGAATCGACCTTATTTATACCGGAATTTGCCCGTCGATGTTTCCATACAAAGGTTATTGAATAAGCTTTCCGACGATATAAAGATTTTCAAAAACGGATAAGTTTCGGATATAAGCGAGCACGTTCGAAACTATAAAACGGTGGCCGAGATGTGAACAGTAAAATTGCAGGAAAATTTCCAGTTTTTGGGTCAACTTTGAACGATCATAACTCCCTCAATATAATGAACTGGGCAAGCTACCACATATCAAAAGAAAGATCTTTGAGTATTCTTTCTAATGAAATTATTTTCATCCAAATACAACATCTGAGTAAGGAGTTATACTCGTTCTACTTCAGCCTCTCAAAACAGATTTTTGTGAACAGTAAATTAGCAGGAAAATACTGAGGCCTGCCAGTTTTTTGGGTCAACTTTGAACGATCATAACTCCCTCAATATAATGCACTGGGAGAGCTACCATATATCAAAAGAAATATCTTTGAGTCTTTTTTCCAATTAAATTGGTTTCATCCAAATGCAACATCTGTGTAAGGAGTTATACGCGTTTTACTTCAGCCTCTCAAAACAGATTTTTAGGGTCAACTTCAAACGATCATAACTCCTTGTACAGGATGAACTGGGTGGCCTAATTTATATGAAATGAAATACCTTTGAATTATCTTTCCAATGATACCAATTTCACCCAAATCCAATATCAGAGCAAAGCGTTATGGTCTATCTACTTCAGCTTGTCAAAACGGTCCACCGGAGGACATATTGACATTATTTAAATTTTAAAGGCACTTTGGTCATTTCCTATGATATTATGGACGGAAATATGTGTATATGTACATGTATATGAGTTCAAAACTCATATCCATCATCAATCATAGGAGAGAACAAACCCTAGCCAAATTTGACCTTCAAATTACTTGTGATTCAACCGTGGAAAGTCCAAATTGATTCCGTAGTTGTGTTCATCGTCTCAAGGGCTTCGAGAAGCACCCCTTATTTGTGCCAACAGGACTTCAAAACCCAAAGGGCCATTCTATGGTAAGGATGTAAATTATGTTGGTGTTATTTATATGGATATGTATATATATATATATATATATATATATATATATATGCATGTGAGCATAAGAAGTATGTTATTTGATTGTTGTTGAAAGATGATTGGAAATGATGTTGGATCATTCTTGTGCATGGTTGGATTATGTTGAATTGTAAAGGGATGATGTGATATTGATGATATGGTATTGAAATGATGATTATATATATATATACACATAAACCTATTGTTCAAGTTGGTTTTTGGAATGCTTTGCAAATATTGGTTGTATGGAATTATGGAAGAGAATTGTGGTGTTGGGTTGCTAATACTAGATGCCAAATATTTCATTGTAGATAAGTGATTTGTAAAGGCGGGAAGTTGTGTTGAATTGGTATCCGAATCTACAACGAGGTATGTAAAGCATACTCTAACGATATTCTTTGGCATGAAAACACCAATGTTCCATCAAGTAAGATTTCGGGGTTGTCCAAAAACATGTATTGTTCTACATTACCAACGAAGTTGTTTCCATTCTATAAAGTGTCAAATGTTTCATTGATATACCAAAAGGGTCCTATTTCATTGTTGCGATATTAATGATTCTGAAACACATTGTTGATGTACCAATGAGTCCTTATTAGATCGTTATTGTATAGAAGGTCTATTACTTGATTCCTATTGATATATGGCTGTTCCAAAGGTACTATAATGGCATGAACACTAATGTAATAATCTCAAAAGCTTTTGAACTAAGTTATTGGAAAAATCTCTTATGGGTTACTTGATATACGTGTGGGTGGTATCCCAGGGGCATAAGCCTAGCATGGGTCGATCCCAATTGATATGTACTGGGGGCATCCTAATGGTCACAGTACGGTACAGTATTGATTATTGTTAGGTGGTTGGAGGTTCGGGAGGAGGAGGTAATGGCGAATAATAATTGTAAAGAATGAAATGAACGAATGTATACCGTTCCACAAATGTGTTTGAATTCAAGAACCCAATTCAGATTAATAATAATGTACATGATCCTAAAAGTGTTTATGAAGTGTGGTTCACTTCTATTATGATTTATTCACATGTGTATGATTTTCTTGATCCCCCATATCACATATGATTATTTACAGCTTTACATACTCAGTACATATTTCGTACTGACGTCCCTCACGGGGGACCTGCATTTCATGCTGCAGGATCAGGTACTTCAGCTCATTCACAGCATAGATAGGAGTCAGGTCATACAGCTGTTGTTGGTGAGCTCCAGTTGCTTCGGAGCTTTCCGAGTCGGTTTCTTATATTTTGTTATTGTACAGGAGTCATGTGTGGACGGGGGTTCGTCCCGACCCTAGTTATGTCATGTATATCCTAGAGGCTTTGTAGACATAAAGAAGGGTAAAGTCATGGAAGTTTATATAGTGATGTTATATTCGTATATGGGGTGGCCCCGACGGCCAAGTATTATATATATGTATATATATTTGTGCGTGTTGTGCTGATACAGGTAATTAGACCCTTTTATATGCAGCGAAGTGCTGCCCAAATTTTTCGTGACATGTAAATGAAAGTATAGGTATTTGAACGGGTTCTCCCAGGCCTTCTCGGCTTCGGGTGCCAGTCCGGCCCGATGGGATTTTGGGCCGTGAAAGATACACAACCCCTGCATCTAACCATTTAATAATTTCTTTCTTCAGTACCTCTTGCATAGGTGGATTCAGACGCCTTTGATGCTCAATAGTGGGTAAGCAATTTTCTTCAAGCTGAATCTTGTGTGTACAAATCCGAGGTGGAATACCAATGATATCAGCGATGGTCCAACCGATGGCTCTCATGTACTTTCGTAGAACCGTGATGAGAGCTGCAACTTGCTGCTCACCTAAATCTGCTACCACAATAACCAGAAGTGTGTTACCACTTCCTAAGAATGCATACTTTAGATGAATAGGCAGCTCCTTCAATTCTAACGTTGGTGGTTCCTCAATAGATGGTTTAGCTGGTGGTGTTGGCCGGTTTTTTAGATCAAGGTCCAGCTTCTTGGGAGCATGAGGATATGACCCTAATCCTGTTAGAGCACAAATAGTTTCTTCATAATTTTCAGCATCCTTATGCTCAACATTCATAAGCACAACCGCCAATGGGTCATCAACAAGCTGCTCCTCTACGGGTAATTCTTTCTCATCATCAATATAAACATCAGCTACCGAGAACACGTTCAGATCTTTGGGTTGCTTCATTAATTTACATACATCAAAGTGGACTAGTTCATCATTCATCCGGAATAGAAGATCATTAGCTCTTAAATCAATAAGCACACTTCCTGTTGCAAGGAAAGGACGCCCCAAGATTATGGGCACTTTAGAGTCTACCTCACAATCCAAAATAACGAAGTCCGCTGGAAAGATGAATGAAGAAACCTTCACCAATACATCACATAAAATACCAACAGGTCATTTTACCGACCTATCAGCCATCACAAGCCTCATATTGGTTGGAGTAGGATCACCCAACCCCAACTTTTTATAAATGGATAATGGCATCAAGTTGATGCTGGCTCCTAAATCGCATAATGCCTTGGCAAAATTCAAAGATCCGACAGTGCAAGGAATAGTGAAGGCTCCTGGGTGTGCCTTCTTTTGAACTAGTGATCTGGTAGCAATTGCACTACAATGATGAACAGCATCTATCAACTCACCACTTGCTACTCGCTTCTTTGTTAAAAGATCCTTCATAAATTTTGCGTAGCCTGACATTTGTTCTAGTGCCTCAACCAAGGGAACATTAATGGTCAGCTATTTTAACATTGACATGAATTTATTGAACATGGTATCATCGGCTCTCTTCTTTAATCTTTGCGGAAAAGGAGGTGGTGGAAGGGGAATTGTTTTCTCCACGACTTTCTTTTCATCATGCTTAGGTTCGAAGATCTTTTTAGGCTGTGGACGTCGAGGACTGACGTCATGAATGTCTTCATCTTCTTCGATGGCGTCATCTCCTACGATATCTTCGGCCACTTGCTTGCTTTGGGATGAATTTTCCAGCACCTTACCACTTCTGGTAGTAACAGCCATGCATGTTCCATCGTTTGTTGGGTTTTGCACTATGTCGCTCGGTAGGGTGCCAGCTTTTCTTTGATTCAATGTGGCTGAAATTTGACTCAATTGTTGTTCCAGCTGTCTTATTGAAGTGGAATGTGAGTCAACCAATTGCTTCATTGAGGCCAAGTCATTTATTACCTCAGTTACTCCCGTGCTGGTTGCTTCCACTCCTTTCAACAGCTTAGCCATCATATCTTCCATTGACATATTTCCCGAACCAGATGTAGTGGCCTCTCATCGTCCAGGAGGAATATACACGCCACTCCTGTCAGTCTTGTTCTTCCAACTACCTTGATCCCGGTCCTTGTTTCCAGAATTATCATAATAGTTTCGACCTTGGTTTCCTTGGGTATTACCTCGGAAACCCCCCTGATTGTTCACGTAGTTGGCTTCTTCCTCAGAATCGGATTCCTTTCTTCCTTTTGAAGCAACTGCTTTGACTTTTTCGATCTTCCCTTGTAATAGATTCTTTGTAAGAAGGTCCATTTGTGTTTTCATGTGCTCCATATCTTGATCACGTTCTTCTTCTCTTCTCCTTTGCTCTGCAGTCATGCCAATAGACAAAGTGGGGCTTGCTACCTCAGAATCCCTGGTATGCCAAGCTCTACTTTGCTTTGTCATCCGGTCCAGCATATCACTCGCCTGAACAAAGGTGAGGTCCATAAATGATCCTCCAGCCGCATTATCCACCACTGGTTTAGTTATTGAATTCAAGGATCTATATAGCATCTCCATCAAGTGAACATTGGTCATGTGATGGTTTGGTCACCTCATAAGCTTCTTCTTGAATCTCTCCCATGTTTCGTGGAGGGCTTCAGTTGGAAGCTATCGAAAATTGTTGATTTCATCTCTTAATTGTGCTCTCTTGGATGGCGGAAAGAATCTTTCTAGGAAAGTGTCTTTCAATTGCCTCCAATTAGTGATAGAATCAGGAGTCATCCCGTTCAACCATAGAGTTGCCTCCCCAGATAGAGACAATGAAAATAAGCATAACCGAATTGCATTCTGTCCAACACCAGGATTGTCGAATAACTTGCATGTGGAAATAAAGTTGATCAGATGCATATTCGGATCATCGCCTGCTAGTCCACCGAATAATCCCTTGAGTTGCAATAACTGAATCATAGTGCTCGTAATGTTGAACTTGGCTCCGGGCGCCAATGGTGGAGGAATAATGGCTCCTGTGCCACAAGCTCCATCAAGATCATCATCAGCATCATCAAACGGTATTTGCACAGCTCGGCATTTAGGCCGAAATCTTGCTTGATGATCTCTTCTGTTGGCTGGTGTCGCCATCTCAGCATCACGCCTAGGGTTTAGTAACTCATCATCACCTTGATCCTCATCGTCAGGATTTGTTGCTCGCCCAGGATTATCAATATTCTGTTGATGCACTTGAGCGGCAGCCAGAGCAGCTAGTCTAGCCCGTTCCTGTTGAGCAGCCCTTCTTTCAATTTCTTGTTGAGCCTCCATTCTGCCAATACGATGTGGTTCAGGATTGAAAGGTAATAACGGTTGACCAGAACTTCGAGTATGGGGCATGCACTGGATAAAAACCTGCAGAAAACAAAAACAACAACTAAAAGTAAAGTACGAGAATCTTTGACCAAAGGGTCTAGTAACTATCACAAACTTAGTAGACAACCGTATTCCCCGACAACGGCGTAAATTTTTGATAACGCTCAAACTACAGCTCTCGTAAGAGTGTAAGCGGTCGTTGTCAAATATAGAACCCAACTGGGTTAGGTGTCGAATCCCACAGAGAATACTTGGTCACTAAGTAAGCAAAGATTATTAGACTTTTGGTGAAAGTTTCGTAAAAAGGGGGGATTGTAGCGTGCAATAATGTAACAAAGTGAAAAACGGAAAATAGCAAAGTAAAAAGAAAGAATGTTTAGTAAGATGTTTAACCAATGAGAATTGAGAGTTTGGGTTATGTCCAGCTTATGAGTTATACGTCTCTATTGGCTATGAGTTATGTGGAATTCAGACATGCATGTGCTTATAGAGAATTGTATTCTATGGTAAATCCAGGCGTCTTTCGACCATCAAGGACTATTTCACTTTAACTCTTTCGAGCTTAAAGCATATCTAATGGTACAAATTCTTCAAGAGGTTAATCCAGTTACGGCACTAACTTTTTAACAGGGGTTGGTGCCCTATTACCTTGACATTATCTCTTTTCCAGACATATAACTTTTCTTTCGAACAAGTTAATGCTATACTGGCGTATTCTATGCGTTTGCAACCACAAGAACTTGCATTAAGATGAAGAGAATAATAATATAAGCAGCAAACATGTCCCGAATTCACAAACTGATAGCAATAGATAGTATCTCATCAGGCTTCCATAACCCCAACCGAGAAGTTTAGCTACTCATGAGTGCAATGGAAATCACAAAAGACATTATCATTATACCAAAATAAAGATCTCACGTGTAGTATGGATTGGTAGGGCTTTTGGCGTGAATTCCCTTTTAGAATAGCATTTCTCTTGTTGTGAAAATTAAGAGTTGAATAGATGAGGAGAATGAGAATTTAGAGTGTTGAGTAGAAGTATGAGAATTCAAATTAATGGAAGAATTAGAATGATTCGGAATTATAACAACTTCATCAAAATAGGGTATTTATAACACCCATATCCTATTCCTACTAAGCTACTGCATTACTTAACCTAATCCTACTAGGTTACTGCATCATTATCCTAATCCTAATAAGTTACTTCTGATCCCCAAAGTCTTTAGAATTGTTGTTTTTGCTCGGGACAGGTTTTCCATGCATCACTTTTAGTCCTTGGCGTCCAAGCTCTCCTTTCCTTCTTTCGTGAAGCTTCCTTTGGCGTCAAGTTATCCATAAAATGCTGAAATCTGCATCATTTATACCTGAAAACTTGCTAATCACGTTTGTTAGCTCACTTACAGGAAAAAGGACTAAAAGTGTATGAATTATATATTTTGTCCTCAAAACTTGGCTAAAATATGGGTAGATTATAGCACTTTAGGCGTGTAAATACGCCTATCATCAGTGGCGATGGTATCTTTAGGTACTGATAACGCTCAATCTACAGCTCTCATAGGATTGTAAAGCGATCGTAGTCAAATATATAACCCAACTGGGTTGGGTATCGATCCCACAGGGAATAGCTTGGTCAACAAGTAAGCAAAGATTACTAGACTTTTAGTGCAAGTCTCGTAAAAAGGGGGGAGTTTTGTCGTACAATTGATGTAATCAAAATAGTAAAGGAAAAACAGAAAATAGCAAAGTAAAAAGAAAAAATGTTTTGTAAGATGTAAAACAATGAGAATTGAGAAGTTGGGTTATGTCCACCTTATGAGTTGTACGTCTCTATTGGCTATGAGTTGTGCGGAATTCAGACATGTATGTGCTTATAGAGAATTGTATTCGATGGTAAATCCAAGCGTCTTTCGACTAAACAAGGACTATTTCACTTTAACTCTTTCGAGCTTAAAGCGTATCTAACGGTACAAATTCTCCAAGAGGTTAATTCAGTTACGGCACTAACTTTTTAATAGGGGATGGGACCCTATTACCTTGACATTATCTCTTTTCCAAACATATAACTTTTCTTTCGAACAAGTTAATGTTATACTGGCGTTATTCTATGCGTCAGCAGCCACAAGAATTTGCATTAAGATGAAGAGAATAATGATATAAGCAGCATACATGTCACGAATTCACAAACTCATAGCAATAGATAGTATCTCATAAGGCTTCCATAACCCCAACAGAGAGATTTACCTACTCATGAGTGTGAAGGAAATCACAATAAATATTATCATTGTACCACAATAAAGATCTCACATTAGGTATAGGGGTAAGAATGGCGTGAATTCCTTGCTGAGTAACGTTTCTCTTGTTGTGGAAATTAAGAATTGAATAGCTGAATAGAAGAAGAATAAAAAGTAGAATTAATGGAAGAATTAGAATCCGAGTTGTAAGTTGTGGAATAAGAAGTAGAATGAGAATTATTAAAAATCTCTAGCAAAATAGGGTATTTATAATACCCTTATCCAATTCCTACTAAGTTAATGCATTACTTAACCCAATCCTACTATGTTACTGCATCATTATCCTAATCCTAATAAATTACTGCATTATTATCCTAATCCTAATAAATTACTGTATTATTATCCTAATCCTAATAGGTTACTGCTGATCCCCAAAGTCTTCAGAAATGTTGTTTTTGCCCGGGACAGGTTTTCCATGCGTCACTTTTGGTCCTTGGCATCCAACCTTTCCCTTCCTTCTTTTGTGAAGCTTTCTTTGGCATCAAGTTATCCATAAAATGCTGAAATCTGCATCATTTATACCTGAAAACTTGCTAATGACGTTTGTTAGCTCACTTACAGGAAAAAGGACTAAAAGTGCATGAATTATATAATTTGTCCTCAAAAGTTAGCTAAAATATGGGTAAAATATACCACTTTAGGCGTGTAAATTCGCCTATCATCAACACCCCACACTTAAAGCTTTGTTTGTCCTCGAACAAAATATCATGTCCATATAATCATCTACTTAGGGTTTCACAGTAACAACACAAAATATTCATCAAGACAAGCACGACAATCATTAACAAAGAGTAGTTTTTCTGATCGCTACTAGAAACAATTCCACCTCTAGTATAGACTCGTGATGATGGTTAATTCCTATCCACAAGTTAAAGCACAAAAAATCATACACGACTACCCAAAACTCATCAACCATGTGTGTCTCACAATATATTACCCATAATCACTAACAAGTATTGTATATATTTTGAACATGGGTATAAGATAATCCTTGCTCTCACTCTCACAAAGAATTCATATGTTCCAACTGATGACCATAGGCTTGCCCTTAGTGTAATGCTCTACTAAATGTCGGAATGCTAAGCTTAGGATCAAATAGGTCTTTTACAGGTTGTAATGTAGGCTAAGGGACGGGTAGGGCTATTTTGGCCAGAAATAGTGAGTATGTTCCTAAGCGCTTTAATACATCACATTATGTCATTATCACTTTTCTTTCAAACAACCTTTCTACTTTCTTTTATTCTACCACCCCTTTTCTCCACCTTTGTTTTTCAATTTTAAACATAACTAACTTTTCAGTTTTCCTTTCCCTTTTTTTTTCTTCTCATAACACCTTTTATGATAGCAATTTTTTTTTATAACAAATTCAAGAACCATTACATTCTAAATCATCATACTCACCCAATTTCCTCTTATTTTGTCACATGACTTTACACTTTAAAGTACTTAGGAATTTGGATCAAATTACGGTCTTGAAAAAAATGGATTAGGCTTACATATGAGGTTGTCAAAGAAAATAGGCTAAAGGCTCAAAGGGGTTAACTAGGATAATGTCCATGGGTAGGTAAAAAGAAGGTAAAAAATTACAGGCTGCCAAAGAAATGCCTAAATCATCTCCTAAACTCACACTCTTTATTCCGCTTCACACCCACACCAGGCAAGTTCTAGCATCAGCTACAAACACCGAATATACTATATCCTCGCACATACAAGGCACATGGTCGACTTTATTGGGATTAGTATATACTCTTGACCCAACAGATGAAGGAATTGAACCACACAATATCACATAGTGAGTCACAATTAGAGCCTAAACGTCTCAATAGTCATGATTTTAGCACAAACTCTTGTCATAATCTCATGCTGCCTATTAGAATAATTTCATGCGAAGTTAAGTTTAAAAAAAAATTAACTAAAAAAAAATTAACTACTAAAAAGAGAAACAAAACAAACATAAATGCAAATACAGATAGAGAAGTAAAGAGAAACAAAACAAATATAAATGCAAATACAGATAAAGAAGTATAGCATGCAAATACTAGCACCCCACACTTAGACAGGACACACTGTCCTCAGTGGAAAATAAATAAGAAGAACCGGGTTAGTCCGACTCCTCCTCTATGTCGGGAGTCATACCCCCTTCGTCGGAATCATCACAGGAGTCGTCGTCATCAGAATTCTCCTCCACGTCGGAGTCTGGCATTCGTCGATCATCATCGGTTGGAACATCTTCATCAAGAGGTTCCTTAAAATATGTACCTAATCCACACTCTCATCCCGAGCATGCCTTTCTGAAGTGGTAAGGTTGACGCCATGCGTGGTTTCAGCATTTTTAACCTTCGTGAGGTCAACCTTCTTTGGGTTGTGTGGGAGTTTATGATCAGTCGGTTCCTCTTCGATGTCTTCCTTCCTTAGTATTGCAGTCAACAGGTTGCCAAAGCTGAAGTGGGACCGCTTGTGTAGCCTGGCCTTCCGCATTGTAGATCGAATAATTGCCCCAATATTGATAGGGACATTCGTCATTAATGCGTATACCAAGAACACTATATCTCATGTTATCTTGGTGTACTGGGTCCCTGGAATTAGGCAAGAGTTGACTATGCGCAACCATATCCTTGCTTCCCTATTCAAAGGAGCATATGGGAAGGTGTTATGTCGACCGGTGTCCTTGTGTCTGCTCCATCGTGCCATGGATCTTGTTCCACAGAGTGTGTGTCGAATGGCTCTGTATGGAGGTCTACTATACAGCTCTTTGAATGGTAATGGATCAACAGCAGGAAAGCCAAGAAAGGAGTTGAAGAAATCCGCATTGAGTTGTAAAACTTGGCCCCGAATCTTGACCTCGCTTCCTGTGGTTTTCGGTGACCAGTTGTCATAGAATTCTCTTGTTAAATCGAGATTGCCTTCTCCCATGTCTCGGAAGATGAAATCAAGATGTAACGCCATGATCTTAGCCAACATGCGTGGTTCCTTCTTTGCTAGGCTTTCCTTGTTTATCAACTCCACTTGAAGATATTTTCTTTCCTTGTTGTTCCTATACCATTCCTTTGCTTCCTCCTCAAGTACCCATTTTATTCCGAACATGCGGTGTGGTAATTGCATCGAGGATGATTCTCCGTGCTCTTTTCGTCCTCTTTTCTTGCCTTTTTGTGAAGTGGTTGCTTTATCTTTGCCTTGTCTTGCTTTGGGTGCCATTGTACCTGAGACTAAAACAATGTTCATGTTAGCATCATCTCGATGTATATAATCTATAAACAAGCAGTAGTGGCACCACCCCACACTTAGTTTGTTGGTACAGACTAGTGAAGTGACCGATGTCGATTACTCAGACTTTATCGATATACATTTAGGTGCTATATTCCAACAATAAAATCAGTGCAATCATACTTCTTGTAATCTTGGCAATACTTTCATGGTTGATATATCAAGACTACTTCGTAGGTATTGAATCAAGGTATAGTATCTAAAAATAATCACAACCTCCTATGTTGGTAGGCAACTATAATTCTCATCTCGATGAATAAGTCATTCCAACATGTAAGGTTTCTATTGACAAGAGTATGCAATTTTCATGACCATGTCAATTCCGCAAAAGTATGGCAGTGCATCAAAATCAAATTCAAGTTGGAAACATGTTAAGATTATTCTTACGTATTCTTTCACTCACTTAGTTGTATCACAACACATCAACCACATTCAAATCACCAATACTACTTCAAGATTTAGCAATTCATAATATGCGTAGTAGTGTAGTACTTAAGGAATATAAATGAAAAACAAAGTAGTACTTACTTGGTTGATGACCTCGGATGATGTTCTTGCAAAGTAAAAGAGCAAAAGGAAAATTTTTTGAGAGGATTTGGAGAGGTGGGCGGCGCTTATGCTAGGTTTGCAATGTGTTTTTGGTCTAAGACTAAGTCTCTTACTTATAGGACAAGCTTGGGTCGGGTTTTGACCCATTTAAAATAGGATTTGGAGACAAGAAGTGACCATAGGTGGCGCCTTTTACTTTGCCTATGCTAGGCATAGGCGGCACCTTTTGCATAGCATTGTTGAGCATAGGCGGCGCCTATTCCATGGCATTCTTAGGCATAGGCGGCGCCTTTTGCATGGCATATAAGATTCAGAGACAAAAGGCATTGGCATAGCCGGTGCCTATGCTATGGCATACTTGGGCATGGGCGGCCCCTATGCTATGGCACACTAGATTCCGAGAGCTTAGGCCATATTATAGGCCTTGCCTTGTTCGTGGCCTAGTTTTACATAGGCCTAGCCTTGTTCGTTGCCTATATTTTCATAAGCAATGCCCAATCCATAGCCTTTTGCTTCTTTATTCCTAACTTACCACCTTTAACATTGATAACGCTCAATCTACAGCTCTCGTAGGAGTGTAAAGCGATCGTTAGCAAATATAGAACCCAACCTGGGTTGGGTGTCGATCCCACAGGGAATAGCTTGGGCAACAAGTAAGCAAAATTACTAAACTTTTGGTGCAAGTCTCATAAGAGGGGGGAATTCTTGTCGTTCAAGTAATTTAAATAAAGTATCAAAATAAAAGTGAAAAATAAAAAGAAAGAATGTTACGTGAGTTGTAAACAATGAGAATTTAAGTGTTGGGGTTATGTCCACCTTCTGAGTTATACGTCTCTATTGGCTATGAGTGTGTAGAATTGTGACATGCATGTGCTTATAGAGAATCGTATTCGATGGTAAATCCAAGCGTCTTTCGACCTATTCGAGGATTATTTCACTTTAACTCTTTCGAGCTTAAAGAGTGTCTAACGGTACGAATTCTCCAAGAGGTTAGTCCAGTTACGGCACTAGCTTTTTAATAGGAAAGGGTGTCCTACTACCTTGACATTATCTCTTTTCCAGACAGATAACCTTTCTTTCGAACAAGTTAAATGTTATACTGGCGTTATTCTATGCGTCTGCAGCCACAAGAATTTGCATTAAGATGAAGAGAATAATGATATAAGCAGCATACGTGTCACGAACTCATAAACTCACAGCAATAGATAGTATCTCATACGGCTTCCATAACCCCAACAGAGAAGTTTAGTTACCCATGAATGCGAAGGAAATCACAATTTGCATTGTTGTTATTATACCACAAGATTGATGATTTTCATGTAGCACAAGTGGTAGGCGTGAGGCGTGAATTCCTTAGCAAAGTAACGTTTCTCTTGTTGCGGAAATTAAGAATTGAATAGATGAATAGAAGAAGAAAAATAGAATTAATGGGAAGATTAGAAGAGTTGTAATTGAGAAGTAGAATGTATCTCTCCACTAAGGGAGAATTGTAAGAAGATGTATAGCATGATAGGGTATTTATAATACCCATATCCTAATCCTACTAAGCTAATGAAATACTTAACCAAATCCTACTAAGCTAATGAAATACTTAACCCAATTGTACTAGGTTGATGTAACATTATCCAAATCCAAATAAACTAATGAAATACTTAACCCAATTGTACTAGGTTAATGTATTATTATCCTAATCCAAATAAGTTACTGCAAGTCCCCAAAGTCTTCAGAAATGTTGTTTTAGCCCGGGACAAATTTCCCATGCATCACTTTTGGTCCTTTAGGCGTCCAATCTTACGTTCCTTCCTTCGTGAGCTTTCTTTGGCGTCAAGTAAGCCATAAAATGCTGATTTCTGCATCATTTATACCTGAAACTTTGCTAATCATGTTTGTTAGCTCACTTACAGGAAAAAGGACTAAAAGTGCATGAAATATATAATTTGTTCTCAAAACATGGCACAAATATGGGCAAAATATATTGATATAGGCGCGTAATATTGCCTATCATCAACACCCCACACTTGCAGATTTGTTCATCCTCGAACAAAATATCATGTCCCTTAAACATCAACTTAGGGTTTCACAGCAACAACACAAAACATTCGTCAAGACAAGCACAACAATTATCAACAAAGAGTAGTTTTCCGATCATTAGTAAAAACCATTTAACCTCTAGCATAGACTCGTGATGGTGGTTAACTCATATTCAAAAGTCAAGGCACAAAGGATCATACACAACTATGTGTGTCTCACAATATATTACCCATAGTCACTCACAAGTATAGCATATTTTTCAAACATGGGTATCAAAATATCCTTGCTCTCACTCTCACAAAGAATTCATATGTAGCAACTGATGACCATAGGCTTGCCCTTAGTGTACTACTCCACTAAATGTCAGAATGTTAAGAGTAGGATCAAGTAGGTCTTTTGATGGTTGTAATGTAGGCTAAGGGACGGGTTGGATCAGCTATTTTGGCCAGAAATAGTGACTAAGTTCCTAAGCACTTTAATACATCACATTGTATCATTGACATTTTTTTTTTCTTTCAACCTTTCTTCTTTCTTTTATCCTACCACCCTTGTTCTCCTCTTTTGTTTTTCAATTTTAAGAATAACTCACTTTTCAGCTTTCTTTTTCCTTTTTCTTTTCTCAACATACCTCTTATGATAGCACTTTCTTTTTCATAACACATTCAAGCACCATTACAATTTAAAGCATCATACTCACCCAATTTCCTCTTTTGTTGTCACATGACTTTTTCACTTTAAAGCACTTAGGAATTTGGATCAAATTACGGTCTTGAAAAAAATGGATTAGGCTTACACACGAGGTTGTCAAAGAAATAGGCTAAAGGCTCAAAAGGGTTTAACTAGGATGATGTCCAAGGGTAGGTAAAACGAAGGTAAACATATGTAGGTTGCCAAATAAATGCCTAAATCATCTCCTAAACATACACTCCTTATTTTTGCTTTGCATACATACCAGGCAAGTTCTAGCATCAGCCACAAACATAGAATATACTATTATCTCACACACACAAGGCACATAGTCGACTTGATTGGAAGTAATATAGACTATCGACCCAACAAGTGAAGGAATTGAACCACACAATATCACATAATGAGTCACAACTAGAGCCTAAACGTCTCAACAGTCATAATTGTAGCACATACTCTTGTTATAATCTCCTGCGGCCTATTAGAATAATTTCATGCAAAGCTAAAAAAAATTTTACTACTAAAAAAACTTAAAAACGAAACACAAACAAAAACAAAGTAAACAAACATAGATGCAAATAGAGAATTATAGCATGCAATACCGCCACCCCACACTTAAATGGGACACTGCCCTCAGTGGAAAGTAAATACGAAGAACCTGGTTAGTCAAACTCATTCTCTATGCCTGGGGTCATACCCCTTGCATCAGAATCATCATCAGAGTCTTCATCCTTAGAAGTTCCTCATAAGTATCCCACTTAATTCCAAGAGTGAGTCGAAGTGTTTGCATCGAGGAGGGTTCTCCTTGCTCTTTTTGTGAAGTGGTAGCCTTATCTTTGCCTTGCCTTTTGGTGCCATTGTACCTGAGATCTTAATAGAGTCATGTTAGCATCATCTCAATGGATACAATCTATGAACAAGCAGTGGAGGTACCACCCCACACTTAGGTTGTTGGCACCAACTAGTGAAGTGAAAGTGGTCGATTACTCAGACTTCATCGACATACGTTTTAGGTGCTCTATTCCAACAATAAAATCAGTGATTCATACTTCTTGTACTCTTAGAAATACTTGCATGTAAGATTATATCAAGACTACTACATAGGGATTACATCAAAGTATAGTATCTATCAATAATCACAACCGCCTATGTCGGTAGGCAACTATAAGTCTTATTCCGATGAACAATTCATTCCAACATGTAAGTATTCAAGTGACAAGATTATGCAATGTTAATGACAATAGCAATTCCGCAAGAGTATGACAATACATCAAAATTAAATTCAAGTTGGAAACAAGTTAAGAGCATTCTAACGTATATGTTCACTCACTTGGTTGTGTATCAGCAATTCAAACACATGAATATCACCAATGCTTCTTCAAGATATAGCAATTCATAATAGGCATAGCAACGTAGTACTTACGAAAAATGGATGAAGAACAAAAGAGTACTTACGTGATTGAAGCCTTTGGAGATGTTCTTGTGAATTGGAAGAGCAAAAAGAGAAATTTTGAGATGATTTGGATGGATGTGCGGCGCCTTTGGGTCAATTTCTAATGTGGTTATGTTTCAAGACTGAGTCCCCTTTATATAGGAAGAGAATGGGTTGGGTTTTGACCCATTTCCAAATGGTTTTGAAGACAAAAATACCACATATGCGGCGCATAATGCTCGGCATAGTCATGACATACGCGGCACATAGTGTATGGCATTTAGGGGCATATGCGGTGCATAGTCTATGGCATTTAGGGACATATGCGCCACATAGTGTACAGCATATGAGATACTGAGACTTAATGCTATACCATAGGCGGCGCATAGTGTATACCACACTTGCGAATGGGCGGCGCATAGTGTATAGCACACTAAATTCCAAGGCCTTAGGCTATAGTATAGGATGTGCATTGTTCGTGGCCTAGTTTTACCTAGGCCTAGCCTTCCTCGATGCCTATTTTGGCATGAGCAATGCTCAATCCATAACCTTATGCATCCTTATACCTAACTTACCACCTTTTCCATACAATACGTCCAAATCGTCATGTGAAACCAATCTCCTCGTTGAATACTTCTCGCACCTATATTTGCTCAAAACCAATGAAAACAATTAGTATGATGGGTTTTCTCCCACCAAGAGCCTTAGTTTTGGTCGTGGCACGACTCTTATTTTTGGATTTTCATTTATCAAAAACAAAACAAGTACGAGAACGAAAGAAAGACAAAACGATAAACAATAAATGAAAATGAAAAACGATGGGTTGCCTTCCATCTAGCGCCTTATTTATTGTCGTGGCACGACATAGTTACCTCGAGTACTCAGACTTCGTCGAGGTAAATGGTGGATCGTTTTCTGAAAGGATTTAGATGACAATAAGGCTTACCTGTGGGCATGCAATCTTTTTCGAGCTGGCTCATACGTTTCTCCGGAGAGTCACCAATTATATCATCAATAGTCTACCCCATAGCTCTCTTGTATCTCTTCAGAGCAGAGATGAGAGCCTCTACGTTCTATTCACTTAAATCATCTGCACTCTCTGGAAGTATATTTCTACTTTCCAAGAACACATACGTTAGATAATCGGGGAGCTCTTGCGATTCTAGCATTGGTGGCTCGTCAATGGGAGTCTTCGCTGTTGGTTGATTCTTGAGATCACAATCCGGTTGCTTAGGAGTATAAGACTCTATTTCTGTTAGATCACCCATAAGTTCTTCAAAATCTTCATTATCCTCATGCTCAATATTCAGTGGCGCAGCAGACAATGGCTCAACAGTAGGCTATTTCTCTATAGATAATGCTTTCATATCCTTTTGATGAACATCAGCTACAGATAACTGATTCATATCACTGGGCTGCTTCATTGCTTTGCATATATCAAACCGTACTACTTCGTCATTAATTCGAAACAAAAGCTCATTATCTTTCATGTCAATAAGCACACTTCCGGTTGCAAGGAAAGGACGTCCCAGGATTATGGGAACTTTAGAATCCTCCTTACAATCCAGAATAACGAAGTCTGCAGGAAAGATGAATGAAGAAGCCTTCACCAACACATCATTCAAGATACCCACAGGTCTTTTTACCGACCTATCAGCCATCACGAGCCTCATATTGGTTGGTGTCGGATCGCCTAGCCCCAACTTCTTGTAGATGGATAGTGGCATCAAATTTATGCTAGCACCTAGATCGCACAATGCTTTGTCAAAATCCAATGATCCAATAGTGCAAGGAATAGTGAAAGCTCTGGGGTCGGCCTTCTTCTGAACTATCGATCGGGTAGCAACTGCACTAAAATGATGAACATTATCCGCTAACTCATAACTTGATGCCCGCTTCTTTGTCAACAGGTCCTTCATAAATTTTGCATATCCAGGCATTTGTTCAAGTGCCTCCACCAATGGAACATTAATGGTCAGCTGCTTTAATATATTCATGAATTTGCTGAACTTTGTATCATCCGCCACCTTCTTTAATCTTTGGGGAAAAGGTGGTGGTGGGTATGGAAGTGTTCTTTCCACGGTTTTCTTCTCCTCTTGCTTCCGTTTTTCCACTTTTTCAGGTTGCACAGTGCTGGATATGGCGTCCTTGACGTCAGGAGTGGGTGCTACGGCATCTTCTCCTTTTGTGTTGTCATCTATGTCCGCAACTTCGTCAACCACTTGCTTGCCTTTTACTCAAGTTTCCAGTACCTTACCACTTCTGGTAGTGATGTCCATGCATGACCTATCATTTCTTGGGTTTGGCACAGTATCGCTAGGTAAAGTGCCGGCCTTTCTTTGATTGAGTGTTGCTGAAAGTTGGCTCAATTGCTGCTCTATTTGCTTGATAGAAGTGGAATGTGAATCAACTAATTGTTTCATGGAGGACAAATCATTGATTACCTCTGTTACCCCCGCGCTCGTTGCTTCCACTCCTTTCAATAATTTAGCCATCATGTCTTCCATACTTCCAGAATTAGATGTGGTGGTGTCACGTCTACCAGGGGGAACGTACAAACCACTCTTTTCATTCTTGTTCTTCCAACTACCTTGGTCCTTGTTTCCAGATTTATCATAATAGTTCCGACCTTGGTTTCCTTGGGCATTCCCGCGGAAACCCCCCTGATTGTTTAAGTAGTTGGCCTCATCTTACGAATCAGATTCGTCTCTTCCTTTTGACGCAATAGCTTTCACTTTTTCAGTCTTCCCAGATAATAAATACTTTGTAAGAAGATCCATTTATGTTTTCAAATGCGTCATATCTTGATCGCGTTCTTCTTCTCTTCTTCTTTGGTCTGCAGTCATGCCAATAGATAAAGTGCGGCTTGCTACCTCAGAATCCCTAGTATGCCAAGCTCTACTTTGTTTCGTCATACGATCTAGCATATTGCTTGCTTGACCAAAGGTGAGGTCCATGAAAGATCCTCCAGTTGCATTATCCACCACTGGTTTAGTTATTGAATTCAAGGATCTATACAAGATCTCCATTAGGTGAACTTTGGTCATGTGATGGTTTGGGCACCTCATAAGCTTTGTCTTGAAACTCTCCCATGTTTCATGAAGAGCTTCAGTGGGAAGCTGATGAAAGTTGCTGATTTCATCTCTCAATTGCGCCCTCTTGGATGGCGGAAAGAATCTTTCTAGGAAAGCGTCTCTCAATTGCCTCCAATTTGTAATAGAATCAGGAGTCAGCCCATTCAACCATAGTGTTGCCTCCCCAGATAGAGACAATGGAAATAGACATAATGGAATTGCATTCTGACCAACACCAGGATTGTCAACCAGGATTGTCAAACGACTTTCATGTAGAAATAAAGTTGATGAGATGCATATTCGGATCATCACCTGCTAGTCCACCAAATAATCCCTTGAGTTGCAATAACTGAATCATGGTGCTTGTGATGTTGAACTTGGCTCCGGGCGCTAATGGTGGTGGAATTATAGCCCCAGTGGCTCCGGCACCATCAAGATCATCATCATCGTCGTCAAAAGCTAGTTGCATGGGTTGGCGATCATACCTAAACCGAGCTTGACGACCTCTTCTGTTGGCAGGTGTTATGATTTCAGCATCACGCCTTGGGTTTAGTAACTCATCATCACCTAAATCCTCATCGTCAGGATTTGTTGCTCGCCCAGGGTTATTAATGTTTTGTTGGTGTACTTGGGCAGTGGCAAGGGCAGCCAATCTTGCTTGTTCCTGTTGAGCAGTCATCCTTTCGATTTCTGCTTGTGCTTCCATTCTTCCAATGCATTGTGGTTTAGGATTGATAGGTAATAACGGTTGACCAGAACTTCTAGTATAGGGAATGCACTGGATAAAAACCTGCAGTAAACAAAAACAAAAACTGAAAGTAAAAGTACGAGAATCTTTGACCAAAGGGTCTAGTAATTATCACGAACTCGATTGACACTTGTATTCTCCGGAAACGGCGCCAATTTTTGATAACGCTCAATCTACAGATCTCGTAGGAGTGTAAAGCGATCGTTAACAAATATAGAACCCAACCTGGGTTGGGTGTCGATCCCACAGGGAATAGCTTGGGCAACAAGTAAGCAAAATTACTAAACTTTTGGTGCAAGTCTCGTAAGAGGGGGGAATTCTTGTCGTGCAAGTAATTTAAATAAAGTATCAAAATAAAAGCGGAAAATAAAAAGAAAGAATGTTACGTGAGTTGTAAACAATGAGAATTGAAGCGTTGGGGTTATGTCCACCTTCTGAGTTATATGTCTCTATTGGCTATGAGTGTGTAGAATTGTGACATGCATGTGCTTATAGAGAATTGTATTCGATGGTAAATCCAAGCGTCTTTCGACCTATTCGAGGATTATTTCACTTTAACTCTTTCGAGCTTAAAGAGTGTCTAACGGTACAAATTCTCCAAGAGGTTAGTCCAGTTCGGCACTAGCTTTTTAATAGGAAAGGGTGTCCTACTACCTTGACATTATCTCTTTTCCAGACAGATAACCTTTCTTTCGAACAAGTTAAATGTTATACTGGCGTTATTCTATGCGTCTGCAGCCACAAGAATTTGCATTAAGATGAAGAGAATAATGATATAAGCAGCATACGTGTCACGAACTCATAAACTCACAGAAATAGATAGTATCTCATACGGCTTCCATAACCCCAACAGAGAAGTTTAGTTACCTATGAATGCAAAGGAAATCACAATTTGCATTGTTGTTATTATACCACAAGATTGATGATTTTCGTGTAGCACAAGTGGTAGGCGTGAGGCGTGAATTCCTTAGCAAAGTAATGTTTCTCTTGTTGCGGAAATTAAGAATTGAATAGATGAATAGAAGAAGAAAAATAGAATTAATGGGAAGATTAGAAGAGTTGTAATTGAGAAGTAGAATGTATCTCTCCACTAAGGGAGGATTGTAAGAAGATGTATAGCATGATAGGGTATTTATAATACCCATATCCTAATCCTACTAAGCTAGTGAAATACTTAACCAAATCCTACTAAGCTAATGAAATACTTAACCCAATTGTACTAGGTTAATGTAACATTATCCAAATCCAAATAAACTAATGAAATACTTAACCCAATTGTACTAGGTTAATGTATTATTATCCTAATCCAAATAAGTTACTGCAAGTCCCCAAAGTCTTCAGAAATGCTATTTTAGCCCGGGAAAGATTTCCCATGCATCACTTTTGGTCCTTTAGGCGTCCAATCTTACGTTCCTTCCTTTGTGAGCTTTCTTTGGCGTCAAGTAAGCCATAAAATGCTGATTTCTGCATCATTTATACCTGAAACTTTGCTAATCATGTTTGTTAGCTCACTTACAGGAAAAAGGACTAAAAGTGCATGAAATATATAATTTGTTCTCAAAACATGGCACAAATATGGGCAAAATATATTGATATAGACGCGTAATATCGCCTATCATCAAACATGCAATACGTCCAAATCAAAATTTGAAACCGACCTCCTCGTTTTACACCTCTTTGCACCTACATTTACTCAAAAACAACAAAGACGATTAGAATGATGGGTTGCCTCCCATCAAGCGCCTTAGTTTTGGTCGTGGCACGACTCTTCTTTTTGGATTTTTATTTATCTAAATCAAACACGTAATAGAACGAAAGAAAGACAAAAATGAAAAACGATGGGTTGCCTCCCATCTAGCACTTGATTTATTATCGCGGCATGACATAGCTATCTCGATTAGTTAGACTTCATCGAGATAGATGGTGGATCATTTTCTGAATGGATTCAAAATACAATGAGGCTTACTTGTAGGCATGCAATCTTCTTCGAGATGACCCTTGTGCATGCCTATCCCGGGAGGGATACCAATTATATCATCAATAGTCCAACCCATGGCTCTCTTGTATCTCTTCAGAGCAGAGATGAGAGCCTCTACGTGCTGTTCGCTTAAATCATCCGCCATACTTACAGAAAGTATATTTCCACTTTCCAAGAACACATACCTTATATAATCGTGGAGCTCTTTCGATTCTAGCATTGGTAGATCTTCAATGGAAGTCTTCCCTGTTGGTGATGGTTGATTCTTAAGATCAAGGTCCGGCTGTTTAGGAATACGAGAATAGGACCCTATTTCTGTTAGAGCACATGTAGTTTCTTCATAATCTTCATCATCCTTATGCTCAACATTCAGTAGCGCAGCAGACAATGGCTCAACAGTAAGCTATTTCGCTACAGATAATGCTTTCTTATCCTCATAATGAACATCAGCTACAGAGAACACATTCATATCGCTGGGCTGCTTCATTGCTTTGCATATATCAAAGCGGACCACTTCGTCATTCAACCGAAATAAAAGCTCATTAGCTCTCATGTCTATAAGCACACTTCCAGTTGCGAGGAAAGGACGTCCCAAGATTATGGGAACTTTAGAATCCACCTCACAATCCAGAATAACAAAGTCTACAGGAAAGATGAATGAAGAAACCTTCACCAACACATCATTCAAGATACCCACAGGTCGTTTTACCAACCTATCAGCCATCACGAGCCTCATATTGGTTGGTGTCGGATCGCCTAACCCCAACTTCTTGTAGATGGATAGTGGCATCAAATTGATGCTAGCACCCAGATCGTACAATGCCTTAGCAAAATTCATAGATCCAACCGTGCAAGGAATAGTGAAAGCACCAGGGTCAGCCTTCTTCTGAACTAGTGATCGGGTAGCGATTGCGCTGCAGTGATGAATAGTATCCTTCAACTCATAGCTTGCTGCTCGCTTCTTTGTCAAAAGATCCTTCATAAATTTTGCATACCCAGGCATTTTTTCTAGTGCCTCTACCAACGGAACATTAATGGTCAACTGCTTTTACATATTCATGAATTTGCAAAACTTTGTATCATCCGTAATCTTCTTCAATCTTTGAGGAAAAGATGGTGGTAGATTAGGAATCATTTTCTCCATGGCTTTCTTCTCCTCTTGCTTCCGTTTTTTAGCCTTTTCAGGCTGCAACATACTCGGTGTGACGTCATGGACGTCGTGGGCAGCTTCTCCTTTTGCCTTATCATCGATGTCTGCTGCCTCATCAACTACTTGCTTGCCTTTGGATGAAGTTTCTAGCACCTTACCACTTCGAGTAGTAATAGCCATGCATGATCCGTCATTCCTTGGATTTTGTATAGTGTCGCTAGGTAAGGTGCCAGCCTTTCTTTGATTGAGTGCTGCTGAAAGTTGGCTCAATTGTTGCTCTATTTGCTTGATTGAAGTGGAATGTGAGTCAACCAATTGCTTCATTGAGGACAAATCATCTATTACCTCCATTACTCCCGCGTTGGTTGCTTCCACTCCTTTTAATAGTTTAGCCATCATATTTTCCATATTTCCGGAACCAGATGCAGTGGCGTCACGTCTTCCTGGGGGAATATACAGACCACTATTATCATTCTTGTTCTTCCAACTACCGTGGTCCTTGTTTCCAGATTTATCATAATAGCTCCGACCTTCGTTTCCTTGGGCATTGCCTCGGAAACCCCCCCTGATTGTTCAAGTAGTTGGCTTCTTCTTTCGAATCAGATTCGTCTCTTTCTTTTAACACAACAGCTTTGACTTTTTTGGTCTTCCCTGATAATAGATCCTTTGTAAGAAGATCCACTTGTGTTTTCATGTGCGCCATATCTTGATCACGTTCTTCTTCTCTTCTCCTTTGTTCAGCAGTCATGCCAATAGATATAGTAGGGCTGGCTACCTCAGAATCCCTGGTATGCCAAGCTCTACTTTGCTTCGTCATCCGATCTAGCATATTGCTTGCCTGCCCAAAGGTGAGGTCCATAAATGATCCTCCAGCCGCATTATCCACCACTGGTTTAGTTATTGAATTCAAGGATCTGTATAGTATCTCCATTAGGTGGACATTGGTCATGTGATGGTTCGGGCACCTCATAAGATTTGTCTTGAACCTCTCCCATGTTTCATGAAGGGCTTCGGTTGGAAGCTGCCGAAAGTTGCTGATTTCATCTCTTAATTGTGCTCTTTTGGATGGCGGAATGAATCTTTCAAGGAAAGCGTCTCTCAATTGCCTCCAATTTGTAATAGAATCAGGAGTCAGCCCATTCAACCATAGATTTGCCTCCCCAGATAGAGACAATGGAAATAGGCGTAATCGAATTGCATTCTGACCAACGCCAGGATTGTCAAACGACTTGCATGTAGAAATAAAGTTGATGAGATGCATATTTGGATCATCGCCTGCTAGTCCACCAAATAATCCCTTGAGTTGCAATAACTGAATCATGGTGCTTGTGATGTTGAACTTGGCTCCGGGTGCTAATGGTGGAGGAATAATGGCTCCTGTGGCTCTGGCTCCATCAAGATCATCATCATCATCGTCGAAAGCTGGTTGTACAGGTCGGCGTTCATGCCTAAACCTTGCTTGACGATCTCTTCGGTTGGCAGGTGTTGCGATCTCAGCAGCATGCCTAGGGTTTAGTAACTCGTCATCACCTAGGTCCTCGTCATCAGGATTTATTGCTTGACCAAGGTTATCAATATTCTGTTGATGTACTTGAGCAGCTGCCAAAGCAGCTAGTCTCGCCTGTTCCTGTTGAGCAGCCATCCATTCAATTTCGCGTTGTGCCTCCATTCTGCCAATACATTTTGGTTCAGGATTGATAGGTAATAACGGTTGACCAGAACTTCGAGTATAGGGCATGCACTGAATAAAAACCTGCAGAGAACAAAAATAAAAAATAAAAGTAAAAGTACGAGAATCTTTAACCAAACGGTCTACTAATTATCACAAACATAATTGACACTCGTATTCCCCGGCAACGGCACCAATTTTTTATAATGCTCAATCTACAGCTCTCGTAGGAGTGTAAAGCGGTCGTAGTCAAATATATAACCCAACAGGGTTGGGTATCGATCCCACAGGGAATAGCTTGGTCAACAAGTAAGCAAAGATTACTAGACTTTTAGTACAAGTCTCGTACAAGGGGGGGAGTTTTGTCGTGCAATTGATGTAATCAAAATAGTAAAGTAAAAATAGAAAATAGCAAAGTAAAAAGAAAGAATGTTTAGTAAGATGTAAAACAATGAGAATTGAGAAGTTGGGGTTATGTCCACCTTATGAGTTGTACGTCTTTATTGGCTACGAGTTGTGCGGAATTCAGACATGTATGTGCTTATAGAGAATTGTATTCGATGGTAAATCCAAGCGTCTTTCGACCTAAACAAGGACTATTTCACTTTAACTCTTTCAAGCTTAAAGTGTATCTAACGGTAGAAATTCTCCAAGAGGTTAATCCAGTTACGGCACTAACTTTTTAATAGGGGATGGGACCCTATTGCCTTGACATTATCTCTTTTCCAGACATATAACTTTTCTTTCGAACAAGTTAATGTTATACTGGCGTTATTCTATGCGTCTGCAGCCACAAGAATTTGCATTAAGATGAAGAGAATATTGATATAAGCAGCATACGTGTCACGAATTCACAAACTCATAGCAATAGATAGTATCTCATAAGGCTTCCATAACCCCAACAGAGAGATTTACCTACTCATGAGTGTGAAGGAAATCACAATAGACATTATCATTGTACCACAATAAAGATCTCACATTAGGTATAGGGGTAAGAATGGCGTGAATTCCTTGCTGAGTAACGTTTCTCTTGTTGTGGAAATTAAGAATTGAATAGCTGAATAGAAGAAGAATAAAAAGTAGAATTAATGGAAGAATTAGAATCCGAGTTGTAAGTTGTGGAATAAGAAGTAGAATGAGAATTATTAAAAATCTCTAGCAAAATAGGGTATTTATAATACCCCTATCCTATTCCTACTAAGTTAATGCATTAGTTAACCCAATCCTACTGGGTTACTGCATCATTATCCTAATCCTAATAAATTACTGCATTATTATCCTAATCCTAATAAATTACTGCATTATTATCCTAATTCTAATAGGTTACTGCTGGTCCCCAAAGTCTTCAGAAATGTTGTTTTTGCTCGGAACAGGTTTTCCATGCGTCACTTTTGGTCCTTGGCATTCAAGCTTTCCATTCCTTCTTTCGTGAAGCTTTCTTTGGCGTCAAGTTATCCATAAAATGCTGAAATCTGCATCATTTATACCTGAGAACTTGCTAATCACGTTTGTTAGCTCACTTACAGGAAAAAGGACTAAAAGTGCATGAATTATATAATTTGTCCTCAAAACTTAGCTAAAATATGGGTAAAATATAGCAATTTAGGCATGTAAATTCACCTATCATCAGGTACCAAGGCAGATTATGTGTTCACAATGTAGATAGGTTGTGAGAAAGAATCTTGGCTGAGGGTCATGAGACGCGTTATTCCATTCTTCCTTGTTGAACAAAAATGTATCATGATCTTAATGAGATTTATTGGTGGAACAATATGAAGCGAGATATGGCTATTTTTATATCTAAATAGATGGTGTGTAAACAAGTAGAGGTTGAGGACTTGAGGCCATTTGGGTTGACTCAAGAGATTGAATTGCCTATATAGAAATAGGAGATAATTAATATGGATTTTGGTTTGGGTTGACTCATAAGATTGAATTGCCTATATAGAAATAGGAGATAATTAATATGGATTTTGTCACCATCCTTCCTTAGTCCTAAAATAAATTTAATTTGATCTTGGTCATCGTGGATATAATGACTAAGTCTACTCACTTCTTTCTAATGAGGACTAATTATTCGCTAGAGGATTTAAGTTGTTCCTCTAAGAGATTTTGAATTTTCATAGGGACCTATTTCAAGTATGGAAAATCATGGCACTCAGTTCTCCTTACACTTTTGGTGTTCATTTCATAAAGGTTTGGGATCTAAGGTGAGCCTTAGTGGTGCTTTCTACCCACAATCGGATGAATAAGCAGAAACTACTAATTAGACATTGGAAGATATGTTTTGAGCTTGCTTTATTGGCTATAGTCGTAGTCGGGTTGATCATTAACATCTTATAGTGTTTACGTATAATAATATCTACCACTCAAGTATTGGGATAACTCTGTTTGAGGCATTCTATAGTAGGAGGTGTAGATCTCCTATTTGGTTGTTTGAAGTTGGTAAGGCTAAGATATTTTGGCCCAAGTTTGCTTCACCAAGTGATGAGAAGATGGATTTGATTTGGGATAAAATTAGTACTTCCCAAAGTTGCTAAAAGTCTAATGCGGGTATGAGGCGAAGGGAGTTAAAGTTTAGTATTAATGATTGGGTGTTCTTAAAAGTCTCTGCCATGAAGGAAGTAATGGAGTTTAGAAAGACAGGAAAGCTCAATCTATGGTATGTTAGTCTGTACTTGGTCTTGAGTAGGGTTGGTAGTATCATATATGAGTTGGAGTTTCCTCCTAGTTTATACTTCTTTCATCTGGTGTTTTATGTTTCAATGTTGAGGAAATGCATGGGTGATCCTTCGATGGCTGTTCTTTTGGAGGAGGTGGCAGTTTTGGATTCCTTATCGTATGAGGAATTATTGGTCGGAATTTTGTATTGTCAAGTTCATCGGTTGCAAACGAAGAACATAGTTTCTATAAAGATTCAATGGAGGAAAAACAAGGTTAAAAAAACTTCTTGGGAAGCAAAAGAGGACATGAAGTCCGTGTATCCATTCTTGCTCTTCGCTCAGGATAATCATGCCTAAGGTATGTGTTATTCTTAACATCTTTGTTTTTTGACTTTGTTAAAGGAGAGAATGATTTTCTTCTCATCATTGTATTCTAACTTTGTTAAAGGTAAGGGTAGAGGTATATAGAGTCCAATAGTGGTAGAAATTACCTTGACCCATCATTCGAGAATGAATGGAACGGGGGGGGGGGGAGAAGAATTGAAACACCTTAGATTTTAGCCTTTGAAAATTCCTTAACCTTTGACCTTACTGCCCTGGTTACGAATGGATCCTATGAGTCGTAGGGTATCTTGATGAGTCGTGGAGATGAGTCGTAACCAAATTAGAAAGTTTGTGGCTTTAATCTACTATGAGTACGGGTGCCTCACAAAGAGCCATAAGGATACGTTATAAGTACTTAGATTCAATCATAGAATTCCCAGTGTGTACCCCAATTTGGGTTCTGTGTTGATAACGATTGGACCCTAAGAATCGTAGGGTCTCATTACGATTGGTTGGATGAGTCACAAGGGTGATAGTGTATAGAGTTCTGCTCTCTCCTAGTTATGACTCATGGAGATAAGTCGTAAGGTATGGCAATGAATAGATGGTTAACTCGTAGTTGATAACGCTCAAACTACAGCTCTCATAAGAGTGTAAGCGGTCGCTGTCAAATATAGAACCCAACTGGGTTGGGTATCGATCCCACAGGGAATAGCCGGTCAATAAGTAAGCAAAGATTATTAGGCTTTTGGTGCAAGTCTCGTAAAAGGGGGGATTTTAATGTGCAAATAATGTAAACAAAATAGTAAAGTAAAAATAGAAGTAGCAAAGTAAACAGAAAGAATGTTTAGTCAGATGTTTAACCAATGAGAATTGAGAGTTGGGGTTATGTCCACCTTATGAGTTATACGTCTCTATTGGCTATGACTTATGCGGAATTCAGACATGCATGTGATTATAGAGAATTGTATTCTATGGTAAATCCAAGAGTCTTTCGACCTAACAAGGATTATTTCACTTTAACTCTTTCGAGCTGAAAGCGTATCTAATGGTACAAATTCTCCAAGAGGTTAATCCAGTTACGGCACTAACTTTTTAATAGGGGTTGGTGCCCTATTACCTTGACATTATCTCTTTTCCAGACATATAACTTTTCTTTCGAACAAGTTAATGCTATACTGGCGTATTCTATACGTTTGCAACCTCAAGAATTTGCATTAAGATGAAGAGAATAATGATATAAGCAGCATACGTGTTGCGAATTCACAAACTCATAGCAATAGATAGTATCTCATTCGGCTTCCATAACCCCAACAGAGAAGTTTAGCTACTCATAAGTGCGATGGAAATCACAATAGACATTATCATTATACCACAATAAAGATCTCACGTGTAGTATGGTGTGGTATGGATTTAGGCGTGAACTCCCTTTCAAAGTAGCGTTTCTCTTGTTGTGGAATTTATGAATTGAATAGATGAATAGAAGAAGAATAAAAAGTATAATTAATGGAAGAATTAGAAGTAGTAGTGAATTGTTAGAATAAAGTTGTGTTGAATGATAAAAATCTCTAGCAAAATAGGGTATTTATAACACTCATATCCTATTCCTACTAAGCTAATGCATTACTTAACCCAATCCTACTAGGTTACTGCATCATTATCCTAATCCTACTAAGTTACTGCTAGTCCCCAAAGGCTTTAGAATTGCTGTTTTTTGGCCCGGGGCAGATTTTCCATGCGTCACTTTTGGTCCTTGGCGTCCAAGCTTTCCCTTCCTTCTTTCGTGACGCTTCCTTTGGCATCAAGTTATCCATAAAATGCTGAAATCTGCATCATTTATACCTGAAAACTTGCTAATCACGTTTGTTAGCTCAATTACAGGAAAAAAGACTAAAAGTGCATGAATTATATATTTTGTCCTCAAAACTTAGCTAAAATATGGGTAAAATATAGTACTTTAGGCGTGTAAATTCGCCTATCATCAACACCCCACACTTAAAGCTTTGTTCGTCCTCGAACAACATATCATGTCCATCTAAACATCTACTTAGGGTTTCACAGTAACAGCACAAAATATTCATCAAGACAGGCACGACAATTATTAACAAAGAGTGGTTTTCTAATCACCTCTAGAAATAATTCAACCTCTAATATAGACTCGTGATGATGGTTAATTCGTATTCACAAGTTAAGGCACAAAGATTCATATATGACTACCTAAAACTCATCAACCATGTGTGTCTCGCAAAATATAACCCATAATCACTCACAAGTATTGTATATATTTTGAAACATGGGTATACGAGTATCCTTACTCTCGCTCTCACAAGGAATTCATATGCTGCAACTGATGACCATAGGCTTGCCCTTAGTGTAATGCTCCACTAAATATCAGAATGTTAAGCTTAGGATCAAATAGGTCTTTAAAGGTTGTAATGTAGGCTAAGGGACGGGTAGGACTATTTTGGCCAGAAATAGTGACTATGTTCCAAAGCGCTTTAATACATCACATTATGCCATTTATGCTTTCTTTCAAACAACCTTTCTACTTTCTTTTAATCTACCACCCTTTCTCACCTCTTTTGTTTTTCAATTTCTTTTTATTTTTCTTTTCCTTTTTCTTTTCATAACACACCTCTTGTGATATCAATTATTTTTCATAACAACTTCAAGTACCAATACATTCTAAGGCACTATTCTCACCCAATTTCCTCTTATTTTGTCACATGACTTTACAATTTAAAGCACTTAGGAATTTGGATCAAATTATGGTCTTGAAAAAAATGGATTAGGCTTACATATGAGGCTGTCAAAGAAAATAGGCTTAAGGCTCAAAAGGGTTTATCAAGGATGATGTCCATGGGTAGATAAAATGAAGGTAAACAATCATAGGTTGCCAAAGAAATGCCTAAATCATCTACTAAACTCACACTCTTTATTTCGCTTTACATACATACCAGGCAAGTTCTAGCATCAGCCACAAACATAGAATATACTATCATCTCACACACACAAGGCATATGGTCGACTTTATTAGAAGCAGTATAGACTCTTGACCCAACAGATGAAGGAATTAAACCACATAGATATCACACAGTGAGTCACACTTAGAGCCTAAACGTCTCAATAGTAATGATTTCATCACAGACTCTTGTCATAATACCATGTTGCCTATTAGAACAATTTTATACAAAGTTTGTAACAAAAACAAAAAATTCCTAAAAAAAATTAAAACAAACAAACATAAATAAGTAAAACACACATAAATAAGCAAATGCAGATAAGGAAGGTTAGCATGCAAATACCAGCACCCCACACTTAGATGGGACACACTGTCCTCAGTGAAAAATAAATAAGAAGAACCTGGTTAGTCGGACTCCTCCTTTATGTCTGGGGTCATCCCCCTTCGTTGGAATCATCATTGGAGTCGTTGTCATTAGAATTCTCCTCCACGTCGGAGTCTGGCATTCTGCGCTCATCATCGGTTGGCACATCGTTCTCACGAGATTCCTCAAAGTACATACCTACTCCACATATTTGCCTTGCATGCTCATTCATTGGGTAGTCATAATCCAGCTGTTGGAGCTCTGCAGTAGTTGGAACACGACCTCCGCTCATCATTGTAAACCGAGTCATGCCATAAAGATGGCGAAAGAAAATCTCATCCCAAGCATGTCTCTCAGTAGTAGTAAGGTTGACGTCATGCGTGGTTTTAGCATCTTTAACCTTTGTGAGGTCAACCTTCTTCGGGTTGTGTGGGAGTTTATGATCAGCAGGTTCCTCTTCGATGTCCTCCTTCCTCAATATTGCAGTCAACAGGTTGCCAAAACTGTAGTGGGACCTCTTGTGTAGCCTAGCTTTCTGCATTGTAGATTGAATAATTGCCCCAATGTTGATAGGGACACTCGTCATCAATGCGTATACCAAGCACACTCTATCTCATGTTATCTTGGTGTACTGGGTCCCTGGAGTAAACAGAAAGAATGTTTAGTAAGATGTTTAACCAATGAGAATTGAGAGTTGGGGTTCTGTCCACCTTATGAGTTATACGTCTCTATTGGCTATGAGTTATGCGGAATTCAGACAGGCATGTGCTTATAGAGAATTGTATTCTATGGTAAATCCAAGCGTCTTTCGACCTAACAAGGATTATTTCACTTTAACTCTTTCGAGCTTAAAGCGTATCTAACGGTACAAATTCTCCAAGAGATTAATCCAGTTACGGAACTAACTTTTTAATAGGGGTTGGTGCCCTATTACCTTGACATTATCTCTTTTCCAGACATATAACTTTTCTTTCGAACAAGTTAATGCTATATTGGCATATTCTATGCATTTACAACCACAAGAATTTGCATTAAGATGAAGAGAATAATGATATAAGCAGCATACGTGTTGCGAATTCACAAACTCATAGCAATAGATCGTATCTCATTCGGCTTCCATAACCCCAACAGAGAAGTTTAGCTACTCATAAGTGCGATGGAAATCACAATAGACATTATCATTATACCACAATAAAGATCTCACGTGTAGTATGGTGTGGTATGGCTTTAGGCGTGAACTCCCTTTCAAAGTAGCGTTTCTTTTATTGTGGAATTTAAGAATTGAATAGATGAATAGAAGAAGAATAAAAAGTATAATTAATGGAAGAATTAGAAGTAGTAGTGAATTGTTAGAATAAAGTTGTGTTGAATGATAAAAATCTCTAGCAAAATAGGGTATTTATAACACCCATATCCTATTCCTACTAAGCTAATGCATTACTTAACCCAATCCTACTAGGTTACTGCATCATTATCCTAATCCTACTAAGTTACTGCTTGTCCCCAAAGTCTTTAGAATTGCTGTTTTTTTGCCCGGGGCAGATATTCCATGCGTCACTTTTGGTCCTTGGTGTCCAAGCTTTTCCTTCCTTCTTTCGTGAAGCTTCCTTTGGCATCAAGTTATCCATAAAATGCTGAAATCTGCATCATTTATACCTGAAAACTTGCTAATCACGTTTGTTAGCTCAATTACAGGAAAAAGGACTAAAAGTGCATGAATTATATATTTTGTCCTCAAAACTTAGCTAAAATATGGGTAAAATATAGTACTTTAGGCGTGTAAATTCGCCTATCATCAGTAGTCAAAGGTGACACCTTTTCAACATTTAAGTTAATGGCATTCTAGACATTTCCCCTCTTAACCAACTTCAAACCGATGACTTATAACATCTTTTGGTTATCAGTATCACTCAGAAACAATCAAAGTAACTTCTTAATACTCTCAAATTCCTCAAGGTTAAAAAAACATAGGGTATTCAAGAGGTTGATCACTTAGGGATTTCAAGGTTTGTTTCTCTCCATACATCTTACTATTTAAGGCACCTATTTTTCCTTCATTGTTAATTGTGTCAAAGCATGTTCTTTAAAGTATTATCCATGTGATGTTTATGTTGGTTTTGAAACAAAAGTTGGTGTTTTTAATGTTTATGATTTGGACAATGTTTCTCCTGGTTTATATATGATTCTTACGCTTTAATTATGGTTTTGAACATAAGAGTGCATGGGTATGGTGAATGAACTAGGAAATTGGATTTTCCCATACTTGTGACTTTTGAAGTGGTTATGTCCCTAACCCCATAGTGTGAAATTCAGTTTAATTATGATAACTTAGGAATTTGTATAATAGAACTGGTTTTGAGATATTGCATGATATAAAGAGGTACTTGAAATACAATGGTATGATTTAATAAACAAAGGGACTTGGTGTCTCCCATCTTGTATTAATGAGCAAAAAGAGTTGTTTTCTCTAAGATAATGGGAATTGTTTTCAGCATGTTGTTGTTATCTTGCAAATGTGGTTGGTATGATGATACCAATAATGTATGCCTTAATGTAGAATATGGTTAAATGAATGGGAATGTGTGGTACTTTATTTAATTGGGCTCTAATAATGGTTGTGTAGTTGAGTCCTCAAAGTAGAGGTATGAGTGATCGACACTGGAAACCACATTTGTTGATGTAGGGGTTAAAGTGAACAGGGTGATTCGACTTCCCCTTATTATTAATTCATAATTAGGGAGGTTTGGGTGCACCTAAATCATTATATGATCGTGTTCTTAAGTCAAATTAGTATATGTTGGGAGGTTCGTGTCCCCCGTGTTTATATATATGATATTATTCTTTGATTCGTGTGGCTACACTTACTGGGGCCCGACCAGGGGGTGAGATTTGGGGTCCATATGTCCCGTGGGTACTATTATATGATGGTTGATCTACATAATCAAGGCTAAAAGTCTTGAAAAGCATTGTTTTGGAATGATGTTAAACTATTTATCATGTAATTATGTTATGCTTATCCTTGAGTTACATGCTAGCATTCTCCCCACTAACCAACTTTGGACGTTGTATCCCCAGGCCATGCTGGAATTGGCCATACTTCTACTTCTCCTCTTAGTCACCATGGAATGATGGAGAGTCGACTTGAAGTGGTCAACTTCCATACTTCGGAAGGCTCAATTTCAAGATTTTGTTTCTTTTTGTTATAGACTGACAGATACTATTTTTTTCTATTTTTGAGGACATGTCCCGACAATCTATTGATATTTTATTTTGGATCATTGTTTAGAAGGCTTTGTTTCAACTACTATGGCTACTAGGCGGTGTTTTGATCGTTTCGCTTGTCTTCGGTGGTTGGTTATGGATATGTGTTTAAAACATTCTTAGGCGATTGCACGATATCAATTTATATGTTCAGAATTTATCCAATCTTGGGGTGTGGTCTGTTTGGTTGGTTAGGTAAAGGGCGTGATCTTCGATTTACATTGGACTTAAGATACGCATTATGGCAAAGCCCTAGTTTGGGTAGTGACATTTACCTTCTAGTTTGTGTAGCCACATGAACTAGGCCCTATCAGTTGGGAGAGAGTTGGGCCCATATCGTCCATGGGTGTCTTTGTATGTTATGACGGTCGAGCTACATAATCCAAGGTAATGTTTTAAAGAGAATATTAAGCCTTGTTCCCTATCTTGATGTGATATATATATATATATACATATATATACATTTGATTATAGTTATTAGATTTGAATGATTTGAAACTATTGATCATGGCATTATGTTATCCGTATCTCAGAGTTTGATGTCAGTGTTCACCCCACTAACCATCTCTAAATTTTTTATCCCCATGCGATATAGGCACCAAAGATACTTTTACTTTTCCTACGTAGAGTTAGATTGGTTAGTTTGGTTCGTCGGTTTGTCGTGGTGAAGTGGTGAGCTTCCATTCTCTGAAAGGCTTTGGAATTTCACTAGTTTCCATTCTTAGATTTGAGTTGATAGTTTTATTTCATTATCATTAACATTATCATCAATATTATCATCAACATTATCATTGTCATCTGTCAGAGTTGGGGACATGTCTCGACTAGGACTGGTTTTGGTTATTTGCGTAGAAGTCCTTGTTGGATTACTGTGGATTTGGGTGATGTTGGTCGATTGTTTTTACATATTTTTGGTTATTGATCATAGAAGTATTTTTTATTCTTTGACTTTGTCTTGTTATATCTTCAAAATTCATCTGACATCAAGGATATCATGTTGTTTTGTTAGGAGCAAAGGGGTGATCTCCTGTCCATGTGGGACTTGAGATGCTTGTCATGGCCAGGACCTAGTTTGGGTCATGAAACCACACTATCCAGGCTATGATTAGGGTCCTACTACTTAAAATGACACCCTACGTCTCATAGGGAAATTCGTACTCTGGGCAGTAAGCTCATAGGTCAAGAAATTTTCAAATACCAAAATCCAAGGTGTTTGATTATTGTTGTATTCTAACTCACCGACTACCTTTGATGTCCAATAGATAAGCTTGTAACATATCGTCAATTTTTTAGATTGTACATACGTATTGACTATCGTTTGAGGGTAAGAAAGTTGCACTATTACTTCTAAAATTTTGTTCTAAATTAAGCTCCTCTGTAAGATATAATAAGATTGAGACTCCGTGTAGGTGAACTATTTCCTTAATATACAATGTTACATACTCCCAGCTGTGTGAGTAGTCCTAACCGATAGGAAGTGAGATGATTTATTGAGTCTACAAATGATTATACATATGGAATCAAACTTTTGATATGTGTGAGGCATACTAGTGACAAAATCCATGATCATGTCTCACTTCCCAAATGAAAGATCCATATGTTTCATATAGCATTTGGACCTTGGACCTTTGGTGCTCTACCTTAACTTGTTGACAATATGGATATTGGGATAAAAAACTACAATGTTCTTCTTTATATAGCACCACCAATACACTTTTTTCCAGTCAAGATACATTTTAGTTGACCCCGAATGGATAGAATACCTTGAATGATTTGCCTCCATCATTATCATCTTCCTTAGCCCATCTACACTAGGTACACAATCTATTTTGGCACCGAAGTGCTCCATCTTTGAGCATGCTAAAATACCTTTTTTATACCTTGTTGTACAATCTCCTTAAGTTATAATAGGATATGATTTCATAGTGCTTGTCATTTACAAAATCTACTAATAAGGATTTTGCCATATTTTTCACAATAACTCCTTCATCTAGAGATTAAGAAGGCGAATACTTAAGCTATATAGTGTATACCTTTAGTTATCCCTTTTCTTTCCTTCGACTGCCCATACGTGCTCACCATCACCTTATGACTTAATGCATCTGATAGTATGTTTGCTTTCCCCAAATGATACAAAATATCAAGGCCACAATCTTTCAGTAGCTTAAGGCACCACCGCTACCTCAAATTTAAGTCCTTCTACTTAAATATATATTGCAAACTCTTATGGGCAGTATATATGTAAACATGAACCTAGTATGAGTAGTGGTGCCATATACTTAAAGGAAGTACGACCACTGTTAGCTCAAGATCATGTGTTGGATTATTTTTCTCATGTAGAAAGAACTGTCTTGAGGCATAAGCTATTAATTTACTATGTTGCATCAATATAGATCTTTATCCAACTCCTAAAGTATCACAACATACTGCATAGCCTTCTTTGCCTTTAGGAGTTACCAATATGAGGGTAGAAGTCAACTTATTCTCCAGATCTTGGAAACTTCTTTCACATATATCAATCCATTGAAACTTTGTTGCTTTGTGTGTTAGCTTGGTTAAAGGTGCAAAAATGGAAGATAATCCTTCAATGAACCATCTATAATAACATTCCAACCCAAGGATACTATGAACCTTTGAAGGTGTTGTAGGTGTTTGACAGTTCTTCATCGACCCTATATTTTGAGTATCAACCCTTATCCATTCATCAAATACAATAAGAATGCTATAGACTTTAACCAATACTCACATTAAAGAACTTTGCCTATAACTTACAATAAAAGAATCTATAATACCTACCGCAAATAGTTAGCATAGTCCTCTATTAATCTTGAATAAACTATAATATCATCTACAAATCCTATAAAAAATACAACTAAGAATGGATTTAACACGCCATTAATCAGAGCTATGAAATCTATTGGTGCATTTGTTAGCCTAAATAATGTAACTAAAAGCTCGTAATGATTCTACTGTGTTCAAAAAATTATCTTGGGTATATATTTCTCTTTAACCCTCACTTGGTGGTAACCCGACCTCAAGTAAATCTTTGAAAAACACGTGGCACATTGTAATTGATCAAATAAATCATCAATTCTCAAAAAGGGATATTTTTTCTTAATTGTTGCATTATTTAATTACCAGTAATCCAGACATGTTCTCAACAAGCCATCTTTCTTATACTCAAATAACATTGGTGCACCCTAAGGAAACATACTAGGCCTTATGAATCCCTTTTCTTTCAAGTCATTTAATTTCTCCTTTTTCTCACATAATTCTACTAGGTCCATTTTTACAGAGTAATGAATATAGGTTGAGTACTTGGAATCATAGCAGCACCAAACTCTACTTCTCGTTCTCGAGGCAACCTTGGAAGATATTCAAGAAATACATCAAGAAATTTATTTATCACAATAATAGATTGAAAAGTTGGTGGCTCCATATTTATATCTTTTACTCTCACTAGATGGAATATGTACCCTTTGGACATCATAATCTTTTCCTTAAAATAAGAAATAAACTTACCTCTTAGCACCCTAATAGTACCCCTCCATTCAAGGACTGCCTCTTTTGGAAAATGGAAATGCACCCTATTTCAGTAATCCATTGTGGCGTAATAAAAAGACAGCTAATCCATACCCATTATAACATCAAAATATTCCATTTTTAGCTCAACAAGTTCATCCAATGTATCACAATCATAAGCAATTACTATACAATTACCATAAACTTTTCTAGCTATAATAAACTCACCAATCGAGATAGACACATTAAATGGCTTAATTATGATTCTAATGTTCTTCCAAAATTTCCAACAATCAATGGAGTGACACATGATATCATATGTCTAAGATCAATGAATGCATATACATTATGTGAAAAGATGGACAATGTACCTATAACCATATCTGGAGAAGCTTCCAAATTTTGTCGACCCTCTAAAGCATTTGTACGATTCTAAATTCTACTAAAACTAGTTGATCCTCTGCTACCTCTACCACATATTGTAGAAATCTATTGAACCCTAACTAAAGGAGGCACCAATAATAATGATATGAAAGATGAACGAATAGTTTATGCCATACCACTCATTGCCCTTTGATTGCCATTTTTAATCATATGGCCCGATGTACCACATCAATAATAACCATTTATCCCAAACTAGTATTCACATAGATGATATCTCCTATATTTCTTACAAGTTTGTCATGGAGGTCTTGATTTACTCGTGGTACCATGCTCTTCTTTCCCTGCTATTGAACCTTGGCTCTCACTTATTTTCCCAAATTTATTACCCCTAAACCCTTGAAACCAAGTGTAACAATTTTTGTAGAGTAGGAAGATGGTATCCTAGGTGGTCTATTAGAAAATTGATGCCGAAACTCACTTTTGGATGAAATAAAATGCACCATAGATTTAGCCCTCGTTGAATTCCCTTTGACTCTTATATCCTTTTTATTTTCCTTTGATCCTATATTTTTTATGCAAAAGCTTTTATCCTTGCTATATCTATGTCTTTATTTAACCAGAAATAATACAATCTCTAACTAGATATTAATCTAATGTATCCACATATCAATGAACTCTAACTTTCACATTAGCTGCTCCATTAGGAGGATACCTGGACAATGAGTTAAATTAGACACTGTACTCCTTCACACTCATATTTCCTTGGTGAAGATTTAAAATCTAATCTTCACGGGTCTCCTGAATATCAAATAGAAGGTAATGATTAAGAAATTTCTTCTTAGACTCATTCCAACCAGTTAAAGGTATACCTATACCCCAAGATCATTTTCAGTCTTTGTACCATATTATAGTCTCCCCTTTTAATCCATACATTGCTAGATCAATCATATTTTTAACAATTACAAGCATGGAAAACAAAGCCATTTGAATTTGATCAGTAATGTCTTATAGACCTTCATTAATATTTGATATAATAAATATGGGAGGGTCCAATTTAAGAAAATATTATGTTTGTAGACTACCTGGCTTATCCGTACCACTAGTACCTATAGTTGGGCTATCTAGTCCTTGACCTTTTCCAATATCTATATGAGCAAGAAATTGCTCCATATTTCTATATTATTGTGAAATACAATTAATTGATAATTTTGAGAGCACTCCACTCCTTCTTATCTCTAATGGATATGAGGGAATAAAAAAAGTCTATGATTCAAACTCGTCTTAAGGCTCACTTCGATTAGGTTGTCTATGTGGTTATTTGTTGGTCCCTTATTTGATAGGCACATTGACTTGCTTATGTGTATTCTTACTCCTTATAAGCAGCAGATCTAATTATATTTAGAAGAAAAAAATCCAAGGTCAAATGCAATAACACCTACAAAATTAGCACTATTGCATGATCTAAGAAATGAAGAAAAAAGAGAAAACTCCTAAAGGTCTCATAGACTCAAATTTATAAATGTAGTCCATAACACGCCCACAATCAAGACTCTACATGGACACAACTCTTTAGACCTCTTAGGATGACTACTCTAATACCACTTTTGTCACATCTCAAATCCCATTAAGATGGACATACACCCGATGCCCTAAAGACTCGACAGAACCAAATTATAAATTTTTTTACCTTGAATTTAATAATGATTATATATATAATCTACAGAAATAAAAGACCCGCATAGATGGTTCCAAAACACATGTGTATGGCTTGGTTGTTGGGTCCATAATTATTACTAAACAAACAATATTGGAACTTTATACATTAGTCTACAAAGCCTCTATAGGATATAAAACATAGTCTAGGTGAGAACAAGAACCACCTTATAAAAATAATGTACACTACCAAAATGGATATATCCATGACACGGTAAATCCATGAATTAACTCAGAGCTCACCAATCACAGCTGAGTGTCATGTGCTCCGACTATGAGGTCTGCTCGATGGAGTACCTGTACTTATGGCATGAAACATAGTGTCACCCATGTAGGACATCAGTGTTAAATAGTGTACTTAGCATGTAATGATTAAAGTAACCATACATAACTAAAGAGCTCAAATAAACTCAGGTATCAAAGTATTCTTGTATGAAGACCACCTTTGCTTGCACTTGTTGGATCACGTCGATTATATTTTTTTCTTTTTCCTTAATCTTTCTTACATTTTAAGCTTTGTATGGCATCTGCATATATGAGGAGTTGGCCTATAGTGAAAGAGTATGACCCATGATAGGCATTGATGTGTCAAGGTTTTATGGAACTTTTGATGCTTTGAACAAGGAAGTTATGCCAAGACTCGGGTCTTTTTGTTATATATGATGTGTTTTTGTGTTTATTTTATAGGAATCCATAGTTAGGTGAAGAGAAAAAGTAATAAGGATGAAAGGAAGAAATAAAGACACCTAAGAGCCCTACCTATGGGTTATTGGTATTACTTATGGGTCATAGATAGTATATATAGGTCTATAGGTTGGGTTCGTAGATGGATCCCTAAAGTTCTGTAAGCTGAAAAAGTTTTTTGATTGATATGATGGCCAACCTATGAGGCATAGGTGGTACGTACGACCCCATAGGTACCTCTTGTAGGTAGGGTTATTAAGACCTAAAGGGAACTTTACTCTCTACGAACCCACTTATGGACCATTGGTACTAGTTACGACCCGTAAGTGAGGTCGTAGGTTGGTGCTGACTTTATTTTCAAACTTTGTTTTCGATAGTTTTTTTAGGATTTTTAATGTATCTATAAATACCTATGAGATGTTTCATTATTTGTGTATTAACTGTATACACTTATTACATTATTCCGAATTATGAGATACACTTTTGATCCTGGAATTCTTATTCTTGGTTTTTAGGGTTTGATATAAAGTTGACATTATAATTTTCATTTTTAATTGTTTTTAAGATTATTAATGTGCTTAAAATCATGAATTATATATGCATTCTTACGATCATGAGAAGCTATATCCCATAATTAGGGTTGTGGAACTCTTATGGATTAATGAAGTAGAGGAAGTGCAAAGTCTTTATTGATGGGTGTTCTTGCATTTCTCGTGGTTTTCTTTGCTTTAATTTCTTTTATAACGGTTGCAAATATTAGAAATCCACCTATATTCTATATTAACTTGAGAAAAATATTGATATTAGCTTGGTCAGATATTGGCTATATTGAATCAGCATTAATTGGGCACTCTTCCAAGAAATGCTATTTGAATTTGAAGAACAACAGTCATTACCTTGCCATCATTCATTAGAATGGTAAGGATACTATTGATCAGCATATTCTTATTGTTAATAAGGTAAGGGATGATATTGTTGATGTTGATGATACACCCAAAGTTGAAACTGATAAGTTTGTGACTCATGGTGAGACATCATAAAAATTGATGGGTGTACAAAAATAAGCTAAAAATAACAAAGTTAAGGGTAAGGAGGGACAACCTATGTTGAAGCCTATTCCATTACCTCCTCCATGTTTTCCCAAAAGTTTGAAGTAGAAGGCCGAGGAAGGGAAGCATATGAAGTTTATTGCTATGTTGAAGGAGTTGAGTATGAACATCCCTCTTCTTGAAGATTTAAAGAAGATGACTGACTATGGAAAATTTATGAAGGATTTGGTAAAAGAGAAGCAAACTTTCATTTATGAGGATGTTGGTGGTTTGAATCATTGTAGTGCAATTATATCTCGATCTCACTTACAAAAGAAAGGTGACCCTAGTACCTTCAAAAAAATTTATATGATTGGGTCATCTAGATTTGCTAGTGATTTATGTGATTTGGGTACAAGTATTAACTTGATTTCACTAGAAATGTTCAAATAATTGGGCTTGAGATCTCCCGAACCCATGATGATACAGTTATTTATGGAAGATCATACAATTAAGAAACCCATGGGCATATCATTTAATGTTTTGGTAAAAGTGTAAGGTTGATTTTAAGATGCCCATAATTTTGAGTCGACCATTTTTAGCCATGGGTAGAGAGTTGGTGGATATGAAAAAAAGTGAGCTTAAGTTTAGGTAGATAAATTTAGAAAGCACATTCAATATTCACAAACTTATGAAGTAGCCAACTGACATGAGAGTGGTGACAATAATAAATAATATTGATGACCCTGTAGGCCAACCGTATGGCTACCTTGATAAAGTTTGAGTAATCAAGGTTCCCATTTCATGTTGCGATATTAAATCAGGTACAACTTGGTGTCAACCCAAGGTATTTTGTTATTTTTGCATTTATGATAATTCATGTTATTTGTGATTGACTTCAAATCTACGCACCTAAGGTGCCACATGTATGTTCCTAACTCTCTTGTTTTGTGATGGCCTAATGCATTGGGATAATTCATGCTTATTTAATACGGGTAGGGATACTTGTTGTTATCGATGTCCTCTTGTATTTTTCTTACCATGCTTATTGCCCCCAGAGTGTGTTGCCGTAGTTGAGCTGGCATTTTTAGGTTTCATATTGTGTTGTTTTGTGTTTTTAAGTGTTTGATTAGAAAAAAAGTACGGAACCTAAGTGTTTGTTTTTAAGTGTTTGAAAAAATTATACCCCTCCAAAAATTTTTGTGAACTATGTTACATAAATATATGTGTGACCATTGTTTGAATCTTGTTATGGAATTAATATTAAGGAAAAGATAATTAAATCTTAGCATTGCATGAACTAGAAAGGTAATTGATATAACCCTGTACATATGGGTGGGAGACATTTACCTAGTTCACTTTATGCATTTAATCCATAACTTGTCTAGTTATTCTTGCTTAGGTTGTAGGATAGTTGGTTAGGATATGATCATAGTTCATGTTTAAATAAGTCCTTTCTTAGCCTAACCTACTGTCCAAAGGTGAATAAGTATCCTTGAGCACTATTTTGAGCCTAAGTTTACCTATATTCTTGTTTTAACCCTTTCACTTTTCTATTTTATTACAATGAACCTGTTTTGACCCTGGTTCCTTCTCGGACACTGTACACCTCAACTCAAGAAAATTGCCTAAGTTGAGGATGGCTATAGAGGTGCTAAATTGAAATTAGGTATAAAGAAGTATGTTGAATAAAAATAAAGAGAAGTAGGGTTGGATGTGGTAGAAAAGTGTGAAAAATAAAAGAAAACAAAGACGAAAAAGTGAATAATGAGAAAATGAGAAAAAAATAAGAAGTTAATAACCACACCCAATCAGAATAATTAATAAAGTAGAAAAGGAAGAAATAAAATAAAAATTGTTGAGAAGTGGAGACAAAAATATAAGTGTAGTGTCAATGAGGGCAAGTTACTATATCCCAAATGTACAACTGATGTTCCAGCTTTTGATGGAACATTTTACATCTTTTTCAAGGTATAATTGTATATTTACAAGCACGTGACATTGTATTTGATACTGTATTTTAGTGTTTTCAAGTCAAGGAGTTAGCTGAAGAAGTAACTTGGAAAAATAGTTGAAAAAGAGCACTAACGGTCAGACTGGTGGACCGTCAGCCATACGATGGACCGTCAGGGTGACCATCAGAGTTAAACAATAACGAATAAGTGAGTAACCCCTACGATGGTCCAAGTGACAAATTGTCAGACCTCTTATGGACCACCAACTTGGCCGTCAGGATGAAACAGAGAATGGCCTTTTAGAGGATTAAAGAACAGCCTATGCAATAGACCGTCAGGCCAGCGATGGTTCGTCAAAATAACCGTCTCCACTTTACTAAAAATTAGCAAATTAGGACCTTCAGCGACGGTCAACATGACGGACCGTCAGACTATCGACAGGCCATCAATATAGTTGTCAACCTTGATGCGGCCTTAATGAGTTCAAAGTTTAATTCTCCAGGACTTGGGAACATATAAGTACCTGTTTAGGTTTTATTTAGATATCTTTTATCATATTTTCCACCCAGAAATATTAGTGTATGTATTATTCACTGTAATTCAAGCTATAACTGTGGATCTGGTATTTTTGCTATCCATACTCTCATCGAGGATTCAAGAAAAATTCTTGTAATTTTTGTAAGTAATTCTATAAATACATTTATGAAGAATATAATGTTTTCTTCTTCTTTATCTTCGGCTGAGATGTGTAGCTAATCTACCATAACTAGGGTTTTGGGATCCTCAATGTGAATAGCTGATTGGGTTGTGAAACACATAATTTTCATATATCATTGAGATTGTATAAAACCATCTTCATATTAAAGATCTTTCTTGGTTGAAAACTTGAAAGGTGAGCCCAAGAATACCACTTGTTTGAGACGAAAAGTGAATGTTGGGAAAAGAAGGGGTTTACATGAAATCTAAAGGCTTTAACCTTTAGGTTATGGATTGATGCCTTAAAAAGGATTAACCCATATGAGAGGCAAGTTGAATAATTCAACATATTCTTTAATTTTGAGAGAATTAAAGAGTAACTATCCATAAGGTAAACTATAGATTGTAATTACTCTTACAATTGAATTTATAAATTGGAAATTTAAGGTAAATCACAACTGCGACTGCTTCAACATCTTGGTGAACATAACTCTAGTTTGTCTTCTCTTATTGAATTAATAATTTAAATAAAACCCTCTAGTTGGAATTCATTTGGATACAATTGACAAGTTAAAACCACCTTTAATCAGGAACCTTCAATAAACAGTTTGTTAACAACCATAACACCTAGTTTGCACAGTATTCCTTGTGGGATTTGACCCCAACCTAGTTGGGTTCTAAATTTAGAAATGGCCGCTTAAAATTTCTATTAATAGTCATAATTTAGGCATATCAAATTTTGGCGCCGTTACTGGGGAATACGGTTGTCAATTAAGTTTATGATTGTTAATCGACCATTGGTCAAGTTTCCCAAATTTTACCTTTATTTGTTGTTTTTGTTCTTTACAGGGTAACTATTATGTATACCAAGCAAACGGAGTTTGGATGAATCTTTGATACCAATATATCCAAAGCCATAGTTAATTGGTTGAATAGTGGATCAACAAGAAATAGATAGGCTAGTCCCTCTGGCTTGAGCTAAGCTGAACCAACAAAATTACTGTCAACTAGTGTGTCATCCTAATCTAGATGACAAGGACTTGGGAGATAATGATTTGTTAGATCCTACTAACAAAAGGCGTGTAGAGAATGTGGTTGCACCTATGAACCATAATGTAAATAGAAATCATACTTTTAGAGCAAACAAGATCGATAGCCTATGCAAATTAATCTTTAGGAGCATGAGGGCGAAATGGATGGAGCAGGTGAAACCAGAGCTATTATTCCTCCACATTTAGCACCCAGAGCTAAGTTCAACATCATAAGTACCATGATTTAAATACTGCATCTTAAGGGGCTATTTGGTGGACTTTCAGTTGATGATCTGAATATGTATTTAGTGAATTTTATCACTATTTGCAAGTCCTTTGATTACCCAAGAATAGTTCAGAATGCTATTCGTCTATGCCTATTTCTATTGTCTATGTCTAGGGAGAAAACACTATGGCTTAATGGGTTGACTCCTGATTCTATATTAAACTAGAGGCAGTTGAAAGGAGATTTCCTAGAAGGTTCTTTCTGCCATCCAGGATGTTATAGTTGACAAACGAGATCAGTAATTTCAGGCAGCTCCTGACTGAGGCTCTTCACGAGACTTGGGATAGGTTCAAGAAGAAGTTGATGTAGTGTCCCAATCACAAAATGACTGACATGATTTTAATGGAGACTCTGTATAGAGCTTTGAATCCTATTATAAAACTAGCTATCGATAATGCTGTAGGAGAAGCATTTATGGATCTTACCTTTCCAGAAGCTTCTAAAATGCTTAATAGGATGACCAAATAGAGTAGAGCTTATCATACTAGTGATTCTGAGGTAGAAAGCTCTACCGTACCTAATAGAATGACTATGGAACAACATAGGAAAGAGAAAGAATGTGACCAAGATATGGCACATATAAAAACCTAGATAGATCTGCTTACCAAACATTTATTATTTTAGAAGACCGAGAAGGTAAAAGCTATTGGGTCATAGAGTAGAGCTGATTTAGATTTTGAAAAAAAGGCCAACCATCTAAATGATAAGGCAATGGCCAAGGGAACCAAGGTCGAAACTATTATGACAAACTTAGTTACAAGGATAGGGATCAAAAGAGCTGGAAGAATAAGAATGACATTAGTGGATTTTTTGTACCTCTTGGAAGTTGTGATAATGTTGGTTGCTACCAATTCAGGCAAAACATGATAGAGAAGTTATTAAATTGAGTTGAGACGACTAATACTGAGGTGACGAGGATGAAGAGTGACTTAGCTTCCCTGACTCAGCTAGTAAATTCACATTCAATTTCTATCAAACAGTTAGAGCAGCAGATAAGCCAACTCTCAGCAGTACTTAATCAGAGGAAGATCGGTACATTGCTGAGTAATACAGTAAAGAATTCTTGGAATGATGGCTCTTGTGTCTCAGTTACCACTCAGAGTGGTAATGTATTATTCGTCCCTTCTGTAGGTAAAGATATGATTGATCAGGTAATTGAAGAAGTTGGGGAAGATGAAGAAAATTGTCCAGTGGAGTCTGAGAAATAGGATGGTAATGAGAGTCCATTTAACCATCAGCAGGTTGATGATTTAGATAATGAAAAGGGAAAGGAGAAGGAAGCAGTGGTTACCACTCTCTCGATACCACCAAATCTCTTCCTTTATTGATAAAAGAAGAAGGCTAATGATACAAAGTTTAGAAAATTCATGGCGATGCTAAAGCAGCTGACGGTGAATGTATCGTTAGTGGAGGAATTAGAGTAGATGCCTAGATACACTAAGTTTATAAAGGACCTTATGACAAAGAAGAGGATTGTAAGCTATGAAGCGGTGGATAATCTTCACCATTGTGGTGCTATTTTAAAAAGGTCTTTGGTACAAAAGAAAATGGACCCAGGAGCATTTACTATCCCTTATACTATTAGGTCTCTTGACTTTTCTAAGGCCTTATGTGATATCGTAGCTATTATTAACCTAATTCCACTAACTATTTATAAGAATTTGGTTTTGGGGGATCTTATACCCACAAATATGCGATTAGTGATGGCAGACAGGCCGGTGAAGCGACTAGTGGGAATATTGTATGATGTGTTAGTAAAGGTGGATAGATTTATATTTTTTGCTGACTTTGTTATTCTTAATTGTGAGGTGGACTTCGAGGTGCCCATAATCTTGGGTAGACCTTTCCTCACAATCGGAATCATATTTATTGACTTAAGGGCTAATGAGCTCCTTTGAAGATGTAATGATAAGGGAGTTCAGTTTGATGTTTGTCAATCAAGGAAGCAGCATAAAGAGATAAATATTTTCTCAATTATTGATGTCTACTATGAAGATGAGAAAAAGGTGTTGATTGAGGAGAGGTTATTATGGAAACTTTGGCTGCAGTCTTGATAAATTTTGGTAGTGAAGGTATTGAGGAATATGAGGAGACAATGTGTGCTCTGATTGGAATGGGATCATATTAATATGCTCCCAACACCACTAACCAAGCAATTTAATGAAGAGACACCAATGTTGGAGTTAAAGAAGCTACCAGGACATCTACTGTATGCATTTTTAAGCAGTGGAAATATTTTACCTGTGATTAATGCAGTAGATTTGGGTGAGCAACTGGTGGAGGCACTTATTTCTATGCTTAAGAGGTACACAATGGCGATAGGATGGACTATTATAGATATTATTGGTATTCTTCTGGGAAATTTCACTCACAAGATTCAGCTTAAGAAAGATAGCATAAAAACTATTGAGCATCAATGACATTGTAACCCACCAATGCAAGAGGTGGTTAAGAAGGAGATCACTAAATGGCTGGACGCAGGAGTTGTATGCCCAAGAAAGGGGGCATGACTGGCATGGCAAACGAGAAAAATTAGTTGATTCCCCTAAAGCCTGTGACTAGATGGAGAGTTTTTATGGACTATCGTAAGATCAACTCATTGACTTTGAAGGACCACTTCCCAATTCCTTTTATGGATCAAGTTCTTGATTGGATCGCAGGAAGAGGTTGGTATTGTTTCCTAGATGGGTATTCGACCTATAACTAGATTTTTATCGCCCTATAGGATCAGGAGAAAACGACGTTCACTTACCTGTATGGTACTTTTGCTTTTAAGCGGATGCCATTTGGTCTGTGGAATGCACCTGCTACCTTCCAACGGTGCATGATGTATATCTTTTTCGATATGCTAGAAGACACCTTGGAAGTGTTTATGTATGACTTCTCAGTGGTAAGTGCTTATTTTGAGCTATGTTTGGTGAATTTGAGTAGAGCATTGCAGTGGTACGATGAATTTAATCTTATTCTTAGTTGGGAAAAATTCCACTCCATGGTGAAAGAGGGCATTGTTCTCGGTCATAAAATTTCATCCATGGGAATTGAAGTCGACCGATCAAAGGTTGTGGTTGTTGAGAAGCTACCTCCTCCTATTTCAGTGAAGAAAGTTCGTAGCTTCCTTGGTCATGTGGGATTTTATCATCAATTTATTAAAGAGTTCTCAAAAATTACAAATCCACTTTGCAAGCTTTTGGAGAAAGAAACCGAGTTCAGATTTGATGATGTTTTGCAGGAAGACATTTGAATGCCTTAAGGAGAAATTGGTTGATTCTCCAGTTATCATCGTGCCAGATTGGTCAAAGCCATTCTAAATCATGTGTGATACAAGTGTATTGACGCTTGGGACTGTGCTTGGACAAAAGAAAGATAAGATGTTTCATTCCATTTACTATGCAAGCAAGGTGTTAAATAGATCCCAAAAGAATTACATTGTTACATAGCCAGAACTTCTCATGGTTGTCTATGCTTTTGAGATGTTCCGGGCTTACTTGCTTGGCACCACAGTAGTGGTTCATATAGATCACACCACTTTGAGATATTTGATGGAAAAGAAAGATGCTAAGCCGAGGTTAATCAGATGGGTACTACTTCTTCAAAATTTTGACTTTGAAGTCAAAGGTTGAAAAGGATGCAAAAATCAAGTTGCAGATCACCTGTCCAGAATTAAGAGAGATTAAGCAGTCGAGGATGAGTTCAAAATTGATGATACCCTTTTTGGATGATAAAATCCTGGCTGCCGAGCTTGAAAGAGTACCTTGGTACAAAAAGTTTGCAAATTATGTGGTAAGTCAAAGAAAGAAGTTCCTCTATGATGTCACACACTACTTCTGTAATGAGCCACATTTATTTTCGTGGTGTGCGGATAATATTATCAGATGGTGTATATCAGTGGTGGACATATTGAGTATCCTGGAAGCCTATCATGCTTCTCCTGCCGGAGGTCACCATGCTGGTGGCCGTACTACGAGAAAAGTTTTGCAAAGTGGTTACTATTGCTGACCTTATTCCAAGATGCATATGAGTTCGAGAGGAGATATGGCCAATGCCAGAGACAAGGGTCAATCTCAAAGCACCATGAAATACCTATGACAGAAATAATGGAAGTAAAGTTGTTCGATGTCTGGGGAATTGATTTCATAGGGCCCTTTGTGAGCTCTAGTGGGATGAAATATATATTGGTTGCCATTGATTATGTGTCAAAGTGGGTTGAGGTTGTTGCTTTGGCCGATATGACTGAGTCTGAAACATAAGACACAACTGAATTGATTTGTAAATGTATGCACTGATAGAAAGATGATTATATCTCTAGAATTGAGAATAGAAAGGATATAATCTAAGGAAAACTGTTACCTTAAATTGAGTCTGAGTTTTCGGAGAAAAAAGAAGGGTACTTGGTACACATATCTGCTTGTCTTTCCCAAATGGCTCCCCAGCAGATTGATTTTGCCAAAGAACTTTGACCAAGGGAACTTCTTTGTTCCTTAGTCTATGAATCTAGCAATCAAGGATCTCAACTGGAATTTCATCATAAGAAAGACTGTTCTGAACATCTACGATTTCTAAAGAAACAACTACAGTTGGGTTACCAATACACTTCTTCAACAAAGAGACATGGAACACTGGTTTTACTGATGCAAAATCCATAGGCAACTCAAGCTCATACGCCACCTTCCTATAATGACTTAAGATACTGTAAGGGCCAACATATCCGGGACTGAGTTTCCCGTTCTTGCCAAATCTCTTCACTCTCTTTATGGAAAAGATCTTCAAATATACCAAATCTCTAACCTCAAACTCAAGATCTCTTCTTCTTATATATGCATACATGTTTTATCGGCTTTGGGCTGTCTTAAGCCTCTCCCTGATCAATCTAACTTTCTCTAAGGAATCAAACACTTAATCTAGTACTATCAACGCCATCTCACCTACCTCAAACCAACCAATAGGAGATCTATATCTCCTCTCATAAAGAGCGTCAAATAGATCCATCTAAATACTGGAGTAATAACTATTATTGTAGGTAAACATAATCAATGGAAGATGATCATCCCAAATACCCTTAAAGTCGATAAAATAAGCTCTAAACATGTCCTCTAGGGTCTTAATGGTCCTCTCTACCTGATCATCTATCTGAGGGTGAAAGGTTGTACTGAGATAGATTTGGGTACCAAGACCCTTTTGAAAAGCTTTCCATAAGTGAGAGGTAAATTGAGTACCTCAATCTTAATGATAGACAACGGGACTCCATACAATCTAACCAACTCTCTAATATAGATCTTTGCATAGTCCTTGGCTTTATAAGAAGTGTAACATGGCAAAAAATGGGCTGATTTTGTCATTCTATCTATGATAACCCATATCGAGTTATGCTAACAACGCGAATGGGGAAAATCCATCACAAATTCCATGTTCACCTTTTACCACTTCCAAGTGGGAATACTGAACTCCTGCAAAGTGCCACTAGGCCTCTGGTGCTCCACCTTAACCTACTGACAATTAGGACACTTAGCTACAAACTCTGTAATATCCCTCTTCATACCACTCTAACAATAGATTTCCCGCAATCGTGGTAAGTCTTAGTTGCCCCTAGGTGAATAGAATAACGCGCACCATGTGCTTCTGTAAGGATTCGCTTCATCAACCCATCTACACATGGCACACAAGCCTACCCTGACGTTACAACACACCATCTACCCCTTGGGAAAACTCCTCTACCTTCTGATCTCTGACTGACTCCTTGAACTTAACCAGACTGGAATCTTATCCTGCTTCCCTTTTACTTTGGCACCCAAAGAAGATTTCAAACTATTCTTAACCCATAAACTACGCTCAGCTGAATCCGCTAACCCCATACCTAATCTAGCAAGTTGATGAACCCCTAAACTTGCTTCTTCTTATCATCATCAACATAAGTAATACTACCCATAGACAACCTACTAAGGGCATCTGCCACTATATTGGCCTTGCCCGAATGCTACACCATACTTATATTACAATCTTTCAATCATTTTAACCACCTTCTCTGGCTTAGTTTTAAATCTTTCTATGAAGATGCATACTATAAACTTTTGTGATCCATGAACACATCAACATGAACCCCATATAAATAATGCCTCCAAATCTTTAAGGCAAACACAACAGCGGCCAACTTTAGATCATGGGTAGATAATTTTTTTATGGGGTTTAAGATGTCTAGAGGCATAGGCTATGACCTTACCTCGTTGTATCAACACTAAACCCAAGCCCATTCTAGAAGCATCATAGTAAACAACAAACCCGTCTAAACCATTTAGCAATGTCAAAATTGGAGCTGAGGTGAGTTTAGTCTTCAACTCTTGAAAACTATTCTCTTAAGAATCTAAACACTAAACTTCCCTTTCTTCTAAGTCAATCTGGACACGAGGGAAGCAATAAATGAAAACCCTTCAAAAATCCATCGGTAATAGCAGGCCAAATCCAAGAAACTTTTAATATCTAACGGAGAAATAGGTCTGGGCCAGTTTCTCACTGCTTTGGTCTTTTGAGGGTCAACTCTAATTCCATCACAGAAAACAATATGGCCAAGGAAAGCTACTAATGTTAGCCAAAACTCGTACTTATTAAATTTAGTGAACAACTGGTGGGCTTTAAGAGTTTGCAATACTATTCTGAGGTGGTATGTATAATCATTTTCATTAAGGAATAGACAAGGATGTCATCTATGAAGACTATGATGAATATTTCTAAGTACTGCTTGAACACTCTGTAATCTAGTCCATGAAAACTGCTGGGGCATTTGTTAGACCGAAAGACATGACTAAAAATTTGAAGTGACCATACCGAGTTCTAAAAGCTATTTTTGGAATGTCACAATCTCTGACTATGTGTTGATGACCGCCGAATCTGAGGTCTATCTTAGAGGAAAAAGTTGCACCATGAAGTTGATAGAACAAGTCATCAATTCTGTGGATTAGATACTTATTCTTTATTGTGACTTTGTTCAACTAATGGTAATCGATGCAATTCTAAGAGAAGTATCTTTGTTCTGCATGGAAAAGACTGGAGCACCCCACGGGGAAATACTATGCCTGATGAATCCCTTATCTAAGAGATCTTTCAATTGTTCCTTTAACTCCTTAAGCTCAGCTGGAGCCATTCTATAGGGTGGAATAGAGATGTGATGGGTATCTGGAAGAAGGTCTATTCTGTAGTCAATTTACCTTTCGGGAGAAACTCTGGGAAGGTCTTCAGGAAACACATCTGAAAATTCGCTTACTACTGAAATTGAATCGAGACTGGGGCCTCAGAATTAAAGTATTTGACTCAAACAAGATGTTAAACACAACCCTTGGAAATTATTTTTCTTTCCTTAAGGTATGAAAAAATTTGACCCCCAAGCGCTGAAGTACTACCCTTCCATTCAATAACTTGTTCATCTAGAAATTAAAACTGAATGAATCTATTTATATAGTCAACTGAAGCATAGCATGAGTGGATCCAATCCATGCTAATAATGACATAAAACTCCAATATCTCTAACTCCACAAGATTATCTGAAGTGACTTTCTGGGATATTATGACTAGATAGTTCATGTATACTACCTGGCTATAATAGAGACACCTACTGGAGTGGACACTAAGAAGTGTTCTACTAAAGTTTGGGACCGACTCTAAGATAACAACTATATAGAGGGTTACAAAAGAAATAGAAGCTCTGGGATCTAACAAATCATTAACATGCAAATGAAAGACCTATAACGTACCTTTAACCATATCAAGAGAACTTTTGTGATCCTGCCGGCATTGAAGTGCATACAATCTATTCTGGTGCTGACAGCTGGTGGCATTGGAAGTGGCACCCTGTTGAGTTAGGCGACCTGTGGGTGCCGCTGAAGAGTTAGTCTAACCCTGTTGGTGATCATTCCTACCTTTCTAAATACCTATTAGACATTCCCTCAACCTATGGCATGGCTTGCCACATCCAAAAACATACATCGTTGCCAGCCCTTCATACACCTTGATGATTCCTTTCACACTTCACACAAAGGGGATTAGTGCAAATACCATTCACAGTACCCTGAGTCTTAGAGCCTGGCACCCTATATTGATTACTATTTATAAACCGTTGCACTGGAGCACTAGCTAACAACGGGGCTTGGACTGAAGATTTCTGATGGAATCTAGGATTGTTGCCACCTTCCGACCTTGGCCGAGTAAAATTAAAGTTTTCTATCCTAGAATTTTATTCTCCCTCTCTTTTTACTTATACATCAGCTCCTCAATCTGTTGAGCATAGACTATAAGCCTAGACAAGTCTATCTTCTTATTCAAGATCACATTCCTATACCTCTTGACTACACTATCAGCTAGACTAGAGATAAACTTTCTCATCCAAGATTAGTTATCCAACACCACATGGGGAGCATACCTAGACAGTTTACTAAGCTTAAGTGAATACTCTTTCACACTCATATTTCCCTACTTCAAATAAATAAACTCCAGCATGTTAGCTTCCTTCAACTCTAAGGGAAAGAATCTATCTAAAAAGGTTGTAAAAAAACTCCTCCCACTCTGTAGGCCCTGCATCAGTGCCTCTATCTCCCTTCCACTACTTATACTAGGTGTGAGCTATATCCTGCAATTGGTAAGCACCTAATTCTGCAATCTCACTAGAAGTCACACTCATAATATCAATTACCTTTTGTACTATATCAAGGAACTCCTGCAGATCCTTATCATACTTGGAACTCATAAAAAAAGAGGATTCTTTAGGGTGAGTCCCGAATCCTAGTTGCGGTTGTATTAGCTACTGGAACAGCTGGGGAAGTAGACTATTAACTATTCTGAGCTGATACTGAGTGATCTACAGTAGTTAATGCAGCTCTAAATTCAGCATAAGAGACATGCTCGTTTAGTTGATATTTTTAAAAAGGCAGAGGTACACACTGATATCCATTTCTCTTTCGTTTATTCTTTTTGTCAGGCATGTTTTGTAAATGCAAAAAAGATTGAAGTAGAAAGAGAGTTTAAATTGAGGTCATGCTCATTTCTATGACCTGAATATTAAAAGAAGTGAAAGTTTTCCTAAAATCCCTTGTTTTCTCTTGCCCATAAGTGTGGGGCGCTTCACACCCATGTACAAGACTCTACTCAACACAACTTTCAAACTCCCTAGGATACTTTAATACCTTAGGATCTGAAACCAAGTTTTGTCAAGACCCGAGGCTACATAATAGTCGCGACAATGGTGCTTATGATCTCAAAAGACCACAAGCTAACCCATGAGTTAATACCTACTGTGATAACTGAATGATATTAATAAAATACACACGTGACACCATAAGGTTTTAAATATGAAATATTTTTTAATCATAAGACTGAAAATAATTGGTGAAAAATAACTATCCAAAAATTGATAAAAGTAATGACAACTGACGGATTGTCTAATGTGTCTAAAAGCCTCTAAAACTGACTAAATAAGAGTTGATAGGACAGGCCCCAACTAAATCTACCTGATTACTAAAATAAAAACACTTAAAAAAACATAATTAGTCCTCAAAATATGAGGACTTACCACTGCAAATATTGTTGATGCACTGGAATGTTTAGGTGTTATAAGGAACCTGAGCATCCGAACGTATGATATGAGACATCATAGTGCAAGAAACAAGTATGTAGTAAGTACTACATAGTATACTAGATTGGATTAGGCTAATATGCATGGGTTCATATGCATGAATAATAACAAACTAGATGAATAGCATGAAATAACTAATGCATAGTATGTGTGAAAGCTGTACAATCTGAGAATGCATGACCAAGAATATAACATAATGATGAAGTAGTCCGTAAACTAAAATACTAAAATCTGCTAATTGAATAACTGATAATTTTTTGCTATGGTCAAGCAAACCTTAACTGAATTTCGAACAAAGACTAGACTAAGACTGTAGAAGCTAGCTATAACCAACATACCCCAATCTAATATTAGGGTCCAACCTGTAACCCCAGTTGGAAGGGTATTAGTATCATACCATGGGTACTGACATTGGATGTATGGATTGACTAATCTGATATTGTAAAGGATGAGGATGTCCTGCCTAACTGACAGAAGACCCCTCAAAGTCATGGTGGCTTCATAGGTCTAGAACCTAAGGACTATTACTAACGTTTCATTCCTACTGATAGGGGAGACAAGTGCATTATGCCTAATGATGGGGGATAATCCATTCCTATATTCACTCGGTACTAAGTCTTTAGTCCCAACTAAAAGACACTAATTACTAGACTGAATTGAGCTTAATTAGACTCATAATCGAACACATTACTGACTGAATGACATTTATCATGGTATAACTAAAATCATTTTGAAGATAATAAAAAAACTAGGTAAACAACTATATTTTGGGAATTCATACCCCCAAGACTCAATAACAATAATAAGAGGAACATTTTGAAGCTTCAAAAACAGAATAAGTAGACCTTGTTCAAAAACCCAAATCATTTAGGCATTTCATCAAAAAGTTAAAATTCATGGGCTTAAGTATGAAAAGAGTTTAAAAAAGTACTAATAGAATGATTGTAATACTAAAATCATATATTAAGATTTAACTAGTGAAAAAAGTACCATGCAAATACGTGAAGGCTAATTGTAATGAAATCACATGATTAACATAATTTGAAATCCAAGATCATAATATCTTCACGAAGAGAACTCACAATAACAAGTAAAAATCATAACTTTAATCTTGAAAATGGTTTCTTGGAATCCATGGGTAATATGGAAGCATGAATGAATATCTAACATACCTTATAAGCTTAAATCCTTGAAAAGAAACACAATTCCTTATGCTTCCTTAGAGATTCTTGAATTAGGGAACGTATTTTATTATTTTTCTTGAAATAAAGGAGTTTAATTTATTGAACTATGGAAGAGCTTAGGGTTTATTTAAGAGTAAAATTGGGGATTTTGGGCATAATATGACTTAACTGAAGCCAAATCTCATGCTAATATGGAATGGTTGATGGGAAAAGACAAGATTATCCTTCTATAATTTAAATTTATAAATGGGACACGATTAGGACAACACCGCGACGTGCTAGTGATTCCATCGCTATTCCACCATAACGCGGTGCAATTGCATTGAGCTACTTGAATTGAAATCCAAACATGGCCCAAACCTCATCCAAAATATTTAAAACTTCCATGAGACATGCTCCTGAACATGAATTAAATCAATAACTTTTGTATTGGGGTTAGAAAGGTCAGTTTAAAAAAATTAAACCAAGTACCCAACACTTAGCTAATTTTTTAGTTTTTAAGCCTCTTATGCATGCACTATAAGCTAAACTAAGCTAATGCTAATTCAGGGTATTACACATGCAGTGGTTTTTAATAGATTGAAAATTAGAGGGGGTAAGTAATTTGAGCCCATTTGAGTTAAAAATCGTAGGTTCCTTAGGTTTATTTTAGTTAAGAATCATGTTTTTATGTTCTATGTTAGTTTCCTAAGGACATGCAAATATTCTAAGTTGAGGGTATTGATATGTCATGGTTTTAATGAACTTTTGTGCTTAAAAGAATGAAATTATGCAAGTACTTTGGTATTTTTGTTAGGTATCATATATTTTTATGTTGGTTTTGGATGAAAATTGAATTCGGATCATAGAAGAAGCAAAAATGATGAAAATAAGAAAAAACTCTTCCTACGAGCCCTAACTACAAGCCATAGGTAGTACTTACGGGCCCGTAGGTTGGATCCGTGGGTGGAGCCCCAAAGTTTTGTAAGCTGAAAAAAGTTTTATGATTCTTATAAAGGTAAACCTATAAGGTGTAGGTGGTACCTATGATGCTGTAGGTACCCCTTATAGGTAGGGTTCTGAAGTCTTAAAGGATTTTTTGATTTCTATGAACTTACCTACGGACCATAGGTACTACTACGATCCATAAGTGGGATCGTTGGTTGCTACCAACTCTATTTTTCTACTTTTTTGATAGATTTTTTAGAATTTTTGATGTATCTATAAATACCCATGAGATGTTTCATTATTAGTTTATGTACTTTATACACTTATTATAATATTTTGAGTTCTGAGATACACTTTTGATATTGGAATTCTTGTTTTTGGTTTTTAGGGTTTGATATAAAGTTAATTTTTTGGTTTTCATTCATAATTGTTTGTAAGATCATTCATATGCTTTCAATCATGAATTATATGTGTGTTCTTATGATCATGAGAAGCTAAACCCATAACTAGGGTTGTGGGAACCCTAATGGATTAACAAAGAAGAGGAAGTTCAAAGTCGTTCTTTGTTGTTCTTATATGTATTGTGGTTTTCTTCACTTTGATTGCTTTCTTAACAGTTTCAAATGTTAGGAACCTGCCTGTATCTAATACTAACTCATGAAAGAGGTTGAGTTAGATAAAGAAGATCACAATAGGAATTTAAAGCTACCCTCCTTCATCTAATTAACTTGAGATCAAGAGAGGATAGTTAATTTAGGATCCAGGAAAAGTGTTAGTAATGTTACACTTTGAGATCAAAAGGAGATGAGTTAAATTCACCCAAATCCAGGTCGAGAGATGATTAGTAGATAAATAACATGTTAAATTTTGAATGCAAGGTACGAAGATAGTTTGATGAGGAGGATAAGTCTGTAAAGTTAAGAATTCGGGGGAAACAAATTAAGTAATTGTCTCATAGGATAACAACCCTAATTGCAAGCATAGTTACTATTACTGTTGTTCTTACAAAGGAAACCCCATTTACTTTTTGCACTTTCTAGCTATATCAACAATCTTCTAGCTAATTTTAATCCTATTAGATGTGGTTTCGACCCCATCCTTTGTGTGTTCTATATTTTACAAGCGATTGTGCTATACTTTTTAGGAGGTATAATTTTTGTGACATCCGGCATTATAACCCCTGGGATACAGTCATATTAATACACAAATTTGAATTGATCCATGCAAGTCTTTTCTTTCACTCCTAGGATACCATCCATAATATACAAAATCGGGATAGATCCATGCAATGTGTTCCTTCCACCCCTGGGATACCACCCATAATTAGGCAGATTAACTTACATATTTCTTTAATCCTTAAGATTGTTCTTTTGGTGTTAATACAATTGTTGAGTTTTGTATTATGGACCAGTAGTTAGAGATATATGAATATTTGTGTAAGGTAGTAAAAATGACATAGGGGGCATACATAACATCAATGTATTATTTAGAGGAATAAATGGCACAATAAACTTCACTTGACTAAATGGAGAGTTTGCTAAGTTTTCTGCCGAAAGTACCATTCCTATACTAGTTCTTAGAAGAAAAAACAATATGATATAATAATAAACTCATATTGAAGCAATCAAGCACACAAAGGAGTGGGAACAAAACCATTGGCTAAATTGAAGATGGTACACTGCCACTATCTATATTTTACCTGTAAGAGCAATCAGAAAGCTCACTTTTATAATAAATGTAAGATTTCATGCCAAATAACATAGAATAAAATATCCTTACATACCTAGTTGTTTAACTATGATCCCCAAATTAATCTCGTCCCCGTTAAATTAAATATCTGCAATAAAGAATGTGGTAAAACTAGTATTAGTAGAGAATCAACACATTTAGGCCACCTAACCATAACTAAATAGTAGTCGGACAGTAAACCTATTATTAATTAATTCAAGGGTGTTATTTCATCCATTTCTACTCCAATTACATTCACATATAGTACAAATTCTCTTAAGGTCCCTTAAAACAACTTTGTCTTCATTACACTCTCACAATAGTATACAAAGAGAGTGGACAGTGAGCTTATATAATATTCAGTTTGGTGGTTTATCACCACACCCTCCGTCTAAAATTAAATAAAATTTTGTTACATCCTTAGCTAACATCAACCAATTTGTCCCCAATATATACACATAAAATAGTTCCTAAAAAACCCTAAAAATCGTTTATCATAGCAACCAAAAATTGAGCTCATCATCCCTTGAGTTCTTAACTATAGTATATACAATTATCTACCAAAACAAGTACATATGAAGGAGGGAAAATGGGCAGTATCCATATGTTTGTTTTTGTAATAGTTTATTCTTTTAACTTGTATCTCTTCAATATCTTGATTCCTTCGCACAAAAACCAATGAGAAGAGAAAAATCTTTTAATAACCAAGAACAATGGGATTTCTTGTCCTATAATTTAAATATGATGAACATATTGCCATAGTCTTCTTAAGATAAGATTATAATTTTATCACGTACTTTTAGCTTGGAAGGAAGAGGAATCCCAAGGACCCTAATTAAATTATAGGGATGATCGAGAAGCTAACAGGGGGCAAGAGAGACAATTCTAGAAAGCTAATTTTTGTCTAAGTTAAAATGGACCAAATTATTTGATCTTAAACCCTTTAAAACGGACTCTCTTTGTCCGACCTATTTTACAATTTTTGGAATTAAAATATAAAGTAGGTGATAACCTACTTGTCCATCTAACTTGGGCCTTAATGGACGTAAACTTGTTGGGCCTTGGTTTCCTATTCTTTTCCATTTCATTCTTTCAATTTGTGCTGAAATTATACTCCAAATTTGGCCCATAATTTTGTAAAAAGAGGTCTAATAACCTAATCACCTTCTTCACCCTTTAAAGTAGTAAATAATTCTAAGTATTTAATTCACCTACTTGGTTCTTTGGTCGGTCAATAAGTCAAAGTAGATGATGCACCTACTTGTCACCTAATAGCTTAATTTATGTCAAGCAAGAAGCTCCCTTATTTTCCTCTATTTTCCAAATCTTAATCGTTTCTACTTACTTAACACTTATATATACTTGGCCATTTTTAAACTTAAGCTAGAATTGCACCTTATTATCTCAAGTTTAACTACTTTTGTCAGGGTTAACTTGTTGTACCCATGCTAAATATTTGGGGTATTCCAATACCATCCAAATTTGTTCTTAAACCATCATTACTAGCCCATGAAACTTGGACTCTCACCTATAAAGTAAGGCTAAATTGAATGACATAGGAGTGGAACTAATATATGTAGAATATGGGTTGTTTCAACAATCACTTTGTTCACACCTTTAAAGCTAACCAATTTTATTCATTTATAGATACCATGGATTTTGAACAACCGTTTAGTCTACCTTTAGGACATCAACACCTTTACCTTTATAAAATCATTGAAGTCACTAACCAAATAAGCTACATCATTTTCAACCACACAATTAAGGTTCAACTAACCAATATCAAGTAAAACCATTATTATTATCCCCCTTATCATATTACTAAAAACAACCAATTTATATACCTAGTCAATTTACCTTGCATTAATGATATCAACTACATAACTTAACTTACGTTCAAGTCACCAAGATTGTGCAAAAGAACTAAGTTTATCTCAGTTTAACCAATTACCTATTAATGCATCACTAGCAAGTCAATTCATTAACTTAATTATTTACACAAGGATGACCCAATGGCACTATAAGCCATGATATAGATACCAAAGGTTGGACCATATATCGATCCCAATTATATCATTAAAGTTTGGACCACACAAGGACCCCAATTATGATATTTAAAGTTTGGACCACACAAAGATCCTAAGTACATTTCCAAAGACGGGGGTGCGGATAACTAGGTTAATAAATAGATTTATAAATAGATTCATCATTTGTAGGGGGGTGCGGATAACTAGGTTAATAAATAGATTTAGATTTATTATAGCTAATGAATCTATTCTTTTTTGTGCGTGGATATTTTTTAGATTTTGTTTTAATAAATTATTCTTTTTGTGAGATGTATTCATTAATTTATTTAGTTTATTATTTTATCTTGTAGTAACTGCTGAGTTGCAAATTTCTGTATAATAAGTTATTCTTTCTGTACAGTAATGTATATCTAATTCTAGATTTTCTATGTCATTTATTATCTTATGTTGTTCTTCTCGTAGTGAGTTTTTTATATTATATAAACTGTTACATGTACTTTTTTCTAAATTTTCTAAGGTTTTTTCTATCCAAATTAACTTTTCTTTTAGATCTTCCATTATTTTTCTAATATGGTTTCTATAATTAATTTCGTTATTTAGATTATCTTAGTTTTCTCTAGTTTTTCTAATATATTCTAACACCCACAATCTTGATCTGAATAATATCCTTCTGGGTATATGTCTTCGTATATTTGTTCTAAGGCATTTATCATTTCTATTTCGTAGTTTATTACTTCTTCTAATATCATTTTCTTAATATCTATTATTTCTATATCTTTAAGTATATATAAGATTAAAACTCTAAGGTAGTCTAAATGAGCTATTTTCTAAAATTGACATTTTATAGTTATTTGTTTTAGACTTAGTAGCTTTTGCATATTTATATTAAGAGATTTTATATATTTTTTATTTTCCATGTATCTTACTATATTTATTTTTATCTGTTTTTCTATTAACTGTATATTTCGCATATCTTTAAAATTTCTACGTGATCCTAACATAATAAATATTTATAAGAGTAGTTAGGTATGTGTGGTATATAGCTTATTCTATCCGTATAATTTTCTCCATATGTTTTTTCTAATATAATTTTTCTTATATCTGCAACATCTATATCTCTAAGTACATACAAAATAAGTATCTTGAATTTATCTACCATCACATCAGATATATTATCATTCATTATCATAAAATTGCTTTTTTCAAAATATTCCCTTCAACCATGTACATCATAAATATAGTCATCTCAGATTACTATATACTAGATTATTCTTAAATAACATGTTCTTCGGTCACTATTAGCATGGTAATTCGGATACTTTTCCCTTAAACAGCGCCTCGACTCTGGTTACTTCCCGCCACGGCTTCTTGCCTCATTGGTTTCACCTTTAGGATGGCATAGTCTTTAGGGATTTTTCTCCGTTTCCACTTTGCTAATAAACTTCTTAACATATTATTTTTCGAATAATTCTACTATAAAGTAACTAATATGAATTTATTTTATCATATCATGATTGTCGGGAATTATGAATTTAGCTATTCATAATCATAAATAGATATACCTGTTCCGGTAGCTTTGATATTTCTAAGGTTTGTTGCTCCATAGCTTTTTCCATTGCAGTGTATATATTTAATTAACTTGGCTAAATATTTTTGAACGGAATAGAGAGAGTTTTTTGGCTAATGTGTGAAGGCTTGCTTTCTGCAATGCCTTCTTTCTATTATTTATAGAATGAAAGTATACAAATTTTTTACATCCGTCTAAAAAAACTATTCAATAAAATACTAAAAAACTAAAAAGACTTAAAAGTCTTTTCTCCTACCTACCTATAAGACTTTCAAACTTTACATTAACTTTTCATTAAATGCTACTAACTAATGGTAACTTTACGTAAACAACTTTGTATAAATAAGTCTTCCGTCTATTTTGTCATATCTGCTGTATCTCCATTATTGCTCTGGTCTTATCTTTCCAGCTGTCGTCCTTATCTTCTTTTATTCTAACTGAACTGTTGGGACATCATTATCTCCTCCATTACATTTTGAACATTTGTGGTCTGGATATTTGTGTCCAATAGTCTTGCAATATCTGGTCAATAATTCTTCTGAAATAAATTTTTCTCTGATAGCTCTGGCGATAGATTCTTTTTCTAGTTTAAGCAACGTGATAATCCATTGCCTAATAGTTTCCATATCTGTTTCTCGCAACTCTTTTGAATTTGAATATATTAATACATGATTTCTTGAATAGTAGCTCCATATAGGATTTTGGTTGCAATATGTATTGCTAGCTCTTGTAAAATTGTAGATAGTCCGATAATTCTTTTGTTCGCATAAAATTTTGGTATCTCGATTCTAGGTATCTCCGGTTGTGAACCAATATCTTGTGGTATAATCATATCTCGTGTCATTCCTATCTTTACAACTTGTATAGGTTTTTTAACTTCATCAAATAATATCTCTGCTGGTGCCGTGTAAATTTTTATAAAAAATAAAGTACCTTTGGTTATTCTTTTAAAAGTGGTAAATGCTTCGTATATCTCTGGTATAGTGGATATCTCAGTTCCGTCTATGGTATATACGGTACTAAGTAATCCATATTCGTAGCAAGTTTTAACTAAGCTTGGTTTGGTTTTAGGTAAGGCAATTAGCTTATTTTATCCGGTCAATTTCTGGGCTATATAGTTTGTATCTGGTTCTTGGATATTTGTAGCTTTGGGGTTGCTATTTAAAAAAGTTTGTACGTTGTAGATATTTTCTATATATGTGCGGGCTGTGTAGTTATATGTCTTTTTGTCTTGGTTTAGGCTATCTCGGTATGTGGTAACTTGTAGGGGTATAAACATGGGGTCTTTTGATGTATTTGGTGTATATGGTTTGTCAAATAGTTTGTTTAGGTTCATATTTTTTCTAACTCCTTTGCTTGTACCTGCAGAAGTAGATTGATAAGCGTTATGGGTTTTATGGAGTATCCCAACGTCTCCTTCTAGCTCTGGAATTTTATTGTCTTTCGATCGACATAGCTCTGCGCATTGCTGAGTTAGCTGATTCATAGCTATAGACTTCAGTTTATCTTCACTAGTCTTTAGCTTTAGCGTTTCTATCTCAGTACCCATCTTTACTATCTCAGTACCCATACTGTCCACTTTCAATGAAAGCGTAGTCAGGGCGTTGAGTATCTTTTCATGTATATTTTCTTCTATCATTTCAGTTTGTGTAGCTTTGTCTTGATATGTAATCTGCAATAACATTTTTGGTAGTACTGATTACTTCTATTACAAATGTAAAATTTAATATGGTTAAAACTAGTCTCCGAATTTCTTTTGTTGTAACTGAATTTTGTATTTTCTTTGTTAGCCACCAGCGTACCTGTGTATTATCTGTTCGCACAATAAATTTGTTATATACAATATATGGCTCAAATGCTAACAAACATTTATATAATGAACATAATTTTTTTCTATTTATTTCCCATTTTATTTCTGTCTCGTTGAACGTACCTGAGTAGTATCTACAATGGTGTTCTATTTTTTCTGCTTCATATCTATATTTAAGTACTCCTCCGTAACTATATTCACTGGCATCTGCTTCTACTATGTATGTAAATTTTCTATTTTCATCCGGAAATTATAATTTTGGTAATTCCTTGCAAAGTAATTTTATTTTTTGAACTTGTTTTTTATCTTCTTCATCATAGTTATATTCTATATCCTTTTTTAATTTTTTCTGTAGTGGTTTTAGGTTTTCTGCTAATTTTGGAATATATTCTCTTACTTGGTTTACTAATCCTAAAAATGATTGTAATTTCTTTTTTGTATCTAATTCTTCTTTCAAATTTATTATTTTTTGTACTATATGTTGTTGCATTTTTACTCCACTTTTATCTATTTGTATTCCTAAAAATTCTATCTGATTTTTCATAATTTCGGCTTTCTTTTCACTTAGACTTATTCCTGAATTTTCTATTATATCTGTAAACTGTTCTAATAATTTTATATGTTCTTCTTTAGTTTTTGTATATAATAAAATATCATCTATGTATACTATGCAATTAGGTAATTGTTTAAAATAACTATCCATAAAATGTTGATCTACCTGGTGCATTTTTATATCCAAATGGTAATACATTCCATTCGTAAAATCCTTGTGGTACCGTAAATGCGGTTAACTCTTTAGATTCTTCTTCTAACTTTAGATGGTAAAATCCTGATTTACAATCAAATTTACTAAAATAATTATATCCTTGGATTTGTCTTATTTTTAATATCTTATTTGGTATTGGATAATTATATGTTGTAGTTTTTGCATTTAAATTTCTATAATCAATAACCATCCTACTTTTTCCTCTTTTTTGTTCACTATGTTTATTTACTATAAATGTTGGACTATTATGTTTACTATTACTTTTTTGTATATATTGTTTTTCTAATAATTCATCTATATGCATTTTAAATTCTTTTAAATCGTCAAAATTATATGTTAATGGTTTTGGGGTTATTATACTATTTTTGTCTATTAATTCAATTTTTATGGTAGTTTTATGTTTTTCCCATCCTTTTAACGGATCTTCACTATATAATTGTTCTAATTTTTTCTTAACTATTTCTATCTTATTTATTAAAAATATAGTTATTTCTGTTTTATTTATCGAAAATACTATTAATTCTATTGTATCTTCAGTGGTTTTTATATTTTCTGACTTTTGTATAATTTTTTCAATTCCTTTTATCCAATCAGTTTTCTTTCTTATTTTATTATTAACTCTTTTTGCTCTTACTTTCTGTTTACATGGTGTTGTGAAGCACCAATCGTTTTTAGTTATTATATGTGGGTATGATTTATCTAAAAATGGCATTCCTAAAAGTATATCTTTTGATGTTAGCTCATAATTATAAATTTCTTCTATTGTTAGTATCTTATCCCATATTTGTGCTTTTACATTCCTAGCTTTATAAGTAATTAAGCTTCCTTCATTATTAAATCCTTTAACTACTATTGGTATTTTTAATTTATCCCATTTACTTTCTGGTAAGCAATTATATCTACATAAATTAGCTTCTGCTCCTGTATCTATCATGGGCGTATAATATCTACTGTAATATCCTTCCACTACTATCTTCATTAATACATATATTTTCATTTTATGTTAAGGCTCTTCTTAAGAATAATCTTTCCCTATTATATGTTATAGCTAATTGTGTATGTTCTATATTATATGGTTTTACTTGTTCTAACCATTTTATTCCTAATATTATATCTGCTTTTTGCATTTCTTCTTTTACTTCAAATTCTATTTTTATTTTTCTAATTCCTCCTATTATTATTTCTTTTTCTGCTACCTCTTTACTATTTATTAAACTTCTCGGTAGATCTGGGCATATATCATTATCGGTTTTTATTTCTTCATTTTTTACTAAACATTTTGCTATATAATTTTCTTCTTGTCCTGTGTTTAATAATATTAAATATTCTTTTTCATTTATTTTTCCTGTTATGTAATATTGGTTTAAGTTACTTATTGAATTTGTTTAAGAACTTGTTCTTTTTGATGAGGTTGATGATTCTGGTTTTTCATTAGCTATTCTTTTTGTTGTACTTATTCTATCATTTACTATTTCTAAATTTTCTTCTATATCTATGTCTCTATAGCTATAATTATTATAATCTATTGTTTTTACAATTTGTTCAAATGGGCTATCTATTTGTATCTTGTTAATCTTATTTTTCCCTGTTATTTTATGTTTTGTTGTTAATACATATAAATTTTTACATCTTACTGAAAATATTTTACTTCCTGGGTTAATTCTATACCTGATATCTTCCAATAAAATACTAATGATTTATCTATATTTCTATCTGTTACTGCTACTGAATAATTTTCATTTATTATAAATTTAAATTTTTGGTATATTAAATTTCCTTTCACGGCAGTTATTATGCTTTTTTCTATAGGTTTTATAATTCTATCATCTGCTAAATATAATTCTATCGGTGTATCTATTCCTTCTCTAAAACATGCTTTTATTATTATTTCTGTACCTCCAAGGTGTACATATTTTATTGGATCTCCTTTACTTTTTATATCATTTATTTCTTTATTAATTATTCTTTTTGTTACAAGTGGTATACTAGCTTTTCCTTCTGCATATCTACAGTCTATTACATGTTCTTTTTGACATACTACATAATATTCATCTTTTTTCCTACTAAAAATATTTTTTATTGTTGGTATTTTAAATATTTTTTCTACACTTAAATCTAACTCTTTTCCTTTTATTTCATCAAATATATTACTATCAAATATTATTTTTTGTTCTGTTCCTTCGTCATTTAAATATTTTTCCTTTTTTATTATTTTTATATCTTCTTCAGTCATTCGATTCATCTATTTCACTATCTGTTTCAGTATCTGTTTCGTTTTCTGAAATTTCATATATACTATCTTCACTTTCTAATTCATAATCTATATAATCTATTTGCATATATTCTGTATTTTCTATTTTTATTTCTGATATTTGTTTATTTTTTGGATTTTTGGATAATTTACAATCTCTAGCTAAATGTCCTAACTTTCCACAATTATAACATGTACATTCTTTTATAGATTTTTTCTTCCTATATGGTCTTTTATTTTTGTAATTTTTTACATAATATCATTTTCTTGGTTTTTTGTATTTATATTTTGATTTTTTATATTTCTTATATTTCTTATGTCTTTTTCTTTTCTTATAATATCTTTCTTCGCATCCAAATTGTGGTGCTATTTTATTTTTGCAACATGCTAAATTTCTTATTAATGTTTTTTCCATTTTTAATTCTTCTCTATATTTTTCACATAAGTTTCTATATCATTGTTGTAAAAATTTTATTCTAGCTCCTAACGTATTTACTATTTTTGCTTCTTCCCAACTTTTTATTATTTTTGAACTAAATGGTTCGGGTAATTTATTATAATATAATTTTCTTATTTCCTTACTTTCTTCTATACTATATGTTCCTTTATAATAAGATTCTTTAAATGCGCAAGTATATTCGTCTATATAACACATATTACATATTGTTAATTTTATCATTAAATTCCTATTTATATCTTTTTCTTCATCTTGTTCTTCTTCTAATGTCGTCATACTACCAAATTCATCTTTTATAGCTGTTTCATATTTTTTTAATAATTCTATAGGTGTTAATTTAGTTGTTGTTGATGATGTTCCTTCCATAGGTTTATTAGTTCTTAATATTTTTTTACTATTTTCAGTTAAATTTGTAAACCATAATTTTACTGATCCTATTAGTATTTTTTCTATATATTCTGGTGCATTTGTTATATTTATATTATTATCTAATAATTGTTTTGTCATATATTCTATCCATATTGTTTTTTCTGTATCTATTACACAGTCTAGATCTAAAAAGTTATAATTCTTATTAACTATTTGTTTTGGTGTCCATTTGTCATATTTATTATATCTTTTAAATTTATTTTTATAATATATAGGTTTTCTTATTTCTGTTGTCTTAGGTAGTATATTGTCATCTTCTTTTTTATCAAGAGTATTTATTTCTGTGTTATTATTTTCTAAGTTTTCTTCATTAATTTTTTCTTGTTTTTCGTTAATTTCTAAATCTTTTATATTTGTTAATATTTCCGTATATGTTTCACTATCTTCTGAATCATAATTATCTGTCTCTTCTACCTCTATATTATTTATTTCTAATTTTTCTTTAAATTGATTTATCTCGTTTATTAAGTTTTGTTCTTTATCTTCTTCTTCTTTTTCTTTTTGTCTTTGTTCGTATAAATCTTTTAACATTTGTAGTTCTTTTTCTAATTCAGCAATTCTACTATTTTTAGTTTCTTCTATTTTTCGTATTTCTTCCGTAGTTTGTTGTTTAATTTTTTCTATTTCCTTTTTTCTATCTATTTCTTCATTTTCTTTTTCTATTCTTACCATTGCTGTTAATTTATCTTCTAATTTTAATTCTTTTTTTTTCTAACATTAAATATAAATGTTCTCCTATTTTCTTATACATTCTTCCTAGATTAGAAAATACTATTTTTATTTTTGATCCTTCGTGATTTTCATATATTTTTTCATCTATTATAAATTCTTCTTTATTCATTTTATTGTGAATATTTCATGTTGATATATATATTCTAAACTATCTATTTGGGACTCTAATTTTGATATTTCATCTTTTTGTGTATTTATTGAATTTTTACTAACTCCGGCAAATATATTATAATGTAGTCTTTCTTTTCTTATTTTTAATTCTTTACGTTTTTCAGAGATAAATTGTTTTAATTCTTTGTATTTTTGCTCTTTATTCATTTAAATTATACATATAATATTTTGGTTGATATTTGAATGTAATTTTATCATAATTAGGTGGTATATATCTCATTCTTCTAGATTTTAAATGAATTATTAATTTTGCTTCAATACTAGATATTAATGTAATTAGATAGGCTAATCTTTGTGGATTTTCTTTTGTTTTATTTAGACTTATATATTCTGAATAATTACTAACTAAAGATTCTTTAATTTTTCTAAAAGTTTCTCTATTTTTAAATGGTCTTCTCATAATTAATCTAATAAATAACTAAATCTAATTTAAATCTATTTATTAACCTAGTTATCCGCACCCCCTTACAAATGGTATCAGAGCATAGTAATTTAAAAGATATGGAAGTGAGACACGTGTTAGAATTAGTTAGATTAAATTTAGTTAAGTTAGATTTAGTTATTTATTAGATTAATTATGAGAAGACCATTTAAAAATAGAGAAGCTTTTAGAAAAATTAAAGAATCTTTAGTTAGTAATTATTCAGAATATATAAGTCTAAATAAAACAAAAGAAAATCCAGAAAGATTAGCTTACCTAATTACATTAATATCTAGTATTGAAGCAAAATTAATAATCCATTTAAAATCTAGAAGAATGAGACGGACTCTAATTTTGATATTTCATCTTTTTGTGTATTTATTGAATTTTTACTAACTCCGGCAAATATATTATAATGTAACCTTTCTTTTCTTATTTTTAATTCTTTACGTTTTTCAGAGATAAATTGTTTTAATTCTTTGTATTTTTGCTCTTTATTCATTTAAATTATATTTATAATATCTTGGAGGATATCTTCTTTTTTATCAAGAGTATTTATTTCTGTATTTGTATTTTCTAAGTTTTATTCATTAATTTTTTCTTGATTTTTGTTAATTTCTAAATCTTTTATATTTGTTAATATTTTCGTATATGTTTCACTATCTTCTGAATCATAATTATCTGTCTCTTCTACCTCTATATTGCGGATAACTAAGCTGATAAATAGATTTATAAATAGATTTATTATAACTGATGAATCTATTCTTTTTTGTGCGTGGATATTTTTTAGAGTTTGTTTTAATAAATTATTCTTTTTGTGAGATGTATTCATTAATTTATTTAGTTTATTATTTTATCCTGTAGTAACTGCTGAGTTACAAATTTCTGTATAATAAGTTATTCTTTCTGTACTGTAGTGTATATCTAATTCTAGATTTTCTATGTCATTTATTATCTTATGTTGTTCTTCTCGTAGTGAGTTTTTGTATATTATATAAACTGTTACATGTACTTTTTTCTAAATTTTCTAAGGTTTTTTCTATCCAAATTAACTTTTCTTTTAGATCTTCCATTATTTTTCTAACATGGTTTCTATAATTAATTTCGTTATTTAGATTATCTTGGTTTTCTCTAGTTTTTCTAATATATTCTAACATCCATAATCTTGGTCTGAATAATATCCTTCTGGGTATATGTCTTCGTATATTTGTTCTAAGGCATTTATCATTTCTATTTCGTAGTTTATTACTTCTTCTAATATCATTTTCTTAATATCTATTATTTCTATATCTTTAAGTATATATAAGATTAAAACTCTAAGGTAGTCTAAATGAGCTATTTTATAAAATTGATATTTTATAGTTATTTGTTTTAGACTTAGTAGTTTTTGCATATTTATATTAAGAGATTTTATATATTTTTTATTTTCCATGTATCTTACTATATTTATTTTTATCTGTTTTTCTATTAACTGTATATTTCGCATATCTTTAAAATTTCTACGTGATCCTAACATAATAAATATTTATAAGAGTAGTTAGGTATGTGTGGTATATAACTTATTCTATCCGTATAATTTTCTCCATATGCTTTTTTTAATATAATTTTTCTTATATCTGCAACATCTATATCTCTAAGTACATACAAAATAAGTATCTTGAATTTATCTACCATCACATCAGATATATTATCATTCATTATCATAAAATTGCTTTTTTCAAAATATTCCCTTCAACCATGTACATAATAAAATATAGTCATCTCAGATTACTATATACTAGATTATTCTTAAATAACATGTTCTTCGGTCACTATTAGCATGGTAATTGAGATACTTTCTCCCTTAAACAGCGCCTCGACTTTGGTTACTCTCCGCCACGGCTTCTTGCCTCATTGGTTTCACCTTTAGGATGGCATAGTTCCTAGGAATTTTTCTCCGTTTCCACTTTGCTAATAAACTTCTTAACATATTATTTTTCGAATAATTCTACTATAAAGTAACTAATATGAATTTATTTTATCATATCATGATTGTCGGGAATTATGAATTTAGCTATTCATAATCATAAATAGATATACCTATTCCGGTAGCTTTGATATTTCTGAGGTTTGTTGTTCCATAGCTTTTTTCATTGCAGTATATATATTTAATTAACTGGGCTAAATATTTTTGAACGGAATAGAGAGAGGTTTTTTGGCTAATGTAATAAGGCTTGCCCTCTGCAATGCCTCCCTTCTCTTATTTATAGAATGAAAGTATACAAAATTTTTTACATCCGTCTAAAAAAAACTATTCAATAAAATACTAAAAAACTAAAAAGACTTAAAAGTCTTTTCTCCTACCTATAAGACTTTCAAACTTTACATTAACTTCTCATTAAATGCTACTAACTAATGGTAACTTTATGTAAACAACTTTGTACAAATAAGTCTTCCGTTTATTTTGTCATATCTGTTGTATCTCCATTATTGCTCTGGTCTTATCTTTCCAGCTGTCGTCCTTATCTTCTTTTATTCTAGCTGCACTACTGGGACGTCATTATCTCCTCCATTACATTTTGAACATTTGTGGTCTGGGTATTTGTGTCCAATAGTCTTGCAATATCTGGTCAATAATTTTTCTGAAATAAATTTTTCTCTGATAGCTCTGGCGATAGGTTCTGTTTCTGGTTTAAGTAACGTGATAATCCATTGCCTAATAGTTTCCATATCTGTTTTTCGTAACTCTTTTGAATTTGAATATATTAATACATGATTTCTTGAATAATAGCTCCATATAGGATTTTGGTTGCAATATGTATTTGCTAGCTCTTGTAAAATTGTAGATAGTCCGATAATTCTTTTGTTCGTATAAAACTTTGGTATCTCGACTCTGGGTATCTCTGGCTGTGAACTTATATCTTGTGGTATAATCATATCTCGTGTCATTCCTATCTTTACAACTTGTATTGGTTTTTTAACTTCATCAAATAATATCTCTGCTGGTGCCGTGTAAATTTTTATAAAAAATAAAGTACATTTGGTTATTCTTTTAAATGCTTCATATATCTCTGGTATAGTGGATATCTCAGTTCCGTCTGTGGTATATACGGTACTAAGTAATCCATATTCGTAGCAAGTTTTAACTAAGCTTGGTTTGGTTTTAGGTAAGGCAACTAGCTTATTGTATCCGGTCAATTTCTGGGATATATAGTTTGTATCTGGTTCTTGGATATTTGTAGCTTTGGGGTTGCTATTTAAGAAAGTTTATACGTTGTAGATATTTTCTATATATGTGCGGGTTGTGTAGTTATATGTCTTTTTGTCTTGGTTTAAGCTATCTCGATATGTGGTAACTTGTAGGGGTATAAACATGGGGTCTTTTGATGTATTTGGTGTATATGGTTTGTCAAATAGTTTGTTTAGGTTCATATTTTTTCTAACTCCTTTGCTTGTACCTGCAGAAGTAGATGGATAAGCGTTATGGGTTTTATGGAGTATCCCAACGTCTCCTTCTAGCTCTGGAATTTTATTGTCTTCCGATCGACACAGCTCTGCGCATTGCTGAGTTAGATTATTCATAGCTATAGACTTCAGTTTATCTTCACTAGTCTTTAGCTTTAGCGTTTCTATCTCAGTACCCATCTTTACTATCTCAGTACCCATACTGTCCACTTTCAATGAAAGCGTAGTCAGGGCGTTGAGTATCTTTTCATGTATATTTTCTTCTATCATTTCAGTTTGTATAGCTTTGTCTTGATATGTAATCTGCAATAACATTTTTGTTAGTACTGATTACTTCTATTACAAATGTAAAATTTAATATGTTTAAAACTAGTCTCCGAATCTTTTTTGTTGTAACTGAATTTTGTATTTTCTTTGTTAGCCACCAGCGTACCTGTGTATTATCTATTCGCACAATAAATTTGTTATATACAATATATGGCTCAAATAATAACAAACATTTATATAATGAACATAATTTTTTTCTATTTATTTCCCATTTTATTTCTGTCTCGTTGAACGTACCTAAATAGTAGCTACAATGGTGTTCTATTTTTTCTGCTTCATATCTATATTTAAGTACTCCTCCGTAACTATATTCACTGACATCTGCTTCTACTATGTATATAAATTTTTTATTTTCATCCAGAAATTGTAATTTTGGTAATTCCTTGCAAAGTAATTTTATTTTTTGAACTTGTTTTTTATCTTCTTCATCATAGTTATATTCTATATCCTTTTTTAATTTTTTCTGTAGTGGTTTTAGGTTTTCTGCTAATTTTGGAATATATTCTCTTACTTGGTTTACTAATCCTAAAAATGATTGTAATTTCTTTTTTGTATCTAATTCTTCTTTTGAATTTATTATATTTTGTACTATATGTTGTTGCATTTTTACTCCACTTTTATCTATTTGTATTCCTAAAAATTCTATCTGATTTTTCATAATTTCGGCTTTCTTTTTGCTTAGACTTATTCCTGATTTTTCTATTATATCCATAAATTGTTCTAATAATTTTATATGTTCTTCTTTAGTTTTTGTATATAATAATATATCATCTATGTATACTATGCAATTAGGTAATTGTTTAAAATAATTATCCATAAAATGTTGATATCTACCTGGTGCATTTTTATATCCAAATGGTAATACATTCCACTCATAAAATTCTTGTGGTACCGTAAATGCGGTTAATTCTTTAGACTCTTCTTCTAACTTTAGATGGTAAAATCCTGATTTACAATCAAATTTGCTAAAATAATTATATCCTTGGATTTGTCTTATTTTTAATATCTTATTTGGTATCGGATAAATATATGTTATAGTTTTTGCATTTAAATTTCTATAATCAATAACCATTTTACTTTTTCCTCTTTTTTGTTCAATATGTTTATTTACTATAAATGCTGGACTATTATGTTTACTATTACTTTTTTGTATATATTGTTTTTCTAATAATTCATCTATATGCATTTTAAATTCTTTTAAATCGTCAGAATTATATGTTAATGGTTTTTGGGTTATTATACTATTTTTTTCTATTAATTCAATTTTTATGGTAGTTTTATGTTTTTCTCATCCTTTTAATGGATCTTCACTATATAATTGTTCTAATTTTTTCTTAACTATTTCTACCTTATTTATTGAAAATATAGTTATTTCTGTTTTATTTATCGAAAATACTACTAATTCTATTGTATCTTCGGCGTTTTTTATATTTTCTAACTTTTGTGTAATTTTTTCACTTCCTTTTATCCAATCAGTTTTCTTTCTTATTTTATTATTAACTCTTTTTGCTCTTACTTTCTGTTTACATGGTGTTGTAAACCACCAATCGTTTTTAGTTATTATATGTGGGTATAGTTTATCTAAAAATGGCATTCCTAAAAGTATATCTTTTAATGTTAGTTCATAATTATAAATTTCTTCTATTGTTAGTATATTATCCCATATTTGTGCTTTTACATTCCTAGCTTTATAAGTAATTAAGCTTCCTTCATTATTAAATCCTTTAACTACTATTGGTATTTTTAATTTATCCCATTTACTTTCTGGTAAGCAATTATATCTACATAAATTAGCTTCTGCTCTTGTATCTATACGTATAATATCTACTGTAATATCCTTCCACTACTATCTTCATTAATACATATATTTTCATTTTATGTTAAGGCTCTTCTTAAGAATAATCTTTCCCTATTATATGTTATGGCTAATTGTGTATAATCTATATTATATGGTTTTACTTGTTCTAACCATTTTATTCCTAAAATTATATCTGCTTTTTGCATTTCTTCTTTTACTTCAAATTCTATTTTTATTTTTCTAATTCCTCCTATTATTATTTCTTTTTCTGCTATATCTTTACTATTTATTAAACTTCTCGGTAGATCTGGGCATATATCATTATCAGTTTTTATTTCTTCATTTTTTACTAAACATTTTGCTATATAATTTTCTTCTTGTCCTGTGTTTAATAGTATTAAATATTTTTTTCATTTATTTTTCCTGTTATGTAATATTGATTTAGATTACTTATTGAATTTGTTTCATAACTCGTTCTTTTTTATGAGCTCGATGATTCCGGTTTTTCATTAGCTATTCTTTTTGTTGTACTTATTCTATCATTTACTATTTCTAAATTTTCTTCTATATCTATGTCTCTATAGCTATAATCATTATAATCTATTGTTTTTACAATTTGTTCAAATGGGCTATCTATTTGTATTTTGTTAATTTTATTTTTTCCTGGTATTTTATGTTTTGTTGTTAACACATATAGATTTTTACATCTTGCTGTAAATATTTTACTTCCTGGGGTTAATTGTATACCTGATATCTTCCAATATAATACTAATGATTTATCTATATTTCTATCTGTTACTGCTACTGAATAATTTGCACTTATTATAAATTTAAATTTATGGTATATTAAATTTCTTTTACAGCAGTTATTATGCTTTTTTCTATAGGTTTTATAATTCTATCATCTGCTAAATATAATTCTATCGGTGTATTTATTCCTTCTCTAAAACATGCTTTTATTAATATTTCTGTACCTCCAAGGTGTACATATTTTATTGGATCTCCTTTACTTTTTATATCATTTATTTCTTTATTAATTATTCTTTTTGTTACAAATGGTATACCAGGTTTTCCTTTTGCATATCTACAGTCTATTACATGTTCTTTTTGGCATACTACGTAATATTCATCTATTTTCCTACTAAAAATATTTTTTATTGTTGGTATTTTAAATATTTTTTCTACACTTAAATCTAACTCTTTTCCTTTTATTTCATCAAATATATTACTATCAAATATTATTTTTTGTTCTGTTCCTTCGTCATTTAAATATTCTTCCTTTGTTATTTTTTTTATATCTTCTTCAGTCATTAGAAGAACAAGATGAAGAAAAAGATACAAATAGAAATTTAATGATAAAATTAACAATATGTAATATGTGTTATATAGACGAATATACTTGCGCATTTAAAGAATATTATTATAAAGGAGCATATAGCATAGAAGAAAGTAAGGAAATAAGAAAATTATATTTTAATAAATTACCCGAACCATTTAGTTCAAAAATAATAAAAAGTTGGGAAGAAGCAAAAATAGTAGATACGTTAGGAGCTAGAATAAAATTTTTACAACAATGGTATAGAAACTTATGTGAAAAATATAGAGAAGAATTAAAAATGGAAAAAATATTAATAAGAAATTTAGCATGTTGCAAAAATAAAATAGCACCCCAATTTGGATGCGAAGAAAGATATTATAAGAAAAAGAAAAAGACATAAGAAATATAAGAAATATAAAAAATCAAAATATAAATATAAGAAACCAAGAAAAAGATATTATGTAAAAAATTATAAAAATAAAAGACCATATAGAAGGAAAAAATCTATAAAAGAATGTACATGTTATAATTGTGGAAAGTTAGGACATTTAGCTAGAGATTGTAAATTACCCAAAAATCCAAAAAATAAACAAATATCCGAAATAAAAATAGAAAATACAGAATATATGCAAATAGATTATATAGATTATGAATTAGAAAGTGAAGATAGTATATACGAAATTTCAGAAAACGAAACAGATACTGAAATAGATAGTGAAATAGATGAATCGAATGACTCAAGAAGATATAAAAATAATAACAAAGGAAGAATATTTAAATGACGAAGGAACAGAACAAAAAATAATACTTGATAGTAATATATTTGTTAAAATAAAAGGAAAAGAGTTAGATTTAAGTGTAGAAAAGATATTATGTAAAGAATTACAAAAATAAAAGACCATATAGGAAGAAAAAATCTATAAAAGAATGTACATGTTATAATTGTGGAAAGTTAGTACATTTAGCTAGAGATTGTAAATTACACAAAAATCCAAAAAATAAACAACTATCAGAAATAAAAATAGAAAATACAGAATATATGCAAATAGATTATATAGATTATGAATTAGAAAGTGAAGATAGTATATATGAAATTTCAGAAAACGAAACAGATACTGAAATAGATAGTGAAATAGATGAATCGAATAACTGAAGAAAATATAAAAATAATAACAAAGGAAGAATATTTAAATGACGAAGGAACAGAACAAAAAATAATATTTGATAGTAATATATTTGATGAAATAAAAGGAAAAGAGTTAGATTTAAGTGTAGAAAAAATATTTAAAATACCAACAATAAAAAATATTTTTAAAAAGATGAATATTATGTAGTATGCCAAAAAGAACATGTAATAGACTATAGATATGCAAAAGGAAAAGCTAGTATACCACTTGTAACAAAAGGAATAATTAATAAAGAAATAAATGATATAAAAAGTAAAGGAGATCCAATAAAATATGTACACCTTGGAGGTACAGAAATATTAATAAAAGCATGTTTTAGAGAAGGAATAGATACACCGATAGAATTATATTTAGCAGATGATAGAATTATAAAACCTATAGAAAAAAGCATAATAACTGCCGTAAAAGGAAATTTAATATACCAAAAATTTAAATTTATAATAAGTGCAAATTATTCAGTAGCAGTAATAGATAGAAATATAGATAAATCATTAGTATTATATTGGAAGATATCAGGTATAGAATTAACCCCAGGAAGTAAAATATTTACAGCGAGATGTAAAAATTTATATGTATTAACAACAAAAACATAAAATAACAGGGAAAAATAAGATTAACAAGATACAAATAGATAGACCATTTGAACAAATTGTAAAAACAATAGATTATAATAATTATAGCTATAGAGACATAGATATAGAAGAAAATTTAGAAATAGTAAATGATAGAATAAGTACGACAAAAAGAATAGCTAATGAAAAACCAGAATCATCAACCTCATAAAAAAGAATGAGTTATGAAACAAATTCAATAATTAATCTAAATCAATATTATATAACAGGAAAAATAAATGAAAAAGAATATTTAATATTATTAAACACAGGACAAGAAGAAAATAATATAGCAAAATGTTTAGTAAAAAATGATGAAATAAAAACTGATAATGATATATGCCCAGATTTACCGAGAAGTTTAATAAATAGTAAAGATATAGCAGAAAAAGAAATAATAATAGGAGGAATTAGAAAAATAAAAATAGAATTTGAAGTAAAAGAAGAAATGCAAAAAGCAGATATAATATTAGGAATAAAATGGTTAGAACAAGTAAAACCATATAATTTAGAACATACACAATTAGCCATAACATATAATAGGGAAAGATTATTCTTAAGAAGAGCCTTAACATAAAATGAAAATATATGTATTAATGAAGATAGTAGTGGAAGGATATTACAGTAGATATTATACGCCTATGATAGATACAGGAGCAGAAGCTAATTTATGTAGATATAATTGTTTACCAGAAAGTAAATGGGATAAATTGAAAATACCAATAGTAGTTAAAGGATTTAATAATGAAGGAAGCTTAATTACTTATAAAGCTAGGTATGTAAAAGCACAAATATGGGATAAGATACTAACAATAGAAGAAATTTATAATTATGAACTAACATCAAAAGATATACTTTTAGGAATGCTATTTTTAGATAAATTATACCCACATATAATAACTAAACACGATTGGTGGTTCACAACACCATGTAAGCAGAAAGTAAGAGCAAAAAGAGTTAATAATAAAATAAGAAAGAAAACTGATTGGATAAAAGGAAGTGAAAAAATTACACAAAAGTTAGAAAATATAAAAACCACTGAATATACAATAGAATTAGTAGTATTTTCGATAAATAAAACAGAAATAACTATATTTTCAATAAATAAGATAGAAATAGTTAAGAAAAAATTAGAACAATTATATAGTGAAGATCCGTTAATAGGATGGGAAAAACATAAAACTATCATAAAAATTGAATTAATAGACAAAAATAGTATAATAACCCAAAAACCATTAACATATAATTTTGACGATTTAAAAGAATTTAAAATGCATATAGATGAATTATTAGAAAAACAATATATACAAAAAAGTAATAGTAAACATAATAGTCCAGCATTTATAGTAAATAAACATATTGAACAAAAAAGAGGAAAAAGTAGAATGGTTATTGATTATAGAAATTTAAATGCAAAAACTATAACATATAATTATCCAATACCAAATAAGATATTAAAAATAAGACAAATCCAAGGATATAATTATTTTAGTAAATTTGATTGTAAATCAGGATTTTACCACCTAAAGTTAGAAGAAGAATCTAAAGAGTTAACCGCATTTACGGTACCACAAGGATTTTACGAATGGAATGTATTACCATTTGAATATAAAAATGCACTAGGTAGATATCAACATTTTATGGATAATTATTTTAAACAATTACCTAATTGCAAAGTATACATAGATGATATATTATTATATACAAAAACTAAAGAAGACCATATAAAATTATTAGAACAGTTTATGGATATAATAGAAAAATTAGGAATAAGTCTAAGTGAAAAGAAAGCCGAAATTATGAAAAATCAGATAGAATTTTTAGGAATACAAATAGATAAAAGTGGAGTAAAAATGCAACAACATATAGTACAAAAAATAATAAATTCAAAAGAAGAATTAGATACAAAAAAGAAATTACAATCATTTTTAGGATTAGTAAACCAAGTAAGAAAATATATTCCAAAATTAGCAGAAAACCTAAAACCACTACAGAAAAAATTAAAAAAAGGATATAGAATATAACTATGATAAAGAAGATAAAAAACAAGTTCAAAAAATAAAATTACTTTGCAAGGAATTACCAAAATTACAATTTTCGGATGAAAATAGAAAATTTACATACATAGTAGAAGCAGATGCCAGTGAATATAGTTACGGAGGAATACTTAAATATAGATATGAAGCAGAAAAAATAGAACAACATTGTAGATACTACTCAGGTACGTTCAACGAGACAGAAATAAAATGGGAAATAAATAGGAAAGAATTATGTTCATTATATAAATGTTTATTAGCATTTGAGCCATATATTGTATATAACAAATTTATTGTGCGAACAGATAATACACAGGTACGCTGGTGGCTAACAAAGAAAATACAAAATTCAGTTACAACAAAAGAGATTCGGAGACTAGTTTTAAACATATTAAATTTTACATTTGTAATAGAAGTAATCAGTACTAACAAAAATGTTATTGCAGATTACATATCAAGACAAAGCTACACAAACTGAAATGATAGAAGAAAATATACATGAAAAGATACTCAACGCCGTGACTACGCTTTCATTGAAAGTGGACAGTATGGGTACTGAGATAGTAAAGATGGGCACTGAGATAGAAACGCTAAAGCTAAAGACTAGTGAAGATAAACTGAAGTCTATAGCTATGAATCAGCTAACTCAGCAATGCGCAGAGCTATGTCGATCGGAAGACAATAAAATTCCAGAGCTAGAAGGAGACGTTGGAATACTCCATAAAACCCATAACGCTTATCAATCTACTTCTGCAGGTACAAGCAAAGGAGTTAGAAAAAATATGAACCTAAACAAGCTATTTGACAAACCATATACACCAAATACATCAAAAGACCCCATGTTTATACCTCCACAAGTTACCACATACCGAGATAGCCTAAACCAAGACAAAAAGACATATAACTACACAGCCCGCACATATATAGAAAATATCTACAATGTACAAACCTTTTTAAATAGCAACCCCAAAGCTACAAATATCCAAGAACCAGATACAAACTATATAGCCCAAAAATTGACCGGATACAATAAGCTAATTGTCTTACCTAAAACCAAACCAAGCTTAGTTCTAACCTGCTACGAATATGGATTACTTAGTACCGTATATACCACTGACGGAACTGAGATATCCACTATACCAGAGATATACGAAGCATTTTCCACATTTAAAAGAATAACCAAAGGTACTTTATTTTTTATAAAAATTTACACGGCACCAGCAGAGATATTATTTGATGAAGTTAAAAAACCTATACAAGTTGTAAAGATAGGAATGACACGAGATATGATTATACCACAAGATATTGGTTCACAGCCGGAGATACCTAGAATCGAGATACCAAAATTTTATGCGAACAAAAGAATTATCGGACTATCTACAATTTTACAAGAGCTAGCAAATACATATTGCAACCAAAATCCTATATGGAGCTATTATTCAAGAAATCATGTATTAATATATTCAAATTCAAAAGAGTTACGAGAAACAGATATGGAAACTATTAGGCAATGGATTATCACGTTGCTTAAACCAGAAATAGAACCTATCCCAGAGCTATCAGAGAAAAATTTATTTCAGAAGAATTATTGACCAGATATTGCAAGACTATTGGACACAAATATCTAGACCACAAATGTTCAAAATGTAATAGAGGAGATAATGACGTCCCAGCAGTTCAGCTAGAATAAAAGAAGATAAGGACGACAACTGGAAAGATAAGACCAGAGCAATAATGGAGATACAACAGATATGACAAAGTAGACGGAAGACTTATTTGTACAAAGTTGTTTACGTAAAGTTACCATTAGTTAGTAGCATTTAATGAGAAGTTAATGTAAAGTTTGAAAGTCTTATAGGTAGGTAGGAGAAAAGACTTTTAAGTCTTTTTAGTTTTTTAGTATTTTATTGAATAGTTTCTTTTAGACGGATGTAAAAATTTTTGTATACTTTCATTCTATAAATAAGAGAAGGGTGGCATTGCAGAGGGCAAGCCTTCTTACATTAGCCAAAAAACCTCTCTCCATTCCGTTCAAAAATATTTAGCCCAGTTAATTAAATATATATACTGCAATGGAAAAAGCTATGGAACAACAAACCTCAGAAATATTAAAGCTACCGGAACAGGTATATCTATTTATGATTATGAATAGCTAAATTCATAATTCCCGACAATCATGATATGATAAAATAAATTCATATTAGTTACTTTATAGTAGAATTATTCAAAAAATAATATGTTAAGAAGTTTATTAGCAAAGTGGAAACGGAGAAAAATCTCTAAGGACTATGCCATCCTAAAGGTGAAACCAATGAGGCAAGAAGCCGTGGCGGGGAGTAACCAAAGTCGAGGTGCTGTTTAAGGGAGAAAGTATCTGAATTACCATGCTAATAGTGACCGAAGAACATGTTATTTAAGAATAATCTAGAATTCAATAAATACACAAAAAGATAAAATATCAAAATTAGAGTCCCAAATAGATAGTTTAGAATATATATCAACATGAAATATTCACAATAAAATGAATAAAGAAGAATTTATAATAGATGAAAAAGTATACGAAAATCACGAAGGATCAAAAATAAAAATAGTATTTTCTAATCTAAGAAGAAGGTATAAGAAAATAGGAGAACATTTATATTTAATGTTAGAAAAAGAAGAATTAAAATTAGAAGATAAATTAACAGCAATGGTAAGAATAGAAAAAGAGAATGAAGAAATAGATTGAAAAAAGGAAATATAAAAAATTAAACAACAAACTACGGAAGAAATACAAAAAATAGAAGAAACTAAAAATAGTAGAATTGCTGAATTAGAAAAAGAACTACAAATGTTAAAAGATTTGTATGAACAAAGACAAAAAGAAAAAGAAGAAAAAGATAGAGAACAAAAATTACTAAACGAGATAAATCAATGTAAGAAAAAATTAAAAATAAATAATATAGAGGTTGAAGAGTCAGATAATTATGACTCAGAAGATAGTGAAACATATACGAAAATATTAACAAATATAAAAGATTTAGAAATTAACAAAAAACAAGAAAAAATTAATGAAGAAAACTTAGAAAATACCAATACAGAAATAAATACTCTTGATAAAAGAGAAGATGAAACCATCATACCTAGTACAACAAAAATAACAAAACCTATATATTATAAAAATAAATTTAAAAAATATAATAAATATGACAAATGGACACCAAAACAAATAGTTAATAAGAATTATAACTTTTTAGATCTAGACTGTGTAATAGATACAGAAAAGACAATACAATTATGGATAGGATATATGACAAAACAATTATTAGATAATAATATAAACATAACAGATACACCGGAATATATAGAAAAAACACTAATAGGATCAGTAAAACTATGGTTTACAAATTTAACTGAAAATAGTAAAAAAGTATTAAGAACTAATAAACCTATGGAAGGAACATCATCAACAACAACTAAATTAACACCTATAGAATTATTAAAAAAATATGAAACAGCTATAAAAGATGAATTTGGTAGTATGACGACATTAGAAGAAGAACAAGATGAAGAAAAAGATACAAATAGGAATTTAATGATAAAATTAACAATATGTAATATGTGTTATATAGACGAATATACTTGCGCATTTAAAGAATATTATTATAAAGGAACATATAGTATAGAAGAAAGTAAGGAAATAAGAAAATTATATTATAATAAATTACCCGAACCATTTAGTTCAAAAAATAATAAAAAGTTGGGAAGAAGCAAAAATAGTAGATACGTTAGGAGCTAGAATAAAATTTTTACAACAATGGTATAGAAACTTATGTGAAAAATATAGAGAAGAATTAAAAATAGAAAAAATATTAATAAGAAATTTAGCATGTTGATAAAATAAAATAGCACCCCAATTTGGATGCGAAGAAAGATATTATAAGAAAAGAAAAAGACATAAGAAATATAAGAAATATAAAAAATCAAAATATAAATATAAGAAACCAAGAAAAAGATATTATGTAAAAAATTATAAAAATAAAAGACCATATAGAAGGAAAAAATCTATAAAAGAATGTACATGTTATAATTGTGGAAAGTTAGGACATTTAGCTAGACATTGTAAATTACCCAAAAATCCAAAAAATAAACAAATATCCGAAATAAAAATAGAAAATACAGAATATATGCAAATAGATTATATAGATTATGAATTAGAAAGTGAAGATAGTATATATGAAATATCAGAAAACGAAACAGATAGTGAAATAGATGAATCGAATGACTGAAGAAAATATAAAAATAATAACAAAGGAAGAATATTTAAATGACGAAGGAACAGAACAAAAAATAATATTTGATAATAATATATTTGATGAAATAAAAGGAAAAGAGTTAGATTTAAGTGTAGAAAAAATATTTAAAATACCAACAATAAAAAATATTTTTAAAAAGATGAATATTATGTAGTATGCCAAAAAGAACATGTAATAGACTATAGATATGCAAAAGGAAAAGCTAGTATACCACTTGTAACAAAAGGAATAATTAATAAAGAAATAAATGATATAAAAAGTAAAGGAGATCCAATAAAATATGTACACCTTGGAGGTACAGAAATATTAATAAAAGCATGTTTTAGAGAAGGAATAGATACACCGATAGAATTATATTTAGCAGATGATAGAATTATAAAACCTATAGAAAAAAGCATAATAACTGCCGTAAAAGGAAATTTAATATACCAAAAATTTAAATTTATAATAAGTGCAAATTATTCAGTAGCAGTAACAGATAGAAATATAGATAAATCATTAGTATTATATTGGAAGATATCAGGTATAGAATTAACCCCAGGAAGTAAAATATTTACAGCGAGATGTAAAAATTTATATGTATTAACAACAAAAACATAAAATAACAGGGAAAAATAAGATTAACAAGATACAAATAGATAGCCCATTTGAACAAATTGTAAAACAATAGATTATAATAATTATAGCTATAGAGACATAGATATAGAAGAAAATTTAGAAATAGTAAATGATAGAATAAGTACGACAAAAAGAATAGCTAATGAAAAACCAGAATCATCGAGCTCATAAAAAAGAACGAGTTATGAAACAAATTCAATAAGTAATCTAAATCAATATTACATAACGGGAAAAATAAATGAAAAAGAATATTTAATACTATTAAACACAGGACAAGAAGAAAATTATATAGCAAAATGTTTAGTAAAAAATGATGAAATAAAAACTGATAATGATATTTGCCCAGATCTACCGAGAAGTTTAATAAATAATAAAGATATAGTAGAAAAAGAAATAATAATAGGAGGAATTAGAAAAATAAAAATAGAATCTGAAGTAAAAGAAGAAATGCAAAAAGCAGATATAATATTAGGAATAAAATGGTTAGAACAAGTAAAACCATATAATATAAAACATACACAATTAGCCATAACATATAATAGGGAAAGATTATTCTTAAGAAGAGCCTTAACATAAAATGAAAATATATGTATTAATGAAGATAGTAGTGGAAGGATATTACAGTAGATATTATACGCCTATGATAGATACAGGAGCAGAAGCTAATTTATGTAGATATAATTGCTTACCAGAAAGTAAATGGGATAAATTAAAAATACCAATAGTAGTTAAAGGATTTAATAATGAAGGAAGCTTAATTACATATAAAGCTAGGAATGTAAAAGCACAAATATGGGATAAGATACTAACAATAGAAGAAATTTATAATTATGAACTAACATCAAAAGATATACTTTTAGGAATGCTATTTTTAGATAAATTATACGCACATATAATAACTAAAAACGATTGGTGGTTTACAACACCATGTAAACAAAAAGTAAGAGCAAAAAGAGTTAATAATAAAATAAGAAAGAAAACTGATTGGATAAAAGGAAGTGAAAAAATTACACAAAAGTTAGAAAATATAAAAAACGCTGAAGATACAATAGAATTAGTAGTATTTTCGATAAATAAAACAGAAATAACTATATTTTCAATAAATAAGATAGAAATAGTTAACAAAATATTAGAACAATTATATAGTGAAGATCCATTAAAAGGATGGGAAAAACATAAAACTACCATAAAAATTGAATTAATAGACAAAAATAGTATAATAACCCAAAAACCATTGACATATAATTTTGACGATTTAAAAGAATTTAAAATGCATATAGATGAATTATTAGAAAAACAATATATACAAAAAAGTAATAGTAAACATAATAGTCCAGCATTTATAGTAAATAAACATAGCGAACAAAAAAGAGGAAAAAGTAGAATGTTTATTGATTATAGAAATTTAAATGCAAAAACTATAACATATATTTATCCGATACCAAATAAGATATTAAAAATAAGACAAATCCAAGGATATAATTATTTTAGAAAATTTGATTGTAAATCAGGATTTTACCATCTAAAGTTAGAAGAAGAGTCTAAAGAATTAACCGCATTTACGGTACCACAAGAATTTTATGAGTGGAATGTATTACCATTTGGATATAAAAATGTACCAGGTAGATATCAACATTTTATGGATAATTATTTTAAAAAATTACCTAATTGCATAGTATACATAGATGATATATTATTATATACAAAAACTAAAGAAGAACATATAAAATTATTAGAACAGTTTACGGATATAATAGAAAAATCAGGAATAAGTCTAAGCAAAAAGAAAGCTGAAATTATGAAAAATTAGATAGAATTTTTAGGAATACAAATAGATAAAAGTGGAGTAAAAATGCAACAACATATAGTACAAAAAATAATAAATTCAAAAGAAGAATTAGATACAAAAAAGAAATTACAATCATTTTTAGGATTAGTAAACCAAGTAAGAGAATATATTCCAAAATTAGCAGAAAACCTAAAACCACTACAGGAAAAATTAAAAAAGGATATAGAATATAACTATGATGAAGAAGATAAAAAACAAGTTCAAAAAATAAAATTACTTTGCAAGGAATTACCAAAATTACAATTTTCGGATGAAAATAGAAAATTTACATACATAGTAGAAGAAGATGCCAGTGAATATAGTTACGGAGGAGTACTTAAATATAGATATGAAGCAGAAAAAATAGAACACCATTGTAGATACTACTCAGGTACGTTAAACGAGACAGAAATAAAATGGAAAATAAATAGGAAAGAATTATGTTCATTATATAAATGTTTATTAGCATTTGAGCCATATATTGTATATAACAAATTTATTGTGCGAACAGATAATACACAGGTACGCTGGTGGCTAACAAAGAAAATACAAAATTCAGTTACAACAAAAGAGATTCGGAGACTAGTTTTAAACATATTAAATTTTACATTTGTAATAGAAGTAATCAGTACTAAAAAAAATGTTATTGCAGATTACATATCAAGACAAAGCTACACAAACTGAAATGATAGAAGAAAATATACATGAAAAGATACTCAACGCCGTGACTACGCTTTCATTGAAAGTGGACAGTATGGGTACTGAGATAGTAAAGATGGGCACTGAGATAGAAACGCTAAAGCTAAAGACTAGTGAAGATAAACTGAAGTCTATAGCTATGAATCAGCTAACTCAGCAATGCGCAGAGCTATGTCGATCGGAAGACAATAAAATTCCAGAGCTAGAAGGAGACGTTGGGATACTCCATAAAACCCATAACGCTTATCAATCTACTTTTGCAGGTACAAGCAAAGGAGTTAGAAAAAATATGAACCTAAACAAACTATTTGACAAACCATATACACCAAATACATCAAAAGGCCCCATGTTTATACCTCCACAAGTTACCACATACCGAGATAGCCTAAACCAAGACAAAAAGACATATAACTACACAGCCCGCACATATATAGAAAATATCTACAACGTACAAACTTTTTTAAATAGCAACCCCAAAGCTACGAATATCCAAGAACCAGATACAAACTATATAGACCAAAAATTGACCGGATACAATAAGCTAATTGCCTTACCTAAAACCAAACAAGCTTAGTTAAAACTTGCTACGAATATGGATTACTTAGTACCGTATATACCACAGACGGAACTGAGATATCCACTATACCAGAGATATACGAAGCATTTTCCACATTTAAAAGAATAACCAAAGGTACTTTATTTTTTATAAAAATTTACACGGCACCAGCAGAGATATTATTTGATGAAGTTAAAAAACCTATACAAGTTGTAAAGATAGGAATGACACGAGATATGATTATACCACAAGATATAAGTTCACAGCCGGAGATACCCAGAATCGAGATACCAAAGTTTTATGCGAACAAAAGAATTATCGAACTATCTACAATTTTACAAGAGCTAGCAAATACATTTTGCAACCAAAATCCTATATGGAGCTATTATTCAAGAAATCATGTATTAATATATTCAAATTCAAAAGAGTTACGAGAAACAGATATGGAAACTATTAGGCAATGGATTATCACGTTGCTTAAACCAGAAACAGAACCTATCGCCAGAGCTATCAGAGAAAAATTTATTTCAGAAGAATTATTGACCAGATATTGCAAGACTATTGGACACAAATACCCAGACCACAAATGTTCAAAATGTAATAGAGGAGATAATGACGTCCCAGCAGTGCAGCTAGAATAAAAGAAGATAAAAACGACAGCTGGAAAGATAAGACCAGAGCAATAATGGAGATACAGCAGATATGACAAAATAGACGGAAGACTTATTTGTACAAAGTTGTTTACGTAAAGTTACCATTAGTTAGTAGCATTAAATGAGAAGTTAATGTAAAGTTTGAAAGTCTTATAGGTAGGTAGGAGAAAAGACTTTTAAGTCTTTTTAGTTTTTTCGTTTTTTAGTATTTAATTGAATAGTTTTTTTTAGACGGATGTAAAATTTTTTGTATACTTTCATTCTATAAATAAGAGAAGGGAGGCATTGCAGAGGGCAAGCCTTCTTACATTAGCCAAAAAACCTCTCTCCATTCCGTTCAAAAATATTTAGCCCAGTTAATTAAATATATATACTGCAATGGAAAAAGCTATGGAACAACAAACCTCAGAAATATCAAAGCTACCGGAACAGGTATATCTATTTATGATTATGAATAGCTAAATTCATAATTCCCGACAATCATGATATGATAAAATAAATTCATATTAGTTACTTTATAGTAGAATTATTCAAAAAATAATATGTTAAGAAGTTTATTAGCAAAGTGGAAACGGAGAAAAATCCCTAGGAACTATGTCATCCTAAAGGTGAAACCAATGAGGCAAGAAGCCGTGGCGGGGAGTAACCAGAGTCGAGGCGCTGTTTAAGGGAAAAGTATCCGAATTACCATGCTAATAGTGACCGAAGAACATGTTATTTAAGAATAATCTAGTATATAGTAATCTGAGATGACTATATTTTATGATGTACATGGTTGAAGGGAATATTTTGAAAAAAGAAATTTTATGATAATGAATGATAATATATCTGATATGATGGTAGATAAATTCAAGATACTTATTTTGTATGTACTTAGAGATATAGATGTTGCAGATATAAGAAAAATTATATTAGAAAAAACATATGGAGAAAATTATACGGATAGAATAAGTTATATACCACACATACCTAACTACTCTTATAAATATTTATTATGTTAGGATCACGTAGAAATTTTAAAGATATGCGAAATATACAGTTAATAGAAAAACAGATAAAAATAAATATAGTAAGATACATGGAAAATAAAAAAAATATAAAATCTCTTAATATAAATATGCAAAAACTACTAAGTCTAAAACAAATAACTATAAAATATCAATTTTATAAAGTAGCTCATTTAGACTACCTTAGAGTTTTAATCTTATATATACTTAAAGATATAGAAATAATAGATATTAAGAAAATGATATTAGAAGAAGTAATAAACTACGAAATAGAAATGATAAATGCCTTAGAACAAATATACGAAGACATATACCCAGAAGGATATTATTCAGATCAAGATTGTGGATGTTAGAATATATTAGAAAAACTAGAGAAAACCAAGATAATCTAAATAACAAAATTAATTATAGAAACCATATTAGAAAAATAATGGAAGATCTAAAAGAAAAGTTAATTTGGATAGAAAAAACCTTAGAAAATTTAGAAAAAAGTATATGTAACAGTTTATATAATATAAAAAACTCACTACGAGAATAACAACACAAGATAATAAATGACATAGAAAATCTAGAATTAGATATACACTACAGTACAGAAAGAATAACTTATTATACAGAAATTTGTAACTCAGCAGTTACTACAGGATAAAATAATAAACTAAATAAATTAATGAATACATCTCACAAAAAGAATAATTTATTAAAACAAAATCTAAAAAATATCCACGCACAAAAAAGAATAGATTCATCAGTTATAATAAATCTATTTATAAATCTATTTATCAGCTTAGTTATCCGCACCCCCTTACAAATTTGTAAGGGGTGCGGATAACTAAGCTGATAAATAGATTTATAATTAGATTCATCAATCTATTCTTTTTTGTGCGTGGTTATTTCTTAGATTTTGTTTTAATAAATTATTCTTTTTGTGGGATGTATTCATTAAATTATTTGGTTTATTATTTTATCCTGTAGTAACTGCTGAGTTACAAATTTCTGTATAATAAGTTATTCTTTCTGTACTGTAATGTATATCTAATTCTAGATTTTCTATGTCATTTATTATCTTATGTTGTTCTTCTCGTAGTGAGTTTTTTATATTATATAAACTGTTACATGTACTTTTTTCTAAATTTTCTAAGGTTTTTTCTATCCAAATTAACTTTTCTTTTAGATCTTCCATTATTTTTCTAATATGGTTTCTATAATTAATTTCGTTATTTAGATTATCTTGGTTTTCTCTAGTTTTTCTAATATATTCTAACATCCACAATCTTGATCTGAATAATATCCTTCTGGGTATATGTCTTCGTATATTTGTTCTAAGGCATTTATCATTTCTATTTCGTAGTTTATTACTTCTTCTAATATCATTTTCTTAATATCTATTATTTCTATATCTTTAAGTATATATAAGATTAAAACTCTAAGGTAGTCTAAATGAGCTATTTTATAAAATTGATATTTTATAGTTATTTGTTTTAGACTTAGTAGTTTTTGCATATTTATATTAAGAGATTTTATATATTTTTTATTTTCCATGTATCTTACTATATTTATTTTTATCTGTTATTTTATTAACTGTATATTTCGCATATCTTTAAAATTTCTACGTGATCCTAACATAATAAATATTTATAAGAGTAGTTAGGTATGTGTGGTATATAACTTATTCTATCCGTATAATTTTCTCCATATGCTTTTTCTAATATAATTTTTCTTATATTTGCAACATCTATATCTCTAAGTACATACAAAATAAGTATCTTGAATTTATCTACCATCACATCAGATATATTATCATTCATTATCATAAAATTTCTTTTTTCAAAATATTTCCTTCAACCATGTACATCATAAAATATAGTCATCTCAGATTACTATATACTAGATTATTCTTAAATAACATGTTTTTCGGTCACTATTAGCATGGTAATTCAGATACTTTCTCCCTTAAACAACGCCTCGACTTTGGTTACTCCCCGCCACGGCTTCTTGCCTCATTGGTTTCACCTTTAGGATGGCATAGTCCTTAGGGATTTTTCTCCGTTTCCACTTTGATAATAAACTTCTTAACATATTATTTTTCGAATAATTCTACTCTAAAGTAACTAATATGAATTTATTTTATCATATCATGATTGTCGGGAATTATGAATTTAGCTATTCATAATCATAAATAGATATACCTGTTCTGGTAGCTTTGATATTTCTGAGGTTTGTTGCTCCATAGCTTTTTCCATTGCAGTGTATATATTTAATTAAATGGGCTAAATATTTTTGAACGGAATAGAGAGAGTTTTTTGGCTAATGTGTGAATGCTTGCCCTCTGCAATGCCTTCCTTCTCTTATTTATAGAATAGAAGTACACAAATTGTTTACATCCGTCTAAAAACTATTCAATAAAATACTAAAAAACTAAAAACTAAAAGCTAAAATGACTTAAAAGTCTTTTCTCCTACCTACCTATAAGACTTTCAAACTTTACATTAACTTCTCATTTAATGCTACTAACTAATGTTATCTTTACGTAAACAACTCTGTACAAATAAGTCTTCCGTCTATTTTGTCATATCTGTTGTATTTCCATTATTGCTCTGGTCTTATCTTTCTAGCTGTCGTCCTTATCTTCTTTTATTCTAGCTGCACTGCTGGGACGTCATTATCTCCTCCATTACATTTTGAACATCTGTGGTCTGGATATTTGTGTCCAATAGTCTTGCAATATCTGGTCAATAATTTTTCTGAAATAAATTTTTCTCTGATAGCTCTGGTGATAGGTTCTGTTTCTGGTTTAAGAAACGTGATAATCCATTGCCTAATAGTTTCCATATCCGTTTCTCGTAACTCTTTTGAATTTGAATATATTAATACATGATTTCTTGAATAATAACTCCATATAATATTTTGGTTGCAATATGTATTTGCTAGCTCTTGTAAAATTGTAGATAGTCCGATAATTCTTTTGTTCGCATAAAATTTTGGTATCTCGATTCTAGGTATCTCCGGCTGTGAACCAATATCTTGTGGTATAATCATATCTCGTGTCATTCCTATCTTTACAACTTGTATAGGTTTTTTAACTTCATCAAATAATATCTCTGCTGGTGCCGTGTAAATTTTTATAAAAAATAAAGTACCTTTGGTTATTCTTTTAAATGTGGTAAATGCTTCATATATATTTGGTATAGTGGATATCTCAGTTTCGTCTGTGGTATATACGGTACTAAGTAATCCATATTCGTAGCAAGTTTTAACTAAGCTTGGTTTGGTTTTAGGTAAGGCAATTAGCTTATTGTATCCGATCAATTTCTGGGTTATATAGTTTGTATCTGGTTCTTGGATATTTGTAGCTTTGGGGTTGCTATTTAAAAAAGTTTGTACGTTGTAGATATTTTCTATATATGTGCGGGCTGTGTAGTTATATGTCTTTTTGTCTTGGTTTAGGCTATCTCGGTATGTGGTAACTTGTGGGGGTATAAACATGGGGTCTTTTGATGTATTTGGTGTATATGGTTTGTCAAATAGTTTGTTTAGGTTCATATTTTTTCTAACTCCTTTGCTTGTACCTGCAGAAGTAGATTGATAAGCGTTATGGGTTATATAGAGTATCCCAACGTCTCCTTCTAGCTCTGGAATTTTATTGTCTTCCGATTGACATAGCTCTGCGCATTGCTGAGTTAGCTGATTCATAGCTATAGACTTCAGTTTATCTTCACTAGTCTTTAGCTTTAGCGTTTCTATCTCAGTACCCATCTTTACTATCTCAGTACCCATACTGTCCACTTTCAATGAAAGCGTAGTCAGGGCATTGAGTATCTTTTCATGTATATTTTCTTCTATCATTTCAGTTTGTGTAGCTTTGTCTTGATATGTAATCTGCAATAACATTTTTGTTAGTACTAATTACTTCTATTACAAATGTAAAATTTAATATGTTTAAAACTAGTCCACGAATCTCTTTTGTTGTAACTGAATTTTGTATTTTCTTTGTTAGCCACCAGCGTACCTGTGTATTATCTGTTCGCACAATAAATTTGTTATATACAATATATGGCTCAAATGCTAACAAACATTTATATAATGAACATAATTCTTTTCTATTTATTTCCCATTTTATTTCTGTCACGTTGAACGTACCTGAGTAGTATCTACAATGGTGTTCTATTTTTTCTGCTTCATATCTATATTTAAGTACTCCTCCGTAACTATATTCACTGGCATCTGCTTCTACTATGTATATAAATTTTTTATTTTCATCTGGAAATTGTAATTTTGGTAATTCCTTGCAAAGTAATTTTATTTTTTGAACTTGTTTTTTATCTTCTTCATCATAGTTATAGTCTATATCCTTTTTTTAATTTTTTCTGTAGTGGTTTTAGGTTTTCTGCTAATTTTGGAATATATTCTCTTACTTGGTTTACTAATCCTAAAAATGATTGTAATTTCTTTTTTGTATCTAATTCTTCTTTTGAATTTATTATTTTTTGTACTATATGTTGTTGCATTTTTACTCCACTTTTATCTATTTGTATTCCTAAAAATTCTATCTGATTTTTCATAATTTCGGCTTTCTTTTTGCTTAGACTTATTCCTGATTTTTCTATTATATCCGTAAATTGTTCTAATAATTTTATATGTTCTTCTTTAGTTTTTGTATATAATAATATATCATCTATGTATACTATCCAATTAGGTAATTGTTTAAAATAACTATCCATAAAATGTTGATATCTACCTGGTGCATTTTTATATCCAAATGGTAATACATTCCATTAGTAAAATCCTTGTGGTACCGTAAATGCGGTTAACTCTTTAGATTCTTCTTCTAACTTTAGATGGTAAAATCCTGATTTACAATCAAATTTGCTAAAATAATTATATCCTTGGATTTGTCTTATTTTTAATATCTTATTTGGTATCGGATAATTATATGTTATAGTTTTTGCATTTAAATTTCTATAATCAATAACCATTCTACTTTTTCCTCTTTTTTGTTCACTATGTTTATTTACTATAAATGCTGGACTATTATGTATACTATTACTTTTGTGTATATATTGTTTTTCTAATAATTCATCTATATGCATTTTAAATTCTTTTAAATCGTCAAAATTATATGTCAATGGTTTTTGGGTAATTATACTATTTTTGTCTATTAATTCAATTTTTATGATAGTTTTATGTTTTTCCCATCCTTTTAACGGATCTTCACTATATAATTGTTCTAATTTTTTCTTAACTATTTCTATCTTATTTATTGAAAATATAGTTATTTCTGTTTTATTTATCGAAAATACTACTACTTCTATTGTATCTTCAACGTTTTTTATATTTTCTAACTTTTGTGTAATTTTTTCACTTCCTTTTATCCAATCAGTTTTCTTTCTTATTTTATTATTAACTCTTTTTGCTCTTACTTTTTATTTACATGGTGTTGTAAACCACCAATCGTTTTTAGTTATTATATGTGGGTATAATTTATCTAAAAATGACATTCCTAAAAGTATATCTTTTGATGTTAGTTCATAATTATAAATTTCTTCTATTGTTAGTATCTTATCCCATATTTGTGCTTTTACATTCCTAGCTTTATATGTAATTAAGCTTCCTTCATTATTAAATCCTTTAACTACTATTGGTATTTTTAATTTATCCCATTTACTTTCTGGTAAGCAATTATATCTACATAAATTAGCTTCTGCTCCTGTATCTATCATAGGCGTATAATATCTACTGTAATATCCTTCCACTACTATCTTCATTAATACATATATTTTCATTTTATGTTAAGGCTCTTCTTAAGAATAATCTTTCCCTATTATATGTTATGGCTAATTGTGTATGTTCTATATTATATGGTTTTACTTGTTCTAACCATTTTATTCCTAATATTATATCTGCTTTTTGCATTTCTTCTTTTACTTCAAATTCTATTTTTATTTTTCTAATTCCTCCTATTATTATTTCTTTTTCTGCTATATCTTTACTATTTATTAAACTTCTCGGTAGATCTGGGCATATATCATTATCAGTTTTTATTTCTTCATTTTTTACTAAACATTTTGCTATATAATTTTCTTCTTGTCCTGTGTTTAATAGTATTAAATATTTTTTTCATTTATTTTTCCTGTTATGTAATATTGATTTAGATTACTTATTGAATTTGTTTCATAACTCGTTCTTTTTTATGAGCTCGATGATTCCGGTTTTTCATTAGCTATTCTTTTTGTTGTACTTATTCTATCATTTACTATTTCTAAATTTTCTTCTATATCTATGTCTCTATAGCTATAATCATTATAATCTATTGTTTTTACAATTTGTTCAAATGGGCTATCTATTTGTATTTTGTTAATCTTATTTTTTCCTGTTATTTTATGTTTTGTTGTTAATACATATAAATTTTTACATCTTGCTGTAAATATTTTACTTCCTGGGGTTAATTCTATACCTGATATCTTCCAATATAATAGTAATGATTTATCTATATTTCTATCTGTTACTGCTACTGAATAATTTGCACTTATTATAAATATAAATTTTTGGCATATTAAATTTCCTTTTACGGCAGTTATTATGCTTTTTTCTATAGGTTTTATAATTCTATCATCTGCTAAATATAATTCTATCGGTGTATCTATTCCTTCTCTAAAACATGCTTTTATTAATATTTCTGTACCTCCAAGGTGTACATATTTTATTGGATCTCCTTTACTTTTTATATCATTTATTTCTTTATTAATTATTCTTTTTGTTACAAGTGGTATACCAGCTTTTCCTTTTGCATATCTACAGTCTATTACATGTTCTTTTTGACATACTACATAATATTCATCTTTTTTCCTACTAAAAATATTTTTTATTGTTGGTATTTTAAATATTTTTTCTACACTTAAATCTAACTCTTTTCCTTTTATTTCATCAAATATATTACTGTCAAATATTATTTTTTGTTCTGTTCCTTCGTCATTTAAATATTCTTCCTTTGTTATTATTTTTTATATCTTCTTCAGTCATTCGATTCATCTATTTCACTATCTATTTCAGTATCTGTTTCGTTTTCTGAAATTTCGTATATACTATCTTCACTTTCTAATTCATAATCTATATAATCTATTTGCATATATTCTATATTTTCTATTTTTATTTCGGATATTTGTTTATTTTTTGGATTTTTGGGTAATTTACAATCTCTAGCTAAATGTCCTAACTTTCCACAATTATAATATGTACATTCTTTTATAGATTTTTTCTTCCTATATGGTCTTTTATTTTTGTAATTCTTTACATAATATCTTTTTCTTGGTTTCTTATATTTATATTTTGATTTTTTTATATTTCTTATATTTCTTATGTCTTTTTCTTTTCTTATAATATCTTTCTTCGCATCCAAATTGTGGTGCTATTTTATTTTTGCAACATGCTAAATTTCTTATTAATGTTTTTTCCATTTTTAATTCTTCTCTATATTTTTCACATAAGTTTCTATACCATTGTTGTAGAAATTTTATCCTAGCTCCTAACATATCTACTATTTTTGCTTCTTCCCAACTTTTTATTATTTTTGAACTAAATGGTTCGGGTAATTTATTAAAATATAATTTTCTTATTTCTTACTTTCTTCTATACTATATGCTCCTTTATAATAATATTCTTTAAATGCGCAAGTATATTCGTCTATATAACACATATTACATATTGTTAATTTTATCATTAAATTCCTATTTGTATCTTTTTCTTCATCTTGTTCTTCTTCTAATGTTGTCATACTACCAAATTCATCTTTTATAGCTGTTTCATATTTTTTCAATAATTCTATAGGTGTTAGCTTAGTTGTTGTTGATGATGTTCCTTCCATAGGTTTATTAGTTCTTAATACTTTCTTACTATTTTCAGTTAAATTTGTAAACCATAGTTTTACTGATCCTATTAGTGTTTTTTCTATATATTCCGGTGCATCTGTTATGTTTATATTGTTATCTAATAATTATTTTGTCATATATCCTATCCATAATTGTATTGTTTTTTCTGTATCTATTACACAGTCTAGGTCTAAGAAGTTATAATTTTTATTAATTATTTGTTTTGGTGTCCATTTGTCATATTCATTATATCTTTTAAATTTATTTTTATAATATATAGGTTTTCTTATATCTGTTGTCTTAGGTAGTATATTGTCATCTTCTTTTTTATCAAGAGTATTTATTTCTGTGTTATTACTTTCTAAGTTTTCTTCATTAATTTTTTCTTGTTTTTTTGTTAATTTCTAAATCTTTTATATTTGTTAATATTTCCGTATATGTTTCACTATCTTCTGAATCATAATTATCTGTCTCTTCAATATCTATATTATTTATTTCTAATTTTTCTGTAAATTGATTTATCTCGTTTATTAATTTTTGTTCTTTATCTTTTTCTTCTTTTTCTTTTTGTCTTTGTTCGTATAAATCTTTTAACATTTGTAGTTCTTTTTCTAATTCAGCAATTCTACTATTTTTAGTTTCTTCTATTTTTCGTCTTTCTTCCGTAGTTTGTTGTTTAATTTTTTCTATTTCCTTTTTTCTATCTATTTCTTCATTTTCTTTTTCTATTCTTACCATTGCTGTTAATTTATCGTCTAATTTTAATTCTTCTTTTTCTAACATTAGATATAAATGTTCTCCTATTTTCTTATATCTTCTTCCTAGATTCGAAAATACTATTTTTGTTTTTGATCCTTCGTGATTTTCGTATATTTTTTCATCTATTATAAATTCTTCTTTATTCATTTTATTGTGAATAGTTCATGTTGATATATATATTCTAAACTATCTATTTGGGACTCTAATTTTGATATTTCATCTTTTTGTGTATTTATTGAATTTTTACTAACTCCGGCAAATATATTATAATGTAGTCTTTCTTTTCTTATTTTTAATTCTTTATGTTTTTCAGAGATAAATTGTTTTAATTCTTTGTATTTTTGCTCTTTATTCATTTAAATGTTATTTATAATATCTTGGTGGATATCTAAATCTAATTTTATCATAATTAGGTGGTATATGTCTCATTCTTCTAGATTTTAAATGGATTATTAATTTTGCTTCAATACTAGATATTAATGTAATTAGGTAAGATAATCTTTCTGGATTTTCTTTTGTTTTATTTAGACTTATATATTCTGAATAATTACTAACTAAAGATTCTTTAATTTTTCTAAAAGCTTCTCTATTTTTAAATGGTCTTCTCATAATTAATCTAATAAATAACTAAATCTAACTTAACTAAATTTAACCTAACTAATTCTAACACGTGGGGTGCGGATAACTAAGCTGATAGATTTATAAATAGATTTATTATAACTGATGAATCTATTCTTTTTTGTGCGTGGATATTTTTTAGATTTTGTTTTAATAAATTATTATTATTGTGAGATGTATTCATTAATTTATTTAGTTTATTATTTTATCCTGTAGTAACTGCTGAGTTACAAATTTCTGTATAATAAGTTATTCTTTCTGTACTGTAGTGTATATTTAATTCTAGATTTTCTATGTCATTTATTATCTTATGTTGTTCTTCTCGTAGTGAGTTTTTGTATATTATATAAACTGTTACATGTACTTTTTTCTAAATTTTCTAAGGTTTTTTCTATCCAAATTAACTTTTCTTTTAGATCTTCCATTATTTTTCTAATATGGTTTCTATAATTAATTTCGTTATTTAGATTATCTTGGTTTTCTCTAGTTTTTCTAATATATTCTAACATCCACAATCTTGGTCTGAATAATATCCTTCTGGGTATATGTCTTCGTATATTTGTTCTAAGGCATTTATCATTTCTATTTCGTAGTTTATTACTTCTTCTAATATCATTTTCTTAATATCTATTATTTCTATATCTTTAAGTATATATAAGATTAAAACTCTAAGGTAGTCTAAATGAGCTATTTTCTAAAATTGATATTTTATAGTTATTTGTTTTAGACTTAGTAGTTTTTGCATATTTATATTAAGAGATTTTATATATTTTTTATTTTCCATGTATCTTACTATATTTATTTTTATCTGTTTTTCTATTAACTGTATATTTCACATATCTTTAAAATTTCTACGTGATCCTAACATAATAAATATTTATAAGAGTAGTTAGGTATGTGTGGTATATAACTTATTCTATCCATATAATTTTCTCCATATGCTTTTTCTAATATAATTTTTCTTATATCTGCAACATCTATATCTCTAAGTACATACAAAATAAGTATCTTGAATTTATCTACCATCACATCAGATATATTATCATTCATTATCATAAAATTGCTTTTTTCAAAATATTCCCTTCAACCATGTACATAATAAAATATAGTCATCTCAGATTACTATATACTAGATTATTCTTAAGTAACATGTTCTTCGGTCACTATTAGCATGGTAATTCAGATACTTTTCCCTTAAACAACGCCTCGACTCTGGTTACTCCCCGCCACGGCTTCTTGCCTCATTGGTTTCACCTTTAGGATGACATAGTCCTTAGGGATTTTTCTCCGTTTTCACTTTGCTAATAAACTTCTTAACATATTATTTTTCGAATAATTCTACTATAAAGTAACTAATATGAATTTATTTTATCATATCATGATTGTTGGGAATTATGAATTTAGCTATTCATAATCATAAATAGATATACCTGTTCCAGTAGCTTTGATATTTCTGAGGTTTGTTGTTCCATAGCTTTTTCCATTGCAGTGTATATATTTAATTAACTGGGCTAAATATTTTTGAACGGAATGGAGAGAGGTTTTTTGGCTAATGTAAGAAGGCTTGCCCTCTGCAATGCCTTCCTTCTCTTATTTATAGAATGAAAGTATACAAAATTTTTTACATCCGTCTAAAAAACTATTTAATAAAATACTAAAAAACTAAAAGACTTAAAAGTCTTTTCTCCTACCTACCTATAAGACTTTCAAACTTTACATTAACTTCTCATTAAATGCTACTAACTAATGGTAACTTTACGTAAACAACGTTTTACAAATAAGTCTTCCGTCTATTTTGTCATATCTGCTGTATCTCCATTATTGCTCTGGTCTTATCTTTCCAGCTGTCGTCCTTATCTTCTTTTATTCTAGCTGAACTGCTGGGACGTCATTATCTCCTCCATTACATTTTGAACATTTGTGGTCTGGGTATTTGTGTCCAATAGTCTTGCAATATCTGGTCAATAATTCCTCTGAAATAAATTTTTCTCTGATAGCTCTGGCGATAGGTTCTGTTTGTGGTTTAAGCAACGTGATAATCCATTGCCTAATAGTTTCCATATCTGTTTCTCGTAACTCTTTTGAATTTGAATATATTAATACATGATTTCTTGAATAGTAGCTCCATATAGGATTTTGGTTGCAATATGTATTTGCTAGCTCTTGTAAAATTGTAGATAGTCCGATAATTCTCTTGTTCGCATAAAATTTTGGTATCTCGATTCTAGGTATCTCTGGCTGTGAACCAATATCCTCTGGTATAATCATATCTCGTGTCATTCCTATCTTTACAACTTGTATAGGTTTTTTAACTTCATCAAATAATATCTCTGCTGGTGCCGTGTAAATTTTTATAAAAAAATAAAGTACCTTTGGTTATTCTTTTAAATGTGGTAAATGCTTCGTATATCTCTGGTATAGTGGATATCTCAGTTCCGTCTATGGTATATACGGTGCTAAGTAGTCCATATTCGTAGCAAGTTTTAACTAAGCTTGGTTTGGTTTTAGGTAAGGCAATTAGCTTATTGTATCCGGTCAATTTCTGGGTTATATAGTTTGTATCTGGTTCTTGGATATTTGTAGCTTTGGGGTTGCTATTTAAAAAAGTTTGTACGTTGTAGATATTTTCTATATATGTGCGGGCTGTGTAGTTATATGTCTTTTTATCTTGGTTTAGGCTATCTCGGTATGTGGTAACTTGTGGGGGTATAAACATCGGGTCTTTTGATGTATTTGGTGTATATGGTTTGTCAAATAGTTTGTTTAGGTTCATATTTTTTCTAACTCCTTTGCTTGTACCTGCAGAAGTAGATTGATAAGCGTTATGGGTTTTATGGAGTATCCCAACGTCTCCTTCTAGCTCTGGAATTTTATTGTCTTCCGATCGACATAGCTCTGCGCATTGCTGAGTTAGCTGATTCATAGCTATAGACTTCAGTTTATCTTCACTAGTCTTTAGCTTTAGCGTTTCTATCTCAGTACCCATCTTTACTATCTCAGTACCCATACTGTCCACTTTCAATGAAAGCGTAGTCAGGGCGTTGAGTATCTTTTCATGTATATTTTCTTCTATTATTTCAGTTTGTGTAGCTTTGTCTTGATATGTAATCTGCAATAACATTTTTGTTAGTACTGATTACTTCTATTACAAATGTAAAATTTAATATGTTCAAAACTAGTCTCCGAATCTCTTTTGTTGTAACTGAATTTTGTATTTTCTTTGTTAGCCACCAGCGTAGCTGTGTATATCTCAAAATCACACCCAACCTTTACGATTCATGGATATTCTTTCATTAAAACTCATCTCATGTCACTCTAATGATCATTTACACTTAAGAAATTTATCTGTAAAATTGTAAAACAATAATTTAGTCAATGCGATAACAATCCATATAAGAATACATGTATCATTCTATCATGACACCATAAAAATATTTAAAACACAAGTATTTTCCAATAAGAATAACAGATCAATAAACAAAAGAGTTATGTGTACCAAATGCAGAGAAAACTATAATATTTCACTATATCAAAAAATAACCAAATAAGAATATGCATGTATCACTTATTCAAAGGATTATTCATAACAATTAGATATAATTCCTACACCTCTTATTGACCTCTATCAGTTAGAATAACACGATTCCATTTTTTTGAACATTACTGAGATACCAATTAAGACCAACTAATCTTAATTCTGATTATTGAGATACCAATTAGATCTAACAAATACCAATTTAACTCAACTCGAGTGACAATATTTGAACAAAACTCATTCAAAAGTACATTGTGGAATTAAATTAAACAACTCCCTAGAAGCTAGTCTAAACAGGTATAAGAGTACTAAAAATATGAAAGATTACTTAATACACAACATCCATAAAAGAGTAGAATGACATAAGCTACTAAAAATTTATTCACCTTTATACCTATAGAAACTCCAATTGACCTACAACATGTCTATACCCATAAAAGGATACAGAGTATGTGTAGTGTCAGTACAACTATAGGTATTGGTAGGTATCATCGATCGACCAGGATTATAAATAAATATCAAGATATAGCCAACATTAAGAGATTATGACAAACATACAGGTTTTTTAACTGAACACACTTAACTTACTTCAACTTCCAACATTATAGTATTTCATTTATAGCATTATTGATTTAACCCAAAGAATGACTAATTTACATAATTCCATGAATCAACCTAACCCATATCTCTTATGCACTCACCTTATACAATAACTCTGCTCTTCTCTTTCTCTCTCTTCTTAATCCTCTTTCTTGACAACCCTTGCTCCCTAATCGGCTCACCATTAAACTTTGAAATTCAATACCCAAGACAAGTATAAAACATCAACAACTTTACATGGAGGGACACTATAATACATCTATCATATATAACTATACACATAAGAGAATAATATTTATACCTACTCTAGAATATACCTTATATTCACATATTGCTAGAGTGAACAAATACAATCTTCAAAATATAATGCCTCAAAAAATTAAAGCCAAGGATAGAACCATGCTTTAATTATGTGTAAGATTAATCTACAAGTTTTAACAATATGAAAAGGTTTTAGTTCATGTACCAAGCTATAATAACCCTTATGGCCATTTTCCATATTTATGCTTATTATTTTCATTAGAGTTTCTCAATAGCTTCCCTAAGTAATTTATAACTTGATGGAACTGAAAGTTTAGTTTTTGGTCAGTTTATTTGTATTTTCGAGTCATTTCCCTATTACAAAGTCTTCGTTGGTTCCAAATGACCACCAGAAAATTTTTTTTGTCAAACGATGTCAAATTAAAATTTGAATATTCTAATAGCTTTGAAATATAGATTTTAGGATAAGAGTACTTTTGGTTTGGGTCCCGAGGCACCCAGGCTCATTCAACCTATTGGCCAGAAAGGTATGAAAATAGAAATTAGGTGAGGGACCCATATTTTATCGAAACAATCGCAGATGGAAATTTTAACTAGCCCGTTAATTTCAAAACATCAAATTTGGTACGATTACATACTTCATTTGCAAATATGATATTTCAGATGAATCCCGAGGTCTTGGTGGAAACTTGGAAAAATCCTAGTCTACAATTATTTGGTGCATCGCAATCATGAGCCAAGTGTTGGAATCGTGATACCTCTGGTAGGCCCTAAGTTCAATAATCACGATGTCTTATTATGATTGTAATTCACTGGTGCTACCAAGATATGGCGATCACAAATTTTGGGTCACAATCGCAGCACCCTGATATCTGGGGTAGTTATAAATAGGGCATTTTAGCTTGACTTTGCACATTAGTCACCCATTCTTTTTAGACTAAAACACTAAATAGTGAGATAAATTGGAATTGAAGCTTGTGGGTGATTTGGCAAGCAGTATTAACATTTATTTCTTTATTCTCCTTGAGATTTGAGGTAAGATTCCGTAAGAGTTAGGGTTGATTTTTCCATTTCTTGACCAAAAATCACAAAACCTTGTAGGCTTAATTTTAGCTCCAAATTAGCTCATAATTTAAGTATTTTTTAGGTTAATTATTCCTTGGTCATATGGGAATATTTGATTGGTTTCAAAAATGTGATTTTCTACAAAATAGGGCCTACATATTTTGGGTAATTTTTAGACCTGAAGCACAATAGTGCAATATGGGTATCATTATTCTTGTATTGTTAAGTAGAATGTGATTTTGATTGCTTTTCATATTTCCTAAGAATCTCAAAAGGTAAAATTGGTGATTTAGCTGATCTTGTGAGCTTTCATCGGTGTCAAGGTAGTCTAGGTTTTACCCCTTGTTAGATTGAGCTAATTCATAGTATATTTATGATATCGTGTTAGATTTGGGAAGGTTTTTAGGTGTTGGTATGATGATTTTAAATGCTTGGGTTAGTTGGACTATTTAGACTAATAAAAAATCATAATTTAGGAATAACTAACCTAGTTGCTTATATTTTTGATAAATTCCCTATCATAGGGATAAATAAGGCTTGTTTAGTATCTAAAAGTGAAATTAGATACCTTAAGCCTAGTTTGGGTAGAATTTACCTTAAATGGAACATCAAGAATTAGAAGTGGGTCCTTAACCCACCTTAGCCTAAGATGTATGTTAGCTTGTGTGAAAATTTATATGCTTGTTAGACTCTCAGAAATGATTATTGAGGTTATATTGAGAAACCTTGATATTCGATGGTTGTATTAGTTGATGTAGGGGTTGGCTCCTATTGATTATGCTATTACTTATGCCATTAATGATACTTTTTATTACATTAATGTATTTATATTTATCGATTCTAGTCTGGCAATTGATGATATATTTACCAGTTTAAGTTTGGCTATTGATGATATATTTATCAGTTCAAGTCCTTCTATTAATGATGTATTTACGGATTCAAGTTTGGCAACTGATTGAATTTACTTGTTCAAGTTTAGCTATAGATGATATATTTACTAGTTCATGTTTGGCTATTGATTATATTATTGGTTCAAGTCCAACTATTGATGATATATTTACCAGTCCAAGGCTAACTATTGGATATATTTACATTGATTATAACTATTGGTTAAAGTCTGTCTATTAATAATATAATTACTGGTTCAAGTCTAACTATTTATTATTTTTACTAGTTTGAGTTTGGATATGCATATTATGCTATGATGATACACTTATTATGATATCATGATATTAGGGAGTGAGATTGAGGATAACCATTTTTCCAACTCTTTAAATGAGGAAATGGTTATGATGTGTTATGATATAAATGGATAATATTGAAATAACAATTAATTGATAAGTGTTGATTATTTCACAAGTTATGAATATGGACACTCGATGGTTATAGTATGAATGATTTGGATGAATTTTAATTGTATTATGAGAGTTAAATGATAGTAGTAGGGTTTATTATATTCTGGGTGGTGTACCTTTCAGGCTTATGGGGTCTCACAATGGCTTATTTCTTTTTTCACACTAATTGGTGGAAGAGGGGAAATTTTTAGTTATGATTGCTTGTATTATTGCTTTATGTTATTTTATGCTATTATTTTGGTTTATTTACATTTTTATGCATAGCGATGTTCGAGATAATTTAGCTCTATTTCTACCTTAACTTAGTTATGTTATCTTGGATTTTATCATATTTGTATCATGATTTAGCATTATTGGTGATGATGCCTACTAGATAACCATAGTTTTTGAGTACTAGTTTCCGCCATTGACCTTCATCCGAATTGTGTTTATTTCCTGAGATAGAGTGAGCTCTTAGAGTCTGAGTAACCAATTTCCTTTTATCTTTCTAAGTTTAAACTTTAGTTTTGAGATAGATCTTATGACTATTCTAGATACTTGGGTTGTATTTTTATTAACAGATGTTCTTATACTAGCTCTACCAGGTAATGGGATGGTATTTAGGTAGTGAATACCTTTAATTTATTTCTATTATCTTGCTTATTTGATTGCTTATTAGTTTATTTTGGGGCATTTTCACCAAGTTAACCGATTGTGTTTTACTCCAGGTTATGGTTTGGATTACCTACTAGAGGGATAGAGTAGGTACCATTATGACTCATAAATTGGGTCATGACAAATTTGTATCAAATACTAAGTTACATTGATATTATTGGTACAAGATCAAGTGTCTAGTAGAGTTGTTCATATTGGAATGATGACATCCATTTCTATCTTTGGGAGTCTATGGGATATTTTTAGGAGTCTTTCACTTCTTTCACTCTGATGATGCTAAGAGTCTGAGTTGGTCTAAAGAACATTCCTTTGACTTCACTCTTTCATAAATATCTAAGACATGAGCTACTGCTATACGCAATAAGGGTCCCGAGAATGAGCCTAGGGATCCTACTCCTATTCATGGACAACCTAGAGGTCGTGGACTTTCTAGAGTTATGCCCTTGCTAGGGGATATGATAGGGAGCCTTCACCAGACCCTATTACCAATCTTAAGCCAGAGATTTTTTTGCCTTCACTGGAAATGGTCCAAGCACTAGCCTAGGCTCCACTAGGGTGTATTTCCTCTTTAGTGCTCAAAGATGCTTTAGTTTAAATTTTGGTGATAATTGGTGGTACATCATCTGAGGGTACAAAGTCTACAGATTAGAGTGGTATTGAGGTAGGGGCACAACCTATAGCTGCAACATTCGTAGTTAAGGTCCCTATTGCATCGATGGTCGCTCAGCCGGTAGTTTCTCAACCAGTGGTCGCCAAGCATGCTATGCTTATTGAGGAGTAGAAGATTATGGGTAGATTCTTGAGATTAGCTTTGCCTATGTTTTCTGGTGCTCCAAGTGAATATATGTATAAGTTTAGAATTGCTTGTAGGGATAGGCTCTCTAATTTGGGCCTTATTGAGACTCTTGGTGTGGATTACACTACATTTCAATTGGATTGGACTACTCGACATTGGTGGAGAGGATATATGAATTCTAGACAAATTGGATCTTCTCCCTTGACATGGACTCAGTTCTCTAAGATACTCTTAGAGAAGTGCAGGCCTTGTAGCCTTAGAGATCATTTGAGGGATAATTTCTCTAGATTAGAGCAGGGATGCATGAAATTTGTGGAGTATGAAGGTTATTTCCATGAGTTGGCTAGGCATGCTACCTCTATTTTGGACACTAAGTATGAGAGAGTTCATTACTTTATTCAAGGATTGAGACTTCCCCTTTGTATGTCCACTCAGAGTTTGGTTACTATTAGTAGGTCTTTTGTTGAGGTTTTGAATCACACTCAAGTGATGGAGGAGATGCATCATAAATCCCAAGAGGCAATAATACGAAGGACAGATAATAGGTAGCTTAAGTGGGAGATATAGTAGTTCCCGATTTTGAGGTAGTAGTTCTCATAGAGGGTATTCGCTACCTCTATCCTATAATCCTCAGAGTAAACACAGTCGACCACTTTAGGAATTTTTTAGATTTCTATCAATAACAAATATCTCCCATATCTCTGCCACACACCACCTCAGATGTCCCTCTTCAGAAGGTGCATCTGAAGTATGTGTGGATACGGGACTCTACCCCTATTATACTGATGCATCGTAGGTAGCCTAGTCTGTACCCTCCTTATATAGGTGTACTTTGATTGTTGTACATGAGTAGTGGTACCCTCGTCAGATTAGGGAACTGCTGATGACTACTTCTACTCTATCTTCTTGAATGAATCCTAGGACCCCTCCATGAACTAGCGGTCCTCAGTAGAAAATTATAAAGTATACTTAGAATCTATCCCCTTATAATTATCATCATAATTAGGTGGAGGAGTATGTCGGGTGACATCTATGCTGACATCATCCTTGGTTGGGCTACAACTGTTTGAGCAGCCTGGTGCATCTTCTCTTTAGTAACTCCGCTCATCACCCCAACTGCAGTGTCTCTATATAGTTGCTTCGGTACTCCTCCACTGAATCCCTAGGCTTAGTATACTCTACCTATATCCTATAGGTATTGTAATTCTTCTTCTTGATAGCTTTATGTGCTATATGTACCTGAAAAATTAGTTGTTAGTTACAACAAAAGTGAGGGATAGCAAAAGTTGAAAAAAAACCTCAAAATTCAAAAAGTTTAAATTTTTCCTTAATTTTCACACCCCTTTAACCTATTTTAAATCCCAACAACTCCAATGTGCACACACCTATCATAAATCATAACTTTCAAAGCAAGCAAACATGCTCAACAAGTGGTATTACTCTATTCATTAATGTTGAACTTCCGGTTGGGCCTAATTTTAGATTTTACTAGGCTCATACATACAAACATGATGGATTCTATATATTTTGCATGAAAATACACATAACAATTTGGTTAAACAATAAATAGATCATTACATAACCATTAGAAGCCGAGAAAGTTACCTCTTTTATGAAGAACCGAAGTGAATAATGAAGAAATCTAGCAAAACCAAAGTTGGAACTTGTTTTTAGTGTGTTAGGACAAGTTGGCATCTCAAATAATGGTCAATTTAGCCTTTACTTAAGTTTGGGCTTAGTTTGTGTTTTAAGAGGTAAGTTTGAATTTAAAGAGAAAAGTAAAGTTTTGAAGATTTCAATGAGTTTTAATGAGGTTAACGTTGTTTAAATATAGGTAGAGGTTGTTTTAGGTCATATATATGTGTTGAAAGGTCCCAAATCTGAATTAAAAATTAGGCCCACTAATTGACCTAGCTGCAGCATCCACCTACTCCTACCACCTACATCTAAGTTGGTGTGTAGGTGCTACATGCAGCCAGCAGGTATAGGGTGCAAGTGTCAGGCCAAAAAATTTTCCCTGCTTTCATGCAATATAGACTTGGTGTTTCAATATTTTCCAAATAATTATGGTCCCCAACCTAAGTTTGGGTCTCAACAGAAAAATTAGATGCCAAAGTCCAAAACTTTCCATTTTTCATCCTCAAAATTTCAACTTTTAAACTTATTACTCAACTTACCGTGTGGGACTTGTGACCATGATGGGTTGATCGTAGAACCTACTTACCTATAAATCAATGAATGTAGTAATTTTTTTACCATTTTCTGGGTAAGTTTAAGAGCTAGAACCTAAAGAAAGGAAAAACAACAAAAACATGAACACTAAAAGTAGTGGGTTGCCTCACACTCAGTGCTTTATTTAATATCGCATCACAATGTAGCTATGTTGGTTACTTAAACTTCATGAACATGACCATGGGTTGCATCCCACCCAATACTTGATTTAACATCACGGCATGATGAGGGTATGTTGACTACTCAGAATTCATCAAGTTACCCATAGTATCCTCCAGGGTCATCAATATAATCAATCACCGACACTACCTTCATGTTTATTGGTTGTTTCATTGCCTTTTGGATGTTGAATATGGCCTCCTCACCGTTGACTCTGAATTTTAGCTCACCTTTTTCCATGTCAACCATATCACTACCATGGCCAAAATTGGTCTTCCTAATATAATGGGCATCCCGATGTCAACCTCATAGTTTAGGATGACAAAGTCAGCCTGGAATATGAAATTGTACACTCTCAAAATCACATCAAAATAAATTCTAACTATTTTCTTCACCATGCGATTAGCCATTAATAGCTACATTGAAGATAGTTTAGAAGGGTTCAAGCCTAATTGCACTAATACGGCCAACAACATCAAATGAATGTCACCCCCTAAGTCAAACAAGGCTCTAGACAATCGAGATAACCCAATAGTGCATGGCATGGTGAATGCTCCAGGATCACCTTTTTCTGCACTGAAGACCTAGTTGTGACTGCACTGTAGTGGTGCACACCATCAACATCCTCAACTGTCGCTCCTTTATTCCTTGTGACCAATTTTTTCATAAACTTGATGTGTCAAGGAATCTGATCCAATGCCTTAAGAAGAGGTATTTTTAAGCTCAATTCTTTCAGCATCATAAAAAAAATTTTGAACTTACCTTCCTCTTTCTTTTGCTTCAATATCTGAGGAAAAGATGGGGCTGGTTTCAAAATTTGTCTGACTTCTGGCTCTATGACCGAACCCTTACTTTTGTCTTCAGTAGATTTACCTTGATCACCTATTTTCTTTTTAGAATTAATAGCAGGTGTCTGATCATAAGAATCTTCTATAGCAGGTAGTATGGGATCTATAGTACTGATACTACTCCTTGTGGTAATAGCAAGTATATGACCATCATTTCATATTTAGCACAGTGTTTCTCAAAAGGGTACCTAGCTATCTTTGGTTTAGAGTTGCTGACATTTGCTCGAACTGGTGCTCCAACTTCTTGATAGCAGTGGTATATGACTTGACCTTATGGGTCAATCTTGAAAGGACGTCCTTAATCTCCTTAAAGTTGATCTCTTGATTTTCTTGACCCTTTACCAGCTTAGCGAACATCTCTTCCATTCTTAATTTTGTGTCTCATCTGCCAAGTGGAATATACCTATATCTCTTCTTTCTTTAGTAATCCTTCTTCCTTTAGTCACTATATTTCTCTCTATTATTGTATTTGTATCTTTTGTAGTAGTTATGACTTTGGTTCCATTGTCTTGGGCTAAAAAACCCATCATATAACGATACTGATAATTTGTTTCATCCTCTAATTCTAACTCGTACACTTTCGAAGATGACCCCTATTCTATTACTGCATTTATTTTCTCAGAAGTTGCTACTGGAATCTACTTTTCTAGTACCCCTAGATTAGTTCTTAGCAGTGCAATATCTTGCCCTACTGTGTCATCAGCTACTTTTTGGTCGAAGGAGGCACCGATATCATATGTACTAGATCCTCTCTCAGCCTCCCGAGTTTTCCACCCTCAGTAAGTGCATGAGATATGATCTAACATCTATGAAGCTATCTCCCAGTGTAGTCTTATAAAAGATACTCTAGATATAGCATCTTTCATAGCTCTGGAGCTGATGGTCATGGCTTTATAGAATTTCTCCAGTAAGCCCATCCCTAAAAACTGATGATTGGTTACCATACTCAACTTCTTCTTTAACTTGAACCATGAATAGTAGATAGACTCTAACTACTACTACTTTAAATATAAATCTCATCTTTAAGCTGAAAAATCCTCGATGGAGAAAAGAGCCAATTTAATAATTTCCTATGCAACTTATTTAATTTAGTGAAAGAAGATCTTGGTAGTACCCCTAACAATAAATGTGCTTCTCATTTAAGTTAGAAGGGGAAAAACTATAGTCTATGTTCTTCTTGAGTTACTCTTGGATTTTTATATGAACTACATATCTCGATGAAATTAGAAAGGTGAAACTTTGAAACATATGTAGGAAAACCTTCAACCATATCCTTTAGATTTAAGAGTTGGATCATTGCGCTCGTGATGTTAAACTTGACGCCTAGGGTTAAAATAGGGTAAATAATGGCTCTAGTCTCAGCCAGCTAAATGTATCCCAAATCTTCCTCATCATCTATATTTGGTTGCACATACTGATATTCTAGGATAACTTCAACAGGAGAACCTCTAGCTCTATTTTTGTTTACACTGAGTGCTGCTCGATGGTCTGTTGCTTGTCTCTACTCAGCTAGTTTTTCCTCCCTAGCTACTCACTGAGCTTCTTCTATTTCCCTCTTCTAATTCTTATCTTGAGCTAACAAATCACTAGTCTAATAATGAATAATATATTGTACTCCTTTGGTAGAAGGTGGAGGTACAACATCACAAACCTCTTCAAGAAGTTCATCTCTTTTCTGCTTAGACATCCTACTAGGTGTTTGTAGGATCTTCTTTGGATTTGGATTTAGTAGGACTAAGGGATTTCCTACACTCCCGTGTACTAGGCATACATAATCGTATGCCAACATAAGAACAAAAACAAAAAGAAAAACCCAAAAACTACAATAACATCAAATCACAAATCAACACTGTAATCCCCAGCAATGGCGCCAAAATTTTGATAACTTCCAAACTCCAAATCCTCTTAGAAGATGATACGGTGCTGTCCAAATATAGTAACCCAACAAAGGTTGGGTTCAAATCCCAAAGAAACATTTAGAATTATGGATCTCACTAGTTGTAGTCAATGGACAGTACTAGAAAAGTAAATAGGGTTTTTTTTGTAGTAATCTCGAGCAAGTAATATATTAACTTCAGCTGTAGTCAGTCGCAAGTAAATAATAGGATTTTGTTACCCCTAGCTTCTAAAATTCAGCGGCTTATCTTTCTTTATTGAATCAACCCGATACATTGTATGCAGTATCAATAAGATATATACCTTCTACAGTCTTTGGACGAGCAGAAGGATTTCACTCTTTACATTTTACGTCTCAGAATGTTGTCCTACTAACCCTTATCTTGATCCCAATTAACTATTACCTTTTGAGTCTCTAGATATTAGATGAAACCTAACCATATTACTGAGATAAATCCTAGAATCTTGGATCGATAGTTAAACTCTAAATTACTGTTGTCTTTATCTTTTCCTAGTCACTACTCCTCTTTTGAAGTAAGTAGAAATATCTAGGTAGGATCCTAACATGTGCACCCATTAAGAAAACTATTATAATGAAAATAAAGCAATACATGCATGGGTATCAGCTCAGAACAATGATGACGTCCCTTTAGATGATGGTACGGTTAGTATCAAGATATAGAAACCTAACTAAGGTTGGGATCGAATCCCAAACAAATACATGATTTGACAGATCTCAGTGGTTACAGTAAATGGTAAAGTAAATAGAGGGATTTTTTTGTAGTTGTCTTGAACAGAGAACAATACTAACTTGGTTGAAAATCAGTAGTAAGTGAACACTTGGATTGTGTTCCCCCTGGAGTCTCAACTCTGTAGGTTTATCATGTGTTGTTGTACCAACCCAATACCTTGCATACAGAACTGAGATGTTATGTACATCCTATGGTATTTTGGACGAGTCGGAGGATTTTAACCTTTAGCTTTTGAGTCTCGCGGTGTTACGTTACTAACCCTTACCCTAATCTTAGTTAAATATCACCTTTTGAATCTCAAGTTATTTAATAAAAGCTAATGATTATTCACTATATTATATTGTACTACAACAAATCAACCATTAACTCCCAAATTACTGTTGTATTTATCTTTTCGAAGTCACTACTCTTCTTGGAGTAAGTAGCAATATCTACACAGGATCCTAATATGTCCATCCATTAAGAAATCAATCATATCAAAGATAAGAAATGCATTCCATGGGTATTGGTTCATATCAACAATCGCAATTCCCCTACTTCGTCAATTCATCAGTGTTTCCACAACCATATCTATGGTTTTATCAACTTATGAATGTGAAGAAATCAATAACAATCATATTGGAAAGCAAAGATGAAATTACGATGATAAGATGAACGAAAACCCATAATCATAAACTGAATAATCAATCAAAGTCAATACAATGAAATCGCAAGATCAAAGATGGATCTTGAAATCAAAATATATTTCTAAATGTTAAAAGAGAATATCTCTTACTAAAGAGTACATAAGGGGTATTTATAGTACAATATAAAACCCTAAAAACAATTCCCAAACAAAATAGGAGAAAATAGGGTCGGTAGCCACCTGCTCCCTCTACCAACGGTCTAGCAAGGCAGAGTTGACACCTGTGGTATGGCATAGGGCACTGGTGTAGACCACAGGTGGTGAATGGCCAATTTCTTGCAAGTTAGCTCTCAGTATTTTGGGATGTCTGGTACCCACTTTGTCTATATACGATCCATAGGAGTACATACAGTTCGTAGGTTGACTAAGTAAGTGTCGGGAGTTAGTTTTTCATATCTTCTTTGAATCTGAACATGCATTAATCATGATGAAGCCGGAAAACATCCAAATCATCCATACAAACTCTAAATGTGGCCAAAAGTACCCTTTTCACCTTTTCACGAATTTATCATCCAAAATAAGGTTTCCTACAAAACATACCCAAAATGGATCATATATAACAAAAAGACCTCAAAAACATGCATATTTTCCTTTTTTTAAGCGTCGAAAGTGCTATATTTCTATAGCACATCAACACCTTCAACTTATAACATTTGCATGTACTCAGGTAAAAAAAAAAGAAAACGAAACAAAAGCAATGCTTAACTTAGAGAATCTAAGATATTTGAGGCAGTCAGCATTACATTAAGTTCAAATCACAACATATCCTCCTATACCTCTTTTCAAAACCAATTGTGTATGAACCTGAGGTCCAACAATGTGATATGAAGGAATAAAAGTATGAAAACTACATTAGCAGCAGACGACCACTCATATGTACAAATTACGCTACCTGAAACAAGCAGATAGCTAGCAGCATGACTCAAGTGCCCTTACAACAAGAATATCCTACTCACTCATGTGAACATATGAATGTCAATGTAGGTTTGGTAAAGAGACACTTATGCTCAACAAAGAAGTTCTAGTCAATGCATGTTAAATACCATAGACTTACCCTTATTTTGTTTATCTTAGCATTCAAATAGTCAAGTCGGGATAACTATTGGACTTTTCTTGGCTTGTAATATAGGCTTGGAGGTTGGTTTGATATATATGGACATTTAAAGTGACTAAGACTTCTTGGTACTACCCTAACTTTGGGGTCACACTTACTAGATAATTTTCTTTTTATTCCACGTGTATTTTTCCCTTTTATTCTTTTATTGAACATTTAGGTTAGGTATGGTCTTTTATTCTTTCTTTTTCTCTTTTTGACAATTTGTCTCTTTCTTTTTCTTTTCTTTTTACCACACCCAGCCCAAATTTCTTTTTATCCTATTTTACCCTTCTTCATATCTATTTTACACTATGCATCCTTATGATAGCCACTCAAAACTTAGGATTTTTGCCTTTGTTGAGGTGCATAGTGTCTAAGGAGGAACAAGGCCAACATAGGTAAGTTGTAACACAAATAGAAAGGTGAAGGGTTAAAATAATAAAAATAGGCTTACAAGGCTCGAAATAGGGATCAAGGGATATTATTCGCACATAAAGGGTCATTTAGGCTAATAATGTACTAGAATAAAATGGATTATAATCCTTTCGTAAATGAATATACTTCAACCAAGAAAGACTAAACAGGCAAGTTCTGAATTTAACATACAAAGCGTGCTAGGTAGTACCTCACACTCATATAGCACAGAGTCACTATCACTTACTACTTCCAATTCAGTTCATACAATTGTCATAAAATGGTTATCATGTCCCTTAGTAATGCCATAACAAGATCCATAAAGTTTACATATATGTACATCAACACAGTTTTAAAACATAAAATTTTGGAGGGTAATCAAAAATTAGTCAAAATCTAACTTCTGCCCTAAATACTCAAAATCTCCTCATTACATAAAACATCACAAAATAAAATAAAGAACAATACAACACAAGATTATCTGCACATGCCAGTTCTACCATCATACCATAGCTGACAGGAAAAGATGCACGACAAGAAAAACTTGTGGTGGCATGGTATACCCACCCCAGCTATATATTGTGCACTGTCATCAGTGCGCTAAAAAAACAAAATACTGGTAAATGATAAAATACCTGGGATGCACTAAGCCCCGAGTTAGGAGCCTCCTCAGATGAGGGCATATAAGTTGGCGAAGGCGGTAGTGGTGGTAGTGTTCTGCTGGATGACGCACCCGTTTATATAGTATCATGCCTCTACCTATCTACAAAAGTAGTCTCTAAAGAACCATGTCTAGCTTTTTAAGGACCTTCTTTTTCATAAAAAGATCCTGCAAATTGTGTAAGTGACCTCTCTTGGTTCCAACAATCGAGACCTCGTTATTATCCTCTGCAAAGAAGTCAAAATATCTCGTAGCACGTAGAGGTGATATCTAGACTACAAGGGTATAATTGACGGAGTATTTACTAAATGGCTCTCTACAAGAGAGTGTACCTCTACTGTAGGATATCAAAATCCTCCCTCATTTGAACAAAATCCAGTGCACCTATCTCTATGTATCAATATGTAACCCATCTCTCTAGCTCATCAATCCATGTTTAAAAATTGACACATAGCTCTAACAATGTTCCTCTCTCATAAACCTCCCATTTAGCCTCAGCCTGCTCAAATCTAGTCTTGACCCCTAATCTTATCTTCCTAAATAGGGTAGTCATCTCGGTCTTGACAACCTTCTATCGAGTGGTTTCAGTGCTCTGGCTATCCACTAGGCTCCGTAAAAACTCACTATATGCAGTATTTATACCCATCATAGGAGCTATATTAGATGGGCAAGAAGGCTCTATAGATGCACCAACCGGCTCTGAGGTTAAAGAAGGGGCTGAAGAAAAACTAGACTGTCTCCCCTAGCCCTGAGTACTCGAATTTAGAGCATCTCTCTACTCTCCTATATCCATATCTACACCAATAACTACATCATTAATCTGTGTCTCATGAGGTGATACAAAAACTATGAAGCACTCAATCTGGGCTTATGGTGCAGCTACCTGCTTTTTAGCTATCCTAGAAGTGCTTAGGTGTACCAGAACCTTCATGGTCCTCATCTGCGCAGTCACGGCGTTGGTCATGCTCACATCAATACTTGATAACTTAGTCACACCTATCTCATCATAATATCTCTTGATCATATAAGTAAATATAAGGTTAGTCATCTCACCAAAGGCTATATTATATTGGTTATACCTAAGGATAGTAGATAAGTTAATATCATAATAAACCATCAAGCAGGCAACTAATACAGCTCCCTTCCATGTCAATATTATCTAAAGCAATGGGAAGTAGGTGGCATCAAATCAACAACCAACAAAATTTGGCATCTAGTGTCAACATAACCTTCTTGATCATAGTTTGCCCCTCAATTTATGGGACCTCATCACCCTATGGTGAAATTTAACTGGCTTTCCTTCTAGTTATCTCAACTTTCTCAACTCTATGCTCATCATCCCACATAATAAGATGATCTAGTGTGATCCTCAACCTATGGTCACACTTTACTGTAGATGCAGGTGTAATATAATTTAGGCCAAATATGACTCTAAGTATAGTCTCCTCTCTACATCAACTTTGACCCCTCTGACTGGTGTGTAATCAAGTTGTGGATACTATGAAAATTTGATAAATCATGGATGATGGTGCATGGGAAAGACTATAATGGCTCTTTAAGATTCATAAAACTCCCGCACCACATCCGAACTATAAGAACCAAGTGGCCTAGTCATCTATCCTAGCTGATACCTGTCAAATGCTGCCCTCAGCTGTGGTAACCGCTCTATCCCTAATAAGATGATCCGACATCCTCATAGATACATTATGTAGACATTCTTAGCTCTAGACAGTTCTATCATTCTCATATATATAAGCTATATTGGTCTGCACCAGAGAAAAATAAGCAAATGCTCAAGTCATTACGGGCTTCAATTTGGGACTTGATATTTATTTGGAACCTAGTGTGTGAAAACAAACTATGCTTAAATTTAAAATTCTAGACTCAATAGAACCATCAAAATTTTGATTTGAGGCTATTTTGATTAAATGTGGCTCCCACATCTTTAGTTCCATTGTAACAATCCTTGAGACCCAAAGTAAGGGTTACTCTAGCCTAAAATCCATGTTTTAAAGGTTTTTACACTATAGGTTCTCATTGGAGGTCATCTACTATGAGTTTTGGTCTGAGACCAATTCTTTAATAGTAAAGCTCTAAAATAAGGAAAAGGCATAAAACCTAAATGAACTGCCTAAAAACCAAATCGTCACCTCTGGCATGTCATAAATAACATATAGCCACTATGGAAAGACACAAAATATCAAAAACACATAAAATAGAGAAAATGATATTCGGGTCATTATAATATCCTCTACTAAAAGAACTATTGTACTCAAAAGTCAACGAATAGAAAGATCCCAAATGCTCAAAAGGATGAGGTATTAGGCCTACATTACTCGAGTGAAACACCTCAAATAACCTCTGAGGAAAAGAAACACCTCCAAGGGATTTTACTAATACTATCACATTTTCCCCCATATCTTTACTTTACTTTCCAAATAACCATAATCCTATACTTAATGATCAATTGGCCTCCAACTAAATTGGGAACAATTAAAGCACACAAACCTAAACCACAACATACTAATATCATACTAAAACAATCATAACCAAGAAAATTCCCAACCAGATTAAAGATAACCCAAGGCATAAACCATACAGCCAACTCCAAACTTCAGATCTAACCTTTTCTTTCCCTTCCAAACTTGATGTCTACTCCAAACATTTCTTAATCTGTCAAACATTATAAATATCCTTCTAGTGTAATAACAACAAACTAACCTTAAAATATAAAGTTGACCCATCAAAAGGCCACATGGGCTAGCATAAGAACAAGGTCAATAAGATTTAGCTTTAATAATCAACTGGTAATGACCTATGTCTAAGCATTCGAGCTACTAACTAGTTTGGATGGCCCTCAAAACTAATGGCCATGTGTTCGACACACAATATGTTAAAATTGAATGATCTTCTCCAAAATGCTCTACTAATTAGGGGTGAAACCATGCTAAAACAAACTTGGATACAAATCTTAAACTGATCAAGCTTATATTATGTCATTACATTTCTTGATCCATATGGGACTTTTCTATTTGCAAGACATTTATTTTATTCATTGCTTAATCTATTTTATTTAGTTTTCTACTCTATCTTGGTTAGACTATGATGCCTACTAAGTACAAGTGGACTGTACGTGCTCCATCTTTTTTGTATCCTTTTGTGCAAATCCTAGTATGAGTGTTAACTGCAGATAATTATCATGTATTTCAAAGATTGTTAAATTTGTGGTGAGCTCCCCATATGGAGCATATTCTAACTTTATCTATTCTATTCATATCTTACTTTATTTTAGAGATAGATACTTCATGTTCTAGTTTCTATCTAGTTTTAGAGTTTCTCTTACTCATGACACTATTTCTTGGGGTTTTAAGATGTATTCTAGATATTGAGTTTATATTGTGGTTAGTTAGACTTTACTCTAAAGAATTACATTTTTTATTCATTATTTGATTAATCTTTATTTTAATTTTAGTTTATCTTTGTGTTGGAAATACCTACCAAGGTTGGGTTGAGGTGGGACCCATCAAAACCTTTGGATTTTAGGTTGTGACAAGTTCGTATCAGAATGCCATGTTTAACGATCTCATGATTACAAGAGAAAAATGCCTAGTAACATATCAATACTTTAACATTTGTATCTATTCTTACATAGGAACTCAACCTGGTACATTAAATGGTTCTCAGACTAGAGAGAGTATTCAGCTACCAGGGAAGGGTTTGATCTAGAGATTTCAGACTATTGGGTCAAAGCTAGTTATTCTTGTGGCCCCACTAGTTGAGGTGTTGCCGACTATACTTGTTAGTCTATCAGTGGTTAGTGGACCAATGATATTATCTAACGAGCAGAAGAGGCTTAAGAGATTCATGATATTGGCTCCTGCCAAGTTTAGTGGTGCTATCAAGAAAGTGGCATATGAGTTCTTGGTTCAGCTGTCAAGAGAGGTTGCTTAACCTTAATTTTCTTGAGTCACATCATGCTGATTGTACTACTTTTTAGTTAGTTGGAGCAGCCAAGATGTGGTGGAGGTATTTCATGGGTTGTAGGCTGTGGGTTCTTTTTTTCTTACATAGGCTTAGATTTTGAATATCTTTCTTGAGAGGTATGTGCCCCTTGGTCTGAAAAATCGGTGGAGGATAAGTTTGATGCTTTGGAGTAGGGATCCATGACTATTTCTAAGTATTAGGCTCATTTACATGCCTTATTTACACATACCCTATTAAGTATATTGATAGAGGGAGAGAAGATTAAAAAGTTTGTGAAGGGATTGACTACTCTTCTTAAGTTAGCTATAACTTAGCTAGTGATTACACGTTGTTCTTTTTAGAGTATTTTGGATCATGTAAAGAGGTTTAAAAGCATTCATGTGAGGCTCAAGGTGGTAAACGTAAGAGGTTCCATAAGTAGTGTTATTTCAAAGGTCTATCATCTTGAGGTAGGGAGTCTTTAGGAAAAGGTTCTTATAGTTATCACAAGAGGATAATTCAAGAAGTTTTATAGGGTTTTGATAGTACATGTTGAGGTTTTGAGGCTAAAGAAAAGTCATTCGAAGCACTATATCTAAAAATTGCAAAGGGACCCACTACTAGACCCTAGTAAGCCAACCTAATGCATAACATACCTAAACCTAGGCTAAGGTTTCTCAATCCCATCCCAAGGTACTAGAGGAGCTAATTCTAGCTATATAGGAAGACTATATACTACCCTAAGGAAAAATAGGCCCAAATCCTAACTTTGAGGCTAAAGAAAAGTCATTCGAAGCACTATATCTAAAAATTGCAAAGGGACCCACTACTAGACCCTAGTAAGCCAACCTAATGCATAACATACCTAAACCTAGGCTAAGGTTTCTCAATCCCATCCCAAGGTACTAGAGGAGCTAATTCTAGCTATATAGGAAGACTATATACTACCCTAAGGGAAAATAGGCCCAAATCCTAACAAAGAGGGGCCTCAATTGCTAAAGTAAACATGTGAATTTTTGATAAGACACGTATGCCACCTCTAGTATCCAAACAAAGCAAACATAAGCACCAAAATGGTTATAAGCTAAGGAAAACTTCTCTAAAGCATAAAATAACTAACTTGGTGTCCATGGTCTCGTAACCAAAGCCTTATGCCCGATAATGTAATATATACAACAATGAGAACATATAAGTATAAGCAGGAAATTAGAAGTGGAATAAATAAAGACATCACTCTATCAAGTGAGTCTGATCAAGGTTAATCAGAATATATAAGTACTACTCCAACTCCTACACTAAGGATTGTCAAGCCAACCTAAGGTCAGTTACATAACTAATTAGGCTTTACAGTATGCTAAAGCTATGGCGGGTATTCTAGGATAAGGCTCAATTTATGATTCTATGCTACCTCCCCTATATAGGCAAAATAACAATACAACTAGACTCAAAGCTATCTTATAACCCTCACCTAGCATACAATCAATATAATACATAATCTTGCTAATAAGAGTAGACCAAATCCTACCTTAATTCCAAACCATCGATCATAAATTGTCCACAAATCATATCAAATCTATGATCTGTGGAATTATCCTTCTATAAAAATCATAAACTATATATTAATTTGAGTAAAATGATACCCATATTTCTATATAGAACTTTGGGCCCAAAATTGGGTCAAAAATGGTCTTGTGGGGCCCGTGGGGCCTGCTAATAGAATTCCAAAATTGAATCTATCATGAGGTCCCTCAAAGAATACGGAATGCATGCTCAAAAATTGAGCACAAATAGAACCTCAATTGGGGCTAAATTCAGCCCAAAGAGTTAAGCAAAAATAAGAGTAGAATTGATAATTTAACAAAAAATTAGAACGGAAACTTATGGAATAATGATGGGAGAACGATCACCAACACATCCTCGACTCCCAGCTCCCATTAATAATTTTCCTCAAGTTCTTAATCTTACAAGTCCACTAATGGAGGAAATGAGGTGGAAAATAAATAAAATATGGGGAATAAAAATTTATATACAACCAAAGCAATGCCCTTCGTGAACACAGGAAAGGGTTATGAACGCGATGCCAAATCAGGCCAATTTTTCATGAATGCAAAAAGCAAACCTGAGCTGGACAGGATGACTTACCTTTACATATGGAATGGTTAGACCTCGAGTATAAAGGACAAAAATCTTGACTACCAAACATGGCCAATGCCTCGTGAACGTAAAAGCCAAATTGGCATTTACCAGAAGCTAGAAAAACCAGAAAATGCTCAAGTCCTTATGGACTCCAATTGGGGGCTTGATGTGTGAGCAAAATCTAACATATTTAATACTCTTTAGATTAAAATAATTGTGAATTCTGAAGCAACTCTTGTTATTTTAATGTGTTTGCTCATGATATTGCAGTAAAAGGCTGAAGGAATGGAAATAAACGACAATGGAGAAAAAGAGTTGAAAATCTGAACAAAAGAGAAGAAAACATAGCTGACAACATCCATGATAAGTCGTCAGCCTTGTGATAGCCTATCAGAAGTAGTGTCTGCCTTAACCAGGGAATTGGAGCTGAGAAGAAGTTTTGACGATGTCTATGATATGGCATCAAGTGGGTGATAAGGCATCAAGAATGGTGCCATCCTTAAGTAGAAAATCAGCGATAAGATAAGACATCTGATGATGTTGGTGATACGCCGTCAGATCCTTGACGTGGCATCAGAGTCATCATCAACCTAAGGCAGAGAATTGAAGAAACTGGGGCAAGTCTAACGCCATCCGTGATAGGGCGTCAGACTTTTGATGTGGCGTCAGCTTGGGCATCACCTAATGATTAATGCCGTAACTAGATTGATCTACTGAGATAAAATCCTATTGTAAATAGATAAGTTATCTAAGTTTGAGAGAATTAGATAATAAATTGCCTAGTTAGGTCAAGAGATAAGTCAGATAGTATCATCGTCAGGGATAATCTGCTGTTTCTACTTACTTCAAGAATCCCAAGCATTACCTAGTATCTGTTAATTCCCAAAACCCATGGTGAACATAACTTTGTTTTCCCATTTAGACTGATTTCAAACACTAAAATATTAAAAGTGACAATTAACTCTCTGTGAACCTTAAACCCCCATTTTATCTTTGTATATCAATTGTTTGAATTTAACATGTAGCTCTAGTTTCAAATTAGTTTAATCTTCACTCACATTGTTCCTTGTGGGATTCGACCCCAACCTAGTTGGTTTTTATATTGACAACGATCGCTTATACCCATTCAGGATGTAATTTAAGCGTTATCAAAAAATAACGCCGTTGCCGAGGAACAATTTTGTGTATTGAGTTGGTTTGGAATTTTAGCCTACTATCTTGAATTCAAACTTACAAATATTTGTTTTTAGTTTTATTTTATTTCTTGGGTTAGGTAGATTTTTATTTTAGTTTACTTATTACTATGGCATCGTGGAATGAACATGAGCTTGGTGGTTGGAAATCTTATCTTGATGATCCATGTTCATATTGTAATGGACCTCACTTTTGGCAAGATTGTAGATATACTCTCTAGAGAGAGATGTGTGCACCATCTCCATCCTATCGGGAGTATGATTGTTCTGTAAGTGGCGGTCGAGATGGACATTGGAGTGATTTCTGAAATACCCCCTCCCCCTATTGTGCTAGCCCAAATTCTAGTTCTTATTATGAGTTTTATAGGTTGTATAGTCAAGAAAAGGAAGAACGAAGCACCGGTAAGAGTGGAATTGAAGTTATGTTTCAATGAATGTTGGATCTCCAGAAATAAACATATGATATTGTATGTGATATGTGTCAAGATATAAAGCCGATCATTCATGAGGAGATGGATATAGAGGTCAATTATTCAATGTATTCTTCTATATTATGTTTAGATGATATCTTGTCTGTGGAATTATTTAACATAATGGAAGAGTGTGAAGATAAGAAACAAGAATCCTATACTGATGATGAGCTTGATGTTGATCTTCCATTGGAGATTTCCCAACCAACCAAACCATTCATGAACAAATATGCCAAAGATGATGAAATAGTAATAGAATTGAAAGAAAAAACCAAGAACAATCCTTATGAAGACTCTAGTCCATTTTGGGGTAAAGATACTAATAGAGGCGCTACTCCAGAATTGAGAGCCAGTCCTCATTTGAACCACTTTTCAACATTATACTTGGTGGATGTGAAGAAAGTAGAATCACTCAAGCAAATTATGAATTTGGAAAATGAGGAGAAAAATTATTACATTTTGGAGTTTATCTTTCCAAAAGGGTATACTACAACCCTAGTGTTGAAGGCCAAGAAGCTTAAAGATCGATATCCATTTAGTGGCTTTTTAAGATCCTTATCATTGCCTAATGAGCCCACACAAAAGTTCGATGCAAAATTGGGCAAGCAGTTCAAGTCTTCAAAGTGGTGTGATAGAACATTCCTTATCATGCCCTCACATTTGCCCAACGGACCTAAAAGATGTAAAGATCAAAAGATGGGCCGACAACTTAAATTGTCAAAGTGGAGGGATAAAGGATGACTGGATGTTGTCAGGCCGCGACACTAAATTAGGTGCTTCTTAGGAGGAAACCTAAGGTATTTTGTTGTTGTACTCGTATTATGTGATTGACATCAGATCTTCCCTCCCATGGTGCCACAGGTATGTTTCTAACTCTGTTGTTTTGGTTTAACACATTGGGGACATTGCATGATTTTAAGTTGAGGGTGTTGGAGCTACTTGTGGGTGTTGATATCCTCCAAGGGTTTTTGTTGTCGTGCCTCGTTTCTCCAAAGTTTTGTTCCTAGTAGATCCAACATGTTTAGGTGTATTGCACTTGTTTTATGATGTGTTGTAGTTAACTAGGAGAAATATAATTAACTAAGGCAGTTAACTTGTTTTTGATATTTTGGAGCACCTCTCCATTGGTCTGATATATTACTATGTGAATTGCATCCATTTGTGACCACGGTGTATCTTTTTGTGGCATTACTCTGGCAACTGAATAACCTTTGTTAAACAAGTGCTTGAACTGGATATGTAGTGATATGCGAGATACTTGTGTGCCTTGTGTGTGTAAGGTCTTACTCAGTTCCCGTTGTGTGTTGAATCTAGAACTTGCCCTGTTAGTCTTTCCATGGTCATAGGATAGGAGTTAGGAAAGGATCATAGGACATTTTATATTTTAGCCCACTTTAGCCAAAATGATCTTCCCTAAGTGCATAATATCTCTTGATCCCTATTTTGAGTCTAATTAGCCTATTTCTTTCTACGACACCTCTCACCTTCCCGTTTACATCACAATGAACCTATTTTGGCTCTGGTCTTCCTTAGACACTGTGCACCTTGACTTAGGCAAACAGCCTCAGTTGAGGGTGGCTATCATAGAGGTGCGTGATACAAAATGAGTATAAAGAGAGGAAGAATAAAAGAAAAGAATAAAAAGTTAGGTGCGGTGAAAAAGGAATAAGAAATAAGAAAGTTGTGTAAAAGATGATAAAAAGATAATGTGATAATTGAAAAAACCGTATCCATCTTAAGCATGTTTGATCAATAAAAGAGAGGAAGAAAAGAAGGTTGGGAGTTAAAACCCCAAGAGTTTAGTGTAGCATCAAGGAGGCATAGTCACTCTGAAATATCCATGAATATCATACCAGCCCCTAGCCTACGGTACAAGCTTAATAAAAGCCCTATAGTGATCCTAACTGACCTGTCTGACGACTTGGGTACTGACTATAAGGGAAAGCCTATGGCATTTGATGCACAATGTTGGAACATCATTCTGAGAGTAAGTTTTGTAATTATCCCTATGTTTATGTATGTAAATTCTGACATGAGTGAAAAAAGGGATTTCTTTGTTGTGAGGGCACACTACGTATGTTGCTAATCACTGCCTTATTTGGATAGTGTGATTTGGGTATGTGTTGGGTTGTTATTGATAAAATTCTTTCCATATCTTGATCCTCGTGAGTTGCATGGGTGTTTTCAATAATAGACACAGTTGCTCTTAATTTGATTGACCTTGGAGATGGTGCATGTATTCTGAACTAACATGAATAGTTAGGTGCCAACTTGTACTTTGTATACTCTTAGTTAGTTTTTTGCTTGAGGACAAGCAATTGTTTTAAGTTGAGGGTGTTGATGTGTGAGCAAAAACTAACACATTTAATGCTTTTTAGCTCAAAATAATTGTGAATTCTGAAGCAACTATTGTTGTTTTGATGTGTTTACTCATGATATTGCAGTAAAAGGCTGAAGGAATGGAAATAAATGACAATGGAGCAAAAGAGTTGAAAATTTGAGAAAAAGAGAAGAAAACATGGTTGACGACATTCGTGATAAGTCCTCAGCCTTATGACAGCCTATTAAAAGCAGCGTCATCCTTAATCAGGTAATTGGAGCTGTGAAGCAGTTCTGATGATGTCTGTGATGTGGCGTCAAGTAGGTGATAAGGCGTCAAGAATGGTGTTGCCTTAAGAAGAAAATCAGTGATAAGATAAGACATCTGATGATGTTGGTGATACGCCATCAGATCCTTGATGCGGCATCAGAGTCATCATCAGCCTAAGGCAGAGAATTGAAGAAACTGGAGCAAGTCTAATGCCATCCGTGATAGGGCGTCAGACTTTTGACGCGGCGTCAGCTTGGACATCACCTAATCCAAGAATTAATTGAATTTGCTTTTTTATTTCCTTAATTAGGCTTTATTATAAAGAGCATCTTTTAGGGTTTATTCAAGGAGTTCTGTTTTTTTTAGTTTTGGAGAGTTTTATTTTCTTCAACACTTATCAACTATTTGTGGATTCCTATTTTGGGGATTAAATTGATGAAAATACTTGTTGCTTTTCATTCGTTCGTAAGCTTATCCTTATTATCATGAATTCAACTTTGTATTTCGTTCATCAAATAATGAGCGGCTAATTCCATTAGCCGGAGTTATGGGATTCATGAACTAGGGTTTGATAGGTTACTAGGTATTAACGAATTCAAAGAGTAGTAGCATGTCTTGAAATTCTGTTGTTTTAACTGAAATCTACGGGTTGCCAACATTAGGTTATGCCTTAGGTTTTATTTTCTTCTAACGGAGAAATAGACTAGAGGTTGTGAATTATCAACAGGGACTCGGAATCTACCAACCTCCTATTTAATGATCAATGTCGTAACTGGATTGATCTACCTGAGATAAAATCCTATTGGAAATAGATAAGTTATCTAAGTTTGAGAGAATTAGATAATAAATTGTCTGGTGAGGTCGAGAGATAAGTCAGATAGTATCTTCGTCATTGATAATCTACTGTTTCTACTTACTTCAAGAATCCCAAGAATTACCTAGTATCTGTAAATTCCCAAAACCCATGGTGAACATAACTTTGGTTTCCCATTTAGACTGATTACAAACACTAAAATATTGAAAGTGATAATTAACTCTTTGTGAACCTTAAATCCCCATTTTATATTTTTATATCGATTTTTTGAATTTAACTTACAACTTTAGTTTCAAACTAGTTTAATCGCCACTCACATTGTTCCTTGTGGGATTCGACCCCAACCTAGTTGGGTTTTATATTGACAACGATCGCTTACACCCATTCAAGAGTGTGATTTGAGCGTTATCGGGTCTCAAGATTTATTTGGAACCCTGTGTGTGAAAACAACTATACTACCACACCAAATTCAACATTCTGCACTTAACAGAACAACATCATACTAAAACAAACATAACCAAGCAAATATCCAACCAAACTAAAGATAACCCAAGTTATATACCATACGGGCAACTCCAAACCTCAGATCTAAACTTTTCTTACCCTTTCAAACCTGAATTCTACTCCATACTTTATTTAATCTATTGAATATTATCTGAGTCATATCGGTGTAATCACAATACAGTAACATCAAAAGACTAAAGTTGACCCATTGAAAATCCACATGGGCTAGCATAAGAACAAGTCCCATAAGATTTATCCTGAATAATCAAATGGTGATAAACCCTGTCTACGATCACTATTTGGTTACTAACTAGTTTCAATGGCCCTCAAAACCAATGGTCATAATTTTGATGCATAATTTCTTAAAGCTACATGATCTTCTCAAGATTGCTCCACTGGTTGGCGGTGAAACCATGCTAAACCAAACTTGGGTAAACATCTCCAACTAATCAAGCTTGTAAAGTCCAATGAAAACTAAGAACTAAGGTAAAAATAGTAAAAACCAACACCATATGTCAAGGGACCATATTTCAAGCATGTATCTATACTAACTGAAGGAAACTAAACTAGTAGGTACGAGTAGGCTTGGTCAGCCTATCGATGAAGTCTTAACTGAGTCATATTTCAAAACATAGCCTGCAACCAAGTTATGCAATCCATAGCTATAATCTCAACACTAAAGTTGAACTACTGTATCTCAACTATCCAAATCAATCCTATTAATGAGTAAACATACAAACTCCAAGAATTATCACCACTTATGAGTCGTCATTCAAAGGAGTCAAAATTCATAATTCGAGTCAACAAGTCTTCACCAAATCCCAATACTACCAATCTCACTATCATAAATCAATACATATCTAATGATTCCTATAAGGGCTGAAACTAAAATATTGTCGTGGATCATAATCACAACTAAAAAAAACTTAGGCTAAAGCTATGAAAAATCTAATTCATATCCGCTGAGGGCATAACACATCAGGAATAACCAAAACCTCCCATGGCTATAAAGAATCTCAATGGTGTCCAAATCTTGAGAAATTCAAAAAGCACGATCTTAACATGATTCTTGCTCAACCACTATCCCATCTATGGAATCAAATACTCACTCCCAAAAGACATTTCTTTGGTCACCAACAACTGATGCACAAGAACATATCTCAAAGCTAAAGTATTCCAAGAAGTCATGCTAGGGCGAATCAATACCAAAATAAGAAATTTCTGAATTCACCCATTTTAACCACCCTTAACTGTGCCATGAACTATATTACATATAGAACAAAATACCCAACAATGTTTGTATTAATATCAAGACTACCACTAGGAAGTAAATTAAACAAACTAAAAGGGAAACCCTCATTATATTAACATTAGGAAGTAAATTAGACAAACTAAAAGGGAAACCCTCAATGTATTAACATTAGGAACGGGCTATCAGAAAGTATAGTCAAATCTTGAATAACAAGAAAAGGTAACACTAACTTGGAAACACTAGCTTAGTCGTCTGTCAAGTAAAGATCGATAGAAAATAAGGTAATAACAACAACTATAGCAATACTAGTATAAAGTGCATAAGGTATAAAATAAAGGACAAACAGTACCATTCTAAAATCATTGTAAGGACATTATGCAAAAGGAAGGTACTTCATCCAATGTTATACCCCAAGGAATATACCATACCTATCCGCTCAGTCCACTACCAAAAAAATCATCTATGGATAGGAGAGGGAATGGTACGATATGGTATAGTATATGAAACTTTGGTATGGTAATTTTGGTATACAATTTCTAAAAATGCTATACCATTACCATATCATATTAATTTGGTACTTCAAGTATTTTAGATTTTGGTTTCGGTATGTTAGTATGGTAATCGATAACCGTAGTTTGTTCAGCTTCAATACTAAATACTTGTATAATAGAGTATTATGACTAGAACTTCCAAAAATAAGTATCAATTGTATCATACAAACAACTTCTTTGTTAATCAATTACATAAAAAGGCATTTCAATCAAAGATAAAGTAGCAAAAGTTCTAATGTCTAAACATTTAGTTTTATACTAATACTAAGTTGTATATTTGTTAATATTTTAATAATATATAAGTTATTTATACAATTATATACTTTGGTATGGCAGGTATTTTGGTATGTCATCTATAAATACCAAATACATTATTGAATACCAAAAAAACAAAAATGAATACCATATACTATATCAAATGCCATAATACCAAAACCACGGTATAAGAAAATTTGTTTCGGTATGATAATTTGGTATATACCATACCATGACTACCTTTATCAATAGGGGTAGTCAAACATGTATAAACCTATAAAAGGTTATACAACAGTCCATATAATAACATAAAGGCATGTAATAACTAATGGGTATGAAAAGCCAAACATAATTCAAATAGATACTAAAAGTTAGAAAAAAAATTGTACTTATATCGATGGAATCCAGCATCAGAGTCCCTGACATGACCGAAGAAGAATGAATCTGAATGTGTCTACTCACAGACAGAGTCTCTAAATGACCAATTGAAATACTAAGTGCACTACCTCTTCCCAAACATACCACATCCCTAAGGCACTAATTTGGATAAATAGATAGCATAATAATCCCACATTAAGGACACTTTCTGTACCAATAATCAATCTCTCTACAATCATTAGAAACCCCTGAGGCTCTAACCTAGTGAAAACATGAGCTGACAACAACTGGCTGACCAATTCACACCTGAGAACTCGCTAAACTAGAACAACCTTACCATAATCAAAACATACCACTTGAAATATCTAATGCACTATACATGCTGACCCAAAATGGATACCATATCCTAAAGAACTAGACCGAATACCCTATAGTGCCTGACCTAAGATATAAAATATTAAAAGCATGCGTAGATGTGCTAATGCTAAGGGCTAGTGCACACATAGCTCTTTATACTATGGAATTCTATTCCATTATACCTAACCTCTATTCATATCAAAACATCAGATAAGGCATATTTGATCTTTTTTCTTCAGTGCCAGGCATAAAAAGCTAGTAATAAGAGAAAAATCTTGGAATTGGAGCATAACTCTATCCATTGTGGTTACCAAACCTTTCTAAGTGTCACTTATTATCTGAGGCACTACCTCAAATGACCTGATACACTGCAAATGATGTTGACCACTGCTGAAAGGATTCATACCTCAAGACAAAACACCATTAACATATAGGTGTTGACGTGGTCTCTTACCGCCAACTACTTAAGTTTAAATACATACCTTTCTTGTATTACTTGCATGATTAATAACTTAAATATAAGTATACCCATCTACTATTAAATGCTCCAATGCCAAGCGGAATGGAAGAATCAATCCTCTGATAAATCCACTCACCATCTCTTACTCTATAGGAAATAATATAGGTGTATGTTTATCCCACTTAAGAAACCCAATCTCATATTCGAAAACTAATAAAGAGCCCTACTAATCACCAATAAACCCAACTTAGATCTAATAACCACTCGATCCATCGGGTACCACATTTGACGGTGAAGTACCGATGAAAAGACTCAGAATCCCTAAAATTATATCCCAAAAAATTGAGGTAGTCACAAACTCTGTTGAATCTTGGGATGGCCCTAAACCCTCTGGTTGATGCTGAAGATCCTTGATACTAAGCTATAACTCCCTGGTCTAACTCTTAATTAAAACTCTAGCAATATGTGTAAAAGTCCTATCAGCATCTACAGACAACCTTGTTCTATCCATTTGAGAAAGAAAGGAGCCAAAAGAAGTACTCATAAGTTGATAAAACTCAAGACACATAATAAGTAATCAAGAGTTGGAATTTCCTAAGAATTCCCTAAAACCTCCCAAAGATAGGATACGAATGTCATCTTGTTGATTTGTGAAACGCTACTAGGAACTTTGCTTGTACCAACAACGCCAGTTAACCTAGGCTTTAATTCTAAATTATGTAATAAACCAATTTCTTAGGTCTTGATGGAACCTACCATAACCCACCAGTAAATAAGTCAACCCTTAGACCAAACCAGCTAGTAGCAAACAAATAAGTAAAATGGAAGCAATATTACATGAAAAAAGAAAGAATACAAATAGAAAGTAAATATGTCCCCAAACTTGGTGAAGTTGGTATAGGGTCTTCTAGTACAATAGGAGTACAAAGTGAAATATAGATTAAAAATATATAAAGTTGTCTTTAAATAAGTGGGAGAGGGGTAACAACTACAAACATTAGGAGCGCACCCCGAACCTTCAATCTATGGAAGTTTTTCATGATGCACACATCAATAATGAGAACTCATACTATGATTTGTAGGGAGCAGAAGTGTAGTATGAGTAGCTTTAAGAGGTACTCAATAGACATTGTATAGCTAAGATCTATAGATAATGTAATCATAAATAACATGTATAGCAGGAATAACAGTAGAGAAACAATCTAAACGATGAGATATAATAATACCTAAAGGAAAAGTGAGGAAAAACTATTATACCCTACAAGTAATTTGGGATGAAGTTATTCCAATAAATAGCTAGTCATTATACGATAGTATCATTTAAAAGAGGTATATAATATACAATAGAGGTATGGAGGAAGATATATACAAGATATATATAATATTAATTGATACGCCCTAAACTTTGGGCCATGTCGTATGGGAACCTCGAGCACACATGTATAGGAGATTGCCTCGTAACCCAACTTGATCATTAACAAACATCCACACGGGTTGGAGGAATACCAACCATAAAATAAGAATAGCAGAAATATAAGTCTAAAACTAATGCTAGACAATATCTACTATTTTATTAATAACAACAGTCTAGTCAATATGTCCAAGTCCACAATTATCCACAAAACCTCTAAATAACTGAGTTAAAGATATGTCGGGACATTTCCCCGACAATATCCACGTACCAAACCTATACAAGTCTATGACATAAAGTAAAATAACTATGAAAAGTAGGTCTTCCATAAAATAAAAGCTCACCACTTCAAGGTCAATGCACGAATCTGCTCGAACACTTGATCACTGTATAGAGGAAGAAAAAGATGCTCTGGTACCTACATTGCGTGGAGACGTAGCATCTGGAGACGGTTAGCAATTGGAGCGCAAGAATGAAACTAAAGAATAAGGATAAAATAATATCATCATTCAACAACAAGTCAATATATCATATCCACACATTTATTCTTACACAAAGTTATATCACATGCCAATCAAGTTATCAAGACATAACAATATTCTCAATTACTTCAATCATATGACACAAAGTGGAGGACTCCGACATTCCACAAGGTTTATACCATCCTCATTAGGCATAAGACTTTAAAATCATTCATATATCATTAGACAAGGTACTCCATCCATGGTTATACCTCATCAAGCAAAGGGTCTACAACCTCATCAAGGTATTTCAATAGGACACATGCCTTGACTCAAACCATAATTAATTACATTTATGGTCACTAAGACCCACATATACATTCATAATTCATTAGCTAATTTTCATCATATTCTTACCATATTTAGGCTCAACACACGCAATAAGTTTATTATTATGTCTAGGGTTTTAGTCCCTTCTTATATTTATTAGTTATTGATCCAGCAATATCACCAAATGCACAATACATGGTTCACAATAATTTTAACATATCATTTATCGATAATTCATACCCATTAGGCCATTTCTCTGAGTCAATACATCACCAAATGTAACATGGCATTTCACTTAGATATTTTCACAAACACCTTTTGTGCATACTTATATCAAGGTCATTTTCAAGATAGATATCATCAAGACTAGGATTACTCAAGACCCTCATGTTAAAAGACATACAACAAGCTTCCACATATACAATCTACCATTAATAACATGTTTCAACACAAGTATAAACAAGAATCATCATTATTCATTGTTAGGTAGTAAAACCTTTTCATTTAATTCAAAACCATCATGTACACTTACTAATTCAAGTGTGAAATACATAGATTTAGAGTTATTTAAATAGGGTAAGAGATACATGCCTTAAATAATATGACACAGCAAAAATCTTGACTCCATATTTCTACTAGATGAACACCTACAAACCCTAGCCTCCGGTCTTGCTCCAAGAGCCTTTAGAGTGATTAGGATATTTTGGTCTTGTAAAATGAAGACTTGGGAGGCTACTATGCCTTATATAGGTCAAGGACATAGAGTTTTAGGAAATTTAAATTACCGAAAGGTCCTTGGTTAACATATGGAAAACACACACATTCAAGGGTACGACTCCCTCTTACGGTTTACTTGGCAATTGTAACCTAGGGTACGAGTGGTACCCTAACTCATACCTAAGGCTTCCCCTAGGTCAACTACACTGTTGTGGGTATGAAAAGGTACTTTTGAGTCATAACCAAGGGTATGAATAACCCTCCAATCATGAGCTCAAGTCATGACCAAAACAGTCCACTCTAGGTTTGAGACTTTACTCTATACGGTTGACTGGTATATGACTTATAAGCATGGTTACGAATAAGGGATGACCTTGTCATATGTTAGATAGTATAATAACCTAACATACTATATAGGAATTAAAGGGAAGGTTATGTGGATGCAAGTCATGACCTAGGGAATGACTCAAGTACCCTCAACCGTATCCACTCCAAAGACATCAAAGAGGTTGTTGTCTTCATCGTGGGTTTAAGTCTAAGTGTTTTAATTCTTTTCCACATGGATTGGTGAGTATAGATTCAAGTTAACAGCCCAATATGTATCTAATAAGTCTTTAAATAAGTTGGAAATAACATATAATAAGGATACAACACAACACATATATCATGATCATTGCCATTCAATCAAAAAATTTCACAAGGCCACATTCTTAGGTGTTTCAGTAATATGCAAAAAGGGTATTTATATACATATAATAATAATATGAAGGAAACCAGACATATATCTTAAAAATATCTAAACTAGAAAATGATAACTAAAAGTTACTAGACTAACATCTCGAGGATCATAACCAACTAAGGGAGCTAACTCTAGCATAATTAGTCTCTAATAGAAATATGAATAATCATAAAACTAATCATAATAAGAGAAAAGGGATCAAAAAAAAACAAAAACCTCATGTGTTATTCCATAACAAAATCTTTCATAAATTATACAGTATTGACTAAGAAATAGTGTAACTGGTAGACCAAACAAACAATAACCTAATTAGGCCCTAATAAGCTTTAAAGGTACAATCGATTATTTAGCAAACAACACGCACTACCTATTCCTATGTAGCCCTCTATAACACTGATAGATAAAAGTACCCGACATTTATACTAGTGATTAGTGGTGTATGCAAAAGAATGGATTTCATAAAAGGAACAAGATGATACTAGATAAACACAGTATCATATCCAACATGAGTGTATACAACTCCTCCAACATAATATTTTGGGGCTTTCCAGTAAAGAGCTTATTATTATTGTAAGGCCTGAGTGGGGGACTTTGTTGACTTCAAAGCTATATTTTCTTCTTTTACATATTGTATTGATTGTGTTAAGGGCTAGTGGAGAATTTTACTAATACCTTTCATTAATTCTATATTATGTTATTGTGAGGAGTCTAATATCATGATTTACTAAGATTCGGATGACTTGGGTTCATTTATACCAATTTTGAGTTGATTATTGTGCAATGTTAATTTTACCATGATTATGCATACTCACTCATATCTCATTTTCATAGAACTGGTACAATTTTGGAACATGGATTCTTTGTAAAATAAAATAAAGTATTTTATAAAGTGACCTGGTCGAGGAAAGTTCCCGCAAGATTGAATATTAATATTGTAATTTGTGTATCGTTTACGAACCCCCATGGGTTAGTACTATCCTGGATCTTAGGCTCGAAAGTATATAGAAAAAGTTAATTTTTCCATTGCATCCATTCCATATCATCATGCTAAATTTTATTGAATTTTTCTCTTTATGGTAATATTATTCTTTGTATATCTTCATACATCGTATGTATATTGATGTTTATTTTTATTCTTATATTATGTAATTATGTGGCTTCATCCGTGAGGGACTTTTCAATTTTCAAGACATTTATTTCACTCATAGCTTACTTTATTTGATTTAGTTGTCTACACTAGCTTAGTCATCCTATAATTCCTACTGAGTACAAGTGGAATGTACTCACCCCTACTTTTTTTATCCTTTTATGCAGATCCTAGTACGAGTCCTAACCACATGGATATCTATCATGTAGTTCAGAGATTATTGAAGTAATGATGAGCTCCCTATTCTGAGCATTTTTTGAATTTATCTATTCTATTTATGTCTTTTATTTATTTTAGATATAGATACTTTATGTACTAGTTTCAATCTAGTTTATAGTTTCTCTTACTCATGACACTATTTTATGTTGTTAGGTCAAAGCCATCTATTTTTGTGTCCCTATTAGTTGTGTCCCTATTAGTTTATGTGTGAAAAGTTAGTATTAGAATGCTTGGTTTAATGGACTTAGTGAAACAATGATGTTAGCTAATGAGCAGAAGAGGCTTGAGAGATTTAAGATATAAGATCCTTCCAAGTTTAGCAGTGCTATCAAGAATGATGCATATGAGTTCTTGGTTCAACTGTTAGGAGAGGTTGAATAACCTTTCTTTCTTAAGTCACTTTTAAATTAGTTGGAGTAGCCAAGATATGGTTGGCATATTTCAAGCGTTGTAAGCCAATGGGTTCTCTTTTTTGACATAGACTTAGCTTTTGTAATAACCCAGGTTTTGGCATCTAAAAATTTCTTAATTTTTGCTATCACTACCCGAGAAACAACTTATGTGATGAGTCATTATCACTCATCATCAATTGTAATATGATAATAAGAGTTATAACAGTAAGGTTGCTTAGTGTTTCTGTCTTAATCACGACTGAGATCCCACGAGTCATAGGGTAGGGTCACAGTCATGGTGAAGGACTTGTGACCATAACAGTATGGTGCTTGGAGTGTTCTTCTCAATAAATAAGTCAAGGTGATGACTCGTGATCAATCACCATGACTTGTTACCTAATGTATAATGACTGGCGATAGATTTTCCTACATGATTTCATTAAGGGTAATATGGTCTTTTCCCTTCCTTTACATTATTCCAAAACTTAAAAAACCTCCTTTTGGCCCTAAATCCATCAATTAACACATCATAAACATAACTCTCTCTTTAAACTCCTAAGTTAAAAGTAAATCTAGAGTTTCTAGCAATTGATCATCTAGGCATCAATTGGTGGTTTGCTCTCCACAATTCATGGTATCTCAAGCATATATCTCTTTCCTAAAATGATTTTCATACAAGCATGTGTTTTATTATTGTCTATGTGGATTTAAGTATTGGTTTTGTATATGCGTTAAGGAATTAGGAGAGGTTATGGTATAAATTAGTTTTCAATTGGTCATTCATGGTTATTCTCATGGTTTTGAACTCAATATATGCACGTGTATAGGAATTCTAATGGGGGAAATGGGTTTCTCCAAATTTTATGGTTTAATGGCATAGAATTGGCTTTACCCTCAACCCAACTTATGAAATTAATTCTAAACATAGAAATGCACATGGTTTAACTCACTTTTAGAACCTTGCATTGCATAAAAGGTTAATGGAACTTAAAATGGTTTTTTAAAGTCCTTGGTGACCAAATATTGGTATTCAATTAGAAACGTTGGAGTAAATTTTGGATATTAGGTTTTGGGATGGCATAATGGAATTGGCTTACAAGTTTAACTTCATTTGTATGATGATACCAATGATAAATACCTAATTAAAAGACTCCTTAGTTATATGAAAATATGTAAGTGGTTTTAATTAGTCTTAAAGAGGGTTGTGTAGCTCACCATGAAAGGTGGAGGTTTCAGGGGAATTGATATTGGAAACCACATTTGCTGGCGTGGGGGTCTTGGTGACCGTTTGCATAGTTCACATTAAATATATTTTGGAGTAGCTAGGGTCGTGGATTGCCTAGACCTTCCTAGTATTTTTCCTTATTCGTGTATCTAACATGAATTGGGACCCTTTCAGCAGGGGAAGTTAAACCCATATAGCTCGTGGGTACCCTTAGGATGGTTAGAGATACATAGTCCATGAAATTGATTTTAAAATTCATGTGTAAGCCGTGTTCCCTATCTCGGCAGCTTATATATATGTATTTATGAATGTGTGCATATGGTTTTTAAATAATTTTGGACTGATTAGATTATGGCATTATTTTATCCCGTCCTTGAGTTACATGCTAGTGCTCATCCTACTAACCATCCTCGGATGTTGTATCATTTCATGATGTAGGGTTCTAGGGGTTCTTCGATTACTTTTTGTCGAGTTAGGTGCTTCTAGTTCATTCGTTGGTCAACTTAAATTGGTAAGGCTCCTTATTTTGGAAGGTGTGTTACTTCTTAGTTTTATTTGTTGTCTTAGACTATCACTTTTGGACTCCTTTTAGATATAGTCTATGTCCCGACCTAGGTTGATGTTCAGTTTTGTTAGAGGCTCTTATAGACAAACTATGGGTGGTTACTATTTATTGAATCTTAGTTTCTATTTCATATAATATTTGGGTTGCTTCGCTATTATATTTATTATGCTCAAGTGACTAGGCAAATAAGGTGGTCTTCGGCCCTCGGTAGGCTTAAGATACTCATCGCGACTAGGCTCGAGGTCGGGTTATGACAAGCTTGGTATCAGAGCATAGGTTTAGGGTCGTTGGGTATTCATATAGTCATATCAAGTAAAGTCTCTTTTATGGGTATGTAGTGCACCATAATTACAAGGGGAGGATATAAGGTATTTAAGAATATTTCCCTTTTTGTGTGTCCTATTATGGGCTATAGAGTCTAGTGTCTTGAAATTCCTCTAAGATCCAAATTACCCACATTTAAGATCATGCCTACCTCAAGATATGATGCTCGTAGAAACTTCTCTGGAATCTTTATCCTTCCTGAGGATGATATTAATAGAACTCGCCCTGTCTAGGGTGTGCAGACTTGATCTAGGGTCTCTTCTCTTGATTGCACTGCCCTGTGTAGAGTTCCACTGGTTCCTACTAGTCCTTCTAAGGATTTCTAGATGATGATGTTCATGCCCTGAAGCCTCAACGTGATTTTTTGAATGCAAAGTTTCTCCAATCTATTTATCTGCTTGCTCAGTTGGTGGCCTTCCAGTCTCTTCAGTCTGATCATGTTTGTTCTAGCATTTCTTCTTCTAAGGTCACTCGAGTTGGATAGTTTATGGGTTGAAGCCTCCGACCTTTATAGGATCTAAGGTTGATAAGGATCCTTAAGGGTTTGTTGATAAAATGGAGAAGATATTTAGGGTGATGTATGCTATTAATTCTAAGGGTGTGAAGTTTGCTGCTTACCAGTTAAAAGATGTAGAATATCAGTGGTATGAGAGTAGGAGCAATTGAAAGGTGATAATGCGGAGACATCTTTATGGGATGATTTTTTAGGTGCCGTTCTTGATCATTTCATTTCTTAGGAGTTAAGAAAAGTTTAGGCTAAAGAGTTTGTGAATCTGAAGCAAGGGAAGATGAGTGTGTAGGAGTATGCTTTGAAATTTTAGCAGTTTTATCATTATGATCCAAAGTTGGTGTCTTCTACAAAGGAGAAGATGAGAAAATTTTCTTTTGGACTGTCCCATGACTTAGTAAAAGAGTGTAAGCTACTATGTTAAACAATGTCATGGATATCTCCAGGCTTGTAGTTTATATGCAACAGGTGACAGATTAATAAAAATATGGGTTGAGATAAGGAAGAGGCCTAATAAGAAGTTTAGGTATTCAGAGTAGGGTGCAAATTAAAAAAATAGAGGGAGAGATGGCAGATAGTGGATGAAAAAGAAGACTTTGGGAAATTCTAGTCCATATTCTTTGGCTAGTGCTCCTTATCCCAAGCCACTTAGTTATCATCGCTTTTAGGCTAGCAGTGGTCCTAAAGCATAGGGTGTCTAGTCTCAAGCTAGTGGAGCTCAGTCAGCCCTATCATATCCCCTAGTAGATTTTGTGAACAGCTTCATCGTAGTTATTGTCATGAGGAAAGGAACTTGTGCTTGAATTGTGGTCACCCTGGGAACTATCTTTCAGCTAAGGTAGCCACTGGGGATAATAAGGTTTAGGTCACCACTTCTTCAGCTTTGGCACTAAAAGGTGCTACTTTTGGTACTGGCACTGGCCAAAATTATCTCTATGCTCTTACTACCCATCAGGAATCTAAGGCATCTCCTAATGTTATTATCGGTACATTATAGTATTTCTCTTGAGATGTATTTTGTTTGCTTGATTCGGGGTCTACCTTTTCTTATATGACCCCATATATGTGGCTGTGCATTTTGGGTTTGGTTCCGAATGTATTTTTGACATCTTTTTTTTTGTCTACTCTAGTAGGTGAGTCTATAGTTGCAAAAAAGATCTATAGGGGTTGTGTGGTGTCTATCATTCATAGGGAGACATTGGTGGATTTGGTCGAGCTTGATATGGTAGATTTCAATGTAATTTTAGGGATGGATTAGCATCATTTGTGCTATGTTTCTTCTGATTTTAGGACCCAAAAAGTCAGTTTCCAATTTCCTAATGAATTGTAAATTGAATGGGGGGAAGTTCCTTAGCACCTAGAGAGAGGTTTATCTCTTATCTTAGAGCCTGAAAGCTAATTTCTAAAGGGTATTTATATCATCTAGTTTGATTAAGGAATCTAATTTTGAGGGTCTCCCTTTTGAATCTATCCCTGTGTTTAGTGAGTTTCCTAAAATATTTCCCGATGAACTTCCTGGAACTCAATAGATTTTGGGATTGATCTTCTATTGAATACCCATCCTATTTTCATTCCTCCTAATAGAATGTCTCCAACTGAGTTGAAAGAGATAAAGGAATAATTAAAGAATCTCCTTGATAAAGGCTTTATTTGCCCTAATATTTCTCCACAGGGTGCTTCCATTCTTTTTGTTTGTAAGAAAAATGGTTTTTTTCAGAGATGAATATATTATCGGTAGTTGAATAAGGTTACAGTGAAGATTAAGTACCCTATTCCTGGTTCAAGATTATCAGAGATGTATGATCTTTTTGACCAGCTTCAAGGTTCTAGATGCTTTTCTAAGATTGATCTTCATTTGGGTTATCATCAGTTGAATATTTAAGAAATTAATATTCCAAGACTACTTTCTGAACCCGATATGGCCACTATAAGTTTTTGGTTATGTCATTTGGGTTGACTAACGCTCTAGCTGCTCTTATGGATATTATGAACTAGGTGTTTAGATTATTTTTGGATCTATTGTGATAGTGTTTATTGATGATATCTTGGTATATTCTAAGAGTAAGGAGGATCAAGTTAGTCACCTCTAAATTGTGTTGTAGCCTCTTAAGGTTCAAAGGTTGTATGCCCAATTTTCTAAATATGAGTTCTAGTTGAATTCTGTGACTTTTCATAGGCACATTATTTCTAGTGAGGGGATCAGGATGGATCCACAGAATGTTATGGCAGTTAAGAGGCGGCCTAGACCACAACTCCAATTGATATTCAGAGCTTCTTGGGCTTGACTGGGTATTATAGGAGGGTTGTGGAGAGTTTCTCTTCTATTGCTGCTCCGTTGACAAAGTTGACTTAGAAAAAGGTAAAGATCTTATGGTCTTACTCTTATGATGGTTGTTTTCAGAAGATGAAGGATAAATTGACTTTGGCTCCAGTTTTGACCCTTTTCAAAAAAAACTAAGGGTTTTTTTGTATATTTTGATGTATTCTATGTAGGACTGGGTTGTGTGCCGAACAGCATGGTAAGGTAGTGGCTTATGCTTCCCGACAGCTTAAGGTTTATGAAAGAAATTATTTGACTCATAATTTAGAGTTTGTGACTATGGTTTTTTCATTGAAAATCTGGTGCTATTCTTTGTATGGGGTGCATGTGGACATTTATTTAGGCCATAAGATCTCACAATATATGTTCACTCAGAAGAAGTTGAATCTCTGGTAGAAGCGGTGACTTAAATAGCTCAAGGATTACGACATCATATTGTACTACCATCTAGGTAAAGCTAATATTATTGTTGATTCTCTTAGCAGGTTATCTATGGGGAGCTTATCTTATGTGGAGGAGGGGGAGAAGAGAGGATTAGTTAAGGGCATTCACCGGTTGGCTAACTTGGGAGTTCATCTTATGGATCTGAGGATGGAGGACTATTTTTTCAGGAAGTGGTTAAATCATCTCTTGGTGCTGAGAAAAAAGAGAAGCAGGCCTTAGATCCCATTCTTATTTAGATTAAGGATGATATGGGTCAGAAAAAAGTTATGGCTTGCGAGATTAGGGGAGATGGCACCTTGAGGCATCGAGGTATGTTGTATGTTCGTAATATTGAAAGATTGTGAGAAAGGATTTTGGCTGAGGCTCATGAGTCTAGGTATACAGTTCATCTGAATTCAACAAAGATGTACCATAACTTGAAGAAAACATATTGGTAGAGTAATATAAAGAATTATGTGGCAAATTTTATGGCTAAGTATATGGTCTGTCAGCACGTGCAGGTTAAACACTTGAGGCCTGGTGAGATGTCTCCAGAGATAGAGTTATCTGCGTGGAACTGGAAAATGATCAATATGGATTTCATTAAGGGTCTTGCAAGATCTTAGCATCAGTATGATTTAATTTGGGTCATTGCGGATAGGATGTCTAACTCTTCTCACTTCTTTCCTTAAGGACTAACTACTCTGGAGAGGATTATGCTAAGTTGTTTATTAAAGAAATTGTCAAGTACATGGATCACCAATTTCCATCATTTCAGATTGAGGCACACAATTCTCTTCTCATTTTTGGCATTTATTTTAGAAAGATTTGGGGATCGAGGTGAACCTTAGCACCGCTTTCCACCTTGAAATAGATGGTCAAAAGGAACAGACTATTCAGACATTCGAGCATATACTAGAGCCTGTGTGATTGATTTTAAGGAAGGTTAGGTTGATAATTTGCCTCTCATTAAATTTTGCATAAAATAATAGTTATCATTTGAGCATTTAGATGGCTCATTTTGAGTCTCTCTATGGTAGAAGATGTAGGTCTCCTAATGGATGGTTTGATGTTGGTGAGACTAGATTTTTTGGTACTGAATTGATGTATTAGGCCATAGATAACGTTAAGGTGATTAGAGAAAGACTTAAGATTGCTCAAAGTCACCAAAAGTATTATGCGGATGTGAGGCAAAAAGAGTTGGAGTTTGAAGTAGGTGATTGGGTGTTCTTGGAAGTCTCTTCTATGAAAAGAGTGATAAGGTATGGGAAGAAAGGTAAGCTAATACCCATTATGTTGGTCCATATTAGAAATTGAGGAATGTTGGGAATGTTGCTTATGAGTTGGATTTACCTTTGAGTTTGTGTTCCATTCATCTGATTTTTCATGTATCGGTGTTGAAAAAATATGTGGGTGATCTTTCTTTGACTGTCTTTATGGAGAATGTTTGTATTTTTAATTCCTTGTCTTATGAGGAAGTCCCAATCAAGATCTTGGATAGGCAAGTTCAGGGGTTGAGGACTAAAGATGTATCTTTGATAAAAGTTCTCTAGAGGAATCAGAAAGTGAAAGAAGCTACTTGGATAGTTAAAGAGGACATAAAGTCCAAATATTCATTCCTATACCCTATGTTGGATGAAAATGCCTGAGGTATGAATTTTGTTCTCTTTCTTATGGCCTTCCAAATTAGCCATTTGGGTATGTGTGCATTTTTTCTTTTTATCGTGCTAATGGGTGCCTTGACTACTCATTTGGGGATGAATGATCCTTGGGGAGAAGGGGGATAATGTAATACCCCAAGTTTTGGCCTCTTAAAATTTGTTGATTTTTGTCATCACTTCCCAAGAAATGACTCACGTTACGAGTCGTTATCACTTGTCACGAGTCATAGTGTTCCATTTGTTGTCATAATAGTAAGGTTGTCTGATGTTTCTGTCTTGATCACGACTAAGACCCCATGATTCATAGGGTAGGGTCACGAGTCATGGTGAGGGACTCATAACCATAACAGTGTGGTGCCTAGAGTGTCTGGTTAGTTTACGAGTCAACGTGACGACTCGTGATCAGTCACCATGAGTTATTAGCTAACCTGTAATGACTGGCAACAGTTTATCCTATGCGATTTCATTAAGGGTAATATGGTATTTTTCTGTAACACCTCGTATTTTTGCATGTACTTGCTATAATTATATGAGACTTGGTATATCCTTCTGGTACAAATAATGAACGAGATTTGTTATGCAAGTATTGATGGATTAGATGAAGTTCTAGATACTGCCCGTACAGTTTGATGTGATGCAACCAATTTAACATTAATATAGCTATTTAAACTTGGGATCGTAAGCTAGTATTTGAATCTAAAGTTTAAAGTGATGAAATACATACAAGTTTTAAGTTAGATTAAAGGGATTAAGAACTGAAAATGAAGTAGTTTTGTTAAGGTACTTGCTTGACTTATTTAAGATAGTAGGTGAGTCACCAACTTTGACCTTTTGACCAACCTAAGAACTAAGTAGGTGCATTACCTACTAAGACTCCCTTGACCAGCTTATTGGGCTAAGTACAGTACCACCTACTTGAATTAATTCTGGCCCAAATTAAAGGAGATAAAAGAAGGAGAATGGCAGCAAAGGCCTAATAGTTTTAGATCCAAAAAGTCCTAATATAATGGGACAGTAGGTGCATCACCAACTTGACAAAGTATGGACCAAAAATGTCCAAGAAATTAGGCAAAGAGCAGCTCCCTTTAAATGGGTTGAAATCAGCTCCTTTAGCTCATTTTAACTTAGACAAAAAAACCAGCTTTCTAGGTTTTCTCTCTTGCTCTCTCTTAGCTATACAGCAGCCTTATAATTCCACTAGGGTTCTTGGGATTTGCCTTCCATCCAAGATAAAGGTAAGTGAACAAGTCATGATCTTATCTTAAGGAAACTATGAGACTTATGTTCTTCATGATTAAATTATAGGACAGCCCTCTATAAGTTTGGCAGTTCCAAACTACTACAGAAATTAAGGTATGGATACTGTCCATTTTTTACCTTTTCCAATATACATGTATTGGTAGAGCATTGCACATATATTGTTGTTAATAACTCAAGGGATAGTGAGTTCAATATTTGGTTCCTATATTAAAGGATATTTGGGGTTGTTTGTAGACTATTTTGTGTGTATATGTTGGGGACTGCCAGGTTGATGTTGCAAAAAGTTGTGATTAGTTAGTATTGAAATATAGAATAAAAGTATGGTGGTACATCACCAAGCTACTTATTGTACACGTTTATTACTCATTCTATTTTGTATACCATTTTGGAGGGTGTAATGAAGTCAAAGTTATTTCGGGGGATCTTAAAAGAATCTGTATGTATATGGATGTAATTGGAGGAGAAAAAGGTTAAAATAACACCCTTGATTGGTAAATTAAGGCCTTACTGCCCAGCTACTATTTTTGTAAAGTTAAGTAGCCCAAATGTGTCGATTGGTTGCTAATATTAGTTTACCATATATTTTATTATAGATAAGTAATCTAAAAGGCGGAAAGTCAAGTTAGGTTAGTATCGGATTTGTACGACTAGGTATGTAAGGCTACTATATGTCATATTCTTTGGCATGAAATCTAGCACTTTTGGTACAATATAAGCTTCTAAAGCTTTCCTATAGTAAGTAATACCTAATAGCAATACATGATCTCCTATCTAGCTAACGACCTTATTCCTGCTCCCAAATGTATTAAAATACCTCACTACATCCTTATTATTGAGTTTGCATCTTTACATTCACTAGCAAGTCTCAAGAATTCTTCTTTAAGTCAAATAAGACCCGTATGTTATTTTCAGCTCCTGGTTATTTCATCCGTGTACAATCTATTTGATACCTCTTTTTCATTGCATAAGTGTTTATTCACATGTCTCTTATTGGTACATTATTGTTCAAAGGTACCAAGATGTTATAACCATGCTGATCCCGATACCTTATATGTAGGTGGAAGCTCAAGAGCATAAGCCTAGCATGGGCTGATCCCAATGTTTATATCTGGGTGGTAGCTCACGAGCGCATGGGCCGATCCCAGTTTTTCTATTTACCACTGATCAGCTGGTCATTTGCATTATATGGCTTACAAAGACTATGAAGTAAAAAGGGTAAAAATAAAGAAAAGAATGTAATGTACCCGGTCCCACAAGTATATATAAAGGTGTTATTTATACACTTATATCTGATTTCTATTGAGCTCTTGTATCATGTATTGTTACCTTCAGCCTTACATACTCAGTACATATTTTCATACTGACGCCCCTTATGGGGGACCTGTATTTCATGTTGTAGGCATAGGTGCTTCAGCTAATACACCTTCTCAGTAGGAGCCCAGATATCCAGCGGCTATTGGTGAGCTCCAGATTGATTTGGGGCTTTCCGAGTCTATTTTATATATTTTGGTATCGTATAGAAGTTAAGAGTATGGCGGGGGTTTGTCCTGACCTTAAATAGGTGTCTATGTATTTTTTAGAGGCTTTTTAAACCAATGTAAATTTAAGCATGATAGAGTCTTATCTTTTAGATGTTATGGCCCTCATGACCAAGTCTGGTATATATAGTTTTAGGCTTGTTGTTTATTTCTCATAAATGCATTATATCTATGTATGGAAAACCTTTGGTTATTATAATTACATGCATGAGAAGTACAAGGTTAAGGATTGGTTCTCTCCGGCCTTCATGGCTACGGGTGCCTATCCACCTCGATAAGATTTGAGGCGTGACATTGTCCCTTCCTCTGCACTATTCCACGACTTAAAACACCTTCTGTTGTTCCTAATTCCATTAGATAACACATCATAAATATCACTCTTTTATTTAAACTCCTAATAAAAGAGTAAAGCTAGGGTTTTTAGGGATTGATCATCTAGGCATCAATTGGTGGTTTTCTCACCATAATTCTTGGTATCACTAATAACGCTCACCTATACCATGCAATTTTTTAGAGAACGGTCATTATTAATATCTAATATTTTGTTGAGGTCGAATCCACAAGGAGTGAAAAGTAGAATTCTAGTATTATGGGTCTTAACACTTACTAAGAAAACACCCAAAGTGCAAATAAAGTAAAAAAACTTGATTTAAAATGGAGGGTTTTGATTTTGGGAGTGTGTGTCAATAGTACCTCAATTCTACAAACTATACAACAATTGTAATTTAACTTTGATATAAAGAGAATCTTGGGATTATGTCTAACTAAGGGCAAATTAGGTATGGGTGTATGTAGATTTTGTGTACATGCTAGTTGTCAACAATATGATAGGCTAGGTCTTGGGTCATTGAGGCTAGCTTATCAACAAAACCTTAAGAATTTCACCTGTTGAACCTTTCGGATACCTAATAAGTGTTTTAATTATATTCACCTAGTTCCTCAATTGGGTATCCCTATTCTAGGATGATACCCAAGATATAGTCAACTTCATACCCACTCTTATGTCTAAGATAGTGAGAATTAGTAAACTAAATCCATTGTCTACTATTGTCTTGGTTCCCACATCCTTCTTTCAAGGATGATGTAGGTTCCAGAAGTTCACCCTAACCTCTCTTTCCAGGGTAGTTTGAGCTTTCAAGAGTTAAGGGTTTTCACCCACAAACCCATTATGAGTATTTGGGGCTTTCACCCACAAATCCCAACCAATTTAATCAAGCAATAGTTAAACCCATTATCAACTAACCACCATATACACAAGTACATCACAAGCCACAACTAATTGCACCTTAGTTCAACATAATCCCAAGACTAAAATATTTAGGTACTCTTGAAGAAAAGAAAGAAACATATACCAAAAGGATTGTTCAAGGCATCCATTCTTCACAAATATCAAAATCCAAATCTCCAAATCAAATTAAAGTTCTTTCCTAATTTAGGATTTCAATTTTAAATTCAAAGAATTGGTAGTATCGATAATGTCCAAAATGAGAAAGGGTTTTAAGCTTTTAAGGGTTCGGGGTCGGTTGCTGAAAATTACAAAACTACCCCTGGGCCTAAACCCACATTGTCACTATTGCACTAGATTTGTTGTGATCGTTACTACCATGGCCGTGGGTAAATAAACACGATCATGATTGCTGACCTTCTTGACTGGCCATGATCACGGCCCTCAGAATGCAATTTCGGTAACTGAGGCCTGTTTTTGCTCCAGGTCTTCCAGTTGCACTTCTTTTATCTTTTATTGATCCTTTTGAGCTCAAGTCCACATCTTTCGATCTCATAACTTGTATACCTGTAATATGTGGAGATTAGTGCATTTAATCATACATATGTCTCATTTATACATTTAAATCATAGCAATGTGTATGAATAGCGAGTGCAAATGAGTGGTAAATTCTCCACTCATCAACACCCCCAACTTAAATCTTTGTTTTTCATCAAGCAATACTACCTCTTACCATACGACGATGCACATTTATGCCCACATTGAATGACCTAAATGATCATAATGACTTCAAGCTTACTTAATACCACAATTTAGCTCTTCAAACATGGGAAAAATATTTTCACAACACCCCTCAACATGAAATGTGATTTTTTAAGGATGCAAGAGACTTTAAAGAGCAACCATGCAACAATCACTAAAATTCTAGAAATGACTCACCTTTGACCTCAACTACATTATACTTCTTTTTGCCTCATTTTACAGGAGATGACAAAATCACTCACCTTGACTTATTTATATGCCTCCTCACAAGAAAGAAAATTTCACACACCAAGTCATCAATTATGCAACAAGGAATTGAAGTGTAAAAAACACTCTCTCATGAAATCGTGATGCTAAAAAGTACCATTCCATAGGCTTGCCCCAATTTTCAATCGCCACTACAATGAAAATACTTGGTTGGAAATCACGAAGGGGTTTTTGAGCTTGTAACATAGGTTCAGGGTAGGGTTAGATATCTTTTTGGAACAACATGGCTATACCCTCATTGAATATCTACATCACACTATTCCATCCCACTTTTGATCATGGGAACTTCTTTTATTCTTACTTTTTACACATGTGCCTACTTTTTATTTCCTTGGTTCACCCATTTTCTTTTCATTTCTTTTTCTTGCACCCTTTGTGCTTCTCTTTCCTTTGTTGTATCCTTTCTTTTTTCTTATTAATTTGTTCTCAACACTTGAGCTTATAGGTACTCACTTACAACTTTGTGGCCCTAAGTTACCTCTTTCAATCATCACCACCCCCAATGTAGGCTTTTAGCCTCAAGTTGTAATTTTAAGTTCAAGGAGAGTAGGGTTCAAAAAAGGGATAAAAATTGAATGGCTCACGACTTGCAATGTTTTTACCAAAGAAAGGTCTAAAGTCTCAAAGTGGGTGACTAGGGATAACATCTATGCAAAGGTAGGCATTTTAGGCTAAAGTGGAATTCCAAGGTCACAAAGATGGCCCAAGATCATCTCCCTAACCAAGTACAATCAAAATTATCCTTGAGAGACTAATGGGGTAAGTTGTAGATGGTACAAGTACACATAAGATTTGCAAAAATAATCTCACCACACATGGCATGCAAAATTTTCCAAGGAGGCTTAATTTTCCCTTCTGCTAGAGACAAAAAATAGATTATCTCCCAATTTTTACAATCCAAAATTTTTGAGTCACAAAAAGAGAAAAAGTGTTGTTATAATATTGCTCACGTCTGTGCCCTCGAATTCTCAAGAAAACTTTTTGGACAGAGGGGAAAGTTTGATTTACATTTTCACCATATGGTAACTTAAACTTTGCCATAGGTACAAGTGTGATCCCAAATTCTAAAATGCCATAGGTACTCAAATTTCCCTTGCATTTATGACCTTGATGCTACGGGTACTCAGACTTCCCCTATATCCACAGTTCAAAACCTAATCACGATGCTATTCTTTTAAGAATCTCGTCACTCAATCTATCATGGGGAAATTCTCGTCGAATATTATTACAAACAAAATAAAGATAACACAAAAATCTAGCAATGATACAAAACAACTAATCCATGCAAATATGGGCACCATTAGAGTGCCTAAATATTACAACCTAGAAGAACATAAAAACAACCAGAAATATCAATAATATAGGCAAAAATAAAATAAATGCGAAAATAGGCACCCCCAACTAAGTAGTTAACAATGTCCTCACTGCATAAAATATAAAGCATAAGAAGAGATAAGGGTGTTCCCTGAAACCGCATCAATAACTACTCTCGTCAGTAGACTCTGCATTATCATCAGCATCCTCAGAACCAAACCACTCAGTTGGATCCTCAGCGTCACTCTCTACTCGGGAGGAAAGGAATCTATCATGGAGTATTAGGACCTTCCATAGTCCCTTCACCCCTATTTAACTCATTTCATATTTGGACAGATTTTCACTGTTCAGTTCAGAGTGAAAAAATTTCATGCTTTCCCTTTTTTAAGCTCATCCAACGCCTCTAAAGTGCCACAAATGCATGGAGTATTCAATTTCCAAAACTAAAATCCATACTACAAAAATAAAAATAAAAGATATGAGCCACTCTTGTGGTATTTGTGGGTTTCCTCCTACATAGTGCCTTAGTTATCATCTTGGCACGATGTCTTCCTTCTTTCTTTATTAAGTTGGATCCTCAAGGGACCCTTTGTTCACTTAGTTAGTTTCAACATCTACCATGGATATCACTTGAAGTGTTGCAGGTAGTTTTCTTATTTTGCACACTCAAAAGGAGACCTCATCCTCATGCACTCTAAATCTCATTTCCCCCAATTTTAAGTCAACAATGGCTAGTATAGTGGATAAGAAAGGTCGACCAAGAATGATAGACACCTCTTGTTCCATTTTGAAATAAAAAACCACAAAGTCCATTGGAAGTATGAATTTGTCCACTTTGACTAGAACATCAAACAAAATCCCGACCAGCCTCTTAACAAACTAATCCGCCATTAAGAGTCTTATAGATGTTGGTGTTAGGGTGTTAAATACAATATTCTTATAAATGACAAAAGGCATGAGGTTTATGCTTACATCGATATTGCATAGAGCATTCACAAACATATGCATTTTGATGGTGCAAGGGATGGTAAAAGCTCTGGGGTCTTCTTTCTTTTCTATAATTTTTCTACTCATAATAGCACTACAACCATGAGTGACTTCAATTGTGTCACCTTTGATGAGATTCTTCTTTGACATCAACTTTTTCATGAGCTTAGCATATCCCGAGATCTCTTGAGTTGCTTCAAAGAAATGGGATATTAACTGAAAGATTGCTAAGTTTGTCCATAAAGTTCTTGAGTTTGTCACCCTCCTCTTTTCTTTGAAGCCTTTGAGGAAACAGGGGAGGGACTTGTATTGTAGGCATCACATCACTTTGTGATTTCTTATCGGTTCCTTTTCATCTTCTTCTTTCTTAGATTTTGGTGGAGTTTCTTTTGACTTAACCTTAGGTATCTTTTCACCTAAATCTTATATCAAGTGATTACCAAGGGTCTTCCCACTCCTAGTTACTATTGCTAAAACTTAAGCTTCATTCTTTGAGTTCACAATAGTGTCACTAGGAAGACCACCCTTTGCCCTATCATTCTATTGGGTGGAAATTTTCCCAATTTGAGTCTCTAATTGCTTTATGGAGGAATAGTAGGACACCATAATTTGTTTAAGTTGAGAAAAATCATCTTTCATTACATGGACAATTTTTTCAATTTCTTTCACTCTCATCAAAATCATTGTCAACACATCTTTGATTTTGTATTTATCGAGGTCAATGGTACTACCATCTTTGTTCTTTGCCTGATCATGAGGGTGCACATATTGGTCATAATCACTATCTCTGTTCCTCCAATCATGATCATGTTTATGGTTCGTCCAACCTTGATTCCCATTTTTTTATAGGTGGGATGGGAACCCCTCGAATAGTTTGCCAAGTACCGAATATCCTAATTGAGATTATTAGCCTCTTTATATTTCTCATAGGATTTTGATTCCATGGCATTTACTACTTTTATGGGTGTACCCATCATATGTTTTGTCAAAAGCTCTAATTGCATCATCATCTTAGCCATATTCTCCTCTTTTTCTTCATCTTATTTCCTTTGTTCCTTGTCAACCAAAGATATAGTGGGAGAACTCTTAGGAACCTCGGCATCTAGGGTATGCCATCCCTTTACTTGGTAACCTCCTTAAGCAAATTCACTATCTCATGATAATGCAACTTTACAAGATATCCCTCCCCACCGCATTGTCCACCATGATTTTATTAAGAGGGTCAAGGGCACGGTAGAATATTTAGAGAAGCTTCTTCTTAGGACCTCATGGTTTGTACATTGCATTAGTTTTTAGTTGAATCTTTCCCACACTTCATACAAAGGCTCTCCATTCAATTTCCTAAAGTTGATGATCTCATTCCTCAATTGGAGAATTTTGGATGGCAGGAAATACCGATCAAAGAAGGCCATGGTGAGTTCATCTCATAAAGTGAACGACTCAGCCATAATAGACCGAAGCTATAATACCACCTCTCCCATTAGAAAAAGTGGGAAGAGATAAAGCCAAATGGACTCTTGGGCTATGTATACAATATCAAAGGGTGCACACGCCTCTATAAAATTCTTTAAATAGAGGTTGGGGTCCTCATAAGCTTACCCCCTCAATAAGTCCCATTGTTTACAACATGTGCAACATGACACTTATGACATGAAAGATACTGTTCCCATGAATAGGTGGGATACGAATGGCATTTGAATGACCAAGGTCATTGAGTTGCCCTTCATCATCAAGAGGGCCATCGAAAGACCCAACTTTACTAGCATTGTCACTCATGGTTTGATTTATGCAACGGATATTACCTAGAATGAAACAAAAATAACAACCAAAATAAATATACACCACTATGGGTACTCCGTAAGTAAAAATCAATACCGCATAAGTGAAAACTAAATTTCACTCTCTGGCAATGACGCTAATTTGATAACACTCACCTATACCATGTAATTTGGTAGAGGACGATCATTGTCAATATCTAAACTTTTGTTGAGGTCAAATCTACAAGGAGTGAAAAGTAGAATTCTAGTATTATGGGTCTTAACACTTACTAAGAAAACACCCAAAGTGCAAATAAAGTAAAAATCATAATACACAACAGTTATAATTTAACTTCGATATAAAGAGAATCTTGGGATTATGTCTACCTAAGGGAAAATTTGGTATGGGTGTGTGTATATTTAGTGTACATGCTAGTTGTTAACAATATGGTAGGCTAGGTCTAGGGTCCTTGAGGATAGCTTGCAAAAAAAACCTCATGAATTTCACCTATTGAACATTTTGGATACCTAATAAGTGTTTTAAGCATATTCACCCAGTACCTATATTGGGTATCCCTATTTCTAGGAAGATACTCAAGATGTAGTCAACTTTATACTCACTTTTATGTCTAAGAAAGTGAGAATTAGTAAACTAAATCCATTAATTATCTACTATTTCCTTGGTTCCCACATCCCTCTTTCAAAGATAATGTGGGTTCCAAAAGTTCATCCAAATCCCTCTTTCAAGGATGGTTTGAGATTTCAAGAGTTAGGGGTTTTCACCTAGAAACCTATTTTTAGTATTTGGGGCTTTTACCCACAAATGCCAACCAATTTAATCAAGCAATAGTAGAACCCATTATCAAATAACTAGCATATACACAAATGCATCACAACCCATAACTAATTCCACCTTAGTTCAGCATAATCCCAAGAGTAAAAGATTTAGCTACTCATGAAGAAAAGAAAGAAACATCTACCAAAAGGATTGTTTAAGGTGTCCATAAGACACAAATACCAAAAGCCAAATATCCAAGTTAAATTATAGTTTTTTCCTAATTTAGGATTTAATTTTTAAATTCAAAGTATTTCTAGTCTCTAGAATGCCCAAAATGGGAAAGGGTTTTAAGCTTTTACAGGATTTTGGTTCAGTTGCTGAAAATTATAAAACTACCCCTGGTCTTAATCTCGTGTTGCTGTGATCAAACTAGATTTGTTGCGATCGTGGCTACTGCAACCATGGGTAAATCCATGCGATCATATTTGTTGACTTTTTGACTGGCCGCGGTCACAGTCCTCAGACTGCGATCGCGGTAACTGAGGCCTATTTCTACTCCAGTCTTCCAACTGTACTTATTTTCCCTTCTTTTGATGCTTTTTACCTCAAGTCCATATCTTTTCATCTCATAACCTGTGTACCAGAAAAATATGGATATTAGTTTATTTAATCATACATATGTCTCATTTAAACATTTAAATCATGGCAATGTGTACGAATACCGAGTGCAAATGAGTGGTAAATTCATCACTCATTAATCACATAATGTATCTCTTCCCTAAAGTAATTTTCATATAAGCATATGTTTAACTATTTTCCATCTGGATTTAATTATTGGTTTTGAATGTGGGTAGAGGGATTTGGAATGGTAATGGTGTAAATTGGTTTTCAATGGTTTTAAATTGACCATTCATGGTTATTCTCATGCTTTTGAACTCAATATATGCATGGGTATGGGAATTGGAATGGGGAGCATGGGTTTCCCAAAATTTTATGGTTTAATGGTTTGGAATTGGCTTTACCCTCAACCCAACTTATGAAATTGGTTTTGAACATGGATATACACATGGTTTAAATCACTTTTGGAGCCTTGCATTGCATAAAAGGTTAATGGAACATAAAATAGTTTTTGGAAGGCCTTGATGGCCATGGATTGGTTTTTAATTGTAAACTTTGGAGTAAAATTTGGATATTTTGTTTTGGAATGGCATAATAAAATTGGCTTGCAAACTTAACTTTATTGGTATGACAATACCAATATCAAATTCCTAATTAAAATACTCCTTGGTTAATGGATGATAATGTGTAAATGGTTTTAATTTAGGCTTAAAGGGGTTGTGTAGCTCACTATGGAAGGTGGAGATCTCGAGAGGGATCGATACTAGAAACCACATTTGCCGGCGTGGGGATGTTAGTGACCGTGTGCATAGTTCACATTATATATATATTTTGGAAAGGCTGGGGTTGTGGATTCCCTAGCCCTTCCTTAGATTTTTCCTAGTTCATGAGGCTAACACGCATTGGGACCCTTTCAGTATAGGGAGAAGAACCCATAGCTTCAAGGTGCCCTTAGAACTATTTGAACTACATAGTCCAGGTTAATGATTTTAAAATTCATGTGTAATCCTTGTTCCCTATCTCGGCATCTTATATATATGTATATATGAATGTGTGTATATGGTTTTTGAATGCTTTTGGATTTATTTAACTATGGCATTATTTTATCCCTTCCCTGAGTTACATGCTAGTACTCATCCCACTAACCATCCCCAAATGCTACACATTTTATGATGTAGGTTACTAGGGGATATTTGGTTACTTTATGCAAATTTAGGTGATTCTGGTTCGTCTGTTAGTCAGCTTGAAGTGGTGAGCCTCCTTCTTCCAGAAGTCCTATTACTTTTTGGTTGCTTTATGTTATCTTAGCCTATCATTTTTGGATTTCTTTTAGCAATAGGTTGATATTTAGTTTTGTTAGAGGCTCTTATGGACAAAGTATGGGTGGTTACTATTTATTGGATCTTAGTTCCTATTGAGTTATATATTTATATTTTATATTATATTTAGGTTTCTTTCACTATTATAGTTATTGTGCTTTGGTGACAAGGCAAAGGGGGTGGACTCTGTCCTTCGACCAGCATGAGATACCTATCGCGGCTAGGAATGGGGTCGGGTAATGACACTTTCGGATATCTTTCTTGAGAGGTACAGGTGTAGGGATGAGTTTTATGCTTTGGAGTAGGGCTCCAGGAATGTTACTGAGTATGAGGCTCATTTCCATACCTTATCTATGCATACCCTAGATAATATATTTATAGAGGGTGAGAAGATTAAGAAGTTTGCGAAAAGATTGACTACTACTCTTAAGTTGGCTATATCTTAGCTAGTGATTACATGTGGTTATTTTTAGAGTATCTTAGATCATGTAATGGGAGTTTAAATAATTTATTGTAAGGCTTAGGGTGGTAAAGATAAGAGGTTCCACAAGTAGGGTGATTTCAAAGGTCTGTCGACCTGAGGTAGGGAGTCTTCAGGCAGAGTTTCTGATAGATATCATTATAGATATCACAACAGGCTGATTCAAGAAGCTTTATAGGGTGTTGATAGTGTTCATTTAGGTTTTGAGGCATTAGGTGGTCAGACATAAGGATATTCAGGTAGAGGGGCTCATTCTAGTTTTTTTGGTCATGAAGGACGGTTTAGTTCTTCCAAACTCTCACAACATAATTTTCTAGTAGGTATGTGTGTGATAAGTTAGGAAACTTAGTAAGGAACTGACCCAGACATATGTCGGGTACTCCACAACAAGGTTTATATCCTTAGACTTACAAGGCACGAGCACCTCCAACTAAAGAGGGTGCATATGGCGATAGAGGTAGATCTCAAGGTAATTAAAGTATAGATCAATGACCTTGTGGTGTTGGATGAGAATTTGCTCAACCTAGAGTTGACATAGGTAGTTTTATGCATATCCTGAACACCTTTGGTAGAAGCCTCTAATGCTATTATCACAAGTATCGTCCAATTTGGTATCATCCTGCTTCACTATTGTTTGACCTTAACTAGGAATTCTCTTATGTATGTGTATATTTTTCTTCTATTACTAATTCTATGTGTGAGTTCCTTACTATATCCATTCGTGTTTCTACCCTCATGGATGGTTCTTTCATGGAGGATCCGGTGTACAATCCTGTGTAGTGACTCTTTTAGGATTTGACATCTAGGTAGATTTGATTATCCTAGACATGGTTGATTCCTTATCAAGCGATTTTAGATTTCTATACCTAAATAGTTACCCTAGTGATGCATGATGCACCAAGGTTAGAGTGGAGGGATACTCTAAGTTCATGTCCTAATAGGGTTATATCTTTTTTTTTGTTTTTCAGATAGTAGATAATGGATGTTTATCATACTTGGCTTCTTTGTGGAATATGTTGATTCACTACCTCCTTTTTAGATTCTATTAAAGTTGTTAGAGAATTTATAGATGTGTTTCCTATGAAATTGCTTGGTGTTCCTCCAGATAGGTACATCAATTTTATTATAATGTAGAGCCGAGTACTAAGCCCATTTTTATTTCTCCTTATAAGATACCATGGTAGAGTAGAAGGAATTTAAGGAGAAGTCATAAGATTTGTTGAGTATAAGATTTAATAAATTGAGTCTTTCTCCTTAGGTTGCTCCTGTCTTATTCTTTTAGAAAAAGGATAGGACCATAAGAATGTGTATTGATTATCAATAGTTGAACAAAATTACTATAAAGAACAAACATCCTTTTCTCCACATTGATGATTTATTTGATCAACTTCAGGGTGTGTTGGTGTTCTCTAAGATTGGCTGGTGGTTGGGTATCATCAACTGAAGATTAGGGCTACAGATTATTCAAAGACGGTCCGATTGAGTTATAACCATTTTAAGTTTTTGGTTAGGTATTGATTCATTTGTTATTGTATTCATCGATGTTATCTTGGTGTATTCCAAGAGTGAGGTGGAGCATGTGAGGCATTAGAGGTCATACTTCATAGGTTAAGAGATTAGTAGTTGTATGTCAAGTTCTCCAAGTGTGAGTTTTTGTTAGATTCATTGTCTTTTTTGTGTCATGTGGTGACCAAGAACATTATCATGGTCAATCTGGCAAAGTGCTAGCAGTTCATAATTAGGCTAGGCTTACTTTATCGAGATAAGATTTTTATTAGATTAGTGGGCTAATACCATCGTTAGTGCAGGGCTTCTCTTCAATTTCATCTCTTTTGACAAAGTTGACTCAGAAAAAGGTTATTTTACAGTAGTAGAATGAGTATGAAAGGAGCTTTCAAGAGATTAAGACATTATTGACTTTAGATCCTATATTTACTTTGCTTGAGAAAGAAATGGATATCATTATGTATTGTGATACTTCTAGAGTAGGCCTGAGTGGTATGTTGATGCAGAATAATAAAGTGACAATTTATTCCTCTAGACAGTTGAAGGTACATAAGAAGAACTACCCTACTTGTGCTTTAGATTTAGAAGCAGTTATTTTTGTGTTAAAGTTGTGGCATAGTTATTTGTATAGGGTTCACTATAAGATTTTCCCCGACTATCACTGATTAAGTACTTCTTCATTTAGCATGATCTTACTATGAGATAGCCTAGAGAGTTAGAGCTACTTAAGTATTATGATCTCACTATTTTTTATCAATCCAGGCAAGGCTAATGTAGATGTGGACGCCTTGAGTCGAAAGAAAATGAGTATGGGGAGTCTGGCATAGCTTATAGTGGAGGAGCAACCTTGGCCTTAGGCATTCAAAATTTTTCCCACCTAGGTGTGTGTTAGCCTGTGTTGAGACTAGATTCTTATTGTTCTAGTAGATCTAGTCTCGGTAGTTTAATGATGAGAAGTTTAGGGTGATTTAGGGTAAAATATTAAATGGCAAGTCAAAAGCAAGATTTCTTGATTTAGAGGGTGTTGTGAAGATTGGTAGTCAAGTTTGTGTATTTAGATTTGGTGACTTGATTACACTGATTTTAGAGGAGGCTCATAGTTTGAGGTATTTTATCCATTCAGGAGTAGCTAAAATGTACCATCATGTGAAGCAACACTATTTATAGTGCTGGATAAAGGAAGACATTGTGGAATTTTGGGACTTGTTCATTTTCCCCTCTCTCACTTTCTCTGATCAACTGCAATTTTAGTTGCTTTATGTGAAATTCTTCATAGTGTAAAACTTTGATATTTTTGGATAGAGCTTCAGACCTATAATTTTTGTGATTGGCTTCCATGTACTTAACAATTTGATATGGACTTAAATCTTCTTTTTTCCAATTTAGTGCTTCAATATCCTCCTTAATCATCTAAAATAGAAATATTCTTAGACAAAATTTTGAGCTAAGTCCAAAGAGAGGGAATTAAAATTAAAAAATAATGCCTAATATAATCACCTATGCTAAAAATGAGATAATAGGGTAACAACTAATAATGAGATAAAGAAAAAGGGATCGTCTAAATTGCTAGCAGGTTAAGTAGGAGCACAGGAGATTAGGTAGTTTTAAACAGCGAATGTCTATTCTATAGTGGAAGTGGGAGTGGATCACTATGTACTTTGTGATTAGTTTGCCTCAAACTGTGGGGAAATTTCATTCTATTTCGGTAATTATGGGTAGGTTGACCAAATCAGCATACCGTGTACCTTTGGAGATGAAATACAATGTAGAGAAGTTGTCCAAGATCTATATTTATAAGATTGTTCAGCATAGCGTGCCCAATTTTATCATTTCTGATAGAGGTACTTAGTTTACCTCAAACTTTTAGAGTTCTAAGCGGTAGAAATTAGGCACTCAACTAGAGATGAGCATGGTACTTCACCATCAAACTGATGCCAGTCATGGACTATTTAGGCGTTAGAAAACATGCTCTGAGTGTGTGTTATAGATTTTGGTGGTCTCTGGGACTAGGTATTGACATTATCAGAGTTTGCCAACAATAATAGTTGTTATTCTATCATTTAGATAGCGTTGTTTGAGACTTTATATGGTAGAAGGTATAGATCTCAATAGGATGATTTGATATCTTTGAGGTTTGACCTTAGGGTACTGATTTGTTGGGATACTCAATAGATCGAGTGACACTGGTCTAGGATAGGATTATGAAAGCCCAAAGTAGATAGAAGAGTTACACCAACTAGCGGTTTGATGATGTGGAGTTCATTTAGGGTGAACGGGTTATGTTAAAACTGTCGCCCATGAAGGGTCTGATGAGAGTCAAAATAAAAGGGAAAATTATCTTGAGGTTTATTTGGACTTTTAATATTCTTGAAAAGGTTGAGGAGGTGGCTTGCACGTTGGACTTACCTAGGTTGGCCTTACCTCTAAGCAATACGGTCATGATGATTCTCATGTGATCCAATAGGATTTAATTTCCTTAAATTATGTTTTGACCTCTGAGTACGAGCCTATAGATATTTTAGATACACAGATTAGAAAGTTGAGGTCTAAGAATATTGACTCGGTAAAAGTTCAGGGGATACATCACCCCATTGAAGAGGCTATGTGGGAGATTGAGTCCAACATATGGAGTAGATAGCCCTAGTCTTTCATAGGTTCAGGTACTTTCCTTAATTTACATTCGATGATGAACGTGTATTTTAGTGGTGGATAATGTAACAACCCTCGTACAAATTTTTAGAATTTTGTATGTTTTGACCATTTTTCCCCTCCCTATTGTTGCCTTATAGCATTTGTGAGTTTAAGAATGGACGGAATGATCCCCAAAGCATTCAAGAGTATTTTAAGTGAGTTTTTGGCTTTGAGAAGCTTTTAAGTTGATATAGTTAACTTTGATCAATACTTTGAGATCCGGGCTCGGATGATAATTTTATCAATACCATTAGTTTCAAAATGTCAATGTTGGGTTAGTAGCCTAATTAGTTCGAGTTCCCATTATGATTTTTGAGTGGTTGGGCGAGAAATTAGTTCTATTGTCCTAAAGTGGTTTTTGGGTGAAACTTGTTGATATTGGCCTCCTTTTATAAATATGATGGTTCGATTGAGTCTTAAACATCGATATTAGTCTAGTAGAATTATTGGTTTGTTTTTATAGGATATCAAATGATTCTCGAAGGTCCATTCCAAGAGCTTTGGTCATGGATTATTGCTGGTGCATAGCTATTGGCGCACCAGACATTTACTCATTACAATCGCGTGGATGGGGTAACGTTGTGACGGGTCAGGATTTTGTTCATTACAATTGCAAGGAGGGTGTAGCGATCGTGAAGGGTAACCTTCTTGTGCATCGCGATCACTTGGTCGATTATCGCAACAGTGAAGACCAATTTAAGTGGTGGTAAACATTGACCCTCGTAATCGATAACGAAGTGTTGTAATCGTGGGGCACTATTAACTGGAACAGTATAAAAGCATTATTTTCAATCTTAAACTCCATTTTCAAGGTTTGGGAGCACATTTTTTAGGGAATCTAGAGAGGAATTTCATTATATTTCAATTGGGTAAGCTTCCAAAGTTATATTTAATCATTGCCCATTGATGATATTGCAAAATCATCTTCAAAATATGGATTTTACACTTGTGATTTTGATATTTTTTAGGTAAAGTCAAAAGGTGACATTTCAATGATTTCTAACCCAGTTTCAATCCCATATTCAATGGGATTTTATACTTGAAACCATAAAACTATGGGTAAAGTGATTTTCTATTAAAATTTTAGTTTCCCCTCTTGTTTTGGGGGTTGGTTTTTTAGGTGATTTTGGATTCAAAACTAAAATATGTCAATATGGGTATCAATGAACTCGTATTTACATTTAGAATCTAATTTTTAATAGATTGAGATATGTCAGAGGCCTCCTGAAAGGGAAAAGCTTTGAGTTGAGTATTTTTGAGCTTGTGTGCTTCCCCGAAGTAGGTTATGGCTTAACTTTCTTCAGACTTAGCTGGGTAAAGAACTTATCATGTAAAGCATGTTATGTATTGGGTAAAATCTCATGTTTACATTATTTGGGGTTGAATATTATTATCGTGATGCCCGAGTGGGAGCTTGTGTTGACTTTATTATTGCATAGAGAGCTTATTATCATTGTGATGCGCGGTTGGGGCTTGTGCTGATCTTATTTGATTAGAGAGATTATTATCATTGTGACGCCCGAATGGAGGATTTTGTTGACTTCATTGGTGTATTATTAAATTCTTTTACATGTTATGCTGCCCATGTTGTGGCTTGTAGATGATTTTAGTAATACCTTACATTAATTCAATGTTGTGTTTCCATGAAGGGGTTTATGTCATGATTTACTAAGATTTGGATGACTTAGATTTATTTATACCATTGTTAAAATAATTATTGGGCGTTATTGACTTTGTCGTGATTATGCATACTGAAAATTGATAATAGTGTGGAACTTGAATTCTATGTAAAAGAAAATGAACCATTTTATAAAATGACTTGATCGACAAAAGTGTCACCAAGATCGAATATTGAGTTTGTGCTTAGTCTATGGGTTGTGAACCCTCCATGGTCCTCTACTGGATCTTAGGCTTAGAAGGTATATACAGAGAGTACATTTGACCATTACAACCATTCCATATCATCTTGTTGCATTGCATTGCACTTTATTGGGGTGATATTGTGTTTTAGGTATCTGCATACATGGTGAATATAATGTTTTTGAGTTTCTTATATTATGTAATTGTGCGGCTTGATTTGCGTGGGACTTTTCTGCAAGCCGGGCATTCATTTCACTCATAGCTTACTTTATTTGATTTAGTTTTCTACGCTAGCTTGGTAGGCCTGTATCGTCTACTGAGTACAAGTGGGTCGTAATCACTCCTACTTTCTGTAACCTTTTGGTGCAGATCCTGGTAGGAGTGCTATCCGTGGACAATCATCATTCAGTTCGGAGATTATTGAAATCGTGGTGAGCTCCCCGTACGTAGTATATTCCTGGCTTCATCAATTCTATTTATGTCTTTATTTTATTTCAGAGATAGGTACTTATGTACTAGTATTCCATGTCGGTTTTAGAGTCACTCTCACTTATGACACTATTCCTTGGAGTTTTGAAATGTATTTCCAAATATTGAATTTATATTGTGATTGGTTAGACTTTACTCTAAAGCCTTGAGTTTTTAATTTATTATTTGAACTTCATTTCAATTTATTCTATCTTTATGTTAAGCTTACCTATCAAGGTTTGGTCAGGGTAGGTGCCATCATGACCTTGAAATTTGAGTTGTGAAATATAACGATGGAGAAGATCAGAGATATTATATTCATTTGACTCACGACATGACGTAGCCCATGTGCACAAGATTGAGACCCTAAACTCTTATAGTTGAGCCATTTATGGTGTGCTTGCTTGTGGGTTGACACTCAAAGTTGAGCCATTTATGGCATATCTTCCTGCGAGATGACCCTCAGAGGTTAGCCTTTATGGCGTGCGTCCCATTAGAGATCACAGACTATGAGACTAAACAATTGTATACAAAATTTAGAGATAACAGAGTGCATATGTTATTAATGTGATATAATGCCCTCGAGGCTTATTAGATTTGAGGCTACTATGCATTCGTTTAAAATTACATAAGTTATATAATTTCACAAATAATTGTATCATTTGATCCCATATTAATAAAGAATCCAGAAAACACTTGTATAATAATGACAGAGTGATTCCACATAACATAAAGTTCCATGGATTCTTCATGAAAAATGTATATCGCAGTTGGGTATATTTTGATTCCTTTAATATGTTATCTTATTTGTTACTTCTCATTCTTTCTACCATACATACCAATACATGTTCTATATGTACTGAAGCTCATATGGACAAGGGATGCATGTTTTGTTTGGAAGTTCAGGTATATAGAATTGCAAACATCCTTAATAGGCATTCGTGCAACATCAGCTTAGTAGTTGGTGAGCTCCATTTATCCTGGAGCCACTCTAGATCTAATACTCTTTTTTATTGTAGATATTTTCATAGTTTGGTTATGGAAGGGCTCTATCCTGATCACTTAACAACTATTTAGTTCCATATTTCAGTAAGGGTTTCATGGACATTGTGGTAATGACATTTGTATCAATTTGGTTAGAGGCTCAATTTTATGCATATATCTTGTGAGTTGTCATATGTATAGTGATCTATTTGTATCGCATTTTTCATAGATCGTTTGGATAACATGTGTTCATATGGCATTTGTCCGCCTAAACTAGTTTTCGAGAGTGACAAAATCAACTTAATAATAAGCTCCAAAATATATATGGGTATATATAAGGATACAAAAAACAAAAATACATGGGATTTTATTCATTCGCTCTAATTTTTCTTGTATTCATTCACTCTTGTGTCACTTGTATTCATCGCTCTAGTCTCACTTGTGTTCATTCGCTCTAATTTTACTTGTATTCATTCAGTCTACTATATCAATTGTTAGCACATTGTATTGCTTGTATTCGTTCCCTCCAATGATTGCATCAATGCATACAATCTTGATTAATACATCCACAATAGGTTGTATGCATTCACTTTATTTCACTGTATCGACGCAAATCATCATGAGAGGTTGTATGCGATCGCTAAACAAACTATATTCTCTCTCATACAACGAAATAAACTGAATTCAGTTGTATAAACGCAACTATCTAGACGGATACAATCACAATTGATTGTATGTATTCACTTAATTTTGTTGTGTCAATGCATACAATCACGATAAGCCGTATGCATTCGCCCAACATATTATATTCAGGGGTGGCTCAAGGGTAAGGCTAGTAAAGCCTTTGCTTTAGGCCCCCAAAATTTTAAGGCCTCAAAAATTTTAATAGTAAATTTATGATTTTCACTTCACTTGAAATAATAATGAAGATTATGAAATACATTTTAAAAAATTATCTAAAAAAAAAGAGAAAACGTTATCTCATTTTTACAAGAAATATTTCAGAACTTTGAACTAAACAACTCAAACTTTATATTAATAAATAAAATTTTAACAACATCCAAGTTAATGCATTGCAAGCAAATGACTAATATGTTATTAACTAGAATTAGTCCTTACCTTTATTAATAATTATACTAATATGTGAAGTTAAATGCTATATGTCTTTTAAAAGTACTCCACCAAAACAACTACTATCTAAATAATTATAGTAGTATTTTTGTATGTATGTTTACATATGTAATGCCTCTTATTAAAACTTGATTTTAGGCCATTAATTTTATTGAGACGCCCCTGATTATATTCTCCCTCTCATACGACATATAGTGAAGACACATACAAATAAGAAAAAAGGACTTGTTGAAGATACATACAACATACCCCAATCATTACTATATACAATGTATCTCATAAATTGAAAATCAAAAACTCGAAATAGATATGGCATATTGATGTGAAAGCAAAAATAGTGCTTTGAAATTCGGGAGAAAAATAGGGGACAAAGTAGAAAATTTGGATGCTATCATGTACCCAATCCCGACACCACCATAATCCATTTTAATTCCATCGTTCTCCACGACAAATTAGTCATGTCTTCTTCGGCTAGGATGAAGTTTTGTCGGGAGGGGCACAACCTAATCTGATTACAATCGAAGCTAGCTGTGGATTATTAAAGATAAGTACTCTGTCCAGAAAAGGCAGTTATTATTGTTCATAAATCCCAAAGTTAGTACAGTAGAGCAGAGTTAGTTAGAAACAATTAACTGCATTTACTCATTTTATTTCGTTTCTTCTTGTATATATACTTAATATGCTATACTTATTAGTCACTCATGATATATCAATACTAGACTCTTGTTCTCTCAACATTTCGCTCAATTTAGCTAATTACTTTAGTTAAATAGCCCTAGATTAGCTTTTCATTCCTCGATTAATCTCCTGGGGTGATGTGATTCTGTGATGAGTCTATCAAGGACTATAGAGAAGGAAGAGGCAGAGGCGCAACCGATAGTTAAAGAGGAATTAACAGTGGAGGAAAAGGGAGGAGAGGGTTTAGATGATAGTAGGAAAGAAATGAACTGGAAGGAATTAGAATTTCACTACGAAATTAAAACAATTACTAGGATTTCTAATTATTTCAAAATGTAGTATATATGGTAAATATAGGGTATACGTTAATTAGACCCATGTAATTTTTTCAAGCACAACTGCACAATATGTGGAACAAAAGTAGACGAAGACCAAACTCACTGTTTTTCCATCTTCCAGACAATGGAAGGGGCAATTCATTTGAGGGTGGGCGAGAAGAATAGTGATCAATAATTACACTGTCGATTGTCAAGTCAAATCTTCATCCAGGAGATACCAAATGTAACACTTAAATCAAAACATGGGATATTTAACCAAAACGGCGAACTCAAAAGCAACATCTTTCAACATTTACATTATATCATACTCTCTCCATTCCAAAATAATTGAATTGTTGGAGTATTTTATGTAAAGATATACAGCAAAGAAAGTTGAAAAGAAACCTAAACAATTGGGATTTTTAAGTGATAGTTTTATTGAGCTTACTCTTGACTTAATATAGACCTACACTTAACAAAAAGAGAAATAATAGACCACAAAATCTGCTAAGTAGTTAAGATGATGAAAAATAAAACAACGTCTAACAACCCAAAATAATAGGACTTCATACAACAATCCTTGACCAATTCAAAGTCTACTAACAATCCCTCCCTTGAACTCATTCCTCTTGTCAAGAATTAGTTCAAATCTGAATTTGTGCACATATCAAGCACTTCACGCAGTTTTTGAAATGCTTCCACTTTGAGAGGTTTCGTCAGCAGGTCTGCAAGTTGATCGCGAGTGCCGCAAAACAACAAGTTAACATCTCCTTCTCTAGTAAGATCCCTTAGGAAATGAAATCTTACCCTTATGTGTTTAGAACGACCATGTAGAATCAGATTCTTAGACAGCTTAATGGTTGACGCATTATCACACATTAACTTTGTACCAACTACCTAAAAATGGCCAATTTCTTTTAAGATCCTCCTCATCCAAATAGCTTGACAAGCGCATGCAGCAGCTACAACAAACTCAGCCTCTGTAGTTGACCAGGTAACAATAGGTTGCTTTCAAGATGACCAAGCTACTGCTCCTCCACTCATCATAAACACGTAGCCTGACGTACTCTTGCTATCATTCATGTCACCAGCATAGTCACTATCAGTGAATCCAACTAGCTCACTAGCTCCCCCCATTTTGTAAAACACACCATAGTTCACTGTACCTTAATACTTTTTTTGCAGCTGCAAAGTGTTGTTGTGTTGGGCATGCCATAAAACGACTAATAAGACTTACAACAAACATGAGATCAAGACGAGTGGCTATGAGATACATCAGAATCCCTACTATCTGCTTGTATTGAGTTGCATCCACCTTTATGCCATCTTCATCTTTTCCAATATTTTGTCTTGGAACGATAGGATTACAAACTGAATTGTAATTTTCTATTCCAAATCGACTTAAAACTTCAGCTGCATACTTTCTTTGGCATATGAAGACACCATCAGGTCTTTGTATCACCTCAATTCCAAGAAAGAACCTCATCGGACCTAAGTCCGTCATATCAAACTCCTTTTTTATGGAACATTTAAACTCACTCAACATCTCTTCATCATCACCAGTAAATAAAAGATCATCAACATAAATACTAACAATGAGAATTTTACCTCCCTTTCTTTTAACAAAGAGTATTTGTTCACTAGAGCTTCTTTTGAAACCTTCCTTGATGAAATAGGACTCTATTCAACTAAACCAAGCTCTAGGTGCCTGTTTTAGTCCTTAAAGTGCCTTTTGTAGTTTATAAACCAACTGTTCACTTCCTTTTTTTTCATAACCATTTTGTTCAACAAAAATGTCTTCTTTCAACTCACCATATAGAAAAGCCGATTTGACATCTAATTGATACAATTTCCAACCCCTTTGAGCCGCAAAGGCTATGATCATTCTTACTGTATCCATTCGTACCACGGGTGCAAAAACTTCAGTATAATCAATCCCATATTCCTGAGTATAGCCTTTAACCACCAACCTTGCTCTGTATTTGTCAATTTGACCAAGCTCATTTAGCTTGGTTTTATAAACCCATTTTACTCCCATCAAGCGCCATGTCTGATTTCTTTCAATGGATTTGATTTCTTCATCCATGGCTTGTCTCCATTTTGGGCTTTTGACAGCTTCCTCAAAGCTTGTAGGATCTGATATCACTAAAAAGGCAACGTTTGCTTCATCTTCTTCAAACAAATCTTCACCGAAAGTATAATATGCCGACCATACAGGTGGACGTCGATTTCTACTCTCCCTTACTACCAGCTTTGGAGCAGCAGTTGATGAGTTATTTTCGATTAGTGAATTCATGTCGGTTTCTGAGACTTCTCCTTCTTGAGCTTTGTTCTCTTCTTCAGTGTTGTCTCCCCAATCTAATTCCATCAGTTGTTCTACTTGAGATTTTGCATTCCAATCCCACATACGATCTTTTTCAAAAATTACATCATGACTAACTATAGTTCTTTTGCCAACCAGATCAAACATTCTTACCCTTTGGATTCACCACTAACCCCAAATAGAACACAACTCACACTTTTATCTTCAAGTTTGGTTCTCCTAGCATCTGGAATATGAACATGTCCCACGCATCCAAACACTCGAAAGTAATCAACTGATGGCTTCTCTTCACTCCATGCCTCTTCTGGGGTTATGTCCTTTACAACTAGCGTAGGTGATCGATTCAAGACGTGAATCGACCACCTAACTACTTCTGGCCAAAAAATCTTAGGTACTTTCTTCTCTGTCAACATAGCTCTCACTAACTTCATCACCGTACGATTCTTGCATTTAGCCACTCCATTTTGTTGTGGAGTATAGGTTGTGGTCAATTGTCTCCTTACGCCATGTTGTTTGCAAAAATCATTGAATTCTGTAGAATTGAATTCTCCTCCTCTCTCTGTTCTTAAGCATTTAATGGGCATCCCAATTTCTTTCTCTACAAGTGTTTTGAAATATTTAAAGTGATAAAATGTTTCTGATTTTTCCAAAAGAAAATAAGCCCATGCTTTCCTAGAAAAATCATCTATAAAACACAATAAGTACCTTTTCTGGCTACTTGAAGCTGGTGTAATAGGACCACAAAGATCCCCATGAAGGAGACCAAATTTTGTAGTTGCTCTCCACTGACTCTTTTTAGAAATTGGGGTTCGATGTTGCTTGCCTTTCATGCATGCCTCGCAAGTGGTATTTGGTGCTTCAATTTGTGGCAAACCTTTCACCATATTTTTGTATTTCAAGGTGCGCAGGCCTTTGTAACTGAGATGGTCATAACGGTAGTGCCATAAAGTTGACTGATCCATGTTATTGATTTGGAGACATCTTTCTTCAACATTTGTGGATAAGTGGTCAGCAAGCAAAATAAACATTCGATTTGCACTCATAATGGATTCTGCCATCTTTCCTCTCTGTGGATGATAAACACTGCAAACACCATTTTTAAATAACACAGCTAATCTTTTTTCTTGAAGTTTCCCTATGCTCAAGAGATTATTTGTGAGTTCAGGAACCCAATATACATCACCAACGGAATAACAAACTCCCTCCAATAATAATTTCACAGTTCCTTTTCCAGTAACCTTTATTCTTGTATTATTTCCAAGCTTGACAGTGTGAGAGAAAGGTGTGTCCAAGCTTGAAAACAGACCTTGATTTCCACATATGTGATTTGAGCATCCAGAATCCAAGAACCATGCATCACTCCTCTGTGCTTCATGTTGTTCTATGTAGGCCATTAACAACAGCTCATCATCTTCTTCTAATTCTGCATCCAAGAACCATGCATCACTCCTCTTTGCTTCGTGTTATTCTATGTAGGCCATCAACAACAGTTCATCATCTTCTTCTAATTCTGCATAATTTGCTTCCTTGTACAACTTTGGATATTCATATTGAAAATGTCCCAAGTCATGGCATTTATAACATTCAACAGTTGCTTTGTTGAAAGTTGTTCTTCCTCTTCCTCGTCCCCTTCTTCTGTAGGGTGCTCTTCCTCTGTTGCTTGTTCCTGAGCGACCTTCAACTTTCAGAGCTTGATCCTCGTCATCATTGCTTGGTTGGTGGAATTTTTGTTCATGCACCACTAACGATCTCTGTAGTTCATCGACGAATATGTTGTCAGTATCTTTTGATTCTTCGATGGATACTACAACATATGTGAACTTGTCTGTTAGAGTTCGAAGAACTTTTTCAACAATTTTCCTGTCGGCATAACTTCTCCATTGCTCCTCATCTTATTTGCAACCATCATCACTTTTAAGAAATACTCAGTGATGGTTTCATCCTTCTTCATCGCTAGAACCTCAAACTCTCTTCTTAATAAGTTAAGAAGAGATTTTTTTCACCTTCAAATTTCCTCCAAACTTCCACTTTATTGAGTCCCAAACAATCTTGGCTGTGCGACAGTCCAAGATTTGTTCAAAAACAGTTGCCTGAAACAGATAATGATTGACTTGGAGATCCTTGATTCTAGCATCGTCGAGTTGTGCCTGTTGTGCTTCAGTCAGTCTCGTCCCTTGTATTGACTCCTCAAAACTAATCTCCACCAAGCTCCATAGCCCTTTTGCCCTAAGCAAATTTTCCATCAGTTCACTCCAGTGGTCATAGTGACCATCAAAGTGACGGATCTTTGTCAGTCTTGTCGTCACTCATTCTCTCAATGTTTGATCACTTGAAGATTGCTATTTCCTTTTCTACAAACCCAGTCCGGGATTTGATACCAATTGTAAAGATATACAGCAAAGAAAGCAGAAAAGAAACACAAACAATTGGAATTTTTAAGTGATAGTTTTACTGAGCTTACTCTTGACTTTAGACCTACATTTAACAAGAAGAGAAATAATAGACCACAAAATCTGCTAAGTAGTTAAGATAATGAAAAATAAAATAACGTCTAACAACTCAAAAGAATAGGACTTCATACAACAATCCTTGACCAATTCAAAGTCTACTAACATTACACACCAACTTAAGAACAAAATTTTAGAACATAAATTATAAATTACTTTCCACAAATATCCTTTTAATTGTTCTTAAATTACTCTCCTAGAAAATGTGAAGTACTTCAAAACATCATTAAATGAAAGGATAAAATTGAAAGAATGAACAATTCATTTATTTTTAACATTGAAAAATAGCTCAACAATTCATTTATTTTGGAATGGAGTAAGTATCAATAACAGGAACCCAAGATTGAATCGAGTCTCGAGTTGCTATAACCTTTACAAGGTCTGTACAAGAGAGCTAATTAGAATGAAGCAGTACTGTTAACGCTCTTTTACAGCTGCCTAAATTTGCTGCTGCTCCCATTTAAACATAGTAGAGCTGCCTAAATTTGCTGCTGCTCCCATTTAAACATAGTAAATCTACAAATAATTTCAGTTCAGCAAAAGCCTGGAACATCATGATGTTTACTGAAATATGCCAATCTGAAATACTCTAGACCTTACGATTTACCTTCACAATTCGGCAAGATGAAGTATAACACATATAACACTGACGACTAACTATATACAGGCATCTCCTAATTCACATGAGATGCATTTTTTCTACTGACGGCAAAACTGAAGCCCCCAGGTGCTCTCTCCCTCCCTACAAACTAAAAGAGATGTACACAAATGAATCATATTTCTTGATAAGACATAAATGGCCAACATGTAAATACTGGACAGCCTACATTACATTTGAGTTGACAATTCAGTGTGCCCATCAATTTCTGTTGCCAGTGCCAGCATATTTAGCACCAAAACTTCATAGGGAAGTAGAGCTAGTGGAATTACCACCAAAACACAGGGAAATTCAATTCCTTTATGATCATAGTGAAAGACACTGTACCATGCTAGGGAGATTTTTTGGCATTGGAAGTGCAGCAACATATCTCTGTGCTAAAGGTTTATGGCTACGTGCATCTGATGAAGATGCTGTACCAACACCATAAGATTGCACCCGACCATGGAACTTCGCAAACCGATACATGACCGAGAACTTCTCAATATCCTGGCCTTCCACTATCACGTCTAATATTGATGCTCTCGTGTCCAGTCTGCAACAGAAGAAAAAGAACAAAGCTTATTACGTGGATTTACGCTGTTGATTGTCATGTAGAAACTGAAGTTAGTAAAGAAGATGGACCCTAAAGAAAACTTAATGTAATAATGAAATGGAAGCTGAGGAATCAACAGAAACCCATTATGGAACAGCTACAAAAGACTATAACAGTATTGATAATTTCTGAAACAAATAAATTACTGCTTGCTTTCATCTGAAACATTGGCATTAGCACTTCTATCCTCAAATTTTCAGAGTGAGAAATTATGATTTAAGACCTATACAACAACATATCCACTGTAATCCACATGTATATTCTAATATAGTGATGATATGTACTGACAGAAGCAAAAAGACCATAAATGAAGACCCCAGGAGTTTCCCAATAAAACTATATTTGGTTTATCACAAATCTGAAAATGCAAATCCGGGGCTAAAATTTAGCAGTATATGTTGTTTCCCTGTAACTTGGCAGACTCATTATAACATACTCATATTACTAAGACAGAAGACATAAGAAAATGAAACATTTCTTAGCAAAAGGAGTGTAGACAAGATAGTAATCCACAAAGGGAAGAGATCACACTGACAGAACTAACAAAAGCAACCAAAGATCTGATGAACTTCCATAACACACAAGTGAAAATATTCGAAAACCTGAACCTTCTCTTTCTAGTATTGACATAAAGCGAAAAGGTTAACCTACTTAACTACAGCAAGGCAAGACATTTCATTTTTTCCTCAGACTTTCTTTTTTGTCTCCAACAAGTTTCCTTCCCCTTCCCAACAGCTCCCAAAAGTAAAATACAAGAGGCCGTGTGGGTCCAATGTATAATATACAAACTCATATGTTGTAGTGGTCTAAGCCAACCATGAAGCATTACCTCGAAAATTCACTTTCCAGTTTCCTCGCTCTTACCGTCAACTCTTCAACAACAAACATATGGTTGTCAGATCTCTCCGATCTTTTGTGCTTGTCATGAAATCTATGAGAATATATTAAACACACTTTTAGGGCAAAGAGCAAATTAAGATGTAGACTTGATTGGAACATCTCAAGCAGCAACAGCAAACTTACAATTCTTTGCTAGTGTCAGGTGCATTGTAATCACCATTTGAGCAAGAGACTATGCTGCATGCATCCACCAACGCCAATCTAGAAGTGGAGTATGCCACATTCTCGTACTCCGAGTTATCATCGGAAAAAAGAACTGCGAAAGGAGGGCAAAATAATTGCTGCATAAGCTGAGTGATCAAAATAAGCCTTCTTTTAACTTTAAGCATCCGAGGGCCGTGTTCAATCAAGTAACTTTCTTCTCCAACCTGTTATTATAAGAACACGGGTCATTAGAACTGATGAAGCAGACAAATTTTAAAAAGGAAACTACAATATTACAATAACCAGATCAAGATACCTTTTCAACAAGCCTATTATTTAATTTCGCCCACTCTGTTTCTGCCAAGCTGCAAAAATCACATTAACAAATATTATTAAACCTGAGCTGGAACTAAGACAATCCAAATGAAAACAAAATGCAGTAGCAGAAAGCATTGAGAAAGCAGTAAAGAAGCATGAAAGCAAAGGAGTTTACTAGAAGTAGTGCTAAATATGAACCTGATTGTCTGCTTCCCCCCTGAATCCAGTGAAAACTCTTTGCACCAAGGAGTAAGTTCAGATGTAACGCGTTTCCGCTTCTTGGGTTTCAGCAATTGGTGATGCTGACCAACATTCAGTGGCAATGTCTGTGGAGAAGAAAAATCTTCAATGACAGCAGAGCTAGCAAATGAGCTTTGCCCAAGATTACATCTATCAGCATTTGCAGGTATTACTCTCTGTAAAGAATCAAATACCTGCAAACCACTGGAAGACTTCCCAAGGGTAAATGGTTGACCAGTTGTCTTCATGGACGCAACCGTCTTCATGGACGCAGCTCTGTTTGCTTCACACATCTGTAAAATCTGTGCATTTTGGAAGGTCCCATACTGATTAAACCAGGAAGGTGCCATCTGAGGACTAATCTGAGTATGCTGAGATTTTAAAGAATTTGTACAGTTGTTCAGAGAGCTGCTCTGGGCATCATCATAATGAGATGCAAGTACATCCTGAGGAGTCACATTTCCTCCTTGTTGCGATGATACGCTTCTTAATAAATTTTCCTGCCCAGAGAGGCTTGGGATTCCAGAATTGGCAGAAAGAATTTGTTGAACACCCATATTGCTGTCTGATACACTCATTCTTTTCAAGGGCATCTCGCTTGGATCAGTCCCCACATCTTTCATAGCCTGCATTTGGTTTAGTAAGGAATAATTTGGATGAGGAAAATTATTTGGTTTCAGAGATCGACCAAAAGCTTCAATATCCCTCTGCATTGATGTAGAATTTCCAGGAGATCCTTCTGAGAGATTCATGACAGGTCCTCTATCCTGTGAATCATTATTCTGAACTGGTTCAATGTTTTGAAATGGTACTTGTTGAGAAGCACTTTCTTTCACTCGTTCTTCCCTCTTAAAGGACCCCAAAATATTAACTATGCTTGTACCAAGCTCAGATGTGAACTTCCATCCTTTATTTGCATCTGGATCAATTTGCCTCTCTGCAGCGGACAGTGATGACTCCATATTATTCAATTGATGTGCCTGGTGAATATGAGAGGACTCCTTGGTGGATTGAGTAGCAAAAAGGGGCTGCCGTGTTGGAAAGTTGGTCCACATATTAGCGAACATTTTTGAAGATGCCCCCTGCTGAGCGATGCCAGTCATTGAACTAGGCTGAGAAACTGACCCTGGCTCTTTAGATGAAACTCGATTTGCAGAGAGCCTTTCATGGGGACCATTGGCATTACTTTCAGATTTAACTGCAGAGATTGAAGGGTTATCCTGTTTATGGTCACCAGCCCCGTCGGGTAAGGAAGCCTGTACGGATTGACCACTTCCAGGTCCTCTGTGAGAGTCACTTTTCTCTGCAGAAGAGGGACCATGTTTATCAAAAGACTGATTTGTTGACAGTTGCCCAGTAGCTCTAACCACAGGTGGATTTTGAAGTGGGCTTCTCAAGTAAGGAAAACCAGAACTAGAATCAAATGCTGAAGAAAACTTTCCAGGCACGGTGTACAAAGAAGCTTCATCATACGTACTCCCTGGAACCCCAGATCTGTTATTATTTAACTCTTTCAGAGAGTGTTCAGCAGGAGGCAATGATTGACCCTGATGAGGAGGGTGCATCAGTCCCTGACTCTGCTCTCCGATCTCCTCAGCGGCATGAAAGTGCAAAGACCTAACTGCTTGGGTACTCTGAGATAACAAGGAATGGTTTGGGATAGATACCCGTTGAGATGAAGGGGCAAGTTGTAGACCAAAGCCTTGAGAGGCAGAAGACTGACTTCGCTGGAGATGACCAACGGACCCCTCAGAATCTTCTGCTTCAGGCATCTCAGATGATACTTTCTGTTCAAAATTACTTAACTGAGTCATAGAACCATGCACACTTGATTGGTCTGCCTTCTGAAGAAGCTGGAGCATGTTTGAACTACAACCGGAAAAACAATCAAACCATAGAACGCAAAAAGCGTTGAGAAGAAGTTCTTACAGCAGAACACGAAAGTCAACAAGGCCACCAAAGAAATATGAGGAATAATGAATAGAAGAACTTCTAACTCTTCTAAGATCCTTAGATTATGATTAAGAAGTGATCAAGAAATTAATTACCTAGTTTGTGCAGGTTTATTTCGTGAATGTAAGTCTGATTTATTGAAGGGACCAGGTATACTAGATCCACCACTTTGAAAGCTGCTTTGCGAATGCACCTCAGTAAAGTCTTTTCCATCTCTCATAACATCATATGGCTGCCCCTGTAGATTAAGGTATATTATCTTTGATTAATAACCAAGGTGTAAGACACAAATAAGGTATTGTGTGATGCACATATATCACCTCTTCGAATTCTTCCAGACTCTTAGTAGCCCCAAATACTTCCGACTGGCCATGATTGACATTCTGCAGCAGCATAGACTGAGGCTGGCTAGACTTTTTCCTGTCATAAGGAGGATCTAAACCCTCATCCGTGTTTCCCATGGGATGATACTGAAACTTGCCAGGCCAAATATTTTTCTGGCCAGCCTGATCAGGCGACTTCTGCTTCCTAGTGGGAAGATACCTTGAATCACTAGAATCCGACAAGATATTTTCCCTCATATTAGCAGTAGATGAGTGAGGAATAAAGTTAGAGCGGCATCTGTCATTCGATACCATATTATCGCTGTTCTGAATCCCATGCATTTTAGTTTCTACATCACTAATACCCCTGTCCAAGACCTGATCGTCTTTAGTAACATGACGCTGCGAAACTCCCAAGCCTTTGCTTAATGTAGACTTGACAAAGGGAACAGTGTTCTTCCAATAATCAGAATGATAATTATTTTGAAGTTGACTGGTTTCCTCGCCCCTTATGGTACTTGAGTTGGGTACAGAGGCAACATTCTGCAAGTTAAAGACGTCCGAATTCACTTGGTGATTAGCGATAGATGATCCCACATGCTCCATATCAACTGTAGAATTATGACCAGAGATAGAGTTCCACATCACACCATGATGAACAACTTCAGCTTGGATGAATTTCTTCCGCTTGTCATCTTGGGAACAATTTGATGAGTTCTCACTCGAAATTCTTAAAGCTGCATCACTCCAACCAGCTGTTTTGTCCCATAGTTGTCTAGCTCCACCAAGCTCAGATGTCAAAGGACCAGAATTCTTTTTCATATTTATTTCTCTGTTAATAGGACGAGAACTGCTCCCAAACATCCTCTGGCTTACTTCAACAGCTGACTTCTGCCTTGGACCAGAATTTGTCCACTTGTTTCCTTCCTCCGATGACTGGACAAGTCTTTGAGAAGAGTTGGCATGCAAACTCGGGCCTGGCTCATATGCAAGTCGCTGGCCCTGGACAATGGAATAGTTATCGTTCATATTGGTACCATCAGAGGGCTGAACAGAAACAGAATTTACGGATGAGTTTCGGGGCAAATTCTCTTCAGCAGAAGATGTTTTATGTCTTCCACTGTTATAGATCAAATTCTGAATTCCCGAAGGAATTTCAGTACTGTGAAAATTTAAACCACTACACTCCTCCTGTACCCCAAGGTCACTGCCAGAAGTTTCTGCAACAGCCGAATGCATAAGTGCACTCCAAGTACCACTTTGGATAGAAGAAATCCCATTCATTAATTCTTCACCATCAAATGGATTACCACCTTCCCCATTCATATTAGGGCTCTTGCCAAAGGACGACCATATATTATCCTCTGAACCAAACAATATTCTTTCTTCTGCAGGATCTAAGCCAACTTCATTCTGTGAGGAAGAAACATGTGCATCTGCTTTCTCCTGTGAGTTCTCTGAAGCTAAACCCTGTCTGCCACAAAAGTCCTGGAAAGCTGAATTTCTCAGTATAGTATTTGCTTGCTGAGGGTTCTCCATATTTACTGCATTAGTCACAGAGTGACTTGGAGCATGTCCAGAAAGATTGTCGCCTGGGGACCTCTGTCTAGGAACAAAAGTCTCATCCTGCCCACTGGCTTGATCCTGCAATCCAGCATACTGATTAACCGGAAATGAACTATCAAAGGTTGGCATTGGCTGTGTTATGGGCTTATCGGCTACTCCTTGTGAAAATGGGTTCATACTTCCTCTAGAACCAGAAACAGGAACTCCATATAGAGATTGGTCAGCTGATAAAGGAATTAAGTCTTGTGCTTGGCCAATGTTTGTTGGAGTCAGTCCATTGGAACATCCCTGAATGATTGGAGAGACACATTGCAACCAATTCCTGTTGCCAAGATTACTTGACCAAGGATCATTTAATGTACCAGAATTTTTAGTGTCATGAACCAATGCAGGGGGATGGCTACCAGATGCCACCTTAGATAAGGTGGAAACCTGATTTAGTGCATCTTGCTGCCTGGTATCTAATTGCTGAAGTTGGTGCTGCCTCTGAAGTTCCTGCATCTTCAACATGAGCTGCACTTGCTGCATGTCACTATGCCCAGACTGCTGCCCCAGCAGAGACTGCAGCATGTTTGATTGCTGACAGTTCATTTGCTGACCACCAAAAAGATCAAAACTAGCAGGGCTCTCAGAAGGTTCTGACCTAACCAGTACTCTTGTCTGCTGTTCTGGACCCACTCCTTGATGTGATGCATAAGGAGATAAGCCGCCTGAGGCTAGACTACGTTGATCATAACCCGTATCGATAGTGAGAAATTTGGATTCATCCTGCCTTGTCTGGTAAAACTGATTACCATACATGTAGCCATTCAAATTTGTCTGTTGATTTTGTGACCGACCCTTTCCAAACTTGGGCTTTGGAGTGGACTGCATATAATTCAAGCAATGCTGGCTGGTAAAGGGATAACTGCTCGGCCCTTTGCCGCTATCTGCAAATGCAGGAAATGTAAGAGAACAACTAGCACACAGAGCAATAACTACTAATAATAGTTTAGAGAACACGTAACATGTCAAATTACCAGAGTTATGTAAATTGTAATTCTCTGTGTTGGAAGTCAAAGAACCTATCTGTCTCTGACTTCCAACCCACAGATGGTTACTATGAGCTAACCAATTCCCATCCACTGCTGGGGAATTATACTGCTTTTGCGACAAGCTGTCCTGTGCAAAGAAGTTGTGAACCCTATCTCCAACATCGTTGCCAGGCATAGATGATTTCACTCTGAAGTCTTTGACTGTTGAATGTTGCTACGTGGTTATTAGCATAAAAAGGTATCAATGAGTATCAAATAAGTAACAACCTCACGTCACAACAGATGTGCAATTCATCTTTTAGACATAGTCGTTTGGTGTCACTTCTCTTGAAAGCTAAGAATCACTGCCTCGAACTCCTGCAAGATCATTCTACTGTAGTTAGGTAAAGTTAAAAAAGTCATGGCATTTTTCTATCAACAGTGCTAAACAATAGTTGCCAATGCTGAGATTACCAAAAAGTGGCACGCACTAATAATTGGACGTTCACACACTTTTGATGGCACTACTTCAATGGACAAGTATGAAAGCATGGGCATAATCCTTATCAAAAAAACAAAATGAAGACAGCATAACGAATGTTTATAGATGTTTACAATCAATGGGAAGGCAAGGCACTGAAGCTCTAATTTTTTGTTCACAGTTTCAATGGTGAAAGAAGTGGGCATAACATAAATTATTGAGCACACAACCTCAGGATGAGCATGTGCAATTTGATGACCTAAATCAGGAAAAGTGCAGAGCACATAACAGGTTTTTGGTCCAGTAAATAAAATCAAATATTACTGGTTTTTTCTTATTTGCAGTTTGCCCAGTTCTAACTATTCTAGCTAAACTAATTACCATAGAACCATAAACCATTGAGCCCTATTGCTTCATTCCCCGTGCATGGAAAATCAATCACTAATCACAATACCCATATTACAGTATACCCTACCAAAATAATGGCACAACCACTTCATCAAAACCCCTATAAACCATTTCTTGCAGGCCCTTCAACTATATTAATATGTGCCTCACTCAGGCCTAATATGCTACAATTGGATTACCCAAATTTCCTTGGAGCAAACCTTTTTGTGTTTGTAATGCTTATCAAAACTATATCAACTTCTCAACATGGCCAAATTGGTACTTCCACCATCTCATTGTGCTAGCGTTTGGCCATAGATTTCCCAATATTTTTGGATGAAGTTTTAGGTGAAGTTTCAACATGCGTTTGGCCATTGTTTCTTCTGGGAACATATTTCACTTTCTTTTTTAAAAAAAAAAACTGAACTACGATTTATACCAATAAAAATATATACATAATGTTTTGACACAAAAAACATTTTATAATGAACTAGATAATACATTATCCAAAAAATCATAATACAATATTTTAATAAAAACTACCAATAACACAATTACCTCACTATTTTAATAAAAACTACACTAACACAAGAAAGCAGCTTGTCAACTTCACTTGTTCCCAATTTTTGATAAAGAACTTCACTTGATCCCAATTATAGTTGGAGTGATAATTTGTGGGTTCTATATAAAAGTTAGGGGTAAGTATTAAATTTTTAAAAGAACCCAAGAACTAGATTTTGGCCCAAAAACCTGTTTTTCTATTTTTGGGGATCTTTTGGGCTTTTGCCAAAAATTGACAAATTCTATGGCTAAACATATTTTGACAAAAATTTTCCCAAAAACTAAGTTGCACAGACTCTTCACTTTCGATGCCGCACCCGTGTGGGATTCTCCAAAAATACATTAGTTTTGACGAATCCGACACGCACCCATTGACATTATTGAAGAGTCCGAGCAACATAGCCCAAAAACTACTTGGGATATCTATGGCCGAACAGGTCCTTTTATGTGATGCCATTTAACTGGGCACAAAGTTTAATTAAAGAAAAAAAGACTTTTAACACTTATGGTCTAAAACAAGTCATAGACATTTTTGGGGCAGTAAATCATCTCATTAGGAGTAAAATGGGAAGTTTAAAGTCAAACTGTGTCTAAATAGAGAAAAATGTCATTCTTTTTGGGAAAGAATAAAGAGGAAAGTGTCTCATATAAACTGGAACAAAGGAAGTAGTAGTTAGAATATTTTATACTGGTTACCCTACTAATAGTTCTTTGCCACCAACTTTGTTTTGAGTATGCATATGTCCATTGCTCCTAGAAAATCAATAGGAAGAATCTTCATCAGAACTATCCTAGCTTGTTGCAAACAAGGCAGTTAAATTGGATCCAAGGAATAATGATTATATTAGAACCCAAAAAAGAATTATCCAAGATCCTTATTCAATTCTGTCAACAGTCAAAGAGAATCATCAATAGTACTATGCAGAATATTTCTTTTCTTTAACTGTAGAATATTTCAATTGATTATGTCATTGTAGAAGACTTCAGTATCAGCGACTTTCGACATATTAGAAAGTCGAAGAGTAATTAAAATATTGGGAAGAATATACTTAATGATTATGTAATGACAATAAGGAGTCCCAAAATTTATTTATAAAAAAAATGGAGCAAAGGAATTTTATAGATGGCATCATGCAAAAAGTACAAAAGATTACCAAAAACTTTCCTCATTCATGTAGCTTCAAAACTTCTTTAAAAGGAGTCCTTTTCTTTGTCGTCACCAACCAAATTCACACATTTCTTTCCCTTTTTTTCTCTTTTTCCATACGGTATCAAAGTTGATCCTCTACACATTCAAGTAGTCTCCCTGTAAACGACAGCCCTATATGATACCTGATTCGTCAAGTTTTCTTTCTTTGCATAGTGCACCTACTTTTGTCTATTCCCCGAGCCCAATGCAACACCAGATTTTCTGACCATATTGGCTAACCTATCAAGGGAGAGAGTCAGCATCTGTCTAGGGCTAATATTATCAGTTCACATCAACTAACCAGTCAAGTCAAGCCTCTACATTTGTCAACTGATCAATCTATTATAGCTACCCACTCAAGTTAGTCGTTTATGTCAATTGACATGTCAAGTCCGCGATACACTTTTTTCCTGATTAGCTTCATGTCATTGCCAAACCATTACTAAATCAGCAATGTGGAATGCCAGCAAACTTTTCAAATTGGTATCTTGTTTGTCATTACTTTTTTGATAACCGTATCTTGTTTTCCATTATCAACTCAGGCAAGTTCACGACATGTAATTATGTCTCATGTATTCACAGAAACACTATTCTTCAAGTTTATATTAAGATGCAAAAGGAAAAAACCTGTTCTTTGCTAATTGATTCTCAAGTTCATATTCACAAGAATCTAGGGACCTCTTTTTCCTATCACTTCTATCCAACCATGAAGTTTAAATCTAGACACTAAAGAATAAATTGGAACTCATACAAAAGAACATCTTGACTACATAAATAATAAATGAGACAAGTCCTCACACAACAAACTAAGTGATCCAGTTGCTAACTCTACTTCTGGACATCTTTGTCTTGCTACTAATTTTTCTTCTTTCCTTCAACCATTCAAAATCCAACACATCCGTTCCAAGAATGATAAATTCCAGAGCAAAATCAATATAAAACTATAAATAAAAATTTTTAAGACATTCAACAGATTGTGTATCGCATTACAATGTGCGTGTCCTATTTCTTTTTATTTTCTATTGGTGTGTTATCCCTTTTTGAAACAGCCTCTCTACTTCCTCGGAGGTAGCGGTATGGACTGCGTACATTTTACCCTCCCCAAACCTCACTTTGTGGGAATACACTAGGACTGTTGTTGGTGTTGTGTTATCCCTTTTTGTTTGTTGTTTTCATGTTTTTCTTTTACTGTGGGTTCTATCAGAAACAGTCTCTCTACTTCGTCGGAGGTAATGGTATGGATTGCGCACATCTTACCCTCTCCAGACCCCACTTTGTGGGAATACACCGGGTATGTTGTTGTTGTTGTAAAAGACATTCAACATTCAATGCCCACATGATTTATATATAGAGAGCCGAAAGCAGATAAGCACCTTTTCACATTGGGTTGGTAGGGGGCAACATATTGATAATGACATTCTGTCAAAAACCTAAAAGTATTAACAATAAACTTTGTTTGCTTTGTGGATAAGGGTGAAGGTAAGGTTTGTGTACACTCTACCTTCCCCAAACTCCACTTTGCGGGAATACATTGGGTATGTTGTTGTTTGTTGGGGAAGGAATTAGATTAAAAAGACACCATTTTTGCTATAACTTCTCTGGAAAATCTTAGATGAATCAACATATACAGATGAAATGAATACCTTACTTAAGGTGCGGTCTAGCTGTCAATGGAATGAAAAGCATGGAGACAAGGTTAAAAATTTTTGCAAACACAAAAAATAAAGGTGATTTCTTTACATCTGTTTAAGTCTTAGTTGGCCGAGTAACCATGTACTTTCGCTAGTGGGAGGTGGCAGCTACCCTATAAATAATTCAAAGCTCGGCTAAACACCTCCATTATATAAAAAAAAAAAAAATACCAAAACATCAAGAACAAAATGGGTAGTACAAGCTGAAAATTTACTGTACAAAAGCAACACTCCGCACAAAGTGAATGCACAACATTTCGTGCACTAGTGCTTATAACAGTATTTGAAGATAATTCATAAATAAATCTCACGCAAATGTTGAAGTTGACACCGGTGGAGCTCCGGATCCTTTGAGTATTCGAATTCTAGGGTTTGGAATCGAAGGTAGAAAAATTGTACAGAGAGAGAGAGCTGATTTGCAAAGAGAGCAGAGAGATAAAGCGATCGAAATAGTGTCAAATTTTCAACGAACTACTGTGGGCGAGGCTAGGTTTCGGACCGAGGGTAAGCTTCGATTTCGTTGGGATCTTAACCTGAGGCTCGGAGTTTGTGTTCTCCGTAGGTACATTTCAGAAGGGTCATGGAAGAAATTGCATAGTCATCCAATTAAATACTGACACAACATAAGAAATCAGGTGGAGCCTACATTTAATATTTTGGAAATTTAAATTTCTGAACAATCGAATGGCATCGTTATATAGGAATAATTGTTTGGTCTTTTAAAATTTTCCCTCCAAAAATATGGTTTACGTGATCATATGGACAAATGGAGAAAAATAGGTTACCTGTTTGGCTTTCTTTAACGTGACTTTTTTCTTTTAGAGTGTGTTTGGTATGAAGAAAAAATGTTGTTTTTCATTGAAAATATTTTCCTAGAAAATGTTTTCCTCAAAAATAAGTTGATTTCTTACTTATTTTCCTATGTTTGGTTGGTGGATGAAAAATATTTTTTGAAAAATATTTATAGTGTTTGGTTGGTGAATGAAAAAATATTTCTCAAAAAATACATTCTACTGTTTAGCTAAAGCGTAAAAATACATTTTAGAAAAATAATTTTTTATCTCAAACAATAATTTTTTAGGGTGCGTTCGATATGAAGGAGGAAAAATATTTTCTAGAAAAATAAGTTATTTCTTACTTATATTCGTGTGATCGTTATGCAAATTGGATAAGTATATTTTTCTAAAAATATTTGTATATATTTAACAAAACAATGAGAACGAATAGGATAAAAAGGATGGGACCAAAAAAAGTTTTAAATTTTTTTTAAAAAATAAATTAAAAATATTAATTTATTTTGGAGAGGGGGTTGGTAAGTGAGGTTTGGGGTTGTCAAAATCGGTAATAAAGGTGGGGTAAGAAAATAATTTTGAATTTTTTAAAAATAAATTAATTTATTTTGGGGGGTGAGGGGCTAATAGGGGGTGGGAGTAGGGGAGAAAGAGTAGGGTAAGAAAAAAATTAAAATATTTTTTTTGAATGGGGAGTATCAAGGGGTGGGGGTCAGGGTAGGGGAGTGAGGGTGGGGTAAGGAAAAAATTAAAATTTTTCAAAATATTTTTTTTTTTTAGAGGGAAAGGGGTAGGAGGTTGGTAGGGGGTCGGGTAAGGGATGTAAGAAAAAAGTTTGGATTTTTTAAAAAAATTTAATTTTTTTTCGAAAGGGAGTAGGGATTTGGATTTTGGGTAGGGAGATGAGGTAAGAAAAAATTTAAAATATTTTTTTAGAGTGGTAGGGGGCGAGGTGGGGATGGGGGTGGGGGATTGAGGGTCGGAGTAAGGATGGATGATTTTGAGAGTTGTGTGAATATTTTAACTTAAGAGTGAGGTTGAAAGAGAGTTTTGAAAAATGTTTTCCTTACTTTTTAAAGGGAAGTCATTTTCCTTAGAATTGAAGATAAGTTGATTTGAAAAATATTTTCCAAAAACTTTAAGCCAACCAAACAAGAGAAAATTGGAAAACATTTTTTGAAAAATGTTTTCCTTCATACCAAACACACCCATGATGACGTAATATGGAATATGAATGTAGGGTTACTCATGTTCATGCAACTATGCAAATGTTTTGTGTCACGTAACCATGTCTTATCAAAGAATACTTCGGGTGTGTTTAGTATTAAGGAAAATATTTTTCTAGAAAATGTTTTCATGAAAAACAATTTGTTTTCTTACTTATTTTCTTATGTTTGGTCGGTGAATGAAAAATACTTTTTAGTGTTTGGTTGATGAATGAATAAATATTTTTCAGAAAATAAATTTTAGTGGTTAGCTAAATAGTGAAAAATACTTTCTAGAAAAATAATTTTTGACCTCGAAAAATACTTTTTCTAGGGTGTGGTTCAGTATGGAGGAGGAAAATATTTTCTAGGAAAAATAAGTTATTTTTTATATTCTTGTGTTTGTTACGCAAGTAGAAATTTTTTTCTAAGAGCATATGTATATATTAACAAAAATAATGAAATGAATAAGGTAAAAAGAGTGGGGTAAGATAAAGGTTTTGAATTTTTCTAATATAAATTAAATCTTTTTTTTTTTGTGGGAGTTGGTAGGTATGTGTTTGATTTGGGGGGAGGGGCGCAGAATAGGTGGTAGGGGTTGACACGCTCGAACTTCGAACCATGTTGTGTGGGCACCTCAAGCACACATGTACCGGAGGTCGCCCCGTAACCCAACTCAAACACTTCCTCATATCATAGGAGTTGAAAGGACTCCGATTCACAAGTTAAGATTGCAGAATAATATCATAAGTCAATATTAGATTCAAAATAATAATAACTACTCATACCCAAGTTCATAGTTGTTCACAATACCTCTATACAAAACCAAAGTCAATAAATGTATATGTCAGGACAATCCCTCGACTATAGACAAACCAAGTCTTAAAGAGACCAAGCCTAAAGATAAGGACTAAGATATAAATGTCTTTCGAATGTAAGGAAGCTCACCCCTTTAAGTCAATGCACGAACCGTTTGATCGACTAATCACTGCGCATGAAAAGAAGAAGATGCTCCGGCGCCTATGTCACGTGGGGAAGTAGTGTCTGGAGACGATTAGCTGTTGGAACACTAGCATGTAACTCAAAGATAAGTGATAAGATAACATCGTCAATCAATAACAAGTTAATACATCGCATTTTATCACATTCATACACTTATCCATAAATATTCATATACCATATACCAATCAAGATATCAAGACTCATCAACATTCTCAAGCATTCATTCATTAGACATAAAGTGGAGGACTACCACCTTCTACGCTTATAGATTCACCATGCTTAATACACCAAGGACTTTAGCCACATTCACATTATCATTAGACCAGGGACTTTATCCAAGGGTTTTAGCCACTCATACCACCATTCAAACAAAGGACTTTAACCACACATATTCTTCTACGCGAGGGACTCCAACTCTATGCCCGTTTATTAGACAAAGGACTCTAGGCATATGCCATATTTGGACTTTACCACAAGCCTCTTTATGAGGCGAGGTACTTGGACCTCAAGAGTTCTTATTAAGCAACGAACTTTACCTTGCATTCATATTGGGTGAGGGACTTTAACTTAAAGTCATATCATGGGGCAAGAGACTTTGACCTCAATCCATCACGTAAGGCAAGGGACTTTGACCTTAAGCCATTACAACCACCATTAGTCGATATTTGGGACTTTACCCTCTTGTGTATGCATCAACACACATTCAATACAATATTCAGGGACTTTGGCCATTTAGCAAATTCAACACTATACAAGACCTTATGGTCATTATGAGAGCCTTCATTGCTCAACCATCTCAATAGGCCAATGCCTTCATTTAATTCGTCACACCATTCTTTTTATGGTCCTCAAGACCCCCATAAGACATTCACATTTTCGTAGCATTCTCATACCACACTTTAGTTCAATACACAATTCAAGTTCATCTTCATATTAAGGGACTTCAACTCCCTATTGGTCATTTAGCACAATAAGGTTATCATCACACCTTACATGACTCACCACACTCTTATCATAACATTTATCAAACATTCATACTCATTAGTCCATTGCTCTAGTTCAACACATCATCAATAATTGACTAGATAATTCACGTAGATATTTTCACAAACACCTTTTGTACGTACTTATAACAAGGTCATTTTCATGGTAGATATCATCAAGACTAGGATTACTCAAGATCTTTATGTTAAAAAACATACAACATGCATCCACCTATGCAATCTACCATCAGTAACATGTATCAACACAAATATAAATAAGAATCATCATTATTCATTATTAGGTAGTAAAACCCTTTTCATTTGATTCAAAACCACCATTTACACTTACCAATTCAAGTGTGAAATACATGGGTTTAGAGTTATTTAAAGAGGGGAAGAGATACATGCCTTAAACAAGATGACACACCAACAATCTTAATTCCTTCTCTTGCCACTAGGTGAACAGCTCTAAACCCTGGCCTTCAATCTTGGTTCAAGAGCATTTAGAGTGTTTAGGATGTTTAAGTCTTGAAAAATGAAGACTTAGGAGGCTACTATGTATTATATAGTGAGAGTATTTAGGGTTTTAGGCATGGAAAATGACCAAAAGGTCCTTAGTTAAAAGCTGAAAAGTCTACACGTGCAGGGGTACGACTCCCCCTTATGGTTCACATAACAATCATGACCTAGGATACGAGTGGTACCCTAAATCGTACCCTAGTCTTCTCCTAGGTCAACCACACTATTGTGGGTATGAAAGGTCACCCTTGAGTCGTGACCAAGGGTACGACTCATGCCCCAATCGTGAGCTCCACTCATGACCAAAATAGTCTATACGGTTTGAGACTTTACTCTATATGGTTGGGTAGCATACAAATCGTATGCATTAGTTATGACCAAGGAATGGCCTTGTCATATAAAAACCAGTGTACTACCCTAGAATGCTGCCTTGGATACATAAGGTGAGTATAACGCCTCGAGAGTATACCCTAGATGCCACATGGAGCCTACAGCCTTGAAAAACCCCAAACTAACCCATGCTGGTACCTGTTGTGAGCACTGAATAAAATAAAAGAGAACATGTGCGGAACTTAACTGAAAATGCCATAAGGTTTTAACTATGAAAAAAAAATACTGAATTGAAATACTAAAAAACATATGTTTGAAAACAATGCTGAATAACTGTCAATAATATCTAATAACTGAATAACTGACTGAAAGTGTCTGAAAGCCTCTAATTAACTGACTACAAAGCTGATGAGACAGGTCCCCAACTAACTCTGACTGCATACTAAACTAATCTAAAATAAACATAAACAGTCCTCGGAATATGAGGACTCGCCACTGTTGCTGCTACTAGTGTGCTAGGATATCAAGGTGCGGTTGAGAACTTGAGCATCCGAACTTATGATATGAGACATCATAGCGCAAGAAACGGGTATGTGCTTAGTACTTTGAATGTACTGGTATGAGAGATGAGGTTAGGATGTTATTCATAGTTTATGTGCATGAATAATAACTGACTTAATGAATAGCATGGGATAACTGAACATGAAATAACAACTAGTTGAATAGTATGAGATAACTGAGTAAACGCATGAAGTAAAGACTGACTGGCTAGCATGATATTACTGAATATAAATGTGTGAAAACTGTAAAATCTGAGAATACATAACCAAGTATATAACATAATTTGAAGTAGGACGTAAACTGAAATACTAAAATATGGTAACTGAATAACTAATAAATTGTATGCTATGATCAATGCAAACTTGAACTGAATTCTATACTGAATACTGAATTGAGACTGTGGGAGGTATCATCTAACAGACATGACCCGCTCTAAACTAATTGGGGATCAACTTGTAACTCCAGTTGAAAGGGTGTTAGTACCGTGCCACAGGTACTAACAATGGCTATGTGGATTCCCTAAGTTGGATGTCAAGCCTAAACTGACGGGTGATACCTGGACGGAGTCAAGCCTAATCTGATGGGTGACCCCTGGGAGGTAATCAAGACTAAACTCACGGGTGACTCCTCATCCTATGTTGGATACATAGTTCTGGAACATAAGGAATGCTACTAATGACTCTGCCTGCCTGACGGGGAAACCGCTATCCCTGTATTCGCTCGGTGCTAAATCTACTCCCAACTGAAAGATACTGAAAACTGGACTGAACTAAGTTTAACTATTTATTGTAACTGACTGAACTGACAATGCTCATGACTATTCTGAAACCAAACTGTTGACACTAAAAACTAGGTAAGCAGCTAAATTTTGGGTATTCAAACCCCCAGGACTCAATAGCAATAACAACAAGATCATACTAAAACTTTGAGGACATGATATGTAGTTATTATTCGAAACTCATTCTCTTAGACATTTCGTCAAACACATGAGGGTCATGATTTATAGCATGAGGACAGTTTAAAACATATGATAATTACATGACTATAATACTAAACCATAAATTAGGGATTTAACATAAAAACGTCATCAATCCCATGTGTAAAGTTTAATTTCAACAACTCCTTGTAAACTTTATGTATAATAAAAAATTATAAAGATTCATGGAGATAGTTTATTGTAAACATGTAAACTCATGATTTAAACCTTAAAAATGGATTCTTGGACTCCATGGGTGAAAAAGGCTCATGGATGAACATCTAACATACCATAATAAAAGATTTCTTAAAGATTACTTGAACTTAGTAGCTTGGAACCTTGATTTCTTGAGAAAGAAACTTGAATTTGTTCTAGGTAAAGGGGAGGGTTTTTACGTGAGTTGATTTGAAGAAGGTAGGCAAATGATACCCCTTTTGAGTTATAAATCATGTTTGTACGGCTGGGGATGAGGAAAAAGGACTAAATTGCCCCTTAGCCTTTTTTCCCGTGTAAATAACCCTCGTGGCGCGACCCCTAAAAACGTGGAATGGACCTCGCGCCGCGCCTCCCAAAAATGAGAAATGGACCTCGCATCATGAGCCTATCGCGAGACCTTACTGTTTCTCATGAAAATAGTCATAACTTTGCTCGGGCATTAAATTAAGGCAAAATTGGTATCGTTCGAAAGCTAATTCAATTATCTACAATTTGGTGGGTCTTAATATGCCAAATTCCACATATACATAAAGTTATACCTATTCAAAGATGATTCTTGTGAAATTGAACACCAAAAATTGGCCGAATCAAAGGCTCTTAGCTCACTTTGCTCTAAGTGACACTTATGAACATCTTTCCCACCTCATAATCTTTTTTCACACTAGGGTAATGATCATGAAACGTGGATTTAAGTATGAATCACGATATTAGAGTTTACATTTATAGAAACGAAGGTCCAATTTCTAGCTTAAAAACGTGTGAGGTATTGTAGTGAGAGGGAAAAGGCTATGAGCCGTGACCAAGGGTACGACTCAAGCCCTTCAACCTATCACGAATCACCTTCACCTTCTCTAAGTCTTGGTGAACTAAATTGGTCCCAAGCAACTTACTCTCGCCAACTTCGTACCATACAATGCCTTAAAAGATGCCATGCTAATACTAGAGTGGTAACTATTATTATAGGTAAACTCAATCAATGGCAAATCGTCATACCAACTACCACCATAATCAATTACACAAGCCCGCAATATATTCTCTAAAGTTTGGATAGTTTTTTCCGCTTGACCATCCGTTTGTGGATGAAAAGTGGTACTAAGGCACACTCTAGTACCTAAAACCTTTTGGAATGACTTCCAAAAATGGGATGGAAATAGAGGTCCATGATCCGAGATAATAGACACCGGAGCACCGTGCAACTTCATAATCTTCGTAAGAAATAAAAGTGAGGTTGTATGAGGGTTGCATGAATGTTTTAACTTGAGAGTGAGGTTGAAAGAGAGTTTTCAGAAATGTTTTCCTTACTTTTTAAAGAAAGGTAATTTTTCTTAAATTTGAGAAAAATAAGTTGATTTGAAAAACATTTTCTAAAATAGTTAAGCCAACCAAACATAAAAAAACTAGAAAATATTTTCTGAAAAATATTTTCTTTCACTTTGACCCCACAAATCACATCAGCAAACAAAGGTACTACCTTACAAACACGTAGCATGCCCTCATCCACACATTTATTGTTACCCCCATTAATAAAGACCAAATTACCCCTACTTTTAATCATTCCCTCCCCCTCCCCCTACTAATATTAGGCTAGACAATATGAAGCCTCTATTACCATTAATAACACGCCTCTTAAACTCCCCGTAAAGGAAAATATCTCCCAAACAATTATAGAGAGTGACCCACTTCAAGATGTCTGGATGTACCAAATATAGAAAGCACTAACATAATTCCCAAAACAAACTTTTTGGACTCCTTAAATACCCCTCCTTATACTTTTTCTTTTAAATTAGATTCTCCCCATTCAATATCTATTAAAACCCAGATACTCCTAGATTCTCCCATAATAAAAAAAATGTCTTGCCAACCTTTTCTTTTCTACAACAGATGTCCAACTTCACGGATGGACCTATTCCCTCTTACTCTTAGAGAAGTGGTCCATCTATATCCCCAAAGAGTCACTTACCCTAAATAGACCCACCCCACCATTGAAAACCACACCTTGACTGATAGGCGAGATATTGTTACACGACAGTACCGACCCCGGGGAACTTTTCCCCAATTTTATGGATGGAGATGACTGCACAAGGCTTTGTTGTGTATTATTGGAGAATCGAGAAGTGTTCGTGATAGTGCAAAACCCAGCATATCTAACTCGGGTAGCAACCAAAATGATGAGAGCCACAACAGAAAATCACTACAACCAGTTATGGTTGTCCATTACTCTTCAGGATCCAATAAATTATCAGATGCCACAACTACCCTTTTACCTCCCAATAGGTTGGGAGATTCTGCTGATAAATCTACTTGGCCCTTAACTCTTATTCTAGACCTTTCCGATTAGACCAACACAACTAGAAATATTGATAAATCAATTAAACCCATAATACCAGCTGATGAAGCTACTACCATTCTAACCTACGAGGTGGTATGCTCAGTCGGGGAAAAGCTCCAACAGATTAGGCCACTTTAACTTTGTGACTCTGAACCAAGTACAAGCTATACTGAGAATGCCATCTCCACCCCCGAAAATTCCAAACCTATAATAAAATATAGAGCTTCAAGAAGTAGAGGATGCTCTAGAGTTAATGAGAGAGACGAGAATGGACATTCACGTCTTAAAAAAGCCATACTTATGTGTCCTTCATTTCTACAGAGAAGTTTCTTAGATATACAAACTCCAATAACCCCAGAGATAGGGAATTTTGTAGTAGTAATGAGCCCCACTCTGATGGAGATAGAACAATCTTAAGAGGAGGGGAGTTTCAGTGCAATGCCACCAACCACGAATAGGTCAATGAATATAATTATAACTATAGGGGTCGCAATGGCTCAGAGTTTTGCAGGAACATTAGAGAATTAATAGATTGGCATAAACCACCTCTGGTGGCTCGTCTTGAAACCAAAATGCAAGATAAAAAAGAATTGCTCAATGCTTTTCCTTTTAATAAGATGATTGAAGTCTCTACTCTGGGTAAATCTGTGGCATTATGGTCCTTTGGGATGATAATTTTCTGGATCTGGATAATATTGTTACTAATGAACAAGAAGTCCATGCAATGGTCAAGGTATGCTCCAATTCTGAATCTTGGTTACTTTCATGCATTTATGCAAACATTTGTAGAAGAGATCATAATATTTTATGGCAAAATTTATGTAATATTAAAGATAGCTATGATGGAAAATAGCTCATAGGAGGAGATTTCAATGAACTTATGACCAGCATAAAAAAAAAGAGGTAGACCAATAAGTCAACCTCGTCCTTTTGACTTTTGGAACGTGATAAATTATTGTGAACAGATAGATTTAGGATTCAGAGGTACTAAATACACGTGGCTACACAAATGATTCAAAAATAAAAATATTCTTATCCTCAAAAGATTGGATCTATTTTTTGCTAATCAAAAGTAGATCCAAACATACCCTAACTCCTAGGTATTACACCTACCTAGGACCCATTCGAATTACTATCCCCTATTACTAAACCTGGATACCAGAATTAGGTCAAATACTAAAATAATCATTCGCTTTGAAATGATGTAAACTTCTCATCAAGACTTAGAAAAAATCATAGCCTCCAACTGGCATAGTAATAATAAATTAGAAGACATAATTCCTTCTTTTGAAAAAACCATCACCAGGTGGAATGAGAAAACTTTTTGAATATATTTAAGAAAAAAAGAACTATTACAAATAGAATTAAGGGTATCCAACAATCCCCTAATTACCCTTATTCAAATTTCCTCCAAGCTTTAGAAAAGGACCTTACTAAAGAATATAATGATATTCTAAAGCAAGAAGAGCACTTTTAGAAACTCAACTCTCGCATAACCTGGTTAAGTGAAGGTGACGCAAATACAAAACTAATTCACATCACAACTCTCAATCGAAGAAAAAAAAATTGAATCATATCCCTCAAAGATGATAGAGGAGATTGGATCATAGAGCATGACAAAATCTTAAACTACACTTCTAGCTATTATAAAACCCTTTTTCAGATGGCGCAATCCTTCTCCTATCCCATCACTAACTTCTTTAATACCTTAGACTTAGACCTTTAAGAACTCAATAAGGACCTGACCAAGGATAAAATCATTAACTAAAGTCAATTTCTTCTCCCCGTATAAGTCTCCAAGGCTAGATGGACCACACTCTTTTTCTATAAAAAATACAAGAGCATCGTTGAGGACTCAGTTATTCAATTTTGTATAAATACTTTTCAAAGCACTTCTTTACCCTAAAAACATAAAACAAACGTACATCTGCCTCATACCAAAAACAAAAAATGTTGCTAGTCTCAACAATTTCAGACCAATCAGTCTCTGTAACACTAACTACAAAATTCTTTTTAAAATTATTGCAAATAGATTGAAACCATTTATGAATAGATTAATAGGTCTTTTTCAAAGAAGTTTCTTGAGAAATAGACTGGCCATTGATAATGTTATCATTATCTAAGAAATCATCGCACACCTTAATAAAATAAAAAGGGATAAAACTAATATGCTAATCAAAATAGACCTTGAGAAGGCTTTCAATGAACTAGAGTAGGCTTTCATCTACAAAACCCTCTTACAGTTTAATATCCCTTATAACTTCTTCAAGATCATCATGAACTTTATCTCTACTAGTGACATATCAATACTAAAAATAAAGATAATGGGAAACAATTTAAATAGATATGAAGCTTCAGTGCCCTAATAAAATCAAATTCTCTTTATGAATTTGCAAGCATAATAGATTTCCTACTAGTAACTATCTTCACTCAATAGGTCTAAATATAAATCCCAGTTGTCGATCTTATGGATGCCCTAAATCTATATAACATATATTTCTCTACTGTAAAGAAGTTAAAAATTTCTAGAAGAAAATTAGATTTAGTGACCAGATCAAAATGATTAAATACTCCATAAAATCAAAATGATTAAATACTCCATAAACCACTGACTCAATCAAATTAGATATGTTAACCCTAAGTTACAGAGAAAATTACTGAAATGGGAAAACATTTTTCCATTTTACCTTTGGAATATATGGCTCACGAGAAATGAGAACTATCACAAACAACTTAATAACCCTATCAAAATGGATTTACCATACTAAGAGAAGTTGAATTTGCTATACTAGCTAGTAAAGCAAAAATAAAACCTCAACCTATTATCGATCACATTAAATGGGAACCACCGAATAAAGGATATAAATTAAACACAGACGAATCATCACTAGGAAACCCAGGATGGGGAGGAATAGGGGGTCGAATTTGATACCAAGCAGATAACTGGGTTAAGGGATTTATGGGAAGAGTTTTACTCATTAATAACACTAGTGAAATTATTAGCTCCACTACATGGTCTACACATGGCCTATAAGTATTCTCCTACTCCACTGAGCATAAGTATGGATTCTAAGGTGATTATTTCCTTTATTAAAAATAATCTCACAATGTATACTAACATTATTAATGAATGCGTGCAACTAATCCACAGGCTAGGGGACCCGCGCATTCAACATAGCTATCGGAAAAATAATCAGGCAACAAATGTCATAGCTAGAAGATGAGCAATATCTACTAATTATGACTATATTAAGGAGTGGACAGTTCTGCCATTGTTCTTGGATGATGTTTTGGACACAGACAAAATAGGAACTACTTTTGCCAGGATTAAACGGCCAAATCCACCCTACCTCTAGTGTAAACCCTTTAAAAAGTAATTCTGGTTTTTGTCCTGGCCTTGGTAACATAGAACTAATGTTTTTTTATGATGCCACTAGTTTTATAACTCCTAGTACTACTTCTATTTGTACTAGCTCTCTCTTGGGCACTGCTGCCCCAGTATCAGGTACTGAATATTATTAGTATTAATAAAATATCTTATTTTTACCCTAAAAAAACACACTCTAACAGCTAAATAGTTTTTGCCAACTTTGATTTTTCTTTAATTAAATATAATTTGTTAATAACTAATGATGATTATTAAATTAACACAATACAAGAAAAGATAATAAAAGAATGAGAATAGAATAGTAATAGCTGTTACGGTCTATTGCACACGCAAGTGTACGTGATCGAACAAGTAATATAGTGACTCAAAATAATTGGATATCAAACCCTCAGAGACTACTTGTTTAACATTCACTTAATTATTGTTCTGAAAATATTATATTCAAGTATTGTAGAGTACCAAAATATTTATGATAATTTAACAACTAAATAACTAATAAGAGAATAATAAAATTTGAAAATAGCAACATAGGCAAAGATGTAAACTACATGAGAGGAAATTCTAGGGCTAAGACACTCTCTACAATCATGTAAATCGCTATCCTTATTGTTGGTCGTGTTGATTATCGGATTGTTGATGTAATACCCTGAAAATCCAAACCAATATTAGCGTTATGTTTCAAGCTCATGTATAGTACATTATCATTATTTGATAGTTTTATGAGTTAGTTTTAGGTATATTAAGGCCCCAAATAACTCCCACCTATTAGACGAATCAAAATAATCCTTACTGAATGAAATTTTGATAAGAATGTTACTTTAGTCAACTTCAAACAAGCATATATTTTTCTCTACTAAGAATTTTCTAGATCAATACCCACCAAGTTGTAGAAAATTGAATTAGTTTTCCAATGATACCAATTTTGCCTAAATCTAATACTCGAGTGAGAAGTTATGAATCTTTAGTGCTAATTAGTAGCTCAAAGCGATAAGGCCTCATCACAGTGATGACCAATTTCACGTTCATCCTTTTCCAATGTGTTATCATGATAAGAGTCGCATTGCGCCAAGGGGCCATTTCATAATCGGTCACTTTCCAGTTACGCTCCACGATTGGCACCGCATTGCGCCACTGGAAAAAATGGGGTTCATCAATTTTCCAGTGGCCCGACACAATTGTACCGTGTTGCTCCGGGTGTTAAAATTGAGATTTCCAGTTCCAGTTTTGAGTTTTAATTTGTCTAAGGATATTTAATTCCTTTTCCTTTACCTCAGTCAGTTAAAACAAGGGATTGAAGTCCCAATAGAGCATTATTTACTCATTATTTGACAATTCTCTCAAATTAAATTAATGTCCTTTCAAGAACAAAAAACCCTAACCCTCTAGATTCAAGGTCAAATCTCAGGAATTCACCATCAATCCTCGCAAATTTATAAACCAAGGTATGTTAAGCGTTCATGCATGGGTTTCTTTCATCCATGGAGTCCAAGTATCCAATTCTAAATTCAAAATTGTGATCTTTACAAGTTACCATGATTTTTAAATTATGGTTTTAACCATGAATCTCCATGAATCTTGACTTTATAACATGCTTACATTAAATATTGTTGTTTATCAAACCCCACTTGTTTTAATGTTATTATTCACTGATTTAAATCAAGATTGAGTGTTATTGATGTCAAATTCATGTTATTACTCTTAGTTTTATGCTATTCCCATGATTAGCTTAAACTATGAATACCAAGAGTTTGACGAAATGCCTACAAGAGTGAATTTTGAATAAATGCTTTCATGTTATGTCCCTAAAGTTTAATACTATTTTTTTACTACTACTATCGAGTCTTGGGGTTTATGAATACCTGAAAACTTAGTTGTTTACTTAGTCGTATCTTAGAATAGTTTCAGAATATGTTATGAGCATTATTAGATCAGTCAGTCATCAGAATCACTTAAACTTAGAATAATTTAGTGTTCCAAGTTAGTTCAGCTGGGAGTTGAATTTAGCACCGAGCGAGCGCAGGGATGGCGGCTTCCCCGTTAGATAGGCAGAGTCATTAGTAGCAGTCCCTATACTTCATAACTAGGTAGCCAATGTAGGATATGAGGAGTAACCCATCAGTTTAGGCTTAACTACCTCGCAGGGGTCACCCGTCAGTTTAGGCTCGACATCCTTAGTCTTTCAGGATAGCATATCAGTAGATCCACACAACTAGTGTTAGTACCCGTGGTGTAGTACTGACACCCTTTCAACTGGGGTCACAGATTGGACCCCAAATTGCTCATTGGGGCATGTCAGTTAGATGATAGCTCCCACAGTCTCAGTCTAGTAATCAGCTCAGTAAATCAGTTTTAGTTGCTTGACCATAGCATAAGGATATCAGTAATTTAGTTATCAAATTTTAGTATCTTAATTTACAGTTTATATTCAGAACATGTTTTATGCTTGGTCACGCATCCTTAGTATTTATAGATTTTACGCATCCTCAGTATTTACAAATTTTATGCATCTTCAGTACTTACGATTCCATGCATTCTATTTAGTATTTTATGCTATTTATTTAGTCAATTACTATTTATGCACATGAAACCATGCATATCAGCCTACCTTATTTAGCATACCAGTACATTCAATGTACTAATCACATACTTTTTTCTTGCACTATGATCTATTATATCATAGGTTCGGACGCTCAGTTTCTGGATCGCACATATACCTTCCAGATTGTCAGTTGTTGCAGTGGTGAGTCCTCATATTTTAAGGACAGACTATATTTACTTTCATGCTTTTAGTTCAGTAGTTTTTTTGAGTTAGTTGGGGCCTGTCCCATCAACTCTTATTCAGTCAGTTTAGAGGCTTTTGAATATGCAAATAGTTAGTCAATTCCCAGATTTTAGTTGTCATTGTCAAATATTTTATCAGTATTATCAATTTTGTTTATAGATTTTATCAGATTTATTACTTAAAACCTTATGGAATTCCTCAGTTAAATTCCACATATGGCCTTTTGTTATAAATTTTACTAAGTGTTCATAGCAGGTACCAGCTCATAGGTTAACTTGTGGTCCCTCAGGACTTTAAGCACCGTGTGGTGCCCAGGGTGTACTCTCGGGGCATTAAAAACTTTGTATCAGAGCCTAAGTTAAAGTTTCCAAGGAAGTCTAAAAGCCACATTAAGTAGAGTCTTGTGCATGGGTGTAAAGCATGCCACACTTATGGACAAGAGGCTACGAGGCGTTTTAGGAAAAGTTTCCCTTATTTCAGTGTTCATGTTGTGTGACTGAGCATGAGTTTATGTTAAAATCTCTGTCTAATCTATTCTTCCTTCCATTTATAGAACATGCCTCCTAGAAAGACAAATGGAAGAAACGTAAACCAGCCAGTACCTGCGCCCATTCAGGAAGATCCCCTGAATGAGCATTTTTGTCTTGCAGAGTTTGGAGCTGTATTCACTACTATAGATCACTCTATAGTGGCTCAAAATACTCAGCATACCGCTGTTCTGTCCAACCCAGTGGCCAATACTGCTGCAGCTAGGATTCGAGACTTTACCTGAATCAATCCTTCTATATTTTTAGGATCCAAATTTGAACAGGATTTGTAGGAATTCTTAGACATGGTCTAGAAGGTAACATATATTAAGGGGGTATCTACTAGTGAGGGTGTTGAGTTAGCTGCCTATCAGTTGCAAGATATGGGTCATACATGGTTTAATTAGTGGAACGTATATAGAGGTACAGATACAGGGACTGGCATAATGTTAACAGGAATCGTCTGTTTTGAGAAATACAAGAGTACCAATTAGTCCAGTATAATCTCAATGATGATGATGATGGAATGGACGGAGCAGGTGCAATAGGTGCAATCATTCCTCTACCATTGGCACCTGGGACAAAGTTCAACATTACAAGTACTATGATCCAACTCCTCAATTTAAAAGGGTTGTTTGGTGGCCTTCTTCGAGATGACCCAAACTTGCAATTGGTGAATTTTGTCACCATCTACAAATCTTTTGATAACCTAGGAGTGGGCCAGAATGATACCCAGTTGATATTCTTCTGGTTGTCTCTGTCTAGGGAGGCAACATTATGGCGAAATGAGCTGACACCTAATTCTATAACCAACGGAAGGCATTTGAACGGAGCATTCCTACAAAAGTTCTTTCCGCCTTCCATGAGGGTACAGTTGAGGGACAAGATCAGTAACTTTAGGAAGCTCCTGACTGAAGCCTTGCATGAAACCCAGGAAAGATTTAAGAAAAAGCTGACATAGTGTCCGAACCACAGCATGACAGACATACATTTGATGGAGACTTTGTACAGGGATCTTAACTCTGTTACAAAGCCAATTGTAGATAATGCTACTGGTGGTTCGTTTGTTGATCTTACATTCCCAGAGGATTTAGAGATGCTGGATAGAATGACCAAACAAAGTTAGTCATGGCATACCAGAGACTTTGTGGTAGCTAGTCCTACTGATTCTGTGGGTATTACTGTGAAACAATGCAGAAAAAAAGAGGAGCGTGACCAAGAAATGGCTCACCTTAAAATGCAAATGGACTTTCTAACCAAGAACTTGCTATTAGGCAAGTTTAAAATGGTGAAAGCAGTGGGATATAAGGATAGAAGTGATACTAATGTAGATAAAGAGGTGAACTATGTTAATAATCAGGGGGTTTCTGAGGCAATAGACAAAGGAATCAAGGTTGTAACTTTTATGATAAGACTGGTTATAAGGATAGGTGGTAAAGAAATTGGAGGAAGAACAATGACAGGAGCGGTCTATATGTTCCTCCTAGAAATCATGAGGCTGCTTCAACAAGTTCTAAAAAGTTGTCCATGGAGGACATAATGGCTAAGTTGTTGAAGGGAGTAAAGGCACCCAACTCTGGTATGACCACCATGAAGACCAATATAACATCTATCAATAAATTAGTGTACTCACACTTCACCGTAATCAAACAATTGAAGCAGTAGATGAGCCAATTTTCTGCAGCATTCAACTAGAGGAAGAGTGGAATGTTACCAAGCGATATAGTCCAGAATATGTAGAATGATGGCTTACGCATACCTGTTACCACTAGAAACAGTAAGATATTACCTTTCCCTTTGTGGGTAAACCTGTATTTGTTGATGAACCAGAAGAAGGTGATCCAATAGAGTCTGAAAAGCTGAACAATTCTGATGATGCACCAGAGAAAGGTAAAGACAAAAAGAATGAGGTATTTCTAAAAACTAACCCAAGACCACCACCTCCATTTCCTCAACATTGAAGAAGAAAAATGATGGTGTAAAATCCAGTAAATTCATGGCAGTACTCAAGTAATTTACAATAAATATGCCTTTGGTTGAGGCACTTGAGCAAATGCCAGGATACGCAAAATTCATGAAGGACCTTGTGACTAAGTAAAGAGCGGTGTGCTATTAATTAGAGGGTAATCTTCATCATTGTAGCGCTATTTCTACAAGGACCTTGGTACAAAAAAAAACCAGACCCAAGTGCATTCACTATTCCCTGTATAATTGGGACTATGGACTTTGCCAAGGTATTATGTGATTTGGGAGCAAGCATAAATTTGATGCCGCTGGCTGTTTATAGAAAGTTGGGTCTGAGAAATCCCATACCCACCAGCATGCGACTCATGATGGCGGATAGGTCAGTAAAGTGACCTGTTGGTATTTTATATGATGTGTTGGTGAAGATGTCCAACATTATACTATCTACAGACTTCGTCAGTATGGATTGCACAGTGGACTTTGAGGTGCCCATAATCTTTGGTCCATCTTTTCTCACAATCAAAAGTGCATTTATTGATTTTAGAACAAATGAGCTCTTATTCAGGATGAATGGTGAAGTGGTATGGTTTGATGTGTGTAAATCAATAAATCAGCATGAAGAAATAAGTTTGTTCTCAGTATTTGATGTGTATTATGAGGACGAATAGGAGGTGTCAATAGCTGAGCAACTTGTTGTCGAACCTTTGGCCATGGCTATGATTAATTTTGATAGTGAAGGAATCAGGGAGTATGAAGAGACTGTTTATGTTTGGCTGGAAGGGGATCATATCCTTATGCTCCTAAAAAGCTAGACCTTAACCTTACTAATCGACCAACACCACTAGCCAAGCCATCTATTGAGGAGCCACCTATGTTAGAATTGAAAGAACTTCCTGGGCACTTATAGTACGTGTTTATGGGCAATGGGAACACATTACCTATTTTTATTGCAGCTAATTTTATTAAAAATTGGTAAACATACTTATTTTTGTACTTCAGAGGCACTAGAGAGCTATAGGATGGACCATCAAAGATATTATTGGCATTTCTCCTAGCATCTACACGTATAAAATTCAACTTAAAGAAGATTATATTCCAACCATAAAGCATCAGCGCTGTCTTTACCCACCAACAAAAGAGTTGGTTAAGAAGAAGATTATTAATTGGTTAGATGTAGGAGTGGTTTACCCTATTTCTGACAGCAAATGGGTGAGCCCAGTTCAATATGTTCCCAAGAAAGAGGGCATGACTTTGGTTGCAAATGAAAGGAATGAGTTTATTACACTCAGGCCTGTGCCCGGGTGGAGAGTTTGCATGGACAACCACAAGCTGAATTTATAGACTCTAAAAAACCACTTCTCGATGCCCTTTATGGACCAAATGCTTGATCTATTGGTTGGAAGGAGGTGGTATTATTTTTTTGATGGTTATTCCGAATACAACCAAATATGTATTGCTCCTGAAGATCAAGACAAGACGACATTCACATGTCCATATGGAACTTCTTCATTTAAGAGGATGCCGTTTGGGCTATGCAATGCACCCGTCACTTTTCAATGGTGTATGATGTCTAATTTCTCAGATATGGTGGATGACACCGTAGAGGTATTCATGGATGAGTTCTCTATGGTGGGAGATTCATTTGAAATGTGTTTGGCGAACCTGAGTATAGCCTTGCAACGGAGTGCTGAATTCAATTTGGTTCTTAAATGGGAAACATGCCATTTTTTGGTAAAGGAGGGCATCGTTCTCGGCCGTAGAATTTTAGAAAAAGGGATAGAAGTTGATCAAGATAAAATGGAAATTTTTGAGAAACTGCCACCTCTCATTTCAGTAAAGGGAGTGAGTAGTTTTCTAAGACATGTTGGCTTTTATCAGAGGTTTATAAAAGACTTCTCGAAGGTTCCAAGTCCACTTTGAAAACTTTTAGAGAAAGAAGTGAAGTTTTCCTTTGATGATGATTTCTTGAAGGCATTTGAATGCTTTAAAATGAAGCTGGTTGAGGCCCGTGTCATTGTTGCACCAGATTGGTCAAAACCATTTGAGATCATGTGTGATTCAAGTAGTGTTGCCCTTGGAGATGTATTCGGACAAAGGAGGGACAAACTGTTTCGTCCAATATATTATGCCAGCAAAGTACTAAATGGAGCGCAAAAGAATTACACCATCACTTAGCAAGAACTTTTGGCTATAGTGTATACTTTTGTGAAGTTTAGGGCTTATCTGCTTGGGACCAAAGTGGTGGTCCACACATAACATCCAGCCTTAAGGTACTTGATGGCGAAGAAGGATACCAAAGCAAGGATGATTAGATGGGTGTTACAGCTATAAGAATTTGACTTTGAGGTCAAAGATTAGAAAAGTCGTGAAAACCAGGTTGCAGATCATGTGTCTAGAATGGAAGGTGAATAGGTAATTAGTAATGAAATGGAAATAAATGATGCATTCCCTGATGAGGAGATCTTGGTAGCTGCTATGGAACAATTGCCTTGGTATGCTGATTATGGAAATTATGTTGTAAGTGAGATCATCCCAAAAAATCTTTCCTTCCATCAAAGAAAGAAATTCCTGTATGATGTGACACATTACTTCTGAGATGAGCCATATTTTTTTTCGCGATGTGCAAATAATATTACATGTAGATGCATGCCAAAAGTGGATGTATTATGCATATAGGAAGCATGTCATGCTTCCCCAGTTGGAGGTCACCATGCAGGTGACCGAACGGCTAAGAAGGTGTTACAGAGTGGTTACTATTGGCCAATATTGTTCAAGGATACCCATGAGTTTGTGCTGAAATATGACGAATCTTAGAGGCAAGGGTCAATATCCAAACCAAATAAGATGCCTTTGACTAAGATACTTGAAGTGTAATTATTTGATGTATGGAGCATCATTTCATGGGCCCTTTCGTAAGATCGCATGGCATGAAGAATATTTTAGTTTCCATTGACTATGTATTGAAATGGATCGAAGCTATTGCGTTGTCTGATAATGAAGGAAAGAGAGTTCTTGCTTTTCTCAAAAAGAATATCTTCTCTCGCTTTGGACTACCATACATTATTATAAGTGACGGAGGATCTCACTTTTACAATAAAGTGTTTTGAGCAGCTTTAGCAAAATATGGGATGAAATAGCAAAGGGTAGCCACCCCATATAACCCATAAAATAGTGGGCAAGTGGATGTATCAAATTGAGAGATTAAAGCCATCCTAGCCAAAAAGGTGAATACTAGTCAGAAAGATTGGTCTCAAAAGCTCTATGATGCCTTGTAGGAATATCAGACTACTTTCAAGAAACCCATTAGCATGTCACCATTTCAATTGGCCTATGAAAAAGCTTTCCACCTACCAATAGAGCTAGAGTATAAGGCCTTATGGGCACTCAAAAGGCTGAACTTGAGTTAGAAAGAGGCAACAGAGCTGAGACTAGAACCACTGAATGAGATGGATGAATTCCATCTCGGGGCATATGAATGAATGGATCTATATAAAGAAAAGATGAAAAAGTACCATGAATGGAGGATAGAGAAATGAGACTTTCAAAAGGGTGACTTGGTGCTTCTGTTCAATTCTAGACTTAAAATGTTCCCAGGCAAGCTTAAATCCAAGTGGTCAGGCCCATTTCTTGTTAGTCAAGTCTACTCATTTGGAATAGTATCTTGTAATCTACTTGTGTGCCATGTGTGTGTGAGAAACTACTTAGTTCCCTCTATATGCTGAATCCAGAACATGTCCGGTTAGTCTTACCTAAGTTGAAGGATAGGGGTTAGGAAAGGATTATATGCCATTTTTATATTAGCTTACTTTAGCCTAAATGACCTTCACTATGTGTATAATATCCCTAGATCCTTGTTTTGAGCGTACTTAGCCTATTTATTTGTATGACACCTATCACCTTCCCATTTAGTTCTCAATAAACCTGTTTTATCTCTGGTCCTTTTGGACACTGTGCACCTTAACTTAAACATATGGCCTAAGTTGAGGGTGGATATTATAGGATTGCATGATATAGAATGAGTATGAAGAAAGGTAGAATATAAGAAAAGAATAAAAATCTGGGTGCAGAGTAAAAGAGCAAGAAAAAGAAAAATTGTTAAAAAGATTAAGTAATTGAGAAAAGACTGCACCCATCCTAAATAAGTGTTATCAAGAAAAGAGAAGAGCAGAAAAGGCTAATGAGTGAAACCCCAAAAAGCTATTATAGTGACAAGGAGACTTACTCACTTTAAATGCAATCAAGTATCATACCAACCTCTAGCCTACAGTACAAGCCTAAGAGAAGTCCTATAGTGATCCTAGCTAACCTATCTGAAGATCTGGGTAATGAATATAAGGGAAAGCCTATAGTACTTGCCATATACGGATTGGAACTTTATTCTGAGAGTGATTATTTTGATTGTCCCCATGGTTACGTATATAATTCATGATACAAGATAAGGGGGATGTCTTTGCTGTGAGGGCACACTGGTTACATTGCTAGTTACGGACTTTTTCAGGTAGTGTAATACTGGTCTATGCATGATTGTTATAACTTAATTGATGTCGTATCTTGAGTCCTGTGTGTTGCATTGGTGTTTTTCATTGCTCTTGAATTGAGTGACCTTGGAGAAGTTGAAAGTGCTTTGAGATAATCTGGATGACTGACTGTTAAATGTACTTTGTAATTTCTTAGTTGTGTTGATTTGCTTGAGGACAAACAATTGTTTTGAGGGTGTTGATGTATGAGCTAATGCAAACACATTTGAGGCTTTTAACTAAGAATAATTGCGAAGTCTTAAGCAACTTTTTTCATTTTTCATTGGTTTATGTTTGATTTTATAGTTTAAGCTGATATTATAGAGAACCAACAAGAATGGAAGCAAAGAAGTTGAAATCTAAAGAAATATAAAGACAAGTATGGCTGATGACATTTGCGATAAGTCGGCAGCCCTGTGATAAGTTATCAAGTTCATCTTTATCAGTAAATAAAGAATTGGCCTAAGTTGAAAGATGTGACAAAATTTTGTGATAAGTTGTCAGTGGTCTGATAAGCTGTCAAGAATATCGTTAGCCAGAGGTAGCACAGGAGAACTGAAACAGAGCTTTGACGATATTTTGTGATAGGCCATCACGAAGCTGATCAGTTGTCAAGTTTGTCATTATCCTTAAACAGGAAGAGCCAAAACTGAAGAAGGAGCTGACGACATTTGTAATAAGTCGTCAGCCTCCTGATAGGCTATCACAAATGTTGTCACCTAATTCGAGGGATTTTTGAATTCTATTATTTTGTTTCCATAATTAGGGTGAACTATTTCAAGCTTTGTTTTAGGTTTTTCTAAGAGAGTTTGACACATTGTGTTTTGATAATACTTATGATATTTTCTCTTTAATTTCTTGGCTTGAACAAGTAAATACTTTGAAGAGATTATCATCATTATTCTGGGATTTTCTTTTGTGATCTAATCTATGATTCACTATTTATTATTCTTCTTGTGGAAAGTTTAAATTTTAAAGCATTAATACAACTTGTTGTTTTGATTTTAGCATTATAAGCTGCTAAATTTCTTCAACCTAAATTACGGGATCTAGGGTTAGGTCTTGATAAGGTGCAAAGTGTTCAAGATTCAAAAGGTGATAGGATTTCTTGACAATTCTGAGGTTTTAATTAATGCCTGTTGGTTGCAAATAATAGATAACACCTTCTTTGGTTTGCTTAAGAAAGAAATCAAATACAGTCTGAAGTAACTGAGGTTGGTTAACCTGAGGTAAAATCTGGGTAGTGAATATAAATTCCCTAAGTCTTAGAGAATTAGGTAATTAAATGCTTAAGTAGGTCTAGAGACATTTAAGCATAACTTTGATAAAGATAACTTATTGTCCTACCTACAGAGAGAATCCTGAACCACTAGTAGCATCTTTCAAGTATCAAAATTGCTAGTGAACATAATTATAGTATTTCATAAACTATTGATTACGAACATTGAAACTAATGTGACAAAAAATTTCTTGTTAACTAAAATCCCCCCATTTCTAGAAACATCCAACTATCAGTTGATTAATTTGCAAACGACTTACGTTCACACCATATTCCCATTGGGATTTAACTCTAACGTAGATGGGTTTTATATTAACAACGATCGCTTACATTCTCATTGACAGGTTTAGTTTGAGCATTATCAAATGGCACCAGCAGAACTAGGTGAACTAAAAGAACAATTGAAAGATCTCTTAGATAATGGATTCATCAGGCCCATCATTTCCCCATGGGGTACTCTAGTATTATTTGTGAGCAAGAAAGACGGTTCTCTTATAATATGTATAGAATGCAGCTAACTTAATAAGGTCATTGTCAAGAACAAGTATTCTCTTCCCAGAATCAATGACTTCTTTGACCAACTTTAGTATGCCAGTTATTTCTCTAAGATAAATCTCATATTCGGCTATCATCAGATCAGAGTTAGGGAATGTGACATTCGAAAAATAGCTTTCCAAACTTGGTATGGTCACTTTAAATTTCTAATCATCTTATTTGGTCTTACCAATGCCCCACCCGCTTTCATTGACTTGATGAACCATGTGTTAAAGAAGTACTTGGACATATTCATCATAGTCTTCATAGATGATATTCTGGTCCATTCCCGCAGTGAGAGTGATCATAAAGATGATCTCAGCATAGTACTTAAGACTCTTACAGATCATCAGTTATTCACCAAATTCAGTAAGTGTTAATTTTGGCGAAGGTGGGTAGCGTTTCTTGGTCACATTGTTTCTGGTGATGGCATTAATGTTGATCCTCAAAACACCAAAGCAGTAAGAAATTGGCCCAGACCTATCTCTCCATCAGATATTAAGAGTTCTTGGGTTTTGCTGGCTGTTACAGATGGTTTGTTAAGGGATTTTCTTCTATTGCATCCCCCATGTTTAGATTGACTCAGAAGAAAGTCAAGCTTCAGTGGTCAGATCATTGTGAGAAGAGTTTTCAGGAGTTGAAGACTCGACTCACCTCATGTCTAGTCTTAGCTCTTCCAGATGGTCTAGATGGGTTCGTAGTGTATTGTGATACAACAAGAGTAGGTTTGGGTTTTTTCCTCATGTAGCATGGTAAGGTCATAGCCTACGCCTCCAAATAGCTTAAACCCCATGAGAGGAATTATCCTACTAATGATCTTGAGTTAGCAGCCGTAGAATTTTCCTTGAAGATTTGGAGGCATTATCTATACAGTGTTTATGTATATGTGTTCATAGATCATAAGATTCTTCAGTATATCTTTTCTCAGAAAGATCTCAATCTTTGTCAGAACAGGCGGTTAGAGCTCTTGAAAGATTACGACATGAGTGACCTCTATCATACAGGCAAGGCCAACATAGTGGCCGACACTCTTAGTAGACTATCCATGAGTAGTGTTTCTCATGTTGAGGATAGTAAGAAGAAGTTAGATCTGGAAGTCCATTAGCTTGCCAGACGAGGAGTTTGGTTAGTCGATACAAATGATGATGATATATGGGTTTAGAGTAGTTCATAATCATATCAAGTTTCCAAGGGGAATTAAAAAAAAGAGAAAGATCCCAGCCTTGTCAAGTTGAAAGAGTCAGTTTAGGATCAGAAAGTAAAGGTTTTCCCCGAAGGAGAATATGGTATTTTGCGTTGTCAGGGTCATCTCTGTGTTCTAGGTGTAGACGACTTAAGGTAGTGAATTTTGGTAGAAGCGCATAGTGCACGCTACTCTATTCATCTAGGGGTCACAAAGATGTACCGCGACTTACGGGAAATCTATTGGTGGAGTGGGATGAAGAGAGACATTATAGAGTTTGTGGTTAAGTGCTCTACATGTCAGCAAGTTAAGATAGAGCATTAGAAGCCTAGTGGGTCTATGCAGGATTTCAGTATTCCTACTTGGAAGTGGAAAGTTGTGAACATTGACTTTATGATGGGTTTGTTGCGAACTCGTCATCAGCATGATTTAGTCTGGATCATTGTAGGCAGAATGACCAAATCAGCTCATTTTCTTCTAGTTCATACCTCTCATTCAGCAAAGGATTATGCCAAACTCTACATCAAGGAGTTGGTCAGATTACACAGAGGTACCCAGTTCACCTCTTATTTCTGGAAAGCATTCCGAAAGGGTCTTGGTACCCAAGTTTATCTTAGTACAACCTTTTATTCTCTGACAGATGGTAAAGAAGAAAGGACCTTTCAGGCATTAGAAAATATGCTAAGGGCATGTGCAATTGATTTCAAGGTAAGTTGGGATGACCACTTACCTTTGATTGAGTTTGCATACAACAACTCTATTTGAAGATCTATATTTTAGGAGATGTAGATATCTACTTGGTTGGTTCGAATTTAGTTAGGCCTCAGTCATAGGGCCTAACTTAGTATTCGACGCCTTAAAAAAAGTCTAATTGATCAGAGAAAGACTCTGGGCTGCTCAGAGCCGACAGAAGTCTTATGTAGATATTCATAGAAAAGATCATTATTTTGATATTGGAGACTATGTTTATCTAAAGATATATCCCATGAAGGGAGTGAAGAGATTTGGCAAGAAGGGAAAGCTCAGACCCCGATATATCGGTCCCTTCAAGATCTAGTATCAGTTCATCTAGTCTTTCATGTCAATTTTCTCAAGAAGTGTATAGATGATCCATCAGTTGTAGTCCCTATTTAGAGCATTGATTTTCAGAACACTCTCTTATGAAGAGATTCCAGTCGAAATCATCGACTATCTGACTCGTAGATTGAAGAACAAAGAAGTTCCTCTATTTAAGGTTCTTCTGTGAAATCTGTCCGTTGAGGGACCTACTTGGGAAGCAGAGGCAGACATGCATACAAAGTATCCCCACCTCTTCTTCGCCAACTAAAATCAAGCTCAAGGTAACAATTCTCCTTAAGCTTACTTAGTTTGATGTTCAGTGTTCATAAAAAAATTTGTACGCAGTTTTATGCTGATGTTCCATTATAAACTTGGTATCAAGTACCATTGCATACTCAGTCATGCATTAATGAATCAGTTAGACATGCATTAGATATGCATATTTAGTATTTATATTCAACTTTTCAGTCATGTCAGTCATGAGATCATGTTCCAGTTATTCATATTCAGTAAGTACGTCAGTTGTCTTTTTTTCCCTCTCAGTCAGTCTCATTCAAGGACGAATGTTCTCAAGGGGAAATATTTTAATACTCTGTACTTTTTCCTAGCTAATTTTATCTCAAAATATCTAGTATTATCTTTTAAATTGAATGATGGTTATCCCATAAGTAATTTTTAAGATTTTTATTTTTTTTTATGTGGGAAATTCAATAAGCTTACCATCGATATAAGATTCGAAATCTGATAACCGAGACAAAAGTTCGACTATTTTAAGTTCCCATCATAAAAAAGTGCCATATTAGTTAGTGGCGCGCCGCACCACAAGAGCAAATGACATTTGGAAAATTTTAGTATGGGTCCACGATTATGGCACGTCGCGCCAGGGCCTAATTTAAAATTGTCCTTTTCTAGAGTCTTAGCACAATTTACTCTGCATCGCGCCAAAGTTCTAGGTCACAAAGGAAGGAGTAACGCGATGGCTCTGCATTGCGCCATCCCTCAGTTTCACAATTGTCAAATTGCAGTGACATGGCACATCACGCTGCGTCGCGCCAGGGGCCCAGTTCGAGAAAAGATTACTGCAATTAAATGATGCATCCAAGATTAAAAGGGTCAACTTTCCACCGCTATTTAAGCCCTTTAACACATGATTCAACCACTTTTCACCCAAAATACACTCTTTTCTCTCAAAAACTTCTCAAGAACAACCTATGGCTTTTCATAGAAGATTTAGAATCAAGAATTTCCTCTGTCAATCTTATAAAAATCACAAACCAAGGTATGCGTAGTGTCTATTCATGGACTCCTTTCATCCATGAAGCCCAAGAATCTCTTTACTAAGTTTAAGTTTATGGATTTCTTTATGAATTTCATGTTGGATTCATTTTGTTTATGTTAAGAATGATCAATTGAATTCAAATCCATGTTAAGTGATCAATTTTATGTGGAATTGATTTGTATAGATGTATATTAATGTGAACCTGTGAATAAGCCCTAGGATTATGAAATTAGAGTTGAATCATTATGATTAGTTGTTGTATATTGTTGTCTACATGTGCTATGGCTACCATGTGCTTGATTAAATGCCTAGATGAATGAACAATGCCCAACTAGTATGATATCATGAAATCCCCATGTATGTACAAGTTATGCCTATCACATATTCTGATGGAATGTTTCTAAAAATGTATTATGGATTATGGTGATTAGTTATATGTTCAAGTAAGTTATGCTTGGTCAGTTTCCTTCCCATAAGTCCTGGGGGGTACTTGTAACCAAAACATTAGCTGTGTTCTTAGAGCTATATTATGTTTTCACGATGCTCTGAGTAAAGCCATGATCTTTAGACTTCAAACAGTCTTATGACTCAAAAATCTCCATGATCTCATGAACTTAGTCAGTTGTCAAATGTCAATAGTATTTCGTCAGTTAACGAAAGTGAGTAACTTAGTCCATATTCAGTTCAGTAAATCATGTTTAGTGTCTACTCAGATGGGAGTAGAAATTAGCACCGAGCGAACCCAAGGGTTGGAACTCACCTATTACATGAGGGTGTGATTCTTAGAAGCAATCTTTGCATTCCAGAACTATATAGCCAGCATAGGTTGAGACATTATAGCCTGCTATATGAGGGTAGATGAGGTGTCTTAACCTGCTATATGAGGTTTCCCATCATTCTCATTAGAGTCACCTGTTATATTAGGGTCACTCAAATGTTGTCCTTACGAGTGGCGTGGTATTGACACTTTTCCAATTAAGGCATAGATTGGACCACAATTCAGCTATAATGCATTATTTGGGGTATGTCGGTAAGATGAATACCTCCCATAGTCTTAGTACTAGTCTCAGTAAAAGAACTCAGATAGTTCTTCAGAATCCAGGGCTGTCAGATATAGTCAACTTAGATACAAAACATAACTCAAATAGTTACACCAGATTTAGGACTATCAGATATAGTCACTGTTTTTATAAGTTATATCAGTTATCAGTATGTAATGTTATCAGTATTTCAGATTCAGTACTCATGTTATAACGATTTCAGAAATAGTTAATATGTATGCATGCATGTATTCTCATGTTCATATTAGTCAGTTAGCTAATATTTTTCATGCATATGAACCCCATACATTCAGCCTACCCCACATACATACCAGTAGATTCAAAGTATTGACGTATTTTCGCTATGGTGTCCTATATTATAGGTTTAAAGACATGAGTTCCAAATCAATAGTAGATTCTAGTTTCAGCAGTCACAGTTAGAAGTGAGTCCTCATCATTCGAGGACATGATTATTTCTCTATTATCTCAATAATTAGTTTATTAGTTAGAGTTAGTTGGGGACATGTCCCTTCAACTCCTTACTTAGATAGTTCAGTTAGTTAGAGGCATTCTAGACGATCATGTTTCAGACTTCATAATTTTAGTTTTGTTTTGCGTATTTCATACCCCATTTAGAAGTTATATTTTACTTCAGTTATGTGAACCTTATGGCCCTTCAGTTCATGTTTCCGCATTAATTAGTATTTTATGCAGTATACAGGTACAAATATCAGTCATGGGTTAGCTTGTGGTCCTTTAGGATCATAAGCACTGTGTAGCATTTTGGGTACCAGATTTAGGGTGTTATAGTAGTCTATGGGTAGTTTGGCTCTATGGAAAAGGGGAAGAAGGAATTGGACAAGGATATTAATAGATTAACCTAATTGGGAGTGCGTTTTCTTGTCATGGATGATGGTGGTGTAGTGGTTCAGAATATTTCACCCTCATCCTAAGTGGAATAATTGAAAGAGAAATAATGTAATGACCCTATACTTAGCCAATTAATAGACGTAGTTCATCAACAAAAGGTAGAGGTCATTTCCCAAGGGGGAGATGGTTTCCTTCACTATTAGGGTTGGTTATGTGTCCTAGTGTTGATGGGTTGAGAGAAAGGATATTATTGGAAGCCTATATTTTTGAGAATTCAATACACCCTGGTGCTACCAACGTGTACTACAACCTGCAGGAATTTTAACAGTGGAATAGTATAAAGGGGGACATAACAAATTTTGTTGGTAAGTGTCCCAATTGTCAACAAGTAAAGGTTGAGTATCAAAGTCTAGGAAGTACGTTTCAGGTTATTAGCATCCCTACTTGGAATTGGGATCTCATTAATATGGATTTCATCATGGGACATCCTCGCACCACACATTAGCATTATTTAAATTTGTTCATTGTGGATCGAATAACTAAGTCAACCCTTTTCTTACTAGTTAATACCTCAAATACTACATAAGGTATATGTCTACAAGTTAGGAAGGACCCATGAGATTTATTTGTCTATTCTTTTAGACCGAGATATTTAATTCATTTTGTAGTTCTAGTAGTCATTTCAAAAAGTCCTTGGCAGAATAGTGAAGCTTAGTCCTATTTTCCATCCCTAGATAGATGGTAAGGTCGAGCATATAATTCAAACTTTACAAGACATTTTGAGAGCATATGTTATTAACTTCCAAGGAAAGTGGGATTATCATCTACCCTTAATAGATTTTACCTATAACAACAGTTACAATTCTAGTATTTTAGATCGCTTCGTTTGATTCACTATATGGCCGTAGGTGTAGATCACCTATATGGTGGTTCAAAGTTGGTAAAATGGATTTTTCTTGGATGGATTCAGTTCTTTAATCTACAAATAATGTTTGTTTTATTCATAAGACGTTGAAAATTTCTCAAAGTTATCATAAATCATATGCAGATGTGAAAAGAAGAGAACTAAAGTTTTAGGTAGGTTATTGGGTATTTTTGAAGGTGTCACCCATAAAGGGGGTAATGAGATTTAAAAAAAAAGGAAATGTTAGTCCCTGATATATTAGTCTCATGAAACAGTAAAGTTTGTTGGTGTTGTTACTTATTAGTTTGACCTTTGATCAGAATTAGTCACCATATATCCAGGTAAAAATACATTGGAGACCCATCTTTGGAAGTGCTCGTGAAGAGTATTGGAGTAAGAGATAGTCTGTCCTATTAGTAGATGCTAGTTGAAATCCTTGATCTATAAGTTTTAGGGTTAAGGAATAATGAGCTGGCCTAGTGAAAGTTTTAGGGAGGAATCAGTCAGTTAAGGGAGCAACATAGGAAGTAGACGCAGAAATGATGAGTTGATATCCTCATCTATTTACTTTTAGCATAGGATTAGTTTATGGTAAAAAATACCTTCTATACTATTTTATTCACTAATATCCCTACACTTACCCTATGAAGTTCATGTCTAATAAGTTATTTCAATTGTAAATTCATTTTTTAGGTGAATGATTTTGGTTTTAGAGTAAGATAAGTTTCATTTCTCAGCTTAGTGAACCCATACGATAGGTCTTCCTCTGTTCCGAACTTTATTCGACGACGAATGGTCTTAATGGGGAGATATTGTTTGACCCCAAGATTTAAACTATTTTATTTTGATACACCCATTGTATTTTATTATGATTTAGGAGTATAATAACGATAAGGAATGATAACGGGACAACTGGGTAGTGTTTTAAATTTTTTGGAACATATTTTAAGAAATTTTAGGACCCCAAATAGTAAGGGTCTGCATTTCAGGTGTGCCACGAATGAATGGTAGATACTCACATGAAAACCAATGGCCTAGAGCAAAAAGGATGTACCGCACCAACTGTCTTCCATTATAAGGGTATGCAACATTCAATGGCGTAGAAATCCTTGATTTTAATTTTCTTATAATTTTTGGATGGATTTTGGGTGTTTTACCTCTTAAATGATTCCCTAACTATTTTAAACATAATTCCCATCATCATAATTTAGAATACATGATTCATCACCACTCTAAATTCCCAAGAACACCATGTAAGAGTTCTTCTACAAAATTCAAGCTCTCAATGCTCAAGTTAAGGATTTTTTAAAAAATATTCATCAAGTTTAGGTATGTGGGGTTTGATCAAAGATATTTTTCTTCCTTGTGCCCAAAATTTTTATGTTTACTTGAATTTAAAGAATTGATTTACTAGGGTTCATACCCACTTTTCTTACGCTTTAAGATTATGATGTTTCCTTATTAGTTAAGCCTTCTTTATCATAATAATTCATGTTTACTTATATTTTTATCCATTAAACGTATCTTATGCATTAAGTTTCATATTTTTACATGAAGTTTCCATGAGATTGTAAATGATTATAATTTTAGCATTACGTACTCAATTTAGAATAAATTCAAGTTTTTTAGTTCAAGTTACAAAGTATTACAACATGATTGATGTTTCAATTTTGATCCTATAATCATAGATAAGACATAAAACTCGTTTTTTTTAAGAGTATAATTTAAGTAAGAGAAGCATGGTTGGTTTTTAGTCTCATAAGGCAATATGTTATTTCCAGGTGAATTTCATAAGTATGAGCATACGAGTATATATTTTGAGATCGGTATTTAGCACCAAGGGGGGAATGAGGGTTTAGTGCATCCTATTTTCCAGAAACTGTGTGCCACTGTAGGTTTAAGGGGCCTTGTCAGATAGTGTCTCCTAACCCATGGGGATAAGTTTAGTGATAACTCTAGTTAAGGTTCCATTCTAATTGAAAAGGTAGAACAACTCTCTGCAGTATTGGTAAGATGCTAGACTCCTTGCTAGCTCTCATGGTTTATGTCTGTTATAAGAATCTTCCATAATAAAAGTAAAGAATATTTTAGAAACTAAGTGTAATGACTCATAAGCCTTATTCGGATGTTGTTTTTATGCTTTATGCTTTATGAGATTTTAAATTTTAGATTTATTCATTATCTTGGTGAGTATTTACAATTAGCATGCATGTTTTATGACTATGTTCAACTTCAATTTTACTTATTGCACTTAGCCCAATACACTTAGCACATTACAGAAGTACTGACCACACATATATATGTGGCTACATTATTTCATAATGTAGGTTCCGGTGTTTTTCCTCATTAGTGAGATTTGCCGCGATCACTATTTACTACGTCTTATTAGTTTATGAGTCCTCATGCTTTGATGGACAAGATTATTTTTACTTTAGTTGTTCAATTAGGATAAAAAAGTTTCAATTTTTTTCCTTTGGGTCAGCTGGGATCCTTCCCAATGACTTTTCAGTTTAGTTAAAGGCTTGTCAGAATCAGTGAGTTATTTATTTTAATTTGGTATTCAGACTTTGAAATTTGATTTTGTTTATCCTATTTTCCTTGATATTGATATTCCAAGTATAATTCAGCTTATTAGTGAATATTCCATTTGATGTCCGCGTTAAGTATTTCTTATTCAATACTGATTGCACACCATGCATTAGCTTTGGGGATACTTATAGTCCAAAACACTATGTAACGTACAAGGGGTAGTCTTAGGGCATTACAGTTTGCATGGCATAGATGATGGTAGTTTAATGGTTCAGAGTAATTCAAAGTCACCTTTCGTAGATGAAGTGTAAGAAAATACAATGTAATGATCCTATACTTAGATTTTTAATGGATGCATTTCATCTACCAAAGGTTGAAGCTTTCTCTCGAGAGGGAGATGGTGTCCTTCACTATCAGGGTCAGTTATGTGTTCCCAATATCGATGGATTGATAGAAAGGATATTAGATAAGACTCATAAACCTAATTATTTGATTAAACCCGGTGCTACGAAGATGTACCTCAATAAATAGAAAGTCGAATGGCGGAATGGTATGAAGAGTCATAGTAGAGTTTCTGGCCAAGTGTTCCAATTCATACCAAAGTGTCCCAATTGTCAGCAAGTTAAAGTTGAGCATCAAATACCAGAAGGTACACTTCAAGAAATAGGCATCCCTCTATGGAAGTGGGAGGTTATCGATATGGATTTTATTATTGGACTTTGTCGCACCATATGTCTGTATGATTTGATTTGGGCCATCATGGACTGAATGACTCAATCAAGTTATTTCTTGCCAGTTAAGACCTCAAATATCGCTAAAAATTATTCTAATTTATATGTTTGTGAGTTAGTAAAACTCAATGGGATTCCTTTTTCCATCATTTTTTTAATGAGGTGCTCAGTTTACTTCTCAGTTTTGGCAATTATTTTAGAAAGGCCCTTGTATAAAGATGAAACTTAGTTTCACCTTCCCCCCGCAAATAGATTGTTATGCTGAGCGTACAGTTAAAAATCTATGATAAATGTGCAGAGCTTGTGTCATTGACTTCAAGGGTAATTAGGATGATCATTAAACTTTGATTGAGTTTTCTTACAATAACAATTAACATTCTAGAAGTCAGATGACTCTATTAGAAACTTTATATGGATATAGGTGTAGCTAACCTATAGGGTGGTTTGAAATCAGTGAGTCTGATTTGACTGGGACAAAATCTATTATCAAGGCTTTGGAGAAGGTTCAGTCTATTCGTGAGAGGTTAAAAACCGCTCAAAGTCGTCAGAAATCATATGTGGATGTTAGGAGGAGAGAGCTAAAATTTATTGTTAGTGATTAGATATTTTTGAATGAGTCACCCATGAAGGGAATGATGAGGTTTTGTAGGAAATAAATTCTCATTACCTTGTACATTGGTAAATATAAAATCTTAAAGTGTATATGAGATATCGCTTATGATTTATATCTTTCATTAGAATTAGCCGTCATTCATCCAGTCTTCCATGTGTTTATATTGAAGAACAACATTAAAGACCCATCATTGGTAGTGCCCATACAATGTATTGGAGTGAAATATAGTTTGTCCTATGAAGAGATCCTAGCTGAAATTATAGATCTCTAAGTTCGAAGGTTATGGAATAAGAAAGTGGCTTCAACAAAGGTTCTATAAATGAATCCATCAATTGAGGGAGAAACATGGGAATTAGAGAAAGAAATGATGATTCGATATCCTCATCTATTTACTCCTAGCATGGAGTCATCTTGATAAAAGTAATCCCTACTAATCTATTCTCCTCACTGAAATCATTACTAATATCAGTCTTACCTTTGAAATTCATATGTAGTAAATCATTTTAGTTGTATACTTATATTGGGGTAAGTAGTTTCAATTGTAGGGCAAGGTAACTTTATACCTTAGCCTAAAAAACCAATAATATAGATCTTTCCCAATCCCAACCTTCATTCAACATCGAATAGATCTGCCATGAGATACCAGTGGTCAGGGCAATGCCAAAATTTATTTTCTCTTTTGTATTTCAAGGGAAATTTGGTCTTTATGTCCTAACTAATCCTAAAACTTATACTAAATGAGTTTTCGCACCCCATAACTCAAAACACACTATTTTCTCTCCTCTTAAGCTCTAATGAACTGCAAAGATGGATTGCTTCTTAAAAATCATACTTTTAAGGCTCTAGTTCAATTTTCCTTCAAGCAATTCACTAAGTTTGGGCATGTGGGTTTAAACAAGGATTACCTTTTATTCTTGTTCCTAGAAGCTATGATTTTTACCATTCAATTTGTGAAATTTCAAATTAGGGTTAATACCTACTTTACATAATTTGGATGTTATGATGTTCCTAAATGAATTAAATTATATTTAGCATAAAAATTCAAGGTTTTTCATACTTTTACCCTCCTTGTAGTTCTTATGAAGTAAATTTTAGAGTTTATGACAAAAGTACCATAAATAGGTAAAAATATGTTATTTTAGCATGATTCACTATATTTACAAAAAACATAGACTTCCTATTTTATATTACAGGCTATTACAATATGATTTTGATTTTCGTTTTAATTTTATGATCTTAGAAAATATATGAAATTCACATACATAATTATGATAATGAGATAGAAATAGAAACATATTGTTTTTTAGACTTATCATATCATATGCTCATATTAAGGTGAATTTCATATATTTTACAAGCAATAGTATAATTTGGGAGTAGTATATAGCACCGAGGAGGAAGATTTTATCATACAATAGTTTCATAAACTGTGTTCCACAGTAAGTTATTATTCAGCTCCAAATGGGGATGTATTAAAATTTTTCATCTTTTCCAAATAAACATATCTAGTTGATCACCCTAGTTAGCCTTTATGCCCTGACAAGGTATACCGTGCCCTTTTGATGGGGTTTTCACATCAAACTCCATGTTGCCTGCATGGTTAATAGAGATTACGAGTATGTCTCATAGAAAATATGATTTTAGAAACAAACTGTAGTGACTCAATAACTCTATTAGGTGTTGCTTTCTCTTTTATACTTTATGATATTTTAACTTTCAATTTTATTCATAATCATGGTGAGTCTATTTACACTTAGCATGTATAATTTAAAATTATGATCTCTATCAGTTACTACTTATTGCATTCATCCTCATATAGTCAATACATTCTTGAAGTACTGGCAACATATATGCTTGTGTGGCGATATTATTTCATAATACATGTTCTAGTGTTCGTCCATAACAGTACGTTTAGACATGATCACCATAACCTACCTTCTAATATTTGGTGAGTCCTCATGTTCTAAGGGATAAGTCTACAGTTACTTTTAGATGTTCAACTATAATTAAGCTCATACTTTATGATTTTAGTTTGCGTCATCTACGATTTGTCCCAACGACATTGGCAGACTTAGAGCATTGTAAAGACTATTCAGTTGGTTTATATTTCCTTCAGATTTTCATCAGTTTTTGAGTTGATGTTGATTCACAATGTTTTTGTTGAGATTGTTTACCCTTGTTGAATCAAGATTATTAAAGAAAGTATCTAATCATGTTTTATGCAATTTTATCATTTTCTGTGCTGAAAATATTATGAGTTATCTTTGGGGATACCTGTTGTCCTAAGCACCATGTGACATTTAGGGGTAGCCTTGAGTCGTTACATTAAGTGACCATTTGACCACTTAAGCGGTAGTTTGACCCTTTGACTAGGCTGATTTAAAAATTAAAGTGACACTTTAGTGACCATCACTATGTTTATATACCAATTAAACTCATTTCATAATTTTGATATTTTAGGTGATATGAAGCTCTATTTTTATGATTACATATATGTTTTATCGTATAATCATTGTCGATGTGATTATAACATATATTACTTATATTTTAAGAGTATCCCTCCTTTTATTCAAGATTTCTATCCAAGTTGAGATTCGAAAAACCCCATTTTACCATTTTCGAGGCTTTCAAGCTTGTTTCTGGGAGTTTCAATGTACGTTTCATGATTTGAACTTTTGGTAAGCTTCTAACCTTGTACTGAATTACCTTGCATATATTAATTCACTTATTCATCTTCAAATCATGGAGTCAAACTAAATTTTATGGTTTTTAACTCGTAAAATACTTTATATCATTTTCTTCGACTAGAGGATTGATTTCAATACATTTTCACATGGATTTTCTTCTATAGAGTTCAATTGACATAAGGAATATTATTCTTAAGTAAAATTTTAATTTTACTCTTTAAATTTTAGAAATTACTTTCAAAGTTTGGACCTATAACAAATATAGTCGACATAGTTATCATTGGACTCCTTTTTACTTGTATACATCATATATTATTAGATTGGACTCATTTTGTGTTGATTTGAGGGAATGGAGCTTTTGGTTGATGACTTAGGTTATGTTTTTTCTTGCAGAGCTTTTTCTAAGGTAAATTGAGATGTACCTTGACTTTTTTCAAAGTGTTTATGTGTTGTATTTCCTTTTCGTAGCTACTAATTATTACTTGTAAATATCCATATAGTAGATTGTAGATTTATAATTTGGTGATCTTGAATAAATGATTTTGGTTGCCTATTAAAGAGCTTGGGTCTAATTTGGCAAACTTTGTCATGAAAATTGAGAATTAGTAACCTTTAGAAAGTAATTATGTTAATATTTGTTAGAGATAGAATGGTTGAGCTTCAGAGAGTATTTAGAGTGTAAATGGGCTTTTAAGCGTGGGCAAAACTTACTGTATGGAATAATTTAGGCTTGGGTAGCTTCGCAATATATTGTCTTACGAATTGTAGTTATTTTTGTGACAACTTGTATGGGGGATTATATGATGATTATTATTGACTTGAGAAATTATTATTATTATGTGTCCAAGTGGTGGGTTCTGTGCATATTATTACTAATTTTGAGTATATATGATGGTGATTCCCGATTGGGGACTTGAGTCTATATTATTCGCTATGATTACATATTTAATTGAGATATTTATTATTGTCGCCGAGTAAGACCTTGACTTCTTGTAATAGACAATGTTACTACATTAGATTGACTTTACCATAATGATGATACTAGAATGAGGGATTTTAAATGATATTATTGATGTCATGTATGACTATTTATATCGATGGTGCCCTACGATGGCTTATATCATGGAGTATTGTTATATAGAGTTGATTCTGAGCTTACTTATACTTGTAATTAATTTATTCACATTATCATGTTGTTTTGGTTGTGAGTATATCATTACCATATAATTCATACATGTTCATTAGATTGAAACCACTAAGGTTTTCTTCATTGCAAAGAAATCATATTCTTATAAAACCACTGGCTAAAGGTCACTCACCAACAACGTTGATTGAGATATTTTATGAGATATTGGGTAACCTTGATCCTTGAACATTATCTAGAGAGGTGTATGAGATATTGTGTTAAACTTGATCCATGACCACTAGCTGAAAAAGTAGAGTTTAGATTATGGAAAAATATATGGGTTGTGAACCCCCATAGGTCCAACTTTAGGAGCAGCATTACATAGAAGGTTTATATATAAAGATATGTGATAACATTTAAATATTCATTACCATCACTACATTTCATTGCATTGACATTCATTGGTATGGTTTGTTATTGAATTAATATTTACTCTTGTATTGTATTTCCATGATAGAACCTTATTTTTCATATTGTTCTTGTACATTCATTTAACTTTACATTATTTTATATCATCATATATTGGTTGGGAGGTGGAGGCATTATGGCACATGGTATATGGCTGTGGCTTGGTCAAGAGATAGTTGTGTAGCACCTTTTGTAATTCTATTATACCCCTTCTTATATATACTAACCCTATTTCATCACATAATATCGTTTTATTAAAATTGATTCAGCCCGTTATATCTGTTATTGAGTCTTCTCCTTGAATAACTTCAATTAAATTTATGATCATTAGAAAAATTAATGCTGACTTAGTGTCACGGCCCAAATCAAGGCCTAGTCGTGACGGGTATCTCAAGCCCATCCTAAGTTGGAGACCATCCCCTTAGCCTAACATCTAGAACACAAAAAAAAATATAACGGAAGACAACCAAACATGATGATAAGAAGATTATATAAACTAAATGAGAACTAAGAATGAATCAACCAACCAACACTTGTCCACAAAAGCCTCTAAAACTAGAATACCAACAAAGTCAGAACATACCCCCGACTATGACAAAAAAGAATCCAAAAGGAAATACTAAGACAAGAAAGAAAATAATGAGATACCATAGACTTCCGAAAGATGGAGTCTCACCACTTCACAGTAGATCCATAAGAATAGAAAATCACCAAACGCTGCACAAGAGACATAGAAAAGCCCTCGAACGCTACATCATGAAATGATGCAGCATCCAGGGACAGTCGGTAGGGTGAGCACTGGCATGTAACTCAGGGGTAGGGATAATATATTGAAATTATCAAAATCCAATTATAAACCATAAGCATCACATTCATAGACATATATATAGGATGATTGGAAAGGCACAAAGGTCATAAACAAAAGAGTTTAAACCATTATCCTGAACTGTGTAGCTCGCTCCATCCTAAAGGCACCCATGGGATATATGATTCTAGCTCCCCCTACAGAAAGGGCCTCAGTCCGTGTTAGCCACACGAATCAAGGAAAAACTGAGGTAAGGCTTAAGACATCAAAGAAATTGCATTGAAAAACAAAGGAAAGGCTGAAGATATCAAGGAAATATCACTCTTAATATATACATACATATATACATATATATATATGTACGGAAAATATTATTTCTAATGTTGATCCTCGCGGGATCTACACCTTCACGGTGAGCTACACAATTCTTTTTAATCGCGATTTAAAATAGCTGCAAATAAATCAACCATTAACCCATGAATCATTTATTAAATCATTTAACAATATGTCTCATCATACCAATATGCTTGCAAGCTAATTCAATTATGCCAAATTAGTCCATATAACCAAACTGACTCCCAAGTTCCATTTAAAAACCCAATCCATGGCTACCAAGTCTATCCAAAATTTATTTGTATCCTTTAATCCTTTAATGTAATGCAATGAGTTAAAAAACAAGTTAAACCATGAAAATATGCATGTTCAAAACCGAATTTGCAAAGTGGGTTGAGGTTAGTGCATTTATCAAGATAAAATTCATCCAATTTAGGGAAATTCATATTGACACGACCCAAACAAGGGCCTTGTCGTGTCAGGTGCCTCATGCCCAATCGAGACAAGAAACCACCACAATACCAAACCATAACCACCCTACACCCTATGTAAGATGAATTCCAAACATATAATACGATTCAACAATAATAATTCAAAAACATTAATTAAAGTCTAAAACTATAATCCAACAACCTTAATCAAATATTCAACCGGTGCCAACCCTAATGACAATACAAATACTAAGGATGACACCAATACCAACATCGTCGATGCCTATAGTTGCCAGACAAAGCCTCTATCAAAAATCAATAACATATGGTTGGGACATGTCCCCGGCCATAGCCTAAACCAAACCAAGAAAATAACAAGAATAAACAAAGTCCATAGCATGAAATAGAGCCTTCCAGAGTATGGAAGCTCACCACTTCAGTCAAACTCAAAGCTTTCCCCAAAATCCAAGTCACTGGGTAGAGGAATGGTAATATGGTCAGTTCTTGGATTGCATGGGGATATTGTGCCCAAAGACAATTAATTGAGTGACCGCTAGCATGTACTCAAAGATAAGATAGAATAATACCAGTAATTCAAAACCAAAGTAAACAAGTATGTGCATTCACATAGATACATATATACTATGTCGGGATAGGGAATTGGTTTTCGCATGCATTTAAAACCTTTACTTAGGCTGTGTAGCCTTACCATCATAATCCACCCCAGGCTATAAGGGTCCGTGTTACACTCCTTAATGGGCCCCATTGTGTGTAGACACAAAATTAAAGATATCATAGGGGTCGGGGATTACCATGTACCCTTCTCCCTCGATGATACATATATTTAAGTATAAACTTAGGGGATTCCCATCTACCCTACGAGCATATGGTCACCAAGAATAACCTTCATATAGGCAAACAAAAGTTCCTAGTGTCCATCCATCAGACTCACACCATCACGGTTAGCTATCATAACCAGCCATTATTGCCCAATTAAAAAATTCAACACATAACCAAACCACCAATTATGGAGTCCATTGTCAAGGCATTATGAAGTAGCATCATCATACCGACTATAACTTGCAGGCAATGTAATTTAGTCATATCTTAGTGGATTCCTATGCACCCTACAAGATTTCTAATTAAACAAAAACCCATGGCCACTAAGTCCTTTCCAAACCATTTAAAATCAACAAAACCACTTTAGGTTCCATTACCATATTATGCAATGCAAAGGTATCAAGAATAGTCAAACATTGTGACAAAATCCTTCTTATTAGTATTTTAACATACATGTTGAGGGCATATAATTTCCAAAGCCAAAACCAAGTATGAATTGACCATTACCATGCAAACACATGTTCAAACCATAATTATAACACAAAAAAAATGACTAAAACACGGGACAGAATTAGCCAACCAAAACCCCCAACATCTATTTTAAAACCAAAACAAATCCACAATAATACCATGAAAACCATTCATTAAAATAAGCTTTTAGTTGAATTAACCATAAGGGAGGACTAGCATGTCTTAGAAACCTAGTAAGACAAAGAGAAACCATCCTTGAGAGACTTAATTGGATAACTTGATGAAACCCTAGTAAAATCTTCTTCTGATGTTTTCAAGAGAGTTTTGAGGGAGTTTTAATCTTGCTAAGTGTAGAATGGATGCCAAACAGTATTATAAGACGTGGGGTCTTGAGGGATTTGGGTGGGAAATGTACGAAATATCCCTATCATAAAAGCTAAAGAAAATTCACAAGTGGATATGAGTGGACCCTCCAACTTGTCCCTACAACATATGAGTGGTAACCTCAAGTCACTACTAGCTGAGAAAGTTGGACACCACGTTTTGTCCAACATACAATTCCTTTCCCTAACACATCGCCAAACCATACTACTAGTACCATCAAGTTGTATCCTAAGCAGAACATCAAGGGCTAGACACTAGAAACATACAATTAGACTCAACCCTCTCGTTACATCAACATATGACTCATATGGTGCCTCTTATTTCTAGGACAAAACTTAGGCAGCAACACACTAACCAACATATAACTAGGGTCCCTACACCTGTAACCACACCATATAAATCATATGCTAAGTCGTTACAAGGATACTGAGCTCAAGGCTCAGGAATTTCCAAAGGCAAAAACCCTGAGTGTTTAATGTCTCCCCCATTCCAACCATTAAATTAAATCATTAATTCAATCCTAAAAATCATAAATTTAAATACAAACAACCTAAAGCCCTCAACCCAATTTCAAACCTTTAATTTATATAACATGAATATCCAATCAAATTAAGCCATAATGTAAAAAAAAATACAAGTTAGGGATTAGCAACATGTCTTAAATACAAAGGGAATTGAAGAGAAACAAAAGTTTGAAGCTTCAATGTTGAATTCTCTATAAAACCCTTGAGCTTTCTTGTGTTGTAAGTTAAAGAAGAAAAAGAATGGTTTTAATCTTTGAAAACTGAAGGGAAAGGGTTAGTTTAATCTTCTAAAGTCGTATAAGGGGTAAAAAGACCAAAAAAACCCTTACCACATGTGAGAAATACAAAAAAGTTGTGTATTTTTAAAACAATAATGTGGCATGCCAATATCATGGAGGCTAGACTCTATGCCATGCTACTATTACGGAAGCACACTTCCTCAGACTTTTAAAATAGCCCCGCACCAGTTCCAAAAATTCTAAAACTTTCCCAAAATACCATTTTAATATCCCTAAACATAATCAAGTCAAAAATTGACATAAAAAATTTAGGAGAGTCAAAATTAAAATAGTAGAAATTTTTCAGGGTCTTACATTATCCCCCCTAGGATCATCCATTCCTGAATGAGAAGTTAGGACATGTTTAGAACAATAATAGAAAGAGTACATCAGAATCAAAGAATAATTTTAAAATGTGACAAGAGGGAAATGAAATCCATATCTAAAGCACTTTTGTCCAACCTAGCGAACAAGAATTGGTACTTGGCTATGTTATCTTCTTCAGCTTCCAATAAAACCTCTTCTGCCTTTTGATTTCTCCATTGAACCTTTACCAATGCTATGTTCTTTATCCTTAATGTACGAATATTCCTATCAAATATCTTCACCAGGACCTCCTCATAAGACAAATAGTCCGTAACCCCAACATTCTCTATAGGCATTATGAAGAGCGGTCACCCACATGCTTTTTCAGCATAGACACATGAAAAACAAGATGAATAAAAGCCAAACTTGCTGTTAAATCTAACTCATACACAACATTCCTGATTCTCCTTTCAATTTAATACAAACCAATATAGCAGGGACTGAGCTTCCCTTTCTTCCCAAACCTCATGAATCTTTTTATAGGAGAAACCTTCAAGAACATCCCATCACTAAACTCAAATTTTAATTCCCTTTGCCTCATATCCATGTAATTCTTTTGGCAACTCTAAGTAGTCTTAAGCCTTTCCCTAGTCACCTTCATCTTCTCTATGGCTTGGTGAACCAATTCAGGACCGCACAACCTAGTCTAATCTCTCTCAAATAACCTAATAGGAGACTTACACCTCCTACCATAGAGAGCGTTAAAAGGAGCCATCTTAATGCTAGAATAGTAACTATTATTGAAAGCGAACTCAATAAGAGGCAAATGGTCAACCCAACATCATTTAAAATGATTCACACAAGCCCTTATCATATTCTCCAATGTTTGGATAATCTATTCCACCTATCTATCCATTTGAGGGTGGAATGTTGTGCTAAGGTTCGCTTGTGTACACAAATATTTCTGATGAGAATACCAAAAGTTAGAAGAAAACTGTGTAGCTTGGTCTGAAATGATAGACACTACTGCACCATGCAACTTAACTTTCTCCTAAATAAATAACTTAGCATAATCATTTCCTGAGTAGTTAGTCCTCACATGCAATAAGTGAGAAGACTTAGTCATTCAATCCATAATGACCTAAATAAAATCATACTAATTACCAGACCACGAAAGACCTGTAATGAAATCCATATCAATTATATCCCACTTCCAAATAGGCAACTCTATCTATTGAGACATGCCACCAGGCCTTAAATGTTAAACCTTGACATGCAAAGAAAACATAAATTTAGCCACAAAATTTTCCATATCTCTCTTTATATTATTCCACTAGTTGATTTCCTTCCATTTCTGATACATTTTAGTTTAACTTGGATGAACTCTTATCTAGACGCAAGAGCCTCAATCAAGATCCTTTATTGTACCCTATAAATAACAGTAGCATACAACTATTCTTGACACCTTAAGATGCCATCTCCCCTAATCTTTAAATCCATAACCTTTTGCTGAACCACATTATCCTTAATCTGTATAAGTATGGGATCCAAAGCCTATTTCTTCTTCACCTCACCACTAAGAGATGATTTAAACACTCCATAATAATTATTCCTCTATCCTTAGAGTCTAAGAGATGAACTCCCAAGTTAGTCAGCTTGTGAATATCTTTTAATATTCCTTATTTATCCTCATCAACATGTGATAGGATCCTAATAGAAAACTTACTAAGATCATCATGAACAATATTAGCTTTACCTGGATGGTAGTGCAAACTCATGTCATAATCCTTATGTAATTAAACCCACTGCCTCTACCTGAGATTCAATTTCTTTTGAGTAAATGCATACTACAAGCTCTTATGGTCTCAATAAATATCCACATACAATACATGCAAATAATGGTGCCTAATTTGCAAAGAAAAAACCATAATTACAAACTTCAGATTTTGAGTTGGATAGTTCCTCTCATGAACCTTAAGCTTCCTAGAAGCATAGGCCACAACCTTAACACGTTTCATCAACATACAACCTAGTGCTATGAAAGATACATCGCAATACAAAACAAACCTATCAGTTCCCTCGATAAGGTCAAAACTAGTGTAAAAGTCAACTTATTCTACACCTTCTCAAAACTTCCTTCACAAGCATCAGACAAGAAAAACTTAACCATTTTCTAAGTTAACTTTGTCAACAAAACAACAATAAAGTAGAAAGTATCCACAAACCTCCTATAATACCTATCCAAGCCCAAGAAGCTCCTTATGTTTATTGGAGTCGTAGGTCTAGGCCACTTCTTAAATGCCTTAACTTTCTATGGATCCACCATAATCTTTTCAAAAGAAACATCATTCCATAGAAATATCACAACACTGAGCCAAAATTTACACTAAGAAAAATTTGCATTTAACTTCTGGCCTTATGAGTCTGTAACATAATTCAGAGGTGATTGGCATGACCATCTCCATTCTTTGAGTACACTAAGATTTCATCAATGAAGTCTATAACAAACAAGTCTAGAAATTGTTTGAACCCCTTTTTTTATAAGATCAACGAACGAAGCTGGAGTATTCGTCAACTCCAATGACATAACCAAGAAATCATAATTGTTGTACCAGGTTAGGAATAAAATTTTTTGAATATCAAACTCTCTAATTTTCAATTAATAGTAGCCTAAACAAAGATCAATCCTAAAGAAACACCTAGCACCTTTAAGCTAAATGAAAAAATTATTAATCCTAGAAAGAGGATACTTATTTTTCACTATAACTTTATTCAACTGATCATAGTCTATACACATCCGCAAAGACCCATCTTTATTTCATATGGAAAGAATAGGAGCACCCCACGAGGAACACAAGGAAGAATAAAAACCATATAAAGAAGATCATTTAACTGCTTCTTTATCTCATTTTGTTCAGCCTGGATCATCCTATAAAGAGGAATGAAAATAGGATGGGTACCCCAGTGAATATCAATCCCAAAATCTATTTCCCATAATGAGGAAATCATGAAATATCATTGGAAAAAACTTTAAGAAATTTATTAACCACAAGATTGGATTACAAGGAAGGACTCTCAGATTTAAAATCCTTAACCTGAACTAGATAGTACAAACACTCTTTTTATATCAAATTTTAAGCTATAAGATAGGAAATACACTTCCCCATAGTTACTAAGAAACTACCCTCCCATTCAATCACCGGCTCATTAGGAAAATGAAAACTGGCCTTTTGGGTTCTACAATTTAGAGAAGCATAGAATGAATAAAACCAATCCATCACTACAATATTTTAGTCTTTTGGCCACATTTAATTTGGAGTACACTTATAAAGTGTGGCCTATACTATTAAAGACCACACTTTTAAAGCGTAGCCTTAGTTTTTAGCTTCTGGCCACATTAATTTTTGCAACGCTTTGAAAGTGTGGTCCCTAATGATATAGGCAACACTGTACAAATATTTATAAATCATGATTTAATTGAAAACACTTATTCACATATACCTCTACACTTTTAAGTGTGGTAATGATATACTTTAAAGGACAACACTTTAAAAATATGATAAAAAATTTTCATTAAAATATTTCACTATCCCTCTAATTTATAATTGACCAAAATAATTAAGAAAAGTAATTATTAACACTCAAATATATCATCTCTCTTATCTCTCACAAAATTCATTGCCCAAATACATTTTTTCTCTCTCACACATAAAATTCTTTGCCCAAATTCTTTAAATCTATCCAATTTCTTTGAATTTCTTTGCCCAAAATACTTGGATTTTATCTCACCGCTGATCAATTCACAATGGATTTGAAAAAATTAAAAGGATATACACACACAAAAAGAAATAAAGGTTAAGGTTTAAGATTTTATCTTTTTTTTGTTACTTCTTCTTCTCTTTACTCATAATCATTACAGTTGACTTACGTTGAAGTCCATTAATGGGATTTTCATTGTCATTGATATTGATTTATTTGTTGTTTTTGTTGGTGATGGTGGTGTTATAATGTGAGGCTGTGATTATTGAGGTGTGTAAAGTTCATGGGTGACAGAACTATGCCCATAGCATTGTGGAGCAACTTGAAACGCCTCATTGAAAGAAATCAAGTATCTTGAGGAAACCAATGGTTCTTTCCAACTCCCAATCATTCAAGTTTCTTCTAGATGTCAAGTTTCTTGGTTATAATCTTGTTAAATTTAATTTTGGTGTTGAATAATTGGATCATATTCTCCATTCGCCATTATATAATTCTATCCATTTGTTCGAATACATTTTGAGGTTGTTTCTAGTTTATGTATTAATCTGGATCTGTTTGCCTGGTTGAATCAAAACTATATGTGATAGACCTAACAATGATTTATATCTGCAGAAATCAAATAAAAAGAAAGCATCTAGTGAAAGGAGGTAATATGAGGGAAAGAGTTATGTCTCTGGTGATTATTGACATTACAAAATTAAGGTAGCAGTGTGTTTATGAAGTTGGAAATTCTTCTTAAATGCAGAAGAGAATTAGGTTGTGTTATAGTTTTGTTGTATTTATTTTAGTCCTTGAGTATCTTGCTCAGCAGTCTACTCAAAATTTTTGTTTTATTCCTTTAAGAGATTTAACTTATTTTTTTCATGTTTCGTAAAATCTTTCTTCTTTTGTTGATTTATTATTTTTTCTACCTTCAGTTCTACTATACTAAGGTCCTATGAAACAAGCCTGATTTTTGTCGCAGGCCATGGCCAACTATAAGTAATACTTCTAACGATTTTGGTAAGAAATTATTAGTGAAAGATCAGCATAATACACTTACTGCTGCACAAGCCTTATGTAAGTAATGGTAGTCTTATTTGGTACAACTTTTAAAGTCATTTTTATGTTTTACAATGACCAATCTTCCCGTTTCTGGGATCACTGTGAGAATGTTGTTAAATGACCAAGCATGATTCAAAAAAGAAGTTGTGTAAGGTCCAAAAGATTCATAAATTGAAATTTTTCAGTTCTTAGTCACCTACTTCATTATCAATGGCCAGTATTGGATGTCCATTAAAGCTACCAGTCTTGGGTAAGTTACTTCCACATTCTAGATAACTTATCGGACAACTTTCAGATAAAACTATTTTTATAATTTTATTCACTCAATTAGAGGTTACTGGTATACTCATCACCTTTAAGATGTTTCCTTTTCATCTTTTCTTTCTTTTTTCTGATTCCTCAGTGAGACTCATCCTAGTTACTAAGGCAAGGGGGAAGATCTAATTTTGTTGTTTATATCTATTCATCTTGGTCCTTCTTCAACTATTTTGCCAAACATTTTGTGTTATTTTTCTTTTTTATTGTAGTTTTTGAAATTTGTTATTGTAGCTCTCTTTTCATGTGGTTCTATAGCCTTTCAATTGAAAGGTAATATTTTTTGTATTATCTGTTTCAACTAAATCATATCTGGCTAACGTATTTAACAGCTTATGTTCATCTAAAAAGATATTTCAGGTGAGTGAACTTCATGTATTAAGATAAGGAAAATTAACAACATTATGAGCTATAGAACTAACTAGTGGTCTTTTGATAAGAAACTTCTTTACCATATGCATTTAAGCCAATTATTTAGCTTGCTTATTTAAAATGTCGATAAGAAATTTTTTATTTTTTATTTTTCTGATATTTTTATATGCATTGTCAAAGAACTTTATTGCTATATGTGCATATAGGCTAGATTTTCTCTAACTATAAAGGATCTCTTATAATGAATTGCATTCTTATATATGTGCATGTATCCTTTTAATATTAACCTACATGTTAAGCTATTTTTCTTGTGTATGGTAGTTATTGTTTCTCTATGTGGCCTAATATCTACTTACTTTTCAAAACAATGAAAATATCAAAACAAAGTACATGAGAAAATAGAAAATAATTTCTTACTCTGCCAAATAATTGTACTTTCTAATTTATCATGGTGAAGTTTTATCTGAAAAGGAACTGATGTGTCTAATTATTTCTCTAATTAGTTGTATGAAATATGGTATTAGAATGAATCTTAAGTATACATTCTATTTTCCTGCATTCTTTTTGTGAAATTTATTTGTGTGCCATTGTATTACTTGAACTAAATTACATGTAAAATATCTGTTGATGGTTGTTGGTGAATTTTTTTAAATTTGTCAAGATAGATAGGCTGTGACAGCCAAATTTACAAATTATAAAAATCCAAAACTGAAGATAGGCTATGACATTAGGATATGATTGGAACCAGTCTTTTGTCAGGAAATTGCATGGTTTCCACTAATATTTAGGATATGATTGTTGCCACTCATTTATAAAGAAATTGCTCCATTTCCATGGATATTGATAGTGTACAATTTTGTTGACCATTTTTTGAAATTGATCATATTACTTTGTTGCAACATCAGGTATAATTCTTTAGATATATCATGTTTTATGCTCCATTAATCTCTCAGACTTATTTAGCATATATATAGTCACAGAACTTCTTCATTCCTACTTTGGATGGATTCAATAGTTAAGATGTTGTTTTTGGCATCATGTAAAGCCTCTTTTTTCCCATGCTTTAGAAAAACTAAAAGGTACTTGCTAAGTTCACAATTGTTGCCATGTATCTTGTATTGGAAGGGCTTTGTAGTTAGAATTGAAGATATTTATTCAGTTTTGAGAGTATTAAATAGTGATATAGGCTAAAACCATTCTTGTCAAGGGTGGACTATTGAACTCTCCTGGAAGTTGATTTTCCTATTCTTTAGGTAACTATGTTAGGTCTTAGGTCAATTTCTTAGTAGGTCTTTACTAATGTTTGTGTCAATTTATATGCTAATTTATGTATGAAATTCCCTGCAATATACACCTGCTACTGATATCTAGAGTACAAGATGTATCTATGTGGAATTTTCTAATAGGAAAGCTATTATATCAGGGCAAAAGTATCATTTACCAGTTGGATTTGGTTAGTGATCTTCTCGAGATGCCATCGGCCTATATCATATCTTGGGTATTATCCATCTATTGATTTGTTTTCGTTGATGGTAGTATTATCTAGCAACATACCGATAGAAGAATACTCATCTTAAGTGAAGGTTTCAATGAGAAGGCAAGGAAGTATTTGACAGACATGACAAAAAGAGACTAGTTCATTTCACTGTGAAATTTTTCAAAAGTAGATCCTTTGATGCTTCTACTATTGCAGAGGTTGTTAGCGTTTGATTCAAAGGATTGCCCAACTGCTGAAGAGGTATACTCCTTCAAATATTCCTGATGTTACATAATAAGAGATTAAGTGAATGACATCTTGTTTATTTGTATAGCATGATACTATATCAATACATGAAGTATATTGATTTTCTTAAATTCTTAATTTATTTTGAATGTGTAGGAAAATGCGGGTAATCCCATTTGAAATGGTGTCCATAAGTCAATTCGATATATTGAAGTCAATGATCAAGACTTTTTTTTTACAATTATAATGTTTCGATTTACACTTGGTGTTGTGGAAATTTTTGTTAGTGAACATCTGCAAATGTTTTTTATTATATAATACAATACATATGTTTCTTTTTTGAAGTTTATTGCAAATTTATACATTTGATTTATTATTTTAAAATAAATTTGACAACAATTTAGTATTTGAGCTCATCTAAATAAGATAATAATGTGAAAAGTAGATCAAACGTTGCTTCAACATTTTATATGCCTAATGTTATTTATGTAAAATGTGGTTTGAACTATTAAATTTTAGGCAATATTGCTACACTTAAAAAATGTGGCTAAAACATGCTTACAATTTATAAGTGTTGTCATAGAGGATGTTTAAAAGGCTACGATTTTGAAGTGTGGCAAGTAATAAAGAGAAGGCCACGTTTTTTAAGTGTTTATATAGAGGTGCTACAAAAGGCTACACCTGTGAAGCATTCCTAATAGTTAAATAAAGGCAATGTTTTTTAAGTGTTGTTATAGAGGTGCTACAAAAGGCTATGCTTGTGAAGCATGCCCAATAGCAAAACAAAGGCCACACTTGTAAGTGTTGCTTTATCAAATAAAAGTGTTGCCAATGACAAAGTTGTCAAGCATGGCCTTTATACCTTAATGGCCATGCTTTTTAAATGTAGCTCATATGGAAACACTTGGAAAACGTGGCCTTTGATCAAAGGTTATGCCTCTTTAGGCCACCCCCTAAAAAGTGTTGCCTAAAGTTCAAAAGTGTAGCCTTTGATCAGAGGCCACAGTTTATGTTATTTTAGGCCACACTTTACAAGAGTGGCAATAGAACTAAAATATTGTAGTGCATCCCCAAGATTTCATCAAAATACACTATATTGAGTTTTATTAAATCCACCAATATCTCCATATGAAAGAGAGAAACCACAAAGCCCATATACATTTTTCTAGAAACAATAAAATCACCCACCGAGGTAGACACTAAAAGGGGTTGGAAATTCATTTAGGACTGAAATAAAGTGTACAACCACATTAGGAGTTACATAAGATAGGTTGAATCAGTATTAAGTAAACAATAAAATTCATAATAGAAGCGAAGCAATATACCAGTGACAACATCAGGGGATGCCTTAGAATCCTGATGAGTAGTAAGAGCATAAAGATGATTTTAGCAAGTGCCAGTACTTAAAGTGGTTCCGTTAGGTGCAGGAGCTAAAAAAGTGGTGAATGGGAACTTATTAGCTCCAGTTGAAACTCTAGCCGAAGGACAATCTCGCTGCATATGACCAAGATGGCCACAATTAGAGAACTTATTTCTCCCTCCTTGCAATATCCATGGTGAAACTGCACACAAAAATGGTAAAATGAATAAGGTGGGGACGACTGAGCTCTACTAACCTAATATTGGGCATTCAATGCCTTAGGATCACTACTATCTTAAAAAAGGCAAACACCCTAGGGCTTCGGATAAGGAGCACTAGCTGTCGAACAAGAATTTCCCAATTCTTCTTCATGGTTCACTCCATACGATCTCTCCCACTATTTTACTGATATTCTCCGTGCTTTAAATATCCAAACATCATATAGTGATTTTCTCCCACTAGTTCTCCTAAGGGTGAGGTGACTAACAAAGAATTTTACCACTCTATTCATATAATTGCTTATGTTCTTACTGCTTAAGTGGAGCGGGATATGTCTGGTGGGTTATCTACTTAGGCCACAAGGGTTGGTCAGTTTACAAAATTGAATCCTCATACTTTTACTAGTTTGAAGTTAGAGAAGGATTATCAGGGTTTCTTGGAAAAAATAAAGAAGATATTCAGGGTGATGCAACCTATAAATGTGGAAGGTGTAAATTTTACAACTTATCAGCCCAATGATATTGTATACCAATTGTACAAAGAGTGGGATAGAGATAGAGGTGATATGGAGAAGTTGTCCTTATGGTTCCCTTAGGATATGCATTGACTATCAACATTTGAATAAGGTAATAATTAAGAACAAGTATCCTTTACTAAGGATAGATGACTTGTTTGATAAGTTGCAAGGTACTAAGTTCTTTTCTAAGATATATCTTAGGTCTAGGTATCATCAGGTTCAGATTAGGGAGGAGTATATCCCTAGAACATCTTTTTATACTCGATATGGGCTCTTTGAATTCTTGGTGATGTCATTTGGTTGGACTAATGGCCCAATGATATTTATGGATCTGATAAATAGGGTTTTTAAACAGTTCTTGGATCTCTTCATCATAGTGTTTAATGACATTCTAGTGTATTCCAAAAATGAGGTAGATTATGTTAATCACCTTTGTGTTGTATTACAGACCTTTAAGGAATAACAGTTGTATGACAAGTTATCCAAGTTTGAGTTTTGGTTAAACAATTTGACTTTTCTTGATCGTATTAATTCTAGAGAAGGGATCATGGTAGATCCCGTAAAGGTGACTACAATTAAAAGGTGGCCTAGACCCATGAGTCTAACTGACATTTAGAGTTTAATGGTTTTTTATGGGTATTATCGGCGGTTTATGAAGAGATTTTCTATGATAACTGCCCCTTTGACTAAGTTAACTATGAAAAAAGTAGAGTTTTCTCTGTTGAATGCTTTTGAAGGGAGTTTCAAGAAATTATAAGATAATCTAATTTCAACTCTATTCTTGACATCGCCTGAGGAAAATGAGGGATTTCTGCTTTATTGTTATGTATCTAGGGTGGTACATGGTTGTGTTTAGATACAACATGGGAAGGTGATTGACTATCCTTCCAGATAGATGAAGGTATATGAGTTGAATTATCCTACTCATGATTTGGAACTGTCAGCTTTGGTTTTGGTTTAAAAATTTTGCGGCATTATCTGTGTAGAGAGCACATAGTCATCTTCTATAATCCTAAGAGTCTAAGTAAGTGTTCACTTGGAATGAGTTAAATCTTAGGAAAGGATATGGTTTAAGCTTCTCAAAGACTATGACATAAGTCTTCATTATCACCCAAGTAAGGGTAACGTGGTTGCTGATACTCTTAGTAGGTTATCCATGGGGAGTTTGGCTCATATGGAGCAAGTAAATAGGGAATTGATGAATGATTTTCACTGCTTGGCTAATCTTTGAGTTTTTCTGTTAGACTACGAGGATGGTGGTGTGATGGTACAGGAAGTTGTTTGGTTGTCTCTTAGTGAAAACCTTATGGAGAAGAAAATGCTAAATGCTATCTTGATGAAAATAAAAAGTGACATTGGCGGTCAAAGGTAATAGTGTTTGAGATAAGTAGCAACGATACATTATGGTGCAAAAAGAGGTTGTGTGTTCTTGAAATCAACATGTTATGATGAAGGATCCTGGCAGAGGTGCAGGAATTGTGCTACGTTGGACATCCCAGCTCAATGAAGATGTATCATTATCTTAATGAGATGTATTAGTGGAGTGGTACGAAAAGGGACATGGATTATTTTACGGCAAGTGCTTGGTAGGTCAACAACTTAAACTTGATCACATGAGACATGGTGGGTTGTATCAAGAGCTTGTTTTGCCTAAATGGAAAGGGGAGGTAATCAATATGGATTTTGCTACTGATCTTCCTCGATCCCAAAATCAATATGATTTGATTTTGGTAATCATGGATAGAATTGAAAAGTCTGCTCATTTCTTTCTAGTAAGGACTACCATTTCAGCGGATGATTATGTGAAGTTATATCTTAAATAGACTGTGAAGCTTCATGGGGCACCTATTTCAATTACCTCTGATTGTGGTGCACAATTTTCATCTCATTTTTGGTGGTTTTTACAAAAGAGATGTGGTACAAACGAGAGCCCGAGTACTGATTTTAATCCTTAGATGGATGGAAAGCAAAAAGGACTATTCAGACATTAGAGGATATACTTCCGGCATAAGTGGTTGATTATGGTGGTAGTTAGGTTAAGCATCTACCTTTGGTAAAGTGTGCTTGTAGCAATGACTATCATTTTAGTATTGGTATGGCCCCTTTTGAGGAATTGTACGGTAGGAGGTGTAGATCTCCTATTTTTTTGTTCGAGCTTGGTGAGGCAGAGATGATCTTTTTAGATTTGGTCTATCAGGCTAAAAAAGGTAAAGGTAATTTGATATAGGCTTAAAGGTTCCCAAAGTCACCAAAAGTCCTATGCAGAAGTAAGGAGTAGAGACTTGGAGTTTGAGTTGGGGAAAAGGTGTTCCTCAAGGTATCTCCTATGAAAAAGTAATGCAGTTTAGCATAAAAAGGCAGTCCCCGTTGTGTTGGTCCTTATGTGGTCTTGCGGAGCATTATAAATATTGCTTATGAATTGGAGTTTCCTTCTAGTTTGGACTCCATTCATTTGGTATTTCATGTCTTTATGTTGAGAAATTGCTTTGGTAATTCGTCTTCAATTATTCCTTTTGAAGGGTTGGGTATCTCAGACTCTCTGTCTTATGAAGTGGTCCCGATTAAGATCTTGGATAGGAAGGTTTATCTATTGCAAATAAAGTATGTGGCTTCGGTTAAGGTTCTATGGTGGAACCATAAGGTGCAAAAAGCTACATGTTAAGCGGAGGAAGATATGAAGTCTAAGTTTCCGCATATGTTTTCTGCTCCTAGGATTTGTGCAGAAGGTATGTGTCTTCAACACATCTTTATTTTCTAAGTTTCTTAAAGGAATGATTACTATCTTTTCCTCTATTTTCCAAACTTTTTTAAGGATTGAAAATATATTTGATAATGCTAAAGACTCATGCGTGTGATTACCCCTACCTTGTCTATCATTCGGGGATGAATATTCCCAGTGGGCGAGACTAAAACATCTTGGTTTCTAGACCTTAGAAAATTTCCTTGATTTTTTGTTTTTGGGAAAGATACGACTTTGGGGAATGAGTTGTACACTTAGGTACGGGTGGTATGGTCTATTTGTAAGCAAATCAGTGTTGATTATGGGATGGATATAGTTTCTGGAATGGGTATGACTTCATGGTACAAATCATACTCATGGATATGGATTGTTTAGTTACTTCACTTAACTTTAGAACTGGTAGCTTAAGTTGAATCTGAGTATAAATGGCTCACCATGAGCCGTAAGCTAGGGTACAAGTCATACCCAGGACTCGTAGGGTGGTCTATGTTCAAATCTCATAGATTTTAATCTGCCAGGGGTACGGTTTTTGGGTACTAGTCATATACTTGAATACAACTTTGGTTTATATGTGTTGTACCTAGGAAAATGTTGGATCTAATAGGAAAATCCTAGGATACAAGGGGTGGGTATCATTTATACAGTATGTGTATGATTCATAAGGGTCAGTCATACCCTATGATATGAATTTATTGCAGTTTAAGTAAGGGTAATCTAGAGTTTTCCCCACTTATTCTAATAAGGTCCTACAACTTATATTGTATTTGGAAGGTTATTTTCCCTATTACTCTATTCTTAAACACTTGGAAAACACTCTTAAATCCTCTCTAGAGTTCTTGGGCAAATGAAGCTAGGTTTTCATCTTAAGGAGTAAATTGGGGCTTGTCTTGGTGATTTCTTTCCACCATTATCATGGTTTAAGGAATGTTCTCTACCCCCATTGTTAGTTCCAACTAAAGGCATGGTTTTATACAATGTTTTCATGATTTGAATGTTGTATAATTTTAGGTTTTCAAATATGATTTGTTTTTTTTTTGTTTTAAATGCCTAGTTATGATTTTTTCATGTTTTTAATTATGATTTTATATGCATTAATGGAGTTTTTGGGTAATTGGGTTCATGGGAATGGTTCTTTGGTAATAGACTTTGGTCTTGGAAATACTATGCCCCCAATGTGTTTGACAAAATGACTTTAGCAATGTTTTCGCTATAATATTGGTTTTTCAATGAAACTTATGCATGGTTTAAACTTGGTAATGGAACCCTAAATGACATGAACGGTTTAAATGGTTTTAAGTGGATTAGAAAGTCCTTGGTGGTCAGGGTTTATTTAAATATAATCTATGGGTACATGGAAATCCCTTGATCTCAAAATGGTTTGGCTAAGTACGATACTTGCAAGTTATAGTCGGTATGACGATACCAGTATCTAATTGCTTTGGATAATAAATGGTTAATGGTTTGGTTGGTTTCTTGGTAATGGTTTTAATAGGTCTTAAAGGAGAGATGTATAGTACACCTGTGGAATGTCGAGGTCCCGGGGGGATCTAAACTGGAAACTCATATTTACCGATGTGATGTTTGGTCCTAGAGACCTTGTGCATGTTGCCATACTATATATTTTAGGGGATTTACTAGTCATCCAAGGTTTTATTCCCTGGTCGTTTGACTTCATCCACTAGGACTCTTCAGTAGGGGGAGCTGAACCCATGTACCCCATGGGAGGTTTAGCACAGAAAAGCTAAATAGCACATGTAACGGTTTTAACAGCATGCTAAACCCGGTCCCTTTTCTTAAAATAGTTATACATATGTATGGTTGTGTGGACATTGATGGTTTTTACTTATTTTTGTAAATGATATTATTTTATCCTTATCCCATGTTTATGCTAGCATTCACTCGCTAACTCATCTTCGGGGGTTGTATCCCAATGCGATATAGGAACCGGCTGTTTTACTTTTCCTGCTTAACGATTCGGATATTGGGGTCAGTATTTGGATTGAAGTGTTGAGATTCCATCATTCTGGAAGGCTCCATTTCATGGATGTTATTTCATAATTTTACTTATTTATGGCTATTGATTTTTGCTATAGTTGGTGGCATATCCCAACTGGATTTTGGTATTCTTGTTGCTAGAGGTTTTGTGGTACTCATATGGGTTGGAATGGGCAGGATCGGTATTGGTGTCAACCTTAATATTGGCATTATTATTGGATCATTCACCATCCCTTGTACAATTGGGTCACTCAATTTTGATAAGGCGTTATGTGATTTAGGTGGAAGTATTAACTTGATGCCCCTTGCTATGTACAAGAAGTTGGGTTTAGAAGATCCTACGCCACATATATGTGATTAGGGATAGGAGATAGGTCAGTAAAGCGGCCAGTGGGGATATTGAATGACGTGCTTGTAAAGGTGGCCATCCTTATATTTCCTATGGATTTTGTTATTCTAGATTATGAGTTGGATTTCGAGGTACCCATAATCTTGGGTAGACATTTCCTCACAACTGGAAGTATGCTTATTGATTTGCGGGCTAATGAGCTATTATTTAGGCTTAACAATGAGTTAGTTTGTTTCATGTGTGCTAGACTATGAAGTAACCTAAAGCAATGACTGTATTTTAGATTTGATGTTTATTTAAGGATGAGCGAGAAGTGCCAATAGAGGAAACGTTTGTTGTTGAACCTCTAGCTGCAGTCTTAATAAACTTTGATAACGATGGTATTGAAGAATATGAAGAGACAGTTTATGCCCTGATAGGAATGGGATCGTATTCATGTGCTCCTAAGAAGCTGGATTTAGACTAGAAAAATCAGCCAAAACCACCGGCGAAGCCATCTATTGAAGAGCCACTAATGTTGGAGTTTAAGAAGTTGTCGGGTCATTTACGGTATGTGTTTCTAGGAAGTGGAAACACTTTACCTATGATTATTAATGTGGATTTGGTTGAGCCACAGGTTGAGGCACTTATATTTGTGCTTAGAAGATATAAAAGGGATATTGGTTGGACTATTGCTGATATTATTTGTATTCCTCCCTATATATTCACTCACAAGATTCAGCTTGAGGAAGATTTCACACTAATCACTGAGCACCAACGTTTCCTTAATCTACCAATGCAAGAAGTGGTTAAGAAGGAGAACATTATATGGATCGATGTAGGAGTTGTACACCCCATCTAGGATAGTAAATGGGTAAGCCCTGTCTAATATGTGCCCAAGAAATGGAGCATAACTGTAGTGACAAATGAAAAGAATGAGTTGATTCAACTCAAACCGATTACAGGGTGGAGAGTTTGCATGGACAACTACAAGCTCAACTCATAGACTCTGAAGGACCACTTCCCAATGCCTTTAATGGATTAAATGCTTGATCGGTTAGCAGGAAGGGGTTGGTATTGTTTTCTATATGGGTATTTGGGCTACAACCAAATTTCTATTACTTCAGAGGATCAGGATAAGACGACTTTCACTTGCCCGTATGAGACTTTTTAATTTTAAGTAGATGCTATTAGGTTTGTGTAATTCACCTACCACTTTTCAATGATTCATGATGCCTATATTTTTCGATATAGTAGAGGACACGTTGGAGGTGTTTATGGATGACTTCTCAGTCGTAGATGATTCTTTTGAGTTGTATCTAGTTAATCTGAGTAGAACATTGCAAAGATGCAAGGAGTTCAACTTGGTGTTAAATTGGGAGAAATGCCACTTTATGGTAAAGGAGGGCATTGTCCTTGGTTACAAAATTTCAGCTAAGGGAATCAAAGTCGACCGAGCCAAAATCAAAGTTATTGAGAAACTACCACCTCCTATTTTAGTAAAGGGAGTGCGGAGATTCCTTTGCCATACAGGCTTCTATCGACAATTTATAATAGACTTCTCCTAAATTTCAAACCCAATATGCAAGCTTTTGGAGAAGGAGGTCAAGTTCATATTTGATGATGAGTACAAGAAGGCAGTTCATTGCCTTAAGGAGAAGCTAGTTGTCGTACCAATCATTGTTGCACTAGATTGGTTAAAACCAATAGAAATCATGGGTGATGCAAGTGGAGTAGCTTTTGGGGATGTGCTTGGCCAAAAGAAAGATAAGTTTTACCGATTTACTATGCAAGCAAGGCATTGAATAGGGCTTGGAAGAATTACACTATGACTGAGCAGGAACTTCTTCCGGTGGTTTATGTATTTGAGAAGTTCTATGCTTACTTATTGGGGACCAAAGTGGTAGTGCATACAGACCATGCTGCTTTAAAGTATTTGATAGTAAATAAGGATGCAAAGCCAAGGATAATCAGGTGGGTGCTGCTTCTTCAAGAGCTTGACTTTGAACTTAAAGATCTAAAAGGATTCAAAAATAAAGTTGCAGATCACCTGTTAAAACTTAAGGGAGATCAAGTAGTCAAGGATGAGCTCGAAATCAATGATACATTTTCGGATGAGAAAATATTGGTTGTTGTGCTCAAACGAGTACCTTAGTACGCAGACTTTGCAAATTATGTAGTGAGTAGCATATCTCAGAGAATCTTTCCTTTCACTAAATAAAGAAGTTTCTTTATGATGTTACACAGAACTTCTAGGATCAACCATATTTATTTCAGAGGTGTGTGGATAATATTATTATGCAGTGGATCCCAGAGGTGGACATGCTGGGTATTCTGGAAGCTTTTCACATTTCTCTGGTCGGAGGTCACTATGCAGGTGACCGTACTGCAAGAAAGGTGTGGAAGAGTGGCTAATATTGTTCAACCCTATTCAAGTACACATATGAGTTTGTGAGGAAATGTGACTAGTGCCAAGGATAAGGGTCAATAACGAAGCATCATGAGATCCCCATGGCGAAGGTATTTGAAGTTGAACAATTTGATGTCCGGGTATCGATTTCATGGGACCATTTTTGAGCTCCTATGGACTAAAATATATCGTGGTAGCTGTGGATTATGTGTTCAAATTTGTTGAAGCAGTTTCTTTTGTCGATAACGAATGCTAATGAGTGGTGGCTTTTCTGAAAAAGAACATTTCCACTCGTTTTGGATTACCAAGAACTATCATTAGCTATGGGGATCCCATTTCTGTAACAAAACATTTTCGGATACTTTATTGAAATATGGTGTGAAGCATCATAAGGTTGCTACACCATATCATCCATAAACTAGTGGGCAAGTGGAAGTTTCGAACTAGGAGATAAAAGCAATCTTGGCTAAGACGATGAATGGGAGTAGAAAAGATTAGGATGGGAAGCTCAACGATGCCTTATAGGCATATAGGACTGCTTTAATGACGCCCATTAGGATATCGCCATATCAGCTTGTCTATGGAAAAGCATGTCACAATCCGATTAAACTAGAGAACAAGGCTTTGTGGGCTCTTAAACGACTGAACATGAACTGGAAAGAAGCAGCTGAATTAAGATTGGGGCAACTAAACAAAATGGATGAATTCCATCTTGGAGCCTATGAAATACCTCATTTGTTCAAAGAAAGGATGACGAATTACCATGATTTAAGAATACAGAAGAGAGATTTTAAATCTGGTGATTAAGTGTTGTTGTTCAACTCTTAACTTAAACTCTTTCCAGGGAAATTGAACTCAAGATGGTAACGGCTATTAAAAGTAAGTAAAGTTTTTCCATTAGGTGTGGTGGATCTCTAAGGTAAAGATGAATTCAAAGTGAATAGGTAAAGAGTGAAGATCTATGTTGGTACAACATATGATGCAAAGATATTATCCACTGTGTATCTTGATGAAGTCTAAGTAATCGAGATAACATAGTCGTGTTGCGACAGTAAATCAGGCACTACTGGGAGGTAACCCAAATTTTTATATTGTAAGTATGTTTGTTTTGTTTTTAAAGTGTGTGATTATAATCAGTTGTTTAGGTATGCCGGGGTTAAGGTAAAATTGATTCTATCAGTAAAGTGGAATCGACAACCAAAGTTGACGGGTTATCAGCCAATTGTAGATGTATCACTTGATGTCATCAACTTGAGAAAAAAATATGCATCATTCTTGATAAAGGTGATGACCATAGCTGATAGGTCGTCACCCTCGTGATAAGGTATCATGTGAGTTCTTCATTTGATCCAACATTGAGGTATAATCTTGATAGAGCTGGCGACCAAGGCTGGTAAGCTATCACACTTGTGATAAGCTGTCGTACCTGGTCATCGGAAGACCCAAAATGGGGAAACATTCTGCCTTAAGGTGATGATGATAGTTGAATAGCTATCAACTAAGTGAGAAGACGTTATGTAATATTGGGCGCAGAGAAGACATCTTGACCCGACTAAAATCCTTTAACCTTGATCTTTTCACATTTCCAACTCTGTTTTCTTTTGTTTATTTTCTTTCCATTAGTGGTTTATTAACCTTAATTGCTTTTTATTTATTACTTAGTAGATAATTATAGAAACCAAATAAAATTGGCGATGTAACTGCAATCCCTTTGCCTTTCCCGTTGGTTTTCTTTTCAAAAGACAATATTCTACTTTTTCTTTATCTTCTCTAAACCAAGTGAAAAAGGGTGCACAAATTCTTTTTCTCCTTCTTTGAGAAACCAGTAAAGCCTACCTATTCTTGTCTGAGCAACTTGAAAACCCTCACAAGGGAAGCTTGAAAATTTAGTCGGCTAAGAGGTATGTTTCAAGCTTCACTCTTTTTTTTTTTGGTAAGTAATGATAATCACCCAACACTGTAAATTTTATAGGCATTGAAGTATTCATGACCAACTTTAAGTAATGCATAGTGAATTGGTTACTCAAGATCATTTACATATTGCATCACTAAAATCTGTTCATGAACAAATATTTGTTAGAGTTGAAAAATGCTCCATTGCTGGGTAAAAATCCACTGAACTTTAGCTTCTTAAGATTATTGAGTCAAATTTGGGTACGAGTTTTTGTTAAAACTGAAAACTAGGGTTACAAATTCTAAAGTGAGCAATAAATTTTGAAATTTCATCCCAATAATTGAAAAGAAGGGCTTTGTAAAAATGAATGGTGATGGCCATGAAGTTGATAAGTCGTCAAGCAAAACTAAAAAGAACTCAGAAATTCTATTATAAGGTGACGACATGGCAGATGACTTATCAGATAATGTCGTCAATTAAGCTAGAAGGTTGTTACATTCTATTTTAAGTCTAATGACGTAGCTGATAACCTTTCATAAAAGTGACACCTTATCATAATATGTCATCAACTAATTTTAAAAAGGTGATGATTCTATTTAATGCTGACAACGTGGCGATGAGCCGTCACTCAAGTGATGACTTATTAGATCATGTCGTTAGACATATTTTGTTGAATGTGATTAATTTTTTCTTTCTTATCTGTTCTTGGATATTAAATGGTTATTTGTCCTTAATGCAGAATTGATCATGCCTCCGAGAGGAAAAGTAAAGAAAGCAGCTCAGAAAATGACTAAGGATAACTTAAGTCAAAGACTCCTCAACGAATATAGATTGATGCCAACACCTGGAGATAACATTTTAAGATAGGGCAGTTCTGGTAGTAAGTTTAATGACTAACTTTCATCTGATTTTCAGGGAAGTCCTTGTAGATGAAATAAAGATTTGGGAAACAAGACCCGATACTATATATAACTTTCCTTGTTTGGTTATGAAGCAGTGTGTGGCTGCTCATGTACCTGAGATTGCAGGCTTAGATCAGGAGATCAATGCTAAAAAAACTAACAATCCCATCAAGTATGATAAAAATTAACATAGGCTAGTGTTAGAAAAGGTCCAGGGGTTGAAACTGAACAAGTCAAGACTGATAAAGTGCAAATAGCTGCTACTAATACAAGTTTAATGCAAAATATAAAGGTTTCAACTCCCAAAGCTATACAACCAATATCTTTTGCAAGGGTAGCTTCAGAGCCTCTGAGCGAAGAGAACCACTTTGTTGCAGCACCGATGTTGGAGTATGCCTTTACTTCTCTTAATCTCAAGAAAATGGTGAAGCAACAGAAAAGGTTTGAGGTACATTTGAAGTTGTTTTCTAGCCAATTTGAATCTACTTGGTATAAAAGAATTAAAGTGGCAATTGAACCCTTCCAAATTTTTTATAGATATGTTGATGAGTTGGAGAACCATCTAATGCAAGATTGAGTGAGATGTTGGCCCCGAATCTTGTAGATTTCAAAGCATCTTTGGGAAATGTAAAAGATGATATTGTGACATAGCAACGTCACCAAATTGTGTTACCTTCAGACCCTTCTGCTAACTAATCCAAAGATGAAGGCCCATTATTTGACATCACTAAAAAATCAGTGAAGAAAAGGAAAGAAAAGGGAAATAAGAAATATAAAGACGAAAGGAAAAGATCTGATAGTGATGAAGAACGGAGAACAGAGAAGAAAATAAAGAAGAAGTTAGGGAAAGAAAAGATAAAAAGGGCGATACAAATATTGAAAGTGGAGAGTGAGCCAGTGGAGGAAGAATTAAGAGAGAGAGAGTTGTGGGAGCCTAGGCTAGTAGGCCTCCATTGAATGTTGGTGAGAATGATGGGGAGTTTTTCACTCTACCGACCACTTTGGCAGTTGTGTCAACACAGCCTGATGTTATTGATATGATTGTTCCAACTGATGAGCAGTAGCAGAGTCAGAGAAGAAAGGAGAACAGAGAAGAAAATAAAGAAGAAGTTAGGGAAAGAAAAGATAAAAAGGGCGATGCAAATATTGAAAGTGGAGAGTGAGCCAGTGGAGGAAGAATTAAGAGAGAGAGTTGTGGGAGCCTAGGCTAGTAGGCCTCCATTGAATGTTGGTGAGAATGATAGGGAGTTTTTCACTCTACCGACCACTTTGGTAGTTGTGTCAACACAGCCTGATGTTATTGATATGATTGTTCCAACTGATGAGCAGTAGCAGAGTCAGAGAAGAAAGGAGAACAAAGAAGAAAATAAAGAAGAAGTTAGGGAAAGAAAAGATAAAAAGGGCGATGCAAATATTGAAAGTGGAGAGTGAGCCAGTAGAGGAAGAATTAAGAGAGAGAGTTGTGGGAGCCTAGGCTAGTAGGCCTCCATTGAATGTTGGTGAGAATGATGGGGAGTTTTTCACTCTACCGACCACTTTGGCAGTTGTGTCAACACAGCCTGATGTTATTGATATGATTGTTCCAACTGATGAGCAGTAGCAGAGTCAGCCACTAATGATTCACACACTTGAAGCACTGTAGGTATGTCCTATCCCTTGTTGTTTTAGGTTGTTAGATATTCATTGAGGGCAATGTATGTTCTTTTATGTGGGGGTAGGGGTACTTCCAGCGTAAAGGGTATATTGTCTGTGCATATACCCTTGAGTGTTACTTAGTGAACCCATATATTTAGGTTTGTTCTTTTTGTTTGAGTAGTTTATTTCATGATGTTTTGTAGTTAACTATGAGAAATAAGTGTCTATGGCCGTCAACATTTTTTTAGAATGATAAATACCTCTTCAAGTGCATATATTGAAACTGTGTGATATGTATCTACATGCGAGTATTGTGAATCTTTTTGTGGCGTTGGTATTAGAGACATGATAATCAGTGCTGATAATTTCATAAACCGGATAGGTAATAGCTTGTGATGGACTATTGTGCCAAGTGTGAGTGAGATATTACCAAGTTTCTTTGGTATGTTAAATCTAGAACTTTCCCACTTAGTCTTACCATGGTTGTAGGATAGTGGTTAGGAAAGGATCATAGCTCATTTTTGATATTAGTCCACTTTTATCCTAAATAACTTTCCAAGTGTGAATAATACCCCTTGATCCCAATTTTAAGCTTGTATGCCTATTTTTCTTGTTAAACCTATCACATTCCCATTTGTATCATAATGAACCTATTTTGGCCCTGGTCCTCCTTGGACATTATGCTCTTCAAAATGGGAGAAATGACCTACCCAGGCATCTCTTACGTGATGCCCACCTTGTCATAAAAGCAAAAAGGTTATCTCTTAAGCAACATTCACATAGGCGAGCATTATGTTGCTTAGGCAAACTTTAGATGTCAATCCAAGTCGCTTAAGCGATCAAAGTGTCACTTACATGTTGCACCAGCTGTAGACTTAGAGAATTCCAAGTCTAAAAGGACCCCTCAAAATTTATTTGAAATTTCAAGAATGCAAACTAACTATGCTACTAGATTAAATTTGATGCTTCAAACTCAATGGAAATGTCAATTTTTTGAAAAAACATCATTTTCATAAAGTTGACCCTCGGAATCCAATTTCACAACTTTCCAAATTGAGGATCGCAATGATATATACAAACCATAAAAACATACCAAACATGTCACCAACCTAAAGATACGAATCGAATAGCGTAGTCTATTTTTCCATCTGATACACAAATCAATAAATGATGACCAAATTCAAGTAATAAGCCTTTATAACCACCAAAACCACAATCTCGTACAAATTGCTTCAAATTACATTGGGAATTACGCCGATCATACCCACACTCCATGAATACCACAAAGCAACCATAAGAGGGGTAAAATGGTCGAATCTCACAAAAAAAAATATTTCACAAAATTCACAACACAATTAGGTCATTACGTCATCCATAACAAAGAATCTAATTAGTCTTCAAACTAAAGGGATGTGAAATACCTGAATCAGTAAAAAACTGGGGATAATTACTATAGATATTGCACTCAACCTCCTAAGTGGACGTATCTACAAGTGGATGTTTCAACTGGACCTCAACGACTATAATATTTCTATAATACGACCATCTGACATGCCTAGGTAAGATAGAGATAGGCTCTTCAATGAATGACGACCTCTCATCTAACTGCACTGAATCTCAATGAATGACATGCGACTCATTCAAAATGTAATGCTAAAGCATGAAAACATAAAAACTAAATGACTAGCTGATAAATATGGGGGCAATGCTAACTTATAAGCCACATCCCTAATAGTCCAAAGAATCTCAAAGGGTCTAATATACCCGTGGCTACGCTTGTCCCTCTTTCAAAACCCCATCACACTATTTATGGGTGACACATGAGGAAAGACATAATTACAAACTCTAAATCTTAAGGTACAAAGTCAATGATTTGCATAGCACTTTTGCCTATTATGAGTTTCTCAAAGTGTATGCTAAATGGCCTAAACACTATCCAAAAACTAACGTAGAAAAATCCATCTCGAATAACTCCTGCAATTTATCCTTCAATTCCTTCAACTCTTCTAGGGCCATCTGATAAGTAGGGATAAAAATAGTCTTGGTGCCTAGCTAACATTAATAGCAAATTCCATATCACAATTTAGAGGCATACCAAGAAAATTCATAAGGAAAACATCCATAAACTCATGAACAATAGAAATAAAATCCAAGGAAGGAGGAGAAATAACACTAGGATCATAAATATAAGCCAAATAATAGAAAAAACCCATCTTAACAAAGTGACAAGCCTAAAGAAAAGATATAACTCTCCTAGGATCCGAATGTAGAATACCCTTCCAAGATATCCTTGGCACACGTAGAGAAACTCAGGTCGGGGTCTAAGCATAACAGTCTAGGATAGGATGATATGAAGCTAATCAATCCATACCCAAGATAATATCAAAGTGTAATATATTAAGGACAATCAAATCTACCCAACTCTCCTACATAGAAAAAGTCTCAACATAAGGTTGATGCACCTGATATACCACTAAAGAGTCTCCTATAGGGTAGATACATAGATAGGTATGGCCAAAGGCTCGCTTGCAAAATCAAAACGCAAAGTAAAATATGCAGATACATTGGAGAAAGTCAATCCAGGATCAAACTACACAAATTCAAATCTAAAATCATTGAGGACAAAATCTATGATAATAGCATCGACAGAATCTACCTTTGTCTGGCGGGTATAGAATAGCAGAATCCATATCTACCACCTAATTGAGTAGCCCTGGACCCATTACCCTGAGATCCACTACCTCTGCCTTACCTCCACTAGTAGAACCTCTCCCTCTAATAGCTGATATTAAAGTAGCCCTAAAAACATAGCGGGATAGTCTTTGGTAAAATGGCTACCCTAATCACACACAAAGCAACCTCTACAGCTCTATGGCCCAACTCTATAGGAAGTGGTCTGGCTGAGCAAGAATAATAACCTGAAGCTATTGAAAGAGAAGACCTCTACCTGAACCCTACAGGGCTTCCTATTCTAGTTACCATTATACCTATAGAAGCCTTTATAATTTCTACCTCGAGTAGTGTGATCAGTGAACTCTCCCCGATGATGCACCCTCTTGGAGCCTCCCTAAGATGATTAAACATTGCCATAGTCATCTTAGTATGGTCCATTATACTATGAAATGATGCTTTATACACTATAATTTAAGTTATAGCTAGCTAAAGAGACCCAACCCATTCACGAACTTCTAAATCTTCTCCTACACGGTACCAACGCTATCATAAGAGTATCTACACAATCTATAAAAATGTACCTCGTACTCTATAATAGTTATGAAGCTTTTCTCCAAATGATCAAAATCACCTCTCATTTGATCGATCAGATTATAAGGCATAAACCTTTCTAAAAAGGCCTTAAAAAACCTCTCCCAAGTTATTTCTAGTAAACCAAGAGGTCTGCAACTGACTAGTGACCTCCACTAAACCCGTGTTGCATCTCTCAACTAGTAAGTATTATAAATATCCCCATGCGACTCGAGTGAATTAAGGATATGCGATTTCTCAGGACAATCAATTAGAACTCTTAGGCATCCTTACCTACGACACTGATGAACCTAGGAGGACCAATATAAGTGAACCTCTCAAACCTCTTCTGATCCTAAAAAAATATAACTATACCCATAAAAATAGGAGGCATAGTAAATCTAGCTAGTTGAGATCTCACCTGAAGACGTAACATAGTAGAAGGCTAAACTCTATATCTTAAAATACCATATAAAGATATTAGTATAGAACAAGGAACAACACTTAAAGTCCATGGAGTACCACAAGTAGATAATTTTACCCCTAGAGGATCTACACTAAAAATTGGAGGAAGACCATAGAAAGACTCTAGCTCAGATGGAGGTATAATACTTGGAGAAAGAGGAACACCAAGTGTACTTAAGGGAGCACCCTCTAAATGGGTCAATAATCCTATCAACAACCCCTTCAAGACTGGGGTAGAAGAACTTTCTGGGAATAAAATAGGCCCCATATCTTTAGTATGCTCAACATGGTGCTTAGGGGAGAGCCCTCAAGTATAGCCTATAGACAAACTATATCCTCAAAAGATAGCTCTAAATCTCAAACCTCATGAGATCAAGCCTTTACCATCTATACAAAAAAGAATAAAATATTAATTAGAACATAAGGTACGAAAGATTCGGATGATATAGCATAAAGTAAGGGAACTTTCCTAAATATATATTATAGCCTCTTTAAGATAGATACAAATATCTAAGTACCGATATGTGAGAATATAATAGAAAACCTATTGTTATACTAATGAGACCAATGAAAATCTGGCCACTCTGATACCAATTTGTCTTGACCCAAAATCAAGGGTTATGATAGCACTTGTCACGTAAAGACTTGACAAGTAAAACTAGCATCCGAACTGATATGAAATAAGAAAACCATACCAAAACCAAAAGCAAGACTACTAGAATTGTGTTAAACCACACATATATAGTAAATGCAAAAGTACATAACCAAAGATAACTTACAATAATCCGAAAACCTAGTGTCATCGTGTAAAAGCTACTAAATACATCTTGAATTTCCATAAAATACAATAATATTAGAGAAAAATCAAAATTTATCTATGAACTATAAATAATACATGATATACATATGAAAGGATAGTGGAACAACTCTGAAAGCATAGATCAACTACTACCTCGAATGTACTCCGTATACTGCCTGAATGTAACACCCCGAGATTACACCCGGGGGGCACACAGTACTTATGAACCCATAGGACTACAAGCTAACCTATTACTGATACCTACTGTGAGCATTGAATAATAATTATGAAACATATATGCTAGTAAAACTAAAAAATGCCACAAGGTTCATAATTTAAATTCAATATTGAGAACATCTGTAGAATAACTGCTAACTAAAACCATCTAAAGGCCTCTAACATCTAAAATAAATGATTTAAAGAGAACAACCCCAACTAACTCCAACTACTATCTGATAGTAACTAAAAAATTAAAATACTATAAATACAAAAATAACTCAATGGATGAGGCTCACTACCATAGATATGGCTGATAGACTGAACTAGCTAGGTATGGTCAATAACTTGAGCATCCAAACCTATAATATGAGATATCATAGCACAAAGAAAGAGTATGCGTTAGTAATTTAAATGTACTAGTACGCTAGTTTAGGTTAGGCTGATATGCATAGGTTCACGTGTATGAGAATACTAACTAAATATTATGGAATAATCTGATGAGAGGATATGCAAGACTAAGACTATTGTAAGTACTGAACATTCAATACTAAGCATACATCGTCTGTTTTAATTAGTCTGAAGCTAAGGTACTAAGTTTCTGATAAATGTAAGTTGTCATCGTATAAAACTAAACTGAGTTCTATACAAAATACTAAATACTGGATATTGATTTTTGAATATTGAATTCCAAAACTGTAACTCTGGGAGTTATCATCTTACCGACATCCAACCTGTAACCCTTTTTGGAAAGGTGTTAGCATTGTGCCATGGGTTACTAACAGTAGCTAGGTTAAACCTAATCTAGTAGGAAGATTCATGAGATGTATATGGTTATGTCAACCCTAGTATGGCAGGAAAGCAATTTACCCTATGCTGGCTACGTAGTTTTGTAACACAGGGATACTACTAAGGGTCAAACCCTCTACTGACAAGAATGCCCCCATCCCTGGGTTCGTTTTGTGCTGAATCCTACACCTAACTGAATCAATTCTGAACTGATCACTAGACTGTACTAGGCTTGACTGAACTCACACCAGTTCTGGGGACTATCCATTTACTACTGCTTGGGATACTACAGAATCTTTCTATTTCGATTGGAGACTAGACACCAGCTAAATTTTGGGTATTCAATACCCTCATGACTCGATAGCATAGATAATGAAATTATATATCAACTCTAAAAGCATTGCACATAGGTTATCATGCATAATTCCTTCACATAGACATTTTATCAAAAGCCTTGGATACATAAATCTTTTACATTAGAATGAGCAATATATGAATATCATGACTACCACATTTAACACCAAAATTCAAAGATAAAACATGGTGATTACATAAATGAACATGCATCTAGTTCATTCACATGAAACTCAATTTATTCATGACTTTAAATCCACACAACATCACGTCCATGAACATAGTTCCATTCAAGGATATAAATCATAATCTAAGTACTTTATTTGAACTCCAAGGGTGGAAGGAACCCAAGGATGAACACCTAAACATACCTTGATTGTTGATTTTGTAAGACTTGTTGGTGAATTATTGAAACTTGGACTTGAACTTAAAGAAACTAGGGCTTTGTACTTGAGAGAATTCGTGAAAAGATGAGTGTATTTTCCCATTTGGGTCCTTAATTTTGGGATATAGGTGGAAAATGACTCATTTACCTTAACAAACCCGTACTTTAGTAAGACAAAAGTACCGAACAATACGATAAGCGTCATACCACAACGATGGTATCGATGTAATTATAGACTTATCGCATCGATGGTGATGACTCGATAGCCAATGCAATGTATTCTGATCGCATTGGCTTGTTGTTTTGGTCATCCAAATATGTCTCAAATAAAGTCCAAAAATTCTGAAACTCACCCGAGATGACCTATAGATAACCCTGATCATGAATTAATTTTAAAATCAATAATTTAAAGCCAGAAAGACCACAAATGAGACCATTGAAATATCAAGACCAAAAATTGATATTATGTCTTAAGCTTAGCCAAAAATTTCTAAGTCTGGGACCTCTTTTGGCATGCTATAAAGGACTAAAATAAGCTAGGACTTTACGGGGTCTTACACTAAATCAGCTACCATGAGTCATACTAATTCCTAGATCTATACCAAAAGGGCACAAAAGGAATTAGTACGGTCCACTTGTACTTAGTAGGTATCATAGCCTGATTGACAAATATTCAAAACAAAGAATATAAAATACACTCTATGGGCACATCACCTGTAATCAAAAAATGTCCCAAATGGTAGCCCACACCGTTTCCACTAACGATTCAAAATATTCACATATACTATATATAAGTGAAAGAACACAAGTATATGATATCGCACATACAAGTATGATGAATAAGTACAAATAGATAGAATTAATATAAAAAATGATAATACAACATTGGACAAGAGTTTTTAAAGATATCATAGTTACCTAAAACTCCTCTCTGACACATTCATCCAGTAGATGGTTTTCAAAGATGTGATATTTTCATTCATAAAAAGATGGTGTATCAAGTATTTCCATGGTGGTGTCAATGTTTCATGAATGTATATGATATGAGGATGTAATGGTTAATACCAACTAAAATAGAATTTCCAAAACAACTAATATACAAACCATATGAGTAAAAATCCACTCAATAATCTAACTTTTCATAAGTACAACATGATCCATATTCCAATAGAGTAAAATACAATATAATATGCTACTGATACCACATAAACACCAATTTAGTCTTTTCCATCAGGAAAGATATAATCAGATATATATACACAAGGACAACAATATCATATAAGACCCCACACAATCACACATAGCAAATAATATCTCCAAACCAATAATTCACAATAATAAAGGCCCCCACACAATAATATGAACATTTCTATGATTGGTTCCTACATCCTTAAGATGATTTCATTAACTACCCAGCCATGTTTGCAGAAAGTTAATCCATAACCTATCTCAAATAATGTAACTTGGTAAAAGCAATCCTTTAACAACATGCCTTTAGCCCATGAATAGAGTAGAAACCAACTAAAATACATAAATATAGAGTCTACACACTAAAAAAAACCAATGATACACATCCTTCCCATTTTTGGGTTGGGGTCAAAAAGGACCCTCGAAACGAACTTTTTAAAAATAAGAGTAAAATCAAAATTTTAGGCCCAAAATATATTTTTCATGATTAAAGGAACTTATATAACAAAACCTAAGTTAAAACTGGTTAGAATTGGGGCACAAATCGAGAAACTACTAGATTTGTTTAGGCCAAATTTTTTCCCAAATTCCATTATTGAATCCATGTTTCAACAAGGATTAACTGATAAAAATCAAAGAAAATTAACTGATATTGAATTTCGGAGCTTACCCAAGCTTATAAATAGAAGAAATTTCCAAAAAATATTGAAACCCATGGCCCAAGTCTCGAAAATGATAAAAATCACAAAAATGGGAAATATGACATCCCAGCAACCACCAGGTCTCTTAAGTGGCCATTGCTTAAGAGACCGGGTTATTTCTTAACTGATATTTTCTTAAGTGAGCCTGGTGTCTCTTAGGTGATACTTTGGCTATCAAGCCAAGTCGTTTAATCAACCAAGGTTTCTCTTAAGCGGTGCACTAGTTGAGTGATGCACTAGCTAGAGACTTGGAGGTCTCTATGACCCCTCGAGATTTATTTGGAATCACAGAACCATAAAAAAATATGGTGCTAGACTAAATTCATTGTTGCATACTCAATTGAGGTATTAGATTTTTGAAAAAACAAATCATTTTTCCAAAGTTGAACCCCAAAACCTAGTTTCATAACTTTGTAAACAAGGGTCAAAATAAGATGTAAAACACATAAAATAATACCAACCATGTTACTAACCTAAAATCAATGTTTTTGATCTATTGGCGTAGTTTGTTTATCTATATCTTTCTCATATCAATAAATAATGACAAAAGTTAACTAATAAGCCTTTATAATCACCAAAACCCACAATCTCATCAAAATCATATTTAAATAGACTGGGAAACCTATCAATAATCCTCACATCCCAAAAGTACCACAAAGTAACCACAGGGAGGGGTAAATTATCAAATAACATAGAGATAAATATTTCCAAAAAATCACCAAAATTAGGTCATTAAATTAGCCCTAACCATGAGTATCATCTTGTTGTTGTAGTACTCTATCTCTTTCATGAACATAAACACTTACGTGATCTCCTATTCAAATACAAGTGTCCTAAAAATTTTTGTCTCGTTCCTCTAATAATAAGCATATTCTTAATATTATTCAATAGACATACTTGGTCTAATCAAGAGAGTATCCGCCTCAGACTATTTCCATATTGTAGATGAACCTCTTAATAGATTTTTTGGCCAAAGATCTCCAGCTAAACCATTGTATTAATTCTTATAAAGTGAACTATTCCAAGTACCTACATAAATAATGGATAAATATACCCATAAGTAAGGCCTTATTTTTATCAAATCCTACAAATTAGTCACAATAACCTATAAAATGATCCAAAGGGTTCCTAACTCCATTTATGGTATCAAACGTTGTGAACTTATAACCATTCGGTAAGTATAGATTGGGATGTATACACAAATCATCATAGTTTAGGCTTACATCATTTGGTGAGTAATTAAAATTCTTCTTTATCTGAGCAACTTTTTCTTTTATTGTTCAAATATATTTATACTATTTCCATATGGTCATCCACTTCTTCTCTTTCTTTTTATAATGGTCTTCATTATTTTTAGTAAAAGTAGGATAGGGAACAAGTAGTGTATGGACATGGAATGTGGTAGCTAGTTGCAATATTTAGTCATTAGATTGTTTTTTGTTAGCGAATACAAATTTTTTATTTCTGGGTGGGACATTTTATGAATAGTTTGTATTTAGAATTGGATTTTTTTCATACAAGATGGAGATGTTAGAAAAGGGAACTAAGGTGGAGGCCTTCTTTCAACAAAATTGGTTGTACTTATGGTAATGGATAATCTATCCAAATCTCGGGTCTATTGCGTTTCTTTCCGCGTCTCTTATACTAGTTGCACAATTAGTTAAAAATAGTCAATTTCCATAGGACCTTGATAGATATGTCGATTAAACTAGTTTCTTTGATTACCCTTTCTTAAGTGTGTCAACTATCTTTTGTATTTTTCCTAAAGAATGATCAGGAATGAATTTTTGTATACCTTTGAAGGGTTGAAGTAAGGATGTTTTCCATGCTTTTCAACAGAGATTAGTTTTTAAATTTTTGCCTAAAAAACAAAAACAACTCAAATGGAAACTGTGTTTTTTTTTTAGGACAAGTTGGGCAAAAAAATTAGCAAATTGTAAATAGTGAAATATTAATTTCTTTAAAATAAATTAATCCGCCGGTGGAGATTGATGCAACAAGTCATACATTAATTAAAATTTTCCATCAATTTATGATGTGATATAGTTCAAGAATGTTGAGATTTTTCGACTTGGCAACTCAAGTTTCCTAATATGGAGGACTAAATTTAGAATGTATTCAGAAAAGAGGTACACCCCCCTACAAATGGTATCAGAGAACAGTAATTTAAAAGATATGGAAGTGACATACGTGTTAGAATTAGTTAGATTAAATTTAGTTAAGTTAGATTTAGTTATTTATTAAATTAATTATGAGAAGACCATTTAAAAATAGAGAAGCTTTTAGAAAAATTAAAGAATCTTTAGTTAGTAATTATTCAGAATATATAAGTCTAAATAAAGTAAAAGAAAATCCAGAAAGATTAGCTTACCTAATTACATTAATATCTAATATTGAAGCAAAATTAATACTCCATTTAAAATCTAGAAGAATGAGATATATACCACCTAATTATGATAAAATTAGATTCAGATATCCACAAAAATATTATAAGTATAATTTAAATGAATAAAGAGCAAAAATACAAAGAATTAAAACAATTTATCTCTGATACCATTTGTAGGGGGGTGCGGATAACTAGGCTGATAAATAGATTTATAAATAGATTGATTATAACTGATGAATCTATTCTTTTTTGTGCGTGGTTATTTCTTAGATTTTGTTTTAATAAATTATTCTTTTTGTGGTATGTATTCATTAAATTATTTAGTTTATTATTTTATCCTGTAGTAACTGCTGTGTTACAAATTTCTGTATAATAAGTTATTCTTTCTGTACTGTAGTGTATATCTAATTCTAGATTTTCTATGTCATTTATTATCTTGTGTTGTTCTTCTCGTAGTGAGTTTTTTATATTATATAAACTATTACATGTACTTTTTTCTAAATTTTCTAAGGTTTTTTCTATCCAAATTAACTTTTCTTTTAGATCTTCCATTATTTTTCTAATATGGTTTCTATAATTAATTTCGTTATTTAGATTATCTTGGTTTTCTCTAGTTTTTCTAATATATTCTAACATCCACAATCTTGATCTGAATAATATCCTTCTGGGTATATGTCTTCGTATATCTGTTCTAAGGCATTTATCATTTCTATTTCGTAGTTTATTAATTCTTCTAATATCATTTTCTTAATATCTATTATTTCTATATCTTTAAGTATATATAAGATTAAAACTCTAAGGTAGTCTAAATGAGCTATTTTCTAAAATTGATATTTTATAGTTATTTGTTTTTTTGACATACTACATAATATTCATCTTTTTTTCTATTAAAAATATTTTTTATTGTTGGTATTTTAAATATTTTTTCTACACTTAAATCTAACTCTTTTCCTTTTATTTCATCAGATATATTACTGTCAAATATTATTTTTTGTTCTGTTCCTTCATCATTTAAATATTCTTCCTTTGTTCTGAAGTCTATTCATAGCTATAGACTTCAGTTTATCTTCATTAGTCTTTAGCTTTAGCTTTTCTATCTCAGTACCCATTAGCTTCATCTCGGTACCCATACTGTCCACTTTCAATGAAAGCGTAGTCAGGGCGTTGAGTATCTTTTCATGTATATTTTCTTCTATCATTTCAGTTTGTGTAGCTTTGTTTTGATATGTAATCTGCAATAACATTTTTGTTAGTACTGATTACTTCTATTATAAATGTAAAATTTAATATGTTTAAAACTAGTCTCCGAATCTCTTTTGTTGTAACTGAATTTTGTATTTTCTTTATTAGCTACCAGCGTACTTGTGTATTATCTGTTCGCACAATAAATTTGTTATATACAATATATGGTTCAAATGCTAACAAACATTTATATAATGAACATAATTCTTTTCTATTTATTTCCCATTTTATTTCTGTCTCGTTGAATGTACCTGAGTAGTATCTACAATGGTGTTCTATTTTTTCTGCTTCATATCTATATTTAAGTACTCCTCCGTAACTATATTCACTGGCATCTGCTTCTACTATGTATGTAAATTTCCTATTTTCATCCGGAAATTGTAATTTTGGTAATTCCTTGCAAAGTAATTTTATTTTTTGAACTTGTTTTTTGTCTTTTTCATTATAATTATATTCTATATCCTTTTTTAATTTTTTCTGTAGTGGTTTTAAGTTTTCTGCTAATTTTGGAATATATTCTCTTACTTGGTTTACTAATCCTAAAAATGATTGTAATTTCTTTTTTGTATCTAATTCTTCTTTCGAATTTATTATTTTTTGTACTATATGCTGTTGCATTTTTACTCCACTTTTATCTATTTGTATTCCTAAAAATTCTATCTAGTTTTTCCTAATTTCGTCTTTCCTTTCGCTTAGACTTATTCCTGATTTTTCTATTAGATCTGTGAATTGTTCCAATAATTTTATATGTTCTTCTTTAGTTTTTGTATATAATAATATATCATCTATGTATACTATACAGTTAGGTAATTGTTTAAAATAATTATCCATAAAATGTTGATATTTACCTGGTGCATTTTTATATCCAAATGGTAATACATTCCACTCACAAAATCCTTGTGGTACCGTAAATGCGGTTAATTCTTTAGATTCTTCTTCTAACTTTAGATGGTAAAAACCTGATTTACAATCAAATTTGCTAAAATAATTATATCCTTGTATCTGTCTTATTTTTAATATCTTATTTGGTATTGGATAATTATATGTTATAGTTTTTGCATTTAAATTTCTATAATCAATAACCATTCTACTTTTTCCTCTTTTTTGTTCACTATGTTTATTTACTATAAATGCTGGACTATTATGTTTACTATTACTTTTTTGTATATATTGTTTTTCTAATAATTCATCTATATGCATTTTAAATTCTTTTAAATCGTCAGAATTATATGTTAATGGTTTTTGGGTTATTATACTATTTTTTTCTATTAATTCAATTTTTATGGTAGTTTTATGTTTTTCCCATCCTTTTAATGGATCTTCACTATATAATTGTTCTAATTGTTTCTTAACTATTTCTATCTTATTTATTAAAAATATAGTTATTTCTGTTTTATTTATAGAGAATACTACTAATTCTATTGTATCTTCAGCGTTTTTTATATTTTCTAACTTTTGTGTAATTTTTTCACTTCTTTTTATCCAATCAGTTTTCTTTCTTATTTTATTATTAACTCTTTTTGCTCTTACTTTTTGTTTACATGGTGTTGTAAACCACCAGTCATTTCTAGTTATTATATGTGGGTATAGTTTATCTAAAAATGGCATTCCTAAAAGTATATCTTTTGATGTTAGTTCATAATTATAAATTTCTTCTATTGTCAATATCTTATCCCATATTTGTGCTTTTACATTCCTAGCTTTATAAGTAATTAAGCTTCCTTCATTATTAAATCCTTTAACTACTATCGGTATTTTTAATTTATCCCATTTACTTTCTGGTAAGCAATTATATCTACATAAATTAGCTTCTGCTCCTGTATCTATCATAGACGTATAATATCTACTATAATATCCTTCCACTACTATCTTCATTAATACATATATTTTCATTTTATGTTAAGACTCTTTTTAAGAATAATCTTTCCCTATTATATGTTATGGCTAATTGTGTATGTTCTATATTATATGGTTTTACTTGTTCTAACCATTTTATTCCTAATATTATATCTGCTTTTTGCATTTCTTCTTTTACTTCAAATTCTATTTTTATTTTTCTAATTCCTCCTATTATTATTTCTTTTTCTGCTATATCTTTTACTAGACATTTTGCTATATAATTCTCTTCTTGTCCTGTGTTTAATAATATTAAATATTCTTTTTCATTTATTTTTCCTGTTATATAATATTGATTTAGATTACTTATTGAATTTGTTTCATAACTCGTCCTTTTTGATGAGCTTGATGATTCTGGTTTTTCATTAGCTATTCTTTTTGTCGTACTTATTCTATCATTTACTATTTCTAAATTTTCTTCTATATCTATGTCTCTATAGCTATAATCATTATAATCTATTGTTTTTACAATTTGTTCAAATGGGCTATCTATTTGTATCTTGTTAATCTTATTTTTTCCCTGTTATTTTATGTTTTGTTGTTAATACATATAAATTTTTACATCTTGCTGTAAATATTTTACTTCCTGGGGTTAATTCTATACCTGATATCTTCCAATATAATACTAGTGATTTATCTATATTTCTATCTGTTACTGCTACTGAATAATTTGCACTTATTATAAATTTAAATTTTTGGTATATTAAATTTCCTTTTATGGCAGTTATTATGCTTTTTTCTATAGGTTTTATAATTCTATCATCTGCTAACTATAATTCTATCGGTGTATCTATTCCTTCTCTAAAACATGCTTTTATTAATATTTCTGTACCTCCAAGGTGTACGTATTTTATTGGATCTCCTTTACTTTTTATATCATTTATTTCTTTATTAATTATTCTTTTTGTTACAAGTGGTATACTAGCTTTTCCTTTTGCATATCTACAGTCTATTACATGTTTTTTTTTGACATACTACATAATATTCATCTTTTTTCCTATTAAAAATATTTTTTATTGTTGGTATTTTAAATATTTTTTCTACACTTAAATCTAACTCTTTTCCTTTTATTTCATCAAATATATTACTGTCAAATATTATTTTTTGTTCTGTTCCTTCATCATTTAAATATTCTTCCTTTGTTATTATTTTTATGTCTTCTTCAGTCATTTGATTCATCTATTTCACTATCTGTTTCAGTATCTGTTTCGTTTTCTGAAATTTCATATATACTATCTTCACTTTCTAATTCATAATCTATATAATCTATTTGCATATATTCTGTATTTTCTATTTTTATTTCTGATATTTGTTTATTTTTTGGATTTTTGGGTAATTTACAATCTCTAGCTAAATGTCCTAACTTTCCACAATTATAACATGTACATTCTTTTATAGATTTTTTCTTCCTATATGGTCTTTTATTTTTGTAATTTTTTACATAATATCTTTTTCTTGTTTTTTTTGTATTTATATTTTGATTTTTTATATTTCTTATATTTCTTATGTCTTTTTCTTTTCTTATAATATCTTTCTTCGCATCCAAATTGTGGTGCTATTTTATTTTTGCAACATGCTAAATTTCTTATTAATGTTTTTTCCATTTTTAATTCTTCTCTATATTTTTCACATAAGTTTCTATATCATTGTTGTAAAAATTTTATTCTAGCTCCTAACGTATCTACTATTTTTGCTTCTTTCCAACTCTTTATTATTTTTGAACTAAATGGTTCGGGTAATTTATTATAATATAATTTTCTTATTTCCTTACTTTCTTCTATACTATATGCTCCTTTATAATAATATTCTTTAAATGCGCAAGTATATTCGTCTATATAACACATATTACATATTGTTAATTTTATCATTAAATTCCTATTTGTATCTTTTTCTACATCTTGTTCTTCTTCTAATGTTGTCATACTACCAATTCATCTTTTATAGCTGTTTCATATTTTTTTAATAATTCTATAGGTGTTAATTTAGTTGTTGTTGATGATGTTCCTTCCATAGGTTTATTAGTTCTTAATACTTTCTTACTATTTTCGGTTAAGTTTGAAAACCATAGTTTTACTGATCCTATTAATGTTTTTTCTATATATTCTGGTGCATCTGTTATGTTTATATTATTATCTAATAATTGTTTTGTCATATATCCTATCCATAATTGTATTGTTTTTTCTGTATCTATTACACAGTCTAGGTCTAAAAAGTTATAATTTTTATTAACTATTTGTTTTGGTGTCCATTTGTCATATTTATTATATCTTTTAAATTTATTTTTATAATATATAGGTTTTCTTATTTCTGTTGTCTTAGATATTATATTTTCATCTTCTTTTTTGTCAAGAGTATTTATTTTTGTATTGGTATTTTCTAAGTTTTCTTCATTAATTTTTTCTTGTTTTTTGTTAATTTCTAAATCTTTTATATTTGTTAATATTTCCGTATATGTTTCACTATCTTCTGAATCATAATTATCTGTCTCTTCGACCTCTATATTATTTATTTCTAATTTTTCTTAAATTGGTTTATCTCGTTTATTAATGTTTGTTCTTTATCTTTTTCTTCTTTTTCTTTTTGTCTTTGTTCGTATAAATCTTTTGACATTTGTAGTTCTTTTTCTAATTCAGCAATTCTACTATTTTTAGTTTCTTCTATTTTTCTTATTTCTTCCGTAGTTTGTTGTTTAATTTTTTCTATTTCCTTTTTTCTATATATTTCTTCATTTACTTTTTCTATTCTTACCATTGCTGTTAGTTTATCTTCTAATTTTAATTCTTCTTTTTCTAACATTAAATATAAATGTTCTCCTATTTTCTTGTATCTTCTTCCTAGATTTGAAAATACTATTTTTATTTTTGATCCTTCATGATTTTCGTATATTTTTTCATCTATTATAAATTCTTCTTTATTCATTTTATTGTGAATAGTTCATGTTGATATATATATTCTAAACTATCTATTTGGGACTCTAATTTTGATATTTTATCTTTTTGTGTATTTATTGAATTTTTACTAACTCCGGCAAATATATTATAATGTAGTCTTTCTTTTCTTATTTTTAATTCTTTACGTTTTTCAGAGATAAATTGTTTTAATTCTTTGTATTTTTGCTCTTTATTCATTTAAATTATACTTATAATATTTTGGTGGATATCTGAATCTAATTTTATCATAATTAGGTGGTATATATCTCATTCTTTTAGATTTTAAATGGATTATTAATTTTGCTTCAATATTAGATATTAATGTAATTAGGTAAGCTAATCTTTCTGGATTTTCTTTTGTTTTATTTAGACTTATATATTCTGAATAATTACTAACTAAAGATTCTTTAATTTTTCTAAAAGCTTCTCTATTTTTAAATGGTCTTCTCATAATTAATTTAATAAATAACTAAATTTAACTTAACTAAATTTAATCTAACTAATTCTAACACATATCTCACTTCCATATCTTTTAAATTACTGTGCTCTGATACCATTTGTAGGGGGGTGCGGATAACTAAGCTGATAAATAGATTTATAAAATTTTCTATGAAGCATGGACACGACCCAAGGAGTAATTTGGGTAGTCTTTAGTATAGTGTTTTTATATGTATTCTTGGGAATATATGAAGTGTTCTAACAATAATGAATTAATTCTACGTTTGACAAAACAACATACAATCATATAAGGCAGTTATATCTAGTAGAATGTAATATAATTTATATTGAGTCTTATATGGGTGACCTTTTGTACCAATTGTAGGACTAAGGAATGAAAGGAGTCCTATACATTAATATATAAATTGGTTCTTGTTAATCCCATCCAAATTGTAATACCCTGTACTTCTACCTATCTTAAAATTATCCCAAGTAAGTTAAAAACTTACTTTGAAAGATGAATCCACTTTTATATACATGGAATTTAAGATTTTCACTCTTTTTGATGTGGGAAATTGAATTACCTTTCCAACGATATGAATTTCGTCCAAATCTGGTATTCGGGTAGGAAGTTATGGTCGTTTTATAGTAAGCAGTCAAAACTGCCCAGGTACAATGATGAGGGCCGACAGACCATCGAGGTAGTACTGGACCGTGGCCCAAACCATTACAGCAGAGGCAGTGACACCACCTACTTCCTAAGGGCAATGTCTCAAGCCAACAAACCATCTAGATTGCGATGGACTGTCACCCAAGCCGTCATAACAGAGGCAGTGAACTCCTATTCTGCCCAAGTGCCACGGTCAGGACTGACATACCATCGACCTAGTGACATACCATCACACCTACCATCACATAGTTCATTTAGTTATTTTAATGTTATTTTTAAAAGGGTATTTGGGTTTTTTTCTACCTGTTTTAACCCCTAATTATTTCAGTTCAAGGCTCATAAGTTTATAATCCATCTACAATATCAAATTAGGGTTTTCTATAATAGATAATCCCCAAGAACAAGATCCAAATTATTCTTCAAGAAACTAAGAGGTTCGAAGTTCTTCAAGTCCAGGAACTTCAAGAAATTTATAATCCAGGTATGTCATGTGTTGATTCATGGGTCCCTTTCACCTATGAAGCTCAAGAATCTCTTTTCAAAATCCAAGATTTGTGTATGTATGAATGTTCATGATTTAAATAGAATTGAAATGCATGTTTATGATGCTGTGGGGTTTTGATTAATCTTTGAAATTACATATTCCAATGTTTAACCCTAGGATGTGGTAATTTGCATAATAATCATGATAAATCCTTAAATTTTCATGTTGATTGATATATCCATGATTATTAGATGTGTTGAAGATTGTATAACCAAAGCATGCTCCCTATGTGTTCATTAAAGGACTATCTGAAAAAAAGCTCCATACTAGTATGATAATATGAAATCCCCAATCATGAACAAATTTATGCATCTCAAATGTTTAATGAAATGTCTTATTCAATGAATTATGGATACATGTTTAACCCTTGCAGTGTTTTAGAACTTCTTCTTTATGAAATCTCCAACTTATTATATTATGGATTATGATGTTGGTCATTTATTCAAGAAAGTCATGCTTTGTCAATTTCATGCTATCGAGTCCTAGGGGTACTTGTACCCGAGATTTTAGTTGTGTGCCTAGAGCTAGTGTCGTCTTTTCAAGACACTCTTAGTCGAGCCATGTTCATAGATATTTAGTCAGTCATGTGACTCAGGAAAACTAAGTAATCTTAGTAGTAATCTATCAGTCAATGGAACTTAGTTAATTCAGTTTAGTGTATTTCAATTAATCATATTTAGTGTCTATTCAGATGGGAGTAGGAATTAGCACTGAGTGAAACCAAGGATTGAAGGGTTTGATTCTTAGAAATCATCCTTGCATTCAAGGACTATGTAGCTAGCATAGGTTGAGACATTAACACTGTTATATGAGGGTTGATGAAGTGGATAAGCACTGTCAGATAAGGGACCTTCCGTTCTCTTTTGGGGATACTATCAGATGAGGGTTACTTATCACTTGTCCTTATCGATGGTGCGGTATTGACACCTTTCTAATTGGGGTTACAGATTGGACCCCAACTCAGCTATAATGCATTATTTGGGGCATGTCAGTCAGATAAAGGACCTACCATTCTCTTTTAGGGACACTATTAGATGAGGGTTAACTATCACTTGTCCTTATCGGTGGTGCGATATTGACACCCTTCTAAGTAGGGTTACAGATTGGACCCCAACTCAGCTATAATGCATTATTTGGGGCATGTCAGTTAGATAACTACTTCCCACAATAATAATTACAAAATCAGGGCTATCAGATGCAGTCATTCAGTCTTAGTATTAGAACTCAGATAGTTCTATAGAATTTAGGAATGTCAGATATAGTCAACTTAGAACATCACAAAACGCTGCTAGTTCCATTAGAACCTAGATTGTCAGATACAGTTGCTTCATATTAGTTATTTTAGTTATAAATTTATTAGTACCTTATGTTATTAGTACTCAAGCTCAGAAATCATGTTATCATTGAACTCCATTACAGTTATTATGTTTTCATGCATGCAGTCTCACATTTTTGTTATCCAGTTAGTTAGTATAGTTTATGGATGTGAACCCTTTTTATTCAACCCACTTCATATGCATACCAGTACATTCAAATGTATAGACACACTTGTGCTATGGTGTTTTATACCATAGGTTCAGAATAACGAGCTCCAGAGCATCAGTAGCATTCCAGTCTCAGCAGTCAGAGTTAGTAGTGAGTCCTCATCCTTTGAGGACATGACCATTACATTATTATCTCATTAATTAATTTATTTTAGTAGTTGGAGTTAGTTGGGGACATGTCTTATCAATTCCTTATTCGGACAGTTCAGTCAGTTAGAGGCTTTTCAGACTACAGTATGTTCAGATAGTTTATTTCAATTATTTTAGGTATTTCATACCTATCCATATGTTATGGTTTATCAGTTATGTTATAGTTTTGAACCTTATGGCCTTACAACCTTTATTTTTTATATTTATACAATATATTATGTAGTTTTCAGGTACAGATATCAGTCATAGGTTAGCTTGTGGTCCTTCGAGGTCATGAGCACCATGTAGCATTCTGGATACCAGATTCAAGGTGTTACACAAATCAAATTTATAAGATTTCAAAGAGCCACAAATAGGAAAGCATAACTTCTACAATATTTAGTTATTAAGTTAAGATAATCTTTCACAGTCTTCTATCCCCCAATCAATTAAAAAAAGGAAATCCTTCACATTTCTTCAAATCCATTCATAGAATTTGTCTACAAGATCTATCGTCTATAACACTACGTCGGTGACTCCTTCTTCTAGTATTGTAGCCTTTTTTTCTCGCTCAATCTATATATTTTACACATTTTCAAAGCTCAATTATTTCTCCTTTTTTCCCTATAATTATCTTTAAATTCAATTATTATATCTCAAATGATCCACCATATCTTTAACATATGGATCATTTCTCTTAGATGGGGTATTGTTATATCAGCAAAAGAAAATTTAAGCATTATTAGATTTCTAGAGCATATTATCCATACAAATAGTATGTATATCCCTAAGTTTAAAAAGATTGGTGATGATAATGTTTGTTGTTGGTTCTTATATTAGACAGAAGGTGGTCTTTTGATGGAATTAATATGCCATGGGTATTAAGACATCTTAGGAAAATAAAGTGAAAAAGGATTTTGTTTTTCTCTATTCTATGTTTCTAGTGTGGGATTTGAAAAAGTAGATCAAGAACCCAAGTGAACAACTTAGGGTAGGCAAATAATGATTTTTTGATTGGCTAATGATCAAAATACCCAATGTAATGACCTCTTCCATCATTATTAAATATAAAAGATAAATACATAAGAATTTATAAATTATACCAATATGAATTTTAGTTAAGATAACAATTAATTTTTATTAATAAATATCAAACAAAATTGAGTCAAAGAAAGGTGGTAACTAGACCAGTCCGCCATTTGTTGGTTTGCATAGCGATATTGCTACAGCAAGAAAAATAATTATTGTAGTAAATCCCTCGAATAAAAATCCTAAAATGACTCTAGGATTATTCCCAAGTTATAAAACAAAAAATAGAAAGGAAATTCTCTTAAGGAAATATGATTCCATCATTCTCCTAATAGATTTTTCATTAGAAACAATTGATTAATAATAAGGAGCTAGATTGCATGTTTCCTATGACAACAACTTGACATCTAGGTAGGTTATGGCTTAATAAAAATTAGAATTTGAGAAGCAAATCACATATATTATGTAGAATTTATCAAGAGAAAGAATTATTAAGCTTTCAGAAATGGTGTTTGAATTGATGGTAAGATGATGTATGTATCTTATCTTTGAGGGGCTATAGGTAATTCTTAAGAAATCCTACTTCCTTATTCTTTGTCATGTGTCTTTACATTTATTGCCCTTTAAGTACTTCTTTTGGCTCCAATCTTTCTTTGATGGATAGCATGAGTCTGCTAATAGATGCAAATGTTACTTGTATATGTGTTACCAGAGTCTTAGTTGAGGGTCAAGCTAGCAAGTTAGAGTTTGATAGTGAGTATGTACAGCGTCATCCAGAGGTTTTGGGGTCGGTGTAGGCCAGGGTAGGTTTGTGATTGCCTTGGTTCTTTAGAATACTATGGTATAAATTTTTATCCTTTAGGGGGATACGTCTTAAGAAGGCATGGGTGTTGGTACACCAAATTATTTTCAGTCTAGATTTAGGTTTGTAAGTCTTTAGCAGGGTCTGTTGTAAGTTTCATAATATGAGATAGGTTTTCTCAAGTAGGTTAAGTATACTTCTATGATCTTTCTTATAAAGCATGATATGGTATAGAGACATATCAAAGTATTAACTTTACCACTACATGATAAAAGCTGGAGCTATCTTTTTCTTGGTTGTTGATCGCACAAAGACTATATAGTGGGTTTGTCTTGATACAAATGGAGGTGGTATTAAGAGGCCCCACCATGGGTACAGTTTTAATAGTAATCTATTCAAAGGTATGGATCCTCCTGGTAGAGTTTGTATCACTCTTTACCTATTATACCCATGTAGCTAGCACCTTAAATTATAAGTGGTCTGTAATAAGTTATGGTGGATAATATGGATAAAGTTTTGATCAGGCATCACAAGGTTCTAAATATCGATCTTTAGGTTATGGTGACTACTTTGTGTTAGTGGATACAACACATCAGAGAGTTTTTGGGGTGTGTTATGATTTTAGGGAGGTTGTTCATTAGTCTAGAAAGTGCCTTAGATATGAGTGAGTTATCCATTCGGGGTTATAATGTATTATTCACTAGACTAGGGTTTCTAAGATTTGTTATGATTATATGAAGAGTGATTATTTCTATAGGGATTATCCCTAGTGTGACATTATTAATTAGTCAACAAGGCTAGATCAGTCTACTAGGAATATGGCACCTTAGTTAGAGGTAGTGCTCTGGGTATTATATGTGGTCATATGAATGCTTATTTTGGGTTAGAGACAATCAATTATATGATTCCAAATAGGTCAGTACTGATACTTCAGTTGTAGATTGTATAGGTGGAATTTTGTTTTTCTATTCTTTAGCTTTTATGTTGTTTTTATTAATATTTTTATACCCATACATGTCTGGTTACCTTGCTGCTTTATATGTAGTTACTGTGAGTTCTTTATCTAGGTTATGTGTGTATAATACTCCCCCTCACTCGTAGATGATTTCTTTTAGTCATGTACCGGTCACCTATTAGTTCTACTTATAGTGTAGTTCTTGAATAAATCCCATTATCTTTGGCATAATGTCTTTGATATGATCATTGACTTATCCTGGTTATTTTCATCTCATTCCATAAATATTGTATATTATTTCTATTTATTATTACCTTAATTGGTAAATGGATAGATAAGTTTTAGACGGTTTGAATCGATTTTTATGTGATTCTTGGTTTCTTGGCTTGGTTGATTGTCACCCTTCTGGTAGTAAGGTAGGAGGTTGTTTATTCAGAGGGTTGTAGTGAAGGAAGTTATATCCTTCTATGTGTATGTTTGTAGTACTAGCATTGATTTTCCACCACTTCAGTCAGTGCCTAAGGTTAGTGGCTATTGATATATATTCTGTTGACTTTTTTGGTTTGTTACATGTTTATTGTCGTGTTAATTTTAGGGTTGATATTGAGTCAGGCATTCTATTCATTCCTCTATGTCATATTCAATGGCTTTAGTTGAGTTAGGAGAAATTTAACAGGATAATTTTATAACCTTTTGAGTATGAAGTTACTTGGTGGGTGTATTTTTATGGGATAGTTTTATTGGGTTCAATAGAAAGATGGGCTCAAATATTTTGTTTTACCAATTAATAGTCGAGGGAAGGGGTTATTGAGTGTGAGTATCCTATATTATCTATTATTAATTTATTTAATCAACTTTATGGTGGATTTGAAGTTTCCGAGTTTATTATATTTTAATCACTATTGGTGAGTATTGGAGATACGAGTAAGTCCAAGACAACTATAAGTACTACTTTCAGCCACTATGATTCTTGGTTATGTCCTTGGTTTTGCCTATGTCCCACAACAATTCTATTTTTCTAAACCACGTGGTAAGACTTGGATTTGTTTTGGTCATTATAGTATTTAGTTACAGAATCTCAGCTTTAGCCTTCATGGAATAGTGGTATATACTAAGTTATAGAATGTGAGATTTCTTTTGTCTTGTGATTAGATTATAGTGCATGTTGTGGGGATTTGATCCAATTTGGGGCATTGTTGTCAGGTTGACGAGGCTTACACACTACCAACCAGTTTAGTTTTCTTTAAAATAAATAGGTTGGATCAGACTTATACTTGAAGAATGGTTTATTGGCCATGACATGACTTCTTACCACCTTTGACTTGGATTTCGAGTGTGCATTGGGTTTCTAAAACTCTTTTTAGTGCAAGGATGATATTTAAGTTTAGCATTGTGCAACTTTTCACCCATGGATTGACAATTCTTTATAGTAGACTATATAGGTTTGGGAGGTTATTCTTTGAACCTATGTTATTAGTTTTGAGGGTTATCTAGACCAGTTATTGGCAAGGGTTGAATTGCATATATTAGTCATTATTATTTGAGTATTCAAGTGAATGGTCCCACATTTCGAGGTTGGTAGTTTTATGATTATGTTGGAAGTATTTTGATGACCCTAAAGAGATTCTAAATAGCTAAGGACTAGTAGGAGACTTATGATGACCGGAGCATCTTAGACTTAGAGCTTGAGGTTGATGATCCAAATGATAAGTTGTCTTGCATTTACCGTTGTGGTGTGTTCACTCAGTTTTTCTTATATTTACATGTTTTGGGTATATTTTTGATAAGTCTTTGATGTTTTATTCGAATTTAATACAGTTGGATGATAGTTGGAATTCAAGAAGGAGTTGGTGGTTATTTATTAGCAGTAAAGTGAGGAAGCTGAGATCGAGGGGATTCCTCTAGCTAAGGTTCTATAAAGGAATTATTCACTCTAAAAGAGAGTCTAGGTATCCTTGCAGGGTATGTGGACCCAGTAACATCATCTTTTTTGAACTCTCAGAATCTTTTTGTTCCTTAACTTTTGAGGACGAAAGTCCATTTAGTAGTAGATATTGTAACGTCCCTAAAGGTTATTTTCTCCATTTTTTTTGCATTTTCTAGATTTCATGCTTTCCAATAATGGCTATAGGTTACGTATGATTTTCTGTGACATTTTTAGGAAGTACAAGTTTAGGACTTGATAACGCTCAACTTACACCTCAAATTAGTTTAAGACGGTCGTCATCGGTATATTTACCCAACTTTGGAGTAGGGGTTGAATCAACAGGGAACAATGTGAGTGGCGATCAAACTAGTTTGAAACTAAAGCTACAAGTTAAATTTAAACAATTGATATAAAAAGATAAAATGGGGGTTCAAGGTTCACAGAGAGTTAATTGTCACTTTCAATATTTTATTGTTTTGAAATCAGTCTAAACGGAAATCAGAGCTATGTTCACCAAGAGTTTTGGGAACTGGCAGATACTAGGTAATGCTAGAAATTCTCGGAATAAGTAGAAAAGCAGAATATCCCTGACGATTATACTATCTGACTTATCTCTCGACTTCACTAGACAATTTATTATCTAATTCTCTCGGACTTAGATAACTTATCTATTTCCAATAGGATGTTATCTCAGGTAGATTAATCCAGTTACTGCATTAATCATTAAATAGAAGGTTGGTAGCTTCAGAGTCCCTATTGATAATTCACGTCCTCTAGTCTATTTCTCCCTTAGAAGCAAATAAAACCTATGGCATAATCTAATGTTTTCAACCACTAGATTTTAGTTAAAACAACAGAATTTCAAGATGTTTTACTACTCTTTGAATCCGTTAAACACCTAGTATCATATCAAATCCTAATCCATAGGTCCCATAACTCCGTCTAATGAAATTAGCCGTTCATGATTTGATGAACGAAATAACAAGTTGAATTCATAATTATAATGATAAACTTACAAATGGATAGAAAACAACAAGTAGTTCCTCTAATTTAATAGCAAGGTAGAAACCCCAAAAATAGTTGATATGAAAACACAAGAATATTTTATGAAAGAGAGCAAAAATACGTGTCTCTCTTCTTAGAGTTAATGTCTAATAGATGAATTATGAATGAATCAAAAACCCTAAAAGATGCTATTTATACTAAAGCCTAATTAAGGAAATAAAATAAAAAAATTAATAAAATTGTTCGGAATAGGTGACTCCCAGTCTGACGCTGCGTCAAGAAGTTGACGCCCTCTCACGGATGGTGTCAGAGAGGCTTCAGTTGCCTTCAGGTTCTATCTGAGGCTGACGATATGGATGATGCCACATCAGGGATTTGACGGCATATTACCAACGTTGTCAGATGTCTTGTCCTATTGCTTATTTTCTGCTTAAGGCTGACGTCATTCTTGGCACCTTATAACTACTTTGACGCCACATCACCGGCGTCGTTAGAACTGCTCCTCAAACTGCAACTCCCTGGTTAAGGCTGACGCCAATGCTGATAGGCTATCACAAGGCTGACGACTTATCACAGAGGTTGTCATCCATATTTCCTTCTATTTTGCTCAGATTTTCAATTCTTTTTCTCCATTATTGTTTTTCTCATTTCTTCAGCCTTTTTCTGCAATATCATGAGCGAACACATCAAAACAACAAGAGTTGCTTCAGAATTTACAATTATTTTGAGCTAAAAAGCATTAAATGTGTTATCTTTTGCTCACACATCAAGCCTTGGATGTTCCTGAACCCTCGAATTGTTTAAAATATTGGGTCCACAACTCACTCTCTATCACCCATATGTCCTCCTCTTTGGGATGGTGCCTCCACTAAACCGTACCTACCAGAATCTGCCTAGTTCCCAACCTCCTAACTTCACTTGAGAAAATGAGCATAGGATTCTCTACAAAGATCAACCACTCATCCAACTAGACTAAGTCCCATATAGGTGCATGAGGTTGATCAAGAACGAATTACCGCAACCTAGAAACATAGAAGGATGGACTAATAATAGAAAATCTAGGGGTAAGGCTAACTCATAAGCCACCTTACAATAGTGCAAAGAATGTCAAATGTTCGGATATATCTGCGATTGAGCTTGCGTTTCCTCCAAAACCTCATCAGACCCTTCATGGGTGATATACAGACGAATACCCTATCACCTACTCCAAATGTCAAAGCAAAAAGTCTACAATCTACATAAGCCTTCGACCTACTTTTAGTTGCTCTTAACCAATCCCGTGTCACCCTAACTCTATCCAGCGAATCCTAAAGCAAGTCAGATCCATGGGATCTAACCTCAGAAGCTTAAACCAAACAAGTAGGGAATGACATCGCCTAACATATAAAGCCTCAAATGGTGCCATCTCAATACTGAAATAGTAACAATTATTATATGAAAGCTCTACCAAGGCCAAGTGTTTCTCTCACTTGCCTTCAAAATCCATAACACAGGCTCGAAGTATATCCTCGAGAACCTAAATAGTCCACTATAACTACCCTTCTATCTGTGGGTGGAAGGTTGTACTAAGATCCACCAAAGTACCTAACACCTTATGAAAAGCTGTCCAAAAGCAAGAAGTAAACATAGAACCTATGTATGAATTGATAGAGATAGGCATACCATGCGAACAAACTATCGCACGAATATTGATATGGGTAAACCTCTCAGCATTGCATGACATTTGAATAGGAATGAAATGTGTCAGTTTTGTCAATATATCCACAATGACCCAAATATCATCAGAACCATGGGAAGTATAAGGAAAACTACTAACAAAGTCCATGATAATTTACTCACATTTCTACTCAAATTAACAATCTCAGAATAAACAACTAGGTCGTTGATACCCAACCTTCAACTGCTAACAACTTATGCAATGAGCTACAAAGTCTACCACATCTCTGTTCATACCATTCAACTAATAATGTTGTCTCAAATCTCTGTGCATCTTAGTGTAACAAAGTAAATAAAATATTAGAGCTGTAAGCCTCATGTACAATCGACTGAATTAGGTTATCAACCCTCAAAACACAAATACAACAATCAAATCTCAAGACATCCTCAGAATCTATGGTAGCCCTATTGGACTTAAACTCAACACCTGATCACTATGATGCAAAGTCTTTTGTTCTCAAATAGCGAGGACCTCACCTTAAACCTAGTAAGAATCCTCCTATGTTCTGAAATATCAAGTCATACCATCAAGTTCACTAAGGACAGAAAGTCCCATGCCAACGACCTTTGAGAAACTAAAATACAATCTAAGCTACCCATATGCACTGCCTTCCATCTCAAGTCATCAGCTACCATATTTGTCTTGCTAGGATGATATAAGATGGAGATATCATAATCCTTAAGAAAATCCATCCATCTACGTTAATTAGCATTAAGCTCTCTCTAGTTCATGAGATGTTGAAGAAAATGATGATCAATGAAGATCTCATAATGCACACCATAAAGATAATGCCTGTTAATCTTTAGAGCAAGAAATACGACTGCCAAATCCAAATAATTAGTGGGGGTACTTGCGCTCGTGTACCTTCAGCTGCTTAAAGGCATAAGCAATAATGTGATCCTACTGCATTAATACACTACCTAACCCAAGACCAGAAGCATCACAACCTAAAATGAATCCCTCAACCTGGATGGAAAGATCTAAAATAGGAGCCAAATTAAGAAAATTCTTGAGATTTCCAAAGCTTGCCTCACACTACTCAGACCATCAAAAGGGAAATCCTTTCGAGTCAATCAGGTCATAAGTGCTAAAATAGTAGAGAAACCCTCCACAAATCATCTATAATAACTTGCCAAGCCAATGAAGCTACAAATCTCAGTGAGAAATGTAGGCCTGGCCCAATCATGAATAGGCTATATCTTTTTTGGGTCTACCATTATGCTATCCTTAGATACCACATGTCTAAGGAATATCATTGACTCAATCCATAACTCACAACTAGATAAATTGGCAAAGAGCACATGATATCTCCTTATTTGGAGCACAATCCTCAAATATTGGGTAGGCTCCCCTCTACTCCTTAAATATAAAAGGATATCATCAATGAACACAATTACGAAGGAATCCAAATAAGGAACAAACACTTAGGCCATCACATCCATAAAAATGGCTAGGTAGTCAACCCAAAAGACATCTCTAGGAACTCATAGTGACCATAGCAGGTTCTAAAGGTTGTCTTTGGGATATCCTAAGCCCAAATCCTCAATTGATGGTAACTAGTCCTCAAATCAATCTTAAAGAACACTATTGTTCCCTAAAGTTGACTAAACAAATCATCAATGCAAGACATAGGATAATGGTTCTTTACCATCACCGTACTAAGCTACCTATAATTAATACACATATGTATGGAGTAATTTTTATTCTTCACAAACTATATAGGAGCTCCCCAAGGATAAACATTCGATCTAATAAAACCCATACAAAAAAAATCCTAAAGCTGAGAGTTTAGCTTCTTAACCTTAGTAGTAGCAATACGATAAGGTTCCTTAAAAATAGGTTGGCTGCCAGGATCAAGATCAATAACAAACTCAATATCACGGGCAAAAGCAATACCAAGTAGATCAATAGGGAAAATAATAGGAAACTCATGAACTATAGGAATAGAGTCAAGTGATGCACTCTTTATATTAAAATTATTAATATAAACGGGATAAGTATCGTACTTCCTCAAAGTAAGCCTCCGAGCATACATACAAGAAATAATCCCTATTGGCTTGTGGCTATTAGTTCCCTGCCACACAATCGGGCGTATGTTGGGAATAGTTAAGGTAACAGTCTTGATAAATTAATTCTGGAATGCATGATAGAAGGATAGCCAACCCATGCCCAAATCACATGAGTATCAACATCTCTAACAGTCATAACACATGATCTAAAAATCTAATCCAGTACTAAAAAATCACCCATAAGAGTATATACAAGTAATATCATTAATAATGATTCCCAAGATAACTCTAACCATGGAGAAATATAAGTAGACACATAATAATAAGTGGATCCTAGATAAAATAAAGAAAAATACAACTAATAGAACAACTAATAAAGAAAACTACAAATAATTGAACAACTAAATCATAAAGACTTAGCCTTGGGTCTAGAAGGTACTGCGTATAACTGACTACGCTCGTAACCTAGTTGGTCTCTTGACTGACCTCCTGTCTAACCTATATGAGAACATCCACGAGCATTATAAGGGCCACCCATATGACTATGCATAGCTTCTCTAACTGAGGGTTGAATTTCCCTTATAGGTGGAACACTAAGCTAAAGGGACAATAGATTAATGATTGGGTCACTCCCTTGAGAAGTGACCAAAAGCTCCACAACTATAATATTCCCTATGCGCTGGAGTGAAACAAAAAGATTAAGCTGACTCGGAATAACCACCATGTCTAAAATATCCAGAAGATGATTCACTCAAAGACTAACCATGACCCTGGCCAAGAAGATCATTAGATCTTAACTGAATTCTATTAGGAATTTGAAGTTTACCCTGAATAAGTCTACTAAATTGATCCCGATGCTAAAACAACTAGATAAAATGGTAACTTGAGAACCATTACCTCTGTAATTGGAGATACTTTGACTCTAGTAGAATCTACCTTGATATCGCGACATCTTATTACTTTCCCCTTGGTCTTGGTGATGCTTCTTATCCATATGCTGAGCATGATCAAATACCTCAACAAATGACCTACCAACAATAACTAAACTCTGTGTAGACATACAAAAATGATGTCTCAATCCTTGTATAATGTAGTGAACCCTCTTATACTCAATAGTTAGAATAGATTTTGAATGCCTAGACAACTCATAAAAACAAGCCTCATACTATATAACTTTCATGGAGTCTTGCTCCAACCTTGAGAATTGGTCTCTCAAATGATCCCTAAGGCTTCGAGGAATATACTTCTCCAAGAATTTCTCAGAGAACTAAGCCCATGTCAAAGGAGAATACCTAGTTCAACTAGAATCATGATAATATGTCGCCCAATTTTGAGCTACCAAGTCCAACCAAAAATGAGTGCAATCAACTTTATGAGTATTAATTATACCTAAATTATGGAGCCTATCCTTCCAAAAAATTAAAAACTCATAATCATCCTCGCTCGGTGCACCAGAAAACCTAGGCAGAGCAAATCTAAAGAATCTACCCAACATGTACTGCTCCTCAATAGACATACAAGGATGGGCAACCACTAGCTGGGTAACTACCGGTGTAAGAAGGACCTCAACTCTAGAAGTCATATCTATAGGATGCACCACCGCTTCAGTACCACTCTGATCAATAAATAGTGCATCATTATATGGGGAACCACCGACCAATCCCAACAGTTGAACCAATACATCTTCAAGCATAGAAAAAGAATGAAATCTTCATGGATCCTGGGCTCATCCGTGGTCCCTCACTAGCTAGTGCAGAATAATCTCTAGCTTAGGAGTACGAATAGGGTTTGGTTAAGGCCCCCTATAATTTCCCCAAAATTGAAACATATCGTGAGGCTATCCATGACTTTTTGTTCATCCATGAACATTGACAAGATCCCTAGGCTTAGTCTTAAAACCCTTATATCAAGTTGAGGTAGCTCATGTACTAGCCATCTGTGAAAGAGTGAAATCAAAGGAGTGCACTAGGAACCAACTAAGACCTTTAGAATAAAATGAGTGAAAAAAGTAAAAAGCTGCTAAGAATGTCCTATTGCATCCCAAAGATAAAAACCAAAAGTCTTCATTTCGATCCACGTGACTGTACTAGAGACTTACTCTTATACGAACAATAATGGTGGAACCTAGGATCAGATAGAATGCTTTTGAGGTTTAGACAATATAAGAAGTACACAAGGCTTGTGTTCCCCCTGGCTTCTCAACTTTGTAAATTTCTCATGATCAACCTGAATATTCTATTATTCTACATGAAAAGTCTACAAGATAAGTATTATCGGCCGCCTTGGTTGAACAAAGATAAATCTCACCCTTTATCGATTAGGTCTCAGAGTGTCTCCTTGTTGCTCCTTGCTACGACCTCAGTTCACTATCAGCTTTTGGGATCAATTTATTAGATGAGATGGCGGGGACTAAAAGGTGGAGGTAAATCCCAAATCACTATACTAATCTTCTTTTCCCAATCACAAACTCCCTTATAGGGATGGATGCAAATGCAGGCTATCTCAAGCTACTGCAGCTACTTGAGATTAATTATCACGAAGAAAATTAAGATACAAGCAGAAACCCTAGAATGGATGATAATCACACTTTTTCTATGTAACTAATCCACCAGGGTTCCCACAACCCTAGTCAAAAAGATTAGCTTCTTATGTTTGTGTAAGAAACAATGATTATCAATGAAGACTGTAATAATATGTAAAAGACTGTAACCTAATAAAGATAAACCCTAGGGTATTTATAATATCTCAAAATAACATAGAATCCTAATAAAAATAGGAAAGGTTATGTTATGTCGACAGCTGGTATGACTCGTTCTTCACTCCTATTAGCAACTCCTATCCTTCACTCGTATTCACCTGGGACTTTTGTCTTTCCAAGATTTGAACACTGGTTTATGTCTGATTTTCCTATTTGAATCATACTAAGACTTCTGACTCATACACTATTGAAACTTTAACTCCTAGTTGTAGCTTTGGATATTATTATGCTCACGATTATTTTTGACAACTTGTATCCTCATTATACGACTCATAAAGATGAGTTGTATCTTTTCTTTACTTACACTTTTGTTTGGGTCTTGGGTTTTGTGTTACTTATGACTCATCATACAAATTGTATGCTATATTTTTAACTCATGAGGTGACTTGTATCTCGATCAGACTTGTTCTTTTTAAGTCTTTTTCTTCTATTTTAAGTCCAACACTATTGTAAACCTATTTTACCTGAAACAAACACAAAAGTGCATCATACCTACTAAAATAGCCTAAGTATCTGCAGAAATTCTCGATTTAAGCATTGAAAGTCTTGTGTTTCCACGACACTTCAACACCCTCAACATAAACATTTTATGTCCTAAGGCAAAGAATAATTAAACCCTATACTTTAACACAATGCTTATACTAGAGGATCATAAGCTAACCATGGCAGTGATTTTTAATTCTAGTTTGCTCACAATTTTTTTCCCTCTCCGAACCTCAGTTTTTTAAAAAATCAATCTATGGGTAATAATTCAGCATATAGTAAAATATAAGGGAATCTGATGATGGCATTATATTAGCCATAAACAGCTGGGCATAGATTGAAATTACATTCACCAAACAATATAGCAACCTAGAAACATAACCCATGTGAGCTCACAATTAAAGAAATCTCATTCACTATATGCATGGGTAAAATCATCTGTTCAGGGATATAACAAATAACTCTCTCGCTCATAAAGAAGTATCACCGGTGTATACAGAATGTCATAGGATTAACCTTTTGCTCTTTTCCTATGCTTTTAGACAGTCATAATAGGATCACTATAGGGCCCCATTCATCTTGTAACATAGGCTTTGGGATGGTACAATACATATGGATATTTAAAGCGACTAAGACTCCTTGGCACTACCCTAACTTTGGGGGTCTTTATCCAACCGTTTTTTCTATATTTCTTTCTATCCTTAGTTCTCCCTTTCTATTTTAAAGCATATTTAGATTGGGTGTGGTCTTTTAGTCTTTTATTTCTTTCACAAATTTTCTTTTCTTTTTATTTTTCTACCTCACCCAACCTTACTTTCTTTGCTCTTATTTTACCCTTATTTATACATATTTTACGTAACACACCCCTATGATAACCACTATCAACTTAAGCAATTTATCTCAGTTGAAGAGCATATTGTCCAAGAAGGACCAAGGCCAAAATAGGTTCATTGTAATTCAAATGGAAAAGTGATAGGTGTAACAAGAAAAATAGGCTATTAGGCTCAAAGATTAGGATCAATGGATTCATTCATTTTGTTAGGGAATTTTAGGCTCATGTGAACTCACATAAAAAGGGCCTATGATCACCTCCTGCCTACTATCCTTGATCTAGGTAAAAGAAACAGGACAAGTTCTAGATTTTAAAAAATAGGGAAACTCAGTAGACCTCACATGCACTTGCATATGGTTACATTACTAAGGACTAGTTATCCAACTATGCCACTGTTTAGTCCCTAACTGTTCTATCTCTTCTCCTAATGCCATTTCCAGATTCATAATAGTCTCATACAAATATACATATCACACAATAAAATAAATTTTTTGAAGGGGTCAATTTTCCAATTTTTTTTTTGTTTAACATAGATTCTCATCATAACTCTTTCAAATCACCAGTAGTTCCAAATTCAAATTCACTAATAAAATTCCAATCAGATGAAAAATCAGTATTTATTACAAATTATGTTTCAAAATCTCTCAAAATCCAATAAACAACTAAAAACCATCCTTTGTCATAGGTGCCAAGATTCGCCATATTCCAATACCTTGTCAGCACTAAACCTGCAAGTCATAAAGGACTTTTCAGGTACTTGTACTTTTTAGCTACACCCAATTATGCGACATAACCCCCAGACCAACAAAAAATTATTGCAATATTCCCAATGCTAAAATAAGTAAACAAGATTTGGATAAAATGTCATACCTGGGCACTCACGGCGCTGGCTTAACAATCTCAGCACATGGGCCCTCAAACCATGTCCTACTCTCATCAGTGATTATACCATCAACAACTGGGACAAAATGAACAATAGTTAGGGCAGTAGAACTATCCCCCTCGGCATAAAAAATAGGTGGTAACAAAACACTAGCTCAAGCGGCCATCTCATGGCCCCTTGTTTCCCGATCGTTCTCAGTCTAAAGACTATCTTCTTTGGCCTTCTTCTTGGCTATTTGATATTCTTTCTTCTTTATTTTTCTCTCTCGACTTTGTTATTTGGTCTCCTTAACCTGTGTAGCCACCGGGTCATCCCAAATATTAGACACATAGATTATAGGAATCACTGTCTCTATAATGGGCTTAGCAACTACTGGTCTCTCATAAATCTCCGAGACCATTTTCTTGATTTCTGCCACCTTAGTTCTAATATGAACAACATTGGGCATTTGACCTCCTCTCAAATATTAAGTGTCCTTAACTAAAATTCATCTAAGCACCCTTAGAATCACCTATCCTACTTATTGAACTTCCAATCAAGCTAATTTTACCCTTTCTTCCATATGAGATACCTTAGGATATCATCATAATATTTGGAGGCATACCTCAAGGCCTATTTGGAATAGACTAGAGTGTTGGTGGGGCACTAGAAGTGCCTACTGCATCTATTTAGGATCCCTCTATCTGTGCTCCTAGTCAGTAGCCTCTGTTGTAGTAGAAGTGTTAGTTTGATTATCCAGGGTGTATAATCCTACAAAAATATTTGTTTCCTATCTCACCAGTCTCGCCCTAGGGTTGGCCGCATCTCTAATCATGTCAATGTCAAATGTCCTCTAGGCCTCAATCATTTCATCAATACTAGGGAGTTCTAGCACTTTTACATCCAGTAAAATCTATCTAATCATACATGGTATGCTAGTAATTCCTTTTGACCCCCAAATGCCCTATCCCTAAACTCCAGGGATTGGAACTCAGTAATATAAAAGTCATAACTAACCATAAACCCAACTATAATGACTACCCAAATCAGTCTCAGAACATTATCACTTGTAGTTGGACATAGCCGATGTCGGGATAGAGTCCACTAAAACTTTACCTAAGAGTTGAAAGTACTCTTCTTTATATTCTGTGAGACCACCCCGAGTCCTCCTACAACCCAAAATACCTTTATCCTATTCTAAGCATTATGCTCTATAATCCACCTAAAAACGACCATTTTATCTTTAGAATCCAATGTCCTCTTTGATCTCTCCCTTAACTTTTCCATCTTTTATTCCATCTTTTCTACATTGACTGGGGCCTAATATTCCGGTCCATACAAAAATATCCCCATAGTGTTGGGAGAAATGCTTACTGAAACTCCACGAATCATAAGGAAATCGATAGGCTCACCTTTCTTCCACAACTGTCCTTGGGGAAATTGCCTCTGCAGTTCACCTATGTATGCTGCATAAAACACATGGACAAGGACTTCACTGTGTCTTTCATGAAATTTAATCATCCTCCTAAACCCGTATTGTCTGAAATGTTCTTCAAAGCTTTGTAATTTTTACATCCCTGTAGAATTCAGCCGTCGCTCTGGATATAGTACTCTCTTTATATTACCACCTAGAAGCCTGAACAACCTACTATTGAATGTATCCTATATTCTGGGGTACCCTCATCCTTGAACAATGGGAACTTAGGTAATAGTAACAGAAAGTGGTGGGTCCTTTCAAACTTTTATAGGTACTTCATAAATATCCTCCACAATTTTAGTATGCTCAGAATTTACTTCTTCCAAACTTGATTCATTATCATCATCATTATTATAAGCATTGTCATCATCGGAAGGTGGTTGATGTGTGTGGGAAGGAGTAGTAGATGGATTTTTTCTCCTTGGGCCCATAGAGGTAATTTTGATTCTTTGGGGACCACTTTCTTCCCTTTGGCTTTCTCATCTACCTTCGCTTTTTGCACAACTTTCTTTGTTGTAGTTCCGTCATATATTTCCCCGTTGCTCATAGATGAAATTTCAACCTTGGAATCACTAGGTTCTATACTAGTTTATGGTGCTTGCTCAGTGTTCTTTTTTGCTACTTGCTTGGATGAGGACATTTTTTTGGAGGCATGGTTCCTATAGATTTTCTCACATTAGTAACTAAGTTAATAAAGGAAAATAAAATTTAAAACTAAAGTTCAATATTCCTGTTCTGATTAGGGTATGAGTGGTGAATATTAGTCATAGAAAGTGGGTATGACTTGTATAACCGAGTCATATCTTTTTTAGTGTATGACCCTTGTTCACTAGTGGGCTAATGACTCCTCCTAATCAATCGTACTAGAAGGGTACGACTCATATGGTCAAGTCATATCCATTCCAGAACTTTAAATTTGTTAGATGTCCATGTTTTCAGTGGGTACGAATCCCAATATGACTCCTGGATTTGTGGGTACAAGTCGTAAGAGGTCACGTATCCACTTCAACATAGAAGTCCAACTTTAAAGTTTGACTCCAAAGAAATTTCCTAAAATATCCACTACAAGCTTCATCTATATCCATCATTTTAGTCCATACAAATATGCCAAAACCATTTCCCAAAACCTAGTTCTACCTTAATATCTAATTTTCAAAAAATGCACCCAAACTAGGTTACCAATAATTCAATATCTGCCTAATCCTTACTCTAACCAAGTCCATAGTAACAAATACCATTCATTTCAACTTAAAAAGTATAGGAAATAATTTGAAGGACTTACTTGGTGCTTAAAGAATCTTAGTTCTCGATTTCAAATTCTATTTCTTCCCAAAAATTGAGTTTAAATTACAAAAAGTGAAAGATTTGAAGTTTTTGGTATCTTAATCAAGTTGAATATACATTTATTTCTCTGATTGATGCTTGAAATTAGAGTAAAAATGATATGGCTACGAATTATGTTTATCGGGTGCCTGATTGGGTGTCCCTTTTCCTTTTCAATTAAAGATTTGGGATGGGTCAACTAGCGATTTAACCTGTTAAGCATGGGTATGAGTTGTGTATAGGACTCATACCGAGGATTATGGGTCATTTCTTTGACTCGTATAGACCTGGAACATACCTGTGTTTTGGACTGAGTATGACTCAAGGTGACGAGTCTTAACTTAAGGATACGACTTATTTTCAGAATCTTATCCATTCCAGAAAGTTTCACCTGATTTTGATTTTGGTCCTAGGTCAATACAACTCCTAATTATAAGTCGTACCATATATATATTACTCATAAAGATTCCATATTTTCTACATTCCTTAGCCCCGTACACTGAACAAACATATTACCCTATAAATGAATAAGTACAAAAACATGGGTTGCCTCTTTTTAAGGATATGGTTTAACATCGCAGCATGACATAGCTAAGTTGGATACTTTGATTTCAACACTTATCCCATGGGTTACATCCCACGCAGTGCTTGATTTAACATAGCGGCATGATGCAAGTTCTTTGATTACTCAGTCTTCGTCAAGGTCAATATCAGCTACTTTATTCAAGTCTTTTATATTTCCCATGTAGTGCTTCACTCTTTGACCATTTACCTTGAACGGGGCATCACCATCCCTATTCAATTATAAAGAACCATAGTTATAGAATCTTATCACCATGAATTGATTATACCACCTTCATCTTCGGTTACTTGGAACAAATGAATCTCAAAATTATAGAGCAGTACTTGGTCAACCTTTTCAATACTCTCTTCGTAATTTTGCAGTCGTGACACAACTTCATATTTTCCTTGTAAATTTCTGATATTTCATATTCCCATAGATAGAACTCATTCAACTCATTGATATTATTCAATCTTGATTTTGTTGCATCTTTCCACTCTAGATTCAGCTTTTTAAATACAAATAATGTCTTATGCTCAATCTTGATCAGTAAGTGGCAATCCTTTCCTTACACAAACTAATAAGGTGAGGTGCCTATGAGGATTATATAAGCTTGCCATACAAAAATTATTCATCATAGACAACTCTACACTCATGATGATGGTTTATACCATAATTCTGGAAAAGAGGATTTGTGCGACCACTGTTTACACTGACTTGGGACTTAGAGCCAGGCGCTCTATCTTGATTACCCTTTATAAACTTTGCAACAAGGGCACTAGATTAAGATGGAGCAGGAGCTTAAGATTTCTGACAGAATTGAGGACATTTTCTAACATCTGACTTTGGCTGAGTGAAATTAAATATACCTATTCTAGCACTCTTATCCTCTCTCTCTCCCTCTTTAGTCTTCTGCTCCTTAATCTGTTGAGCATGGACCACCAATCTCGCTAAGTCCATCTCATTGATCAACATTGCAGTCCTGCTCTCTTTGAATAAACTGTCAGATATGCTTGAAACAAACTTGCTTTTTCTAGATTCGATATAAACCACCATATACGAGCATACCTAGCTAGCTGATTTAAATTAAGGGAATACTCATTCACAATCATTTTGCCCTTCCTTAAGTTGATAAACTCTATCACTTTGAATTCCCTCATCTCCAATAGGAAGAATCTATCTTAGAAGGCTATATCAAACTTCTCCCATTCTATAGGCCCTGAGTCTGCGCCTTTATCCCCTTTCGAATCCTTAAACTAGGTATGGGATACATCCTATAGCTGGTAAGTAGCCAATTAAACACTCTCACTAAAAGTCACCCCCACAATATCTGTTACCTTCTAGACCATGTCGAAAAATTCCTATGGAGCTTCATCATATTTGGATCCTGAAAATAGAGGAGAATTCATTCGAGTAAAGTCCGGATTCCTGGATGCGACAGTATTGGCCACTAGGTTGGCTGGAACTATCGCTGGCTGAACATTATAAGCCTCTATAGAGTGAGATACAGTAGTGAATGAAGCTCAGAACTCTACATGAGAAATATGCTCATTCAGGGGATCTTCCTAAATGGACGAAGGTGTTAGATGGTTCACATTTCTTCTTTCATTTGTCTTTTTGGGAGGCATGTTCTGTAAGGAGAAGGGAGAATAGATTAGATAGAGAGAATTATGCTCATTCGCATGACATAAGCATTGAAATAAAGGAAACTTTTCTTAAAATGTCTCGTAGCCTGTTGTCCATAAGTGTTACGCATTTTACACCCATGAACAAGACTCTACTTGACGTGGCTTTCAGTTTCCCTAGGACACTTTAAAACCTTAGGCTCTGATAGCAAATTTATAATGCCTCAATATAACACCCTAGGCACCACCCAGTGCTTACGGTCCTGAGAGACCAAAAACTAACCAATGAGCTGGTACCTGCTGCGAGCACCGGGTAAAACTAATAATAAAACGTCATATGCAGAATTTCACTAAGGAATTCCATAAGGTTTTAAATAATTGTTCTGATAATATTTGTAAAATAATATTGATATTACTAATAAAACAACTATGGATCTGGAAAGCCTCTACAGACTGACTGTGGAGCTGATGGACAAACCCCCAACTAACTCTGAAATTAGATTCTTGGACTCAATGGGTAAAGAGGGCCCATCGATGAACATCTAACATACCTTGACTGAGGAATTTGTGAAGGTTCTTTATGGTTTTCTTAAACTTGAGCTTAAATCTTGAAGGGCTAGGGTTTCTGCTTGAGATATTATTAATTTCTTGAAGAGAAATTGTGAGTAATGGGACACAGAATTCCCCTTTAGTAACCTTAGATGATGAAGTAACAAAAGCAACGTACTTAGTCTAGGAGGCCACCAACTTGGGAAAAAAATGAATTGACTGACCAAACTTATTATTAGACACATCATCTTGAGGGTTGAGCGGAAGGATCAAGGGAACTGATAGAACTCCACTAGGGATCTCATAGTAAGCGATCCTAGGCCTGGTTTGAACTTCTTTAGTAGGATGAGCTCCGTTCAGATTTTACTCAAATAGGACAAAAGAGTTTCCACGAGCATCAGATCTTCTACAAGGCATGATCTGAAAGTGAATAGATAGGGATTAGAGGAGATTTAAAGACTATTGTCTCTATATCTCAAAGTAAAACAACAAGAAGGAGAAATATTCCTAAAATCCTCATAGACTCTGAATTATAAGGGTGGCGCGCTACACACCCATAAAAGAGGCTCTACTTGGCAAAGTTTTGTGGACACCCAATGATACCAAACTTAGGCTCTGATACGAACTTTGTCATGACCCAAACTAGGGCGTGGCCATGATAGGTATCTCCAATCCATCATGGATAATAGACCACCCCATGAACCTAACCAAATACCATACACCACCCAACAATGGCTGAATTCAGAACATATAACAAGATAGCACAAGACAAGTTTAAAGATTAAAAGTTGTCTATAGCTGATAACCGACAACCAAATAAACCCAACTAACCGACATTGTTAAAGCCTATAGTATTCCAACAAATCCAGCATGTATAAAGAACAAAAACAAGTCCTTGTCAGGACATGTCCCCAACTCTGAAAATAATAATGATAATGTTAATGATAATTAAAACTATTTACTCAAATCTAAGAATGGAAACTGATGAAATACCTAAGCCTTCCGGTGAATGAAAGCTCATCACTGTACCATAATAAACTGACAAACCAAGTTGATCCACCTAACTCTGTGCAGGAAAAGTGGTGGAATTTTTAGTTCCTACATTATTTAGAGATACAACATCTAAAGATGATTAGAGGGTTGACCATAGGTATGTAGCTCAAGAATAAGGTAAACACAATATCGTGATCAGTTTAAAATCATTCAAACCAATGCACATAATAAAATTCATACACACACACATAAATATCACATGACATGATAAAGAACAAGGCTTATCTTGAACTTTAAAACTTTTAGCTTGGATTTTTGTAGCTCAACTATCATAACATATGAAGGTATCACAGTCTATATTTGTAATACCCTATTTCTGATGACCTGTTTGACGGCTTATCATATTTTTGACTACTTATCAGCTAATGTCATCACCATTAGGTAGAAAATTAGAAATTCCAACATTTTATGACGACCTAAGCTGACAGTTTGTCACATATGTGACGACATTAGACCAATGTTATCATCTGGTTAATTTAGAATTTTTCAAATGGTTTTGGAGGGGTATTTTGGTATTTTGTTTTCACCCTCAACTTCATAAACACTGAATTCAGCCTCCATTTTATCAAAATACACTCATTTCTCTCAAAATCCTCTCAAGAACAAAACCTTTGGGCCTCAACCTACGATTCATGATCCCCCAAAATTTAACCATTAAATTCAAAAATTGATTCATGAATTAGAATCCCCAAACTAAGATCTTAAAGACTTACCCAACAATTTCAACAATAGTGTCCCAAATTTACAAGTTCAGTCAAAGCTTCAATTTCAAGGTATGTGGGGTTTGAACAAGAACACTTCTTTCATTCATATGCCCCAAAAAAACTTGCATTAATCTACAAAGATATTTGATTTTACATGTTTTTCCATGGATTTGAAGTATGAATATTTACATTATGTTGTTGTTCATGAAATTATGATATTTTCCATGCTTAAGAAGTTGAAATAAATGAGAATGTCGATATTATTGTGCAATACGTTGAAATTTCTAGTTTTCTAAATAATTTATGTATGTTTATTATATAAAGCATGAGTTTTGAGATGTTATACATTAATTTTAACATATGGGTCACTAGGCCTTATTTAGAATCTGATTTTAAGAATTTTTGTGCTACATGCATCTTATGATTAGACCACTTTGAATTAATTTAGTAAGATTTGACCTTTTGGTCATAATAGAGTTGAAATCCACTTTACGAAACGAGATTACAAACTTTATCATTAATTCTCTAATAGAATATGAGATTACTATTTAGAGTATATTTTATTAGACTTTAAGCATAAGATTGGGAGTAGTATTTATCACCGAGTTGGGCATTTTACTACGATTTCATACACCAGAACTACGTGCCACCGTAGGTTGAGTTATTTTTTCCACTATATGTGGATAATTGAGGTAGTGATCACTGAGATAGATTGTTCTATTCCGATGGCAAGGGTAGAAAATCCCTAACCTTACGGAGGCTTGTCTTATGATATCATAGATGCTTACATGATGTATATGTCGATCAGAAGAACCTCCCAAGTAGATGTCCCTCATTCTTAGTATAGTTTACTGGTTTTAAAAGATTTGATATGAAGATTTACTAAGTACACTATGTTTCATATTTCACTTAGCTCACTTGATTTGAGAACAAGAGAATAACATTGATACTTGAATTAAGTGTAATGGCTCATGATATGCGTGATTTGAAAACTTGTAATACTATTGATTTTACATATATTGCATGCACCCTTATATACTCAATACATTCTCAAGTACAGATCTATATACTCATCTGTGTGCTATATTTTCTTATAATATAGGTTTAGGTGCTCATTCCCTGTCTCATCAGTTATTTCCGAGTATATTGGTCTATATTTCTGCAGTGGTGAGTCTTTATAGTTCAATGACCTATTATTCAGACATTTTGTTTATTTAGTAGTTATTTTATTCCTTTCATTTGAGTGTGAGTCTGTTCGGATCTGTCCCAATGACTCTCCAGTTTATTGAGTAGTAGAGGCTATGTTAGACTAGATTGTCAGTTTGTTTAAACGTTCAATATTTTATTAGTTTCACGATACTCATTCTTATTTAAGTTAGACATAATGCGATATGTTTATTATATTGTTCTCAGTACCTTGATTTAAGCATTTATATGTAGTAATAGGCTCAAAGGGTTAGCTTGGGGCTACTTGTAGCCTTAAGCACCATGTGATGTCTCGGGACCCATTTTTGGAGCGTTACAAGCTTGGTATCAAAGCCTAAAGTTTAGAGAGTCCTAGGGAGTCTGACAAGATGCGCTAAGTAAAGTCTTGATCATCGGTGTGTAGTGTGCCATATCTATGAGTAAGAGGTTGCAAAACCTTTTAGGAAAAAGTCATTTCTTTCATTTAGAGTCTATCATGCTTAAAGTTGTCTCTCTCTCTGCTATTAATTTGTGCTCTCTTATATTAGAGAATGCCTCCCTGAAGAGTGAATTCCCATAGAAAAAATAATAATCAGTAACCTCAGCCTGCTGATCCCATGAATAAAAATATGTCTCATGCTAAGTTACGAGCAGCCTTCCAGGAGCTAGCCTAAGCTGTCACCGCAAATGTTTAGGCCAACCAGGCCCCTATTCTATACTAGTAGGGAGGTGATTCATCTACTGCTAGAATTTATGATTTTATGTGAATGAATTTGCTAGAGTTTTATGGGTCCAAGGCAGCCGAGGACCCACAGTTATATCTAGAAGAAGTGAGGAAGATCACACAGGTGATGCATATGTCTAAGGAAGAAATTACTGAGGTGGCATATTACAAATTGAAGGATATTGCATATGATTGGGTTATTGCTTTGAGGACAAATAGGGGGAAGATGATGTTCTTATTACTTGGTAGATATTCTAAGATGTATTTTCTGATAAGTTTTTTTTTATTAGACATGAGAGAGGTGAGTGTAGAGGAGTCCATGAACTTAAGGCAGGGCTCTATAGCTATTAAGAAGTACTATTTGAAGTTTAACCGGTCAGACAAATATGCTCCTAACTTGATTGCTGATACCCAAGTCAGTATGAGTATGTTTGTGATATGTGTTTTCGGTTTGGTATTGAAAGAGTACAGGATAACTATGCTAAATAGGGATATAGATCTTGCTATGTTGATGTTCTATGCCCAGAAGATCGAAATAGATAAGATAAGGGAAAGAGATACAGTGAGGGGGAACAAGAGAGCCATCTTCAAACAACATGAGTATGGTCAGGCTAGATCCCATGGAGGGAACTTCCCTCAATTCTAGATATGTTTATCTATGCCAGTGCCTTTATATGCTAGTTCTCCCACACCCAGTGGTAGGTAGGAGTAGGAAAATAGATCGACTATGTCCAAGTCCCAAAACACTATGAGTAACTGGACAGACCATCTCCCATATGCTATGTGCGTTAAGGACCACGGAGGTAGATGTTTATAGGGATAGAAGGGCTATTATGGTTGTTGCTAGGAGGGCCACGGTATTAGAGATTTCCCATATGCTAGGCAGCAAAACCATGATATTCACCATCAAACCCAAACTGCTAGAGCTCCAGCTCTCAAAGCCTGTCCAGTCCCTCCTCAGGGTGCTTCTTCTATTATGCTGGTGGCCAGCCCCAAAACATACTTTATTCCTTACCTTATGGTATGCTACGTGTATTTCACTTTGAGGTTTATGTGTGTTTAGACCCTGGGTCAAGATTTTCTAATGTGACCCTACTTGTTGCAGTTCATTTTGAGATCCATTCTAAAAAGATTCCCAAACCCATTCTAGTTTCTACCCGCGTAGATCAGTCAATTATTTCCAAGAAAGTGTACAAAAAGTATCCTATTACTGTTCTCCATAGACTCATATTCGCAGACTTAGTAGAGTTAGACATGGTAGATTTTGATGTTATTCTGGGTATAGACTGGCTTCACTCTTGTTATGCATCTATAGACTGTCGTACCCATGTGGTTACATTTCAGTTTCCTGATGAACCAGTCTTTGAGTGGTCTAGGAGTTCAGTATCTCCCAAGATTCATTTCATTTCTAATCTAAAAGACAAAAAGCTAATCTCCAAAGGCTACATATATCATTTAGTTAGGATTAAAGACACTAAGTCGGAGTCTCCAACTATTCAGTCAGTCAGCATAGTTAATGAGTTTCCTTATGTTTTTCTGGAAGATCTCCCAAGGCTACCTCCTGATGGAGATATATAATTCAGGATTTACCTTTTTCCCAACACCCAGCCCATTTTTATTCCTCCTTACTGTGTGGCACCCGCAGAACTTAAGAAGTTAAAAGATCCACTCAAAGATCCTTAAGATGAAGGTTTTATAAGGCCCAATGTATCTTCTTCGGGTGCACCTATCTCTTTTGTGTGAAAGCAATATAGTTCCTTGCGTTTGTGCATTAACTATCATAATCTTAATAAGGTCATAGTTAAGAACAAGTACCCTCTTTCGAGAATAGATGACCTATTTGATCAGTTTCAAGGTGCAAGTTATTTCTCCAAGATAAACCTTAGATCCTGCTATCACCAACTTAAAGTAAGGGAGTGTGACATCCTAGAGACAGTCTTCCGAAACCGCAATGGTCACTTCGTGTTTCTTGTCATGTCTTTTCGGTTAACCAACTCTCATGTAGCATTCATGAACCTCATGAATCAAGTGTTCAAGTAGTATCTTAATATATTTGTTAATGTCTTCATAGATGATATCCTTGTTCACTCCCGCTCTAAGAAATACCATGCTGATCATCTTAGAATTGTCTTGCAAACTCTCAGAGATCATTAGTTATTTGCCAAATTCAGCAAGTGTGATTTTTGGCTATGGTCCATAGCATTTCTAGGTCATATCATTTCAATTAAAGGTATTAGAGTTGATCCCCCAAAGACAGAAGCTGTAAGAAATTAGCCTAGACCTATCTCTTCATCTGATATTAGAAGTTTCTTGGGTCTAGCTGGCTATTACCATCATTTTTTGAAGGTTTCTCTTATATAGCGTCTCCTATGACCCGGTTTACCCAAAAGAAAGTTAAGTTCCTTTGGTCAGATTCTTGTGAAAAGAGATTTCAAGAGTTAAAGACTCTACTCACCTCAGCCCCTGTGTTGACTTTTTCGTATGGTACGGATGGTTTTGTGGTATACTATGTGATTTTATAGTTAGTTAGGGTTGTGTGTTGATGCAGAGAAGTAAGGTTATAGCCTAAAACTCCAGACAATTGAATCCCCATGAAAGGAACTACCCAACCTATGACTTAGAGTTGGCTGTTATGGTCTTCGTTTTGAAAATCTGGAGACACTATCTTTATATTGTGCATGTAGATGTGTTTACTGATCACAAAAGCTAGCAGTATGTGTTTTCCCAGAGAGATTTGAACCTTAGATAGAGGAGAAGGTTAGAGTTGTTAAAAGATTATGATATGAGTGTGTTGTATCATGGGGGTAAGGCCAATGTAGTGGCAGTTGCCCTTAGCAGGTTGTCCATTGGTAGTTTTGCGCATATATATACGGATTAGAAAGAGTTAGATTGTGAAGTGTATCATTTGGAAAGACTGGTTGTTAGGTTGCTTCATTCCACTGAGGGAAATATTTTGGTGCAGAGTTGTTCTGAATCCTCGTTAGTTTTGAAAGTGAAGGAGAAGCAAGACCTATATGCTAGCTTGGTCAGACTAAAGAAGTAAGTCAAGGACTAAGAGGTAGAGGTTTTCTCCCAAGGGGGAGATGGTGTGTTGAGGTTGTAGGGAAGATTATGTGTTCTTGAGGTTGGTGATCTGAGGCAAAGAATTATGGCTGAAACGCATGGCGCGCGATATGCTATTCATCTCGGTGCTGCCAAAATGTACCGCGACTTGCAAGAAATCTATTGGTGGAGTGTTATAAAGAATGATATAGCTGAGTTTGTAGCTAAGTGTGAAACTTCCCAACAAGTTAATGTAGAGCACCAAAGACCTGGTGGTGTGACGCAAGAGTTTAGTATACCCACTAGGAAGTAGGAAGTGATATATATGGATTTTGTGACTGGCTTACCTCTTTCCCAATGCCATCATGATTATATATGGGTAATTATGGATAGGCTGGACTAAGTCATCGCATTTTTTTCCTGTGCATACATCATATATAGCTTAGGACTATGCTAGATTACATATTTGACTGTTAGTCAAGTTGCATAGAGTTCCCTTTTCTATAATTTCAGATAAGGGTACTCAGTTCACTTCTTAGTTCTAGAGATCGTTTCAAAAGGGTCTTTCTACCCAAGTTCGTATGAGTTTCACTTTTCATCCACAAACAGATGGTTAGGCTGAGAGGGTTATCCAAACTTTGGAGGACATGCTGAGAGCATGTGCCCTTGATTTCAAAGGTAGTTGGGATGAGCATTTTTCGCTGATAGAGTTTGCTTACAAAAATAGTTACCATGCTAGTCTCAAGATGGCACCATTTGAGGCTTTATATGGTAAGAGATGTAGAGCACCTATATGTTGGTTCGAAGTTGGTGAAGATACTTTGGTTGGACCTAGAAAAGAAAGATGCAAACTTAACATGATCCTAGACATGTTTATTTTCCTAGATATCACATGGTAGGGATTAATAATATCGACAACACAAACCACAGATGGCACAAGTACACCACTCCCACAAAAAAACACATGCATTGTCCTCAAAGAACTAAATTAAAGTACAAAGGAATGGCTTTACTTGTACTGCCTCTTATTCATCTAAGGCATCTATGAACTGTGCTAAGGATCTTGCGTCCTCACCTGGTGCAATGTTGGCCCCTATGGTGGTAGGAGCACTCAAAACCTCCCCCTCCAATATCGGAAAAAACATTTCTCGGATTGAACTTGCAATTTTCCCCCTTGTTGGGGTAACAATAGTAGTTACTTCTGCTGCTTCATCTTTTTCTCTCATCTTTCTATTTTCTTCATCTTTCCTTGATTTTTTTCGAGCTCGCTTTAGATCATGCTATTCCTTTTGTTTTAGTGTGATTGTTGATCTCTTTCTCCTCTTTTATTCTTTCCTTACAGCTCGCTCATCCATGGGATGCTTTCCTTTATCTTTTACTGGTCTTTGCATCAGATCTAAAATACCCTCATCATCGTGATTTGCCACTAAGGTTGGGTCTAAAATAGTCTAGTGTAGTTGCCTTCTCCTTAACTCTGCTATATCAGCCTTTGCCTACTCAAATTTATCCATGAGCTTTGCAATATTTAGGAGGGACAGTGCATCTAGCCTTTGGTTGATATAGTGTTCCATGCTGTCCATCCTAAAGTGAATGGTCTAGAAAGGACGGAATTCCTCAACTGCAATTTCATTAACAAAAGGCTTAAATTTTGATGCCCATTTATCTAACTATCTCTGAAACCTCTTTTACAGCTTCACTAATTTTGAAAAATTATCTTATGTGAACCTATATTCGGCAAAGTCTGCTCCTCCCATTTATTGTGCAGAACCCAACCCTGTAAAAGTACTTGGAGGCACATATTCTTGTGTCACATAAGTGGTTATAGGCAATGGCATACCTGCAGGAATTTCTGTAGCTTCAAGAGTTGGTGCAGATTGAGTCTGGTAAGTTGGAGGCTTGGTGACACGCATATTGAACTTCAAGTCGTGTTTTGACTTCTTAATGTCCTATCTATATGTAGCCGGGATTTCATTGTCAACTCCATGAATCAGGGGCACAACGACCTATTTGCCTAATTAGTGATTAAGCATGAGAACGGCAATGCACTCCTTATTTTATATGCACTCATAAACATCTCAATCATAATAATCTAGCCGAAGTCAACTGGCTACCCTGAAACAAAACTTGCCTCCAATATGGCTTTGTGTTTATCGAAGTTTCCATCACTTTTTATTAGCATTAGGCTTAAGCAAACAACAGCCAACCAGAACTTAGGCTTGAAGCTAATGGAATATTTTGCAATACGCTCCCATGGATTAGTCAACCAAGTAGGGTTCCCATCATCAGTCAATAATAGAGCCACCCAAGGCATCTGAGTGGAAGCAGTACTCAACCTATACGCATGATCAGGTATATCAAGTGGAGCCTCATACTCTGATCCAAATAGTATACTATTAATTTCTCAGGCTGAGATATCGATAGTGACTCCTCAAACAGGTATGGACTCTCTATTCAGCATGCTTACAATTAATGTCCCCTTTGGACAGTCCTTTTCTACCAGTGCAAGATAATTGGCAAAGAATTCTCTTACCTAATATGGTTGAAATACAACTGATGGTCTGCTCATCTATGCTAGTTCATACTCATTAAAATGGGGTTCCAACTCAGGATACTCAAGTAGCTTCGTTGTCACACTTTGATGTTCGTCTGCGAATGGCCTGTTTATCTCTCTTTTTGTAGGTGTTAATTAGTCATAGTTTCTCTCATGCTCCCTGTATCTACCATCTAATCACCTCTCGAACTTGATGATCCTTATGCTTGATAACATTGGCATCCTCACGTTTATTATCCACATCAGTTGCTTCCATTTGTTCTACCACATTGGAAGCTTTATTTTCACCTACAGTAGGTACAGGTTGACATATAGCAGCCATTGCCTCGTCTGGGCTCGAGATGGTACTGCTTGTACTACTGTCACTCTTATCTTTAGTCTGGGAAAGTATTAGAGGTCCCTTTACTGTTGCCTAGTATTGTAAGAAGGTGCAGGTTCGTCTCTACCTCTTTAGGATCTTCCTCCTTTATTTAATGGTAGTTTACGAGCCATATTGCCTAAAACAGAAGTAAGGAATTAGTTTATAATGCAAAAACCGCCTAACCAGTGAAAACTGAGACTTGACATCCACACTGGTGGTCCATCGGGTAACTGGTGGTTTGCCGAGTGGGCCGTTAGGTCTTACAAAAAGTCCTAAAAATTAAGAGAGTTGCAATAGTTCATATGGTGGTATGTCACAAAGTTGACAGTCCACTACTTTGACCGTCGCATCTTAACCAGTGGGTGTCATTTGTGGGTTTCTTGCAACAATCTATTTGGTGGTCCGTTGCAAAGTTAACGGTTCACCATTTCAATCGTTGCACCCCCTTCTTCAGATCCAAGATTCAATTTGGCATTTTGTCGAACATTTAGCATGCCATCCCTATTTTTCTAGCAAAAATTGACAACAACTTCACATTTATGCACACAAATCCACACTTTGATCATACGGGTTACTTAGACATCGCCTACATAGAGTATATTATCATTTTTGACTCAAAACAAGTTAAAACAAAAGAAGAAAACAAGATGAACTTTTATCAACCAACTAATTATTCATTTCATGTTGTATCAGTTCAAAAATAAAAGACATAGAGTTGTTCATACCTTGATTTTGCAGAAGTTACTCTTTTGCTTGCTTGCAAATGTTGAAAACAAAGTTAACTTACAACTCTACAATTTCATTCAAGAATGTTTGAGATGAAGATAAAGAGGTGAGGTGGTCACTTAAATAGGGAAAAAGGGAGCAGATAGAGAGTCCCAAGAAAAGAAACTGCCTTTAGATTCTTTGAATCCAAAGGAATTTGGTCAGTTGAAAAAAGCATACAACGTATGTAACCGCACTTTTAACTCTGTAAAATCAATTAGGCAAAATACGGGGCATATAAATAAATAACAAGTTTTAACCTGACCCAACCTAGTGCTTGGGTAACAACGATGACAACTATGATGGTCCGTTGGAAATATGATGGACCACCATTTGGGCTATTGCTACTTACTAGAACATGATCACTTAAGTTTAATTTCAATGGGCCAAGTGATGGTCAACCAAATTTGGAATGGTCCAGTACTTTGTCCGTCGCACCTTACCAAAACATGGTTACCTCAGTTTAATTTTGATGGTCCAAGTGATGGTCCACCAAATTTGTGACGGTCCACCACTTTGGCCGTCGCACCTTACCAGAGCCTGGGAAACTCAGCTTAATTTTTATGGTCAGTGTGGTGGTCCACCAATTTAGTGACCGTCCACCACTTTGGCTGTCAATACTTTCCAGTGAATGAATCTTTTAGCTTTTTTTCAAAAGTTGAAATAGTGGTCTGATAGGTGAATGGTGGTCCACTAATTTGGCCGTCACCTTTGTTCTAGTAGCTCAGATTTTCCCCCTTTTTCCAATTGTATACTTCTTTTTGCTGCATTTTAAATCCTTCACACTTTAAAAAGATATAAAAAATACACTAGAACAACAAAATATTTTAACTAATGCTATATAACAACACATTATGGGTTGCCTCCCACTAGCGCCTGATTTATTATTGCGGCATGACTCAGTTATCTCGATTATTCAAACTTCATCGAGATAGACAGTATCAATACACCTTATCGAGTCCATTGGACCAATATACAGTTTCACACGATGCCCATTTACCTTGAAGACAATTTCATCTTCATTTTTAAGTTCCACTACTTTTGATGAGTAGACTTGACTCACTTTAAATGGGCTGGACCATTTGAATTTGATCTTACCTAGAAACAATTCGTGTCTGGAGTTGAACAGAAGCACTAAGTCATCTCTCTAGAAATCCTACTTTTCAATCCTATGGTTGTGTTACTTCTTCATTCTTTCCTTGTATAGATCAGCCCAATCATAAGATCAAAGATGGAAGTCATCCATCACATTCAGCTACCCCAGTATCATATTTGTTACGTCATTCTAATTCAAGTTAAGACACTTCTGTGTGCACAAAGCTTTATGCTCTAGCTCGATCAACAAATGACATGCCTTGCCATAAACCAATTAGTATAGTGACATTCCAATAGGTGTCTTGAAAGTCGTTTGATATGCCTATAAGGCATTATCCATCTTCCTAGACTAATCATTTCTCTAGAATTTATAGTATTGGCAAGGATAGCTTTGATTTCACAATTAGATATTTCTACCTGACCACTGGTTTACAGGTGGTATGGTGTAGCCACTTTATGATGCTTAACTCCGTATTTTGCCAAGGAAGCTCTAAACAGCTTGTTGCAAAAGTGTGGTCCTCCATCGCTGATGATGGTACATGGTCCTCAAAGTGAGCGAAGCTGTTTTTCCTTAAGAATGCAACAACTCTCTTCTCTTCATTATCTACCAGAGCCACTACCTCAACCCATTTTGTCACGTAGTCAACGACCACTAATATATACTTCATCGCAAATTATCTCATGAAGGGCCTCATGAAATCAATGCTCCAGACATTGAATAATTCTACCTCCAGTAGTTTAGACATTGGCATCTCATGTTGCTTTGAGATGGACCCTTGCCTTTTACATTGGTCACACCACTTTACGATCTCATAGGTATGTTTAAACAAAGAGGGCCAATAGTAGCCACTATGAAGAACTTTTCTTATAGTCCGATTACCTGCATGGTGAAATCCAACTGGGGAAGCATGACTCTCTTCCAGTATACTCAATATATCTACTTCTGAGATGCACCATCTAATAATACCATATTCACATCATTAAAAAAGATTTGGCTCATCCCAGAAGTAATAGGTCACATCATGGAGAAACTTTTTCCTTTGATGAATGGAATGATTCTCTAGTATCACCTAGCTCACCACATTATTTGCGAAATCAGCATACAAAGGTATTTTCTCCATAACAGCAGCCAAGAATTCCTTATCTACAAATCAATTATTTATCTCAAATTCAGCTCTAACTGCTTGTTAACTTTCCAGCCTATACATATGATCTGGAACTTGGTTTTTGCAACCCTTTCTATCTTTGACTTCAAAGTCAAATTCTTGAAGTAGTAGCACCCATCTAATCAACCTTGGTTTTGAATCCTTTTTTGCCATCAAATATCTCAAGGCTACGTGGTCGGTGTGGACCATCACTTTGGTTCCTTGCAAAAAAGCTCAGAACTTCTTAAAAGTATCCACTGCTGCAATAAGTTCATATTTTGTGATAGTGCTATTCTTTTGAGATCCATTTATCCCTTTGCTGGCATAAAAGATTGGATGAAACAATTTGTCTTTCTTTTGTTCTAGCACATCTCCAAAAGCAACATCTCTTGTATAACACATGATCTCAAATGGTTTTGAGCAATTTGGTGCAACAATAATAAGAGCATCAACCAGCTTCCCTTTAAGTCATTCAAATGCCTTCAAGCAATACTCTTAAAAGGAAAGTTTGACTTCTTTCTTCAAAAGTTTGCAATCTTTGAGAAGTCCTTTATAAACCTCCGATAGAAACCAGCATGACCAAAGAAACTATGCATACCTTTCACTAAAATAGGAGATGGAAGATTCTCTATAACCTTAACTTTATTTTGATATACTTCAATCCCCTTTGGTGAAATTTTGTGTTCGAGAACAATGCCCTCCTTCACCATAAAGTGGCATTTCTCCCAACTAAGAACAAGATTGAACTCCTTACACCACTGCATAGCCCTACTTATATATACTAAACATAGCTCAAACAAATCTCCCACCACAGAAAATCATCCATAAATACCTCCAAGGTGTCTTCAACCATATCTGAGAAAATAGAACTCCAGCACCATTTAAAGGAAGCGGGTGCATTACATAATCCAAACGGTATCCACTTAACTAAAAAAGTACTGTATGGGCAGGTGAATGCCATTTTTTCCTGATCCTCTGGGGCTATAGAAATCTGATTATAACCAGAATAACCATCCAAGAAACAATACCAACCTCTTACCACCAACCGATCAAGCATTTGAACCATGAAAGGAATTAGGAAGTGTTCCTTCAATGTACACCAGTTGTATTTTATGTAATCCATACACACCCTACATCCAATAACAGGCCTGAGTGGAATCAACTTGTTCTTCTCCTTAGCCACCACTATCATGCCCCTTTTCTTTGTTACGCACTGAATAGGACTTATCGATTTTCTATCTGAGATGGGGTATGCCACTCCTGCATCTAGCCACTTGATAATTTCTTTCTCCACTACCTCTTGCATAGGTTGGTTAAGATGATGTCGATGCTCAATAGTTGGGAGATTATGCTCTTCTATCTAGATTTTATGTGTGCATATACCAGGAGGAATGCCCATAATGTCTGCAATTGTCCAACCAATAGCCCTCTTATATCTCTTAAGAGCAGAGATGAGGGCTTCCACCTATTTCTAACCTAAGTGAGCTACAATAATAATAGGTAGTGTATTCCTTCTTCCCAGGAACACTTAACTCAAATGACCGGGAAACTCTTTCAGCTCCAAAGTGGGTGGCTTTTCAATAGATGGCTTAGCTAGTGGACTGGGACTATTTTTCAAGTCCAAATCCAGCTTCTTGGGTGCATAAGAATAAGAACCCATGCCTGTCAAGGCTCACACAATCTTGTCATAATCTTAAATACCGTCTTGATCAAAATTCATTAATACAGCTGCTAAACTCTCTACAATAATTTTTTCCTCTATAGGTACTTCCTGCTCCTCCTCCTAATAAATATCCACTATAGAAAATACGCTCATATCTTAATGTTGTTCAATAGACTGGCATACATCAAATTGAACTATTTTATCATTCAGCCTTAAGATTAGCTTATTTTCCTTTAGATCAATAAGTACACTCCCGATTGCGAGGAAAGGTCTACCCAAGATTATGGGCACCTGAAAGACAACCTCGCAATTGAAAATGACAAAATTAATTGGAAATATGAAACTGGACACCTTAACTAACACGTTATATAGAATCCTATGGGCTGCATCACAAGCCTATCTGCCATAACTAATCCCATATTCATGGGATAAGGATCCCCCAAACCCAACTTCCTATAGATAGAAAGCAACATCAAATTTATACTGGCTCCCAAATTACATAGAGCTTTTGGGAAATCAAGAGGACTAATATTGCATGAGATAGTAAATGCTCCCGAGTCTGCCTTTTTCTACACCAACGACCTTGTGGAAATATTACCACAATAATAGAGATTGTCCACTCTCATAACTAAGTGTCCACTTCTTCGTAACACGGTCTTTCATGAAATTTCCGTACCCGAGCATTTTTTCTTATTCCTCTACTAATTGTAAGTTAATTTTCAACTTCTTAAGCATAGCCATAAACTTGCAAAACTTTATGTCATTAGCCTTTGTTTTCAATTTATGGGGAAATGGAGGAGTTGGTTTTGGGAGCATAGTAACAACCACTTTGGTCTCCTTTCCCTTGCTCTTCTCCAACTCATCACCTTGCTGATAGTTGGATATTGTATTATCAATAACTTAATCCAATTTCTCAGACTCAATTAGATAACTTTTTTCATGCTCAATAACCTCTACAATCATAGCTTTACCCACAGATGGGCCTGGTAAAACCTTACCACTTCATGTGGCAATTGCCATGCAGGAGCCATCATATTTAGGATTCTGAACTATATCATGTGGCAAAGTTCTAATCTTTCTTTGATACAATGCTGCTAAGAGTTGGCTCATTTGCTACTCTAACTGATTCATGGAAGTATTGTGTTAGTTTACCAACTGACTCTGGAAGACAAATCACTCTTCATTGTAGTCACCCTAGAGTTGGTAGTATCAACTCTCTTTAACAATTTCTCCATCATGTCCTCCATGGACATCTTTCTAGAGCTAGTTGTAGACTTGTCTCTGCTTCGACGAGGTATATATAGTCCACTCCTATAATTTTTCCTCTTCTTGTTCCCTTAATCTCTATCTTTGTAACCAGCTTTGTCATAATAGTTCCGTCCTTGATTTTCTTTCATATTACCTTAGAAACCCCCTGATTATTTAGATAGTTTGGCTCTTATTCTGAATCAAAGTCAACTCTTCTCTTGGATGCAAAAAATTTCACCTTCTCCACTTTTCGAGACAATAAATGCTTAGTTAGCAAATCTATCTGTGTCTTTAAATGTGCCATATCTTCATCATATTCTTCCTCCTTCTAGTATTTATCTGCAGTCATACTATCAGACACAGTAGGGATTAGTACCACAGAATCCCTTTTAAGCTAAGCTTTACTCTGTTTGGTCATCTGATCACGTATCTCTGAAGACTCTGGAAAAGTGAGGTCAACAAATGACCCTCCTACAACATTATCCATAACTGGCTTCATAATAAAGTTCAAAGCCCTATAAAGAGTCATTATAAAATTAATATTTGTCATGTTATGGTTCGGGCATTACATCAACTTCTTTTTAAACCTTTCCCACGTCTCATGAAGAGCTTCAGTGAAAAGCGGTCGGGAGTTACTAATTTCATCCCTCAACTGTACCCTCTTGGAGGGTGGAAAGAACCTTCCTAGGAAATCCTTTTTCAAATGCCTCTAGTTGGTTGTAGTGTTGGGAGTTAGTTCATTTAACCATAACATCACCTTCCCAGATAGAGACAATGGAAACAAATATAGGCAGATAGCATTCTGACCTAATCCTGGATTATCAAAAGACTTGCAAATGGTGACAAAGTTCACCAAATATATTTTTAGATTATCTCCTAGAAGACCACCGAACAACCCCTTTAGATAAAGGGGTTTAATCATTGTATAATAATATAAAATTTAGCTCCTGGTGCTAGAGGTAGAGGAATGATAGCTTTAGGTGCACCTATTTTATCCATTCCATCTATGTCGTCATTCAGATTAAACTACAAGAGTTGACATTCTTGCCTTACTCTAAAGGGGTGATTCTATTTAACTTTTAATTCACTGGTGAAACCACATTCTCTACACGCCTTGGGTTAACAAGATCAAATAAATCATCATCCCCCAACTCATCATCATCAAGATTAGGATGACGCACTTGCTGGTCATTGTTCTATTTATTTAGTTGAGCTCTAGCTAGAGTAGCTAATCTTTCAGCATCTTGGGGGTCTACCATTATTCCAATTAATTGTGGTTACAAATGTATTGGTAATAATGGTGCACTCGATTTCTTTGTACTTGGAATACACAATAACTACCATGCACAGAACACAAAAAACAAACAAAAGTAAAATTTGAGAAACTTGGCCAAAGTTCAATTAATAAACACAAGCTTAATTAACAACCGTATTCCCCGACAACAGAGGCAAAATTTGATACGCCCAAATTATAACCCTCATTAAAGAGTATAAGCAATTAGTGTAAAAAATAGAAGACAACTGGCATAGGTTTTGAACTCATAGGGAATACTATGTTCACTAAGTATTGTGGTTATTACTGCACTATTGATCGAAGGTTCCAGAAATGAGGGGGATTTTGATTTATCAATTTTATTCAAAAGTTTGTCACATAAAGTAATCCAACTATAGGTTATATTGCTAATATTAATTAAATAAGAGAATTAAAAGTAGAATTATGGTTACCTAGATGCTTAAGCATCTAGGGGTTGTGAACTATTTTTGATTTACAATGAATAATTCTTATTGCAAGAGTAATTGAATTCTAAGGTTTACCTATCAGTTTATCAACCTAAATGAATAACTTATCCCTTAATTATTACAAACTTAATTAAATTAGTATTAATTCTACTATAGTCTCACATGGGTTGATACGATTAAGGCATCTACATTCTATACAAAGGTTAAAGACTTTAGATATATGTAAACCCTTTCTTCTCCCAAGAAGCACTTTTCTATTTGAACAAGTGTTGTTCTTAGGCTCACTTTTCAAGTTTGCAACCAAGAAAAGTCATTAAAGTGAAGAATAGTTTATGCAATATAAATTACTCATGGGAATCTACTAGATTCACAACCCAAAATCAAGTTTTAATATGAAGGCTCCCATAACACTAGTTATGGGAGGTTACAACCCATGAAAGTGAAGAAAACATTGTGTTATTCATAAATTAATTAAAAGTTTACTTACAAAAAGTCATAATTGTTCTTCTTCAATATTCAATAGAAATATGATAAATAAATCTAGATCCAAACATATCCAATGAATCTTAGAGAAAATCTATATAACAATGTAATTTTAGTATGAAAAAACTAGTAAAAAATTAAGAGATAGAAAGAAAGATCCCTAATAAAACCTAATACGGGGTATTTATATGTTCCCTGGTAAAAAGAATTGAAAATTCAAAATCATAAAATCTACGTCGAAAGTGATGGCTAAAGTGGTGGTCCATCGGATGTCTAACGGTTCACCAAATTAGCATTCAATGATGGTCCTTGAAAGCCTAGTTCTGCTTGAGTATGACAGTGAAAGTAGTGGTCCATTAGAAGTGTGGCAGTCCAACATATGAGCCATCGCTAATGGTCCTGAAAAGACTGATGGTCTACCATATGGGCCATCACTGTGGTCCTGGAGACATAGTTTATGGATGCCTTGTTTTGTATAACACTGACGGTTGAACTGGTGGTCCATTGTAAAACTAATGTTCCACTATGTTAACTGTAAGAAGTGTTTTTCTTCTAATTTTCTAAGTCTTTACCCTCAGCTGGATCCTTACCCTGAAACACTAAAAAACAGCATTAAATGCAACCTTGGTTGCTTGAAAACAAGCAATTTTCCCAAGAAAAAGATGAAAAATATTCCGTCAAAAGCCGGAACATAATCCCTACATGGGAATTTTATGAAAATTTTTACATAAAACACAATATTTAATATAGGTATCATTGTTCTCATTTTGATGAGTAAATTATGATTTTTATAGCGTAGCACCTTCCTGAGGCTTCTTGAAAGGGGAAATATGATCTTTTGTGATTGATCTTGTGCTAAAAATATGATAGTGTGTGAGGTTGTGGATATTTATCGTGAACCTACAGATGGCATGATTAAGTGACTCGATTGATGAAGATGACCAATTAGAGAAGGAGATGATTTCTACTTGTTCTTTAAGGAAAATCATTGGGATCTTTCTAAAGAGGATCTTGATGAAAATGTGAACCACTTCCATGCAAGGTTCAACATAATGGATATAGTATGATCCTAGGTCATTGATTAGGAGTAGTAATAATGTAGTAAGTTGAACCATGGTTGAGAGAATGAAGCTTCCTACTCAAACACACCCCAAAGTATATAAACTTCAATGTCTCATTAATAATGGTGAACTGGTGGTAACAAATAAAGTGGTAATTAATTTTAGCATTGGCAAGTATCAAGATGTGTTTTGTGATGTTTTTCCTATGTATTTTAACATATGTTGCTTGTAGACCTTGGTTAGTTAACAAAGATGTCCAATATTGAGTGTAATACAAAGACTTATTTGTATTTACAAGAGGAAAGCACACTCCTCTCACCTTAACACCATATCAAGTGAGGACTACATGATAATAAGAGAACTCTAGGAAGTACTTAAGAGGGAAAAAATTGAGAAGAAAGGGAAAAACACTGCTTAAGAAAAAGATTTGTGTAAGATTAATGAGATAAGAAGATACTTGAAGGGGGTGGGTAAGGAATACTTAGTTGTGAGACTTGTCAATACCAACCCGCTTGTTATAGTCTAACGATAGTATTGGTGTTTTGCCTAGTTAATTCCTTCCCTTTTGTAGTTTCACAAAGAAATACTTCTGAAGGAAAATCTGAAGAAAAGTCCTCATAAGCATGGGATTGAAGGACTAAAGGAGTTCTTATAGGATGACTTTAAAGTTGAAAAAGGTTTTACTCAAGTGAGGAGTCTGAATAAAATCCCACGGGTTGATGGATTCTTGATGGTAAGGGGTGAAGCGTCTAACCCCATGGATTAAAAGAGAAGTTACCTACCAACAAAGCTCATACAAAGAAGAGAGGTGACCAATCCTATAGATACAAAATGATACATGAAATGTAAGGTCCTTGTGAAGTACATATAGAGTCGGAACAAGTTCAAAGCCTTTTTCCTAAGGTATGTACCTACCCTTTTCTATTCCTAGTGATCCTTAGAGTCATAAAGATAATTCCATTATGGTAAGTAGGTTTTTTAAAATAAGTGAACTCCAACAACACCATGATAAGATTTAAGTCTCTAAGGTTATTTCATGGTCTAATTTATTTATACTTAAATTGTGTGAGATTTATGTTTTTGATACTGACTATGCTTGCTGTTTGAGAAAGAATCCATGGTGCTTCAGTAATGGCCAGTGTATATTTTTTACATTTTTTCACTTTGTATGTGGGTAGATGTGTTGACATGTTAGGATTGATTCATACAAGAATGATAAGATTATTAGACATAGGAAACGCCTCCTACAGCTCCTTAGGTCTCTCAATAAAGATGGTTTTGATTCTTGATAACTCCCTTTGAAAGGTTGCTTGAGAAAGAAAGTTGTGTTGTACTTTAAATGTCTTACCTTAAATCTTGTGTTAAAAATAGTAAATACTTTCTTGTTAAAATTCAAACCTTAAGGTGTGTATTTATAATAGAGAACCCTCGGGATGAGTTGAATACCTTTCACTTCTTTCTTTATTACTTATTTACAAATGATGAACTTTAGTTGAAATATTGTCTCATGCTTGTGAACCCCAAGGCAAATGCATCATACCTACTTTGGAATCATCTTATGTACTTGCATCCTTGTTTGACATAATCATGCTTTTGTTATATGAACCATAATTAGTGGATACTAAGTAACTTAAATATTTGTGGGCGAGTCCATGGATATTAGAGCTTGTCCCCTAAAAAGGGTTAGATAAGTTGTGTTTTCAGATAAAATTCATGGAAGCATGCTTAATATTATGAGAGGAGGAACCCAAATTTATTTGGAGTACTATTTTATATAGATTGATTTGATTCCTAATAGGTCCCTTAACCATTTTAATAGTGCAATGTCCCTTTAGGTATTTTTCTTAATTTCCACTTATTTTTGTCATTTAGAACTTTCCTATTGCTGGTCCAAGTCATTTTTACTTTAAGAACTGACAATTTGGTTTCTCGGCAAATCCATTAGTTTTTAGAGCTAATTCTCAATTTTGAAGCCTTCACTAAATGAAATTGGTTACAAGGAAAAAACACTAGTTAAAAAATCTCGTATGCTAATTTTTACATATTCCGACATCTTTAGAACATTGATTTTAGGTTAGGCGGACCCTTGGCTCGGGTCTCAAGACTCCCACATTGATTTGAGATATTCATCAAAAGTTACGAAAAATGGCAAGTGGGTGTGGGGACCACTTTTTATCAAAACAACCTTGGATGGACATTTGGACTGCTCCATTATTTGGGTAACATTAAATTTTTTAGGGTAGCATAGTCTGCTTGAATATTGAGATTCTAGATAATCTCGAGGGGTTGGAAAAGACTTATTTCGCGTCTGCGATGTCTTTGATCGTTTAACTGATCTTTCATGCCCTAGTGAATATACCATTAGCAACACAATTATCGTATATGCATCCCCCTTGGTAGAGGAGCAAGTATCGCGTACTCGATACTATTGTCACAAATGCGGCATCTGCTTTGTTAGCCTAGTATTTCTTAAGAAATCAGAGGATTGCATAGGCGATCTATATGCTATACCACTACTATTTCTTAAGAGAACAGCGAATCGATGTTCTCTTAAGTGATACATGCATACCTTGAAAGAATATAAATAGCCCATTTAGCCAATTTTTCACCATTTCTTATCTATTATCTAAAATCTTGAACCCAAAAGACTAGTTGTTCTTTGGAGAATCTACTGTGGGTGATTGTGGAGCCTTAAAATCATTAATTTATCGAATTTTCCATTAAATTTGTGGTAAGATTCCAATTATTTTAATGGTTCGTTTCCCAATTTTTATATAAAATCCTAAAAAGTTTGGTGACTTAATTTTAACACCAATATAGCTCAGAATCCACCCATTTTTTAGGATAAAGTTTGCTTGAGCATAGAGGGACGTTGTCTTGGGTTCAACTATGTGATATCCCAAAATGGTCCGGTAATACACCCAAATTACAACTCTAGTTAGATAGTGTAAGAGATTGCTGTCAAATTTGGAACCCAACTAGAGTGGGTGTCAAATCCCATAGGGAATACTGAGTTCACTAAGTATTGTGGTTGTTACTGGACTGTTGATCAAAGGTTCTTGAAAAGAGGAAGATTTTGATATATCAATTATATACAAATGTTTGTCACAAAATGTAATCCAACTGTAGGTTGTATTGCTAATACTAATTTAATAAGAAAATCAAACTAGAGTTATGGTTACCAAGATGCTTAAGCAACTATGGTTGTGAACTATTTTTGATTCACAATGAACAATTCTTATTTTTGGAGTAATTGAATTCTATGGTTTACCCATTAGTTTCTCAACCTAAATGAGTAACTTATCCCTTAATTCTTTCAATCTTAAGGAACTTATTATTAATTCAACTATAGTCTCACATGGGTTGAGCTGCTTAAGTCATTTACCTCTATACCAAGGTTAAAGCCTTTACATTTATGTAAAACCTTTCTTTTCCGAACAATCACTTTTCTACTTGAACAAGTGTTGTTCTTGGGCTCACTTTTCAAGCTTGCAACCAAGAAAAGTCATTAAAGTGAAGAAGAGTTTATGTAATATAAATTACTTATGGGCATCTACTAGATTCACAACCCAAAATCAGCTTTTTATATAAAGTCTCGCATAACCCTAGTTATGGGAGCTTAGCCACACATTTCCACCCAAGAAAGAGAAGAAACCACAGTGTTATTCATTAATTAATTCAAAGTTTACTTACAAATAGTCATAATTGTTGTTCTTCAATCTTCAATAGAAAATATGATAAAGGAATCTAGATAAACACATCTCCAATGAATCTTAGAGAAAAACAATGTAACAATATATTTTTCAGTATGGAAAACCTTGTAAAAAAATTAAGAGATGGAAAGAAAGATCTCTAATAAAACCTAAGGCCGAGTATTTATATGTCCCCCAGTAAAAAGAATTTAAAATTCAAAATGATAAAATTTGCGTCCAAAGTGACCGCTAAAGTGGTGGTCCGTCAAAATTCTGACGGTTCACCAATTTAGCCAACACTGATGGTCCGTGAAAGCCCAGTTCTGTTTGAGTTTGATGGCCAAAGTGGTGGTCTGTTAGAAGTGTGGAGGTCCACCATATAGGCCGGCGCCGATGGTCTTGGAGAGCCTTGTTCTGCTTGAAACTGATAGCCAAAATGGTGGTCCTTCGAAAAATTGATGGTCCACCATATGGGCCATCGCTGATGGTCCGGGAGAGATGGTTTTTTTAAGGCCTAATGGTTAGTTGGTGGTCTGTCGCAAGACTGATGGTCCCCCACATGGGCCGACACTGAGTGTTTTGAGATGCCTAGTTCTATATAACACAGATGGTTGCACTGGTGGTTCGTCGCAAGACTAACGGTCAACCATTTTGACCGTCAAAAGTGTTTTTCTTCTAATTTTGTCAGTCTTTTCCTTTTGCTGGCTCCTTACCACGAAAAACTAAAAACCAACATTAAATGCAAACTTGGTTTCTTGAAAACTTTTAATTTTACCAAGAAAAAGATGAAAAATGTTCCGTAAAAATTCAAAACATCAACACCCTCAACTTAAGGTCATTTCTTATCCTCAAGCAACTCAGTATCAAATTGCAAATATAAACAATACCATGACAGACATTTACTACTTAACCACTTCTCACCTAACCACTCACTCGTCATCCAAATCATGTGGTTTAACTTGTCAGAGTATATGACCATCATTGTTTTAAATTCAATTATCCATACAACATGGATACAATAATCTACAGTGATTAGCCAAATTAAGTATGACTCAGGTTGCCCTCACGGACAAGGTGATCCACCACTCAGCATATTTTATGGATACAAATCAAAACCTTCTCACTCATCAAAGAAGTAACCAACATAGCACATGTGCCTATAATCTTTCCTTTATCATCCAACTCCCCCCTTATAGTTGAGTTCCAAGATCAAACAAGTTTTTTCTGGGCTATAAATGAGGTATCAGGCTAGGGTAGGAAGGAGTTTTAGGTAAAAGTGACTAAGAACTAGGATTTATCTTGCTTTGTCTTCAAATTCTACTTACTAAAGCAAATGCTTTACTACCTCACTTACCCTTTTCTAGCTCATTCATGGTTCATCCCAATAACACCCCCTTTTTTATGTATATACACAAGAATCAGGCACCAACAGTTTAGGCTGATGCCTTAAGTCATGGTGCATATTGTCTTAACTAGAACAGGGCCAAATGCTGAAATTCAAATTCTAGAACAACTTTCCATTAGGCAGTTAATTAGCCCTATAATAGCCACCCTCAACTTAGGTGTTTTGCCTGAGTTTAGGTACATATTGCCCATTACTAGGCTAGGTACAGAGGTAGGAGTCAACAACTGAAAGAGAGTAAACTAGAATGATTGGTGATGAAGAAAAATTTACATAGTAGGGTTAATTGCTTTGTCTAAGTGGACTAAAAGCACATGGCCGCCTGCCATCCTTTCTTATCTCATCAACTACAAAACAATATCAATTGAACCAGGAAAGTTCAACGTACTACACTATATAAGAACTAATACAAAATACTCGCACACACAGTGGCAACTAAGTCACACTCATTCTACTATTTTTAAGATGTGCATCACATGTCATGTGTATTACAGATTAATGCCAATTATAGATTCACTAATAGTTGCTCACATATCCTATAAGATAAAGGTAAATAGTAAAATAGAAATAGTCATAGTTTGATGCCAACATCATTCATCATTCTTATTTATAAAAAGATATTAACACCAATAGCAGTTTTATTTCATGGACTAACATCAACAACATAAAAAGATTTAAAAAGAAGAAAAATCCAAATCTAAAGTTAAACCTAGGAAAACAAGATGCAAACTAAACATGATCCTAGTCATATCTATTTTCCTAGATAGCACATGGTAGGGGTTTATAATATCGGCACACAAACCATTGATGGTACAAGTACACCAGACCCACAGAAAAACACATCCATTGTCTTCAAAGCATTAAATTAAAGCACAAAGGAATTGCTTTACTTGTATGCCTCTTATTAATCTGAGGCATCTATGAAGTATGGTGATGATCTTGCGTCCTTACCTGGTGCAATATTGGCCTCTATGGTGGTAGAAGCACTCCAAACCTCCCCCTCCAATACCGTAGGAAATATCTCTTGGATTGAGCCTGAAATTTTCCCTCTTGCTTGGATAATAGTAGTAGATACTCCTGTTGCTTCATCTTCTCCTCTTACCTTTCTCTTTTATTCATCTTTCCTTAATTTCTTTCGATCTCTCTTCAGATCACGCTATTCATTTTGATCTGGTTTGATTGTTTATCTCTTTCTCCTCTTTTCTTATTTCCTTACAACTCTCTTATCTATACGTTGCTTTTCTATATCTTTGATGGGTCTTCCCATCAGATCAACAATACCCTCATTATCATCACTTGCAACAAAGGCTGGGTCTAAAATATTCCAATGTAGTTGCCTTTTCTTTAACTGTACTATATCAGCCTTTGCCTGCTCAAATTCAGCCATGAGATTTGCAATATTAGGGAGAGACAGTGCATCTAGCCTTTAGTTAATGCGGTGCTCCATGCTGTCAATGATAAAGTGAATAGTTTGGAATGCATGGATTGCCTTAGCTACAATTTCATCAATAAAATCTTAAATTTTGATGCCCATTTATCTAACTATCTCAGAAACCTCTTTTGCAGCTTCACTAATTTTGCGAAATTCTCTTGTGTTAACCTGTATTTGGCAAAGTATGCTCCTCCCATATATTGTGCAGAACTCGACCCTGCAGAAGTTCCTGGAGGCATATATTCTTGTGTCACATAAGTGGTAATGAGGAACGGCATACCTACAGGAATTTCTGTAGCATCAGGAGTTGGAGCAGATTGAGTTTTGTAAGTTAGAGGCTTGGTGACACACATCATGAACTTTAAGTGATTTTTTGACTTCTTAGTGTCCCATCTATGTGTAGCCTGGATTTCATTGTCAACTCCACGAATCAGGGCACATCGGCCTATTTGAATAACTAAGTAATTAAGCATGGGAAAGGCAATGCACTGTTTATTTTATATTCCCTCACAAACATCTCCTTCCCAATAATCTAGCTGAAGTCAACTTGCAACCCTGAAACCAAACTTTCCTCCAATATGGCTCTATGTTTATCCAAGTTTCCATAACCTTTTTTTGGCATTATCCTTAAGCAAACAACAGCCAACCGGAACATATCCTTGAAGCTAATTGAATATTTTTCAATACACTCTCGTGGATTGGTCAGCCAAGAGGGGTTGCCATAATCAGTCAATAACAAAGCCACCCAAGGCATCTGAGTGGATAAAGTCCTCAACCTATTCTCACGATCAGGTATAGCAAGTGGAACCTCAGAATCTGGTCCAAACAGTATCCTATTAATTGTTCGGGCTGAGATATCGATAGTGACTCCTCAAACAGGTACAGACTCTTTGTTCGACAAGCTTGCAACAGATGTCCCCTTTGGACAGTCCTTTTCTACCAGTGCAAGATAATTGGTAAAGAATTCTCTTATCCAATTCAATTGAAACACACCTGGATGTCTACTCATCCATGCTAGTTCATACTTATTAAAATGGTGTTCCAACTCCGGATACTCAAGTAGCTTCGTTGTCACAATCTGATGTTTCTCCGTAAATGGCCTTTTTATCTCACTTGTTGTATGTGTCAACAAGTCATAGTTTCTCTCGTGCTCCCTTTATGTGCCATATAATCACCTCTTAAACTTGATGATCCTTACACTTGATAATATTGTCATTCTTAGGTTCAGTATCCATATGAGTTGCTTCCATTTGTTCTGCCACATTGGCAGCCTCAGCTTCACCCACAGTAGGCACAGGTTGAGATTTAGCAATCGTTTCTTTATGTGGGCTCGAGCTTTTACTTCTTATACTACTGTCTCTCTCCTCTTTAATATAGGAGAGAATTAGAGGTCCCCTTTCCCATTGCCAGGTATTGTAAGTAGGTGCAGGTTCGTCTCTACATCTTTAGGATCTTTCTCCTCTGTTTAGTGGTATTTTACGAGACATATTCCCAAAAACATAAGTAAGGAATTAAGTTATAATGCAAAAATAGCCTAAACACCACTTTCTTCGGATCCCAGATTCAATTCGGCATTTTGTCGAACATTTAGCACGCAATCCCTATTTTTCTAGAAAAAATTGATACCAACTTCACATTTATGAACACAAATCCACACTTTTGAGCATACGGGTTGCTTAGATGTCACCCACATTAAGTACATTATCATTTTGGACTCAATACAAGTTAAGACAAAAGAAGAAAATAAGATGAACTTTTATCAACAACCAATTATTCATTTCATATTGTATCAGTTCAAAAATAAAAGACATGGAGGTGTTCATACCTTGATATTTCAGAAGTTACTCTTTTACTTTCTTGGAAATATTGAAAATAAACTTAAATTAAACCTCTAAAATTTCATTCAAGAATGTTTGAGATGAAGATAAAGAAGAGAGGTGGTCACTTAAATAGGGAAAGCGGGAGTAGATAGAGAGTCCCCAGAAGAGAAACTGCCTTCAGATGATTTGAATCCAAAGGAATTTGGTCAGTTGAAGAAGTTGAAAAAAGGGTACAACGTATGTAACCACTATTTTACCTCTTTAAAGTCAATTAGGCCAAATATAGGTCACATAAATAAATAATAATTTTTAAACTGACTGGAACTAGTGCTTGGGTAACAGCAATGACTACTACGATGGTCCATCAAAAATGTGATGGACCGCCATTTAGGTTGTCACTCCATACCAGAACATGGTCACTTACTTTTAATTTCAATGGTACAAGTGATGGTCAACCAAATTTGTGACGGTCCACTACTTTAGCCGCTGTACCTTCCCAATTGTAGCTTAGATTTTCCACCCTTATTTCCAATTGTATATTTCTTCTTTTTGCTGCTTTTTAAATCCTGGACACATTAAAAAGACATAAAAAATGCACTAGAACAACCAAATAATTTAACTAATACTTGACAACAATACATTGTGGGTTGCCTTCAACTAGCCCCTGACTTATTATCGCAGCACAACTCAGTTATCTCGATTACTCAAATTTATCGAGATAGATAGTATCAATACACCTTATCAAGTCCATTGGACTGATATATAGTTTAACACATTACCCATTTACCTTGAAGACATTTTCGTCTTTATTTTCAAGTCCCACTATTCCAGATGAGTAGACTTGACACACATTAAATGGGCTGGACCATTTGGATTTGAGCTTACCTAGAAACAGTTCGAGTCTAGAGTTCAACAGAAGAACCAAGTCACCTCTCTAGAAATCTTTCTTTTTAATCCTGTGGTCATGGTACTTCTACATTCTTTCCTTCTATAGATCAACCCAATAATAAGATCCAAGATGGAAGTCGTCCATCTCATTCAGCTACCCCGGTATTATATTCGCTACCTCATTCTAATTCAAGTTAAGCCACTTCAGTGCCCACAATGCTTTATGCTCTAGCTCAATCGACAAATGACACGCCTTGCCATAAACTAATTAGTATGGAGTCATTCCACTAGGTGTCTTGAAAAGATGTTCGATATGCCCATAAGGCATCTTCCATCTTCCTAGACTAATCCTTCCTCCTAGTATTTATAGTCTTGGCAAGGATACCTTTGATTTCCCAATTAGATATTTCTACATGACCAGTAGTTTGCGGGTGGTATGGTGTAGCCACTTTATGATGCTTAACTTTGTATTTTGCCAAGGAAACTCTGAACATCTTATTGAAAAAGTGTGATCCTCCATCGCAGATGATGGTACATGGTACCTCGAAGTGAGAAAAGATATTTTTCCTTAAGAATGCAACAATTCTCTTCTTTTTATTATCTTCCAGAGCCTCTACCTCAACCCATTTTGCCACGTAGTCGATGGCTACTAATATATACTTCATCCCAAATGAGCTCACGAAGGGCCCCATGAAATCAATGCACCAGACATTGAATAATTCTACCTCCATCATATTAGACATTGGCATCTCATGCTTCTTTGAGATGGACCCTTTACATTGGTCACACAATTTCACAAACTCGTAGGCATCTTTAAACAAAGTGGCCCAATAGTAGCCAATTTGAAGCATTTTTCTTGCAGTCCGATTACCTGCATGGTGAACTCTAATTGGGGAAGCATGACTTGCTTCCAGCATACTCAATATAGCTACTTCTGAGATGCACCATTTAATAATACCTTATGCACGTCTCTAAAAAAGATATGGCTTATCCCAGAAGTAATTGGTCAAATCATGGAGAAACTTTTTACTTTGATGAAAGGAAAGATTCTCCGATATCACCTCTCTTACCACATAATTTATGAAATCATCATACAAAGGTATTTTCTCCATAACAGCAGCCAAGATTTCCTCATCTAAAAATGTATCATTTATCTCAAATTCATCTATAACTGCTTGTTCACTTTCCATCCAAGAAAGATGATCTGCAACTTGGTTTTTGCAACCCTTTCTATCTTTAACTTAAAAGTCATATTTTGGAAGTAGCAGTACCCATTTAATCAACCTTGGTTTTGCATTCTTTTCTGCCATCAAGTATCTAAAGGCTATGTAGTCAGTGTGGGCCACCACTTTGCTTCCTAGAAAATAACTCAAACTTCTCAAAAGCATAGACTATTGCAAGAAGTTCATATTTTGTGACAATGTTATTCTTTTGAGCTCCATTCAGCGCTTTGCTGGCTTAATAAATTGGATGAAACATTTTTTCCTTTCTTTTGTTCCAGCACAGCTCCAAGGGAAACATCGCTTATATAACACATGATCTCAAATGGTTTTGACCAATTTGGTGCAACAATAATAGAAGCATCAACTAGCTTCCCTTTAAGGCATTCAAATGCCTTCAAGCAATCCTCATCAAAGGAAAATTTGATTTCCTGCTCCAAAAGTTTGCAATGTTGGAGAAGTTCTTCAGAAACCTCAGATAGAAACTAGCACGTCCAAAGAAACTATGCATCCTCTTCACTAAAATAGGAGTTGGAAACTTCTCTATAACCTCAACATTAGCTAAATCAACTTCAATCCCATTTTCTAAAATTTTATGTTCCAGAACAATGCCCTCCTTCAACATAAAGTGGCACTTCTGCCAACTAAGCACAAGATTGAACTCCTTACACCGCTGCATATCCCTATTCAGATCTACCAAAAATAGCTCAAACAAATCTCCCACCTCAGGAAAATTATCCATAAACACCTTCGAGATGTCTTCACCATATCTGAGAAAATAGACATCCTACACCATTTAAAGGAAGCGGGTGCATTATACAATCCAAACGTCATCAACTAAAATGAAAAGGTACTATATAGGAAAGTTAATGTCATTTTTTCCTAATCCTCTGGGGCTATAGAAATCTGACTAATAGTGTCCAACCTCTTCCTACCAACCGATCAAGTATTTGATCTATGAAAGGCATTAGGAAGTAGTTCTTCAATGTCCACGAGTTATGTTTTATGTAATATATACATACCCTATATCTAGTAACAGGCCTGAGTGGAATTATCTTATTATTCTCCTTAGCCACCACTGTTATACCACTTTTCTTTGGCACGCACTGAATAGGACTTACCCTCTTTCTATCTGAGATGTGGTATGCCACTCCTATATTTAGCCACTTGATAATTTCTTTCTTCACCACCTCCTACATAGGTGGGTTAAGAGGACATTGATGATCAATATTCGGGACATAATCCTCTTCTAGCTGAATTTTATGTGTGCATATACAAGAAGAAATACGTACAATATCTGTAATCGTCCAACTAATAGCCCTTTTATATCTCATAAGAATAGATATAAGGGCTTCCACCTATTGCTCACCTAATTTAGCCACAATAATAATAGGTAGTGTATTCCCGCTGCCCAAGAACACATACCTTAAATGACCGAGCAACTCTTTTAGCTCCAAACTGGGTGGCTCTTTAATAGACGACTTGGCTGGTGGACTGGGATAATTTTTCAAGTCAAAATATAGCTTCTTGGGTTTATAATAATAAGAACCCATTCCTGTCAAGTCTCACACAGTTTTCTCATAATCTTCAATACCGTCTTGATCAAAATTTATTAATACAGCTGCTAAAGTCTCTACAATAATTTTTTCCTCAACAGGTTGTTCTTAATCCTCCTCCTAATAAACATCCACAATAGAAAATATGCTCATATCTTAATGTTGTTCAATGAACTGGTACATATCAAATCAAACTACTTTATCATTCAACTTGAAGAGTAGCTCATTTTCCTTCAGATCAATAATTACAATCCCGGTTTTGAGGAAAGGTCTACCCAAGATTATGGGCACCTTGAATTGTGAGAGTGACAAAATCAGCTGGAAATATGAAATTGGCCATCTTAACTAATACGTCATATAGAATCCCTTTGAACTGCGTTACAGACCTGTTTGACATAATTAATCCTATATTCATGGGATTAGGATCCCCCAAACCAAGTTTTTAATAGATAGAAGGCGGCATCAAGTTTATACTAGCTCTCAAATAACATAAATCTTTTGGGAAATCAAGATGCCCCATAGTGCACGAGATAGTAAATGCTCTCGAGTCTGCCTTTTTCTACACCAACACACTTGTGGAAATAGCACCACAATAATGGAGATTGTCCACCGTCTCATAACTAACTGTCTACTTTTTCGTAACATGGTCTTTCATAAACTTTTCGTACTCGGGATTTTTCTATAATGCCTCTACTAATGGTAAGTTAATTGTAAACTGCATAAGCATAGCCATAAACTTGTGAAACTTTGTGTTATCGGGCTTTATTTTTAATGGATGTGGAAATGAAGGAGTTGGTTTTTGGAGCATAGTAACCCCACTTCAGTCTCCTTTCCCTTTCTCTTCTCAAACTTATCACCCTACTGATAGTTGGATAGTGTATTATCAATAACTTAATCTAGTTTCTTGGACTCCACTGGATAACCTTTTTCATACTTAATATCCTCTACAATTACAGCTTTGCCCACAGATGGTCCTGGTAATACCTTACCACTTCATATGGTAATTACCATGTAGGAACCATCATTTTGACTATTCTAAACTGTATCATATGGCAAAGTTCTGCTCTTCCTCTAATACACTACTGCTATGAGTTTTCTTATTTGCAGCTCTAACTATTTCATGAAAGTATTATGTGAGTTTAGCAACTAACTCATGGAAAATAAATCACTCTTTATAATAGTCACCCGAGAGTTGGTAGTCTCAGCTCCCTTTAATAATTTCTCCATTATGTCCTCCATAGACATCTTTCCAGAGCTAGTTGTTTAGATTGTTTGATTGTTCTTCTGAATCAGAGTCAGCTCTTCCCTGGGATACAAAAACTTTCATATTTTCCATTTTTCCAAACAATAGATGCTTAGTCAGCAAATCCATCTGTGTGTTTAAATGTACCATATCCTGGTCACGTTTTTCCTTCTTTTAGCATTGCTATGTAGTCATACTACCAAAAACAGTAGTATTTAGTACAACAAAATCCCTAGTATGCCAAGTTCTACTCTATATGGTCATCCAATCAAGCATCTTTGAAGCCTCTAGAAAAGTGAGGTCAACAAATGACCCTCCTGCAGCATTATCCATAACTGGCTTTGTAATAGATTTGAAAGACTTAGAAAGAGTCTTTACAAAATGAATATCTATCATTTTATAGTTCGGGCATTGCATCAGCTTCTTTTTAAATCTCTCCCAGGTCTCATGAAGACCTTCAGTAGGAAGTGGTTGGAAGTTAATGATTTCATCCCTCAACTGTACCCACCTGGAGGGTGGAAAGACCCTTTCTAGGAAAGCCTCTTTCAACTACCTCCAGTTGGTTATAGAGTTGGGAGTCAGTTCATTTAATGATAGTGTCACCTTCCCAAACAGAGACAAAGGAAACAAATACAGACGGATATCATGTTGACCCATTCAGGGATTATCAAAATACTTGCAAATGGTGACAAAGTTTACCAAATACATGTTTGGATTATCTCCAAGAAGACCAACGAACAACCCCTTTAGATAAAAGAGTTGAATGATCGTACAACAATATAAAATTTAGCTTCTGGTGCTAGAGGTGCCGGAGTGATTGCTCAAGTTATACCTACTCCATCCATTCTATCTATGTCATTATTTAGATTAAACTACATGAGTTGACGTTCTTGCCTTCCCCTAAAGAGACGATTTCTATTTACATTCTAATTCACTGGTGAAACCACATTCTCTACATGCCTTGGGTTAACAGGATCTAACAAATCATTATCCCCTATATCATTATTATCTGGATTAGTATGACGCACCTACTGGCCATTATTCTGCTTATTTAGTTGAGCTCTAGCTAGAGCGACAAATCTTTTAGCATCTTGGGGGTCTGCCATTCTGCCAATTAACTGTGGTTCCAAATGTATTGGTAATAATGTTGCATCCAATTTTCATGTACTTGGCATACACAATAACTACCTTGCAGAGAACAAAAATAACCGAAAAAAGTAATATTTGAGAAACTTGACCAAAGGTTAATTAACAAACACAAACTTAATTGACAACCGCATTTCCCAACAATGGAGCCAAAATTTGATACGCCCAAATTACAACTCTCATTCTACAGTGTAAGAAGTTGGTGTCAAAAATAGATGCCAACAGGGTTGAGCTTTGAATCCCATAGGAAATACTGTGTTCAGTAAGTATTGTGGTTATTACTGGACTATTGATCGAAGGTTCCAAAAAAGAGCGGGATTTTGATTTATAAATTTTATTCAAATGCTTGTCATATAAATTAATCCAACTATAGTGTATATTGCTAATAGTAATTCTATAAGAGAAATCAAACTAGAGTTATGGTTACCAAGATGCATAAGCAGCTAGGGTTGTGAACTATTTTTGATTTACAGCGAATAATTATTATTGCAAGAGTGATTGGATTATATGGTTTACCGATTAGTTTATCAACCAAAATAAGTAATTTTGCCCTTAATTATTTTAAACTTTATTAGCTTAGCATTAATTGTACTATAGTCTCACATAGGTTGATCCGATTAAGGCATCTATCCTCTATCCAAACGTTAAAGACTTTAGATTTATCTAAACCCTTTATTGTCCCAACAAGCACTTTTCTATTTGAACAAGTATTGTTCTTGGGCTTACTTTTCAAGTTTGCAACCAAGAAAAGTCATTAAAGTGAAGAAGAGTTTATGTAATATAAATTAGTCATGAGAATCTAATAGATCCACAACCCAAAATTAACTTTTAATATCAAGGCTCCGATAACCCTAGTTATGGGACCTTAGCCACACATTTCCACACACGAAAAAGAAGAAACTATTGTTTTATTAATAAATTAATTTTAAGTTCACTTACAAAAAGTCATAATTGTTTTTCTTCAATCTTCAATAGAAAATATGATAAAGAAATCTAGATCTACATATCTCCTATGAATCTTAGTGAAAAACTATATAACAATATATTTTTAGTTTGAAAAACATAGTAAAAAATTAAGAGATGGAAAGAAAGATCCCTAATAAACTTGATACTGGGTATTTATATGTTCCCCGATAAAAAGAATTTAAAATTCAAAATCATAAAATCCGCATCCAAAGTGACAGCTAAAGTGGTGTTTCATCGGATGTCTGATGGTTCACTAAATTAGCCTTCGATGATGGTCCTTGAAAGTCTAGTTCTTTTTTAGTATGATAGTTAAAGTAGTGGTCCGTTGGAAGTGTGGCGGTCCACCATATGAGCCATCATTAATGGTCCTGAAGAGCCTAATTTTGCTTGAAATTGACGGCTGAAATAGTGGCCCGTCAAAAGACTGACGGTCTACTATATGGGCCGTCAGTAATGATCCTGAAGAGGGTATGGTCATATCCTCCTATGAGTTAGTTTTCATCTTTTATGTTTAGGGCATTCTGGACATTTCCCACCCCAAAACACTTAATTCCCCATGTCATAAGACTCATTGTGGCCTCTCTTCACACACTGTTGGAAGATTAAACACTTTCTAAACTCTCTCTTAATGATTGGGGCTAGGAACTTTAAAGGTAGTTATCTTTAGGATTAAAAGTCAAATTTGTTTCATGAATCTTCTTGAATAAGATATGTGACTCTTCTTTCATTGGTATTTCAAAAATACCATGTGTTTTAAAGTGTGATTATGTTTCTTAAATGGTGGTTTTGAAAACCAAAATTGAGGTTTTTGTTTCATATGAATAAGTATTGTTTACTCTTAATTTAACTCATGTTTATACATGTTTTTGGTGATGGTTAGAACATGTGGGTTCTTGGTAGTTGCGGTTTAATAAATGGGTCATGGGTAACCCTAAAATTGAAGGTGTTTACCTTAGTTTTGGTCATGATAATAGAATTCCCTCAAAGTGTTTGTGAAAATTAGGCTTAATGATGGGATATGTAGCTTGGCCATAAAAGGTGTCTTGAGGTCTAACATTGGAAACCGCACTAGCAGATGTGGGTGTCTTATGACTGGGTGGTTTGAGTCTCCCAAATAAACATATGTAGGAAGGTTGGAGTCTTTTTTACCACATGTATTGGTGATAAGTTACCTTGTTTATGGTAGGAGGTTTGAGTCCCTATATAGATGTATAAGGTTATGGATATTCTCTGGTTTGGGCGACTATACACAGTAGGTCCCTTCTAGTTAGGGGAGAGCAGTGTCATATATCCTATGGGTGCCTTGTTCTATGACGACCACATTACACAACCCAGGTTAATGATTTCAAAGTTTATGCTAATCTTGTTCCCCATCCCGACATGGTATATATATATATATATGTATTTATAGAATTTGTTAGGTGCATTGACTGGTTGGTTTGAACTATTGGCACTATTTTATCATTATCCTTGAGTTCCTGCTAGCACTCCAACCACTAATAAACTTTGATGTTGTGTCCCTACGTGTTGCACGTGTTGGTCTTACTACACCTCCTATTAGTAATTAGACTCGGGATTAGCTTGTGTTGACTTGAAATAGTAAGCTTCCACACTTTGGAAGGCTCGATTTCTTATTTTGATTTCTTAAGTTTCTCACTAGCTTAGTCTTGGACATCAGTTTTGGCAATAGTTGGGGGCATGTCCCGACTGAATACTGTTTAACTTTCGAATAGAGTCTTTGTTGAATTGCTATGGGTTAGTATAGGCAGTTTCGGTATTGGTTCCAGCCTTGGCGTTGGTATTGGTGTTATGGGTGATACCATTTGACAGTATTTATGATTGTTCCATCCTATTGTGTTATGAATTCAAACTTGGTTATTCTCTTATTCATGGTCCTGAACCTCTCCCAAATTCCTTGTATTATTAAACATGCTATCTTGATATATATTCAGAATCATCAGAAGTAGGGATATGTTAGTTGGTTTGATTGGGTAGAGGGGAGATTACCTATACTCGTTGGGCTTAAGATGCCAATTATGACAAGGCCCTAGTTTGAGTCGTGTCATTAAATGGTCACTAACCTCAATTTTCTCGTATTGTTTTGAAATAGTTTCCTAGGGATTCCATTTAACCTAAGGAGCACTTATGGAGGTCAGGGAACTTTCCAAGGACCAGTTATTATGTATATTTAGTTAAGTTTTCCTCTTTTATTTAGGATTTGAATTCTAGGATTACCTTGTAATCAATAAATACCCTTTATAGATTCTTAGATAGCACAGGCAATAGATAGGCCCTTTCGAGTTAAGTTACATTATATACTATTTTCAAACATCTTTTGATTACAAAATTGACTTGGGATCTTGGCATCTTATTGTTCTTGGTTTGTTTCTAAATTTAAGACTTTGGGCTTTTTTCTTAAATTTTTGTGAGATTGATTTTATAATTATATCTGTGAATTCTATGAATTATTTCATAACTATGAGTAGCTAATTCCCTTAGCTAGGATTGTGGGAACTCTGGTGAATTAATAAAGTAGAAGAAGTACCAAGTCATTCTAGATAAATATTCTTGTATGTATTGCGGTTTCCTTAGATTTTATTGATTTCTTAGCGGTGTCTAACATAATAAGCCCACATGTATTCATAACAAACCTGAGAGGGAGGTAGATATTGGGAAAATAAGATCACAACAGTGATTTAGGGTTATTTGCAAATATAAGATTACCTGTACAATATTCTTAAGATGATTAACTTTCATCAAATCAACTTGATACCGATAGGAGATAGTTGAAAGTGGTGATATATAACTTGTTATATTTTGTATGCAAGGTATTGGAAAAGTTTTATAGCGGATGATAAATATATGTAGTTATAAGCCAAGGGGAACACAAGCCAAGTGCTCGTCTTAGATTGTTTGCAATAAAAAGCATCCAATTCTTGTTACTCCCTGCTAGTTATAAAAATTCCCCACTTTTACCTTTCTTTCTGCTGATGATTTCAATAAGATCGAGAAGGATCTCTGAAGTATTACTTGTGGGATCGACCTCAACTTAGTTGGGTTACTATATTTTTATATTGATCGTTTTATCCTTTAATAGGAGGTGTAGTTTGGGCGACATCAAAATTTTGATGTCGTTGCCTGGGAATACGATTTTAGATTAATTGATTGTAGTTGTTCAAGTGGGAAGGTTTTTTTCGTCGTTCTTCTTCTTCTAGCATATTCCAGTGTTTGCCTACCCTTCTTGTTATGACAACTTAGCCAAAGGAAGTATAGAGTGATTAAGACTTCTTTATTATTGATCCTCATCCTTTTTATATAGTGTAGTATAGAAGGAGAGTGACAGATATAGTGTATGAACTCAAGGATAGCCTGTTGGAAACAATGATACACCTTGTCCATAAGAATCATGAGCTTATTCAAAAGTTTGATAGGTTTTGCTTGGATATTCACCACCTATAAGTAGATTTAGATGCAAAAGTTACTCTGTGTAGTACCCAACAACTTAGTAAAAGGTGGTGTGAGACTAAAAACATTTTGAGAAGCCAACTTGAGGAACTAAAGTTAAAGGAGTCAAAAATTTCTCATACTCTTATGGATAGATTCACGCTTAAGGAGAACATACTAGAGTTATATGGGCATGTAAAGAAGAATGCAATTCCTAAGTTTGGGCGTATTGGACCTTATTCATAGTATTTTTCCATATTGTGATTTGACTGTCAAATCTTAATTGGGCTAGATGAATCTAAAGAAGAGTGCAATAAAAAAGAAATACGTATTTTTATTCTTGAATTTGTTGAGCCAGAAACAAGGAATTAAATTCATCATGTAAGGGCTAATAAGTACAATATGCCACATCTATTGCTTGGGTCTCTTATTTTTATACCACCACCACTTGAGTATAATTAAAATTCTAAAAAATAATTAGGGGTGAAATTCATAAGTTCAAAGTGGAAAGAGAAAACTGTTGGCCAACTCATGGGCTACCTTGATGAAAACTAAGTAATAAAGGTACCCATGGGCTTGTTGGTGAAGTATGTGTAACCAACATAGCCCCTTCACGCCGCGATGTTAAAACAGGCATTGCTTGGGTGGAAACCCAAGGTATTTTGTTGTTTGTACATATTATTGTGATTGACATCAGATATTCGCACCTATGGTGCATTTGTATCTCTCTTATTTTATAGCGGCCCAATGGACTGGTGTTAATGCATATCTTAAGTTTAGGGTGGGGCTGCTTGCGGATCTTTATGTCGTTTTGGGGTTAACTTCATTCATTCTTGTGATATTCAATTTGTAATTTTGTTTATAAATTCCATGAATTATTTCACTACTATGAGCAGCTAATTACCTTAGATAGGGTTGTGGGAACCCTGGTGAATTAATGAAGTAGAGGAAGTACCTAGTCATTCTAGATAAAGATTCTTGTATGTATTGTGGTTTCCTTCAATTTGACTAATTTCTTACTAGTGGACAGTGTTAAAATCCCACCTTTATTCATTACGAACCCAAGAAGGAAGTAGAGATTGGGAAAAAAGATCATAATAGTAATTTGGGTTAGTTACCAAAATAAGCTTATATATAGCATCTTCTTATGATGATTAACTTTCATCTAATCAAACAGATACTGAGAGGTGATAGTCGAAATTGAAGTCTAGTGCAAGGGTTTGAAAGTAGATACTATAAGACCGAGAGTCGATGGGTGAAATTAACAAAAGGGTGCCCAGAGGTAGTTGGCGATACATAACTTCTCAGATTCTGTATGCTTGTTATTGGAATAGTTCGAAAATGCATGATAAATCTACGAAGTTATAAGCCAGGGGAAACATAAGCCTATTGTTCATCATAGATTGTTTACAGCAGAAAGCATCAAATTCTTGTTACTTTTTGCATGTTACTACAAATCCCCCTTTTACTTTTCTGCACTGCCTGGGATTTCAATAAGTTTGAGAAGAATTTCTGATGCATTACCTTTGGGATCGACCCCAACCTTGTTGGGTTACTATATTTTGATATCAATCGCTTTATCATTCAATTACAGGTATAGTTTAGGCAATATCAAGATTTTGGTATCGTTGCCCGTGAATATAATTTTAGATTGACTGATTGGAGTTGTAGAAGTGGTTAGTTTTTTTTTTTCTATTCATATTTGGGCATACACTACTGTGTGCCTACTCTTCTTAATATGACAAATTGGTAAGAGAAAGTATGGAGTGATGAAGATTATTTTATTATGATCCTTATTCTTTTGATATGGTGCAATACTACAAGAGTGCGGTAAATATAGTTTGTGAACACAAGGATAGCCTATTAGAAACATTAACACACCTTGTCAAAAATAATCATGAGCTAATTCAAAAGGTTGATATGTTTGTCTTGATATTCACCACCTACATGTAGAGTTGGATCCAAAAGCTACTGCGTGTAAGGCCCAACAACTTAGTTATGGGTGGTTTGAGACTGAAAACAATTGATAATCCAACTTGAGGAACTAAAATTGAAGGATTCAAAAATTGCTCATACTCTATAGATAATTTCATTCTTAAGGAGAGCATGCTATAGTTATGTAGGAATGTAAAGAAGAATGAAATTCCTGAGTTGAGGTGTTTCGACCATAGTCAAAGAATTTCTCCACATTGTTTTTGGACAGTTAGATCTTAATTGAGCCATTCTAACCTAAAGATGAGTGCAAGAAAGTGGAAAAATCTATTCTTGAATTTATTGATCCAGAAACAAAGAATTACATTCCTCACATAAGGGCTAATAAGTACAACACGACTTATCTTTCTTGGGTCCTTTATTTTTATACCAACACTCCATGAGCATAATGGGAAATAATAAAAATATATAGGCCTAAAATTTATAAGTTTAAAGTGGAAAGAGAATATTGGAGGTCAACTCTTGGGCTACGTTGATGAAGTCCAAGTAATCATGTTACCTATGGGCTTGTTAGTGAAGTTTGAGTAACCAACATAGCCCTGTCATGCCACGATGTTCAAACAAGCGCTGATTGGGAGGAAAATCAAGGTATTTGTTTTTTTGTATGTTTTATTATGATTGATGTCAGATCTTCGCACCTATGGTGCCATAAGTATATTTCTAACTCTTTTATTTTATAGCGGCCTTAAGGATTGGGGACAATGCGTGTCTTAAGTTGAGAGTGGGGTTGCTTGTGGGTCGTAATATCCTCTTGGAGTTTTCTTCTTTCATTCTTCTGAGATTCATTCGATAATTTTTCTAATGAATTCCATGATTTATTTCACAACTACGAGGAACTAATTCCCTTAGCTAAGGTTATACCAAACCTATTGAATTAACAAAGTAGAGTAAGTGCCTAGTCATTCTAGATAAAGATTGTTGTATGTATTGTGGTTTCCTTAAATTTGATTCATTTCATAGTGGTGGACAACATCAAGATCCCACCTGTATTCACTATGAACCCGATAGGGAGGTAGAGATTCGGAAAAGAAGATCACAATAGTGATTATAGGTTAATTGCCAAAATAAATTTACATGTACCATTTTCTTAAGACGCTTAACTTTTATCTAATCAACTTGATACCAAAAGGAGAGAGTTGAGACTAGGGACCAAGGAAGGGGTTAATAAGGTGACACTCTGATATCGAGAGGAGATGGCTGAAATTCAGCCAAGGGTGCCAAGAGATTGTTGGTGATACATCACTTGTCAGATTCTATTTTCAAGTTATTGGAATAGTTTGACAGTGAATGATAAATATTTATAGTTAGAATCCTGGGAGAAAACAATCATAGTGTACGTATCACATTGTCTACAACAAAAAGCATCTAATTCTTTTTACTTGCTAGTTACTACTAATTCCCCTTTTTTAGTTTTCTATATTGCCTGGTGATTTCAACAAGTTTGAGAAGGATTTCTAACGTATTCCTTGTGGTATCAACCCCAACCTAGTTGGATTCCTATATTTTGACATTGACTGTTTTATCCTTTAATTAGGGATGTAGTTTGGGAGACATCACTATAAAAGTCTTTAATTGTTAAATTCCACCCTTGACGCTATTTTCCACCATTTTAGCCCATATAATTAGCTCCCGGCTAAGTTTTGACTTACCTACTGGTGGGATCGAGTAGGTGCTATCATGACACATAAATTAGGTCATGACAAATTCGTATCAGGGCTAGGTTGTACCAATATTGATGGTGCAAAAGAAAATGTCTAGTACAGTCCTGGGATCAGAAATATGATGCCCATTTCTTATCATTGGAAGGATATAAGACATTTATAGAAGATCTTTACTTCTTTCACTTTGATCATGCTACGATTCTAGGTTGGTTGATAAAGCATTCCTTTTGTTTTACTCTTATATAGATAGCTAGGACACGTGCTACCACTATATGAGATAAAGTTCTTTAGAACAAGCCTATGGATCCTATCACTGTTCGTGGATGACCTAAAGGCCATAAAAAACCTTGAGATATGTCTTCTTCTAGGGGCCAAGATAGAGAGACTTCTCTAGACCCCATTCCTTCTCTCGAGCTAGAGATTCATCCATCATAACCATTGGTAGGCTAGGGACCAGCCTAAGATCCATGAGGATTTATTTCTTTTCAGTTCTTTGGGATTGTTTGATTTAGATTTTGGGATTGTTTGGTGGTGTACCACCTGATGGTACATATTCTACATATCAGAGTGGTACCGAGGAATGTTACAGCCTATAGCTGCTGCTCCCAAAGTTGAGGTGCCTCCTGTTCCAGTATTTTTCCAACTTGTTATGTCTGCCGAGATGTAGAAGATATTGGGTAGATTCTTGAGATTGGCTTCGCCTAGGTTTTCTGGTGCACCAATCAAGGATGCATATGAGTTATTGATTTCTTTTGAGGAAAGAATCCATAATCTGGGCCTAGTTAAGACTCGTGGTATGAATTATACTAATTTTTAGTTTTACTTGGTAGCTTAACATTTGTGGAGAGGTCATCTTGATTCCAAGCCAGCTGGATCTCCCTCTTTTACATAGGCTCAGTTCTTTGAGATCGTGGAAAAGCACATACCTCGAACCCTTCGGGATTAGTTCTCGATATTGGAGTAGAGATCTATGAAGTGTGGAGTATGAGGATCAATTTTATGTGTTTTCTAGGCATGGTACTTCTATTTTGACTTATGATTATAAGAGGGTTTGTTGCTTTATCGGATAATGGATGCTTCCTCTTCGTATGTCTATATTGAGTCTAGTTATTGTGGGTAGGTCTTTTGTTGGGGTCTCTGATCATGCTCAAATTATGGAGGAGATGTTTTGTGTGAAAGCAGGGGGCAACAATAAGAGGTTGTGGTGTCTAGGTAGGTTCAGTGAGAGCCGTAGTACTCCTAGTTTAGAGGTAGTAGTTCTCAGGGAAGGTACTCTCTACATTTGTCATTTTAGCCTCAAGGTCAGTGTAGTAGAACTATTTTCATTACCCAAGTTGAAGCCTTATCCGCGATGGACATCCCGAACCATTAAGGCCTGAGAGACCCCTGTCTCTGCCTAACCCACTAGTGATACTGTCTGATTTCGGCCCAGGCCTACATGTCTTTAAAATACATCACTAGGGAGTAAGGTTTTCTTACTTATATACCCAGCTTCCCTCCTGTGTTTTATAGACGTGGGACTCTTTCATAAGTTGGGGTGTTACATACAGCCCCTTATGGACTTAGCATCGTCGCTGAGGTTTGCCTCATCGAATGGGATTCGCCTAAACTCACGACTGAGGTTTTCCCTACCTTATCGGGATTCATCTAAACTAAGTTTTATTTCTTGCCCACAAAGACAAGGATGACATAAAAGCAGATCTGATACCATTTTGTCATATCCTGAGATGAGGCCTTGGCCGGGATGGGCATCCCAAACCAGCAAGGCTTGAGAGACCCCTATCTCTGCCCAACCCACTTGTGATATTGTCTGCTTTGGGGGGCAAGACCACACGACTTTAAAATGCGACACTAGGGAGTAACACTTTCTTACTTATATACCCAACATCCCTCTTGTGTTTTGCTGATGTGGGACTCCTTCCTAAGTTGCGGTGTTACAACCTTCCAGGTTGTAATTTAGATTTTCAATGAAGTCCACTCTAGTGCCAGTGAACATCCTAGTTAGGGTTGTGGTTAATATTTGAGGGGTTCGTCTTATGGCTATTCTAGTCGTGGGGGTTATTCCAGCTCATCCAGATCCTTTGCTTTTTGTTCAATGCCTAGGGAAAATTACAGTTGTACAACATTAAGTAGTTTCTCGAGTGAGTCATGGAGCAATCGTCCTTCACTTCAAAGTGGAGGTGGTATGCATGGTCGAAGGGTTTATTTTCATGGTGCTCATGTAGCTTCTCATTTAGGTAGGCCAGGAGGTCGGTCAGGAGCCCAGCAAGTGTGATGACTAAAACCAGGGCCAAGTCATGATGGGTATCTCAATTCCACCAAGTAGAGACCGCCCCTTTAGCCTAGCCAAACAAAAACAATATACTCTAGAAGCAAAAGCATTCCAACAATAAATGGAACCAAGTAGACTAAACCAATTGAAGAGGATATAAGAATCCACAATACCAAATCCACCCACATCCTGTCCATAAAGCCTCTAAGAAAAACCAAACATCAACCTATGTCGAGACATACCCCCAACCATATCCAAAAAGGAACCCAAGGATAGTTCTATGACATAAATAAAGACAAACCATAAATTGAGGGTATTTTGGAAAATGGAAGCTCGTCACTTAAAATATGTCTCAGGATCAATCCGGAAATCATCTATCATTATGCAAGTAAAGCAGAAGTATCTTGATACCCTACATCATGTAGCGATACAGTGTTTCGGGATTTTTAGCAGAGTGAGCACTAGAATGTAACTCAAGAAAGAGATAAAATAATGTCGTGATCAAATTAGTTAAAATAATTAAAAACCATGTTCGCACAATCATATACATATATTTAATATGTCGGGATAGGGAATAACGTTTAGCATGAAAGTTTTAAACATTAACCTAGATTGTGTAGCTCTAATTGTCCTAGAAGTACTTATGGACTATATGGGTCCAGCTCCCTCTGCTGGAAAGGCCCTAGTACATGTTAGCTACACGAACCAGAGATATCCAAGAAAGACCAAAAATTGCCCGACCCCACTTAATTCCAAGAGACATATATATATAAATAGTGTGAACTTGCATACAGTTATCATGACCCTTATGTAAGTAAATATTATTTCTAGTGTTCGTCCTCCCTAGGAATTACACCTTCACGTTGAGCTACACAACTCCTATTAAGACCAATTAATACTTTTACATACAACCCATCCATTAAACCATGGAAATCATCTATTAAGGCATATAAAATTGGTATCATCATACCATTATGCTTGCAAGATTTTATAATTATGCCATTGCATTTATCCATCAACCTGGGGGAATGCCACGACCCCCGTAAGTTATCAAATAAACTCGGGGAATGACAAGACCCTTGTGCTTCCAATTTAAAACTAAAGCCCATGGTCAATAAGGCCTGCAGAAACCAATTAGTTCATTTAATCATTTATGCAATGCAATATTTTAGGGGAGTACGCCAAATTATCTAATTATCCATCGTTCAAAGAAAATTATGCAAGTGGTTCAAGGGAAGAATAGTTTCAAAAAACATTTAAAAAAAACAATAAATTAGGGGGGAATACCATGACCCCCATTCCAATACACCATGCCCATTCACCCAATTTGTTTATAAATAATCAATTAAGAGCGTGAATAATCCACAAAAACCATGGAAAACTAATTCAACCCATAACATCCAAAAACCCTCAGCATAATTTCAAAACGAACAATTTAAACTCACATGAATAAAAAAAACATGATTTTGATGTAAAATAAGTCTAGGGAAGAGATATATGTCTGAGAGTATCAAGAATTAGAAAGCAATTTGAAGCTTGGAACTCGAAGGATGACTGTACAGTGAAACCCTTAAGCTTTTCTTAGGTTTTGAGTTTGAGTGTGAAATATAGCAATTAATCTTTGAAAAACTGATGAATATAAGTCTACTTTATGTTTAAGGATCGTACAAGAGTGAAAAGACCCATAAGCCCCTCATCCCAAATAAATAAAACAAAACTACATGATTTTAACACATCAGTGCGGTACAATCTTATCGTGGAGGCTAACCTCCATCCATGCTATAATCGTGGGGGTTATCCTCCATATCATAGTCTTATCACAAAAGAATACTGCCTCCGTGTAACATTTAAATTGCATAGACTAACTTTTATACCATGCCTAAAATATGGAGGCTCACTACCTGAGAATTATGAAATGACCCCAAATCCCTTCCAAAAATACCAAGATTCTTTTGAGATACCCTATTTACATACCTAAACATAATTTAGTTCAAAAACGGATGTTTTGAATATGGTAGGGTCAAAAATAAAATGGAAGAAATTTTAAAGGTATTACACCAAGTGGCGGGCATAGTAAATTGTATAAAGTACCTGTTAAACCCAAGGTTCATTCTTTGGATGCTATTATTGCAGGTACCATTTTGGTGTGCCTTCAGTTGACTTTTTGTTTATTTGATTCGGTATCCACTTATTCTTATGTGTCTTTTTATTATCTGCCATAATTTAGAGTTATCTTAGGATTCACTATCTATGCCATTATGTGTATCTACTCCCACGGGTGATTCTTTCATAGTTGATCAGGTTTTCAGATCATGTGTTATGACTGTTAAAGATATTGATACTCATGCTGATCTTATTATATGGGACATGGAGGATTTAGATGTGATTTTAGGCATGGACTATTTATTCGACTATCATGCAGTCTTGAATTATTTTTCCAAGATTGTTACCTTAGCTATACCCAGAATACTCTCAATCGTGTGGCAGGGAGTTATTTGCCGGGAGCCAATAGGGATTATTTTTTGTATATGTACTAGGAGGATTATTTCAAGTTTTTGCATGTCTTTTCTAGCTTATATTTATGATGGTAGTATGGAGAGTCCATCCCTTGACTCTATTCCTACAGTTTATGAGTTCCTGATGTCTTCCTACCAATCTACTTGGCCTTCCTCCGAGCATAGTATTAAGTTATTATTAATCTTGTGTCAAGCAACCAACCTATTTCTATGGAACCTTATCGTATGGCTTTTTCCAAGATTAAGGAGCTAAATTCTCAGGTTTGGATCTTCTTGGTAAGGGTTTTATAAGAGAAAATGTATCTTATTTGTGAGATCCTATGTATTTGTAAAGAAGAAAAATAGTTCCAAGCGTATGTGTATTAATTGTAGACATCTTAATATGGATAATTTGAAGAATCTTTATCCTGTGCCTTATATTGAAGACTTATTCAACCATCTTCAGGGAGTAACAGTGTTCTCTAAGATTGATTTGAGATCTGGTTACCATTAGTTGAGGATTCGGCTTGAGGATAACCGAAGATAGCTGTTAGGACCCGTTATGGTCATTATAGTTCCTAGTGATATATTTTTTGTTAAGTAATGTCCATGTCACATTTGTGGATTTGATGAACTATGTGTTCAATACTTATTTGGATTACTTCATAATTGTATTCATCAACGACATCCTTATTTCTTTGATGAGTAGAGAAGCATGCATAGTATTTGAGGATTGTTCTCTAGACTTTAAGAGATCAGTTGCTTTTTTCCAAGTTATCTAAGTATAATTTTTGGCTAGTCGTTGACATTCCTTGGCATGTGTCTCTAAGGATGGGATTATGGTAGACGCAATGAAGATTGAGTCCAGTCGTGATTGGGCAAGACCTACATCACTAACTGAGGTTCATAAATTAATTGGCTTGGTCGGTTACTATAGATGATTCATTGAGGGTCTTGCTACTATTGCAGTATTGATGACCAGATTGACTCTAAAAGAGGTTCCATTTTAATGGCTTAAGAAGTGTGAGTAGATCTTTGGAAAGCTCAAGGGGTTTCTCACTTTAGGTCCTATTTTAGCTCTTTCTATTAAGGTTGAGGGATTCACTATGTATTACGTTGCTTCTAGTGTTTTCCTGGGTTGTATATTGATGCAGCAGGGTCGTGTTATTATTTATACGTCAAGGCATTCAAAGTTACACCAGTGCAACTACCACACTCATGATTTGGAGTGTGCAGGGGTAGTTTTTGTGATTGAAATTAGGAGGCTTTATCTTTATTGTGTGCATTGTGATAATTGGACAAATAATTATAGTCTTTAGTATCTTAATACCCAAAGAAATCTTAATACAAGGCAGTGTAGATGGATGAAGTTGCTTAAGGATTGTGATATCACTATCTTGGATCATCCGGGCAAGGCAAATATGGTAGAAAATGCCTTGATCCAAAAAGGAATGAATATGGGTAACTTGGATTATATTTCATTTTCTCAAAGCATATTGGTGTGGGACACCCACTCCTAAGCTAACTTTATGGTACGACTTGATATTTCAAACACTTGCAAGATCCTTGTTAGTGTTTAGGCGAGATCCTCATTGTATGAGTAGATTCTGGATCGCTAGTTTGAGAATGTAAGACTTTGCATTATCTGCAATCAAGTGTTGAGTAGTTATTCCAAGAGGGATACCATAGATTTTGAAGGTGTCTTTAGATTTTATAGCCATATTTCTGTTCCAAGGTTGATATCTTGACTTAGTTGATTTTACATGAGGCTCATAGTTCTAGACATTCTATTCGCTCAGGTATAGCCAAGATGAATAGACATTTGAGACAACATTATTATTGGAGTAATATAAAGAGATATGTGGTAGACTTCACACCTCGTTGCCTATATGGTTTGTAGGTAAAGGTTGTGTGTCAGTGACCAAGTAGTTTTATTCAAAGATTTATTATTCCTTAGTGGAAATGGGAGAAGATTACTGTAGACTTTGTTAGTTGATTGCCTCTTACTTTCCATGGTTTTGATGGTATTTTAGTTATTGTAAATCGGTTGACCAAGTCGACACATTTCATTCATATTCAGATTTACTTCAGTGCTGAGTAGTTGGCTTGTATCTTTATTAGTGAGGTAGTCCATTTGCATGGTGTACCTATATCTATCATTTTAGACTGGGGTTTAGTATTTAGTTCAAGCTTTTAATGAGCTATCCAGGATTAGTTGGGTACACAGGTGGATCTTAGTACGCCCTTCCATCAAGAGATAGTCGACTAGTCAGAGATAACTATTTAGGTTCTCAATGATATACTTTGATCCTAGGCTATGTATTTTAAAGGCCAGTGGGAGAAGTAATTATCCTTGGAAGAGTTACATATAATAATATTATCATTCAAGTATTGAGATGGTGACTTTTGAGGCTTTATATGGCATGAGATGTTGTTCTTCGATTGGACAATTTGAGACTTCTGAGATTGGACCTCGTGGAATAGATTTGCTTAGGGAGTCGTTGGATTGAATTAGGGTGATTTGGGAAAGGTTGAGGGGAGCTTAGTGTAGGTAGAAGGCATATGCAGATCATAGACTTCATTCCTTGAGATTTGTAGTTGGTGAGAGAGTATTCCTCCATGTGTTTCCAGGAAAGGTTTGATGAGTTTCGGGAGGAAAGAAAAGCTTAGTCCCAGATATATTAGACCCTTTAAGATTCTTCACACAATGGATGAGGTGGATTATGAGTGAGCCTTACCCCCAAATTTTTCTTCTATCCATCTAAATTTCCATTTTTCTATGTTCCAAGGGTATATTATTGACCCATCTCACGTGCTTACATTGGACTCAGTTCAGTTTGATAAGTGTATGGCCTTTGTGGAAGAGCCTATGCTCGTTTTGGATAGTTAAATCAAGGGGTTGCGCAAAAGAGAGATCCCAATATTTAAGTTTCAATGGATGGATAGCCCAGTAGAGGAGGCTACTTCAGAGATCGAGAGCGAGATATGGACCCAGTATGCTAATTTGTTAGAGGCTTTAGGTACATCCTAATCCTTTACTTTCTCGGGCAAAATTTCTTTTAGTTATGGATATGGTAATCACCCTTAATGTTATTTAATTTATTTTTTCTTATTTCATTCATTTTGAGCTTTCCAAAAGCTGGCCCAAGTCATTTATGACTTGATGGAACTGATAGTTTGGTTACCGGGATGTTCATTTGGTTATTAGAATCAATTCTCTATTTAGAAGCCTATGCTGGTTCAAATTGGCTAATGGGTGAAAACTCCAGCTAAACGACCTCATATGCTAATTCTAAGTATTCTAATAACTTTCAACATCGATTTGAGGTTGGGCGGACCCTCGGTTCGGTCACGAGACTCCCCCAGCTCATTTTGAGCTATTGGTCAAAAGTTAAGAAAAATGACAAGTAGGCATAGGACCCACTTTTTATCAAAACCTCATATGTAAATTTTGACTGTGCCATTGAGTCTATACCGTCAAATTTTGTAGTGTAGCATAGTCAATTTGCATATACGAGATTTTAAATGAATCTTGAGGGGTTGGCAGAGATTCCAAATCGCAGCTGGTACTGGTGCATCACATCCGTAATTAACTAATCTCTTAAGAGATATGCCAGACGCCAGTGAGTATTGCATAAGCAACACTTTTGTTGCATATGCAGTCCATTTAGTGGTGGAGCCTGTATCGCGTATGCAATACTATTTTCTAAAACACGTCATCTACTCAGTTAGCCTAGTATTGCGTAAGCGATCAGAAGATCACGTAGGAAATTTTTATGCCAAAGCACAAGTATTGCTGAAATGTCCCAAAGATTTCTTAAGCGATACACATGTACCTGGAAAGGGTATAAATTCCCCATTTAGCCTTTTTTTCACCATTTCTCATCCAATCTTTAAAATCTTAAACCCTAAAAAGTGGTTCTTAGACGAATCGACCAAGGGTGATTGTGGAGTTTTAGCATCATTAATTTACGCAATTTCCCATTAAATTTGTGCTAAGATTTCTAATATTTTTAATAGTTTGTTTCCCCAATTTTATCAAAAATCCCCAAAATCTAGGTGACTAAATTTTAGTACCAATATAACTCGAAATCTACCCATTTTTAGGCGAGAGGTTTCTTAAGAATAGAGGGAAGTTGTCTTGGGTTAGAATATTTTATTTCCCTAAATGAGCTAGACATGACCAGATCTGAGACCTTGTTGTAATAGTCATCTGAAGTCCAACCAGGACCGGGGACAACCCTAAATAACCAACCTAATTGTCCAATACATACCTCGAGTCAGATGAATTTTGAACATATAATAAGATGCTATAGAAGTGTCCAAATCCAAACACAGTGATATGTCTATAACTGTGACTGACCAAAACGAGTCCAACCTTCCCCAAAACAAACGATAGCCATAACTAAACCGCAAACAAAAAACAAAAAAAAAAAAACAAGTTCTATAACATAACATAAAAGGAAGGAGTAGTAAGAAATTTTATCCAACGGTATCAGCCCCAATACCAATGCCAATACTAAGGCTGACACCAATTCCGATACCGCCCATGCCAACGCATAGTATCTCCATAAAAGCATCTAACCAAAAGAAAACCAATATTCAATTGGGACATGCTCCCAACTATAGCAAAAATTGATAAATAAACTAAGGTCTGTAAAAACATCCATGAATATGAATCAGAGACTTCTAGAAAGATGAAAGCTAACCACTTCAATCCCAAGAGCTGATCCAGAAATCCAATCATTATGAAGGAGGAGTAAAATAGCCGATTCCTGCATAGCATGGGGATACAGCCACCCAAAGAAGGGATAGCGGGTAAACACTAGCATGAACTCAGTACAAGGATAAGATAATGCCAAACAGTAAAACTAAGTAGGCCGACCATATGCATGCACACCATACATGTATATATATAACCATACCGAGAAAGGGAACTGAGTTTAGCCTACATTAAAAACCATTCACCTGGATATGTGTAGCTTAACCGTCTAAAACCTGCCACGGGATAAATGGGTCCAGTGTAACCCCCTGAACGGGCCATAATGCGTGTACCCACTTGAACCGTAGATACCTTAAGAGTAGTGGATTCCCAATTACCCTCACCCTGCATGATATATATGTACAATTTACTTAGAGGATTCCTTTGTACCTTAGAGACTCCTTTATGGTTACCACGAACAACCCCTCATGTCAGTAAATATGAGTTTCAAGTGTTCATTCAATGAACTCCCACCTTCATGGTTATCTGTCACACCCAGACATTATCACCCAATTAAAACCATTTCCAACCAATCCATTATTCCATTTTTTATTAACCAAGAGTATTAATAGCGGTATCATCATACTGACTATAATTTGCAAGTATTGTCCTTAGAAAAATCTTTAGTGGTTAAAGGATTCCCATTAACAAATTTACCATGTTAAATTTGGTGAGTCCTAAGTACCCACAAGTATTTTATTATTATGTTTACTTGAGAGAATCCCATGTACTCCACAAGTTGTTCCTTAACATGCTTACTTGGGGGATTTTGTTGTACCCTACAAAGAGTTCAATAAAACATAACCATGACCACCAAACCATTCTACTTAACGATTTCAAACAATTTAAACAATTTATACAATTTATTTTTCGATTACCAAATAATGCCATGAAATAGATATATTATAAAGTCCAACGATACTGCAAAAGCATGCTCATAAGGATTTTATCAAACTTATTGGGGGCATAATGTTTCCAAAACAAAACATCAAATACCAATTAACTATTACCATGCAACAAAGTATCCAAACAACCATTAAATCATGTAAATACCTAGTTAAATCATGGGAAAACTATAACCAAGCCATTATAAAAAAAAAACCCAATATTTATTTGAAAACCCACAACCATATAACAATTATGCCATGAAAACAATTTACAAACTATGCCTTTAGTTAGAACTAACAATAAGGGAAGGAGTACATGCCTTAAATTGAGTAGATGATGTAGAGAAATCACCAACACAAGCCCCAAATCAATCCTTGAGATGAAACCCTAACTTTCATTTCCTAAGAACTTTAAAAAAGATTAAAGAGTGTTTTCTAAGTGTTACAGAATAGAATAATAGGTAAAATAACCTCCCAGGTATGTTAAAAGTCATGGGGCCTTATTAGGTTAAGTGGTGAAATGTCCAGATTGCCCTAACTTTAACTGTATAAAATTCCCATAAGGGAGGTACGAATAACCATACCAGTTGTACTCTCCAATATATGTGGTACCTATCATTCGTACCCTAGGCCTCCCCATTGGACCCAACACTGTCGAAGATATGACTTATCCAAACAAAGTCATACCCAAATCAAACGAACTGTACCTTTCACCCGTACCTTTGGAACAATAGAACCAAAAAAGGTGTAACACTGTCCACTATTCGAGTTTGTGGTATGACTTGTACCCTAGCTTATGGCTCATAGTGAGCCACCCATACTCAAATCAAAGTTAGTCTACCAAGTTTAAGATTAAGTAAAGGAAAGACCCCAACCAAAGAACCCATATCCATCCATTTGACTTGTACAGACCTAAATCATACCCATTACAAAACCCAATCCAACCCACCAACCAACACTAGTAAGCATACGACCAAGGCATACCACTCGTACCCTAGTATAATACTGGTACACACAGGTCATATGTTATCTACAACTTATAAATTTATCAGATTTTTCTAAGGGTCCCAAACCCAGGGTGTTTCAATCTCCCCCACAAGGAATATTTGTCCCCGAATGATAGATAAGGTAGGTACAAGCATGATTTACTCCCCTTACATGCCTGTTCCCTCATCTTTAACTAAGAGGAAAACAAATCCAATAGAGTCATTTGCATTATCAAATATCAATCCAACCTTTAACCGAGTTAGAAAATAAAGATACATAGATATTAATCTTTCCTATAACAAAGTTTGAAAACAATGTTGAAGAAAGCATACCTTCCGCATGAATACCAAAAGAAAAAAAATGATGTAGATATTTAGACTTCATTTTCTCTTCTAATTCCTATGTAGCCTCTTCCACCTTGTGGTTCCTCTATAAAACCTTAACCAAGGCCACATCCTTGGTCCATAACCGATGAACCTACCTATCCAAGATCTTAATCGGTATCTTTTCATAAGATAGAGAATCCAAGATACGAAGTCCTCTAATGGAATCACCAAAAAAGGATCACAAAGACACTTCCTCAACATAGATACTTGGAATACCGAATGAATGGAGCTCAAACCGAAAGGAAACTCTAATTCATAAGCCACATTACCAACCGTCCAAAAAATTACATAAGGACTAATAAATCAATGACTCAACTTCCTTTTTCTACCAAGTTGTATTACTCCCTTCATAGGAGATACCTTTAGGAACACCTTATCCCCAACCTAAAAGTCTAAGTCTCTACGTCTTATATCTGCATAGGACTTTTGGAAGCTTTGGGTAGCCTTAAGTCTATCCCGAATCACCTTCACCTTTCTATAGCCTGATACATAAAATCTAGAATAAACATATCTACCTCACCAAGCCCTAACCACCCAACAGTAGATCTATATCTCCTACCATACACCTCAAATTGGGCCATCCTAATAATATAATGGTAACTATTTTTATAGGCAAACTCTATAAGAGCTAGATGCTCATCCCAATTACTACCATAGTCAATCATAATGTCTGAAGCATACCTTAATTGTCTAAATATTTCTTTCCTTTTTTTTGTTCATCTGCGGATAATAAGCAGTACTCAGACTTACTTCCCATGGTTTTGTTGGTATTTTAGTTATTGTAAATCGGTTGACCAAGTTGACACATTTCATTCATATTCAGATTTGCTTTAGTGCCGAGTAGTTGGCTTGTATCTTTATTACTAAGGTAGTCCATTTGCATGGTGTGCCTATATCTATCATTTTAGACTAGGGTTTAGTGTTTAGTTTAAGCTTTTAATAAGCTATCCAGGATTAGTTGGGTACGCAGGTGGATCTTAGTACGCCCTTCCATCAAGAGACTGACGACTAGTCGGAGCAAACTATTTAGGTTCTCAATGATATGCTTTGAGCCTAGGCTATGTATTTTAAAGGTCAGTGGAAGATATAATTAGCCTTAGCAGAGTTATATATAATAATATTACCATTCAAGTATTGAGATGGTGACTTCTGAGGCTTTATAAGGAAAGAGATGTTGTTTTTCGACTGGACGATTTGAGTCGTCTGAGATTGGACCTCGTGGTATGGAATTTCTTAAGGAGTCGTTGTATAGAATTAGGGTGATTCGGGAAAGGTTGAGTGGAGCTTAGAGTAGGTAGAAGGCTTGTGCACATCATAGACTTCATTCCTTGAGATTTGTAGTTGGTGAGAGCGTATTCCTCTACGTGTTTCCAGGAAAGGTTTGATGAGTTTCAGGAGGAATGAAAAGCTTAGTCCCAGATATATTAGACCCTTTGAGATTCGTCACACAATGGATGAGGTGGATTATGAGTTAGCCTTACCCCCAAATTTTGCTTCTACCCATCTAAATTTCCATTTTTCTATGTTGCAAGGGTATATTCCTAACACATCTCACGTGCTTACATTGGTCTCAGTTCAGTTTGATAAGCGTATGACCTTTGTGGAAGAGCCTATGCTCGTTTTGAATAGTTGAAACAAGGGGTTGTGCACAAGAGAGATCCCAATATTTATGGTTCAGTGAATGGATTTCCTAGTAGAAGAGGCTACTTAGGAGATCGAGAGCGAGATATAGACCCAGTATGCTAACTTTGTAGAGGCTTTAGGTACATCCTAATCCTTTACTTTCTCGGGCAAAATTTCTTTTAGTTATGGATATTGTAATCACCCTTAATGTTATTTACATTATTTTTTCTTATTTAAGTCATTTTGAGCTTTCCAAAAGTCACCCCAAGTCATTTATGACTTGATGGAACAGACAGTTTGGTTACCGGGAAGTTCATTTGGTTATTACAACCAATTCTCTATTTAGAAGCCTTTGCTGGTTCAAATTGGCTAATGGGTGAAAACTCCAGCTAAACAACCTCATATGCTAATTCTAAGTATTCCAATAACTTTCAACATCGATTTGAGGTTGGGTGGACCCTTGGTTCGGTCACGAGACTCCCTCAGCTCATTTTGAGCTATTGGTTAAAATTTAAAAAAAATGACAAGTAGGCATAGGACCCACATTTTATCAAAACCTCATATGAAAATTTTGACTGTGCCATTGAGTCTGTAACGTCGAATTTTGTAGTGTAGCATAATCTTTATACATATACGAGATTTCAAATGAATCTTGAGGGGTTTGCAGAGATTTCAAGTCTCAGCTGGTACTAGTGCATCACATCCGTAATTAACTGATCTCTTAAGAGATATGCCAGATGCCAGTGAGTATCGCATAAGCGACACTTTTGTTGCATATGCAGTCCATTTAGTGGTGGAGCCAGTATTGCGTATGCAATACTATTTTCTAAAACACGTCATCTACTTAGTTGGCCTAGTATTGCATAGGCGATCAGAAGATCACGTAGGAAATTTTTATGCCACAGCACAAGTATTGTTGAAGTGTCCCAAAGATTTCTTAAGCGATACACGTGTACCTTGAAAAGTTATAAATTCCCCATTTAGCCTGTTTTTCACCATTTCTCATCTAATCTTTAAAATTTTAAACCGTAAAAAGTTGTTCTTAGACGAATCGACCGCGGGTGATTGTGGAGTTTTACCATCATTAATTTACGAAATTTCCCATTAAATTTGTGCTAAGATTTCCAATATTTTTAATAGTTTGTTTCCCCAATTTTATCAAAAATCCCCAAAATCTAGGTGACTAAATTTTAGCACCAATATAGCTCGAAATCTACCCATTTTTAGGGTAAGGGTTTTTTAAGAATAGAGGGAAGTTGTCTTGGGTTAGAATATTCGATTTCCCTAAATGAGCTAGACATGACCAGATCTGAGACCTTGTTGTAATAGTCATCTGAAATCCAACCAGGATCGGGGACAACCTTAAATATCCAACCTAATTGTCCAACACATACCTTGAGTCAGATGAATATTGAACATATAACAAGATAATATATAAGTGTCCAAATCCAAACACAGTGATATGCCTATAACTGTGACTGTCCCAAACGATTCCAACCTTCCCCAAACAAAATGATAGCCATAACTAAACCACAAAGGAAAACCAAAAACAATAACCAAAACAAGTTCTATAACATAACATAAAAGGAAGGAGTAGTGAGAAATTTCATCCGGCGGTATGAACCCCATTACCAATTCCAATACTAAGGCTGACACCAATACCGATACCGCCCATGCCAACCCATAGTATCTCCAAAAAAGTATCTATCCAAAAGAAAACCAATATTCAATTGGGACATGCTCCCAACCATAGCAAAAATTGATAAATAAACTAAGGTTTGTAAAAACATCCATGAATATGAAAAGGAGACTTATAGAAAGATGGAAGCTAACCACTTCAATCCCCAGAGCTGATCCAGAAATCCAATCATTATGATGGAGGAGTAAAATAGCCGATTCCTGCATAGTATGGGGATACAGCCACCCAAAGAAGGTATAGCGGGTAAACACTAACATGAACTCAGTATAAGGATAAGATAATGCCAAGCAGTAAAACTAAGTAAACCGACCATATGCATACACACCATACATGTATATATATAGCCATACCGAGAAAGGGTACTAAGTTTAGCCTACATTAAAAACCATTAACCTGGATATGTATAGCTTAACCATCTAAAACCTTCCACGGGCTAAATGGGTCTAGTGTAACCCCCTAAACGGGCCATAATGCGTGTACCCACATAAACCGTAGATACCTTAAGAGTAGTGTCTTCCCAATTACCCTCTTCCTCCATGATGTATATGTACAATGTACTTAGAGGATTTCTATGTTACTCATAGTATCATTTATGGTTTCCACGACCAACCCCTCATGTCAGTAAATATGAGTTTCAAGTGTTCGTTCAATGAACTCCCACCTTCATGGTTATCTATCACACCCAGACATTATCACCCAATTAAAACCATTTCCAACCAATCCATTATTCCATTTTTTATTAACCGAGACTATTAATAGCTGTATCATCATACTGACTATAATTTGCAAGTATTGTCCTTAGGAAAATCTTAAGTGGTTAAAGGATTCCCATTAACATATTTTTCGTGTTAGCTTTGGTGAGTCCCAAGTACCCACAAGTATTCTATTATTATGTTTGCTTGAGAGAATCCCATGTACTCCACAAGTTGTTCCTTAACATACTTACTTGGGGGATTTGGTTGTACCCTACAAAGAGTTCAACTAAACATAACCATGACCACAAAACAATTCTACTTAACGATTTCAAACAATTTAAACAATTTATACTATTTCGTTTTCTGTTACCAAGTAATACCATGCAATAGATACATTATAAAGTCCAACAATGTAGTAAAAGCATTGTCATAAGCATTTTATCAAACTTAATGGGGGCATAATGTTTCCAAAACAAAAAATCAAATACCAATTAACTATTGCCATGCAACAAAGTATGCAAAAAACCATTAAATCATGTAAGTACCAAGTTGAATCATGGGAAAACCATAACCAAACCATTATAAAAAAACCCCAATATTTATTTGAAAACCCAAAACCATATAACAATTATGCCATGAAAACAATTTACAAACTATGCCTTTAGTTGGAACTAACAATAAAGGAAGGAGTACATGCCTTAAATTGAGTATATGATGGAGAGAAATCACCAACACAAGCCTCAAATCAATCCTTGAGATAAAACCGTAGCTTCCATTTCCTAAGAACTTTACAAAAGATTAGAGAGTGTTTTCTAATTATTACAGAATAGAATAATAGGTAAAATAACCTCCCAGGTATGTTAAAAGTCATGGGGCCTTATTAGGTTGAGTGGTGAAATGTCCAGATTGCCCTAATTTTAACTGTATAAAATTTCCATAAGGGAGGTACGAATAATTATACCAGTCGTACCCTCCAATATATGTGGTACCTACCACTCGTACCCTAGGCCACCCCATTGGACCCAACACTGTCCAAGATATGACTTATCGAAATAAAGTCATACCCAAATCATACAACCCGTACCTTTCACCCATACCCTTGGAACAATAGAATCAAAAGAGGTTTAACACTGTCTACTATTAAAGTTCGTGGTATGACTCGTACCCTAGCTTAAGGCTCATGGTGAGCCACCCGTACTCAAATAAAAGTTAGTCTACCAAGTTTCAGATTAAGTAAAGGAAAGACCCAAAACAAACAACCCATATCCATCCATTCGACTTGTACACACCTAAATCGCACCCATTACAGAACCTAATCCAACCCACCAACCAGCACTGGTAAGCATAAGACAAAGGCATACCACTCGTACCCTAGTATACTATTGGTACACACAGGTTATATGTTGCTTACAGCTTAAAAATTTATAAGATTTTTCTTAGGGTCCCAAACCCAGGGTGTTTCAATCTCCCCCACAAGGAACATTTGTCCCCGAATGGAAGATAAGGTAGGTACAGGAAGGATTTACACCCCTTACATGCCTCTTCCCTCATCTTTAACAAAGAGGCAAACAAATCTAATAGAGTCATTTGAATTATCAAATATCAATCTAACCTTTAACCAAGTTAGAAAATAAAGATACATAAATATTAATCTTTCTTTTAAGAAAGTTTGAAAACAACGTTAAAGAAAGCATACCTTCCGCATGAATAATAGAAGCAAAAACCTGATGCAGATATTTAGACTTCATTTTCTCTTCCGATTCTTATGTAGCCTCTTCCACCTTGTGGTTCCTCTATAGAACCTTAACCAAGGCCACATCCATGGTCCATAACTGATGAACCTGCCTATCAAAGATCTTAATCGGTATTTTTTCATAAGATAGAGAATACAAGATACCCAAGTCCTCTAAAGGAACCAACAAAAAAACATCACAAAGACACTTCCTAAACATTGATACTTGGAATACCGAATGAATGAAGCTCAAACTAAAAAGAAACTCTAATTCATTAGCCACATTACCAATCCTCCACAAAATTATATAAGGACTAATAAATCGAAGACTCAACTTCCTCTTTTTACCAACCTAAAACTGTAAGTCTCTACGTCTTATATCCACATAGGACTTTTGGCAATTTTGGGTAACCTTAAGACTATCCCGAATCACTTTCACCTTTTCCATAGCCTGAAACATCAAATCCAGGATGAACATATCTGCCCCACTAAGCCCTAACCGCCCAACAGTAGATCTATACCTCCTACCATACGCCTCAAATGGGGACATCCTAATAATAGAATAGTAACTATTATTATAGGCAAACTCGATAAGATGTAGATGCTCAACCCAATTACTACCATAGTCAATCATACATACCCGAAGCATACCTTCATTGTCTGAATAGTCCTTTCCAGTTGCTTGTTTATAAGCAGTACTCAGACTTACTTCCCATGGTTTTGATGGTATTTTAGTTATTATAAATCGGTTGACCAAGTTGACACATTTCATTCATTTTTAGATTTGCTTTAGTGTCGAGTAGTTGGCTTGTATCTTAATTAGTAAGGTAGTCCATTTGCATGGTGTGCCTATATATATTATTTTAGGCTGGGGTTTAGTATTTAGTTCAAGTATTTAATGAGCTATCCAGGATTAGTTGGGTACGCAGGTGGATCTTAGTACGCCCTTCCATCAAGAGACAGACGACTTGTCAGAGCAGACTATTTAGGTTCTCAATGATATGCTTTGAGCCTAGGCTATGTATTTTAAAGGTCAGTGGGAGAAGTAATTAGCATTGGCAGCATTACATATAATAATATTACCATTCAAGTATTGAGATGGTGACTTTTGAGGCTTTATATGGCAAGAGATATTGTTCTTCGAGTGGACGATTTGAGACTTCTAAGATTGGACCTCGTGGTATGGACTTGCTTAAGTTGTCGTTGTATAGAATTAGGGTGATTCGAGAAAGGTTGAGGGGAGCTTAGAGTAGGTAGAAGGCTTATGCAGATCATAGACTTCATTCCTTGAGATTTGTAGTTGGTGAGAGAGTATTCCTCCATGCGTTACCAGGAAAGGTTTGATGAGTTTCACGAGGAAAGGAAAGCTTTGTCCCAGATATATTAGACCCTTTAAGATTTTTCACACAATGGATGAGGTGGATTATGAGTTAGCCTTACCCCCAAATTTTGCTTCTATTCTTCTAAATCTCCATTTTTCTATGTTGCAAGGGTATATCCTGACCCATCTCACGTGGTTACATTGGACTCAGTTCAGTTTGATAAGCGTATGACCTTTGTGGAAGAGCCTATGCTCATTTTGGATAGTTAAATCAAGGGGTTGCGCACAAGAGAGATCCCAATGTTAAGGTTTAGTGGATGGATCCCCCTGTAGAGAAGGCTACATGGGAGATTGAGAGCGAGATATGGACCTAGTATGCTAACTTGTTAGAGGCTTTTGGTACATTCTAATCCTTTACTTTATCAGGCAAAATTTCTTTTAGTTATGGATATTGTAATCACCATTAATGTTATTTACATTATTTTTTCTTTTTTAAGTCATTTTGAGCTTTCCAAAAGTGGCCCCAAGTCATTTATGACTTGATGGAACTAACATTTTGGTTACCAGGAAATTCATTTGGTTATTAGAACCAATTCTCTATTTAGAAGCCTTCGTTGGTTTAAATTGGCTAATGGGTGAAAACTCCAGTTAAACGACCTCATGTGCTAATTCTACGTATTCCAATAATTTTCAACATTGATTTGAGGTTGGGTGGACCCTTGGTTTAGTCACGAGAATCCCCCAACTCATTTTGATCTATTGGCCAAAAGTTAAGAAAAATGAAAAGTAGGCATAGGACCCACTTTTTATCAAAACCTCATATTAAAATTTTGACTGTGCCATTGAGTTTGTAACGTCGAATTTGGTAGTGTAGCATAGACCATTTGCTTATACGAGATTTCAAATGAATCTTGAGGGGTTGGCAGAGATTCCAAGTCTCAGCTGGTACTGGTGCATCACATCCGTAATTAACTGATCTCTTAAGAGATATGTCAAACGCCAGTGAGTATCACATAAGCGACACTTTTGTTGCATATGCAGTCCCTTTAGTGGTGGAGCCAGTATCGCGTATGCAATACTATTTTCTCAAAAACATCATCTACTCAATTGGCCTAGTATTGCGTAAGAGATCAGAACATTACGTAGGAAATTTTTATGCCAAAGCACAAGTATCGCTGAAGTGTCCCAAAGATTTCTTGAGTGATGCACGTTTACCTGGAAAAGGTATAAATTCCCCATTTAGCCTGTTTTTCACCATTTCTCATCCAATCTTTAAAATCTTAAACCCTAAAACCTTGGTGACTAAATTTTAGCACCAATATAGCTCGCAATCTACGCATTTTTAGGGTAAAGGTTTCTTAAGAATAAAGGGAAGTTGTCTTGAGTTAGAATATTCGATTTCCCTAAACGAGCTAGACATGACCAGATCTGAGACCTTGTTGTAATAGTCATCTGAAGTCCAACCAGAATCGGGGACAACCCTAAATATCCAATCTAATGGTCCAACACATACCTTGAGTCAGATGAATTCTGAACGTATAATAAGATAGTATATAAGTATCCAAATCCAGACTCTGTGATAGGTCTATAACTGTGACTGACCCAAACGAGTCCAAACTTCCCCAAAACAAACGATAGCCATAACTAAACCACAAACGAAAACCAAAAACAATAACCAAATAAAGTTCTATAACATAACATAAAAGGAAGGAATAGTGAGAAATTTCATCCGACGTTATCAGCCCCAATACCAATGCCAATACTAAGGCTGACACCAATACCGATACCGCCCATGCCAACCCATAGTATCTCCACAAAAGTATCTATTCAAAAGAAAACCAATATTCAATTGGGACATGCTCCCAACCATATCAAAAATTGATAAATAAACTAAGGTCTGTAAAAACAGCCATGAATATGAAAAAGAGACTTCTAGAAAGATGGAAGCTAACCACTTCAATCCCAAGAGCTGATCCAAAAATCCAATAATTATGAAGGAGGAGTAAAATAGTCGATTCCTACATAGCATGGGGATATAGCAACCCAAAGAAGGTATAGCAGGTAAACATTAGCATGATCTCAGTATAAGGATAAGATAATGCCAAACAGTAAAACTAAGACGACCATATGCATGCACACCATACATGTATATATATAACCATACCGAGAAAGGGAACTGAGTTTCGCCTACATTAAAAACTATTAACCTGGATATGTGTAGCTTAACCATCTAAAACCTTCCACGGGCTAAATGGGTCCAGTGTAACCCCCTGAATGGTCCATAATGCGTGTACCCACATGAACCGTAGATACCTTAAGAGTAGTGGATTCCTAAGTACCCTCACCCTCCATGACGTATATGTACAATGTACTTAGAGGATTTCTATGTACCTCATAGTATCATTTATGGTTACCACGACTAACCCCTCATGTCAGTAAATATGACTTTCAAGTGTTCGTTCAATGAACTCCCACCTTCATGGTTAGCTGTCACACCCAGACATTACTGCCCAATTAAAACTATTTCTAACCAATCCATTATTTCATTTTTTATTAACCAAGACTATTTATAGCAGTATCATCATACTGACTATAATTTCCAAGTATTGTCCTTAGAAAAATCTTAAGTGGTTAAAGGATTCCCATTAACAAATTTTTCGTGTTAACTTTCGTGAGTCCCAAGTACCCACAAGTATTCTATTATTATGTTTGCTTGAGAGAATACCATGTACTCCACAAGTTGTTCCTTAGCATGTTTACTTGGGAAATTTCGTTGTACCCTACAAAGAGTTCAATTAAACATAACCATGACCACCAAACCATTCTACTTAACCATTTCAAACAATTTAGCCAATTTATACTATTTAGTTTTCTGTTACCGAATAATACCATCCAATAGATACATTATAAAGTCCAACAATATAGTAAAATCATTCTCATAAGCATTTTATCAAACTTATTGGGGGCATAATGTTTCCAAAACAAAAAATCAAATGCCAATTAACTATTCCCATGCAACAAAGTATCCAAACAACCATTAAATCATGTAAATACATTGTTAAATCATGGGAAAACCATAACCAAGCCATTATAAAAAAACCCCAATATTTATTTGAAAACCCAAAACCATATAACAATTATGCCATGAAAACAATTTACAAACTATGCCTTTAGTTGGAACAAACAATAAGGGAAGGAGTACATGCCTCAAATTGGGTATATGATGGAGAGAAATCACCAACACAAGCCCTAAATCAATTGTTGAGATAAAACCCTAGCTTCCATTTCCTAAGAACTTTACAAAAGATTAGAGAGTGTTTTCTAAGTGTTACAAAATAGAATAATAGGTAAAATAAATTCCCAGGTATGTTAAAAGTCGTGGGGCCTTATTAGGTTAAGTGGTGAATATCCAGATTGCCCTAACTTTATCTGTATAAAATTTCCATGAGGGAGGTACAAATAACCATACCAGTCGTACCCTCCAATATATGTGGTACCAACCACTCGTACCCTAGGCCTCCCCGTTGGACCCAACACTGTCCAAGATATAACTTATCCAAACAATGTCATACCCAAATCATACGACCTGTACATTTCACCCCTACCCTTGAAACAGTAGAATCAAAGGAGGTTTAACACTGTCCACTATTAGAGTTCGTGGTACGACTCATACCTTAGCTTACAGCTCATGGTGAGCCACCCGTACTCAAATCAAAGTTAGTCTATGACATTTTCGATTAAGTAAAGAGAATACCCAAACCAAACAACCCTTATCCATCCATTTGACTTGTACAGACCTAAATCGTACCCATTACAGAACCCAATCTAACCCACCAACTAGCAATGGTAAGCATACGACCAAGGCATACCACTCGTACCCTAGTACACTACTGGTACACACAGGTCATATGTTGTCTACAACTTATAAATGTATAAGATTTTTCTAAGGGTCCCAAACCCAGGGTGTTTCAATTTCCCCCACAAGGAACATTTGTCCCCGAATGACAGATAAGGTAGGTACAAGCATGATTTAAACCCTTAGATGCCAATAGAGTCATTTGCATTATCAAATATCAATCCAACCTTTAACCAAGTTAGAAAATAAAGATACATAAATATTAATCTTTCCATTAACAAAGTTTGAAAACAATGTTGAAAAAAGCATACCTTCCGCATGAATACCAGAAGCAAAAAACTGATGCAGATATTTAGACTTCATTTGCTCTTCCAATTACTATGTAGCCTCTTCTACCTTGTGGTTTCTCCATAGAACCTTAACCAAGGCCACATCCTTGGTCCATAACCGACGAACTTGTCTATCCAAGATCTTAATCGATATCTTTTCATAAGATAGAGAATCCAAGATACCCAAGTCGTCTAAAGAAACCACTGAAAAAGGATCACAACGACACTTCCTCAACATAGATACTTGGAATACCGAATAAATGGAGATCAAAACAAAAGGAAACTCTAATTCATAAGCCACATTACCAACCCTCCACAAAATTACAAAAGGACTAATAAATCGAAGACTCAACTTCCTCTTTTTACCAAGTTGTATTACACCCTTCACAGGAGATACCTTTAGAAACACCTTATCCCCAACCTAAAACTCTAAGTCTCTACGGCTTATATCTGCGTAGGACTTTTGGCAACTTTGGGTAGCCTTAAGCCTATCCCGAATCACCTTCACCTTTTCCATAGCCTGATATCTCAAATCCAGAATAAACATATCTGCCTCACTAAGCCCTAACCACCCAACAGTAGATCTATACCTCCTACCATATGCCTCAAATCGGGCCATCCTAATAATAGAATGGTAACTATTATTATAGGTAAACTCTATAAGAGGTAGATGCTCACCCCATTACTACTATAGTCAATCATAGATGCCCGAAGCATACCTTCATTGTCTAAATAGTCCTTTCCACTTTCTTGTTCATCTGCGGATGAAAAGCAGTACTCAGACTTACCTTAGTACCCAATCCCTTATGAAAAGATCGCAAGAAATAAGATGAAAACTACGTACAACGAATAGATATAATAAAAATAGGTACCCCATTGAGGTTTACTATCTTATGAAGATATAACCTCACATAATGTTTCGCTAAAAATTTTATCCATACCGGAAAGAAGCTAGCAGACTTTGTCATCCTATCCATGAAGATCCAAATAAAATTGAATTGATTTCAGGACCAAGGAAGACCAATAATTAGATCCATATTAATTACCTCCCATTTCTATTTGGGTAACTCAATTTCTTCATACAACCCATCAGGCCTGATATGCTCAAATTTGACATGTTGGCACACCATGAACTTGTGTACAAAGTTATCCACATCCCTCTTCATACCATTTCTCAAATACACCTTATTGAGATCATGATATATTTTAGTCAAACTGGGATGAACAACATAGCATAATTCATGCACCTCAGCCAATACCCTTTCTCGTAACCCATACATATCAAGAACACATGACCTCCCTTGTTACCTCAAGGTACCATCACCCCTTATCTCAAAGACCATTACCTTTTCCCATATACATCACTCTAGATTTTCATCAAGATAGGATATAATATTTGCTTCTCCTTAATTTTTGCATCAAAAGATGACCGAACCATTTCCTATACCAACACACCACTATCCTAAAAGTCTAGAAGGCGGACTTTAAGATTAGCCAATTGGAGAATATCTTTCACTAATTCCTGCTTATCTTTTTCCATATGAGCCAAAATCCCCTTGGATAACTGCAAAGAGCATCAACAATTACGTTAGCTTTACCTGGGTGATAGTAAAAACTCATATCATTGTCCTTGAGAAGCTCCAACCATTATATTTTCCTAAGATTTAGCTCCTTCTGAGTGAACACATAATGTGAACTCTTATGATAAGAAAAGATGTCCATAGGTAATCCATAGAAATAATGCTGTAAGATTTTCTGAGAAAAACCCACCACTAAAAGCTCTAAATCATGAGTAGGATAATTTCTTTCATGCACCTTTAACTTCCTAGAAGCATAAACAGTCACCTTCTAATGTTGCATCAAACACAAACAAGTCCCATTTGAATCACATCACAATAAACCACAAACCCCACATTAGCTTAAGCAATGTCAAAACTGGAGCCAAAGTTATCTTATCCTTACGCTTCTCAAAACTCTCTTCACATATTTCTGACTAAGAAAACATTGTCTTCATCTCAGTAAACTTAGACAATGGTGTAGCTATAGAAGAAAACCCCTTCAAAAACCTCCTATAATACCCAGCCAAACCCAAAATGCTCCAAATGTCAATTAGAGTCGTGGGTTTAGCCACCTTTTAACCAAAACCACCTTTTGTGGATCCATAATAATTCCCTCTCTAAATAATAATTTGACCAAGAAAAGTTACAGCGTTCAACCAACACTCACACTTGGAAAACTTGGCATACAACTGTTGTTTCTTAAATGTTTGCAACACTACACAGAGGTTATTAACATAATCCACCGTACTCTCTAAATACACCAGGATGTCAACAATGAACACATTTGTAAAAAGATTCAGAAACTGCCTGAAAATCTAGTTCATCAAATACATAAATATCGCTAGGGCATTAGTCAACCCAAATGACATCACCAAGAACTCAAAGTACCTATATAGAGTTTGAAAATCAGTTTTAGGGATATTAGCTTCCATAATCTTATGCTGTTAATACCCAGACCAAAGTTTAATCTTAGAAGAAAAACTGGGCGCTATAAAATTTATCAAACAAGTAACTATCCTTGGAAGAGGATACTTGTTCTTGACCATCACCTTATTTAACTATCGATAGTCAATGCACATATGAAGGAATCCATCCTTCTTTTGCAAGAACAACATGGGTGCACCCTACGAGGATAAGCTAGAACAAATAAACCCCTTATCAAAAAAGTTCTTAAGTTACTCTTTGAGTTCTCTCAACTCAGTTGAAGCCATTCTATAAGGAGGAATAGATATTGGATGAGTGATCAAAACCAAATCAATACCAAACTCAATCTCCTTATCCGGAGGAACACTAGGAAGATTATTCGAAAAAAACTCAGTAAACTCATTTACCACCTAAACTGAGTAAAAAAGGGGCCTTCTAAGTTAGAATCTTTAACCTAGACCAAGTGATAAAGACACCCATTAGAGATTAATATACTATCTCTAAGATAAGAAATAAACCTTTCCCTATGAGCTAGGGAATCACCCTCCCACTCAATAACCGATTCACCAGGGAACCTAAAGACAACCTGACAGGTCCGACAATCTAAGGGCCCATAACAATAGTATAACCAATACATACCTAGAATAATATCAAAATCCATAATATCTAGTTCAAACAAATACACCAAAGTCTACTTACTACCAACAGATACCACACATACTATATAGGCCTTTTTAGTAATAACATAGTCACCTATTATGGTAGATATAGAAAAAGGATCTAAAATAATCTTGGGATGAAAACCAAAACACACAGCCACATATGGGGTCACATAAAAAAGAGTGGACCGAAGATGAATCAAGAAATACACGTCATGAGAAAATAGTTTTTACGTACCAGTCATGACATCAAGAGATGCCTCATACTCCTAACAAGATGCAAGAGCATATAACCAATTTTGGCCAGCACCAACACCAGAAGTAGAAATAGGTGCAGAAGAAGAACCTTTCAGTGAAGGAGAAAAAGATGAGGCAACTAGAGCCTTACTCTCTCTTAGAGGACCTTTACCAACTTGAAAATTTCTGAGCATATTGCTTGCTAACCACATTTGAAGCATTTGTCCCTCCTTTTATCATAGAAAGCCTATATGGAACCTACTACAAAACCTACATAGAGATCATGATGAGGTTGAATGAGCCTCACTTGCAAAAGATCAGGCTCCTTATGCCCATAATTATTGTCACCCTACTGACGCCTATCACCCGACTACTTTGGATAAGGAGCACTAGCTATAGAGCAGGAACCACAACTCCGTCACTTCTTTTTTTCTACTTACTGCTACCCCGACTACCTTGCTGTTATGCACCACCTTATTTAGAGAACCTGAACTCCTTAGTCTATCATTCCCCGAACTCTGCCCATTTCTTATTTTCTTCATCCACCTAATATATATGAACCACCAACCTAGACATATTAATATCCTTGATCAGAAATTTAGTCTTTCTTTCAAGGATCAATTCTTAAGATAGTCTAGAAGTTAAATTTCTCATCTTTACCCTCATATCAGACACCTATTCCTAAGCAAACCTTGATAGCATATTAAATATCAAGGAATATTCCTTCACTGATTGATGAATTCCTCGCCTTTGCTTCCCTCAGCTCATGAGAAAAGAAGCAATCCCAAAAATTGTTTAAGAGAATATACCATAAGGACAACTCCTCTACATCACCTCTATCCCTATCCCACTCTTGCACCATTGGTACATAATATCCTTGAGCTGGTAAGCTATAAAATTTAACCCTTCCATATTTATGTCTTGTGTCACCCTGAATTTATTCTCTATTTTATCAAAGAAATATTGTGTAACCTCATCCATCTTCATACCAATAAAAGCAGGAGGATTCATCTGTATAAACTAGCCAAACCTTATGGCCTTAGCAAATAAAATACTTGATATTGAGTAGCAGCTAATTGAGCAATTCTATAAATCAATTGACAAAATTCTACATTAGTCACATCACCCTAAAAAGGACTAGAAGTAACCGGTAGAACTCTAAAATTATCAGGGACTAGACTCTTAGATTGATATAGATCCCCTAAATAGTTCGTGTCCCATCAATATTATCCCAATTGGGAAAAAAAAGTAACCTTGTGGTTTAGATCATTGAGGCATAATCTATAAAATGGACAAATAGGTATTAGAAAGCAACTTCGACCTTGCAGCTTGAAATAGAATATCAAGAAAGTGAAATATTTCAAATTGCCATGTAGCCTCTCCTTTATGAGTGTAGCTCACTACACACCCCTAAAAGAGACTCTATTCCACATAGCGTTATGGAATCTTAATTGAATAAGAACAAAAATCTTTAATACCAACTTGGCAAAACCTGTTTGAGGGGCATATCGTAATACGCATCCTAACTTACTTTGTCTTATTTAGTCTAATTTTTAAACAAATTCTAAGTTTATAAAGACAATATTACAAAAACTTCCCTTAGTCATTTCATTAGAGTGATTTTGATGATTTGACAACTTATGTTACCCTTTAACGTGTAGTTATGGATGGATTCCCTCTAGGATTTGTGTAGCTAATCAAGTAGTTCAAAGTTGATACTCATATGAGTGATTAGGGTGTATTCCCAAAAATGGTCATGTTATCTTGCTTGTGTAATATATCATTATGTTTTATTTTTTGTGAATTCAATTAAGTCTTATGCATTTGATTGAGTTCCCTTATCCCTAGGTTTAATTATGGATTCAAGTGAACACTTCTTTACTCAATTCACATCACTTTTCTATGCTATCCTTCTATCTTCCCTTTGTGTTATTTGATTTCCATATATGAATACTAGTTTGTGGATTAATATTTTAGTAATTATGTTCTATAATATTTACCCAGAACTCGTATTATGTTTAGTCACTCTTACACTGATTGATACCACGTCATAGGGTATATATTTATTCTTCTATTTCTTTCTTTCAATTTATTTTTGTATGTTGTGTCTTATTTTCTGTATTAGTCTCTCATTCCATTTTTATTTCCCTCTAGTTATCTTTTATCTTATTATCCTATTACTTGTTATTTTGGCTATGGGTTGGCTTACCTACTGGTGGATTATACTAGGTGTCATCATAACTTGAGATTTTGGGACATCACATAGAACTATTTACCATTGATTTTAAGACTACACATAGGTAAATTCTCTTCAGTACATCCATTTTATTGCTTAACCCGTGAATTTCTCCTAGCTCTTGATTCTAGTTATTCTACAAATTAGAAATTAATCTATACTATAACCGAGGAACAAACTTAGCCCAAACAATAAAAATCATCCAAGCCATGAAAAAATTGCCTCAAATAAACTCTTAGGTCAAAAATTTGGATGTTTGGGAGAAATAATGTTCTAACTCAAAATTACACATTTAAACTGCTGATGATCATCTCAGTTATAGCAGAAACCTAACCACTACAGTGGTCCTACTATAGTATGCAACTGCCTGCAATAGCAGTCCTAAGTGGATCCTCATTAGTCGCTATGGTAGTCCAATAGGATTCTTGTCAATCACTACAAGGGTCAGGAAAGGGGTCGTACTATAGTGGCCACAAGTAGTGTGTTAAGGTATGTCCCAAAACACCCCCATTTCACAAAACCCCCTATATTATTTGATAATAGAGAAATGTTATATCGTTGTAAATGCCATAATCAGAGTTCTACAAACCAAAATATTATTTCAAAAGTTTGTGTGGGTCACTAGTTCTCTTATCTATCGTATCCTTCTCATAAAACCATCCTCAAAACCAGTATGAGACACGTCTCTACACCACACAATACTAGTTTTTTCCAAATGTACCCTAGCCCATGATTTTCATAACTTATCTATCTAGCTCTTACACTGCCAACCATGGTACACCAATGGGATGAATTATTCCATAAAATATCAATTAAATTATTGCTCATCCCCGAACAAATTTAGAAGAAATTGAGGCAAAACAAACAAGAATTACATAAATTAATGAAGATCTATGGATATTTTTTACTCGAGTGTGCTTCATTCTCTATCATTATCCAATCTAACAGACCATGTAGGCCCCTATATTATACTAAGTAGTTTGGAGATCCCTTATTACCAAACAAAAATATGCGCTAGAATTTTATTTTTCAATGAATGCTGATTTAAAAAAAATTAATTTAATATTAACAAATACTCTTTTCAAAAAATTTTACAATTGTCCTTCATTATCCCAAGACTTCATCAGACATGTACAAGAGATACCTATTACACAATAGCTTGAAAATAAAATAAATAACATAAAGACTCTAACATCTGTCGGGAAGGAAATGCATAAGTTAGTGTTGAATATGTCCATCCATCGAGTAACTACAACCTAACCTGCATCGAGTCAACACCCAAGAAGGGATGTAGAATAGTAGGATTAGTACACACAAATGTACTGGTAGGCATCATAGGTCGACTGGTGTTAGTCCATATAATTGTAAAATAGAATAAAAGAAAAGAAATCATTACATCTTAAATAGAATATAATTCAACTAAGACTATAATATAATGATAACACTTTGCCTATATAATTTACAATTCTCCAACACTATTAATGAGGTTATATTCACTACTAGAATAGACTAGCCTCATTAATTCATACCATCAACCACAATCCAACACTAAACCATCACTATAACTCTTTTGTTAACACTACCTTTTCCATTTGCCACATCTATAGGATAAAACCAGTAATCATACACAACTCACACTAAATCTTAGGCTAACAACCCAACACTCTCTTATAACATTAAAGAATAATAACTAGCCAATAAGATAAGCTACGATTACAAGAAATATAAATGAGGAAAGTCGACCAACGTTTAACATGTAAGTACAAAGTTTCACTTTTTCAAGTACATATCATATAATTAATCTCAGGGATAAAATGAAATAGGGAATACAAATCAACTCACATCTCAGTAAAAAAACTAGAGAACTCAACTCTCATTAGCAAACTTTATGGATACTTTTGAAGAAGGATTAGTTCACTTATTGAATCTTTGGGATTGTTTGTTTGGAATTATTCATTAGATTCATCACTTTATATAACTTTATTGTTAGTTCCTTTATTATTATTATTATCACTTTCAGGCTCGTGACATCAAATCTAATTCCGTCTCATAACAATACCAAAATTTAACATTCTCTAAATTGCTTGAGAAATCAATTAGGTTTTAATACTAGAATTTATCATTGGCCACATTGTTTGTGAAATTAATAAGGTCGCAATAATGGAATCTAATATTGGACACATTGCTTGAAAAATCTATAATGACATTACACTTGCATACTTTATCAACAAATAATTTTCTTCTGAGCACCGAACATATAGTATTATGAAAGTAACACATAATTACTCTAGAAGATAGTTTTTTGGGATTAAAGCAAGTATATTTATTTTTATCCACCTCAACTCTGTGATCATAGTCCCAGACATGCTTTCTCCCATCAACTCTGCAATATAAAAATACAAAGTAACACAATCATCTACTAATTAAGCCTAGGACAACATAATTTTGGAAGAAGCAAGTTTCTACAAGAATGCTCTTTCCTTTTCTTCATACCTTGAAATAATCAACCATCTATAAATCAAGCAATAATATGTGTAATTAAATAATTAATTTTCAAACAAATATGTTTGAGATTCAAACCCATTAATTCTATTCTTAATTCAAGGTCTATAAAATTCTTAAACATCAATTAAACATTAACAAGTTTATTTAAGTTTAATCATCTCCGTTAATGGAGTTTTTATGCTAAAGGTCTCATCTTGATAGAATTCAACGTTCCTAACCAACAAAATACTTAATCTAGTTTACCAAGTTCGTTCTAGGAATTATTAATTTATAATTAAGAATTTATTATAGTTGATATTAAGAACACCCATAAGTTTTCTCCAAAAATCTACCATTGAAGATTCTAACCCAAAATTCCACCATTGAAGGTCTTTCTAATGATTCCATATGTTAAAGAATTAATAGACAAAAAAATGATAGAAATATTCACCTCAACGAATGAATTTTGCCCTAAACTTTAGGAAATCACCTCTTTAGGGTTAGGGAATGAAGTTTGGGGTTTTTAGACCTAAAACACAACTGAAAAACCCAGTAGAATTCTTGTTACAACGAAATTTCCACTTTAGCCTGGATAGTTCTCAGTAAAATGGTTATAACTTTTTATTCCGACTTTGGATGGATGAATAGTTGGTTGAGTTGGAATGAAGACTCTGAGGTATTTTGATTTTATATGTAATAGAACCCCTTACACCTTATATTATAGGAGATATTATCATCTAAAGTTGTATCTAATAGAAACTCATATCGAAACTCTATAAAAAATGAAGTCTTCAACTCAAATTTTTTCTAGGGATATTGTACGACCTTAATTCACACCTAAAGAAATTTTAAATTGAATCATTAATATTATTACTCATTAACAATTAAATTAGTCAATTTTTATCCAAGGTAGACACATCAAAAGGTTTAAATTATAGCCAAAAAGATTGAGGTGACACAAGAAATAGTAGATGGCTATATCAAATTTATCATTGATAATTTAATAATGACTATATGGGTCATTACAATTAGATACAAATTTACTATCCATTTATCCCCAAAAGGGTTTTGGTAGAAATAAGAGCGAGGTTGAAATTAGAAAGTCATTACTAACGAATTGCTTATATTTCACCTTATTCACACACTTGATATCTTTATCAACCAAAGCACATTATATACTAAACCATTATATCAAGGCTTTCAAATATGAAGATGTGGAGTCAAACATTCATGCATGAATCATTTAAACTCCTTTCAAAGGAGTAAGTCTCAAACTTGAGTTTTAGGTGTCAAATCAAGATAAAGATGGTTAAAGAATTTATCTCGATGAAGACAAACATCCAAAACACCTCTTTTTTACTATCAGAGTTTTGGAGCCTCGAATTCAATTATAAAAAGTTCTACAAGATAATACATGTGCTTACTTTTCAAATCTTTACACTATATAAGACACGTTTAATCCACCCAACACACAAGCTTTCCCTGAAACACCTGACTCGAATTATAGCAAAAACTATCCCTTGGATAATCTATATCTTAATCATATCCAAGTCACCACACCATTTATATGTCACATGCCTTATATACACACATGCACCCTGTCAAGACTACCAGATTTTTTCTATAAAGTTAGCTTCAACATCTTACAACCATTATCTTTTTCTCCTTAAGATCACCCATGGTTCAAGATTAGTGTTTACTATTATACATAGGTGACAACATAAACTCTCCCATATTACGAAGAATTATCACTATTATCCATTGAAAAATACACATAAATTAATCCTACAAAACTTTTTCTCCTTTAGCATCACTAGTAATTAATTAATTACTATAACACGCCTCAAACTGCTAGCTAAGTTTCCAACTATTTTTCATATGTTTAATGGAAAAAAAGTGATTATTTTAAATAATAAATAAGTGTCATGATCATTGACCTAGGGGTAAAGTGTTTTTGAAGAGAATCATGGTCATAGGAAACATTTTCAGAAAAGTTGAGTTGATAGAATTTGTTATCGATTGAGGTTTAGTGTTCAATCCTACAAGGGTAAACTTTAAAGTAGTATAACTTATAGAATAGATTTCAATATCAAGACCCACCAAATAATATTTACTAGAGTCCACTTTCCAACGCCTATAAATTCAGCTTAATACAATATTTGAGTAAAAATTTATTCTCCTGAGGGTATCTATCGGTCAAAAATTGATGACCTGAGTTGATAAGCGTCCAAATCATTTGTGAGCCATTAATTAAATTCGTTAAACTTATACAATAAATATAAAAATAGGAAACATATTAATGGCTTGAGTTGACAAGCTATCAACAAGTTGATAGGCCATCAACCAGGTTATAAGACGCAGAATTTTTCCAATTCTTTCTTAGATTTTGTAGGGTTAGTTTGGTCCTTTTCTTACCTCAAAATCCTTTCCCACTAATTAAATAAATCTATAAATATTATTTTCTAAATATTTGTCATGTTTTCATTACTCTTGCTCCTCTTCACTCACTAGAGAAATGAAATTAGTATTTTTTCTTAATGTTCAACTTCCAAGGCTCCAATTCAAGAAATGGAGAAGTTCAAGTATGTTGTATTTGAAAAAGGGTTTCCTTTCACCTTTGTGCCCAAAAATATATTTTTTAATTAATTTTATGAATTTTTTTAATAGGGTTCATACCAACTCGACATGATTTTGAAACTATGATGTCGTCTTATGAATAAAATTGTATTTATTATGAAAATTCATGGGTTACTCATGTTTTGACTCGTATGGTTGTTTGTATAAAGTGAATTTTAGTGATGTTGATGTGAATTACCATAAGTTGGTAAATGTATATGATTTTAGCAAGATTAACTCAGTTTAAAAATTCAAACTTATGATTTTAGATTTAATATGATATTCACATATTTACTTATTAACATGAGTTAGTAATAGAATCATGACTTTTTCTTAGAATACAAGCTTACTTTATGATGACTTCCGTTTATTATGAGAACTATTATGTTTTCATAGTAGTATTTAGAACCGAGGTAATATGGGTTTAGCATACCAAAATTTTCAAAGTACGTGCCACTGTAGGTTAAAGGGGCCTTCATTATTTTAATGTTTATCCCTTTGGAGAAAGTAGTCATTTGTTAAGATTTTCTTACTTATTATGAGTGAACTCATGCTCAAAAAGGTTCTTTACCCTAGAAAGGTATAGAACACCCTCCCAACAAGGGTTACAGGTCGGGTTTCATGTGATAAAATAGGGCATCTCAGTTATAAGAATTTCTCACAAGAAAAGTATTAAATTATAAAACTAAGTGTGAATACTCATCAAGGAACATGATTATGTTCTACTACTTATGCTTAAAGACATTTCAGCTTCTTATTTTATTCATGAAATAGTAACTCTGCTACATTTAACATTTATGTTTTAAACATAGAATTTATATCAGTTTTTACTTTTTGCATTCACCCCCGTATACTAAATATATTACATAAGTAATGACCACATATACATCTATGTGGCAATATTATTTCATAATGTAGGCATCAATTATAGCTCACATAATCATGATCAGGTTATTCACAACTTTCAGCCAATAGGTGTTGAGTTCTTATTATTTAAGGACATAAGTCATTTTGTAGATTTAGTATTTTATTTTATTTATTTGTATTGATTAGGGACAGTTGGGGTCATGTTCTGGCAACTTGTAGTCAGTATTAGTAGAGATTTCATAGACAGTCAGTTAGAATTAATGTATTCAATGCTAGTTTCCTTTTTATATAATCAATGTTGTAAACTTTTAATAGCAATGTATAAAAATAGATTATCTCATGACTATGCTTTCTCTTAAATCTTCACCTCATATATATATTTAATCAATTTTTCATGCATTAGGCAAGTACCATGGGTTAGCTTGGGATTAGTTATAGTCCTAAGCACCGTGTGACATCCACAGGGTAGTCTTAGGGAATTATAAACATGGTATTAGAGCAAAGAGTTCAAATGTCCGATGGTGTCTATGGAGTTGTGTCTAGTAAAGTCTTGCCATATGGTATGGAGATGTTTGTACTTTTCTTTGAGAAGATACAGGGCATTTATAAAATGTGTCCCTTCTTTCATACTTCAGATTATGTAGTAAATTTGAACTCTTAGAAACCCATATTTATTTGTGTATTACTCTAAAATCCCCCTACTATGACTTATCTTTGAGTTAATAAAAGAATTAAATTGCAATTCCTCACGATATGATGCTCCTAAATTATGTATTAGAATTTGCAATATTCATACAAAGGGATTGAGAGGAGCTCTTTGGTATGTTCTAAGTCCCTTAATTTGAAAGATTAAGTCCTTATCCATTTGGTTTATGTAGTTAATATGTAATATGATATGTATTCAGATTCTTCTTTAACACTTCACTACAGGTAGCACCTAGGAGAGGAGAGAGAATGTACTTAAATTATTAAATATAATTTTTATCTATGTACTAGTGTAACATAGGGTGTTATGATCCTTGACTAGTAGATCCACCTTAGAGTTTGAAGTATGGATTTAGAAGTGCAGTGACAAGATAAATAGGGACAATTATTGGTTAAGAGTTTATTGATGGTTCTATATACATCATTAAGTTATGATTGAGGTAATATAACTTTGGGTGTTAACTATGGGTTAGTGAGTATGTTAAAGATTTCATGGTGGAAGTTAGATAAGGAGTTATTAGTTATGGTGACTTAGGGTATTGTTAATGTAGGAAAGAAGTTCTTGATCATGTTTCATTGTGTTATAAAAGCATAAGTCATAATGAAAGTATTATATTGTTAAGGATTGTTAATGTGGGCTTCCCTTTATGATTGTAAAAAGGAAATTAGTTGATACTTATAAAGCTATGATTATAATATTGGCGTATGGATAGATAAATAGTAGTGATATGTGAAAGGAGGATGTGCTAACAGACTGTAATTAAATAGACCATAAGGTTAGGATCAATTATTGATATCATGAGGTTCTAGTTGACTAGAATTTTTTAATGTTTTATTTTATAGCTGCCAAGCATGAATAGTATGATATGTGTTATTAATCATGTCTAGTAGTAGACACTAGGGTTGAATAGTGGATGATTATCAAGAGTAATGAATGATTGTCTAGGATAATGATGCTGGTTATATGAAGGTAAGCTAGTAAGCTTGAAATAATGCATTCAAGGATTTAAGTTCATTTATTCGTAATTGAGCATGATGGTGTAGGTAGGATATAGAGATATACCTAAAGAAATATATGGTTGCGTGATTTTCTAAGATTGTTAAGTGTCACATTTTCTTAGGTAGTAGTTGATCATGTGAAAAAGTCTTGTTATATAGTGTATGGTGTTCTTTGTAGACAAATTAAGAAATTATAGATAGAAAATATTGGATCTTTCTATAAAAATTTTATTATTATAGTTTTGAAAAAAATATGAACATAGATGTATGATATCAATAAACTAAGAAGAGAAAGCTAGATTATGTGTTGTGTGAGGCAAGTAAATTTTTCAAGAAGAGCATAATTATATGATATTGATTATTAAAACTGGAATAGTAATAGTGGTGTCTATCAAAGGAATATCAAAGAATAAAGTTAGTATTTTCCATATATAGTTTAACTTGGTGTGTTGGGAATTCATATGTAGACCATTAATGTAAGGAACCTATGGCTGATTCTTGAGAATATAGAATAGGTCCACATGCTTAGACTATCATATTTGATCCAAGGGGGAGATTATAAGGTGAAAAACTAAATCAAATCTTGTGAATTTGATTGTGGTGCATGTCAATAAGAGTTATGATAAGATACTGATCAATTATTACTCTAGCATATTTCTCAGATTTCAATCATTATCAAGCTTTACCCCTGTCTGGTGTGATAAAGACACACCCAAGACCAATTCCTATACACATCATATATACTTATGTTGATTCTCATCTCCTAGTAAAACAGGTAATAGCTTCGCTTTATAATCCTAGTCATCCCTAATGAACCTATGAATTCCAGTCATATGTATATAACTTATGATATATATAAATTCATTCCCCATAGTATGATAAGATCCTTGAACTCTTCATACAACTATAATGACTAGTGAAATTCATATTATATCATATATGTCCTAATTTTAGGTCTCTTTACCAAATCCATGCCTATGAGCTCTTTCTTCTCAAGAGTGAATCCTAGCCAAACAAGGTTCGTTCCTTGACAAGGTATAGAAAACCCATCCAAAAAGGGTTATAGGTTGTGCTCTATGTGATCAAATAGGGTATGTCATTTATAATAATCTCCCATAGGAAATTTTGAAACTAAATTTGAAGACTCATAAAGGTACTTGATTATGTTTTACTACTTATGCTTAAAGATATTTCAGCATCCCATTGTATTCATGAAATGGTAAGTCTGCTTACACTTAGCTTGTATGTTTTAAGATTATTATTTATATCTATTTTTACTTATTGCATTCATCCCTATATAGTCAGCACATTACAGAAGTACTAATCACATGTATATCTATGTTTCTACATTGTTTCATAATGTAGGCATTAGTTGTAGCTCAAAAAATCATGATTACATAGCTCACAGCTTACAGCCAGAAGGCGATGATTTCTTTTTATTCTAGGTCATAACTTGGTTTGTAGATTTACTATTTTATTTTATTCATTTTAATTGATTAGGGAGAGTTGGAGGTCATGTCACGGCTACCTATAGTCAGTATTAGTAGAGGCTTAATAGTTAGTCAGGGTTATTAGTTTCCCTTTTGTATAGTCAATTTCATAAACTTTTAGTATCAATGTATTATATCATGATTATGCTTACGCTCATAAATCTTGTGTTCTCAGTTTCTCATGCATTAGGCCAGTACCATGGGTTTGCTTTGGATTACATGTAATCTTAAGCACCATGTGACATACAGGGAGTAGTCTTGGGTGTTATAATAACTAAACCTTAACCACTCAATAAGCAATACCTACCAAGAACTATACAAGGAAATATCCACCATGCCATTTAATAATTCACGTTTTATCCAATGTAGGATCATTCTTAATTATTCTATGGGTTTAACTAAGCCATTTAATTTTTCATTGCCCTCATCATGGGGATCATTATCCTCTAAAAGTTTCATATATCAGATAAAACTATATGACCTATAAATTCATAATTAAACAAAAAGATCAAGTCAACAATAATTTATCTTTTCAAAGTTTACCCTAATGAACAAATATACTTCTAAACTTTAGTCAAAATAATCCCTAACTCAAAACTAATCAAGAAGAAAAAACTTCATTATCAAGCGAAATCAACCGTATATTACTAATGCAAATTTATGGTATAGAGGGCTATCACACTTTGAAATGTACAAGGGTAGGTTCATTTTTGTTCTACATTACAATTTTTTATTATAGTTTTCGCTAACTATTAAGCACCTCAAGTTGATCCTATACACCAAGCATGTGGTTAGGTCAAACAAAACCAACTGGTTACAGGTTGTTAAAGTCTCACTGACAGTATCATATTCTAGACATGTTATGAATCAAATTCCTTAGGTATCAACAACCTCCACTAGTTTTTCCACTTTCAATTAAAACTCATTACTTTGCCAAACATTAAGAATCTGTAACATAAGGCACTCAAGATAATATCACTTAGTAAGTCCTCACAAGAAACCAATTACTATTTCAAATAATAGGAATGCTCAAGAATTTCAATTACAATTTCAACGATCGAACTACATTAGTATCCCCATATAATATCAAATAACCCGACCACACAAGGATCTATCCATAGTATTATTAGCAAGATCCTTTCAATTAGGAAAACATATATCACTTCAATCTTTTGTTAAATTTTTTTTCATTGTCTTTCCTTCACATCATGTTCCCATATCATCCTTTCAATTCTTAATCACTAATTTAATTAGTATAATAGTACCAGAAACAAGTAAGCCCCATAAAGTAAATAGTTTCATAAGAAGAAGAAATCACATAGTCCCTTTACAATTATTAACAAAAGTAACTTATTTAATTTGTTTACTAAAATTCAAACAAATGGAATTCATATCAATTATAATTATATAGTAACTGAATTTCAACCAAATATCAAACTAAAGAAACAAAATAAGTTCACTACTTCCACAATTCTTTACTTATTGTCACGACCTAAGATTACACTTAGTCGTAACATGTTGCTTAGAACCAGAAGTGATCCCAAGCTAACCCATATACTAGCATACTACTTGTGTAACTTATTTAAAATGTATATAAAAGCTAAATTTTCTATGTGGAAGCATAATCATGAGATAAACTATTTTAATATGTTGTTATGTAAATTTTTAACTTGGTAAATCTGAAGAAAAACCTCTAATTACATGCAATACTCTAGCTGACTATATATAAAGACTATTAATAATAACTATAAGGATCTGGGAAATTCCTTTAACTTTTCTAAATCAATACATCAGAATAAGAAAAAAATACAATATAAGAGCTATAACTAACTTGAGTCCTCAAAGTAAGAGAACACATCACATACTGGTTGAAAGCTACAATCTGTATAAGCCTGGTGTGTGGGATATATTTGGTACCTACATTATGATGTAAGTAGCCACAAATGCATATATGTGGTTAGTACTTTGGAATGTACTGAGTATGTGAGTCATGCACTAATCATGGAAATACATAAAAACATATTTTAAATTGAGGACTCAAGTTATCTTATAAAATTAAACAACCTAGATGGCCCTATGAAATTTCCTAAGCTTTGAGCTTACTACCTTTGTAACAACGCATAATATAAGTTATATGGTATGGGTATAGGTTAGGTGACCAACTTGTAAGGTGTCTAGTAAGGGATGGTTAGTTTTTTATCATGGTTATGACTTGGTGGGTACGTGTCATATGGTTTTGTAATGGGTCATTGGGATGATCCTGAACTTAATCTGACACTAAGTAACTTGACTTGGCTTTTAGTATGAGTGGCTCACTAAGAGCTATGAGGATAGGGTACGAGTTCTATAATGGAGTCATACGATGTCTAGCATTGATCACTTTAGTTTTTGTCTTGGGTATAATGGGACCATATGGGTCGTATGGTCTGGTTATGAGTTGGGGCAATCGATTGATATGGTGGACAGTGTGTGGGTGTCTAACCTTTTATTCTAGTTAAGACTAGATAGTACTGGTTGTTTGTTAGGGTGATCAATTGGAGGGTGAACTTGTACCCACCTATGGCAATTTTATAGTTTTAAGATGGGCGTATTATGGATATTTCCCGTCTTAATCCCTCTCGACACCACGACATGAAACACCTTCTAGGACTGTATTAAACCATTATTCTTAATCAAAAACTCTTGAAATCTCTCTCAAGCCCTTAGTTTAAGAAAAGACTAAGGTTATATAAGGCAATCATTATGGGATTTTAAGAGTGAATCTCTCAGTCTTCCTTGGTAAATTTCTCTATCTTCCTTGGTGTCTAAGGAATGTTACTCCTCCCTCATTGTTAGTTCAACTAAAATCATATTTTAATGAATGGTTTTCATAGTATTATTATGGTATTTTTTTGGTTATGAATTAGATATTGGGGGTTTTGGTTATTCTTTATTGGATAATTTTTACCAATGTTTTGTTATGTTTTTTCATGTTACAATATTGGATTGAACATGTGGTTGGATGGGACTCGTAAATTGATACTTGGTTTAGCTTTTGGAAATTATATTCCCTTAACATGTTTGTTAAAATAATAATGAGATTTCTTTTGTCACATAGTTTGACTATTATTGAAACCTTTACATTTTATAGGAAGGTAATGGAACCTAAATTGGTTTGGGTGATTTTAAATGGATTGGAGAGTCCTTGGTGGCCATGGTATGGGTTTAATTGACTACTTTGGAGTCAAATTTGTTCAACGGCTTTGGTATGGCATAAATGGATAAACTTGCAAGCTCTAATTTTTGTATGATGATATTAATGGTTAAGGCCTAATAAAAGATTTTTTGGTAAATAGTTGGTTCTCTATGAAAGGTTTTAATATGGCCTTAAAAGTCGTTGTGTTAGCAAAGTCGTGGATGGTGAAGGTTTCAAGAGGACAAAAACTTAAAACTCATATTTTCCAATGTGAGGTTTGGTCTTGGTGACCGTGTGCATTATGTCACACTTTATATTTTTGGAGATGTTTTAGTAATCTCAAGTTTCTTTCTCTAATTCTTGCAGTTAACACGCACCGGGGCTTTTTCAGCAGGGGGAGCTAAGCGCATATATCCCATGGGTAGAGTTAGGATAGCAAAGCTACCCAACCCAGGTAATGGTTTTAAATGCATCCTAAACCCGATTCCCTTTCCCAGTATAATATATATGTGTGTGTTTGTATGTATGTATATATATGTGTGTGTGATTGCATATGTTTATTTACTTTGTTTTTTAATAATGACATTATTTTATCCTTATTCTTGAGTACATACTATTATTTATTCTGCTAATCGTCTTCGGGTGCTGTATCACCATGCAATGCAGAAATTGGCCATACTACTCCTACTTAGTGACTTAGATTTGGGGATAGCTTTGAGTCAGACTACAGTGATGATCTTTAGAATCCACTTTATGCTATGGAATTCATCACATTATATTTGTTTTGTTTGAACTTTGGTTTTGGCTATGGTCGGGGGCATGTCCTGATCAAAATTTATTTGATTTTGATTAGACTCTTTATGGTATTAATATTGGCATAGGTCATTTCAGTATTGGTATCAGCCTTGGTATTGCTATTTACATTGGGGTTGACACTGGTTGGACATTTGGTCGGATATCTGGTTAGTTATGGTTATGGACTTTATTAAATATTTTCTAATTATTATTTTTTATCTTTTTATATGTTTAGAATTCATCCAACACAGGGTACAGGATGGTTATGGATAGGTATTGGGGGTGGTCTCTAATACTAGTTAGACTTGAGATGCCCGACACGACTAGGCCCTAGTTTTGATCATGTCAGATTGATATCAGATCCTTAGGTTCATGGTCAGTTGGGATTCCAACAAAGTTGTGTTAAGTAGAGTCTCTTTAAAGGGAGTGTAGCCCGCCATATTCATAAGGGAGAGACTACAAGGCATCTAGGAAAGTTGCTCTTTCTTGTGTTCTATTTTCAAGTTGTAGAGTCTAAGGTCCTAAATTATTCTCTAATTCTTATTTATTTGCTTTTTATATCATGCCTCCTCGATGATTTGAAGCTTACGGAAACATCTCTTTTTTATCAAGGACAGTGTTGATTGGACCCGTTCTACTTATAGGGTCCAAACATGGTCTAGTTGTGCAGTCCCTGATTTCCCTCCTGGAGTTCCATCGATTCTCTCTAGTCCTTCTCGATCCCCTCTGGATTATGTGATGAATGCTAAATTTCATCAATCTATCCAAATATTAGCATAGTTGGTAGCTTCTCAGGCTAAGTATGGTACTTCTATTACTCTATCTTCTTAGGCCATAAGGGTTAGCTAGTTCATGAGGTTGAATCCTCTAACCTTTATCGGTGTTAAGGTAGAGGAGAATCCTCAAGGTTCTTTATATGATATGTAAAAGATCTTTCGTAATATGTATGCCATAAATATAGAGGGCATGGAGTTTGCCGTCTACCAGCTTAAAGATATGGTGTACCAGTGGTACGAGAAATAGGATCAGTCAAGGGGTGATAATGTTGAGTCAGCCTTGTGGGAGGATTTTTCTATTCATTTCCTAGACTGCTTCTTTCCTTAATAGTTGAGGAAAGCAAAGGCAAAAGAGTTTGTAAATCTGAATCAAGGTAAGATGTCAGTCTAGGAGTACGCCTTGAAGTTTCACCAGTTATCTTGGTATGCTTCGAAGTTGGTTTCTAGCATGAGAGATACACAAAGAAAGTTCGCTTCTAGGTTTTCTCTAGATGATTTTAAAGGGTAAGGCTACCTTGTTGAACCACAATATAGATATCTCTATGTTTGTTATGTATATGTAGCAGGTAGAGGAAAAGATGAATAAGCAGGTTAAAATAGTAGAGAAGCAAAGCAAGAAGTTCAAATTTTGTGAGAAGGGTCGTGGCGAATAGCATAGTGGAGAGGGGATAGTGGGATATGGCCAAAATAAAGTGAGGCAATTTTTGGTCTTACTCGATTGGTAGTGATCCCTACCCAAAGACATTGGGTGACACATTTTTTGAAGGTGGCAAAAACTATAGGGCATAGGGTGCCCAATATCAAGCTAGCAGGGCCCAGTCAGCTCCATCATATCCTATCTATAGATTTTGTGAACGATTATATTAGGGTTACTATGATGAAGGAAAGGACAAGTGCTTTAACTGTAGTTACCCAGGGAATATAATTAGAAGTTTTCCAGTGTTCAGGGTTTCTTTGGGGAAAAAGGTTCTAGTTCCGTCTTCATCAACTCTAGTACCAAATGGTACACTATCTAGTTCTGACACTATGCAGAACTATCTCTATGATCTCACTACCCACCAGGAGTCTAAGGCATCGTTTGATGTCATGACTGGTATGTTGAAACTCTTTTCTCATGATGTGTATTATTTAGATAATCTTGGATCCACTCTATCTGATTATAAGACCCTATTTGTCGCTGTGTATTTTCGTTTTGGTCCCAAGTGTGTTTTGGAACCTTTTTCTATTCTACCCCAATAGATGACTCTGTGGTGGGTAGACGAGTCTATAAGAGTTGAGTTTGGGATTTATCTCATTCTGGTCACTCATCCTATTTGTATGCCCCCATATACAATGGTTGTGGCTGTGTTGAGGGATATTAAGGGGAAGCTTATGGATCTTTTAGAAAAGTGTTCCATTTATCCTAGTGTGTCCCCATGGGGTGCACTGATATTTTTCATATGTTAGAATGATGGTTCCCTAAGGATTTGTATTGGTTTTTGGCAATTAAATAAGTTGAAGGTAAAGAATAAGTACCCTCTTTCAAGGATAAATAATTTGTTTGATCAGCTACAGTGTGCTTAATTTTTCTCCATAATTGATCTTCAATCCGGGTATCATCAATTAAAGGTTAGGGAGGTAGATATCCTAAAGACTACCTTACGTACTTCGTATGGGCATTTTTAGTTTCTATTTATCTCTTTTAAGTTGACTAATGCCCCGACGGCATTTATGGATTTGATGAATAGGGTGTTTCGTCAGTTTGTGGATTTTTCATGATTGTAAATATCATTTTGGTGTACTCTAAGAGCGAGGCATATTATGCCATTAACCATTGCATTATGTTGTAGCACCTGAAAAAGCAATAGTTGTATGCCAATTTTTTGAAATATGAATTGTAGTTGAACGTTGTCACTTTCTTGGGTCTTGTCATTTTTAGTGATAGGATCAAAGTGGATCAGTAGAAAGTTGCAGTGGTGAAGAACTGGCCTAGACCCATAACTCCAACCAACATTCGAAGCTTCTTAAGTTTAGATGGATACTACAGAAGGATCATTGAAGGTTTTTCCTCTATAGCTGCTCCATTAACATAGTTAACTCAGAAAAAGGTAAAGTTCTTATGGTCGGATGCTTGTGAGGCTAGTTTTTAGAAGCTGACGGATCAGCTAACTTTAGCTCCTATCTTGACTTTTCCTGAAGGCACTGATGGGTTTGTGGTCTATTATGATGTATCTCGTGTGGGGCTTGATTAAATTATGATAAAGCATGGCAAGGAGATTGCTTATACTTTTAGACAGTTAAAGGTGCATAAGAAGTACTACCCTACACATGACTTGGAATTACTAGTTGTGGTGTTCGCCCAAAAAGCTGGCATCACTATTTGAATGGAGTGCAGATGGATATTATTTTTTATAATAAGAACCTAGCGGTATGTGTTTACTCAGATAGAGATTAACCTCAAGCAAAAGAAATTGCTTGAGCTTTTCAAGGACTATGACATAAGTCTTCACTACCACCCAAGGAAAGCTAACGTGGTTGTTGATGCTCTTAACAGGTTATCTATAGAGAGTCTGACTCATGTGGATAAGGAAAAATAGGATTTAGTGAAGAATATTTTTATTGCTTGGTTAACCTTGGATTTTACCTCTTGGAATCCGAGGATGGGGAAGTGTTTATGTAGGAGGTGGCGCAGTCATCTTTTAGTGTTGAAATCAAGGAGAAGCAGATGTTAGATCTTGTCATGATAAGGATCAAGGGTTATGTAGGTAGGCAGAAGGTGATGGCCTTCAATATTAGTGGTTATGGTACCTTGCAGTACTAAGGTAAATTATGGGTTCACAATGTTGATGGTTTGTGAGAGAGGATCTTGTCTTAGGCGCATAAGTCATGGCTAGGTACATGGTGTGACAACAAGTTAAAGTTGAACATATGAGGCCCAGAGGATTGTATAGAGAAATTGAGTTTCCAGAATGGAAGTTGGAAGTGATCAACATGGATTTTGTTATCTTTCTTCATCGTTATCAGAAAAAAATTGATTTAGTTTGGGTAACAGTGGATGGGATGAAAAAGTCTTCTCATTTCTTGCTTGTGAGGACTAATTTTTTTTGTAGAGGATTATGCAAGGTTATACCTCCAAGAGATTGTGAAGTTGAATGGGGTGCTTTTTTCTATCATCTCCGATGGTGGTACGTAGTTTTCATCATATTTTTTATGGTCGTTTCAAAAAGGATTGTTGACTAAGGTGAGTATGAGTATTATCTTCCACCTATAGTTGGATAGGAAAGAAGAAAGGACTATTCAGACATTATAGGATATGTTTCGGGCTTGCTTGATTATCTATGGTTGTAGTTAGGTTGAGCACTCACCTCTTGTAGAGTTTGGGTACAATAGTAGCTACCACTCTAGTATTGGGATGGCTTCGATTCAAGCTTTGTATGGTAGGAGGTGTTGGTCTCTAAATTGGTTCACCAAGCTATGGAGAAGGTGAAAGTGATTCGGGATAGGCTCAAGGCTACCTAATGTCGCCAAAAAATCCTATACAGATGTGAAGAGTAGAAAGTTATAGTTTGAGGTTGGGGATAGGGTGTTCTTGAATGTATCTCCTATGAAGGGAGTAGTGCAGTTTGGAAATAAGGAAAAACTCAGTCGCGGGTATACGATCGATACTTGATTTTAAGGAGGGTTGGCAATGTTGTGTATGAGTTGGAGTTGCCTTTTAGTTTGCGCGCCATTCACCCAATATTCCATGTTTTGATGTTGAGAAAGTGTATGGGAGATTTGTCGCAAATTATTCCTATAAAAGATATTGTTATTTTTGTTTCCCTATCTTATGAAGAGATCTCAGTTGAGATCTTAGATTGGAAGATTGTCCGGTTTTAGACTGAGGACATATCCTCAATAAAGGTTCAATGGAGGAACCACAAGGTCGAAGAGGCTGCTGGGAAGCTGAAGATGACATAAAGTCATAGTATCCGTTCCTATTTTCCACTCCAAAAATTCATGCGTAAGGTATGCGTTCTTCTTAACATCTTTTTTTTCTACCTTAGTTAAAGTAAAGATTGACTTTCTTGGTATCTTTCTTTTATAACTTAGTCAAAGGTAAGAGTCGAGGCCTTTGGAGTCCAAATCATTCTTGTACTACCTTGTCCCTCCATTCGAGTTGAATGATCCAAGTGGGCAGAATTTAAACACCTTGGGTTTTGGCCCTTGGAAATTTCTTGAGCTTTGATCTCACTACTCTTGTAACATCTCACCATATGAGACATATGGTTTGGGTACAGGTCAAGTGACCCAACTAATAAGGTTTCCAGTGACTGATGGTTTATTTTTTGTTATGGTTATAACTTTGTGTGTATGAGTTGTTTAGTTTGATAACGGATCATTCGGTTGATCCGTCACTTAATCCGAAACCTAGAGACTTGACTTGGCTTTGACTACAAGTGGCTCACTATGATTAGTTAGGATAGAGTACTAGTGGTATAGTGGAGTCGTACGTTATCCAATCTCGATCCCCTTTCTTTTCATCTTGGGTATGTCTGGACCACACGAATTGTATGGTCGGGTCGCGAATTGGGTCAATAATGTCATATAGTGGATAGTGTGTAGGTGACCAACCTTCTATTCTGGTTACGACTAAATGGTATTAGTCGTATGCTGCGGTGATGAGTTGGAGGGTCAAATTGTACCCACTTGCGGTGATTTTATAGTTTTAAGATTGGGGTAGTCTAAACGTTTCCCCTCTTAATTTCTTTTGAACACACGACATAAAAATTTTTTTAGGACTTCATTAACACATTATTCTCAATCAAACACTCTTAAAATCTATCTCAAGCTCTTGGTTCAAGAAAAGGTTAGGGTTTCAACAAGTCAATTTATTTGGATCTTTCAAGGGCGACTCTCTCCATCTTTCTTAGTGTCTAAGGCATGTTACTCCTCCTTCATTTTTAGTTTAACAAAAATCATGTTTTAATTATTGGTTTTAATGGTATTATTATTGAATTGTTTTTGTGTTGGAATAGGTGTTGGGGATTTTGGTTGCTCTTGAGTAGATAATATTTTCCCCTCTTTTCTTATAGTTTTTCATGTAAAAATTATGGTTTGAACATGTGGTTTCATTGGAATGGTCAACTGATACTTTGTTTGGCTTTTGGAAATTATACGCCCTCAATATATTAGTTAAAATTCTAATGAGAATGCTTTTGTCACATAATTTGACTATTACTGAAACCTTTGCAATGTATAAAAAGGTAATGGAACCAAAATTAGTTTGGATGGTCTTAAATGGTTTGGAAATGCCTTGGTGGCCATGGTATTTGTTTAATTGGAAACTTTGTAGTCAAATTTGTTCAATGGTTGTGGTATGACATAAATAGGTAGACTTCCAAGCTCTTATTTCGGTATGATGATACAAATGGTTAATGCCTATTAAAAGACTCCTTGGTAAATAGTTGATTATGTGTGAAAGATTTTAATATTTTCTTAAAAGGGGTTGTAATATGTCCCTAATTGTCCAAAGAATCTAAAAAGGTCCAATATACTTCAGCCTAATATTTCCCACCCTCCTAAGCCTCATCACGCCCTTCATGGGCGATACACAAAGTAGGAATCGATCACTAACATTAAATCTCATGGCACAAAGTCTGTGATCCGTATTACACTTCTTCCTACTCTATTCCGCTTAAAGTCTATTAATAACCCAAACTCTATCCTAAGACTTACGAAGCTAGTTCGTACATCGAGGTCTAATCTCAGAAACCTCAAACCAACCAACTAGAGAGCAACAACTCCCACCTTATAAATTCTTGAAAGGAGCAATCTCAATACTGAAATGGTAGCTATTACTAAACACAAATCCACCAAAGCAAGATGATTCTCCCACTGACCTCCAAAGTCCATGATATAAGAGTAGAGCATATCCCCCAAAACTTGAATAGTCTGCTCTGATTGACCGTTGATCTAGGAGCAAAAAGTTATGCTAAGATCAATTTAGGTACCCAAATTCTCGTGAAAAGTATTCCAAAAGTGAGATGTGAACATTGAACCTCGATCAGAAATGGTAGATATTGGCACATCATGAAGACGTACTATATCACTAATATAGATATGGCCCAACCTCTCTGCACTGAAAGAAATTTGATTCGAAATGAAAAAAGAAAATTTGGTCAGTCGATCCACGATGACCCTAACACTATCAGAACGATGAGAAGTACAAGGAAATCCAATCACAAAGTCCATCTTGATCCATTCCCATTTCCAATCGAGAATGGGTAACCTCTGAAGCAACCCAGCAGGCCTCAAACGCGCAACCTTCACCTACTGACAACATAGGCAAAGAGCTACAAATTCTTCTATGTCCTTCATTATACCGCTCCACTAGTATTGTTGTATCAAATCATGATATATCCTAGTCACACCCAAATGGATGGAATATCTAGAACAACTAGGTTCTTCAAAAATCAATCTAATCTAATCACCCACTCTCCGCACAAAAACCCAACCTTCAATCCTTAAAAAAACAGCTAGATCAAGTGAGTCCTCCATAGCCTTATCCTTCAACACATTATCCAAATTACTATCAATCCAACATCGTCAAATTGATGAGCCCAAATCTTCTCCATCAAGTAAGTCCTAGCCTCAACAAATCCCAAAGCACATCCAAGTATAAGAAACTCAAGGCTAAGTATCTAGTTAGACAAAGAATGAACTTCCTAGGACAAAGGCCTCTATGAGGTATAAACATGAGCCAAGCTACCCATGCTAGCCGACTTCTAGATCAAGGCATCTACAACCACATGAGCCTTTCCTGGATGATAGAGCATAGTCAAGTCATAATCCTTAAGAAACTTGATACGGATACGACTATGGTACACTAAAACAACCAACAACACGAGAACAAAAAGGTATAAATCAAGAACAACACAAAATAGATAACCTAGCAGGAAAACACAAACAAGGCAAGATAGCAACAAAAATAATAATTCAATGTAATAAAGATAGAAAGTTTGACATAATGAAATTACAACACCTAAGAACCAAGACACATATCAAATATAATACCTCTAAATACCATAATAAATTACACCAAACTCTTACATAGACACAAGAGGGACATTAATCTCATTAAGTACCAACGTTTCTAAGACAATTCGTAACACAAGTTAATCCAAATTTGTTATGATTGAGTTACGGGTGGAATTCTCTCACAAGAGTGAAATCTCACAATGTTTCTTCAATAATGCATAATATACCAAACTAACTAGAAGGACCTAATAAAATATTATATATAATCTAGCTTATTACATGATAAAATGACTCTAATGCCCTTAATGCAAGGGTAGTCTATGGAGTGTAAGAATAGGGCCCTAAATAACCAAAACACCTTTAAGGAGAGGGATAGTTTTGGAGTGTTTGAAAGATCTTCAAGGCTCTAAAGTCGTGGGTTCCATTTTAATCTTAGGTGGGCATCAAAGGCAAGCCTCCAAGAAACCCTCCACACAGAATTGCTATCATGAATATCCAAAACAGGTCCTCTATGCATGCACTTGTTTCCTCAAGGTGACCAAATCTTGAGTCTTCAAGAGTTGGCCTTCAAGGATGTCATCAAAAGCTATGTTGGACATTTAGCTCATATCATTCTCCCCTTCTTGAAAAGGATTCAACCTTAAATCCAAACCTTTCAAAACTAAAGAAAGGACAAACGAATACAAATTCCACATGGCATGAGGGTTAGGGTTAGTACAACAAATCATCTCAACATGCCAAGGTTCCATTTGAATTCTTTAAAAGGGTCCTTGAAATCATTATAATCCATGGTACCTAATAAAAGACAACAACAAAAAATAGACTGAAAATGAATTTACAATCTAGTAGGTGATTATTAGTTTTTCAATTAGTACTTCAATCAAAAAATGAAACTAAAGGAACAAGAAAAAAACAAAGAATCTGAAAACTTGAGCCTTAGGTCATTTTTGAAGGTTATAACGTGGCATCCACGTGGCAACCTTGGATTGGGCGTTGGAATGGTTTAAATTTGAATAATTTTTCATTTCTTCAATTTGTATTGATCAATATTCAATTTTTAATTGTGAAAAATCATCTTTTGGGATGGAAAACACAAGACTTGGAGACTTTTTCAATATTCAAAAAGGTTAGACTTGTCTTGCACCCTTTTGGCAAGACAACCTTTTTTAGGATCTTGTCTATTTTCCTCTTTTGGAAATCTTGGAATATGTTCTTACTCCCTTTTGGTAAGACAAGACTTTTGAAAGCCCTTTGTCCCCTTTCTTCTTTGGTAAATCTTGGACTTAGGTGTTTCAAGACAAAAAAAGACCACTCTTTCTTTTTCCACTCTCTTAGATCAAACGCCATATCTTGAATGTTCTTGTTCAATATTTTGTGAAGAACATGAAGAACACCACGAAAATTCAAAAATGGTACCAAACACAAATGAACTCCGAATTGAATGATTCATGTTTCTTTTTGGTCATGTTGATCTCCCAAACAACAACACATTTTCAAGCCACAACCCTAAAAAAATTTCGAAATCACCTTTTCAAGCTTTTTCAACCTTCAAGTCCAATAATGGCGAGGAACTCAAACAAACCCGGATTAAGCTCAACTCTTAAATCTAGACCCTATTTGTATTAGAGAGCAATAAGCTAACACTAGAAACAACAAAAGGCAAAAACACAAGAAATCTAAGCCTTAAATTTCAGATTAGGTACGAAAACGGGACAAAAATTTCTTTTTTAGATTTTCAAATTTTTAACACCTCTTTTTAATGTTCAAGTTAACAAGCCTAAGATTGATGTCGTAGGAATGAAAACAATTCATCCTCCATTACCAAATGATACGGATACGACTATGGAACACTAAAACAACCAACAACATAGGAATAACAAGACACAAACCGAGAACATCAAGAAATAGAAGACCCAATAGAAACACACAAACACATCAAGATAACAAGAAACACAATAATGAAATGAAATAAAGATAGATAGTTTGACATAAAGAGATTACAACACCTAAGAATCAAGATGTTTCTCAAACGTCAAGACCCTAAATCTCATAATAACTAACACCAAACTCTTACGTAGACAAAAAAGAGATGTCAATCTCCTCAAGCACCAACATTTCTATGCCAATTTGCAACTCAAATGAATCCACACTTGATATGCCATAGTTACAGGTGGAAATCTTTCACAAGAGAGAAATCTCTTAATGTTTCTTCAATAAACTATATTCAACCAAACTAACTATAAAGACCTAATAAGAGAATATATAGTCTAGCTTATTGTATGATAAAATAACCCTAATGCCCTTAATGATAGGGGTGCCTATAGAGTGTAAGGAGGGGGAAACAACATGACCAAAAAACATTCAAGTAGATGGCCGGTTGTGGAATGTTTGTAAGCTCTTCAAGGCTTCAAACAGTGGGTTCCATTTTAATCTTGGGTAGGTATCAAAGTTAAGCCTTCAAGCAACCCTCCATACATAGAATTACTTTCTTCAATGTCCAAAATAGGTCCTCCATGTATGCTCCTGTGTCCTTGAGGTGACCAAAGATTGAGTCTTTAAGTGTTGGCCTCCAAGGATGTCATAGAAAGCTATGTTTGTCGTTTGGCTAGTACAAAAACTCAAGCCAATGACGCTTTCATATATGAAGATATTGCTTGGGGAAGAGATACTGAAGGATACAATAATATGAGAAAAACTCACAACGGACAACATATAAGTAGTTCTTCCACAACTTTAACACAAAAATAACCGTGCACAACTCTAAATCATGGGTTGGGTAATTTCTCTTATGGGGATTCAACTAACAAGAAGCATAAGCGGTCACCTTACACTCCTGTGTCAACACAACACCAAAACCAATACTAGAAGCATCATAAGAAACACTAAATCCCACACCCTTAGTGGGAAAAGTCAATATAGGAACTGATGTCAACAATTCCTTGAGATTTTTAAATCTTGCCTCACAAGAATTGGGCCACTAAAAGGAAATCTTCTTCTGATTCAACTTGGTCAATGGGACTGCAATAGATAGAAAACCTCAATAAAGAACCAATAGTAACCTGCTAAACCAAAAAACCTCCAAATCTTAGTAGGAGAATTAGTCCTATCCTAATCATGAACTACTACAACTATGACCGGATAAACCATAATACCATCCTTAGTCACCTCATGACCAAAGAAGGAAAGAAACAAACTCCAATCTGAACTCACACTTAGAGAGATTAGCATACAACTTCTCTTTCCTTAATTTTGAAAGCACTATCCACAAATGCTCTCTATGGTCCACTTCAAGTTTTGAATAAACCAAGATATTATTTAAAAATACAATAACACAAGAGTCAAAATAAGGTCAAAGTACTCGGTTCATCAACTCCATGAATTCAGTTGGTGCATTGGTCAACCTAAAGGACATTACCAAGAACTCATAATGACCCTATCGAGTCTAAAATATTTTCTTTGGAAAATTTGAAGTTCTAATCCCTAAATAGTTATACTCAGATCTCAAATAATCTTTGAAAACATCAAAGCATAATAAAGCTGATCGAAAAAATCATCAATGCGAGGAAAAGATACTTACTCTTAAATGTCACCTTGTTTAACTATCAATAATCAATACATGTATGCATAGATACATCCTTTTTCTTTACCCATAAAATAGAACACCCTAAGGTGATATACTAAGATAAATCCCTTATCTAGCAACTCCTGCAACTAACACTTACATTTCATAAAATCTGTTGAGGCTATCCTATGAATAGGAATATAAATAAGATTAGTGATGAACTACACATAGGTAAAAAAGTCAATATTACACTCTAGAGGAATACCATGCAAATTCATAGGGAAAATATTCATGAACTTATGGACAGTACCGACAGAATCTAAAGAAGGAGAGAAGTAACACTAGTATCATGAATATGAGCAAAAGGGACAAATATCCCCTCTCAACAAAAAGATAAGCCTGAAGGAACGACATAACTCTCTTAGGACCCAAATGAAGTACATCTTTAAAAATTATCCTCGAAACACACGAAAAACATAAGGTCACAGTCTTAGCATAAAAATCTAGGAAATCATGATAAGGAGATAACTAATCCATACTTAAGATAACATTTAAATCTACCATATCTAGGACAATCGAATATACCCAAGTATTACGCCCAGCAAAAGTCACAACACATGATCGGTGCACCTGATCCACCACTAAAGAATCTCCTACATAGGTAGATACATAGATAGGTATGGAAAGAGGCTCTCTAGCATAATCAAAACCCAAAGAAAAATATGTAGACATATAGGAGAATGTCAATCCCTTATCAAATAACACATATGCATATCTAAAACAAATAGGGATGATACATGTGATAATAGTTTTTGAAGCCTTTGCCTCTTGTTTAGAAGGTATAATATAGCACCATCCATGATTACCACCTGATTGAGTAGTCCTGCCATCACCCCAATGGGCACCACTACTTCTACCATGTGTACCTCTAGCATAATCTCTACCTCTCACAACAGATATATAGGTAGTACTAAAAACCCGACGGTAAAGTCCTTGGCCAAATGGATAACCTCATCACATACAAAGCTACCCCTATAGCTAGACTTAATAGGATGAGGTAAGGCTGAGCTAGAACGACCACCCAAAGATATTGAAATTGAAGACCCACTACCTAAAACCTGCAAGACTATTGCACTAGTTTACAATGATACCCACAAAAACCTCTAGAATCACTAACTCAAGTAGGGTGACCTTTGAACTCACCTTGAAGGCACACCCTCTTGGTGCCTCCTTAAAATTCTCAAAGATAAACCCAATTATCCTAGCATGATCTTCTATACTCTGACACGATGCCCCATACAGTACCATCTGAGCCATATCTAGCTAAAGAGAAACATCCAACCCCTTCGCAAACTTTTGAATGTTGTCAGACTTTATGGAAATATTGGCATAAAAATGTCTAAACAAGGGTAGACAACGTGCCGTATACTTTACAAAAATCAAGCATCCCTTCTCCAAGTGATGAACCTCATCTCTCATCTGATCATTTAAACTATACAATCTCAAGTCATCTACAGAGAATTAAGAGGTTTGCAACTAATAAATGACCTCCACTAATCCCTGAATGCATCTCTGATCTTATAATTAGTATAAGATATCTCGTATGATTTAAGCAAACAAAGGTTATGCAACTTCTCATGAAAATCAATTAAGAACTAATAGGCATCCTCACCTACAAAACCACCAAACTAGAAGGACCTAAATGAGTGAATCTCTTAAACCTCTTCTGATCCTCGAAAGACATAACTATACTTACAGTAATATGAGGTATACTAAGTCTAGATGGGTGAGATCCCACCTGAGAAGATAACATAGAAAAAGGTTGAACTCCTGATCTTAAAATATAATACCCAAATAATTGCACAGAAAGATGACAAACAGTTAGAGTCTTTGAAGTACCACAAGCAAATATCGGTACCCCTGAAGGATCAACTTTCAAAATTAGAGAACACCATAGGTAGAATCTAGCACAGATAGAGGTATAATACTCAAAGTTGAAGGAACACTAGGTGCACTCAAAGGAACATACTCCAAATATGTTAGCACGTTAATGAATAACCACTCCAATACTAGGGTAGAAAAACTCTATGGGATTGAGGTAGGCCCTATATCTCCAGTATGCTTAACTCGAGGCTCAAGGGAGAGCCCCCTAGTACTACCTCTAGATGGGGCAGATACTCGTGACCGTCCACTTTCTCAAGCTTATCCATGGCTCACACCTCCCCCTCTACACAAAGCCTTCTCTTCGAAAGATAGATCCATATCTCTAGCCTCATAGGATCTAGTCCTTTTCATCTTTATAGGAAAGAGTGAAATATGATTTAGAACATGAGGTATGGAAAAATACCCATGATATTGAATAAAATAATGGAAATTTCCTAAGGATTTCTTATAGCCTCTCGAATATAGATAGGTATATCTATGTACCAATCTATAAGACTCTACTAAATATTCTATTCTTAGACTAATAAGACCAATGAAACCTGGATGTTCTGATACTAATTTTTCAAGATCCAAAAATCAATGGTCATGATGGCACTTATTATAGCAAGTATTGACAAGTAAGCCAATCACCTATACTGATATAAAATGAGAAATCAATATCAAAACTCATGGAAAGGCTTCTAAAATGAAGCTGAACATCATAATTATGATAATAACAGAGGTACAAAAGCAAAGATGCCATACAATGTCCCAAACCTAGTGTCAAGTGTAAGAACTACTAAATAAATCTCAAATTTTAAAGATACAAAGTAGTCTAAATGGATCACAATCTATCTCAAAATATAAAACAAGACACGAAATAGTTAAGAATAAGTAGTAGATCAACTCCAAAAGCATAAATCATCCTCTACCTCTAATATACTCCAGATACCGCATAAATTAGCTACTGTGCATCTCAATCATACCTAGATTTGCATTGAAAGGGCATAGTAGGGTGAGTATGATCCACCTGTACTTAATAAGTATCATATTCCATATGAGCAAGGTAGAAAACAAAGCATGTAAAATAAACACTATGGTCATGTCACTTGCAATCAAAAAATGTCTCAAATTATAGCCCATATCGTCTCCACTAACAGTTCTACTATATACAAATATAATACACACAAATGCGAGAAAAAAGCACAAATACACATGAATACCAAATAGTATAAGAAGGAAGTACAAATAGATAAATATAACATCAAGGATAATAATACAACAAAAAATGAGCACAATATATATGAAATGCAAAGAAGATGTTGATGATGTGATGCTCGAGGTTGTTGTACAATTTTTGTATACACCTACAAAGTTTTACTTCCAAATAGGACCCATAAGATTGTTCACAACACAATTCAATATCCAATACCCATATCCATGACTTGTCTCTAGCACATCCCTTAGAAGTGGTCTATAAAGATGTCACAAGCCATGTTTTAAATATTTTCACACTGGTACCAATGTTTCATAAGTGCATATAATATTAGAATGTGATGCTCACAACCAACCAGAATGAGAATTTTTGAAGTAAACCAATTTACCAACCATGTTAGCCAAAATCCACTTAATATGCCAACAATCCCTGAGTCCAATGTAACCATATGTCAATAGAGCAAAATACACAACATGTCATTAATACTATATAAATTTCAATTTAGGCTTTTCACCAAAAAGATACCACCAAATATACATACATAAGGCCAATAATATCATATACGACCCAACACGATCACACATAGAATTAACGTCTCAATACCACCAAATAACAACAACACAGGCCCCTACATAGGCACAACACAGTATTAACAATAATTTTCATATTTGGTTCCAATACCCATAATATGATTTTATTTCTAATATAACTATACAACCCAGTTTGAAGAAAGTTAAGTCATAACCTACGTCAAATGCATAAATCGGTACAACAAGACATCAACATTGGGCTTCCACCTCACAAATAGACCCAGAATCAACTAAAACACACAAATATAGAATCTATGCATTAAAGGAAAGCTAGCAATACCCATATGGCTGATTTTTGGGTCGGGGACAAAATGACTTACAAAATAGATTTTCAAAAAAGAAGGATAAAATTAGAATTTTTGTCCAAAATATATTTTCAGTGATTAAAGAAACCCATAGAAGAACACTCAAGTGAAAAAGGGATTGAAATTAGGTTTTGTATTGAGAAACATACCAATTTAGGCCTGGCCAAAATCCCTAAATTCAAGTTTTTAATGAGTTTAAATGACACTAATTGAACAAATATAATTCAAATAGGAATTTGGAGCTTACCCAAGCTTAAAATGGAAGACATCACCCACAAACTTGAAACCCCAAGCTCCAAGTTTCATAAATAATAAAGGAAATCGAGAAAAGAAATCTCTCTCTCTCTATATAGGTACCTGGTGCCACTATTTGACCACTTTAGTGGTCACAGCTAAAGCAGTCACCTGCCAATACGTGGTAGGGTACCGCTAAAGCGCCCTTGTCCAACTGGAGTCAGTCGCTGAAGTGGTCAAGTGGTGCTTTAGCGCCCACCAGTAAAGCTAACAAAATGGATCTTTAGCAGTTGCACCAGTTGAGTGGTGCACCAACGGTGGAGACTTAGGAGATTTTAAGTTTTCGTGGACCTCTCGAGATTCATTCGAGACTTTCCGAATGAAAATGAACTATGTTACTTTATCAAATTTAATGCTCTGGATTCAATGACTAAATCCGATTTTTGAAAAAAGGTTGTTTTCACGAAGTAGAACCCTAAAGCCCAATTTTAGAACATTTCAAACCAAGGGTATAAATGAGATATAAAAGCCATAAATAAACATCAACCATGTTACCTATTTAAAATTGTCATTCCAAATTTGTTGGTGTAGTTTCTTATTGCCATCCGACACATATATCAATTAATGTTCATCGAAGTTAACTATAAAACCTTTATAATCATCAAAACTGCAATCTCACACAAAACACCCCGAAATGCGTTGAAAACTATGCTAAATCATCTTCACACCTTAGAAATAAATCATCAAATCACACAGAAATAAATAATTCATATAAATAACCAAAAATCAAATTATTATAAAAACACATACTATTGAACTAATGATAGTGTAAATCTTCCTTTTACAATGAGCATACGTAACTTTAAAATATTTTTATGATCCACCTCTTTTAACATTTTTTCTTTGTTCTTGGAACCGATAAATACTTTGGCTTTCCTCAGTTTCTCACTTTCCTTTAACTATGTAATTTAGCCAGCATAAGAAGTGCATTTTGTATGAAAATAAAAAGAAGAAAAATACATAAAACATGTAATGGTGGGCCCTAAATTGTTAGTACTATTTATTTTTATTCTTATATCTTCTGGCTATCCTAGGGGTGGATCTATTAAGAACCGTGAGAGTGCCACGCCCAGGGGCGGCTCTACCCTTTCTAGAAAAAGGCGGTTAACTTAAGATTTTTGGTGAATTTTAATAGTCTTAAGTCTTTCTATGATTACTTTCACGTTCTCCGTGGATTGGTTAACCAAGTAGGATAAAAAAATATAGTTTCACCCACCTCAAACCACCCAATAGAAGACCTACACCTTCTACCATAAAGATCATCAAGAGAAGCCATTTAAATGTTGGAATGATAATTGTTATTTTAAGCAAACTTAATAAGAGGCAAATGGTCTGCTCAACTACCCTTAAAATTAATCACATAGGCCCTTAACATATCTTCCAAAGTCTGAATAGCCCATTCTACTTGTTCATCTATTTGTGAGTGGAAAGCAGTACTAAGGTTCACGTGAGTTTCCAAACTTTTCTAAAATACAAGTCAAAAATTAAATTAAAATTGCATACCTCAGTCTGAAATGATGGAAACTGATGCCCCATAAAACTTAATCTCCTTCATGAATAACTTAGCCCAATCCTCTCCTGGGTAGTTAGTCCTCACAAGTAAGAAGTGAGAAAATATGGTAATCTATCCAGAATGGCCTAAATAAGAACGTACATATTGCGAGACTGTGGAAGACCTATAATAGAATATATATTAATCATCTCCCACTTACACATAAGAAACTCTATCTCTTGACACATGCCACCAAGCCTCAAATGTTCAACCTTAACTTGTTGACAAAACATACACTTAGCCATAAAATTTGTTATATTTCTCTTAATTTATTCCACCAGTAAATTTTCTTTAAATCATGATACATCTTTGTAAAACCCGAATGAACTGTATATCTAGAATCTGAGCCTCTATTAAAATTCTTTCCCCCAGTATATCAATATCAGGAACACACAACCTTCCTTATTACCTCAAGATATTATCTTCCCCAATCTTGAATGCCATAACATTTTCCTAACCTATATTTTCCTTAATCTATATAAGTCTACAATCCAAACCCTGTTTCTCTTTCATCTCATCACCAAGAGATGATTTAACCACTTCTTGGATAATTATTCCTCCATTCTCAGAGTCCAAAAGATGAATTGCCAAATTAGCCAACCTGTGAATATCCTTCACTAATCATCTTTTCTCCTTATCAATGAAAGTAGGCTACCCATAGAAAACATGCTAAGATCATCTGCAAAAATATTAACTTTACCTGGATTATAGTGAAGGATCATGTTATAATCCTTATGTAGTTTGAGCCACCATCACTGTTTGAGATTTAATTCCTTCTGCATAAAAACATACTACAAGATCTTATGGTATGAATAAATGTGCACATCCACCCCATACAGATAATGACGTATAATCTTCAATTCAAAGAACACAATAGCTAACTCTATATCCTGAGTCAAATAATTCCTCTCATGAACCTTAAGCTTCCTAGAAGCATAGGATACAACCTTACCATGCTATATCAAAACACAACATAGTCTCACATGAGACGTATTATAATATACAACAATATCATGAATACCCTGGGGCAAGGGTAACACAGGCACATAAATCAACTTGTCCTTCAACTTCTTAAAACTACCCCCACAGGTATCGTGCCATTAAAACTTACCTTTATTTGAGTTAAATTTATTAGAGGAGCATAACAAATTAGATTCTCCCTACAAACCTCCTATAATACCTAACCAAGACCAAGAAGCTCCTAATGTCAGTTGGAGTCATACGTCTAAGCCATTTCTTGACTACCTCAATATTTTGTGGATCCACTTTGATCCTTTCATTACAAACATCATGCACGAGAAAAGTCACAACACTTATCCAAAATTCACACATTGAAAATTTTGCATAAAACCTCTGGTCTTAAGAGTTTGTAACATAATTCAGTGGTGATTAGCATGATCTTCCACACTCTTAGAGTACACCAAGATGTAATCAATGAATACAATAATAATCAAATCCAAGAACTTCCTAAATACCCAATTCATAATATCCTCAACAGCAGTTGGAGCATTAGTTAATCCAAATGACATAACCAAAACCTAATAATGGTCATACCGTATTCAAAAATCAATCTTCGAATATTAACCTCCCTAATTTTTAGCTGAAGATAGCCCGAATGAAGATCAATTTTAGAGAAACACCTAGAACCCTTAAGTTGGTCGAAAAGATCATTAATCTTTTGAAGTGGAAACTTATTTTTCACTGTAACTTATTCAACTGAAAATTATTTATACATATCCAAAAAATATGTATTTTTTCTTCATGAAAGAATAGGAGAACCCCATGGAGAAACACTCAGGTGAATGAACCCTTAATCAAGAAAATCTTTCAATTGCTCTATAAGCTCTTTTGCTTCAGCCAGAGCCATCCTATAAGAAGGAATAGAAATAGAATGGGTATCCAGTAAAAGATTAATCCTAAAATCTGGTAGAAGATCAATCCTAAAATCTATTCCCTATTAGAAAGAATTCCATGAAATTCATTGCGAAAGACTTTAGGATATTCAATAACCACAGGGATAATTGCGAAGGACTTCCAGAAATAGAATATTTAACCTCAACTAGATGGTATAAATACCCTTTAGAAAACAAATTTTGAACTCTAAGATAAGAAATAAACCATTCTTTAGGTACTAAGAATCTCTATTCCCATACAATCATCAGTTTATTATAAAAATAGAAACTAACCTTTTGGGTCCTACAATCCAAAAAAGCATAGCATGAATGAAGTTTATCCATCCCGAAGATTATATCAAAATCAACAATATCAAGTTCTATCAAATCCCCCACCATCTCCCTATGAAAGATAGACACCACATAACCTCTATAGATTTTTGTAGAAATAATAGACTCACCTACCAAAGTCAAAATAAAAAAGGAGTGAGAAATATTTTTAGGATCCAAACTAAAGTGTACAACCATATAAGGGGTCTCATAAGAGCATAGAAATGGTTTCAACTAGTGTTAATACGAGAAGTGGAACCCTTAGGTGTAGGAGCCAAAAAAGTATCGATCGACACCTTATTAGATCTAGTAGCACTTCTATATGAAGGATAATATCATTGCATATGACTAAGCTAACCATAATTATATCATTGATTTCTTCCATATTCACAATATTCACGATGAAGCTATCCACAAAAATGGCAAGGAGGATAAGGAGGGGCTGACTGAGTTACACTACCCAGAGTCTAGGCACCCTATGCCTTAGGACCACTGCTAACCTAAAAATGATGATTACCTAAAGAATTAGGAGAAGGAGCATGGGTCACCCTACAACTCGTGAGTACACATTATGACTCGTCATCATAGTTGTAGTCTAGATAGTAGCATAAGGTACACGTATTAGGATGACAACAATTCATATCCTATAACCTATACTCAGAACTTATGACTCATGAGGTTTAATTGCAGGCACATAAAAAAAGGGACCATTACACTTGCTTCGCTATGGAAGAGACCCTAGAACTCGTAAAGAGCTCATACGACTCATTGTGATTTAGTCGTAATCAAGTTAAAAACTTTATGTAGCACACTAGTCACTCTATGATTTGGGGTGCTACAACCAGTAATGACACGTTACGATTCATAAGTTGAGTTCTAATTTGGGTAGTAAGCTCTAAGTTATGAAATTTTCAAGCCCAACTACCTGGGGTGTTATAGTAGCTTCTTCTAATATTTATTCCACATATAAGTGCTTCATATAGAAGTAGTGGAGGTTCTAAATTTCCATCATAATTTTGAAAATAAAGGCTTTAGACATAGCATATAGAGATCTAAAATCTAAACCTTCTTTCTTTTTAGGATAACACATAGAATCCCAGTATTTGTCCTTTATCCTATAGTATTACTTTATAAGAATTATGTAAAAATATTATTTAACTGTTTAATCACACTCATTGGAGAATTCATGGTAGATAGTGATAAACATAGATTAACTTGAATATATATGCAATTAATATATACCTTGTACCAAAAGAGGGAAATCTATTCTGCCATGATCTCATTCTTTTAATCATCTTCTTAATAAGAATTCAAAATTCTCTCTTTCTTTCTTCCATAAAAAATGAGGAATCCCAAGCAAGTAAAGCTAAAAGAGCCTTGTCTTATACCAGTAATCCTCTTGATCTTATTACAAACCTTGATAGGAATTTTTTCATGCAAATACACCAAATATCTACTCAAATTAATCATCTATATTGAGACTTCATCATAAATACATTAAAATGCCATCATTTTCTTCATAGAAGCAGGTTGTCTAGAGCAAAATAATATAGTGTCATGAATATAGGACAAATGGTTGATGTTTGGGCTATACTTGGACATTTCATACCATTTGAAATCAAGGTTTTTTATATAAATTATTTAGAATTCTTGCTAATAACTTAGCTATAATGATAAACAATGTAGGTTACATAGGGTTTCCTTTCTTCAACCCTTTAGAACATTGAAAGAAATTAAAAGATTGACTACTGATGTTCTATAGAAATATAACACTTTCGATGCTTAAAAGAAGGATAATATGCAAGTTTCTAAGGTTATTTCATTAGATATGATGCATTTTGGGTAATGTTTGCAGGAAATCATGTTTTGGATGCAAAGTTCATGAAAAATATGAAAAAGGTATTTTTTACTACTTCTTGGAGCAATTATGGATGTTTGGGACACTTTTCAGCTTATTCTTTATTGAAGCATGTTCGAGAATTGAAGAAGAGCTGAAATGATGACTTTCAACACTTACTAAGTCAAAAGGTTGACCACAAGTAGGACCTACAGACTGCAAGTAGGCAAAGCAAGTGCCATAAGTCAAAAATCTTGAAAGTTGAATTGCATGATTTTTCATCCGATACCTACACCCTATACCTACGCTCATCTTGCTGACAGTAGGTACTACCTATGCCCAGGGTCAGGGCACAAGTTCAGTCCACATGTGGAAACTGAGCCTATTTTCTCCTATTTAATTAATGATTTGGTTTTAGGGTTTCCTCTTATATAATAGATACCCTTTATATCATTTTTAGCAAGAGTTATGAACTTTTGATACTCAAAAACATATTTTGATTCCACAATTGAATTTTTATCTTAGGATTCTTTTGTATAGATTTCAGTAAATTAATTTAGTTATGGATGTGGGTTTTTACACTTCTTATTATTGTGATTTTAGGTATGCTTCAATTTATGAATGGTATTGATTTTTTAACAAGCATGAGCATCTAAAATCCCATAGCTAGGGTTAAGGAAACCCAAATAGATCAACAAAGTAGGGGAAGTATGGTTGTTCTAATTCAATACCCATGCATGTGTTACTTTATCTTTATTATAATAGTTACCTTAGATATTGTAAAAACTGGGATCCCACCTAGATTATTGTTATTGATTCTAAAAGCAGAGTAGTGACTAGGAAAAGATAATCCCAATAGTAATTTAAGGTTTAATTATCGATCTATACTACTAATGTCTAAGTAAGATGGTTATATTACATCTAATAACTATAGACTCAAAAGATAATAGTTAATTGGGATCAAGATTAGGATTAGTAAGGTGAAATCCTGAGACTCAAAAGGTAAAGGCTGAAATCTTTTTACTCATCCAGAAAACTATAGAAGGTACATAATTTATCGGTTCTGCAAGAAAAGTATCAGGTTGGTTCAACAAAGAACGATAATCCTACGAAGTTTAGAAGCCTGGGGGAACAAAATCCTAGTGTTCACCTACGAATGATTACAACTTGAGTTACCATAGTTACTTTCTTGAGATTACTACTCAACCCCCTGCCTCCACTATTTTTTTTATTCTTGCTACTGACTACAACTACTGAGATCCATGATTCCATGTGTTCCCTTTGAGTTTGACCCCGGCCTTTATTGGGTTACTATTTTTTGACAACGACCATATCATCTTTTATGAGGAGGTGTAGTTAGGATGTCATCAAAATTTTGGCGTCGTTGCTGGGGAACACGGTATTGATTTATGATTTAAAGCTATTGCTATTTTTGGGTTATTATTTTTGTATTTGTTCATTGTTGGGTATACATCAATGTATGCCTAGCACACAAAGTATTGAAAACCCCTTACTCCCATTGAATCTAAATCCAAAAAGGATCCTACAAACACCTAATAGGATGACAGAGCTAAAAAGAGATAATTTGCCTTCCCCTCCTCCTTAAGGAGTTCAGGGAATTGTTGATCAACAGATTGGTCAGATTTTATCCTAAGATGAAAATGAGAGGATGGTAGTAGAAGAATCTTAACGTATATCTCGAGAGGTAGATTTAGATGAGAAGAGACAAGTAATGGACCATTGAGCAATACTTGATGGAAACCAAAATAGAGCCAGAGGTGCCTATCCTCAAGTTTTCCAAACATATCAGCACGTACAACCATATTTTGATGATGAAGAAGAACTGGGATAAGTGTAACACCCCGAATCTAGTACCCAAAATGCTACATGGTGCTCCTTACCCCAAAGGGCCACAAGCTAACCCATGGCTGATATCTGTACCTGTATACATATACTAAATAATGCAGAAACATGAATTGAAAGGCCATAAGGTTCACATAAATAAAGTATAACATAACATTTAAACTGGGTATGAAATACCTAAAACGACTAAAATAACTGTTTGAAAATAATAGTTTGGAAAACCTATAACTGACTAAACTATCTGAGTAAGGAGTTGACGGGATATGTCCCCAAATAACTCCAACTAATAAACTAATTGATGAGATAATAGGGAAATAATCATGTCCTTGAAGGATGAGGACTCACTGCTAACTCTGACTACTGATATCTAGAATCTACTGATGCTCTAGAGCTCGTGGCTTTGAACTTATGGTATAAGACATCATAGTGTAAATGTGTTCATACTTTTAATGTACTGGTATGCATGCGAGGTAGGATGAGTGAATGGGCTTCATATGCATGAACAATACTGGCTAACTGACTTATATGAATATGAGAATACATGCACGCATGCATAGTAACTATATCTGAAATCGTGATAACCTAAGTATGATGATAACTAACATGACTAATGACTAAATTTTGATAATTGATAACATGAGTGACTATATCTGACAGTCTTGAATATGATGGAACTAGCTGAGTTTTGTACCATATCTGAGTTGACTATATTTGACAATCCTGAATTCTAAAGAACTATCTGAGTTCTTTTACTAAGACTGTGGGAGGTAGTCATCTAACCAACATGCCCCAAATAATGCATTATATCTGAATTGGGGTCTAATCTATACCCTGATTAGAAGGGTATCAATATTGCACCACTGGTAAGGATAATATGTGAGTGACCCTAATATAACAGCTAACTCTAGTTAGAAATGTGGGAACCCTCATATAGTAGGATAAGCCACTTCATCTACCCTCATATAACAGGCTATGTGTAATACCTCAATCATTCCTTAAGCCTAAATTCGTATTTTGAGTAAGTATGGGTGACTTTTAAAGTGATTGATGTTTAAACCGTGTGGTATTTCTCTAATTTCTGTGGAGAATTGAATAAGATTTCCATCGATACAAAATTCACCCAAATCTGATACTCGGGTGAAGAGTTAGAGCATTTTAGTAAGACAGTGTGCCAACTAGCACTTCAGCGCATCGTGGAGCAAGCCACAATGGCAATAGTAATTTTCCAGTGATCATCCATAATATCACCACATCCTGCCAAAGCTCAATATTAGGATTTTCAATTTCCAGTGCACCAACGTTATTCCTCCGCGTTGCGGTGCCCTTTCAAGTCACGACCAAGTGGAAAAAAGGACTTCACCGCATAGCACCACTGAACCATTTCCCAATTGTCAAATTCAATGAAGATCCACGATTATGGTGCATTGCTCCAGGATCAAAAATCGGGCTCCACTCTAGAATTTTCTCATGGGTAATTTGGTCATTTCCGCCTATTTTGCTCTCTCTCTATATATTATAGTATAGGAGAAAAAATCTATTTTTTTCTCTCTATTCCAAAAATCAAAAGAAAAGCTAGGGTTTTTTTGTCTCTTCCAATTCCAAATCTTCTTCAAGAAATTCAAGAAATCTTCCATATATTTCACCAAATCAAAAGCATCAAGAAATTTAGCTCAATCGTGCAAGAAGAAGTTTATATCAAGTTTCTTCATCTCCAAAATCCTAATCAAGGAATGTGGGGTTTGAGCAAGAACACTCCTTTTGTTCTTGTGCCTAAAGATTTAATCTCTATTATTGATTTACATGAATTTGAAAAGTGGAACTGTACCCAAATTTATCTATTAGTGATGTATTCGATTTGAGTTGATTAAGTTTGAAATTATGATATATTTACCATCATATTTCTTGAAACGAATATTGATGCCATGAATTGAATATTCTTATTATGAATTGATGATTTTCGAATGATTTGAGATAAGTGTCATGATTTAAGCCTTCTTTGAGAAGTTGATTGTTGAATACATATGGATATTGGACTTGAGAGTCAATAATGAATCCTATGATGTTTCCTCCAAGCTTTTTATATTTGAAATGATTTGATAAACAAATGTACTTGAGGTTGAAAAAGATTGTGTTTATTTGAGTCGAGTTAGGAATCCACAAGATGTTTATGATTCACAGATGAGACATATAAATATTTATATTTTGGTCTTTATAATAGACCCATGAGTTGATATTGATTTAGGTGGATCTCCTAACACGTTCTGAGCTAAGTCTGGGAGGAGTATTTAGCACCGAGCGAGAAATGTGGTATTTCTCAAAAACTATGTACCACCGTAGAATTGATGTTGATAATTCTAGGCCGAAGGCCTAGTATGGGATTGTGATTGTGAAATTAAGGTTGTACTCCCTAGCAAGAGTATGATGCTCCCGCTAATGTGGGGTTCTCTCCTTAGGAGGGAAAAATGTTGGACTCCATGTGGCTCACATGGTGTAGTTTATGTCTGTTATAAAAAACTCCCAAGTTCATAACTGTTTAAGCTTTTGAGTTACCGAGTCACTCAAAGTCATGAGTTGAAGAGTTTGAGTTGAGTCAAATGATTTATGAGATTTACGAAGCATGTGTTTTAGTAATGATTTATGGAAGTAATATTTTAGGTAATTCAAGCGCAGAGGGTTATTACTATTAGCATGCATTATTTTCTTACACATTTATGATATTATTTAAAATGTTGCATGCACCTCCACATATTCACTATATTCCAAAGTACCGACTCCTATACTCTTTTGTGCAATATATTTTCTCATGATATAGGTTCAGGTGCTCAGTCTCAGTAGTGACAGTGATTTTTGAGTACCTTCACTACATCTCTGCAGTTGGTGAGTCCTCATGGTTAGAGGACTTTATCTATATTTTTGTGATGTGGTTTTGTTGTTGTGACTTTCAGTACTGTTGAGCCAGTTGGGGTTTGTTCCAATTGCTCCTTGATTTTGATTTACAGAGGCTTTATCAGACTAGAGAAAGGGTATGTATAGATATTCAATATGTGTTTTGGTTGTACAGTTTAGTATTTTTAGTATCTCTCTTGAACCCGATGTGGTATGTCTCTTTTTTATGAACGATTATTGTTGAATTAAGTTCCATGAGGTAGGTTTAGGTTCCAAGGATTAGCTTGGAGCTACGTGTAGCCCTAAGCACCATGTGACATCTCTGGATAGGTTCTTGGGGCGTTACACTATGATGTCTCAACCTATGCTTGCAGCATAGTTTTGGAATGCAAGGATTGTTTCTAAGAATCACACCCTCATATAACAAGGGAGTTCCCATCCTTGGATTCACTCGGTGCTAATTTATACTCCCCTATGAATAGACACTGAACATGATTTACTGAACTGAACATGGACTGAGTTACTGAATTCCATTGACTAATGAACACTACTGATATCTGACAACTGATTGAGTTCATGAGATCATGAAGATTTCCTGTGTCATAAGACTGTCTGAAGTCTAAGGATCATAGCTTGACTGAGATTATCATGACAACATTACATGGCTCCAGGCACACAACTAATGTTTCAGGTACAAGTACCCTCAGGACTCGATTGAAGGAAACTGAAGAAAAATGACTTTATCAAGTACAAGACCCACATCAACAATACATAATCTAATAAGTTGTGAATTTCACAAAGTACATGGTTATCATAGTATCTAACATGGACGAGAATGATGATAATCCTATCATAATCTCATATTCTAAAATCATGGCCATTCCGACAACATACACATTTCACAATGATAGCATGGAAACCATTTAAACGTTAGAGGATGACAAACATATCACATTCAGCTTACATCTTGAGCTATAAAGCATGATTTATACTTTTTTCAAGCATTTTATCAACCACCTTGCATGAACAACTTAGGGCATAGGTGAATTCATCAAATTACACATCATAAGCAACTAAATTCATAGATTTTGTCATTATTTGTAACATAATATCATGATAAACACACAAAGATTCCAACTTTGAAATCAAACAACGTCAACAACATGATGACAAATAACCCACAACATAAATACCATAATTTATAGATAAAACAATGTTCTTGAGCTTCGTGGATGGAAGGAATCTATGAATAAACACAACACATACCTTAGTTTGTGATTTCGTGAAGATTGATGGTGAAACTTTCTTGAAATTAGATCTTCTATGAAAACCCTAACTTGTTCTTGAAAGAAACTTGAGAGAAGAGAGTGTATTTTTGGTGAAAAATGGTTGAATCATGTATTAAAAGGCTTAAATATGGGAGGGAAATTGACCCTTTTAACCCTAGACGTCACTTGTAAATTCATTAAAACTTTTCCTAAATTGGACCCCTGGTGCGACGCGGCGCTATGCACCGTGTCACCAAAATTTGACAATTTGGAAATTGAGGGAAGGCGCAATGCGGGGCCATCGCATTGCCACTTCCTTTGTGACATGGAACTTTTGCATGACATGGGGGAGATCACGCTGAGACACTAGGAAATAGACAATTCTTAATTCGGACCCTAGTGCGATGCGCCACAATCATGGACCCCTACTGGAATTTTCCAAATGCCATTTCCTCTTATGGCATAGTGCGCCATTGAATAATATGGCGCAGTATGCCATTGACTAATATGGCGCTGTTTTATGATGAGAACTTGAAATAGACGTAACTTATGACCTAGTTATCAGATTTGTACACCACATTAAAAAAAGGGTAAATCATGAAATTTCTTGATGGATTAACCATCATTAAATTTAGAATATAATATTAGACATTCTTGAGATAAAATTTTATAGGAAAAAGTATAGGGTATTATAATATCTCCCCCTTGAGAACATTCATCCTCTAATGAGACTAACTTAAAGAGGAGAAAAGACAATTGACGTACATACTAAACATGAATACCTGGAACAAGATCTCATGACTGACATGACTGACAAGCTGAACATATAATACTAAACATGCATATCTGATGCATGTGTAAGTGATTCATGAATGCATGACTGAGTGTTCTAAAGAACTAAGTTTCTCACAATGAGAATGCATGTTTGATGCATAATTACATCACTGAACTGATCATGAGTGCATGACTGAATATACATTGGTACTTGATACCTAGTTTCTAATAGGAACATGAGCATGAAACTGCATACCAAGTTTGTGATGAACACTGAACATAAAGCTAATAAGAGTAAGGAGAAATGTTACCTTGAGCTCGATCTGGGTTGGAGAAGAAGAGGTAAGGATACTTGGTATGCATGTCTGCCTCTGCTTCCAAAGTAACTCCCTCAATGAACTGATTTTGCCAAAGAACCTTAACTAGAGGGACTTCTTTGTTCCTCAATCTACGAGTCTGATAGTCTAGGATTTCAATTAGAATCCCCTCATAAGAGAGACTGTTTTGAACATCAATGCTCTGAACAAGGACTACAACTGCTGGGTCACCTATGCACTTTTTGAGCAAAGAGACATGGAATACTAGTTGAACTAAGTCTAGATCTGAAGGCAATTTAAGCTCATAAGCTACCTTGCTAAATTGACTGAGAATCCTGAAGGGACTGATATATCGGGGACTGAGTTTCCATTTCTTGCTGAACTACTTCACTCCCTTCATGGGAGAGATCTTTTAATAGACATAGTCACCAATCTCAAACTCAAGATATTTTCTACGAACATCTGCATAAGACTTATGTTGACTCTGAGTAGCCCGGAGTCTTTCATTATTGAACTAGACTTTTTATAAGGCGTCGAATACTAAGTCAGGACCTATGATTGAGGCCTCACTAACTTTGAACCAAACAATTGGAGATCTACATCTCCTACCATAGAGGTCTTCAAATGGATCCATGCGAATACTGCAATGAAAGTTGTTATTATATGCAAACTCAATCAAAGGCAAGTGGTCATCCCAACTACCCTTGAAATAAATTGCACACACCCTTAGCATATCTTCTAGATTCTGAATGGTCCTTTCTGCTTAACCATCTATCTGAGGATGGAAGGCTATACTGAGATGAGCTTACGTACCAAGACCATTTTTGAATCTTTCCAAAAATGAGAGGTGAACTGGGTACCTGTGTCCGATATAATAGATAGAAAAACACCGTATAATATGACCAACTCCCTAATTTAGAGTTTGGCATAATCCTTGGTTGAATAAGAGGTATAAACTAGAAGGAAATGAGCTAATTTGGGCATTCTATCTACAATGACCCAGACTGAGTCATGTTATGATGAGATAGAGCCAAACTCATCACGAAGTTCATGTTCACAACTTCCTGCTTCCAAGTAGGAATACTAAACTCCTGCATGGACCCACTAGGATTCTGATGGTCTATCTTAACCTGCTAATATGTAGAGCACTTAGCCACAAACTCTGCAATGTCTCTCTTTATCCCACTCCACCAATAGATTTCCCACAAGTCACGGTACATCTTTGTGGACCATGGATGAATAGAGTTGCGTGCACCATGCATTTTTACAAGAATTTATTTCCTGGAGTGATCTACACATAGAACATAGAGATGACACTGACAATGACGGACGCCATCTTCCCCTTGGGAGAAAACCTCTACTTTCTGATCCTGGACTGACTCTTTCAACTTGACATGGCTGGGATCTCTATCTTATTTTTCTTTCACCTCGGAACTAGAGATGATTGTAAATAACTCTGAACCCATATATCACCCTCTTGTATATCAACTAAGCGAACGCCTAGTCTAGAAAGCTGATGTACTTCCTAAGCTAACATCTTCTTACTGTTATCCACATGAGCAACAGTACCCATAGACAGTCTACTGAGATTGTCGGCTATAACATTGACCTTGCCCAAATGATAGAGGACACTAAATTCATAATCTTTCAAGATCTCTAACCACCTTCTTTGATGAAAATTAAGATATTTTTGAGAAAAGACATACTAAAGACTTTTATGATATGTGAAAACATCTACATGGACTCCGTAGAGATAATGCCTTCAAATCTTTAAGGCAAAGACTACGGCGGCTAACTCAAGATAATAGTAGGATAATTCTTCTAAAGGGGTTTAAGTTGTCTGGAGGAATACGCTATGACCTTACCAGGCTGCATGAGGACACAACCCAAACCTACTCTGGATACATCACAATACACTACAAACCCATCTAAACCATTTGGAATAGCTAGAACTAGAGATGAGGTAAGTTGAGTTTTGAACTCCTAAAAACTCTTCTTGCAAGGATCTGACCACTTGAACTTGACTTTCTTCTGAGTCAATCTGGACATAGGGGAAGAAATAGAAGAAAATACCTTAACAAATGATCTGTAATAGCCAGGCAAACCCAATAAACTCCTAATATCTAATGGAGAGACAGGGCGAAGCTAGTTTCTTACTGCTTCAATCTTTTAAGGATCTACTCTAATTCCATCACCCAAAATGATATGACTAAGGAATTCTACTAACCTTATCCAAAATTCACACATACTAAATTTGGAAAACAACCAATGATTTCTAAGAGTTTGAAGTACTATTCTGAGATGGTCTGCATGCTCTCGCTCATGGCAAGAATAGACCAGAATATCATCTATAAAGACTATGATGAACATGTCCAAGTACTTCTTAAATACACGGTTCATCAAGTCCATAAAAGAATCTTGGGTATTGGTAAGACCAAATGACATAAATAGAAATTTGAAGTGATTATACCGAGTTTAGAAAGCTATTTTTGGAATGTCACATTCCCTAACTCTGAGTTGATGATAGTCGGATCTGAGATGTATCTTAGAGAAATAACTGGCACCCTGAAGTTGGTCAAATGAGTCATCGATTTTGGAAAGAGGATACTTGTTCTTGACCGTGACCTTATTGAGTTGACGGTAGTCTATACACATTCTAAGAAAACCATCTTTCTTGAGCACGAATAATATTAGAGCACCCCATGGGGAAATATTGGGTCTGATGAATCCTTTATCTAAGAGATCCTTTAATTATTCTTTCAATTCTTTAAGTTCTGCTGGTGCCATTCAGTATAGCGGAATAGAGATAGGCTAAGTATGTGGAAGAAGATCAATACAGAAGTCTATTTCCTTTTCGAGAGGAATTCTTGGAAGATCTTAGGGAAAGACTTTTGAATATTCATTCAGTACTGGGACTGATTTAAAACTGGGAGTCTTGGAACTAGTGTCCTTAACTGAAAAAAGATAACAGACACATCATTTAGATATCATTTTCCATGCTCAAAGGTAGGAAATAAGTTGACCTCTTAAAGCGGATACACTACCCTTCAACTCTAGGATGGGTTCATTCGGAAATTTAAACTAGACTCTTCTATTTCTACAGTCGACTGTGGCATAGTAGGAATAAAGCCAATCCATGCTGAGAATTGCATCAAAACCAGTCATCTCTAATTAAACTAAGTCTGCTGAGTGACATTTTTAGATATCATAATTAGGAAGTTCCTGTATACCCGTTGGGTTATGATTGTTTTACCTATTGGGGTACAGACTGAAAAGGGCTCTGCTTGAATTTTGGGACTAACTCCAAAATTGACTATTATATAAGGAGTGCCAAAAGGCAAAAAAGCTCCTTGATTTAGCAAAGCGTAAACATGCACATGAAAGATCTGTAACATACCAGTAACCATATTAGGAGAATTTCCCTGATCTTGTCGGGACTAAAGAGCATAGAGACTATTAGGGCGTTGCCTACTAGTAGCACTGGAGGAGGCACCCTGCTAATTTGGGCGATTGGAATGAGCCGAGGAGCAATTCTGTTGACCTTCAGGACCTGTCTGAGGACAGTCTCTGACTCTATGGCCTAGATTGCCACCTCCGAAATAAATACCACTGCCAGCTCTATAAATACCCTTATGGTACTTGCCATAAGTCTGGCAAAGAGGATAGGTGCGGGTACTTCTAACACTGTCTGAGGACTTAGAGCCTGGCACTCTATCTTTGTTACCCTATCTGAACTGAAGAACTAGAGGACTAGTTGAAAAAGGAGCTAGAACTAATAAATGATGGATCTACACTCATTAACCATGCTATCATTCACCCCTGAAACGACCTTACTCATCCTTACCCTGCTTTCTGCAACAACATGAGGGGCATATCCTGCTAATTGAGTAAACTTAAGAGAATAATCTTTCACTATCATATTTACCTACCTGAGGTTGATGAATTCTTGCACCTTAGATTCTCTAAGCTCTAGGGGAAAGAATCTATCAAGGAAAGAAGAAGAAAACTTCTCCCACTCAACAGGCCCTACATCATCTGGCCTTTCTGAATTCCACTATTTAAACAAAGTGTGAGAAACATCCTGCAACTGATATGCATCTAACTCAGCACTCTCACTGGGAGTAACCCCCATTTTGTCTCTAAACATTTGCACCTGATCTAGGAATTCCTTAGGGTCCTCATCTATCTTAGACCCAAGAAAGTATGGAGGATTCATTTGGGTGAAATCCTGAATCCTGGTTGCAGCTTAATTGGCCACCAGGTTGGCCAGAATGATAGTTGGTTCTTCATTTTAAGCAGCAACTGGCTGATCAAGAGTAGTGAATACGGCCCTAAACTCCGCATGAGAAACATGTTCGTCCAAGGGATCTTCTTGGACAAGTTGGGTTCTTCTCTGGGGAGGCATGTTCTGAAACAAGAAGGAGAAATGGATTAGATTGAGATATTAGATTTATATTATGCTCACTGGCATGACATGAATACTTAAATAAGGGAAAATGTTCCTAAAACATCTTATAGCCTCTTGTACATAAATGTGGTTCACAACACACCCATGTACAAAACTCTACTAGATGGGAATTTCATACTTCCAAAGACTATTGAACCTTACGCTCGGATACCAAGTTTGTAACACCTCGAATTTGGTATCCAAAATGGTACAAGATGCTTATTACCTTGAAGAACCATAAGCTAACCCATGACGGATATATGTACCTGTATACTGCAGAATATACTGAATAATGCAGAAACATGAAATAAAAGGTCATAAGGTTCACATAACTGAAGTAAAACATAACATTTAACTATGGTATAAAATACCCAAAACAACTAAAATAACTGTCTGAACATAATAGTCTGGAAAGCCTCTAACTGACTGAACTGTCTGAGAAAGGAGTTGACAGGCCATGTCTCAAAATAACTCCAACTAATAAACTAATTGATGAGATAATAAGGAAATAATCATGTCCTCGAAGGATGAGGACTCACTGCTAACTGTGACTATTGATATCTAGAATCTACTAATGCTCAAGAGCTCGTGTCTCTGAACCTATGGTATAAGATACTATAGCGTAAATGCATCGGTACTTTGAATGTACTGGTAAGCATGTGGGGTAGGATGAATGCATGGGGTTCAAATACATGAACAATACTGGCTAATTGACTTAAATAAATGCGAGAATACATGCATACATCCATAGTAACTATATGTAAAATCATGATAACCTGAGTATGTTGATGACTAACCTAACTAGTGACTGAATTCTGATAACTGATAACATGACTGACTATATCTGACAGTTCGGAATCTGATGGAACTAGTTGAGTTCCATCCTATATCTAAGTTGACTGTATTTGACAGTCCTAAATTCAGAAAAACTATCTAAGTTCTTTTACTAAAACTAATACTGAGAGGTAATTATCTAACTGACATTCCCTAAATGATATATTATAGATTAATTGGGGTCCAATCTATGCCCTGATTAGAAGGGTGTCAATACCGCACCACCGATAAGTACAACATGTAAGTGACTCTAATATAATAGGTAACTCTAGTGAGAATGGTGGGAACCTTTATAGAGTAGGCTAAGCTACAACATCTACACTCATATAGTAGGCTATGAAGTCTTTACCTATACTAGCTACATAGTTCTTGAATGCAAGGATTGATTCTAAGAATCACACCCTCATATAACAGGTGATTTCCCATCCTTGGGCTTGCTCGTTGCTAATTTCTACTCCCATCTAAATAGGAACTGAACATCGATGGATATACTGAATTCTGTTGATTGGCGGAATACTACTAATATCTGACAACTGACTGAATGGAGATTTCCTAAGTCATATGACTGTCCGTAGTCTAAAGATCGTAGCTTGACTATGAGTATCGTGAAAACATGACATGGCTCTAGGCACACAGCTAATGTTTTAGGTATAAGTACCCCCAGGACTCGATAGAAGCAAACTGACGAAGCATGATTTTATCAAGTACAAAACCCAGATCAACAATACATAATTTATTAAGTTGTGGATTTCACAAAGCACAGTGTTATCATACTACTAACATGGACAAGAATGCTAACAATCATATCATAATATCATATCTTAATATCTTGTCCATTCCGACAACATACACATTTTACAATGATAGCATGGAAACTATTTAAACATAGGAGGATGACAAGCATGTCATATTCAGCTTATGTCTTGAGCTACAAAGCATGATTTCTACTTTTTCATGAATTTTATCAACCACCTTGCATGCACAACCTAGGGCATAAGTAAATTCATCAAATTACACATCATAAGCAACTAAATTCTTGGATTTTATCTTTCATGGTAACATAATATCATGATAAACACACTACGATTCCATCTTTGAAATTAATCATCATCAACAACATGATTACAAATAACCCACAACATAAATATCATGTTTTATAGATAAAACAAGGTTCTTGAGATTCATGGATGGAAGGAATCCATGAATGAACACAATGCATACCTTAGTTCGTGATTTCGTGAAGATTGATGGTGAAACATTCTTAAAATTGGATCTTCTATGAAAACCCTAGCTTGTTATTGAGAGAAACTTGAGAGAAAAGAGTGTATTTTGGGTGAAAAATGGCCGAATCACGTGTTAAAGAGCATAAATAGGGGTGAGAAATTAACCCTTTTAACCCTGTACGTGTCTTGTAAATTTAGTAAAAAATTTCCAAAATTGGACCTCTGGCGCGATGCGGTGATATCGTGACGGATCACTGGAATTTGACAGTTGGGAAATTTTGGGATGGTACGACATGAGGCCATTGCATTGCCACTTTCTTTGTGACCTAAAACTTTGGTGAGATTCGGGTTAAATCGTGTTGAGACACTGGGAAATGGACAATTCTAAATTTAGGCTCTGGCGAGACATGCCATAGTCGTGGGCCCCTAGTGGAATTTTCCAAATTCCATTTCCTCTTGTGGTGCGGTGCGCCACTCACTAATATGGTGCAATTTTACGATAGGATCTTAAAATAGTCGTAACTTCTGACCCGATTATCAAATATGGGTGAATCTTATATTGATGGAAAGCTTATTGAGTTTCCCACATGACAGAAAGGTAAAATCTTGAAAATTCCTCATGGAATAACCATACTTTAATTTAGAAGCTAATACTACACATTCTTGAGATAAATTAGCTAGAAAAAAGTATAGGGTATTACAAGTTCTATGATTAAGATATTATACTTGAAGGGCGTGTTAGCAGGGTTGCATATAGATGACACAAACATACATCTAGCAAATTTTACTGGGATATGCACTTTGTATACCATACTTGGGGTAGATCAGGGGGAATTAAGGATGAGGTTGTTTCACTTTTTTCTTACTGGAGAAGTATCTTCATGGCTAGGGGAACTTCCAAGACAGTGTATCTCTAGGATTGTAGCTCAAGGATGAGATTTATAACTTTAGGCAGTTATAGTCAAAATATTGTATAAGGCATGGTTCAGGTTCAAGAAAAAGCTTAGCATGGTGCCCAACCACTACATTTTAGGGACAAACTTATAGGAGATCTTTTATTGAGCCCCAACTACCAGTTCCAGAGAAATGACAGATGTTATCTATAGAGGAGACTTCTTAAGATTAAGATGGAAGATGGCTTTGAGTATTATGGATCATATCTCATTAACTAACCAAGAGTGACAAACTCTAAAGAGTAAGAGAGGGTCTGGCATTTATGCCATTGGAGCTTCTAGTGAATAGAAAGTGGCAGAGGATGTTGTAGCTCAGGATATTTCACTATTAAGGATAAACATTAGAGAGCAGGGCAAACAATTTGCATTATAAATTATACAAAGAATAATGTATTAGTGGAACTGGGTGCAACTTTTAAGGTGCATGAGTCTAAGTTAGAGAAGAAGGAAAAATATATGGATCATCATTTGGATGTATTCTAAGACCAAGGTCAAGGGAATAAAGGTCCAAATTATAATGATTGAGACAAATACATTCCCCCTGATAGACAAAATGTGAAATTGAGAATAGAAGAAATATTGGCTAAGCCATTGAAGGGTCAAGAGAGGCAGGAAACTTGCCTTCAAGAACTCAAGGCAGATGTTTCAGGGTTGAACTAGAAGGTTGAATCACATTGAACTAATATTAAGAAATTGGAGCGGCAGTATCGGCAAATCACTGCCACTTTTGTCCAACATCAGGCACGTTCCCTTTTTAATGATAATGTGCCAAATCCTCCAACACTAGTTCATTGCCTGGCTATTAACATGAAGTATGATTCCCCACTTGATGAGCACTTTTTGCCTACTACTAATGTTCCAAAGAAGTACAATATTATTGAGGATGAGCCATCTAAAGTTAAATTTGAGAAGCTAACTTGTAGTGATAATTATTTTAGGAGTGATGACGATGATGACTGGGTAGCAAAAGAGCTCTAAGAACTAGTGCAGTAGTTTAGTGCTTATTTTCATTCACCATCAATAAAAAAGAAGAAAGACCCAGGTGCAGTCACCATTCCATGTTCTATTGGGCCTTACGACATTAGTTAGTCTTTATGTGATTTGGGAGCAGAAATAAATATAATTCCAGTGCAGATATACAAGATATTGGGGTTAGGAGAAATCAAGCCTACATCTTCAAGGTTATTGATGGTTGATTCGTCTGTAAAATCGCCAATGGGTATTATGAACAATTGTAACGCCCTGAGTATGCACCCTAGATGTTATGCAAAGCTTGCGACCCTAAAGGACCACAAGCTAACCCATGACTGATATATGTTCTGAACACTAAATAATACGTTGTAACAAATGCAAAAAAATACGCTGAAATGCCATAAGGTTCAAAAAGCTAAATACTAATAAAAGATAACATCTATAATAATAATAATTTATAAAACTAAATACTGTATGTAAGTCTTGTCTAAAATCCTATAACTAAGCTGTTTGAAAAGTGGATTTGAAGGGACAAGACCCCAACTAACTCTGACTAATGTAATACTGAAGCTGCTATAATACTGAAAGAACAACATATCGTTGATAGATGAGGACTCACTACTAAATTTGGAACTGCTAACTAGATCCATCTAAGAGGGGTTGGGAACCTGAGAGTCTGAACATATGATATGAGACATCATAGTGCAAAGAAAGAGTATGCATTAGTATATGGAATATACTGGTATGCTAGATGGGGTAAGGATAAATGTAAGAATTCATATATATGAATGGTAACTAATTTATGATATAGAATAACTGAATATAAGAATTCATGGATAGCTGATACTATTGAAATCAGTGACTATGCAATATTATGGAAATACATAGATATACTGTATTTGATCTTTTTTGAAGCTGAGTGCTGAGTTCTGATAACTAAGTAATGGATATCTAATGCAACTGATGACTAAGTTTCTGATACTGATTGACTGTGTCTGTCAATTCTGATTCTGTAGAACTGAACTGAGTTCTAAATTGAAGACTAAAATTGAAATTGTAGGAGGTAATGATCTAACCGGCATGCCCTAAATAAGATAAGATGATTGAGTTGGTTTCCAATATATAATCCCAATTTTAAGGAAGGTAGAACCGTCCTATGGGTACAGATAACTGCTGTAGAGTCATTCCTAACTAGCAGGTGATCACTGAGTTTCTCAATCTAATCTTACAGGTGACATCTCATAACCTACACTAGCTACATAGTTCTGGAACTTAGGGATTTCTTTTTTAGGGACCCAATCCTAACTAACAGGTTAAAGCCTATACCTAGGCTCGATCGATGTGGAATCCTACTCCCAACTGAAAGACACTGAACTGAGTATACTGAACTGGACTGGAATAATACAGAGTTTACTGAGTTTTCCTAAGTTCTATAACTGACGATAGTACTACTGGTAGTGATATGACTGATACACTTCTGTAACTAACACTGACTCTAGGTAACTAGCTAAGGGTATTAAATACCCCCAGGACTCGATAGCATAAAAAGCTAAGAGAAGCATAATTTTGAAAAACATCACAATGTTCACTGGGTCATAATTTGTTCATAGAGACATTTTATCTAATATTTGTAATAAATTAACTAGTAAATGAATGGGGAATACATGTTAGCATGCAATAATGACATTATTTCATTCTCATAGACAATTTATCAAACACATAGGAAGCATACTTGTTTTTCTAAATTATAAACACTTAGGGTAAACATGGTTATAACAATCAACTTGCTCATGGAAGGGTTTATCATGATTATCATGTAAATCAACACATACTTGGATCAATTCTTGAAACTTGTAAGTTAACTCATGGAATAAAACCCAACAATAACATGACTATGAATTGAATTCAACTCAATCATGGAAATTCATAAATTCACAATCTTTGTATTTTGAAAAAAGGGTTCTTGGACTTCATGGGTTAAAGGAACCCATGAATGAACACCTAACATACCTTAGAATATTATTTCTTGAAGGTTCTTTGAGGAATTCATAGGCTTGTTCTTGATTTCTTGATTTCTTGAACAAGGGTTTTTGCCTCTTTGAGAGAGAATTTTATTCTTGTGAGAAACTTAGGAAATAATGAGGGAATAGGTTATTTAGGATTTTAATTTTATGTTTAGACTAATTAGGGCCATGGAAAAATACTCATTTACACTTGGGAACGATTTAAATTTTTTCTGAAAAACCCAATTTTGGGCCCTGTCGTGATGCAGTGCTATCACATAGTATCACTAGAAATTGACAATAATGAATGTGGCTGGTGGCACGACATTGTTATATCACATTTCCACCTTGTATGTGACCTTGAATTTCACCACAATGTGGTGGGAGCGCATTGGTACATTGGAAATTGACAATTGAAAACTGGGTTCATAGCGCGATGCACCAATATCCCAGAGTAACACTAGAAATGGAAAATAGCCATTTTGCTGGCCCAGCGATGCGTTGATGGTCACAATGGCTCCCTGTCTTAAAAAAATGGCCATAACTCTTTTCCCTAGTGTCGGATTTTGGTGAATTTTATATTATTGGAAAGCTAGTTCAATTTTCTATGCAATGGCAGGCTCTAAAATAAAAAATACCGAATATTTCAAAAAATTTGTGTAGGATAACTCATGGACTAAGTTTTAATTTAATCTAGGGAAATAAAGGGGTATTACAATAATGTATAATTCAGGGTGGCATCATTCACTTATCTAACAAATTTCATAACTTTAAATTATGAAGTGGATGCCCACTCTCCGATTATCTTGTGTAGACCTTTCTTATCCTCAAGTCGGGTGCTGATTTATATGGACCTAGAAGAGATCACTTTCTAATGGAATAATGAGCAAATAGTATTGAATATATGTATGATAGTTTAGCAGCCTAATGATATGAAGTGCTAGTAGTGATTAATGTAGTGGATGATAATTTGTTTGCAAAGAATGTACCTATTGAGAAGATATTAGTGGAAGAAGCATTAGTAGAAGTTATCATGACCTTTGAGGGTGATGAGATAGATGATATTTTTCCTGATTAGCGAGCATTGGCAGCATCTCAAGATTTGATTCCCTGGTTTTGTGATTTTGCCAACTATTTGGCAAATGATCTCATCCCAGAAGATGTATCCCTCTAAAATAAATAGATATTTATGCATGAGATAAGGAAGTTCTTTTGCGATGAGTTGTATTTTTTAGGAACTATGTTGATAGTGTGATTTAGAGATGCATTCTATAGAGGAAGATGATGACCATTCTATAAGCTTGTCATTATGCACCAGTTGGGGGTCACCACAGTGGTACATGGACAACCTATAAAATTCTATAGTGTTGGTTTTGATGGACATTAATTTACAAAAATTCTCATGATTTTCCAAAAGAATGTGATCAATGTCAGCATCTAGGAAATATTTTGCAGCGCCAGGAACTCTCTATAACACCTATTCTGGAGTTGGAGCTGTTAGATGTATGGGTGATTAAATTAATGGACCATCTTTTGAGTTTCTATAGCATTTACCTTATATGGTTGGTTGTGGATAGTACTTGAAAGTTGGTCGGTATGACAATACAGACAGTAAATGGCCTTGGTTAATAAATGGTAAATGGACTGGTTAGTTGCTTAGCAATTCTTTAAATTGAGCAATAATGAAGGGATGTCTAGCAAAGTCGTGGATGGTGGAGTTGGTCTTGATAATTGTATTTATGATGTCACACTTTATATTTTGGGGATGTAGTAGTCATCCTACTTTTCCTTTCCTGGTCGTGCAGCTACACCCACTAGGGCCATATCAGTAGGGTAGCTGAACCAACATAGCCCGTAGGGGGTTTAGGACGGCAAAATTGCACAACCTAGGGAAAGGTTTTAATGGAATGCTAAACCCAGACCACTTTCCCGGCATAGTTATATAGATATGAATTCTTGTGCGCATAAGGATAGTTCTACTTAGCTGTATAAAACGTATAATTTAATCCTTATCCTAAGATCATGCTAGCGTTTACCCGCTAACCCATATACTTGTTACTATAAACCCCTGCTATGTAGAAATTAGTTGTTCTACCTCTGCTACATAATGATTGTGTAACGACCTAAAATTGCCTCTCGTGATGTCACACGGTACTTAAGGCTAAAAGTAGCCCAAAGCTATCCCTTAGAGCTGGTTTCTACCCAAAAACACCCAATTCAAGATAAGGATAGACTTAAACACTCACATAGCCATATCACAAGAAAGGAAATAAGAAAGGATAATTGGTTCATATGACCACAACATAGAGAAATCTCAAAAAAACCACAATACTAATCCCTCTTGACATATCAAGAGTCTGATACTAGTCTGACATAGCCTCTATCAATCAAAATCTAGAGAGCCATTGGGACAAGCCCCAACTGACTCGAAATGAACTGAAGATAAAACATTGTCTCTCAAGTACAGTAAATATCTGAAGATCCGTCCTCGAATCATGAGGACTCATCATTGTAGAAAACGTAGGCAAGGTACTCGAAGTATCACGGGCGAGGCTGGGACTGAGCACCTGAGCCTACATTATGATAAAATGTAGCACATAGACATATATGTGGATCAGTACTTTGGAATGTACAAAGTATGCGGGGGTGCATGCATATGTATAAAGTAGTGACGATATTTTCTTCAATCAAATCATGTATGCATAATAAGATGACTCACATAGCTTGAACAAGTGTAAAATATGAAACTCATAAGTCATGTAGAATGAAGAATGTAACACAATCTCGTGAGTCATCATTATTTATCTTCAAAATCGGAAACCTTCTCTTAATCTCAATGCCCAAAGGATAAGGGATTTCAAACCACACTTTGAAGTCGTGCATATATCTCATGAGAGTAAAAGTTCTTCAATGCTCAACACTTCACAATCATTTAGAAACTCATATACTTGGAATTCGAGATCATAAAACTTGAAAACATACTTGAAGGCATTTCATTCACTTTAGATAATATCTCATCTCAAATTGATACCTTGATTAAGGAATATCATTGTAATTCAACAATTTAGAAAAATAGCTTATAGGGAAGGAAAATAAGAATTTAATTTTTATGTTCGAAAGGCAAGGGAGGTTCTCATAACCAACATAAACCATGCGAGCTACATGGCATCCAACATTTTATCCTCCTAAGGTAGACACCCTACGCTAGGGAGGATCGTCATACTCTTGCCAAGGAGTATAACCTAGGTCTAGTGATCACTAAACAAAAATCGGCCTCTGGACCACATAATCAAATCGGCCTCAGGCCCACTCATAATCATAATATAATCAGCCTCAGGCTCATATCCTACGGTGGCACGTAGTTTTTGGGATAAGAAACCGTAGTAGCTTACCCGCTAAGTGCTAAATTCTACTCCCTTTAGATTACCTACGCCCATCTCATAAAAATTTACTTTTAGAACAATCTCATGGTTTACCACGAAACCATTAATTAAATCAATAATCTCATATAGTAAAGCGGATTTCAACGCTTTCGGACCATTAGGTCAATTCAATTTTCAACCATTTCAAAATACTCAAATCATGGGCGCTTATAGCATGACATTTCAAAATTTCATAAGTCTCGAATAGAGATTACTAAGCCATAGTTGAATCTCAAGTTAAAGCTTATCAAAATCATAATATATAGCATATAGATTCATAAATCATGTGGAAATCTGGAAATTTCAGCAATTCATCTCAAGATCTCAATGTAGTCATATGCTTCAATATCTCAAAATTTCAAATATAAGCTTCTCAAGGAGTATTAGTCATGGAGTTTATCCAACTGTAAAAACTCTAGAAAACATGTAGAAATCATGCCATTTAACTCTCAATTCATTAGAAATATCAACATAATGCATTCAATAAATATGGGTGAAACCCCAATTCAAAATCATTTAAAAGACCCATAATTTCAGCAAAATCATGATGTCAATAAATATTTTGGGGACAAGGGTGAAAGGGTTACTCAAGTTCAAAACGCGACATACCTTGAATTTGAAGCTTTAGAAGAACTCCCACTTTTGGAACTCTACTCTTTCTCTAGAATGAGGGTTCTTGAGACCCTTAACTTGGGAACCTAGAATCTTGACTCAATTTAGAAAATCCATAGTGGATTCTTCATATTCTTGGAAGAGGTTTTGAGTATTTAAGGTTTTTGATGAGAGGAAACTTCATAAAACCCTTATAGGGTGCTTGCAACTGGGTTTAATCTAGTGTTTCCACGATTTTATAGGCTTGGAAAAATTCCAAAATACACTTTTAAATGTCTGTGCGAAACTGGAAAAATTGAACTTAAACCCGATGTTGAAGGCCTCCGCAACGCGCACTAATCGCGTTGGCTCTTTGGAAAATGACAATTGGGAAATCGATAGCCTCTGCAATGTGGAGCCACGTATTTTCCCACTGGTTTGGACCTGGGACTCTTCCGCGACGTGCCACTATTGCGGAGTCCCAATGGAAATTGACAATTGCTAAATGAACCCTCTCCGTGATGCGCTAGGCTCTCAAACGGAGCAGTTTTACGACGAAGGCTTAAATTGGTCATAACTTCTTACTCGAGTTTCCGATTTGGGAAAATCTTATATCGATGGAAAGATTATCAGATTTCCCACTAGATAAAGTAGAAATTAGGGAAATTCTATATGGTTAACAAGTTACTTTCTTCCTACTTCTCAATATTTTAGGGTCAGAATCATTCCTCACTTGACATGCCCTATGACTCAAACTATGAGGAAACTTTGTAAGACCTTAAAATATCTCCCCCTTGGTAACATTCTTCCTTGAATGTTAGTAATTAGGCTCGAAATACAAGAAAAATTGAGGACACACAACTAAAACAATTACTAAATGGTTTAAGATCTTCCAAAACTCATGACCGCTCCAGATATCGCAAAAACTCATACAAAGATAGATGCATAGCTGAACTTTAGATTAAAAAAGCTGAATCAAGGAAGAATGGTACCTTTTGATTCATATGAACTTGCATAAAAGAGGTATGGGTATTTGGCTTGCATGTCATCTTCCGTCTCCCAGGTAGCACCCTCAACAGACTAGTTCCGCCATAAAACTTTGACCAAAGGAACTTCCTTGTTCCTTAGTCTACGGATCTAAAAATCTAGGATGTCCTCGATAATCTAATCGAAGAAAAGGCTATCCTGAATACCAATACTCTCTGAAGGATCAACCACAACAGAATCACCAATATACTTCTTAAGCATGGAAAAATGAAAGATAGGATGAACGGTGGACCACTCCGAGGGCAACTCAGCCTCATAAGCCACTTTACCAACACGGCTCAAGACTCTATACGGGCCAACATAATGAGGACTAAGATTCCCTATCCTACCAAACCTCTTCACCCCTTTCATGGGTGAAATCTTGAAGTACACCAAATCACCTACCTTAAACTCAAGATCTCTCCTCTTCACATCAGCGTAAGACTTTTGACGACTCTAAGCGGTCTTCAACCTTTCTATAATCAACTTAACTTTCTCCATAGCTTCAAATACTGCATCAGGCCTACATACGGAAGCTTCACCCACTTTAAACAAACCTATGGGTCATTTACACCTCCTACCATACAAAGCCTTAAATAGTGCCATCTCAATGCTAGCATGGAAACTATTGTTATAGGAGAACTCTATCATTGACAAATACTCATCCCAACTTCCTTTGAAATCAAGTGAGCACGCCCTTAAGATATCCTCTAGTGTCTAAATTGTCCTATCATCCTGACCATCTATCTTCGGATGAAAAGATGAACTCAAAAGAACTTGGGTGCCACGACCCTGTTGAAATGCCCTCCAAAACTGAGAAGTAAATTGAGTACCCCTATCCGAAATGTTAGATAGGGAAACTCTATGTAGTCTGACCAACTCTTGGATGTACAATTTAGCATAATCCTCAGTCGTATAAGATGTGAGCATAGGCAAGAAATGTACAGACTTAGTCAACCTATCCACAACAACCTAAATAGAATCATGATGACGACGCGAAAGAGGTAACCCAAACATAAAGTCCATATTCACCATCTTTCACTTCCAAATAGATATACTAAACTTTTGCATCACACCATTCGGTCTTTGGTTCTCTACCTTAACCTATTGATATGGTGCACACTTTGCCACAAACACGGAGATATCTTTCTTCATGCCGTTCCACCAGTTGATTTCTTGCAAGTCACGGTGCATCTTGGTATTACGGGGATGAATAGAATAACTCACGCCATGCACTTCACACATAATCCTTTGACTCAAATCATCAACACATGGGACACATAACCTACTATGCACCCTCAACACACCATCTCCCCCTTGGGAGAAAACCTTGACCTTTTGGTCCTTAACTGACTCCTCCAGTTTGACCTAACTAGGATCTCTATGTTGAATTAAGCAATCTAACATCCAACCTAACCAGAAAATGAACATCACAAGCTAACTCTCTCTTACCTTCCTCAATATGTGCAACACTACCTATGGACAATCTGCTAAGGGCATCTGCCACCACATTGGCCTTGCCTGGGTGATACAACACACTCATATCATAATATTTCGACAACTCTAACCACCTCCTCTGCCTAAGATTTATGATCAGTTAACAAAGCAACATGGATACCATAAATATAGTGTTTGCAAATTTTCAATGCAAAAACTATAGCAACTAACTCAAGATCGTAGGTTGGGTACTTCTTTTTATTCAGCTTGAACTGTCTAGAGGCATAGGATATAACCTTATGCATCTACACATAACCGAAACCAACTCTAGAGGCATCACAATACACCACAAAACCTTCAGTACCATCAGACAAAGTCAACACAGGGGCTGAAGTGAGTTGAGTCTTTAACTTATAAAAAATCTTCTCACAGGAATTGGATCACTGGAATTTAACCTTCTTTTGGGTCAACCGGTTCATAGGATATGCAATGGAAGAGAAAACCTCAACAAAAAAACGGTAATAGCCCGCCATACCTAAGAAACCCCTAATGTCAAATAGAGAGATAGGTTTAAGCCGGTTTCTCATAGTTTTTGTCTTTTGGGGATCAACTCTAATACCATCTATTGAAACAACGTGACCCAAAAAGGCTACAGACCTTAGACAAAATTAACACTTACTGAACTTGACGAACAACTGATGATCCCTAAAAATTTGCAAGACAATTCTAAGGTGAGTTGCACGGTCATTCTCATCACAGGAGTACACAAGGATGTTGGCTATGAAGAGAATGACAAACATATCAAGGTATTACTTGAACACTCGATTCATGAGGTCCATAAAAGCTGTTGGGGGATTGGTTTGTCCATACCACAATCTCGTGAGTCATTATTATTTATCTTTAAAATCAGAAACCTTCTCTTAATCTCAATGCCCAAAGGCTAAGGGATTTCAAACCACACTTTGAAGTCGTGCATATATCTCATGAGAGTAAAAGTTCTTCAATGCTCAACACTTCACAATTATTTAGAAACTCATATACTTGGAATTCGAGATCATAAAACTTGAAAACATACTTGAAGGCATTTCGTTCACTTTAGACAATATCTCATCTCAAATCGATACCTTTATTAAGGAATATCATTGTATTTCAACCATTTAGAAAAATAGCTTATACGGAAGGAAAATAAGAATTTCATTTTGAAGTTCAAAAGGCAAGGGAGGTTCTCGTAACCAACATAAACCATGCGAGCTACATGGCATCCAACATTTTATCCTCCTAAGGTAGAGACCCCATGCTAGGGAGGAGTGTCATACTCTTGACAAGGAGTATAACCTAGGTCTAGTGATCACTAAACGAAAATCAGCCTCTGGCCCACATAATCAAATCGGCCTCAGGCCCACTCATAATCATAATATAATCAGCCTCAGGCTCATATCCTATGGTGGCACGTAGTTTTTGGGATAAGAAACCGTAGTAGCTTACCCGCTAAGTGCTAAATACTACTCCCTTTAGTTACCTACGCCCATCTCATAAAAGTTCACTTTTAGAACAATATCATGGTTTACCACGAAACCATTAATTAAATCAATAATTTCATATAGTAAAGCGGATTTCAACGCTTTCGGATCATTAGGTCAATTCAATTTTGAACCATTTCAAAATACACAAATCATGGGTGTTTATAGCATGAGATTTCATAATTTCATAAGTCTTGAATAGAGCTTACTAACCCATAGTTCAATCTCAAGTTAAAGCTTACCAAAAGCATAATATATAGAATATAGATTCATAAATTATGTGGAAATCTAGAAATATCAGCAATTCATCTCAAGATCTCAATTTAGTCATATGCTTCAATATCTTAACATTTCAAATATAAGCTTCTCAAGGAGTAAAGTCATGGGTTTTATCCATCTGTAAAAACTCAACAAAACATGTAGAAATCATGCCATTTAACTCTCAATTCATTAGAAATATCAACATAATGCATTCAATAAATATGGATGAAACCCCAATTCAAACTCATGAAAAAACCCCATAATTTTAACAAAATCATGATGTAAATAAATATTTTGGAAACAAGGGTGAAAGGGTTACCCAAGTTCAAAACCCCACATACCTTAAATTTGAATCTTTAGAAGAGCTATCACTTTTGGAACTCTACTCTTGCTCTAGAATGAAGGTTCTTGAGACCTTTCACTTGGTAGCCTAGAATTTTGACTCAATTTAGAAAATCCATGGTGGATTCTTGAGATTCTTAGAAGAGGTTTTGAGTGTTTTCTTATTGAGAGAAAACTAGATAAAACCCTTATAGGATGCTTGCAAATGGGTTTAATCTAGAGTTTCCACGATTTTATAGGCTTGGAAAAAGTCCAAAATGCCCTTTTAAACATCTCTGCAAAACTAGAAAATTGAAATGGAACCTAATTTTGATGGCCTCTGCGATACGCCACTAATCACATTCGCTCACTGGAAAATCACAATTAGGAAATTGACAGCCTCTGCGATACAGAGCCATGTATTTTCCCATTGGTTGTAACTTCTGACTCCTTCACGATGTGACACTATTGCGGAGTCCCATTAGAAATTGAAAATTTCTAAATGCACCCTCTCCGCAATGCACTAGGCTCTCAAATGATGTAGTTTTACGATAAAGGCTTAAATTGGCAATAACTTCTTACTCGAGTTTCTGATTTAGGAAAATCTTATATTGATTGAAATCTTATCACATTTCCCATGTGATAAAAAGTATAAATTAGGAAAATTCTATATGGTTAACACGTTACTCACTTAGGAAGTAACTTTTCAATCTTTTATGGTCGGAATCACGCCTCACTCAACATGCCCTACGACTCAAACTATAAGGGAACTTTATGGGACCTTACAAATTGAATCAGGGATCAACATTTTGACTGAAGCGGTATGCTTCCATCCTTTCAGAAGGATTTATTTCATGTTATAGATATTCCTATTCACTTTTATTTTATTTTGGGTATTGGTTTTGGCTATATTTGGGGGCATATCCCAATTGGATGTTATTACTCTTTTGGTTAGAGGCTTTATGGTACTACTATGAGTTGTAATGGGCAAGATTAGTATTGGTGTCAGCCTTAGTATTCACATTAATATTGGGGCTAACACTAGTCGTCGAGATTTTTTGTTGTTTTATTATATTGTTTTTTAGGATTAATTTTATTATTTTTTGGAACTTATTTAGTTATATCCTAGTTTATGGCCTTTGGAATAGTTTGGTGCGGTTAGGATATTGGTTTATAATGGTTTGACTCATTTGGGCCGATCACGATTGTGACATATCCCAGAGTCTTTATCTAAGTTGTTGCACTATCTTATTATATGCTAAAAATTCAGCTAACTCAGTGCAGAAAATTGGAGGTTGGATTGGGTAATGGGGGTGGTTTCCATTCTCGGTCGAACCTGGGATGCCCATTATGAAACGGTCCTCGGTCTGGTCGTGTCAAGTTGGTATCAGAGACAAGGTTCATGGTCAATTGGGATTCCACAAATACATGTCGAGTAGAGTCTCTTTTAGGGGTGTGTAGCGCGTGACACTCACAAGGGAGAGGCTACAAGTCATTTAGGAATCTCTCACTTTCTTGGTATTCTATTTTCAAGCTTGGAGTCTCAGTCCTAGAATCTTCTCTAATCATTTTTTGTTCATATTTTAGATCTTGCCTCACAGATCTAGAACATAAGGAAATTCCTCTTTCCTATCTCAAGGTAATGCTTAAAGGGTGCATCCTACTTCTGGGATTCATCTTCGACTTCAAGATGTTTTCCCTGAAAGTTTTGGATTTCCACTGGTTGCTACAAGTCCTCCAAAATATAAGGTGACTAATAGAAAATTTTATCAGTCAATTTATGTTATTACTTAGATGGTCGATGCTTAGGTGGAGTGGAGTATGATTGGTGCTTTGTCGGCTGAGGCTATAAGGATTGGCTAATTTATTAATACGGGTCCTTTAACTTTTTTAGATTAAAGGTGGAGAAGAATCCACAGGGCTTCTTGGATGCAATAGAAAAGATATTTCGAGTGTTGTATGCTACCAATATAGAGGGGGTAACTTTGTATCTTATTAGCTCAAAGATGTTGCATATTAGTTGTATGAAGAGTAGGTCATGGATAGGGGTGCTATTGAAGAATCAGTCTTGTGGGATACTTTTCAGAGTCCTTAAATCGATTTTTTCCGCAAGAGTTGAGAGAAGCAAAGAAGGAGGATTTTTTAAACCTCAAGTAGGGGAGGATGTCTCTTAAGGAATATGCCTTGAAGTTTCACTAATTGTCAAGGTATGCTCCTAATTTAGTGGTTTATATGCCAGCAAGAATAAGGAAGTTCGCTGCTGGGTTGAAATAGGATTTAATTTTGGAGAGCAAGACTGCCTTACTAATTAAAGATATGGATATCTCTAGGTTGATTGTTCATATGTAGCAGGTAGAAGATGAGATAAGGAAAAAAGTAGAATTCTTAGAGTGGTCAGGATGGTGGCAAATAGTAGAAAAAAAGTAGGGGTGTTTTGGTTCCTTCTCTTCTGCTAGTGCTCCTTACCAGGTGGGTGATAGGCATCATCAATGTGGTGATAATTTCTAGGCACAGGGTGCCCAATCTCAGGCAAGCAAAGGTTAGACAGTTTCTTCGTGTCCTTCTTGTGGGTTGTATGGTCGTCCTCATTGGGGTTATTATGATAAAAGAAGTGATAAATGCTTCTAGTATGGCTAGGCAGGCCATCGTCTAAGGGATTGTCCAATTAATAAGGTTTCTATAGAGGCAAATAAGATTCGTGTGACTTCATCTTTTACTCCTACACTTGGTGGTTTTGTATCTACTTCTGTTACTGCTACTATTTCTAGTGTTAGTCAAAATAGGTTTTATGCTTTGGCATCCCATCAGGAATCCAAGGCATAACTTGATGTTGTTACTGGTATGCTACAACTTTTATCTTGTGACATTTATTGTTTGCTTAGTCTAGGGTCCACTCTCTTCTATGTCAATCCTCGTACAACTGTATGTTTTTCTTTTGATCCAAAAGTTATTTTTGATCCTTTTTCTATTTCTACCCAATAGGTAACTGATTTATTGCTAAGAGAGTCTATAGAGGGTATGGTATCTGTTGGTGGCAATTATACCTTGGTAAATATATTTGAGTTGGGCATGGTAGATTTCGATATCATCATGGGCATTTATTGGTTTCACTTTTTTTATGCATCCTTGGATTATTGGATCCATAGAGTTATCTTTAGGATACCTGGTTAGGTGGTTATAGAATGGGAGGGTGATTCTTTAGCTCCTAGGGGGAGATTTATTTCTTATCTTAGAGCTCGAAGGTTAATCTCTAAAGGTTTTCTTTATCACATGGTTCGGGTCAAAGATTCTAACTTGAAAGGTCCTTCTTTCAAGTCAGTTACGGTGGTTAATGAGTTTTCAGAGGTCTTTTTGGATGATCTTCTTGGAGCTCTCTAGATAGGGAAATTTAGTTTGGATTGATCTAGTTCCAGAAACTCATCCAATTTTGATTTCTCCATATAGAACGATTTTGGCTGAGTGTGGAAAACTCAAGAAGTAACTTAAGGATCTTCTAGATAAGGAGTTTATTCATTCTAATATATATATATGGGGTACATCTATGTTATTTGTTCGCAAGAAGGATGGTTTCCTTTAGATGTGCATTGACTATAGGTAGTTGAACAGGGTGAAAGACAAAAAATAAATCTTCTCCTAAGGATAGATGATTTGTTTGACTAGTTGCAAGGTCCCAAGTTCTTTTCTAAGATAGTTCTTTCATCTGGGTACCATCATCTAAAGATTAGAGAGGTGGATATCCCTAAGACAGCTTTTCGTACTATGTACTAATGCTACAGCAACATTTATGGATCTGATGAATAGGGTTTTTTATCAATATTTGGATCTTTTCATTATTATGTTTATTGATTTCATTATGGTTTATTCAAAGAGTGAGATGGATTATGCTAATCTCTTTATATGGTGTTGCAGACCTTACAGGAACAATATTTGTGTGCCAAGTTATCTAAATATGAGTTTTCGTTGATCACTGTAACTTTTATAGGTCATATTATTTCAAGTAAGGGGATCAAGGTAGATCCTCAAAGGGTTGCTGTTGTGAAGAGGTGTCCTAGACCCATGACTCTATCAGATATTCAGATCTTCTTGGGTTTATCCAGGTATTATAGGTGGTTTGTAAAAAGCTTTTCATCGATAGCTACTCTTTTGACTAAGTTGACTCAGAAGATGGTCAATTTTTTTGGTCGAATCTTTGTGGAGGGAGTTTTGAGAAGTTGAAGGATAAGCTAACTTCAGCTTTAATTCTGACTTTGCCAAAAGTCAATGATGGGTTCTTTGTTTATTATGATATATCTTAGGTAGGGCTTTATTGTGTATTGATGCAGCATAGGAAAGTGATTGTCAATGCATCAAGGCAGTTAAAATTGCATGAGAGGAATTATCCTACTCATGATTTGGTGTTGTTAGCGGTTGTGTTGCTTTAAAAATATAGAAGCGTTATTTGTATGGTGTTTACGTGGATGTCTTTTCTGATCATAAGAGTCTATAGAATGTGTTCACCCAAAATGAGTTTAATTTCAGGACAAGGATATGACTTAAGCTTCTCAAGGACTATGATATAAGTCTTTACCACCACCTAGGTAAAGCTAATGTGGTTGTTAATGCTCTTAGCAGGTTATCCATGGATAGTTTGTCTCATGTGGAGAAAGGAAAATTGGAATTGGTAAAGGATATTCACCACTTGGCTAATCTTGGAGTTCATCTCTTGGACTCCATGGATGGTGATATGATGGTGCAATAAGTTGTCCAATCATCTCTTGGTGTGGAGATTAAACAGAAGCAAGTGCTAAACCTTGTCTTAATAAAAATTAAGAGTGACATTAGTGGGCAAAAGGAAGTGGTGTTTGAGATTAGTGGTGATGGTACGTTGTGGTTCTAATGGAGGTTGTGTGTTCCTGATGTTGAGGGATTACGATAAAGGATATTTGCTGAAGCACAAAAATCAGGCCATGTTGTTCATCCCAGCTCGACTAAGATGTATCATGATCTCAAGGAGATCTATTGGTGAAAGGGTATGAGAAGGGATATGGCTAATTATGTTGCCAAGTGCATAATGTATCAATAAGCTAAGGTTAAGAACATGAGGCCAATAGGGTTGTATTAGGAAATTGGTTTTCTCAAATAAAAATAGGAAGTGATCAATATGGACTTCGTTACCAGTCTTCCTTGGTCTCAGAATAAATTTTGTTCATTTTTTGTCATCGTGGATAGGATTACTAAGTCTGTTTACTTTATGCCAGTGTAAACTGCTTTATCGGTAGAGGATCAAACAGAGTTGTATATTAAAGAAATTGGAAAGTTGCATGGGGTGCCTATTTCAATTATTTCTGATTGTAGCACACAATTTACATATCACTTTTGGTGATTTTTTAGAAAGGGTTAGGGACTAAGGTTAGTCTGAGTAATGCTTTCCACCCGCAGATTGATGGGCAAGCGAAGAGAACTATTCAAACATTAAAGGATATACTTCGATTTTGTATTATTGATTATGGTGGTGATTTGATTAATTATCTACCTTTGGTGGAGTTAGCTTACAATAATAACTATCATTCTTATATTGTTATAGCCTCTTTTGAGGCATTGTATGGTAGGAGGTGTAGATCTCCTATTGGGTGGTTTGAACTTTGTAAGGCAGACATATTTCATCCTAATTTTGTTTACTAGGCTATGGAGAAGGTGAAGGTAATTTGGGATAGGCTTAAGGCTGCCCAAATTCTCCAAATGTCCAATGCAAATGTTAGGGGTAGAGACTTGGAGTTTGGCGTTAGGGATAAGGCTTTCCTTAAGGTATCTCCCATTAATGGGGTAATATGGTTTGGCAAGAAGGAGAGGGTCAATCTTCAGTATGTTTGTCCTAATGAGGTTTTACGGAGAGTTGGTAATGTTGCTTATGTGCTGGAGTTGTCTTTTAGCTTAAGCTGGGTTCATCCGGTCTTTCATTTTTTTATGTTATGGAAGTGCATTATTGATCCTTCTTTGGTTGTTCCTTTTGAAGGATTAGGTATCATAGATTCTCTTTCTTATAAAAATATCGTAGTTGAGATCTTGGATAGGCAGGTTCATCGGTTGCAGACCAAGGAGATGGCCTCAGTTAAGCTTCTATGGAAGAACAACAAGGTGGAAGAGGTTACTTGGGAAACAGAGGAGGACATGAAGTCCTAATATCCACTTTTATTTTTTTCTTCCGGTATTCATGAGGAAGGTATGTATCTTCAACACATCTTTATTTTTAGATTTTGTTAAAGGAAATATTAATATCTTTGCCTCTTTGTTTACAATTGTTTTTTAAAATTGGGAATATATTTGATAATGTAAATGACTTGTACGTGTGGTTACCCCTATCTTTTCCGTCATTTGGGTACAAATGTTCATAGTGGGGGAGACTATAACACCTTGGTTTTTTACCCTTAGAAAATTTTGTAGAATTCTGGTCTCTGGACCTAATACAACTTATGGGAACGATTCATATGATTGGGTACGAATTGTATAGTCTTTTCAAATGCTAACTAGTGTTGGTTGTGGTTTGGATTTCTGAAATTGGAATGGATATGACTTAGGTGTACGAGTCGTATTGGTGAAAATAGATTGTTTGGTTCCTTAAATTAATCTTAGATTTGGCTACTTAGGTTGGATCTGAGTATGAGTGGCTCACCATGAGTCGTAAGACATGGTGCGAGTCATACCATGGACTCGTATGGTGGATAGTGTCCAAATCTTCCTTTAGTTTATTTTTCCATGTTTATCATATGCTTTGAATAGGACTTGGTTGGATGAATCGTACGCTGGATCGTGTTGGATCCAAAGTTTGAGGCTAGGATACAAGTAGAGGGTACCAATCATACTGGAGGGTACAACTTGTGAGGGTCAGTCATACCCCTGTGATGGAATTTTGTGCAACTTAAGTGGGGGTGTTCTAGACATTTCCCCGCATATCCTAGTAATTTCCCATTACTTCGAACCTACTTGGGAGATTATTTACCCTATAATTACATTCATTAAAACATAGAAACTCTTCTAAAACACTATATAATTTGCTTAAAAACTTTTGGGGAATGAAAGCTAGGGTTTCAACTAGAGGATTAGTTTGGGGTTTGTCTTAATGACTTCTTTCCATCATCATCTTTGTTTAATAGATGTTTTCTTCCCTTATTGTTAATTATTACTGGAAGCATGTTTCTTATGAATGTTTTCATGGTTTCATTGGTTGTATAATTTTGGTTTTCAAATTTGATTTGGGGGTTTTGAGAATAAATAGTTGGTTATAGTTTCCCATTGTTTTAATTACGCTTTTATAGGCATTAATGGTGGTTTTTGATAATTGCATTGTATGGAATGATATAATGGTAATTGAATTTGTTTTGGTCATATTATGCCCCCAATGTGTTTGTCAAAATGCCTATAACCATATTTTCATTGGATTAATTACTTTTAATGGAACTCTTTCTTGTTTTAAACTTGGTAAATAAATTATGCATAGTTTAAATGGCTTAGAAAGGTAAATGAATAAATTTTTATGCTTGTGGAATACATTGAATCGCCTAAGTGTTTTAATATGGTAAATGGAAGGGCACTTTGAAGTGTCCTTAAACCTATATATGGTTGGCTATGGTTAGTACTTACAAGTATGGTTTGTATGATGATACCACCACTAAATGGACTTCTTTAATAAATGGTAAATGGATTGGTTGTTTCTTGGTAATAGTTTTAATTAGGCAATAATGGCAGGATATTTAGCAAAGTTGTGGGAGGTGGAGGTCCCGGGTGGACCAAAACTTGAAATTCATTTTTTTGATGTGATGCTGGTCCTTGTAACCGTGTGCATGATGTGACACTTTATATTTTTGGGATGTACTATTCATTCAAGGTTTTCTTCCCTAGTCGTGTGGCTACACACACTGTGGCCCTTTTAGCTGGGGGAGTTGAACCTATATAGCCCGTGGGTGGTTTAGGATAGAAAATCTATACAACCCAGGAAAAGGTTTTAATGGCATGCAAAGCTCGGTCCTATTTACCTTCATGATTATATATATATGTATGAATGTGTGCATATGTATGGTTTTACTTGGATTTATAAATGACATTATTTTATCCTTATCCTGAGATCATGCTAACATTCACCCGCTAACCCGTCTACTTGTGGTTGTATGCCACACTATGTATGAATCGGCTATTCAAATCCTCCTACATAGCGATTTAATCAGGGATAAGCATTTGGACTAAATTGGTGAGCTTCCATCCTTTCGGAAGGCTCCATTTCATGTTATGGATATTTCTAGAAACTTTGATTTTATTTTGGATTTTTGTTTTGGCCATGGTTGTGGAATATCCCAACCAAATTTTCATACTCTTTTATTTAGAATATTTGTGGTACTGGTATGGATTGTAATAGGTGGGATAGGTATTGGTGTCAGCCTTAGTCTTTGTATTGACATTGGGGATGACACCAGTCGATGGGATTGTTGGTTGTTCCATCTTATTTTATTTTTGGATTAATTATATTATGTTTTTGAACTTATTTGGTTATGGGCTGGTTTATGACCTTTGGAATCTTTTGGTAAGGTTGGGTGGTTGGTGTATGATGGTTGGACTTGGTTGGGTTGGTCATGGTTGTGATCCTATCCTAGAGACTTCATCTGAGCTAAACACTATCATTTTATGTGCTCAAAATTAAGCCAACTCAAGGCAAGCGACTGGAGGTTGAGTTGGGTAACGGGTGTGTTCTCCGGTCTCGATTAGACATGGGGCACCCATTATGACAAGGACCCCAATGAAATCATTTCATGTAACTATTTTTTCAAAGAACTACTTTATAGATATGGTGTAAGGCATAAGGTGGCGGCACCTTACCACCCTCAAACAAGTTGGCAAGTAAAAGTCTCCAATAGAGAGAGAAAGTCCACATGATGAACACTGTGAATGACAACAGGACTGAATGGTCTTGAAAGTTAGATGATGCATTATGGGACTATTAGACAGCCTATAAGACCCCCATAGGTTCCTCTCCATATCAGCTTGTGTATAGAAATTCATGCCACTTACTGGTTGAGCTTGAGCATAAAGCACTATGGGCGTTGAAAATGATAAATTTTGAGTGACGTGATGCAACAAACTTGAGGTTGAGCAAGTTGAAAAAGTTTGATGAATTTGGAATCTGTGTTTATGAGATCTTAGCAATATTAAAATAAATAATGAAGCTATATCATGATAAGAAGATTGAGAATAGAATATTCAAACCCGGTGCTTTGGTTTTATAATATAATTCAAGTAAATGTTTGTTTCCTGGCAAGCTGAAATCAATATGAACTAGACCATTCACTGGGGTTTAGGTATTCCCATATGGTGCAATTGAGATAAAACTTTATGGTTATATCCCATTTAAAGTGAATGGGAAGAAAGTGAAACACTACATTATAAACCTGGAAGAAGTAAGAGTTTGTGCAAAAATAGACCCTAGCAAAGTCTGAGTAACTAAGGGAACTGAGTCATGCCGCGACATTAAATCAGGCGTTCCTTGGGAGGCAATCCAAGGTTCATGGACGCCTAGTGCTCCCAAAGTATGTTCTCACATCCCTTCCTTTTATTTTTTTAGCTCATTGAGGACAATCTGTTTTTTAATTTGGGGGGGCATACTATGCCGCTGCGGGTTTTTGTTGCCATTCTTTTTTTCTCTATCTGCCGCGATATGGTTGTCGAACTTGCATGTCTAGGATAATTTTTATTCTTATTGTGTTTTCGTATTGTGTTGTGTTTTATGTAATTAGGAGAATTTTAATTATTTATGGTAGTATTCATGTTTTGATTAACTTATGATTCCCCTCCAAAAAATGTTGTTTTAGAACAATGTGAATGTATATATTTGAGAATATTGTGGATCTTGTTATGGCATTAGGATTAGGGACATGATAATAACTTGCTAACAATTACATGAATCAAATAGGTAGTAGTTGGTAATATTGACTCTGTGCTATGTTTGTGTGAGATACTACCTAGTTCCCTTTGTGTGTTGGATTCAAAACTTACCTTGTTAGTATTGCCTAGGTTGAAGGATATTCAATTAGAAAAGGATCATGGGCCATTTTTTATTTTAGTCCACTTTTAGCCTAAATGACCTTCCATGTGTAAATGATATCCGTCGATCCCTATTTTTGAGCCTTATAGGCCTATTTATCTTGTTTCACCATTCACCTTCCCATTTATGTAACACTAAACCTATTTTGGCCCTGGTCCTCCCTGGACATTTTGCACCTTAACTGTCACACCCTGAACTATCTCCAAGACGTAATGAGCAATCCCAAGTCTATCTAGGACCAGGAACCGCCCCTGTTACCCAACCCAACACTCAAACACATACTTTTAGTTTGCTAAAGTCCGAACATATAACAAGATAGTGTGTATAACCATGTGGAGACTCTAGGATAAGCTATAACCGAGACCAACCCAATAAAGTCCAGCCAACCTATAACTAACCAAACCAATGTGGAAACCTTAAACACAAACCATTTATAATAATTCAGCGTATGTATATAAATATGACATAAAAATCCATACCATACCGAAGTCCACAGTCGTCCATAAAAAGCCTCTAGACCAACTAAAGAGTACCTAGTCAGGACATGCCCCCGAACATAGCCAAAACCAAAGTTAATGAAAGAAAATAATTATGGGTAGACCATGACATGAAATACATGCCTTCCAATCTATGGAAGCTCATCACTTCAATCCAACATCGACTGTACCCGAATTCAATTACTAAGAAAGAGGAGTAGAATGGACGATTCCTGCATAGTGTGGGTATACAACCTCCAGTAGATGGGTTAGTGGGTGAACACTAGCATGCACTTAGGATAGGGATAAAATAATTCCATTTACAAAACCAAGTAAAATCATCCAATGCACGCAACTATACATATATATATAAGTTCCGAGAAAGGGAATCCAGATTTACCATGCATTTAACGCCCTTACCTGGGCTATGTGACCTTGCTATTTAACCATACCTATGAGCCATATGGGTTCATCTCCCCCTACTGAAAGAGTCTAGTCTATGTAGCCGCACGACCAAGAAATAACCTATGGTCTGACTAGCACATCCCTCCAATATAAGATGTCACACTCGTACGTGGCCATCAAGGTCCCCTCATATCAGCAAATATGAGTTTACAGTTCTGGTTCCCCCCTGGAACCTCTAACTTCCATGGCTCAATTACACATCCCACCATTAATGCTCAAATTAAAACTATATCCAAACAAATCCACTTACCATTTATTAACCAAGGCCATTTATTAGTGGTATCATCATACAAACTATACTTTCATGATTTATCCATAGCCAAAGCGTTTAGGTTAATTGGACTCTCAAGTGCCCTTTCCATTTACCATATTAACCTCTTGGGAGACTACCATGTTCTCGAAAAGCATAACTTTATCCATAAGTATTTGGAAACTATTTAAACCAATTCCATTAATGATCACTTGGGGGATTTCCATGTATCCCTCAAGGTTTTCAAAATAAACAGACCATGACTACCAAAACCTTAACCTTTAAACCATTCCAAAACCATTTAAGACCATTACAAACATTTAAAGCATTTTTATTCTTTAAACCATTTAAAACTTGCAAAACAATCCAATTCCCTCAAAGGTTCCATTACAATACCAAACAATGCAAGAGGTCCAATAAGAGTTCAGCAATAGTGTAAAAACATTCTTTGAGGCATTTTATCGAACATGTTTAGGGCATACCTTTACCAAGACCAAAACCAACGTGTAAATCAACATAATTAGGGTTAATCAAAAACACTATATTTAAAACATAACTTGCAAACAACCACATATACAAACCATTATCAAAAAATATATGAACATAGTATAAACCAATGCGAAACCATATGCATAAAGACCCTCAACAATATTTCAAACTCCACCATTATAGATTTATAAAATAATGTTTAAAAACAATACATATGCCTTTATTTTAAATAAAAATGAGGTAAGGAGTACATGCATTATACCTGAAGATTCACGAAAGAAATCTTGGCCGTTAAGCTAAGAATATATGAAGAAATCCTAGCCTCCAGTCTTCTAAGAGAGTGTTTGAGAGAGTATTTGATGTGTTATGATCCTTTAATAAGTGTTATGAAAGGAGATATAGTCTTACATAATATGAGGAAACAGGATTTAGGAGTAGGAAATATTTAAACTAACCTTGACGTAAAAATTAAAACAAGTCACGTCTAGGGGTATGACTCTCTTAATATTCGTATCAAAGGGTGCGAGTGACACCCCAACTCGTATCCAACCATGCCAAGACCTTACCTACTTGTTTCTATACGAGTTACCCTGTCTAACTCATACCTAAGGGTATTAGTGGTAACCCCAATAATATCCACCAACTGTATAGTGGACACATTACACTAGACAACTCAAACATGCATCATACGAGTTGTCCTATCATGCAGATCTTACCCATATAAGTCATACCTTGGGAAGTAGCTAAGATATCCTTACTGGCTAGGGTATGATTGGAACATATAGTCACCATACGACTTGTAATAAAGGGTACAAGTGCTCCTTTAAGTAATACCAAGTCAAAAAGGGTCCAAACTTTTTAAAAAGGGTCCGAATCCTAGGATTTAACATCTCCCCCACTAGGAGCATTCATTCTCGAATGATGGGTAAGGGTTAGCACAAGCACGAGTTACTTAACTAACACACATCAAAAGTTTATCCAACCAAAATGGATGACTAGAACACAAACCAAGATAAGAAGATTTCCACATACTGCAAGCACGATTAACACCCCAACACTTTCGTTCTGACCTCTTACAGCTTAGAAAACAAAGATGCAAGAGGAACGAATCCCCACCTTTAACAAAGTTTGAAAAAAAAGAAGTATTGAATAACACACTTACTACGAATGATTTTTTGGAATAAATAACTAACACGAATCCTTGGACTCTATGTCCACTTCCGCATCCCAAATGGGTTCCTCGGGCTTTTAGCTTCATCGTGGAACCTTTACTGAACCCATACATTTCATTCGCAAACAGTGCACTTACCTATCCAAGATTCCCTATAGAGAATAAGGGATTTGAGATACCAACACCTCTCGAATGAACTAACCACCGAAGAACCATCTACACCTTACACCAACATACCACATCGGTTACTAGATAAATGGACTTGTCATAGAAAGAAAGTCTAAGCAAACTTAGAATTTTATCGAGACCACAACAACTATGTTCAAGCCTACCCAAAGCTATAAGAAGTTAACTTAAGCCACCGATCTCTACTCTTTACATCTATCCCAAAACACTACTCCACTTTGACCACCTCAATAATATGGAAACTATGAGTAAAGGACATGGACAACAATATTCAACTACTATAATCAGAAACCAAACCAATACCAGTACAAAGCCATGAAATAATTCATAAAACCAAGCCTTACCAAACCTAAGTGACTATAGACACCTCTTTCAACCACAACATTCAATCCTACTGCTTACATACTCGAGGTATGATCTATCCATAGAAAGACCTAACACCTTTTTTAATTTCCACAAAGATTTTCACCAACTATACCTTTCCTAACCTTTTCACATGACAAAAACCTTATCTCTCCTTTCAAAACCTTAACTGCAATAGTCACTCGAGACTCTCCCCAACTTAGGGACTTCTATATTCCCCATTATAAAATATCACCATTCTCTCCAAGCCACTACCACCCTAACATAACGAGTGCCACTAAGGAATCAAAGTACCAGAATTATTCATGACTCCCAAGGAAAGACATCAAAAAAAAGGACACCAAAGGCACAAAGTACTTCATAACAACTTCCTAGACCATAATGAAGAACCATCTGACAAAGCCATACTATAAATGGAGTCCTTGGCAATGAACATCGAAATAAAGACAACTACATATACCATGAGTAACTTAATGCAAGGACAAGAATCATATCCATGGAATAAGGCGAATGCGAGATGAGAAGTATAAGTATAGGCGCTATGAAAATGTCTACAACACTAGTAGAGTACTCTCTTAATCGAGATAGAAGAGTATCACTAGAATATACAACCCGACCTTCCCTTGAAGTTCACAACTAAAGAAAGGTTTAGACTAACCATAAACCTTTACCCCATTACATCTACAAGCACAACACTTCACCCTAATGAGTATTACCATGGAAGTACACTAGTGACATTTATTTTTCCCCGTACCCAAATCTCATCCACCCAAAGGCTACCTAGATCCTGGCAATGACATGCTAAAACCATTAGACCAAATTGATTATAAGTTTTCCAATTAAAACAAAACTATTTAAATAAAACTATGGCCACCAAGGCCTTTCAAAAATTATTTGAATCTAACCAAAATCAATTCATGTTCCCTTGACCATTTACGTAATGTAAAGATTTCAAGAATAGTAAAATGCTATGACAAAATTATATTCAAAGGTAATTTTGCAAACCATTTGAGAACATAAATTTTTCCAACTTCAAAACCAAGTAATTGGGGATTCCATGATACCCCGAAATGTATTTGGTATTTCAATGCATCCCAAAAAATGTCCATAAACATTAGTAAAGCATGACTAATGCATCATAACCCATGAAAAATCAACTAAATGAATAATTTGTCAAGATCCTCAATTATACCAAAATCTATTTTCAAAACCATGAATTTAAAAGAAATCAATTTCATCCCAACAATAAAAAACAAGTACAAGGACAAAGATACATACAAGCTCCATGATCAAACCCATCCAATGACTAATCCCCCAAACTATATCCATCCCTTCAACTCAAATCCCCTGCCTCAATCACAACTTTTCTACTAATACATTCCTCAAGTCATCCACCTCATCCACCATACCATTTTACCTTTTAAATTTCCACAGCCTAGGATCTACCAACCACTATGCACTACTAGCAAAGTACCCCTATATAAATGGAATACATCTATAAGGTTCTCTCCCACCAGAAGGACACCATAAATTCCTTAGTCACCCTCTGACAATCTATTTAGTCCTCGATAAACCATTCTCATATGCATGAAAAGAATAAAGCACCTTACTGAGAAACACAAAAATAGATAGAACCTCAATTTAAAAAATCCCTTCATTTACCTTCAAGCCCTTTTTATCCTAACTGGAACCATTCTATAAAGAAGAGGAAAAAAATTGGAAAAATGTCTGAAATAAGACCAATACCAGACCAACCTCCCCATTGAAAAGACACTATGAGGTTCATTAAGAAGACCTCATAAATTCATTCACCACCAAACCAAACAAAAGAGGACCTTTTGAGTTAGGATCTTTAACCCGGACCAAGTAATTAAGATACCCTTTTTTGGAGAGCGATCTCCGAGCTCTAAGATATTATATAACCCTTCCCTTAATAACTAGGGAATAAAACCACCCTACTATTCTATAACCGACTTGCCAAGGAGCCTAAAGACAACCTTTTTATGGGTCTAATAATCTAACAAGGAATAGCATAAGTGCAAGTAATCCATTCCCAAATAACATTGATATCCACCATATCCGACTCAAATAAATCCACTAAGACCTGTTTTACACCATCAAATACCACACTCCCCCATAGACGTTTTTAACAACCACAAAGTCACCTACTAGGTTTAAATAGGCAGAGAAAAGAGTTCAAAATAACCGTAGGACCTAAACTAGAACACAAAATCAGAGAATAGAAGTTAGGACCCATCCAACTCTCAATTTTAGACCACTTACCCAACATACTATTGGCCTTCATATTATTCAAAAAATTGAAGCCCCATAAGTTGGACTAGATCCATCCATGTTATCCTCGAGTGGGATAATTATGTTTCCATAGACTTTAGATCATTGAGAGGACATGATCAGAAAGATGAATCAAAGAAGATTAAGAGAAGAGTTCAAGACATTAGACTCCATAGCCCAAAAGTAAAATAACCAAGAAAGTGAAACATTCCTATATGCCTCATAACCTCTTGATTATAAGTATGGTACACGACACACCCATAGGCAAGACTCTACTCGACATAGCCTTGTGGACACCCCATGACACCAAAAACTAAAGCTTTAATACCAATTTTTCACAGCCCAAACTAGGGCATATACGTAATGAGCAATCCCAAGTCCAACCAGGACCAGGAACCACCCTCATTACCTAACTCAACCCCTAAATGCATACCTTGAGTGGGATGAAGTCTAAACATATAACAAGATAGCATGTACAACCATGTGGAGTCTATGGGATAAGTCTATAACTTAGACTAACTCAATTAAGTTTAGCAACCCAATAACCAACCAAACCAATGCAAAAACCATAAACCAAAAAAATTTATAATCATCCGACATATGTATATAAATATGACATAAGCAATCCATGTCATACACAAGTCCACAGTTGTCCATCCAAATGCACTAGAACAACTATAAAGTAAATAGTTGAGACATGCTCCGACCATAGCCAAACCCAAAATTTATGTAAGATAAGAACTATGTAAAGTAGATAATGATTTGAAATGGATGCCTTCTGAACTATGAAAGCTCATCAAATCAATCAAACATCGATTGTACTTGAATTTGATCACTAAGAAAGAGAAGTAAAATTGTCGGTTCCTGCATAGCGTGGGTATACAACCACCAGTAGATGGTCTAGTGGGTAAACACAAGCATGCACTTAGGATAGGAATAAAATAATTCCATTTACAAAAACAAGTAAAACCATCCAATGCACACAACCCTACATATATATATAAGTGTCGGGAAAGGGAATCTAGTTTTACCATTTATTTAAAACCTTTACCTGGGCTTTGTAACCTTGTCGTGTAACCATACCCATGAGGTGTATGAATTCATCTACCCTTGCTGAAAGAGTCCCAGTACGTGTAGCCACACGACCAAGAAATATCCCTTGGGTTTACTAGTACATCCCTCAAATATAAAACATGACTCGCATGTGGCCATCAAAGACCCCTCATATCAGCAAATATAAGTTTCTAGTTTTTGTTCCCCGTAGAACCTCCACCTTCCATTTCTTAGTTAGATATCCCGCCATTAATGCCCAAATTAAAACCATATCTAAAAAAATCCAATTACCATTTATTAACCCATGCTATTTATCAGTGGTATCATCATACTAACCATACTTACAAGATTTATCCATAGCCAAACCGCTAAAGTTTAGGGGACTCTGAAAACATACAAAAACATAGTTTAAACTAATAAAAAACCATATGCATAAAGACCCTCAACAATATTTTGAAATCCACCATTATAGATTCATAAACCAATATTTAAAACATAATACACATGCCTTTATTTTGAAATAACAATGATGGAATGAGTACATGCCTTATACATGAAGATTCACAGAAGAAATCTTGGCCTTTGAGCTCTTTGAAGAACATATGAAGAAACCCTAGCCTCTAATATTCTAAAAGACTGTTTAAGAGAGTATTTAATGTGTTATGATTATTTAATAAGTGTTATGGAAGGCGATATAATTTTATATAATGTGAGGACAATAGGGGTTAGGAATAGGAAATGTCTAAACTACCCTTGACTTACAAATTAAAATAAGTCACGTCCAGGGGTACGACTCTCCTTACCATTAGTATCCAAGGGTACTAGTGGCACCCCAACTCATATCCAACCTTTCCAAGACCTTACCTACTGGTTTCTATACTACTTACCCTTACTAAATCATACCTAAGGGTACTAGTGGTAATGTAAATCATAACCACTTACTGTATGGTTGATATATTACACTAGATAACTCAAACATGCACTATAAAGCTTGTTCTGTACACTCTTAAGCTCCCATACGACTCTTAACCATATGATTTGTACATTCTATAGTAGCTAAGCCATCCATACATCTTAGGGTATGACTAAACCACCTAGGCACCCTACGACTCATAACCAAGGGTATGAGTGACTTACTTGAGTCATACCTAGTCAAAAAAGGTCAAAAATTTGGAAGTATTCAAGGGTCAAAATTCTAGGATGTAAAATTAACACAGGAAATAGGACTTAGTTGAGTGTAGCTATCATATAGGTACATAGTATAAAGTGGATATGAAGTAGGGTAAAATAATAGAAAAAGTTAGTAGGTATAGGTATGGTGAAAAAAGAAAGAGAAAAAGAAAAAGAAAAATTGGTGCAAAAGTGAAAAAGAAAGAATAAAAGACCACACCCAACATGAATGTTCAATAAATAATAAAAAGGGAAAACTAGGGTGGAATAAAAAAAATCACTAGTAGGTGAGACCTCAAAGCTAGTGTAGTGTGAAAAATTCTTAGTCACTTGACATGTACATATGTACTATACCATCCCCCAAGCCTACTATTACAAGCCGAGAAAATTCCTATAGTGATCCTAAATTGACTATCTGAATGCTAAGATAATGAAAAAAGGGCAAGCCTACGGTATTTGATACATATTTATTGGAACTTCTCTTCTGAATGTGAGTGTCTCTTGGCCATCCCTGCATTGACATGCATTATTTCATAAGAGTATGTTGGACTTCTTTGTTGTGAGGTAACATGGATTGTATTTCTATCTATTTTCTTATTTTGGGTAGTGTAAGTTGTATATATGAGTGGTTGTGTATTGCTATTTTAATTTCCATACCTTGATCCCATTGTGTCATATTGTGGTTCTTCTTGTTCATACACTGTTGGTTTAGAAAATTGAGATAGGAAGGGGATGGTGTGATTTGAGCTTAAAAGTATTTTACTAACTTCCTTGAATAGCTTAGATTCTTCTAGTTAGGCGTCATTTTTGTTTTATTTTGTTTTGTTGCCTCAGGATTTGTAAAAGTTCTAATATAAGGGTGTTGATGTGATATAGAAATATAATACTTTCAATGCTTAAAATAAGGAAAATATGAAAAAATTTTCTGAGGTTATTTTGTTAGTTATGTTGCATTTTTGATAAGTTTTTTTTAGGAAATAATGTTTTGGATGCTAAAATCATGAAAAATATGAAAAAGGTATTTTGGATACTTTCTGAAGCAGTTGCGGATGTTTGGGACACTTTTTAACTTTTTCATGATCTAAGCTTGTTCAAGAATTGAAGAACAACTAACAAAATGACTCCCGATACATACTAAGTCAACATATGGACCGGAAGTAGGACCTTCCGACTGCAAGTAGGCAAAGTAAGTGCCAAAAGTCCAAAATCCCGAGAGATGACTTGCAAGATTTTTTCATCCAGTACCTGCCCACTATACCTACATTTACCCTGTTGATCACATGTACTACCTACTCGTTGGATCAAGGTGCAACTATGGGCCACATGTGGCCATCGACCTTGTTTTCTCCTATTTCATTAGCACTTTGGTATTAGGGTTTCCTCATGTACTATAAATACACCTTATGTGTTTTTGTTGGAGTTACGCACTTTTAATACTTACAAACATATTTAGATTCTAACATTCAATTTTTGATCTTGGGATTCTCTTATATTGACTTCACATGATTAATTCAGTCATGATTGTGGGTTTATAAATTTCTTATCATTGTTATTTCATTTATGCTTTTGATTATGAATAATATTTATTTCTTCCAAAGCATGATCAGCCAAAAACCCATATCTAGGGTTGTGGAAACCCCGACGAATTGATGAAGTACAGGAAGTGTTATTGTTATTCTGAACCGATACCCATGCATGTATTGATTTATCTTCATTATAATAGTTATCTTAGTGGATGAAAATGTTAGAATCCTACCTAGATTATTGCTACTTACTCCAAAAGAGTAGTGAATAGAAAAAGGTAATGACAATTAATTTGAAGTTTAACTGTTGATCCATTCTTCTAGGTAATATCTAGGTAAGATGGTTATCTTTCATCTAATAACTAGAGACTCAAAAGGTAATAGTTAACAGGGATAAAGATAAGGGTTAGTAAGGCGACATCCTGAGACTCTAAAGGTAAAGGGTAAAATCCTTTTGCTTATCCATAAAGACTATAGAAGGTACATAACTTATCAATTCTGCATGAAGAGTATTAGGTTGGTTCAAGAAAGAACACAATCCTAGTGTTCATCTACGACTGATTACAACTAAAGTTAATATTGTTACTTGCTTGAGAATACTACACAACCCCCCCATTTATTTACTTTTCTTATTCTACCTGCTGATCATAACTGTTGAGATCTATGATTCTATGTGTTCCCTTAGGATTTGACCCCAACTTTCATTGGGTTACTATATTTTGAAAGAGATCATATCATTTTCTCAAAGGATATGTAATTTGGAAGTCATCAACTATTTATTAGTACAAAATACAACTTGTTGTTAATCATCCTAATAATCATATCTATAATTCTTTATGAAAAAACAAACCTTCTAATCACCTTTATTATGAACTTCTATGAGACTTTATCATATGCCTTTACCAAGTCCAGTTTAACCACTACATTATGCAATTTGTTTCTTCTAGTTATATCTTTGATAATTTCATATGCTAATAAGATATGTTCTCTGATGCTTCTCCCCTTCAAAAAACCTATTTGATTCTTGGATATTATTGTAGGTAAAACAATGACTATCCTTTCAAAAATCAACTTGAAAATTATTCAATCAAAAAAAGCATTTAGGCTAATAGGTATTAGAACCCCGAAACTACTCGCCACCTCTTTTTATGTATTACAACCATATTAGCATGAGTGATGTATCTTGGTAGTTAATATATATAGATAAATCTTTGACCATGATTGTTATATCCTCCTTAATTATGTCCCAAGTGCTCCGAAAAAAACTATCTTGAGAAACCATTAGCCTATTATAATTTCTCCATTTACGAAGAAAACTACTTGCTTCACTTCCTTTTTTGTAGGAATTCCCTCCATCTCCTTCATTTTCTCATATAATCTTATTTTTAATATATTACAACATATATTTCCTAATTCTCCTTAACTTACTTCTTGATTACATTGAAAAACTCTTCTCTAATGTTTTGAGTTAAGGTTATACTATCGCACTGCATAATTTGTATCTTTGTAATATGTAATTTCCTTCTTTTTCCCTTGATATATAAATAGACAAACTTTGATTTTCTATCTCTATCTGTTAACCATTTTATCTCTAAAATTTTTCCTCTATTTTAAAATATCTCTTAAAGTCTGCCTCTGTCTTATTAAGATTTGCCTTATTTTAAATAAGAATTTTATACTATTTTTTCATGTATAATTGCTTACTCAAAATTCTATTTAATAATATTTTTACTATTCTTTAAAATCACATTTAACTTGAATGAACGTAAAGGTGTAGTGCATGTGCTGAGAAACTAGTCTAATACCAATTTAAAATTAGTTAATTATTTTTGAGCTTATAGACTTTATTTTAAATATCATATTTCTAAAACAAAGTGGGTGACGATTTACTTGTTTTTTTTTTGTATTTCATAATAGGGTTACTTGTTTATTCAACTTGCTTGATTACTGTTACCTGGTTTACTTGTATATCTACTTATTGTTGTAGTATAGTTCAGTTATTGATTGTTGGTTATCAAAACTTGTATTGTATTATTGGTTTTGTTGCTTCCCAAATCTTATTGATTTTTTCCCCTTTGTTGTCTTTTTTTATTTTTATTTTCCCCTTTCTTTTCTTTTTTGCATTATGGTTGCGATTGACGATGGTAGACTATATTTATGTCATAGGTTGGGGTCGAGATTAGGTGGGTTTTGTTCTAGGTCATGTCTAGGATTGAGTTTGGGGTTAGGGGAAAAGGGTAGTAAGGTTAAGTAGGATACGGGAGCATTTAGGTTGCGAGTTGGGTCTTGGAATATAAGAACTTTGCAGGGTAAGTCTATATAGATGGTGAATATTTTTTGAAAAAGGAGGGTTAGTATAATGTGTGTCCAAGAAACTAAATGGGTAGGCACTAAGGCGAGAGATGCAGATAGATATAAGTTTTGGTATTCTGGTAACGTGCGACATAGAAATGGGGTAGGTACCATAGTAGATGAAGAACTTAGAAAGAAAGTGGTAGAGGTTAAGAGAGTTAGTGAGATGCTAATGTCTATTAAGTTTGTCATTGTAGGGTCTACGAGGAATGTTATTAGTGCCTACGTCCCGCAAATAGGTTTAGACGAGAAAGAGAAGGCCTTTTGGGAGGTTTTATATTAGTTGGTGAGTAGCATCTCGAGCAATGAGAGGCTTGTCGTGGGAGGAGATTTCAATGGGTATATTGTGTCTTTGTCGAGAGATTATTATGATATGCATAGTGGTTTTGGTTTTGGGAGAAAAATGAATGAGAGATTCTATTTGGGATTTTTCTAGTGCTTTTGGGTTGTGGATAGCCAATTCGACCTTTTTGAAGGAGGATCACCTTATCACGTTTCGTAGTTTAGTGGCCAAGACTTAGATAGAATTTTTGCTCCTTAGGAAAAGTGATAGATCACTATGTAAAGACTGTAAAGTAATACCTAGCAAAAATCTTTTAACTCAACAAAGTTTGTTGGTAATGGACTGGGTTATCAATAAGGGCAAAAAGAACAGGAGTATGGAGGCTCAGCCCAGGATTAAGTTGGGTAGCTTGACTTTTGCTAGAGCTTTGGAAATGAGAGAGAAGTTGAAGAGTAGGAGGGATTGGAAGAGTAAAGGGTATGTGGATAATATGTGGGAGATGACTGCCAGTTGTATTAGAGACACCACTAAGAGGTACTGAGTGTCTTGAAAGGTCGATCTGGTAAGCATAAAAGAGACTGGTGGTGGAACAAAGAGATTAAGAGCAAGGTGGAGTCTAAGAAGGTGACTTATTTAAATTTGGTGGATATCAAGGACGATGAGGAAAGGCAGGCGAATAAAGAGGAGTATAAGGTTGCTTGAAGAGAGGCCAAAGTGGAGTTTACGGTGACTAAGATAGTAGATTTTGAGAGCATGTATACGGTGTTATAAGAGAACACAAGGGATAAGAAGTTGTATAGGATTTCCAAGACCAGCAATCGGAGGGCTTGTAACCTTGACCAAGTAAAGTGCGTCAAGGGAGAGGATGGTACAGTGTTAGCTGAGGATGCTCTTATTAAGGAGTGGTGGTAGTCTTACTTTTATAAACTTTTGAAAGATGAGAGGGATAAAGGTTTCAGGTTGAGGAACTTGGAGAAATCGGAGGAGTGCCACTATTATGGTTATTGTAGGTGTATCAAGGTTCATAAGGTTAAGGGGGCTATTCGCAGGATGCGTCGGGGTATGGCTATGGGGCTAAATAAGATTCTAGTGGATTTTTGGATATGCACTAGTGAGGCAGGTTTGTGTAATACCACGCATTTCCTTTGTGTAATATAATTCACAATACATGATTATTCGAATATAAATTTTTGAAACACTCATTATTTGTCAGTTTAGAGCTTTCCATTGCGTAGAAAATTGAATTAACTTTCAAATGATATAAAACTCAACCAAATCTGATAATCGGGTAAGAAATTATGGTAAATTGTAAATTTCAATCATTAAACACAGTCATTTAAATGCTTAGCGCATTGCAAAGCCAGTTTTAATGATGATGGGGAATTTATAGTGAAGGTACGCAATCTTGGCGTGTCGCGCCAAAGGACAAATTGGAATTTGGAAGTTTCCAGTTTCTCTTTGCGATTCCACCACATCGCAGTGAGCTTACGGGTCACAACAATGGTGGCAACGCGATTACGCCACATTGTTCCACCATGCATTTTCCCAATTATCCCTTATCCAGTGGCTTGGAACGATAGTGGCGCGTCGCGCCAAGGGTAAAAATTTGAAAATTTTCCAATTTTACGATTTTAAATTATAGAGGCCATTTGGTCTTTTCCCATGGCCCCAAATCTGCCTAAACACGGGATTTAACCCTAAGAGAACATTATTTTCTCACTTTTGGATTATTCTCTAAAATTAAAATCAACTCTCTTCAATAACAAAAACCCTAAATCTCCAATTCATGGCCAAATCTTATGAACTCTCCATTGATCCTCCTAAATTCATTATCCCAAGTATGTTAGATGTTCATGCATGGATTCCTTTCATCCATGGAGTCCAAGTATCTTATTTAAATTATAAAATTTTGATATTTGCAAGTTAATTGATGTTAAATTGTGATTTCACCCATGAATCTCCATGTAATATTGATTTTATTCCATGATTCAATGAAATTATTGTTGTTATTCAATACTCCATATTTTAATATTATTATCTATTTAATTAAACCATAATTTAATACTATTATGTTGAATTCATGCTATTTCGAAAAGTTCCATGACATTCTTATGATTGTTTTAAACCGTGAACTTCAAGTGTTTGATAATATCCCTACAAGAGTGACTGATTTAATAAAAGCCTTCATGCTTTGTCCCCAAGCTTTAGTGTCATTTTACCATTGTTGTTTTTGAGTCCTAGGGGTATTGAATACCCAAAAACCATAGTTTTTGTAAGTATTCTAGTCTAAGTACATTACAGAATAGTCTTCAAAACATACTATGAGCATTGTAAGAATAGTCAAATATCAGTTAGTTAAACTCAAAACAGTCTTGTATTTCAGTGTCCTTCAGTTGGAAGTAGGATTTAGCACCGAGTGAGTGTAAGGACGGAATCTTCCACATAAGATAGGAAGAGTCGTTAGTAGCACTTCCTATACTCCAGAACTACATAGCCAACATAGGATATAAGAAGTCACCCGTCAGATTAAGCTTGACTATCTCGCATGGGTCACCCATCAGTTCAGGCTTGAAAAACTTAGACCTTTGGACATTATATTAGTTAGTGGATCCATACAACTAGTGTTAGTGCCCGTGGAACGGTATTAACACCCTTCCAACTGGGATTATATGTTTGACCCCGATTAGCTCAAATTAGGGAATGTCGGTTACATGATACAACCTATAGTCTCAAATACAATCTCAATTATAGTCCCAGTGCAGTTATTTAGTCTTGGTGTTTTTTTAAGAAAACTTACAGATTTCAGCTATTTCAGTATTTCAATTTACAAATTTTACTCAATTTATGTTATATGCTTAGTCATGCATCCTCAGTATCTATAGATTTTCACATATCTTCAGTATTTATATATTTTCAGGCATACTCAATATTTACAAATGCCCAGATATTCCCAATATCTATAGATTTCATGCTCTCTATTCAGTACTCCATGCTTTACATGCATATTCAATTAATCATTAGTTTTGTTCATCAAACCACGCATATCAGCCTACCTCATTTAGCATACTAGTACATTTAAAGTACTGATCACATACCTTTTCATTTGTGCTAAGATGTATTATATCATAGATGCTGACACTTAGTTCTCAGCTCGCTATTAGACTTATGAAATCCCCAACAATATCAGTGGTGAGTCCTCATACTTCGAGGACAAGATTACTTTATTTCATGTCTAAGTTTAGTAGTTAGTTAGAGTTAGTTGGGGCTTGTCCCATTAACTTATAGTCATTCAGTTTTAGAGGCTTATCAGACATTAGAGTCAGTTATTTAGTTTTCAGACATTACAATTAGTTATCCAATTTATCATTATTTTATTAGATTCAGTCAGTTATTTTTATAGACTCATATTTTAGTTTTGAATTAAGTTATTAAAACCTTATGGCATATCAGTAATCCTCCACATTTATGATCATGTTATCCAGTGCTCATAGCAGGAACCAGCTCATGGATTAGCTTGTGGTCCCTTGGGACTTAAGAACAAAATGAATGGCCAGCTGCTATTTCGGCCAACCCAATGGAAAATACTGTTGCAACCATAATTCGAGATTTCACCAAGATGAATCCTCCTTCTTTTCTGGGATCCAAGTCTGAAGAGGATCCACAGTAATTCTTAGCTATGGTTCAGAAGGTCACAAATGCTGTAAGAATGACATCTAGTATGATTGCTGAGTTGGATGCATACCAGTTATAGGATGTAGCCCATACTTTGTTAAAGCAGGAAAAGGTTGATAGGGATGTAGATGCAGGGCCTGTAGAATGGGAAAAGTTTTCTATAATTTTCTAAGACAGATTCATCTTATTGGAGTTGAGAAAGGCCGAGGTGTTAGATTTTATTAACTTGAGGTAAGGAAGCATGAGCGTGAAGAAGTGTTCCCTCAAGTTTACTCAGTTATTTAGATATGCTCCTCATATGGTAGCTGGTAACAGGTCCAAGATAAGTAAATTTATGTCTAGCATATCTGATAGTATGGTTAAGGAGCCAAAATGCTGATTAGTGAGATGAACTTTTCTAGACTGATGGTCCATGATCAACAGATATAAGAGTATAAGATTAAAGAGAGGAAGAGAGGAAGAAATAGCAATAGGATGTGTATTTCTAACTTCAATCAGCTAAAGTTAGAGGGTGGTAACCATCCTCCGTTTTATCAGAGGTCTTAAGCCCATCACCTTTTTTAGCCAATGCTTTCGTACCAAAATTTAGAAATAATAATAGGGATAGAGCACCAGGCTTTAAGTCCCAGGTTAGTGTTAGCAGTGCTCATGCGAATCCTCGATGTCAAAAATATGACAGACACCATCAAGGTGAGTGTAGAATGGGTAGTGATGTGTGCTTTAAGCGTGTCAATCTAGGCAATTAGATTCAAGAATGTTGGGTAGTTGCTCAGAAAGGTAGGGATGTGCACAAACAGGGCCAGTCCCATCAATTTTCAATTCCTTCTGGTCTCCCAACTCAGCTGGATGCTGCTTCCAATGCTACTAGTGGTCAACGTCTGAACAGATTATATGATCTTCAATCCTACCAAGATCAGGAAAATTCTTCTAATGTAGTAACTGGTACATTGCAGGTCTTTCACTTATGTTTGTATGCCTTACTAGATCGTAGAGTTTTTCTTTCTTTTGTAACTCAATATATAGCCATCAATTTTGGAGATAGTCCCAAAACTCTAGTCGAGACCTTTTTAGTATCTAACCTAGTAGGTATTTCCATTGTAGAGAGACAAGTATACTGGAACTGTCCGATCATAATATCTCAAAAAGTTACTTTAGTGGATCTTGTAGAGTTAGAGATACCAGATTTTGACATCTTTCTCGGAATGGTTTGGATCAACATATGGTATGCCTCAGTTGATTGTTGAAATAGAATAGTTTATTTTGAGTTCCCAAATGAACTAGTCCTTGAATGTAGGGGTAGTACCACAACTTTTAGGGGTCATTTGATTTTGTACCTTAGAGCGAGAGATGATATCAAGGGGTGTATTTATTATCTTGTGTGAGTCAAAGACTCTAACTAAGAAACATAAACTCTTGAATCAGTTCCAGTAGTAAATGAATTCTCAGATGTATTTCCTGAAGATCTTCTTGTAGTTTCTCCCGTTAGGGAAATCAACTTCAGTATAGACCTTCTTCTAGGTACTCAGCCTATATCTATTCTGTCATATGTAATAGCTTTAGTTGAACTCATGGATTTAAAAGAAATATTAAACAATCTCCTAGATAGTGGATTCATTAGACCCAGCATCTCCCCGTAGGGAGCACCTATTTTACTTAGGTGTAAGAAAGACAGTTCTCTTAGAATGTACATAGACTATCATCAGTTAAACAAATTCATAGTCAAGAATAGATATCCACTTCCTAGAATAATGACTTTTTTTATCAACTTCAGTGTGCCAGCTATTTTTCAAAGATAGACCTCAAATTAGGCTATCATCAGCTTAGAGTCAGGGGATGTGACATAAAAAAATAGCTTTCTAAACTCGGTATGGTCACTTTGAATTTCTAGTTATGCCCTTTGGTGTCACTAATTCCCAGATCCTTCATGGACTTGATGAAATGAGTATTCAAGTAGTACTTGTACATGTTTGTCATAATCTTCATTGATGACATTCTTGTTTACTCCCATAGTGGAACTGATCATACAAACTATCTCAGATTAGTGTTGCAAACTCTTAAAACTCACCAAGTTATTCACTAAATTTAGTAAGTGTGAACTCTGGCTAAGATCAATATCTTCATTCGCCACATTATTTGTGGTGACGGCATTAGATTTGATCCTTACAAGGTTAAAGTGGTGAAAACTAGCCTAGACCCATCTCTCTATTAGACACCAGGAGTTTCTTGGCTCTAGATGGCTATTACCGTCGGTTTGTTGAATGATTTTATTTTATATCATCCCCTATGTCCTATATTTATTCAGAATAAATTTAAGTTTTAGTTGTCAGATTCCTGCGAGAAGAGTTTTTAGAAGTTGAAAACTCAACTCACCTCAACCCCAGTTCTTACCTTTCCAGATGGTTCAAATAGGTTTTTTATGTACTGTGATGCATCTAGAGTTGTTTGGGTAGGGTCCTGATGCAGAGAGGTACGGTTATAGCCTATGCCTCAAGACAACTTAAAACCTATGAGTAGAATTACCCTACTCATGATCTTGAGTTACAAGTAGTAGTATTCACCTTAAATATTTGGAGGCATTACTTGTATGGGTGCACGTAGATGTGTTCACTGACCATAAGAGCCTGCAGTATGTGTTCTCTTAAAAAGATTTGAATTTGCATCAGAGAAGGTGGTTAGAGTTTTTGAAGTATTATGACATGAGTGTTATGCATCATTCGAGCAAGGCCAATGTAGTGGTTGATTCTCTAAGTACATTGTCTATGGGTAGTGTTGCTCGTGTTGAATATGGTAATAAAAATTTTGCTTAGGAAGTTCATCAGCTTACCCAACTAGGTGTCCACTCACTCGATTTAGCAAAAGGTAGTGTATGGGTGCAGAGTAGCGCTAAATCATCTTTAGTTTCTGAGGTAAAGCAAAAATAGGATAAAGATCCCAGTCTTGCTATGTTGAAAAAATCAGTCAGATATCAAAAGGTAAAGTTTTTCTCCTAAGGGGGAGATGGTGTGCTGCGTTGTTAGGGTCGGCTATGTGTGCTTGGTATAGATGAGTTGAGGTAATGAATTCTTGCAGAAGTACAAGGTGGGCATTACTCTATTAATCCAGGGGCTACTAAGATGTAATGTGATTTTCTACAGATCTATTGGTAAAGTGGGATAAAGAGGGATATTGTAGAGTTTATAGCTAAATGCTCTACGTGCCAGCAAGTTAAGATTGAGAACTAGAAGCTTAGTGGGTCCATGCTAGAGTTCAGTATTCTCTCTTAAAAATAAGAGGAAGTTAACATGGACTTTGTGATGGATTTTCCTTGTACTAATCATCAACTTGATTGTATTTAGGTTATCATAGATAGAATGACCAAATCAGCATATTTTTGCTATCCATACCTCTTATTTAACCGAGGACTATGCAAAACTCTATCTTAGAGAGCTGGTCAGGTTGCACGGTGTTCCCTTATCCATTATCTTAGATAGAGGTACCCAGTTTACCTCTCAGTTTTGGAAAGCATTCCAAAAGGGTCTTGGTACCCAAGTCCATCTTAGTACAACTTTCAACCCTTAGATAGATGGTCAAGCAGAATGAACCATTCAGACTCTAGAAGATATGTTGAGATCATGCGTAATTGATTTTAAATGTAGTAGGGATGACCACCTACCTTTTATTGATTTTACATATAATAATAACTATCATTCCAGTATCTGTATGGCTCCATTTTAGGCTATCTATGGTAGGACTTTTACATCTCTAATTAGTTGGTTTAAAGTAGGTGAGACAGTAGTAGTAGGGCCTGACTTGGTGTTTAATGCGTTAGAGAAGGTTCAGTTGATCAGAGAATTGATTAGGGCTGCCCAAAGCCAATAAAAATCTTACGCTGATGTGAGGAGAAAAGATCTCGAGTTTGAGGTTAGTGATTTTGTGTATTTGAAAATATCTCCTATGAAGGGAGTGAAGAGATTTATCAAGAAAGGGAAACTCAATCCCCGATATGGCAATCCCTTGTAAGTTCTTAGTCACTTTAGAAAGGTAGCTTACGAGCTTGAGTTTCCATCAATTTAACCTCAATACACCCAGTGTTCCATGTCTCATTGTTGAGAAAAGTGTATTAGTGATCCAATTGTCATTGTTCCCTTAGAAAGTGTAGATATTCAGAACAGTCTTATGATTAAGGAAGTTCTAGATAAAATTGTTGATCATCAAGTTCGTAGACTAAGGAACAAAGAAGGTTCATTGGTAGAATCGGTCCGTTGAGAAAGCCACTTGGGAAGTGGAGGCAGATATTCGGAATAAGTACCATTATATTTTCTTCGCGAATACAAATTTACTATAAGGTACTAATCTTCTTAATATTTCTCTCTATTATACTCAGTATCAGTTGCACATCATATTCACATCAGTCATGCATTCATGAGTCAGTTTGGTCATACATTCCATGCATCAGATATGCATGTTTAGTGTGTAAGATCAGTCCATTAGTTTTACCTCAGCTTGACAAGTCTCACTCAAGGATGAATATCCCAAGGGGGAAGTATTGTAATAACCTACATTTCCTTAGCATAATCTAAGTCCCAATACATGAGTATTTATTGATAAAATTTTCAAAACACTTATTATTTATCAGTTTAGAGCTTGTTATTGCGTAGAAAATTGAATCAACTTTTCAGCTATATAAAATTTTCCCAAATCTAATAACCGGGTAAGAAGTTATGGAAATTTTGAGTTTCAGTCATTAAACACCGTAATTTTCACCCTTTACGCATTGCAGAGCTAGTTTAAATGACGATTGGCAATTTCCAGTGAAGGTGCGTGATATTGGCATGTCACGCCAAAGGCTAAATTGGCATTTGGTAGTTTCTAGTGTCTCTTCGTGATTCCAACTCAGTGCACCACCATGTATTTTCCCGATTATCCCTTTTCTAGTGTCTTGGCGCGACCATGCATTTTCCCGATCATTCCTTTTCTAGTGTCTTGGCGCGATAGTGGCACATCATGCCAAGGGTGAAAATCAAGAATTTTTCCGATTTTACCATTTTTAATTACAAGGGTCGTTGGCCTTTTCCCATGGCCCCAAACCCACCTAAACATAGGATTTAACCCAAGAGAACATTATTTGCTCACTTTTGCATTATTCTCTCAAATTAAAATCAACTCTCTTCAAGAACAAGAATCCTAACTCTTGAATCCAAGGCCAAATCTCAAGAACTCTCCATCGATCCTCCTAAATTCATTATCCCAGGTATGTTAGATATTCATCCATTGATTCCTTTCATCCATGTTGTCCGAGTATCCTATTTAAATTAGAAAATTTTTATCATTGCAAGTTAATTGATTTTAAATTATGATTTCACCCATAAATCTCTATGTACTAATGAATTTATACCATGATTCTATGAAATTATTATTGTTTTTCAATCCTCGATGCTTTAATATTATTATCTATCAACTTAAAACATGATTTAATACTATTATGTAAAATTCATGCTATTTCTATAAGTTTCATGACATTCCTATGATTGTATTAAACCATGAACTACAAGTGTTTGATAAAATGCCTACAAGAGTGATTTATTTAATAAAAGCCTCCATGCTTTCTCCCATAAGATTGTGTCTCATTTTACCATTATATTTTTTAGTCATGGGTATTGAATACCCAAAAACCATAGTTGTTTATGTAGTCTAGTCTTAGTACATTACAGAATAGTTTTCAAAACATACTATGAGCATTATCAGAACAGTCAAATATCAGTCAGTTAAACTCAAAACAGTCTAATATTTCAGTGTATTTAAGTTGGTAGTAGGATTTAGCACCGAATGAGTATAGGAATGGCTAATTCCTATTCAAATAGGCGGAGTCGTTAGTAGAATTTCCTATACTCAAGAATTATGTAGCTAGTGTAGGATATGAGAAGTCACCTATCAAATTAGGCTTGACTATCTAACAAGGGTCACCCATCAGTTAAGGCTTGACACCATTGGTCCTTTGGACATTATATCATTTAGAGGATCCACATAGCCAGTGTTAGCATCGGTGAAATGGTATTAACACCCTTCCAACTGGGTTATAGTTTAGAACTCGATTAGCAAAAATTGGGAAATGTCGATTAGATTATACCTCCCATAGTCTTAGATACGGTCTTAGTTACAGTCCTACTTCAGTTATTCAATCTTAGTATTGTTTGACCAAAGCATACAGATTTTAGTTATTTTAGTATTTTATTTTATAAATTTTACTTCTTTGAAGTTATATGCTTGGTCATGCATCCTCAGTATCTACAGATTTACATATATATTTAGTATTTATAGATTTTCATGCATACTCGATATTTACAGATTTCCACATATTCCCAATATCTATAGATTTCATGCTCTTTATTGATTACTCTATACTTTATATGCATATTCAGTTAATTATTAGTTCTGTTCATGAAACCATGCATATTAGCCTACCTCATTTAGCATACCAGTACATTCAAAATGCTAGTAGCATACCTTTTCATTTGTGCTATGATGTATTATATCATAGGTTCTAATGCTCAGTTCCGGGCTCCCAATTAGACTTATCAAATCCCCAGCAATAGCAGTGGTGAGTCCTCATACTTTGAGGACACGCTTACTTTATTTCATGTATCAGTTTAGTATTTAGTTGGAGTTAGTTGGTGGCTATTGCATTAACTCGTAGTCATTCAATTTTAGAGGCATATAATACATTAGAGTTAGTTATTCAGTATTCGGACATTACAGTTAACTATCAAATTTATCAGTATTTTATTAGATTCAGTCAGTTAATTCTATAGACTCATATTTCAATTTTGAATTAAGTTATTAAAACCTAATGGTATGTCAGTATTCTTCTGCATTTATGATCATGTTATCCAGTAGTCACAACAGGTACCAACTCATAGGTTATCTTGTGGTCCTTCAGGACTTTATTCACTGTGTGACAGCCATGGAGCGATCTCAGGGTGTTACAATTTGGAATAGTTAACAAGGTTGGTTAATATTATCTTTTAGATAGAAATGATGCTTAAAGCATAGAGGTGGAGTACAATACTTCCTTTATACAAAAACAAGGAGACATTCAGAGTTTCAACAACTATAGAGACATTAAGTCACTGAATCATTCTATGAATGTTAGGTAAAGGGTGGTAGAGTTGAGGCTAAGAAGAATCATGAATATCTCTATGAATTAGTTTCTTTTCATGCCAGGTCGCCCGACCACTAAGTCCATTCACCCGTAAAGAGAGTAGAGAAGCAGTTTTGAGAGAGAAAGAAGGACTTGCACATGGCATTTATTAATCTAGGGAAGGCTTATGATAAAGTTTCAAGAGAGATTCTAAATAGGTGCTTAGAGTTTATAGGGGTGTCCATGGTGTACACTTTATCAAACCAGTATATATATGATTGGGTAAAGACTCATATAAGGGGGATTTGGAGTACTTTCCAGTTTTGATAGGTTTGCACCAGGGATCAACCATTAGCCTATTTTTATTTTCCTTTGTGATGGATGTTTTAATGCATTATATTCATGGGTGAATGCCTTGTTGTATGTTATTTTCACATGATATGATAATGATTGATGAGACTTGGGGATAAGTTAGTGATAAGTTAGAGATTTGGAGACAGATGCTTGAGTTTAAATGTTTTTGGTTTAACAGAACCAAGATAGACTACTTAGAGTGTAAATTTAGTGAGATGTCATAAGAGGATAGAGTGGTGCTGAAGCTAGACTCACAAGTCATTCAGAAGAGAGAGAGTTTTAAGTATCTGGAGTCTATGATTTAGGGCAATGGTAAGTTTGATGAAGATGTGACACATCGCACTAGAGTAGGATATTTTAAGTACAGGCTCACTTTGAGAGTTTTATGTGATAAGAAGGTTCCCCCAAAGCTTAAAGGTAAGTTTTATAGAGTGGCAGTTTGATCGACTATGTTATATGGAGTGAAATGTTGTCCTGTTAAGAACTCGCATATCCAAAAGTTGAAGGTGGCAGAAATATGAATATTGCAAGGGGTATGTGGACATACCAAGAAAAATAAGGTGAGGAATGAGATTATTCAAGAGAATGTGGGAGTTGCTTCAATGGAGGGTAAGATATGAGAAGTTAGGTTATGTTTGTTTGGATGCATAATGAGGAGGGGCTTGGATGCTCCAGTGTGGAGGTTTGAGACACTAGCTATGGATAGTTTTAGGGGAGGTAGAGGTAGACCAAAGAAATATTGGAGGGAGATGATTAGGCATGATATGGAGTAGTTACAACTTACAGAGCACATGACCCTTGATAGAAATATGTGGATGATGCGGATTAGGGTAAAAGGTTAGGGGGTGAGTACATCAGTAATAATAAATAAGGGTTCTTTTATGTCTGTACTTTTTTATTCATGGTGTTGTGTGATGTCTATGATTTCGGTAAGATAGTTCTTATTTTTATCTTATGGTTGTAGTATTATCTTGTTTCTAGTGGTGTTAGTTTATTTTGCACTTAACTTTGTCTATGTTATATTGTTATCAGTTCTAAGTTGGGGGTGTATTAGAAATAGCCTCTCTAGTTCACCTAAGGTAGTTGTATGATCTGTGTATACTCTACCCTCCCCAGACCCACACTATGTGGGAAAATACTAGGTATGTTGTTGTTGTTGTTGTTATATTGTTGGTGATTTTTTAGTTGAATCTTCTTTGTTTTAATCACATCTTTTTGTGTTGCAATATACCAGAAATTATTTGCAAAAGTGCTTTTACTCCACTATGATAGAGCATCATTTGCCCTTTTTAATTTAGCTTGTACTACTGTAAAAGGTGATTATGTGTTTTCCTGTCCCTTCTAGTTCTCATCCACCACTTCCAAAAAATTCTTGTTCTTTGTCCAATTGTTCAGAAACATAGAAGGCTTGATGATTTGCTCATGTGAAGTATTGCCTGTGATATGTAGGTGAGCAACGTCTGACCCATGACTTATCTAATAATGAACCTCACAGTTTTCAAAATACTTATTCTCTCATTGTTTCTAAACACTCTATCAAGCCTTATAAAAATATAATCCTCCTTGATTTTTCTATTCCACTATGTATTTTCGTTTCTAGTGAATATTAACTTTTGTAGAGCATATGGGCTAATGCACTTTGCTAAATTAAATATTTCCTCCTGAGTCTCAAGAAGGCAACCTATTTTCTCTCAATCATACAGTATTATATTGAAATCTCCTCCAACTAACCACGGATACTGAGAATTTCTTGCTACTTCTTCTAGATCATTCCAAAATTCCAATCTCACTAGAGCACTACATCGGACATGCACAATAGTAATCTTGAAATTCTCACTGTATCCTCTCATTTTAAAATCCATAATCAATATCTTATTGTATCTATTTAACCTATTCCTTCTACTTTTCTTCCTAAAAAAACATATCTAGTCTGAACACTTTACTTTTACGTTTGGCAACCCTAATATTTTTCTATTATCTTCTAGCTCTGAGGGATTTTGAAAATTCTCTAATAAAGAAATTTATGAGTAGGGATTTTTTCTATGTAAGTTTATTAATCTCTCAAAAGAATTTTTAGTTCTCACAGATCTAATGTTCTAATAACGGGCTTTATTTGTATTATTTACTATTTGAGATTGATTGTATCTTGCTCCTTTTGTTTATTTGTTGTGTAACTATTGTATTCTTGGACTTCTCACTATTTCCCTTTAAGTTGACCAGTTTCCCTTGAAGATAACTCTCATTTTCTTTAATCTCCTTATATTACTCTCATTTTCTTTTATCTCATTATACTTCTCTATGCTCTTTTTGTCTTTATTCTCTTTTTGTGACAAGCTTTGTATCTTTGGTGTCTCTGCAACTTCATTTTTTTGTAGAACTATTACAGTCTCACTAAAATTTTAAAGGCCACTTCTATTTCCTTTGATTTTGAACTTCTTGGTGTAGTGATTCCTTTTACTAAGTTACTTTTTTCTCCTTGTTCTTGTTGGTTTTCTCCTTATTATTGTTGGTTTTCTATTTCTCCTTGTTGTTGTTTTTTTCTTTTTTGCCTTATTCTCCTTCATATTATCTTCTTTTTGTTGGAATTATCCACTTTCTCTCCATTATCTTTTGGTTTCCCACCTTCTTTTTTATTTTCCTCATCTAAAGTATCAAATTTATTAGTCAATGCAATCTTCTGCTCCTAATTTTTGCTAAGGTTCTAGATTCCATACTTGTTTTATTCACCCTTTATAGTGTTGTGTCCCCTACTGTACCCATTATTCCTATTTTTCTCTTTCAATTTGCACTATATTTCTATTTTTCTTTTCCTTTTGCATCTTTCTTAACTTTCTATGCTTTATTTGTTTTATCTTTATGATTTTTATTGTTCTGAAATCCTTCTTCATTCTTCTTCTCATCTTCTCCCTTCTCTTCTTTTGGATACAACTCTAAATGTATAATGAAACCTTTATTCTCATTGTGACCCTACAATTTACTTTTATTGCAGTATTTAGGACATATTCAAACTTGATGGTAATCCATTTCTCAACAAATTCCCCTTTCTTCTTGCACATACCCACATTTATTCTTTTGGGGAACTCCCTCAAAAGATCCACCTCCATTTTACCATCGTACAACTACACCTTTTCTTTTTTTTTCTACCGCTAGATGTAATGACCATTTAGTTTATTTTGAATATTTCAACATATTCTTCTATTTAGAGATTTATTAAAGAAGCCTCAAGGCATTTGTGACTTGCTAGAGATGACAGTTTAGTTACTGGATAGTTTTTATTTAATTTTTAAAGCCAATTTAACTTTTCAAGTTTTCATTCTTAGAATTTTCTATGGGTAAAAACGTTAGGTTAATGACCTCATATTCTAATTCTAATAGTTCCAGTGGGTCCAAAATAATTATTTTAGGCTGGAGGACCTTTGGTTCGAGTCTCGATGCTTCCAGACTCATTTTGGGCTATTGATCAAAATTTGATAAAAATAGTCCTTGGTTGTGTGACCAACGTTTTATCGAAACTATCCCAAATAAAAATTTTAATTGCACCATTGAATCCAAAATATTGGATTTGATGGGGTAGCATAGTTTGTTTGTGTTCACGGGGTTCTGGATGAATCTAGAGATGTCAGTGGAGACTAAAAATTTTCCATGTCATAGCTAGTGCACCACTCAGTTGGTGTATCCCCTATATCATCACTTGGATCTCTTTAGCGAAGGTTGCTTAAGTGACCATCCGATCACTTATGAGACTAGTCCTGCTAGCTGGTCTTCTAAAGTAGATCCCAGTTTGCTAAATTAGAGGCCACTTCAGCAGTTGTTTATACGATTTAACGGAAGGGGAAGGCTCAACGGGTACCACTTCAGTTGTACTTACCCACTTTAGTGGTGACTACATAAGTTGTCAAGTGCCCTCTAAAGAGGCACCTTGGAGGCCATCAAATGCCCCTCTTACTTGATTTTCACTAATTTTTATCATAAGTCTCAAGAGTTAAAACCCTAAATAGTGTGGGAAATTAGGAGAGTAATTTTTGGAAAATTATGGGATAGTTGTGAGCTAGGATTAATCATTTCTTCATCAAAATCTTGATAAGTTTCCATTAAATTCTTTGTTATTTCTTTAATTTATTCCCAAAATTCCTAGATTATTGTTGGGTTGATATTAGTGTTATTTGAGCTTAGAATTCACCCATTCTAGAGGGTAAATGATCCTTGAATATTTAGGGACCATTGATGGTTTTGAAAGTGTGATTTAGCAAGCAGGCTCAAAGCATAAAAATGCAATATGGTATCATTGTTCTTCTATTAGTGAGTATATTAACATTTATATAGCATGGTATCGTACAAATCTTCTCAAAAGGTAAAATGGTTGATTTGGTGGACTTTACCAGGCTTTCGTTGACTTCCTGGTAGGATGGGATTTAGGTCTTAAGGTATATTTAATATATTTGGATCTTTTAACCGATTAAGGAAATATAATATGGTATAATTGAGTTAACTACTTGTTCTTTAAGTGGATTTACAATCTTAGGACTAAATTATGGTTTATTAAGTATCTAGTAGTAAAATTATATATGTTAGCCTATTTTGGGATAAAATATTTCTTAGATGGATTTTAGGGATAGAAGTGGGGCCCTCTATAGGTCAGGAATGTTATTAACTCCTTATAAGAGCCTTGCGTGTTCTTTTAATTATATTTTTGAGACCGAGGAGGTTTATATTCATGATGCTTTATTATGAATTGATACTTGAGAGATGTATCTAGATATGGGATGAGTTCCAATTTAAGAGGTTATTTTTTATGGTTACAAAATTAATTTGATCCCGGTTTTTATGGTATGGGAGGACCCACAATTATGATTTTAATATATGGTTAACTTGTGTAATTCCGATTATTATTTCTCCTTGATTCACCCTCTGAGATTATGGGGGCCATACTAGGTTATTTACTTTATAGTAACTCCTGGGCTATCATGGTCAGTCATGTAGTGATAGCTATATTTTCTTTAGTATTATTATTTCGATTATTCTTTTATAGTATTTAGAGGGTTATTCTAGGTTTACCCTCTTATTATGACTTAGCTTATTTATCTCTTATTTTATTTTATTTATATTATGATTTAGCTCAGTTGGTTGATAATGCCTACTTAGTACCCATGGCTTAGGTACTCATACTATACTTCTGTATCTTTTTTGTACAGATTTGAGTACTTATTGTTATTGTTGACGCCAAGATTTCTGCAGGCCAGTGTTTGGAGACAAGGTGAGCTCCCGGGTGGAGTTGACATTTTCTTCTTCTTTTGGTTTTGCTAGTCTTTATATTTTTAATATTATTGTATATTAACTTGATGGTATTTGTATTCTTTTTGATAGAAACTTCTGTACTGATATTAATAGGTTATCAGATATTGTTGTTTCTCTTTCTTTATACTCTTATCTTGTGATTTATGACCTGTAATTGTTTGCTCGCACATTTTTGGCAACTTATTCCATTTCCCCCTAAATTAGACCATTAGTTATGGTTTTGGGCTATGATTTGTCTTACCTACTGGTGCGATAAAGTAGGCTCCATCATGACTAAAAATTTAGGTTGTGGCCATTGGTATTTGACCCAAGTTCACCAGTACCATTGGTACAAGTGAAAGTATCTAGTAGAGTCCCACAGATCAGAATATGACATTTATTTCTTACCTTTGAGAGGTGATAGGACATTTTTAGGAGATCTATACTTTTCTCACTTATTTTGTGCAAAGAGACTGATTTCATTTCTAATATTTATTTTGATTTTACTCTATCGCAAATATCTAATACTGCTAATAGAGACAAGGACCCTGATTCTTCAACTAGGAATTCTACTAGAGTACGTGGATGACCCCAAGGTCGAGGATAGTTAAGAGATATTTCCCAACCAGAGATCAAGATATGAAGCCTTCACCAGATCTTATTCTTACTCCTGTACCATAGATTTCTCCACTCCATCTAGTGATGGGTCAGGGTCCAACCTGGGCTCCACCAAGGTTTATTTCATCATTACAGCTTAGGGATACATTAGCTCTACTCTTAGGATAGTTGGTGGTGCATCGTCTAATGATGTACAATCTACGTATCAGAGTGGAACTGAGGCAGGGACGCAACCTATAGCTGTGGCTCCCAAAGTTGAGGTTTCTTCAGCACTGGTAGTTGCTCAACCTATTATTTCCCAGTCTACTATGTCGATTATGGAGCATAAGATGTTGGGTAGATTTTTTATATTGAATCCACCTAGATTTTTAGAGGCATTGGACGATGATGCTTGTGAGTTCATAATTTAGGCCTAGTTGAGAGTCATGGTGTGGATTACACTACCTTTTAGTTGGATTTGGCATCTTGACAATGGTGGATAGGTCATCTTTATTCCAGACTAGCTCGAACTTCGCCTTTGTTATGGACTCAATTCTTTGATGTTTTCTTGAAGATGTATAGGCCTTGTAGTCTTAGCGATGGTTTGAGAGATCAGTATTCAAGATTAGAGCAGGGATGTATAATTGTTGTGGATTATGAGGCTCGATTACTTAAGTTGGCTAGGTGCGCTACATCTATCTTTTTGATAGAGTATGAGTGGGTATGGGGTTTTATTTGGGGATTGAGACTTTCTCTTCACATGGCTACACAGAGTTTTGTTGCTACTGGTAGGTATTTTGTAGAGGTTCTCAAATTATGGAGGAGATGCACCATGAGATCCAAGGCGATATCAATAAAAGGCTACAGTATTAGGGAAGTTTTAGTAGGAATTAGAGTGGCTCACAGTTTAAGGGTTATGGTTCTTAGGGTAGGTACCCTTTACGTTATTCTTATCAGCCATAAGGTTAGTCTCGTAGACATGTTGAGGACGTACTTTAGATTATAGATTTAGGCCAACCTAGGTACATCAATCATCCTGGCCAGATTAGTTGTCAGACTTTAAAAGGTTCATCTTCTGGGTATTCTACTCGAGGTGGTTATTCCATGTCAGGCAGAGCTTTTGGGTTCAATGTAGTTCTTGGGCTTGTTCTAATCGTAGGGTCTTTGACCATTGCTCTAGATAGTGTCCCATAAATGGGAAAATTATTGCGACAGTGTAGAGTTTTTTGGCTGATTAGGGCAGCAGAGTTTTTTGGCTGATTCGGGCAGTACAACCTTCCGCTAAAGGTGGTATGCATGGTCATCAAGGTATCCCTTAGGGTCCTTGTAGAAGTACTTAGGTAAGTAGGATAGGAGATTGGTCAGGTTCCCAAACAAGTGGTGGGCAAGGTTTTCCGTATATCGTACCTAGTAGACTCGAGCAGAGTCTCCGGATTCTAGTATTATATGTATGATTTCAGTGTGCCATCATTCTTTTATTCTTTAATTATTCTAAGATCCACTTATTATTATGTGTTTACTTATTATGCCCTTGAGTTAGAGTTATCTTGGGATTCTTTGTCTATGCCATAATGTATATCTACTGTAGTGGGTGATTTTTGGTAATGGATTGGTTTTATAGATCATGTGTTGTGATTGTTTTAGAATTTGATACTCAGTCTAATGTTATTGTGTTATATGGTGGATTTCAATGTGATTCTAGTCATTCACTTGCTGATTCTATTCGATATAATAGATTTTAGTGTGATTCTAGGGAGGGACTGGTTTTCCCCCTCCCATGCGGTCTTGTATTATTTTTCCAAGACAGTTATCTTAGCCATGCCCGACATACCCCCAATTGTGTGGCAGGGATCTTTTAGCCGCGAGCCAACTAGGATTATTTCTTATTTTCGTTAAAGGAAACTTATATCGAGGGATTGAGAGTCTTACCTTGGAAGTGTAGATCTTAACAGTTGTAATCCGCAGGCAGAACAATGAATGTAAATAGCGGTTTTTGATGTAGTAATTTGAGCAAGTAACTATACTAACTTAGGTTGTAATCAGTCGTAGGAGAAAACTAAGATTTTGTTCCCTCTGGCTTGTCAACTCTAAAGGCTTATCATGCTTTGTTGAGCCAACCCAATACTTTGCATGCAGAATAGATAAGTTATAAACCTTTGGCAGTATTTTGAACATGCAGAAGGATTTCACTTTTTACCTTTTGAGTCTCAGGATTCATCTTACTAACCCATATCTTAATCCCAGTTAACTATTACCTTTTGAGTCTTTAGTTATTAGATAAAATCTAACTATCTTACTAAGATTGAACTTAGAAGCATGGATCGACAGTTAAACTCCAAATTACTATTGTCCTTATCTTTTCTTAGTCACTACTTCTCTTCTGGAGTAAACAGCAATATCTAGGTAGGATCTTAATGTGATTACCATTATGAAAATAATTATAACAAGGATAAAGCAATGCATGCTTGGGTATCAGTTTAGAACAATGGAAAGGCTTCCCCTACTTCGTCAATCGCTAGGGTTTCCATAATCCCAGCTATGGGTTTTAGCCACTCATGCTTGTGAACAAATCAATAACATTCATATTCGAAAGCATAAATAAAATCACAATGATAATAATTAATAAAAACCACAACCTTACTGAATTAATGAACCAAGAGAGAATTCTAAGATCAAAATCAAATCTTGGAATTAAATTATGTTTTTAAAGATAAAAAATGCATAACTCCTACTAAAAACACATAATGGGTATTTATAGTACATGAGGAAACCTTAAAACCAAAGCCCAAACAAAATAAGTGAAAATAGGGTTGGTGGCCATGTGTGGTATATACTTGCGTTCTAGCATGTAGTACTTGCGGACCTTACCCTACATGCAGTTACAAACCTTAGGTACGAAATGAAAATTTTTTGCAAGTTCAGCTCTCAGGATTTTGGACTTCTTGCACATAGTTTTCATACCCACAGTCCATAGGTCCTATATGTGGTCCATAGGTCGACCTCATCGGTACTGGGAGTCATTTTTTCAGCTCTTCTTTGATTCTTGAACATGCTTTGATCAGAATCAAGCCAGAGAGTGTCCCAAAAAGCATCATATCTAACAGAATAACCTCAGAAACCTGCATATTTACCTCTTTTTAATGTCAAAAGTGTTATATTTCTATAGCACATTATCTTTCTCTTGAGATATTGAGTTTATTATTTATCTTAAGACACCTGACATATTTCTATGGAACCTTACCGTATGACTATTGCTGAACATAAAGAGCTGAATTCATATCTTTAGGATCTTCTTGGTGAGGGTTTCATTAGATCAAATGTGTTGCCTTGGGCTGTTTCTGTCTTGTTCGTGCAGAAGCAGTATGAATCCTCGTGTATGTGTATTGACTACAAGTAGCTTACTAAGGTGACAGTGAAGAATAGGTATCCTATGCCGTACATTGATAATTTATTTAACCAGATTCAAAGAGAAAAAATGTTATCAAAGATTGACTTAAGGTTCAGTTACCATCAGTTAAGGACATCACAAAGACAGCCTTCAGGACTCAATATGGTCATTATGAGTTCCTCATAATATCTTTTGGGTTGACCAATGCCCCAACAATGTTTATGTGTTTGATGAATCATGTGTTCAAGCCTTATTTGGATTCCTTCATGATTGTGTTCATATATTACATTCTTATGTATTCGAGGAGTAGAGAGGAGCATATGCGGCATTTGAGTATTGTGCTCCAAACTTTGAGAAATCATAAGCTTTTTCGAAAATTTGTAGGTTGATATAGTATGTGTCGAGAGTCATCTTTTTAGCTCTTCTTTGATTCTCGAATAAGCTTTGATCACGATCAAGCCTCAAAGTGTCTCGAACATCCATAATTTCTCCAAAAATAGTAAAAACATCTTTTTTCACCTTTTTCATGAACTTATCATCCAAAACATGATTTCCTACAAAACATACCCAAAAAGCTTCATGTCTAGCAAAATAACCTCAGAAACTTGCATATTTTCCCCGTTTAAAGTGTCGAAAGTGCTATTTCTATAGCACATCAACACCCTCAACATATAGCATTTGCATATCCTCAGGCAACAAGACACGACAAAAAACAACGCTTAACTAGGAGAGTCTAAGATATTCAAGGCAATCAGTCAAAACTTAAAGCTTATAACACAACTTCACCCTCCATTCTTATTTTTCATAACTAACTTTGTATGAACATGAAGCACAACAGTATAACACAATGGGATCAGGGTAATACGATTACATTAGGAACAGACAAATACTCATGTATACAATTACACTACTCGATAAAAGAAAAGAGCTAGCAATATGACTCAGGTAACCTCATAACAAGGATGTTCCACTCACTCATATGAAATCATGCATATCAATGCCGGAACAGCCAAGAGACACTCATACTTAAAAGACAAGTTCTAAGCAATGCATGTCAAATACCATAGGCTTGCCCTTATTTTCTTTACTTTAAAATTCAAATAGTCAAAAGGATCACTATAGGAGTTTTCTTGGCTTTGTAATGTAGGCTTGGGGACTTGTATTGTACATATGGATACATCAAGTGACTAATCCTCCTTTGCACTACAATAAATTTGGGGTCTCACTTACCAAACAATTTTCTTTTTTTCATCCTTATTTCTCCCTTTTTATTCTATATTGCACATTCAGGTTGGGTGTGGTCATTTATTCCTTCTTTTTTTGTTTTTCATAGTTTTCTTTTATTTTTCTACCACAACAAGTCCTACTAAATTTTTTTCTCTTATTTACCCTTCCTTATACACATTTTACTCTACACACCCTATGATAGCCACCCTCAACTTAAGCATTTTGCCTGATTTGAGGTCCATAATATCCAAGGAGGACCAGGGCCAAAATTGGTTCATTATAATATAAATAGGAAGGTGAATAGAAAACAAGAAAAATAGGTTACATGGCTCAAAATATGGATCAAGGGATATAATTTACTCATGAAATGTCATTTAGGCTAAACGTGGACTAAAAAAGGTCTAATGATCCATTCCTAACTTACTGTCCTTCAACCTAGGCAAGTTCTGTATTTGACACACAAAGGGAACAAAGTAGTATCTCACACACACATAGCACAGAGTATAGCACAAAGTCAATATTACTAACTACTACCTATATGGTTCATGCAATTGTTAGCAAGTAATTATTAGGTCCTAGTCCTAATTCCATACCAATATCCACAATGTTCCCGCATATATACATTCACACATTTCTAAAACACAAATATTTAAGTGGTATAAAAATCAATCAAAAAATGACTATTGCCCTAAATACTTAAGAATCTCCTAATTACACAAAAACATAACATAATACTAAGTAAAGCACAATACAACACAAAATTATCCTGGACATGCTAGTTCTGCAACCATACCACAGCCGACAGGAAAAAAACATGTTAATAAAAACCCGCAGAAGCATTTTATGCCCACCAATAATGAAAAATTTTGTATTATCCTGATTGGGCTAAAATAAAACAAAATATAGGAAAGTGAGAATATACCTGGGACATACTAGGCGCCTAAATTAAGAGCATCTTCGGATGGAGGCATATCATTAGCGGAGGTGGTGGTAGTAGAGGTGCACTACTGGATGATGCATCCATTGTTATTGATGCATGACTCTGCTTATTGGTGAATGCAGATTTTACTGAATCATGCCTAACCTTTTAAAATCCCAATTAGATGGTAAATCAGGGTCCTGAAAGTCATCTATGTGTCATCTCTTGGCCTCAATTGTTGGGACCTCCTTATCATACTCCACAAATGAATCACACTATCTCGATGCACGTAGAAGTAATATCAAGACCACTTGGGGTATAATTAAGAGAGAGCATAAAACACGACTCTTTGTAAGAGAGTGTACCACCACTTGTAATATATAAAACTTATCTCTCATATCGGCTAGATCCAACACATTTGTCTTTGTAAATAATGTTATGTCGTAACCCATCTCTAAAACTCATCGAGCTATGTCAGGAAGTCGACATATAGCTCAGATAGTGCAGCACTTAGTCCAGCCTCCCATCGGGCCTGTGCCTGCACAAATCTAGTCCTAACCCCTAATCTGATCTTCTCATAAATAGTAGTAATATCAATCTCGACAACCCTTACTCTATAATCGATGTACTTCTGGTTGTACACTAGGCTCAACAAAAACTCGCTAAATATATTGATCATACCTAAAGTAGAAGTTATAGTGGATGAGTGAGTAGGCTTCGAAGGTATACCTAGCAGCTCTAAGGTCAAAGTCGAGGCTAAAGAAGAAGTAGTTAGTGTCACCTCACCCTGTGTACTAGAGTTTGGAGCCTCAATCTGCTCCCCTATCTCCAAATTAGTACTAATACCCACAACACCTTAATGTGCCTCATTAAGCTTTGTGAAAACTTTGGGCCTTTAGTCTAAGCTCATGGTACTACTGCCATTAGTCTTGATCCCTTAGAAGATCCTCAATATGCTAGATCCTTTATATTTCTAATATGTGCAGTCTCCATTGCATGTACACTCTTTTCTACAACTTGTATCTCAAGCACACTAACCTTATCACATAGCCTCCGCATCATGCAAGAGAATGGCAGATTAGTCAACTCACCAAAGGCTCTATTATGTAACTCATACCTGAGGATGGTAGAAAAATCAATAGCATAGCCAGACATCATACAAGTAACTAGTGTAGCTTTTCCACATTAACATATTATCCAAATTAGTGGGTATTAGTCGATATTTAATCAGCAAACACCAAAACATAGATTGAAATATCAGTAGGCCCTTATTGATCATAACATTCCTCTTAATCCATGGGGTTATATCACCAAAAGGTGAACTATAAGTAGCTATCCACCTATCGATATTAACTCTCTCACATTGGTGCTCAGCCTACCACATGCTATATCGATCATGTATGATTATTATTTTGTTGTCGCACTCAGCTGTACATGCAAAAGTAATGTAATATGGGCCAAATTTAATTCTATGGATAGTCTCTATCGATATGTCAACTCTGACCTCTCTAACCAGCGTGTTCTCAAGCTGTGGCTGTCTAGCAAATCTGATTAGGCCTGGATGTCTATACTTAGGAAGGACTACAGTAGCTTTATAGGATGCATAAAAATCCTATATCATAGTTGGGTTATAGGAATCGAGTGGCCTAGTCATCCATTCTAGCTGATATCTATCAAATATTGCTCGTAACTGTGGTACTCAATCTAGCCCTGATAGGTAAATCAATGCTCCTCATAAATGTACCTTATAGTCCTGCCTTCCTACCAGGTACGACTACCAAAAATATAAATCTCCCATATCCCTAGCACACGCCACCTCTGATGTCCCTTTTTTGGGAGGTGCATCTTAGACATATGCAGGAGAGGGACTTTGCCCCTGCTGTACTGACTCATCATGGGTTTCCCACACAGTACCATCATTATACTAGGGTACCACTGATGGATCTTTCTGATTTATCTCGTTGGTTGAATACTAGGACCCTTCTTCAGACTGGGGGTCTGGAGTAACAACCTGTGGTGTAGACTCAATCTCTGTCTTCTTCTCCTTCTCATCATTATCAAGTGAAGGAGTGTGTGTGGTGACATCTTGGATGACTTTATCCTCGGTTAGGTTGTAGCTATCTGAGTAGCTTGGTGAGTCTATCCTCTCGTAACTCTGCATGTCACCTCAACTATAGTGTCCCTAGAGTGCTTTCTTGGGTACTCCTTCATTGAACCACTAGGCTTGGAAGACTTCGTCCATCCCATCAAAGTATCGACCTTTTTGTTCTTCACAACCTTAGGTGCCATATCTACCTGAACAACCATATGTTGGTTTCCAACAAAAGTTATGGATAGACAAATTCGAAGAAAAACTCAAAATTCAAAAAGTTCAAATTTTTCCTTAATTTTCACACCCCTATAACCTATTTGAAATCCCAACAAGTCTAATGTACACACACATATCATAAACTACAGACTTTAAAAGAGATTAAACATGCTCAACTAGTGGTATTACTTTTATTAATTCAAGTTCAACTTTCGGTAGGGGCGTAACTTTAGATTTTACTTTAAAATAAGACCCAACATTAAGTTTTTAGGCTTTTTCAAGGCTCCTACAATCAATATTGGTAGCTTAAATATTTAATTTGTAATTGAATACACATATCACCTTGTTTAAATAATCGATAGATCAATACATAACTATTAGGAGCTGAGAAAGATACCTTTTATATAAAAAACTGATTGAGAATAATGAAAAAGTCAAGAAAACCATAGTTGGAATATATTTTCATTGTGTTGGAACAAGTTCTTATCTCAAAAAAAATTAGTATAGCCTTGACTTTAGTGTGGGATGTGTTGGTGTTTTACGAGGAAAGTTTGAATTCAAAGAGAAAAGTGAAGCTTTGGGGATTAGAATGAGTTAGAATGGGGTTAAGGAAGTTTAAATATAGGTTGGGACTATTTTAGGTCATAAAATAGTATTAGTGGAGAAAAATTTAAATTAAAAATTGGGCCCATAATTAGACAAACCACGACAGCTTCCTGCAGCGGGCACCTACGGTTAGGATATGGGCATAGGTGCCACCTACGGCCTGCAGGTGCTAGGTTCATGTGCCAAGACAAAAAATTTAGCCCACTTTCCTCCAATATAAACTTGGTGTTTTGATAGTTTTTCATCTTCTTATGGTCCCATAAACTAAATTTTAGGTCCCAAAGGTAAATTTAGATACCAAAGTCCACAATCTTATATATTTTGTTCATCCTCAAAATTTCAACTTTTTGATTTATTATTTAACTTACCATATGGGACTATTGACAATGATAGGTTGATCACATATCCCCCTTACCTTTAAATTGATGAATATAGCAATTTTTTACCATATTTTGGGTAAGTCCAAAAGCTAAAAAACTACAAAGAAAGAAGAAAAAACAACAAAAACGTGAACACTAAATATAGTGGGTTACCTCCCACTCAACACTTGATTTCACATTATGCAATGAAGTGGATATGTTGGTTTCATATACTTTCCTAACAAGCCCATGGATTGACGTACATGCAGTGCTTGATTTAAAGTCACAGCACAACGAGGGTGTATTCACTACTCATAATTCAATCAGATACCCATAGAAATATCCTCTAGGGTCATCGATACAATCAATCACTGGTACTACCCTCATGTTGGTTGGCTGCTTCGTTGATGTTCAGATATTGAATATGGCCTTCTCACCATTGAATATGAATTTCAGCTCACTTTTCTCCATGTAAACCATAACTTTTCCTTTGGCCATAAATGGTCTTCCCAATATAGTAGGCATCTCAGAGTCAACCTCACAGTACATGATGACAAAGTCAACCAAAAAGATGAAGTTATCCACCCTAATGATCACATCAAAAGAGATTCCCATAGGATTTTTATTGTGTGGGCAACTATTAATAACTGCATCAAAGTCGATTCTTGAAAGTTCAAGCCGAGTTGGTTGAATACGACCAGCGACATGAAGTTAATGCTAGCCCCTAGGTCATATAAGGCTCTGGCAAATTGGGATGACCCAACAGTACATGGTATAATAAATGTACCAGGATCACCCTTTCTCAATAATAAAGATCTCATCGTGAGCGCACTATAGTGGTACATAGTAATAACATCCTAAAATATAACTCCTTTCTTCCTAATGACCAATTATTTCATGAACTTGGCATAGCCAGGCATCTGCTATAATGACTCTAGATGAGGTATGTTCAAGCTTAATATTTTTATAATATTAATTAATTGCTTGAACTTACCTTCCTATCTTTTTTTCTGTAATCTCTGAGGGAAAGGTGGGGGTGGGCTTGGAATATGTCTAATTTTTATCCTAATGACTGGACCCTTACCATTGTCTTCAGTAGCTTTTCCTTTATAACTTGTCACCTTCTTAGAATCAACAGTAGGTGTCTCATCATCAACATCTTTTGCAGAAAGTCATTGGGGATCCATAGTAGCAATACCACACCTTATGGTAACACCAAGTACATGACCATTGTTTTTTGGATTCTGCATCATATTGCTCAAAAGGGTACCTGGAGGCCTCTAATTCAAAGTTGCTGACATCATCCCAAACTGGTGCTCTAAATTATTGATAACAGTGGCATGTGAGTTGACCTGCTGGGTTAATCCTGAAATGTCGGCCTTAATCTCTATAAGGTTGATCTCTTAATTTTTCTGATCCTTCACTAGCTTAGCCAGTATCTCTTCCATTCTAGATTCTGCAACTTATCTGCCAGGTGGAATGTAGCTATCTCCCTTCTCTCTATAGTTATTCATTTTTCTCCAGTCAGTGTCTCTCTCTCTACTATGGTCTCTGAATCGGCCATAAAAGTTTTGACCTTGATTCAATTGCCTTTAGACTAAGAAATCCGCTAACCGATGATCTAAATAATTCATTTCCCCCTCAAATTCTGACTCATAAGCTTTGGAAGTTGATCCTGATGCTGCTATTATATTTACCTTCTCTAAACTTGCTGCTAAAAGCTACTTTTTTAGTACACCAAGATAAATTCTTAGCAATGCAATTTTTTGCACTATTGCGTCATCAACTACTTTCTGGTCACAAAAGGCACCAATAGTGTAAAGGCCAGATCCTCTCTTAGGCTTCTAAGTTTTGCTCTCTAAGTTAGTGAGAGAGATATGATCTAACATTTCTAAAGCTGCCTCCTAGCATAGCCATATAAAATCTCCTCCAAATATGGTATCTACCATGGCTCTGGAGCTGATGGTAAAAGATCGATAGAATATCTCTAATAAGTTCATTCCTAAAAATTAATGATTTGGCATCATACTTAGCTTTTTGTTAAACCTGAACCATGCCTCATACATAGATTCTAACTATAGTTTCCTAAAATTATAAATCTTATCCTTAAGCTTCAATATCCTTGATGAAGGAAAGAACCTATTAAGGAATTACTTCCAGAACTTATTCAATGTAGTGATGAAACCACATGGCAGTTCCCCTAACCATAAAGATATTTCTCCTATAATTGAGAAGGGGAATGGCTCAGTCTGAGTGATTCCTTACTCATCCCTATATTTGTATATAAACTCCAGATCCCGAGGAAATTGTCAAGGTTCAAGTTTACATCATTTGTGAACAGACTTGCAAACATACCCTTCAGATTTAGGTGTTGGATCATTCCGCTAGTGATATTAAACTTGATGTCTAAGGAAAATAGGAGGACATATAGCTCCAATCTCTATTGGCTCAACATATCCCAAGTCTTCTTCGTAATCTAGATATGGCTTAACATACTGATATATGCTGGGATTACTTAAACACGGGCACATCTTGCTCTCTTCTGGTTTCCACAGAGTGTAGTTAAGTGGTCTACTACTTATCTATGCTCACCTAGCTTTTTCTCCCTAGCTAACCACTTATCTTTTTCCATTTCAATGCTCTTGGCTCTAGCTTGAGCTAGTAGCTCACCAATATTACGATCAACAATATCCTGTACTCCTTCAGTAATACAGGGAGGCGTAATATCACAAACACCTTCAGGAGGTTTATCTCTTTTCTGCTCAAACATACTCCTAGTTGCTTGTAGGATCCTCTCTACATTCAGATTCAGAGGGAGTAAGGGATTACCTATACTTCGTTTTCTAGGCATACATTGTGTATGCCCAACTAAAAATAAAACACAAAAATTACAACAATATTAAATAACAAATCAACATCGTTTTCCCTGGCAATGAAGCCAAAATTTTGATGACGTCCAAATAACACTTCAAACCAGATGATGATACGGTCACTATCAAAATATAGTATCCCAATGGTGGATGGGGTGGAATCCCAAGAGAACACGTGGAAGTGTGGACCTCAGTAGTTGTAATCTGCAAGTAGAATAATGAAAGTAAATGGGGCATTTTAATATAGTAATCTTGAGGAAGTAACTATACTAACTTCGGTTGTAATCTTTCATAGGTTAACACTAGGATTGTGTTCCCCTATATTCTCAACTCTGTAGGCTTATCATTCTTTTTTTAGACAACCTAATACTTTACATACGGAATAAATAACTTATGTACCTTCTGCAGTCTTTTGGACAAGATGAAGGATTTCACCCTTACCTTCTGAGTTTCAAGATGTCGCCTTACTAACCATTATCATAATACCTATTAACTATTACCTTTTGATTCTATAATTATTAGATAAATCTAATCATGTTACTAAGATAGAACGTAGAAGTGTGGATCGACAGTGAAACTCTAAATTACTACTGTCTTTATCTTTTTCTAGTCACTACTCTTATTTTGGAGTAAGCAGCAATATATAGGCTACATATTAACATGTGCACCCACTAAGAAAACAATTATAATGAAGATAAATCAATGTATGTATACGTATCAGTTCAGAATAATGGAATCACTTCCCCTACTTCGTCAATCTGCTAGGGTTTCCATAACCCTAGCTATGTGTTTTAGTTACTCATGATTGTGAAAAATCAATAATATTAATATTCTAAAGCATAGATGAAATCACAAAGGTAAGAAGTAATTAAACCCACAAACTAACCAAATTAATAAAATAAGGTCAATACAAGAGAATCCTAAGATCAAAATCGAATCTTAGAATTAAATTATGTTTTTGAATATAAAAATGCTTAACTCCTATTAGAAAGCCACATAAAGGTTATTTATAGTACATGGGGAAATACTAAAACCAAATCTTGAGCAAAATAAAGAAAATAGGGTTGATGGCCACATGTGGTCTGTATCCATAGTCTGGCACCGAGCACAGGTACTACCTGTGGTCCTGACCCTGGGTGCAGGTAAATATTGCATTTACCAAAGGTAATTTTTTTGCAAGTTTAGCTCTCGGGATTTTAGACTTTTTGCACTTGCTTTTCTTACTTGTAGTTTGTAGGTCATATATATGGTCCATAGGTTGACCTCATATATATAGGGAGTCATCTTTTAAGCTCTTCTTTGATTCTCGAACATGATTTGATCACCATCAAGCTAGAAAGTGTCCCGAACATCAATAATTGCTTCAAAACTATCCAAAATCACCTTTTTTACAAACTTATATACAAAACACGATATCCTATAAAACATACCTAAAAAGCATAATATCTAACAAAATAACCTCAAAAACCTAAATATTTTCCTCGTATTAAGAGTCAAAAGTGCTATATTTCTATAGGACATCATATTTCTCTTGAGTGTGAAATTGAGTTTAGTATTTTTCTTAAGACACTTGACATTTTCTATGGAACCTTATAGTATGGCTCTTTGCGATATTAGGAAGCTGAATTCTCAACTTTAGGATCTTCTCCGTAAAGGTTTCATTATAACAATTGTGTCACCTTGGTTACTTCTATCTTGTTCAAAAAAAAAAGGAGGGTTCCTCCTATATGTACATTGACTACAGGTAGCTTAATAAGGTGGCAATGAAGAATATGTATCCTATGCCTTACATTGATGATTTAGCTAACTAGCTTCAGAGAGCAACAATGTTCTCTAAGGTTGACTTGAGGGTCAATTACCATCAATTGAGGACATCCCAATGACAACCCTTAGGACTCAATATGGTTATTATGAGTTCCTAATGGTGTCTTTTGGGTTGACCAATGACCCAATAACAATTATGGGTTTGACGAATCATGTGTTCAATCCTTTTTTAGATTCCTTTGTGATATTGTTCATCGATGAAATTTTTGTGTATTCGAGTAGTAGTGAGAAGCATATGTAGCATTTGAGGATTGTGCACCAAACTTTCAGATACCATAAGCTTTTTTCCAAATTCTCAAAGTGTGAGTTCTGGCTCGAGTCGGTGATATTCCTTGGTAATGTGGAATCTAAGTATGGGATTATAATGTACCTTGTAAATAACGAGGCTATTCATGGTAAGGCTATACCTATATCTCCATCCAATGTTTACAACTTTATTAGTTTAGCTAGATAGTGTTGGAAATTCATTAAGGGTTTTGCTACTATTACAATGCTGATGACAAGATTGACCCAAAAGGATGTTCCTTTCCAGTAGTCTCAGGAGTGTAAGTTGAACTTTCAAAACCTCAAAGTATTTCTAACTTCCGCTCTTCTATTGTTTTTTTCTATTGAGGGTAAGGGATTCACCATTTACTATGATGCTTTCTATGTGTGTTTGGGTTGTGTGTTGATAAAGTAGGGAAAAGTTATTGCTTATGCATCAGCAGTTGAAAACGCATGAGTGCAACTAACCCACTCATAATTTAGAGTTGCCGATGATAGTTTTTGTGCCTAGGATTTAGATCATCATCTATATTGTGTGCAGTGTGAGATTTACAATGATCACCATAATCTTTAACATCTTATGATCCAAAGATAGCTTAGTTCTAGGTTATGTAGATAGATGGACTTTATCAAGGATTATGACATCTTTATTTTATACCATCCTAGTAAGGAAAATATTATAGCTGATGCATTGAGTTGAATGGTGGTGAGTGTGGGTAGCATAGCTTCTAATTCAGTTCCCAAAGGTCTTTGGCATGGGACATGGTATCCTTAGCCAACTTGATGGTGAGACTTGTCATTTTTTACCCCAGGAGGATTGTTTCTTGTGTTGATATGAGGTATACATTACTTGAGAAAATTCAGAGTCATTAGTTCGAGGATATGAGACTTTGTATAATCCATGTTCAAGTGTTGAGTGGTGAGTCCAAGAGGTTTACCATATATTCTGTAGATATTTTGAGATTTAATGGTCATATTTATGCTTTAAGGGTTTGAGAATTGATTCAGTTACTACTTTGTGATGCTCACAACTCTTGATATTACCTAAGTACAACTAAGATGTGTAGAGATCTGAGGCATCTCTATTAGTGGAGTGGCATAAAGAGAGCTATGACAAACTTTTTAGCTCATTACCTATCTTATCTACAAGTGAAGGTCAAGCATTAGAGAACTGGTGTCTTTATTCATAGATTGCCCATTCCCTAGAGAAAGTGAGATCGAATCACCATGGACTTTGCTAGTTGTTTGCCTCACACCTCTAATGATTTTGATGATATTGGGTCATTCTAGATTAGTTGACCGAATTTGTATATTTCACTCATAGTCAGATGTCCTTTAATGCTGAGAGGTTAGCTCGCATCTATATTCGTGAGATAGTTTACTTATATGGAGTTCCCATATATATTTTCTCTAACAAAGGCTTCTAGCTTATGGAGAGCTTTTCAGGAAGAGTAGGCTTAGGCGGATCTCAGCACAATTTTTAACCCTCAGATCGATGGGAAGTCCTAGTTGACTATTTAGGTTCTATAGAATATTCTATGAGCCTGTGTTATGGATTTTAGAGGTCAATGGGAGTATTATTTACCTTTGGAAGAGTTTGAGTATACTAATACCTACCATTCAAGTATTGATATGTCACCATTTAAGGCACTATATAGTAGACATTATCAATCTCTAATTGTCTGGTGAAACTAATAAGATTAGGCCTCATGTTATTGACTTGTTTTAGGAGTCACTGGACAGATTAAATCTGATTTAGAATAGACTGGGCGCATCTCAAAGTAGGAAGAAGGATGTAGTAGATCATAGACTTTGTGCCTTGAGTTTGAAGTGAGCGATAGGGTATTTCTCTGAGTATCACCCATGAAGGGTATGATGATGTTCAGGAGGAAAGACAAGCTCAGCCTTAGATATATTAGACCTTTTGAGATCCTTTACACAGTTGGATATATGGCTTATGGGTTAGTCTTACCCCCATATTTTATTATTCTTCATCCGTTATTCTATATGTCTATGTTATGGCATTATATTTTTGATTAGTCTTATGGGCTTTAGTGGGGCTTAATTCAGTTGGATAGAGATTGACCTTCGTAGATGAACTAGGGTTCATGTTAGCCAGGGATATCAGATGATTATGCTCTAGAGATAATCCAGTAGTTAAGGTTAAGCAGAGATACCAACTAGTAGAGGAGACTACTTAGAGATTGAGAGACATGCGGGCCTAATATCCTCATATGTTTGATCCATCAGGTACGTCCTAACCATTTACTATATCGAATGAAAGTTTTTTAGTAGTGGATATTGTAATGATCCTCCAGGTGATTTTATACATTTCCATATATTTTTATTATTTATAGATTTCTTATAGCTGCCCCAAGTTATATGTGAATTGCTAGAGCTGGCAGTTCAATTATTGATCAGTTTGTTTGGTTCTTAGAGTGAATTCATTATTTTGAAGTCCTTAATAGTAAGAATTGGCTCTTGTATTAAAACTTCAAGATAAAGAACTTGTACTATAATTTTTGCAATTCCATCAGCTTCAGAGTGTCAATTTTAGGACAGGGGGACCTTTGGTTTGGGTTTCAAGGTTTCCAAACTCATTTTAGGCTGTTGGCCGAAAATAAAAATGGCCAAGAAGTATGAGGCCCACATTTCATCAAAACAACCCTAAATGAAAAATTTGATTGTGCCAATGAGTTTGAAATATCAAATTTTACTAGGTGCAAAGTTCAAGTGTGTTAAGGAGATTCTGGATGAATCCCGAGGGATCGATGGAGACGTAGAATTTTTCAAGTCCCAACTATTGTATCCGCTAAAGCAACACCTGCAACACTTTAGAAGAGGCCACTTAAGCAACCAGGATTGCTAGCTGGGCTGGTAAATCAAAGCCTAGACTTCCAAAGTAGAGGTTGCTTAAGCGGTTGGTTGTCCATTTTAGCGAAAGGGGCAGGATCAATGAGTACCGCTTGAGTGGTCAAGTGGCCGCTTAAGCGATACCTGGGTAGCCATTAAAGGGTCCCTTACCATAACTTCTCCCATTTTTCTCACAAGGGTCAAGAGTTAAAAGCCTAGAGAGCGTGGTAAATTAGGAGAGTAATTATTGGGAGATTTTAGGGTGTTTGTGAGCTTGAATTAATCATTTCTTCATCAAAATCATTGTAATTTTTGGTTAAATTCTTGGTTAATTCATTAATTCATTCCCAAAATCCCTAGACTATTATTGGGTTGATTTTAGTATAATTTAAGCTTTAAATTTACCCATTCTTGAGGGAATATGATCATTAAGCATTGAAGAATGCATTGATAATTTCTAAAATGGTGATTATACAAGTTGGCACCACATAAGATTTTGATGTGATTATGTACCTGAAGCATAAAAATTCAACATGGATACCTTTGTTATCATATTGACGAGTAGATTACCATTTTGATTAAGTGGAATCGAGTGGAAGCTTTTCTAAAGGGGAAACCAATTATTTAAAGGACTTCATCGGGCTTTCTTCGGCGTCCAGGTAGGCTAGGTTTACCTTTCACTTTGATTGAGCTTAATTATAGTAAGTATATGATATTATTCTAGTTTTGGTACTCGTACTATAGTCCTGTACCTTTTTGTTGTAGTCCTAAGTACAAGCTACTGTCATTGATGCTGAGATTGGTGCTGGTCAGAGCTAAGAGACAAGGTAAGCTCTCGGAGCTAGAATTGACTATTTCTCCTTCTTCTGTTTTTGCTAGTATTTCTATTTTTGAGACTATTGTATATTGATTTGATGGTGCTTGTATTCTTTTTAATTAAAGGATCTTGTACTAATATTACTAGGGAATTTGATGTTGTTATTTATATTCTGTTATGTCGGGGGTCTATCGAAAATAGCCTCTCTACTTGTCTTGAGGTAGTGGTAGGGTCTACGTATACTCTACCATCCCTAGACCCCACTAGGTGCGAATACACTGGGTATGTTGTTGTTGTTGTTGTATTTATCTTCTGTTATATTATTATCTTATTATTTATGGCTTGTAATTTTTTATATGAACATTTCCGGAAGTTATGTCACTTTCCACCAAATTGTTCCATGACTTATTATTTTGGGCTATGATTTGGCTTACCCACTGATGGGATAAAGTATGTGACATATTGACTGAAAATTTGGATCGTGAAACTAGATTCGATTGTAATGATTTCCATATTGCTACTGCAAGTGAAAACACTACTTTTTTCATAAAAAATGGGTGGCAATGATAGAAAGGAAATCTAAGTGATTGTTATTGTGGTTTTTTCCTCTGAATCAAACATCAGATCCCACTTAAGAGTTCTCGTTGGATATGACCATTACTTGTGTATAATGTAAAACTGTGGCTACAAAAATGGGTTAACATAATCCTCCAACTTTGTATCATTTATCAAAACATACTTGCTAAGAGACAAGGGGTCAACTTTTTTTATCAAACCTAATTCGACAGCCACATGTACAATCTCTTAAACACTTTCTTTTCCCATCAACACTTAATTCACATAGACATACAAAATAGAACACACATAAGCACATACATGAATCTCTTCCCAACTTTATATTTAACTCATGCCATAAAGAAGCACACAAAATTGGACTACCAAAAATTTGAACAACACAGCCAAATCTGGCTTGAGATAGCCCATTTGTGCCAATTAATAGGCCATAACTTATGTCATATTCCAAGCACATTCCTAGAACATGTTCAGAACATGCCACCATCCTTATTTAGTTGACATTTCCAACTAGTCGGAACTTTAAAATTCAAATGCAAAATTATTGTTACAAAGCCTTCCACATGTCCAAGTCACTTGTAAGAACCTAACTTCTACTCTGTGCAAGGTATACGCTGAGTGCCAACCTATACATAGCATCTCTTGTGCTAATTTAACACTAGGACCCTAGGAGTTTATGCACGAGACCATGCCATAGCATTGTTAAAACCCATGTTATCTTGTCCCATCCATGTCAACTCTTGTTGCTTTCACTTAGCCATTGTAAACACCCAAGTTGCCTTGTACCAACCATGTCAACTCTTATTTCCTTTCCTTAGCCACGTCATCACACTATGATTTGCCTTAGCTTTAGTCATCCTTAGCGTTTTTCTATTTTATCTTGCCAAACCTTGTTATGCATTAGACATACCTTATTTTCCTTATCCACGCTACTGCCAAGGTCTTGCCATGGCCTACCGACATATGCCATGCCCTACTGATATGCCCATGTGAGTATACAAGCCTCAAGTGAATCTAACTTTGACCAAAGTCATTGTGTCTTGTATAGGTTGATCAATTATATCCCTACCTAAGACTGAGCTATCTGAACCATCAAGCTGGGTGTTTAACAAACTTCCCCTACTAGGTGTTCTCCTCATACTTGATGAGGTAGAATCTTAGTAGGCATTGACTTCATCTTCGAATAGCCACAATGATGGTCCTTTCTCCAAAATAACATCACATACTTGTTTTCCCTTCCATTTTATTAGAAATTTTGTTCACTAGTGACATCCAAGCTACACCTTCTCTCAAAAAATTATATGGTCGCTGCTAAAAATACTAACCCAATAGAGGTTGGGGTCAAATCCCAAGGGAATATGTGGAATCAGGGCTCTCGGTTGTTGTAACCAACGGGTAAACTATAAAAATAGGTGGGGGATGTTTGCATAAAAATATCGTACAAGTGGAAAATATCAACTTCGGTTGTAATCATCCATAGGTGAACACTAGGATTGTGTTCCTCCTGGCTTCTCAACTCAGTAGACTTATCGTACTATATTGAACCAACCCAATACCTTGCATCTAGTTTCAATGGTAAGTGGTAGATAACTAAGCCAAGCCTATCAATCCTTTCCATACAATATTTATTTTCTTCATCCAGGAGAGCAAATGTGTAAAGCATGCTCTCATTATGTGCCAAAAATATGTTTATCATGCTCTTGTAGTAATGTACCATGTTAAAAGGAAAAGGATACATAAATAATGAGTCATCATCACTCTATACTTTTTGGCTAGGTTGTCATCTCAAGAAGGGTAAGAAACAAAACAAATAAAATAAAAGAAAATAAAACCCTATAACTCCAACAACTTCAACAAAGAATTTTGAGATCGCATTCCCCAACAACAGTGCCAAAATTTGATAACATCAAAAATACACCTCCAATTGAAAGGAAGAAGTTTTCATTTTCAAATGTAGTAATAAAAATAGGTTGGGGTCACTCCCATAGGGAATAGGCCATAAATCTATCTCAAACTTGTTGAAATCACTAGGAAGTACAAAAAAGTAAAAGGGGGATTTATTGAAATAGAAAAAGTAAAAAAATTAGTTGTTCTTGGCTGTAAATAATCTAAGACGAACACTAGGCTTGGGTTCCATTATCTTCTTATTTCAATATACTTTATCATGTACTAATGAACTATTCCAATATCTTGCATGCAGAATCAATAAGGTATGAGCCATTAACAGTCTTTTAGACGAGCTAACAGATTTCACCCTTTACCTTTGGAGGCTTAGGATGTCGCCTATTAGCATGGATCGACTGTTCATCTTCAAATTACTATTGTGATCTTCTTTTCCTAGTCACTACTCCACTTTTGGATCAAGTATCAATAATCTAGGAGGGATCTTAACATTAGCAACTACTAATAAATCAATAAGAACAAACAAAAACTAATACATGTAAGAATCTTTATCTAGAATGACTTGGTACTTCCTCTACTTCGTTAATCTGGAAGAGTTCTCACAAGCCTAGTAAGGGAATTAGCCGCTCATAGTTATGAGATCATTCATGGTACCCAAAAACAAATTTACAAAATCAATCTCACAATAATGAAAGAAGTAATCCCAAAGTTATAAATTGAATAACAAACGAAGAACAAAGAATGTATAGGATATCCCCTAAGGGCCTATCCCTGAATATGTTAATGAGTCAGTCAATATGTCAATGAATGTATGAATGAACAAAGCCTAAAGGTTATTTATAGATTACAAAATACCCTAGAAATCAAATGCTAACTAAAATAGGAAAACTTAAATTACTCAAAAATAATAAGACTTAAAAACCATCATAGGAGTGTTATTGGGATGCATGGAAACCCTAGGATATGATTTTGAAATGGTCCAAAAAAATCACTGTCGGCAGTAACTTACCAAGGTTACTTGTGGTCCTCAAGTGGACTTAGTAGTGCCAAAAAATTTTCATGCAGCTTCTTACTCTCAGGATCTTGGCTTCTGTCACTTGCGGACCACAAGTTCTAATTTTAGTGCGCATGTAGACTAAGTAAGTGTAAGAGTCCCCAGCATCAGCTAGATAAAATAATTAGCTTTCCAATAATACCAATTTTGCCTTGATCCGATATCGGGGTGAAAAATTATGGCCTAATAACTGAAGCACTGTCAACTCTTGGGATCTTTAATCCCAGCACTTGCAACAAAGCTTCAATTCTTCAACTTTCATCACATGCTTTGGTCACGTACATTAGGAAAGTGTCACAACTACCCAATAATGATCAAGTAAGTGGACAAAAAATCCCTTTTCATCTTTTTCTTTAATTTAGCATCCGAAACCTAATTTCCTACAAACCACTCCAAAAAACACATCAAATCCAAAGAAATAGCCTTAAGTCCATGCATATTCTCCAAGATTAAGCATCATAAGTTCTATATTTATATAGCACATCAATACCCTCAACTTAGAAAGTTTCATGTCCTCAGGTAACAAAATATAATAAAATAATACAACGATGCTTAACCAAGAAAAACCTAGGATATCTATGGCAGTCAATAATCAATTTTAGCTCAAAGCACCTTACCCTCTCCAAGTTCAATCTTTTAAAACCAAATATGTGTACTAATGAATCACAACAATGTGACACAATAGAATTAGTCTATGGAATTGCATTAGCAACAAACAACAATGCATATGTACAAGTTACATTATGCAAACAAGTAAGCAGATAGTAATACAAACCATGTTCCCTGACAACAAAGAAGTCTCACTCACTTAGATGAAATAATGCATGTCAATGCAGGGACAGTCAAGAGACACTCACACTCATAAAAGAAGTTCCAATTAATGTGCATAAAATAACATAGTCATGCCCTTATTTTCTTTACCTTAGCTTTCAGCAAAAAAAGTCAGGATCACTACAGGACTTTTCTTGTCTTGTAATGTAGGCTTGGGTATGGTATGATACATGTGGATATTTAAAGTGACTAAGCCTCCTTGGCACTACACTTATTTTGGGGTCCCACTCATTAACTATTTTTTCACATTATTTTTGCCCTTATTTCTCACCTTTTATTTTAAAGCACATTCAGGTTGGGTGTGGTTTCTTTTATTTCTTTATTTTTCTCTTTCTTTTCTTTTACTACCACACCCAACCCTACTAAATTTTTCTCTTATTTTAACCTTATTCACACTCACTTTACATTATGCGCCCCTATTTATCCACCCTTAACTTAGGTGATTTCCCTGAATTGAGGTACATAATATCCAAGGAGGACCAAGGCCAAAATAGGTTCATTGTAACACAAAAAGGAAGGTGAAAGGTGAAACCAAAGAAATAGACTATATGTCTCAAAATAGGGATCAAGGGATACTATTTCACAATGGTAAATTCATGTACGCTAAAACTAGACTAAAATCAATTACGTCGTATGATCCTTTCCTAACCAACTATCCTACAACCTAGGTAAGAGTAACTGGGCAAGTTTTAGATTAAACACATAAAGGGAACTAGGTAGTATCTCTCAGATATATGGCACAGAGTCAATATTTCAACTATTACCTATCTGATTCATGCAATTGTCAGCAAGTGATTATCATGCCCCTAATCCTAAGACCATAACAAGATCCACAACATTCACACACACACATATATATATATATTTGCACATTTCTGAAACAAAACATTTGGAGAGTTATTAATTTTATAAAAAATTAATGAAAACTATGACTACTTCCCTAAATACTTAAAAATCTTCTAACTACATAAAAACAAAACGTAATATGAAACAAAGCACAATACTACCTAAATTATCCTAGACATGCTGATTCTATAACCATACCGTGATCAACAAGAAAAAAGAAGCACGACAATAAAAACCCACAAAGGATATCATACATCCCTCCCCAACAAAAATATTGTTCACTATCCTTAATACGCTAAAATAATACTAAACAAAGGAAAGTGAGAACATACCTCAGACACAATAAGAGAACATATTGTGGGCATCCCTAGATGGGGGCATATCAGTTGGTGGAGGCAGTGGTGGTTGTGGTACCTAACTAGATGAAGCTCTCATTGCTATCGTTTCACGTCTCTCCCTATCAGTGACTGCAGTGTCCATTATGACCTCTCTTGGACACAACTACTGTAACCTATCACCCTCCACGATAACATCAAACTATATCGATTCATGTAGAGGTGATATCTTGACCACTGGGGTATAATTTAGGGAGTGTCTACTACATGGATCTTTGTGAGACAGTGTACCTCTGCTCGTATTATTTTAAAATCCTCCTTATCTGGACTAGTTCTAGTGTATCTATTTCTATGAATCAGGTTGTAACCCATCTCTCAAACTTATCCAGACCTGTTTTAAAGTTAGCCTATAGCTTAGATAGTACATCTCTCTATGATGCCTTTCATATGGCCTATGTCTACTCAAATCTTATCCTAACCCCTAATCTCATATGCTTTAAGAGGGTAGTCATCTCAGTCTCAACAACCCTCAATTGAGCATATGTGGCCCTCTATCTATCCACTATGCTTCATAAAACCTCGCTAGATATAGTAATCATACCTGTAGTAGGAGTTGTAGTGGATGGGCGAGTAGTCTCTCAAGATACACCAACCAACTCTAAGGTCGAAGCCAGGGTTGATAAAGAACTAGTTACTTCCCCCTTGCCCTTTATATCAGAATCTAGAGCCTCTCTCTACTCCCCTATCTCCAAGTCAATACAAACACCCACATCAACTCCATGTTCATTATCAAGCTTTGTTTAACCTGCTGGTCCTTCAATATGGGCCCTAGGTACTGTGGCTGGCTCTATAGATCTCTTAAGAAGGGATAGTTGTGTCAGATCCTTCATACTCTTTGTCTGCGCAATTATTGTTGCTCATAACCTCTTATTTATGCTCAGTATCTCAGGTACACCAGCCTAATCACATAGTCTCTAAATTATGAAAGGAAATAATAGATTAGTTAATTCCCCATATGCTCTATCATAGATCTTATGCTTGAGGATAGCTGTAAGATCAATAGCATAACTAGAGATCATACAATGCTCCATCCCAAGTCAACAAATTATTCAACACTGTGGGGAACAGTCAGTTGCTAATCAGCAACCACCAAAAGTTATCCTCAAAGTTCAATGAACCATTCTTATCGTACTATGCCCCTCAATCCATGGGTTAGCATCACCTAAAGGTTAAATTATCTTGATATCCACCTATACATCTCAACCCTCTCTAGTCTATGCTTATTTCGCTGGATAATGTGTTAATCACGTGTGACTCTCTATTTGTTATCACACTAAGTAGTAGATATAGGAGTAATGTAATCTGGGCTGGAGATGACTGAGCCAATAGTGTCTGGTGAAATATCAACTCTGACCCCTCTTATGAGTGTATGAGCAAGCTGTGGCTATTTCATATGCCTGATCAGTCCTAACAATCATCGCCTAACAATCTCTATTGTATCTCGGTATGATGCATAAAACTCATGCACCATAGTATGGCTAAAAGAACAAAGTGGTTTAGTCATCCACTCTATCTGATATCGATTAAATAATGCCTGCAACTGTGGTAATCTCCTCAGTCTCAATAGACCAATCCTACACTCTATGTATAGTTGTCTCTTAGGACTACCAGTATCTAAGATAGAACTATCTATGTCATAAATTGCCTGCATATCCTCTATACACCTCCTCAGAAGTACCTCTGTGGCATGGGTGGGTACAAGGCGCGACCTCTAATGTACTGATACACCGTGGGTAGCCTTCTCTGTACCCTTCTCAAACTAGGGTACATCTGACTGTTTTACATATATTACCCTTCTCAAATTGGGGTATTATTGATGACTCCTCATGCTCAGTATCCTCAAATAAGTCCTGGGACCCTTCCTCAGGGTGAGGGTCCTGAACTACAACTAGTAGAGTAGACTCAGAATTTTTCTTTTCCTTCTCATCATCAATATGAAGTAGAGGAGTGTTTGGGGTGACATCTACACTGACTTGATTCATGGCTAGGATGCAACTGCCTGTGCAGCATAGTGCATTTACTTTCTAGTAACTTTGCCTGTTACCTCTACTACAGCGTCCTGATGTCACTACATTAGGTACTTCTCCACTGTACCACTAGGATCGATAGACTCATCCCATTTGTTCGAGGTGTTAGCCTTCTTCTTTATGGATTTAGGTACAATATGTACCTAAAAAGCTAGTAATTAGTTTCCAACTAAAATAAGGGATAGCAACAGTTGAAGAAAAACTCAAAAATTGTAAACTTTGACTTTTTCCTCAATTTTCACAACCTACAATCTATTTAAAATCCTAACCAGTCCAATATGCACACACTTATCTAAAATCATGAATCTTGAAGAGAACAAACATGCTCAACTAGTGATATTACTTTATTCATTCAAGTTCAACCTCCGGTTAGGGACTAACTTTATATTTCAATTCAAAACTAGGCCCTACATTATGATTTTAGGCTACTTCAAGTCTCCTATATACAAGCATGATATAATATATATATATATATATATATTGCAATAGAATACACATATAAACTTGTTTAAATATTAAATTAATCAATATATAACCATTAGGAGCCTAGAACGTTACCTCTTTTATGAGGAACCAAAAGTGAATAATGAAGAACTTCAGCAAAACCAAAGTTGGAACTTATTTTTAGTGTATTGGGACAAGTTGGTATCTCAAGAAAGAGTCAATTTAGCCATTACTTATATTTGGGGTTATTTTATGTTTTAAGAGGTAAGTTAGAATCCAAAGTGAGAATTGAAGTTTTGAGGATATGGATGAGTTGGAATAGGGTTAAGGATATTTAAATAAGGATGGTGAGTGTTTTAGGTCATATATAAGTGTTGGTGGGCCCAAAATTTGAATTTAAAATTGGTCCCACCTATGATCTTGATGCGGAAGCCACTTCTGCCTACCACCTACGACTAGGCATGGACGCAAGTTCCACCTATAGCCAGCATGTGCAAGACCAAAAAATTTATCCCATATTCCTGCAATCTAGACTTGGCTTTTTGATATTTTTCGAGCTATTTATGGTCCCGTAACCTAATTTTTAGGTCCCAAAAGTATAATAAGATGCCAAAGTCCACAACTTTCCATTTTCAATCCTCAAAATTTTGACTTTTCAATTTATTACTCAACTTACCGTGTGGGACTTGTGACCATGATGGATTGGTCACATAATACCTTTAACTGGAAATCGATGAATGTAGCATTCTTACCATATTCTGGGAAAGTCCATAAGCTAAAACTTACAAATGAAAACTAAAAAAAATATGAACACTAAAATAGTGGGTTACCTTTCACTCAGTGCTTGATTTAACGTCACAGCACGACACGGCTGTGTTGGTTACTCAGACTTCACCAACAAGACCATAGGTTTCCTCTCATGCAGCACTTGATTTAACATCACGGCATGACACGGGTATCTTGATTACTCATATTTCATCAAGATACTAATTGGATTATCCTCTAGGTTCATCAATATAATCAATCACCGATACTACCCTCATGTCGGTAGGCTGTATCATCGATTTTGGAATGTTGAATGTGGCCTCCTCACCATTGACTATGAACTTCAACTCTCATTTCTCCATGCCAACCATCGCTCTACCTATGTTTATAAATAGTATCATTTATATAATGGGTATCTCAGTGTCAACCTCACAGTCCAGAATGATAAAGTCAACCAAGAATATGAAATTGGTCACTCTCATAATAACATCAAAAGAGATACCGATAAGTTTTTTCACCGTGTGGTCATCCATCAATAGTTTCATTAAAATCAGTTTCAGAGGGTTCAAACCCAATTACGTAAATATGGCCAGTGACATCAAATTAATATTGGCTCCTAAGTCACAATCAGGCTCTGGTAAATTGGGATGACCCAATAGCACATGCTATAGTGTATGATCCGGGGTCACTATTTTTTTTAACCAAAGACATTGTAATGACTACACTACAATAGTGCAAGCCATCAACATCCTCAATCATCACTCATTTCCTACTTGTTACCAACTAATTAATAAACTAGGCATATCCAGGTATCTTATCTATCACCTCAAGAAGAGGAATATTCAAGCTCAATTCTTCTTTATTTGCTGAGGAAAAGGTGGTGGCGATCTAAGAATTTATTTTATTTCCTGTTCAACAATTAGACCCTTACCTCTTTCATTAGAAACTGCATCATTACCACTTGTTGTCTTTTCTGGATCCACAATAGGTGTCTCATAATCATTAGCTTACGAAGTAGGCAGTGGGGGATCCATAATAGTAATACAACTCCTCATGTAATGGAAAGAACATGACCATCATTTTTCAAATTTTGTACATTATTTCTTGAAAGGGTGCCTAGCTGCCTCTATTCAAAGTTGTTGACAACTACTCGAACTAGTGCTCTAATTGCTTGATAGAAGTTGTATGAGATTTGACCTTTTGGGTCAATTGTGAATGTAGTCCTTAATTTCTTTAAGGTTGATCTCCTAATTTTCTTGACCCTTCACTAACTTATCCAGTATCTCTTCCATTCTCAATTTTACATCTCTTCTTCCAAGCAAAATATGCCTATCTCCCTTCTCTCCATAGTTATCTTTCTTCCTCTAGTCAATATCTCACTCTTTACTATGGTATCTGTATCTATCATAGCATTTCCAACCTTGGTACCATTGCCCTTGTGCTAAAAAACCTGCCAACTAACAATCCAGATAAGTTACTTCCTCCTCTAATTCTAACTCATAAGCTTTGGAAGCTGGCCCCTGTGGTGCTATTGCATTTACTTTTATGAAATTCACTGCTACAAGTTTCTTTACTGGTATCTCTAGATCAATTTATAGGAGCACAATTTCTTGTGTTATTGAATCATTAGCTACTTTCAGGTCGCATGAGGCACCAATAGCATATATGCCATATCACAACTTAGCATCCCAACTTTACCACCCTCGATTAGTGAGTGAAATTTTATCTAGCATCTCTAAAGATGTCTCCCAACATAGTCCCATAAAATCTCCTCCAAATATAGTGTCATCCATGGCTCTAGATCTAATGGTCAAGGCACGGTATAATATCTCTAAAAAGCGTATCCCTGGTAACCGATGACTAGGCACCATACTCAACTTATTTTTGAACCTAATGTATGCCTCGTACATAGACTCTAACTACAACTGCCTAGAATTATAGACCTTATCTTTAAGCTGCAACATCCTAGATAGAGAAAAGAACCTATTTAAAAATTTTCTACAAAACTCATTCAATGTAGTGATAGAGCCTCTTGGTAGTTCCCCTTACCATAAAGATTTTTCTCCTATAAGTGAGAAGGGGAATAACCTCAGTCTAAGCGCATCCTGATACACCCCTTGATTTGTGTATGAACTGCAGATCCTAATAAAAATGGTAAGGTGCAAATTTGCATCATCTATAGGCAAACCCACAAACACACCCTTTAGATTTAAGAGCTGGATCATTTCAGACATTATGTCAAGCTTAATGCCTGGGGTAAAATAGGAGGTATAATGGCTCCAGTCTACACCAGCTCAACATATCCCAAATCCCCTTTATCATTTATATGTGTCTACAAATACTGATATGCCTAAGTCTTTTTCATCATCTATATATGGCTACAAATATTGATATGTTGGGATCACTTGAATACGAGCACCTCTCACTCTGTTCTAATTTCTTCCAAGTGCTTCTCTATGGTCTACTTCTTATCTTTACTCATCTAGCTCTGCCTTCTGAGCTACCCGCTGAGATTCTTATATTATCCTCTTCTCATTTTTTACTTGAACTAAAATTTGATCGACTTGTTCCTCAACAATATCTTGTACTTATTTTGGAGGAGAGGGAGGTACAATATCATCAACCTCTTTAAGATTATCATATTTTTTCTTTTCCACCATCTTACTAGGTGTTTGTTGAATCCTCTCAAAATTTTAATTTAATGGAGTAAGGGATTTCCTATACTTTGTGTGATAGGAATACCCCAGCGTATTCCCAACTAATAACAAAAGTAAAAAGAAAATCCAAAAAATACAACAACTTCAAATCACAAATCAACATCGTACTCTTCGACAATAATGCCAAAATTTGATAACGCACCAAATACACCTCCAGTTCAAGGATAAAGCAGTCACTATAAAATATAGTAACCCAACTAGGTTGGGGTCAATCCCATAGGGAATAGGACAAAAATCTTCTCAAACTAGCTGAAATCACCAGGTTGTATGCGAAAGTAAAAAAGGGGATTTGTTGAAATAGAAAAAGGAAAAGAATTAGTTGCTCTTGGTTGTAAACAATCTAAGACTAACGTTAGGCTTGTATTCCCCTATGGCTTCTCAACTCAGTAGAATTATCATCCACTGATGAACTACTTCAATATCTTGCAAACAGAATCTATATGTTAGGTACCATCAATAGTCTTTTGGACGAGCTAACAGATTTCTTCTTTTACCTTTTGAATCTCAGGATGTCGCTTTACTAATCCTTATCTTGATCCTAGTTAAATATTACCTTTTCATTCTCTATTTATTAAATGATAGTAGAATTATCATCCACTGATGAACTACTTCAATATCTTGCAAACAGAATCTATATGTTAGGTACCATCAATAGTCTTTTGGAGGAGCTGACAAATTTCTTCTTTTACCTTTTGAATCTCAGGATGTCGCTTTACTAATCCTTATCTTGATCCTAGTTAAATATTACCTTTTCATTCTCTATTTATTAAATGATAGTTAAAGATCCTACTTAGATCATACCTATTATCTTTGATCGATCGTTAATCTTAAAATTACTATTATGATTTTCTTTTCCTAGTCATTACTCCTTTTTTGGAGTAAGTATCAATAATCTAGGTTAGATCATAACGTTGGCCACCGCTAAGAAATCAGTAAGAATAAAGAAACCCCAATACATGGCAAAATATTTATCTATAATGACTTGTAACTTACTCTACTTTATTAATCAACTAGGGTTCTCACAACCCTGGATAAGAGAATTAGCTGTTCATAGTTATCAGATCAATCATCGAATCCACCGACAATATTATAAAATTGAATAATAATTTTATAGGATAACCAAACCAAGAATAAAGATATAGGATAACCCCTAAGGTCCTATCCATAAATATGTGAATGAGTCAGTTAATATGTCAATGAATGTATGAATGAACAAATCCTAAGGGTATTTATTGATTACAAGAAATTCTAGAAATCAAATCCTAACAAAAATAGGAAAACTTAACTACCTATTACATAATAGGACTTAAAACAATCATAGGAGTGTTATTAATATACATGGAAAACCTAAGAAATGATTTTGGAACAATCCAGAAAAATCCCGATTGGTAGATACTTACCAAGGCCATAGCGGTTAGTAAGTAGAAGTGGCAAAAAATTTTCCTAAAGCTTTTTACTCTCGGGATCTTGGCTTCTGTCACATACTTTTTCCACTTGCGGACCACAAGTGATACTTGTAGTTTGTATGTAGACTAATCAAGTTAAAAAGTACCCACCATCAGCTAGACAATTGAAATATCTTTCCAAAGACACAAATTTTTCCTTAATCCGATATCGAGGTGAAAACTTATGGCCAAATTACTGAAGCAGTGTCAACTCTTGAGATCTATAATTCCAACACTTGCAACCAAGATTCAAATCTTCGACTTTCATCACATTCTTTGGTTAGTACATCTGGAAAGTATCAAAAATACCAAATAATAATCAATTAAGTGGCCAAAAACATCACTTTTCATCCTTTTCTTGAATTTAGCATCCAAAACCTAGTTTCCTACAAAACACTCATAAAACACATCAAGTCCAACAAATTTGCCATAAGTCGATGTATATTATTCAAGTTTATGTATCGTAAGTGATAAATTTATATAGCACATCATTCACCTCTTCTTCTTTCTTTTTCCTAAGGTTCGATGATCCAAGTAATTTCAATCTCCTTTTCATACTATTGCTACATAATTGGAGGAACACATCTTGTTGCTGAGCTTTTGGGATCTTCAACATATTTATGAAAACTATTATAGAACTCACATGGAAAGTATGGTGGGATTTTAGCCTTTCGGCAGATTCAGCCAATAATATACTTAACCCACATGTTCTATAACTTTAAAGGGCTCATCATAGTTTGATATTAGCCCATGATGAATCATCTTACTATTAATTATATTCCATATCTGGGGAGTAAGCTTTATTTATAATTTGTCACCAACCTTAAATTCTAAAGTACGCGGATGTTGGCCAACATACTCTTCATTCATTTTGTTGCCTTTCTCAAGCTATCTTGTGATTCATAAAGAAACTCTTGCTTGTCGCATGCATACTTGTAGAAAGTAGGAAATTTAATATATATTTTGGACTTAGAGACATCCAATGGTGTGTTAGGTTACAGGCTCAACACTAGTTCAAAGGGGCTCTTCTTTTTTGTTTATGACTTACGTAGATTACAACAAAACTGCAAACTTCTAACAATTTCACCTAGTTCTTCTGACTTGCAGTCACATGGAGCCTCAAATATTATTTAATCATTTGATTGATTCTTTTATTCTATCCATTAGTTTATGGATGATTCACAGTTGTGAACTTCAGTTCAGTACACATCATGTTGAACAATTCAGTCCAAAATTGACCTATGAACATTATATCTCAATCATTCAGATTATCAAGTAGAACACCAAAGTTCTTCACCACAAACTTATAGAATTATTTAGAATCTATCTTAGAACAACAAAGAGTGGGAACGATAGTTAAAATAACACACTTTGAAAACCTTATCAACAATAACTATGATTGGCACTTTTCCATCAACCTTTTGAAATGTGCTAATGAAATCCGTAGAAATGGAGGCCCATGGATACTCCACAATAGGCAGAGGTTGCAGAAAACCATCTTCCTATCTTTCTTTAGTTTTGTCTATTTGACAAACAAGACAAGACTTCACATAGGCTTCAATGTCATCTTTCATTTTCAACTAAAAATAATTTTGAGACAATAATGCCATCATCCTTTCAATACCCAAATGTCTAGTTTTTTTGATAAGTTTTCAATATAACCCATCCCCTTGAGGCACAACCATTCTCCCCTCTTATAATGAAAAAAATTATTTTTGATCCAATACTATCTAACTGTTTCTTCTTTGACTTGATCCATCAATTTCACTTATAATGAATCATATGCAACACTACATTTTATCTTATCTAATAAATCAAATTCAAGTCTAGTGATTATATAAATGGGAGTAAGTACCTCTTTCCAACTTAATGCGTCCCCAACTATATTTTGGTTGTCTAATTTGTGTATCAAAAAAGGTCATATTCTGCAGGAAGTCATGTTCCACAAGAAAACCCTACCTTCGGTCTTCTTTTAGGCTTAATTTTTATTTAGTTTTGAAGTATGTATTATCCATATTTTTTGTCTTGATGGAAAATTTCATTCCCAGCAAATATGCCTTCCAAATTCAAAGACAATAAGGGATAGCTACCATCTCCTTTTCATGAGCAAAATACCTTTACTTTGTATGATTTAGGTTTTTGCTCTCGAATGCTACCGAATGATCCTCTTGCACCAGCACACTAATGGATGTATAATCAAACGCATTGGTGTGAACTTTAAAAGACAAGTCAAAATTAGGTTATCATAATAGTAGTTTAGAAATAATAGACTTACTCAAGGAATTATAAGTTGTGTCACTTGCTTCGGACCAAACAGACTTAACATTCTTCTTTACCAAATTTATCAATAGAGCAACCTTCTTTGAATAACTAGCAATTAACTTCTCATTACAGTATTCTAAGCCAAAATATGATCGTAATTCTTTAACCCCTCGTGGTTCCTACCAATGCACAATAGCCTGCACTTTATTAGAGTTCATTTGCACCTAGTTTTTACTAACAAAATGGGCCAAAAATTAAATTTCACGATAAGAAAACTTAAATTTTTCATCTTTCCATAAAGTTGATACACTCTAAGTAATTGCAGCACCACCCTCAAAGGCAGCATGTGATGTTATAGTGTTCAACTATAAATAATTATATAATCTATGTATACAATTATTAAGTCATCAAGGTACTATTCATTAAGTTGGGGTATTAGTCAGCCCAAATGGCATTACAAAAAATCATAGCTACAATATAAATTCACATAAGCGATCTTTGGCGTATCTACCTCATCTATGTGCACTTGCAAATAGGCTAACCTTAAGTCTAACTTTGAAAAGAAACTATCCTTAGACATCCTATCTATAAATACTTAAACTAATCGCATTGGGTAGTTGTTCTTCAGAATTACTTTTTCCAGTGCACGATAGTTAACAAACATACACAAACTTTCATCTTACTTTTTTAGGTAGAACTGGGACACTATAGGGCTCATTCGAAGACAATATTAGTCTGTCCTTCAAAAATTAGACAACTACATTAATTGTGCCAACTCTAATAAAGACATGTGATAAAAAGGGATATTGGGGGCACTGATCCGAGAATCAGTTCAATTTTATTATCAATTTTCCTCTTTGGAAGCAACTCTTTAGGCAGTTCTAGTGGTATAACATCTTTGAATTCTACAACAACATAGTAACACTATTAGGGACTTCAATTTTCATATTAGGATTCACTTTAACCAAGGTAGCAAGATAAACATTCTCTTCCTTCTTTTATCCTTTTTCAAAATCCATAGAAGATAACATAACAGTAATTTTAGGGTGTTTTTATCGTTTACCTCATTAAAGGGTTGAATACCTTTTATAAATCCAGTGTCATTTTTCTTCAAAAACATTAAAGGAACCAAGTGAGATAATGGAGAGACCTTGGATTTCTTTACAAAATTAGTCTCAAATATAAGATTGAAGTCAACAAGAGGTTCCACATCTTAGTTATGAGTTGCAGTACAATGACCTATGGTCATTTGGTCATCTTGAATTATGCAATAACTTGGTTGTGTTGTAGAATTTACAGCCTTCATCCTAGTTGCACATTTAGTCACCTTTAGTCCATATGTTTGTACAATGTTTGAGGCTACAAAAGTATGAGTAGCATCAATGTCAACCATTGCTGCTATACTTTTGTCCCCAATTTTTACATTAACATACATCAAAGAACCATAGGTATGCTATCTATCATCAACACCTTCAACGATACTGATCAATACATTAGTAACATCATTTTCCTCTATTTCCACCATATTCACGCTAAATAATATATTCAACATAGTGGATTCATATAGGCAATAATTTCTTGTTCCTTTCTTTGTTTCTCCTCTTCAATAAGAAAACATTGATCCTCCTTATATTTTGATAGCTTATTGCCTGAAGCCTTGATTTTTGACAAGTCTAACAAAAATTTTCATCAACCTACTTTTTTTTGGTTTAAGGAGTAGCATCATCTTACCCTTTCTTTTATCATTTACCTCATTCCTTCGATTATCCTTCTCTCAGTCTCTACCCTTTTCCTTCTTCTTTATATTACAAAGAGTAGGAATAAGGGCATCATTATAGAGTAAAAATACACTAATGTATCTGCTTCACCAATGGTACTAGGCAGATCTTGAACTTGTTTTCTACAAAGTTTATTTTGTGCCTATCCCTGCATTCTAGAAATAAAGTTATGCAACTAATCTTCATCAAACATACTATGAATATCAAGCATCAAAGATGAATCCATCACATAGTTTGGAATAGAACCAACTTATTTCAACCACTTCAGTCTTTCCCTAGTAACCCAAGATGAGTTGCTTCGCAGAAATTTCTCTTGAAGTGCATCCCTCAGTTTTTACCACATATCACACTTGAGAGATCACCACACTTTTTTCATCATCATTCTTTGTGCACCACCAAAACACTACATCATTCCTAAAATAGTGAACATGGTCACTTTGTTATTTTCAGGCACATGAGTAGTAGAAAAATAATGCTCCAAGTCCCATAGAATTTTTTCTAGTTCCTTAGCAAAACAAACACCATTAAAGTAATCTGGTTTTGGAGATTTAATTTTGGCATGTTCTTCGCTGCTATATAACAAATAAACATTAAACCAGCGATGAACAATTACCCCTCCTCCCACCTTCAAATTTTTACTTTTTTTCAAAAGGCCCTCAATTTGTGTATCCAAAATTTCATTGAAAGTCAAAGGAAACAAATTGACTGTAGACAAAAAAATAATAACTTGACAGTTTTATGTTAATGCCATAAATTTGAGTCATCACGTCAATCCGTTCATCTGCATAGTATGTCAACCCATACTTTTCTAGCCTTGTAACTTTTTTATGTAATTCATTATAATTAGTTTTTCTATCCATCACAACACTTTGATCTAATACAAATTGACAGAGCGTCAATATATTTTTATCCAACTCGCTTTGACAACCATACATAATATGTCTTATTTCCTTTTTTTCACTCAACACTTGGTTGCCTAGGCTTACAAAATAGAACATACAAAATAACATATAGTAAATCTTCCTAACTTTGTATTTGACTCATGCCATAAAGAAATATAAAACTAGACGTACAAAAATCTTACCAACACAGCCAAATATGGTTTGAGGCATCATGTCTATTTCTATTTATAATCCAAAACTTGTGTCATAAATAGGGAACATAAATAGAACATGCCCAATACATGTTCAACACATGTTACTATCCTAATTCTGCTGACATCCCTAACTGATAGGGTAATTAAAAATTCAATTACAATATTTAAATTACAATAAGAATAAAGTTTCCCACATGTCTAACGTGGTTGTCACTATCTAACTACTGATATTTACAAGAAATACACTTAGTTATAGCAAATCCTTGCAAAATCTTATGCTAATTTCATACTAGGTCCTTAGGTGTCTGTGCACGCGCCCATGCCACTACATTGTAAACACCAAAGTAGTCTTGTCCAAGCGCTGTCAACTTTTTTTGACTTTATTTAGCCATGTTATCACACCATGATATGACTTAGCCTTAATCAACCTTGGCCTTTATATGTCTTAGCTTGCCAACTCTTGTTATGCCTTAGTCATGCCACTGCCAAGGCCTTGCCATGTCCTATCAATATGTGCCATGCCCTACTGACATTCCTATGTCGATAAAGTTACCTCAAGTGAATCTAAACTTGACTGAAGTAATTGGGTCTTGGCTAGGTTGATCAAGTAAATCCCTAGACAATCCTGAGCCATCCAAACCATCAAGATGAGGGTCTAACACAAAGCAAGAAAATTTTAAATTATCCCTTTAGTTCACATTGCTTTGGTATCAATTTCCTCAAAACTTGTATCTCCTGTCATCCATAAGAGAATTTTTCTATCACTGCATTTGCTAATTATCATTTATATTCATTTGATTCATCTCTTCATCCTCCAATACAACACGTGGTTCTCCATGCTAATATGCATTTTTTTTAAAGTAAAGGGTCTTATTATGGGGATGGCTGTTTTATGGTAGTGGCATAAGTGACTTTGGGTATTCTATATTACCACTATTTGCTATTTAACTAACCTGCAGTGGTTATGACTGATCAAGGAATGCTCCGATCATCATCTCCAATGAAGTAGGTCAGGTTAGGCAAATTAGGTGTCTTTAGTGAAGAGCATTTTTTTTGTTTTTTGATAGGAAGTCATCTGGATGTAGCTCAAATACCTTCTTCTTACTTTTAAACTCAGCTTTTATACGATTAAAAAAATTCATCTCCACTATGTGAAAAAAAATGCTAATCCATTGCTATTAAAATATTCAAATTAATTTTTTAGGGGAAAAAAAGGCTAAAGGTGAAAACAAGGGAATGGGGAGAGATGGGTCAAAATAAAAATGTTCAAGATATGCATGTTAGGATATACTATAAATGATATATTTTTTATGTATTATTATATTGCATAATTATTTATTTATTTATTTTGTCAATTCAATAAGTTGTAACTTTAAATAGATCATTGCCATATATGTGTCCTCAACTTATATAGTAGATGATTTGGTGTATAGAGTTTCTCTTAAACACACAAGATTAATTCATCTATTCTTATAAGTCAAAGTTATAGTTCACAATCGTAAATGAAAATTTGGACAAACAATCAAAATGATTGCAATGACATTAAATATAATTTATCTTGATTGCGAGAATGATATAGTTTTAACTTCTCATTCTAGTGCATTTTGTATGTATTGAACCAGACAAAGTAGAAATAGTTATTTTAGACTAACTAATAAGAACATATCCTCAAAACTATAAAATGTACTTATATTCTCAATCTTTGTATAGCTATAATGATATGTATAAATTATTTAGCATTTTGATTTGTTAAAAAACAAGAGTCTGAGATGGGTCAATATTCCCAGTATATTGAATGATAATAATATATATTGGTGAAATTATAAGTTAGTTGATTAAATTCATGTCTCGGTATAGAGATTGATGATACGCCCTTTATAAGAAGCTTATAAGTTTAATGTGTAAACCGACCGGTGGATTTATGAATCCGACATATGAATTAAGTTAAGCATTACATTAAAGAAAATGAATAAATTTATTAAATTCATCAGTAATTTAATTTATTGATTCGCATCTATAGTCTTAGCATGAGTAATTACATATGTGTTTAATGAAAAATTTCAAATTAAAAATAGAGGAGTGCAATTATAAATTTTTCATGGAATGATTTGTAATTTATAATGGTAAGAATAATTGAAATTATTAGTTTGAATTATTTCCATAATAGGGAACCTCTCTAATTAATTTTGTGGTGTCTACATTGCTCATATTAAACTAGAAATTAAAATTCTATTTTCTATAGGAAAAGATGAAGTCACTGCCTTTTCCTTGATCAAGTAGATTTATGCATGTGTTTTTATTTCCTCCTTGGACTAGGAGAGTATCACTATAAATAGGAATTCCCCTTATCTAAAAATTTAGTTTGCTATATAATACTTGCCCACCCAAGTATTGAGAGGGCTTGACTGTTAATTGAGGATCACTATAGAAGACCACAGATTCAAAGACAGATTAACTTCAAGATATCTGTTCACGCTTCATGAGGTATTTATGGTTAATTTTAAGTATCCATTACATCAACTATGTGTTTATATTGGTTGTCTATATTTCTTGTAAGCAATATGATTCTAGTATGCTTTCGTTGTCTACTATTTTCCAACAGTGCATTTATTAAAGGCTTAATGCATAGTTTAGTCTTTAATTTTTCAGGATATTTCATTTACACACTTAAATGAAGCTTTGTTTCAATCAATTTCATGAACTAATTTATGAATCATGATGGAACCTACTTTATCCCGCCAGTAGCTAAGTCGAACGATAACCTGAAGCTATTTACAATGGGTTAACATGGTGGAAAATGCCTAATAAGTGGCAAAATAGACATTTACAACTTTAAATAAGCAACGCAACAGACATAGTCAAAAAAGTAACCATAACATATATAACTATCCCACAACCTAGTAGATCCAGTACAAGAGCTACTACAAGTACAACTCAAGTTCTAAAATTGTTAGTAAAATATGTCTCAAAACTAAATACTTGTGATATATAATATAGAGGGAAGTGGGCAACTCCGACTCCCAGAGCTCACGCTATCTATGAAATCTAACACAACACAATCAATGAATTAATGGTGGCAACTAGTACTTGGATCTACTCCAAAAAATGTATAAAAGTATAGTATGAGTACCAAAACCATGGGTACTCAGTAGGTATCATCGGCCGACTAAGATAAATCATGATATAAATACGATAAAATGAGAGATAACATAACTAAGTGAAGGTATAGTCAAACCTCAATCAACTCCAACAATGTTATTTATAAGTAAGTAAATAATTTAAATAATAAAATAACATAAACGAATCAAACACATGCAATTATAACTATAAAATTGACCCTCATAAGACAATAAGTGCAGAAAAGTAAATTACTTAATGAACGCCCACATAAGCTTGGAGGGTACAAACAAGTAAAGTATAAACCAAACCACCTTTATGTACCAACTTTCATTATACAGATAGAATACAGTCATGTCTTGCCACACTATAAATAATATCCTATTTCCAAACTTAAAATGATACCCAAATATCCATATTATACTTTATTATTGAAATTAAACCGGTATCATATAATTAATATCGTAAGTAATAACCAGACTCAAACCAATAAATGTATCATTAATGTCATAATCATTATCCGAACTCAAACCGATATATTTATCATCAATATCATAATCATTACGTTGACTCAAACTGATATAAATATGATCAATATTATATGAATTATTCGGACTCAAATCGGTGTATATATTATCAATATCATAAACATTATCAAGACTCAAACCAATATATATCATCAATATCATAATTTATATCTAGACTCAAACCGGTAAATATATATATCATCAATGTCATAATCATTAGCATAATCAATAACATAGTATTTAACCACTAGTAAATTCAATAAGCATCAACTTTCAATGCAAACCAATCGTATACATCAAATTCCAAATCTTCTCAACATTATCTTAGTAATAATTTTATTAGTACATAATGATCGTATACAAAGTTAAAAGAATTAATATGAATCTTGGCCTAAGATGAGTTAAATAGCCCACTTCTAAGTCTCTGAAGTTCATTACAAGGTAAATTCTACCCCAGACTAGGATAAGGTATATAAATTGACTTTTAGATGTGAAAATCCCAAGTTTTTGACCCTTAAAAAATTACCTTAAGTTCTAAACTCATGGACTTGGTACGACTCAAGAGAGTCACTCCTACCATTGTATATAATTCATAGGCTGCCTTGAGGGTTAACTCATACCCTATGCAGTATGTTAGGATTATCTACTTCCAAATATATGGCCCAACTAGGTAAGAGTTGTATAGGAACATATAAGTGATTGAAGCAAGTCATATAGAGTATATTTGAGTGGTCTTAGGTAATCTGTCCAAGGTACAATTAGTAGGGTACAATTGGGGATATCACTCATACCCTTGGGTACGAGTTAAGGGAGGTGGAGTCATATTGAAACCAATAGGTATGGTTTGGCATGGTATTGGGTATGATTTGGGGTACCACACTTATCATAGGATATGGATCGTAAGGGAAAGTTGTACCCCAAGACGTGGCTTGTTTTAATTTTAAATCAAGGGTAGTTTGGATATTTCATACTACTAAACCCTTATGTAATCACTTTATATAACCCTATATGTCCTTCCATAACACTTTTTAAAGGATTAAAACATTTTAAATAGTTTTTCAAACTCATTCTTGAAAAATTGGAGGTTAGGGTTTGTCAAATATTCTTAAAAGGGCTTAAAGGTCAAGATTTCTTCCATGAATCTTCATGTATAAGGCATGTAATCCTTCCTTAATTTCTATTTAAAACAAAAGGAATGTGTAATGTGTTTTAAATGTTGGTTTATGAGTCATGAATGGTGGATTTTGAAATATTGTTGAGTGTCTTGATGCATATAGTTTACTATTGGTTTAAATCATGTTTTTACAGGTCTTTGGTAAATAGCTTGCATATGTGGTTGGTTGTTGGATATGGTTTAACTAATTTCTCTTGATTAACCCTAATTATGGTGGTTTGTGCATTGGTTTTGGTCTTGGTAAAGGTATTCCCTTAACATGTTTGACAAATTGCCTTAAAGAATGTTTTTACTTTATTGTTGAACTTTCGTTAGAACATTTGGATGGATTGGTTGGTAATGGAAAATTAAATGGTTTTGTATGTTTTTTCATGGTTCAAATGGGTTACATGATATAAGTTCTTTAAATGTTTGGCATGGTCTAAAATGGTTTGGAATAGTTTAAAAGATAATGGTTTTGGTGGTTATGATTGGTCTATTTTGAAAACCTTACGAGATACATGGAAATTCCCTAAGTGAATTCATAAATGGAATTAGTTTAAATGGTTTGGAAAGGTAAATGGCTAAACGGATATTCTTGTGGGTACAGATTCCCCCAATTAGATTTAATGTTGAAATTAGAAAGGGAACTTAAGGTCTCCTACACCAACATATTTTGGCTATGGATAATGATTAAAAGTATGGTTGGTATACAGATACCACCACATAATTGTCTTGGTAAATTAATGGTAAATATATTTCTTGTAAATGGTTTTTAACTAGGCATTAAAGGGGGAGGTATAGCTAAGCTGTGGAAGATGAAGAACACGAGGAGGACCAAAAATAGAAACTCTTGTTTGACAATATGAGGCTGGTCTTAGTGGACTTTGTGCATGATGTCACACCTCATATTTGGGTATGTAATAGTCATCCCAATGGGATACTTCTCTAGTTATGCGGATACACGCACTAGGGCCCTTTCAGCAGGGGGAGCTAAACCCATATTACCTGTGGGTGCTTTAGGATAGCAAAGACACATAGCCTAGGTAAAAGTTTTAATGTCATGATAAACCTAAATTCCTTTCCCATCACTTATATATATGTATGGTTATATGAATTATGGATGTTTTTAGTTGGTTTTTCATTGGTTGGCATTATTTTATCCGTATCCTAAGTTTATGCTAGTGTTCACCCACTAACCCTTCTACTAGCGGTTGTACCCATGCTATGTACGAACCGATCATTCTATTTCTCTTGCTTAGTAATTGGATTTGGGATCAGCCATTGGATTAAAGTGGTGAGCCTCCATAGTTTTGGAAGGCATCTATTTTATGTCATGGATTACTTTATGTATTTTATCTTTGGTAGACCTAGTTTATGGCTATGTCGGGGGCATGTCCCAAATAGGTACTCTTTGATTGGTCTATAGGCTTTGTATGAACAATTATGAGTTTGGGTATGGTATGGATTGGTTATGTCATATTTATATATACATACAACAGATTCTCATTATAACTGGTTTTGGTTTAAGGTATTTGCATTATTTGGTTTGGTAATTTGATGGATAGACTTGGTTGGGTTTGTCTCGAGTATAGACTTATCCCAGAGTTACCACATGGATAAATACGTTATCTTTTTATATATTAAGAATTCAACTGACTTAAGGTATGCATTTAATTGTTGGGTTGGGTAATTGGAGTAGTTCTCGATCCTAGTTGGTCTTAGGATTGCCCATTACATCTAGGCCCTAATTCAGTTCATAAAAAGTTGGTATCAGAGTTTTAGGTTTTGGTTTCATGGGGTGTCCACAAAGTCGTGTCAAGTATAGTCTTGCTTATGGGTATGTCATGCACCACACTTACAATCGGGAGGCTACGAGGCATCTAGGAATATTTCACTTTATTGGTTGTTCTACTATTGGACTATAGAGTCTAAGGTCTCAAACTCTTCTCTAAATCATCCTTGGTCGAATTTATAGATTATGTCCTCTCAATGATTTGAAATTCTTAAAAACTTGCTTGTCCTATTCAAGGGTAACATGGATGGATCTAGTCCAACTCATATGGCACAGAACTGGTCATGGGTCACTTCTTTTGGTTCTTCTTATGGAATCCCACTGGTGTCCATAAATTCATAATTTTGAAGATGGCATACATTCTTGGTAATCTCAAAGATAGGTTACTAATGTTGAGTTTCATTGTTCTGTTAATCTAACCTATTGGCCCATATATCATACCGATCTTATCCTATTGGTATAGGGAGGAATGAGATACGGTTGGGAAATTCGTAAGGTAAGTGCTCTTGGTTCTCTGAACAAAAGGGAGACCAATGGTATAGTAATAAATGGTCTAAGAGAAAGAGTTGGGTGAGTCCTAACTCATGTTCTATGGCTTGTTCTCCCTATCCAAATCAATTGAAAGGCAACTATTTCTAGGTTGGTAAAATTTCTAGGGCACCTTGTGTCAGATCTTAGGCTAATGTAGCCTAATTCAAATCATCTTATCATCTTCATAAATATTATCGTTGATCACGCTGTGGTTTTTGGGAAGAACGAAGGAATCTGTGTGTTGGTTATGATCAATTAGATCACATCCCTAGAGAATGTCGTGTCCTATAAGGATTGCCGCTTGAGGGGAAATAGGATATCGGGTGCTACTTTTATCTTCAAAATTGGTCAGGGTCGTCTCAATGTTCTTACTACCCCTTGGAAGTCTGAGGCATCTATTAATGTCGATGTTGGTATGTTGGGAACTCCATTATTAGTGGTGTGTATGTTTTACTTAGTTTCGGGTCCCCACTCTTTTGTGACCTGATCTTGGGCATATTTATATGTCCAACACCACTATCTACCCATATTTGGACTTATTTTGAGAACAAAAATTGTGTTAATTATATTTCATTTGGGCTAAATTGTGTTTCATGGCTAACCAAGGTGTTAGTGATACAGGGTAAATTTCTAAGTGATTTGGACGAAAATTAGATGCATATTTTGAAATAATTGGCGATTGATGGTGTGGAATTATCCGTGTAGATGTGAAAGACCATTTTTCATTGAGTCCAAGAACATGTGTAGATGCACGCGAGCAACAATAATAGGAAATGTTGAAAAAGGGTGATTTTTGAGACTTCGTTGAACATTTGGGGTGAAAATCCAGTGATGCAACGTGAAGTCAACGTGTCACGTGGGTTTGTATATCCTGTACATTACAAAAATTTTAGAAGACAATTCCAATACATCAACGCAAATTCAACGTGTTGCATTGATCCTCGTGTTTTGTGACTTACCAAATTTTTGAAGTATAAATCCAGTGCATCGAGGCAAAGTCGATACAACACGCTGGCTTATGCAATGTGATTGGTGACACATTGCATCAGTAGTCCAGATTTGGTGAAATTTTTCCAAGTATAAAAGGAACACGTGAGCACAATTCCAAACACTTTTTGCAAGCATAGCAGCGGCGGAAAAGGATACAATTCTCTCTTTTAGGATTCTTAGACATTCTTTTGAACCTCTTTACTTCAAGATTTATTTTGGGTATGATTAATTACTTATTTTTTATGTTGATTCAAACATGAGTGGCTAAACACCCTTGTTATGGGGTTGAGGCCAAGAACATGATTAATTTTTTATATTCTTTATTGTAGTTTCTTTTTGGATTATTATCTCGGTTGTTCTAAATTTTTGAGCTTACTATTTTGATGAGTGGCCACCTTAGAATAAAGGAGGAGAATTGTATGATAGAATAAAGAAATTAAGGAGCAAGGTTCTTATCCCTTTATTAAATAAGGGGTATGAATTGCCATCTAGGATAAGGATATACCTAGAAGCCTTGCTCGGTTCAATTGCAAGAAGAAAACTTTATGACTCTAGAAGAATTGTTGTATCTCTACCGGAAATGTAGTTGAAATATTCAATAGATAGAAGATTTGACATCGGGAGACCTGGATCTTAGAATAAACCTTGCGAATCAACGACCCAATAACCGATTAGACTTCGACAAGAATAGAGATTTGTATGATTGTTCGAAATTCCTCAACCCTGGAATTCTCATCATTACTGTTTACAACAGTGCTTGCTTTACGATTTTCACAAATTGATTTTTATTATTTATTAATTTATATTTTTATTTTAAATTCCAAATCATCTAATACTTTGCAACACTTAGTACCTCATTGTCTAATACTAAAAGTTGGTTAAATTTCTAGTTGTTTAGTCCTCGTGGGAATGATATCCGACTGTCTAAGTAACTATATTACTTATATGACCACATGTACTTGCTTGTGCATTTGAGTCACAACAAATTTTTGGCGCCGTTGTTGAGGTCTAGTATAATTAGTAAATTGCTAACTTTTTGGTTTTTGATAATAAGTCAAGTGTTAACGACTTGATCTTAGTGGCTGAATTATTGAAGGATTAGCTTACTACAAGAATGGTGAGAGATAAAGAGTTGGTAGAGCCTTTTGCAGAACCAGAATTGATATTTCAACAAAGGTGAAGTGCTCAATATCAGAATCAACAAGTTCAAATAGCTCATCCAATTGATCCAAATGATCCTATCTATCTAAATGCCAAAAATATCCCATCTTTAGTTATCCCAACTGTTCCTTCTCAACCAGCTGCTAGACCTATTCGTAGGTGGAAATCCCACTCACGAACCATGTAACTAACATTATTCGCAAGCCCAATCCAGGTGGTCGATTTGAATTGGAGCAGAATATGGTGCAATTATTGAATTAAGTGGGGATATTCTCTGGCCTTTCATATGAAGACCCAAAGTGGCACATACAGACCTTCCTAGAAATAAATGATACTTACATTCCTGAAGGGGTAAATTCTAATTATGTCAGATTCACACTCTTCCTTTTTTCTCTAATTGGGGTAGCAAAAAGGTGGTTACATGCTAAACCACTACTCTCCATCACTTTATAGGAATATCTAGCTCGGAAGTTCCTTATTCAATTCTTTCCATCAGGGAATACTATATGTTTGAGAACTGAGATTCTGAGTTTCAGACCAAAAGAAGGAGAGAATTTCTACCAAGCTTGGGAGAGGTTTAAGGGTATTCTCAAAAATCGCCCTTACCATCATCATTCTAATGATGTTCTTGTTCATACTTTCATTGAGGGGATGTATCCAAATATGAAAATTCTCATGGATTCAGCAACAAGTGGGAAGGCTCATGAAAAGACTGATGAAGAATTGTACACACTGCTCAATCGGATTTCACAAGAGAATCCTGATTACCATGCTGACTCAAAGAGTGCTCCTAAGAAGGTTGCAGGAGTTTTAGAGGTATACAACTTCACTGCATTACAAGTGTAGATTGTTGCAATACAAAATCGTATGATTACTCAGCTTAATAACATTAAGTTGGTAATTTCAACAAGAAACAACTATAACTAATGCAGTCCGACATGCAAATTCCTGGTGTGAGATTTATTGAAGTAGTGAGCATGTAGCTGATGCTTGTACGGCTAATCCAGATTCTGTCAACTATGTGGGGAATCTAAATTATTAGAGATATAAGAATTTTGCTAATAGGTATAATCCCAACTAGAGGAACCATCCCAATTTCTCATATGGTGAAAATTAGACATAGAAAACTAATCAGTATAAGGGGACAGTCCAACAAAATCAATAGCAGGTTCAGGATAAAAAGAATACTACTCAATATAGTAATATGGAAGAGATGATGAAGCAGATTTTAGCTTAACCAGCGCAGTTTGCTTCAAAAGTGAAAACTCAACAAGCGCAGTTTGCAGCAGAGTTGAAGAGTCAACAGTTTTTTTATGAGAAATATGGAGTTGTAGCTCGATCAAATTGCAGGACCACAAAATACAAGACCTCAAGGATCTTTACCTAGAAATATAGAGGAAAATCCAAAGCAGCTAAATCCAATGACAACAAGGGGTGGGTCACAGTTAGAGGAGGTGGTATCTGAGAAGGCCAGTTATACAACCACTAATGATAATCTTATGATCAATTATGAGAAAGAGGTAGAATAAAAAAGATACAATTGACCAAACTCATAAGGAAAATAAAACTCTACCTCTACTATTCCCACAAAGTAAAAGAAAGTATAAAGGGGAGGCCAATTACAAGAAATTTTTGAATCTTCTCATTTAGGTTCAAGTAAATCTTTCTTGTGATTATATTCTGCAGAGTGTCCCAAAATATGCAAAATAATTAAAGGATATAGTGGAGAAAAAGAATCGGTTTACCGTGTATGCTATAGTTTCACTTACAGAGGAGTGCATATCCAAGTTTCAAAACAAACTACCCACGAAGATGAAGGATCAAGGTAATTTCACTTTGAAGATCACTATAGGGCAGACCATCAGTGCTCATAGATTATGTGACTTAAGGGCTAGCATAAATCTTATGCCCACATCATGGTACCATATAATGGGTCTTGGGTGTCTTAAACCCACTACTATTGTTTTGCAGTTGGCAAATAGGTCCCTGGATAGGTCTGATGGTATTATCAAAGATGTCTTGGTGCAAGTGGGATCCCTAATATTTTTGGTGTACTTTGTAATTCTTGATTTTGAAGTTGATCCTATTGTTCGATTTAGTTTGGGATAGCCTTTCCTCACGACAAGATAGTTATTAATTGATGCAGCTGCAGGGAAGATGACAATGTGAGCACATAATAAAGTGGAGGCATTTTAGGTGTATAAGGCACCAAAATTACCAACTATGTATGAGGAGTTGTTCGCTATATTTGTTATAGATCTTGATTCTAATCAGAGTTGTTATTTTCAGATGATCCATTAGAGTGCACTTTCATGGGTCGTCATCTTTATGGAGATCTGAAGGCATTCGTATTAGTTTAAGTCATGAATTCAGCAGTCATTGAAATAAGAAAATTACATTTTGATCCATTGAATAGGTTAAGTGGTCCATCCCCAAAAGTTTCAATTGATGAAGTTCTAAAATTGGAGCTTAAGGTTCTTCCTCCTTATTTGAAATATGCTTACCTTGTCTATTATTTTATCTATACGTTTATCTAATATCTAGGTAAAGGAAGCAATGAAAGTCTTAAAAAGAAGGAAGAAGGAGATCGGATGGCAAATGACTGAAATTACAGGAATAAATTCATCTTTTTGCATGCATAAAATACACATGGAATAAGGTTTCAAACCAAGGGTGCAGCAACAACAGAGGTTGAATCCAGTGATGAAAGACACGGTGTGAAAATAGGTCATCAAGTGGCTCAATAATGGGATTGTTTATCCCATTTCGGTTAGCAAGTAGTTAAGCCTAACACATTATATCCCAAAGAAAGATGGTACGATCGTTGTAACTAAAGAAGAAAATGAGCTAATTCCCACTCACACAGTGACTCGATAGAGAATCTATGTTGAATATTGGAATCTAAATGAAGCCACAAGAAAGGACCACTACCCTATCCCGTTCATAGATCAGATATTGGATAGGTTGGTAGGGAGGGAGTATTATCGTTTTCTTGATGGTTACTCGCGATATAATCAAATCACCATTGCACCCAAGGATCATGAGAAAATGACTTTTACATGACTACACGTCACATATGGATTCAAATGTATGCCTTTTGGCCTCTGCAATGCACCTGTAATATTTTAGAGATGCACGATAGCAATATTCTATGACATGGTTGAAGAATTTGTTGAGGTATCTATGGATGATTTCTCTATTTATGGTGATTCTTTTGATAAATGCTTGCAAAATCTAGATCGAGTCCTAGCTCAATGTGAAGAGACAAATTTGGTACTAAATTGCGAAAAGTTCCACTTTTTGGTAAAGAAAGGAATAGTACTCGGCCATAAAGTGTCATGTAGAGGACTTAAAGTAGATCGAGCTAAAATATGAAGTGATTGAAAAGCTGCCTCATCTAATCACAGTGAAAAAAGTGCAAAGTTTCTTGGGAAATACAGGTTTTTACAAGCGTATTATTCAGGACTTTTTGAAGATTACAATCCCGATATGTAAATTTTTAGAAAAATAGGACAAATACGATTTTGGGATGGATTGTCAAGAAGCCTTTGAGAAGCTAAAAAAGAAGCTAATAGAAACTGCTATTTTGATTTCTCCAGACTGGGAGTTGCCATTTAAATTTATGTGTGATGTTAGTAACGTAGCTGTAAGAGCTGTTTTGGGGCAAAGAAAAGAAAAGATATTTTGCTATAATTACTGTGCTAGTAAAGTCTTGAACGATTCCCAAATGAATTATATAGTCACTTAAAAGGAGATATTAGCGGTAATTGGTAAATTTGATAAATTTTGAGCATATCTGGTGGGTACAAAGGTTATAGGTCACACAGACCATACGGCCATCAAGTATTTCTTCAATAAAAAGAATGCAAATCCTAGATTGATACGTTTGATTTTATTACTGTAATAGTTTGACTTGGACGTTCGTAATCGAAAAGTAGTAGAAAATAAAGTTGTAGACCATTTGTCAAGCTTAGAGACTCATGAAGATGTTGTTAATAACTTTCTCTACATACAAGGGGAGTTTTAGGATGAAAAGATATTATCTATAAAGGAGTGTGAAGTTCCTTGTTATGTGAACATTGTTAATTTATTGGCAACTTACTTTTACCCTCATGAAAGTACAATTCAATAGAGGAAGAAACTGCTTTATGATTCCCATGCTTATATATGGCACGAGCCATATCTTTTCAAGAAATGTCCAAATGGTACTATACGAAGATATATTCCGAAAGCTGAATTCACATAAGTGCTACAAAAGTTTTATACTCGAAAAGTGTTGTAATCCAGTTTCTTTTAGCCAATATTGTTTCAACATACAGTAAATTTGTAAAGAGTTATGATCAATGCCAGAGGTTAGGTACAGCTTTAAAGCGACATAAGAGGCCCCTAAATAACATCCTTGAAGTGGAAGTATTTGATGTTTTGGGCATTGATTTTATGCCAAAATTCCCACCATAAAATGGTAATTTATACATTTTAGAGGTGGTTGATTATGTATCTAAATAGGTGAAAGATGCAATTTGTCCTTCTAATGATGCGAGAGTAGTGCTGAAGTTTATAAAGAAGCAAATATTTTCTTGGTTTGGTAGTCCAAGAGCTATAATCAGTGATGGAGGTACACACTTTATTAACACTTAGTTTAAGAATCTTTTAGCTAAATATGGTGTGAGGCACAAGATAGCCACTTCGTATCATCCATAAATGAGTGGACGAGTTGAGGTTTCCAATCAGGAGATAAAGCAAATACTGCAGAAAAAGTTTGATGGGCAAAGGAAGGATTAGGCTAAAAAGCTAGATTATGCATGGTAGGTTTATAGGACAACTTATAAGACCCCCATAGTGACCTCTCCATAGCTCTTGGTTTACGGTAATGCATGTCAATTGCTTGTAGATCTAGAAAATCAAGCTTATTGGGTCATTAAAAAGTTGAATCTAGAGATAAAGACCATGGGAGAGAAGAGGTTGTTGCAGCTTATTGAATTAGATAAATTTCATCTCCATGCTAATAAGAATGCAATAGTATATAAGGAGAGAACCAGGAGATGGGATGGCAGGAGAATTAAGGACATAGTGTTTGAACTTGGACAACTTATGCTGCTATTCAATTCAAGGTTAAAGTTGTTTATGGGTAAATTGCGGTCTAAGTGGTCTGGGCCTTTTGAGGTAGTACAAATGATGCCCCATGAAGAAGTCGAACTGTGGAACAAAGAGAAGACTAAGAATTTATCGGTGAATGGACAACATGTGAAGAATTATCGAGCTGATCATGGTGACAAACACAACATGTCCATTACTTTTGCTGATAAATGAGACTTAGCTAAGTCGTGCTACGACGTAAAATAAGGTGCTATGCGGGAGGCAACCCAATTTTTCTTACATAATTTTATTATTTTTGGTTGATGTGCAAGAATGAGAAATTAAGAGAAGATACAGAAGATGAGAAGTGGGTAAACTATGATCTTTGAGTAGGATAAATAGGTAAAAGAGGTAAGGGGGTACAAAAGAGTCCAAAAAAAGGAATAAAAGTTTGCCTTCAAAAATATTTGGAAGGCAATTTCCAGTGAACCGATGCTAAGTCAATGCGTCACGTTTTTGGTTCACACTTAGAATAATTTTTCCAAGAAATTTCTACTAGATAGATGCTAAGTCGGTGCAGCGCATCGGTATTTCAATGTGTTATCCATCGTACCGCATTGGTGGTCAGCCAGGTAACACTTAGAATACTTTTTTAATGTAATTTCCAGTGTCCTGATGCGGACTCGACGCATTGTATTGCAAAAAATCCCCAACCCCAAATTAATCTCTTTGAATTTTTCTCCTTTTTAGTGTTAAATACAAACTTCATCTTCTTCTTCTCTACTAAAATTAAGGTAAGTTTTCAATTTCTTATGGTTTACATGCACTATAAGGTAACATGATATGATTTGCTTATAATTTGTCATATGAGAATGGTGAAGCTCTTCATACAAGAATAATAAATGTCTAGTGCATGTGTTCTTAGATTAGTGGAAAGTATGGACTTAATTGGGGCCTTTAACTAATTTTTACTATATGAATCTCTTTTATGGCATATAGAGATTAGTGATATATGTACTTTAGGGTCAAAAATAGGGTGATAAGTTACTATTTCTTTGTTGCTCAAATATTCTTTTGTGTGTTCATTTGTGTTAGTGATATAGATTTGGGATGGAAAGTAACTGCAAGTTGGTTTGTCATGGTTAAAACTAATAGTATGGGCTTTGAATCGTTTGATAGTGTAAGGGTGATCATACATGTTATTCATCGATTTACTAATAGGTTTTTTAAGTTGCACCATGAGATGAATTTTAATAAAGTTGGGATATTAATATTCATGATAGCAACTAAGTGTTGGGTGGATTTTGATCTTACACTATCTTAGTGGTAGCTATAAATTATTGAATTAAGTTCCATTGAGGTGAGGCTATGTTTAACATATTGAATGTGCATTTATGAATTTGTTGAAAAAGAATAATGCATTGGTGAATGACTATTTGTTCGATAGAATAGTGCATAAAGATGAGACTGTGAACTGCCACTTATGAAAAATACCTTTTTATTTGATGTTGGATGACTGATTATGGTAATTGTATGTGAACAAGGGAATTTTGAGTACCCTGGTTAATTTGCTTATGTATCTATACTAGTAGCTAAGTGTGGGGTAGATTTCTCACTTAGTGATGGCTAGTTCATAAGGTATTTTTTTGATGTGTTTGTGGAATATTATGATTAATAGGTACAATATCTAGCTAACAACACAAGAGTAAGGGAAGGAATGTGGTTAGTTTGTCTGAATCCAGACATAAGAGGAGTCAACATGCTAGCCATGTACCCCCAGCCCTATATATTCCATGGAGTCAATCCAAGAGGTATATAACTAAGGCATTTATGGAATTGAGGAGAAAGTGGTGTTCCCAACACAAGGAGTCTAAGTATTTAGCTAACCATTTTTTTCATAGAGTGATCCTGATGAAAGAGTATCCAAGTATGGTGCGCAAAATTGAGGCGCTGAACATGACTCTCCAATTCAAACAACCATCTGAGTACAGCCTAAGTCTTATGTGGGTATTTTATGCTAATTAGGACCCATGAAATAGTGATGCAGAGGTTGAGGTAAGGGGTCATGTGGTTACTTTTACTACTAATACTGTGAATGATCTACCAGGTACACCTGTGGAGGATGCTGAGCCACTGAAAAGACTAAATATTAAGCCGTCATACCAACATATTTGATATCTCTTATGTGGTACTCGATCGACAGCCCAGTGGATTTGTCATACGGAGAGTGGTACTCATGTGCCATTCCTCTTTTCTCACATAAACATGGAGGCTCGCTTATGGGTAAAAATTATTTATACTTTCTTGGTCCATGGGACACATATAATAGAGGTGACACATGACAGGGTGTGTATTATTTATGCTCTTATGCATGAATATATTGAGCTGAATGCCAGCGCGATTATCTTCTCTGCCATGACGAAAGCTAGGTTTTTGGGTGGTCTTTGGTATGGTTTTAGTGGTTTGTTAACTTAGTTTCTACGGCAGCAGGGTGTGCCTGAGGAGGATGTTGATTACAAACCTCTGGTTATTGTCAGACCTTTGGATTTTTCTCATACTAAGGGGCATACCTCTTTTTGTGCTAGTTTGACTAAGCCCGAGCATAAAGATTGGAATGATGAGATTACTGCCAAGATGTTTGGGCTTACTATATTGTAGTTGAAGATTAGGGGGTGTCCAACCACCCAATAGTAGGTTAGTGCTATGGAATGGGACTATCTACTCGGGCGTCATACCCAGACCATGCTGAGTATAGGCCTTAATTTTGATGAACCACTAGATGATGATGTCCCTATAGATGATAATAGGCGATTGAGCTATTCTGATAATGAGTCAAAAGAGGAAGAGTCGTCTGCTGATGGCGATACAGGTAATGATTTTGATGATGATGAGGGTGCCGATGATGATATGACGATAATAGTACCATCTAAGTTATCATGGAGTATGATGCCACCTTGCCATATTCTTATTTGATAACACTGGGATAGTGCTTCATTTTAAGTATGGGGTGGGTGGAATTTCTCAATTCTTCTTCTTTCTTATGTTTTATGCTTTGGTTGAACAATTTTTATTTTTCTATTTTTCTTAGATGATTTTCTAGGTATTCAGAATATTATGTTTGTCATAGTTAGTAAGTTTAAAGTTTGGATTGTTACCCTCTTTCAAAATTTTAGTTTAAAGTATTTACTTTCACCCTCTTTTGAAAATTCTAGTTTACCATATTATTTTTTCCCTTTTTGGCAAGTCAAAATAACTCGTCATACCTAGTGCCCGCCCCTTTGATATATGGATAATGACTGTCTTAAGGGAAGTTGGTCTTTAGAAGCTGATAAAGTGATAAGTTCTTGATTGCGACCATAGAGAAATAATTTGTGTTGAGCCATATTTTTTTGTGACTATAAATTCAATTGTTTTGAAACAAAAGAATGCGTGTTTTTAGATGTGAAATATCAACAGGTGTAATGCGATTTCATTGGCCTAATTTAGAATTTGACAAAGAAAAATATCGGGAACCTTAAGGATCCGACTAGATTCCTCGAATGCACTGAGTGTGTGTTTATTTGTCTGTATTCTACATGTATAGGAATTACTAAAACTTTCCCAGTGTATTTACAAAGCGAAATAAAGGGTGTTGAGTTTAGGAAGTGATTTAGGCATTTCTCTGTTAACCGAATTGTAAAGACTTAATTTACCGGCCCTTATGCATGTCCCTAGTTATCCCCATTGGGCCTATGACGGATTTCTTTGGTAGCCTCATATGTATCTTAATTTTTTCGTTGATAGACATTGATTCAATCCATAGCTTCTAGACGCATTAATATAGATAACTAAATAAGAAGGGAGTGCAAAATTTAAGAAGGAGAAAGGTCAAAGTGAAGCTCTAAAGAAGTGTTCATTGTGTGCTTAATTTTGATGGTTAGGAGTTATAAAAATGTGAAAGAAATTTTAGTTTTGGTTGCCCTATTTTTGTTATAATAAACCTGTTTTGGCTCTGGTCCATTTAGGACAATGTGTACCTCAACCAAGGCAAACAGCTTTAGTTGAGGGTGGCTACTAGAGGGGTGCATAAGAAGAATTTGGGTGATAAGAAAAGATGAGAATTGACTTGTGATGTAAAAGGAAAAATACTCCTACCGTAGCTTTGTCAATATGCTTAAAAAGATTGGGGTGAAATAATTGATGTGTGAAGGTTATGAATTTAAAATTGGGTGGATAAAATGTGATTTCAATTAAAGATGGTTATGTATAAAAGTGCTTAGGGAGATTAGTCACTAGTTTCTAAATAGTTCCTACCCATCCCTTAGCCTACATTACCACCATGAAAGACCTAATTGATTCTACATTTCAGCATCCGACTATTAGTGGAGTATTACACTAAGGTCTAGCCTATGGTACATATTATATTATGTATGAATTCTTTGTTGAGAGTGTGTGACTGAAGTTTAATATACCCCTCAGGATAAATATTGAAAAAATGAGTGATAGGGGGAAAGTTTCTTGTTATAAGGGTACAGGCGAATGAAAGTCCAGATTACTTATTGTGTTGTTTGATTGAGTGCTTTGACTAAGTTTGCCAACGAATTGAATGTAATTATTGAGATGATTAGGTTTTAAATAAATTGTTCATGTGCAAAAGAGTATTCTTGATATGTTTTGAGATTAGAAGACATTATTGTGTAAGTGCCCGATGCTAGTATGACTCTTAGGTTGTGATGAAAAGATTGATTGATTATGTGTCTTTAAATTATTCGAGGATGAATTAAGTTTTAAGTGTGGGGTGGTGATATTGGGTGTATTTATATGTCCAAACACCGCTATCTACCTATATTGGGACTAGTTTTGAGAACAAAAGTTATGGTAATTATTTTCCATATATGCTAAATTATCGTTCGTGGCTAACCAAGGTGATCAGTGATACAGTGTAAATTTCTAAGGGATTCGGAAAAAAATTGGATGCATATTGTGAAGTAATTGGTAATTGATGGTGTGAAATTAATTGTTTTGATATGAAAGACCATTTTTCATTGAGTCCAAGAATAGGTGTAGATGTACAAGAGCAAGAATAAAAGGAAGCATCTGCAAAAGAGTGATTTAGGAGACTTCCTAAAACATTTGGGGTGAACTTCCAGTGATGCGACTCGAATTCCACGCATTGCGTCGGTCCGTAAATCCTGCGTCTTAGCAAAAATTTTAGAAGACAATTCCAGTACATCGACGTAAAGTTAACGTGTCGCGTCGATCATTATATTTTGTGACTTAGCCGATTTTTTAAAGTATAAATACAGTGTGTCGACGCAAAGTCGACGCGACGCGATGGCTTTCGCAACACGATTGGTGATTCATCGTGTCAGTAGTCAGGATCAGGTGAAATTTTTCCAAGTATAAAAAGAACACCTGAGCATAATTCGAAATATTTTTTGCAAGCATAGCAGCGGGGGAAAATCATAAAATACTCTTTTTTAGGGTTCTTAGACATTCTTTTGAACTTCTTTAATTTAAGATTTATTTTAGGCATGATTAATTAATTATTTTTATGTTGAATTCAAACATGAGTGGCTAAACACCCTTGTTCTAGGGTTAAGGCCAAGAACATGATTAATTTTTTATATTCTTTATTGTAGTTTCTTTTTGTATTATCATCTGGGTTGTTCTTAATTTCTTGAGCTTACTATTTTGATAAGTGTCCTCCATTAGAATAAATATATATTACGTGTATCAAGGAGGAAAATCATAGGATAGAATGAAAAAATTAAGGAGCAAGGTTCTTATCCCTTTATTAAATAAGGGGTTCAATTGCAAGAAGAAAACTTTATGAATCTAGAAGAATTATTGTATCTCTGCGGGAGTTGTAGTTGCAATATTCAATTGATAGAAGATTTGAGGGATGGAGACCAAGATCATAGCATCAGCCTTGCGAATCAATAAGCCAAAAACCAATTAGACTGTGACAAGAGTAGAGATTTGTATTATTGTTCAAAATGCCTCAACCCTAGAATTCTCATCATTACTATTTACAATCGTGCTTGCTTTGTGATTGTCATAACTTTCTATTTATTATTTATTAATTTTTATTTTTATTTTTTAATTCGAAATCATCTTAATACTTTGCAATACTTAATACATGATTGTCTAAAACTAAAAGTTGGTTAAATTTCTAGTTGTTTAGTCCTCGTGGGAACGATATCCGATTTTTTTAGTCACTATATTACTTTTACAACCACGTGTACTTTCTTATGCATTTGAGTCGCAACATGAGCCCATAGGTGGTTGTGTATTCTGGTTATAGTCCCAAGGTTATTTCAAACTTTTTTTTATTCTTATATTTCTACCCTTATAAGTGACTCTGCAATTTTTAAAAGAGTCTATGGGGGTGTGTGGTACCTATTGGTAATATAAAAAAAGGTTGTGGTCTATTTTTTTAACTTGGATGTGGTGGATTCTAATATAATTTGGGGGTGAATTAGTTGCACTCGTGCTATGCCTTATCAGATTGTAGAATCTATAAAGGGGTTATCTTTAGCTCCATGGTGAGTCTATTATGGAATGGGAGGGTGGTTTTATTCCCTAGATATTAAGAAAATGTGTATATCATATCTTAGAGCTCGGATATTAGTCTCCAAAGGGGGTGTATTTGTTATTTGGTCTAGGTTAAAAATTCTAATTCGAAAGGTCATTCCTTGTATTTAGGTTTGCTGGTGAATAAATTTCCTGAGGTCTTCTTGATGAAACTCATAGTGTCTTTCTAATAGGGAGATTGGTTTGGGATTGGTCTTGTTTCAGAAACTTGTCAAATTTCTATTCTTTCTTTATTAAATGGTTCTTGTTAGGTTAAAGGATCTTAAGAAGAAAATAAGTGATCTCTTAGGTAAACGTTCCATCAATCTTAGTATTTTCTATGGAGTGTCTTCATTCTTGCATGCATAAAGAGGAATAGTTCCCTAGAAATGTGTAGGTTGTTGGTTAGGGGAAAGGGGAATTTATGATATCCTTCTAGTGGGGGAGGACCTTATATGAATATTCCCTTATATTTGGGGTACCTTTGTAGTAGTATATGGCGATTGGTAGGTCCTAGGATTGAATCTAGATTCTTGATCTTGGTAAAGAGAGTATGTTAGCTCGGGGATAAAAATACAGGATTGTTGACGTAAATTTATAGGTTCGATGAGATTGATAACTCGAGGAATACAATAGAGGAAAGGTTGTGATATAGGTCAGGAATTTAGGCTGAATGAGTAGATATGGATTGGGTTCTAGTCATTCGATGGGATAAATTATAGAGTTTGCCTGTATTATTGTCTCTATACTTGTACGTTATTGTTGGCATGAAATGGATTTCTAAATTCGTAGTTTTGAAAGTGGGTTTTGGCATAATTACGGGCCTTGACATGATTACTTATTTAATTAATTTTACATTGATTATGATGTATTATTCATGCTTTATAAATTTTTATGAACACTGTGTGATGCAGTGAATGGTAAATGAATTTTGGGGCACTATGGATTCCCGAGTTACTTGGTTTTGGTTTTGAAATAATTATATGCCCTTAAATTATTTATGAAATTACCATTGAATATACTTTTGTCATATGGTTTGGCTATTCTTAAATCATTGTATTGCGTAAATGTTTAAGGGGGGATCATGAATTGGTTTTGGTTAGATTCAAATGATTTTTAAAAGTCCTTTGCGGCCACGGTTTGATTTTAAACGGTTTTGTTTTAATTGGAAACCTTGGAGTCAATTTACTTAAATTCTTTTTGCATATATATGCTGGGCTCTAGGTAGCATTGGGATGAATAAGGTTTTGGATATAGGAAAACCTAGTGTCTCTAGTATACGTCCTTAGTGATACCCATTAAGATGGAATGTCGTTCTAATAGGTGTAATGGGATGACAGTGGATGGTTAATCTTATGCTTTCTTATATTGGTGGACTTTAAAAGTAGGTCAGGTTTCATGTTTTAGTGATACTCTTCTATCTCGGTTTAGGAGTACTCTACTAGTGCTGCATGTATTGTTATAGCACTTATGTTTAAGGGTTGCATTGTGTATTTTCTTTGTTCTCGAAATATGAGTCTTGACTCTATATTGTTCTGCTTATGGTTTAGGTGGTTGTGTTTCTTTCGGCGTCTATTTCTAAGGACTCCTTTTATGGTATGGTTTTGTCAGGATGATTCTTCATTTTGGTCTAGGTGGTAGTTATAAAGTACTTTGTGCTTTTGGTGTCTTATTTCGGGAAATCCTTATCTTACCTTTGGTGGCATGATTTTTGTACTTTGGTACCTTAATAAGTATTCTCATGATTTGGGTGGTAGTGTCTTTATAGCATAGTAATGTGTTAAACCAGGGAATACAGAAGCCCCTTAGAAGGGAAGAGTCCTGGGCGACTACTAGCATTAAGATTTTGAAGGTGAGCTAAGGCAGTTCTCATGGGAAATGGCTAAGAAAGGAATAGGTGGAGGAAATCCTTGTGGAAATGACAAAGGGTGTTAGGTCTTTTGATGGATAGAACATATAGTGGATATATTAGCGATAGGCTTGAATATTATGATAGTTGATATACGCATAGTTGTGTTGGGTACTTAAAGAGGTTTGGTAAGACCTAGGTTTATGATTTTCTTTCATCGCTTAGAGGTTGCATGATTTTGGCTGTTTAATTATAGGCTAGGGTTTTTTGGTTATAATGGTTAGATATGGTTTGTCCATGTCCTTTACTCATGGTTTCCATAGTATAATGGTAACGAAAACGGAGTAGTTTTTTGGGATTGATGTAAAAAGTAGAGCCTGGTGTCCTAAGTTAACTCCTCTTAGATTTGGATAGGCTTGAATATGGAATTGGTGGTGTATAGTTAGACTCAAACTCTTATAGTGATGTTTCTCAATAAATTCTAAGTCGAATTAGACTTCTTTTCTAATATGATTCCATTCATCCGGTACTCTATGTGTTTGTCTTGGGGTAAGGTATAGATAATCCTTGGTTAGTTAGTTCCTTTGGTTAGTATTGGTATCTCAGATTCTTTGTTCTTTAGGGAGGTCCCAATGAGGATCTTGGATCGGTAAGTTTGCCGTTTGCGAATGAAAGGTACGACTTCGGTAATGGTTCCATGGTGGAACTAAATGTTCAAGAAAGACATTTAGGATGCGGAAGGGGACATGGTGTCCAAGGATCCACGTGGATTCTTTGTTCTGAGAATTTATGCATTAGATATGCGTTCTTCTGCCTATCTTTGTTTTCTAATTTGGATAAAGGTGAGGAATGGTTCCACTTGTATCTTCATTTTTTAACTTAGTTGGAGGTCGGAATGGAGGTGTTGAGGGTTAAATTGCGCTTGTGTTATGTGATTATTTCCTTATCATGGTTTTTGTTCTTGTCCTCTATTTTTGTTAGGGGAAAGTCTAATGTGTGCTAAGGTGTTATCTCGTGATTATCCTTACCCTTACCTATCATTCGAGGACAAATGATCCTAGTGAGGAAGAATGAAATATCCCAAGTCTTGGACCCTAGCAAAATTCCCTTATGTTTTGAACTCATGTACTTCGTACGACTCAAGAGAGTCACTCATACCTTTGTAGCGAAACATACGTGTCATTCAAGGCAAGTCATATGGAGCATGTTTAAGTGGTATTGGGTAATCTGTCCAAGGTAAAATTGGGGGTGTCACTCATACCCTTGGCTATAATTTAAGGGAGGTGGATTCATATAGAAACCAGTAGGTAAGGTTTGTCATGGTTTTGGGTACTAATTGGGGTGCCAGTTGTACTCTAGGATACAGATGGAAAGGAAGAGTCGAACCCCTGGACATGGCTTGTTTTAATTTTAAGTCAAGGGTAGTTTGGACATTTCCTACTCCTAAGCCCTTATATAATCACGTTATATAACCCTATATGTCCTTCCGTAACACTTGTTAAAGGATTAAAACACTTCAAACACTCTCTCAAACACACTCTTGATAGATTGGAGGCTAGGGTTTCTCAAGTGTTTTCAAAGTGCTCAAAGGTCAAGATTTCTTTTGTGAATCTTCATGTATAAGGCATGTACTCCTTCCTGAATTGTTATTAAAAAGAAAAGGAATGTGTATTGTATTTTAAATATTGGTTTATGAATCATGAATGTTGGATTTGGAAATATTATTGAGGGTCTTGATGCATATGGTTTAGTATTGGTTTAAATTATGTTTTTACATGTCTTTGGCAAATGGTTTGCATATGTGGTTGGTAGTTGGATATGGTTTACCTAATTTGTCTTGATTAACCCTAATTAGGGTGGTTTGTGCATTGGTTTTGGTCTTGGTAAAGGTATGCCCTCAACATGTTTGACAAATTGCCTTAAAGAATGGTTTTACTCTATTGTTGAACTTTCGTTAGAACTTTTGCATGGATTGGTTGGTAATGGAACATTAAATGCTTTTGTATGGTTTGGAATGGTTTAAAAGGTAAAGGTTTTGGTGGTCATGTTTGTTCTATTTTTGAAAACCTTGAGGGATACATGGATATTCCCCCAAGTGAATGCATAAATGGAATTGGTTTAAATGGTTTGGAAAGGTAAATGTCTAAATGGTTATGCTTGTGGGGTACGGATTCCCCCCTATTGATTTATTGTGGTACTTGGAAAGGGCACCTAAGGTTCCCTATACCTACATATGGTTGGCTATGGATAATGCTTTCATGTATGGTTGGTATGACGATACCACCACTAAATGGCCTTATTTAATAAATGGTAAATTTATTGCTTGGAAACAATTTTTAATTGCAAATTAAAGGGGGAGGTGTAGTTAAGCGGTGGAAGGTAAAGGTTGGTCATGAAGGACCATGTTCATGATGTTGCTCCTCATTTTGGGGGATGTACTAGTCATCCCAATGGGATAATTCCCTATTCGTGTGGCTACACACACTGAGACCCTTTCAGCTGGCGGAGCTGAACCCATATTACCCATGAGTGCTTTAGGACAGCAAAGCTACACAACCCAGGTAAAGGTTTTAATAGCATGCTAAACTCGGATCCCTTTTGGTACTTTTATATATGTATGGTTGTATGAATTATGGATGGTTTTACTTGGTTTTTCACTGGTTTGCATTATTTTATCCCTATCTTGAGTGCATGCTAGTGTTCACCCACTAACCCATCTACTGGCAGCCTTATACCCACGTAATGCAGGAACCGGCCATTCTATTCCTCTTGCTTAGTGATCATATTCGGGATCAACCATTGGATTGAAGTAGTGATCTTCCATTGTTTCAGAAGGCATGTATTTTATGTCGCGATTACTTTATGTATTTTGTATTTGGTAGACTTGGTTTATGGCTATGTCGGGGGCATTTCCCGACTAAATACTCTTGGGTTGGTCTAGAGGCTTTTTATGGACAATTGTGGGACTTGGGTATGTTATGTATTGGTTATGACATATTTATTTATACATACGTCAGATTATTATTATAATTGGTTTTGGTTTATGGTTTCCGCATAGGTTTGGTTGGTCATTGGGTGGATAGACTTTGTTGGGTTAGTCTCGGTTATAAACTTATCCAAGAGTCACAATATGGATAAATATGCTATCTTTTTATATGTTCGGAACTCAACCAACTCAAGGTATGCGTTTGGTGGTTAGGTTGGGAAAGAGGGTGGTTCTTTGTCCTGTTAGGGCTTGGGATTGTCCATTATGTCTAGGCCCTGTTTCGGGTCGTGACAAGATGTCAACTAAGATATAATACGCTCTAACATAGAAATTCCACCGATGCTTTATCAACTAAGTCCATTATGCATAAATTTTGGTTTTTGAATAGCTTTAGCTGTCCAACTAACCTAAACATTTTTTAATTTCATCACAAACACCTAAAACCCATCCCAAACATAATATCATTAACATACTATAAAATTTCTCAATCTAATAAAAACGATAACCTAGCCTACCTACACGCTAAAGAAAGCTCAAAGAATTCAATAAATCACCAATTTTCCCTTTTGAGAAGCTTTCACAAGGTGCCCCGCTATCAAAATAACCATCTAATTATCAATACGAGAATGGTGATACCCATCTTGAACCATTGAGCTTCAGGTCAAAAATACTAAAAATCCCATATGAGTACCACCTTTGAAAATCACGTTTCGAAAGCCAACCCAATATTCTTTTATGTTCTAGGAGTAATTACCCTAAAAAATTGGTGAAATCTGAGATATATTGGTGCTACAATCAAGTTACCAATGTTACAAAAATTTTGAAAAGGAAATAAGAAATTTCACCATTAATGATAAGGAATATTACCTCAAATTTGAAGGAAAATCACATAATAATTGTTATCCAAGCTCTCCAAATCATCCACAAGCTCCAATTCTAAGCTAATCCATTCTTTAGGGTTTTAGTCTCTTGAGAATGGATAAAGAATGGGTAATTGCGACTCGACCCTCGCGATCACAACATATGGTGGCTATCAATGCGAGTCTCTATGGCACCACGATTGCAATGTTTGGTTCCTACCAAGGCTATCGCAATTGCGACCCCTGGCATCGCTAAGGTCGATTGTACCAAATACAATAAGACTTAGAATTTTTCAAGTCTCCACCAATCTCTTGAGATTCATCCAGAATCCCGTACATGAAAATGTTCTATGCTACCCTATCAAATTAGATATTTCAGACTCAGTGGCATAGTCAAAATTTCCATTCGAGATTATTTTGACAAAATATGGGTTTCGCATCGATATTTTATTTTCTTAAATTTCCTACCAATTGGTCAAAATGAGCTCAGGTGCCTCGGGACTCAAACCAAGAGTCCTATCCTAAAATAAACATTCCAAAGCAGTTGGAACAATCAAAACTGGCATACGAGGTTGTTTGATTGAAGTTTTTGCTTGGTAGCCAAAATGAACCAACGAAGACCTCAAAATGGAAAATTTGCTCAAAAAACAAACGAAGCTGCCTAGTAATCAAATTGTCAGTCCTAACAAGTCAAAAATAATATGGGGCAGCTATAGGAAAGCTCTAATAGCGAAAATAAGCAGAAATATAGAAAATGACTTGAAGGGTCATTATAATAGCAAACTAATAAAAGGACTTTCATCCACGAAAGTCAAGTATTAGGATGTATTTGAAGTCTCAAGTAAGTAAGGATTTTGGGTTCAAATCTCGCTCTCAATCTCCCAAGTGGCATCCTCCACTAGGCGGTGCCTTCACTGATCCTTAACTACCAAAATCTCCCTAGTGCGCAACCGTCTGACTTCACTAGCCAAAATGAGCACAGGCTCCTCAACAAAGGTCAACCGCTCATCCAACTGGACTAAGTCCTATATAAGCACATGAGATGGACCAGGAATACATCGCCGCAACATAGAAATATGGAATTTCAGATGAATAGTGGCAAAGTCTAGGGGTAATGCTAACTCATAAGCCACCTCACCAATTGTGCAAAGAATCTCGAAAGGTCCAATATATCTAGGGATGATCTTACCCTTCTTCCCGAACCTCATCACACACTTCATAGGAGATACATGGAGGAATATACAATCACTAAATCCAAATCTCAAGGAATGAAGCCTACAATCTACATAAGCCTTCTGCCTACTCTGAGTCGCTCTCCACCTATCCCGAATCATCCTGACTCAAACCAACGACTCTTGAAGAAACTCAATACCATGAGGTCTAACTTCGGAAGTCTCAAACCATAAAATCTAGGAATGACACCAACTACATTAGAAAGCCTCAAAAGGTAATATCTCAATACTTCAATGATATATGCGAACTCCACCAAGGCTAAGTTCTCTTTTTATTGACATACAAAATTCATAACACATGTTCAAAGGATATCCTTGAGAACCTAAATAGTTCTCTCGAACTATCTATCTGCTTGTGGATGAAGGTTGTACTAAGATCCACCTAACTACCAAACTTCTCTTGAAAAGCTCTCCAAAAGCTAGAAGTGAACATAGAACCCAGATTTGAAATGATAAATATAAACATACCATACAAATGAACTATCTCATGCACATAGATATGGTCACATCTCGGCAATGAAGGACATATGAGTAGGAATGAAATATGTTAGCTTGGTCAATCGATCTACAATGACCCAAATACCATTACAACTACGGGGAGTGTGAGGCAAACTATTAAAGAAATCTATGGAAATCTGCACCTATTTCCACTTGATAATTAGTAACCTTTGGATCAAACAACTTGGTCACTATTGCTCGGCCTTCACATACTGATAATATAGTCAACGAGCTATAAAGCTCGGAACATTTTTCTTCATACCACTCCACGAATAATGTTGTGTCAAATCTCTATACATCTTACTTGTACCCGGATGAATAGAATATCTAGAGCTATGAGCCTCGTGCAGCATCAACTAAATCAAGTCTTCAATCCTTTAAAATTAATGCGGTTATCAAATATCAATTCACCCTTAGAATCTATGGTAGCCCTCTCTGACTCACCACTCAACACATGATCACGAAGAATACAAAGTTTATTATCCTCAAACTAACAATGTTGAATCTACTCACATAGTGACGATCTAGACTCAACACTATCAAGAATCCTCCTAAGGTCTGAAACATCAAGGCAAACAATCAAGTTGGCTAAGGCTGAAGATCCCAAGCCAACAACCTCTGAGAAACTGAAATATAAGATAAGCTACCCATACTTACTACCTTCTGACTGAAGGTATCTTCTACCATATTCGCCTTGCCCGGATGATACGAAATAGAGATATCAGAATCCATAAGTAACTCCATCCACTTATGCTGCCTAGCATTAAGCTCCCTTAGGGTCATAAGATGTGAAGATTATGATGATCTATAAAAATCTCACAATGCACACCATAAAGATAATGCCTTCAAATCCTAAGAACAAAAACTACCACCGCCAACTCAAATCATGAGTCGTAATTGCCCTCGTGAACCTTAAGTTGCCTCAAATCATAATCAATAACATTAACCTAATGCATCAATACACAAACTATGCAAACATATGAAGTATCACAATACACAATGAATCCCTCACCCTCAATAGGAAGAGCAAAAATAGGATTCGGAGCAAAAAACTCCTTGAGCTTACCAAAGCTCAACTCACAGTCCTCGGACCATTAGAAAGGAATCTCCTTCCAAGTCAATCTAGTCATAGGTACCGAAATAGTAGCAAAACCCTCGATCAAATACCTATAATAACCAGCCAAACCAAAGAAGCTATGGACCTCAGTCGGAGAAGTAAGCCTGGCCCAATCATGAATAGCCTCAATCTTTACATGGTCTACTATAATACAATCCTTAGACCCTATATCCCCAAGGTATGTCATGGAATAAAACAAAAACTCAAACTTAGAGAACATGATGAAAAGCACATAATCTCTCAAAGTCTAATTCACTATCCTCAAATGGTGAACATGCTCTCCTCTACTCCTCGAATTCACAAGGTGTTGTCAATGAACACAATTACAAAGAATCCAAAAAAGGTCTGAAAACTTAGTTCATCAAATAAATAAAGGCGACTGGGGAATTAGTTAGCACAAAAAACATCACCAGAAACTCATAATGACCATAACGAGTCCCAAAAATTATCTTCGGGATATCCTCAACCTAAATCCTCAATTGATGATAACCAGGCCTTAAATCAATCTTAGAGAAAACCACTGCACCTAAAGATGGTCAAACAAGTAATTAATGTGATGCATAGGATAATGGTCCTTCACCATCACCTTATGAAGTTACCTATATCAATATGCATCCACATAAAGCCTTATTTCTTCTTCATAAACAACACAGGAGTTCCATAAGGAGACGCTCTAGATCTCATAAAACCATTTCCAAGAAGATCCTAAAGTTTGGAGTTCAGCTACTTAAGCTCGGCAGGAGCAACATGGTAAAGTGCCATATAAATAGGTCAGCTATCAGGCTCGAGATCAATAATAAACTAAATCTCATGGACAAGAGGTATACCAGTTAGATCTATAGGAAAAACATTAGGAAAATCATGAACTTTAGAAATAAAGTCAAGCGACAGAATCTCCACACTAACATCATGAATATAAACGAGATAAGACTTGGAACCCTTCGAGATAAGTCTTCTAGCACACATGTAAGAAATAAACCTCATCGACTCACTATTAATAGCTCTCTGTCACATGATCAGGGTATGCCAGGCATGGCTAAGGTAATAGTCTTGGTAAAATAATCCATGATCGTATGATAGCGGAATAACAAGTCCATGCCTAAAGTCACATCAAAATTGACCACGTCTAATACAATAAGATCAACATGAGTATCAATATCTTTAACAGTCACAACACAGGATCTGAACACCTAATTTTCTACTAAAGAATAACCCATAAGAGTAGATACACGTAATGGCATAGATAATAAGTCCCAAGATAACTCTAAACGTAGAGCAAAATAAGATGGCCCATAAGAACAAGTGAATACCAGGTCAAATAAAAGCATGGGCCAATGATGACATACCAAGACTATACATGCTACAACAATATTCTAAGACTCAGTTTGGGGTCTAGAAGGTATTGCATACAATCGACCATATCCTCTACCTGGCTAGGCTCCTGGCCAATCATATTTCCTACATGCCTGAGAAGAACCACAAGCACCCTGGGACAACTCCTATGGCCATACATACCATCTTTATCTAGGGATGAATTATTCTAATAGGGGGAATACTTTGAGCTGAAGAAATAATTGCCCCACAACTAGGGCACTCTCGCGAATAATGACCATAATCTCCCTGACTATAACATATAACCTAAGCTAAACCAAAACTAAAATGTATGACTAACCCAGAATAGCTACCACAAGTAAAATAACCAAATGACATACCTCTCAAAGACTGAACGCTACCCTGACCTGGGCTGTCACCGGCACTAGAATGACCTCCATCAGTAAGTCAGAGCATTGTCTAAATGGGTCTACTAGGCTTACACTAAGGCTGATATAACTGATGTGGAGGGTACCTACCCTAAAAGCCACCACCTTTGAAACAAAAGATGCTACAACTCCCACTAAAACTACCTTGATATCGAGGTCTCTTATCGCTGCCCCTTGAACTTCACAATAAATCTTCTCTATCACCTGAGTGTGATTAAAAATCTTAGAAAAAAATCTACCTGCAATAACTAAACTCTGGGTAGACATACAAAGAGGAAGTCTCAACCCTTGAACAAAGCATGAACCCTATTATATGCAGTATCCAAACTAGAAGTAGCAAGCCTAGCAACTCATGAAAATGAGCCTCATACTCCATGTCCACCATGGAGACCTTATCGAATGTAGAGAACTAATCCCTCAGTTGATCTGTAAGGTTGCGATGCAAGTACTTCTCCAAGAAAATCTCAAGAACTAGGCCCATATCAAAAAAGATGATCTAGCTGTCCTAGAATCAAGATGACCTCTCCACCAATGTTGAGCTACCAAGGCTAACTGAAAAGTAGTGTAATCCACATCACGAGTCTCAACTAGACCTAAACTATAGATTCTTTCCTCGCTAACAATCAAAAACTCATACACATCCTCGCCTGATGATCGAGAAAACCTAGGGAGGACCAATCTTAATAATATACCCAACATTTTCTGGTCCTCCACAGATATAGCAGGCTAGGGAACTATTGCTGATGTAACTACCAACATAAGAGGGACCTCAACTCTAGGAGATACAGCTACCGATTGTGCGCCTGCCTCAGTACCACTCTAATCTATAGACTATGCACCATTAAATGGTTTACCACCAACTAACCCTAAAATTTGAACCAAAGCATCCCTGAGCACTTAAGAAATAAACCCCAATGGACTCTGGGATGGTCCTTAGCCCACCGTTGGTTAGGATGGAAGAACCTCTTGCTCAAGTGCACGAATAAATGACATGACCCATCTGAAGGCCTTGTCACAATGGGCGTCCCAAGTCCAACCATGATCGGAGACCACCCCATTACCCAACCAAACCTCTAGTCGCCTACCCTGGAGTTGGCTAAATTTCAAACATATAACAAGATAGTGTAACTATCCAGATTACAGACAAGTTAGGTCTATTACTGCGATTAACCCAATTGCGTCTGACTGTCCCCTACCAATCGCACAACCTTACCAAGCCAAGCCAAACCAAGGTCCAACCATAACCAAATAAGTTCCAAAACACAATATGATTAATCCCAAAATAAATAACATCGATCAATGAGAAATTTTATTCAATGATGTCATCCCTAATAGAAAATCTAATATTAATGATGACACCAATACTGATCCTGCCTATACAAACTCATAGCAGTACCACAAAGCCTCTAACCAAAAGAATACCAAAATCCAGTTAGGATATGCCCCAACCATAGCAAAAACTAATATCCATAAATAAGTCAAAATATGAAATAACATTCATGAAATGGAACCTTCCAGAAAGATGGAAGATCACCACTTCAATCCAATAGTTGTCCCAAAATATTTGAATGCTAACTTGGAGGACTAGAACGATCGATTCCTGCATCACATAGGGATACAGTGCCTGAAGATGAGTTAGAGGGTGAATGCTGGCATGAACTCAGGATAAGGATAAAATAATACCATTTATAAAACCAAGTAAAAACCATCCATATGTACACAACCAGACATATATATAACCATGCCAGGAAAGAGAATTGGGTTTAGCATGTCTTTTAAGACCTTTACCTGGGTTGTGTAACTTTTTCATCATAAACCACCCATAGGCTATATGGTTCAGCTCCCCTACTGAAAGGGCCCTAGTGCATGAAGCCGCATGATCGGAGAAAAAAAACAAGGGATGACAAGTACATCCTCTAAAATATAATTATGACATCATGAACACAGTCATAAGGATCAACCATCATATCGATAAATATGAGCTTTCAATTTAGATCCCCCCAAAACCTTAACCCTCTATGGCTTTGCTACACGTACCTTCTTTAAGCCTAATTAAAACCATTAACAAGAATCCAACCAAACCATTAACCATTTATAAACAAAGGATATTAGATAGTGGTATCGTCATACCTACTATAACTTGAAAGTATTTTCCTCAGTCAATCCTTAGGGGATTCCTATGTAACCTATATGATTTTAAATTTAACTAAAACCATGTCCACCTAGGCCAGTTCAATCTATTTAAAACCATTTATATAATTTAGGGTTACATTACAAGGTTTAAACCATGCATAAGTTCTATTGAAAAAACAGTATTATAGTGAAAGCATTGTTATAGGAATTTTATCAAACACTTTGCTGGCATAGAATTTCCAAAACCAACGTCCATTACCAATGAACCATTCTTATGCAACCAATTTTCCAAAACTATCATTAAGTAATATAAAAGCATAATTAAAAGCATGAGAAAACCATACGCAAGCATTAAGAACCAAAACCCCCAAATCATTTTTGAAAACCCAAAATCATACAATATTTGAATCATGAAAACATTGTATAAAAGCATGACTTTAGATAGAAATAACAATGTGGGAATAAAACATTCCTTAAACCAAGATGATGATGGAGAGAAATCACCAAGAAAAACCCTAATTTACTCCTTAAGATGAAACCCTAACTTCCTTTGCCTAAGATATTTAGAGAGGATTTAGGAGTGTTTTCCAAGTATTTAAGAATAGAACAATAGGGCAAAGTGCAACATAAGTCATGGGACCTTATTAGGATAAGTGGGGAAATGTCCAGATTGCTCTCACTTAAACTGTATTAAATTCTCGTCATAAGGTATGGCTGACCCTTACCAGTCATACCCATCCTATACGAGTGGTACCCATCTCTCATACCCTAGGTTTTCTCTTAGATCCAACACTATCCAATGTACGACACACCTAAACGTATGTCGTATTAAGTTTATGACTAGTACCTATACACCATGCCCCTTGTAGAATAGAATCCAGGAGGTTTGAATACTAACCACCATACGAGCCCTGGGTACGACTCATACCCTAGCTTATGATTCATGGTGAGATACTTATACTCAGATCCAACTGAAGTTACCAAGTCTAAGGTTAAGTAAAGTAACCAAACAACTCGTACCCAACTATATGACTCGCATTACCCAAATTGTACCCATTACAGTAACTATATCTATCCCACCAACCAACACTGGCCAGCATACAACTGGACCATACCACCTATACCCAAGTGTACGACTCATTACCCTAAGTTATATCTTGCCTAATAACCATAAATCAAGGAAATTTCTAAGGTCCAGAAACTAGGGTGTTTTAATCAGATCTGGTAAAAGCCCCTTATCCTAGCCCTTAGCTAGGGACATATCTCGAGGATCTCCACAACCTCTATGTTATCCATGAACAATTACATAATCCCTAGGCTTCATCTCGAGACCCTTTCCTCCTAAAGTTATAGCATATTTCCTAGCCATCTACAAAAGAGTGAAACCAAAGGAATGCTTAGAAACCAAATCATACACTTAGCATGAAATGAGTGAAATAAGTTAGTAACTCCTAAGAATGTCCTATAGCCTCCTGAAGATAAAAATGGATGTTATATTTTTGCTTCTTGGGACTCTACTAGACTCTTAATCTTGTATCAACAATACTGGTAAAACCTAGGTTGATACCAATTTATCAAACCCTAATTTATAAATCATGGTGATGCCTACTTTATCCAGCCAGTACAAAAATCGAACCATAACCCAGAGTTATTCGCGATGCATTAAATTGATGGATAATTCCCAAAAAGAGGCAAAAATTGAGAATTGCAACTTTAAATAAGCAAAGCAAAAGACATAGTCAAGAAGGTAACAATAACATATATAATAATCCCACGACTTGGTAAAGCCATTAGAAGAGCTACTACATGTACAACTCAAGTTTTCAAACAATCAATACCATCAATTTTAAAATGAAATAATGGACATAAATAAGGTAGAGAAGAATGGACAACTCTGACTCTAAGAGTTCACCCTATCTTTAAAATCCAATACAACACGATCAATGAATCAACGATGACAACTAGTACTTAGTTTTGCACCAAAAAAGATACAAAAGTATAGTACGAGTACCCAAACCATAGGTACTTAGTAGGCATCATCGATGGACTGAGCTAAATTATGATATAAATACAAAAAAATATGAGACAACATAGATGAGTCAAGGTAGAGTCAAACCTGAATCAAATCCAACAATGTTGTACATAAGTTAGTAAATTACCAAAATAATATTACAACATAAATGAATCAAACACATGCAATTATAACTATAAAATTGGCCCCCATAAGTCAATAGGTGCAAAAAAGTAAACAACCCAATGCAGGCCCCCATAAGCTTTTAGGGTAAAGCATAAATTGAACCACCGTTATTTACCAACTCACATTATACCTCTAGAATCTATCCATGTCATGTCACACTATAAACAATCTCCCATATTAAAACTTAAGTTAATACCCAAATATCCACATCATAATCTATTATCAAGATTGAACTGGTATCATATAATTAATATTGTAAGTAATAGTTGGGGTTGAATCAGTAAATATATCATCTATGTCATAATTATTATCCGAACTCAAACTTGTATAATTATCATTAAAATCATAATTATTATTCAAACTCAAATCGGTATATATATCATCAATATCAGAATCATTATCCAAACTCAAACTGGTATACATATCATTAATATCACAATCAAAATCTAGACTCAAAATAGTATATGTATCATCAATATCATAATCATTATTTTGACACAAACCGTAAATATATAAATCATTAATATTATAATCATTAGCATAATCAATACCATAGTCACTAGCCATTATTAAAATTAACAAGAATCCACTCTCAATGCCAACCCATCATAACCATAAAATGACAAATCTTCTCAACATTACCTTATTAAGCATTTTTTAAGTAAATAATGAGCATTTAAAAGGTTACAAGGATTAATACGAATCTTGGCCTAAGGTAGGTTGAAGAGCCCACTTCTAAGTCCCTGAAGTTTATTAAAAAACAAATTCTACCCCAAACTAGGCTATGATATTTAAATCCACTTTTTGATGTCAACTAAGCCATAATTAATCCAATCATAGAAATTTCACGTAAGCATGAGCAACTAAGTCCATTATGCCTGAATTTATATTTTTGAATAGCTTAAGCTGTCCAACATGCCTTAATATTTCTAAATTTCATCACGAGTACCTAAAACCCATCCCAAATCTAACATAATATCATAAACATACTATGAACTAGCTCAGTCTAAAAAAAATAAAAATCTAGCCTACCTGAACACCGAAGAAAGCTCGAAAAATCTACTAAATCACTGACTTTATCTTTTGAGAAGCTTTCGCAAGGTGCCTCACTATAAAGATCACCATCTACTTATTAATAAATGAACGATGATACCCATCTTGTACCATTGGGCTTTGGGCCCAAAATACTAAAAATTCCACATGGGACCCACTTACTAAAATTGCATTTTCAAAGCCGAACCAACATTCTCTTATACTCAAGGATTAATTACCTTTAAAAAGGATGAAATTCGAACTACATTAGTGCAAAAATAAAGTCACGAAGTTTTAAGAATTTTGAACAAGAAATAAGAAAATCCACCATTAATGAGAAGGAATCTTACCTCAAATTTAAAGAAAAATCACATAAAGCTCCCCAAATCACCCATGGGCTCCAATCCTATGCTAATCCACTCTTTAGGGTTTTATTCTCTTGAGAATGGATGAGGAATAGGCAAAAGAAAGCTAAAAGGGGATTTTTATACCTTTCCTAGGTGTACGGGTATCACAATCGCGACCCGACCCTCACAATCACTACATATGATGGCTGCCAATGAGAGTCGCTATCATGAAATGGCACTGTTATCTTTGAACTTGGTTCCTTCCAAGCGTATCATGATCTTGATCCTTGGCATCGCTATTGGCAATTGTACCAGATAAAGTTGAGACTTGGAAGTTTCCAAGTTTGCACCAAGACTTTGAAAATTGTCCAGAATCCCATACACGCAAACAGACTATGCTACCCTATAAAATTCAGCATTCCGGACTCAATTTTATACTTGAATTTTCATCTGAGGTTGTTTCGACAAAAGTAGGTCCCACACTCATATTTTATTTCCTTAACTTTCTGACCAATAGGTCAAAATGAGCCTGGGTGCCTCGAAACCCAAACTAAGAGTCCTTGTAGTCTAAAATCAACATTTTGGAGCTTTTGGAATAACATAAATTGACATAAGAGGTTGTTTGACTAAAGTTTTCGCCTGGTAGCCAATTTGAACCAGCGAAGACTTCAAAATAGAAAATCGACTCTAAAAGACAAACGAACTACCCGATTACCAAACTGTTAATCCCAACAAGTCATAAATAACTTGGGGTAGCTATAGGAAAGCTCTAATGGCAAAATTAAGCAGAAATACAGGAAGTGACCTAAAGGGTCATTATAATTGGAAACTATAATTTTTAAAAACATATTTTAACAAGATACTTTTGATTTAAATTTAAAAAAAAATTAGTAAATATTTTATTTGTTTATTAAATAATTATGTTAATTATGAAAAAAAATGCCATCTCCTTTAACTATATTCATCAGCCTCAAGTAGAAATTGATTTAGGTTTTACGACTTATTGATATGAATAGGTATAATAAAAGGCATTACATATTTAATATTAACTTAAATAACTAATAGACGAATGAAAATACACACACAACAAATCATAAATTTGAATTGAAAGTGTCTAATGGAACACTTTATTAAGATTTAGATATAGATATTTCATTGAAATATACTTAGGTTGAGTGTCCCAATGAACTGTTCTGACAAATCTAAAAGACTTGTTATGAATTAAGCCTTGATTTAATGGCTTCAACCTATCACAGTTGAAGGGAAAAAAATCAAGGGATATTTTAAAATTGAAAAGGAATAATTTTGGAAAAAAATTTATCAACATTAATGTTTACACAATCAATTAATGTCTTTCATATATCCTTAATTTTATTATTTAGTTAACTAAATTAGGTAATATGTATTTTCACTTCAATATATTTTCCTTAAGATTAAATTGCTTACGAGTAAGTATTTTACATAATTTTATGTCTGTCAGTAAGGCTTATTAGATTAATTTTCTTTCATGGCCTATTAACTTTATTAATAAAAAAACAAAAGTGTTAAAAATTTCTGAACTTTTTACTACCTTTCTGAACAAACATGAGATAAATTTAGTTTTTATCTGTCGAACGAAAGAAAGAAGAAAAAAAAGAGGATCTCTTCATGGGTTTGAATTAGTAAATTCTGGGATAGGAAATGGAGATTCTTTTGTAGGTTTTCTAACATTTTATCTAAAACAACTGTTGTCATGAAAATCATTCTAAGATAAGGATGAGGATGACTTGATAATTCCCCTTATTATCTTATTATGAAAATAATTAATTCAAAATTAAGTAACTAATTAAGATTTGGTTATAGTTTTCACTAATGGAAAGGGACAAGTAACTAAAAGGAAGGGATTAAATAACAAAAGACAAAAGAATCTTTATGCAGTCACTTTATAATTTTCTATTGGTTAATGACTCATCAAGAGTAATTAATCATCAAAGTGGTGTGTGTATTAGTTCACATGTCAGTTCATGACCTTGATTATCAAAGATTTTAAAACTTTAATGATTAGTTTGACAAATTACATAGATAAAGTTTTCTTAGTTGTCTGTTCTCCTTTAATGTATATATGATATCTTTTCAGTAACATGAGAAAGTTGATGGAAAGGTGTCATTTATGTGTTGAATGAAGAATTGGTAATATTGGCTAACTTAAAGGGTTAAACATAATATGAAAATTTAATCAATTTAATTGTGGGCTTGATTCATATTTTTAAAAATTTCTAATCTTTTCAAAAAATACAAATCAACCCTCACCCCTTTCCTCTCTAAATCAATTATCTCTATCCCTCTCTATCTCGACTATTCCCTCAAACTTCTCCCAACCAATAGTTCTGCAAATTTCTTCCTTCAATCTCCAACGACTTCAACCTCCCAGCAGCAAATAGTTGGGCTTTGAGTTCCTTTTTTACTTTTAACTTTCAATCGACGTGTAACATTGCTGTCCGACAAAAATAACTTTGAGTTCTTCATCGTCACTTTTCTTCATTCACAGGTATAAAATTATGGCTTTTTAGTTATTAATATAAACAGGAACTCGATCCAACTTCTCTTCTAGTATTGGATAACAATTTCAATATTTGTTTCTTAAATTTGAAATGGGGACTAAAGAAACACCTAATTTCTAGTATTTCTTATAATTCACTTCTCTTTCCAGAATGAAAAATTATTTTTTGGTGTTATTGTAGTTTTTGTTATTGAACTGTTGATTCAATTTCTTGGTATCGGTTGAGTTTTTTGAAGTTTTATTTTTGTTCTTTGTGCTTGTACAAATAAAACAACAATTTTTGTATTGTTGGTCACTATCGATTTTCTTAGTGTGTGTGTTGTGTTGGTGTTGCTGAGTTGATTTGTTATTGTTCTTGATAAAAATGGTGTATTTGATATTAAATGGTGATATTGTTTCTATTCTATTGATTAAAATTCTACTACTATTTTTCTGCAATAGATGAACCATCTGCTGCAATATATAAAAAATTTGATACAACAGATGAATAATCTGTTGTTTAAAATTCTATCACTATTCTAACTGGATGATATGTCTAAGACTTTGATTTCTACTGTTGTGATTGATGAGGGTTTTATTGAAAGAAATCTAAACAATATTGACAGTTGAATTGTTGCACAGAACAGTCATCTATTTTAACAGATGAGTGATCTATTAAAAGAAATTATAGCAGTATAGAAACTATTTTTATTATTTACAACAGATTACTCCTATGTTGCAACAAGTTAATTTCTCCCAACAGATAACTCATCTGTTGTGACAGATAAGGTTTCTATTGAAATAAATTTAAATAATATTGATAGTTGATCTATTGCTTAGACCAATCATTTGTTTCAACATATGAGGGATCTATTGAAAGATACTAAAACGGTATAGAAACTATTTTTATTATTGTAGCCCTAAAAAGGGCACCTCACACACCCAAAAAAGATAGAGGTAAGTCAAGTGCTGGTGATTACTTGGTGTCCCTTGGTTGTCCAAGCTTCAAAAACAAAAATCTAATAGAGGCGTTGAAAGGTAAAATACTTTCAAAGAAGCACAAACAATCATTGTGCTTGGTTTGGTTTGTACATAATTTTTTTGGGATAGAGATGTTAACAACAACATACCACTCGGCTTAATAAAACTCACCAAGTATCTTGAGGCATTTAAAAACTATCCTTGGGGTTATTAAAGCTTCAAAATGAATGTCAAATATTTATTGATTTTGTCAATACCAAAGACAGTCAACTTATATGGCTTTCCATTGGCTTTCATGAAAAATATTTTTTTATTACGATATGATTTATTTATTTTTATTCTATAACTCTTTTGATTTATTTGTGTTATTTTAGAGGCTTGGAAATTTGAAGTCATTCCTTATTTGAGACAACAAGTAAACTACCGGGAAGATGTTTTTTGTCCAAGAATCCTGAGATAGTTGTGGGCCAAAATTAATAAAAATTCAGAATTTTTTGATCTCTTCAACCCCCGAAGGAAGCAGTAAGTCTATTTATTATTAAAATTTTTGTTTTAATTAATGATTTTTTAAATGATTTTATCATCATTCTTATATATGTACTGGTTTATATTAGATTGTGCATCTGTCCCTTGCTCCGACCAAATGAGAGTTGAAAATTCCATTTTTTCTTACTTTATGGTCTGTGAAAAATTTATCGGACCCTATGTTTATTGATAGAATAAAAAGAAATTGTTTGAAGAAACAACCATCACAAGAAAAATAATTTTAGAGGGTGGGCTTGTTGTTGTTGATGACGGTAGTGGTAGTGGTGCTGGTGTTGGGGATAATGAGGATCCTCTTATACTTTTTGAAACAACAAATCATTATGATTATAATCATACTGGGTATACAGATTTTTCCCCTTCTAGCGAAAGTTCTTAGCAAATGTTCTGCATGCAAATGTCAAGGCTTCAAGGTGAAACTTGATGGAGTGAATAATGTTATTAATACAGTAACTGCTTATGTAAAGGAATTGACATCTAAGAGTGGTGTTATTCCATAAAAGAAGATTCCATATCTATATACTCTACTAGAAATTAAGGTGGCTAAGAGGAGAAAGAAAGAAATTTTCAAGGCATTATCAAACATCGAAAAGAGAAAAATTCCAACTCCTTTGTCTTTGTCTTGCACCTTTGATCAATTTAGAAGTGCCACCGGATATAAACATAAGATGAAGAAGGTGAATGTGTATCATTTGTTCCAACAAAAAAACAAATACATATCATTTTCAATAGATGATACATCTACTAAAAATTATCAAATAAATAATATATCTGTTGCAACAGTTGTATAACCTGTTGAATTAGATGTGTTATATGTTGCAGAAGTTGTCTTACCTATTTCATCATATTAGTTATCTATTGAAATATATGTCTTTCTATTTCAGCAAATCAAATAAATCTTTTTACTATTTTAATTTGTACCAACATATGAGTCATATATTGCAACAGATGGGTCATCTGTTGGAAATTATCGTACAGCTCTTCCTCCTATTTGAATTTTTCCCAATAGATGATCCATCTGTTGCAAGAAATAGATAATCTGTTTTATCTCTATGATTATCATTGATAATTTTGGCTTTTCAGGTGGGGTCATAGTAGAAGCTACTGCTGAACAGCATAATATCATAGTTGATAATTGTAACACCTTATACTTTTAGAATGGAATTGTAACCGTCATTCCTATATGTGTAAGATATAATACAAATTATACCCATGCAAACATAAGTTTCATGATCATTAACCTAGGTTGTGAAGTGATTTCGATGTGAAAAATATTCATAGAAATCACTTAGAACAAAAAAGAGCTAAGAGCCTTTGATTCTTCCAAAGTTTAGTATTCAATTCTATAAGGGTCTACTTTAAACATGTACTTTTTGTATATGTATAATTTTGCACTTTAAGACCTACTAAGTTGTAGATAATTGTTTCAATTTTTCAGTGATACCAATTTTGCCTTAGTCTTATACTTGAGCAAAAAGTTATATCCATTTTTGTGAGAGAGGCAGCGAGGTCGCACGATTAGCTCGCGACACCCACACTTATTTTCCGGTTTATATTTTTGCATTTTTAAGGAAAAAAGGTCTTTTTATTCACCCTAACTTGTCTATAAATGACTATTAAAGCCCCAAAAGTATTAGGTATAATCATATTCATCATTTTTCTCTCTAAAAAAACCCTAGCCCCCTCAAGAACACCACCAATATTAAATTTTCTTCGAAAAAGCAAGATCCAAAGCTTTCTAATCCAAGAAGTTCATTGAGAAGCCTTCAAGAATGTTTTTAGGATTTCAAAGTCAGCTCTCCACATCAAATTAATCTAATAAGGTATGTGGGGTTATGAACAAGGATACTCCTTTCATACTTGTGCCCAAAACTAGTTTTTAAAGGTGAATTTACATGATTTCCAATTTTGGGTTCATACCCAATTAGCATTATTTAGAGGTTTTGATGTTACAAGTTATTTAAATATTGAATTGTATGTCTACTTTCACATCTATTTAAATATTGAATTGTATGTCTACTTTCACATCTTTATGTGTGTGACATGATTTTACAGATTGAGAATTGAATTTCATTGTCTTGACTAAAATTATTAAAAAATTTCAAGATTATCATTATTGAGCATGAACTTTGTGATGATTTGATATGAGTTTTAAGCATGGGTTTTTAAACCCTAGATTAAGTATTGAATTTTAGGAAGATTTTGCTTTTAAGCTCCCTATGACTAACTTATATTCAGATTTTGTGAAAGATTTGGTCTTTAGATCCTCAACTTAGATATGGAATCCACATTATAATTTTTATTACAGTTTATAGAAAATAGATTAAATTTGATTTCAGTTTAATAAGACAGATGCATAATTGGATTTCAATAGAAACCCTTCTGCTAGTTTTTAATGTGAATTTCCTACAGAATGAGCATATAAGTAAGGGAGTAGTATTTAGCTTCGAGTTGGGTATGTTTCTCAGTTCACATGCCCCAGAACTATGAGCCAATATAGGTACAGATTCAAATTATTCCCATTTATATGGATGCAGAAACAGATTGTAATCACTTAGCTTAGGTAATATTCATTAGCAAGAGTATGACACCTCTATCCAATGTAAGGTTTTCCCTTTAGGGTAACTATACATTGGATAGTATGACACCAGTTCATGGGTTAGATTGGGATCACATATGGTCCTAAGCACCATATGACTTCAGAGGTTAGTCTAGTATATTCTTGGAAAATGGTACGGAGGTATCTATACATTTCTTTGAGAGGCTATAGGGAATTTAAGAAAAGTTTCCTTTCTTTCATACTCTAGATCATGTTGTAAAGTTGTTCTCTCAAAAACATCTATCGATTCGTGTGTTACTCCAAAATTCTCCATCTTTGTATTATTCTTGAGATAATATGATTAGTACATTCCAATTCCTCCCAAGATGCTTCTCTCAAATTTACTATCAGTAACATCAGAAGTCACACAATAGCATGAGAGGAGCTCGCTAGTGGATTATAAGTTGCTCAAGTTGAAATTTATATCATCGTCCATATGAGTTGTTCAGTTAAGACAAGGTATGATATATATTCAGATTCCCCATTAACCCCTCAATTCAGATAGTGCTCATGAGAAGAGATAGTATGAACCTAGATTGTTAAATAAAGTTTGCATTTAAGGGATATTGTAATCTAGATTGTTATGATTTATAAGTCATTGAACCTTTCTATAGATAGAAGTGTGGGTTTAGGAATGTAGTGCCAAGAAAAGTGGGAATGACAATTGATATAAAGTATAGAAATAAACTTATGCAATGCTATCATTTTTGTGTTAAGATGATATGTCCTTGTTTGTTATTTTTTTTTTATGGAAGGTAAATCAGGAGTTATTAGTTAAGGTAGTTTGTGGTTTGCTTGAAGTACGAAAAGAGTTATTGATGGTATTTATTTTGTTAGAAAAGTATAGGTTGTTAATGAAAGTATTGGGTAGTTGAGTATTGTAACGCCCCGAGGCTATCCCCTGGAAGTCACACGGTGCTTAGGACCATAAGTGATCCCAAGGTAACCCTTGTACTAGCATAACTCATGACCAACTGACTGAAATACATAAATCTTGAACAAATAAGTGGAAGATAAATATTTTTTGAATATGATCAATACAAAGTATATTAAAATGATTACAACTCTGATTATACAAGACAAAACTGGAATCAAATACATTAACTCTATTAACTTTCTATGAAACCTCTACTAGTATCGACTATAGGTTGTCGGGACATGCCCCCTAAATAATCTGAAATCAATACGACTAAATAAAGAAATAAAAAGACTACACGGACTGTAACTGACTTGAAGCCTTGAATCAAAATGGCTCATCACCTGCTGACTGGAAGCTGCAACTATTTGATTATGAATGTGTATGCTACAACTTGTACCTACATTGTTAAAGAATGTAGCACCTAGACGTATATGCGGATCAGTATTTTCGGAATGTACTGAGCATATGGCGGTGAATGCATACGTTAAAAATATCTCAATTTTTATATAAACTTGTAAAAAGATGCATGCTACATGTAAATGACTCACACAAGCTTGAATAACTAAAACTTGAAAATCATAAATCATGAATAATAAAGCATACTGTATAAATCTTGTGAGCCATAACACTTAGTTCTAAAAGTTGTACTTTTACTTTTTCTTTTAGTGGAATAAGTAGGTCTCAAGTTAAAACTATTTTCAAATCACGCAGGCTAAGTGTTAAAAGGACTCACCTTTGGATCTTTAAACTAAAATCTGAAATCTCATAGCTAATATCTGATGTAAAACAATATCTAAATAAAATTGTGAGCCTTTACACTTAGTTTCTAAAAGTTGTTCTGTTATTCTATTTTAGGACTTAAGGTGTTTATTTTAAAAGCTTTTCTGTTATTCTTTTCTGTTAGGGAGGTTCTTTTAACCGACATAAACCACATGAGCTATCATAGAGCTATCTGAGTGAAATATATTAGGAGGAAATGGAACTTTCTAATCATGTTATCTCAAGAATATAACATAGATAGAGAATAATGGAGTAATACATGAATTGACAAAAGTTTCTGAGAGAAGAACTTTATCGCATGATCTAGAATATAAAAGAAAGGAAATATTTCTTAAATGCCCTGCAGCCTCTCAAAAAAAGTACGGACGTCTCCGTACCGTTCCACAAGACTCTACTAGACACGGCTTCATAGATACCCCAGGAAACTTGAACTCTATGCTGTGATACCAAGTTTTTAATACGCCGAGACTACCCCCTGGACGTCAAACGATGCTTAGGAGCATAAGTGATCCCAAGCTAACCCTTTTACTGGCATAACTCATGACCAACTGAATGAAATACATAAATCTTAAAGAAATAAGTGGAAGCTAAATATTTTATTAATATGATAAATACAAGCTATATTAAAATAATTACAACTCTGATTATACAAGAAAAACTAGAATCAAATACATTAACTCGAGTGACTGTCTTTGAAGCCTCTACTAGTATTGACTATAGGAAGTCGGGACATGACCCCAAACTATCCCTAATCAATACGATTGAATAAATAAATAAAAAGGCTACTCAAACTATAACTGACTTGAACCCTTGAATCAAAAGGGTTCATCAACTGTTGACTGGAAACTGCAACTGTTTGATTATGAATGTGCATGCTATAACTTGTACCTACATTATTAAACAATGTAGCACATAGATGTATATGTGGATTAGTATTTTGGGAATGTACTGACCATGTGGGGGTGAACGCATAAGAAAAACAATATCTCAATATTTATATAAACTTGTAAGAAGATTCATGTTAACCGTAAATGACTCACACTGGCTTGAATAGCTGAAAGCTAAAAATCATAAATCTTCTTGAAATATCAATACTGAGACTTAGGTCTTAAAATCCATGTTTTAAACTCATGCCTATTCATAGCAATATGAAATGATCAATATACTTCTTGAAATACTTCAACAATATAAATATAATGAAATCAAGAATCACAATATCATGCTTAAAACTCAATTGAAAATTTGAAAAATCATATCACATGCATAAAGATGTGAAAATAGGCATGCACTTCAACATTTAAATCACTTTCAACATCATAATCTTCAAATAATGATAATTTGTTATGAAACCTAATTTTCTAAGTATGAAATCTTAAATAAAGATCAAGTTTTGGGCACAAGGATTAAAAGAGTATCCTTGTTCATAAACCCACATACCTTATTTGATTAATTGAAGTAGAAGCTTGAACTTTGAATTTCTAATAATGGTTTTGAAGCTTCTTCTTGAAGTTCTTGAACTAGGAAACTTGAATTCTTGGTTATCTTGAAAAAGGAACTGTGAAACCTTGGAATTATTGAAGTTAAAGTTGAAGCTCTAGGGTTTTCTTGGAGAGAAATTTGGTGAGGAATGGTGTAACATGCTTAGAATAGGGTTAAATCTTCCATTTTCATAATTTGGGGCGTGGAAAAAGAGTAAACTTCCCTTGGAAATTAATATTTGTAACTGGAATGTTGTTTAAGGCTTCACTGCAATACGGTTAGTCCGTCCTTGATATACTCACTGCAACGTAATGTAATCAAGGTAAGTCACAGGAAAATGACAATTGCTTTTTTGCACTTCACCGCAACGCGCCAAGGCAGCCATCGCTATAGACACCATGACATGGTGGAATCGGAATGGGCTAATCTTTTAGAAAATCCAACAGGGTCCAATCCTCATCCGAAAGATCCAAAACTCACCTGAGACATGCTACTTACGACTCTGAACTTGAATCAACTAAAAAACTATCGTCTTAGAGCCCGAAAGGTCAACTTAAAAATCCGCAAAGTTACTAAGCAAAAAATAAGACTAATTCTTCAATACTTAGCTAAGATTTTTAGGTTCTAAACCCCTTAAGAATGCACTATAAGAATTAAATGAACTGAGAAAAGTTTGGGGTATTACAAGTATTGTTTGTTTAGGATTTCTTTGAGGTTGCAAAAGGAGTTTAGTTGAAAAGTATCGAGTTATGAAATTAATTCAGGTTTATAGAAGGGTAAATAGTCATATGTGTAGAAGGAGGAAGTGCTAATGTATTACAATAAAATAAACTATGCGATCATGATCAATTATTGTTATTACGAGGCTTTAGTGGACTAGTAGTTCTTGATGCTTTATTTTATAGCTTACAAGTGAGAATAGTATATGCAGTTGTATTGTTAATTATGCCTAGAACTAGACACTAAGTTTGAACAGTGGATGGTCATCAAGGTGGATGTAATGATTGCTTGGTCAGTGATGCTAGTTATATGAAGGTGAACCAATAGGCTTGAAATAGTGAATGAAAGAATTTAAGTTTATTGATTTGAGATTAAGTATGATGTTATAGGTATGGCGTAGTGGTGTGCCCAAGGTGATATTGTAATGCCCCGAGTCTGTACTCTGGATGCTACACGGTGCTCCTAATACTGAAGGACCACAAACTAACCCATGATTGGTACCTGCTACAATAATTGTGCAATAAATACTATAATGATTGTGGAAATAGGCAGAAACATATGCCTTAAGGTTCAAATCCTTAAATAAATCTAAATGCGGTATCAAAATTCCAAAACTGAATATAGGTTCTGAAAAATTGAACAACTGTCTAAAAAATACTCTGGTCTGAAAAGCCTCTAACTATCTGAACTGTGGAGTTGATGGGACAAGCATCCAACTAACTTCATCTACTAAAATAAAACTGAAGTACTATAAATAATAAGCACGTCCTCAAACTATGAGGACTCACCACTACTCTAAAAGCTGAGAATCTAAACTGCTAAGGGTGCTCTGGAGCCCGTGCGTCTGAGCCCATAATATAAGACATCATAGCATAAAGAAAAACATCCATCAGTACTTTGAATATAGTGGTATGCTCAGTGAGATAGACCGATATGCATGGGTTCATATGCATGCACAATAATAACTGCATAACATGAGTATGACTGAGTAAGAGCATATGCATGAATACATAAAGTGTACCTAATATCATGCTAATACTGAGTACTGAATCAAAATACTGATAATCAATATATATATTTGCGAATACGGTATTGTTGATTATCTGAAAAACTGTATCTGACAGTTTTGAATATTGTGGAACCATACTGAGTTCCATATTAAGCTGAATGACTATATATGATAGTCCTGGATCTGTAGAACTGAACTGATTTCTATTGTAAGACTGAGACTAAAACTGAGACTGTGGGAGGTAATCATGTAACCGATAGCCCCTTCTCTAACTGATTTAGGGTCAAACCTATAAACCGAGTTAGAAGGGTGTCACTACCATACCAAAGGTAAGGATAAGATGTGAGTTAAGCCTCTCTAATAGGAAACTCTTTCGTTAACCCTCGCTGGTAGGATAACTCCAATGAGAAATATCAACCTTCATAATGTTTGGCAAGAAGATACCTCAACCTGTGCTGGCAATATAGTTCTGTAACGAAGGGATTGTTGCTAAGGGTCAAATCCTCTATTTACAGGAATGCCTCTATCCCTGGGTTAACTCGGTGTTGAATCCTACTCCCAACTAAATAGAAGTTGAACTGATTTCTAGTCTGAACTAAGATGGACTGAATGGTTATTGAGATTATTGTTTAGCTGAAGTAAACTGAGTTCACTAATTTCTCATGACTAGCAGAACACAACTGAATTCTATTAGCTAACTGAGTTTACTGAGGTCTGAACTAGATACTGAATTAGACTAGACTAATATAGATTCTATTGAGTTTTCCTGAGTTCTGTAACTGACTGAGAGTACTACTGATTATGTCGTGACTATACTATTCTATGATTGACCATGGCTCTAGGTAGTCAGCTAAATTGTTGGGTACAAGTACCCCCAGGACTCGATCACACAAATTAAGAGACATCGCATAACATGAAACGTGTAAACTATGAACTTGATCATCATTTATTCATTGGGGCATTTTGACAAACACTTGCATGATATAACTTGCACATAAGCTAACTTGACATGATTGCATTTTCTTAATAGTTCACATGGATAAATTATCAAGCACTTGGTGAGAATAGTATATGCACATAGTGTTGAAAAGAAAGTGAGCATCATAATTCATCTCCAATTTTAGAAGTCAAGTGTTTATCATGGATTAATATGAATCTACACACATAATAATCTATTTCACGTAGGATATATATATATAATCATGAATTAGGAACTTAATACACATAGCAATCATGGATACACTTTAATTCCAACCATGGAAATCATAACATTAATTGCTTGAAGTTCAAAAGAGATTCATGGACTCCAAGGGTGGAAGGAACCCTTGGATGAACACTTCACATACCTTTGTTGAAGAATTTCTAAAAGCTTATGGTTGAATCTTGAGTTTTTGATTTGAAATTAGATCTTCTAGGGTTTTCTTCTTGAGGAAATTTGAGTAAAAATGACTATATTTTCTCTAAAGGGAGTTTAATTTCGTGTTTTGGGGGCTAAGGGTTGAGGGGACACGGTCTTTTAATGACTAAAAACTGGGTTACCGATGCGCAGGTCGACGCAGTGTGTCGACGGCATCGATGCAATAGCCAATGTGTCACTCTATGCTTGCGTCAATTCACTAGAATTGGATGTTGGGAGTTGGGGAAAAATTGTAATCACCGTGATAGTTGGCGCAGCATGCCAAGATTGCGTTGATTCACTATTTTATGATTCCAAAAGAACTTCAAACGAAGTCCAAAAAAATAGAAATTTGTCTGAAAATACCTACAGACATTCTTGATCATGAATCAACCTAAACATCAACATTTAATGGACGTAAAGGCCATGAAATAAGATTTCCAACCTTCATAGGTTAAAATAACACTATGTCTGAGTACTTAGCTAAAGTATTCTAAGTATGAGACCCCATGACAAGCTAAAGGACTGAATTAAGCTTAGGATTTTGTGGGGTCTTACATTATCTCCACCTTGGGAACATTCGTCTTCGAATGAGATTGCTGAAACTGAGAATACTGAGAAACTAATTACTTACTAGACATGGTCATCTGGAACATGACTATATGACTGATATTATTGGTATTCTAAATTATCATACGGAACATGAATATCTGATGCATGGATATAGTTGAACATGATTCATGAATGCATGACTGGGATTATTGATAAACTAAATTTATGTAATGAACATGCATACCTGATGTATGGATACATGACTGAACTGCATCATGAACGTATAACTGAATATGCAATGGTAACTGATACCAAGTTTGTAACTAAAATCTGAACATGAACCGATTTAGCTTAAGGAAATTATTACCTTGAGTTGAGTCTGGATTAGTGGAGAATAGATGAGGGTACTTGGTTCATATGTCTTCTTATGCTTCCCAAGTAGCTCCCTCAACGGACTGATTCTGCCAAAGAACTTTGACTAGAGAAACTTCGTTGTTCCTCAGTTTTTGAATCTGATAGTCAAGGATTTTGAATGGGATCTCTTCATAAGAGAGGTTGTTCTAAATATCTATACCCTCAATAGGGACTACAACTACTGGGTCAGCTATGCATTTCTTTAGAAAGGAGACATAGAACACTGGATGAACTAAAGATAAATCAGAAAGTAGCTCAATCTCATAAGCTATCTTTTCAAAATGACTGAGGATTCGGTAATGACCGACATATTGCGGAATGAGTTTCCCCTTCTTGCCAAAACACTTCACTCTTTTCATAGGAGAGATCTTCAAGTACACATAGTAAACAATCTCAAACTCGAGATCTTTTCTGCGCATATCTGCATATGATTTCTGCTGGCTCTGAGCTGTCTTTAGCCTTTCCTGATAACTGGACCTTCTCTAAGGTATCAAAAACTAAGTCAGGCCCTGCAACTACGACCTCACCCACTTCAAACCAACCAATGGGAGATCTTCACCTCGTCCTATAAATCACCTCAAATAGAGTCATCTGACTACTAGAGTGATAATTGTTGTTATATGATAACTCAATCAAAGGCAAGTGATCATCCCAACTATCTTTAAAGTCTATCGTACATACTCGTAGCATATCTTCTAAAATATGAATGGTCCTTTCTGCTTGACCATCTATCTAAGGATGAAAGGTTGTACTAAGATGAACTCAGGTACCAAGACCCTTTTGGACTGCTTTCCAAATATAATAGGTGAACTGGGTACCTCTATCTGAGATAATGGACAAAGAAACATCGTGCAATCTGACCAACTCTCTGATATAGAGTTTGGTGTAATCCTCGACTGATAAGAGGTATGAACTGGAAGGAAATGGGCTAATTTGGTCATCCTGTCTACAATGACCTAAACTAAATTATGCTGATGACAAGTATGAGGCAAGCCCATCACAAAGTCCATGTTCACTTCTTCTGATTTCCAGGTGGTAATAATAAACTCCTGTATGGACCTACTAGGCTTCTGATGCTCAATCTTAACCTATTGACATGTTGAGCACTTAGCCACCAATTCTAAAATTTCTCTTTTCATCCCATTCCACTAATAGATCTCCTACATATCGTAGTACATCTTCATATCCCCTGGATGAATAGAGTAACGCGTACCATGCACCTCTACAAGAATTCTCTTCCTCAAGTCATCTACACCTGGAACACATAGACGACCCTGACAATGAAAAATACCATCTCCCCCTTGGGAGAAAACCTCTACTTTCTGATTTATGATTGATTTCTTCAACTGTACTAGACTGGGATCCCTATCTTTCTTTTCTTTCACTTTGGAAACTAGGGATGATTATGAGCTACTCTACACCCATACACTACCTTTTACTGAATCGGCTAAGCGAACACCTAGTCGGGCTAGCTGATAAACTTCCTAGGCTAAATTTTTCTTACTATTCTCAACATAGGAAATGCTACCTATAGACATTCTACTGAGAGTGTCAGTCACTATATTGACCATGCTCGGATGATACAGAACACTCATTTCATAGTCTTTCAATAATTTCAACCACTTTCTCTAGCAGTGGATAAGGTCTTTCTGAGAGAACACATATAGCAGGCTCTTATGATCAGTGAACACATCAACGTGCACACCATACAAGTAATGCCTCCAAATCTTTAAGGAAAAAAACTACTACTCCTAACTCATGATCATGAGTAGGATAGTTCTTCTCATCGGGATTAAGCTGTCTAGAGGCATAGGTTATGACCTTAACTTTCTGTATCAAAACACAACCCAATCCATCTCTGGAAGCATCACAGTACACAATAAAACCGTTAAACCATCTGGTAAGGTCAACCTGGAGATGTGGTGAGTCGATTCCTTAACTCTTGAAAACTCTTCTCACAAGAATATTACCACTGAAACTTGACTTTCTTCTAAGTCAATTTGGACATAGGGGATGCAATAGACAAAAATCCCTCATTAAACCATCGGTAATAGCCAGCCAAACCTAAGAAACTCCTAATAACTGATGAAGTGATGAGTTGGGACCAATTTCTAACTTCTTAAGTTTTTTGGGGATCAACTCTAATTTCATCACTGGAAATTATATGGACAAGGAATGCTACATACCTTAGCCAACATTTGTACTTACTGAATTTGGTGAATAGCTAACGGTTTCTGAAAGTCTACAATACTATTCTAAGATAGTTTGCATGATCGTGCTCACTACGGGAGTAAACAAGAATGTCATCTATGAAGACTATAACGAACATGTCCAAGTACTGCTTGAAAACATGGTTCATCAAGTCCATGAAGGATGTTAGGTAATTGGTAAGACCAAAGCACATGACTAAAAATTCGAAGTAACCATACTGAATTTCGAAAGCTATTTTTGGTATGTTAATTTCCTTGACTCTGAGCTGATGATGGCCTAATCAAAGGTCTATCTTAGAGAAATAACTGGCACCCTAAAGTTGATCAAAAAAGTCATCTATTATGGTGAGTGGATACTTGTTCTTGACTGTAACTTCATTTAACGGACGGTAATCTATACACATTCTAAGTGAATCATCTTCCTTACAAATGAATAAAACAGGTGCACCCAATGGGGACATACTAGGTCTGAAGAAACTCTTATCTAAGAGATTTTTAACTGTTCCTTTAATTTTATGAGCTTTGCTGGAGCCATTCTATATGGCACGATAAATATGGGCTGAGTATTTGGGAGAAGATCAATTCCGAAATCAATTTCCCTTTCGGGAGGAACTCTGGGAAGATCTTTGTGAAACACATCTGGGATTTCACATGCTACTGACACTAATTCAAGAGTAAGGTTTTTTGAACTAGAGTCCTAGACTCGAATGATATGGTACACACATCCTTTAGATTTTATCTTTCTAGCTCGAAGATAAGAATTAAGTTGACCCCTAAGTGCTGAAGTACTACCTTTCCACTCTAAGATGGGTTCATTTGGAAACTAAAACTGGACAATTCTATTTCTACAGTCAACTGAGGTATAGCAGGAATAAAGCTAATCCATGCCGAGAATGACATCGAAATCAGTCATCTCTAATTTGACTAAATCTGCTGAAGTGACTTTCTGAGATATCATAATCAAATAGTTCCTATATACCCACTGGTTTATGATAGATTTACCAACTGGGGTAGAAACTAAGAAGGTCTCTGCTAAAATTTTGGGACTGACTCCAAAATCAACTGCTATATATGGAGTAACAAAAGACAAAAAAGCTCCTGATCTAGCAAAGCATAAATATGCAAATGTAAAACTTGTAACATACCAGTGACCACATCAGGAGAACTTTCATGATCCTTTGATGACTAAAGAACATAGATTTTATTTGGGCGCTGCCTACTGGTGGCACTAGAAGAGGCACCCTGCTGATTCGGGCGACCGGACTGAGCTGAGGGATGGTTATGTTGAATCTGCGAACCAACCTGATGATAATATTTAGCCCTATGGCCTAGCTTTCTACATCCAAAACACACATCGCTACCAGCTCTACAGATACCTCGATGGTTTCTATCGCACTTTTGTCAAAGGGCATTGGTTCGGGTACTACTAACACTACCCTAAGGTTTAGGGCTTGGTGCCCTATCTCGGCTACCATATTTGAATTTTGGCATTGGAGCACTGGCTGAGGAAGGACCTGTAACTGAGGATTTCATGTAGAACTAAGAATGATTTTGACCCTCTAACTTAGGCTAAGCAAAATTAAAACTACCTATTCTTGCCCTCTTATTCTCTCTCTCTCTTTCTCTTTATTCATGGCCTCCTCTATATACTGAGCATAGACCATGAGCCTAATAAGTATTACAGTCCTACACTCCTTGACCATGCTGCTAGATGCTCCTGAGATGAATTTACTTATCTTCACTCTGCTATCTGCTATAAGATATAGGGCATATCTGTCTAACGTAGTAAAATTGAGAGAATACTCCTGAACTATTATATTGCCTTGCTTTAGTTTTATAAACTCCAAAATCTTTTCTACCCTCAACTCTAGAGGGAAGAACATATCCAGAAAAGCAACTACAAACTCCTCCCATTATATGGGCCCTGTATCTGTGGCCCTTTCTGCGTTCCACTATTTAAACCATGAGTGAGACACATCCTATAACTGATATAGAGATAACTTAGTTCTCTCAAAAGTAGTCACCCCTATCATATCGGTAACCTTCTACACCTGATCAAGAAATTCCTGAGGTTTCTCACCTGACTTAAACTAGTAAACTATGAAGGGTTCATTCCGGTGAACAGTACATACATGAATACATATATTATAACTGAGATCATGCTAATACTAAGTACTGAATAAGAATACTGATAACCAATATCTGAGTTTATGAATACTATATTATTAATTATTTGAATGACTGTATCTAATATTTCTGAATACTGTTGAACCATACTGAGTTCCATAATGAGCTAAGTGACTACATGTAATAGTCCTGGACCTGTAGAACTGAACTAAGTTCTATTATAAGACTAAGACTAGTATTGAGACTGTGAGAGGTAATAATTTAATCAACATGATCCTGCTCTAACTGATTTAGGGTCCAACCTATAACCCCAATTAGAAAGGTCTCAATACTATACCATGGGTAAGGACAAGCTATGACTTAACCCTATCTGATAGGAAGCTCTTTTATCAACCCTCGCTAGCAGGATAACTCGGATGAGAAATATCAAACCTCATAATATCTGGAAGGAAGATACCTCAACCTACGCTTGCTGCATAGTTCTATAATGTAGGGATTATTTCTAAGGGTCAAACCCTCTTCTAATAGGAATGCCCCTACCCTAGGTTAACTCAACACTAAATCCTACTCCCAACAAAATCAATGTTGAACTATTTTCTAGTTTGTACTAGGCTGGACTGAATGGTTACTGAGATTACTATTTAGCTAAACTAAATTGAGTTCACTGAGTTTTGTTGACTGGTGGAATACTACTGAGTTCTATTAGCTGACAGAGTTTATTGAGGTCTGAAATAGATACTAAATTAGACCGGACTAATATGGATTCTACTGAGTTTTCCTGAGTTCTATAACTGACTGAGAGTACTACTGATTATGTCGTGACTGATATTATTCTATATTTAACCATGGCTCTAGATAATCCACTAAATTGTTAGGTACAAGTACCCCCAGGATTCGATAACATAAATTAAGAGACATGGCATAACATGAAATATGTAAACTATGAACTTGATCATTCATTCATTGGGGAATTTCGATAAATAATTGCATGTATAACTTGCACATAAGATAACTTGACATGATTTCATTCTCTTAATAGTTCATATGGAAATTTATCAAGCACTTGGTGAGCATAGTATATGCACATAGTGTTGAACAACAAGTGAGCATCATAATTTATCTCCAATTTTAAAAGTCAAGGGTTTATCATGGATTCATATGAATCTACACACATAATGATCAATTTCACATGATATATATATCTATATATATAATCATGAATTAGGAACTTAATCCAAATAGCAATCATGGATACACTTTAATTCTAACCATGGAAATCATAAAATCAATAACTTGAAGTTCAAAGGAGAATCTAGGACTCCAATGGTGGAAGTAACCCTTGGATAAACACTTCACATACCTTTATCAAAAAATTTCTAAAAGCTTATGGTTGAATCTTGAGTTCTTGATTTGAAATTGGATCATCTAGGGTTTTATTCTAGAGTAAATTTGAGAAAGAAGGACTATATTAGCTCTATAAGTAGTTTAATTTCATGTTTTGGGGGATGAGGGTCGAGGAAAAAAATCTAAATACCCCCAATAATGCATTTTTTTATTGACTTCAAACTACGTTATCGTTGCACAGGTCGACGCGGCGCGTCTCTGCCATCGATATGATAGTCAATGCTTCACACCATATTCGCATCGATTCACTGGAATTGGACACTGGTAGCTATGAAAATATAGTAATTAATGCAATAGTCGATGCAGCACACCAAGATCGCATTAATTCACTATTTTGGGATTACAAAGGAGATTTAAACGAAGTCTAAAAAATTTAAAACTTATCCAAAAGCACCTACAGACATTCCTAATCATGAATCAACCTAAACATCAATAATGGATGTATAAGTTTCAAAATAATATTGCCAACCTTCATAGGTTAAAATGACACTAAGTTTGAGTACTTAGCTAATATATTCTAAGTTTAGAACCCCTTAACAAGCCTAAAGGGCTGAATTAAGCTTAGGATTTTATGGGGTCTTACATATATGGGCTTGCATTATTTTTTAATTTTATTAAGTGTTGTGTGTGGTTAGTAGTACCCTTGAGTTTCTAAGTGCAAGAAGGTTAGTTGTATAGTATAGTACATGGTGTTCTTGATAGCTAAGTTAAGGAGTTATGGATAGATGGTGTTGATCCTTTTAAGTATGATTTAGATTCTTATGTTTTGGGAAAATATAATTATAGAAGTGTGATCTTGGTAGGCTATGATTTTAGTAAGGTCGGTGTGTTTTCAAAGGAGAGGGTAAGTATTTGACAATGATTATTGAAGCTAGAGAAAGTTATGGATGATATATAGAATGGTGTCCAAGAATGAAGTCAGTAAGTTCAAATTATATTTTATTCATGTGTGTTTAGCATTTATGTGTAGACCGTTAGAGCGAAGAATTTCTGGCTCTATTCTATAAATACGAAATAGATCCAAAAGTTTAGACAAATGGCTTTAACCTAATGGGGAGATATTGTAAGACCCAAGCTTATTTCAGTTCCCTTTTTTTGTTAAAGGGGTCCAAGGCTTAGAAAATTTAACTAAGTATTGGGACTTAGCCATTTCTAAAGCTCCTAGACTTTAATGATTTTATTTTAAACCTTTCTAACCTTAGATTATTAATTTTTAAGTTTATTCATGATCGGGGTTGATGATAGTACACCCCAAGTAAGTTTTGGAATTTTTGGATGAGCTTAGAGGCATGTTTGGATCACCAAAACCATATTATCCTACGATATAGCTCTTGGCATCATCGCGCGCGCCCTTATTTTTTTTCCAGCTCCCATTTCAGCATATTTAAGGGTCAGTTCTTATACAATTCATGCATATTCAGTTTCATTATTATCTTCCACTAAGTAAGTAACAACTTCACTCTATGATTCGAGTCTTCCCTCATAAATCTATGAACTCCTGTCTTATGTTGAATAGTTTATGATAAGTATAAACTTGTGTTTTAGAGTATGATCAATTTTCAAAACTCATGCTACTAGTGAAATTTACATTATATCAGGTATGTCCTCATTTTAGATCTCTTTAATGAATTCATGACTTTGACATTCTATTCCGCATGCCTCAGCTAAGTGTTAAGGTTATGTATAGTTTCTTTCATGCTTCATGGGCTTATGTGGTAGAAGCTTAGTGACCTCTTCCTATGTGAAGATAGTGGTGATGATAGTGGATAAGAAATAGTTTAGATGAGAGAGAGTTGATGAACCTCATTAAGAAAGATTATTATGTTTTTTTCTATGTAAGGCTAAAGATAAAGTAATATTGAGGTAAATCTTTGGTATATGTTATAGTTAGTTGAGAATTTTGGGTATGTCTTCTTATGAATAGTGCAACAAAGTCGTTGTTGATAGTGGTTTAGAGGATATGAGAAGTATGATTGTATGTGTTTTTGCCTTAAAGTTCATATGTGATTATAATGATAGGTTTGAATGTCATATTTGGATGTAATTGGAGGATTACAATATGTGCTAGTAAATCCATAGTAAGAGTTCAGAGTTAGTCATTGAAGTGGTAAGGCATGTTATGATTAGGGTGTGAGCTCTAGAAGACACATAGAAGATTGAATCATGTGGTTTAGACTAGTATTATGGTGTAGCGTGTTTTATCATATGATTTTGAGTTAGGCTTGATCATGGTGATAGAATTTGATTTAGATTAGACTTTAGTAGATGGATTTATGAATGTCCATGTGAAACTATAAGCTGAATCAAATGAATATAGTGTTTAAGAGGGAGTATTTCAAGTGTCGCTAATTTTGAAAGTAAGAAGTTCCATTTCCTAAGGACTAGCTTATGATTTATATATCTATGTTCCATGCTATAGAGTTATATCAATGTTGTGATTCCTTAGTCAGATGTCTTGTTCAGATCATGCCTAAATTTCTTTGCCCCATAATATTATTAGAATTTCTTTAAAATATGTTGGAGAAATAATCCATTTGAGTATGGGAAGTCAGTATGGTCCAGTCCATAGAGCTTGTAATCCAGTTTAGAAATCAAGAAGATAAGCTCCTACTGATTTCCAACGTTCCCTCTAGCCTTACTACCCAAAGTTTCATAAGTAAGGCCATTCCATGAGGTGAAATATTTGCATTCATGTAAATTTTGAATTCAGTTCTGTTCATGCAACATGCATTAGTTTCAGATTCAGATATTAAGTCATAATTCAGCTTGTAAGTGCTTTGTGCATTATCTCAGACTTTTCTCAGTATTTCAGCCAAGTCAGTATCATTCGGGGGATAAACTATCCCACGAGGGAGATGGTTGATATACCCTTGAGTTTCCATATCCTAAAACTCTTAACTTCTTATCATGAAACCAGATCCTACCTAAAGTAATGGTTATCATAAGTTGACATTCTCGTTTCAATCTCAGCCTTACGAACATTCTCATGCCATTGCATGTATTCAAGAAATCATTTTAGTTCGTGATATTCAGTTCACGTATTATGTTTCAGACTCTCATGTTCCAAGTCATGCATGTTCATAATATGATCTCAGTTACCATACTACAGTACTCTTAGTCTAATCAGTCTCATTTGAGGATGAATGTTCCTAAGGGGGAGATAATGTAACACCCCATACTTTTGAGATAGAATTTGAACCGTCGTTCCAACATATGTAAGCTATATTCCAAATTATATCCAAGATAATATGAGTTTCATGATCATTAACCTAGTTTGTGAAGTTCTTTCGAGGTGAAATATGTTCATAGTAATCACTTAGAATAAAAAGGAGCTAAGAGCTTTTGATTCTTCCAAAGTTTAGTATTCGCTTCAACAAGGGTCTAATTTTAATGTGTACACCTTTTTATATACTTAGAATTTTATAGTTTAAAACCCACCAATTTGTTGATAATTGAGTCAACTTTTCAACAATACCAATTTCACCTTAATCTGATACCTGAGCAAAATGTTATAGCCATTTTTGTGAGAGAGGCAGTAAGGTCGCGTGATTAGCCTGTGACCCTTGCTCCATTGCCCGCACCTATTTTTCAATTTCTATTTTCGTATTTTAAAAGGTAAAGGGGTCTTTTCCTTCACCCTAACTCATCCATAACAGATAACTAAAGCCCCAAAAGCATTAGGTACAATCTTATTCGTCCTTTTTCTCTTCAAGAAAACAATAGCCCCCTCAAGAACACCAAGAACTTCATCAAATTTTCTTCAAGAAAAGCAAGAACCCAAGCTTCCTAGTCCAAGAAGTTCAATGAGAAGCCTTTAAGAACTTCTTTAGGAGTTCAAAGTATTCTATCTACATCAAATTAATCTAATATGGTATGTGAGTTATGAACAATGATGCTCCTTTCATCCTTGTACCGAAAACTAGTTTTTAAAGTTGAATTTACATGAATTTACATGATTTTCAGTTTAGGGTTCATACCAAATTAGCATTATTTAAAGGTTTTGATCTTACAAGTGATTTAAATATTGAATTGTATGTCTACTTTCACATAGTTATGCGTGTGACATGATTTTACCGATTGAGAATTAAATATCATTGTCTTGACTAAAATTGTTAAAGAATTTTAAGATTATCATTATTGAGCATGAACTTCATGATGATTTGATATGAGTTAAGCATGGTTTTTTAATCGCTAGATTAAGTATTGATATTTTAAGAAGATTTTTCGTTTAAGCACCCTATGACTAGCTTATATTCAATTTTTGAGAAAGATTTTGTCTTTTGATCCTCAGCTTAGATATGGATTCCATATTGCAATTTTTATTACTGTTTACAAAAAATAGATTAGGTTTGATTACAATTTATAATAGACAGATGCATAACTGGTTTTCATTAGAAACCCTTATACTAGTTTTTTAGGTGGATTTCCTACAGAATAAGCATATCAGTAAGGGAGTAGAATTTAGCACTGAGTTGGGTATGTGTCTTAGTTCACATGCCCTAGCACTACAAGCCAACATAGGTGCAATTCAGATTATTCCCATTTATATGGATGTAGAAATAGATTGTAATCACTTAGCTCAGGTTATAATTATTGGCAAAAATATGACACCTCTCTCCAACATAATATTTTCCCCATAGGGGAACTAGACGTTGGACACTATGATAGCTCACATCCCTAGCAGAAAAGAATAACATTTAAGTTTTTAGAAGAAACTCCCTAAGTCCTAAAACAGAATAACAGAACATCTTTTAGAAACTAAGTGTAAAGGCTCACAATTTTAGTCAGATATTGTTTTACATATCTTTATCCATGAGATTTCAGTTTTTAGTTTACAGATACAAAGAGGAGTCCTTTTACACTTATCCTGTATGATTTGAAAATAGACTTAACTTCAGTCTTACTTATTCTACTAGTAGAAAGAGTAGAAGTACATCTTTTAGAATTAAGTATTATGATTCACAAGATTTATATAGTATACTTTATCATTCATGATTTACGATTTTCATCTTTCAGTTATTTAAGACAATGTGAGTCATTTACACTTAGCATGCATTCTTTACAAGCTATAGGGAGAATTGATTTACTGGTTTACTTATGTATTCACCCCCACATGCTTAGTACATTCCAAAAGTACTGATTCACATATATGTCTATGTGCAACATTTTTTAATAATGTAGGTACCAGTTTAGTTGTAACCCATATACCATAATCAGATATTTGAAAATCCCAGCTAATAGCTGATGAGTCCTCCTACTTTGGGGACATCAGTTATATTTTATTCATGTACTTTACTTTATTACTCGAATATATTGATTAGTGGTAGTTGGAGTCGCTTCCCAACTATCTATAGTCAGTATAATAGAGGCTTCATAGATATCAGTCACAGTCTTTCAGTTCCTTTTTTCAGTCATTAGAATGTAAAATTATATCAGTATTGTATTTTTCCTAGATTTCATCATGATTATGTTTCCACATAGTAAACTCAGTTATTTTTATACATATCTAAATTAGTTACTTAATAGTATGCCAGTTCATGGGTTAGCTTAGGATCACTAGTCGTCCTAAGCACCGTGTGAAGTCCAGGGGAGAAGTCTTAAGACGTTACAATAATCCATCAACTACTTCTAAAAAAGAAGAAAAAGTGGAGTCTATTAGTTTTAGAGAACAGAATAACTACCCATTTGACTAGTTCAACATCTTGGATGAGGCTCTAAAAAAACTAACAAAGTTGCTCAAGGACTATTCAGAATGGATTTCTGATGGGCTGTTAAAGCATCATGCCGGTAGGTTCATAAATCATCTTTAAAGATATTTATTTATACAATTCTTATTGTAAAAACATAACATTAACACATTTAAATCATGTAGAAAATGAAATCACAAACACTACACAGTAAATGAATTGGGTCTTGGATTTAATATGTTCAACTTTTTTATTGCATATCCCCTAATGAAAGATTGGTTCTATTTGATGTTACAGCCCCGAACATGCTGGAATAATGAGGTTTAAATGCCTTACTATTAATTAATATTTCATTTAATTACATCTGTGTACTAATTTTATCATCATGTAATCTAAAATATTTGATAACATGTGCATCACATCGATGTCATTTTTTACTACCACCGAAAGAAGGACAAGTTGCAAACACAAGAACAGTGTAGATACACGACAAGAAATTATTTGTACAAATCTAACATCAAGAATTCCTATGATCGGTATTGTAAACAACAGCTTGAATTTTCCTAAAATAAGGAATGCATAATCAACAACATCAAAGGTTTTAGCCTTCTAGATGCCTTACCTTGGCATTTGGTCGACGAAGTATGCATAACAATCAATTATGGTGATGAATTCCATTGGTTTTTGGCTATCGTCATTCTAAAAGAGAAGCACATATGAGTTTATAACTCAATGTCGGGAAGGAGAATTTTGATCTGTCTTCTGAGATACAAAAACTGGCTAAAATATTGTCTACTTATATTGATATAAGTGGTTTTTTGGAACAAAATATTTGTATTGACTAGTCAACGATTGAAGAATACCGAGATAAATTAAGTAATCCATTTGTTGTATAAAATATTGAAGGAATTGCTCAACAACCCATTGATTTAATTTCATTTCATAAATTTTACAACGCTTACATTAATAGAAAGATATGAATTATCTGATTTTTACAAACGCAGGGATTGTGGTCTTTTTGTTTCAGCTTACGTTGAGTATTAAAGCGATGAATTATAAGTACCAAATGATGGACTTGATGCTGGATTACTCCATACTTGCTGGATTACTCCATACAATATATGCTACTCTTGTATATAAATATGGAAATGCAAAATCTCAAAAATCGTATGCAAGCAATACTAAAGATCCACAACGATCAAAGACGAATTGCATAGCATCAGATGAAGAATAACTTGTCCATATTGAGTAGATATTTATAGCTTGAGTCTATCAAAGTAACAATCTCCCCTTAGGAATAGTTGGCACCAGAGGTTAAATTGTTAATTTATTTGTTGAGTAGATAATTTGTACCCATAATAATTTTCTTAAATTTTATTTATTTGTTGAGTTATTTCATGTAATTTCTGAAATCTTTGATTTATTTTATGTTGTCTATGAATTTAATTTAATCCTTAGATTTGAACTTATTAATTGAAATGAAATACTAGATTCAAATATCATAACAGATAATGCATTGTTCAATAGATGGAATATATGTTAAAAATTATCAAATATATATAGACATATGTTACAACATATAGGTCATCTATTGAAAATTATCAAAAAAATCTTCCTAACTATTTTGATTTGTTCTAATAGATTACCTAGCATTTGTAATACAAAGAGTATATGTTGCAACAAATTGTATATCTATTGAGACAGATAGACTTAGAAACATGTGCATAAAGCATCAGATAACCAACCTATTGCAACAGATAATCAATCTGTCATAATAGATAGACTATATGTTACAACGCATAGACAATTATTGCATTTTAAAAAATTCAACTTTCATCCGACATAAAAAATTTCCACTACATGTAAAGTGAATTAACTTGAAATAAAAAATTATTATGGTGTTTGTGTTTCTACATCTTCTTCTTTATACACAGGCTCCAAGCATCAAATTAGTACCCTATAAGCCTAGACCTCTTGCATATTTTTGACAATGTTCCCGTATTGAAAGGTCATTGGTTTGACTATCATTGTCGGTCAGCAAACATTCGATATGTGAAAGCTCTTATGACCCACACGCAACATCAAATTCATTTTTGGAAGGTCTATATCCTTGTTTTAACCATTAAAATCCCATGTTTGCTTCATCAACACTTCTACTGGCAAATGATCCTTTAATTTCACTATGGCTCAACAAGTTGGGAACAACTCCAACAGTGGTTGTATGTGGGTAAAAAATGGCCTCCTCAAAGATGGATAAGTTGCAGTCATAAACCTTAATCTTTTCATCCTCAAGTAATATCTGAACAACCTGAAAATATTTGATATCTACGTTCATAACTGTAAGAATTCTCTTTTCCTTGGTCTAGCTCTTGCTGTATGGATATGGCCTCTTTCCTTAAATATATTTAATTATATCTTCATCTCATTAGAACCTAGAACTAACAAATCAAATCTTGGGCCACTGAGAGTTGACGCTAGCATAATGAGCTTATCGTATCTACCCTTGAAATTATTATAGAAGTTGAGGTCCATTATCCTATCGGCATCATCATAAGAATCCGGGTATGCTAATTGCCTACACATCATGAGGCAGAGAATTTCATCAACATACGATGATAGAATAAGATAATTTTTAAATACGTTAGTAATTGTAAAGAAGAAAAACATAGTGAAAAGATTCAATGGATGGTCCATCTATTGTAGAAGGTTATCTGAATTTATTCATAGATTACCCAACTAACGCAACTTATGCAATAGATGGGTAATCTATTACAACAAAACCACTACCAGTTACAACAGAATACCTAATTGTTGCAAGAGATGACACATCTATTGCATATCTTCTTATTCTTCATGGATTAGATTAGAAGGCTAGGTTAGGAAAAGCAAACTTACCTTTTCCACGTACCACTTATGCATATTTTTCATATTGTTGAATTCTTAGGCGAAAAAGGTACGCAGGGTGTAATCTTATGCACTTTGCTTGGTATTCAGGGTCCTTCATAGATCCCTCTTCTCTTTAGTGCCAAGTGTTGTGTTTATGACCACTTTCTTCAATGGCTGCTGAACTTCAACAAATTTTGAAGAGGGAGATTATAATTCTTTTTGTTTTTTGAATGGAGAGTATTTGGATAATTTCTCCTTTCTTCCTCCTAACTACCATTGAGGAATGTATGGCTCCCTCGTCTTCTTGGATGGTACGAGACTCTTCTTGGATATTAATTCCTTGATAATATTAGTGATAGCCTCTACTTTTCAACAATTTATCATGTCTGTCTTTGCAATCTTTTCATTTACAAAGAGAACATGAGGGTGAAGAGGGTGAGAGGGACCACTGTTAGGGAGGGAGAGACCGATATAAGGGTGAAAGGGACTAGTGTAAGGGGTGATTTAAACTACATTTATTTTTTGTAGCATCAACATGCTCATAATCATGACTGGCAGCAGTATCAGCATTAGCATGGCTATCACCAACATCAACAACTCTACCAGCAATGCCACAGAAGAAGCACTCGGATCTATTATAGCAAGTTAGTCATGAAGACCCTTGATGTTAGGCGTATTTACACGCCTAAAGCACCTTAATTTACCCATATTTTAGCTAAGTTTAGAGGACAAAATATATAATTCCTGCACTTTTAGTCCTTTTTCCTGTAAGTGAGCTAACCAACATGATTAGCAAGTTTTCAGGTATAAATGATGAAGATTTCAGCATTTTATGGACTGGTTGACGCCAAAGGAAGCTTCACGTAAGAAGGAAGGCAGCCTATGGACTGAAAGTGATGCATGGAAAACTTGTTCAGGGCAAAAACAGTATTTCCAAATACTTGGGGATCAGCAGTAACTTAGTAGGATTAGGACAAGGATGCAGTAACCTATTAGGATTAGGACAAGTATGTAGTAGCTTAGTAGGAATAGGATATGGGTGTTATAAAAACCCTATTTTGCTGAACTTTTCAGCATCCATTCATTCCTCCCCATTCTTATTAATTATTTTCGATTACATTACTACTCTTTTATTTGACTTTTAGTATTCAACAATTTACAGATTCTGTAAGTTACTAACAGAGAACCATGGCTCACTTGAGGCATGGATAGAGGAAGAAAAAATGTCCAACTCTAGTTGACGTTAAAATTATCCATTGCGATGATTATTCTAGATTTCGGTATGATGATGATGTCTATTGCGATTTCCGTTGCACTCATGAGTAGCTAAACTTCTCTGTTAGGGTTATTAAAGCCTTATGAGATACTATCTATTGCTATGAGTTTGTGAATTCTTGATACGTATGCTGCTTATATCATTACTCTCTTCATCTTAATTGAATTCTTGTGGTTGCAAACATATAGAATACGCCAGTATAGCATTAACTTATTCGAAAGAAAAGTTACATGTCTGGAAAACAGAGAGTGACAAGGAAATAGGGCTACTAACCCCTGTTTAAAAGTTAGTGCAGTAACTGGATTAACCTCTTGGAGAATTCATACCATTAGTTATACGCTTTAAGCTCGAAAGAGTTAAAGTGATATAATCCTTGATGGTCTGGGCACCTCATAATCTTCTTCTTGAATCTCTCCCATGTTTCGTGAAGAGCTTCAGTTGGAAGCTGTCGAAAATTGCTGATCTTATCTCTCAACTGTGCTCTCTTGGATGGCGAAAGAATCTTTCTAGGAAAGCGTCTTTCAATTGTCTCCAATTTGTAATAGAATCAGGAGTCAACCCATTCAAGCATAGAGTTGCCTCCCCAGATAGAGACAATGGAAATAAGTGTAGCCGAATTGCATTCTGTCCAACGCCTAGATTGTCGAATGACTTGCATGTAGAGATAAAATTGACCAGATGCATGTTCGGATAATCACCTGCAAGTCTACCAAATAGTCCCTTGAGCTGCAATAACTGAATCATGGTGCTAGTGATATTGAACTTGGCTCCAGGTGCCAAGGGCGGAGGAATAATAGCTCCTGTGGCACCAGCTCCGTCCAGGTCTTCATCATCATCATCGAAAGGCATCTGCATAGCGCGGCGTTCAGGCCTAAATTTGGCTTGACGATCTCTTCTGTTTGCAGGTGTCGCCACCTAAGCATCACGCCTAGGGTTTAGTAGCTCGTCATCACCAAGGTCCTTATCGTCAGGATTTGTTGCCCGCCCAGGGTTATCAATATTCTGTTGATGTACTTGGGCAACGGCCAACGCAGCTAGTCTAGCCTGCTCCTATTGAGCAGCCCTTCTCTCAATGTCACGTTGTGCATCCATCCTTCCAATAAGTTGCAGTTCAGGGTTTATGGGTAATAATGATTGTCCCGAACTTTGAGTATTTGGCATGCACTGAACAAAAACCTGCAGAAAATAAAAACAACAACTAAAAGTAAAGTATGAGAATCTTTGACCAAAGGGTCTAGTAATTATCACAAACTTAGTAGACAACTGCATTCCCCGGCAACGGCGCCAAAATTTGATAACGCTCAAACTACAGCTCTCGTAAGAGTGTAAGCGGTCGTTGTCAAATATAGAACCCAACTGGGTTGGGTGTCGAATCCCACATGGAATACTTGGTCACTAAGTATGCAACGATTAGTAGACTTTTGGTGAAAAATCTGCGGAAAAAAGGGGGGATTTTATGCGTGAAGTAAAATTATCAAAATAGCAAAGTAAAAATGGAATGTTTAGTAAGATTTTAATCATTGAGAATTGTAAGTTAGGGTTATGTCCACCTTATGAGTTCTACGTATCTATTGGCTATGAGTTATGCGGAATTCAGACATGCATGCTCTTATAGAGTTTCGTATTCTATGGTAAATCCTAGTGTCTTTCGACCATCAAGGATTATCTCACTTTAACTCTTTCGAGCTTAAAGCGTATAACTAATGGTACGAATTCTCCAAGAGGTTAATCCAGTTACGGCACTAACTTTTAAACAGGGGTTGGTAGCCCTATTTCCTTGTCACTCTCTCTTTTCCAGACATGTAACTTTTCTTTCGAACAAGTTAATGCTATATTGGCGTATTCTATATGTTTGCAACCACAAGAATTCAATTAAGATGAAGAGAGTAATGATATAAGCAACATACGTATCAAGAATTCACAAACTCATAGAAATAGATAGTATCTCATAAGGCTTCCATAACCCTAACAGAGAAGTTTAGATACTCATGAGTGCAACGGAAATCGCAATAGACATCATCATCATACCAAAACCTAGAATAATCTTCGCAATGGATGATTTGAACATCAACTAGAGTTGGACGTTTTTTCTTCCTCTATCCATGCCTCAAGTGAGTCGTGGTTCTCTGTTAGTAACTTACAGAATCTGTAAATTGTTGAATACTAAAAGTCGAATGAAAGAGTAGTAATGTAATCAGAAAGAATTAATAAGAATGGGGAAGAATGAATGGATGCTGAAAAGTTCAGCAAAATAGGGTTTTTATAACGCCCATATCCTATTCCTACTAAGCTACTGCATACTTGTCCTAATCCTAATAGGTTACTCCATCCTTGTCCTAATCCTACTAAGTTACTGCTGATCCCCAAGTCTTTGGAAATACTGTTTTTGCCCGAAACAAGTTTTTCATGCATCACTTTCAGTCCATAGGCTTCCAAAAGCTGCCTTCCTTCTTATGTGAAGCTTCATTTGGCATCAACCAGTCCATAAAATGCTGAAATCTTCATCATTTATACATGAAAACTTGCTAATCACGTTGGTTAGCTCACTTACAGGAAAAAGGACTAAAAGTGCAGGAATTATATATTTTGTCCTCAAAACTTAGCTAAAATATGGGTAAATTAAGGTGCTTTAGGCGTGTAAATACGCCTAACATCAACACCCAACACTTAAAGCTTTGTTCGTCCTCGAACAAAATATCATGTCCATATAAACATCTACTTAGGGTTTCACAGTAACTACACAAAATATTCATCAAGACAGGCACGACAATTATTAACAAAGAGTAGTTTTCTGATCACTACTAGAAATAATTCAACCTCCAACCTAGACTCGTGATGATGGTTAATTCGTATCCAAAAGTTAAGGCACAAATAATCATACACAACTATCCAAAACTCATCAACCATGTGTGTCTCATAATATATCACCCATAATCACTCACAAGTATTTCATTTTTCGAAACATGGGTATAAGATTTTCCTTTCTCTCACTCTCACAAAGAATTCATATGTTGCAACTGATGACCATAGGCTTGACTTTAGTGTAATGCTCCTCTAATGTCAGAATGCTAAGTTTAGGATCAAATAGGTCTTTACAGGTTGTAATGTAGGCTAAGGGACGGGTAAGACTATTTTGGCCAGAAATAGTGACTAAGTTCCCTAAGCGCTTTAATACATCACATTATGCCATTTACACTTTCTTTCAAACAACCTTTCTACTTTCTTTTAATCTACCACCCCTTCTCACCTCTTTTGTTATTCGATTTTAAACAGATCTAACTTTTTAGTTTTCTTTTCATTTTTTTTATAACACACCTCTATGATAGCCACTCTTTTTCATAACTAATTCAAGCACCAATACATTCGAAGGCATCACTCTCACCCAATTTCCTCTTATTTTGTCATATGACAATACAATTTAAAGCGCTTAGAAATTTGGATCAAATTATGGTCTTGAAAAAAATGGATTAGGCTACATATGAGGCTATCAAAGAAAATGGCTAAAGGCTCAAAGGGGTTGACTAGGATAATGTCCACGGGTAGGTAAAACGAAGGTAAACAATCACAGGTTGCCAAAGAAATGCCTAAATCATCTCCTAAACTCACACTCTTTATTTCGCTTTACACACACACCGGGCAAGTTCTAGCATCAGCAACAAACATAGAATATACTATTGCCTCACGCATACAAGGTACATGGTCCACTTTATTGGGAGCAGTATAGACTCTTGACCCAATAGATGAAGGAATTAAACCACACACTTATCATATAATGAGTCACACTTAGAGCCTAAATGTCTCAATAGTAATGATTTTAGCACAAACTCTTGTCATAATACCACATTATCCACCACTGGCTTAGTTACCGAATTCAAGGATCTATATAATGTCTCCATCAAGTGGACATTGGTCATATGATGGTGGTAAGTTAGGAATGAAGATGTAAAGGCTATAGGTTAGGCATTTCCTATGCAAAACTAGGCAATGATAAAGGCAAGGCCTATGTAAATCTAGGCAACGAACAAGGCAAGGCCTATGTTATGGCCTAAGCTCTCTGAATCTACAATGCCATAGCATAGGCGCCGCCTATGCCTAACAATGCTTTTTAAAAGGCGCCTCCCATGCCCAACAATGCCATAGCATAGGCGCCGCCTATGCCAAAGCCTTTTGTGTCTGAATCTAGAATGCCATAGCATAGGTGCCGCCTATGTCATAGCCTATGCTCAACTAGGCTTTGCAAAAGGCGCCTCCTATGCCAAGCATAGGCAAAGCATTAGGCGCCGCCTATGCTCACCTTTTGGCCTCCTAATCTGGTTCCAAATGGGTCAAAACCCGACCCAAGCCTTGGGCTATAAATAGAACTTCATCCTTAAGATAAAATCACATTGTTTACTCAATCTAAGCGCCGCCTACCCTTCCAAAATCTCTCAAACTTTTATTTTTATTCATCTAACCTTGCAAGACCATCTTCCAAGTCCATCACCAAGTAAGTTCTTGTTTTATATTCCGTAAGTGTTACAATACTACGCTTATAATGATTTGTTAGATCTTGATGTGGTGTTGGTAATTTGAATGTGGTTGGTTTGTTATAATACATCTAGTTGAGTGAATGAATCCGTGTGGGTGTTCTTAACTTTGTTCCAACTTGTATTTGATTTTGATACACTGTCATACTTTTGCGGAATTGACATGGTGAAGTTAATGGCATAATCTTCAAAATTGAAAGCTTGAATGTTTAAATGACTCGTTCATCGAGATAAAAATCATGATTGAATACAAGCAGGAGATGTTGTGATTATTTCTATGTCATAACTTTATATGATCTCTATGTAGTAGTCTTGTTCAAAAGGTGCATTAATCAAAACATGAAAGTATAATCAAGATTACATGAAATAGAGTTGTATAGGATAGTTAAGATTACATAAAAGTATGACCGTGCTGAACATATAGTTGGAACATATTGCCTATACGTAAGTCGATGATGTCTGAGTAGTCGACATCACTCACTTAATTAGTTTGTACCAATAAATTAAGTGTGGGGTGGTGCCACTATTGTTTTGTTTTTTTGATTGAATCTTCCGAGATGAAGCTAACATGACTCTATTAGGATCTCAGGTAGAATAGCCTCAAAAGGATGACAAGGAAAACAAAAAGCGCCCACCTCACAGAAAGGTAAGAAAAGAGAAAGAAAAGAGCAAGCTGAATCCTCCTTGCTGCAAATACCTCGACGCACTCTTGGAATCAAGTGGGGTACATTTGGAGAAACTTCTGAGGATGACGACTCTGATGACGATTTTGATACAGGGGGTATGACCCCAGACATAGAGAAGGAATCCGACTAATCAGGTTTTCCTTATTTATTTCTACTGAGGACAGTGTGTCCCATCTAAGTGTGGGGCGAGGATATTTGTATGTTGTATTGTACTTCTTTGCCTGCATCTATTCTCGTTTGTAGTTAAATTTTTAGAATATTAGATTTTTTTTTACAGCGGCATGGTATTATGACAAGAGTTTGTGGTAAAATCATTACTATTGAGACATTTAGGCTCTAAGTGTGACTCATTATGTGATAAGTGTGTGGTTTAATTCCTTCATCTGTAGGGTCAAGAGTATATACTGCTCCCAATAAAGTCGACCATGTGCCTTGTGTGCGTGAGGCAATAGTATATTCTGTGTTTGTTGCTGATGCTAGAACTTGCCCGGTGTGTGTGTAAAGCGAAATAAAGAGTGTGAGTTTAGGAGATGATTTAGGCATTTCTTTGGCAACCTGTGATTGTTTACCTTCGTTTTACCTACCCGTGGACATTATCCTAGTCAACCCCTTTGAGCCTTTAGCCATTTTCTTTGATAGCCTCATATGTAGCCTAATCCATTTTTTTCAAGACCATAATTTGATCCAAATTCCTAAGCGCTTTAAATTGTATAGTCATATGACAAAATAAGAGGAAATTGGGTGAGAGTGATGCCTTCGAATGTATTGGTGCTTGAATTAGTTATGAAAAAGAGTGGCTGTCATAGAGGTGTGTTATAAAAAAAATGAAAAGAAAACTAAAAAGTTAGTTCTGTTTAAAATCGATTAACAAAAGAGGTGAGAAGGGGTGGTAGATTAAAAGAAAGTAGAAAGGTTGTTTGAAATAAAGTGTAAATGGCATAATGTGATGTATTAAAGCGCTTAGGGAACTTAGTCACTATTTCTGGCCAAAATAGTCCTACCCGTCCCTTAGCCTACATTACAACCTGTAAAGACCTATTTGATCCTAAACTTAGCATTCTGACATTAGAGGAGCATTACACTAAAGTCAAGCCTATGGTCATCAGTTGCAACATATGAATTCTTTGTGAGAGTGAGAGAAAGGAAAATCTTATACCCATGTTTCGAAAAATGAAATACTTGTGAGTGATTATGGGTGATATATTGTGAGACACACATGGTTGATGAGTTTTGGGTAGTTGTGTATGATTATTTGTACCTTAACTTTTGGATACGAATTAACCATCATCACGAGTCTAGGTTGGAGGTTGAATTGTTTCTAGTAGTGATCAGAAAACTACTCTTTGTTAATAATTGTCGTGCCTGTCTTGATGAATATTTTGTGTAGTTACTGTGAAACCCTAAGTAGATGTTTATATGGACATGATATGTTGTTTGAGGACGAAAAAAGCTTTAAGTGTTGGGTGTTGATGTTAGGCGTATTTACACGCCTAAAGCATTTTAATTTACCCATATTTTAGCTAAGTTTAGAGGACAAAATATATAATTCCTGCACTTTTAGTACTTTTTCCTGTAAGTGAGCTAACCAACGTGATTAGCAAGTTTTCAGGTATAAATGATGAAGATTTCAGCATTTTATGGACTGGTTGACGCCAAAGAAAGCTTCACGTAAGAAGGAAGGCAGCTTTTGGAAGCCTATGGACTGAAAGTGATGCATGGAAAACTTGTTTCGGGCAAAAATAGTATTTCCAAAGACTTGGGGATCAGCAGTAACTTAGTAGGATTAGGACAAGGATGCAGTAACCTATTAGGATTAGGACAAGGATGCAGTAGCTTAGTAAGAATAGGATATGGGTGTTATAAAAACCCTATTTTGCTGAACTTTTCAGCATCCATTCATTCCTCCCCATTCTTCTTAATACTTTCCGATTACATTACTACTCTTTCATTCGACTTTTAGTATTCAACAATTTACAGATTCTGTAAGTTACTAACAGAGAACCACGGCTCAGTTGAGGCATGGATAGAGGAAGAAAAAACGTCCAACTCTAGTTGACGTTAAAATCATCCATTGCGAAGATTAATCTAGGTTTTGGTATGATGATGATGTCTATTGCGATTTCCATTGCACTCATGAGTAGTTAAACTTCTTTGTTAGGGTAATGGAAGCCTTATGAGATACTATCTATTTCTATGAGTTTGTGAATTCTTGATACGTATGCTGCTTATATCATTACTCTCTTCATCTTAATTGAATTCTTGTGGTTGCAAACATATAGAATACGCCAGTATAGCATTAACTTGTTCGAAAGAAAAGTTACATGTCTGGAAAAGAGAGAGTGACAAGGAAATAGGGCTACCAACCCCTATTTAAAAGTTAGTGCCGTAACTGGATTAACCTCTTGGAGAATTCATACCATTAGTTATACACTTTAAGCTCGAAAGAGTTAAAGTGAGATAATCCTTGATGGTCGAAAGACGCTAGGATTTACCATAGAATACGAAACTCTATAAGCGCATGCATGTCTGAATTCCACATAACTCATAGCCAATAGATACGTAGAACTCATAAGGTGGACATAACCCTAACTTACAATTCTCATTGATTAAAATCTTACTAAACATTCCATTTTTACTTTGCTATTTTGATAATTTTACTTCACGCATAAAATCCCCCTTTTTTTCGCAGAACTTTCACCAAAAGTGTACTAATCGTGGCATACTTAGTGACCAAGTATTCCCTGTGGGATTCGACACCCAACCCAGTTGGGTTCTATATTTGACAACGACCGCTTACACTCTTACGAGAGCTGTAGTTTGAGCGTTATCAACCCTTAACAATATTTTGACCTTGCCTAACTGCTCTTAATATGGTTATTTTTTTTAGCCAATTCATTCTTTTTTAAATTCACCATTGGGTTTGCTATTGTATCAATAAGACCTAGAGTAATAAAAGAAGTCATCCACAGCTCCTTCTCAGTTGGCATGATCCATGGATGCACAAACTATCAAAAAGATACAGAAATGTTTAAATCATATAACAATTTGTAATCAGTTGGGTTACACATTAACATAGACAACTTATGCAACAAATGATCTATCTTTCACAACAGTTGATATATCTGTCACAACAGATTAACCGTATGTTGCATTAGATTACCCGTATATTGAATTATTTATAGTAGATGGGTAGTCTATTGATTCAGCTTTAGAGAACCAAAGAAAAGGATGGGTAATGTGATGTGAATTATGAATCTTCTATCACAATAGATTACTCTCTGTTGCACTAGTTGCAATAGATAGGTAATCTGTTACAACATATTACATATTTGTTGTAATAGATGTTACATCTATTTAATATCTTTCTTTGAGTCAAATTAGTTTACTTGAAAGAAAACCTACTGCATCATCTGGAAGGTTAAAGATATCAGCCTTCTTAATTCTTGTGTTACTCTTTACAGCCAACCACCTAAGGATCCTTGGATGAGAAACCTCATCCTGGTAATCCTTCAACTGCTTTCGGAGGGGAGCAATGGCTTAAAATACCCAAGCCTAAAAAATGTAAAAAGGAAGTAAGCTAAAACAAAGTCATAATAATTATTCAATATAAATTAATGGATCAGTAAACAAACTGTGATTAAATTTCCCATAAAAGCCCAAGGAAAGGAGTATAATGTGATCGTTTTTGGGTATAGCTTTGTCAGTAACAAAAGTCAAGTTGTAGCTGCCATATCCCTAGGGATAACTGTTGAATTTCTCAAAATCCTCAGCAAGCTCTAACAAATTATCTTCTCTGACGTTGTTGACATTTCTTGCCAATATAACGGAATGAGAAAACCAAAATAAGCACAATTGATTATTGTACTTCTTTGGTATGGTTTTATCCTTGAAATCTTGTATTAACATCATGGCTTTGTAGCAACATCTAACAATGTCAAATAACCTATCTATTTTTCCTTGCATTTGTTGGTTTTAGTGTGTGGTCTCTTAGTCAATGCCTTCACTTTATTTGATGGTGGTGGTTTGGCAGTCCTGCTTGTCTTGGACTTTTTGTTGGGTGCTTCCTTGATAAGAGGTTCGTTTGGACAGTTATATCTAAAGTGTCTCACTATGGCAAACTCTTTCAAGCCAAAACTAACTGGCATGCCACAATAGTTGATCCAGATTTCATCTTCCCCCCCCCCCTTTGAATATTTATCATCCCACACATTCTTGATCTTGTACTTAAGAAGACTATATACTATGCTCATTTGGAAATCGGAAATGTTGTCCTCAGGTAGATCAAGAAAGTGACTAATGTAGCTCTTCTTACCAAATCCATCTAGTTTTTCATTCTTCATAGTTTTCCTAAAGTTATAAAAAGGTTTCCACAATTGACATTTAAGTACCAAATCACCAGTTAGTTTTACAGGGTTATATATCGGTATCGCAACTTGAATCCTATCATTACTAATAGTTTTGACAGGATCTTGCTAGGATTTTGGTCTTAATCCATACCCCATTGGTGATGCATTATCATCATGTTGATCACCATCCTCTTTATGACTTTCTACATCCTCCTTTTCTTATTTATCATCATGTTGATCATCATCCTCTTTCTCACTTTCTACTTCTTCCTCTTTTTGTTTATCTTCTTTGTCCTCCTTACTTTAATTATCATTACCAATCTCTAAATACCTTTCTCCACCTCCCTCAACATTATTTTCATAACTTTTCTTAACTTCACTTTTCCCTGACTAAGATTGTTTTGGAAGTTCCTCTAAATCCATCTATACTCTAGCCTTTTTTATTATGTGGTCTAAACTTGATCTACTTTCAATTTATTTTCTTCGAGGAGACATCTTTTATCTACAAACAATAGAAAAACCAAAAAATACATTTCATTTGATATCTGCATAATTAAAAAAAATGTAAGACAAACTTCAATAAATCTTTATAATCTACATTACAAAAAAATATTCCAATGGATAACCATAAGTTGGAACAGATGGGGAATCTGTTTGAAGACCTATTTAATATCTCCCAACAAATGTTCCACCTATTGCAATAGATAGACTGTAATACCACGTATTTTCATGCTAGAATTCTAATTGTTGTTCTTACGTGTGAAAAATCTAATACAAATGATTGCCATGTGAATTTAAGTTCATGATCATTATTCTAGTTTATGAAGTTCTCTCGAGGTGAAAGATGTTTATAGAATTCACTTAGAACAAAGTTGAGCTAAGAGCATTTAATTCTTTCAAAGTTTAGTATTTAATTCTACAAAGATCTACTTTGAACGTGTATACCTTTTTATATACATAGAATTATGCAGCTCAAGACCCACCAAATTATAGATAATTGAATCAGTTTTCCAATGATACAAATTTTTTCTTAATCTAATACCCAAGAGAAAAGTTATAGCCATTTTTGTGACAGAGGCAGTGAGGTCGCGCGACTAGCATGCGACGCGGTGAGGTCGCGCGATTAGCATGCGACGCGGTGAGGTCGCGCGATTAGCATGCGACGCGCGCTCCATCGCACGCACCTATTTTTCAATTTTTATTTCCATATTTTCATGGACAAATACGTCCTTTCCTCCATCCTAACTCATCGGTAACACATAATTAAAGCCCCAAGGGGCATTATTTGACTCTTTTGTTCAAAATTCCTCTCCAAGAACAAAACCCTAATATCCATCTAAGAACTTCAAGACTCCATTACAATCTCTTCAAGAAAAAACAAGAATTAAGTTCTCTAATCAAAGAATCTCAAGAAAAAGTTTCAAGATTATCTCCAAGGGTTTCAAAGTCAACTTTTCTACATCAAATCAATCCTATTAAGGTATGTGGAGTTATGAACAAGCATACTACTTTTATCATTGTGCCCAAAACTAGTTTTTTTTTAAGTTGAGTTTACATGAAATTACATAACTTACAATTTAGGGTTCGTACCCAAGTTTCCTTGTTTTATCCTTATGGAGTTACAAGTGATTTAAGTGTTGAATTGCACGACTATTTTCACATACTTATGTGTGTGACTTGATTTCGTATATTGATCATTGAATCTCATTATCTTAACTAGAATTGTTTAAATATTTTAATATTTTTATTATTGAACATGAATTTAATGATTTTCCATGAGTTTTCAAGAAAGGGTTTTCAATCCCTAAGTTTTAGTCTTAATGTTTCAAGAAAGATAATGTTTAAGTATTCTTTTAAAAGAACGTGTTCAGATTTTAAGCAAGATTTTGACCCTATGATCCTCAGCATAGATATGAAATCCACACAGTTAGTTTTGATTACAGTTTCAAATAGACAGATCCATAATTGGTTTTCATTACAAACCCTTATGCTAGTTTTAAGGTGGATTTCCTACAGAATGAGCATATAGATTAAAGGGAGTAGTATTTAGCATCGAGTTGGGTATGATTTCAAGGTCTCATGCCCCAGAACTACATGGCACCATAGGTTTTGATACCCCTAGTGAGTCCAGTATAGTGATCACTCTAGCTAGGCTCAATTCTGATGGCAAGGGTAGAACAACTCTACCAACAAAGGTAAGAGACGCTGGACTCTATGATAGCTCACATGGTTTATGTCGTTTAGAACAAACTCCTAATAGAAAGAGTAAAAGTAAAACTTTTATAACCAAGTGTTATGACTCATAAAGATGATTTATGCTTTACGTATGCTTTATTATTTCGCACTACATATTTTATTCAAGCCAAGGTAAGTCATTTACACTTAGCATGCATTATTTTAAAGTTTATGAATATATTCAGTTATTGTATCACGTATGCATTCACCCCCACATTCTCAGTACATTCCAAAAGTACTAATCCACATATACTTCTATGTGCTACATTGTCTCATAATTTAGGTATCAGTTGTAGCACACACCTCATAATCGGATAGCTTGCAGCTTCTAGCCAACAGATGATGGGTTCTTTTGATTCAAGGACTCGATTCAACCTTTGTTTGAGTATTATCTTGTTTTCTTTATTCAATCGTATTGATTTAAGATAGTTGGGGGTCATGCCCTGACTACCTATAGTCAATACTAGTAGAGGCTTCATATACAGTCAGTAGAGTTGATCTATTGGGTTCCAGTCTTGTTTTATATAATAAGATTTGTAATTGTTTCAATATAGTTTTGTATTATATTCAGAAAAGATTTATTTTCCAAATTATTCTTTCAAACTTATTTATTTTATTCAGTTGCTCATGAGTTATGCCAGTATAAGGGTTAGCTTGGGATCACTTGTGGTCCTAAGCACTGTGTGATGACTAGGAGGTAGTCTTAGGTCGTTACATAGACCACCAACACCACCAACACCACAAGCACCACCACCAATGCCACCAAGACCACCACCAATTCCACCAAGACCACCAACACCATCACCAATGCCACCAATAACACACTAAGATCACACAGACCACTAACACCAACACCACTTCCATTAATACAAATACCAAAACCACTGACACCACCACCAAGACTACCAATACCAACAAAACCAACAATAGCCACCAATAACATCACACACACCATCCAACAATACCATGACAATCAACGAAATACTGCGATAAAAATTATGGTTTTCTTGGGTTCTTCATACATTTTTAGCATCAAAACTCAAAATTGATAACTCATTCTAAAAGATGATATAAATATATGTCTTCTTTTTCATCATTAGCTAAAAAGCCCTAATTTTTCGAATAAAGAACAAATGTAGAACTCCTATAAATCTTTATTACCTTTGAAGGTAGAGAAAATAATCGATACAAGCAAGAATGAATTCAAAAATTACAGCTATGTGTACAAAAATCAAAAGAAAATCGATCTGTTGGGTTGAGCAATATGTTGAATAATTGTTGTTTGTACTATTGATAGAGAAAGAAAAGAGAGAGAACTTGAGATTTTAAATAATGAAACATTTTTCCCGTATATGGATGATTTGTATGGGATGATTTTTATTTTGGAAAAGAATGACAAGTTTTGAAATTATTAATTTGGTCCGAATTGATCTTAATTATTATTTAACAAGTGGTCATTTTAACCGTTTAATTATAATAAATTTTATTAAGCTCAAATGGAACACTAATAAATTTAGATATTATCTTAATAATAAGTTAATATGAATTTTTTTAACTTAGATTGATCGATTTACAACTCAGGTCGGGAGGAATCCAATACCAACATCATGCCATTGCAAAGACTCAATTGAAATTGTAGTTGACCCTATGAACTCACCCCTAGTTCTAGCTAAATTAATTTAGGAATTGTCTCAATAATGTCAATATGAATCATTTTAGTTCAGATTGATCCGTTAATGACTCAGGTCGGGAGGAACGCAATACCAACTTCATACAATTTAAAAGACTCAACTGAAATTGTAGTTGACCCTATGAACCGATACCTAGTTCTAGCCAAATTAATTTAGGTATTAGATCAATAATAAGATAATATGAATCGTTTTAGCTCAGAATGATAGGTTAATAACTCAGGTTAGGAGAAACGCAATACCAACATCATGCAATTTAAAAGACTCAACTGAAATTGTAGTTGACCCTATGAACCGATACCTAGTTCTAGCCAAATTAATTTAGGTATTAGATCAATAATAAGATAATATGAATTGTTTCATCTCAGACTGATAGGTTAATAACTCAGGTTAGGAGAAACGCAATACCAACATCAGGCAATTACAAAGACTTAATTGAAATTATAGTTGACCCTATGAAATCATATCTAGTTTTAGCTAAATAAATTTAGGTATTAGCTCAATTATAAGTTAATATTACTCATTTTATCTCGAATTGATAAGTTGATAACTCAGGTAGGAAGGAATCCAATACCAATATTATACAATTGCAAAGGCTCATGTGAAATTGTAGTTGACCCTATATGCTCACCCCAAGTTCTAGCAAAATAAATTAAGGTATTATCTCAATAATAATTTAATTTGAATCATTTTAGCTTAGATTGATTAGTTGATGACTCAAGTATAGAGGAACACAACACCAACATCATGCAATTACAACAACAATTGGAATTGTAGTTTAACCTATGAACTCAAATCTAGTTCTAGATAAATCAATTCATCTATTAACTCAATAATAAGTTAATATGTATTATTTCAGCACAGATTCATTGGTTGACAACTCAGGTCAGGAGGAACCCCAATACCAATATCATCTAATTGCAAGAACTCAATTGAAGTTGTAGTTGAACCTATGAAATCATACCTAGTTCTAACTAAATAAATTTAGGTATTAGATCAATAATAGTTTAATATGAATCATTTTAGCTCAGACTGATCAGTTGATGATTCAGGTTTGGAGAAGCACAATATAAACATCATGCAATTGCAAAGACATAATTGAAATTGTAGTTGACAAAGACATAATTGAAATTGTAGTTGACCTTATACAATCATACCAAGTTCAAGCTAAATAAATTTAGTTAGTATCTTAATATTAAGTTAAATAAATCATTTTAGCTCAGATTGATCGGTTGACAACACAGGTCAGGAGAAACACAATAACAATATCATGCAATTGCAAAGACTTAATTAATATTGTAGTTGACCCTATGAAATCATCCATAGTCCTAGATAAATTAATTTAGGTATTATCTCAATAATAAGTTAATATATATCATTTTAGCTCAGACAAATCGATTCACAACTCAAGCAAGGAGGAATCCAATCTAATATCATGCAACTACAAAGACTCAATTGAAATTATAGTCGACCAAATAAACTCATACCTAGTTCGCATTAAATCAATTTAGGTGTTATCTCAATAATAACTTAATAGAAATCATTTTAGCTCAGACTGATCGATTGACGACTCAGGTTGGGAGGAACACAATACCAATATCACATAATTACATTGACTTAGTTGAAATTATAGTTGACCCTATGAACTCATCCATAGTTTTAAATAAATAAATTTAGATATTAAATTAATAATAAGTTAATATGAATCATTTCAGCTCCGATTCACTTGTTGACGACTTCGGTTGAGAGGAATGCAGTACCAATATTATGTAATTACAAAAACTCAATTAAAATTATAGTTGACCTTATGAACTCATCCCTAGTTTTATCTTAGTAAATTTAGGTATTAGCTCAATAATAAGTTAATATGAATCATTTTAGCTCAGACAGATTAGTTGATGATTCAGGTCGGGAGGAATGCAATACCAATATCATATACTTATATAGACTTTATTGAAACAATAGTTGACCCTATAAACTCATACATAGTTCTAATTCAATCAACTTAGGTATTAGCTCAATAATAAGTTAATATGAATTTTTTCAGCTTAGATTGATTAGTTGACGATTCAGGTTGGGAAGAATGCAATTTCGACATTATACAATTACAAAGACTCAATTAAAATTATAGTTGAACCTATGAACTCATTCCTAAATTTAGCTTAATCAATTAGGTATTATATCAATATTAAGTTAATATGAATCATTTCAGCTTAAATTGATCGATTGACGACTTTGGTGAGAAGGAACACAATTTCTACATCCTACAATTCCAAAGACACAATTTAAATTATAGTTGGCCCTATGAACTCATACCTAGCTCTGGATTAATCAATTTATTTAAATAATAAGTTAATATAAATTTTTTTAGCTCAGATTGATCGGTTGATGACTCAAGTTGGGAGTAACACAATACCAACATCATGCAATTGTAAAGACTCAGTTGAAATTATTGTTGACCTTATGAACTCATATCTAGTTCTAGATAAACTAATTTAGGTATTATCTTAATAATAAATTAATATGAATTGTTTCAGCTCAGAATGATTAATTAATGACTCAGGTAGGGAGGAACGTAATACCAATATTATGCAATTGCAAAGACTCAATGGAAATTATAGTTTACTCTATGAACTCATCCCTGGTTCTATCTAAATAAATTTAGGTATTAGTTCAATTATAAGTTAATTTGAATCATTTCAGCTCACATTGATCAGTTGACCACCCAAGTCGGGAGAAACACAATACTAATATCATAAAATTACAAAGACTTAAATGAAATTGTAGTTGAACCTATGAACTCATACCTAGTTTAAGCTAAATAAATTTAGGTAATATATAAATAATAAGTTAATATTAATTATTTTATCTAAGACAAATTGGTTGACAACTCAGGTCAGGAGAAACAGAATCCAATATCATGCAACTCCAAAGACTCAATTGAAATTGTCGTCGACCTTATAAACTCTTACCTAGTTCACATTAAATCAATTTAGGTGATATCTCAATAATAAGTTAATATGAATCATTTTAGCTTAGATTGCTCGGTTGATAACTTAGGTCGGGAGGAATGCAATCCTAACATCATGCAATTATAAGGACTCAATGGAAATTGTAGTTTACCCTATGATCTTATCCCTAGTTCTAGATAAATTAATCTAGGTATTACCTCATAATAAGTTAATTTGAATCATTTTAGATCATATTGATCGGTTGACCACTCAGGTTGAGTAGAACGCAATACCAACATCATGTAATTGTAAAGACTCAATTAAAATTATATTTGACCCTATAAACTCATAACTATTTATAGCTAAATAAATTTAAGTATTATCTCAATTATAAGTTAATATGAATTATTTCAGCTCAGACTGATTGGTTAACGAATTAGGTTGGGAGGAACGCAATACCAATATAATGTAATTACAAAGTCTCTATTGAAATTATAGTTGAATATATGAACTCATCCATAGTTCTAGCTAAATCAATTTAGGTATTATCTAAATAATAAGTTAATATGAATCATTTCAGCTTAGATTGATCAGTTGATGACACGGGTCAGGACAAACGTAATACTAATATCATGCAATTGCAAAGACTCAATTTAAATTGTAGTTGACCTTATAGCCTCATCCATTGTTCGATATAAATAAATTTAGGAATTAGCTCAATCATGAGTTAATATGAATCATTCCAGCTCAGATTGATCGGTTGACGACTTAAGTTAGGTGGAATGTAATACTAACATCATGCAATTTCAAAGACTTAATTGAAATTGTTATTGACTTTATGAACTCATACCTATTTCTAGATAAATTAATTTAGGTATTAGCTCAATAATAAATTAATATGAATCATTTTAGCTCAAAATTATCGATTGGCGACTTAGATAGGGAGGAACATAATACCAATATCATGCAATTACAAAGACTCAATGGAAATTATAGTTAATTCTATGAACTCATCCCTAGTTCTAGCTAAATTAATTATAGATAAATCTATTTTAATAGATTACTTTTCTATCAAAAATTATCAGATAGTCATTTTCCTCTATTGCGATAGATAACTGAGCTGTTGGAAATTTTCAAACAAATTTTGATATCTATTGCAATAGATTATCTATCTATTGTAAATTATCAAATAAACATTTTCATATGTTGTGACAGATGACTGAGTTGATGGAAATTTTTAAACAGATATTGATATTTGTTTCAACAAATGGCATATCTGTTTGAAAATCATTTTTAAAGCAATTTTCTATCCAAAATAAAAAAATAAAAAATACTATGGCTATAAATAATAAAAATCTCATCCTTGAGTTTTTATGTTTTGTTTTTTCAATTTCACTCATCTCCTCATGTCCCTCAAAGTTATTAATTAGTACCCAAACCTATCTCTAGAATTATCTCTCCTTCAACCATAAATTAATTTATCTCTCTTCTTTTTCTTTCTCTTCTCATTAGGGTTATGACAACCATCTCTTTTTTTCTCTATTTTCCCTTTTTTCTCTCCTTTTTATTATGTGTATCCTTTTGGATTAATGAATTTAATCCTTTTGCATATTTAATCCTTTTGAATTAATGAATCATTATATTTATTAAATATGCAAAAAAGTCATTTGTTGGGAGAACTTTAGAAGTCTTATTGGCAGTATGGTTTTTTTGTATGAATTTTGTTTTTTCCTTTATTATTGATTTTATAATTGATGTTGTTGGTGAGGTTTGTGTTGTTGAAACATGTAGTGTTGGTGTTGTTAATGGTGTTGGAACAAATGGTGTTATTTTTTTACTATTTCTTTATTTTTGATATTGTTGTTAATGTTGCAACAAATGGATCAATTCTTGGAACAAATCAAACCACTAGCAAGGTTGGTTTGATTTATTTCAATAGATAACCCATATGTTGAAATATATCATCTATCTTTTTCAATAGATGCATAGACTGTTGCAACAAATGTGTAGCCTGTTACAACAGGTTAACCATTTATTAACCAAATTACAATCTATTGAAACAAACATATTTCAACATATGGGTCAGCTATTGAGCAAATATTAAAATGTATTGACATCAATTATTTTTCTCTTATTTGTAGATATAAGGAAGTGAATGTTGATCAACTTTTGCCTGACAAACACAAAATACTACAGTATAGATGGGTTCAGATGAATAAGTTGCTTGCAGATAGAACCACTTCATATGTGTGAGGTATGTATTACTGATTATGTTATCATAAAAACACACAGAGTACACTGATATTGTTAATGTTTTTTTTTACTGATAAAGCATGGATCATTCAAACAAGATATTTGAAATTATATAGTTAAGTTTTATAGGTCCGAATTGATAAGGCTAAGGGTCCACGGAGATGGTTCTGATACCCTATTACGATTTATTTACGTCTGTTGCTTATATTTATGTGTCAAGTTTTACGAAGGGGTCAAGTTTTTGTGGCATTGTAAAAATATTCAATAGATATAGGACTGATTTTAATGGTTTAATGGTCTTTTAAAAGGCCTCCGAAGCATTACACTACTGCAACCAAGAATGGAAATCAATATAGTAATTATTCTAGCCCAAATTTATATGATTAGATTTCTCAGGGTAATGATTATACACCAGAAGGTGTGGTAGGATAATACCTGTGAGAGAAAAAGGGAGTTGATGAAGATTATATCATCTCCAGCCTAATTGAAGAGGAAACATAGGGTACCAAGGAATGTCAAGCGAATCTGGATGATGAAATTTACTTAAAACATAAGAAATCTAAAACAATTGCAAATATGAATGTTTATCCAAAAATAAAAATCCACATGCCATCTCTCTCAAATAAAAATAGTTAGCTGGATACTTTGCTAGGGAGTTATGACTAATTAGCGTGGTCGGAATGATCTTCTACATAGAAAAATAATAGAATAATAAGAAAGAAACTTTTCAGGCACCGAGGGTTAAAATGAGGTACAGTAAATCAAGAAACTTGTCACAAAAACTTTTGAAGTTAAAATAAGGAATCCAGAGAAGGAGGTAATTTTTGAATTTTTAATTGCATCCCATGCCTTTTTGTTTGTGGTTTCGATTAGGTCCACTACTATTGATCAGATCAGAACAACAAACAAGATTGAAAGGCAGATTGAGTATAATTACTTCCTTAGCAATATAGATGTAATTGATTGTGTTTTCTTTCCTTAGCTTGCTTCAATATATCTTGGATAAGAGAGATAACTTGTTGTAGTATGTGATTCCCGTGCTATTTTCAGAGCTCTTGAAAATTATCAAATGGATAGAAATGTAAATTGCCCCAGTGATTTTGACATATTAGCAGCTAAGCATGGAATTTACATTTCCATGATTAGTTTCTAATATGTCAAAATCACTGGTGCAATATATATTTCCATCTATTTGATAATTTTTAAGAGCTCTGGCAACTACACGGGATTCACATAATACAACAAACATCTGATCTTTTCTAAGATATTTTGAAAGCATGATAAGGTAAGATAACATAATCAATTACATCCATATTGCTAAGGAATTAATTACACTCAACCTGTCTTTCAATCTTTTTTGTGGTTCTGATATGGTCAATAGCAGTGGACCTAATCAAAACCACAAACAAAAAGGCATAGGATGTATTTTAAAATTCATAAATTTTTTCCTTCGATTAATTCCTTATTTTAACTTCAGCGGTTCTTGGGGAAAGTTTTCTTGACTTATTGTACATCATTTCAACCCTTGGTGCCCATAAAGCTGCTTTCTTGGTATTTTGTTATTTTCTATGTGTGTGATCATTCCGACCATGCTAACTAGTCGTAGTTCCCTAACAAAGTGTCCAAATGCACTATTTTTCTATTAGAGAGATGGAATACAAATTTTTATTACTGGAAACACTTTCATATTTGCAGTTGATTCAGATTTCTCATTTTTTAAGTTAGTTTCATCAGTCAGATTCTCTAGAAGTTCCTTGCTTGCTACCCTATGTTTTCTCTTCAATTAGTTCTTAGATGATATAGTATTTTATCAACTCCCTTTTCTCTCAATGATATTCTCTTATGTCTCCTTCTGGCATATAATCATCTTAGCAAATAACCCATCCATTTAAATTTGGGCTAGAAAATTTCTATTAGTTTTTCGTTCTTATTTGCTGCAATGGGCGTCTTTAAAGGCCTTCTAAAAGTCCAATGCATTCTTAAATTTAAGTCCAACAAATAATGGATCTCTGTAATGACACCAAATATTTATCCCTTCTCAAAACATGATACACATAAACATGTGTAACAACCATCATGAATTTGTAATATGGTATCGGCACCATATTCATTGCCCCTCGGCCTTGTCAATTCGAACCTATCAAACATAACTGTACAATGAAAGATCTTGTTTGAATGATGAATGTCTGCATTCACAAAATTATTGTACTTTATGTGAATGTGTTGTCCCGATGACCTTATTAGTAATACATAACTCCCATAAGTGAAAGTAGATCCATCCATCTGCACGCACCTTATTCTTTCTAGCCCATCTATGGAAACAGATGACTAACCTAGTGCAACAGATGACACATCTATTAAAATTATCAAACAATCATAGACATTTGTTACAATAGATAATCAATCTATTGAAACATATGACTTATCTATTTGAAATAATCAAACACATATATATATTTGTTGCAACAGATTGTCAATATGTTGTAAACTATCAAACAGATAGAATATATTTTGCAATAGATTATCCATCTGTTAGATTTATTTTAAATAATTTTCTTTTTTTTCGAAATATAATAAAGATAAAATATTGTATTTAGATCCATTTTTTTAATTTTCATAGTCGAAAAATCACCTTTTCTATTTAATTGAAAAATGTAATTATACATATCTCAACTTCTAGATATGACTGATTCGGATTTGGACAAGGTGATTTTGCGTAAATCTTTGCGGGAACTTGAAAGACAAATTCATGAACTCCGGCGAGAGTTGGGCTCCATAAGAACAAGGCTAAGAAGGGCCCTGCTGCTGCCGAATGACGATTGGTCGATTAACAATAATAATAATAATAATAATAATAATAATAATTAGGTTATGTCTTTTATTTAGTGTATATATTTTCTTTTATTATATCGGATCTACCTAAGGGAGAACCTAATGTATGTTTTATTTTTTATTATACATTCGTATATAATGAATTCAAAAATCTATGTTTGGTTGACTTTAGATTTTTAATTCTTATTTAATATTTAATTTTCATTCTACCTATTCCTTATTCTCAACATGTCGACGGTTGGAGGTAGAGATTGAGTGTTTGTGGCAACGGATGGACTATATGTTGCAATAGATCGTTAATCTCTTACGATAGATGGATTATATATTGCAACATACAGTTATTAATAAAAAAGGTTTATTATTATTGAGGGGTGAAAAGTCTTGACTTTTCGATTGTTTAATATGAAAAATGATTCATAAATACATAATAAGAAATAAATGATAAACACAATTTATAACCATAAAAAATAGTTATTTAATTTTAATAACTGATGTTAATATTAAATAGGTGACAAGTCGTGAATTTTCACCATTATTATTTTTAAATTTGTTTTTTTAATATATTTATTACCCCTCCGTTTCAAAAAAAGAATGACTTACTTTTCTTTTTAGTCCATTTCAAAAAGAATAACCCCTTTCCTTTTTTAGCAACTTCTAAATTTTAACTTTTCACATGGCATGTTTAGGAACACAAGATTGAAGGTCATTTTGGTTCATTTGATGTATCTTTAATTTAAGAACACACGATTAAAAAATCTTCTTTATTTTCTTAAACTCCGTGCCAAGTCAAATTAGGTCATTCTTTTTTAAATAGAGGGAGTATATAATAAAAATGTCACCACTTTGGATTAATTAAGGTATATGATGATAAACACAATTTATAACCGTAAAAAATAGTTATTTAATTTGAATAACTGATGTTAATATTAAATAGGCGACAAGTAGTGACTTTTCACCATTTTTATTTTTAAATCTATTCTTTATTTATATGATAAAAAAGTCACCAATTTGGATCAATGAAAATATATGATGATTAGTAAAAAAGAAGGTCCCCAAATAGAAGGTCCATTTTTTGCATCAATTGTAGACATCTGACGCAATAGATAACCAATCTGTTGTAACAGATAGATTATATGTTGCACAATGGTCCATTTGTTGTAACAGATGGTATATTTGTTGCCACTGATGGGTTATCTAATGCAACAGATATACAATCTATTGCCACAACTTAATAAAAATGATTATTATTATTAAAAGAAACGGTTATATAAAAGGTAAGAAGTCTTTGATTATTTAGTTGAGAAAATGGATATTTAAATTTAAGAACTAATTACTAATAATAACTGAAAAGTCATGACTTATCATAATAATAAAAAAGTTGGCAACTTGATTTAATTAAGTCATAACATTTCCCAGTAATCAAAAAGTCACCAGTTTAAACATAATTAATAAAATAAAGGTGAACAGTAGTGCCTTTTTGCCTAAGTCATTCAAATTTAATTCTCTATAAATAGGTCCTTCTTTACACGTTCATTTTACTACACTCTATTTATTTCTTGCATCTTATCTTTCATATTACATCTTCAATCACTCTCTCTTCAAATACCAGATACCTTTTCCCTGACTCAGGTAAGTAAATTTTTTCATTCTTTTGGTGTAAATCTACCAATTAGTAGTATACGTTGTATTACATTCAGACTCTTTTCTTAACTTGTAGTTTTACATTTTTGGTCAACTCATTCCTGTTCTAGATATGGTTGATCCTACTTCGGACATTGCTATTCTGTACGATACCATGCGGGATCTTCAGATGAATATTAATGACCTGCAGTGGGAGTTGGGTGTCGTGAGAGCAAGGATTCTCTGAGAGATTCGCAGGCTGAGGAAGGCCCTGCTACTGTTGGTTGACGATTGGCTGAATAACAATAATAATAATTATTAGGTGATACTTTTTCTTTTAGCGTATGTATTTTATTTTTATTTATATCTAATATACCTACCAAATGTATTTTGTTTTTTTTTAATGAAAAATTTATGTTTCTGTCTATTTAGTCTTTCTCAACAAATATGTTAATGATTGGATGTAAGGAATAATTTTGAATCTAGTAGCAATAGTAAGAGTTTTGAGTTTTTTCAACAGATAGACCATCTGTTGAAACAAATTGGTTATCTATTGGGTTTGTGGAAACAGTTATTTTGTGTTATTACAAACAGATTACTCATCTATTGCAATAGATTACTCCTATGTTGCAATATATAATTTGTATGTTGCAATAGATAACTAGTCTGTTGCAACAGATAACTAATATTTTACAATAAATAACTCATCTGTTGCAACAAATAATTTATGTGTTGTAATAAAGAATTCATCTGTTCAATTCATGTTATGGGCACTATTGAATTATAAACATGATCTAATATATGAGTCTTCTGTTGCAACAGATGACTCATCTGTCGTAATAGATGAGTGATCTATTTAAACAGTTGGCTCTTATGTTGGATTCATGAATGAGTTTTATCCATTGTTGAAAAAACAACAGTAGCAGTTTACCCAGATGACAAATTCAACTAAAAATTATAATTTTACTTACCAAAGTCACCTATGAAGTAATTCCAAAGTGGAAAGTGATGTACGGAATAAAATTTCACCTAAAAAATTAGCCAAGTAGCAACAGTAGCGGTAAAAACAACAATAATGGTTGAAAAGAAAGAGATAAAGATGATAATCAAACAGAAGATGATGATAATGAAGAAGAAGATGATGAATAAAGCAGCAGCAATAATGAACAAAAAATTGCAAAGAGGGAGAAAATAACAACGGATGAGAAGAGAGAGAAACACGTCTTTTTCCCTTAGTTTTTTTGTTATATATTAGTTTTACATTTGGATCAAAGTGTAAATTAAAAAAAACTTTTGGGCTAGTTTTAAACTTTCCCAAATTTCTTAATCCATAATAAAGTAATTGTCACATCTACTCAATTATTAAAACTTGAAACACCTACACCTCATTTTAAAACTCTTTTTTTACTTTTAATAAAATGGCCCCAGTAACATGTCTTTTAACATTCGTTGAGTTGCCAGTGGTCATAACTAATAGTCTATTTTCTCAGGGTTGTTAGATTTGAAGAGAAGTTTTGCTTGAATTAGTTATATTGATTTATTATACAATTAAATCTCTCTATATTGACAACTTTTGTTTAAAATTTTTATGCTTGCTATTACTAGGTGTTGTTATATATAGGGGTGCTCATGGGTCGGTTTGGGTCGGTTATTGGTCAAAACTATAACCAAACCAAATTAGTCGGTTTTTAAATTTCTAAAACCAAACCAAACTAACACAAAAAAAATAACTTTCAGTTTGGTTCTTGTCGGTTTAGTTCGTTTTGGTTTGGTTTTTCAATTTATAACTTTAGTTAATGATAAAATTTGAAATTTTTCTTAAAAAAATCCAATACAACATATGAAATGTCAACCGAGTGTCGTTCCTCAACCTTCAAATCAAGATGTCAATTTAGTGTTATACTTAGGCAAAACCATGAACAACAGTACCATATGAACGCTTCGACAAAAGTATTTAGAAAGTACATATAAGAAAATGATTTGATAAACTTCCCAAAAGATAAACACATATTTTTTTATCAATAGGGACCAAAAATCAAGTTCAAAACTAGTGATTATCTATGGTCTAATAAAACTCACCAACAAAATCTCATAGACAATAAGATAATTTTCACAATTAGTATCATTTGCTATTAAAAGTGCGAAAATCATATAAAATATCATAACGTACCATCAACTAGATGGAGACGTATGACTAAAAGTGATATGCCTAAAGTTAAATTCATGATTAAAATTTAAAATATAAAAAATATTCATATTTTATTTATGAATAATATATAAATAATTTCTATATGCATATGTATGTGTGTGTATACATATATATATATATATATATATATATATATATATATATATATATATATATATATATATATATATATATATATATATATATATATATATATATACATACATACGTATATATATATATTATTTTTATTGGTTCAGTTTGGTTATTTTGTCGATTATTTTAGAGTAAAACCAAAACCAAACCACATAAGTATCGGTTTTAAAAATGTAAAACCGAATCTAACCAAATATCAGTTTTTTAATCGGTTCGGTTTGGTTCGCGGTTCGATTTGGTTCTTAACCAAACCATGAACACCCCTAGTTATATACATATATCTACATTACCTTAAAAGCATGAAATGTAAAATTTTATAGTGAAATTACTAAAATACTCATCTAATCTAAAAAATACTAATCTATATCTATTATCTATTTTATATTATTAAAAAGAGAGGACAAAACCTCTATATTAATTCAAGTGACAACCTTTAAGATTGACACATGTAATTTTTTATGGCAAGTTAGTTAATTAGTTAAGAATTAGTTAGTGTTTACCTTTTATCCTTTACAACTTTTTTTTTTAAATTCATATTTACATTTACTTTAAGTTTTTACTGTGTTTTAAGTTTTTACTGTGTTTTAGTTGTTGATTAAGTTTCACAAAATAATTAAAAGAGAAAAAAAAAGAGAAATTTTAAAATTGGAACTATTCCACTTGTTAATCCTAATCATATTTATAGATTTGACATTATATTAACAAGTTGAAGTTTTTGAATTTAAAACAGATTGTAACTGCTATTTATGATTTTACAATTTCAACCATTAACCAATCATCCTTCCTATATAACTACTAACCAGATAATTACTTCCAACCATTTTTATGCAATTAAATTTTGATCAAACATGATTATCAATTATCTTTGAATAAGAATTTATTGATTCATACGAATCTGAAGAAGTTACTCGACAATTCATTAACTGGCTTTACGTCTTCTAGGTAGCAATTTAGTTTTTTCTCCAATAGATTTTGAATCTTATTCTTTTCTTTGCTTATATACCAAGGAAGAAAATTCTCAACCACGAAGATTTTAAAAACTTTGCATTTACATGTCTTTGCATAGTTTACATGTAAATATTTCGTTACTCAAACCAATATTTACATGTCTTTGTGTAGTTTTATCTTTTAAGCACTAATTTGATAAATGATAATATTAGGCTTTATTGAGTAAATTTAACTGAAATGGAGTAGTGATATAAAAATGGAAGCAGATGAAGTTTGTGGTGATATATTAAAATATTATAATATTTTTAAAATTTTTGTCCTTATTTTAGAAATTATGAAATGAAGGTTCGGAAAGGAAGGAGGAACAATATAGCAGTATTTTTCAACGATTTGTTACATCTCATCTATTTTTCAATCTACTTGATTTTCTTATGTGTATAATATCTTAATGTTATATGTTTACCATGACAGATCCAAAGCAAAAACGTAGAATGAAGCAATGATAGTATGTTATGGCATGAACAATTGGCTTAGCCATAAAAATAAACATGTGATACCGCGTGAACAATCAGCTTAGCCGTAAAAATAAACATATTCAAATCTTGTAGTTTTGTTGAGACATTTGTAACACCCTGCATTTTGGACTATAATGAAAACCATCATTTCTATGCGTAGATGATCTAAAAGCCTTAAATCCTATGCAAATTTGGTATGTTAATCAATTATGTAGTGTGGGAACCTATTTGAGAATGAATTGAGATCGTAGAGGTCTGTTAACTCAAGGACTAGTTGAAAGCTTTCCTATCGTTCAAGTTTTAGTGAGCGTCAAAACATGGATTAACTTCAATCGACCATAACTCTTTGTATGTGACGAAATGGGTGGCCTACTATATATCAAATGAAAGGTCTTTGAGTTCTTTTTCCAACGCCACTGGTTTTCTTTTAATTCAGTATCAGAGTAGAAAGTTATGCTTATTTTACTTTTAAATGCCTGTCTACCAAAACGTGATGACGAGGCTGACGACTTATCAGCTGTGTAATGGCCCGTCAGATCTCGTCGTTAGCCTAAGGCAGTGAATGGTAAAAAACTGCCCAAAAGTGATGACCTGGGTGACAACTTATCACCTGTCAACCCTGGTCATTAGCTGATGCAATTATGCGATTTGTTTTGGGTTCCTTAGGGGTATTTGGTCTTTCCCTCGCTCCAAAAACCTTTCACATGAATTAAATCACTCCTTAAGCATTATTAATCAATCACTATCAGTTTTACAACATTAAAAACTTCCTCTTCACTCTCAAAATACGATCAAACTAGGGTTTTCTCCAAGAACAAGAAATTCAAGAAAATCAAACCTTAAGTTCAAGATTTCCAAGGAATGAATCGAGATTCGAGTTCTTCTCCTTAAACTAATTAATTTTAGGTACGTGGGGTTTTTATAAAATTTCATGGGCAAAGAAACCATCTTTAATTCATGCTAACGGCTTAGAAATCATGATTTTTAAGAAAGGGGTTTTGAATTTACGATTACTAGCATGTTTTAGAAGCCTTGATCAGTATTGTTTTGGTATTTAGGCCTTCCCCCAAATTGATTTGAAACTCTATATATATGTATGCATGTGTTTAAGGATGAATACACGATTGAGAGCATTAATCCTAAAGAATCCCTCTCTTGTTATGAATTTTCTTTACTTTTCATATGCTATGAATTGTTTTGAATGCATCTTGAAAAGCATGATATGAAATGTCTTGATTAATTCTATGATTGAATTATCATTTTAATATCAAAAGAGAGGGATGTTTATGTTGACCAAAGTTGAATATAAATATATAATGAGAAGAGTTGCATGGTTTGTCAAAGATTACATGACCACCACATATTTATTGAAAGAATGAGAATTTTTGCATAGTTTCGGAACATGAAATCTCTTATACTATATGTATGTTTGGGTTGTCTGAATTGAGTTTTTGATGAAAGAATATTGCATGATGCATTATGGCTTAGAAATAGAACTTGCAAGTCTTGGTGTGACGACATCAACTCAAATAATGCCATGTTAATTTATAATAGAACAGAATGCATGTTTGAAATTAATTTTTCATATTTTAAAACTAATATGGTGCATATTTCAGAGCAGATTAAAATTGGGCATAAAGAGAGCTTAGGTGGTTCTTCGAATAAGGCACAATTTCAGACAACTCATTGCCTAAAACCGTGATTTGTCAATTCGGGTATATTATTATACACTGTCCTAGATTCCTGTGGTGTATCAGACTCAAACACTCCAACCCTTGCAGCACACTTGGGTTGGGGGCTTCCTTGCCGAGTCAATGGCGGATTCCATATAGCCTGTGGAATATCATACTTTTAGGGGAGTGCCACCTAACTCAGAAGTAATACAAAGATCATAAATTCTATGGACAGAAAAGTTTTATGATTATCAAAAATGCCCATGTGTTTTGAAATGATATTTTTCATGATGATTATGACAATCTGTCAACTATTTTATTTATATACAAAATTTATTTGGGATTTCATCACGTACCAATACATTTGTATTGACCCCCCCTTTCTCCCAGGGTCTAAAGCTCAGTTCAGAGGTTTTGCTAAACCGTAGTGTTTTCAGAAAGCAGTGATGTGTGCAGTTGGTGAGCCTTCTTTATTTCATAAGGCCTATGTCTTTCAGATTATGTTATTTATTATGGTTTAGGTGTACTGGGGACCTTGTCCCAGTTTCAGACAGTTGTCATTTTCAGATGTAGTAGAGATTTAACAGACTGGTTCAGATGTTGTGTAGTTGATATTAGATTTCATTTTTCATAGTTTAATTGAACTCAAAGTATGATCATGTTTCCATATTCGATTATATTTCCGTATTTTTTTATTATATGAATGTTGTACATGATTACTAGATAGAGAAAGGCGTTTCATGCCTTCATGGTTTGGGCGTCCATCATGGTCAACCCCAGTTTGGGTCGTGATAATATTTTTATCTCTTTGTTTATGTACTACACTAAATTTTCTTGCTTGATTTATTCCTTTTTTTATTAGGAATTTGATTCTCTCTTAAATTTGTATTTTATTTGTATGGGTTACACATCAACAAATATTTGATTTTTTTCCAAAACTTGCCCATTCTCGAGCATAATGGATGACAACGCCTTTGATTTTACTGGAGCAAAAAATAAGAGAGAGTCGCATGGGTTCACCACTTATTCTAACATTGGTATTATTTATTTGGATGGATGTGACATGATCTATAAAATAAAGTAAAAAAGGTGAATGAGATGCAATCTATATGGTCTTTAATGCACGCAAGCTAGCCGAAAGATTGTCAATATGATTTTAGATATATCATAAGATTATAGACAACAATTCAAGACTTGATTGGTAAAAAGGATAATTTTTAGCTTCTTTATCACATGAAGACAATACTTAATTATATTTATCACAAAATAAAAAAAGGAGATTAAAGTGATCTTTTACTATATTTTGCTAAATAAAGTACATACGTTTTACAAAATTATGAGACTCACATCCTCAATTTTAACGAAATCAACCATTAACTCGATAATATATATAGTCACTATTGGTTGTTCTAACTTTCTTGATGATTAAATGGATTTAAATTTGACTTTGTATTTATATTATATTGTTTATATATGTGTGAGTTTTACATATTCAAAATACTGTGGTTTAAGGAAGTCGATTAATTTTTTCGAGTCACAATACTTAGTGTTTGCAGTTCTTAGTGTAGGAGACTTTAATGGTAATATAGTGCATGCTATTTATCTATTTAAAACAAAACTCTTATTTTTTGAATGAGGAACTGAAAATAGCTTTATATCTAAATCTACTATAATATTTTTTTCTATTGATATTTTATTAATGTAATGTTATAATTTGTTGATTAGTTCAGTTTTTAATACACTGGAATTGTTACCAAGTGAACACCAATAATTTGGAGAAATACTTCACTTTCCTTAATGTGCATGTGTAATACCACGTAGTTTTCCTAACTAAATTTATCTCCTAGAATGGCAAGGATTATCTTAAAAAATGAATAACTCTTGATACATGTAGAATTTTTAAGCTCTAAATCTACCAATGGGTAGATAATAGAATTTGTTTTCCAATGATACCAATTTTTCCTAGATACGATACTCGGTTGAGAAGTTATGGCATTCTTAGTGGAGATAGTGTCTCAAAATGGGGAGCACCGCGTCGCGGTGACATGCCAAATGACATTTGTCAAGCTCTAGTGAAACTCTGTGATTGGCCCACGTTGCGGTGAAGTTCCATTTCCCAGTTATCAAAATTCAGTGGCTCAACACAAAAGTGGCTATGCACTGATGGCCTAAATGGCATTTTAGTATCTTACCGTGATAGCTCCGCATCGCGTTGATTTTCCAATTCCCAGTTGTCAATTTTTAGTAAGTCACTGCGATAGTTGCGCGTCTCGGTGGGTGAACAAATCAGGAATTCTAGTTTCCAAAATTATTTTTAAAGGGTAGTTTGGTCTTTTCCCAAGCCCCCAAATTGTGTAAAACACAAGATTAGTCCTATTTTAAGCATTCAATGCTCACTTTTCATTAAATTACTCTCCAAGAAAATCCTAGAGCTCAAAATTTAATCTCCAAGAAATCCAATTTCCTTCATTATTCTTCCAAGATAGCTCAAAATTAAAGATTCCCAATTCAAGAACATTAAGAGGTCATTTTAAAAAACACAATTAGGAATTCAAGATCAAGCTTTCTATCTGATTTAGTCAATTTAGGTATGTGGGGTTTTGAGCAAGGATAAATCTTTTATCCTTGTCCCAAAACTAGTTTTTAATTTCAAATTCACATTAATTTACATGAATTTTAATATAGGGTGCATACCCAACTATTGCTATTTGAAGATTATGAGATTACAAGTGCTTTGGATGTTGAATTACATGTCTATTTTCATAAATTCATGCATGTGACTGTAATTTCTAAATTTTGAGTTAAATTATGAATATTTTCATTATCAAGCATGGACTTTATGATGATATTTGAATATTGATATTTCAAGAATGATTATATTTTTAAGTATCCCATATTATGTTTATAGACAACTTTGAATAAAGATTTGATCTTTTGATCTTTTAGCTAACATATGAAATCTACATTACAGCTTAAATTAAGTTTTGAATGATCAGATGTACAGTTAGCTTTCAGTATGAAATATTATAATTTTTAAAAGTGGATTTCCTACAGAATGAGCATACATATTAAAGGAAGTAGTATTTAGCACCAAGAGGAAAGTGTGTGTTTAGCGAATACTACTTTTCTAGAACTATGACCCAACATAGGTATAGATTTAGTATTTTCATTTTTATATAGATGACAGTTATAGATGTGATCACTTAGCTCAGGTTATACTCCCTGGTAAGAGTATGAAACCTCTCCCCAACGTGAGGCTTTCCCCTTAGGGGAATGAGATATTGGACTCTAGGATAGCTCACATGATTTACGTCAATTAATAGAACTTCCTTACTAGTAAAGATCAATAAAAAAACTTTTAAAAAAATTTCCCTAATAGTAAAGATCTTTAGAATAGTTTTAAAAATTATTTTCTCTACAATTTATCATAAAAGAATAACAGATAACAGTTCAGCTTTTAGACTTTAAATGTGATGACTCACCAGATTTATGCAGTATGTTTTATTATTCATGATTTATGATTTTCAGCTTTTAGTTATTCCAACCATGTGAGTCATTGCATACAACATGCATATTCTATGAATTTTAATAACTTTGAGATATAACTTTTACTCATGCATTCTCCCCCATATACTTAGTACATCCTTAAATTACTGATCTACATATACATCTATATGCTACATTATCTCATAATGTTGGTCCAAGTGCTCAGTCTCAGTAGTGTGGTTGATTTTGTGCATCTCTACCTACATCCCGACAATTGGTGAGTCCTCATGGTTTAAGGGCCCATTTATCCAGATTTCCATCTTTCATTGTATTTGAGTAGTTGCTTTCAGTTTAGTCCTAGTCAATTGGGGATTTATCCCAATGGCTCTCTAGTTACTTAGTAGTAGAGGCTTGTCTGACTACTAGCTGTTATATTAAGACTTTTAGTACTAGTTATCAACAAAAACAACAAAAGTCCCAGTGTATTCCTATAAAGTGAGGTATGAAAAGGGTAAGATGTACGCAGTCCATACCACTACCTCTGTAGAAGTAGAGAGGATGTTTCTAATAGATCCCCAGCTCAAGATAGAAAATTCAGTATTAGTTATCAAGAAGCTAATTTAGTTGATCTCAGATAGTTTTGATAATATTTAGTATTTTTGCATTTCTATCTAATTAAATTACTTTAATATGAGTTATAGACTTAGTAATATACTTACAGGGTTAGCTTGAGATTATTTATAGTCTTGAGCACCATGTGACATCTCGGGAGGACCAGGTTTTGGGGCATTACAAACTAGGTATTAGAGATTAAGGTTTAGAGAGTCCTAGGGAGTCAGACAAGCTACGTTACGTAGAGTCTTGATCATGGGTATAAAGTGTACCACATTTATGAGCAAGAGGCTACGGGACGTTTTTAGGAAATCGTCTCTTTATTTCAGATTCCATCATGCTTACAACTAACTCTATGTGCTATTAACTTATTCTCTTTCATGATAGAACATGCCTCCTCACAATAATGTCTGTAGGAATGAGAACCAGCCACCCCAGCCTGCTAATCCTCTGAATGAGAATGTGTCACATGCCAAATTTCGGGCTGCCTTTCAGGCATTAGCTCAAGTTGTGACTACTAATATTTAGGCCAATAATTAGGTTGCAGTTTCGTGTCAGCAAGATGGTGATTTAGCTACATCCAAACTTTGTGACTTCATGAGAATGAATTCAGTTGAATTATTTGGGTCAAAGTTAGGTGAGGACCCATAGTTGTATCTTGATGATGTGAAAAAGATCACCCAAGTTATGCATATTACTGAAGAAGAGAGTGTAGAATTAGTTTTTTCTATGCTGAAGGATGTTGATTATAATTGGGTTGTTATGTGAAAGAATGGTAGGGGTGAGAATGTAGTTCCATGATTTGGCAGGTATTTCTGGATGCTTAAGTTCAACCAGTTATTTAAGTATTCTCCTGAGTTGGTAGCTGACACTAGGTCTAGTATGAGTAAGTTTGTTACAAAAGTATCTGGATTGGTAGTTAAGGAGTGTAGGACTCCCATGCTTGTTACAAACATGTCTCTTACTATATTGATGACTCACACCTAACAGATTGAGGTAGAAAAGTTGAAGAAAAGAGATAGAAGTAATAAGATTACTAGAATTGGGCAGTTTAAGTATGGTTAGTCAAGGTCTGCAGGGGCAATCATTCACAGTCAGAGTTGTCCGTATTTTACAGTGCTATCTTCAGCTAGTTCCCCCACACCCAAAACTAAGCAGGAATGGTGGGGTAAGACTTCTATGTCAAAATCTCAAAATAGTGTAGGTTGAAGACCTAGTTATCCTTATATGCTAGATATGGTAAGAATTATCCTTGTTAGTGCTTGTTGGTTCAGAATGGTTGCTTTGGATGTGGTTAGTTGGGCTATGGTATCAAGGAGTTCCCGTATGTATGCAAGGAAGAAGGGATGTTCATCCCCAAACTTAGGCTACTAGTGCACCAACTCCTATAGGTCGCCCAATCCCTCCTCAGGGCGTATCATCCAGTACCAGTGAAGGTCAGTACTAAAATTGGTTTTATGTTTTACCATCCTATCAGGAGTAGGAGAGCTCCCCATATGTTGTTACTGGTATGCTTCATGTCTTTCATCCTGACGCTTATGTGTTGTTGCACCCCATGTTGAGTTTCTCTTATGTGACCCCATTAGTTATAGTAAATTTTGAAATAGGTCCTTAAAAAATACCTGAGCCCTTCTTAGTTTCTACCCTAGTGGGTGAGTCAGTTATTTCCAAATAGATCTATAGAAAGTGTCCTATTATTGTCCTTTGTAAGACTATGTTAGCAGATTTGATAGAGTTAGATATGGTTGACTTTTACCTTATTCTTGGTATGGATTGACTCTATTTTTTTATGCATCCATATATTGTCGCACTCGAGTGGTGAAGTTTCAATTTCTAGATGAGATAGTCTTTGAGTGGGAAGGTAATTTAGTGTCTCCAAAGTATTATTTCATATCCTACCTTAAAGCTAGAAAGTTGATCTCAAAAGGGTGCATCTACCATTTGGTTTGAGTTAAAGACACTAAGTCTGAGACCCCAACAGTTTATTCTATCAGTGTAGTCAATGAGATTCCTTATGTCTTTCTTGAAGATTTGCCTGGGTACCTTCGATAGGGAAACAGAATTCTGTATTGACCTTCTCGCAGATACTCAGCCCATTTCTATTCCTCCATATTATATGGCTTTGGCTAATATTAAGGAGTTAAAATAACATCTTAAAGACCTCTTAGATAATGGTTTCATAAGGCCTAGTATCTCTCCATGAGGCACTCCTATCCTATTCGTGTGAAAGAAAGATAGTTCTTTGTGAATGTGCATTGACTATCGTCAGCTGAATAAATTCATAGTCAAAAACAAATATCCTCTTCCTAAAATTAATGATTTATTAGATAAACTCCAAAGTGCAAGTTACTTCTCAAGGATAGACCTTATATCCGACTATCATCAATTTAGAGTAAGGGAATATAATATTCCAAAGATAGCTTTCAGAACCCGTTATGGTCATTTTGAGTTTATAGCCATGTCATTTCGGCTAACAAAAGACACAAAATCTTTCATGGACTTAATAAACCATGTGTTCAAATAGTTCCTAGACATGTTCGTCGTGGTCTTTATCGATGATATCCTTGTCTATTCCCGTAGTGAGAATGATCATGCAGACAATCTTAGAATTATGTTGCAAACTCTTATAGATCACCAATTATTCGCCAAATTCAACAAATATGAATTTTTGCTAAGTTCTATAGCTTTCCTTGATCATATTATTTCCAGTGATGACGTTAAAGTTGATCCTTACAAAACAAAGAGGTGAGGAACTAGCCTAGATCCATTTCTCCATCAGACATTAGAAGTTTTTTGGGTTTAGCTGGCTATTATAGATGGTTTGTTGAGGGGTTAGCGTCCATTGCATTGCCTATGACCAAATTGACTCAGAACAAAGTTAAGTTTCAATGGTCAAATTCTTGTCAGAAGAGTTTTTAGAAGTTGAAGACTCAACTCACTTCTGCCCCAGTTTTAGCACTACCTGATGGTACGGATAGATTTGTTGTATACTTTGATGCCTCTTGAGTTGGTTTGGGTTGTCTGTTGATGCAGAGAGATAAAGTCATATCTTATGCCTTTAGATAGCTTAGGCCTCACAAGAAAAATTACCCTACCCATGATCTTGAGTTAGCTGTTTTGTGTTTGCATTGAAAATCTGGAGGCATTATCTTAATGGGGTACATGTTGATATATTTACAAATTACAAAAGTTTGCAGTATGTGTTCACTTAGAGGAATTTAAATCTTCTTAAGAGAAGGCGGTTAGAATTGTTGAAGGATTATGATATGAGTGTGTTGTATCATATGGGAAAGGCCAATGAAGTGGAAGATGCTCTTAGAAGATTGTGTATGGGCACTGTTGATCACGGGGAGAATGATAAGAAAGAACTAGTTCGGGAAGTTCACCGGTTAGCTAGATTGGGTGTGAGGTTGGTTGACTCAGCTGAAGGGAATGTTTGGGTTTAGAGTAATTCAGAATCTTCTCTAGTTTTCGAAGTGAAAGAGAAATAGGAGAGAGATCCTTATTTGGTCAAATTGAAGGGTTCAGTTAAAGACCAAAATGTAGAACTTTTCTCCCAAGGGGGAGTTGGTGTGTTGAGATACTAGAGTTGATTGTCTGTTCCATATATTGATGATTTAAGGTAGTGGATTATGGAAGAAGTGCATGGTGCGCATTATTCCATTCATCTGAGAGCCAATAAGATGTACCACAATATATGGGAAGTTTATTAGTGGAGTGGTATAAAGAAGGATATTACAGAATTCGTAGATAAGTGTTCAGTTTGTCAATAGGTTAAAGTAGAGCACCAAAGACCTGGTGGCACATTGCAAGAGTTTGGTATTCCCACTTAGAAGTGGAAAGAGGTGAATATGGACTTTGTGATTGGATTACCCCATCCACATCATCAGCATAATTTAATTTAGGTTATAGTAGACAGATTAACTAAATCAGCTTATTTTTTCCCAGTTAACACGTCTTACACAATTGAAGATTATGCTAAGTTGTATATCAGAGAGTTAGTCATATTGCATAGAGTTACCTTTGTCTATTATCTCAGATAGGAGTACTCAGTTTACCTCCCAGTCTTGGAAAGCCTTTCAGAAGGGTCTTGGTACCCAAGTAAATCTTAATTTAGCCTTTAATCCGTAGACAGATGATCGGACAGAGAGGACCATTCAGACCTTAGAGGATATGCTGAGGGCTTGTGTTCTTGATTTCAAAAGTATTTGGAATGAGCATTTGGTATTGATTGAGTTTGCCTATAATAACAGTTACCATGATACTATTCGGATGGCCCCATTGAAGGCTCTTTATGGGTGGAGGTGTAGATCACCAATCGGTTGGTTCAAAGTGGGTGAGGCCATATTGCTTGGGCTGAATATGGTGTTTGAAGCTATGGAGAAAATTCAGTTGATTCAAGAAAGTTTAAAAGTAGTTCGGAGTTGTGAGAAATCGTATGCAGGCGTGAGAAGGAGAAATATTAATTTTGAAGTATATAACCTTGTGTATTTAAAAATTTCACTCATGAAGGGGGTGAGGAGATTTGGCAAAAAATAAATCTTAGTCCCCGATAGGTAGTCCCCTACAGGATTTTGAATCATGTTGGGAAGGTTGTGTATGATCTTGAGCTACCCACAGATTTGTCCTTAGTTCATCCAGTGTTCTATGTATCCTTATTGAAGAAGTGCATGGATGATTCAGCTGTTGTAGTTCCTCTAGAAAGAACAGGCATTCAGAATAGCCTCTTATACTTTGAAGTTCTAGTAGAGATCCTTGATCATTAGATTCTTAGACTAAGGAACAATAAAGTTCCCTTGGTCAAAGTTCTGTGGAAAAATCAGTCTGTTGAGGGTTCTACATAGGAAACAGAAGTAGACATGCGTACCAAGTATCCTCATCTCATCTCCAAAATTCAGATTCAGCCAAAGGTAATAGTGTTCCTTAATTTAGTTCTTTTCTAGTCTCAAATTTAGCCCTATAGCTATCATCATGTAAATTCACGCACTTGTAGATTAGCTCAGTAGCACAGTATATTTTAGATTCATTTATATAGTTTGTTTCAGTTGTGCATGCCATCATGTAGACTCGGTTCCTCGATATTTTCATCCTAACTAATCTTATTCGAGGACGAATGTTTCCAAGGGGGAGATAATGTAATACCCCATACTTTTTCTAGCTAAATTTAGCTCCTAAAATGTGAAGGATTAGATTAAAAAATGAGTAACTCTTGATACATATAGAATTTTCAAGATCGAGACCCACATATGGGTAGATAATCGAATTATCTTTCCAACGATAACAATTTTGTCTAAATCCAATACTCGTTTGAGAAGCTATGACATTTTTTGTGGAGACAGTATCGCAAAATGGGCAGCACCGCGTCACGGTGACATGCCAAAATGAAATTTGAAAAATTCCATTGGACCTCCATGATTGGCTCACATTGCGGTGAAGTCTCATTTACCAATTTTCAAAATGCAATAGCTCATCGCGATGGTAGCACATCGCGATGATGGCCTAACTGGCATTTTAGTAGCTTACCACGATAGCTCCGCATCGCGTTGATTTTCCATCTCCCAGTTGTCAAATCGGGATTTCTAGTTTTTGAAATTATTTTTAAAAGATAGTTTGGTCTTTTCGCAAGTCCCCGAAGTATGTAAAACACAAGATTAATCCTATTCTAAGCATCCTATGCACACTTTTCATCAAATTACTCTTCAAGAAAACACTAGAGTTCAAAACTTAATGTCCAAGAAATCCAATTTCCTCACTTATTCTTCCAAGATAGCTTAAAATTAAAGATTTCCAATTCAATAACTTTAAGAGATCATCTTCAAAAGCACAATTAGGAATTCAAGATCAAGCTTTCTATTCAATTTCATCAATTAAGGTATCTGGAGTTTTGAACAAGGATAAATCATTCATTCTTATGCCCCAAACTGGTTTTTAATCTCAAATTCACATGACTTTACATTAATTTCAATTTAGGGTTCATACCCAAATATTGCTATTTGAAGATTGTGAGATTACAAGTGCTTTGGGTGTTGAATTATATGTCTATTTTTATAAATTCATGCGTGTGACTGTAATCTTCAGATTTTTAGTTGAATTATGAATATTTTCATTATCAATCATGGACTTTATGATGATAGTTGAATATTTCTATTTCAAGAATGATTATGTTTTTAAGGATCCCATGTTATGTTTATAAACAACTTTGAATAAAGATTTGATATTTTGATCTTTAGCTAAGACATGAAATCCCCTTTACAGCTTAAATTTTGTTTTTAATGAACAATTAGCTTTCAGTATGAAATATTATGATTTTTAAAAGTGAATTTCCTACAGAATGAGCGTACAAATTAGAGGGAGTAGTATTTAGCACCGAGCGAAAAGTATGGGTTTAGCGCATCCTACTATCCTAGAACTATGAGCCAATATAGGTATAGATTCTGTATACCCATTTCTATATGGATGACAGTTACAGATGTGATCACTTAGCTCTGGTTATACTCCCTAGCAAGAGTATGACACCTCTTTCCAATGTGAGTTTTTCCCCATTGGGGAATGAGACGTTGGACTCTATGATATCTCACATGGTTTATTTTGGGTCAGAGAACCTCCCTACTAGTAAAGAACAATAGAAAAACTTTCAAAAGAATTTCCCTAATAGTAAAGATCTTTAGAATGGTTTTTAAAAGTATTTTCCCTACAGTTTATCAGAAAAGAATGACAGATAACAGTTCAACTTTTAGACTTTAAATGTGATGGCTCACCAGATTTACGTAGTATTTTTTATTATTCATGATTTATGATTTTTATCTTTCAAGTTTTTCAGCCATGTGAGTCGTTACATACATCATGCATATTCTATGAATTTTAATAACATTGAGATATTAGTTTCACTTATGCATTCACCCTCATATGCTTAGTACATTCTAAAAGTGCTACATTGACTCATAATATAGTTTTAGGTGCTCAGTCTCAATAGCATGAGTAATTTTGGGAATTTCTACCTACTTCTCGACAGTTGGTGAGTCCTCATGGTTTGAGGGCCCATTTATCCAGATTTCCAGCTTTCACTGTATTTGAGTAGTTGCTTTCAGTTTAGTCCGAGCCAGTTGGGGGTTTTTCCCAATGGATCTCTAGTTTTCTAGTAGTAGAGGCTTGTTGGACTACTAGATATTATATTCAGACTTTCAATAATTGTTATCCAGACAGTATATTCGGTTGATCTCAGGCAGTTTTGATAATATTCTGTATTTTGGCATTTCTATTAGATTAAATTACTTTAATATGAGTTATAGACTTAGTAGAGGGCTTACAGGGTTATCTTGAGACTACTCATATTCTTGAGCACCGTGTGGCGTCTCAAGATTAGGTTTTGGGGCATTATAGTATGTAAAGTGATTAATACTCTAACCTTGCAAAAGAGAGTTCAATTGTTAAACTTTTTTCTTATGTTGAAATTCACTGTGATATTTTATTTTAAAATACAAAGTCACTAATTCAAGAATTATCTTTTTCTATTTTTACTTAGTATACAAGGTTTTACCTCGTGAAAACACTTTTTATTTATTCATTTCATAAACACTAAATGACGGGTGATCGTATTATTGATTGATGTTGTAGCAAAAGATGGTGAACATAAAGAAATTGAATAAACTTTCTTCAATCATTTTGACAAGATAGACTTAGTAATTTAAAATAGGATCATTGTGGAAGAGTAAAATGTGGAAGTTTAAGAGCAACAACAAGAATTGAACGATTAAACCAACAATATATATACGAGAAAAGGAACAAATATTTAAAGAAATTCTTCTTCACAATACTAGCAAAACTAATCTATTCATCTTGATATTCCTACTTCTACATTTATAGTAGTTTACTTGCCTTTCAAAGGTGCTTTAACTCTGAAGATAGGATAAAATGAACAACACTACTAAAAAAACTAAAAAGCCGATCACAGATTGTGGTCGGAAAAAATCGACCACATATGGTCGTTTTTTTTTTAAATTTCTTTTAAAAAGAGACCACAAGTGGTCGCTTTTATATTTTAAAATTTCAAAATAAAATTTTCAATAATTTTTATAATAATTATTAATTATTTTATAAATAAAAAATTAAAAAAAGGAAGAAAACCTACCACTTGTGGTCGGTTTTTAAAAAAAATAATTAAAAAATATTTTTAAAAAACTGACCACTTGTGGTCGCTTTTTATATATTTTTTTAATTTATTTTTAGAAAAATCGACCACTAGTGGTCGGTTTTTAATTTTATTTTTTTAAAAAATATTTTTAAAAAAACGACGACAAGTGGTCATTTTTTTAAAATTCTTTTACATTTTTTGTAATCAAACCGACCACATTTTGTTGGTTTTTAATTTTTTTTAAAAAAAGAAAATATTTTTAAAAACTGACCACTTGTGGTTGGTTTTCGAACTAAAAAAATAATAAATAAATAATTTTTAGTGTGCAATAATTATATATATGTAATCAAATATATATATATATATATATATATATATATATTATTTTCATTAGAAATAATTATATATATTTTTTTCATATTACAATAATCACACGATGTCGATAACGGTCAATTATAAGGTAATATAATTGTGGATGTGAGATATATAGTACTCATTCAAGTGTTCATATACATACACACACACACACACACATATATATAAATATATATATATATATATATATTATCTAGTAATCGATTGATGAACGATGTAGTCAAAACCTAAAATTGTATTAAGATAATCAAATATAATTAATCAATCTCTCATCTGTGTAAGTATAAGAAGCACATCGCATTATATTAGTGGATAATATACTTGTGTACGTATTTGATAGATATTGTGCGTATTTAGAACTTGATATAGTCGATAGTGTGTATATGTGTGTGTATGTATAGGTATATATATACATATTATACAGTGAAGGTATATTAATGACATACGATAATGTAATCGATAATTCATCTGAGTATCGGTAAAATACGTTGTATAATATTATGGGGTAGTAAAATCGTGTATTTGAAGTTTATAGTACGTATCTGAAAGATGATAAACAATTAAATATATGTATATACGTATATCTCGTATAGTGATGTATGCAATAATCGATATATATATAGAACGTTGTATTATGAGGTATATATATATATATATATATATATATATATATATATATATATATATATATATATATATATATATGAGGGTGTAGAAAGTAATCAGAGTGGTTTACAGTTATAAGCTTACCATTTTTTATGATTTATCAATTCAAATATAATATTTTATTATTTTTATAATTATTTATTAGCATATATATTGTTATTATTTATTATTTATATTATTATTATTATTTAAATTATTGTTATTTAATTATTATTATTATTTATTATTATTATTATTACATATTTAAATAATAGTCTAATTAAAATTACCTTTCCAAATTCATTTACCTTTTAATCCAATTTTATTCAATTTCTTACAATTATAGCCTACTCTGCTTAGTCCATTACAATCTTAATCCATTTTTTTGTAATTCTAGCCATTTGCTACAATCTTAGCCTAATTTCTTGTAATCCTAGCCACATTCTAACCTCACATAATCTTAAAATCCTAGCCATTGATCAAAATTGATCTAACAGATGAGGTTTGATCTGCCTCTTTCCTTATTAAAAACAACCTAACCTAATCCCTAATATCCAAAAAAAAAACAAAAAAAAAGAGGCAGCCTCCCTTGGTCTATCTCTAGACTCTCTTCCTGTTACCTCCCCCATCAGCGAACACAGCTCCACCACTAGCGCCGCTCCAACACCACCACGAGGTCCCCCTAGTCCTCCTCCTTCTTCGCTCTAATGTCGTTACTAGCATAGTTCTTCCATTCTAATGAAACATCCCCCGCTGATGCCTCTCTCTCCTCCGCGCTACTCCACCTCTGACCAGACCTCACCAGTCATGGCATCACCCCTTTAGTGCCACAACCACCACTATCATCAGTGGTGAGCCGACCTAGTGCAACCACTGGCTTCTTCTGTCTTTCCCTATGCCTCCATCAATGGTAAACCATCCATGAAGCCCTTTTCATATCAAAATGATAGATTTTGAGAGAATCCATATCAGGTTTGCTATTCTATTCAAACTCGTACTTCTTTATCTATTTTCTCTTGTAAACGATCCTATTAAGATCTTATTGTGATTTTAAGTTAAATTCTCCAATTTTTGTGTCTCGTTATGTGCCTAAACTAGCATTGTAGGAGAAATCTAAAAAATACTTGACACTTGTTCTATCATTTTGACTAGATTGTTTTGAATACATGTTTACTTATATCTGTTAACTAACATATGTTTCCATCCCTCTTCATTGTAAATGAGCAAATCCGCTGGATCTTGATTGTCAATCCCCTATTCTAATTTCAAGTTTGTTTATATTCATATATCGACATATGTAAAAGTTGTAATTTTTATATAATTTTTGTTTTCCCTAAGCTATGACTTGTGTATTCGTGAACTGTTACTGTAATAGTATTTAGTTCAACATGTAATCTTGATTTCTCCATGTATAGATGATTTTTAGTACTTAGTTGAGTTGTTCGTAATTATTTGAATAATATTGAACCTTATTGTGTGCAAATTAAGGAGTAATCTCCTTATATCATCCATCTCCTCCCTCTCTCTTAAACTTGTGAACTATTTTGGATGTATGTTTTGGTATGTTCTTGGTCACTGGTCGTTCTTGTATCAAAATATGTTGTACTGACTTGAAAATGGTTAAGTTTAGTTACTTTACATAGATACATATAGAAGTGTAGTTATTTGAAAATGGTTAAGTACAGTGACTTGAAAATGGTTAAGTGTAGTTACTTGAAAATGTTAAGTGTAGAGATTTTAAAGGGGATTTTGTGTTTTGAAAGTGGTTTGGTTGGTAACTTAGTCACTTGAAAATGGTTGTGTAGGGACTTCAAAGGGAATTTTTTTTAAGGTACTTGAAATGTGGACTTGTATTTTGAATTTAGCTAAGTGTGGTCACTTGAGAAGGGAATAAGTACTTGAAAATGTTTAAGTGTAGCTAGTTGAAATGTGGGCTTGTGTTTTGAACTTAGTTAAGTGTGGTCACTTGAGAAGTAAGTTAGTGACTTGAAAATGCATAAGTGTAGGTACTTGAAACGTGGACTTGTATTTTTAATTTAGTTAAGTTTGGTCACTTGTGAAGTGAATTAGTGACTTGGAATGTTTAGATGTAGTTACTTGAATTATGAACTTGTGTTTTGAATATAGTTAAGTGTGGTCACTTGAGAAGTGAGTTAGTTACTTGACTATGTTTAAGTGTTGGTACTTGAAAAGTTGACTTGTGTTTTGAATATAGTTAAGTCTGGTCACTTGAGAAGTGCATTAGTGAGTCAAAAATATTTAAGTGTAGTTACTTGAAATGTGGACTTGTATTTTGAATATAGTTAAATGTGGTCACTTGATAAGTGAGTTAGTGATTTGAAAATGTTTAGTGTAGGTACTTGAAATGTGAACTTGTGTTTTGAATTTAGTTAAGCGAGGTCACTTGAGAAGTGCATTAGCGAGTCGAAATTATTTAAGTATAGTTACTTGAAAGATTGATATCATGTTTTGAATATAGTTAAGTGTGGTCACTTGAGAAGTGAGTTAGTGTCTTGAACATGTTTAAGTGTAGTTACTTGAAATGTGGACTTGTGTTTTGAACATAGTTAAGTGTAGTCACTTGAGAAGTGCATTAGTGAGTCGAAAATGTTCAAGTGTAGTTACTTGAAATATGGACTTGTGTTTTGAATATAGTTAAGTGTAGTCACTTGAGAAGTGCATTAGTGAGTCGAAAATGTGTAAGTGTAGTTACTTGAAAGGTGGACTTGTGTTTTGAATATAGTTAAGTGCGGTCACTTGAGAAGTGCATTAGTGTGAAAAATGTTTAAGTGTAGTTACATGAAAGGTTGATTTCATGTTTTGAATATAGTTAAGTGTGGTCACTTGAGAAGTGAGTTAGTAACTTGAAAATGTTTAAGTGTAGGTACATGAAATGTGAACTTTTCATTTTAAATTTAGTTTAGTATGATAATTTGCGAAGTGAATTACTGACTTGAAAATATTTCGGTGTAGGTACTTGAAATGTGAACTTTTCATTTTGAATTTAGTTTTGTTAGGTAACTTGTAAAGTAACTTTGTGACTTGAAATGTTTAAGTGTCGTGACTTGAATTATGGAATAGTGACTTTTGTTTTGAAATTAGGTACTTGAAATATGAACTTGCGTTTGGATTTTAGTTAAGTGTGGTCACTTGAGAAGTGAATTAGTGACTTCAAAATGTTTAAGTGTAGGTACATTTTTTCATTTTGGATTAAGTTTAGTTTGGTAACGTATGAAGTGAATTAGTTACTTGAAAATGTTTAGGTGTAGGTTTTTGGAATGTGAACTTTTGTGACTTGAACTAATCACTTGAATGTGATTGATTGTGTAGATAGAATTTGATTATAGCTGGATATATCAACGAAATATTGATAATTGAATGGATGAGGTTGATCATGAAGATACGGATGATGAGTTGTAGTTTTTAGTATTTTTTATGTTTTATAGTTTGGATTTTGAACCACGATAAAGTTTGTTAATAATGTTTGTATTCTTATGGTGGTTTGTTGATTACATATATATGATTGGTGGGATGTATTGCAGTTAATAATCATTGTTTGTAAATGATTGGTGGGCTATATTGTAAATAATTTGATTTTTAATTTTTGTATTTTGAAAATATTCAATATTTTTTTTACAAAATTATCAAAAAAAACCGACCACATGTGGCAGCTTTTTTAAAATTACCAATTTTTTTTTTACAAAATTATCAAAAAAACCGACCATATGTGGTAGCTTTTTTTAAAAAAAATAATTAAAAAATATTTATAAAAACCGACCGCAAGTGGTTGTTTTTTTTAATTTTTTTTTTAAAAATCGAGTATTCAATTTTAATAAAATTAATTAATAAATTTTAAAATAAAACCGACTACCTGTGGTCGGTTTATTTTGAATTTTTTATTCATAAAATTATTTTTTTCCTATTTTAATAAAATAATAATAAATTAAAAAATATTTTAAAAAACGGCCACACGTGGTCGGTTTTTAAAAAGCTACCACAGTTTTACCGATCACACACTTTGGTCGGTTTTGTGGTCAGAAATTGAGGAAAACCGACCACTTGTGGTCAGTTTTCCTTTTTTTTAGTAGTGCAAGCTACTTTCTCAAATTAAAATTTTAGACATTATCAACTATATATTCTCATAGGTATAATGTATTCTTATTTATTTTTTATTTTGTGTTATAGATTAGATTTGTTTGTATAAGAATTAAATAAATTTATATGTTTTCATATATTCAAACAATCCAGATTATCTAAAATTACTTTTTAAAATATATGCGGCACATCGCGTGGGTACCAATAATAGATAATGCTTAAAAGAAAATATTGTGGCTACAACCTTCAGCAGCCAAGCTTCATGCTCTTTTGAACAGAGTCATAACCATTCAAATACAACACACTTGACGTTAATATTTTGCCCGAGAGTAGTTCCTTGGTTATCCTGCCCTAAATGAACAAATTTGCAAGTCAAAATATTTAGGGAATTAAATGTGATAGATAATAATACTATACTTCAATCTTATGATGATGTCTCTCTTTTAGAGAAGTTCTATTTGTTTTCTCAAGATTTTACAGACGCTACTTTAGCTTCTCTATTTTAATTATGTTTGCCATTGATCACTAATTAGATGAGCCAAATTCAAATTTGAGAAAGGATGAGAGAAAGCTGTAGTATAAAAAAGTTATACGGCGATTGTTAATAAGAAACATGGGTTGCAAATTTTCTCTCGCATTCTGCTTTAATTTAACTTGTACATCTTTTTCCATTTTGTTTCATCTACATATTTTTCTTAGAAGCAAATCTAAAAAAAGTATTTTTCTCTCATTAAATATTGATTACTGGTTATTTTCACTTGCTGGTTGACGATATGGAGATGACCCCGTAATCGACTTATCAACGTGATCTTTGTTTTTAACTAATTTAGATGTCATTAATTACTTATAAGTAAAAATGTGTGAACAGCACATGACGAAGCTAAAATCATTGTTTTTACGGATTGCTGACAAATAAAATTACTCCATTCGTTCCCACTAATGTGGTACCTTTCGGATTGTTTGAGATCAAATAAGTTTATCTTTTATCCAACTTTTTCCATATATTTTTAAAATATTATAAATTTGTCTAATATTGTGACTTAAACATTGCATATAGTTTTCAAAAATTTTATCTCAAAATGTTGGAAACTTCTATGCCTAAATTTAATGAATTATTTGACTCTCGAAATACAAACTGTGCTACATAAATTGAGTCAAAAGTATAATAATTATTGTATGCGTGCTTAAGACATTTTGAGGCAAACATTTTTTCTAAATCAATACCCATAAAATGATTGGGTGGTATTGTATTAGCAAAAGGAATAGAGGGCGGTTAGGCCTGACCTCGATATAAAATAGTTAAAGCCACACTAGTGATAAAATCACCACAAAATTAGAAGGCATCAAAATAACTTAGGGACTCCTGATAAGAGCTATTTACAGCTAACTAACTAACAAAGAAGAAGAGTTTATCAAATTATGTTCTAATAATCGGCAACCGCCATTTGTGTATCTGAAATAGTCCTTTTGCTTGTCGTGGTAGCTGTCCAAGAGAGTGATATATCATATTGTGGGAAGATGAAAAGGTCGTTTGACAAGATAATTTGCTACCTGAGTCCCTTACCTCTAATAGTGATTGACATGTGATACGGGGACGATTATGAAGATCGATGTGTGTGCAAGTGTAAGAAGAGAACATCAAAGGAAGTGCAATGCTAAAGTGTGAGGAGGACAAAAATGCACACTAATGCCGCCCCACTCTACACTAGAGAGGCGCCCCTTAATCATTAAGAATCTTTTGGACAATTCACTTTGTTATATAATAGACTATATATAGTTTAGTATTAGGGTTTTCGTTCCTTAGTTGATTATTATTGTAAGTCTTGAACCTTGAAACACCAAGTCCTCTCTTCACTTGAGGCAAAATCGAAATTAGCTCACAAGTGTGGATATCACTTGTGTTAAAATTGTTGGCTTGAAAAGTTGGTGCTAGAGGAGGTAATGCTCCTCTTGTGTCTTCATAGGAGATTGATGATAGTTTTTGTAGGTTGTAAGGGTCCTTAGGTTTGAAATATCTTAGGGTTCTTGTATTCTATACACTCCTTTGTCAATCTATTTATCCTCCTTATATATTGCTACCCGTTTGTGTTCTTGTGTTATCATTTTGATTCCGTGTTGTGTCTTGTTGTGTGTTGCAATTTGTGGACTGTTTGTGCCTTGTTTGGATCATTTGGTATCATTTGGTATTAGAGCTAAGGCTGCTTTTGTTCCTTCAACACCAATTTTAGGCTTTATTTATTGAAAAATAAAAAAAGTGTTCTAATTATTGGTGTTCTTCCCCAAAGAATTCTTGTTGTTGTTTTTGGTGTTTGGTGGAATAACATGAAATGTGATGTAGCTGATTTTGTTTCCAAGTGTTTGAACTGTCAGCAAGTGAAGGTAGACCATTTGAGGCCAGGAGGTACTTCCCAAGAGATAGCTCTTCCTTTATGAAAGTGGGAGATGATAAATATGGACTTCATTATAGAATTTCCAAAGTCCCAAAACCACTATGATTCTATATAGGTAATTGTAGATAGGCTGACCAAGTCAGAGCACTTTTCGCCTATTAGGACTAACTATTCAGGAGAGGATTATACTAAGTTGTTCATCATAGAAATAGTTCATTTGCATGGGGCACCTGTGTCCATTATATCTGACCGAGGTATGCAGTTTTCGTCCCAGTTTTAGAGATCTTTTCAGAGAGGTTTAGGCACCCAAATGAACCTAAGTACTGCTTTTCACTCCCAAATAGATGGGCAAGCAGAACGCACTAGCCAGACCCTTGAGGATATGTTGAGGGCTTGTGTGATTAATTTTCAAAGGTAGTTGGGTGGATCACTTTCCATTGATAGAGTTTGCGTATAATAACAGTTTCTATTAAAGTATTAAGATGGCACCATTTGAGGCATTACATGAGAGAAAAGGTAGGTCACTAATAGGGTGGTATGAAGTGGGTGAGATGTAGTTGTTTGGGCCTGATCTTATTCATCAGGCAATGGAAGATGTGAAGCTTATTAAAGAATGACTTGAGACAGCTCAGAGTCGGCAGAAATCCTACGCCGATGTTAGGAGGAGAGAGTAAGAGTTTGACGTTGGAGATTGGGTATTTTTGAAGGTTTCTCCTATGAAGGGAGTTATACTATTTGGAAAGAAAGGTAAATTGAGTCCTCGCCATATAAGACCATATCAGATTTTGAGGAGAATAGGTGGTGTTATTTATGAGTTATAATTGCCTGCCAGTTTGGGTTCTGTCTATCTGGTATTTCACATATCTATGTTGAAGAAATGCATTGGAGACCATTCTTTGGTGTTGTCTGTTGAAGAGATCAAGGTGACAGCCTCTTTATCATATGAAGAGGAACCTATTACAATCCTTGATCATCAGGTCCGAAAGTTGAGAAGTAAACAAATAGTTTTAATTAAGGTGTTGTGGAGAAATTAGAAGGTTGAGGAAGCCACTTGGGAATCAGAAGACGACATGAGAACAAGATACCCACACCTTTTTGACCTAGTAGATGGTTAAGTTGAAGGTACAACCCTTACCTAAAACTTTCTATGCTTTAAAATGCTTGGAATCATGCTTTTCTGTGTTCCGCATCATCATTCGAGGATGAATGATCCCAAGGGTGGGATATTGTAAAACCCCGACGTCTTCTTAGCTAATTTCCGTCCATGGAAAGTCTAAGCATTAGCTTCTAGAATGATCTAAATTATTTTTCATATGGAATTTCGTAGATTTCAACCTTTCATTATGTAGATGACTGAATTAGCTTTTCAACAATACAAGATTCGTCTAAAACGGACCCTTGGTGAAGAAGTTATGAATAATTTAAATTTTTAGTCGTAAACATCGTCATTTTGGCGTCTAGCACGTCGTGGAGAGGGTCAAATTGACAATCTTCAAATTCCAGTGGTTCTTGTCAATGGTGGAACATGGTGGAGACACCCAATTTCCCACTTGTAGAGTTCCAGTGGACCACCGAGATTGTGGCGCATCACGGTGGTACCCGAAATTGAGTTTTTATGTTCAACTTTCCAGTTCCATTCAGGAATCATTAATGGTAAATATGACTTTACCCTAGCCTTTAAAATCATCCAAACAAAGGATTTAGGGTATGTTTGAGCAACTTAACCTTATTTTCATTAAAATCATCAAGAATCCTCTCTATGGTTTCAAACAAGAATTTTAAAAAACCTAAGATTCAACCATGGGTTTTCAAAATCGATTGAAGATTCAAAATTCCCAGATCATAGGCTTCAAGAAGCACCCAGTAATTTCGTAAATAGAGGTACGTGGGGTTATCATACAGTTCATAGGCATATTTTCAAAAATGAACTTGTGCAAGACTTTAAATTTATACAAGTACATATATGTTTTTACAAATGGGGGTTTTCAATTGGTACAAATAACATGTTTTGATATATGATTTTGAAAGAAATATTGAGATATCATGGGGTTGTTTGCTTAAATGTATTTAAATGGTTGAATTTTGAACATATGACCTAAAATTTCAAAAGGGTGTGATGTACATGAGTTGTGAATTTTCTAAATTCCCCATGATAATGTTTATACCCCATATTGTACTAGTGTTAAAACCATTGCGAGCATGTGTTTGGTAATTGATATGAAATTACTCATAAATGATTAAAATTCTTGAATAACTACATGTCAAGAACCATGGTGTATGTGTTTTAATGGTGTGAAAGTCATACATATGTGCATGTGGTAAATGGTATGAGAAGTTGGAAAGTTGATGTGATATTAATGACTTGCAAGTCAGGTCTGACGATACCCTGCAGAGTATGACATGTGATTGATTAAAATGAGTTTAATGCATTGATTTTGTGAGATAGGTGGTTACCCGAAGGAAGCACGAGTCAAATGACTCTACACTGGAAACCGTGTTAGCCCACTTAGGAACTTGGTATCCTGCTGTGTGATCTTATGTACCTGACATTATGTCATCCCAAATTAGGACAATGGTTAGGAGACCTGCTCCGTGATCTTGTGCACTACCATACCTGATTGGGTTTAGACACCCTGTTGTGTGATCTTGTTTTTTTCCCTCACTCTAATCTCGGTGGCAACCAAGATTTGATAGTTGGTGAAAATATGAAATTATAGGGTGTACCACCAAGCTTAAATGTGTTGCATTTTTCTTGAAAAATCATTATACTAAGCCCATTGTATTTTTGAAATAATTTTGCAATAATGTGCTTTATATCAGCTCTTATTTATTTTATATAAAAATCTCTACTTTGTTTTGGATTATTCTGTATACCAGTACTTTGTATTGACCCCCTTCCCTCCAAGGTTTGGAGGCACAGTCTAGGGGTCCAGAAAATTATTAGAATCTTCCGATAGTTTTGCAGAGACAAGTGGTGAGCCTTTTATATTCCGAAATGCATGATGTCTGGTAGTTTATTTATCATTTAATAGTTTTGGGTCTACTGGGGGCCTTGTCCCAGTTTTTAGATAGTTTGTTTGTTTTAGTGATGTTGTAGAGATTTCGCAGAAGGTTTTCAGATGCCGATAGATGTTATGGGACATTATTTCCCATTATTGATTTCATTTGACTCATGACCATGTTTCCATACTATTGTGAATCTTCCGCATTTCTTTTATCATATGAATTATGTGTATGATTGCAGGATATATAGGAGTGTTTCGGGCCTTCATGGTTCAGAATGGTCATCACGGCCACGGCCTAGTTCAGGTCGTGACAAACTTGGTATTAGAGCATGGTTCATGGTCCTAGGGTATCTGCAAAATTATTTCAAGTAAAGTCTTGTTTATGGGTATGTAGCGCGCCATACTTATAAGCATGAGGCTACTAGGAATTTAGGAAATGTTTCCCTTCTTTGTGATTTAGTTCGTGCCTTAGAGTCAAGTGTGTTCCTAATTAGTGATATTTTATCTTACAGAAATAACAGTCATGCCTCCTCGTTGCAATACTAATCAGAGTGCTCAGAATGATGAAGTCCATCCCACTCATGGGATGAGGACATGTAGTAGAGCTCTCACTCTAAACACTTACCCTACTCTGGGAGACCCTCCAGTCCTAACCAGTCCACCTAGGGCTCTACGGACCAATGTTAACTATTCCCTAACTACTTAGAGGGATATTTCAAATGCAGAATTCAGAAAATCTATTCATATACTAACATAGTTGGTAGCTAATCAGGCCCAACAAGTAGAAGATGTTGGGTCTGCATCTGTTACATCTGGAGCTACTATGGTGGGTCATTTCATTAGAATGAACCCGTTTACGTTTGCTGGTACTAAAGTAGAAGAGAATCTGCAAGAGTTCATAGACGAAATGGAGAAGATTTTTAGAGTGATACATGTGGACCAGGTGAAAGGTGTTGAGCTAGCATCTTATCAACTAAATTATGTACCAAACCAATGGTATAACGAGTGGGAATAGGCGAAGGGTGACGCTGCTGAGCCCACAGTGTGGGATGAATTTGTGGAAGCTTTTCTTGACCGATTATTTCCTTTGGAGATGAGGGAAGTAAAGCAGAGGAATTCATGAAACTTAAGCAGGGTAAGATGAGTGTTCAGGAGTATACTCTAAAGTTTAATCAGCTGGCCCATTATGCTCCTGAGATGACGAGTAGTATGAGGGCCCGGATGAGGAAGTTTTCTTCCGACCTTTTAGATGATCTAGTGCTTGAGTATCGGGGAGCTATGATAAACAAGGAGTTGAACTTTTCTAGGATGAAAGTTCACATGCAATTGGTAGAGGAGAAGAAAAAATAGATTTCTAAATCTAGGGAGAAGGAAAGACAAGCAAAAAGAGCCAGATCTGTCGACTAGGGTCACTGTCAGCCTCAAAGTGGTAAGTAGGGAAATAAATGGCAGAACAAAAAGAATTGGGGTAATGCATAATCTACTTCCAGCGTCCCAACGCCCAGACCACCGGCAGATTGACAATCTCAGAGTTTTCAGACTCACCATGGATCCAGAGCCCCAGTTACTCAATCTCAGGGCAGTGTGGCCCAGCAGCATCGCACTTATCTGCGGTGTGAGAATTGTGGAATGAATCACCCAGGGAAGTGTTATTTCGAGGGGAGAAATTATTATTCTTATGGCAAGGTGGATTACCTTCAGAGAGATTGCCCTTCTGCTGGGGGGGAGCTATGTCCCAAGCCGCCTCCATGACTCATTCTCCTAAGGGTACCCCTTCAGCAGCTGGGAGCATTCGTAACCAGTTATACGCTTTGACTAACCTCAACGAGGCGGAAGCTTCACCAGATGTTGTCACCGATACGTTACGAATCTTTTCCCGTAATGTTTATATATTGCTTGATCCTGGGACTACCTTATCTTATGTGACCCCTTATGTGGCTGTTGGTTTTAGTTTTGAGCTCGAAGTTATTGTAGAACCCTTCACGATTTCCACTCCTGTAGGTGATTCTATTATTGCTAGAAGGATGTATAGAAATTGTCTTGTGTCTATTCCTAGCCAGGATACTGTTGCAGACCTTATAGAACTTGATATGGTAGACTTTGATGCTATCCTTGGGATAGACTGGCTCTATTTGTGTTATGCAATACTTAATTGCATAACCCAAAAGGTTACTTTTTCTTTCCCGAATAATTCACCAATTGAGTGGGCAAGAAATTCTGTGGCACCTATAGGTCACTATATCTATCATCTTAGAGCCCAAAAGCTCATCTCCAGATGTTGTATGTACCATTTAATTCGAGTAAAATATTCTAGGGTTGAAAGTATTCCTCTTAAATCATTCCCTGTAGTGAATGAGTTTCCAAAAGCTTTCCTAAAGATCTCCCAGGGATACGACCTGATAGGGAGATAGATTTTGGCATTGATGTATTGCCCGACACTCGTCCTATTTCCATTCTTCCATAAAGAATGGCTCTCACGGAACTGAAAGAGTTAAAAGAATAGATTGTTGACCTTCTTTAAAAAGGCTTTATTTTTCCTAGTGTTTCCCCATGGGGTGCATCCATACTTTGTGTGAGAAAGAAGGATGGGTCCCTTCAGATGTGCATAGACTACTGCCAGTTGAATAAGATCACTATTAAAAATAAATATCCTCTTCCTAGGATTGATGATCTTTGTACCCTGCTTCAGGGTGCTAAGTGTTTTTCAAAAATAGACCTTCGTTCAGGCTATTATCAGTTAAAGGTTAAGGAGTCAGACATTCCCAAAACAGCCTTCCAAACTCGATATGGTCACTATGAGTTCTTAGTCATGTCCTTCGGGTTGACTAATGCCCGTACAGTCTTCATGGATCTTATGAATAGGGTGTTCCATTAGTTTCTAGATTTGTTCGTCATAGTGTTGATTGATGATATTCTAATCTATTCCAAAAGTGAGGAGAACTATGCCATTCTCCTTCGAGTTATCCTTCAGACCCTTAAGGATCATTAGTTATATGCTAAGTTCTCCAAATGTTAATTCTGGCTGAATGCTATTTCCTTCTTGGGGCATATTGTATCTAGTGACGGGATTAGGTAGATCCCCAAAAGATTGGGGCAGTGAGAAAATGGCCCTGACCCACGACTCCAACTGATATTTGGAGTTTCTTAGGTTTGGCGGGTTATTACAGAAGGTTCGTAGAGAGTTTTCCTTCCATAGTTCTCCGCTCACTAAATTGAATCAAAAAAGGTGAAGTTTATGTGGTCTAACTTGTCTGAAAATAGTTTTGAGAGGTTGAAAGACAAGCTGACTATTGCTCCTATTTTGACTCTTCTTGAGGGTGTAAATGGTTATGTGGTATACTATGATGCGTCCTGTGTGGGACTTGGTTATGTATTGATGCAACATGGCAAGGCAGTAGCTTATGCATCAAGGTAGTTAAGGTGCATGAGCGAAATTACCCCACTCATGACTTAAAGTTAGCAGCCGTGGTGTTTGCACCTAGGATCTGGAGGCATTATCTCTATAGAGTGCATGTTGATAATTATACAAACCACAAAAGTTTGGAGTATGTTTTCTCGCAGAATAAATTGAGCCTCAGGCAGATGCGTTAGATGGAGATTTTGAAAGACTATGATATGAGCCTGCATTACCATTCGAGAAAGGAAAATGTTGTAGCCGAAACTCTCAGTAGGTTGTCTATGGGAAACTTTTCTCATGTTGAAGAGGGGAAGAGAGAGATTGTGAAGGATATTCACCGCCTTGCAAATACAGAAGTGCGACTCTTAGATTCTGAAGATAAAAGGGTGATTGTTCATAAGATAGCTAAGTCATCCCTTTGTTCTGAAGTTACAGAGAAGCAGATTGAAGATCCCATCTTGATACAAATCAAGAAAGATGTAGGTCAACAAAAGGTAATGTCGTTTGAAATTGGTGGTGATGGTATTTTGAGATATCAAGGTAGGTTGTGCATGCCAAATATTGATGGACTGTGGAAAAGAATCCTTGATGAAGCACACACTTCGAGCTATGTTGTTCACCCGGGCTCTACTAAGATGTACCATAATCTGAAAACTTTGTATTGGTGGAATAACATGAAACGTGATGTAGATGATTTTGTTTCCAAGTGTTTGAACTGTCAGCAAGTAAAGGTAGAACATTTGGGGCCATGAGGTACTTCCCAAGAGATAGATCTGCCTTTATAGAAGTGGGAGATGATAAATATGGACTTCATTATAGGACTTCCAAAGTTCCGAAACCAGTATGATTCTATATAGGTAATTGTAGATAGGCTGACCAAGTCAGCGCACTTTTTGCCTGTCAGGACTAACTATTTAGGAGAGGATTATGCTAAGTTATTCATCGCAGAAATAGTTCATTTGCATGGGAACCTGTGTCCATTATATATGACCGAGGTATGCAGTTTGCTTCCCAGTTTTAGAGATCTTTTCAGAGAGGTTTAGGTACCCATGTGAACCAAAGTACTGCTTTTCACTCCCAAACGGATGGGCAAGAGGAACTCACCATACAGACCCTTGAGGATATGTTGAGGGCTTGTTCGATTAATTTTAAAGGTAGTTAGGTGGATCACTTTCCATTGATAGAGTTCATGTATAATAACATTTTCTATTCCAGTATTAAGATTGCACCATTTGAGGCATTTTATGGGAGAAGATGTAGGTCACTGATACGGTGGTATGAAGTGGGTGAGATGTAGATGTTTGAGCCTGATTTTGTTCATCAGGCAATGGAAGGTGTGAAGCTTATTAGAGAACGACTTAAGACAACTCAGAGTCGTCAGAAATCCAACTCCGATGTTAGAAGGAGAGATTTAGTGTTTGAGGTTGAAGATTGGGTATTTCTGAAGGTTTTTCCCATGAAGGGAGTTATGCGATTCGAAAAGAAAGGTAAATTGAGTCCTCGCTGTATAGGACCATATAAGATTTTGAGAAGAATAGGTGGTGTTGGGTATGATTTAGAATTGCCTGCTAGTTTGGGTTTTGTCCATCTGGTATTTCACATATCCATGTTGAAGAAATGTATTGGAGACCATTCTTTGGTGTTGCCTGTAGAAGAGATCAAGGTGACAGCCTCCTTATCATATAAAGAGGAACCTATTACAATCCTAGATCGTCAGGTCCGAAAGTTGAGAAGTAAACAAATAGTTTCAATTAAGGTGTTGTAAAGAAATCATAAGGTTAAAGAAGCCACTTGGGAATCAGAAGATGACATGAGAACAAGATACCCAGACCTTTTTGACCTAGTAGATTGCGGAGTTGAAGGTACAACCCTTACCTAAATCTTTCTATGCTTTAGTATGCTTGGAATCGTGCTTGTTTGTGTTCCGCATCATCATTTGGGGACGAATGATCCTAAGGAAGGGATATTGTAAAACCCCGACATCTTCTTAGCTAAGTTCCATCCATGGAAATTCTAAACATTAGCTTCTAGAATGATCTAAATTATTTTTCATGTGGAATTTCCTAGATTTCAACCTTTCATTATGTACATGACTGAATTAGCTTTCCAATGATATAAGATTCGTCCAAAACGGACCCTCAGTGAAGAAGTTATGAATAATTTAAAGTTTAAGTCATAAACGTCATCATTTTGGGGTCTAGCACGTCACGGAGAGGGTCACATTGACAATCTTCAAATTCCAGTAGGGCTCCGCAATGGTGGCACGCCACGGAGGCACCCAATTTCCCACTTTTTGAATTACAGTGGACCACCGCATTTGTGGTGCGTCATGCTGGCACCCAAAATCGAGTTTGTAAGTTCAAATTTCAAGTTCCGTTCAGGAGTCATTAAGCGTAAATTTGACTTTTTCCTAGCCTTTAAAACAGTCCGAACAAAGGATTTCGGGTATGTTTGAGCAACTTAACCTTATTTTTATTAAAATCATCAAGAATCTTCTCTATGGTTTCAAACAAGAACTTCAAGAAACCCAAGATTCAACCATGTGTTTTCAAAATCAATTGAAGATTCAAAATGCCTAGATCATAGGCTTCAAGAAGCACCTGCTAATTTCATAAATAGAGGTACGTGGGGTTATCCTAAATTTCATGGGCATGTTTTCAAAAAGGAACTTATGCAAGACTTTAAATTTATACAAGTACATATATGTTTTTACAAATGGGGGTTTTCAATTGATAGAAATAACATGTTCTGATATTTGATTTTGAAATAAATATTGAGATATCATGGGGTTGTTTGTTTGAATGTATTTAAATGGTTGAATTTTGAACATGTGACCTGAAATTTTAAAAGGGTGCGATGTACATGAGTTGTGAATTTTCTAAATTCCACATGATAATGTTTATACCCCATATTATACTAGCATTAAAACTATTGAGACCATGAGTTTTTTAATTGATATGAAATTACTCATAAATGATTAAACTTCTTGAATAATTATATGTTGCGAACCATGGTGTATGTGTTTTAATGGTGTGAAAGTCATACATATGGGCATGTGGTAAATAGTATGAGAAGTTGGAAAGTTGATGTGATATTGATGACTACCAAGTCAGGTATGATGATACCCTGCAGAGTATGACATGTGATTGATTAAAATGAGTTTAATGCATTGATTTTGTGAGATAGGTGGTAACCCGAAGAAAGCACGAGTCAAATGACTCTACGCTGGAAACCGTGTTAGCCGACTCAGGAACTTTGTACCATGTTGTGTGATCTTGTGTACCTGACATTATGTCATCCCAAATTGGGTCTATTGTTAGGAGCCCTGCTCTGTGATCTTGTTCAGTACCATACTTGATTGGGTCGAGACACCCTGCTATGTGATCTTGTGTGTTGTTTCCTCACTTATACTCTAATCTCGACGGCACCCGAGATTTGACAGTTGGTGAAAATGTGAAATTATAGGGTTTACTACCTAGCTCAATTGTGTTGCATTTTTGTTAAAAAATCATTATACTAAGCCCATTGTACTTTTGAAATCATATTGCAATAATGTGCTTTATATCAGATCTTATTTATTTTATATAAAAATCTCTACTTTGTTTTGGATTTTTCTGTGTACCAGTACTTTGTATTGACCCCCTTCCCTCCCAGGTTCGGAGGCACAGTCTAGGGGTTCAGAAAATTAGTAGAATCTTCACATAGTCTTGCAGATACAAGTGGTAAGCCTTTTATATTCTGAAAGGCCTGATGTCTGGCAGTTTATTTATCATTTAATCATTTTTTGTCAACTGGGGGCCTTATCCCAGTTTCCTGATAGTTTGTTTGTTTTAGTCATGTAGTAGATATTTCACAAATGGTTTTCAGATACTGATATATATTGTGAGACACTATTTCCCATTATTGATTTCATTGGACTCATGACCATGTTTCTGTAGTTTTGTGCATCTTCCGCATTTCTTTTATCATATGAATTATGTGCATGATTACCTGATAGATAGGGGTGTTTCGGGTCTTCATGGTTCAGAATGCTCATCAGGACTAGGGCCCCGATTCGGGTCATGACATACTCCCTCAACTATACATTCACTTCAATACCGCACTTCATTTAAGGCTACTGCAAATGTCCACATAGGCACTAGTAACTCTATTTACTGATGTCTAAGCTGAACTGAATTCTCTCAGTATGTCCAAGCCTACTCGAATCTACAAAGTGAACCCATAACACTGTAATACTAGTCGGAATCATAAATTCAATACACCAACATGACGTTTAAGCCTATCATCCTAACCACACATGAACTTTTAGGAAAACAACCCATCAGAGTATCTTTTTTGTACTCTGTAATACTTTTATAATTAACATCTTTCATGTGCTATTCTTAATAAAATCACACAAAAAAATTCAACTAGCCATGATATATATCCAAAACTTGGCCCTAATCTTACTCCACACTTATAACCTTAGATCAAACAAGCATACAATAATCTTTCCCCAACATGAAACATTTACTCTCTTCTATAAAAAATGTTCGTCACCACTACTATTTCAAAAAGAGAGGTCACTGAAAGGTTTAAACATGAGGACCTAAAATATGAAATAATACTAAACATAACTTATACACTTAACTGAGGTGAAAGAAACAAAGTATCCATGACCTGGATTCATTATAGAGATAAAACTGATATAAATGATATAATCTGAATTTTTTTAATCACTAAGAGAGTAGCATGAGCACTAGAACTGAACATACAATAAAGCATGAGTACATGAGTCATGAGCTCTATGTCCTTAGTTTGTAGTTCATAAATTTTATGGAATATGATTCATATAGCTGAGCAAATTGGAACTTCTTATACTAGGAACGGGAAGCATACATGATTCTATAGAAGGTGCATGAATTTGAGCTATGAGCAGAGAATGAATATATAAGGCATGAGTAGATATCGTGATTGCTGAAAAACAAGAATTTGCACTGAGATAAGGATGCGTTGGGAATTATCCTCCCTAATGTCTGTTCCACCCCACACTAGCATCACTACTAAAATCTAAGAGCCTGACTTGGTTACTTATTCTTTTATCTCCCCCTTAGATATAGGCCATCACTCTAAGTCTGTGGGACCCTTTTGATAAACTCTAAACTGAACTGCAACCATTTTACTCTAAAGTTTGGATTATGACGATACTCATTAGAAATAAATTCACCCTGAAAGACTACACTTGAAAGTGCAAAACCCACTACTAATAATCCCTTTTGATATACAACTCTTAACTTTTTATAGCCCCAATAGTCATCATATAATAACTTAAACACTGAAAAACATATAATATTCATGAGTATCACCATACCATGAGTTCACATTGTAATGAATTTCAACACTACTTTCTACTAGATCAATGTTTCAAGTTTCAAACTTAGATTCTAACACTTAATATGGATATCTCCAAACTTTTAATGAACTACACTAACTTCTTTCATAGCCTACTAATATCATATCTCTAAATCACACCCACATCATCATACTTAATTTTGAATCAATAAATATAAATTCTTGCATACACTATTTCAAGCCTCCTGGTTCTCCTATCATATAACTAACCCTATGGATAAAAAAATATACTAAATTTAGATAATATTATCCCCACTCTAGTACTTCTAAACTTCTGGGTTCATACTTCTAACTCTAGATCATATATTTTCATAGGATTCTAAGAAGGGATATGAAAACACATCCTTTAGATATCATCTTTTTTGCTCTAAGATATGAAATGATCTGACCCCTAAGCACTGAGATCCTACTCCTCAAATCAATAACTGGTTCATTGGGAAACTAAAAATGGATGACTCAATTTCTGTAGTCAACCGAGGCATAACATGTGTGGAGCTAATCCATATCGAGAATGACATCAAAATTAATCATCTCTAACTCCACCAGATCTACTGAAGCTAGGATCCTGTAATCTAGTAATTTATGTATACCCATCTGGTTGTAATAGATTTACCTACTGGGTATACTGAGAATGGCTCTACTAATATTTCTGGACTAACACCAAAACTGACAATCTATATAAGGAGTAACAAAATTAGGTGAAGCTCCGGGATCTAATAAAACACAAACATGAAGATAAAATACCTATAACATACCCAAAACCATATCAGGAGAACTTTTCTGATCCTGTCTAGACTAATGTACATAAAACCTATTCTGGCGTTGTCCACTAGTTGCATTGGAAGTAGCACCTTGCTGAGTTGGGTGACCAGATGGAACTTGGGAATGATTGTGCTGACTATGCTGACCCTCTTATAGGTATTCTCTGACTCTGTGTCTGGCTTGACACATAAAAAACGCATAACATTACTAGCCCTACACACACCCTAATAATTTTTACCATAACTCTCGCAGAGCGGATTAGTATAACTACTGTTCATGCTACCCTGGGACTTGGAGCCTGGCGCCCTATCCCAACTATCATCCCTAAACTTTGGCACTGGTGCATTAGATGAAGAAAGAAATAGGGCTGAGAATTTTTTACGGAATTGAGAATGATTACCACTCTCTTTCCTTGACTTAAAACTACTTGTTCTGGACCTCTTATTCTCTCTCTTTCTCCCTACACTTCTTCTCCTCATTCTGCAAAACTACTGAATGAGCTAAGCTAGTAAAAGTAGCTCTGAATTTGATATAAAAGACATGCTCATTCAGGGTATCTTCTTAAACAGGAGGACATGTGGGCAACTTCCCGTTCCTTCTTTCATTATTTATTTTGGGAGGCATTTTCTATAAAAAAAATAAAGTATAAGTGAGAAAGAAAGTTTTAAATAGAGCTTATGCTCATTCGTACAACATGAATACTGAAAGAAAGGAAAATTTTCCTAAAATGTCTAGTAGCCTCTTGTCCATAAGTGTGGCGCACTTCATACCCATGCACAAGACTCCACTCAACGCAGCTTTTTAGACTCCTTGGGACTCTCTAATACCATAAGCAGTGATACCAAGTTTTATCATGACTAGAGACTACCCCCTAGTCGCAAAAATGGTGCTTATGGTCACAAGTGACCACAAGCTAACCCATGAGCTGGTATGTAATACCCATGCTTTTTCTTAGCATGAAAATCATCTCAAGGATGTTAGAACTTGCTTTTAAATAAGAATTTATTCTTATACACATGGTATTTCCATAATTTTCACTACTTATCATGTGGAAAATTGAATAAGCTTTCCATTGATATATAATTCTCCGAAATATGACACTCGAGCAAAGAGTTAGGTCCTTTTTAGTGAGACAATATTTGACCGAAGCCTTCAACACTCGCGGAGATAGTTCAAATGGCAATTGTCAAATTCCAATGTTGTTCTGCGATACTGGTGCATCGTGCAAAACTTCCAGGTCATAAAAAAGGTGGCAATGCGATATCTCCACGTCGCGCTACCATGCCATTTACCAATTGTCAATTTTTAGTGACACGATGCGATAACGCCGCATCGCGCCAAGGGCCCAATTTGATAAATTTTACTAAAAATTAAATTACGTGTCCAGGATTAAAAGGGTCAATTTGCCCACGTATATAAGCTTCCAAACATGGGATTTAACCTTTATTCATTCAAAATATTGATGTTTTTCTCAAATACTCTCAAGAACTCAAGCTAAGGTTTTCATAGAAGGTCAAATTTCAAGAAGGTTTCACCATCAATCTTCACGAAATCATTATCTAAGGCATGCATAGTGTTCATTCATGGGATACTTTCATCTATAAAGTCAAAGAATCTATTTTCTACTACAAGTTAAGGATTTTCTTCACATGTTCATTCTTGGTATGTTCTCTTTTATGTTGATAAATGAGGAACTGATTTCTATTTCCATTATATGATGATAAATTCCATTTGGGTTGATTAGTATACATAACGATTTACGAAAAATCTTGACTAAAACTTTGTGTGATGAAATTGGAAGTAAAACATGATGTTTAATTGCTATACCATGATGTTTACATGTACTATGCCTGACATATGTCTGATAAAATACCTAGATGAAGGAAATTTGCCCAACTAGCATAATATTATGAAAATCCCCATAAATGTACAAGCATACGCCTGTTAGACGTTCAATGAGATGTTTTAATAAATGTATTGCGGTGATTATCATGTATTCAAGAATATCAAGTCATGTCAGGTTTCTTTCATCGAGTCCTGGGGGTAATTGTACTCGAAATATTAGTTGTGTGCCTAGATCCATGTCATATTTTCATGATACTTTCAGTCAAGCTATGAACTCTTAGACTTTAAATAGTCTTATGAATCAGGAAGAATCTCCATGGTCTTATGACTCAGTGAGTTGACAAATATTAGTAGTATTCCATCAACCACAAAATTCAGTAACTCAGTCCATGCTCAGTTTAGTTCAGTAAATCATGTTCAGTGTCCATTCAGATAGGATTAGGAATTAGCACCGAGTAAACCAAAAGATGGGGACTCACCAGTTATATGAGGGTGTGATTTCTAGAAGCAATCCTTGCATTCCAGAACTATGTAGCCAGCATAGGTTAAGACGTCGTAGCTTGATATATGAGGGTAGATGAGGTGGATTAACCTTTTATGTAAGGGTTCCCATCATTCTCTCTATAGTTACCTGTTATATTAGGGTACTTACATGTTGTTATTACCAGTGGTGTGGTATCGACACCCTTCTAATCAGGGCATAGATTGTACCCTAGCTCAGATATTATAGCACATTTGGGGAATATCAGTTAGATATACTTCCCACAATTTCATGTTACAAAATTAGGACTATTAGATACAGTCAATCAGTCTCACTAATAGAACTCAAATAGTTCTTCAAATTTCAGGACTATCAGATAAAATCAACTTAGATAGAATATGGAACGCATATAGTTCTATCAAATTCAGGAGTTTTAGATACATTCACCCATGTTATCACCATTATTTAGATATAGTCCTTCATGTTATCAGTCATATTAGTTACTAGCATGTCACATTATTAGTATACAGACTCAGAAATCATGAAATTATATTGTCAGTTATAGTTACGTATTTATGCATGTATTCTCACGTTCATGTTAGACAATCAGTTAGCATTATTCATGCATATGAATCATTTCATACATCCTACCTCACATGTATACTTGGTACATATGTACTAACACGTTCACTCTATCGTGCTTTCTTTTCATGTTACACCATAGGTTCAGAGACACGAGTTCTAGATCAACAGTAGACTCCAGTTTCAACAGTCAGAGTAGAAGTGAGTCCTCATTCTTTAAGGACATAATGATTTTCTATTATCTCATTGCTTAGCTTATTAGTTGGATTTAGTTGGGAATATGTCCCATCAACTCTTTATTCAGATTCTTCTGATAGTATAGGCTTTCATACTAGATGCAGACTAGATATAGACTATTATGTATTTTTAGTTTTGTTTTGTGTATTCTATTACCCTACACAGATGCTATATCATTCAGTTATGTTCAGTATTGAACCTTATGGCCTTTCAATGTATGTTTCTGCATTATTAAGTTTTCTTATGTAGTATACAGGTAAAAATATAAGTTATGGGTTCGCTTATGGTCCCTCAGGGTCATGAGCATTGTGTAGCATTTTGGTTCAGCAAATTTGGTCGTTACAAACTTGGTATCAGAGCCTAAGGTTCAATAGAGTTCAAGGAAGTCTGAAAGTCACATCTAGTAGAGTCTTGTGCATAGATGTATTGCACGCCACATTTATGTGAAAGAGGCTATGAGATGTTTAAGAACAGTTTCCCTTCTTTCAGTATTCATGTCATGCCTATGAGCATAATCACAAGTCTGTCTCTCAGTCTAATTTTCTTCTTCTCTTTATTTCAGAACATGCCTCCTAAGAGAAGAAATCAGTCAGCCCCTCAGCCCGAAGAACCTTTAGGAGATCATGTTTGTCATGTGGAGTTCAGGACCACATTTATCACTTTTTCTCAATCAGTCTCTGCTCATAATGAACAGTCAATAGTCATTTTGACCAACCCAGTGGCCAACTCAGCCACATCTAGAATTCAGGACTTCACCTGAATGAATCCTCCAACCCTCCTCGGGTCTAAGGTAGATGAAGACCCTCAGGAATTCATAGATCAATTTTATAAAGTGATAGACTCCATGGGGGTAACTACTGTTGAGAGTGCTGAGCTAGCTGCACACCAGTTGTAAGATATGACTCATACTTAGAATAAATAGTAGAAGTCTGAAAGGGTAGATGGTGCAGGTCCTATAGAATGGGAGGAGTTTGTCATTGCATTCTTAGATAGATTCTTTCCACAAGAGCTTAGAGAACACAAGGCTATAGAGTTCATCAACCTTAAGCAGGGAAATATGACAGTGAAAAAGTATTCTTTTAAGTTTACTCAATTAGCCAGGTATGCCCCTCATATGGTTGCAGACAGTAGATACAAATTGAGTAAGTTTGCTTCAGGAGTGAACTACAGCATGGTTAATAAGTGTAGATCCACCATGCTGAATAATTAAATGACCTTAGCTAGACTTATGACCCATGCTCAGCAGATAAAAGAGTAGGAAATTAAATAGAGGGAAAAGCAGAATAAGAGAGCAAAGATAGGCAGTTTTAACTTTGATCAGCCTAAATTAGAAGGAAGAAACTATTCTCATTTTTGTCCTAAGTCATTAGTTCAAGCTCTCTCTAAAGCCAGTGCTCCCGTTCCTAAGTTCAGAGATGGTAACAAAGATAGAGCGCTAGGCTTTAAGACCCAGGGTAGTATTAGCAGTGCCTGTAGCTATCCTCTTTACCAGACTTATGGTAAGCACCATCAGGGCATGTGTAGAGCAGGTAGAGGCATTTGTTTTGGTTGTGAAAAGCCAGGTCACAGAGTTAGATACTATCCTCAGCCAGGTACTCAGGGTCAACAGAATTGCTCTTCCGCTCAGTTCGGTCACCCAAATTAGAAAAGTGCCACTTCCCGTGCTACTAGCGGGAAATATCCAAATCGTCTCTATGCTCTTTAGACCCAACAGGATTAGGAAAATTCTCCTAATGTAGTTACCAGTACATTATTGATCTTTCATGTGTATGTTTATGCATTGCTAGATCTAGGAGCTTTCTTTTCTTTTATTACTCCTTATATAGCAGTTGAATTCGAGATCATTCCCAAAATTCTAGTAGATCCCTTTTCAATATATACCCTAGTGGGTACAACTATCATAGCCCCATGGGTATACAAGAACTGCCCGATTATGATATTTCTAAAAGTCACTTCAGCAGACTTAGTCGAAATAGAGATGACTGATTTTGATGTCATTCTCGGCATGGATTGGCTTCATTACTACTATGCCAAAGTAGACTGTATAAACAGAATAGTTCAGTTTTAGTTTCCAAATAAACCTATCCTAGAGTGGAAGGGTAGCATATCTGCTTTGAAGGATTAACTTATTTCCTACCTTCGCGGAAGGAAAATGATATCTAAGGGATGTGTTTATCATGTAGTTCATGTTAGAGATTCCATTCCTGAGGCTCCCAGTCTTGAATCAGTCCCAGTAGTGAATGAATATTTAGATGTCTTTCTTGATGATCTTTCAGGAATTCCTCCTGAAAGGGAAATAGACTTTGGTATTGATCTTGTTTCAAACGCTTAACCCATCTCTATTACACCATACAGAATGGCACCAGTAGAACTCAAGGAAATGAAAGAACAGTTGAAGGATCTCTTAGACAAGGGATTCATCAAACCCAATATTTCCCCATGGGGTGCACCAGTCTTATTCGTGCACAAGAAAGATTGTTGTCTCAGAATATGTATAGATTACCATCAACTTAACAAGGTTATGGTCAAGAAAAAGTATCCTCTTCCTAGAATTAATAACTTGTTTGACAAAATTTAGGGTACCAGTTATTTCTCTAAGATACACCTCAAATCCGGCTATCATCAGATCAGAGTTAGAGAATGTGACATCCCAAAGATAGCTTTCCGTATGCAGTATGGTCACTTCGAATTTCTAGTTATGTCATTTGGTCTTACCAATGCCCCAGCTTCTTTCATGGACTTCATGACCCGTGTGTTCAAGAAGTACTTGGACAAATTCATCATAGTATTCATAGATAATATTATGGTCTATTCCTGCACTGAGTGTTATCATGCAGACCATCTCAGAATAGTACTCTAGACTCTCAAAAATCATCAGTTATTTGCCAAATTAAGTAAGTGCGAGTTTTGACTAAGATAAGTAGCATTCCTTGGCTATATTATTTCCGGTGATGGCATTAGAGTAGATCCTCAAAAGACTGAAGCAATAAGAAACTGGCCTCGCCCTGTTTCTCTATCTGATATCAAGAGTTTCTTGGGTTTGGCTGGCTATTATAGATGGTTTGTTGAGAGATTTTCTCCTATTGCATCTCCTATGTCCAGATTGACCAAGAAGAAAGTCAAGTTTTAGTGGTCAGATCTATGCAAGAAGGGTTTTCAGGAATTGAAGACTCAACTCACCTCATATTTAGTTCTAGCTCTTCCAGACAGTTCAGATGGTTTTGTAGTTTATTGTGATGCATCTAAAATGGGTTTAGGTTGTGTCCTCATACAGCATAGTACGGTTATAGCCTATGCATCCAGATAGCTTAAACCCTATGAGAAGAATTGTCCTACTTATGTTCTTGAGTTAGCAGCCATAGTATTTGCCTTAATGATTTGGAGACATTATCTCTACGGAGTTCATATAGACGTCTTCACAGATAATAAGAGTTTTTAGTATATCTTTTCACAAAAAGATCTCAATCTTCGTCAGAGAAGATGGTTAGAGCTCTTGAAAGATTATGACATGAGTGTTCTCTATCATCCGGGTAAGGACAATGTAGTGGCTGAAGCTCTCAGTAGACTGTCCATGGTTAGTATTTCTCATGTTGATGATAGTAAGAAAAAGTTAGTCAAGAATGTACACCAGCTTTCCAGAAAAGGCATTCGCTTATTCGAATCCTCAGAGGATGGCGTATGTGTTCAGAGTAGTTCAAAATTATCTCTAGTTTCCGAGGTGAAAGAAAAACAAGATAGAGATCCCAACCTAGTCAAGTTCTAAGAGTTAATCCAGAATCAGAAATTTGAGGTTTTATCCCAAGGGGGAGATGGCGTCCTTTGTTGTTAGAGTCATCTCTGTGTTCCAGGCGTAGATGACATAAGGCAGTGAATTCTTGCAGAAGCGCATGGCGCGCGCTACTCTATTCATCCAGGGGCCACTAAGATGTACCCTGACTTTCAGGAGATCTATTAGTAGAGTGGCATGAAGAGAGATATTGAAGAGTTTATGGCTAAGTAATCTACATGTCAGTAGGTTAAAATCGAGCATCATAAGCCTAGTGGGTCCATGCAAGAGTTCAGTATTCCTACCTAGAAGTGGGAACTTATGAACATGGACTTCATGATAGGTTTTCCTTAAACTCATCATCAGCATGATTCAGTTTGGGTCATTATAGATAGAATGACCAAATCAGATCATTTACTTTCATTTCATAACTCTTGTTCAGTCGAGGATTATGCAAAATACTACATCAAAGAGTTGGTCAGATTGCACGGTATTCCGTTATCTATTATCTCAGATAGAGGTACCCAGTTTACCTCTTTTATGAAAAGCATTCCAAAAGGGTCTTGGTACCCAAGTTCATCTCAATACAACCTTCCATCCTCCGATAGATGGTCAAGTAGCAAGAAATATTTAGACTTTAGAAGATATTCTAAGGTCGTGTACAATTGATTTCAAGGGAAGTTGGGATGACCACTTGCCTTTTAATGAGTTTGCATACAACAAAAACTATCATTCTAGTATTCATATGGCTCCATTCGAAGCTCTCTATGGTAGGAGATGTAGATATCTTATTGGTTAGTTCAAATTTTATGAGGCCTAAATCATAGGTGCTAACTTAGTATTCGACGCCTTTGAGAAAGTTTAGTTAATTAGAGAAAGACTCCGGGTTGCTCAGAGCTGACAAAAGTCTTATGCAGATATTCGTAGAAAGTATCTCGAGCTCTAGATTGGTGAATATGTCTACCTCAAGATCTCTTCCATGGATGGAGTCAATAGATTTGTCAAGAAGGGAAAGCTAGTCCCCGATATGTCGGTCCATTCAAGATTCTCAGTTGATTTGGTAAGCTAGCCTATGAGCTCGAATTGCCTTTAGATCTAGCCTCAGTTCATCTAGACTTCCGTGTCTCTTTTCTTGAGAAGTGTATAGGTGACCCATCATTCATAGTCCCTATTCAGAGCATAGATGTTCAGAACAGCCTCTCTTATGAAGAGATTCCAGTTGAAATCGTAGACTCTCAGACTCGTAGATTGAGGAACAAAAAGGACCCTCTGGTTAAAGTTCTTTAGCAAAATCAGTCCATCGAGGGAGATACTTGGGAAATAGAAGAAAATATGCGTACCAAGTATCCTCACATCTTCCCCGCCAACTCAGATCAAGCTTAAGGTAGCAGTTCTCCTTAAGCTTACTCAGTTTTATGATTAGTGTACATCACTAACTTAGTATTTAGTCTTATGCTCATATTCCCATGATAAGCTTGCTATCAAGTACCACCGCATATTCATTCATTCATTCATGTATCAGATCATTTATATTGTTATGCATCAGACATGCATTCCCATTGTGAGAAAACTTAGTTCTTCAGAACTTTCAGTTATGCATTTATGAATTTGTTACGCATGCATCAGATATGCATATTCAGTTTGTTATGTTCAGCTTGTCATTCATGTCTGTCATGAGATCATGTTCTAGTTACTCATGTTCAGTTCATATTCAGTTTATTGTTTTCTCTCTTAGTCAGTCTTACTCAAGGATGAATGTTCTCAAGGGAGAGATATTGTAATACCCATTCTTTTTCTTAGCTTGAAAATCATCTCAAGGATGTTAGAACTTGCTTTGAAATAAGAATTTATTTTTATACATGTGGTATTTCCATAATTTTAACTTCCTATCACGTGGGAAATGGAATAAGATTTCCATCGATATATAATTTGCCCAAATTAGATACTCGACGAAGAGTTAGGTCCTTTTTAGTGAGACAGTGGTAGACCTGAGCCTTCAGCACGTCGAGGAGATAACTCAAATGGCAATTGTCAAATTCCATTGTTACTTCGCGATACTAGTGCGTCACGCCAAACTTCCAGGTCGTAGACAAGGTGGCAACGTGATAGCTCCGCATAGCGCCACCATGCAATTTTCCAATTATCAATTTCTAGTGACACGACGTAATAACGCCGCATCGCGCCAAGGGCCCAATTCGGGAAATTTTACTGAAAATTAAATTACGTGTCCAGGGTTAAAAGAGTCAATTTGCCCCCCTATATAAGCTTCCAAACATAGGATTTAACCTTTATTCATCCAAAATATTGATGTTTTTCTCAAATACTCTCAAGAACTCAAACTAGGATTTTCATAAAAGGTCCAATTTCTAGACGGTTTCACCATCAATCTTCATGAAATCACAATCTAAGGTATGCATAGTGTTCATTCATGGGCTCTTTTGGTCCATGAAGTCCAACAATCCCTTTTCAACTACAAGTTATGGATTTTCTTCATTTGTTCATGCTTTGTTTATTCTCTTTCATGTTGATAAATGAGGAATTGATTTCTATTTCTATGATTTGATGATAAATTCCATGTGGGTTGATTAGTATAGATAAGGATTTACGAAATCTCATGACTAAAACCTTATATGATGAAATTGGAAGTGAACCATGATGTTTTATTGCTATACCATGATGTTTACATGTACAATGCCTGACATATGTTTGATAAAATGCCTAGATGAAGGAAATTTGCCAAACTAGCATGATATCATGAAAATCCCCATAAATGTACAAGCTTATGCCTATTAGACGTTTGATGAAATGCTTCAATAAATGTATTGTGGTGATTATTATGTACTCAATAATATCAAGTCATGCCAGTTTTCTTCCATCTATTCCTGAGGGTACTTGTACCCAAAATATTAGTTGTGTGCCTAGATCCATGTCATGTTTTCACGATACTCTCAGTCAAGCTATAATACAAGGTATTACATAATGTTAGAATACTATTGATGGATATTAGTAGCATGTTTGGTTTTCATAGATCTTGACATGACCTGATATTGCATCCTAGATGGAACACTATGGTTAGAGCCACAAGTGACTCGTGTTACCCCATGATATAGCATAAATAATAAAATGCTGAATATAAGGAATATTAAGTAAAAGCTAAAACAAAAACAATATAATAAAAGAAGCCAAAACCAATCCTAATACTGAAGCCCAAAAATAGAAATGTGTGACATAAATTAAAATTAAAATATTTAATTGTATGTCTGAAAGACTCTGCTAAATGATGAGTTGCTTGGACAAGTGTCCAGCTAACTAGAAACTGTCTGAAAGCTAGAAAGTAATGCTGAAATAAATAAAGACTCTAATCCTTGGATAATGAGGACTCACCATTGTCTGCTGCTGGAATAGGCACTGGAACATATCAACTGTGCAGCTAATGTTGAGCGTCTGAACCTATATCATGATATGGTACAATGCAAAAAAGGCAGGTGATCAGTACTTTTAATGTACTGAGCATGTGAGTTATACAAGTACAAAATACTTTGATAAATACTAAAATGTTATACTAAGATATAGAACTGACCTGAAGTACAATGACCTTATCTAAGATGGTTAAATAAACATATAAACATAGATATGAAATAATAATCTAAAATGTTTAACCAAATACAACTGAATAAGGGTCATATACTATACCGAGTCTGAAACTACGAAAGGTGTTCGTAACTGACATAGACCATGTGAGCAATATGGAATCTAACCTGCAATCCAAGTTGAGAGGGTGTTCTATACCTTGCCAAGAATAAGAACCATGATTGTCGTGAATTAGCTCATGAACCCGTTCGGGCAAATGGTACCACTTTGAACTAGTGAGAATTCTTTTAACCTATGGTGACACGTAGTTTGGAACTTGGGTTATCTCAACTCATGTTCTCTCGGTGCTAAGTAATACTCACATGATCATATACATAATTCTCATAATTATACCTAAAGTTGAGTAAAATACATAAACTATATCAATTTGTTGTAACTAAAGATGACTGAAATCATAGAATTAGTTATATGTAATTTTACTCTCTGAAATCATGATAAACATGGTATGCTGAATAACCATCTTAAATTTATACTTTGAATGCATGTTTCTTGTTAATTTTATAAGAATCTAGGATTATGTGGTAATAATACATCAACATATATAAAAGCCCTATTTAAAATCTTGCATAAACTGTTATTCATGGTCATAAGATGTTTAGAAACAAAACTAATGAAAAAAATCATAAAATTAAATAATTGGGAACTTTCCCTAATTCATGAATTTCATAAAATAAAATTTGAAAACATCTTTGGCATAATGGTGAAAACAGACCTTCATTAAATACTCACATACCTGAAATTTGAAGAATTATTGCTAAGAACTTTGAGTTGAAGCTTTTAGAGAAGAACCCTAGCTTCTTAGGACTTGAAAGAAAAGAATCACTCTTCTATTATTTTTTAAGTAATTATAATGGAATGAGCGTATAGAAATATTTAATCTCTTCTAACCACTTCTCAATAGACCGTAAAATGACGTGGTATAGATCTAGAAAATAAAAAAAAGTATGAAAATAACCCAAATAAAACCTAACTAATTTGTTTCACTAGTCTTTCTAGATCATCAAGGCGAGTACAAAAATGAAATTACAATGGATTGGATTAATTATGAGAAGACCATTTAAAAAACAGAGAAGCTTTTAGAAAAATTAGAGAATCTTTAATTAGTAATTATTCAGAATATATAAGTCTAAATAAAACAAAAGAGAACCCACAAAGATTAGCTTACCTAATTACCTTAATATCTAAAGAAGACGTGGTGGGGAGTAAACAGAGTAGAGGCGTTGTTTAAGGGAAAAATATCCAGATTACCATGCTAATAGTGACCGAAGAACATGTTATTTAAGAATAATCTAGTATATAGTAATCTAAGATAACCATATTTTGTTATGTACATGATTGAAGGGAATATTTTGAAAATAGCAATTTTATGAAAATGAATAATTATTTATCTGATGTAATGGTAGATAAATTTAAAATACTTATTTTGTGTGCACTTAAGGATATAAAAGTAGTAGATATAAGAAAAATCATATTAGAAAAAACATTTGGCAAATATTATATGACTAGAATAACTTACATACCATACCTACCTAACTACTCTTACAAATACTTACCATGATAAATTACATATATCTAGAATTTTTGGAAAAAGATATGAGAAACATACAGTTAATAGAAAACAGATGAAAGTAAATTTAGACAAATACATGGAAACTAAAGATATAAAATATATAGAATTTCTTAATGAAAATATGCAAGAACTATTAAGAGTAAAACAAAAAACTAAAATAGTGGAATTAAGAAACAAGCGACTAGGAGTTATACTGACACGACCCGAATCAGAGCCTTATCGTAATGGGTATCCAAAGTCCAACCAAGATCGGGGGCCACCCCCGTTACCCAACCCAACCTCCAAAGACGTACCCTGAGTCGGATGATTTCCGAACATATAACAAGATAGCGTATTGTACAATTTTAGACTCTGGGATAGGTCCATAACCGTGACCAACCCAAGCAAGTCCAACCATCGAATACCCAACCAATAATCATACAAAAACCAAAACCATAACAAAGTACGAGCCAATAACATAATAGGATGAAACAATCATAAATATAGTCAAATGGTATCAGCCACAATGCCAATGCCAATACTAAGGCTGACACTACTGCCAACACCACCCACACCGGCCCATAGTAGTTTCACAAAGCCTCTAACCGAGAGAAAAATAATATTTGGTTCGGACATGCCCTCAATAATAGCCAAAACCAATATCTATGAAATAACCAGAGTACATAAAGACAACCATGATATGAAATGGTGCCTTCCAGAATATGGAAGCTCACAACTTTAATCCAACTGACCTGATCCCGAATTCGATCACAAAGAAGAAATAGTAGAATAGAAAGTTCCTGCATTGTATGGGGATACAACACCCGAATACGGGTTAGCGGGTGAACTCTAGCATACACTCAGGATAAGGATAAAATAATATCAACCTTTAAAACCAAGTAAACCAACCATATGAATTCATAATCATACATACATATATATAACCATGCTGGGAAAGCAAACTGGGTTTAATATGTATTTAAAACCATTAACTTGTGTATGTGTATCTTAACCGTCCTAAAACCACCCACGGACTGTATGGGTCCAGTGTAACCCCCTAAAAAGTCCATGATGTGTGTAGCTGCACAAACTGGAGATACCAAAGGAGTAGGGGATTCTCGTGTACCCTTCTCTCTCCATGATACATATTTACAAGTGTACTTAGTGTATTCCCATGTACACCATAAGTATCATTATGGTCGCCATGACTAATCCTCATGTCGGTAAAAATGAGTTTCTAGTGTCAATCCATTGGACTCACATCTTCATAGTTAGCTATCACACCCCGCCATTATTTCCCAATTAAGACCATTATCACACAACCAAACTACCTTTCCATTTATTATTAACCAAGCTATAAGTAGTGGTGTTGTCATACCGACTATAGCTTGCCAACAATGTACTTATCCCTCCTTTTTAAGAAGAAAGAATTCTCATGTACCAATAGATTACATTATTAAGTTTACTTGGGGTAATTCCATATACCCTACAAGATGTTTATTATCAAGTTTGCTAGGGGGATTCCCTTTTAGCCCGCAAGGCTTTCAATTAGACCAACCATAACTACCAAGACCTTACTATTTAATGATTCCAAACCATTTAAACCATGTATACAATTTAGGATTCCATTAGCATGTTATACCATGCATAATTCAATGAAAGTCCAACAATTTAACCCAAAACATTCTCATAGACATTTTATCAAATAAGTTGGGTGCATAGTGTTTCCAAAGACAAAACCATGAACCAACCACTGTAAAAAAAAGGCCCCAACATGTATTTGAAAACCCAAAACCATATAATATTTACACCATGAAAACAATACATAAATCATGCCTTTAGTTTGAACTAACAATGAGAGAGGAGTATATGCCTTAGATTAAGAAGATGATAAAGAGAAATCACACTTGTAAGTCCTAAATTAACCTCCTTGAAGGAAAACTTTTCTTTTCTTAACCCGAGAGCCTTGAGAGAATTTAAGAGTGTTTAAGAGAGTTTGATTGATTGCAAATAGGTTAATGAAGCCCCAAAAAAGTGCTTTATGTCGTGGTGTCATAATAGTTTAAGAGGGGAAATGTAGGATTACCCCAACTTAAATTGCTAAAGATTCCTGCAGGATGGTAATACCACCCTTCCCCAATCGTACCCTAGGGTACGAGTTGAATCCTCATCTCGTAACCTAGGACTCCCTTAGATACCAACACTGTCCAACATACGACCACCGAATCCAAACACAACTATATAATTAGTACCATGAAATCGTACCCTAGGTAGAATAGAATTACCTAGACTAAACTTAAGGTAATATATGATTGACACCTTAACATTAGTACCCTAACATATGACTCGTATGTTCCAACCGTACCTTGGGCAGAAACTATCCAACCCACACAGGTCACAGTATGACCAAGACCAACCAAACCGTACCATATCATACAAGAAGTTTCCCAAGTCGTATGATGTCCAAAAGCCAAAAATTGAGAAATACCACATCATACGAGAAGTTTCCCAAGTCGTATGATGTCCAGAAGCCAAAAATTGAGAAATTTTTCTAATAGTTAAAACCCAGGGTGTTTCAATCTCCCTCACTAGGATCATTCATCCCCGAACTATGGATAAAGTAGTACAAGAATTATTTACACCCCAACCTAACAATTCCAACCTTTAACTAAGTTAGAAAAAAAAAAATGTGATCAAGAACATATACCTTCCGCATGAATATCCAAAGTAGAAAACAATTGCGGATACTTGGACTTCATGTCCTCTTCTACTTCCCATGTGGCTTCTTCCACATTGTGGTTCTGCCATAAAACCTTAACCTAAGCTACACCCTTGGTCCATAATCGATGAACCTGCCAGTCCAAGATCTCAACTGGGATCTCTTTATAAGATAGAGAATCTAAGATACCCAATCCTTTAAAAAGAATAACCAATGAAGGATCATCTATACATTTTCTCAATATAGAGACATGGAATACCAAATGAATGGAGCTCAAACTAGAAGACAACTCCAATTCATACAAAGCATTACCAACCCTCCTTAAGACCACATAAGGACCAACATACTGGGGACTGATGATGTTGGGCGTATTTACACGCCCAAGCACCATAATTTACCCATGTCTTAGCTAAGTTTTGAGGATAAAATATATAATTCTTGCACTTTTAGTCCATTTTACTTTAAGTGAGCTGACCTACGTTATTAGCATGTTTTTCATGTATTAATGATGAAGATTTCAGCACTTTATGGACTTTTGAGCAGTAAAGGAAAACTTCACATTAGAGGGAAGGCAACTTTTGGACTGAGAGTGATGCATGGGAACTTTTTCCCGAGCAAACCCAACATTTTTAAAGACTTAAGGATGCAGCAGTAATTTAGTAGACAAGGACATTTTAAAAACCCTATTGCTGAATTTTTCAACATCATAAGTTATTATTTATTATTCAGTTTACAGATTCTGAAATTGTGGAATAGAGGAAACGGCTCACGTGAGGCACGGATAAGGAGAATCACATCATCCTTGTTTTGACGCCATAGCATCTCCATCGTGAGATGGTTCTAGTTTTGGTATGATGATGATGTCTACTTTGTTTTCCGTTGTGATCATTAGTAGCTAAACTTCTCTGTTAGGGTTATGGAAGCCTTGTAAGATACTATCTATTGCTATGAGTCTGTGAATTCTTGATGTGTATGCTACTTATATCATTACTCTCTTCGTTTTAATTAAATTCTTATGGTTGCAAACATAGAGAATATGTTAGTATAGCATTAACTTGTTCGAGAGAAAAGTTACATGTTTGGAAAAGAGAGTGTGACAAGAAAATAGGGTTTCCAACCCCTGTTTACACGTTAATGCCTTGACCGGATTAACTTTCTTGGAGAATTTGTACCATTCATTACACGCTTTAGGCTCGGGAGAGCTAAAGTGATATAATCCTTGATGGTTGGGAAACACTTGAATTTACAATTAGAATACGAATCTCTATAAGTGCATGCATGTCTAAATTCCGGATTACTCATAGTAAATAGATACATAGAATTTACAAGGTGGACATAACCCTAACTTATTATTCTCTGTGATTAAATCTTACTAAATACATCATCTCATTCATTACTTTGATATTATTAGTTCACGCATAAATCAAACCTCCCTTTTTTCTTGGAATTTTTAACCAAAAGTCTACTGATAATTGCAACACTTAGTGACCAAGTATTCCCTGTGGGATTTGACACCCAACCCTGTTGGGTTCTATATTTGACAACGACCGCTTACACTTTCTTACGAGAGCTATAGTTTGGGCGTTATCAAATTTTGGCGCCGTTGCCGGGGAATACAGTTGTCGACTAAGTTTGTGATAGTTACTAGACCCTTTGGTCAAAGATTCTCGAATTTTACTTTTTTTTTTGGTTGTTTTTGTTTTATTCAGGTTCTGTTCAGTGCATGCCAAATACTAGAAGTTCTGGTCAGCCATATTTACCCATAAACCCTGAACCGCAACTTATTAGTAGAATGGAGGCACAACGAGATATTAAAAGAAGGGCAGCTCAACAGGAGCAGGCTAAATTAGCTTCATTGGCAGCCACTCAAGTGCATCAACAGAATATTGATAACCCAGGACGGGCAACAAAACCTGATGATGAGTTACTAAACTCAAGACAGGCTGATGAAGTGGCGGCACCTGTGAACAGGAGAGATCGCCAAGCTAGAATGAGACCTGAACGCAGAGCTATGCAGATTTCTTTTGATGATGATGATGACGATCTGGATGGGGCTGGTGCTACAGGAGCTATTATTCCTCCTCCCTTGGCACCTGGAGCCAAGTTCAATATCACTTGCACCATGATTCAGCTATTTCAGCTCAAGGGATTATTTGGTGGACTTGCAGGCGATGATCCGAATATGCATCTGATCAATTTTATCTCAACATGCAAGTCGTTTGACAATCCAGGAGTTGGACAGAATGTAATTCGGCTGCACTTATTTCCATTGTCTCTATCTGGAGAGGCAACGCTATGGTTGAACGGGCTAACTCCTGATTCTATTACTAATTGGAGGCAACTGAAAGACGCTTTCCTAGAAAGATTCTTTCCGCCATCCAAGAGAGCCCAATTAAGAGATGAGATAAGCAATTTTCGATAGCTTCCAACTGAAGCTCTCCACGAAACATGGGAGAGGTTTAAGAAGAAGCTCATGCGGTGCCCAAATCATCATATGACCAATGTTTATTTGATGGAGATATTATACAGGTCTTTGAATTCGGTGACTAAGCCAGTGGTTGATAATGCTGCAGAAGGGTCATTCATGGGCCTTACTTTTATTGAGGCTAGTGATATGCTAAATCATATGACAAAGAAGAGTAGAGCTTGGCATACCAGGGATTCAGAGGTAGCAAACTCTACTGTATCTATTGGTATGACTGCAGAACAAAGACGAAGAGAAGAGGAACGTGACCAGGATATGGCGCACATAAAAACGCAGATGGATCTTCTTACCAAGCATTTATTATCAGGGAAGACCGAAAAGGTTAAGGCCATTGTATCACAGGGAAGAGATGAATCCGACTCTGAAGAAGAAGCGAACTACCTAAATAATTAGGGGGGTTTTTGAGGCAATACCCAAGGAAACCAAGGTCAGAACTATTATGATAAATCTGGATACAAGGACCGAGATCAAGGTAGTTGGAGGAATAAGACTTACATGAGTGGTTTGTACATTCCTCCTAGAAACCATGAGGCTGCGGCATCTGGCTCTGGGAAGATGTCTATAGAAGATATGATGGCTAAGATGTTGAAAGGAGTGGACGCAACCAACACAGGAGTAACTGAGGTAAAGAATGATTTGTCATCAATAAATCAATTGGTTGATTCACATTCCACTACAATAAAACAGCTGGAATAACAATTGAGTCAACTATCAGCGGCAATCAATCAAAGAAAAGCTCGTACCCTACCTAGCGACACTGTGCAAAATCCAAGGAACGATGGACCATGTATGGCTATTACTACTCGAAGTGGTAAAGTGTTGGAACATCCATCCAAAGGTAAGAAGGTAGTTGATAATACAGAAGAGAATGTTATTAAAGCAGATTGTGATAATTCTATAGAAGCTGAAAATTAGAATGAGAACGTTCATGACACTACATCGAGACGTCACCAGCCTGAAAAGATTGATAATCGAAAGTAAGATAAAAATAAAGTGGTGGAGAAAACTATTCCCCTTCCACCACCACCTTTTCTGCAGAGACTGAAGAAGAAAGCTGATGACACCAGATTCAGTAAATTTATGACTATTTTGAAGCAGCGGACTATTAATGATCCTTTGGTAGAGGCGCTGGAACAAATGCCTGGGTACGTGAAATTGATGAAGGCCCTTTTGACAAAAAAGCGGGCATCAAGCTATGAGCTAGCAGATAATGTTCATCATTGTAGTGCGATAGCTACAAGATCGCTAGTTCAGAAGAAGGCAGATCCTGTTGTTTTCACTATTCCTTGCACTGTTAGATCTTTGGATTTTGCTAAGGCACTGTGCGATTTAGGAGCTAGCATCAATTTGATGCCGCTATCTATTTATAAAAAGTTGGGGTTGGGCGATCCTACACCAACCAATATGCGGCTCGTGATGGCAGATAGGTTGGTAAAATGACCTGTTGGTATCTTATATAATGTACTAGTGAAGGTTTCTACCTTCATCTTTCCTACAGACTTTGTTATTTTGGATTGCGAGGTGAATTTTGAAGTTCCCATAATCTTGGGACGCCCTTTTCTCGCAACAGAAAGTGTGCTTATTGATTTAAGAGCTAATGAGCCTTTATTCCGGATAAATAATGAAGTGGTCCATTTTGATGTATGCAAATAAATGAAGCAGCCCAAAGATATGAATGTGTTCTCTGTAGCTGATGTTTATTATGAGGATGAGAAAGAATTATTTGTAGAGAAGCAGCTTGTTGTTGAGCCATTGGCTGCTGTGCTGATGAATTTTGAGCATGAGGAGGTTGAAGATTATGAAGAAACTATTTGTGCTCTAATAGGAATAGGGTCGTATTCTCATGCTCCTAATAAGCTGTACCTTAATCTTAAGAATCGACCTACGCCACCAGCGAAACCATCCATTGAGAGCCACCAATGCTAGAATTGAAGGAGCTGCCCAGTCATCTAAATTATGTGTTCTTGGGAAGTGGGAATACACTTCCGGTTATTATTGCAGCTGATTTGGGTGAGCAGCAAGTAGCAACTCTCATCTCTGTTGTGAAGAGGCACAAGAGAGCCATCGGTTAGACTATTGCTGATATAATTGGTATCCCTCCTGGGATATGTATGCACAAGATTTAGCTTGAGGAAGATTGCGTGCCCACCATTGAGCATCAACATCATTTGAATCCACCTATGCAAGAGGTGGTGAAGAAGGAAATTATTAAGTAGTTAGATGTAGGGGTGGTGTACCCAAGAAAGGGGGTATGACGGTAGTCGCAAAAGAAAAGAATGAGCTAATTCCACTTAGACCTATCACAGAATGGAGAGTGTGCATGGACTACCGGAAGCTAAATTCATGGACACTAAAGGATCACTTCCCAATGCCATTCATAGACCAAATGCTTGATCGATTGGCAGGGAAGGGATAGTTTTGTTTCTTAGATGGTTATTCTGGCTATAATCAGATTTGCATTACTCCTGAAGATCAGGAGAAGACCACTTTTACATGTCCTTAAGGTACGTTTGTCTTCAAACGAATGCCATTTGGGCTATGTAACACACCTGCCACTTTTCAGCATTGTATGATGTCCATTTTTTTTATATGGTTGAAGACACCTTGGAGGTTTTCATGGATGATTTTTCAGTTGTGGGTGAGTCATTTGAATCGTGCTTGGCTAATCTGAGTATGGCGTTGCAGAGATGTGTTGAATTCAACTTGGTGCTAAATTGGGAAAAATGCCATTTTATGGTTAAGAAAGGCATTGTTCTTGGGCATAAAGTCTCTGAAAGGGGAATCGAGGTTGATCGAGCCAAAATTGTAGTTATCGAGAAACTACCACCTCCAATTTGTGTAAAGTGAGTTCGTAGTTTCCTCGATCATGAAGGTTTTTATCGGAGGTTTATTAAAGACTTCTCCAAGATTTCTAGTCCATTATGCAAACTTTTGGAGAAGGATGCAAAGTTTGACTTTGATAAAGATTGCTTGAAGGCATTTAAATGCCTCAAAGGGAAGCTAGTTGAAGCTCCTATTATTGTAGCACTTGATTGGTCTCTACCATTTGAAGTAATGTGTGATGCAAGTGGGGTAGCTCTGGGTGTTGTACTTGGTCAGAAAAGAGAAAGGCTATTTCATCCAATCTACTATGCAAGCAAGGCCTAGAATGGAGCCCAAAAAAACTATACCATCACGGAACAAGAGCTTCTAGCCGTTGTTTATGCTTTTAAAAAGCTCTGTGCTAACTTATTGGGAACCAAAGTGGTGGTTCATACAGATCATGCGGCTCTGAGATATTTAATGGCAAAGAAGGATGCGAAGCCAAGGCTAATTCGGTGGGTGTTATTGCTTCAAGAATTTGATTTTGAGGTAAAGGATAGAAAAGGTTGCGAAAACCAAGTAGCTGATCATCTATCTAGACTTCAGAGTGAGCACATAGCGCAACCCAACCTACAGATTGATGATGTATTTCCCGACGAGGAGATCCTGGCCACTATGGTGGAAGACTTACCGTATGCAGACTTTGTGAACTACGTGGTAAGTAAAGTGATTCTAGAGAATCTCTCCTTTTATCAAAAGAGAAAGTTCATGCATGATGTGAAACACTACTTCTGGGATGAACCATAACTTTTTCGACGATGTGCGGATGGTGTTATTAGGCGATGCATCCTAGATGTAGAGGTGCCGAGCATATTGGAAGCAAGTCATGCTACCCAAGTTGGGGGTCACCATGCAGGTAATCGGACAGCTAGGAAGGTATTACAAAGTGGCTATTATTGGCCTTCATTATTCAAAGATGCCTATGATTTTGTGAGAAGATGTGATCATTATCAGAGGCAAGGCGCGATTTCAAAGCACCATAAGATGCCCATGTCTAAAATTCTTGAAGTAGAGTTATTTGATGTGTGGGGTATTGATTTCATGGGCCCATTTATGAATTCATTTGGGATGAAATATATCCTAGTTGCTGTGGATTATGTATCCAAATGGGTTGAAGCAGTAGCGCTGGCTGATAATGAAGGTAAGCATGTTATAGCATTCTTAAAGAGAAATATCTTCTCTCGTTTTGGGGTACCACGTACCATCATAAGCGATGGAGGATCACACTTTTGCAATAAGCTATTCAGAGCCGTGTTGGTAAAATATGGTGTAAAGCAACATAAGGTAGCTACACCTTACCACCCACAAACTAGTGGGCAAGTAGAGGTTTCTAATCGGGAGATCAAGTTGATCCTTGCTAAGATTGTAAATGCTAGTAGGGAAGATTGGCCTCGGAAGATGGATGATGCCTTATGGGCTTATAGGACTACGTTCAAGACACCAATTGGCATGTCCCCTTACCAACTAGTTTATGGGAAGGCTTGTCACTTGCTAATTGAGCTCGAACATAAAGCATTGTGGGTGTTGAAGCGGCTAAACCTAAATTGGGATGAGGGTATTAATCTGAGATTGGAACAACTGAATGAGATAGAGGAATTCCGTCTATATGTGTATGAAAGAGCAGACCTCTACAAAGAACGGCTGAAAAAGTACCATGATCGGAGGATTATCCAACGAAACTTTTAGAAAGATGATTTGGTACTTCTTGTCAACTCCAGACTGAAGCTATTTCCAGGTAAGTTGAAGTCTAAATGGTCTGGTCCATTTAAAATTAGCCAAGTCTACTCGTCTGGAGTAATAGAGTTAGAAAACAATGATAGTCATGTCTTTAAGGTCAATGGCCAATGAGTGAATCCATATATCCGTCCACTTGACTCGATAAAATGCATGGCCACCATCTATCTCGATGAATTCTAAGCAATTGAGATATCAATGTCGTGCCGCGACAATAAATCAAGTGCTATATGGGAGGCAACCCATCATTTTTAATCGTTTTATTTTACTAGGAGTTTGTTTTTGTTAAATAAAAAATCCAAAAAAAAAGTCGAGCCACGACCAAAACTAAGGCGCTTGGTAGGAGGCAACCCATCTTTCTAATCATTTTTGTTATTTTTGATTAAGTGTAGGTGCAAGACGTACAAGGGATGGGATTAATCCCAAAATTTTGATTTGAAAGTGAGCGATGTGAAAGGTGGTAAGTTAGGAATGAAGGAGCAAAGACTATCGGTTAGGCATTGCCTATGCTAATCTAGGCAATGGAAAAGGCAATGCCTATGCAAATCTAGGCAATGGACAAGGCAAGGCCTATACCATTGCCTATGCTCACTGCCTCAACTAGGCAACGGAAAAGGAAGGCCTATACAACTCTAGGCAATGGACAAGGCAAGGCCTATACCATTGCCTATGCTCACTGCCTCAACTAGGCAACGGACAAGGCATTGCTAATGCAAATCTAGGCAACAACATAGGCGCCGCCTATGCAAATCTAGGCAATACCATAAGAACCACCTATGACATTGCCTATATTCCGTAGTTGTTGAAATACTACGTTTATAATGATTTGTTAGATTTTAAAGTGGTGTTGGTGAATAAAATGTGGTTGGTTTGTCATGATACATCTAGTTGAGTGAAAGAAAACGTGTGGGCGTTCTTGACGTTGTTCCGACTTATATTAGATTGTTATACACTGTCATCTTGTTGTGAAGTCAAAATTTTGAAAGTAATGCGTAATCTTGAAAGTTGAAAGCTTGAATGTTTGAATGACTCGTTCATCAAGATACCGATCATAATTGACCACAAGCATAAGATGTTGTGATTATTTATATGCAATAACTTGATACGATCTCTATGTGGTGGCCTTGTTTAAGAAAGTGCATTCATCCAAACATGAAAGTATAGTCAAGATTACATGAAATAGAGTTGGAAAGGATATTCAAGATTACATGAAAGTATGACTGTGCTAAACATGTTGTTGGAACATATCGCCTAAAAGTAGGTCGATGAAGTCTGAGTAATCGACATCACTCACTTAATTAGTCTGTGCAAACAAATTAAGTGTGGGGTGGTGCCACTACTGTTTGTTTTTTGATTGAATCTTCCGAGATGAAGCTAACATGACTCTATTTTAATCTCAGGTAGAATAGCCCCAAAAGGACGACAAGGAAAAGAAAAAGCGTCCACTTCATAGAAAGCATAGAAAAGGTCAAGAAAAGAGCAAGCTGAGTCCTCCTCTCTACAAATACCTCGACGCACTTTCGGGATAAAGTGGGTCCTAGAGAAGGAAGGAAAGGAGGGGTACAAGAACAACAAAGTGAAAAAATATGTTCACGCGTATTTGATGCAGAAAGAGAGTCTAGCAAAGAAAGAACCCCACATTTTGGCTAAAATCATGGAACTAAACCTTGATTTCATTTTCCGAGATATGGGGGAATGCAATCTTGATCTAACACGCGAGTTTTATGCCAATTGGTCCCCAAAGACTACCGGAAGTGAATTAAATATTCGGGGCCAAGTCTTCCAACTGAATGCGGAGTTCTTCAACTCTTTTCTGGGCCTTCCATCTGTGAATCCATCACCGCTCAAGGAGCTTTATCACAGACCTCCCTACAGGGCAATCAGACACACACTGTACGGAACAGGGTCATTGGCACGGTGGATTTATCACAAGTATAACGGTCGGCAGAATACCTTCCCGTATGCTTCCTTGAACCGAGAAGCTCATATATGGTTGAGGATAGTCAACTCTTGCCTAATTCCTGGGACACAGTACACAAAGATCACACGTGATAGATTATGTTTGGTGTACGCTCTGATGACTAATATTCCCATCAACATTGGTGCGATTATACGATCATCAATGCGTAAGGATAGGCTGCACAAAAAGGTCCCATTTCAGCTTTGGTAATTCGTTGACTGCGATATTAAGGAAGGAACACATTGAAGAGGAACCTGCAGATCCTAAGCTTCCACACAACCTGAAGAAGGTTGATCTCACGAAAGTTAAAGATCCTGAAACTGGTCATGGCATCAACCTTACCACTGCAGAAAGACATGCTCAGAATAAAAGTTTCTTTTGCCATCTATATGGCATGACTAGATTTAAAATGATGAGTGGAGGTCGTATTCCAACTGATGCAGAGCTCCAGCAGTTGGATTATGACTACCCGATGAATGAGCATGCGTGGGCTATGTGTGGAGTAGGGGTACATTTTGAGGAACCTCTCGATGATGATGTGCCGACTGATGATGATCATCGGATGCCAGACTCAGAAGTGGAGGACAACTCTGATGACGACGACTCTGATGATGATTCCGACGAAAGGGGTATGACCCCAGACATAGAGGAGGAGTCCGACTAATCAGGTTTTCCTTATTTATTTTCCATTGAGGGCAGTGTGTCCCGTCTAAGTGTGGGGTGCTGGTATTTGTATGTTGTATTATACTTATTTGCCTACATTTATTCTTGTTTGTTTGAATTAGTCATAGTTAATTAGTCGTAATTAGTTAGTCAAATTTTTTTAGAGTTTGCATGAAATTGTTCTTATACACGGCATGGTAGTATAACAAGAGTTTGTGCTAAATCATTACTATTGAGACATTTAGGCTCTAAGTGTGACTCACTGTATGATAATTGTGTGGTTTAATTCATTCATCTGTTGGGTCAAGAGTCTATAATGCTCCCAATTAAGTTGACCATGTGCCTTGTGTGTGTGAGGATATAGTATATTCTGTGTTGTGACTGATGCTAGAACTTGCCTGGTGTGTGTGTAAAGCGAAATAAAGAGTGTGAGTTTAGGAGATGATTTAGGCATTTCTTTGGCAGCCTGTAATTTTTTACCTTGTTTTTACCTACCCTTGTACATTATCCTAGTAAACCCCCTTTGAGCCTTTAGCTATTTTCTTTGACAGCCTCATATGTAGCCTAATCCATTTTTTTTTCAAGACCATAATTTGATCCAAATTCCTAAGAACTTTAAATTGTAGAGTCATGTGACAAGATAAGAGAAAAATGGTGAGAGTGATGCCTCAGAGTGTATTGGTACTTGAAATTGTTGTGAAAAAGAGTGTCTATCATAGGATGCTTATAAAAAAAGAAAAAAAAAGAAAAAAAATATAAATAAATAAGAGAGTTATATATTCTCATCTTTGTGTTTCTAAGTGAATAACTAATAGATGAAAAGGGGTGGTAGATGAAAGGAAAGTAGAGAGGTTGTTTAAAAGAGAGTGTTAATGGAATATTGTAGTGTATTAAAGCGCTTAGGGAACATAGTCACTATTTCTGGCCAAAATAGTCCTACCTGTCCCTTAGCCTACATTACAACCCTGTAAAGACCTAGTTGATCCTAAGATTAGCATTCTGATATTAGTGGAGCATTACACTAAAGTCAAGCCTATAGTCATCAGTTGCAATATAAGAGTTCTTTGTGAGAGTGAGAGCAGGGAGAATCTTATACCCATATTTCAAAAAATGCAAAACTATGAGCGATTATGGGTGATATCTTGTGTGAGACACAAATGGTTGGTGATTTTTAGGTAGTGTTATTTGATTATTTGTGGCTTAACTTATGGATACGAATTAACCATCTTCACGTTTCTTTGTTGGAGGTTAAGTTGTTTCTAGTAGTGATCAAGAAACCTACTCTTTTTTAATAATTGTCGTGCATCTCTTGAGGATAAATTTTGTGTTGCTATTGTGAAATTCTAGTTAGGGATAAATTTTGTGTTGCTGTTGTGAAATTCTAGATTAGGTGTTTGCATGGATGCTATATTTTGTTCGAGGACGCACAAAGATTTAAGTGTGGGGTGTTGATGTTGGGCGTATTTACACGCCTAGGCACTATAATTTACCAATGTTTTAGCTAAGTTTTGAGGATAAAATATATAATTCTTGCACTTTTAGTCCATTTTCCTTTAAGTGAGCTGACCTACGTGATTAGCATGTTTTTCGGGTATTAATGATGAAAATTTTCAGCACTTTATGGAATTTTGAGCAGCAAAGGAAAACTTCACATTAGAGGGAAGGCAGCTTTTGGACTGAAAGTGATGCATGGGAACTTTTTTCCGGGCAAACCCAGCATTCTTAAAGACTTAAGGATGCAGCAGTAATTTAGTAGCCAAGGACATTATAAAAACCCTATTGCTGAATTTTTCAGCATCATAAGTTATTATTCATTATTCAGTTTACAGATTCTGAAATAGTGAAATAGAGGAAACGACTCACGTGAGGCACGGATAAGGAGAATCACGTCATCCTTGTTTTGACGCCATAGCATCTCCATCGTGAGATTGTTCTAGTTTTGGTATGATGATGATGTCTACTTTGTTTTCTGTTGTGATCATGAGTAGCTAAACTTCTCTGTTAGGGTTATGGAAGCCTTGTAAGATACTATCTATTGCTATGAGTCTGTGAATTCTTGATGTGTATGCTACTTATATCATTACTCTTTTTGTTTTAATTAAATTCTTATGGTTGCAAACATAGAGAATATGACAGTATAGCATTAACTTGTTTGAAAGAAAAGTTACATGTTTGGAAAAGAGAGTGTGACAAGAAAATAGGGTTTCCAACCCCTGTTTACACGTTAATGCCTTGACAGGATTAACTTTCTTGGAGAATTTGTACCATTCGTTACACGCTTTAGGCTCGGGAGAGCTAAAGTGAAATAATCCTTGATGGTTGGGAAACACTTGGATTTACAATTAGAATACGAATCTCTATAAGTGCATGCATGTCTAAATTCCGCATTACTCATAGTTAATAGATACGTAGAACTTACAAGGTGGACATAACCCTAACTTATTATTCTCTGTGATTAAATCTTACTAAATACATCGTCTCATTCGTTACTTTGATATTATTAGTTCACGCATAAATCAAACCCCCCTTTTTTCTTGGAATTTTCAACCAAAAGTCTACTGATAATTGCAACACTTAGTGACCAAGTATTCCCTGTGGGATTTGACACCCAACCCAATTGGGTTCTATATTTGACAGCGACCGCTTACACTTTCTTATGAGAGCTGTAGTTTGGGTGTTATCAACCGAGCTTTCCCTTTTTCCCAAACTGCAGTACTCCCTTTATGGTAGACACCTATAGAAAAACTCTATACCTAACCTCAAACTCTAAGTCCCTATGCCTTACATACACATAGGACATTTGGTGACTTTAGAAAGACTCAAGCATTTCCAAATTATCTTCACCTTCACTATATCCTCATAATTCGAACAACCCAATAGTAGATCTATATTTCCTACCTTAAAATGCCTCAAAAAGGGTCATCCCAATGCTATAATGATAGCTATTGTTGTAAGTAAGCTATACAAGAGATATATGCTCAACCCAATTACCATCATAATCATCACATTCATGCAGCATATCTTCCAATGTTTGAATAGTCCTTTCTGCTTACCATCTGTCTGCCGGTGGAGAGCAGTACTCAGACTAACCTTAGTACCTAACCCCTTCTAAAATGACCGCCAAAAGTAAGATTAAAATTGCGTACCCTGATAAGAGATAATCTAAATAGGTGCCCCCATGTAGCTTCACAATCTTATGAAGATACAACCTCATATAATCCGCAGTGGAAAAGTTAGTCCTCACTGGTAAAAAGTTAGTTGACTTTGTCATACTAGCCATGATGACCAAACCAAATCAAAATGGTTCCGAGACAAGGAATATCGGTAATGAAATCCATGTTGATTACTTCCCATTTCCATTCAGGAAATTCAATTTCTAATACAATCCCCCAGGCCTAATTTGCTCAACTTGCACTTTTTGACACACCAAACATTTGGCCACAAATTCAACCACATCTTTCTCTATACCATTCCAACAATTCATCTTCTTGAGATCATGATATATTTTTGTCGAACAGAGCTGAACAACGTAGCGCGATTCATGCACCTCAGCCAATACCCTTTCTCAAAAACTATCAAAGTTAGGAACACATAACTTCCTTTGGTATCGCATGGTACTATCACCACAAATCTCAAATACCATTATTTTCTACCCACTAATATCTCCATTGATTTTTATCAAGACAGGACATAACATATGATTCTCCTTGATCCCTGCACCAAGAGATAACTGAACCACTTCCTATACAAACACGCCACCATTCTCAGAGTCCAAAAGGGAAACTCCAAGATTAGCCAAATGGTAAATATCCTTCACTAATGGTTACCTCTCCTTATTAATATGAGCTAAACTCCCCATGGACAACCTGTTAAGAGCATCAGCAAAAATATTAGCCTTACCTAGATGGTAGTGAAGACTTATTTCGTAGTCATTGAGAATCTCAAGCCATCTCCTCTACCTAAGGTTAAGATCTTTCTGTGTGAACACATACTACAGACTCTTATGATCCGAGAAGGTGTCCATGTCCACTCCATACAAATAATGACATCGAATTTTTAATGTAAACACCATAACTAACTATTCCAAATTTTGAGTTAGATAATTCCTTTCATGCACCTTCAACTTCCAAGAAACATTGGCAATAACTTACTATACTATATAAAAACACAACCAAATCCCACCCGAGGTACATCACAGTAAACCACAAACCCCTTATTACTTTAAGACAAGGCCAAAACCAGATCCAAAATTATCTTATCCTTCAACTTCTTAAAACTACCCTCACAAGCATCCGACCAAGAGAGTTTTACCTTCTTTTGAGTCAACTTAGTCAATGGGGCAGCTATTATTGAAAAATTCTCCACAATCTCCTATAGTACCTGGCCAAACCCAAGAAGTTCTGAATGTCAGTTAGAGTCATAGGTCTAGACCATTTCTTAACCACCGCCACCTTTTATGGATCTAACATGACCCTCTTACTAGATATAATATGACATATAAAAGTGATAGCGTTCAACAAGAATTCATATTTCAAGAATTTAGCATACAACTGCTGCTCTTTCAAGGTCTGCAACACCACACGAAGGTGATTGGCATAATCCACCTCACTCTTAGAGTACACTAAAATGTCATCAATGAACATAACGACAAACAGATCTAAAAATTAATGGAATACACTATTAATCAAATCCATGAAAGTCGTCAGGGCATGCGACGATACCCAGACCAAAGATCTATTCTAGTAAGAGCATACTTGTTCTTAACCGTCACCTTGTTCCAATATCGATAGCCAATAGATATTTAAAGGGAACCATTCTTTTTACGCATGAAAAATACTAGTGTACCCTACAGGGACACACTTGGATAGATGAAACCCTTATCCAAAAGCTCCTTATATTGGTCCTTAAGTTTTTTTAACTCATCCAGACTTATTTTATAAGAAGGAATAGATATTGCATGGGTGACCCAAACCAAATTAATTCCAAGCTCTATCTCCCTACCCAGAGAAATGCCAGGAAGATCACCTAGAATACCTCAGAAAACTCATTCACCTCCAAAACCGAATGTAAAGAAGGACCTTTCGAGTTAGAGTCCTTAATGTGAACTAAATGATTGAGATACCATCTAGAGAGTAACCTCGGAGATCTAAGATATAATATAAACTTCCCCTTAGGAGCTAGAGAACTACCCTCCCATTCAATAATCGGTCCACCAGATAACTTAAAGACAACTCTACGAGTCCGGCAATCTAAGGATGCATAACACAAGTGTAACCAATCCATCCCCAGAATGACATTAAAATCCACCATATCTAATTTGAACAAATCCATCCAAGTCTAGTAATACCAACAGATACCGCACATCCCTTATAGACTCTTTAAGCAACCACAAAGTCACTTACCGGGGTAGAAATTAAAAAAAGATCTAAAATAACCTCAGGATTAATAACCAAACTACATAGCCATAAATAGGGTCACATAAGAGAGAGTGGACCCCAGATTAAGTAAATAATACATGTCATGATAAAAGAGTTATATAAGAACAGTCACAACATTAAGTAATGACTCAAACTCCTGTTGAGATTTAATAAAATATAACTTATCCATCTTGTGCCGGTACCAGAAGAAGAAACGGATGTAGAAGCAGTACCCTTGGGTGAAGAAACAGATTAAGAGGCAATTGAAAACTTGTTCACCCCTGAAGCAATTTTACTAACTAGATAGTTTCTAAGAGTATGGCTTGGCTAACCACATTTGAAGCACCCATCCTTTCCTTCATCATAAAAACCCCAATTCAACCAACCACAAAACCTACAAAGAGGACATAATGAAACATATGAAGCCCCACTAGCCTAATATTAGGAACCCTGTGCCCTAAAGCTATTACTACCCTACTGACGCCTATCTCCCAAATGCTTTTGGCAGGGAGCACTAGTTGTGGAGAAAGAACATAAACTCCCCTACTTCTTCCTTGGCCACATACCACCATCCCAACTACTTTACTATTGACCATTACCCTATTTAGAGAATGTAAATTCTTACCCTACCTTTCATCTACCTCAACCTACTTTTTTTTTCCTCTTTCACCTATTGCATATGAACAACCAACCTAGAGATATCTAAGACAGTCCTGTCCTGCCCTTCATATCCGACACTATTTTAGGAGCATACCTAGACAACTAGTAAAATTTTAAGGCATACTCTTTGACCGACATCTTCCCCTATTTTAGATTAATAAATTCCTCTATTTTTTCTTCCCTCAACTCTTGGGAAAAGAAGTGATCCATAAAATTATTAAAGAAAGTTTCCTGCCAAGAAGACTCATCTACCTCACCCCTTATCTGATTCCATTCCTCGTACCATTAGTACACTATATTCTTTAGCTGATAGGTAGTAAATTTAAGCCTTTCCACATTCGTGGCCTGCATGACCCTATAGATCTTTTCAATCTCAACCAGAAAACCCTAAGGATCCTCTTCTACCTTAACAATAGTAAAAGTTAGAAGACTCAACCTCATAAAATGACCAACCCTTATGGCTGCAGAAGATGCAATACCAGACACAGTGTGCTTAGGCTGAGAAGCTACAAATTGACCAATAACATGGATTTACAGATAAAACTCTGTATTTATCATGTCTACATGAGGAACTTGAGGAGGACTAGAAGGAATCGATGGAACTCCAGAACAATCAAGGACATGACCTATATACTGAGTATAGATCTCATGAGTAGAGCGTGTCCATCAATATTGCACATAGTTATGATAGAGGATTTTTCATGCACATCAAATTGTGAGGCATAATCTGAAAGGCAAACAAATAGGAATTAGAGAATATTCCAGGACTTAGACTCCAAGCTTAAAAATAGAACTCAAAGAAAGAGAAACATTCCTAAATGTATTGTAGCCTCTCCCTTATGAGTGTGATGCGTTACACACCCTTAAAAGAGACTCTACTCAACATAGCTTTGTGGACTTCTAATTGACCATGAACCTAAAGCTATGATTATAAATTGACATAAATCGAACTGAGGCCTTGTCATAATGGGAATCCTAAGTCCAACCAAGATCGGGGACCACCCCCGTTACCTAACCTAACCTCCAAACATGTACCTTGAGTTAGATAAATTCTGAACATATAACAAGATGGCATTTTGTACAATTCCAGACTCTAGGATAGGTCCATAACCATGACCAACCCATGAAAGTCCAACCATATAACACCCAACCAATAACCATACCAAAACTAAAATATTAACCAAGTACGAGTCCATAACATAATAGAATAGAACAATCATAAATACAATCAAATAATAGCAAACCCAATACCAAAGCAAATACTAAGATAGACATCACTGTTGATACCGCCCATACTGACCCGTAATAGTTCCACAAAGCATCTAACCAAAAGTAAAATAATATTTGGTTGGGACATGCCCCAAATTATAGCCTAAACTAATGCCTAGGCAATAACCAACAAACATTAAGACAACCATGATATGAAATACAGCCTTTGATCTCTACGATACATATGTACAAGTGTACTTAGGGGATTTTTGTGTATCCCAAAAATATCAGATATAGTCTCTACGACCAATCCACATGCTGGTAAACATAATTTTCCAATGTCCACCCATTGAACTCACACCTTCATAGTTAGCTATCATACCCCACCATTATTGCCCAATTAAAACCATTATAATACAACCAATCCGCTATTCTATTTATTATTAACCAAGGTTGTAAGTAATGGTATCATTACACCGACTATAGCTTGCAAGCAATATCTTTAGCCATCCCTTTTAATAAGAAAGGATTCCCATTTACCCATAGATTACATTATTAAGTTGACTTAGGGGAATCCCATGTACCCCAAAAAATATTTGTGGTTAATTTTGCTTAGGGAACTCCCTTGTACCCAACAAGGCTTTTTATTAGACCAACCATAACCACCAAGACCTTACCATTTTATCATTCCAAACCATTTATACCATGCATAATTCAATAAAATTCCTGTAATTTAACTAAAAAAATTCTCATAGACATTTTATCAAATAAATTGGAGGCATAGTGTTTCCAAAGCTAACAATATGTACCAATTAACCATTCTCATGCAACCAAATGTTCAAACCACCATAATAATATGAAAACTATAAGTAAAATACTTGTGGAAAATCATAACCAACCATTGTAACCAAAATCCCCAACATGTATTTAAAAACCCGAAACCATACAATATTTATACCATGAAAACAATACATAAAGCATGTATTTAGTTAGAACTAACATTGAGGGAGGAGGACATTCCTTAGATTAAGAATTTGAGAGTGTTTAAAAGAATTTGATCAATGGCAAATAGGCTAATGAATCCCTAAAAGGGGGCTTTATATTGTGGGGTCATATTAGGTTAAGAGGGTAAATGTCTGGATTACCCCCAACTTAAACTGCTTAAGATTCTTGTAGGATGGTACGACCATCCTACCGCAACCATACCCTATGGTATGAATTGGGCCCCAACACTGTCTAATATACGACCACCCAATCCAAACCGTACCCAAACATATGATTAGTACTATGAATTCATACCTTAGGGAGAATAGAATCACCTAAACTAAACTTAAGGTAACATACGATTGACACCTTACTCTGCCTTAGTACTTCTTTTGTTCCACAGAACTTTGAGGCCAACAAGATAGAGAAAGCCATTGTACCCTAATAGATGACTCATATATCCAATCGTACTTTGGACAGAAACCATTCAACCTACTCTGGTCACCATACGGCCAAGACCAACCAAACCATACCACATCATACGAGAAGTACCGTATGTCAAACGATGTCCAGAAGACAAAAATTAAGAAACTTTTCTAAGGGTCAAAATCCAGGGTATTTCACATACCTAGGATGACTTAATCAAAATCTATCTCAAAATCAGAACGTCATAGCTGGAACATAGATAGGAAAAATGCTATGAGTGATTGCTTATCATCTCGATCACTTAAGAGATACCATTAATATTTATGAAGTTAATCTTTTTTAGGATTTTTAAATTTTAAATAAAGAGAAAGAAAAGAAGAAAGATAAGTAGAGAATAGAGGCGATGTTGGATTCCAATGGTATTTGATGGAATTAGAGTGTCCTCGCTAGTACTGGTAGTGGTATGACAGTTGGTTTATCTAGCTGAGAAGGCGGTAGAAGGAGAGAGATAAGGGGTAATATGGTCATTAATCGTTCAGTGACCAACTCCGACATCAACAACGATGGAGAAAGAAAAAGATAAGGGTGCGGTAGATGGAGGTATGCTGTCAGAATAATGATAGTGATGGGGGAATATGGAAGAGAATTTGGTGATATGGTGTAGCTCTCTAGTAGCTGGGTTGGTCAGAGTAGTGAAGGGGGAGCAAAGGAGAGGAGAGAAAGTAAAGAGGCAGATAAACTATTTTTTGAGAAATAGATCAGTGTTTAGGTGATAAAAGAGGGATTTAATCTCAACCATTTATCGTATGAGATCAACAACCTTGATTAAAATTGGGAGGAGTTAGTGAAATTTGATTGGGATTTAAAATTGAATCATACTCAACTCACTTTAAGCTAAAATTGACATCAATTGTATACAAAAATAGCTAGAGATTAAATAAATTGGGGAATTCATTTGAGTTAGACCACTATTTAATAAATATAATAATGACTGAATAATAAAAATGAAAAATAATAAAACGTCACAAAATTGTTATTCTTAAAAATAAATTTTGTATGTAAAATTAATGTTACATAAAATATTATATAAAATTGTCAGAAATAATGAATTAGGTACAAATTTTAAGTAAATCTTATAATAATAATAATAATTATAGTAGTAGTAGTAGTAGTAGTAGTAATAATAATAATAATAATAATAATAATAAGAAGAAGAAGAAGAAGAAGAAGAAGAAGACGAAGAAGAAGAAGAAGAAGAAGAAGAAGAAGAATCAATAGACTATGTGTTTGTAAATTATGAGGATGCATAATTTCGAAAATAATTTAATAAATATTAATAAAAAATTATGTAAAATATTAGATTTATATTTATCAATTATATATTAAATATAAAATTAAATAATAAAATAAACTGCATACTTAAAATTATGAATGTGAAATTTTAATATTTATTTGATATGAAAATAATACATAATGAAATATTAGTGTTTGAAACTAATAATTTTTGAAAAAATAGCAATCTAGGAGGGATATCGGGAGATCAAAATTGGGTGTCAACAACTACATCTTCATTGTTCTGAAATGTTAAAAGAATTGCAGAGTATTGAATGTAGACATAGTAGCTAATTTTGTTTGATCGAGAGGGTGGTTTGTTGGAATTAAAGCAATACGAGGGTGGTTATTAAAATAATATGGCTGAGAATTTGGTTTTAAGTGGCCTACATATCTTTGCTTTTTTAATTATTAGGACGTGTGTAGTTTCAGATTTAGGGACGAATGATATCTCTAAAGAAAATTGATGAATATTGAATTTATAGGACGATAGCATGAGTTGACAAGATTAGACTGCAAGTAGTTTTGAAATGTGGAATGTGAATATGATTTAGGTTGTGTTGTAAGTCACAGGGATAAAGAATTATGCTTCAAAAATGGCAGAGATAAAAATTAATTAGTATCTCATATTTGTGGAAAACTCAATAGTAGTTCATTTAAGGTTCGGTAAGGAGCCCAATTGTCTTTTTAAGGTTTGATAAGGATTTCAATATCTATTTTAAGGTCTGATAAGGAACCCAATATCCATTTTAAGGTCCGATGAGGACTGCAATTAAATTATAAGGCTCAATGAGAAACTCAATGTTTGTTCTAAGATCCAGTGAGGAATCTAATATTTGTTTTAAGGTCTTATAAGGAACCTAATGTCCATTTTAAGATTCGACGAGGAATCCAATGTCTATTTTAAGGTCTGATAAGTAACCCAATATCTTAAGATTTGGTGAGAATCCCAATAACTATTTTATTGTCCACGAGGAATCTAATATCTATTTTAAGTTCCGACAAGGAATCTGATATCTATTTTAAAATTTGGCGAGGAACCTAATGTCATTTTAAGATTTGTAAAGGAACCCATTATCATTTTAGGGTTTAGAGGGGAATGATGATGCTCAAATTACACCCCTAAAGTGTAATTGATCGCATTTAATATAGTAATAAAATAAGAGTTGGGGTCAAATTCTCAAGGAATAAAGACACAGACCTCAAGCTTGAGCATTAGAAGTCAACAAAAAGTTGGCTTGTAAGGCAGTGTAAAGCAAACATGAAAGTAAAATTGAGGTGTTTGTTTGAACATTTTCAGAGTGAACAATTTTACTGCCCATAGAATGCAATTTAAAAGCTACAAATAATTAGAGTTTAACCAAAAGTGGATGAGACTTGGGCTTATGCTTTACTAGGTGTGTGTTCATGTGTGGGTACTTTGCTATTTGTCTAACTTTAGCTAAAGGCTTAAATCATCTCAACCCCGTAAACTTGTCACTATAATTAATTTAGACACCTTAACTTGGCCTTGTACCTATTGGACACTTATTCTATTCAAAACATGTACCTATTAAACACCTTTGCCGACATGGCTTTATAAGGGTAATGCAAATCTAAGATGCATGTGAAGCTAAGTAAACTTATTTACAAGACAATTTAAATACGACATGTTAACATTAAAAGACTAAAAAAATTAACTAAAATAAAATAAAATTAAAAATTCATTGTTTTCTCCAACTCGACACCACCTGATTACTATGCATATCCTCTCCATCCAAATCCCATCGATACTATCCCAAACTATTGTACGACCTGCATTTTGATGAAATATATGTTTTGTGTGATTTAACTATTTTACCTCTCTTCGTAGTTGCATTATGGTATTTCTGAGGTATGAAGTGGGTTGATATGGTTCCCAATACATTTTGGTGCCATTTGTGTAATATTATGATTTTTGGTGGCTTCGAGAGACTTATATATGATTTCATTCAATATCTTTTGATCCGTGCAATGTATGAAAAAATATACTATTCGAGTAGATTCAAAACATTGATTTTAGGTTGGTAACATGGTTGGTGTGGTTTTATGGCTTTTAAATCTCATTTCGACCTCGATTTGGAAAGCGGTGATTTTGGGTTTTGGAGGTCAACTTTGTGAAAATAAAATATTTTCAAAAATCTAATATCACCATTAATTCTGGAGCATTAAATTTGATAGGGTATCATAGTTACTTTGCATTTATGAGATTCTGGATGAATCCTAAGGATCTTGGGTTGCATCGTAATGATCCAAAATCCCCAACTAGTGCACCAGCTATCTAGTGCACCCTCAACTGCAAAATGGCACTACGATAGTTATATGGCCAACATTCAGGATGCTGCGTCTGCTACCCTTGAACTTAATCTTGATACACCTGAAAGACGAGATACCACGATAGCGAGTACCGAGTATAAATACACATGTTTCGTCATTCTTCACCATTTTTGAGACTTAGAGCTAGGATTTCATGGTTTTGAGAAACTTTCTCCATTTCTAAGCAAGGGTGAGCTCTATTATACCCATTTAAATTAATTTCTTCTATCTTTAACATTATATTCTTGTTTTAATTTGAATTGAAAAGTGAAAATTAGGGATTTTGTCCCTGAAGGGCCAACATTATATTCTTCAAATTAAGCTCTAATTAAACATCTTTTCACTTGAATAATGTTACTAATCTTATAATTACTAGTTTTTCTACAGTTTCATCTTCAAAACATCTTTGATTATTGATTTTAAATGAACTTCAAAGATTTTACCCAATAAAGATTTAAAATGGTTTTTCTTCAATTTGAGCCTCATTTTAGCTCACTTTTGCTTGGGTTTTCAAATGTAGACTCTAAAACACATGGGTAATAGATTTTTAAAACAAACTTATTATTTTACCCTTTTTCAATAACCTATTTTGGTAAGGCCATTTTGACCCTGATTCTATATTTTTATGTTTTAGTTAATTTAGTGTCTGTTTGCAAGGTGTAAGGCATTGAGATTGAAGTATAGCAGACCAACTTTGATATTTAAGACATTTTATGACTTAACTCTTTTAGAATTAGTTATTTAGTTAATTTTGATACAAAATGCATGTTAAGGGTGTGGGAACTAATCCTTAAAATTGTCTATCTTATTATGTTGTGCCCATGTTAGGGCCTATATGTGATTATATATGGTTGTTTTGGAATATTATGTGCTCTTTGTGACCGTGTGGGGTCCTACATGATATTGATAGCCTTATATACATGATGATAATTATATCTTATTGATGAAAAGGTATGTTCTGGTACCAATTGTGCTTTTTGAAGTATTCATACTCTATTGGCATATGTATCATGTGGAATTCATGAATGATTGGAAATATTGAGTGGATATTTAGCTCATGTGATTGGTATATTGGTTGGTTGTGGAAATACTCATGTAGTTTGTTGTAGAAATACTCATTGTCGTTGGTTGTGAGCATTACATACTCATATCATACTAATTCATGAAACAAATAGTACCACCATGGAAATACTAAGAAATATCGACAACACCTTTTTATAAAAACCTTTCCCGAGGGATGTGCTGGGGAGGACATATTGTAACATCTTATTAAACCCTTCTTGAGCGTTAGGTTGGGGAGGATATATGGATATATGGATTATATATGGGTTGACGAATGCCCCATAGGTCCTGCTTCTTGTAGCTTTAGCTTCATAGGTGTATACTATGTTTATGCAGCGATCTCAAAGGTTGTACGATAGGCTAAAGGTTGTGAGACAACCTCATCCATTACATCATTATCATCATCGTCGTCATCATATATATTGTATTTACTTTATTGTGATTTTGATATGATTATATATTTCTATTTTGACTTATTACCTATACATTGTTCTATCTTATGTTTCTTGTACTTTATGCTTTCATATATATTGTTCTCCTTGTTACTTTGCTCATATACCATATAAATATATACTAATATTCTTGTCTAGTGCTTTGTTGGATTATATGTGGATATTATAGAACTGTTAGTGCAAGCAGTGTGGGCTACTATTGTAGGACATTTTTTGATTATAGGTTACATGCCCTTTGTGTGTATTGTGTATGTTTTATTATCTACTTTACTCATTCAGCCTATGATACTGACTAAGTACAAGTAGACCTTACTAACACCTACTATGCCCTTTCAGTGTAGGTCCTAGTTTGACTATGTCCCAACTGGGTTGACTTTGGTGACTATTGGAATTTTTAAGGTAGCTGTTGATTTTAGGTATTTGAAGTTCACTTCTATCTTATCTATATTAGACTATGTCTTTGTTGAAATTTAAAGACATAGTTGTATTGTATTTGGTTGCCCTTGTATTAGATTTTTGGATTGTATTAGTAGTTCTTACACTATTAACATTGGGTTTTGGGAGTTATGGATTTATTGTTGGCTATGTTTATTTTCAAGATTGTTATACTTATATGTTTTTGCTATTCTAGAGGTCTTACCTATGGGTTATTATAGTCTTTTTCCTATTTTGTATCAGTTTGGGTGATAGGATTACTTGTAAAGGTTCATCGCCATAAATTCCATCATGACCCTTTGCATTTTGGGTCGTTACAAATTAGTATCAAAGCAACCAGGTTCATTGGTCTCAATGGTTTAAGAACAAGATGTCAAATAGAGTCTCACAGTTTGGTTCATAGATATCCATATCTATCTTTAAGAGGCTATAGGATGTCTTTACAAAGATTTTCCTTATTTTGTTCCTTATCATGTGAATCTCTTTCATGCCTTGTGTTCTATGCCATGTTTCATTCTTTCTACCAAGAAAGCATTGACTAGGTCCCGTGAGATCATAGATATGAGGCCTTCACCTAGAGGGCCATCCTCGAGTCGTGGATGGGCCTATAAATTAGTCTCGTCTAGGAAAAGTGCAGCGGACTCTCCCCTGAGTCTCATCATGAGCATGTTGGGGGTGTAGGTTTAGTTCTTGATCCTTAAATTTTATTTGCCTTAGTATTTAAGGGTTTTTTGGTGTGTTTACTAACCTATTTAGAGGGTTCTCCTTTGGTTATGCCGAGTTTTCCTCTATTTTGAAGTGTGGATCCTCTACTAGCACTTACTTCTATTTTGGGTACTTTTCAGATCCCGAGTATTATTTCTCCATCATCGTCGATGTCTAATTATGTTGCTCTGAGGTTAAGAGTTCAACCTTCAATTATGTTACCTCTTCAGATGGGATCTCATCCTGCCATATTCACCATGCCTTCTTTTACTGTGAGTACAATTATATCTTCTGAGGATCAAAAAAGGTTTGAGAGATTTACCTATTTGGTCCCTCCTAGATTCAGTGGTGCAGTGGATAAGGATGCCGATGAGGTCCTAATTGATTGTCGAGAGATATTGTATAATTTAGGTTTTCTTGAGTCGCATGGAGTTGCTTATAGTACTTATCAGTGGAGAGGTACTTCTAGATATTGGTTGAGGTTGCTTGTTAGTTGTAGACCTATTGTTCTCCTAAGATAATGTGGGATCAATTTGTCAATGCATTTTTAGAGAGATTTATGCCATATAGTCTGAGAGATCAACTGAGAAATAATTTTAATTGCCTAGAGTAGGGCTCTATGACTGTTGTAGAGTATGAGGCACACTACCATCCCTTGTCCATATATTCATTTTCCAGTATTTCTATCGAGTCTGACAAGAGCTTGTAAAAGCTCAAGAATTTATTGACTTCAACTTATATCTTCACTTTTTCGAAAGAGGGCATGAGTTTTATCATTTTTTGTGAAGCTTCACATGTTGGGTTTGGTGTTATGTTGATGCAGAAGGGTAACATGATTTCTTAGGCATCTAATCAGTTGAATACCCATGAGAAAAATTACCCCGCCTATGATTTAGGGTTGTACTTGGTTATTTTTGCTTTAAAGTTGTAGAGGAAATACTTGTATGGAGTTCGTTGTGAGATTTTGTTTAATTATCAAAGTTGTCAGTACTTCTTCACCTAGAGGGACCTTAATATCAGACAACGTCTTTATCTTGAGTTACTTAATGATTATAACTTGATTATTCTCTATTATCCTAGCAAGGCTATTGTAGCTGAAGATGCCTTGTGTTGAAAGTAGACTGGCATGGGTAACTTAGTGTATCTTTTGACTGAAGAGAGGCCTTTGGCCCTAGAGGTTCAGTCTTTAGCTAACAAGGTATTTAGGCTTAATATTTTAACACCTGGGTATGTTTTGGCATTTGTGAAGGTTATGTCATCTTTGTTAGAGAAGATTTGAGCTCATTAATTTAGTGATGTGGTATTGAGATTAATTTGAGATAAGGTATTGAGTGGTGAGGCTAAGGAAGCCTCACTTTATTCTGATGTAGCTTTGAGGATTGGAGGCTAATTTTGTGCAATGAGAGTAGGTGATTGGATTAGATTGATTTTAGAGAAGGCTTGGATTAGATTTATTTTAGAGTATGCTCATTGTTTCAGGAATTCTATCCATCCGAGAGTGAATAAGATGTATTATGACTTTAGGAAGCATTAATAGTGGGGTGGTATGTAGAAGAATGTAGTAGATTTTGTAGTGTTGCCTTTGTTGCCAACATATGAAGGCTGAGCATTAGAGACCGGGTGAATTGCTTTAGAGATTATCCATTACCGAGTGGAAGTGGGAATGGATCATTATGGACTTTGCGAATGGGTTGCCTCATACTTCCCATGTCTCATATAATGTTTGGGTCATCGTTGATCAATGGACCAAGTCTGCATATTTCATTCTCATGAAGGTCTCTTTCATTTTGGGAGTCTTAGATGTATCTATATTTAGGAAATTATGCTACTACATGGTGTGCCAGTGTCTATCATTTCATATTAAGGTGCTATATTTACTTCTCACTTTTGGAAGACTTTTTAGGATGAGTTGTATACTTGGGTTGACATTAGTAGAACATTTCACCCCCAGACTAACAGTCAGTCAGAGAAAACTTTCTAGGTTTTATAGGAATTTGCTCCACTCCTGTGTGATAGATTTTAGTTTCTAGTAGGAGCAATACTTGGCTTTCATAGAGTTTTCTTATAATAATAACTACCATTCTAGTATCAATGTGGCACCTTTTTAGGCTTTGTATGGTAGAAATTGTTGCTCACAGTTGGTTTGTTTGATGGTTATGATGTTATACCTCAAGGTACAGACTTGCTTTGTGATTTGTTGGATTGAGTCTAAATAATTTAGGATAGGGTTCGATTGGCTCAGGGTAGGCAGAAGTGATATGCAGACCATGGACTTCATGTCTTGAGATTTGGTGTTAGTGATTGTGCTTTCCTTCAAATATTACCCATGAAGGGTATGATGGGGTTTGGGGAGAAGGGTAAGCTTCGCCTCAGGTATATTGGTCCATTTGAGATTCTTTGGACTATTGGTGATGTGGCTTATGAGTTAGCTTTTCCCCTATATTTATCAATTGTTCATATAATTTTTTATATTTTTATGATTTGCCATTACATTTCGAATGAGTCTCCTGTCATTCGTTGGAAGTTGGTTTATTTAGATGAGAGGTTGTAATTTATTGAGGAGCTGGTCTCTAGTTTGGCTAGGGATGTTCAACGGTTGTGTTATAGAGTTGGCCCTATGGTTAAGGTTTAGTGGCGACATCGATCTGTAGATGAGGCTACTTGGGAGGTCTAGTCTGATATGCGTAGTTCTTATCTTCAGCTCTTTTTTCACTCAAGTATTTTTTGCCTTAGTTCAAGGATGAACTAGATTTTTAGTGGTGGATAATGTAACGACCTGCATTTTGATGAAATATGTATTTTTGAGTGATTTGACTATTTTACCCCTCCCCATAATTGCATAATGGTATTTCTGTGGTGGGGGTTGATTGGCATGGTTCTCAATGCTTTTTGGTGCAATTTGTGTGATATTATGGTTCTTGGGGGTTTCCAGAGCCTTATATGTGATTTTATTTTAAATCTTTTGATCCATGCGACCGATAGAAAAATAGACAACGCCAGCAGATCGAAAACATCAATTTTTGGGTGGTAACTTGGTTGGTATGGTTTTATGGCTTTTAAATCTCATTTCAACCCTCGGTTTAGAAAGTTGTGATTTTGGGTTTCGGGTCAACATGTGAAAATGACATCTTTTCAAAAATCTAATTTCGCCATTGAGTTTGGAAAATTAAATTTGATGGGGTAACATAGTTATGTACATATACGAGATTTCAAATGAATCCCAAATGGTTTGCGGGGACTCAAAATGATATAAAATCCCTAGCTAGTGCACCCGCGATCGTAAAATAGTGCCAAAATTATGATAGGCCCTGCAGTCAAGATGTTGCAATCACGACCCTTGCCAACAATCACTATTCACCTGACATACGATATACCATAAAAACAATTCGTGGTCTGTGATAGTGGGTATTGAGTACAAATACCCATAATTTATCATTTTTGAGACTTGGAACTTAGGCTTTGTGTTTTTAAGAATTTTCTCCATTTCTAAGCTTGGTTAAGCTCCATTATACCCATTTCAACTAATTTCTTATATCTCTAACGTTAGATTCTTGTTTTAATTCAAATTTAAAGTGAAAATTAGGCATTTTGGCCTCTAAGGCACAAAATTGTATTTCTAAGCCCCAATTAACACCTTTTCCCTTGAATAATAATCTTAATACTATAATTACTAGTTTTTCTCAATTTTATCTTTAAACCAACTTCGAATCTTGATTTTTAATGGATTTCCATGATTTTACCCTGTAAAGCTTAGAAATGATTTTTCTTTGATTTGAACCTCATTTTTAACTCGTTTTCTCTAAGTATTTTAGATGTAGACTCCTAAAAATATGGGGAACATATTTTTGAAACAAAGTTAAGATTTTGCCCTCCTTTTCCAAAAACCCATTTCAGGGGTCGGTTTTGATCATGACTCGAAACTAGGCAATATAGGTGTCATTGGCTTCCTTTTACATATTGATTTTATATTGTAATGTTTTACTATATTTTGGGTCCGTTCGTGAGGTGTAAGACTTTGGGATTAAATTGTAGTGAACCGATTTTGGCATTTGAGGTAGGTTATGACTTAACTCTTTCAAACTGGGCTAGGAAGTTAATTTTGATATAAATTCCATGTTAAGGGTGTGCAAAGTAATCAAAAATTTAATATTTTATTGGATTATGCTCGTATATGGGACTATACGTGATGATATGTAGTAGTTTTGGAACATTATGTGTTATGTGTGACTGTGTGGTGTCCTATGTTATATTGATAGCCTTGTATACATGATGATAATTGTATTTTATTTATGAAAATGTGTGTTGTGGTACCAATTGTGTGTTGTGATGTAGTCATGCTCTATTGGAATATGTATCATATGGAAATTTGTGAATGGTTGGAAATATCGAGTGCATATTAGGCTCACGTAATTGGCATATTAGTTGGTTGTGGAAATACTCACGTGGTTGGTTGTGAAAATACTCATTGTGATTGATTGTGGCATTACATCCTTATATTTTACTCATTCATGAAATAAATGGTACCACCATGGAAATATTGAGAAACACTGGCAACACCTTTTTATAAAATCCTCCCCGATGGATGTGCTAGGGAGGAGATATGTGACATATTATAAAACCCTCCCTGAAAGATGTGTTGGGAAAGAGATATAGATATATGGATTGTATATGGGTTGACGAACCCCCTATGGGTTCTATTTCTTGTAGCTTTAGCTCTGTATGTGTATATAAAGACTGTGTGATGACCTCGAGGTTGTGCGAAAGACTCGTGCGTTATATTATCATTATTATAATCATTTTAAATATATTGTATTTACTTTATTATGCTTGTGCTAGGATTGCATATTATGTTTTGACTTATTACCTATACATTGTTCTATCTTCTCTTTCTTATACTTGATGTTTTCATATATTTTGTTCTCCTTGTTTCTTTACTCATATGTGGTATAAATGTATACTCGTGTTCTAGTTTTTTGCTTTGTTGGATTATATGTGGATATTATCGAACTGTTAGTGCAAGCAGTGTAGGCTACCATTGTGGGACATTTTCTGATTACAAGTGACGTGCCTTTTATGTGTATTTTGTATGTTTTATTACCTACTTTTTTTGATCAACATATGATACGTAATGAGTACAAGTGGAATGTACTGACGTTTACGACACCCTTTCGGTGCAGGTCCTAGTTCGAGTGTTCCCCAGTTGGGTTGATTCAAACGACTATTGGAGCTTTAAAGGTAGTGGTTGATTTCAGGCATCCAAAATTCACTTCTATCTTATCATATTAGACTATGTCTTTATTGTATTTTGGAGACAGAGTTGTATCCTATTTGGTTGTCCTTGTATTGCATTCTCGGATTATATTAGTAGATCTTACACTATTGACACCAGATTTTGGAAGTTATGGCTTTGTTGTTGGCTATGTTTCTTCCTGCAATTATTATACTTATATGGTTCGACTTCGTTCAAGAGGCCTTACCCTAGGGTTATTATATCTTTTCCCCCTTGTGTATCATTTTGGGTAATAGGATTACTTGTCAATGTTTGCCGTGATAGGTGTCATCAAGACTTTTTGCATTTCGGGTCATAACAACTAGTCACTGTCCCATTTCCCCTTATCATTCATTCTTCTTCATTTTTTCTTCCTACCATCATTCTGCCATCACTAATGTCGTCATTGTCATAATCTTTTCCAAGAAAGCACCAAATAAACGCCTGGCCAATTGAAGCTTTTCATTAAAAGAGTTAACTGACAAAGACTTTTGTTAAATCTGTAGAAAAGAATTTCATCATAAATTGGGTGAAAAAGTCTTTCACGAAACTCCATTTTCCTCTGATAAGATTCATATGAATTTGAAGTTATTAAATAATTTAAATCCTAAATAATCCACAACAAAAGAGAAAAAATAGAAATGAATCTGGATTGGCGTTTGAGGAAGAAGGTGAGAATGAGGGAAACAGCGACAGTAGCTAAGTTTATTTTGGTGGGGGTAGGGATAAATGGAAGCGTATTATCTATTTTTTTCTAAAATAATTATGTGTGTATATATATATATATATGTATCTATGTATGTATAAATACAAAATACTTTATAAAATTAGGTAACTAATGTATTCTAAATATATTTCTTTTTTTCCTTTTCAAAATTTATTTTTAATATTTTTTTTGATCCACAAGTCAAATATCATCATTTCATTTGTTATTTTGCCATGTCACCGCGAGTGCATCACACCCATTTTATATATTTAGTTGATTGTCAAAATAGTGTTTAAATGGTTCAAATTTAGAGTGATAAAGGTGTTCAATAGGTACAAGACCAAGTTAAGGTGTCTAAGTGAATTATGTGAACAAATTTAAAGGGTTGTAGATGACTTAAGCCTTAGCTAAAATTCATGGGTGGGACAAATTTTGGATTTTTAGTGTCAATTTGTCAATCAAACACCAAAATATTACGAATAGGTTTTTTCGAATACCTCATAAGTGTAGCTAATAGAACAATCTATTTCCTCAGTTAGTATCAATATGTCAAAGAGATACGATTAAATGCATTAATTCAAGTTATTGTTCACACCCATTCCTCGCCCTCACCCCCTTTGACAAGGGTGATAAGGTTTTGAGGGTATTTAGAGTTTGCAACATCTAATCCTTAATTAAAACATGAAATAGATGCAAAATCCATATCAATTAGCTTATTAAGAAGACAAATAAAAAACATCGATACAATAATCACAATCTATTCAAATATAACCTAAAGATAAGAAATTAGCTAATTAGAGAGAGAAAGTAGAGATATACCTAAATTCTCTATAAATTGGTCAATTGAATCACAAGTTAGTACAATATTCAAGCTTCAAATTCAATAAAATTCAGTTGAAACCACTAATTTCTCACTTGAAATATCACTCTAATTTGTCTAAACTTGACAAAGTACAAGAATGATGGATTTTAGCTAAAACCCCATATTTAGCGCCAAAACTCATGTTCTAGTGAAATTACTAAAATGACACCGCACTAGTGGCTTGCCGGCACAGGTACCGGCACATGTCGCTAACCTGCATGTGTAGGTCACTCATGTAGGTGACACTATTTCTTCCAAATCAGCCACCTTCCTGTGCATATACCTCATGTGCGTGCACAGGTGGCTCCTGACAAGCCCAAGTGAACTTTTAAGCTCAGTTTCTCCCATTTTTGACCTCAAATTACTTGATCAACTTTATTTTCAACCTTTAACTGCACAAATGCGCATTATAACATGATAATAACCTTGAATCAGTGTCCAATAATGGTAATTTAAGCTTAAAAAAATTCTAACAAGTCGCCAAATTGGCGACTTATTAACCCCTCAAACTTAAACTATTGCTTGTACTCAAGTAATCAAGAATAATTACAAAGAGATAGGGCATTCATGATCCCAAAACCATCCAAAATAAAGGTATACTATATATCTAGTCAAACAAAGCTCAGAAAGATCCCTCAAACATTTCATGACAACAAAATTATTCAATACGTACGGTCTTATGAAGCAAGGATGTAAAATAACATTAAATGAACCTTTCAAATAAAATATGCTTCTCAAGATGTGAAACAAAATATTCAAAGATTGTATCAATTTTCATGATGCAACTTACTTTGCTCATTTACCCAAATCGGGAGAAATACATCACCATCCACTCCAAAGTATCGATGCCACTCCCACGTAAGAGTTAGCTACAAACTCAAAAGACATTTCAATTGTCAAGGGAGCTCAAATATTCGAAGAATTTAATCTCACTTTCACAAAGAAATTCAAGTACAAACAATAGAACCATAGGCTTTCCCTTCGTGTTGTTCGCCACTAATGTAGAATTACCAAGATTGAAATCACCAAGGTCTTGTAGGCTTAGATGAAGGTTAAGGTGTAGTAAGGAATGTATAGATCAAGTGACTAAAAGGCCTCCTCAAACACAATTGCTTATTACCTTCTACCCTAAAAATTTCAAATTTTCCCACCTTATTCACCTTCAATTCTTTTCTTTGTTTACCTTAACCTCTAGTCTCACATTTTCCATACAATTTCAATACACCACTTTTTTTCTTCACTTATTTGGTTCTTTCAAGAGACGTTCTAACCTTTAGTCATCCATGGCCTATCATTAGTATAATTTCACTACAGGTTCTATGGGCTAGGCTATTCAACTTTGTTTTCTAGTGTATTTCTTGTCTCATAAGCACATGATTAGACAACCAAGAATTCACCATTTTTTTACTTACTCTAACATGTCACAATTTTCTCCCAAACTAACAGTTTGAATCACCCCTAAATCAATATCATAATTACCCCCCTCCCCCGCCCAAACTTAGGATTTTGCCTATATTTTTTATGTTGGAATCATGCAATGCATTCAAGGAGGTTACGTGCCAAATAAGAGATTCTTAAAAAGGGCATAGGTTTCATAGTATGGTTATCACTCAAAGAAGAAACAAAAATAGGCAAAGGGTCAAAAAGATTAGTTAGGGAACAATGTTAAGGTTGGATTTTGATCATGTGATCGATCAAAAATGGCCTCGGGTCATCCTCAAAATAAAGCTTGCCTAGGATTTTGGTTTGAATACACTTAGTCAAGTTCTAGACTACACTTATGTACATGAATTATTCAAACAACTCCACACACAAGGCATCATACTAGTAGAGTAAAAAGCTAGTCTCCCAACCAATTTGAGAATTGAACTTAATAAGCTTCTCCGAGTCAAAGACTCATCCTTGTAAATAGAGAGCCAAAAATTGAATGTAATAGTCTCAAATCAAGAGAAATCTCATCAACCTCTTTTCTCTATTTTAAAAAGAAAACTATTTTTTGGGTTTTTCTCAAAACCATTAAGTTGTTTCCCAATGATGTTTGAAAGAATTTCTCTAACTTTTTCCCTATTCCTAATTGACTTTAGACCCAAAATACTAGCTACTTCACCTAAGAATGTCGCCTCATTATCTACCATTGGTGAAATATCACCCGGTTTGACAACGAAAACGAACTAAAATAAAGATAAGAAATAAAGAGAAAAAGAACACAAAATTTTTGTCCTTGGGAAAGCATCAATTTTCAAAGAAAACCCTTGAATTTTATTGGACACGTATTTAATAAAAGAGAAAATAACAATACACGGAACTTTATAAGCATCACCCACACTATAAAATCAATACCAAGAAAATCAAAATCGAGTATCACGTCATAATCAAGCCCATCTAACAAGCACGATGATGGCAATATCCAACATCATCATCAATATGCATAACAAGGGCTAAACTCATATCAACGTCAATCATGAATAAACAAGACCCACGAGGGAAAAATCTAAATCTATATTAGAATGTAAAATAGAGTATATCAATGCAATCCATCAAATAAAATAAGAATATACCATCTAATATGAAATAAAAATTTCCCACCCCTGCTAAATGTCATTACATTTTTGTCAATGCAAATATAAAAAGAGAGAAAATATGGGTAAAGACTCCTTGTGGCTTACTAGGAACTTGGGCCCATGTCCATAAATGGTTGTACAGGAATGCTAGGATCTTTATCAGAATGGGGTTCTATAATTGCATTAGAAACAAAAGACACCTCATCTACAGACCGAGAGCTAGAAATATCCCCAACCATACTTACATACTTCTCATCTCTGGATAATTGTTTCATGAGCTCAACATTGTTGGGTTTTAGTACGCCCTTAACTAATATCAATCCTGAACCTCATTATAAATGTGAGAATATCCAAGAAAATTTGAAAAATAAAGTATTGGGCTTATAGTATCAATAGGAATAGATATATCCATTCATCAAGAGCAAATAAGGTTGCCTGGAGTGAAACTCCACACACGGGTTGGCTATATTAGACCTCAAAGAAACAACCCCCTCATAGTCCCCTATCACCTCTACTGTGGCTAATATTTTCTTGTACTCTTCCATCCAGACTCGTAAAGGTGGTAAGATCTAATTAATAGCAGTCTAAATAAACTAGGGGATATCGGTTACCAATCGTGTAAGAGTATTATTCTTTTCCAAAGTCATGGATGAAACTTTGTCAAACGGGATAGTAGAAGACTGAGGTGGTTGGGTAGATCGTGGAGATAGTGTTGTTCTCAAAGGAGAAGGAGCATCAATAGATGTTTGGGGAGTATTTGAAATAAGTGAAGGAACCCGAAGGTCATCCACATCCTCCAAACTAGGAAAATCTCCCACAATCAAATTTACTAGTACCGAAGCTTTCCTTTTAATTCCTGTGGGATTATCCTAATCGTGGAAATATGTAATGTCAATCACGCAGGTGCATATAACTCCTCGGTAAATCTTGGAGAAGAAAGCAACCTTATACTTAAGGCAAATCAATAAAATAAGAGAAGGACAGGTCAAAAAGTACCCAGTTGTTTTGACTTAGGTTGATTATTTTCACAATCAACTCCTAAGGATATACTACAATATCATCCATAATGCATCTGAAAATGATAACCAACTCTATAGTCACATCTTGGTTATTTTATGAAAGAAATAGGCGGTTACTAACAAATTCAAGCTCTATAGTCACATCTTGGTCATTCTGTGAAGGAAGTAGGTGATTACTAACAAATCCAAGACAATATTTAGCTTGAATTGAAAGTTCCTGCCTCTTGATTTAACCAATGCCATTGGCCCATAGAAGGAAACCTTTTACAATAACCCGGGATAGCTAAGGAAAACACTCACACTCACTAAGAACTTTCTTCTTACAATCACCCGGAAAAGCAAATAATTGAACATTCAATGGTGCTTTGTACTTTAGGAACTTTTTGGACTTCTTTTGTGGCCAGTTATTTCATATCATGACCCAAACCAAGGCCTGGCCATGATGGGTATCTCAAGTCCACCAGGGATTGGAGACCACCTTTGAGCACCTAACCAAAAAACACAATATCCCCAATGATTGATGAATTCTAAATATACAACAAGCTAATCTTAAGGAATAACGGATATGTTTATAACCGGCAACGATCGAGCAACCAAAAAAAACAATATTATGCAAGTCCACAGTAATCCAACAAATCCTTCTAACTAGAGAATCAAAAACCAGTCTTAGTCCGAACATGCCCTCGACTCTGACAGATGATAATAACAATGAAAATAATAATATAAATGATAATGAAACTCTCAACTCTTGTATATAATAAGCACTAATGAAATTTATAAGCCTTCTGAAGTATGGATGCTCACTACTTCATCACCACGAATCAACAAACGGAGCTAATTTGCCTAACTCTACACAGGAAAAGTAGAGGTATCTCTGATACCTTCATCGCGTGAGGATACAATATTTGGAGACGGTTAGTGGGAGGAACACTAGCATGCAACTCGGAGATATGGATAATATAATGTCGTGATCAACAATTCAAAATCATTCAAAACCAAAAACCAATGCACATAATCAAATACATATACATATACATATATACATATATATATGTATATATATCATATGATGGGATAGGGAACAAGGCTTAACATGCACTTTAAAACTTTAGCCTGAATTGTGTAGCTCAACCTCCATAACATAAAAGGGAACTTAAGGGCTATATGGGCCCCACTCTCCCACAGCTGGCAGGGTCCTATGCATATGGCTGCACGAACTAGATTGTATACATAAGCACTATAGGGGACTCAAACCTCCTGACATATTAAGGTGACACAAGTAATAAATTATGTAATATAATGTGGGAGACTTGAACCTCCTAATCATATGAAATTATTAAGGAGGACACAAACCACCAAGTCATTTAGACCTCGCATCGGCAACCATGATTTCCGGTTTCGGCCCTACGAGACTTACATTTTCAGAACACATCTACACAACCCTCATTAAAGCCCAATTTAAATATTTAGAACATATATTATCAGTTATTGAACCATGATATACATTTAGGCATACATTGCTGGTATCGTCATACCAACTACGCTTCAAGGTAACTTTAACATGTCACCCCATTTACAATCACAATCCCCTTTTGTTCAATTATACATTAGCTTGTGAAAATAGAAAACCAATAAGGTTCAATTCAAAACCATTATGCCTCATTAGCTTCACATTATGCAAAACTTCAAGAGTAGTTCAATATGCATACTTTACATATTCAAACCTAATTTCAAAATATGTGGTTGGGGTTATAACTATTCCAAAACCCACAAGGTTCAATTTAAAACATTATGCCTTATTATCTAACAAATTATGCATAACTTTAAGAGTAGTTCAATATACATACTTTTCATATTCAAAACAAATTTCACAGTATGGGGTTGGGGTCATAACCACTTCAAAAGCCACAAGTTTGGGAAATCACAATCCTTAGTTCATTCATTATTCCCATGGATCTATTTGATTTTTTTAAAATACCATTTAAATGTAATCCATGCAGGGAAAACATGAAGTATCACATACAGAACAGTTATTAAAAACCCTCAACCCATGTTTTCAAAACCAACCTCAATACCATATAAATTACACTTTAAGACATATGATTTTAACAAATTAACATTGAGGAAAGAGTAACATACCTAAATTACCAAGTTTCGCAGCAAGAATTCAACCCTTGAGCCCTTGGATGACCTACTTCTTCGAAATCCTAGGTAAGTCTTCTTGAGAGAATTTATGAAATCTTTGGAGGTGTTTGAGTGAGCTATAAAAAATATATAAACCTTCTTAAGTTCTTTATAAATGTAGGGTTTTAATTGGGTGACAAGCATATTTTTTAAATTGCCCTCAATTAAAAAATGAAATTTAGTCGTTAGTGACTACGAGTCACTACACAACTCGTATATACTTATTATGACTGGTCACCACTAGTTGTAGCCAATGTAAAATCCAAGGCACTCACAATTTGTTAATCCTACGAGTTAACTAATATAACTTGTAATGTGACCTTATGACTTTAAGGTCCAATCATAGTAAATATAGAACCCAATTGGGGTAAACACTGAACATCCTACAATTTGCACCCAATGACTCGTAATATGTCCGTACGATTCTTAGTAAGACACTCGTACTCAAAGCATAACTTAGTCATGCATTTACTGATTTAGTTATTGTTTGAGTCCAATGACTAATCAAGACACCCTACAAATCGTATCGCCAAGTCATACTCAGGATAACAACTCAAGCACCATTCATTAGAAACCTTATGTAGGGTCACATGACCTGTCAAGACACCATATGACACATTAGGGGATTCGTAGAAAGGACAGTGCAGATAAAATTTTAGAAATTTTCAAGGATCAACAACCCAAAACATTACATACTACCCCTTCGGATCATCTGTCCACGAATTAAAGGACAAGGAATTATTAGCACGATTTGACTCAAAACACGGCCACACTTACTCTTAACAAAGATAGAAAAAATGATACTAGGGAAATCATAATTTCCTTTAACAAAGTTAGAAAACAAAGATGTTATGGAATACACATACCTCAAGCATGATTTCCCAAATGGGGAGTAAGAACGAATACTTGGAATTTATGTCCTTCTCGACTTCCCAAGTAGCTTCCTCAATTGTTTGTTTGCTCCAAGGAACTTTTATAAAAGATGCGTGCTTCATTCGCAACTAATGGATTTGCCGGTCCAAAATCTTAACCAAAACATCCTTGTAGGACAAGGAATCAAAAATACCCACCTCCTCCAAAGGAACAACCATCGAAGGATGACCCACTTACTTTCTCAACATCAAACTAGAAGTCAACTCCAATTCGTACGCAATATTACAAACCCGATTCAAAACTAATTATTGACCGACATAACGGGGACTGAGCTTCTCCTTCTTACCAAGACATATCACTTCCTTCATGGGGGATACCTTGAAAAACACCCAATCACCAACACTAAACTCCAACTTCCTTTGCCTCATATCTGCGTAGGACTTTTGGCATCTTTGGGAGGCCATAAGTCTAGCCCAAATTATCTTCACGATCTCCATGGCTTGGTGAACTAGATTTGGACCAAATAACTTATTTTCACCGACCTTAAATTACCCGATAGGAGACCTATACCTTCTACCATATAAGGCCTTAAAAAGGGTCATACCAATACTGGAGTGATAACTGTTGTTATAGGAAAATTCTATGAGAGGCAAATGGTCAACCCAACTACCACAAAAATAAAAAACACAAGATAGAAGGATATTTTCAAGTCCTAAATTATCCTTTCTACTTGGCCATCCGTCTATGGGTGGAAAGCGGTACTAAGGATCTATGTAGTCCTCAAACATCGCTAGAACAACCTCTATAAGTGAGATGAGAACTAAGTACCCAGATCAGATAAGATGGAAACTGGAGTACCATGCAACTTTCTTATTTCCTCAATGAACAACTTGGCATAATCCTCTTAAGTGAAATTCATTCTCACTAGCAAGAACTGAGAAGACTTAATCAACCTATCTATGATGACCCAAATTGAATCAAATTATTAGTGAGTCCATGGAAGACTAGTAACAAAATCCATATTAATTATCTCCAATTTTCACACCAGCAACTCATTTTCTTGAGTCAATTCATCGGGCCTCAAGCGCTCCACTTTCACTTGCTAACATACCATGCATTTAGACATACAATTAGCCACATCTCGCTTCATATTAGTCCACTAAAAATCTCTTTAAGATCATGATGCATTTTTATCAAACAAGGATAAATTGTATAACACATCTTATGATATTTGGCCAAAATCTTCCTTCACAACCTATCAATATTGGGAACACATAATCTACCTTGGTACCACAAGATACCATCACCACCAATATCAAAACCATCACCTTCTTCATACCTTTATCATTCTTAATTTGCATTAATAGAGAATCGAACATCTGTTTCTCCTTTACCTCAGCACCAAGAGATAACTTTCCCAGCTTTTGAACAATCACACTACCATTTCCAAAGTCTAAAAGAAGAACTCCAATATTATCTAAACAGTGAATATCCTTCACTAAATCCCACTTTTCTTTATCCACATAAGATAATTTTTCCATGGACACCCTACTATGAGCATCATCAACCACATTAGCCTTACCTAGATGATATGAAGACTCATGTCATAGTCCTTGAGAAACTTAAGCCATCTCTTTTACCTGAGATTTAGCTCTTTCTGAGTGAATATGTATTGCAGGCTCTTATGATTAGAATAAATATCAGCATAGACTCCATAAAATAGTGTAGCTAGATCTTTAATCCAAACACTACAACTAATAATTCTAAATTATTGGTTAGGTAATTCTACTCATAGACTTTAAATTGTCGAGAGGAATAAGCAACCACCTTTCAATATTGTATCAACAAACACTCTAGTCCCACTCGAGATGTATCATAATAGACAACAAAACATAAGTTCCCTCAGGCATCATCAAGACCAGAGCCAAAGTAAACTTATCCTTTAGCTTCTCAAAATTACCATCACAAGTATTAGACCATAAGAATTTCACCTTTTTTTGGGTCAATTTAGTCAATGGGGCAGCAATAAAAGAGAAACTGTCCACAAAACTTCTATAATAGACGACTAAACCCATGAAGCTTTGAATGTCGAATGGAGTCATAGGTCTAGGGCACTTCTTAACCACCAAAACCTTCTGTGGATCTACCATGATCCCTTCAGTTGAAACATGACCCAGATAAGTCACAATTTTTAGCTAGAACACACGCTTGGAAAATTTTGCATACAACTATGGCTCCTTAAGGGTCTGCAACACAAGATAGAGGTGATCGACATAATCCATCTCACTCTTTGAATACACCAAAATATCATCAATAAAGATAATCATAAACAAATCTAAGATCTAGTGGAAAACCTAATTCATAAGATCCATAAATATGGCTGGGGAATTAGTCAAACCAAAGGACATTAGCAAAAACTCAAAATGGCCATACTGGGTTCGAAAAGTAGTCTTAGGGATATCCACCTCCCTAATATCTAATTGATGGTATCCTGATAGAAGATTAATCTTAGAAAAGAACTTATCACCCTAGAGCTAATCGAATAGGTCATCAATTATCTGAGGGGATACTAATTCATCATGGGTACCTTATTCAATTGGTAGTAATCAATACATATTTGAAGGGACCCATCTTTTTTACATACAAAAACAATAAGAGCACCCCACGAAGACATATTAGGGTGGATGAAACCCTTGTTAAGGTCTTTAACTACTCCTTGAGTTCTTTCAACTCATACAAAGCCATTCTATGAGGAGGGATAAAAATAGAACGAGTGTCCAACAGAAGATCAATTATAAAATCAAATTCTCTATTAGGAGAGACATAAGGAACATTATCAGGGAATACCTCAAGAAATTTATAGATCATAAGGACAGTCTGCAAGGATGGACCTTTGGATCTAGAATCCTTAACATGCACTAAGTAATAGATGCACCCTTTAAAAACCAATTTTTAGGCTCAAAGATACAAAATGAACCTTTCTTTGGGTACTAGGGAACTACCTTCCCATTAAATTACTGGTTCATCTGGGAAATGGAAATAACCTTTTGGATCTGATAATCATTTGAAGCCTTCCACGAATGCAATAAATGAATCCCTAAAATCATATCAAGCTCTAATATGTCCAACTCTATCAGAACCACCAAGGTCTCTTTAGTATATAGCAACATCACACAATCCCTGTAGACCCTTCTAGCCATAATGGAGTCACCCTTTCGAGTAGACACAAAAAAATTATCTAAAATACATTGAGGATTAAAACAAAATAGATAGCCACATAAAGGGTCATATAAAAGTGAGTGTACCCAGGATCAAGTAGAAAATATATATCATGAGAGAAGAGTTTAAGTTTACAAGTAGCAATATCAAGAGATGCTTCAGAATCCTGGCATGTGGAAAGATCATATAGACAGTTTTATCCAGTGCTAGAGCCAAAAATAGAAGCAACACCTTTTGGTGTGGGATCTTATGAAGCAGTGACAAGAATCTTATTTTTCCTAAAAGCAACCTTAGAAGGGATTATGACCAGTTTGACCATATTTACAACACTTATTCCTCCTCTCTTTAGAAACACCACGGTGCGCCTGACCATAAAATCTATAAAAAGGATATGATAGAGCTGACTGAGCCCCACGAGCCTAAAACTAGATTCCTGGGGCCCTAAACCCACTATCGTACTGAGAATGACAATCACCTGACGACTTTGAATAAGGCTCACTAGCTGTAAAGTAGGAACCAAAATTGCCCCACTTCTTTTTATACCATTTCCCACCATTTCTACCACTATGCTACTGCCCTCCACCCCGATTCGAAGAGAGAAACTTCTTATTATGCCTTTTACATATATCTACTTTCTTCTTCTTTTCCTCTTTCACTTGTTTCAAATACCCCATAAGTCTAGAGATATCTATATTTTATTCAACAAGGCAGCCTTACTCTCCAAGATCAACTCACAGGACAACCAAAAGGTAATCTTTCTCATTTTAGCCCTCATGCTAGGCATCAACTCAAGAGAATAACGTGACAACTAATGAAACTTCAAGGCATACTCCTTTACCGACATCCTACCTTACTTCAAATTTATAATTCCTCAGCCTTTACCTCCTTAAACTGTTGAGGAAAATAGAAATCAAGAAAGGCACTAAAGAAATTATTCCACAAAGCAGACTCAATATTATCACCCCTAGACTAGTCCTATTTTTCATTCCACTGATATGCCACATCCTTTAGCTGGTAAGCAGAGAACTCCATACCCTCCATGTTTCTAGCATGCATCACATGAAATTTTGTTTTTATCTCATAAAGGAAATTTTAAAGATATTTCTTAACTTTAAAAACAGTGAAAGTAGGGGGACTCAATCTCATAAATTAGCAAACTATAGTGGCCTCAGAGGATGAAGCTATAGAAATAACCCGCTCAGTCTGAGAGGCCACTACCTGAGTTAGCAAATTAATAGCCTTGCAAAACTCAATATTAGAAATATTATCTTGAGGTGCTTGAGGAGGGATAGGGGGAACCTGTAGAGGTCCATCAGGGCAATTAGAAGCATCGACCCTAGATCTGGTATGAACTTTAGGAATAGGACGATGCTCCATCCACATTATCCTCAGATGGGATAGAAGAGTTCCCATATATATCAGATCTTCTTGGAGACATGACCTGAATTGAGAATAAATAGAATTAGAGAGATTCAAGACCTTAAACTCTATAGCTCAAAATAGAACATCAAGAAAAGAAAACATTCCTCAATACCTCATAGACTTTCTCTTATAAGTGTGGCGCACTACATACCTATAAAAGAGACTCTACTGGACATGGATTTGTGGACAACCAATGACAGCAAACCTAGGCTCTAATACCTCTCTATCACGACCCAAACCAGGGCCTAGCTATGATGGGTATCTCAAGTCCACTAGGGACCAGAGAACGCCCTTGAGCACCTAACCAAATTTCATAATATCACCAATGTCGGGTGAATTCCAACCATATAACAATATAAGATTAATGAATAAATGATATTTCTAAAACTAGAAACCATCGAATGGAAAAAACCAACTGACCAACACTATCTAAGTCCATAGTAAGCCAATAAAGCCTTCTAAATAGAGAACCAAAAAGTAGTCTTGGTTAAGACATGTCCCCAACTCTGACAAATAACAATGACAATGATAATGATAATGCAAATGATAGTGAAACTCTCAACATTGGTCTATGATAAGAACTAATAAAATTTCTAAGTCTTTCAAAGTATAGAAGCTCATCACTTCACCACCATGAATTGATGAACTGAGCTGATCTGCCTAACTTTGCATAGGAAAAGTAGAGATATCTCTGCTACCTGCTTCATGTTGGGATACAACATCAAAAGATGGCTAGTAGAGTGAACACAAGCATGTAGCTCATGGATAAGGATAACATAATGCCGTGATAAATAATTCAAAATCATTCAAAACCAATGCACACAATCAAATGCATAAACATATATATATATATCATATGACGGGACAAAGAACAGGCTTAACATGCACTTTAAGACTTTAGCCTTGATTATGTAGATCAAATGTCATACATAAGAAGTCACCCACAGGCTAAATGGGCCCAGCTGTTCCCTAGATGGTAGGGCCCAGTACATGTGGACGTATGAACTAGAGGGTATACATATACATATAAGGGACTCAAACCTCCCAATCATATGAAAATATTAAAGAGGAATCAAATATCCCTGTCATTTACACCCATGCATCGGCAATTACAGTTTCTTGTGTTGGACCCTTGGGAACTCTATTCTTATGACTCAGCTACACGACCCTCATTAAAGCCTAATTAAAAAATTAGAACATAAATTATAAGTTGGTGAACCTTGATATACTTTTAGCCATACATTGTTGGTGTCATTATACTGATTACACATGCAAGGTAACTTTAATATGTCACACCATTTACCATCAATTAGGAGAAATAACACTCCCCTTTGGTTCAATTATACATTACCTTGTGAAAACACAAAACCCACAAGGTTCAATTAAAAGCCATTATGCCTTATTAGTTTTCACATTTGCAAACCTTCAAGAATACTTCAATATGTATACTTTTCATATTCAAAACAAATTTCACAATAAGGGGTTGGGGTCATAACCACTTCAAAAGTCACAAGTTTGGGAAATTACAATCCTTACTGCATACATCATTCCCCTGCATCAATTTGATATTGTTTTTAAAAAACATTATTTGAATGTAACCCATGCAGGGACAAAGATGAAATGTCACATAAATAACAATTGTTAAAAACCTTCAACCTATGTTTTTAAACCAACCTTAATACCATATAAATTATACTTTAAGACATATACTTTTAACAATTTAACAATAAGGGAAGAGTAAAATACCTGAAATACCAAGTTTCACAAAAAGAATTCAACCCTTAAGCCCTCGGATGACCTACTTCATGGAAACACTGAGTATGGCTGCTTGAGAGAATTTATGAGAGCTCTAGAAATGTTTTAGTACGCTATAAATGTGAAATAACCCTTCTTAAGTTCCTTATAAATGTGGGGTTTTACTTGGGTGAGAAGGGAATTATCTAAAGTGCCCTTAATTAAAAGTTAAAATTTAGTCGTTAGTGACCATGGGTCACTATACGACTCTTATAGACTTATTATGACTAGTCACCATAAGTTATAACCAAGACAGTCTCTAAGGCACTCATAATCTATTAACCCTACAACTCAACTAATGTGACTCGTAATGAGACCCTACGACTCATTAGGTCCAGTCGTAGTCTACACAGAACACAATTAGGTTAAATACTAGACATCCTACCATTTGTACCCAATGACTCATAACGAGTCCTTACAACTCTTAGTGAGCCATTCGTACTCATAGATGAACTTAGTCACACATTTACTATTTTAGTTATGATTTGAGTCCAACGACTCATTAAAACTCCAAAAATCTTTTGTCCCTAAGTCATATTTAGGATAGTAACTCAAGCACAATTTACTAGACACCTTATCACTAGGGATACATGACCCATCAAGACACCCTACGACTCATCATGGGAGTTATAGTAAGGATAAAATTTTAGAAATTTTCAAGGACCAAAAACCCAAGTCATTATATTTACCTTTTATGGTTGTAGCATTTGATTTTCTTTTATAAAGAGCAGTGCCTTTCTTTGCACCTAGTGTCATGTTATTTCTAGTAGACATACCTAACAAAAAAACAAAAATAACCAAAAGAAAAAAGGTAAAACATATGTTTCGGATTTTTCATATATCATGAAAGAAAATAAAAATAAATAAAAACATGGGTTAAGGTAAGGCAAAATATTAAATGAAACTCATGGGAGCATTCGATAACAAAATTCAACTATTTGGAACTCTATATCTCTATTCATTCTTCATATTATGCCAATAGCACATGGGACAGTCATGAGACTTAATGAACAAAATAAACCTATACCCTTAAGAATGGTGTCACCCAATCTATCATAGGGCAACACAAGAACTCTTATCTCCCGAGTTACTTAGACTTTACCCTTGGATTCCATGTTAAGCTATTCTATCCATCCATGTCATGGTGCATAATATTAATAAATAAATATATTCAGTTAAAAATGACCGTGCTTTTATTATTGCTAAAATAATGGGCAAATTATACCCAAGAATGAAATCACTTACAATTTGTATCATTCAAGTCAACAGCCTCTTAGTGGCATTTTAGCAAATACATTGTGATAAAAAAAATAAGAACTAGGAAAATAAGGCAAAGACACATGTAACCAAGCCCAATTTATCAATTCACCATAAAACATATCCTACACACTCTTACTAATTAATTTAGATCACCCACCACAAGTATTAGGGAAGAACTTCATGTGAGCATTTACCAAGCAAGGGTGTGCATGGGTTTAGGTACTTAAGAATTCCCTTTTACTCATGTAAAAGCATGTCCCCCATTTAACATTCTCCATTCCGACAAGAAATATACATAAAAATAAACTCAAATGATCCAAATTATAATCATAAAGTACCATGGAATATGAATCACCATTGAAACTTGCGAGCTAACTAAAAGAACCTTTTTCAAGAGAACTTACCTTTATAATTCAATTATGTGATGAGAGTAATGTGAGAAAGCCCAATTAAAATTCACAGATTTGAATTTTTGATATATTAAGTGAGAATTTTGAATTTGAGGTAAAGAGTTTTTGAAATTTGAATAGAGAGAAAATATGGAATTCAAGTGGAGCAAAATCGGGTATTGGAAGCCAAGTATTTGTTGAAAAATACAAAGTTTTTGAAGAATGGATCAACTTATGTCTTTTAATTTGAAGTTGGGCTTACCAGGTTTGTTAAGACAATAAAAATTTGACCCGCACTTTACTTGGCCTTAAGGCTACCTGCGCACATAAGTGGCAACCTATGTGCAGGTGGCCTTTTTCAGGACATGGACACTGCCTGGATGTAGCAAGGCCTCATTCGTGGCTGGCCTATTCACCCATGTTCTAGCTTGTATGTGTAGTTGTCCTACACATGTCAAGTCAGTTCACTTTTATTTTTGATCAATTTTTAGGACACCCTATCACGATCGAAACTCGGGACTAGCTGTGATAGGTATCTCAAGCCAATTATAGGCTAAAGACCGCCCACTTAACCTTACCTCAAAATCACAAAAATACAAATAGCAAAAGTCAACCAAATAGTCATAAAAAAGATAGATGAGTCAATGACAGTTCTTATAATCCAAGAAATTAACCAACCCACACTTGTCCAACAAAGCCTCCAAAATACTAATACCAAAAAAAATCAAAATGGAATACTAAATAATACTAAAAACAACAAAGAAACCAACAAAATTATAGAGCCTTTCAAAATAAGGAGGATCACCACTTCACAATAGATACACAGGAATACCAAATCACCTAATGCTGCACAGGAGCAACATAAAACCTTCAGACCCTACATCATAAAATAATGTAACATCTAGGGACAGTCAGTGGGGCGAGAACTACATATAACTCAGGGAAAGGGATAAAATAATGAAATAGTCAAAAACTAGTCAAAACGATAAACACAATATTTAAATATACATATATAGGATGTCGGGATAGGGACAAGGTACATGAACATGAGATTATAAAGATCTAACATGAGCTATGTAGCTCGAATCATCCTAAAGATACCCAAGGGCTATATGGGTCCAGCTCTTCCTGCTGGAAGGGCTCTAGTACGTGTTAGCCATATGAATCGAGGAAAAATCAAGGAAAAGATAAAGACACCAAGGATATATCCCTCACAATATATATATATACACAAATATATTTATACATATATTTATATATATATGTACATAATGTGTGCACCAAGCACATAGTTACATGGACCCCCAACACCAGCAAATATTTGTTTCCAATGTTGATCTCCCTAGGATCTACACCGTTACGATGAGATACACAATTCCTTTTAAGCCCACATTAAAAAACTTTACATATAAACAAGCCTTTAACTCTAGAGTCATTCTTTCACATGAATATCTAATCAATTTATACCATAAGTAAAATTAAAAGTTAGGGATGAGCAACTTGTATGAAATATAGAACAATTTGATGAGAATTCAACATTTGGAGCTTTAATGGTGAATTCCTTATTAAAAGCTTGGTTTTTTTTGGGTTTTGAGTTAGACAGGATAATAGTGAAGTTTGATCTTTAAAAACTGAAGAAAAAGTGTTACTTTTATGTGTAAGAGTCATGCGAGGGGTAAAAAGACCAAAAGCCACTTACCTAAGTGAAATAAACTAAAAATGGGCTAAATTTATATTGGAGTATGGCACACTGCTATCGCAGAGGGTAGCCTCGGTGCCATTTCCTTATCGTAGAGGCTAACCTCCATGGCATACCACTATCACGGAGGCCTACTGCCTCGGGTCTTAAAATGACCCCGAACCCCTTTTAAAAATTCTAGAAATTTTCCAAAATACACTTTTAACATCCGTAAACATGATTCAAGTCAAAAATTAGCATTACGTACGTAGGAGGGTCTAAAATAAATTTGTTGAAATTTTATGATGTCTTACACACACGCCCGACCACATGCGCATGAAGGTGTAAGGCATGTGGCGACAGGTGGTTTTTATCACCTTGAGATATGGTTTTGACCACCCAAACATACCTTTACACTTCCCAACTTACTAGATCACCTGTAAACACCTAAAACTAGTAACAATTAGTACTCGAACAACCATAAAATAATTAGAATAAACCTTGGGTTGCCTCTGAAGAAAACCTTAGTTATCATCATGGCACAACATCATTTGTTCATCACTTGGTATCCTTGAAATAGAATGAATAAACCTTAGTCGCTCTAGGTTCACCCACATGGTATTGCCTTAGCCTTCTCATGGTCCTCTAACTCTATTTCCCCACTTAGATAGACATTTGACACCACGAATGGTCCCAACCACTTAGATTTTATCTTTCCCACGAAGAGTTTAAATCTTGAGTTTAATAGGAGCACATCATCACCAACAATAAACATTATTTTAGGATCTTAGCATCATGCCACCTTTCCATTTTATCACTATACAACTGGGATCTCTCCTATTTCTTAAGTCAAAAATCTTCCAACTCATGAAGTTAGCAACTCTCGATGTGGAGGCATCCTCCCAACTCATATTCAACTTATAAAAGGCCCATAAAGATTTATGGTCCAACTCGAAGGGTAAGTGACAAGACTTTATAAACACCAATTGGTAGGGTGACATGTTGATAGGAGTTTTTAAGACGTCCTATATGCCAAAAGAGCATCATTAAGTTGTCTTGCCTAATTTATATGACCAATATTCATGGTTTTCACCATGATATAATTTATTTCTCGATTTGAAACCTCTACTTGGCCACTAATTTTAGGATGATAAAGAGTTGCAACCTTATCCTTCACCCTATTCTTATCAAGCAAGGCACTAAAGAACCGATTACAAAAATGTGAACCACCATGACTAATGATTGCCCGTGAAGTCCCGGACCCTATAAAGATTACTTCTTGAAGAATAAAATGATACTTTTTCTTTTATTATTTGGTAGAGAAATAACCTCCACCTACTTTGATACATAATCTACGTCTACAAAGATATACATATTACAATATGAGCTCATCAAAGGACCCATGAAGTCGATGACCTATACATCGAATAATTCAACCTCAAGGTTAGGCTTGAGAGGTATCTGATGACTCCTTGAAATACCCTCTTTCATTTGACATTGAGGATATGTTTTGACCTACTAATAAGCATCTCTATAAAGAGAAGGCTAATAGTATCCACTTTAGATAACCTTTGCAGTTGTTCTAACACCACCATGATGACCACCTAATTGAGAAGAAAGATAAGCCCCAAAAATGGTTGTCATTTCTGACTCCATGATATATCGATGAATCATACTATTTTCACACTCTCCAATAAGTACAATTCATTCTAAAAGTACTTTTTCACATCTAACAAGAACCTCTTCTTTTGATAACAATTAAGATTATTCAGAAGTAAGCCACTCATAATGTAATTAGCATAATATACATACCAAGGCTCAATACTTCTCGAATGTGATATGAATAGCTTATTGGGGAAGATGTCATCAAATTTGATCTTAGCTAGCTTTTCATGATTGGATTCAAAGCGGGAAAGGTGGATAGATACTTTATTTTCACAACCTTTTTGGTCCTTCACCTGAAAATAAAATTCTTGCAGGAAAAATATCCACCCAATCAATTGAGGTGTGGCCTATTTCCTTGCCATGATATATTTAAGAGTTGCGTGGTCCGTGTGTACCATCACTTACTCAAAAAATAGGCCTAAAATTTTTCAAAAACATATATCACCGTGAGCAACTATTGCTCTATAACCATGTAATTACATTGAACATCATTCAACAATTTGCTTACATTGTAGATTAATGGAACAACTTTCTCTTCTTTATCCCAACACTACACCTAAAGCAACACCACTCACATAACATATTACTTCAAAAGGCATGGACCAATCCAAAGATATTATTGTAGAAGCCGACACAAGAAGCTCCTTGAGACAATTAAAGATCTTACATAATCACCATCGAGTTCAAACTTTACCTATTTTTTAGTATTTTGTACAATGGGTGAGCAATCTTTGAGAAATCCTTAATTAAATGCCAATAGAACTCGGCGGGACCAAGAAAACTTCTAACACTTATCATAGAAATAGGTGGAGGTAATTTATCAATTGCTTCAACTTTTTGTTGATCAACTTGGATGCCTTTGCCCGAAATCTTATGGCCTAGATTGATGCCCTCTTTAACCATGAGATGATATTTTTCCCAGTTCAAAATAAGATTGGTCTCTACATACCGCTCAAGGATTTTACTCGAATGATCAAGGCAAGATTCAAATGAGTCATCAACAATGGATAAATCATCCATAAACACTCGCATGGTATCCTCTACCATGTCGATGAATATAGACAACACATATTATTGAAAGGTAGCAACTGCATTGCATAGACCAAAAGGCATATGTTTGAAAGGAAAGGTCCCTAGGGATATATAAATGTGGTCTTTTCTAGATATTTTGGTGCAATACAAACTTGATTATAACCCAAATATCTATTAATAAAATAATATCATCCACACCCAGTTAATCAATCCAATATTTATTCTGTGAAAGGCGTAGGAAAGTGATTTGTTTTGGTCCAATAATTCAATTTACGATAATCCATACATACCTTACAAATGTTACTGGATGGATGGGAATAAGTTCATTGTTCTTAGTTAGGACTACTATCAACCATGCTTTTTAGGATTGCATTAGACCAGACTAACCCATACACTAGTTGAGATTGGGAAGACAATACCCATATCAAGGCATTTGATAATCTCCTTCTTGAATACCTCTTGTATAGGTAGGTTAAGTCTTTTGGGGTGTCCCACACTAAGAACATGATCAAGCTCCCATATGAATTTTACTTGAGAAAATTCTCGGAGAAATCCCTATGATGTTTGCTATAGTCTAACCAATAGCACAAACAAACTTTTTCACAATATAGTTCAAGGCCTCCACTTGCCAAGGCAATAGATCATCTGCCATAATGATTGGAAAATAATTATTCTCACCTAAGAAAATATACCAAAGATATGAGGGTAACAACTTAAGTTCAAGTTGAGGCAATTCAATAATAGAAGGTTTGGTGAGTGGACTTTCATGATTTTTTAAATCAAGATCCTACCTACAAGTATTTTTAGTAAAAAAGCCAAGACCCATAAATGAAGAAACTACCTCATCATATTCTTCAACAACCTCACTCTCTTAGTTCCATAATACACCCACCAAGAGGTCATCCACAAGGTCTGCCTCTATGGTGTTAGCACCTAATCATCAATCACTAAGAAACTTGCAAATCCATAGGTTGTTTCATGGACCTACACATATTGAAGGACATCTCTACATTGTTCATACAAAACTTTATTTCACCATATTTAAAATAAACTTAGGCTCAATCAATAGCCAAGAATGTCATACCAAGAATGATGAGGACCTTTTGATCAATTTCACAATCTAAAAAGACAAAATTGGCCAAAAAAAAAAAAATAAAGCTATCCACCTGCACAAAATATCATACAATACACCCACGGGCTTCTTTAGAACAATCAACCATTAAAAGCCTCTTTATAGTAGGCTTGGGGGTACCCAAATCTATCTTCTAGAATATAGCAAATTGCATCAAATTAATACTTGGCACAATATCACACAATGTTTCTTTGAATTTGTACACCGTAATGTGTAAGGAATAGTGTGCATTGGGATCATTTTTATTCACCACCATTGTTCTAGACATTTTAGCACCATAATTGTAAGTCACCTCAACAACTTTAAAATCCATAACTCTTTTCTTTGTGAACAAGTTATTCATTAAATTAGCATACCCAAGCATCTTTTGTAAAGCCTCCAACAATGCTATATTCATGGATAGGTTGCTAAATTTTGCAAGGAATTTCTTGAACTTGGTATCATCTTTCTTATTCTTGAGGATTTGCGGAATGGTGGAGAAATTTTTATTTGTGGAATAGAAACAACTAAAGTTTCATCTAGTTTTGGAGCATTACTATCAATCACTTGAGGATCTTTCTCAATTTTAACCTTTTCTTCAACTACCTTCATCTTTTCAATAATTGGCTCATTAATCTTTAGCTCATTTGACCTTTTTAGTTGTTTTCTCTATCAATTGGCTTGTTCATTACTTTCTATTTTATTGAGGTCTTCATCATACCAAGAGTTGGATGACTCCTAATGAAAATAGCCATGATGTGATCATCATTTTTAGGATTAGCAAATGTGTCACTAGGGAATCTACCTTATGGCCTTGCACTAAGATAAGCTAGGATTCAGCCCAATTGGGTTTCAATTTACTTTATAGAGGTCACCATTTAGTTCAGTTCTAAGAAATCACTTTTTACTTCTCTCAACATCCTACCACTCCCTTCAACACCCATTAAGATACTAGCAAGGACATTTCCCCTCTTTAACTTCTTCGGATCAACAAAGCTTGACTCTTTACCTTAATCATATTATATGGAAGGATGTATCAGTCATGATCGTTATTTTAATCTCTCCAATCATGCTATCTATTTTGATATTTATAACTCCAATCCCTATTACTATCATAGTCTTTCAATTCATGGTCCTTCCATTCACAATTCCTTCCTTCCAACCATGATTCCTACCTTACCTTTGATAGGTAGGGGAAACCCCTATTTGGTTTAACAAGAACCAAATTTCCTCATCAAGAGACTCCACTTCCTCCTTATTATAATCTTTAACACTTTTTTAATCAGAGACTTTAACTGCCTTTGTTGGATCCCCCATTACATGTTTGTTGGTAATATCAAGTTTAGTCATCACTTTAGCCATGTTCTCATTTCTTTTCTTATTTTTTTTCCTTTTATCTTGTCTAATAAAAGATGTGGAGGGAGACCCCAAAGCCACATCAATATCTCTTCTCTACCAACCTTGACCCTATTTGATCAATTGATGTAATAAAGCCACTATACCACTATAAGATTTTTTAATAATAGATCATCTGGTTGTATTATTGGCTATGGTCTTGTTCAATTGGTCTAATAACCTATAGAAAATTTGAAGAAACTTTTTTTTTCTGTGACCTCATGATTTGGGAATTGCATTAGCTTCTTGTTAAATCATTGCTAAGATTTATAAAATGGTTCACCATTAAGTTGGAAAAAATTGATGATTTCATCCTTTATTTGGATAATTTGAGAAAGAGGAAAGAACCTGTCCAAGAATGCTCTTGTAAGCTCTACTCGGGAAGTGATATATCCTGTGGGTAACTCCAGTAACCATAAGACCGCTTCTACGATAATGATAATGGAAATATATGCAAATGGATTGATTTTTAAGGAATGTGGGCAATATCAAATGGAAAACACAAATCAATGAAATTCTTCCAGTGTTTATTGGCATCCTCTAGGGGTTGAACCCTAAAGAATACTTTTATTTGAAGCAAATGAAGCATCACACTAGTAAGGTGAGACATTCCATTTGTACATCCTTATGATAACAATCCTAATCGAACAAAAAAATTGATATTGAAAATGTGGAAAGTCCACAATACAAAACAAGAATAGTAGGCAAATAAGTTATTCAAATTAGATGAAACAATAGAAGAAAAAAGGGCTAGTTAAATTAATTAATTGAGAAAGACGAGAACCTGATTTCAATTATAATATAGAAACCGAAATTTAAATCCACAAATGAGTAACTCTTAAGAAAATCAAGGTTATGAAGTTTTAGATCAACAATGGGCCTTCACTAATCTCATTGACACTATGGTTGTACTAAAGGGATTCCACCCTATACTCTCAAAGTAGTTCAATTTTTAATTCATCAAATTCTAAAAATGAAAAATATCTAAGGCAACTATAGATACTTATTGCCTTTACATAAATAGCCAATTAAAAAAATCCCAAAAGTGTCTATTTAGGAAATAACCCTCAAGGTCCCTTCTTGATTGCCCAAGTGACATCTTGATTGCTCCTGGCCTTGTGCATTTGTTGATCCATAGAATCCTTTGGGATTCAAGCTATCATATATATGAAGACTCCTCTTATAATGTTCCCCATTCTTACTATGTTTGTATCAGTCTCCCTTTGTTCAAACCGATTCGTCCTGGAATCTAAACCTTGCAAGAACATATGAAGGACAAGCAACCAAGAAATCATTATAGTATGAAGGTTAGAACAAGGTTTAACACTAATATCGTCATTTTAAGAAAGTACAAATTTGAAGTAAAACCAAGAATCCTTTATGTTTAATAAGGGAAATACAATGTACTATGTACAAAGAATCTTAGTATGAGAAATATAAGGGAACAAAGAAACCACAAAGGTCATAAGACATAATTGTTTCCTTTTTACACCATAAAACCATACCGAAGGTGGACTCATTATTGGTTCAAACACCCATAAGGGATTACTGTGGTCAAAGATATAACAAAACACACATAGTTTGGTCACAAAAGTAAATGGACCAACTCGATACTCTATATGAAACAAATCTAACCCAAAAATAGACATCATCGTATGCAAAGAGAGAGTAGAGAAAAGAAATAAGAATATGAGACCCATTCAAGATATTACCATATACAAGAGTACCAACTTGCTCAAGAGAGATAGAAAGAAAATCACTACAAGTTAGAACATCCAAGGATGGAATAATGACAATTAGGTACAAATTACTCTTCCTTTTAATACAACTTCCCACGAGAAGTGAGTTCACAAATTGAGTCATGCCACTAGTGTTGTGGAGGAATCGATTAGAAACTAATTCAATCCAAAACCAATGATCATCCCAAAAATTTGTGCTCCCTCTATTCATGATATTAATCATGATTTGAAGAATCCCATTAGATACTTCAAATTGTCTAACCCTATGAAGGTGACAAGAAGTCATGAAATCCATGGACTCTTCCAAGTCACAACTTGCTTGTAATCTTGACCAAGCAACACATAGTAAGTGCCATATTCCATTTCAATATCGGGGTCAAATGTAAAGAGATTTCATGAAAGCAAACACCCATATACCCTATCGGCACTCTTGACTTCGCACAACATATTCCACTCAAAGACATGAGTATCATCATATGCAAACAAATAATATAGAAAGGTGTCACACAAGTAAAAATTCATCTAAAGTATTCTCATGGAAGGTTCACAAATTGATTTAAGCACACTAACTACTTGACCAAGAATGGGAAGACATAAAGATGAAGAGATAATAATAGCACATACCTCAACTTTCTTTTGAACACCATCCCTCCTAATAGACATAATATCACCTTCCAATAAGAGATTTCTTACATCAAAAAGTATATTATTACATCATATTAGATTTTCAAACAATTTGTAGCCTTCAAGTGTGCTACACTTCCAACATTATAAGACACACCATTATGTTAATCATTTATAATAGTCATTTCATCATTGATAAGAGATTATCCCTAAGTTCATACTCCACCTCAACATCCTTATGAAAAGAATAAGAAATAAAATCAACACTTATGTAATTATCATCTCTAAGTAAAGATTCTACATGACTAACTATATCATTACCATCACTAAATTAAGGTTCATTTATCGTATCACATAACTCCTCAATTAGTAGGCCATATTTACAAGTAAATTAGTCACCACCATAATTAACACTAGTTTGTAGTAGGTTGAGCCTAAAAGCATCTAGCATATGATTACCACAATTGGACCCAACTAGTATTGCAATACCCCTATGTAATAACCCACTAGGTAATTTGCTATATTTATACTTATTTCATAATTTATAGATTATCTATAGCTACACCAAGTAATTTATGATTTAATGGAACTGATAGTTTGGTTACCGAGCAGTTTGTTTGGTGTTTAGAGACAATTTCCTATTTTGAAACCTTTGCTAATTCAAATTGGCTATAGAGCATCAATTTTAGGTTAGTGGAACCCTTGGTTTGGGTCTCAAGGCTCCTAGACTCATTTTGGGCTATTGGCTAGAAGTTAAGAATAATGGCAAGTGGGTTATAATGACCTCAGCTAAAAATTTTGACTACGCCATTAAGTCCGTAACATAAAATTTGATAGGTTAGCATATTTCATTTTCATAAACAAAATTCTAGATGAATCTAGAGGGGATGTTAGAGACTTAGAAAAATTCTAAGTCTCTGCTAGTACTAGTGTATCACGTATGAAACTAGTCGATCCCTTAAGCGATCTGGCTTGGCCTACTAGACTCTGGTAAGAGAGGAGTGTGTAGCATAAGCAAACTCTGCTTAAGAGATACCAGAGTCTCTTATACGATAAATTCTATGGCAGCAAGTATCACTTAAGCAACCCGGTGTCTGCTTAAGCGATACATGTGGGCCTGAGAAAGGTATAAATGCCATACTTAGCCTGATTTTCACCATTTTCATTCATTCTCTAGAATTGTGAATCATAAAATGTAGTAAAATATGGGAGAATCATTTGTGGTTGATTTAGAGCTTGGGTGAAGCTAATTTACACACTTCTCCTTCGAATTTGTAGTAAGCTTTCATTATTTTCATAGTTAATTTCTCTATCTTTTTCTAAATACCATAGATCTTAGTGGCTTGATTGTAGAACTATTAAAGGTCATAGTTTACTCATTTTTAGGGTAAGTACTCCTTGAGAACAAATGGGAGTTGTGTTGGTCTAGAAAGTGTGATTTCATATACATGGGATTTTTACGTAATTTTGGACCCAAAGTATAATAGTACAATATGGGTATCATTGTTCTCATTGAATAGATATCCACATGTACCCCATATAGATAAATCACCAAATCTTCGAAGAAAAAAGCACTGCTGCAAATACTAGATTATGAGTTGGGCAATTTCTCACATGAACCTTAAGTTTCCTAGAAGCATAAGCTATGACCTTATTATGCTGCGTAAAACACAACCCAGTCCCATACACAACGTATCATAAAACACAATAAAACCATTAGTACCTTTGGGTAGGGTCAAAACTAGAACAGAAGTCAACTTATCCTTCAATTTCCCAAAACTATCCTCACTAGCATTAGACCATAAGAACTTAACCTTCTTCTGAGTCAACCTTATTAGCAGTGCAGCAACAGACAAGAAACTCTCCTCAAACCTCTTATAATACCCAGCTACACCGAAGAAACTCCTAATTTTGGTTTGATTCATGGGTAGATTCCACCTCTTAATTGGCCCAAAATTTTTAGGATCCATCTTGATCCCATCACTAGAAATAACACGCCTAAGAAAAGTCAAAGCATTTAGCCAAAATTCACACTTAGAAAATTTAGCATACAAATTTTGATCCTTAAGGGTATCCAGTACAATTCAGAGGTGATTAGAATGATCATCATCACTCTTAGAATACACCAAGATTTCATTAATTAAGACTATAACAAACAAATCCAGAAACTGCCTGAAAACCTAATTTATGAGATCCATGAACACAACCAGAGCATTACTAAACCTGAATGGCATAACTAAAAGCTCATAGTTGCCATACCAAGTTTGAAAAATAGTATTAGGAATATCAACCTCCCTAATTTTCAACTAATGATAACCCGAACAAAGATCAATCTTAGAGAAATATCTAGCACCCTGATGCTAGTAAAAAAGCTAATCAATCATAGGAAGAGGGTATTTATTCTTCACCATCACCTTATTTAGCTAATGATAATCTATGCATATCCAAAATACCCATCTTTCTTTCACACGAAAAGCATAGCAACATCCAATGGAGAAACACTAAGACAAATGAACCCTTTATCAAGAAGAACTTTCAATTTCTCCTTTAGCTCCTTTGATTCAGTCGGAACCATTCTATAAGGAGGAATAGAAATAGGATGAGTAGTTTGTACAAGATCAATCCCAAAATCCATTTCCCTATCCAATCATATCGTAGTGGCACACTGCCTCAGAGTTTCAAAATAGCCCCGAACCTTTTTTAAAAATTCCAAAACTTTTCCAAATTACACTTTTAATATCCCTAAATATAATTTAAGTCAAAATTGATATTTAATCACGTAGGAAGGTAAAAAAAAATTACCAAAATTTGAGGATCTTATAGAATATATAAGATTTATCGAAGATTGAGGCTATTTATGATTGGGCCAGACGTACATCTCCATTTAAGTTTATTTGCTTCATTGTCTTGGCCAATGATGACAAGTAGTTCTTCGAGAATTTTGCTACCATTGTAGCATAGGTGAACAGATTGACTCGAAAGGAGGTCCCTTTCTGATGGTCTAAGGAGTGTGATTCAAGCTTTGGAAAACTCAAGGGATTTCTCATTTTAGCTCCTATTTTGGCTTTTTTGTTAAGGGTAAGAGATTTATTATGTATTTTGATCCTTCGTCTATTGGTTTAGGTTATGTATTGATATATTTAGGTTGTGTCATTCCTATGCATTAAGACAACTAAAGGTGCATGAGTGCAACTACCTCACTCATAATTTGGAGTAGGCAGCGGTAGTTTTTGTGCTTAAGATTTAAATACATTATATTTATGGAATTAATTGTGAGATCTTCATGGATAATCATAGTATTCAACATCTTGTTACCCAGAGAGAGCTTAAACCTAGATAGCATAGATAGATGGATTTGCTTAAGGATTATGACATCTTTATGTTGTAACATTCGGGCAAAACGAATGTGGTAGAGGATGCCTTAAGCAAGAAGGTGGCGAATATGGGAATCTTGGATTGCATTTTCATTTTACAGAGTTTGTTGACACGGGATATTCAATACTTATCCAACTTGATAGTGCGAATTGATATTTTAGACCCTAGAAAGATTATTGCAAAGGTTGAAGTAAGGACTTTGCAATTTGAAAAAATTTAGAGTCGGCAGTTTGAGAATAAGAGGATTTGCATCATCCATGAGTAGATGTTGAGTGGTGAGTTCGAGAGGCCTACCACAGATTCTGAGGGTGTCTTGAGATTTGATAGTTGCATTTGTGTTTTGATGGTTGATGACTTGATTTCGTCAATTGTGCTTGAGGCTCACAACTGTAGATATTTTATTCACTTGGGTAAAACTAATATGTATAGAGATTTGAGACAATATTATTGGTGGAGTGGTATGAATAAAGATATGGCAGATTTTGTAGCTTGTTTCCTATGTTGCCAGCAAATGACGACAGAAAATCAGAGACCTAATGGCTTGATTCAGAGATTGTCCATTCTCGAGTGGAAATAAGAATGGACTACCATGGAATTTTTTAGTGGTTTTCCTCATAATTGCTATGGTTCTGATGGTATTTGGGTTATTGTGTATCGGTTGACCAAGTCCATACTTCATTCCTATTCACATGTACTTCAGTGCTAGAGCTTAGCTCATATCTATATTAGTGAGATAGTCTATTTACATAGTGATCTTATTGTTAGCTTCATATATTAGTATATTATGTTTTAATAATGACAAACTAATAAAGAAAATATACAGGTCACAGTGCTGATGCGATCAAGGCAAGGATTCCATAAGAAGGGGACCGTCCCAAAGCTATAATTGGAATAGCATCAGAAGAAGATATCAGGATATCCTTATCTTAAGAAAGTCAATGGTATTGAGAGCAATCACAGAGCAATGATTATGGAAAGAAAATTTGACATAGAGATTTAGAAGGAAGGAAGACCATAATCACGAAGTAATAATTATGCAAAATAGATTTCACGCAGAGTTATAGAAATAAGTGAGATCATATCCACTACATGGATATATCTGATATGGACGTGTATAAATGTGATTCAACATATGAGAAATAAATATCACAGCATGCGTATCGACATATCTTATATTGACAATCCATATGATGTGAATCCTTAATCAAGGAATCAATAAAAATCCTTTATTGAGAAGAAATCCCATGGTTTTACCTTTAAGAGCAAAAAATCTACAGGAGGCAACGACTATAAAATAAATACTAAAGATGGAAGACATCTCATGCAACTTCACAGGAAATTATCCACCTGTCTCATCTTTTAGTTTTCAAAAAGATTCCCAATCTTCTACTTACAATAGTTAAAGAAAATAAAAATATAGAGTTATTTTAGTTATACCAGTTGAGGTTATGCCAAAAGATTTGAATAACATACTAAGATTCAGAAATTTTTTAAACTACTGTAACTCTATTCTAAATGTTAAACCTCTATAGGAAAACCTTGAAACCCAAGCTGACTTAAGTAGGCACTACACTGGTTATCCAAACCAGTAGAAATTTTTGTGTCTTTCTTACTCTTTTATGTACACTTTTGGTTTTGTTCTATTTTATTATGTATACTAACTTGTAGGTGAGATGACTGTCAAAATTGATGTCGACTCAAAAAAATATCTCAATTTACCCCCCTCCCCCTCTTCTTAAATTTAAATTGGTATCACTGCAAGTCTAATAATTAAGTGAAGGAAGCAATAGTCAGTGCTTTAGTCAATGGATACAAGCTCTTCAAAATAGATGAAAATAAAGATGTGAATCAATGTTTGCATGATTCAAAAAATTGTTCGTGAGCTGAAATCTCTAATGATGATCTACTCAAATAGCCTTCAAGTCAAGAAGCTAATGAGAAGTCTACCAAAAGTATGGGAAACCAAATCCACAATTCTAGAAGATAGGGATCTTCACAACATGACCTATGATGAAATATGAGTTATCTTATTGCTTATGAACAAAATCACATAAACAGGTACAACAAAGGAGAGAAGAAAAAGCATGTAGCCTTTAATGCCATAACGTCGGGAGAAGAAGAGCACATAGACAAAGATAAAAATAATGAAATGGCTCTTATAAATCATAGAGTAAGTTAAATTCTAACACAAAGGTAGCAGAGACCTCAAGGTTACCATAACAATGAAATCACTAGTGATAATCACTACTATTATTGTAGTAAACTAGGTCATGTCAAACAAAACTGCCTAGAATTCAGAAGAAGATCATCGAAAAAAATATGAACTTTGGAGCTTGGAGTGATAAATATGATAAGGAACATTAAAATTCTAAACCTAGTCCAGAACCTTTATGAATCAAAAATCAATTTTTCTACTTATAGAAAGAGAAAGTCAATTTGAATTTTGCTACTAGTTGTCAAGTTTATCTTTTACATTATTCTAGAATTCTAAGCAATTAAGAAAATGAGTTGTCAATGAGTTGTCAATAATTTTTGTATGAGTTGTCAATGATTTGTAAATGAGTTGAACAAAGTCTTTTGAAGCCAATAAATAGAGGCAATGACCATTAGCTGTGTAGTTTTTAGTTCAACTCTTCTATTAATAAAACTTTGTGTGTGTTTTTTTAAGATATTGGATTAGATTTTGTATTTTAAGGGCTTTAGATTAAGCTCCTATAGCCCATGGATTCAGATTGTCTTTAAAGTGTTATCGTACAACACGTTGAAGTTGTTCCTTCAACAAAATTGTATGGTCTACTTTATTTATCACATTACATAGTTTTTCTAAACAGTGTGCTACATCAGTTTGGTATCAGAGAAACCTTACAACTAGGGTGAATAACCTAGGAGAAAGATTGGATCAACAAATCTCTACTCTTTATGAATAACTCACTAGGAGGTTTGAAGAACTTGTTGTATTAGTGAGAAACAATCAAGGAGGTGTTGCTGGAAACTAGATACAACCTCGATCTCAATATGTTGAAGAGGAAGATGATGTGGAGAAACATGATCTTTATGCACAACCAAGAAGAGGTCATGCAAATAATGGGGATATGTAAAAGATTAAGGCTAAAATCCCAACATTCAATGGTAACATAAATATTGAAGGGTTTCTTGATTAGATATATGAGGTGGAGACATTTTTTGATATTATGAAAATCCCTCCAGAACGTCGAGTACCATTAGTGCCATATAAATTAAAAGGAGGTGTTGAATCTTGGTGGAATCATATCAAGAAGAGCTTCGTTTGAGGGGTGAAAATTGTGTAAGCTATTGGCCATAAATGGAAGCACTTCTAAAGGATAGGTTCTTGCCTACAGATTATGAACAACTCTTGTACCTACAGTTCTATAAATGTGTTCCAGGTAATAAATCTATTTCAGATTATACAAAGGAGTTCTTAAGATTAAAAATAAGGTGTAATCTTTCAGAAAATAAAGACCAACAAGTCACAAGGTATATCAATGGTCTCAATGATTCTATCCAGAACATCTTGGAATACAAAAAATTTGGTCAATAGATCAATCTCAAACACTTGCCTTGAAAACTGAGAGATATAATAAAGACCAAGTATTATAAAGCAGCGTCTTATTCTCGCCCAAAAAGTATATCAAAAAGTTCTCCATGCCAAGAGGAGGGGAAGTTTATTCCATCTAAAGCAAGGAAATATGAAAAGCACCATCTTCTAGAAAAAATAATGATAAGAAACCATCTAATACGATCCAGTGTTACAAGTGCTACGAAGAGGGAAACATATCAAGCAACTATCCAAGAAGGAAGTTTGCCAGCACCACTAGTCATGATGAAAGTGATGAAGAGGTGGACAACTATGAAAGTGAAGGTGAACTTGAACTATATGAAAAAGAGGGAGAAGAAATAGTATGTCTGTTCAAATGCCTTCTATACTCAACCATGCAACCTAAAGAGACACAACGAAAGAGGATATTCGAAAGCAAATGCACTGTGAATGGAAAAGTATGCAAATTAGTAATTGATAGTTATTGTTGTTAGAATTTAGTTTCTTAAAACATGGTTATCACCCAAATCCATATACTATCGGATGGCTCAAGAAAGGATTGAAGATCAGGATCACCAAACAATGTTATTTACCACTTTCTTTGGGTAGGTATTATCGATCAAATGTTCTACGTGATGTGGTTGATATGGATGCATGTCAAGTTCTTCTGGGAAGACCCTAGAAATATGATGTGAACACCACACATAAAGGAAGAGACAATTGGTATTTTGTTCATTTGGAACAAACAAAAAATCATTATACTTCCAAACAAGAATACTAATAATGCCTCTGAAGTAGACAGGAAGAGTATGTTACCATCACTCAAAATCAAAAAGAATTTGGTCAAGACTTGAAGAAATCAAAATTATGTGTTGTATTTTTCATCAAAGGAGATGAGCAATTAATAAAAGAAATAATAGTGGAGATGCAAAGTCTGTTATCTAAACACCAAAGCATACTTGGAGAGCCTCAACATCTACCTCCTATGAGGGATATTCAACATCAAATAGATTTTGTTCCAGGTGCTAGTATTCCCAACCTACCACATATAAGATGAGCCCAAAATAGCATGCAATTCCAAGGGAGAAAGTAGAAGAGTTATTGTGTAAGGGACATGTTGGAGAAATAATAAGTTAATGTGTTGTACCAGCACTACTCACGCTAAAGAAAGATGAATCTTGGCAGATGTGTGTGGATAATAGGGCTACCAATAAAATCACTACAAGGTACAGATTTTCTATATCACTAATGGATGACATGCTTGACTAAATTAGTGGATCAAAGGTATTTTTGAAGCTTGATCTAAGAAACGGATATTACCAAATATGATTTAGGCCCGATAATGAATGGAAGACTGCATTCAAGATAAAATAGAGGTTGTATGAACGGCTAGTTATGCCATTTGGAATTTCTAATGCTCCTAGTTCATTATACTCCTAATGAATTAGGTTCTTCATCCATTCTTTTCACAATTTGTAGTTGTCTATTTTGATGACATATTGATCTATAGCGAAAATATGGAGGAATATTTTGAACATGTCAAAAAGGTGATAAATGTATTGAAGGATAATGAGCTCTATGTTAACTTGAAAAATTATGTATTCCATGAAACAAAACTAGTTTACTTAGGCTTTATTATCTCAAGTGAGGGGATTCAAGTTGATGAGTTTAAAATAAATGCAATAAAAGGATGGCCAACTCCAAAAACTATCTCTAAAGTGAGGAGCTTCGATAGTTTAGCCACTTTCTATAGAAGATTTGTGAAGAAATTTAGTTCTATCACGGCACCAATCACTGAATGTTTAAAGAAAGGGAAGTTCAAATAGGATGAAAAAGTTGAAGCTAGTTTTATGGAGATTAAGGAAAAGCTATCATAAGCTCCTATATTAGTGTTACCAGATTTCAACAAGACCTTTACCTTGGAATGTGATGCTATTAGAGTAGGCATTGGGGCTATTTTATCATAAGAAATAAAACCCGTTGCTTTCTTCAGTAAGAATCTAAGTGAAGCAAGACAAAAATAGAGTACTTACCAGCAAGTGTTGTATTTTGTTTATAGAGAAATGAAGACATGGGAGGTCTCTTTAATGCCCAAAGAATTCATTATCCATACTGATCATCAATCCTTAAAATATTTTAGAAGTCTAAAACATGTGGATCGCATGTTAGAAAGATGGGTAGCATACCTGGAGAGATTCAATTATCTTATTATCCATAAGTCCGGAGTAACTAATTGAGTGGCAGATGCCTTAAACCAATGTATGAATCTCATGGTTTCTTTTAAAGCTAAGTTACCAGGAGTAGACCAAATAAAAGAACTATAAGATAATGATAAAGACTTCGGGCAAATTTGGGTGAAACAAATGAAAGGTTTACCATTAGAAGAGAATTTTATGGTACAAGATGGATATCTCTGTAATGGAACCGCTTATGTATTCCCAAAGGTTCTCTATGAGACTTATTGATTCGAGAGATGCATTTATGTAATCTTAGAAGCCATGCTAGGTGATAAAACTATTGCTAATTTAGAAGAACGATAATATTTGCCACAACTTAGGAGAGATGCCAATAAGTTTGTACAAAGGTGTCCCATTTGCCAAACATAAAATGGTCAAGTTCAAAACACCAGACTCTATATGCCATTACCCATTCCTAGTGCACCTTGGGAAGACCTATAAATAGATTTTGTACTTGGCGTACCATGGAAAAGGCAAGGACATGATATTATTTACGTGATAGTAGATAGATTTTCTAAAATGACTCATTTTATCCCTAGCTATAAAACAACGGATGCCCATCATGTAGCTAATCTATTCTTTAGAGAAGTAGTTAGACTACATGGTGTTCCAAGATCAATTAATCTAGATCGAGAAAGAAAATTTGTTTCTGCATTTTGGCTTAATTTAAGGAAATAAGTCAACACAGAATTGAAGTTTTCAAGCACTGCCCATCCACAAAAAGGTGGAAAAATAAAAGTGGTGAATAAATTTGTAGGAAATTTAATTTGATGCATCTGTGGAGATAAGAAAGGACAATGGGACTTAGCTTTATCCCTTGCGGATTTTGCCTACAATAATTCTAAGCATAGGTCTTTTTCCTAGCTAATTTCATCTCAAGAATGTATAGTATTAGCTTCTAAAGTGAAGGATAATTATTCCATGAGGAATTTTCTAGATTTTCACTTTCTATCATGTGTTAAATTAAATGAGTTTTCCATCGATATAAGATTCGCCCAAATCCGATAATCGAGTCAGAAGTTACATTTATTTTAAGTTCTCATCATAAAACAATGCCATATATAGTCATTGGCGTGCCCTCCATAAGAGGAAATGGCATTTGGTGAATTCCATTATGGGTCCACGATTATGGCACGTCGCGCCAGGGCCCAAATTCAGAATTGTCCTTTTCCAGTATCTTAGCATGATTTTCTCTGCGTCGCGCAAAATTTCTAGGTCATAAAAGAAGGGGAAATGCGATGGCTCCATGTCTCGCCATCCCTTAATTTCCTAATAGTCAATTTCCAGTGACACAACGCGATAATAGCGCATCACGCCAAGGTACCAGTTCGCGAAAATTTTACAGAAATTAAATGATGCATCCAGGGTTAAATGGGTCAATTTCCTACCCCTATTTATACCCAATAACATGTGATTTAGTCATTCTTCACCCAAAATATACTATTTTCTCTCAAGTTTCTCTCAAGAACAACCTAGGGTTTCTATTGGGGATTCAAATTCAAGAAGGTTTCACCGTCAATCTTCATAAAATCATGAACCAAGGTATGCATAGTGTTCATTCATGGACTCCTTTCGTGCATGAAGCCCAAGAATCTCTTTTCTAAGTTTAAGTTTATGGATTTCTTCATGAATTTCATGTTGGGTTGGTTTTGTTTATGTTGAGAATGATCAGTTGAATACAAATCAATGTTGGATGATCAATTTTATGTGGGATTTATTTGTATAGATGTATATTCATTTGAACCTATGAATAAACCCTAGATGATAAAATTAGAGATGAATCATGATGATTAATTATTGTATAATGTTGTCTACATATGATATGCCTACCATATGTTTGATTAAATACCTAGATGAATGAACAATGCCCAACTAGTATGATATCATGAAATCCCTATGTATGTAAAAGTTATGCCTATCACATGTATTGATGGTATGCTTCTATAAATTTATTATGGATTATGATGTTATTTACATGTTCATTTAAGTTATGCTTAGTCAGTTTCCTTCCATCGAGTCTTGGGGTACTTGTACCCGAAACATTAGCTGTGTACCTAGATCCATGTCATATTTTTACGATTCTCTCAGTCAAGCTATGAATCCTTAGACTTCAGATAGTCTTAACTCAGGAAAAATTGCCATGATCTCATGACTCAGTCAGCTCTCAGATATTAATAGTATTTTGTTTTTCAACGGAACTTAGTAACTCAGTCCATGTAAGTTTAGTAAATTATGATCAGTATCTATTCAGATGGGAGTTGAAATTAGCACCAAGTGAACCCAAGGATAGGAACTTACCTATTATGTGAGGGTGTGATTCTTAGAAGCAATCTTTCCATTCTAGAACTGTGTAGCCATCATAGGTTGAGACAACATAGACTGCTATATAAAGGTAGATGAGGTGGCTTAGCCTGCTATATGAGGGTTCCCACCATTCTCACTAGAGTTACCTGTTAGATTAGGGTCACTCATATGTTGTCCTTACCAGTGGTGCGGTATTGACACCCTTTCAATCAGGGCATAGATTCGACCCCAATTCAGCTATATTACATCATTTGGGGCATGTCGATTAGATGACTACCTCCCCCAGTTTCAGTAACAATCTCAGTAAAAGAACTCAAATAGTTTTTCAAAATTCAGGGTTGTCAGATACAGTCAACTCAAACATAGTACAAAACTCAGATAGTTCCATCAGATTCAGGACTGCCAGATACAGTCACTCATGTTATAAGTTATATTCAGATTTAGTAATCATGTTATCACAGTATTAGTATCAGTTGTTATGTCCCATGCATGTATTCTCACGCTCATGATAGTTAGTCAGTTACTATTCTTGTTCATACATATAAACCCCATGCATTCAGCCTACCTCATATGCATACCAGTACATTTAAAGTACTAACGCATTTGCACTATGGGGTCTCATACCATAGGTTCAAAGACACGAGCTCCAGATCAGCAATAGATTCTAGTTTCAGCAGTTAGAGTTAGATGTGAGTCCTCATAATTTGAGGACCTAATTATTCTCTATTATCTCATTAACTAGTTTATTAGTTGGAGTTAGTTGGGGATATATCCAATCAACTCCTTACTCAGATAGTTCAGTCAGTTAGAGGTTTTCTAGACTAACATGTTTCAGACTTTAATATTTTTAGTTTTGTTTTTTTTGGTATTTTATACCCCATTTAGATGTTATGTTTTACTTCAGTTATGTGAACCTTATGGACTTTCATTTCATGTTTCCATATTATTTAGTATTTTATACAATATTTAGGTACAGATATCAGTCATGGGTTAGCTTATGGTCTTTCGGGGTCATGAGCACTGTGTAGCATTTTGGGTACCAAATTTGCGGCATTACAAACTTGGTATCAGAGCTAAGTTCAATAAAGTCCTAGGAAGTCTAAAAGTTGTATCTAGTAGAGTCTTGTTCATGGGTGTGTTGCGCACCATATTTATGTGCAAAAGGCTATGAGATATTTCGGAACAGTTTCCCTTCTTTCAGTATTCATGTCGTGCGAGTGAGCATAATCTCAAGTTAATCTCTTAGCCTAATCTGGTACTTCGCTTTATTTTAGAATATGCCTCCTAAGAGAAGAAATCAGTCAACCCCTCAGCCCAAAGAACCTTTGGGCGATCATGTTTATCATGTGGAGTTCAGGACCGCATTGACCACTCTAACTCAGTCATTAGCTTCCCATAATGAGCGATCAACTATCATTGCAGCCAACCCAGTGGCCAATTCAGCTACAACCAAGATTTGGGATTTCACTCGAATGAATCCTCCACCCTTTCTCAGGTCTAAGACATATAAGGACCCTCGGGAATTCCTAGATCAGGTGCAGATGGGGGTGACTATTATTAAGAGTGTTTAGCTATCTACATATTAGTTGCAGTATGTTTCTCACACTTGGTTCAAGCAGTGGAAGTCAGAGAGGGTACATGATGTAGGGCCAGTTGAGTGGAAGGAGTTTGCGTCTGCTTTCCTTGATAAATTCTTTTCCCAAAGATCTTCCAGGAATTTCTCCCGAAAGGTAAATAGGCTTTGGCATTGATCTTCTTCCAAATACTCAGCCTATCTCTATTTTTCCATACAGAATGGCGCCAGCAGAACTCAGAGCACTGATAGAACAATTGAAAGATCTCTTAGATAAGGGATTCATCAGGCCCAGCATTTCCCCGTGGGGTGCTCCAGTATTATTCGTGCGCAAGAAAGATGGTTCTTTCAAAATGTGTATAGACTACTGCCAACTCAATAAGGTTACGGTCAAGAACAAGTATCCTCTTCCCAGAATTGATGAATTCTTTGACCAACTTCAGGGTTCCAGTTATTACTCTAAGATAGATCTCAGATATGGCTATCATAAACTCAGAGTTAGAGCATGTGACATTCTAAAAACAGCTTTCCGAACTTGCTATGGCCACTTCAAATTTCTAGTCATGTCATTTAGTCTTACCAAAGCCCCAGCCATTTTCATGGACTTGATGAACCGTGTGTTCGATAAGTACTTAGAAATGTTCTTCATAGTCTTCATAGATGATATTTTGGTCTATTCCTATGGTGAGCATGATCATTCAGACCATCTCAGGACAATACTTCAGACTCTCAGAGATCATCAGCTATTCGCCAAATTCAGTAAGTGCAAATTTTGGCTAAGGGCAGTAGCATTCCTTGGTCATATCATTTTTGGTGATGAAATTAGAGTTGATCCTCAAAATACCGAAGTAGTAAGAAACTGGCTCAAACCTATCTCTCCATCAGATATTAGGAGTTTTTTAGGTTTGGTTAGCTAATACAGATGGTTTGTTGAGGGATTTTCTTCTATTCCATCCACTATGTCCAGATTGACTTAGAATAAAGTCAAGTTTCAGTGGTCAGATCCTTGCGAGAAAAGTTTTTAGGAGTTGAAGACTCGACTCACCTCAGCTTCAGTTTTAGCTCTTCCAGATGGTCCAGATGGGTTTGTAGTGTATTGTGATGCATCTAGAGTAGGTTTGGGTTATGTCCTCATACATCATGGTAATTTCATAGCCTAAGACTCCATACAGCTTAAGCCCTATGAGAAGAATTACCCTACTCATGATCTTGAGTTAGTAGCCGTAGTATTTGCATTAAAGATTTGGTGGCATTATCTATACGGTGTTCATGCAGATGTGTCCACAGATCACAAGAGTCTTCAGTATTTCTTTTCTTAAAAAGATCACAATCTTCATTAGAGAAGGTGATTAGAGCTGTTGAAAAACTATGACATGAGTGTCCTCTATCATCTGAGCAAGGCCAACATAGTGGATGACACTCTCAGTAGGATATCCATGGGTGGTGTTTCTTATGTAAACGATAGAAAGAAGAAGTTAGAACAAGAAGTCCATCAGCTAGCTAGACTAGGCGTTCGCTTAGTCGATTCTTTAGAGAGTGGTGTATGTGTTTAGAGTAGTTCAGAATCATCTCTAGTTTCTGATGTGAAAGAAAGGTAAGATAGAGATCCCATCCTTGTCAAGTTGAAAGAGCCAGTTCAGGATCAAAGAGTAGAGGTTTTCTCCCATAAGGGAGATGGCATTTTACGCTGTCAGGGTCGTCTCTGTATTCCAGGTGTAGTAGACTTAAGGCAGCAAATTCTTGCAGAAATGCAATGTGCTCTCTACTCTATTCATCTAGGGGCCACAAAGATGTACCGCAACTTACAGGAGATCTATTGGTGGAGAGGGATGAAGAGAGATGTTGTAGTGTTTGTTTCTAAGTGCTCTACGTGTATGCATGTTAAGACAGAGCATCAGAATCCTAGTGGGTCCATGCAGGAGTTCAGTATTCCTACTTGGAAGTGGGAAGTTGTGAACATGGACTTCATGATGGGTTTGCCTCGAACTCGTCTTCAGCACAATTCAGTTTGGGTCATTGTAGATAGAATAACCAAACCAGCTCATTTCCTTCCGTTTCATACCTCTTATTTGGCTGAGGATTATGCCAAGCTCTAAATCAAGTAGATGGTCATATTGCATGGTATTCGGTTATCTATTATCTCAGACAGAGGTACCCAGTTCAACTTTCACTTTTGGAAAGTATTTCAAAAGGGTCTTGGTACCTAAGATCATCTTAGTACAGCCTTTCATCCTCAAAAAGATGGTCAAGCAGAAAGGACCATTCAGACCTTAGAAGATATGCTAAGACCGTGTGCAATTGATTTCAAGAAAAGTTGGGATAACCACTTACCTTTGATTGAATTTACATAAAATAACAGCTATCATTCTAGTATTCGGATGGCTCTATTTGAAAATCTCTACAGTAGGAGATATAGATCTCTAATTGGTTGGTTCAATGTTAGTGAGGCCTTAGTCATAGGGCCTGACTTAGTATTTGACACCTTAAAAAAGTCCAATTGATTAGAGAAAGACTCTGGCTGCTGAAAGCCAACAGAAGTCTTATGCAGATGTTCGTAGAAAATATCTAGAGTTTTAGATTGATGACTGTGTCTATCTAAAGATCTCTCCCATGAAGGGAGTGAAGCGATTTAGCAATAAAGGGAAACTCAGTCCCCGAAACATCGGTCCCTTCAAGATTCTCAGTTGTTTTGGAAAGGTAGCTTATGAGATCGAATTACCTTTAGATCTAGCCTTAGCTCATCCAGTCTTTCATGTCTCTTTTCTCAAGAAGTGCATAGGTGACCCATCAGTTGTAGTCCCTATTCAGAGCATTGATGTTTAGAACAGACTGTCTTATAAAGAGATTCCAGTCAAAATCTTAGACTATCAGAATCGTAGATTGAGGAACAAAGAAGTCCCTCTACTTAAAGTTCTTTGGCGAAATCAGTCCTTTGAAGAAGCTACTTCAGAAGCAAAAGCAGACATGCATACCAAGTATCCTCACCTCTCCTTCGCCAACTCATATCAAGCTCAAGGTAATAGTTCATTTTAAGCGTACTCAGTTTCATGATCAGTGTTCATCATGAACTTGGTATTCAGTTTTATGTTCATGTTCCCAGTATAACTAGGTATCAAGTACCATTGCGTATTCAGTCATTCATTCATGTATCAGCTCAGTTATATAATTATGCATCAGAAATACATTCTCATTGTGAGAAACTTCGTTTCTCAGAACATTCAGTCATGCATTCATGAATTAGTTACACATGCACCAGATATACATGTTCAGTATTATACATTCATCTTGTCAGTCATTTTATTCATGAGATCATATTCTAGTTATTTATGTTTAGTATGTACGTTAGTTGTCTTTTTTTCCCTCTCAGTCTGTCTCATTCGAGGATGAATGTTCTCAAGAGGGAAATATTGTAATACCCCATACTTTTTCCTAGATAATTTTATCTCAAGAATGTCCAGTATATCTTCTAAAGTGAAGGATAATTATTCCATGTGGAATTTTCAAGATTTTCACTTTTTTTCATGTGAAAAATTCAATGACCTTTCCATCAAAATAAGATTCACCCAAATCCGATAACCGAGTTAGAAGTTATACTATTTTAAGTTCCCGTCGTAAAACAATGCCATATTAGTCAGTGGCACGCCGCACCACAAGAGGAAATGATATTTGGAAAATTCCAGTATGGGTCCATGATTATCGCGCGTCGTGCCAGGGTCTAAATTTAGAATTGTCCTTTACCAGTTTCTTAGCATGATTTTCTTTGCATTGCGCCAAAGTTCCAGGCCACAAAAGAAAGGGCAACGCGATGGCTCCATGTTGTGCCATACCTTAATTTCCCAATTATCAATTTCTAGTGACACAGTGCGATAACGCCGTATCGCGCCAGGGTCCCAGTTTGGGAAAATTTTACTGAAATTAAATGATGCGTTCAGGGTTAAAGGGGTCAATTTTCTACCTCTATTTAAACCCAATAACAAGTGATTTAGTAATTCTTCCCCTAAAATATACTATTTTCTCTCAAGTTTCTCTCAAGAACAAGCTAGGATTTCTATTGGAGATTCAAATTCAAGAAGGTATCACCATCAGACTTTATGAAATCACAAACCAAGGTATGCATAGTGTTCATTCATGGACTCCTTTCATTCATGAAGCCCAAGAATCACTTTTCTAAGTTTAAGTTTATGGAATTCTCTATGAATTTCATGTTGGGTTTGTTTTGTTTATATTGAGAATGATCAGTTGATTCAAATCAATGTTGGGTGATCAATTTTATGTGGAATTGGTTTTTATAGATGTATATATATGTGAACCTATGAATAAACCCTAGATGATGAAATTAGAGATGAATCATTATGATTAATTGTTGTAAAATGTTATCTACATGTGCTATTCCTACCATGTGTTTAATTAAATGCCTAGATGAAGGAATAACGCCCAACTAGTATGATATCATGAAATCTCCATGTATGTACAAGTTATGCCTATCATGTGTTTTGATGGAATGCTTCTATAAATGTATTATGGATTATGATGTTAGTTATATGTTCAAGTAAGTTATGCTTGATCAGTTTCCTTCCATCGAGTCCTGAGGGTTCTTGTACCCAAAACATTAGTTATGTACCTAGAGTCATGTCATGTTTTTACGATACTCTCAGTCAAGCTATGAATCCTCAGACTTTCGAAAGTCTTATGACTCACGAAAAATCTCCATGATCTCATGACTCAGTTAGTTGTCAGATATTAGTAGTTTTCCATCTGTCAATGAAATTTAGTAACTTAGTCCATGTTCAGTTTAGTAAATTATTATTAGTGCTAATTCAGATGGGAGTAGAAATAGCACTGAGTGAACCCAAGGATGGGAACTTACCTGTTAGGTGAGGGTGTGATTCTTAGAAGCAATCCTTGCATTCCAGAACTCTGTAGCCAGCATAGGTTGAGACATCATAGCCTACTATATGAGGGTATACGAGGTAGCTTAGCCTTTTATATGAGGGTTCCCACCATTCTTACTAGAGTTACCTGTTATATTAGGGTCATTCATATGTTATCCTTACCAGTACCGCAGTATTAACACCCTTCCAATCAGGGCAAAAATTGGATCCTAATTCATCTATAATGCATCATTTGGGGCATGTCGGTTAGATGACTACCTCCCACAGTCTCAGTATCAGTCTCAGTAAAAGAACTCAGATAGTTTTTCATAATTCAAGGCTGTCAGATACAGTCAACTCAGACATAGTATGTAACTCAGATAGTTCCATCATATTCAAGACTGTCAGATACAGTTACTCATGTTATCAGTTATATTCAGATTCAATAATCATGCTATCACAATATTAGTGTCAGTTGTTATGTCCCATGCATGTATTCTTACGCTTATGATAGTTAGTCAGTTATTATTATTGTTCATGCATATGAACCCCATGCATTCAGCCTACCTCACATCCATACCAGTATATTCAAAGTACTGACGTATTTGCGCTATGGTGTCTTATACCATAGGTTCAGAGACATGAGCTCCAGATCAGCAGTAGATTTCAGTTTCAGTAATCAGAGTTAAAAGTTAGTCCTCATCTTTCGAGGACCTAATTATTCCTTATTATCTCATTAACTAGTTTATTAGTTGGAGTTATCTGGGGACATGTCCCATCAACTCCTTACTCGGATAGTTCATTCAGTTAGAGGCTTTCTAGACTAACTTGTTTCAGACTTCAGTATTTTCAGTTTTGTTTTTTTGGTATTTCATACCCCATTTAGATGTTATGTTTTACTGAGTTATGTGAACCTTATGGCCTTTCAATTGATTTTTCTACATTATTCAGTATTTTATGCAGTATACAGGTACACATATCAATCATGGGTTAGCTTGTGGTCCTTCGGGGTTATGAGCATCGTGTAACGTTTTAGGTACCAGATTTGGGGCATTACATGTGGTTGATTTAGTGAATCTAACAACAAGGAAGAATTCAAGATCAGCTATGACCTTTGGTTACAACTATTCAGAATTATTTAAAGAGGTTCAAGATGTATTAGAAGCATCAAACAAGAAATACAAGCAGTTCGCAAATAAGAATAGGAGGCTAATGTCATTCCAAGTTGGTGACCAAGTAATGGTATACCTTAGAAAGGAGACATTGCCTACTGGTTTTCAAGGAAAATTAAGGCAAAAGAAGTATGGCCCATACATTATTCTATAATAGATCAGCGACAATGCTATGTGGTACATTTTCCAAGTGAGATAAATATTTCAAATACTTTTAATATGGCTGACCTATCACTTTATAATCCATAGCAAACACTTTATGAAGAAAACGTGAGGTCGAGTTTTAAAGAAATAGAGGAGAATGAAGAGGAACATTAAAATTCTAAACCTAGTCCAGAACCTTTATGAATCAAAAATCAATTTTGCTACTTATAGAAAGAGAAAGTTAATTTGAATTTTGCTACTAGTTGTTAGTTTATCTTTTACGTAATTCTAGAATATTTAGCTATTAACAAAATGAGTTGTGTATGAGTTGTCAATGAGTTGTGGATGTGTAACACCCCGAATCTGGTACTCGAGATGCTACTCGGTGCTTATGACACCGAAGGACCATAATCTAACCCATGACTAATATCTATGTTGAACACTACATAATACATTATACAAATGTGTAAATAAAGGATGTAAGTCTATAAGGTTCAAAACTGTAACATAACTGATAAAACATAACATATGGATGGGGTATGAAATACCCAAAACAACTAAAATAAATTGTCTGAACATACTATAGTCTAAAAAGCCTCTAACTGACTGAACTATTTGAATAAGGAGTTGATGGGACATGTCCCAAACTAACTCCAACTAATAAATTAATTAATGAGATAATAAAGTAATGGTCATGTCCTCGAAGGATTAGGACTTACTGCTAACTCTGACGGCTGAGACTAGAATGCTACTGATGCTCTGGAGCTCATGCTTTTGAACCTATGGTATAAAACACCATAGCGCAAATTCTTTAGTACATTTGAATGTACTGGTATGCATGTGAGATAGGCTGAATGCAAAGGATTCACATGCATGAACTATACTAACTGACTAGATAACATGAACATGAGAATACATGCATGAATACACAATGACCATAACTGAGTTCGCGATAAGATGATTACTGAGTCTAAGTATTGATAACAGGAGATACTAATATCTGTATAACTAAAATAACTAATACTGAGCGACTATATCTGACAGTATAAGTTCTGATAGAATTAGCTGAGTTTTGTACTTTTTTGAGTTGACTGTAGCTGACAGTCCTAAATCCTGTAGAATTATCTAAGTTCAATTACTGAGACTGAATGACCATATCTAATAGTCCTAATTCTGTACTGAAACTATAGGAAGTATTCATCAAACCGGCATGCCCCAAATAATGCAATATAGCTGAGTTGGGGTCCAATCTATAACCCTAATTGGAAGGGTGTCAATACCGCGCCACTAGTAAGGACAATCTGTGAGGTATCCTCATATAATAGGTGAATCTAGTAAGAACAGTGGGAATCCTCATATAATAGGTTAATCCACCTCATCTATCCTGATATAACAGGATATGATGTCTGAACCTATGCTAGCTACGTAGTTCTGGAACCCAAGGACTGCTTCTAACAATTACACCCTCATATAACAGGTGAGTTTCTATACTTGGGTTCGCTTGGTGATAATTTCTAATCCCATCTGGATAGACACTGAACATGATTAACCGAACTAACTGGACTGAGTTAACTGAGTTTCGTTAACTAATGGAACACTATTGAGATTACTGAATTTTTGAGGTTTCTGAGATTACTGAGTTTACTGAATTTTCCTAAGTCACATGACTGAATGAATTTCTATGAACATGGCTCGACTGAGAGTATCTTGAAAACATGACACTGGCTCTAGGCATATAGCTAATTGTCAGTTACAAGTAGCCCTAGGACTTGATAGCATGAAACTGACAAAGCATGACTTTCTTGAATACATGACCAACATCACAATCCATAATACAATAAGTTGTAGAATTCATGAAGTACAAGTTCTAAAGCACCACAATGGCCACACATATATTCATAACTCATTGACTAAGGCATTTCGTCAAACACTTGACATACATAAACTTGTACATAAATGGGGATTTCTTATTATCATACTAGTATGGTACTTTTTCTTCTCATAGGAATTTAATCGAACATATGGGGAGCATGCTTTGGTTATACAATCATCAACATATCAAATAATCATAGATACACCAATCAACTTATAAATTTAAGGGTTTATCATGATTATTATGCAAATCATCACATCCCAGGGTCAATCATTGGAATATGAAATTTCAAAAATGAATCAACACCTCACAACTTCATGAACATGAATTTCAATTAAATTTAAATCATGAACATTCATAAATACACAAATCTTGGATTTTCAAAAGAGTTTCATGAGCTCCATGGGTGAAAGGGACCCATGAATCAACACATGACATACCTGGGTTATGAGTTTCTTAAAGTTCCTGGACTTGAAGAACTTGGAATCTCTTAGTTTCTTGATGAATGACTTGGATCTTGTTCTTGGGGATTATCTTTGAGAGAAAACCCTAATTTGATATTGTGAATGAATAATGACCTTATGAACCTTGGTCTGATATAATTAGGGGCTAAAATGGGTGGAGAAAGACCCAAATACCTTTTAAAAAATGACTTAAAAGTTGCTGAATAGGACCTGCGATGACTCGTGTGATGGTCCATCGCTGGCTCGAAGGTCTATTATTTCGACCATCGTATGTGGACCAAAAAAAGACTCACAGCCTTATAGTGGCGGCATGGGCGATGGTCTGTCAAAAGTTCAATGGTCTGTCAACCTGTTCGTCGCACCTTCTCTAGAAGGTTGACTCACTTCCTTAGCTGCGACGGTCTAGGCGACGGTCTATCAACCTAGCAATCGAACTTGGGAAATTTTGACAGCTCGAGGTAAAACATCCATAAATCTTTACTCCAATACCAGATTTGGACAAAATTGGTATGTTGGAAAGCTAATTGAATTTTCCACATGATAAAAAGTGAAAATCTTAAAAATTCCATGTGAAAAAAAATTGATTCATATTTTAAAGTAAGTTTCTAACATTCTTGGGATTATTTCAAGCGAGGCAGAGGTATGGGGTATTATAATATCTCCCCCTTAAAAATAGTCATCCTCAAATGAGATTGAGTGAGATGGGAAAATATAAATTGATGTACATATTAAACATGAACAATTGGAACATGATCTCATGACTGACATAACTAATAACTGAATATATCATACTGAACACGCATATCTGATGCATGTGTAACTGATTCATAAATGCATGAATGAGTATTTTGAGGAACTAAGTTTCTTACAATGAGAATGAATATCTGATGCATGATTATATGAATGAACTAATGTGTGAATGAAAGATTGAATATTCAATGGTATTTAATACCAAGTTTGTGATGGAATTCTGAACATGAAATGGATACGAAGCTTGTCACTAAAATTTGACCATGAAACTTAAAATCTTAAGGAGAACTGTTACCTTGAGATAGATCTTAGTTGGCGGAGAAGAGGTGAGGATACTTGGTATGCATGCATGCTTCTACTTCCCAATTAGCTCCCTCGATGGACTGATTTCGCCAAAAAACTTTGACTAAAGGGACTTCTTTGTTCCTTATTCTACGAGACCTATAGTGTAGGATTTCAACTTGAATCTCTTCATAAGAGAGGCTGTTTTGAACATCTATGCTCTGAATAGGGTTTATGATTGTTGGGTCACCTATGCACTTCTTGAGCAAAGAGACATGGAAGACTGGATGAACTGAGGCTATATTTGAAGGCAATTCAAGCTCATAAGAGACCTTCCCGAAGTAATTGAGAATATTAAAGGGACCGATATATCAGGGACTGAGCATTCACTTCTTGCCGAATGTCTTCACTCCCTTCATTGGAGAGATCTTTAGATAGTTATAATCATCAATCTTGAACTTGAGATCCTTTCTATGCACATCTATATAAGACTTTTGTCGTCTCTGATCAGCCTGAAGTCTTTTTCTTATCAACTGGACTCTCTCAATAGCATCGAACACTAAGTCAGGCCCTATAACTGAGGCCTTACTAACTTTAAAACAACCGATTAGAGATCTGCATCTCCTACCATAAATAGATTCGAATGGAGCCATCCAAATACTGGAATGATATTTGTTATTGTATGCAAACTCAATCAAAGGAAAGTGGCCATCCCAACTACCCTTGAAATCAATTGCACACACCCTTAGCATATCTTCTAAAGTCTGAATGGTCTTTTCTGCTTGATTATCTACATGAGGATGAAAGGCTATACTAAGATAAATTTGGTACCAAGACCCTTTTGGAATGATTTCCAGAAATGAGAGGTGTATGGGGTACCTCTGTCTGAGATAATAGATAATGGAACATCATGTAATCTGACCAACTCTTTGATGTAGAGTTTGGTGTAATACTTGGCTGAATAAGAGGTATGGACTGGAAGAAAATAAGCTGTTTTGGTCATTTGGTCTACAATGACCCAAACTGAATCATGCTCGCATTAAGGACGAGGCCAAACCATCACGAAGTCTATGTTCACTTCTTTTCATTTCCAAGTAGGAATACTGAACTCCAACATGGACCCACTAGGTTTCTGATGCTCTATCTTAACCTGTTGATATGTAAAGCACTTAGCTATAAACTTTGTAATATCTCTGTTAATCCCACTCCACCAACAGATTTCCCGCAAGTCGTGGTACATCTTTGTGGCCCATGGATGAATAGAGTAGCATGCACCATGTGCTTCTGCAAGAATTTCCTGCCTTAAGTCTTCTACACGTGGAACACACACAACCCTGACAATGCAGACCACCAATTTCCCCTTGGGAGAAAACCTATATTTTCTGATCCTTGACTAACTCTTTCAACTTGACTAGACTGGGATATCTATCTTTCTTTTCTTTCACCTTGGAAAATACAAATGATTCTGAACTACTCTGAACTCATATGTCACCCTCTTCTAAATCAACTAAGAGAACGCCTAGTCTGGAAGGCTGATGGATTTCCTGAGATAACTTCTTCTTAATATCCTCGACATAAGCAACACTACCCATAAACAGTCTACTGAGAGCGTTGTCCACTACATTGGCCTTGCGCGGATGATAAAGGTCACACATGTTGTAATCTTTCTAGAGCTCTAACCACCTTCTCTGACAAAGATTTAGATCTTTTTAAGAAAATACATACTGAAGGCTTTTATGATCTGTGAACACATCCACATGAACTCCGTATAGATAGTGCCTCCAAATCTTTAAGTCAAATACTATAGCTGCTAACTCAAGATCATGAGTAGGAAAATTCTTGTCATGGGGTTTAAGCTGTCTAGAGGCGTAGGCTATGACCTTACCATGCTTAATGAGGACACAACCCAAACTTACTTTGCATGCATCACAATACACTACAAACCTATCTGAACCATCTGGAAGAGCTAAGATTGGAGCTGAGGTGAGTTGATTCTTCAACTCCTGAAAACTCTTCTCGCAAAGATCTGACCACTTAAACTTTACTTTATTATGAGTTAATTGGACATAGGGGATGTAATATAAGAAAATACCTCAACAAACCATCTGTAATAGCCAGCCAAACCCAAGATACACCTGATATCTGATGGAGAGATAGGTCTGGGCCAGTTTTATACGGCTTTGGTCTTTTGAGGATCAACCCTAATACCATTACCAAAAATAATATTACCAAGGAATTATACTAACCTTAGTTAAAATTTGCACTTACTAAATTTGGTGAACATCTAATGATCTTTGAGAGTCTGAAGTACAATTTTGAGATGGTCTGCATGATCACTGTCACTGCGGGAATAGACAAGAATATCATCTATGAACACTATGATGAAAATGTCCAAGTACCACTTGAACACCCGGTTCATCAAGTCTATGAAAGCTATTGGGGCATTGGTAATACCAAAGGACATAACTAAGAATTCATAGTGACCATAACGAGTACGGAAAGTTGTTTTTAGAATGTCACACTCTCTGACTTTAGGCTGACAGTAACCGAATCTGAGGTCTATCTTAGAGAAATAACTGGCACCCTAATATTGGCCAAACAAGTCATTAATTCTGGGAAGAGGATACTTGTTCTTGACCATGACTTTATTGAGCTGATGGTAATCAATGCATATTGTGAGCGAACCATCTTTCTTACACACGAATAAGACTTGTGCACTCTACGGGGACACATTGGGTCTAATGAATCCCTTATCTAGGAGATCTTTCAACTACTCTTTCAATTATCTGAGTTCTGCTAATTTTGTATGGAGAAATGATATAGGATGAGTATCTAGGAGAAGATCAATGCTAAAGTCTATTTCCCTTTCGAGAGGAATTCCTCGAAGATCATAAAGAGAAAGACATCTGATTATTCATTCACGACTGGGACTGAATCAAGATTGGGAGTTTCAGAACTAGTGTCCTTAACTCAAACAAGATGATAGATATATCCCTTAGATATCATATTCCTTGCCCGGAGGTAGGAAACAAGCTTACCTATGAAAGCTAAAGTGCTACCCTTCTACTCTAGGACAGTTTCATTTGGAAACTGAAATTGGACTATTCTATTTCTGCAGTTGACTGTGGCATAGTAGGAATGAAGCCAATACATATTGAGAATGATATAAAAATTAGTCATCGCTAATTCAACTAAGTCTGCTGAAGTGATTTTCTGAGATACCATAATTGGACGGTCCCCGTATACCTTTGGGCTATGATGGTTTTACCCACTGAGGTAGAGACTAAAAAGGGATCTTCTAGAATTTTAGAACTGACTTCGAAATCAACTGTTATATAGGGATTAACAAAAGAAAAATAAGCTCCTGGATCTAGCAAAGCATAAACATGCACATGAAAGATCTGTAATGTACCAGTAACCACATTAGGAGAATTTTCCTAGTCTTGCAAGGACTGGAGAGCATAAAGCTAAATTGGGTGTTGCCCATTAGTAGCACTGGAGGTGGCACCCTATAGGTTTGGTCAACCGGACTGAGCTGAGGAACGGTTCTGCTTACTCTGAGGACCTAGATGAGGATAGTCTCTGACTCTGTGGACTAGCTTACCACATCCAAAACAAATACTATTGCCATCTTTGCAAATACCCTGATGGTTCTTGCCACAAGTCTGGCAAAAAGGATAGGTGCGAGAACTACTAACACTGCCCTAAGACTTAAAGCCTAGTGCTCTATCTTTATTACCATCCCTAAACTTAGGCGATGGAGCACTAGCTGAAGAAGGAGGTAGTACCGCTGACTTAGGACAAAACTGGGAATGGTTCTCCTTCTGATTTGGGTTGAGCAAAGTTGAAACTACCTATCCTTGATTTCTTATTCTGCTTCTCTCTCATATTAATCTTTTGCTCTTCTACCTTTAGATATGGTTCATAAGCCTAGCAATATTTATGTCACTGTTTAACATCATAGACCTACACTCATTGACTACACTATTATTCACCCCAGAAACAAACTTACTCATCTTAGCCCTGTTATCTACAACCACATGAAGAGCATATCTGGCTAATTAAGTAAACTTAAGAGAATAATTTTTCACCGTCATGTTGCCCTGTCTAAGGTTGATCAATTCTATCACTTTATATTCTCTCAACTCTAGGGGGAAGAATCTATCTAAGAAGGTAGTATCAAATTCCTCCCACTTAATAGGTCCTGCATCTACAGCCTTCTCTGACTTCCATGGTTTGTACCAAGTGTGAAAAATATCCTGTAACTGATATAAAGCTAGCTCCTCACTCTCACTAGAAGTAACTCCTATGATAACCATAATCTTCTAAACTTGATCACGAAATTCCTGAGGGTCCTCATCTGACTTAGACCTAAAAAAGGATGGAGGATTTATTCGGGTAAAGTCCCGAATCCAGGATGCAGCTGAATTGGCCACTGGGTTGGCCGAAATGATAGCTGGTCATTCATTCTAAGCAGTAACTGACTGAGCAAGAGTAGTAAATGTAGCTCTAAACTCTGAATGAGACAAATATTTGCCTAAATGATCTTTGGGCTGAGGGGCGGGCTGATTCCTATTTTTTTATTATAGGAGGCATATTCTGCAGAAGAAAGGGAGAAACAGATTAGACTGAGAGACTAACTTGAGATTATACCCACTAGCACGACATGATTACTGATAGAAAGGAAATTGTTCCTAAAAAATTTAATAGCCTCCTGCACATCAATGTGGCACGCAACCCACCCATGTACAAGACTCTACTAGATGCGGCTTTCAGACTTCCTAGGACTCTATTAAACCTTAGGCTCAGATACCAAGTTTGTAATGCCCTGAATCTGGTACCCAAAATGCTACACGGTGCTCATGACCTAGAAGGATCACAAGCTAACCCATGACTGATATCTATACCTAAACACTAAATAATACATTGTATAAATATGGAAATAAAGTCTATAAGGACATAAGGTTCAAAACTGTAACATAACTGATAAAACATAACATATGGATGGGTATGAAATACACAAAACAACTAAAATAAATCATCTAAACATATTGTAGTCTGAAAAGCCTTTAACTGTCTAAACTGTCTGAATAAGGAGTTGATGGGACATGTCCCCAAATAACTCCAACTAATAAATTAATTAATGAGATAATAAAGTAATGGTCATGTCCTCGAAGGATGAGGACTCACTGCTAACTCTGACTGCTAAGACTGGAATACTACTGATGCTCTAAAGCTCATGCTTTTGAACCTATGGTATAAAACACCATAGTACAAATGCATCAGTACGTTTGAATATACTAGTATGCATGTGAGGTAGGATGAATGCAAAGGGTTCACATGTATAAACTATACTAACTTACTGAATAACATAAACGTGAGAATACATGCATGAATACATAATGACTATAAATGAGTGTGTGATAACATGAATACTGGTCTAAGTATTGATAACATGAGATACTAATATCTGTATAAAAAAAATAACTGATATTAAGTGATTGTATCTGACAGTGTAGGTTCTAATAGAACTAGCTGAGTTCCTAACTATTCTGAGTTGACTGTAGCTGATAGTCATGAATCTTGTAGAACTGTCTAAGTTCAATTACTAAGACTGAATGACTGTATCTGACCGTCCTGATTCTGTACTAAAACTATGGGAAGTAGTCATCTAACCGAGATGCCCCAAATAACGGAATATAGCTAATTGGGGTCCAATCTGTAACCCCAATTAGAAGGGTGTCAATATCGTTCCACTAGTAAGAATAATCTATGAGTAACTATCATATAATAGGTGACTCTAGTGAGAATGGTGGGAACCCTCATATAGCAGGTTAAGCCACCTTCTATACCCTCATATAACAGGCTATGATGTCTTAACCTATGTTGGCTACGTAGTTCTGAAATGCAAGGATTGCTTCTAAGAATCACACCCTCATATAACAGGTGGGTTCCCATCCTTAGGTTTACTCGGAGCTAATTTCTACTCCCATCTGGATAGACACTGAACATGATTAACTGAACTGACTGGACTTATTTAACTAAGTTCTATTGACTGACGAAACACTCTGAGATTATCGAATTTCTGACATTTCTTAGATTACATAGTTTCCTGAGTTTTCCTGAGTCATATGACTAACTGAATATCTATGAACATGGCTTGAATGAGAGTATCTTGAAAACATGACACTAGCTCTAGGCACACAGCTAATTGTTGGGTACAAGTACCCCCAAAACTTGATAGCATAAAATTGAGAAAGCATGACTTTTTTGAATACATGACCAACATCATAATCCATAATACAATAAATTGGAGAATTCATGAAGTACAAGTTCTAAAGCACCACAATCGGCACACATATATCCATAACTCATTGACTAAGACATTTCATCAAACACTTGACATGCATAAACTTGTACATAATTGGAGATTTCATATTATCATACTAGTATGGCACTTTTCCTTTCCATAGGCATTTAATAGAACACATGGGGAGCATGCTTTGGTTATACAATCATCAATACATCTAATAATCATGGATACACCAATCAACGTATAAATTTAAGGGTTTATCATGATTATTATGCAAATCATCACATCCTAGGGTCAACCATTGGAATATATAATTTCAAACATGAATCAAGACCTCACAACATCAAGAACATGAATTTCAATTCAATTTAAATCATGAACATTCATAAATACACCAATCTTGGATTTTTAAAAGAGATTCTTTAGCTTCATGGGTGAAAAGGACCCATGAATCAACACATGACATACCTGGGTTGTGAGTTTCTTGAAGTTCCTGGACTTGAAGAACTTGGAATCTCTTAGTTTCTTGAAGAATGACTTGGATCTTGTTCTTGGGGATTATCTTTGAGAGAAAACCCTAATTTGATGTTGTGAATGAATAATTAACTTATGAGCCTTGGTATGATATAATTAGGGGTTAAAACGGGTGGGAAAAAACCCAAATACCCTTAAAAATAACTTAAAATTTGTTGAACGGAACCTACAATGGCTCGTGCAATGGTGCATCGTTTACTCGACGGTCCATCATTTTGATCGTCCTATGTGGACCAAAAAAAGACTCACTTCCTTATAGAAACGGCTTGGGCGATGGTCCGTCGCAAGTTTGACGGTCGGTAAACATGTCTGTCGCACCTTATCTAGAAGGTTAATACACTGCATTAGCTATGATGGTCTTGGTGATGGTCCATCGCTAGGTCGATGGTCCGTCAACCTGGCCATCGCACCTGGATGATTTTGATAGCTTTGGATAAAACGTCCATAACTTTTTACTCCGATATTGGATTTGGATGAAATTGGCATCGTTGGAAATCTAATTCAATTTCGCACATGAATTTTAGTGAAAATCTTAAAAATTCCACATGAACGAAAATGGATTCATATTTCAAAGTAAGTTTCTAACATTCTTGGGATGATTTCAAGCTAGGTAGAAGTATAGGGTATTACAATATCTCTCCCTTAAGAACATTCATCCTCAAATGAGACTGAGTGAGAGAGAAGAATATAAAATGACATACATACTAAACAAAAACAATTGGAACATTATCTCATAATTGACATGACTGATAACAAAATATATCATACTGAATAGGCATATCTGGTGCATGTGTAACTGATTCATGAATGCATGACTGAATGTTCTGAGGAACTAAGTTTCTCATAGTGAGAATGCATATCTGATACATGATTATATGACTGAACTAGTGCATGAATGCATGACGGAATTTAATACCAAGTTTGTGATGGAATTCTGAACATGAAATGGATACCAAGCTTGTCACTGAAATATGAACATGAAACTGAAAAGCTTAAGGAGAACTGTTACCTTGAGCTAGATCTTAGTTGGTGGAGAAGAGGTGAGGATACTTGGTATGCATATCTTCTTCTGCTTCCCAAGTATCTCCCTCTACTGACTGATTTCACCAAAAAACTTTGACTAGAGCGACTTCTTTGTTCCTTAGTCTACATGACTTATAGTCTAGGATTTCGACTGGAATCTCTTCATAAGAGAGGCTGTTTTGAACATCTATGCTCTAAATAGGGACTATGACTGCTGGGTCACCTATACACTTCTTGAGAAAAGAGACATGGAAGACTGGATGAACTGAGGCTATATTTGAAGGCAATTTGAACTCATAACCTACCTTGCCAAAACGATTGAGAATCTTTAAGGGGCCAACATATCGAGGACTGAGCTTTCCCTTCTTGTCAAATTTTTTCACTCCCTTATTGGACAGATATTTAGATAGTCATAATCACCAATCTCAAACTCGAGATCCTTTCTTCATACATCCACATAAGACTTCTAACGGCTCTGAGCAGCCCGGAGTCTTTCTCTGATCAACTAGACTTTCTCTAAAGCGTTGAAAACTAAGTCAGGCCCTCTAACTAAGGCCTCATAAACTTCAAACCAACCAATTGGAGATTTGCATCTTCTACCATAGAGAACTTCGAATAGAGCCATCTAAATAATGGAATGATAGATGTTGTTATATGCAAACTCAATCAAAGGCAAGTGGCCATCCCAACTAGCCTTGAAATCATTTGCATATGCCCATAGCATATCTTTTAAAATTTGAATGGTCCTTTATGCTTGACCATCTATCTGAGGATGAAAGGATGTACTTAGATAAACTTAGGTACCAAGACCTTTTTGGAATGCTTTCCAAAAAAAGAGGTGAACTGGGTACCTCTGTCTGAGATAATAGATAACGAAATATCGTGCAACCTGACCAACTCTCTAATGTATAGTTTGACATAATCCTCTACTAAATTAGAGGTATGGAATGGAAAAAAATGAGTTGATTTGGCCATTCCATCTACAATGACCCTAACTGAATCATATTGGCGATGAGTATGAGGCAAACCCATCACGAAGTCCATGTTCACTTCTTCCCACTTCTAAGTAGAAATACTGAACTCTTGTATGGACCCACTAGATTTCTGATGCTCTATCATAATCTGCTGATATGTAAAGCACTTAGCCACAAACTATGAAATATCTCTCTTTATCCCACTCCACCAATAGATTTCCCATAAGTCTCGGTATATCTTTATAGCCCCTGGATGAATAGAGTAGCATGCACCATGCGCTTCTGCAAGAATTCACTACCTTAAGTCATCTACCCCTAGAACACACAGACAACCTTAATAATGCAAAACACCATCTCCCCCTTGGGAGAAAACCTCTACTTTTTGATACTTGACTGACTCTTTTAACTTGACTAGACTGGGATCTCTATCTTGCTTTTCTTTCATCTCAGAAACTAGAGATGATTCTGAACTACTTTGAACCCATATGTCAACCTCCTTTAAATCAACTAAGCGAATGCCTAGTCTGTCAAGATGAAGGATATCCAGAGCTGACTTTTTCTTAATATCCATAATTTGAGCCACACTACCCATAGATAGTCTACTGAGAGCATCAGCCACTACATTAGCCTTGCCTGAATGATAAAGGACACTCATGCCATAATCTTTCAAGAGCTCTAACCACCTTTTCTGATGAAGATTTAGATCTTTTTAAGAAAATACATACTGACAGCTCTTATGATCTGTGAACATATCCACATGAACTCTGTATAGATAATGCCTCTAAATCTTTAAGGCAAATACTACGGCTTCTAACTCAAGATCATGAGTAGGATAATTATTCTCATGGGGTTTAAGCTGTCTTGAGGTGTAGGCTATGAGCTCACCATGTTGCATGAGGAGACAACCCAAACCTACTCTGGATGCATCATAATACACTACAAATCCATCTGAACTATCTGGAATAGCTAAGATTAGAGCTTAGGTAAGTCGAGTCTTTAACTCCTAAGAATTCTTCTCATAAGGATCTAACTACTGAAACTTGACTTTCTTCTGCGTCAATCTGGGCATAGGGGATGCAATAGAAAAAAATCCCTAAACAAACCATCCGTAATAGCCAGTCAAACCCAAGAAACTCTTGATATTTCATAGAGAGATAGGTCTGGGCCAGTTTCTTACTACTTTGGTATTTTGAGGATTAACCCTAATGCCATCACCAGAAATAATATGACCAAGGAATTTTACTGACCTTAGCCAAAATTCACACTTACTGAATTTGGCAAACATCTAATGATCTCTAAGAATCTAAAGTACAATTATGAGATGGTCTGTATGATCACGCTCACTACGTAAATGGACTAAATAGAATATCATCTATGAAGACTATGACGAACATGTCCAAGTACCTCTTGAACACCCAGTTCATCAAGTCCATGAAAGCTACTAGGGAATTGGTAAGACCAAAGTACATAACTAAGAATTCGAAGGGACCATACCAAGTACGGAAAGGTATTTTTGGAATGTCACACTCTCTCTCTGAGCTGATGGCAATCGAACTGAGGTCTATCTTAGAGAAATAACTGGCACCTTAAAGTCGGTCAAACAAGTCATCAACTTTTGGAAGATAATACTTGTTCTTGATCGTGACTTTATTGAGCTGATGGTAATCAATTCACATTCTGAGGGAACTATCTTTCTTGTGCACGAATAAGATTGGTGAACCCCACGGGGACACACTGGGTCTGATGAATCCCTTATCTAGGAGATCTTTCAACTGCTCTTTTAATTCTCTGAGTTTTGTTGGTTCCATTCTGTATAGTAGAATAGATATATGCTAAGTATCCAGATGAAGATCAATGTCGAAGTCTATTCCCTTTTGGGAGGAATTCCTCGAAGATCTTTGAAAAAGACATCTGAATATTCATTCACGACTGGGACTGAATCAAGACTGGGAGTTTCAGAACTAGTGTTCTTAACGTAAACAAGATGATAGACACATCTCTTAGATATCATTTTCCTTGCCCGAAGGAAGGAAATAAGCTGACCTCTTAAAGCTAAAGTGCTACCCTTCCACTCTAGGATAGGTTCATTCGGAAACTAAAACTGCACTATTATGTTTCTACAATCGACTGTGTAATATCAAGAATGAATCAAATCCATGTTTTGAATGACATCAAAATTAGTCATCTCTAATTCGACTAAGTCTGCTGAAGTGATTTTCTGAGATACCATAATCGGACAGTCCTTGTATACCCATCGAGCAATAATGGTTTTACCAACTGGGGTAGAGACTGAAAAGGACATGCTAGAATTTTGAGACTGACTCAAAAATCAACTGCTATATAAGGAGTCACAAAAGACAAAGAATTTACTAGATCAAGCAAAGTGTAAACATGCACATTAAAGATCTATAACGTACAAGTAACCACATCAGGAGAATTGTTTTGGTCTTGCCGGGATAGGAGAGCATAAAGTCGATTTAGGTGTTGCTCACTAGTAGCGCTAGAGTTGGTACCCTACTGGTTTGGTTAATAGGACTAAGCTAAGGAACGGTTCTACTGACTCTGAGGACCTAGCTGAGGATAGTCTCTAACTCTGTGGCCTAGCCTACCATATCCAAAACAAATACCGCTGCCAACTCTGCAAATACCCTGATGGTGCTTGCCACAAGTCTAGCAAAGAGGATCGGTGCGGGCACTTCTAAAACTGACCTGAGACATAGAGCCTACAGCTATATCATTATTACCATCCTTGAACTTAGGAGTTGGAGCACTAGCTGAAGAAGAAGATGGAACCACTGACTTAGGACGAAACTGAGAACGGTTTCCTCCTTTTGATTTGGGCTGAGAAAAGTTGAAACTACTTGTCCTTGCTCTCTTATTATGCTTCTCCCTTATCTTAATTTTTTATCTTTTATCTGAAGAGCATGGGTCATAAGCCTAGCTATTTCATATCACTATTCAACATTGCATACTTGCACTCATTGACTGCACTGTCATTCACCCTAAAAACAAACTTACTAATCTTAGCCCTGCTATCTGCAACCACATAAGGAGCATCTCGAGCTAATTGAGTAAACTTAAGAGAATACTCTTTTATCATCATATTGCCCTTTCTAAGGTTGATAAATTCTAATAATCTAGCTTTTCTCAGCTCTAGGAGAAAGCATCTATCTAAGAATGCAGCAGCAAACTCCTCCCACTCAATAGGCTCTGCATCCATAGCCCTCACTAACTTCTACTATTTGTACCAAGTTTGAGCAACATCCTGCAATTGATATTCAGCTAGCTGTACACTCTCACTAAAAGTAACCCCCATGATATCTGCAAACTTCTAAACTTGGTAAAGAAATTCCTGATGGTCCTTATCTGACATAGACTCAAAAAAAGGATCGAGGATTTATTCGGGTGAAGTCCCAAATCCTGGCTACAGCTGAATTGGCCACTGGATTGGATGGAACAAGAGTTGGTCGATCATTCTAAGCAGCAACTAACTGAGCAAAAAAAGTGAATATAGCTCTGAACTCTGCATGAGAGACATCTTCGCCCAAAGGATCTTCGGGTTAAGGGGCTGGTTGATTCCTATTTCTTCTTTAAGAAGGCATATTCTGTAGAAAAAAGGGAGTAATGGATTTGAATGAAAGATTAACTTGAGATTATGCTCACTGGCACGATGTGAATACTGAAAGAAAGAAAATTGTTCCTGAAACATCTTATAGCCTCCTGCACAGAAATGTGGCGTGCAACAGACCCATGTACAAGACTCTACTAGATGTGGATTTCATACTTCCTAGGGCACTATTGAACCTTAGGCTCTGATACAAAACTTGTAACGCCCCAAATCTGGTACCCAAAATGCTACACGGTGCTCATGACCCTAAAGGACCACAAGTTAACCCATGACTGATATCTGTACCTGAACACTGCATAATACACTGTATAAATGTGGAAATGTAAGGCCATAAGATTCAAAATTGTAACATAACTAATAAAACATAAAATAAGGATGGGGTATGAAATACCCAAAAGAACTAAATAAACTATCTAAACATACTGTATTCTAAAAAGCCTCTAACTGACTGAACTGTCCGAATAAGGAATTCATAGGAAATATCCCCAACTAACTCCAACTAATAAATTAATTAATGAGATAATAAAGTAATGGTCATGTACCCGAAGGATGAGGACTCACTGCTAACTCTAACTGTTGAGACGGCAATGCTACTGATGCTCTGGAGCTACTGCTTCTGAACCTATGGTATAAAACACCATAGCGTAAATGAGTCAGCATATTTGAATGTACCGATATGCATATAAGGTAGGCTAAATGCAATGGGTTTACATGCACGAACTATACTAACTGACAGGATAACATTAATGTGAGAATACATGCATGAATACATAATGACCATAACTGAGTTTGAGATAACATAATTACTAAGTCTGATTACTGATAACATGAGATACTGATATTTATATAACTAAAATAACTGATACTGAGCGACTGTATCTGACAGTCTAGGTTCTGATGGAACTAGCTGAGTTTCATATTGTTCTGAGTTACTATATCTGATAGTACTAAATCCTATAGAACTATCTAAGTTCTATTACTTAGACTAAATAATTGTATCTGACAGTCCTAATTCTGTACTGAAACTGTGGGAAGTATTCATCTAACCGACATGCCCCAAATAATACAATATAGCTAAGTTGGGGTCCAATCTGTAACCCCAATAAGAAGGGTGTTAATACCGTGCCACTGGTAGGGACAATCTGTGAGTAACCCTCATATAATAGGTGACTCAAGTGATAATGGTGGGAAAAATCATATAATAGGTTAATCCACCTCACCTACCCCCATATAACATGTTATAATATCTCAACCTACGCAGGCTACGTAGTTCTAGGATGCAAGGATTGCTTCTAAAAATCACCCCCTCATATAACAGGTGGGTTCACATCCATGGGTTCGCTCAGTGCTAAATTATACTCCCATCTGGATAGACACTTAACAAGATTAACAGAACTTACTGGATAGAGTTAACTGAGTTTCGCTGACTGATGGTACACAATTAAGATTAATGTATTTGTAAGGTTTCTGGGATTAACGAGTTTATTGAGTTTTCCTGAGTCACATGACTGACTGAATATATATATGAACATGGCTCAACTGATAGTATTTTGAAAACATGACACTGGCTCTAGGTACGCAGCTAATTATCGGGTATAAGTACCCCCAGGACTTGATAACATGAAACTGAAAAAGCATGACTTTCTTGAATACATGACCAATATCAAAAACCATAATATAATAAGTTGGAGAATTCATGAAGTACAACTTCTAAAGCACCACAATGGACACACATATATCCATAACTCATTGACTAAGACATTTCATCAAACACTTGACATGCATAAACTTGTACATAAATTGGGATTTCATATTATCATACTAGTATGGCACTTTTCCTTCCCATAGGCATTTAATCGAATACATGGGGATCATGCTTTGGTTATACAATCATCAACACATCTAATAATCATGGATATACCAATCAACGTATAAATTTAAGGGTTTATCATGATTACTATGCAAATTATCACATCCTAGGGTCAATCATTGGAATATTTAATTTCAAACATGAATCAAGACCTCACAACATCTTGAACATAAATTTATATTCAATTTAAATCATGAACATTCATAACTACATAAATCTTGGATTTTGAAAAGATATTCTTGAGCTTCATGGGTGAAAGGGATGCATGAATCAACACATGACATACTTGGATTGTGAATTTCTTGAAGTTCCTAGACTTGAAGTACTTGGAATATCTTAGTTTCTTGAATAATGACTTGGATCTTGTTCTCGGGGATTATCTTTGAGAGAAAACCCTAATTTACTATTGTGAATAAAAATAATGAACTTTTGAACCTTAGTCTAATATAATTAGGGTTAAAATGGGTGGAAAAGGACCAAAATACACTTTAAAAAAAATGACTTAAAATTCAATGAATGGGACCTGTGATGGCTCATGCGATGGTCCATTGACTTTAACTGTCGTACTAGACCAAAAAAAAGACTCACTGTGTTATAGCGACGGCTTGGGCGATGGTCAATCACACGTTCGAAGGTCCGTCAACCTATCTATCGCATCTTATCTAGAAGGTTTACCCACTGCCTTGGCTACGACAGTCTAGGCAACTGTCCATCGCTAGGTCAATAGTCCATTAACTTGGTCGTCGCACCTAGGCGATTATGACAGCTCTGGGTAAAACATCTATAACTTTTTACTCCGATATTGGATTTGGAAAAAATTGGTATCATTGGAAAGCTTATTCAGTTTCCCACATGATAAAAAGTAAAAATCTTAAAAATTCCACAGGTACAAAAATGTTTTCATATTTCAAAGTAAGTTTCTAATATTCTTGGGATGATTTAAAGTTAGGTTTAAGTATGGGGTATGACAGTATGAGTTGTCAATAAGTTGTACAAAGGATTTTGAAGCGTATTAATAGAGGCAATGACCTCTAGATATCTAAATTTTAGTACAACTCTTCTATTAATGATACTTTGTGTTTTATTTTAAGATCTTAGGTTAGATCTTGTATTTTAAGGGCTTTGGATTAAGCTCTTGTTACCTGTGGATACGGATTATCTTTAAAGCATTATATTACAACACGTTGAAGTTTTTCCTTCAACAAATTGTGTGGTTTACTTTATTTAGAACATTAGAGAGTTCCTATAAATATTGTTGAAATACCCTAACTTTCTTTAAGTCAAATCTATTCTTCAGAAGAATTAGTTTTCCAATGATACAAATTTTGTCCAAACTCGGTATCGAAGTAAAAAGTTATGGACGGTTTACTGAGAGATGTCAGAGCCGCCCAGGTGCAATGGGCAAGTTGACAGACCGCCGATCTAGGGATGTAACATCGCCTAAACTATTGTAGCTAAGGCAATAAGTCCATCTTCTGGCTAAGATTCAATGGACAGGTTGATGGACCGTCGATCTAGCGATGGACCATCGCTCAAGCCATCGCTACTAAGGTAGTGAGTCTTTATTCTGGTCCACGTGATGGACCATCGCATGAGCCATCGCAGATCCCGTTCAATGATTTTTAATCTATTTTTAAAAAGGGTATTTGGGTCTTTTTCCACCAATTTTAAACCCTAATTATACCAGACCATAGCTCATAACTTCATTATTCATTCACAACCCCAAATTAGGTTTTCTCTCGGAGATCAAACCCAAGAACAAAAAACCCTAGATGCTTAATCCCAAGTCAAGAACTTAAGCTTTCCTCCACAAATCTTCAAGATATCATCCACCTAGTTATGTCAAGTGTTCATTAATGGATTGTTTTCATCCATAAAGCCTAAGAATCTAATTTTAAATTATAAATTATGATGTTTATGTGTGGATTGATTATGATCATGTTGATGTTGTGTATGATACCTAAGTTGGAATCGTTAAGTATGTTTTTCATTAATTTATTCTACCATATGGATTGAAATCTACTAAATTATGTTGATTTATGCAACCATGATAAATTAATTTAATGTTCATGGCTAAGCTTATACTTATGCATGCAAGGTGTTTGATAAAATGCCTAAGAGAATAGGAAATATGCCTTATGACTTAATTATGACCAAAGTGATGAACCTATGCTTTACCTTTATGTTTAAAATGATTTCCATGTTATTGTTATGCATTCAAATTGTTTGATAGATTGTTCATGAGTTTAGCCTATGAAATTATGACATATTTATATGCTTTCCTATTCATGTACCAAACCATGATAATCAAGTGCCTTATGAAATTCCCCAATGATTGTAGTATGGATTGTTGATTATGGTTGTGAGTCCAAGAAGTGTCATGCCATGTCAGTTTCATGCTATCGCGACCTGGGGGTACATGTACCCAACAATTTAGTTGTGTGCCTAGAGCCAGTATCAGTTTTTAAGATACTCTCAGTTAAGCCATGTTCAGTAGAATTCAGTCAGTCTCTTGACTTAGTAAAACTCAGTAAATTTAGTACTAGTCTAGTAATCTCAATAATCTCAGTAATCACAATCAGTTATCTGATCTTAGTATTATTCCATCAGTCTACGGAATTCAGTGAACTCAGTCCAGTTTAATTCAGTTAATCATATTCAGTGTCTATTCAGATGGGAGTAGGATTCAGCACCGAGTGAGCCCAGGGATGGGAAATCACCTATATTAGAGGGTGTGATTCTTATAACCAATTATTACACTCCAAAAATACGTAGCTAGCATAGGTTGAGACATTAAACCTGCTAGTTGAGGGTAGATGAGGTATTTTGACCTGTTATATGAGGGTCCCTCCATTCTCCTTAGTGTACCTGATAGATGAAAGATCACTCACATCTTGTCCTTACCAGTGGCGCAGTATTGATACCCTTCCAATTGGGGTTACAGATTGGGCCCCAACTCAGCTATAATAGCTTATTAGGGGTATGTCGGTTAAATGACTATTTCCCACAGTTACAGTCTCACTCTCAGTAATAGAACTCAAATAGCTCTACAAAATTTAGGACTGTCAGATACAGTCACTCAGCTCAGTATAGAACTTAATCAGTTCCATCAAAACCTAGACTGTCAAACACAATCGTTAGAATCAGTCATATCAATTATAAAAAATCCATGTTAACAGTATTCAAAATCAGCAATCAGTATTGTCACAGTCTCATTTATAGTTATGTATTCATGGATGTATTTCCACGTTCATGTTACTCAGTCAATCAATATTGTTCATATATATGAACCCTTGAATTCAGCCTACCACACTTGCATACCAGTATATTCAATCATACTGACGCATTTTTTCTTTTACGCTATGGTTTTTTATACCATAGGTTCAGAAGCACGAGCTCCAGAGCATTAGTAGCATTCCAATTTCAGCAGTCAGACTAGCAGTGAGTCTTCATTATTCGAGGATGTTATTATTTGATTTTTTCATCCTTTTAGTACTTAGTTTATTTTAGTAGTTGGAGTTTGTTAAGGATATATCCCATCAACTCCTTATTCGGTCAGTTTTAGAGGCTGTTAGACTATAGCATGTTCAGACAGTTATTTTAGTTTTGTTTTGGTATTGATAGACCATATTTTTAGATGTTATTTTTTATCAGATATTTGAACCTTATGGACTTTTAGCCTTATTGCATATTTATCTAGTATATTATGCAGTGCTCAGTTACAAAAATCAGTCATGGGTTAGTTTGTGGTCCTTCGAGGTCTTGAGCACTGTTTGGAGTTTCGGGTACTAGATTTTGGGTGTTACAATTGTGCTATATCATAAGATGAGACTAAAGATGATGCAGAGACAACAAATATATACTTCATGGCAATAGGCAAATCTAGTTATATAAGACCTTTTAACTGTCATAATTGTCATAATTGAAATCTTCTGCAGTCTAATCTTGATATGATTATTGATGAGCTTCATAAAATCATTGATGAATATAATAAAATTGCTCAAGAAAGGAAAAATTAGCAAGCTCATTTAAAACAAAAGCTTTAATAAAAATGAAGGGACATGAAAATTCAACTTAAAGCAAGTCAAATTGAAATTGATTTTATTCAAGAAGAATTTGATGATGTGAAAATGCAATTAAACAGCATTAAAAATCACCAGTTCACAGTTCTATCAAATCAAATTTCGTTAACACTAAATCAACTTAATTATCAAACTCTTTCAATTCTACTAAAACCTCTTTTGCTTTTCAGGGACCAATCTGCTATACCGATGTAAAAGAGGGAAAAAATACATAACTACAGACAACGATCTAAAAAAGCATAGATTTGGAGGCCCAAAGGATGCACACCTAACCCTCAAGGACCCAAGACCACTTGGGTACTTAAACAAAATTAATTTCCTTCTTTTCCAGGAACATGTCTGTAGAAATATAAGTAAGGAATGTGGGTAATAGACAATGAAGGTTCTAGACACATGTCCAGAAAGAAAGAAAAATTTTGCTCTATAAAGAAAATTGAAGGTGTTTTAATCAAATTTGGCGATAATGCCAAAGGAGAAATGAACTCAGTTCCTCTTGCAAATTTATTAAAGTGTATCTCATCAATGGACTCAAGCATAATTTGTTGAGTATCAGACGACTGTGTTATGCAAGATTTGGAGTTTCCTTTAGATATAAAATGTAATGCCCCGAGAGTACACCATAGGTGCCACATGGTGCTTACAGTCCCGAGGGACCACAAACTAACCCATAAGTTGGTACCTATTGTAAGCACTGAATAGTATAATAACATATGAGGAATTTAACTGAGGAATGCCATAAGGTTTTAAGTAATAAATCAGATAAACAAAACTATTAATAGTAATAAAACGTCTAACAATGACAACTGAAATCTGAGAAATGACTAACTATCTAAAATATTTGAAAGCCTCTAAACTTACTGAATGGGAGTTAATGGGACAGGCCCCAACTAACTCCATCTAACTACTAAACTGAAATAATGAAAATAAAATAATCTTTCCTCGAGATATGAGAACCCACCACTGCTATGGCTGATAGTCTGGAAAGTCAATACGCGGTTCGAGAATTGGACGTATGAACTTATGATATGCTACATCATAGCGCAAGGAAAGAGTATGCAATTAGTATTTTGAACATACTGGTATGCTAAATGAGGTAGGCTGATATGCATGGTTTCATGAACATGAGTACTAACTGTCTGAATATGTATAACATGACATACTGAAATGAATACATAAAATTTATAAATACTGAGGATGCATGACCAAGCATAAAATATGTTCTGATTATAATTTGTAAACTGAAATACTAAAATTTGATAATTAAATAACTGATATTTGTATGATATGGTCATGCAACTGAAACTAAATTACTGATCTGATTAATAGACTAAGACAATGAGAGTTATCATCTAACCGAAATAGCCCATTATGACCAAATCGTGTTCTAACCTGTGACCCCAGTTTGAAGGATGTTAGTATTATGCCACACATACTAACACTAGTTGTGTGAATCCATTATACTAATGTAATGAAGGACTAAGGGTGTCAAGCCTGAACTGATGAGTGACTCTTGGGAGGTAGTCAAGCCTGCACTGATGAGTGACTCCTCAAATCCTACATTGGCTACATAATTTTAGAATATATAAACAACTACTAGTTACTCTGCCTAACTAATGGGGAAGTCATCATCCCAGCACTCGCTCGATGCAAAATCCTATTTCCAACTTTACTGACTCAGAATACCGAACTATTCTAAGTTTAACTGATCATGATAACTAACTAAACTGATATTGCTCATAACATGTCTGAAACTAATCTAAATATACTGGGGTTAAGTAAATAGCTAATTTTTTGGGTTTTAATAACCCCTATGACTCAATAGCAATAATAGTAAATAGTACTACAATTTCAAGGACATAGCATGGAAACATTTATGTAAAGTCCATTCTTGTAGGCATTTTATTAAACACTTAGTATTCATAGTTCAAGCTAAGCATGGGAATAGTTTAAATCTTAGACAAATAGCATAATTTCAACACCAACATCACAAATTATGAGTTTAAATCAGTGAATAACAATATTAAAACATGCAGGGTTTAATAAAAATAACAATTTCATGTAAACACGGTATAGAATAAAGATGCATGGGGATTCAGGGTTAAAAATACAATTTAAAATCACAATAACTTGTAATAATCACATCTTTGTATTTAAAATTGGATACTTGGGCTCCATGGGTGAAAGGAACCCATGGATGAAGACTTAACATACCTGGGTTAATGAATTTATGAGAGTTGATGGTGAATTCTTGAGATTAATTCTTTAATTTTGAAGGCTAGGGTTTTTGTTCTTGAAAGGAGATTAATTTAATTTGAGAGAATTGTGAAATAATGAGCAAATAATGCTTTATTGGGACTTAAATCTCGTGTTTTGACTGAATTTGGTAAAGAAAAAGGACTTAAATGCCCTTAGACAATTAAAACTCAGAATTAGAACTGGAAATCCCAATCTTGACACCCAGCACGATGCGGTGCAATCGCATTCGGCCAATGGAAAGCTAACAACTGCAAATTGGATGCTTGGCGCAATGCAACGCCATCACGGTACCCCACTGAATGTGAATTTGACCCTTAGCGCGATGCGGCGCCATCGTGATGCCTCACTGGAAAATTAGGATTGCAAAATAATCCCTTGGCTCAATGAGGTGGCAATCTCAGTGACTCATTGTAAAAGGACAAATATGAAATTGGCCGTCACCGCGATGCACCCTTATCGCGTTGGGCTACTATTTTGCACTAAAAGTGTCATAACTTCGCACTTGAGTATCGGATATAGGAAATATTGGTATCGTTGGAAAACTAATTCAATTTCCTATCACTCTGAGGGTCTTGATCTAGAAAATTCTATGTGTAACCAAAGATATGCTCATTTGAAGTTGACTAAAGAAACATTCTTATATAAAAATTAAATTGGTAAGGATTATTTTTGTTCGTCTAATAGTTGGGAGTTATTTGAGGCCTTAATATACATCAAAATAACTTATAAAACCATCAAAGAACCATAATTCACTATGTGTGTGCTTGAAACATGACTCTAGAGTTGGTTTGGATCTTTGGGGTATTACAATATCTCCCCCTTGGGAACATTCATCCTCGAATAAGAATGGCTAAACTGAAAGCACTGAGAAACTGAGATTACATGCTGAATATACTGGTGACAACATGATTGCATAGTTGAGTCTGAACATGACACATGACTGAACTAGTTTTGTGAATGCATAACTGTCATAAGAATGATATGCAGCTGAAACCGGGCATGGAAAAGAGAAATTCTAAGAAGATTGTTACCATAGGATGAATCTGAGTTTGCGAAGAAAAGATGAGGGTACTTAGTCTGCATATCTGCTTCTTCTTTCCAAATGGCTCTCTCAACGGATTGATTATGCCAAAAAACTTTGACTAGGGGAACTTTTTTGTTCCTTAGTCTACGAACTTGTCTATCAAGAATTTTGACTGGATTTTTTTTGTAGGAAAGAGTGTTCTGAACATCTACCCTTTTCAAGATAAAAACTATAGCTGGGTCACCAATTCATTACTTTAACAAAACAAAATGGAATACTGGGTGCACCGATCCTAAGTTTGCAGGCAACTCAAGCACATAATAAACCTTTTTGAAATGGCTCAAATTCTATAAGGGCCAACATATCAGGGACAAAGCTTTCCTTTATTACTAAACCTTTTCACTCCCTTCGTGGGAGAGATCTTCAAATATATGAAATCACCAATCTAAAACTCAAGACCTTTCCTCCTCACATATGTATATAATTTTTGTCAGGTTGGGCTGCCTTAAGCCTCTCCCTAATCAAATGAACTTTCTATAAGGCATCAAATCGAAGATCTACATATCCTTCCATATAGATCCTGAAATGGCGCCATTTGAATACTGGAATGATAGTTGTTATTATACGTGAATTCAATCAAAGAAAAGTGATCTTCCCAACTGCCTTTAAAGTCGACTACAAACGCTATCAACATATCCTTAAAGGTCTAAATGGTCCTTTCTGGTTGACCCTCTATCAAAGGGTGGAAGGTTGTACTGAGGTGAACGTGGGTACCAACACCCTACTAAAAAGCTTTCCAAAAATGAGAGGTAAAATGAGTACCTCTATCTAAGATGATAGTTAATAGAACACCGTGCAACCTGACTAAATCTCTAAGATAGAGTTTGGCATAGTCCTTGGCTGAAAAGGAAGTATAGACTGGCAAAAAATGGGCTGATTTGGTCATCCGGTCCACAATGACCCAAATCGAATCATGTTGCTGACGAGTACTAGGAAAACCTATCACAAAATCAATGTTCACTTTCTCCCACTTCCAAGTGGGAATACTGAACTCCTACATAGACCTACTTGGCTTATGATGTTCAATCTTAACCTGCTTACAAGTGGAGTACTTAGCTCCAAAATCTGCAATATCCCTCTTCATTCCACTTAACCAATAGATTTCCCGCAAATCACGGTACATCTTTGTGGCCCCTTGATGAATAGAGTAACACGCACCATGCACTTCTATAAGAATTTTTTGTCTCAACTCATTAACACAAAACACACAAAATCTACCCAGGTAATTCAATACCCCATCTACCCCATAGTATAAAACCTCTACTTTCTGAGCTCTGACTGACTCCTTCAACTTCACTAAACTAGGATCCCTATCTTGTTTTTATTTCACTTAGGAAACCAAACAAGACTTTGAATATTTTGAACCCAAACACTCCCCTCAACTGAATCAACCAAACGAACACCTAATCTAGGAAGCTGATGAATTTCTCTAACTAACTTCTTCATATAAACTTTAACATAAGAAAAACTACCCACAGACAATCTACTTAGGACATCTGCCACTATATTGTCCTTTCCTGGGTGATATAAAATGCTCATATCAGAATCTCTCCAGCACTCTAACTATTTCCTCTGATGCAAATTCAAATCCTTTTGTGAAAACACATACTGGAAGATTTTGTGATCTGTGAACTCATCAACATGTACCCCATAAAAATAGTGCCTCCAAATATTTAAGGAAAACACAACAACTGCTAACTCAAGATCATGGGTAGGGTAATTCTTTTCATATGATTAAGTTATCTTGAGGCATCGCCATAACCTTACCCTTCTGCATCAAAACATACCCCAAACCAATTTTGGAAGCATCACAGTACACAACAAAACTATCTGAACCATCTGACATTATCAAAACTGGGGTTGTAGTGTGTCGAGTCTTTAACTCCTAAAAAACTATTCTCACAAGAATTAGACCACTGAAACTGAACTTTCTTTTGAGTCAATCTGGACATGAGGGATTTAATAGATGAAAATCCTTCAACAAACCATTAGTAATAGCCAGCTAAACCCAAAAAACTCCTAATATCTAATGGAGATATGGGTCTGGTCTACTTTATCACTGCCTTAGTCTTGTGAGGATCGACTTTAATACTATTATCAGAAATAATATGGCCAAGGAAAGCTATTGATATTAGCCAGAATTTGCACTTACTGAATTTAGAAAATAACTTATGAGATCTTAAAGTCTTCAATACTATTTTGAGGTGGTTTGCATGATTGTTTTTATTATGGGAGTAGACAAGGATGTCATTAATAAAGACTATGATGAACATGTCCAAGTACTACTTGAACACTCAGTTTATCAAGTCCATAGAGGTTGCAGGGGAATTGGTAAGATCGAAGGACATGACTAGAAACTCAAAGTGACCATACCAAGTTTTGAAAGCTATTTTCAGAATGTCACATTCTCTAACTCAGAGCTGATGATAGCAGGATCTGAGGTCTATCTTAGAAAAATAACTGGCTCCCTAAAGTTCATCGAATGAGTCATCAATTTTGGGAAGTGGATACTTGTTTTTTATTGTGACTTTGTTCAACTGTCGATACTCGATACACATTCTAAGAGAATAATCTTTCTTACGCATGAATAGGATAGGTGCAACCCACAGAGAGATACTAGGCCAACTGAATCCCTTATGTAGGAGATATTTCAAATCTTTGAGTTTGGCTGGAGCCGTGGTGGAATAGATATAGGCTGAATATTTGGAAGACGGTATATTCCGAAGTCAATTTCCTTTTTAGGAGGAACTCCGAAAAGATCTTTAAGAAACACATCTGGAAATTCCCTCACTACTGAAATTAACTCAAGGTTAGGAGTCTAAGAATTAGATTCTTTGACTCAGACAAGATGGTCAATACGCCCCGTGGATATCATCTTTCTCGCTCTAATGTATGAAACAAGCTGACCCCTAAGAGCTATAGTACTATCCCTCTATTTAAGGGCTGGTTTATTTGGAAACTAAAAATGAACTACTCTACTTCTACAATCAACTGAAGCATAACATGAGTGGATCTAATCCATGCTAAGAATAACGTTAAAATCAGTCATCTCTAACTCCATAAGATCTACTGAGGTGACTTTTTGAGATATTGTAACCAGACAGTTCCTGTATACCTGCCTAGATACAATAGAGACACCTACTAGGGTAGACACTAAAAAAGTCTCTGCTAGGATTTTGGGATTGATTCCTAAGTTGTCGGACATATAAGGGGTAACAAAAGAAAGAGAAGCTCCAGGGTATGATAAAGCATAAACATGTAAATGAAAGACCTGAAACATACCAGTGACTACATCAGGAGAATTTTCCTAATCCTGTCGGGATTGAAGGGCATACAAACTATTTAGATGTTGACCACTGGTAGCACTAGAATTGGCACCCTGCTGAGCCGAGGCGGCCGATTAGAACTGATGACTGATGGGACTAGCTCTATTGGTGCAAATCCCTACCTTGTTGATTAACTACCCAAAAGTCCTAAATTTGATGGCCTGGTTTGCCACACCTAAAGTACACATCACTTTTAGCTCTACACTCACCTTGATGGTTTCTACTGTATTTCTGGCAAAGAGGATCTGTACAACCACTATTACCACTGCCTTGGGACATAAAGAATGGCACCCTATCCCAATTATTATTTCTAAATTTGGGTACTAGGGCACTAGTTGGAGATGGAGCTGGAACTGAAGACTTCTAACCAAACTAAGGATGACTACTACCTTCTGACCTTGGCTAATTAAAATTAAAGCTATCCATTCTAGCCCTCTTGTTCTCTCTTTCCTTTTCATTATTCTTCTGCTCCTTAATCTGTTGAGCATGGACCATAAGCCTAGATAAGTCGATCTCTTTAATCAATATTGTAGTCCTACACTCTTTGACCATATTGTCATATAAACTAGACATGAACTTACTCATCCTAAACCTGCTATCACCTACCACATGAGGACCATACCTAGATAACTAAGTAAACTTAAGGGAATACTCTTTCACACTCATGTTTCCTTGCCTAAAGTTAATAAACTCTAACATCTTGGCTTCTCTCCACTCCAATAGAAAAAACCTATCTAAGAAGGCAGTAACAAACTCTTCCCATTCTATATGCCTTGCATCTATGCCTCTATCTACCTTCTACTTCTTAAACCATTATGAGCCACATCTTGCAACTGATAGGTAGCTAACTCAGCACTCTCACTAGCAGCCACCCCCATAATATCTATTACCTTTTGGACCATGTCTAAGAATTTCCTTGGATCCTTTTTAGATTTAGATCTTCAAAATAGAGGAGGATTCATTCATATAAAGTGCCAAATCCTAACTGCTGCAGTATTGGAAACTAGATTTGATAAACTGATACAACGTGAGCTAGAGTAGTCAATGCAGCTCTAAACTCTACATAAGAAAGATGATCATTCAGGGGATCTTCCAGAACGGGTGGAGGTGCTGGCTGGTTTACATTTCTTCTTCTATTTGTCTTTCTGGGAGGCATGTTCTGTAAATAGAAGGAAGCATAGATTATACAAAGAGTTTAACATGAGCTCATGCTTAGTGACACAACATAAATACTTAAAGAAGGGAAACTTTTCCTAAAACACCTCATAGCATCTTGTCCATAAGTGTTGTGTGCTCCACAACCATGCATAAGACTCTACTTGACATGGCTTTCAAACTTCCTAGGACACTTTAAAACCATAGTCTTTGATATGAAGTTTTAATGCCCCGAGAGTACACCCTGGGCACCACACGATGGTTATAGTCCTGAGGACCACAAACTAACCCATGAGCTGGTACCTGCTGCAAGCACTGATTAGTATAATAACATATGAGAAATTTAATTGAGGAATTCCATAAGGTTTTAAGTAATAAATATGATAAACAAACTATTAATACTAATAAAACATCTGACAAAGACAACTGAAATTTGAGAACTAACTATTTATCTGAAATATCTGAAAGCCTCTAGACTGATTAAATAGGAGTTGATAGGACATGCCCCAACTTACTCCATCTAACTACTGAACTAAAAGAATAAAAATAAATTAATCTATCCATAAAATATGAGGACGTACCGCTGCTACGGTTGATAGTCTGGAAAGTCAATGTCCGATTTGGGAATTGGACGTCCGAACCTATGATATTATGCATCTAGTGCAAGAAAAGAGTATAGGATCAGTACTTTGAATATACTGGTATGATAAATTAGGTAGGCTGATATGCATGGTTTCATGAACATGAGTAATAACTATCTGAATATGTATAGCATGACATACTGAATAGAAAACATGAAATCTATAAATACTGAGGATGCGTGACCAAGCATAAAATATGTTCAAAGTATAATCTGTAAGCTAAAATATTGAAATCTTGTAACTAAATAACTAATATCTGTATGCTATGGTCATGCAACTGAAATTGAATTACTGAGCTAATTATTGGACTGAGACTATGAGAGCTATCATCTAACTGACATACCCCATTATGAGCAAATTAGGGTCCAACCTGTGACCCCAGTTGGAAGGGTATCAATATCGTGCCACGGGTACTGACAGTGGTTGTGTGGATCCACTATACTGATGTTTCAAAGGACTATGGGTGTCAAGCCTAAACTAACGGGTGACTTTTGGGAGGTAGTCAAGCCTGAACTGATGGGTGAATCCTAAAATCCAACGCTGGCTATGTAGTTCTAGAGAATAGGGACTGCTATATCAACTAACTTACAGGAAAGTCATTATCCCGGCACTCCCTCAGTGCTAAATCCTACTCCCAACTAAACTGACTCGGAATACTAAACTATTCTAAGTTTAACTGATCATGATAACTGACTTAATTGATATTGCTCATAACATGTCTAAAACTAATCTGAAGATATTGAGGTTAAGTAAACAGCTAAGTTTTTTGGTAGTCATAACCCCTGGGACTCAATAGCAATAATAGTAAAATAGTACTAAATTTCAAGGACATAGCATGGAAACATTTATATAAAGTTCATTCTTGTAGGCATTTCATCAAACACTTAGTGTTCATAGTTCAAGATAAGCATGGGAATAGTTTAAAGCTTAGAGAAATAGCATAATTTCAATGCCAACATCACCAATTCTGAGTTTAAATCAGTGAAAAGCAATATTAAATCATGAGGGGTTTAATAACAACAACAATTTTATGTAAACACGGTATAGAATCGATATTCATGGGGATTAGAGTTGGCAATGGTGCAGTGCGGTTGCGGTGTGGGTTTTCTCTAAAACCACAAGTTTTAAAACTGCACCGCACATCATCACCTTTAAACCCGCATAAACTCTCCCCACACTCATACCCGCGCATACCTGCACCGCACTGCACCACCCTATGTTTTCAATATTTTTTAAGAAAAAAATTGTAACTCCAGTAAAAATCATAATATTTTCAAATCTACAACTAGGAAATAATAACTAATTTTTATTATATCAGTGTTCACTAAAAAATTGTCAAAAAGTATACAACACAAGTAATGAACAAATATCATATTTTTATTAAAATGGATAGAGATATTAAAAAACTATAAAATTATTTATTTGTAGTGTTATTTATTGGTAGTGCTATACACAAGAATAAGACTAATTTTTAGCTTTTTTTAATTTAAACCCGCATATACCCACAACTCACACCACACCGCACCACACCATTTTAAAAAAAAAAACTTACTTTAACTCACACCGCAACCGTACCACACTGCATAACTTAAAACCTGCACCGCTCCGCATAGCTTAAAAACCACCCCGCCCCATACCCGCACTGCCCCATTGCCATCCCTAATGGAGATTCATGGTTAAAATCACAATAACTTGTAATAATCATAATTTTAAATTTAAAATTGGATACTTGGGCTTCATGGGTGAAAGGAACCCATGGATGAAGACTTAACATACCTGGGTTAATGAATTCGTGAGAGTTGATGGTGAATTCTTAAGATTTGATCTTTAATTTTGAAGGGTATGGTTTTTTTTCTTGAAGGGAGATTAATTTAATTTGAGAGAATTATTAAATAATGAGCTAATAATGCTCTATTAGGACTTAAATCTCATGTTTTGACCGAATGAGGAGAGGAAAAGGACTTAAATACCCTTAGAAAAATTTAAACTCAAAACTGTAATAGGAAATCCCAATTTTAACACCCCGCGCGACTTGGTGCAATCACGTTGGGCCACTGGAAAGCTGGCAATTGAGAACTGGAAGCTTGGCGCAATGCGGAGACATCACAGTACCCCATTGAATGTGACTTTGGCCATTGGCGCGACGCGGTGCTTCATTGGAAAATGACAATCATGAAATTTCCCCTTGGTGCGACACTATGGCAATCATGGTGACACACTATAAAAGGACGAATGTGAAATTGACCATCACTGCGATGCGGCCTTATTGCGTTGGGTTATTGTTTTACACTAAAAGTGCCACAAATTCTTACTCGAGTATTGGATTTGGGTGAAATTGGTATCATTTGAAAGCTAATTAAATTTTATATCACTCGGTGGGTTTTGAGCTGGAAAATTCTTAATATATAAAAATATATGCTCATTTGAATTTGACTAAAGCAATATTCTTATACAAAAATTCAATTGGTAAGGATTATTTTGGTTTGTCTAATATCTAGGAGTTATTTGAGGCCTTAATATACATCAAACTAAATCATAAAAATTTCATAGAACCATAATGCATCATGCGTGATCATGAAATATAACTCTAGCATTGGTTTGGATGTTTAGGGTATTACATAAAAATTGCTCCATCAAACATAATAGAGAAATATCACTCTTATTCATGATTGTGTCGATAATATTTATGTGCCAAACAATACTAAATTTGTTACTCTTATATGTCTTACTATGCAAACCAATGACACCTATTTATGGCACAGAAAACTTGGGCATGCTAGCATATATGCCATCAAAAAACTTTCTACCCTTATATTGGTGGACGGTCTGCCAAAACTTATGTTTGAAAAGGATCGCGTCTGGTATACTTGCCCAATTGGTAAATTGATTCAAACATCTTTTAAAGTTAGACATTTTTAGTACTACCAAAGCCTTCAAACAATCTACTTAGATCTGTTTGGCCCCACCAAGACCGCAAGTATTAGTAGAAATATATATATTTGTTATAGTTGGCGATTACTCTCATTTTACCTAGATAATATTTATTTCTCATAAGCATGAAGAATTCACTAATTTGAGATCTTTTATAAAAAATTACAAAGAGAAATAGGGTACTTCATTACGTATGTTCATAGCAATCATGGAGGAGAATTAAAAAAAATCTTTTGAGGATTATTGATCTAAAAACGGTTAATCTCAGAACTTCTCCTCCTCTCGAACCCCTTAATAGAATGGCATTATCTAACAAATAAATAGATATCTCCAAGAGACCGCTAGAACCATGATCCTTGAACAAAACTTACTTGATCACTTTTGGGAAGAGACAGTAAGCACTGTGTCTTATATTATCAATAAGTGTCTCATCAAACCAATTCTTAAGAAGACTCCTTACGAATTATAGAGAAGGAAAAAAGCCTAACATTAGCTACTTTCATCCTTTTGTATGAAAATATTTCATCCAAAACAATGGTAATAATAACTTAGAAAAATTTGATCCACGAAGCAATAAAGGTATTTTTCTTGGTTACTCTTCCACCAGTCATTCGTATAGAACTTATAATAAAATAACATTATGTGTTGAAGAATCTATGAATATAGTATTTGATGAATTTAATCACATTTCTGTGAGATTGAGTTTTGATGAAAAAGAGGTAAATTATACTCAGCATAAAGTCATTCATGAGACAAAACCTGAGCAAGTTAACTCTGAGTCGGCTACGGCTTTACCAAAGTCAGCTCTTATTGCTAAAGTATCAAAAACAAATAGTCTAAGGTAATTGAAACATATTTCATGATTTTAAATGATTTTATGAATTTAAATCCAAATGATCAGATCCAGATAGGTGCCTTACTAAGAAAACAACGATCAGTGGCACTTATGTCTCAAATTGAACCTAAAAAAGTTGATGAGGCCCTTAAAGACAAATCCTGGGTTAGAGCTATGAAAGAATAATTAGATCAGTTTGAAAGTAATCAAGTCTAGAATCTGGTTAAAATACTAAAAAATTTCTCAATTTTTGAACCAGATGAGTCTACAAAAATAAAATAAATAAAGAAGGTAAGTTCACCAGAAATAAGGCTAGACTAGTAACCCAAGGCTACTCCCAACAAGAATGTATTGACTATGATGAAACTATTTCTCACATTGCAAGTTCAGAATTGATTTAGTTTCTTTTAGCATTTTCAAATTTTAAATGTTTTATGTTATATCAAATGGATATAAAGAGGTTTTTGTTAAACAATCCCATGGCTTTGAAGATCCCTCAAATCCAAATCACATTTTAAAATTCTCTAAAGCACTTTATGGTCTCAAACAAGCTCCAAAATCTTTGTATGAGAGATTGAGTACTTTTTTATTAAATAATAACTTTTAGAGAGGCAAAAGTACTCTTTTAATTCAAAAATTGAAATCTAGCTTGTTTATCGTACAAATATATGTTGATGATATTATTTTTGGTAGTCCCAATATTTCTTTATGCGAGAATTTTGCAAATTTTATGAAAGGAAAATTTGAAATGAGCCTCATAGGGGAACTCACATTCTTTCTGGGATTACAAATCAAGAAGACTCCCAAAGGAACCTTTATCAATCAAACAAAATACACAAAAGAGCTCATTAAATAGTTTGGAATGAAAAAAAGGAAATCATTCAAAAATCCGATGAGTCCCTCAATAAATCTTGGCTCAGATACATCTGGAAAAGTTGCTGATAAAAAGACATAGAGAGAAATGTTTGGATAACTACTCTACTTGACCGCAAGCTGACCAGTTAATATGTTTAGTATTTGCAAACGTTCTAGGTTTTAGATGCCTCCCAAGGAGTCCCACCTAACTGCTATCAAAAGGATCATTCATCATCTCATTGGAACTCAGGCATTGGACTATGGAACTCCCATTCCATAAATTTTGATTTAATTGGTTACCTAGATGCTGATTTTGCCGGCGACAAAAATGATAGAAAACTTACTAGTGGAACCTGTCAATATCTTGGTGATGCCTTAATTTCATGGCATAGAAAGAAACAGATTTCAGTTGCTCAACCAACCACTAAAGTTGAATACATAGCTATTGAAAATTATGGTACTTAGATTCTATGGATTATGACTCAATTACTTGGCTATGATTTATCATTTGAATCTGTGCCCATCATTTGTGATAATACTAGTGAAATCAGTCTTCCCAAATACAATGTGAATCATTCTAGGGCTAAACACATAGATATCAAACCTTTTCTAGAAGAAAGATTCTATTTTCTGAGAAAAAATCTTGGTATTACATGCATTAATGATATTTAATTGCATTATCTTTTATTTTTGCTAAACGTTCGCCTAAATTTTTTTATATACTCTCAAATATTTTACCTTTTCTAAGTCATAATCATTACCTTTATATCCACCCTTTTTTATACTTTCACTGCCTCATCTTTTCTCTCCTCATATTATTTTTTTTTACTTTACCTTTTCTCTTCCCGAGAAGTCTGGAGATTTTTCTCTTCATATGTAACCTCCATTTACTTCACCTCTTTACATCTTCCCACTATGACCCAGTTCTTATCTCTAGGTCCTCTGAGGAATCCTGTTCTTACTCCCTACATTCAACTTTCCATAAGAAATGCTTTATTTCTATCCCTATTTTGTCCTGTAGGCAAACCCATCACTCTTCTTTGGACTCTCTTCTACCAAAGGACATGCATAAATTCAAGACTATATCACAGTGAGGATAATTTTTGCTTCCAAAAATTATACTATTGTGCCTGAAAGAATTGTGTATCTCTCTCAGCTAAAAGAGTCTCACTATAATGTAAGTTGTTTTTTCAAAGATCCGTCTATATGTCTTGAAAGCTTATGAAAATCCTGTTCATATGTTTTATGCAAATCATCGTCTTTCCCAAGATAGTGGTATGTTGAAAACTCTTATGCTTGGAACAAGAATTATCGTAAATGACATTTTATTTGAAAAGGTTTTTTATACTATGTTCTCTAGCGTTATCCCCTGTAGTAATGGTACATGGACTTATAATTTTGAGGTTCACTTTGAAGAAGCTTAAAAAGGTTGTTTCAAATATGGAAGTCTGTTTATCAAACTTTGGTCCGCTACCTCTTTGTTTTAAATACATAATTTTGGCTCACATAATCGCCACCACCCTAATCCCAAGGAAGGGTTCCCTCAGCAATGTCACTTTTTAAGATGTGTTCATCTTATACTGCATGATTAAGAAATACAAAATTAATTGGGCTATATAGTTCTGTGAATATATGCTGGAAAGTGCAGCTGATGCTCATGCCAAATCTAGCTTACCTTTAGAATTATTCATTACTCGAATCCTTCTCCACTACTTTATTGATCTCTCTAAGTACCCTGCTATAGAAGTCTCTGTGACGTATGATACTGAACTATTTTCTAAGATGTGATATGTCCTAGTCGACACTAAATGGTGTACATAGAGTCTACAAAGTCAAAGACTAATTTACTCAAGGTTAGTAAGAATATTTCTAATCCTACGCTTCTGATGATGAAGGAAATAGAGGACATCAAAGAATAACTCAAGTCAATCGAATAATGGTTGTTGAGTCTTTAGGATTCAACTATCAAGGTGTTACAGTTAAGTGAGGACACCAGCGAGGTGGGCAAAGCACGCTTGACAATAAATAGTTCTAAATAGGAAGGTGTCAAACTTTTTAATAGGTTATTTACTCAGGTTGAGTCCATCAAATCCAAAGCCAACTCCTCCCACAATGAGATTGTCATATCATTTTAGAACTCCTACTCCAAAAATGTTTTAAAATCTTATGAACACTTTTTCACAATATTCATAACATCATCACCTAATTTTTGGAAAAAATGTTGATTTCTTGACTACCATTCAAAGGGGGTTTGTCCCCTTCACCCACTTGGTTTGTACTTAACATTTTTATTTATTTCGACATGAAATCTACATGTCCCCTATCTTTTGTGTGTTTTATGCATAGACTTCATCTGGTCACTTTTTATATATAATTTGCCTGCTATCTATATTTGTCTATTTGCTATGCTTGCCTATTTTTTATTATGTCAACGGGGAAGAAAGTATACAAACATCAGGTACAGAAGAGGTCTCCAAGTAAGGGGGAGTCAGCCAACTATACACAGGGAAGACAACTGATGATGACAAAATGAACTCATCAAGAAATAAGGAGACAGCCAACTATGTATATAAGGAAGTCAACTGATGTTTATTATTTGTAATTACCCAAAAGAGGGAAACTGTTAGCCTCGTATATTAGTATGATATATTTTAATAATTACAAACTACTAAATAAAATATGCAGGTCACACTACTGATGCAATCAATAAAAGGATTTCGTAAGAAGGATTGTCCCAAAGCTATAACTGAATAGCATCATAAAAATATCTCAAGAGATCCCTTACTTAAGAAAGTCAATGGTATTGAGAGAAATCACGGAGCAACAATTATGAAAAGTAGATTTCACATGGAGTTACGGAAGAAAGGAAGATTATAATCATAAAGAAGCATATATGGAAAGAAAAATTCATGTGGAGCTGCGAAAGAAAGCAAGATCATATCCTCTACCTGAACATATCTGATATGGATGTGTATGGATGTGATTCAACATTTGAGAAAAAAAGATAACATCATGCGTATGGACAAATCTTATATGTACATACCATACGATGTAAATCCTCAATCAAGAAATCAACACAAATTCTTGCTTGAGAAGAAATCCCTTGGATTTTCATTTTAGAGAAAAACAGCTACAAGAGGTGAAGACTATAAAATGTAGATTGATTATTAAATAAATCTCACCCAACTTCACAGGAAACTATCCATCTGTTTTATTTTTTAGTCTTTATAAAGATTTGTAATCTTCTACTTAAAATATTTTAAAAAAAAACGTAAATGATATAGTCAGTTTAGTTATACCAGTTGAGGCAGTGTCACAAGATCTGAATAATATACTAAGATTCATAAATTTTTCAAACTAATATAAATCCATTATCAACTTTAAAAATCTAAAGGAAACCCTTGAAACCCAAGGGGACTGAAATAGGCACCACACTGGTGATCTGATCCATTATAAATTTTTGTGTTCATTCTTTTTCTTTTATTTAAGCTTTTGATTTTATTCTATTTTATTAAGTATACTAACCTGCAGGTGAGTTTACTTTCAAGACTGTCAGTCAACACAGAAAAAAGATTTCAATTCACCCCCTCTTGAATTTCACCTATATCTATTATTTTAGATCAGGGTTCAGGGTTCACTTTTATATTTTTGAGATTTTTTTTGGAGAATTTGGGAACTCAGGTGGATGTTTGTATATCCTTCCATCCTTAGATTGATAGACAGTAAAAGAAAACTATTCAGGTTCTTAAGGGCTCCATGGTTATGTTATGGATTTTGGGGGTCAATGGGAGTAGAACTTAGCTTTGGCAGAGTTTTATATAATAATAGATACCTTTTGAGAATTGATATGGTGCCTTTTGAAGCTTTTTATTGTAGACAATTTTGTTCTCCATTGGATGGATTGAGTATTTTGAGATTAGACCTCATTGTACCAACTTGCTTAAGGAGTCATTGGATAGAGTCAGGGTGATTCAGGATAGGTTGAGGGCAGCTTAGAGTAGGCAGAACACATATACAGATGGTAAACTTTGTGCGTTGAGATTTGGAGTTGGTGATTAGATATTCCTCCATGTATTACCCATGAAAGGAGTGATGAGGTTCGGGAGGAAAGGAAAGCTCAGCCTCAGATATATTAGACCCTTTGAGATTCTTTACATAGTTGGTAAGGTGTCTTATGATTTAGCCTTACCCTAAGATTATGTTTTTGTCTATCCAATTTTGCATATTTTTATGTTATGGTGATATATTTTTGACCCTTGTCATGTGCTTATATGGGACTCAGTTAAGTTGGATAAGCGGTTAACCTTCGTGGAAGAGCTTGAACTAATATTGGCCAGTGATGTCAGGCAGTTACACAGTAGAGAGATTTTAGTAGTTAAGGTTTAGTGTATGAACCACCTAGTAGAGGAAGCTACTTAGAATATCAAGGCGATATGTGATAACGCATAACTTACATGTTAATTTAGTGTAAGGTGGTCGTCGTTAATATATTTACCCAACTTTAGAGATGGTGTCGAATCTACAGGGAATAATGTAAGTGTCGATTAAACTAATTTGAAACTAAAGCTATAAGTTAAATTCAAACAAATGATAAGAAAAGATAAAATGGGGTTTTCAATGATCAAACAAATGTTAATGTTGTAACTTGCTTCAGAACTCAAAGCCAAAATTTCAATAGTTCAAATCAATGATAAAGAAACACTAGGGTTGTGATCACTTTGATTACTAATCCCTATTAAATAATAACTATATCATTGGGTTCTCATGACTTTCGGGAAGCACCAGATTATCTATTTCGATAGTCCATCTAAGTGTTTCTCAACCTACCTAGATGTTGAACTCCCTAATTCTCGCAAATTTAGGGAAACATTCTATTCATAGTGATTTATCTCAAGTTGATCAACCTTCTTACAGCATTAATCATTAGATGAGAACTTAAGCTTCCTAAATCCTCGTTGATAATTTGATACCTTTAGTTTATTTCTCAGTTTGGTCAAATCAACATAAGGCTGGATCTATTATTTGCAACCAATAAATAACGATCATAACAAAGAAATTATCAAGATGTCCCCATAATAACTCAAATCCTAACCAACTATTAAATCCATGGAGGAATAATCATAGATCCCACAACCCTAGTTGTGGGATTTAGTTCCACATGAGAAAGAAAGAAATAGCAACAATTATAATCATCATTCAAAGTAATTAAACTTACAAAAGATGAAGTCTGAAGTTGATTCTCTTCTAAGTTCAAGATAAAATTCCCACAACCAAATCAAAGAGTTGAAAATTGAATTCTATGTTTTGAGAGCCAAAAAGAAAAGTAAACTCCCTTGGAATAAGCTCCAGTTTTTCCATCCCCTCTTTTGAAACCCTACAAGCTGCTATTTATATCCGTAATTTAAGAAAAATTCAAAATTAAAAATTCAAATTTTTCTCCTTAGCTGACGACATATCTGACGGCTTATCAGAGATCTGATAGCTTATCATACCTGTAGTCAGACGTGTCTCCATTTTCTTATTCTCTTCCTCAATTTAACGATATGTCTGACGGCTTATCGGGACTTTGATGACATATTAGACAATGTCGTCACTTTACTTCATATCTCATGTATTGCTTTAGGCTGACGGCATTCTCGACGGCTTATTTGTATTGTGACAACTTATCAGAGATGTTGTTACACTTCTGCTCCAACTTTCTCACACTTTATACAGTTGACGATGACTCTAATAACTTATCACAAATTTGACGACTTATCAGACAAGTTGTTAACTACACTTTTATGGCCACTTGTTCCAAATTCACCTCTTTTGCTTTTATTGTCTTTGGTTTTCTTGCATCTTGACTTTTCTGCATTATCAAGGAAAAAAGCAATCAAAAATGACAAAAGTTGCTTAAGACTTTACAATTATTTCTAGTTAAAATCCTAAAATGTGTTAGCATCTGTTCACACATCAACACCCTCAACTTAAAATAATTATTTGTCCTCAATCAACTAAAACATAACTAAGAGGATACAAAGCATATCGGTAATCAATCATCTATTTTAGCTCAAAACATCTTCACCATCTCCAAGGTCAATTAATTTTTAAAAAAAAAACAACTGTGCATATTATTGAAGAACAACAATGTGACACACAAGAATCAAGATATGGCATCAATTCAGCAACAACAACCATGCATGTACCAAGATTACACTATCCAAATAAGTTAGTAACTAGCAACGTAACCAGTGTGCCCTCACTACAAAAAAGTCCCACTTCACTTATATCAGATATCACATATGTAACCATGGGGGCAATCAAAAGACGCTCACTCTCAGAATGAAGTTCCAATCAATGTATGTGAAATACCATAGGCTTGTCCTTATTTTCACTACAAAGATTTTTAGACATGTTAGCTAGGATCACTATAGGTCTTCTCTTTGGCTTGTAATGTAGGCTAGGGGTTGGTATGATACTAGATGATATTTCAAGTGACTAAGCCTCCTCTACACTACACTAGCTTATGGGGTCACACTTATTAAACTTTTTCTATTCTTCTCTTTTCTTGATCACACATATTCAGGATGGGTGTGGTCTTTTCTACAATCACTTCTTTTTTTTTCACAACTTTTCTTTTCTTCTTCTTTTCCACCCCACCCAAATTTTTATTTTTTTCCTTTATTCTACCTTTCTTCATACTCATTTTACATCACGCACCCCTAGGATAGACACCCTCAACTAAGGCTATTTGCCTAATTCAAAGTGCACAATGTCCAAGGAGGACCAGGGCCAAAATAAGTTCATTATGATACAAATATGAAGGTGATAGGTATAATAAAAAGAATAGGCATTGAGGCTCAAAATCAGGATCAAGGGATATTATTTACACATGGAAGGCCATTTAGGCTAAAAGTGGACTAATATCAACAATGGCATATGATCATTTCCTAACCGCAATCCTATAACAAAGGCAAGACCAACCGGGAAAGTTTTGGATTTAACACACAACTAGAACTAGGTAGTATCTCACACACACATGGCACAAAGGTACATCACAAGCTACTACCCTTTCGGTTCTTGCAATTATTTAGCAATGGTTATCATGTCACTAGTACTAATTCCATAACAAGATGCACAGTGTTCACACATAAATACATATCACACAATTATAAAATATACCATTGGAAAGGTGTTCAAAAATGAACAAAAACATGATAACTTCCTAAGGTACTTGTATTTCTCCTAGTCAACTATAATATTTTATAACAGATCACAATACACCTAAACATGTCATCTCTACTAGGAACAAGACTCTGGGGAAAAGAGGCACGGCAACAAAAACCCCAAGAGGACATTAACACCTACAAGTAGCCCTACCCTCAACTTAAAATCATGCAATGTCCCCAATGCGTCAAACCAAAACAAGAGAGTTAGAAACATACTTGTGGCACAATGGGTGTGAAGATCTAATGCCAATCACATAATATGAATACAAACAAAAAAATACCTTGGGTTGCCTCCTAAGAAGTTCCTAATTTAGAGTTGTTGCAGGACCCAACTCAAATTTTTTCTTCACCTTGAGAATATGAATTCCAACCCTAATTTAGAGTCCATCTTCTTGTCTCGATCAAAGGAGGTGGTACAAAAATAAAGAAGTTGAGTAATGGATTGAGCGTGGTAAACCACTCGGCCTTAAAGTGAGGTGTGTTTTTATGTTGCTAGCTAATGTAAAATCAAGAATATAGGATTCTTGTTCCTCATCTTCACACTCTTCTACTATTTTAAATGATTCCACAGACAAGACATCATCTAAACATAATGTAGAAAAGTTCTTTGAATGAGGCCCAATCAATCCTACTTCAAAATTTACACTATCTACTACACACTCTCTTTTATTCACCATCTTGACATCTTCACTTCGAATTGGGCTAGAGTCTTTATTAGAGATTTTTTTTGTTTCTTCTTTTGCCTCTAGCACCATGTCCTCAATATTGGCATCATCTCTTATGGTTGGTTTGATTGGTTGAAAAATCACTGAGGGTTGATCTACATCAATCTCAACATAAATATAGAGTTCTTACTCCTCATCTTCATACTCTTTTATTAGTTTAAATGATTCCATAGACAAGATATCATCTAAATATAATATAGAAGAATACTTTAAATGATTGACCTGTATATCCATATCCTCATGAATGATTAGCTTCATGTCTTGACATATATCACATATGATATCATACATTTCTTTTTGGAGATCCAACATTCATTGAAACATAGCTTTAATGCCACTCTTTTCGGTGCTTCACTTTTCCTTTTCTTGACCATAACACCTATCAAACTCATAAGAAGAACTAGAATTTGGGTTAGCGTAATAGGGGTAGGGGCATTTGGGAAATCATTCCAATGTCCATATTGACCACCACATAAAGAACAATAATACTTTTGATAGGATGGGGATAGTACACATATCTCTATCCGGGGAGCATATCTACAATCTTTCCAAAAGTGAGGTCCATCACAATATGGACATAGATCATTAAGATAAGATTTTCAACCACCAAGCTCATGTTCATTCCACGATGCAATAGTAATAAGTAAACTAACATAAAAATCTACCTAACACAAGAAATAAAAGAAAACTAAAAACAAATATTTACAAGTTTGAATTCAAGCAAGTAGGATAAAATTCCAAACCAACTCAATACGCCAAATTATTTGATCCCGAACAACGGTGTCATTTTTTATAATGCTCAACTTACACATCAATTTAGTGTAAGGCGGTCAGCATTAATATATTTACCTAACGTTGGAGTCTGGGTCAAATCCACATGGAATAATATGACTGGCAATTAAACTAATATGAAGCTAAAGCTATAAGTTGAATTCAAACAAATTATACGAAGAGGTAAAATGGGGGTTTTCAATGATCAAATAAATGTAAAGGTTGTAACTTGCTTCAGAACTCAAATCCAAAATTTCAATAGTTCAAATCAATAATAAAGAAAAACTATGGTTGTGATCACAATGATTACTAATCCCCATTAAATAATAACTGTAGCATTGGGTTCTTATGACTTGCAGGAAATACCAGATTATCAGTTTCGACAGTCCATCTAAGTATTTCTCAACCTACCTAGATATTAAACTCCCTAATTCTCTCGAACTTAGGGAAATGTTCTATTCATACTGATTTATCTCAAGTCGATCAATCTTGTAACAGCATTAATTATTTGATAAGAACTTAACCTTCCCAAATACTTATTGATAATTCACTACCTTTATTTTATTTCTCAGTTCGAGCAAATCAACATAAGGATGGATCTATTATTTGCAACCAATAAATAATAATCATAACAAAAAACTTATCAAGATGTCCCCACAATCACTCAAACCCTAACCAACTATTAAATCCATGGGGAAATAATCATATATCCCACAACCCTAGTTGTGTGTTTTAGTTCCACATGAGAAAGAAAGAGATAGCAACAATAATAATCATTATTCAAAGCAACTAAACTTACAAAAGATGAAGTCTGAAGTTGATTCTCTTCTAAGTTCAAGAGAAAATTCCCACAACCAAACCAAAGAGTTGAAAATTGAATTCCAAGTTTTGAGAGGCAAAAAGAAAATTAAACTCCCTTGGAATAAGATCCAGATGTTCCGCCCCCTCTTTTGAAACCCTAAAAGTTGCTATTTATATCCGTAACTTAAGAAAAATTTGAAATTAAAAATTCAAATTTTTCTCCTTAGTTGACGACATGTCTGACGGCTTATTAAAGATCTGATAGCTTATTAGACCCATCGTCAAACATGTCTCCATTTTCTTGTTCTCTGCCCCAATGTGACAATATGTCTGATGGATTATCAGGACTTTGACGACATATCTAACAATGTCATCACTTTTTCACTTCAAATCTCATGTACTACCTTAGGCTGATGGCATTCTCGATGGCTTATCAGAATTGTGATGACTTATCAGAGATGTCTTCACACTTCTACTCTAACTTTCTCACACTATCTACAGTTGACGATGACTTTGATAACTTATCACAAATTTGATGACTTATCAGACAAGTCGTCAACTATACTTTCATGGCCATTTCTTCCAAATTCACCTCTTTTGCTCTTATTGTCTTTGATTTTCTTGCATCTTGACTTTCCAACATTATCAAAGAGAAAGCAATCAAAAATGACAAAATTTGCTTAAGACTTACAATTATTTCTAGTTGAAAGCCTCAAAGGTGTTAGTATCTACTCACACATAAATATGGGTTCCCAGTATCCTTACCTGTTGAAGGCTTTAAGTACATCCTATTCTATTACTTTCTCAAATAATAGTTCTTTTAGTAGTGGATATTGCAATGACCCTCCAGATCATTTTCTATATTTCTGCTCATTTTTGCCATGTAGAGCTTTCCTGTAGCTACCCTAAGTTACTTATGACTTGTTGGAACTAACTTTTTAGTTACTGGTACTTTGTTTGATATTTAGAGTCAATTCCCTATTTTGAAGCCTTTACTAGTTCAAATTGACTAACAGGTAAAAACTCCAGCCAAATGACCTGGTATGCCAATTCTGATAGTTCCAAAAGCTCTAAAATATTGATTTTAGGTTAGGAGACCCATGGTTAGATTCATGAGGATTCCAGACTCTTTTTAAGCTATTGGCTAAAAGTTAAGGAAAATGAAAAGTGGGTATAGGACGTACTTTTCATTGAAATAACCTCAGATGGAAATTCCAACTATGCCATTGATTTTAGAATGTTAAAATTGATAGTGTAGCATAGTTTGTTTTCATATATGGTATTTTTCATGAATTCGGAGGGCTTGGCAGAATTCCAAGTCTCAGCTGGTGCTGGTGCATCGTGTATGTGACCTGGCTTAGACCACTAGTATGTAAAAGTGAGTTACGTGTCACATAAGAAAATGCCTCTCAAGCAATACAAAGGTCGCTTACACGACAAATGTTGAGGCTGAAACTATCGCTTAAGTGATACTTCCTGGCCTAGGAAGGGTATAAATACCTCACTTAGCCCGATTTTCACCATTTTTCATCCATTCTATAGAATTGTGAACCCTAAAAAGTGGGAAAACTCAGGAAAAACCTTTTTGGTTGATTTTAGAGCTTGGGTGAGGCTAATTTATGTGCTTCTCCTTCAAATTTATGATAAGCTTTCATTATGTTCATGGTTAATTTCTCTATATTTTTCTAAAATTCCTAGAATCAAGGTGGCTTGATTGTAGCACTATTAGAGCTTAGAATTCATTCATTTTTTAGGATAAATGTTCCAAAAGCATAGAGGGACATTGTGTTGATTTTGAAACAATTCTGTAAATAGGGTTGGAATTTTTACATAATTTTGGACTCGAATTATAATAGTGCAATATGGGTATCATTGTTCTTATTTTGATGAGTAGATTATGATTTTGATAGCATGACATCTTGCAAAATCTTCTTGGAAAGGAAAATTGGTGGTTTAGTAGATTTTTCAAGCTTTTCGTCATTACCCCAGTAGGGTAAGTTTACCCTCTTCATAGATTGAGCTATTTCATAGTATGATTAGGATATTGTGCTGGATATAGGATATATTTAGGTGTTTTAGGTATGATTGAAAGTAATTAGGTTAGTTGGACTATTTAGGCTATCTTGATACCATAATTTAGGCGTAATTGACTTTGTTACGCAGGTTTTAGGGAGAAGGGCTATCTTAGGACTATTATGGCTTATTTATAATTTAGAAATGAATTTACCTTACCTAGTTTGGGGTAGAATTTTCCTAAAATAGATTTCAAGGACAAAAAGTTTGCTACTTCGGCCCATCTTAGGCCAAGACGTGTGTTAGCTTTTTAGACTTATTCACGTGTGTTGTTCCTGTATTAGTGATTATTTTGGTACTTTTATAAGATTAAATACTTAATGAGTATACTAGTTTGGTACTTTACTTATAAGGTTTATTAGTATCGGATATGGTTGTGGTCTGTTTAAACGAGTTCTGGTTCAAGTCTAGCTATTAATGATGACATTAGTATATGCATTTTAGTTCAAGTCTGATAATTGATGATGATATTGATACTACGAGTTTAGGTCGAGTCCAGCAAATGATGTTATAATACTATTGAGGATGATATGATTATTATGATATGAGTTTCGTTTCGAGTCTGGCATTGGAAATTCATTATGATATGATACAATTCAAAGGGATTCTTGGTTATGGCATAGTAGTTGGTAATTTATAGTTATTCAATGATTCACTCCCCTTTGATTTACCCTCCAGGCTTATAGGGGCTTGCATTGTATTAATTACTTCCCCATACTTATTGGCTTATGGAGGATAATTTTGTAGTTATAGTTGTGTGATCTTTACGTTACTATTATAATTTTAGCTATTTACTTATCTCTCATAGTCAAAGTTGTCCATTTTCTTTCTATTTATCTATGTTTATTCTTTTATTTTTTAGACAGATTGCATTTGACTATTTAGTACTTATAGTTCAGTTGTAGTAGATCTTGTACTGGCATTAATGATTCTTGGTATGGTTTTGCTCTTTTATCTATCTGTTAGACTTCTATGACTGCTTTATTGCTATTTTAACTCTTTAAATGTTGATTTCTGGCTTTTAGGCCATTTTCTACCAAGTTATCCCATTGCTTATAGCTCTTGGCTATGCTTGGTTTACCTACTAGCAAAATAAAGTAGGTGCCATCATGACACATAAATCAGGTCGTGACAGCCTATCCCATGACAATAAACTTTCACTCAAGTTATAAGTGCTAACACTAAGTGGACTTAAATTGATCTTACTAGTATAATCAATCCGATCATCTATAGGATCAACTAGTGTTTGGACACCCACAATAATAACATTATCATTATACAATGATAATTGACATCACAAGGAAAAAGATCCTTAAGCTCATACGCATACAAGATATTATAGCCAACTAGCATTTCACTACCCCTATTACAGATAATACATTTTTAAGCAAGTCATAAGTGCAAACACTAGGTGGACTCAAATTGATATTACTAGAAGAATCAATTCGATCATATATATAATGACCTAATTCTTGGGCACTCAAAATAATGACATTGTCATCATACAAAAAGGTTCTATCAAGATCATCACAGGTCAAAGGATATTTAAGGTCACACATATACAAGCTATCACTTACATTCAGTTGGCTACTAACCACACAAGAATGTCCTACTTCGAACAAAGTGTAAGGTTTAGCTTTGTTACCTTGTAGCTCATGCAAGGATTGAATTCACCTTGGTTTTTGAAATTAGAGCACATTAGCTCCTTTGGGAAGCTTTTTATCACCTTATGATTCTTCATTACTTGAGGTGTCTTACAAGGCTTGTTTTTTAGGATACCTTCAGAAGAATCACGACAACTAAAAATGGCTGAGAGTTTACAAAATTTAGTATAAGGTAAAGACAACTCTCCCACATCACTCCACAGAACCTCTTCTTTTTCCACTCCAGAGTTGACACATATCACACCTTTACTCCTCTCAATCTTTTGTCCCTCAATTTTATTAAAATTCAGATAAGTGCCAAGGATCCCTTATGAGGGGTTTGGAGATTCCGCCAACTCTATCTTCCACTTTTGTGCACAAGAAGTGGATGTTTTTACTTTAATGTTCAACTCCTTAGCACCAACCTCACAAGGAGTATCTTAATTTGCTTCAAAATGAGACTCCTTATATTCAATTTCATGATGCATAATTTTCCTCCTTTGGAATATTAACTTGGCATTTTCAAGTAGTCGAGAAAAATCATCTAATTTTTCATCCCATATACAAATTTCTTCATCCAAATCTTCCCTCAATGAAGCACAATCTTTCCTCAACTCGGTTATGATTTTACTTGCATTAACTTTATCAAGGAATGTTGGAGAAAAGAGACGTTTCCCTTAGAGATCCATGTTGTAATAGTACCAATCTTATGTATATGGAAGTCCATGACATTGGAACCATAGAATTTGCAAAAATATTTAACAAGTATCCAATGGAACTACATCACACCAAACCTCCTCTTGATAATTCCCACGTGAAATAGAAACCTTACCTTGCCTACAAACCAAAAAACTCATTCAAGTAACAAAAGGATTTTATTTTAAAAATAAAGCTAACTCAAGAAGGCTAACCATTAAAGGGGTTATAGATTTCTTAACATTATAATCATCCATCACGACTTAAAGTTTTGCTCTCCCATAAATGATCATTTTTGTTTCAAAAACTCATCTTTTTGAAACATGCATATTTTAAAACATTGATTTTGCTTTACTTTCATGGACCATTGATCTTTCCATCCTACCTACAAAACTCAACAAACCAGCTAGTAGAAAAATTCCTCATGCCTCTCATATGTGGAAACTCTCAGCTCACCTAAAGTGTCTTCCCAAAGTTAATGGAGAACTTTCATTATCCAATCATGTCTTCCCAAAGTTGATAGAAAACTTCTATTATCCAATCAATTCAAAAGGTCACTTATTCTTTGTGGAAGAATGGATCTTCATTCAAAGAAGAATGAATGACTCAATTAAACCTAATGGACATGAATCAAGAAATTCTCAACGAAATAAAACTAGAAAAACACACAAGGAAAAAATAGAATCAAAGAACTTGATAATATTTTGTAGGGTAATCTACTAATTAAAATCAAGTTATGAAGACAAAGAAAGAGTAAAAATAATAAAAGAAATAAATTTATCAAGATTTGAACTTACCAAATTTTTTGAGAAGAAATGTGGTTGAATTCCATGGAGAAAATGCTCCAAAATAGAGGTGAAAAAAAATTAAAAAGAGCTGAAAATTGCCCCAAAAGGACATTTGAGGAATCTTCCAAGAAATTATACCCTTTGTACTTCCTTCCTTGTCTTTTTTCCCTATTGGAATATTCCCTTTGGTACTACTCCCAAACACTTTTTCTTTTGTCTTTCATTTTTATCAAAACACTTTTGAATATTCTTCTTCTTGAAGATATGAAGATTATTCAAGAACACCAAGAACGATTATGAAGATCCAAAATTCACAACTCCCTCAATTCAAATCAAAGTTGTACAAAATTCAAAACCCAAGCTCCTTTTTCTATGGAGAACAAACTCCAATAATTTTGAAACCTCGATTTAAATCCAATAATTTCACATATTCAAAATCATTTGAACTTTTATTCAATTCATGCAGAACACCTTGAACATGAACAACACCAAAAATCAAACACAACGAATTTCTACTATATTTTAGACCAAATTTTTTGGATCCGAACTCCAAATGATAAGGAGAACAATACCCATTGCAAATCAACTTCCAATTTAACCTATATTTGTGAACCCACTTATTCTTCTTCAAAAAACCTTCAAACTCCAATAATGGTAGAATTTTTAAATTAACTCAAAATTAGACCAAATCTGATTCATACTCAAAATAGCATAGAAAACAAACCCGAATAACTTTAAATCCTAGATTTCCACCCAAAATCTTCAAATCTAAAAACCCATTTCAAAACCTTCAATTCAACATGGTGGAATGGTTAAAACAACTCAGAATGACTCAAAACTCAAGATCTAGACTCTACTTATACTAGAGAATGCAAATCTAGTATTAGAAACCTCAAACAACACTCAAATCAATTCTTTTTGAATTTTTCAAAAAATATTTTTCACTATTTTTTAAAGTTTTAGATTTATGAACCTAGAATTGAGATCCATAAAAGAGAATCTTTAGGCTAAGCTTTGATATCAAGATGATTACCTTTCTAATCGACCAACTAGATCGATATCAAAAATACAACAAATCAATAATACAGAATAAAGATAGTGGAGAAATAAGATATGATAATTAGAGGAAAATGGTATGAGAATAGAAGAAATAAGGGCTAATTAAATCAATTAACCAATAAAGAAGAGAACCTGATTTTAATTAGAATAAAGAAACCCGATTTGAATCCACAAATGAGTAACTCTTGTGAAAATCAAGGTTAATAAGATTTAGATCAACAATGGGAATCCACCCATGACTAATCTCACTAACACTATGGCTATGCTAAAGGGATTCCACTCTACACTCTTAAAGGAGTTCAATTTTTGACTCATTAAAGTCCAAGGATGAAAAAAGGTAATGATGAAAAAAGGCTAAGGAAACTTTTTACACTTATTGCCTTTATGTAAATAGCCAATTTCAAAAATAACCGCTCGTGGCCTTGTGTATTTGTTTCTCCATAAAATCCCCCTGACTCCAAGATATCATCCATATGTATAAGACCCTTCCAATGGTCCCCAACTTTACCATTCTTATATTATATTAGATCGACCTACATCTTTGAGGTGATCATCATCCTTGAGATGCCTATAATTAGTATCAATATTGCTCTTGTGTTGGCTCATGGTATCGTGTATACTATGGTTGTCACCAGAGAAAAACAAAAACAATAAATAATGTAAAATAAGCACAGTGGCCTACTCAAACTGGCTAAAACACTATAAGAATGAAAACTATGTTTCATTCCCCCAGCAACGGTGCAAAAATTTGATGATGCTTAATCACACCTCCAAAGTTTAAGGAATCATCGTCAATATAGTAACCCAACTAGAGTTGGGATCGAATCATCATGGAATAAGGATATGGATTTCAAGCTTAAGAATTAGAAGTCAACTAGAAGTTGACTAGTAATAAAGTGTAAAATAAAGATGAAAGTAAAATAAGGGGGTTTGTTTGAATGTTTTTATAGTTAACAATTTTATCGTCTTTAGAATGCAATTTCAAAGATATAAATGATTAAAGTTTAACAAAAAATGGATGAGACTTGGGGTTAAAATGGATGAGACTTGGGGTTATTCTTTACTAGGTGTGGATTCATGCATGGGTAACTGTACATTTATCTAAATTTAGCTAAAAGTCATGGGTAGGAGAAATTATCCATCTTTATTGTCAATTTGTCAATCAAACACCAAGATATCACAAATGGGTTCATTCGAACACCTCCTAAGTGTAGTTATTAAAATAATCTATTGCCTTAATAAGTATCTTTTACATCTCAGAGATACAATCGAATAAATTAATTCAAGTTATTGCTCACGCCCATTACCCACTTTCATCCCCTTATCAATGATGATAAGGGTTCAAGGGTAACTAAAGTTTGCAACCTCTAATTTTAAATTTAAACATGGAATAGATATAAAAAAAATCATATCAATAAGCTAATTATGAACTCAAATAAACAGAACCCATATAATAATCACAACTTATTCAAGCATAACCCTAATATAAGAAATTAACTACTTATAGAGAGAGAAAGTAGAGTAATACCCAAATTCTCTTCAAATTGATCCATTGAATAAAGATTTAATACAATACTCAAGCTTAAAACTCAATAAAAGATGAGTTAAAATGACTAATTTTTCACTTGGAATATAACTATAATGTTTCTAAGCTTAAGAAAGTACAAGAATGGTGGATTTTAGCCAAAAAAACCCATATTTAGCCCCAAAATTCATGTTCTAGTGAAATTAGGAAAATGCCTCTGCATTGGTGACATGCCGATGCATGTGGCTTACCTGGATGTGTAGGTCACTCACACATATGACATGGTTTCTTCCAAATCAACCACCTATATGTGCATGTCCCTAATGTGCGTGCATAGGTGGCTCCTGGTAAGCCAAAGTGAACTTTTAAGCTCTTTTACTCCTATTTTCGACCTCCAATGACTTGTTCAATTTTATTTTTAGCCTTTACCTGCACAAATGAGTATTATAACATGAGATAACCTTGAATCAATGAAAAATTATGGTAATTCAAGCTTAAAAAACACTGATAAGTCGTCAACTTGGTGACTTATTAAAGAACTCAATGTCAAATTTTATAAAAAATTGTTAATGCAATGTATTTTAGACTTTGATGTCATAAAAGATAAGAAGATGAAGTAACTTATCTTCTTTCCCATATTAGGGATGTAGTTTTTGACTTTATTTAATGATATTGCAAAGCAGTTGCTGTATTTGTACCTGTTGTCTGCACTAAAATAAAAATTGTAAGTCAAAAAGTAATGTTAATTCATATCTTTGCTCGGCTTAACTCCTTATCATTGTTTTAATTTCATGGATAGATTAGGACTTGCACTCTATCATGATAAATTTTTTAGTAATCCTCAAAAGTTTCTACCTCAGTTTAGGATAAAAGAAACCTTTTGAACATCTTTGTGAATTGATATACTGCTTTCTTATGGAATTTTTAAGGTTTCCTTAAATATTCTTCCCCAATTTTCACTTTTGGAGCCTTATATTCCTTCTTCACTCAAAGAAAACATTATTTTAAGAGAAATTGTAGTCCTACTTTTGAACCTCATGATCTCAATGTGAATTTGCCTTTATATGTTTAAGAGTCAAGCCTAATAGCCTGATACATTAGATATGTATGAATTTGAGAAAAGTGTTTGATTTACATATAGAGGGGAAAGCAAATTTTTACTATATTGAAACCAAATCCAAAAGCGGGTTACCTATATATCCAAATAAAAGTCATGTCAAACATAGTTCATGATTACAAAGTAAGGTAGATAAAATAGGAAAATATTATTTGCCATAAGGCGGATAAATGGAGAATGATGGCATTTTTCTTATCACGATGATGGTTTGTCTATACAAATCCATGTGATGTGCTTTATGCATTTTTTGCAAATTTCTTGAAAACATTTTTGTTGGATCACCTTGAACAAAGATTTTATCCATGGTGATGTAACCATAGATATTGCCTATGGATCTTGTACCTTAGCGCCAAAAATTCCTTAGTATCATAACCTTAAATATTTCTGTAATAAGCATAATTTTTAGTTGGATCAAAGTTAGAGGGTTGATACTTAGGGATCCATCCCCTTCTCAGTTCTACAATACCTTGGGCCCTTAGTATTTCAAATATGCTCATCAATGGATTAGTCAAATGAGTAAAGGTACGAGGCTTTATTCTCTTTTGATGATCACAATAACCTTGTACTAGATAAGACCAATGTTGAAAGTTGTATTGTGTATGAGAAACCTTATTTTGAGAACCTTGCTAAAAAGAGTAGGGTTAAACCTGAAAAGATTTGTGTTGAGAATCTGGTGATTCATAAGGTTTGAGATGCTCATCATAGGAATCAAAAAAATTATCGACCTCTTCATTATTCTGATAGCCTTGTGTCTAAGGAATGGAAGGTAATAAATCCTCTTCACTTTCCTCAGATAGAATCTTTGGTTCTTGAAAAGTGGTTTCTACTATAGAAATATCAATAATTTGCCATATCTGAATGCCATGTTCTAACTTTTCTTCTATTGAAATCACACTCTCAAACTATCACTGCTTAATAAGTACAACTTTTGATAGTATATTCCATCTAATGACCTGATGAAAGTTTAGACCAACACTTCTTTAGGTACAGAAGGACATATCTTAGAAGCCTCCAATCTCCATACTGTTGCATACTCCTCAAAATATTAATGGGTCATTCACTTTATCTTAATTAAATCCAACATTTTTGGACCAACCTTGAAGTTAAACTTGTATTTCCCCATAAAATCTTAAGCCAAGTCTTCCCACATATGTCATTTGTCAAAGTTTTATTTGGCAACCCAAGTGACTGATGTCCCTGAAAAACTATAAATAAATAATCTCATTAGAAGAGCCCCATTGTGTCCTATGTCAATTAATATGCTACAATAATCCTGTAGATGTGTTGTTAGATCATCATGCTCATCAAATATGTTGAACATTGGGACTTTGTATCCTGGAGGTAAATCAACCTTGAATGTAGATACAGTTTCTTATACCTCAATTCGTGAATACCTTTGTAACATAGATTCTCATCCAACCTCTTTTCTAATCCATGAAGTTGTTATAACGTGAATCTAAATTGACTCTCTCACTTCCAAGAGTGGTGTGTGCTTAAGGCCACTATTGGGAGAGTGGGTGAGTAATATGATAATAAGAAGATATAGTCAAAACAGTGGTTTGCCTTAGGCGAGAAGAAATAAGGATTGAACCTTTTTGAATATTAATCATATTTGTCATATTGTAAATTTTCAATTGAGCCGATGTTTAAATGCTAGAAAATCTTTAAATAAAGATAGTAAATTTAGCAAAATAAGAACCAATGTACACAATAAGAAAAGAGAAAGTATAAAAATATAAGTCATCTTGTCAACGAGGACTTTAGGACGAATGAGTGGGTCGAGCTTAAGCGTGAGAGTTGATATCAAAAGATAGAAGATGGTTTCCTAAGCAATACCAAAATATTAAGTTTGTACTTACAGTTACTGGGGTGAGCAAGTAAATAATAATAAGATATTTAAAAGATGCACATAAAATGCTTAAAGACATTATTCTTAAAAAGTGTGAAGGTTGAAGATTTTAAAAGTTTTTAAAATTTTGAAGTATTAACTCAACAGAGACATTTAGTTTGAAATATTTGAGAATTTGAAAGATTGTGAAAAATCATTTGAGTTAACCCATAATAAAGAGTTCTCACTATTATTACATTATGGGATGGTGAAAGAAAGGGATAATATAATATTTAACCCAACCAATTGATTGAAGATTTTTCATATTTTTAAACACACTGAGATTTTTAGAAAGAATGAAGAGGAGGACCGCATCCTTATATAGAATTATTTACGTATCTTGTTGGTCAAAAATTAGGTCAGATGTAGTTCAAAATCTGTGACTTATAGAAATTCAAATAGCGGGTGGAGATGGATTATGGACAAAATAATAAAGAAGGGTTGTCAAATACTAATCTAATAACAGATTAAAAAATAACAAATTTGATATATGCATATAAGTTACAAAGACACACTAGATTTATCAGGATGCATATTCCTTAGAAAAGAAATATGTGATTACGATCTGGAGAATAAGAGTGGTTTTATAGACATAGTTCCCTCAAGTGAGCAAAAAGCTCATGATTGTTGATGCACTGTTGATCAATCGATTCATGAAGCATTTTTGATAGGGTATTTTAGAAACTGGATGTTCATACAACCATGTAATGGCTCTTTAAAAAAAAAAGGTTCCAAGTGGAGAAAGATATGAACAAAATGCTAGTAATATAAAGCAGTAACATATAATGCATAATAAAAAATAGTAATACATTGAAAAATAAGAAAGATTAAAAAATACAATTAAAGAGATCTCGAAAAGTAATACATAATACATAGACAAGAAAAAGGAAAAAGGGAAATGGATGAACATAAAACTATAAAACTATTTAGAATGACAAATAAAGAAAAAAAGAAAGACATTAACAGGTAATAATGACAGATCAGAGTGTCCAAAACAACAAATAAAGAAAAAAAGAGTAGGGCAATCAAAACAAACATCAAAAATAAAGTTAAGAAAACTATAAATACAATTCCACAAAACACACAATTTCATAATGGTTAAAACCAAAGTCTTCCTAGTAGAGTCGTCGTGTTGTTATGCCCTATTTTTCTCACAAAAAGTGAGACCCAACGTAACAACTCTTTTTAGGATGGTTGTAAGAGAAGAGTCCCCACCAAATGAATTAAGAAGTGTAATTAGGGCACTATTCTAGACTAATTATGAATCATTTAATTAGTCTACATCACCAAAAATTGGATAAGGGTTCAAGTTACCTCAAAAGGAATTATTAAGCACCTTTTGTAATGACTTAATTTTTGGTAATTTTTGTGAATTATTTATTTTTCTATGATTTGACCATTTATCCTTTTTCTTGGTTGCTTTGTGGTATTTCTCGGGTGTGGGGATTATTGGCATGATTCCTAAGTGATTTGTGTAATTTTATGGTTTTAGGTGATTAAAAAGGCTTTTATAGTTGATTTCGGTCAACATTTGTTTTTATATGTGTCAGATGACAAAATGGATTGCCCTAGTAGATTTGAAATATTCATTCTAGGTTGGTAACATAGTTGGTGTAGTTTTATGGATTTTGTATCTCATTTCGTCCCTCAGTTTAAAAAATTATGAAATTAGATTTTGGGGGTCAATTTTATGAAAACAATATTTTTTAAAAATTTAATATCGTCATTAAGTCTGGAGTATTAAATTTTGTAGGGTAGCATAGTTTGTTTGTGCTCTTGGGATTTTGGATGAATCCCGAGGGTTTGTAGAGACTTGGAATTGATGCACCACTCAGCTTGTGCATCCGCTTAAGCAAAATTTAGGTCGCTTAAGTAGCCTGACTTGAAATATGAAGTGTCGATTTACCAATGATCGGATCACTTAAGAGATTGTCACTTAAGCAAAAGTTGGGTCATTTAAGCGATTGTTGATTAAGAGATATTCGGATCACTTACATAACTCTCATAGACCAGGCAGGTATCGCAAAAGTGAAACTTTGTTTCTTAAGAAACCCGATGTTCTTTTAAGTGATGTCTGGGAGATATTTATACCCCTTTTTGTGATTTTTCACCAGTTGACACTTGGAACTTGGGGGTTTTCAGTTTTTGGGCGATGTCTTCCAATTTTAATATTGGGTAAGCTATAAATCCACATTTCAATTATTTTTCTTCAATTCTTGATATTTAAACCTTGTTAAAACTTGAATCTTCTGGTTAATAAATTTTTGGACTAAACTTCTAGTTTTATTCCTTTCTTTTCAAAACCAGTTTTGGAGGTTCATTTTGACCTTGATTTGAAATTAGGCAATATAGGTATTGCTGGCTTTATTTTGACACATAGATTCCATATTTTTATATTTTAGTTAATTTTGGGTTCATTCATGAAGTAAATATCTGTGTTAAAGGATTTTTCATCAGTTTACAATATTTGAGGTAGGTTATGACTTAACTTTCTTCAAACTAGGCTAGGTAGCTAATATTGGTATAAAATCATGTTGTGGGCATGGGAACTAATCATACAAATGGCTTTATAATTGTTTTGTCACTGTGTTGCGGCATATGTTGTTGTTATTTGGTGATTTTGAGACATTATTTTCTATGTGTAACTGTGGGGGTCTTGTATGATCTTATTCACCTAGTAATTTCATAATTGGTTGTTTCCGTGGTGGAAAATATCTAAGTTAGTATTTATGTGGTATCAAATGGCATATTTTTTTGTATATCTAACTCTATTAGTTTATGTACTATATTGGATTCATGAATGATTGGCATTGTTAGTGGATTTTGTCTCACATGTTTTGATCTATTGGTTGCGTTTGGAAATTCTAATTCTGGTTGGTTTTGGACATTACATTCTCACATTATATACATCTATGAAACATTGGCACCATCGTGAAAATATTGGCATCTAACAAAGAATGTGACATCCTTAAAAACCCTCTATTAATCTATATGCTGGAGAAGAGTTGTAGATATTAGATTGGTATTAGATATTGGATTGCATATGGGTTGACAAACCCTTCATGGGTCCTACCTCGGGAGCACAACTTGATAAGTGTATACGAACGTTGTGTGACAACCTCGTGCATCACATCATCATCATCATTATCTTGATCTTAATTGTATTTCATACACTATGCACATCCTATGTTGTATTTTCATTTTTGATATGATATCTATCTAGTGTTTATTTCTTATACTTGTATTTTGGTAATGTGTATACTGTAGAACGTTTAGTGATGACGGTGATTGCGAATGACATGCCATATTGTATATTTTATATACTTTATTCTTCTACTTTGCTCAATCGGTCTATGATACCTACTGAGTACAAGTGGATCGTACTTAACCCTGATGTGCTCTTTCAGTGCAAATCAAGGTATGAGTGTATGGCACGATAGCTAATTTAAGTAATTCTTAGAGTATTTTTGAGGTAGCGGTCGGTCTATTCTTCTAGAGTTAATCTACTACCTCTTTTTATCTAGTTCATGTCTTTTTTGTATTCAAAGATTGATTATGTTCATTTTGGACTATCAATTTGTATATTTTGATTTTGAGATATACCTAGTTGGTTCTTACACTGTGACACTAGATTTTAGGATAATTTATGGTATTTCTACATTGTATTTTTTCTATTATTGTAGTTAAGTGGTTCAGATTTGTTATTGAAGTCTTACCCTGGGATTTGGTATTGTTTTCTTTTTTCATATCAGTTTGGGTGATAGACTCACTTGTCAAGGCTTTTAGTGACAAGTTCCATCATGACTCTTGGTGTTTGGATCATGACAAATTGGTATCAGAGCAGCAGGTTCATTGGTCACATCAGAGTAAAAACATGATGTCAAGTAGAGTATTGCAGATCGGTACATAGACGTATGTATCTACCTTTGAGAGACTATAAGGTATCTTTAGGAAATTTCTCTTATATCATTCTATATCATGTAGATTTTTTCATACCCTATATTCTAAATAGAGTTTTACTCTTTTCTGGGCAGATAGCAAGGACTAGATCTTGTGAGGTTAGGGATGTGAAGCTATCACTCGAGCAGAGAGCTCAGTCTAAAGGGCGAGTTGTGAGCCATCGATGGGCTTGAGGTAGTAGAAAGGAATAAGGATCTTCCCCTTCCAGAGGTAGTACTAGAGGGATCTTCCATGAGCCTCAAGTTGAGCATGTTAAATATATGGGGCCTATTTCGGTTCCACAGAGTTCTTCTACCCTCATATTGGGGGGGTTGCTAATTCATTTATGGACTCATTTGGAGGATGCTCCTTTAAGTGTGCCTAGTGTTTCTCTAGCTCTAAGTAATATACCCTTGTCTGTGCTAGAGTCTTCCAATGGTGTTCCTTCTATCCTGATTATAGATCCTTTAGTGGTACCGATATCTGCTTATGGTACTCCACAGACTCTGAGTTTTGTTCCTCCTTTAGTGCCTGTATCTGTTTATAGTATTTCTAGATCCGGAGATTACCCTTCATCTAAGTTACTTCTTTAGGTAAGGTCATAGCTATCCAGATTCACTAGGCTTCCTATTATAAGATTATAGTTATATCTTTTGAGGATCGGAAGAGGTTTAAGAGATTTACTCATTTGGATTCCTATTGGTTCAATGGTGTTGTAGGCAAGGACGCTTATGAGTTTTTGATTAATTATATGGATAAATTGCATAATCTTGGATCCCTTGAGTTGCATGGGGTTACTTACACTGCTTACTAGTTAAGATATATAGATAGGGATCGGTGGAGGTCACTTGTTAGTTGCAGACCTCTTGGTTCTCCAAAGATGACTTAGGATCAATTTACCGAGGTATTTAGGATAGTTTTGTTTCTTACAATTTGAATAATCCGATGAAAAATGAGTTTGATCACCTGGAGAAGGGCTTCATGACTGTTGCAGAGTATGAATCACCCATGTCTAGTCTAGGTTATTTTATGCCAGTATTGCTATTGAGTCAAAGAATATTTGGATGTTTGTGAAGGGGTTGGATGTTTCTTCCCAGATGGTGGTTTCAGAGATATCATTTTAGAGTATAGTAGACCATGCTAAGAATACTAAGTGTATTATTCTAGAATCTCAGAGAGGCTCCAAGAGGATGTGCCATCAACGCAAGTTCAGAGGTTACACTCTTCGAGGTAGATATTTTAGCAGTTTCCATGTGTATCATAGAAAAACCATGTATGCATAATTTAGGATTCAAATAGTGGGCTTTCTAGTTCAGCAGCTTTAGATGGTCATTCTAGATCACCCGTACATCCTAATAAGTCGGGTTACAGAGTATGCTTTGTGTGTGATAAGGTTGGCCATTTAGCCAAGGACTCTCTGTTGTGTTTATAGGCCTACTTTTCTATTGGCAGTGAGAAGTAGAGGTTCTACTAGAAGAGTGCGAGGTAGAGGTAGTGGTGCCCATGGTGGTAGTCATAGGGCTACTCAGTGAGGTGGTCATCATGGATAGTGCTATACTATACCTGCCAAACTAGAGGTAGAGGTTCTTGACATTGTCATCATAGGTATCATCTCTATTTGTTTAAATCTTCATTTGTATTGTTTGATCCAAGATCGACTTTCTCCTATATGTCTATATATTTTGCTTTGGATTTTGATTCCTCTAGTGAGCCTCTTGCCATGCCTATCTATGTATCTACCTCTATAGGATACTCTTTAATGGTGGATCAGGTGTATCGATCTTGTGTTGTGACCTTAGCTGGGCGTCATACTTAGGTAAATTTGATTACCTTAGATAAGGTAGATTTTGATGTCATTTTGGTTATGGATTGGTTAGCTCCTTATCATGTTGTCCTAGACTGTTATTCTAAGACTGTGACCTTAGCTTTACTAGGGTGTCGAGGATAGCTTAAAAGGGTGCACTTCATTTGATTCCAAAGAGAGTTTCGTCACTTGGTTGAGAGGGGATATTTGTCTTATTTAGATCATTTCATGATACTAGTGTTGTTTCACTGCCTCCTTTGGAGTTTATTCATATTATCCTTGATTTCATGGATGTTTTCACTATGAATATGCATAGTATGCCTTCGGATCGTGATATTGACTTTCTTATTTATGTTGATCCATGCTCTAAGCCTATTTCTACTCCTTCTTGTAAGATGGACTAAGTATAGTTAAAAGAATTAAAGGATCAGTTGTAGGAGTTATTAGGTAAGGGATTTATCGAACCCAGTGTATCATCTTGGAGTGGGCCTGTCATATTTGTGAAGAAAAGGGATAGATCTATGCATATATGTATTTATTATCACAGTTGAATAAGGTGATAGTTAAGAATAAGTATCCTCTTCCTCGTATTAATGATTTGTTTGATCATATTTAGGGTACTTTGGTATTTTTAAGGATTAATTTGAGATTCGGGTATCACCAATTAAGGACTAGAGCTTTAGATATTCTGAAGACCACTTTTCAGACTCGATATAGTTATTATGAACCGAGTATTCTTTGGGACACCAATACACCCTCCCATTTTCATGGAGTTAATAAACTGAGTATTTCGATCATATCTCAACTTCTTTGTTATTGTATTTGTATATTATATTTTGGTTTATTCCAAGAGTGACGCCAATCATGAGGATCATTTATGGATTGTACTCCACAGATTGTGGGAAGAGAAGTTGTATGCTAAGTTCTCTAAGTATGAGTTTTGGTTGGAGTTTGTTTCTTTTTTGGGTTATGTTGTGACCAATGATGGTATTATGGTCGATCTAGCCAATATTGCAATAGTTTGTGATTGGGCTAGAAAACTTCTCATATTGATATTTGGAGTTTTGTTGGTTTGGCAGGTTATTATTGGCACTTTGTTGAAGGTTTTTCATCTATTGTGGCTTTTTTGTCCAAGTTGACTCAGAAGATAATTTTCTTTTAGTGGTCTGATTCTTGTGAGATGAGCTTCCAAAAGCTCAAGTATTTGTTGACATCAGCTCCTATCTTTACACTGCTTAAGGAGGACATAAGGTTTACCATCTTTATAATACTTTAGGTATTGGGTTAGGTGTTTTTTTAATACAGAAGGATAAGGTGATTGTGTATTCTTCTCTTCAATTGAAGCCTCATGAGAAGAATTACATTACCCATGAATAGGAGTTATGCGCGATTGTATCTGCTTTGAAGATGTAAAGGAACCACTTAATGGAATACATTATGATATCTTCTCAAATCATTGTATCTTTCTATATTTCTTCACCCAGTAATATCTTAAAATGAGGCTGTGTTATTAGTTTGAGTTGTTTAAGGATTATGATCTTATTATTCTCTATGATCTGGGCAAAGCAAATATGGTTTCAAATACCTTGAGTCAAAAGTCAACTAGTATATGTAGCTTGGTACATCTTTTGACCTAGGAGAAGTCCTTGGCCTTAGAGGTTCAGTAGTTGGCTAACTAAATAGTGAGGCTTGATATTGTGACACTTGGTGATGTTTTGGAATTTATGGAGGTTAGATACTCCTTGATGGAGTAGATTCAGGCTCATCAATTTGATGATGTTGGTTTGAGAGTGATTTGGGATAAGGTGTTGAGTGGAGAGGCTAATGAAGTTTCACTTGATTCATATGGTGTTTTGAGAATAGGAGGCCAAGTTTGTGTACTGATAGTGGGTGATTATATTAGATTGATTTTGGAGGAGGCTCGTTGTTCTAGGTATTCCATCCATATGCGAGTGACTAAGATGTATCATGATTTGAGATAGCACTACTGGTAAGGTGGTATCAGGAAGGATGAAGTAGCGTTTATAGCTCATTGCCTATATTTCCAGTAGGTGAAGGTCAAGCATTTGAATCTTGGTGATTTTTTTCAGAGCTTACCCATTCCCAAATGTAAATAGGAATAAATTACTTTAGACTTTGTGATTGGGTTTCCTCGTGCTTCTCGAGGTTCTTATAGTGTTTGGGTCATCACGGATTAATTGACCAAATTTGTTAATTTATTCCAATTTGAGTTCCTTTTAGTACTGAGAGGTTAGCCTCTATCTATATTGATGATATAGTTCATCTTCATGGTGTGCTAGTGTCTATCATCTCAGATAGAGGTTCAATGTTCACATCTCACTTTTGGAAGAATTTTCAAGAGGATTTGGGTACCTGGGTTGATCTTAGTACAACTTTTCACCCCCAGACTGACGGTCAGCTCAAGTGGACTATTTTGGTTTGTAGGATATGCTTCATGCTTGTGTGATGGACTTTGGAGGCCAGTAGGAGTAGCATCTAGCTTTGGAAAATTTTGCGTATAATAATAGCTACTATTAAAGTATTCAAATAGCTTCCTTTGAGTCTATATATGGTAGGAATTGTCGCTCTCCAGTTGGTTGGTCTAAGGTTTCTAAGATTAAAGCTTGGGGTACGAACTTGCGTCATGAGTCTTTGGATAGCATTTGGATCATTCAGGATATACTTTAAGAGGCTCAGAGTAGGCAAAATTACTATATAGATCATAGATTTCGTGCCTTGAGATTTTGTGTTAGTAATTGATTTTTCTTTCATGTGTCACCCATGAAGGGCAAGATGAGGTTTGGGAAGAGGGGTAAGATTTTCTCCAGTATATCGAACCTTTTGAGACTTTTCAAACTATTAGGGATGTGACTTATGAGTTAGCATTGCCCTCAAATTTATCAGTTGTTCATCCATTTTTTTATGTTTCTATACTTCGGCCTTACATTCTAGATGAATCTCATGTCATTCATTAGGATTTTATCCAGTTAGATGTGAGTTTATCTTTTATTGGGGAGCCCATCTCCATTCTAGCCAGGGATATTAGACGGTTACATAATAGAGATATTCCTGTAGTTAAGGTCTAGTGGAGACATCGACCTACAGATAAGGCTACTTGGGAGGTCGATCTAAATATATTTTAGTTATCCCCAAATTTTCGCAGATTAAGGTATTTTCATTACCTTTATTCGAGAACGAACTAAATTCTAAGTGGTGGATGATGTAATGACTTGATTTTTGGTGAATTTTTGAATTACTCATTTCTATATGATTTTACCATTTTACCCCTCTCCATGATTGATTTATGGTATTTCTGAGGTGTGAGTTGATTGACATGATTCCCAAAGCATTTAGTGTAATTTTTGTGGGTTTGTGGTTTTTGGTGATTAAAAAAGCTTTATAGTTGATTTCGGTCCACATTTAATGTTCTGTGTATCGGATGGAAAAACAAACTACGCTAGTCGATCCAGAATGTTGATTCTAGATTGGTAACATGACTGGTGTGATTTTACGGCTATTACATCTCATTTTGACCCTCAATTCGAAAAGTTGTGAAATTAGGTTTTGGGGGTCAACTTTGTGAAAATGACCTTTTCTCAAAAATTGAATATCATCATTAAGTCTAGAGCATCAAATTTAATAGGGTAGCGTAGTTCATTTACATTCTCGGGATTCTGGATGAATTTTGAGGGGTCCACGTAGACCTGGAATTCCCCAAGTCTCTAGCTGATGTACCACTCAGCTGGGATATTCTCTTAAGCAATATTTTGGTCGCTTATGTGGCCTAGCTTAACAGTTGAAGTGTCGCTTAAGTGACGGTTGTATTTCTTAAGGTATTGTCGCTTAAGCGATAACGGGTCGCTTATGCGACACTCACGGACCAGGCGCGAATCGTAAAAGCAAGACCTGGTTTCTTAAGCGATCGGGTGTTAGCCTAAGAGATGTCTGGTTGATATTTATACCCTTTTTTCACAATTTTTCATCATTTTTTCACTTGGAGCTTGGAGTTTTTGAGTTTTCGAGTGATTTCTTCCATTTTCAAGATTGGGTAAGCTCCAAATCCATATTTCAATTATTTTTCTTCTATTCTTGTTATTTAAATCTTGTTAAAACTTGAATTCAAAAGTGGAATTTGGGGATTTTGGCTCGGAAGGCCTAAATTAGAAATTCTTCATTTTAAAACCCTAATTTCAGCCCATTTTCACTTGGATTTTCTTCAATGGCTTCTTTTAATCTTAGAAATGTATTTTGGAATTGAGTTTTGGTGTTATCCTTCTTTTAAATCTTGTTAAAACTTGAATTCAAAAGTGAAATTTGGGAATTTTGGCCCGGAAGGCCTAAATTACTAATTTTTTGATTTAAAATGCCAATTTCAACCCGTTTTCACTTGGATTTTCTTCAATGGCTTCTTTTAATCTTGGGATATATATTTTGGACTAGAATTTTGGTGTTATCCTTTCTTTTTCGAAAGCCTATTTTAGGGGTTCGTTTTGACCCCAATCCAAAAATAGGCAACGTGGGTATCGTTGGCTTTCTTTTGATTGGTAGATTTGATATTTGTATGTTTTAGTTGATTTTAGTCCATTCATGAGGAAAAATCTTCATGTTGAAGGACTTTTGGACCAATTTTATACATTCAAGGTAGGTTATAGCTTAACTTTGGTCAGATTAGGCTGGGTAGTTAATATTGGTATAAAATAATGTTATAGGTGTAGGAACTAATCATGTAAATGGCTTTATTATTGATTTGTATCCGTGTGGGGGCATGTGATGTTGTTATTTGGTGGTTTTGAGGCATTATTTGTTATGTGTGACCTTGGGGTCTCATATGATGTCATTGTCCTAGTATTTGCAGAAATGGTTGTTTTCTTGGTGGAAAATGTCTAAGTTTGTATTTAAGTGGTATCAAATGGCATATTATTTGGTATATCTAAGCCTATTGGTTCATGGACTATATTGGATTCATGGATGGTCGGCAATTTTGAGTGGATTTTGGCTCACATGGTTAGTATATTGGTTGGATTTGGAAATTTTCATTCTGGTTGGTTGTGAGCATTACATCTTCATATAATATACATTCACGAATCATCGGTACCACCATGGAAATACTGATTTTTTCTTACAAAAAATGTGACATCTTTAAAAATGCACTACCGATGTATGTGCTAGAGAGAGTTACAGTTATTGGATTGGTATTGGATATTAAATTGTAAATGGGTTGACGAACCCCTCATGGGTCCTACCTCGGGAACAAAGCTCAGTAAGAGTATATGGAGGTTGTACAACTAACTCGTGCGTTACATCATCATCATCATCTCCATTGAATTTCATAAACTGTGCACACTTTGTATTGTATTTTTATTCTTGATGTGATATTATCTATGTGTGCTTCTTTCTTGTACTTTATTTTGGTATATATGTATATTGTAGAACTATTAGTGGAGATGGTGTGCGCTACCATTTAGGACATTTTCTTATTACAATTGACATGTCTATGGTGTGTATTTTATATGCATTATTTTATACTTTACTCAGTCAGCCTATGATACCTACTGCATACAAGTGGACTGTACTCACCTTACAGTGTCTTTTAGTGCAGATCCAGGTATAAGTACACTTCACGGTAGCTGATTTGGGTGGTGCTAGGAGTATTTTTGATGTAGCGGTTGTTCTATACTTTGAGAGTTGATCTACTACCTCTTCTTATCTAGTTCATGTATTGTTTTGTATTCATAGACAGATTATGTTCCTTTTGGACTATCAATGTGTATATTTTGATTTTGAGATATACTTAGTTCGTTCTTATTTGGTTCTTACATTGTGACACTGGATTTTAGGATGATTTATTGTAATATCCCATACCTTCTTAGCCCATACACTCGACGGTCCGCTAACCCGGCCGTCGCACCTGGGTGGTTCCGATAGCTCTTAGTAAAACGCTCATAACTTTCTCGTATGATGTCAGATTTTAATGAAATTGGTATTGATGGAAAGCTTATTCAATGATCTACATGACAAAAGTTTACATTAGGGAAATTCTACACGATTCAAAATTCTTCTCACTTGGGAAGGCACTTCTCAACCTTTTAAGGCTGAATTAACACTTTACTGAACATGTTCTAAGGGTCAGACTATGAGAGAATATTTTGGGGTCTTATAGATATGGACCAGTAGAAAATAATGGTTTTTGATATTAGTGGTGATGGTATCTTGAGGTACCAAGATAGGTTGTGTGTTTTCGATATTGATGGGCTGCGGGAGAGGATCTTGGCTGAGGCTCATAAGTTGAGGTACACTATTTATCCTAGTTTGATGAAGATCTACAATGATTTGAAATAGATCTATTGGCGAAATAACATGATGCGGGATGTGGCAAATTTTGTGACAAAGTGTATAGTTTGTTAACAAGTGAAGGTGGAGCACTTGAGACTTGGTGGGTTGTCTATTGAGATTAGGTTTCCCAGATAGAAGTGGGAAGTGATTAATATAGATTTTTTTATTGGTCTTTCGTGATCTCGCCATCAGTTTAATTCAATTTGGGTCATCGTGGATAGGTTGACTAGGTCCGCCTATTTACTACCTATAAGAAATATTACTCTACTGAAGATTATATGAAGTTGTTCATTAAGGAAATCATCAAGTTGCATGGTGCACCTACTTCTATTATATCTAATCGTAGTACTCAGTTCTCCTCACACTTTTAGCATTCCTTTTAGAGAGGTTTGGGAACTAAGGTGAACCTTAGTGCTGCTTTCAACCCTCAAGAAGATGGACAAGTGGAGAGGACCATTCAGACATAAGAGGATATGCTCAAATGCTATGTGATGGATTTTAGTGGTAGTTGGGTTTATAATTTGCCCCTCATTGAGTCTGCATATAATAATAGCTACCATTTTAGCATTAGGATGGCTCGTTTGAAACTTTGTATGGTCGTTCTCCTATTAGGTGGTTGGAGGTTGGTGAGGTTGGGTAGTTTGGTCCTTAATTGGTTCACCAAGCTATGAAGAAAGTGAAGGTGATTTGGGATAGTCTTAAGACTGCTCAAAGTCGGTAAAAGTCCTATGCGGACGTGAGGCGAAGGGAGTTGGAATTTGAAGTTGGAGATTGGGTGTTCTTGAAGGTGTCTACAATAATGGGAGTGATGTAGTTTGGAAATAAAAGAAAGCTCAAACCCCGTTATACGGGCCTTTATTTGATTTTAAGTAGAGTGGGCAATGCAGCTTATGAGTATCAATATTGAGGAAGTGCATGGGTGATCCTTCCTTGGTGGTTCTATTAGAAAGTGTAGGTGTTTTGGATTCCTTGTCTTATGAGGAAGTCCTAGTGGATATATTGGATAGGAAATTCCATCGGTTGAGTACTAAGTATGTGGATTTGATAAAGGTTCTGTGGAGGATCCAGAAGGTTGAATAGGCAACTTGGGAAGGTGAAGAGGACATGAAGTTCAAGTATCTTATCATGTTCCCCCTTTCAGATAATCAGGCTTAAGGTATATGATATTCTTCATATCTTTATTTTTTATCTTTGTTAAAGGTAAGAGTGGGTATGTTTCTGTGTTAAATCAAGCTAAGGGATACCTTGTATCATCATCCAGGGATGAATGGTCCTAAAGAGGAGAGAATGCAACACCCTCAATTTTTGGTCCTTGAAATTTTTTTTATCTTTGAGCTTATTGTCCTCACTAAGTTTACGGTTTCTTTTTTGGCTCTTTTTTGATAAATAGATTAGGGGTTTCTTCCAGTGAAAGGGGTTAAAAAAGTGATAAATGGAGGATTTAATATCATTCGTTGGTTGCATGAGATCAACGACTATGATTGAAATCAGGGGGGTCAATCAAATTTGATTGGATTTATAATTGAGTCAAATTAAACTCAATTTAGGCTAAGATTGACGTCAATTGTGTACAAAAATGGCTAGAAATTAAATAGATTAAAAAAATTGAGTTGAGTTAGACTGCTATTTAATAAATATAATAATGACTCAACAATAAAAATCAGAAATAATAAAACGTATCAAAATTGTTATTGTTGAAAAAATTGTATATAAAATTAATGTTACGTAAATATTAAATGAAATTTCCGATAATAATAAATTAGGTACAAATTTTAAGAAAATGTAATAATAATAGTAGTAGTAGTAGAGTAGTAGTAGTAATAATAATAATAAGTAATAGTCTATGTGTTTGTAAATTATGAGTATGCATATTTGCATAAATAATTTAATAAATATTAATAAAAATTTATATAAAATATTATATTTAAATTAATAAATTATATACAATATAAAATTAAATGATAGAATAAATTGTAAACTTCAAAATTATGAATGTGAAACGTCAGTATTTATTTGATACCAAAATAATATGTATAGAAATATTAATATTCGAAACAAATATTTTTTGATAAATAGCAGACTAGGAGGGATATCAAGAGTTTAAAATTGGGGGTCAACATGAGCCATCGTATCTAAGAACTAATCGACGTTAAACTTGCTATGACTAGGCAGAGTTGCTGGGTCTAAAGACAATTGGAACACAATGACTCGTAATCACTTATGATGGGTCTTTGTGCTGACTATTTGTAATTGGACCCAAATCATCAACTTTCATGTCCTTTTCAGGACAAGTGACTTGATGAGTAGTCTGAGGTGACAAAGACTCATCCTCTAGAGTCATCACCACATGGCTAAATTTTCAACTTTCTGGACTTAGGTCTGGGCTACTCAAGATGAGTCACACGATGTCTCTCATGTCTGAGAATGAATCATTCTTAAGATTCGTTTCCACTAGGTTAAAAATAGTCCTTCAGGACTTTTGTCTAAGTAATCAGGATGGTTCATCCAACGAGTCATTGGCACTGATAATGACTCATTTTTTGAGTCATTCTGTGAAGTTTTTTTTGGTTTTCTGATTATTTCTCTATGCTAAGTTTGAAACATGATCTTAGAGACCTTTGGGATGTTACAGATCTCTTAATAACATCAATCAAGTTTGGGATATGGGATGGAAGTGATTTATGCTTCCTTCTTTAGTACAAATTGATTTTATCTATTCAAGCGTTATCGTTCTAACATAGAGTCATGTTTACAATGGCAAATGAGACCTTTATACTTTCCAATATCTTGAAGACTCTGAGGTAGAAGTTGATTATATAGCTTTTATTGGTATTAGAAAGCAAAATATATTTGGGAGCAATAATGTATGTACGAATTGTATTTTTTCTGAAACTATGATTCTTCCAGAAAATTGGCTTAATATTTCCTATTTGTCTAATATAATGGTAGAAAGAACTAGAGTGTATGATAATATTTTGGTAATTAAAATGCGACTATTAGTATAAATTGCTTACTTTTCCCTTTGATTTGGGTCAAAAATTGCTCCCTACAACATGTTATAGTTCCTTGCTTGATTTGTATAGTGAGTACCAAGATGTGCACTATGTAATCAAGTTGTTTATAAACATATCACATCAAATTATTATTTTACTTGATCAAGTCTTTGGGTTCTCTATGATGAGAGTTGTGCTACCTACTGTTGTGAGTCATGAATCACTCAAGTTGGTTCGGGTGTTGCTCGAACTAAGTTCAGTGCTTGTCTAATGTTTTATCCTCTAGTTGATTAATATACTCATTGCTAACTTCTTTTCTAGTGGCCTTGAGAAGAAAAATAATGGAAATATTATAGTTTTTTTACCATGGAGGTACTATCCTTTATGTTCTTTATATCAATTATATAAAGCTTATGAAGTTTTGGTTGTCATTACTACATGTCAGTGCTCAGTTACAGTTACTAAGTTGTGGTTCAAGTTGAGGTTCTTTGTTTGTTGTTTCTCTAAATACCCCAAACTTTGTCCCTTGCAAAATTTCCTAAGTCTTAAACCTTTATTGCATCATACGACTCACCATACTAGTCGTATAGTGTGGGTATAGGTCAAGGACCCTAGTCATATACTGGATAGAGATGGTGCACACATCTCTCTCCGAGGAGCATATCTACAATCTTGCCAAAAGTGGGATCTATCACAATATGTACATGGATCATCCAGATAAGATTTCCAACCATCAAACTTACATTCATTCCTTGATGCCATAGTAAGAAATAAACAAAAATAAAGAAAATCTACCTAACACAAAAAACAAAGGAAATCACAAACAAATATTTACAAGTTTGAATTCAAGCAAGTAAGCTAAAATTCCAAACTAACTCAAGACGCCAAATTGTTCTCTGCCAACGGTGCCATTTTTGATAATGCTCAACTTACACCTAAAATTAGTGTAAAACGGTCGTCATCAATATATTTACCCAATTTTAGAGTTGGGGTCGAATCTATAGGGAACAATGTGAGTGGCCATTAAACTAGTTTGAAACTAAAGCTACAAGTTAAATTTAAACAATAGATATAAAAAGATAAAATAAGGGTTTAAGGTTCACAAAGAGTTAATCGTCACTTTCAATATTTTAGTGTTTGAAATCAGTCTAAATGGGAAACCAGAGCTATGTTCACCAAGGGTTTTGGGAATTGACAGATACTAGATTATACTATCTGACTTATCTCTCGACCTCACTAGACAATTTATTATATAATTCTCTCGAACTTAGATAACTTATATATTTCTAATAGGATGTTATCTCAGGTAGATTAATCCAGTTATGGCATTAATCATTAAACAAAAGGTTGGTAGCTTTCGAGTGCCTGTTGATAATTCATGTCCTCTAGTCTATTTCTCTATTAGAAGCAAATAAAACCTAAGACATAATCTAATGTTTGCAACCGCTAGATTTTAGCTAAAACAACAAAATTTCAAGATGTTTTACTACTCTTTGAATTCGTTAAACACCTAGTATCATATCAAACCCTAATCCATAGATCCCATAACTCCGGCTAATGAAATTAGCCACTCATGATTTGATGAATGAAATAACGAGTTGAATTCATGATTATAATGATAAACTTATGAACGAATAGAAAATAACAAGTAGTTCCTCCGATTTAATCACAAGGTAGAAACACCAAAAATAGTTGATACAAAAACAGAAGAATATTTTATGAAAGAGATCAAAAATATGTGTCTCTCTTCTTAGAGTTGATGTCTGGTAGATGAATTATGAATGAATCAAAAACCCTAAAAGATTCTATTTATAATAAATCCTAATTAAGGAAATAAAATAACAAAATTAATAAAATTGTTCGGAATAGGTGACGCCCAGTCTGATGCCGCGTCAAGAAGTTGACGCCCTATCACGGATAGCGTCAGAGAAGCTTCAGTTGCCTTCAGTTACTATCTTAGGTTGACGATGTGGATGGTGCCGCGTCAGGGATATGATGGCATATCACCAACTTTGTCAGATATCTTCTTCCCATGCTAACTTTCTGCTTATGGCTGACGCCATTCTTGATGCCTTATCATGACTTTGATTCCACATCACTGACATCGTTAGAACTACTCCTCAAACTGTAACTCCCTGGTTAAGGTTGACGCTAATGCTGATAGGCTATCACGAGAATGACGACCTATCACGGAGGTCATCAGCCATGTTTTCTTCTATTTTGCTCATATTTTCAACTCTTTTGCTCCATTATTTTTTATTCTTATTTCTTTAGCCTTTTTATACAATATCATGAGCAAACACATCAAAACAACAAGAGCTTCTTCAAAATTCACAATTATTTTAAGCTAAAAAGCATTAAATGTGTTAGGTTTTGCTCACACATCAGACCTAGGGACAAAATAATCATATCTAGCATTTACATGAACTGAATAGGTAGTAGTTGGTAACATAACCCTATACTATATATGTGTGAGATTTCTTACCTAGTTCCCTTTGTGAATTTAATTCGTAACTTGCTCGATTAGTCTTTCCTAGGTTGTAGGGTTGTCGGTAAGTAAAAGATCATAGGTTATTCTTGATTTAGTTCACTCTTAGCCTAAATGACTATCCAAATATGAAAAGTATCTCTTGATCCTCGTTTTGAGTTTTCATAGTCCTATTGTAACACCCCACACTTTTGACCTAAAGTTAAACCATATTTCCTATGCCTATGGACCTGAACTATAATAACTCATACTATTCTTAGCTTAATTCAGCTTTTAGTTGTATGCTTAAAGGGCTTAAGGCTCAAAATTTTCACTAAGTGTTGGGGGCTTAATCATCTACAAGACCCCTAAACTTTGAGAAATTTTATTTTAACCTTCCCGACCTTGAGATGATAGTTCTTAAGTTAATTCATGTTCAGAGATGTAAAAGGTATGCCTCGACGGAGTTTTGGATTTTTTGGACAAGGTTTGGGTCACATTTGGATGACAAATCCATCAAGTCACCGCAATAGGGTCGTGTCACGATGACATTCCCTTTGGCACGTATATCGCATTGCGGTGAAGGTTTTTTCATCCAATTCTTGATTTATAGTTTATATGTATGTGTCATGATCTTTATCATAGTGTGTGAAGTTCTTATTAGGTGAAAAATGTTGAGCTATGAGCCTTTGATTCATTAAAAGTTTGGTATTCAATTCTACAAGGGTCAACTTTTAACATGTATAAATTTTGATATATGTGGAATTTTTAATCTCAAGACCCATTAAATTTTAGATAATTGAGTTATCTTTCTAACGATACTAATTTCGCCTTAATCCTTACCCAAGCAAAAAGTAATGATCATTTTTGTCAGAAGCAGTAAGCTACCGCGATAAGACCGCATCGCGGTGAGCTTGAAAAATGCAGTTACGAGTTTAAAATTGTCTGAGGGGCAATTATGTCTTTTCCCCTTAATATAATTCATAAATCCATGACTTAAATCACCAGCTAGGGTATTATTTGCCTATCTTCTCCCATTTTTCTCTCAAGCAAACCCTATCTCTTCCCAAGAACAAGAATCCAATCATGTGGGACTAAGCACTTAAGGCATGTGCGACTATCCTAAACTCCATGGGCTTAAGTTTTATTGCTTTTATCGAATCTAAAGATATATAATCATGTTTAAAGAGGGTTTTTGATATTATTTTGCATAGTATCATGGTTTTGTTTTGATGAAAGTAAATGTTTTTCTTGAACCCCTTTCATACAATTGAATTGTTACCATGTATATATATGTATTTTTTTAGTTAGTAAAGTTTGATTGAGAGCATGAATAACAAAACTCCCTCTCTCATTATGATATTCTTTGATCTCAAATGTTATGGGTTGTTCCAATGCATGATTTTAAAAGAAAAACTTGGGAATTAGTACCTTAAAAAGATTCATGAATTGATATGATTTATGACATGTCGATGGAATTTTTTTATTATTTAAATCATTCATCATACTGATTGAGGGATTGTATGAGTCTTAAAGTAAATGCAAGCATGAGATGGCCACCATATATTTGTAATATTGAGAAGAGAATGATTTGTGAAAACTCATTTGGTAACCTATAGAAATACTCTCTCTCACATAATGTTTAAAGTTTTGGGTGGTCATTAACATGGTGCTAAATAAGAATTGAGTGACTTGCAAGTCCAAATATGATAATACCCTATTTTGATATGCCCTAAAAATAGCACTGAATTCTTTTAAGCATGAACCATGATGTTTAAAGAACTAAAATGGTCTTAAAGAGAGCTAGATGGTTACTCGAACAAGGCTCGAGTTCAAATAACTCATAGCCTGAAATCATAATTTGCTGATATGGGACTTATGATATGTTATCCTACATGGGAGGATAATTAGGACATGTCACCTGGGGGGATTCCTACGGTATGCTTACATGGGGTATTATAAATTTTATGAACTCCAATCCTTGCGACAAACTTGGATTGGGGGCTTGTCCATCGAGTCAAGGGAGGATTCCATATAGCCTATGAGATTGGAGAAATGTAGGGTGTACCATCTAGCTCAGAAGTAAAATAAAGAGTGAGTCATGATTTCCAAGAATTTTTTTGAAGTTCATTAAAGTATGCCCATGTGTTTTCACTTATCTTATGTTCATGGTTTTGAGAAATTCTCTCACCTATGTTGTAAAAAGTAAGCTTTTTTGGATTGTTTTATAAACCAGTACATTGTGCATTGACCACTTATATTTCAGGTTTTGAGGCTCAGTCTCGTGGCCCCGTTAATCAGTAAATCATGCTAGACGTTTGGAGTTGGTGAGTCTCCCTTATTTCAGAAGGCCTTTATTCATGTGTTAATTTCAGTTTATTTTAGTCCATTGTTCGACCAAGGGCCTTGTCCTAGTTTTCAGATAGTTTATTGTTTTCAGTTAGTAAAGTTTCATAAACTGGTTATAGATGGATACGGGTTTTCTTATAGGCTTGTGTCCCGTATTGTCTAGTTGAAATAATAAAACCACCATGTTTCCATTTTAGTTCCACATTATTACAATTGATGAGTTATGTTATAATTACAAGCTAAGGGGTCTCTCGGGCCTTCATGGTTTGAGATGCTCGTCGCAGTCAGGGCCTCGGTTTGGGTTGTGACACCTACTTTCTTATTTTTTCCTTTCATGTTCCTAATTTAGTTACAATGAACCTATTTTAGACCTAGTCCCTCTTTGGACATTGTGCAGCTCATCTCAGAAAAATCACCTAAGTTGAGGGTGGCGTAATTAAAAATTAGGTATGAAGAAGGGTTTGAAAAAAGAGAAAAAGAAATTAGGGTTGGGTGTGGTAAAAATAAAAAAATTTGAAAAAGAGAAAACAATATATATACATATAAAGGAAACCACACCCAATCTAAATAAGAAATAAAAGAGAAAAAGGGAGAAACAAAAGAACAGTTTCGGTTAAGAAGTGGACCCCAAACATAATTATAGTGCCAAAGAGGCTTAGACACTAAAGTCCTAAATGTACCATACAAGTTCCCAAGCCTACATTACAAGGAAAATAAAGTCCTATAGTGTTACTAGTCTGACTATCCAAAAAAACTAAGGTAAAGAAAATAAGGGCAAGCCTATGGTATTCAATGTGCATTTATTGGATCTTCTTTTGTAAGTGTGAGTGTCTTGTTATCGTCCCTATATTGACATGCATAAATATACAATGAGAGTATGACTTCTTTATTATGAGGGTATATAAGTTGCGTTGCTAGTTGTTTATCTGTTCTGGTTGTGTAATTTTTACATATGCTTGGTTGGTTGGTTGTTGCTAATATAATTCCATGGGTTGATTCCTTTGTGTTGCATTTTTGGGCTACATAGATGCATACAGTTGGTTTTGAAAATTTAAAAATAGGAAGGGTGATATGTTTTGAGATAAAATTTAGTTTACTATAGTAAGTACTTTAGGTTTCTCTTGATTAAGCACTGTAGTGTTAGTTTTTATTGCTTGAGGACATGCAAATATTCTAAGTTGAGGGTGTTGATATGTCATGGTTTAATGGCACTTTCGATGCTTAAACCAGGAAAATATGCTAGTACATAGGATTGTTTTGTTAGATATGATGTGTTTTTGTGTTTATTTTGTAGGAAACTAGGTTTGGAGCCTAAAAGAAGAAAAAAGAGTTTAAGCTTGAAAAAATCCCACTTACGAAACCACCTATTGGATAGAATTACTACTTATTACCACCGTAAGTGGGCTCCTAAGTATCAGAGTATGCAATGTTAAAGTACCTGAAAGTGAAGATTGTTCTACATAGACAAAGGGCTAGTTACGGAGTGTAGTTACCATTTACTCCACCATAAGTACCAATGCAATTTACGCATTCTTTACATTCACAAACATATATTTATTGTAAGATTCGAATTTTGATATTGGAATTCTCTGTCCTTGATTATTTGGTTGATTATTAATTTGAGAATTTGGGTTTTGTTCTTAAATTATTGTGAGCTTCATCTTCAGCTTTCATTATTCAATTCCATGGATATTCTTGCAATCATGCGAGGCTAAACCAAACAACTAGGGTTGTGGAAACCCTGGTGAAATAATAAAGTAAATAAAGTGTGATACTCTTCTAATTCAGTTTTTATGCATTTATTGTGATCTTCTTCAATTATATGCTTTCTTAACTACTTCAGAAGCTAATAACTTGCAAACATTTGAGATTATCTTCACAAAAAAGGTCAAGATTAGGAAAAGAAGATTAAGATAGTAATTGCTATCAACTCTGATCTAATCAACTTAACACTCAAATGGAGATATTTAAACTGGGATCAAAGATAAGGTTACTAAGGCAACACTTGAGACCAACAACGTAAAAAGAAAATTTACCAAAGGCACTCACAAGATGGTTAGTAATACATAGCTTATCAGATTCTACATGCAGATCATTGAGTTAGTTGGATTGAGCACAATAAGTCTACAGAGTTATAAATCCAGGGGGAACTAATATTTTATGGAGTTATAGCACTTTCAATGCTTAAAAATATGAAAATATGAAAGTTTCTTAGGTTATTTTGTGGGATATGATGAGTTTTGGATATATTTTATAGGAAATTAGGTTTTGGTTGATGAACTAAAGAAAAATATGAAGATTGAAGTTTTTGGCTACTTATCAAGGTAATTTTGGGCTATTGTGCCACTTAGCGGGCATAGATGACCTAAGTATGTATCAGAAATATAAGTCCAGAGGCTCAAAACTAGGAAAAAAAGACTGTACACTTACCTATGTCCACATAAGGTTCGTATAGGGTCTAGATGTGACCCAGGCATATGCAGATATCAAAAGTCCAAAGAGTTTCAGGATCTGTGTAGAAGTTCTACACTTACCAAGGTTCACATACGGTCCGTATGTGGTATATATGATCATTATATGACCTAAGTAAGAGGCCACTGACTAATATTTTCATTTTTCATTAAGGATTTAATTTTTAGGGTTTCCTTGTGTACTATATATATCTTTTTTATGTTCCATAGTTAGGTTACGTACTCTTATCATTCATAAATATATATTTTGATTCCAAGATTTAACTTTGATCTTGGGATTGCTCTTATATTGATTTTGGTTGATAATTCAGTTTTAGACTTTGAGTTTTATTCAATTATTCTTGTGATATTATTTGATGGCTTCAATCATGAATTCTTCTGATCATTTCACAATCATGAATAGCTAAAAGTCTTTTCTAGGGTTATGGGAACCCTAGCATATTGATAAAGTATGGGAAGTGTGAAAATGTTCTGAAATAATAATTGTGTATGCATTGTATTATCTTCAGTTTGATAGATGTTCTAATGGTTGCAATCATTAGGATCTCTCCTAGATTATTAGTACTTACTCCATAAGAGTAGTAGTAAGTAAGAAAAGATAATTACAGTAGTGATTTGATGATTAACTATCAATCTCGGTTAATCAGTATTATCTGTGTAAGATGGTTATCTATTATCTAATAACTTGATATTCAAAAGGTAATAGTTAAATGGAATCTAGGATAAGGATTAGTAATGCGACATCCTAAGACTCAAAAGGTAAAAGATGAAATTTGTCAATGAGTCCAGAAGACATTTCATGCTACATAACTTATCAGATTTTGCATGGAAAATATTGGGTTAGTTTAGCAAATCATGATAAACCTAAAGATTCGATAAGCCAGGGTGAACACAGCTCTAGTGTTCGTCTCCGACTATTTTCAACCAAAGTTTTATACTATTACTTATTCTATAATGTCACTACAAACCCACCCCCCATTTACTTTCTGTTCAGCTCATTGAGTTCAGCAAACCAGAGACATACATCTAAGTTCCTCTATGGGTTCGACCCCAGCCTAGTTGAGTTACTTTACTTGACAGCTATTGATTTATCCTTAATTGGAGGTGTAGTTTGGGTGTTAATCAAAATTTTGGTACCATTGTCGAGGAAGACAGTGAAGTATTGATTGAAGTTTATTGATGGTTGTGGGTCTTTACTTTCTATTCTTAGTTGGGCATACACTGGTGTATGCCTAGTACCAGGAGTCAAGGCAATCCCTTACTCCCATTAAATCCTAACCTAGAGAGACTATTATGGCCTAATTGTATGATGGAAGCCTAGGACATGTAGGGAATTTAGAAGGGTTTGGGATGATCTAAATCCAATACCTCCCCTTAATCCAGATGATCCGTAGAGTATTGTTGATAGACAAATAGAGCAGATATTAGCAAAGGATGCTAGTCAGAGAAGACAGGCTGAGAAAGCCTAGTTGGCTTAATAGGTTGAGATAGCCAGGCCAAGACTAGTAGTTGATCATCGAATAATATTCGATGGTAATTGATAGTGAGATAGAAGAGCTCAAGCTTAAGTGATCCTAGTATCCCATTACTTCTAGTCGTATCATAATGAGGAAGATATGGGATATGTTGAGCTAGAAGAAATAAGAGCTATCATTCCTCCTGCACTGCCCCCCAAGTAAAATTCAGCATAACTAGTGCCATGATCCATCTCTAAAACTTGAAAGGTGTATTTTTGAGTTTAGCTATAGATGATGCAAATATGCACCTTTCTAATTTTGTTGGGATCTACACATCTTATACTATCCCGGGGTAGACTAGGAGGCACTTAAAATGAGGTTGTTCATCTTCTCATTGACTGGAGAAGTTTTTTTATGGTTGGGGGAACTTACAAGAGGATCTATCACCACATGGAATAAGTTACACAAGAAATTCTTACACTTTTTCTTTCCTCCAGCCAGGATGTTGCAGCTTAAATATGAAATATGCTGGGAATTCATTCACTACAGCGACTGACTGCAGAGGAAGGTTTTCAACTTTTAAATCTTTTGCTCGGATTACATGATACATACAACCTTTGGAGATAGGATTTTGGGCTCTAAGATAAGAGATAAAGTGACCTCTAGGTTCCACATTACTCCCTGCCCATAAAATTAGTGTCTCATTTGGGAAAGAAAAAGTAACCTTTAGGGTTTTGCAATCAATGGTAACATAACACGAATGGAGCCAGTCCATCCCAAGGATGGCATCAAAATCTATCATATCCAGTTCTATAAGGCCTGCCATAATTTCCCTACTATGAATAGACACGACACAATTTCTAAACACCCTTCTAGCAACAACAGAATCACCTACAGGAGTAGAAATAGAGAAGGGTTCTACAATAACTTTGGGCTCAAACTCGAAACCAACGGCCACATAAGGGGTCACATAAGATAAAGTAGACTCAGGATCAAGCAATACATAAACATCACAAGAAAAGATTTGTAACATACCGGTGACAACATCTGGTGAAGCTTTTGCCTCCTGGTGGTTAGTCAAAGAATATAACCGGTTGCAACCGCTCCTGGTCCATACTGTCCTGAGACTGTATGCCTAGAGCTATGGATCCATAAGGAGTCTGAAAACACTGAGTTTTTCTGTCTGTCGATGGTCTGGGTGTTGGGGTGGTAGCTGCTGACTGTGCATTATTCCAAAACTTCTTCTTCTTCGACCACTTATTACTCCAGTTACCACTCTGTGGCTGACTCTGGTGCTGGTCCACAGAACTAGCTCTCTTAGCCTGTCTATCTTTCTCTCTAGATTCAGCAATCGTTTTCTTCTTCTATTCCACCTGTTGCATATGAACGATAAATCAAGCAAAGTCTAACTCCTTATTCAACATAGCCCCCTGGCACTCAAGTACCAGGTTATCAGCAAGGCCAGATGCAAATTTCTTCATCCGGGCTCTCATATTACTAGTCAACTCTGGTGCATAGCAGGCTAGTTTATTAAACATCAAAGTGTACTCCCAGACACTCATACTGCCCTGCTTCAGATTCATAAACTTTTTTGCTTTTGTCTCCATCAACTCCAAAAAAAAGAATCGATCAAGGAAAGCTTCTACAAATTTGCCCCAAACTGTGGGCTCAGCACTTTTACCTTTTACATCTTCCCAGTCGGCATACCACTGATTCGTAATGTCCTTGAGCTGATAGGTTGCCAGCTCCACCCCTTCAACCTCATCCACATGCATCACCTTAAAGATCTTTTCCATCTTATCCACGAACACCTGTGGATCTTCCTCCACCCTGGTGCCAGTAAATTTAGGTGAGTTAATTTTTATGAAATGTCCAACTCTAGTTGCCTCAGACGTAACAGATACAGACCCAACATCTTCTGATCGTTGATCCTGGTTAGCTACCAACTCTGTCAGTACGTGAATAGACCGTCTAAATTTTGCATTTGAAATATCTCCCTGAGCAGTTGGGGGATGGTTGGCATTAGTCCACGAAGCTCAAAGTAGACTGGTCGGGACTGGAGGGACTCCTAGATTAGGGACAAATTTTGGAGTGTGAGCCCTGTTATGGGTCTGCATCCCATGGGTGGGACGAACCTCATCTGTCTGAGCATTCTGATCGATGATACGACGTGAAGGCATAACTGTGTTTCTGAAACATAAGTGATCATTGATTAGGGGACAGTTCATACTCTGAAGCATGAACTAAATCATAAAGAAGGGAAACATTTCTTAAATGCATAGTAGCCCCCTGCTTATAAGTGTGGCGCGCTACACACCCATAAAAAGGACTCTACCCGACGTAATTTTGTAGACACCCTAGGACCATGAACCATGCTTTGATACCAAGTTTGTCACGACCCAAACCGGGGCCTAGCCGTGATGAGCATTTCGAACCATGGAGGCTCGAAAAACCCCTATCTATCTACTAATCATGCACCTAATTCATATGATCAAAGAAATGTAGAAGAAACACAATAATTCGGAAATATGGTCATAAATATGAAAAGAAACAATAATGAGGAGATAAGGTTCCCTCAATATCAATTAACCTTTAAACGACTATCTGCAAAAATCTCTAACAAATGACTAAGTCAAGTAACCATATATAGAACTGGGACAAGGCCCCCAATAGACCCCAAAACTAATTGAAAAATAAAAAGACAGCAGGACATAAGACCTTCTGAAACATAGAAGGCTCACCACTTTTCTCTGCAACTCTATCTGAATGATCTACTGATTCTCTTGACCCCTAGATTGGGCCTCTGAACTTGAGAGATTGGAGAGGGGAAGGGGTTAGAACAAAAGTACTGGCACACAGAGATATCAAAACAAAACATAATAATTTTACAAAATATTGTTGAGAGCCATTATAAAGCAATTTTGTATCAAATCATTTGAAAACACATGGTCGGATGCAATAGTTTCTCAACAATAATGAAATGCAACTGAGCTAGGTGGAATACCCTACATAATTTACACCAACTGTCTAACCTCGGTTGCCACCGAGATTAGAGTATAAGTGAGGGAGATATATACAAGATCACATAGCATGGTGTCTCGACCCAATGGCAGTGCCCAAGATCACTTAGCCCGGGCTCCTACCTATAGTCCCAATTTGGGAATGACATAAAGTCAAGTACACAAGATCACTAAGCCTGGTACCAAATCTCCATATCGGTAAAAACATTTTCCAGTGATGAGCCTTTACTCTCAAATACCTTCTTCGGGCATCCACCTTTTTCACGTAAAATCAACACATTAAAATTTTATCTGATTTAATCACATATCATAATCTATAGGGTATTGTCATACTCGACTTGCAAGTCCTCAATATCACTTCCACATATGCATAACCATGTAAAAGCCAAGGTTCTTCATCATTTACAAGTGGTGAACAATATTTATTTCAAATTCATGCTCTCTTTTGTTGATCACAATATGATATGGGGTATCAAGACATTATCATGGGAATTTAAAAGCAATTTATCATTCATATTTATCAAACTTCCATGGAAAATCTCACATCACATATGCATGGTTTCAACCATTGATATAGGCAAACAATTCCCATGACATAAAGAAAGATGACTTAGAAATCATATTGAAAGCAAGTTATTAGCATTTGATTGAAAACCCCCATTTTAAAAGAATGTATGTTCATAAAAACTACACCCATGAGATTTTATGATAACCCTATATACATCTATTTCCAAGGATAATAGATGTTTCTTGAAGCTTGCGGATTGGTGATTCCAAATATGTAATTATCTTTGAAAATTTACGGTCGAATCTTGAACTATTTGGGTTTTTATTTTGAAATCGAAAAGAGAATCTTTGAGCACCTTTGATTAATGAAGGTGTATTTTGAGATTCTTGGAACGGAATTTCGTGTTTTAGGGCTAAGTAAGGGTGGAAAAGGACCACTTTGTCCCTAAAACAGAGTGTTTAAGTCACTAGAATTCTTTACATAGGCGCCGCCCATCCCATTGCCTATGTTCACATAGGCGCCGCCTATGCTATCGCCTATGTTTACATAGGCGCCACCTAGGCTATTACCTATGTTTACATAGGCTCCGCCTAGGCTACTGCCTATGCTTTCCAGTGGCCATGGGCGATTGGTTAGGCGATGCATATCACTTTAAAAGGCCATAACTTCTTGCTCGGGTGTCGGATTTTAGCCAAATTGGTATCGTTGGAATGCTAACTCTCATACCTATCATTTGACACATATTAGGCTTCCTAATTCAACATATGCAGAGAGTTATGGTTGATGAAAGCTGACACACTTTACAACGTCCATAAAAACTTAGTCGATTAAAATAGTTTCAACTCATCCATATGTTGAAGGACCTCTATGGTCTAAATTCAAGCGTGAATGGATTCATATGCTACACAAATAATTAACATGCCATATTTGCATAGGATTTTATGGCTTTGGTATTATCAACGCATCAAAATTATGGTCTATATTGTAGCCCAAAATGTGGGGTGTTACATCTATAGGGTCCTAAAAATCAGTTCTAAAGCCATCACTAGAGAAGCATTAATGAGATTATGCTGGGAAGCAGCTACTGAGGTTCTAGACTATATTTCTCTCACTAACAAAGGGTGGCATACTCGGGATTTTGAGAGAGGTTTTACACTTATGTTTTCAAAGTTTTTGGTGACCAGAGAATAGTTGATGAGTGTGTGGCATAAGAGATTGTGCAGCTGAGGACCGACATTGGGCTGTTGACTAAGAAGTTTTCAATAATAAGTCCCAAAAAGTGAGTGTAGTAGGTGTGTAATGTTCAGCTACAATAGCTTATGAATCATACGTAGAGAAGAAGGCTATTTATCTTGATTGTGAGTTGGATGGTTTTCAAACTCATGGGCAATCAAACTAAGGTAGGTCAAGGAAACTAAGGTTGTAACTATTATGGTGATAGATGTAGAGAGCGCGATAGGGAGTACGATGGTGATTGGAGATGGAAAGAGGACTACAATGAGAAGGTTTACAGGTATATTCCGCCTGGCAGTCATAATATAGAATCAAGGATAGAGGTTATGCTGACCAAACTAGTAAGGGGAAAGAAAGTCAGGAAGCTATCGTTAAGGAGATCAAGGCTGATATTTTAGGTTTGACCCAAAAGGTTAAGTCTCATACAACTACTATCAAGCAGTTAGAGCACTAGTTTGGCCAAATGTCTGCCATGTTGAATCAGAGATAGCCAGGTAGCCTTTTGAGTGATACAGTTCAAATTCCTCCAGCAAGTGGTCAGTGTCTAGATATTACCAATAGGAGTGGTGCCCTTATTGGGACTGATCTCCTTGTACCCATTTCCTAAAAAGTCAAAGAATGATAGTCCTATAATTTATGAGTCAACTAAGGCAGAGTTTGAGAAGTTGACATATAATTATGATGATTATAATAGTGATGACAGTGATCAATAGGTCGCCGAGGAGGCTAATAATAATATGCACTATAGTAGTGCCATCCCTTTTAAACTATTAGCAGAAAGGAGAGAGGAACCTAGGGTGGTCACTATTCCATATTCTATTAGGCCTTTCAATGTCAAACAAGCTTTGCATAATTTAGAAGTCAACATAAATTTAATTCCACTGGTGGTATATAAGCTATTAAGAATGAGGGCACTCAAACCTACATCCATGAACCTATTATGGCCAATTCATCTGTGTTTTGTGTGATGTAGAAGTAAGGGTGGCATCCTTTACCTTTCTAGTAAATTTCATGATTCTTAACTATGACATAGACATTTAAGCCCTTATTATCTATAGTTAGGGAAGTGAGTGATATGGACTTGAAGGAGATAACCTTCAAAATAAATTATGACCAATTAGTTTTTTATGTATGTATGATAGCGTAGCAGCCAGATGATATGCGAGTGGTGTCGGTGATAGATAGGACTGATGATGATATTGATGTAGAGACTATGCCTATTGAAGAGAAATTTGGGGCTGAAGCATTCGCTGCAGTAATCATAAATTTTGAGAGTGGGGGAAACAAAGAATACAATGAGATGGTTAAAGAATTTCATGGTAGCGGTTTTTACACTTATGCTCTAAAAAAGCTGGACCTTGATTTGAAAAACAAAACCACTCCTCTTGTAAAACTATCCATTGAGAAGCCACTAGTGTTGGAACTGAAGGCCTTCCTATCTCCCTTGTAGTATGCATTCTTAGGGGCCATTAATACCTTATGAATAATTATTGTTATATATTTTCCAGAGTCACGGGTGAAAGCATTGATATCTGTGTTTCAAAAATTCAAAAAAGCCATTGGATGGACCATAGCATATATTGTGGGAATTCCACCAAGTATATATACTCACAAAATAAAACTTAAGCTAGAATGTATTCCCAGCATTAAGCATCATATGCATAAGGTTATGAAGAAAGAAATCATCAAGTGGTTAGATGTTGGAGTAGTTTACCCCATTACAGACAACAAATAGGTTAGACTAGTTTAATGTGTATTGAAGAAGGGTGGAATTATAGTAGTTCCCAATGATAAGAATGAGTTTGTGCCCATGATACCCATGACTCATTAGAGAGTTTGTATGGATTATAAAAAGCTAAACACTTAGACTTAGAAGGACTACTTCCTGGTGCCTTTTATGGATCAAATAATTGATAGACTAGCAGGACGAGATTGGTATTGTTTTATTGATTGGTACTTGAGTTACAATCAGATCACTATTTCTCTCAAGGACCAAGAAAAGATGATATTCACTGGACCCTTTGGAATATTTGCATTCAAGAGCATGCCATTCGGGTTATGCAATGCTCCTGCCACTTTTTTGTAATGCATGATGTCTATATTTTTTGATATGGTGAAATACATGAGTGAGGTCTTCATGGACAATTTTTCAGTAGTGGGGGACTTCTTTGATGATTTTTTGGCTCGTCTGGTTTGTGCTATGTAGAGATTCAAAGAATGCAACTTGGTACTAAACTAGGAAAAATGTCATTTTATTGTAAAAGATTGTATTGTTCTTGGGAACAAACTATCTAAATAGGTTATTGAGGTGGACAAAGCTAATATAGAGGTAATTGAAATGTTGACACCACCAGTCTCAGTTAAAGGTACACGGAGCTTAATGGGATATGCACGTTTTTATAGGAGATTTATCAAGGACTTCTCTAAAATTGAAAATCCTCTATCCAAAATTTTAGATAAAAAGGTGAAATTGGTATTTTATAATGTATGCTTGAAATCCTTTAAGTTCCTTAAGGAGTAGTTGATTTTAGCTCTTATTATTGTGTCCCCTGATTGGTCTACACCATTAGAGTTCATGTATGATGTGAGTAGGCTATTGTACGAGGCCAAAGTAGAGAGAAGATCCTTCATTCTATATACTATCCCAACAAGTCATTAGACCCCGCAAAGAAGAACTACATAGTTACAGAGCAAGATTTTCTTGCGGTGATTTCTGCCTTTGAAAAATTCTGATCCTATCTGATTGGGACTAAAGTCATAGTACACCCTGACCTTGTATCCTTGAGGTAATTGATGTCAAAAAAGGTTTTCAATTGAGACTAATTCATTTGATCCTCTTGCTGTAGGAGTTTGATTTTAAAGTAAAAGACCAGAAAGTAGCGGAAAACAAAGTTACAGATCACTTATCTAGGCTTGAGAAGGAGGCAATGTAAAAAGTAGGGGAGGAGCTTGACATAGATGATACTTTTCCATATTAGTGAGTCTTGGTAGCAACTCAATACTTAATCCCCTAGTTTACTGATTTTTTTAATTATTTGTCAAGTGATTTTTTCCTAAAATACCTATCCTTCCAGCAGTGTAGAAGATTTATTTATGAGATGAGGAAGTTCTTTTGGGATGAGTCATATCTTTTTAGGGTTTGTGCATATGGTGTAATTCAAAGATGTATCCTAGAGGTAGAGATGATGAGCATTCTTAAAGCTTATCATCCATCACCATTTAAGGGGCATTATAGTGGTACCCATACAGCCCAAAAAATTCTATAGTATGGGTTTTACTAGCCTATAATTTGTAAGTTTGCTCATGATTTTGCACAAGGCTAAGACTAATTTTAGCGTTAAGGCAATATTTTATAATGCCAAGACCTCCTCATGACACTTATTCTGGAGTTAGAGTTGTTTGATGTATGTAGAATTTATTTCATGGGTCTGTTTATGAGCTCCTATGGCATGAGGTATATTATGGTGGCACTATGTTTCGAAATGGGCATAGGTAGTTATGCTTCCAGACAATGAAGGAATAATTTTCGCTGTCTTTCTGAAGAAAAACATCTTTTCTCGATTTGACACTCCACATACAATTATCAGTGATGGTGGGTCTTACTTGTATAGCCCTCTATTTATGGACCTACTTGATAAATATGGTGTAAGGCATAAGGTGGGGTTCACCTTACCATCCTTAGAAAAATGGGAAAGTTGAGGTCTCCAATAGAGAGATCAAGTCCATATTAGTGAAATTATGAATACCAATAGGACTAACTGGTCAAGAAAGTTAGATAATGCATTATGGGCCTACTGGAAAGCTTGTAATATTCTTATAGGTGCCTCCCTATATCAGCTTTTGTATGGAAAGGCATGCTACTTGTTGGTTAAACTTTAGAATAAGGAACTATGAGCATTGAAGAAGCTAAATTTTGAGTGGTGTGATATTGCAAGGTCGATATTGGGCAAGTTAAATAAGTTGGATCAATCCTGACTTCGTGTTTATAAGATTTCTTCCATATACAAAGAAAAAATGAAGTTCCATCATGATAAGAAAATTAAGAATGGTGTGTTTGAGCTTATTGATTTGGTGTTGTTGTATAATTCAAGACTTCACTTGTTCCTTGGTAAGCTAAAGACTAGGTGGTATGGGCCATTCACCGTGGTTTGGGTGTTCCCATATGGTGTTATCAAAATAAAGTGAGATGGTGAAGTACCATTTAAGGTAAATAGGCAGTGGGTGAAGCACTATATGGAAAATATTAAGGAAGTAAAAATTTTTGTTGATATGGACCTTGGCAAAGTCTAAGTAGCCAAGGCAGCTGAGTCATGCCGCGATTGTAAATCAAGCGTTGCTTGAGAGGCAACCTAAGGTGATTTCTTTGATTATGACACGAAAACCTAGTGCATCCCAGGTATGTCCTCATTCCCTTGCTTTATATTTATTTAGCGTATTGGGGACAGTGCGTAATTTTCAATTGGGGTGGGGTATACCATATTTGCTGTGGGTTTTTGTTGCCGTGTTTTTTCCTTTCGGTCGTGATATAATTGTACAACTGGCATGTCTATGTTTAAAATTTGTTTCATCATGTGTTTTGTTTCGTGTTGTGTTGTGTTTGTGTATTAGGATATCTGTGAGTATTTAGGACAGTTGTCATGTTTTTATTGATTTTGAGAATAAAATGATACCGCTCTAAAATTTTATTTTAAGAACTGTATGAATATATATATGTGTGTGTGTGTGTGACTTTTGTGGATCTTGTTATGGCGTTAGAATTAGTGACATAATAATCGTAGCCAACTTGTGCATGAATCGAATAAGGAGTAGTTTGTGATGTGACTCTGTGTCGTGTGTGTGTGAGATGCTACCTAGTTCCCTTTGTATTTTGAATATATAACTTGCCTATTTAGTCTTGCTTAGGTTGTAGGATAGTCGATTAGGAAAGGATCATAGGTTGTTTTTTATTGCAGTCCACTTTTAGCCTAAATGATCTTCCCAATGTGAAATAGTATCCCTTGATCCCATTTTTGAGCCTTATAGCCTGTTTTTCTTGTTACACCTTTCACCTTCCCATTTGTGTTGCAATGAACCTTTTTTGGCCGTAGTCCTCCTTGGACATTATGCACCCAACTCAGGCAAATTGCCTATGTTGAGGGTGTCTATCATAGGGGTGCATAATGTAAAGTGGATATAAAGAAGGGTAAAATAAGAGAAATGTTACTAAGGTTGGGTGAGGTAGAAAAAGGAAAAGAAAAATATGAAAATAATGACTAAAAGAAACTACTCCCAACCTAAATGTGCATAAAAGAATAAAAAAGATAAATAAGGGTGGAATAAAAGAAAAATGGTTAAAGTGTGGACCCCAAAGTTAGTGTATTGCCAAGGAGGTTTAGTCGCTTGATATCCTTGTGTAAAATACCAACCCCACAAGCCTACATTACAAGTCAAATAAAGTCTTGTAGCGATCTTGACTTGACAGGCAAAAAACCAAGGTAAAGAAAATAAGGGCAAGCCTATGGTATTTGATGTGCATTTGTTGAACTTCTCTTTTGAGTATGAGTGTCTCTTGACAGTCCCCTTATTGATCTTCTTATTTAATAGGAGTGAGTGGGACTTCTTTGATTATGAGGGCACATGGGTTGCATTACTAAGTTGCTAAGTTGTTCGAATAGTGTAACTTATATATATGCATGTCCATCTGTTGCTAATGTAATTGTCATATCTTGATCCCATTGTGTCACATTATTGTGCTTTATGTTAATACACAATTGGTTTTGACTTGATGAAATAGGAGGGGGTAACTTTGTTTAAGCTTAAAGTGATGATTGACTGCCTTAGATAGCTTAGATTCTCCTATTTAAGCATCTTGTTTTAGTTTTGTTTTGTTATGTTGCGTGACGATATGCAAACATTCTAAGTCGACACTGTTGATGTGTCATGGATTTATAGAACTTTTGATTCTTAAACTATAAAAAAAAATGCAAGTTTCTTAGGTTGTTTAGTGAGATATGATGTGTTTTGGGTATGTTTTGCAGGAAATTAGGTTTTGGATAATAAACTGAAGAAAAATATGAAAATCAAAGTTTTTGGCCAATTACCAAAGCAATTTTGGGCGTATATGCCACTTACCGGGTGTAGGTGACCTATGTATTAGAAATTAGAGTCCAGAGGCTCGAAAACAAGAAAAGAAAGACTCTACACTTACTTATGTCCACATACGGTCTGTAAGTGGTACACAAGGACCGTATATGACCCAGGTATGTGCAGAAATCAAAAGTCTAGAGAGTTGCAGGATCTGTGCAGAAGTTTTGCACTTACCAATGTCCACATATGGTCCGTATGTGGTGGTACAATCTATATATGGCCTAAGTAAGTGGCCATCGACCTATATTTTACTTTTTCATTTAGGATTTGATTTTTAGGGTTTTCTCGTGTACTATATACACCCTTTTCACGTTTTGTAGTTAGGTTACGCACTCTTAACATTCACAAATATATATTTTGATTCCAAAATTTAACTTTGATCTTAGGATTGCTCTTGTATTGATTTTGGTTGATTATTCAATTCCAGACTTTGAGTTCTATTCAATTATTCTTGTCATGTTGTTTTATGGCTTTAATCATGAATTTTGTCGATTGTTCAAGCATGAGCGGCTAAAACCCTAAGATAGGGTTATGGGAACCCTGGCATATTAATGAATTAGGGGAAGTGCAAAATTGTTCAAAATCAGTACTTGTGCATGCATTTTAATATCATTGGTTTGATAGATGTTCTAGAGGTTTCAAACATTAGGATCCTACCTAGATTATAGCTACTTACTCCACAAGAGGAGTAGTTACTAGAAAAAGATAATTACAATAGTTATTTAAAGATTAACTATCGATCTAGGATAATCAGTGTTATCTATGTAAGATGGCTATTTATTATATAACAACTTAAAACTCAAAAGGTAATATTTAACTAGAATCTAGGATAAGGGTTAGCAATGCGATACCCTGAACTCAAAGGGTACAGGATAAGATTTGTCAATGAGTTCACAAGATAGTTGACAGCACTTAACTTATCAGATTCTGCATGCAAAGTACTATGTTGGTTCAGCAAAGTATGATAAACCTACGGATTTGAGAAGTCAGGGGAACACATCTGTAGTGTTCATCTCCGACTGTTTACTACCAAAGTTATATGTTGTTACTCGTTTTCCACTGCAAACCCCCAATTTACTTTTTTCCTAGCCCGTTGAGTTCAACAAACCAGAGGTATACTTCCAAGTCTTTCATGTGGGTTTGACCCCAACCGAGTTAGGTTACTTTACTTGACAGATTTCAACTAAAGTGATAAAGACTTGTTGCTACTTTACTATTTTCACAGCAAAACCCCCCATTTACGTTTCTTGCTTTTTTGACTATTTCGATAGATTCATGAGAGATATTCGGCCTATTCCTTGTGGGTTCGACCCCAACCTCTGTTGAGCTTCTATATTGGACATCAATCGCATTATACTTTTTGGAGGTGTAGTTTTGGGCGACAACATGTGCTCATAACATGCCAACATATAATCCTATTTAAAATTATGCATAAACTAATATTCATAGTCTTAAGATTTGTAGAAACACAATTATTGAAAGAAATCATAAAATTGGAATTCTTGGGAACTTGTCCTAATTCATGAATTTCATAAAATTAATCTTTGAAAACATCTTTAAGTAGGAGGATGAAATGAGGCAGTCATTGAATATTTACATACCTGAATTTAGAGAATTATTGTTAAGAACTTCGACTTAGATCATTTGGAGAAGAACCCTATCTTCTTGGGACTTAGAGAAAAAAGTCTCTCTTCTATTATGGTTTCTCAGTGACTAGTATGGAATGAGGGTATAGACATATTTAAGATCCTCTAACCCCTTCTCAATAGGCCTTAAAATGGCTTAGTATAGGTCTAAAAAGTAGGGGAAGTGAAAAATACCCCAAATAAAGTGTAATTGATTCTATTGAACCAATCATTGTGGATCATCAAGACAAATCAGCTTATCTAAAAACAACTCATCATTAGACTCATTGTGACTAACAAGAGTAGTTTAGTATAGGTATGATAGGGATAAAATAGTCTGTAGTCACTAATGAGGGATCATGTGTTGACTATTTGTGACTGTCCCAAATGATCAACTTTTAGGTCCTCGTCAAGATGAGTGACCTGACGAGTGTTCTGAGATAACAACGGCTCATTCTTTGGAGTCTTTACCACTATCTAAATTTTGAAATTTTAAGATTTGGGTCTAGGTTGCTCAAGATGAGTCACACGATGGTTCATCATGACTTACAATGACTTATTCTCAAGAGTCTTTGCCACTTAGCTGGAAAACAATCCTTTAGAACTTTTGGATAGTACTTAGGATGGCTCACCCAATGAGGCATTGGCACTGATGATGACTCATTATCTAAGTATTTTTGTGAAGAATTTTTGGGTTTTCTGACATGTTTTTATCTGTGAAGACTTTTTTGGTTTTTTGACTAGTTTTCTAGGCTAAGTCTGAGATATGATCTTTGGAAATTTTGGGGTGTTACAGGTCTCTTGATACATCAATCAGGTATAGGATATAGGATAGAAGTGGTTTAAGCTTCCTTATCTGGTGCATATTGATTTTGTCTGTTAGTGTGCTACCATTCTAACATATAGCCATGTTTATAGTCTTAAAGAAGACCTCTATGCTTTCCAATCTCTTGAAAACCTCAAGATGGAGTTCTTGTTGGTGTTATAGCGCAAATATTTTTTAGAGTAATGGCTTATATATGAATTTTATGATATCTAGAAATTTGATTCTTCCAGTTATTTGTCTTAATGCTTCCTATTTGTCTAATAAAATGATAGAATGAACTGGAGTGTATGGTAATATTTTGGTAACTAGATATGTGGCCATCCATCATGTGTTGTTGACTTTTCCCTTTGATTTGGGTCAAATGTTGCTCCGTACAACATATTATAGTTCCTTGCTTAATGTGTATAGGGAGTACCAAGATATTCACTGTGTAGCCAAGTTGTTTATGATAGTTATGCTACCTAATGTTGGGAGTAATGAATTGCTCAAGTTGGTTGAAGTGTTGCTCAAACTAAATTAGTATATGTCTCATGTTCTATCCTCTGGTTGATTAACATACTCACTATTGACTTCTTCTATAATGGCTTTGAGAAGAAAAAATATAAATATTATAGTTTTTTACCCTAGAGGTACGGTCTTTGAAGTTCTTAATATCAATTATATGAAGCCTATAAAGTTTAGTTTTTCATTACTACATGTCAATGTTCAGTTGTGGTTACTGAGTTCCGATTCACATGAGGTTCTTCATTTATTGTTTATGTTATATTAGTTTTTTGGTGGAGCCACTACTCTTGTAGTTTATTTCCAAAATGAATAAAGGAAGTATTATTTTGCAGTCTTCGGTGTAAGGTATGAACTTTTTGTGCCCTTACCACATTTGAACACAATTAATGTTCTTTATATCAAAATTTCTTTTTTGGGATAGTTAAACTCTATGAAATCCTGACGGGTATATGTAAGGCGTCCAACAGCACACGCAAGTATATGTGGTTGTGCAAGTAATAAAGTGGCTCTTGGGAGCTTAATGTCAAACCCACAGAGACTTGCCGTTTAACTATTCACTTAGATCAAACCAATTCTTTTTATTTATTCAAGAGATAGAACAAAAGATGTATGAAGTTTAAAAGATAAAACTAAACAGTAAAGTATACTAATGATGATAAACTTTGGGTTGAAATAATATCAAGGAGGGTACCAGGGTCAAGCCATCTTGAACAATCATGTAAAGCTATACAATCGTGTTGGTTAAGTTAATTATCTTGGTTGTTAGTTCACAAGGTTAATATCATGATTATGGTTTTCTCAGCCACTAATCTTCTATTTAAATTAGCCTAACACCAACATCATTGAACAGGGATGTGGAAACTAATTCAAAAAAAATTATATTTCATCATGTATTTGAGTCAAACGGGGTAAATTAGGTATATTCATATCCTTACTGGGAATCTAGTATTTATCTCATCTAAAAGACAAGAACCCATTCCTTATGCTCCATATTATAATCTAATGTTACTCCTTACGATTATACAAGACCCATGTGTTATTTTCAGCTCCTAAACATTTCATTCATGTATAAAATGCACCCTACCTCATTGTTATTGTATTAATTGTTTATTCACATGTCTCTTACAGGTGTATTATTATTCCAAAGTACAATAATGTTATCACCGCAAAATTAACAATCTCAAAGGTTAAATAAACTAAGTAACACAAATCTAGTTATGTATGAGTGGCAACTCATAGGCAGAAGCCTAGAATGGGACGATCCCACTCCTTTTATATGTGGGTGACAACCTAGGGGTGTAAGCCTAGCATGGACCGGTCCCAATTTTCTTATATATAAATGGCAGCTCAGAGTCGTAAGCCTAGCGTAGGCCAGTCTAATTTGTATATTTACCACTGGTCAGCAAGCCATTTGTATCATATGGTTTACAAAGATTATAAAGTAAGAAGGGTAAAGTGAAGAAGAGAATGTTATGTACATAATCCCATAAGTATATGTAACAATGTTTTATTAGCACCATCTATACACTTGTACCTAATTTTCTTTGAGCTTTTGTATTATGTATAATTATTTCCAGCCTTACATATTCAGTACATATTTTTATACTGGCTCGCTCATAGGGGAACTGCATTTCATTTGGGAGGCCTAGGTGTTCATGTAATACACCTCACCAGTAGGGCTTTTTAAGTTTGTTATGTATTTTTTGGTATTGTACAGAAGTTAAGAGTAAGGCGGGGGTTTGTCCCGACCTTAACTAAGTATATGTATCTTTTAGATCTGTAAACCAGTTTAAAGTTAAGCATGGTACTGTATTGTCTTTTAGATATTGTGGACCCAATGCTCAAGTCTTGTATATGCATTTTTAGGCTTGCCTATGTGGTTTATTTATATCGATGTATTATATCCATATACAGCATAATGTTTGGTTATCATAGTTACATGCACGAGAAGTATAAGGTTATAGGTTGGTGCTCTCGGGCCTTTACGACTACGGTGCTTATTCCCCTCAATGGGATCTGAGGTGTGAGAAAAGTGGTATTAGAGTCAGGTCATCCTAGGGAGTCTACAAAGTTGCGTCTACATTAATTCTTTTCTATGGGTGTGTTCTGCACCACATCTATAAATAGAAGGCTACGGGATATTTAGGGGTTGCATTTTTTTTTCATATCCTAGATCTTGCTATAGAGCCAAATTTTTAGGTGGATTTATTTTTAACCATTGAATCTATTTTTCATTACATTATAATAAAGATATTGGTTACAAAAAGGAGTAATAATACAGGTAAGCAAGAATATGTGGCTACCAGAGAAGGGACTAGTAAGTCACCACCTAGATAAGCTAATCAAAGTAAGGCTCAAGATAAATTTATATAATGAACTTCTTCTACTCCTCCATCTCCAGAAAAGCTAAATAGGAGAGCAGCACCCTCAGAATCACCTATTAATACTACTGAGCAAGATTTAAAGAATGTAGTGCAATTATTGACTCATATAGTTGTTGGAAAAGTTCAAGGATAGGCTATTCCAACTACATATTCTAGTGGTGTGGGTAGGGTAGCTAGTCTACGAGTGCAGGACTTTATTAAATTGGATCATCCCATATTCACAGGGTTGGATCTTAATAAAGACCCACAAGACTTTATTGACCAAATCCAAAGGGCACTGGATGTCATGAATATGTCGAATAAAGAGATAGTTGAGCTAGCAGCATATAGGTTAAAAGTAGAGGCATTATTATGGTATAAAGACTGGAAATGACCTAGGGGTATCGATGCATCTTTAGCTACTTGGAAAGAGTTCAAGGAGGCATTTTCTGATCATTACCTTCTATTTAAGATTTGAGAGGCCCATGCAAATTAGTTTTTAAATCATTGCCAAAAGAATATGAGCATGAGGGAGTACAGCCTCTAATTTTAACTCTTTAGCTAGGTATGCTACTAATGTAGTATCTACTATGGATGATAAAGTTTATTGATATGTCGATGTATTGGATATGTATTTGGTTAGAGATTGTAGTATTGCTTCTTTGAACAAAGACATAGATATAGCAAAGATACAAGTTTTTGCATAAAAAATGGAGGATCAGAGGTAAAGAAAAAGAAGAACACAAAAATCGGAAAGAGGGCATCCCAAGAAGGATAGGTATATGGGGCAGTTTATGGCATCCCAAGGAGATTTTAGTCCTTGGGTTTTATAATATACTTCCTACGCCATCATCTTCTTACTCTGCAGCTAGTGCTCCACCACAATTTCAAGAATTCAAGGGCAATTAGTTTGCGTAAAAAAATAAGAGTTGAAGTTCATAGATAGTGGGGTATCAAGAGAAAGGGAGTATGAGTAAATTCAAACCTCCTCAGCAGCCATGTAAATTATATTGAGATATTCATTTAGGTGCATGTCGATTTGGGATATATGCTTTCTTTTGGTATGGTATATCGGGGCATATGATGAGAGAGTACCCACAAAGGAAAATGAGTAGTATGGCATGACCTACTAGATAAATCATTGCATCATCATCATTGGTGCCTTCTATAGGTAGGGTATACATCCTACGGGTTGTGGTAGAGATGTTAAAAGAGCAGCTAGTTCTAGTAGAGTTCAGTATCATATATATGCTCTAGTGGATCAAAAAAATTTAGAGGTTTCTCTTGATGTGGTTACATGTACATTGTCCATATTTTCACATAATGTATATGCATTAATTGATACGATCTCTACATTATCATATGTCACTCCATTGGTTGCTGAAAATTTTAAAAGAACACCATAATCACTAGTTAACCTATTTGAAGTGTCTATGTTGGTTGGTGAATCTATTATATCTAGGAGAGTGTATCAAAATTGCATAATAATTGTTTGTGATCGTGATGTAATGGTTGACCTTGTTGAGCTATAAATGGTAGATTTTGATGTTATAATGGGTATGGATTGGTTGGCTATTGCTATACCAAGGTATATTGCTAAACTAAGAGGGTGCATTTTTATTGTCCAAAAGAGACAGTCCTTGAATAGAGGGGTAATATTGGTGCCAAGAGATAAATTTATTTCTTATCTTAAGGCAAAAAGGATGATTTCCAAAGGTTTAATGTCATCTAGTTAGAGTGAAAGATATAGATGTAGAGCCACCAATTTTTCAAACTATTCCTATGGTGAATGAATTTCCTGATGTATTTCTTGAAGATCTTTCAGGTTTGCCTCTAGAAGAGAAGTACAGTTTGGTACTAATGTGATTCACTAAACCAATCTCTATTCCTCCATATATAATGGCCCCCACAGAATTACGGGATTTGAATGATCAATTAAAAGACTTGTTAGAAAAAGAATTCATAAGGCCTAGTATGTCCCCTTAGGCACACCATTTCAAGTATTGATGACTTATTTAACTAATTTCAAAGTTCTAAGTGTTTCTCAAAGATTGACTTGAGGTCAGGTTACCACCAAGTGAGGGTCAAAGAGAAAGATATATCCAAGACAGCTTTTCAAACATGTATGGTCATTATGAGTTCTTAGTTATGTCTTTTGGGCTAACTAATGCACCAACAACTTTTATGGATTTGATGAATAGGGTGTTCAATCCATTCTTAGATGTGTTCGTGATAGTGTTTATAAATAATATTTAGGTTATTCAAGATCAAAAGAGGACCATGATAGTCACTTCTAAAAAGTGTTACAGATTCTTCGTGATCGTAAGTTATATGCGAAGTTCTCTAAATATGAGTTTTGGTTGATATTTGTTGCATTGTTGGGTCATATTGTATCTGTTCAAGGAATAAAGGTTGATACTCAAAAGATAGAAGTTGCAAAGAGCTGGCCAAGACCAACAACCCCTACAAAGGTTCTAATTTTCTTGGATTGGAAGGTTATTATAAAAGGTTTATTGAAGGATTTTCTTTAGTTTCTGAACCTTTAACAAAGCTAACACACAGAAGTTCCAAGTTTCAATAGAATGACTCATGTGAAAGGAGTTTCCAAGATCTGAAGAATAAGTTGAATTATATTCCCATATTGGTACTTTCAGAAGGTGCAGAAGGGTATACAGTGTATTTTGAAGCTTAGAATTGTCTTAGGATGTGTATTGATGCATTATGGTAACGTAATAAATTATGCCTCAAGACAATTGTAGACGCATGAGAAAAATGATCCAAAACATCATCTTAAGCTAACAGTAGTTGTATTTTCTTTAAAGATATGGTTCCACTACATGTATGGGATTCATGTTGACATATATACTGACTGTAAGAGTTTACAATATAACTTTAACTAGAAGGACCTAAATTTAAGGCAGTGAAGGTGGCTTGAGCTATTAAAAGACTGTGGTATTGATATCTTATATCACTCAGGGAAAGCAAATATAATTGTTGATGCTTTAAGTAATAATAAAATGGCAAGCACTTATGGACAGTCAATGAAAATGCAAGGACTGGCTAAGGATCTACAATAACTAACTAATTTGGGGGTTCGCCTTCTTGAAACCCTGAATGAGGGGCTTATTGAGTGTAATTTGGCAAAATCTTCATTAGTGGCTGAAGTAAAAGAGAAGCAGTATGTAGATCCTATTCTATTACATCTGAAGGAAATTCTACAACATGGTTGACAAAGGCATTTAACCTTACACAAGAGGGATTACTTCAGTGCTAAAATAGATTCTTTGTACCTAATGTAGATGGGCTAAGAATAAGGACTATGATGGAGGCACATCATTCAAGGTATTTCATCCATCTGGGGTCAACTAAGATGTATAATGATATGAAAGAAATGTCTTGGTAGGGTGACACGAAGAACATTGCGGAATTTATAGCCCGGTGTCCAAATTGTCAAAAAGTTAAAGTAGAGAACCAAAATCTCAAGGGTTATATGCAATGTATAGAACTTCCAATTTACAAGTGGGACATGATCAACATGAATTTTTTTCATTGGTTTGCCTCGTATATCTCAAAAGTTTGATTCCATATGGGTAATAGTTGATAGACTTACCAAATCAGCATACTTCCTACTAGTTAAAACCACTTACATAGTTGAAGAGTATGAGAGATTGTATATTAAAGAGATAGTTTGTTAACATGGAGTTGCAATCTCTATTATATCTAATAGGGGATCTCAATTTACTATAAATTTTTGAAAGTATTTTTAGAAGTGTTTGGAAACAAAAGTGAATTTAAGTATAACTTTTCATCCTCAAATTGATGGATAAGAAGAATGTAATATTCAAATAATTAAAGATATGCTACAATCTTGTGTATTGGACTTTAAAGATAGTTGGCATGATCATTTACCTCTTATTGAGTTTACCTACAACAATAGCTTCATTCGAGTATCAAAATGGCACCATCTGAAGATTTATATGGAACAAAGTGTAGATCACCAATTGGATGGTTTGAAGTGGGTGAAACTACCTTATTTGGGTCAGATATTGTTCATCAAGCTTTAGAAAAGGTTAAAGTGATCCAAAAGCGGCTTAAAATAGCACAAAGTTGACACAAATCATATGTGGATGTTAGAAAAAAGGTACTAAAGCTTGTTATAGATGATTGGGCATTCTTGAAGGTATCACTAAAGTAAGGGGTAATAAGATTTGCTAAGAAAAGAAAACTAATTCCACGTTATATAAGGACATATAAAATTATTCAAAGGTTTGTTCGGGTCTCATATGAGTTAGAGCTACCACAAGAGCTCTCAATAGGTCATCCAGTGTTTCATATCTTAATACTTTAAAAATGTATAGGAGAACCATCTCATATTACTCCTACTGAAGATGTACAAGTTATAGAAGATCTCACCTATGAAGAATTTCTTATTGTTATTCTATATCAGCAAGTTAAGAAGTTAATAAATAAAGAAATAGCTCATATAAAAGTACTTTGGATGAACCAGCAAGTAGAAGAGATCACATAGAAAGCTGAGAAAGTAATAAAATCCAAGGACCCTTATTTATTCAAATCCAAAGAGAGAGTTCAAGATGTTGATTGGATAAATAACAAGTAATTATAAATAATATATGGTAACAAGAAGATTAAACTTAGGCTTGAACTTTTTTATGTTGGATAATTATGGTAACATTTGAAGACGAATGTTCTTAGGGGTGGGGGGGGATGTAGCACCCTATATTTGCATGTACTTATTATACTTATGTGGAACTTGATATAGCCTTGTAGTGTAGGTAATGGACTAGATTTGTTATCCGAGTATTAATGGTGTAAATAGGTTTTTAAATACTACCTATACGTTTTAATGTGATGCGACCAAGTTAACATCGATACAACTATTTAACTTGGAATCATAGGCTAGTATTTGAGTCTAAAACCCAAGTGACCGAGTGTATATAAGTTTTAAGTTAAACGAAAAGGATTAAGAACTAAAAATGGAACAAAATATTGAGATGCTTGCTTGACTTAATTTAGCTAGTTGTTGAGTCACTACTTTGAGCTATATGGACCAAGTTAATGGACTTGTCTATAGATCAAATTTGGGCCTATATTAATATACTCATTTAAGGTTCAAACTAAGTAAAAGTAAAGGACAATGGAGAAAGGGAACAATACCAAAAAAAATTGCCAAAGGGCCAATAAGTTAAAGGTCCATTTTAGACATTAATAAATCAAGTAGGTGCATCACCTTCTTTGACCTTTTGAATAGCTTGAACCCTTAAGTAGGTGTATCACCTACTTAGACTAACTTGTAGCTGAAAATAGGATTAGAAAGGAAGTTCTATAGGGCTCAATATAAAACTAATATAGCTGGTCTATTTACTTATTTTTACATAATTTACAGTCTTTTAAGTTCATATTTCTCCCTTTTTTCTCAAGGCATAAGACAGCAGCCCTAATATTCCTTATAGTATTCTTGAAGATGCCCTCACCTTTGGAATTCAAGGTAAAATTAGAAAAACATGTTATTCATTCTTAATTATAAGTACAGGGCAGAATATAAAACAAGCTAACTGCTCACTTTTCTTTATTATTAAGAGACTTATCTTTTATTCTTTGGTTTAAGATGTGAAGAAAAGTTCAATTACTTGAAGAGTTCAAGTTAAAAGGATAAGTTATGGAAAATTGAGTTAAGTTGATTGCTCCATTTTATCTTACTTATGTATGAGTTTAGGTAAAGAATTGTGGTATATGGTTATTGCCCATTCTATTTTGTATATTGTATATTTTGAGGGTGTAATGAATGCAAAGTTATTTTGTGGGATCTTATAAGAATATGTATGATATGTGGATGTAATTGAAGGATAAAAGGTTTAAAATAACACTCTTGATTTGATAAATTATGGTCTTACTACCCGACTACTATTTTGGTAAATTTAAGTGGCCTAAATGTGTTATTTAGCTACTAATACTTGTTAACCATATACTATTGTAGATAAGTAATCCAAAGTAGCACGTTAATTTGGGTCAGAATTATACAACGAGGTATGTATGGCTACTCTATTTCATATTCTTTGACATGAAATCCAACACTTGTGTTACAAAGTAAGCTTCTAAAGTTCTCCTATAGCAAATGATACATAGTGGCAGCGCATGATCTCCCATGTAGCCAACAACCATGGACCAACTCCCTAATGTGTTAAAATACCTAACTACATGCTTATTATCCAGTCTGAATTTTACTTCCACTAGCAATTCTCAGGAGTTCTACTTTAAGTCAAATAAGACCCATTTGTTATTTTTAGCTCCTAAATATTTCATTAGTATAGAAAATGCTCCCTACCTCGTTGTTATTGTATTAAGTTTTTATTTGCATCTCCAACTGGTAGAATATTATTCCAAAGTACAATATTTTTATGACACCAAAGTAACAATATCAAAGGTTAAATAAGATAAGGAATGCAAATTTGGATATGTGTAGGTGGCAGCTGATGTCGCCCAAAATACATTCCAATTAGAAGTATAATGCGGTCAATTGCAAATATAATAACCCAACTAGGTTGGGGTCAATCCCACAAGGTAAAAGTGAACTGTTTCTTGACTTTGATGTAATCCATAAGCAATACAGGAAAGTAAATGGGGGGATTTTAGCATCAATTGCAAGTAGTAACCAAATCTTGAGTGATTTTGAGTTGTAGACAATAAGAGACGAACACTAGGCTTGTGTTCCCCCTGGATTCTCAACTCCATAAATTTCTCGCGATCAAAACTATTCTATTATTCTGCATGCAAAGTCTACAAGATAGGTATTATCAGATGCCTTGTAGGTGCGAAGATAAATCTCACCCTTTATCAGTTAGGTCTCAGGGTGTTGCCTTATTGCTTCTTGCTATGACCTCACTTCACTATCACCTTTTGGGATCAAGTGATTAGATGAGATGGCAGGGGCTAAAAGGTGGAGGTGAATCCTAAATCACTGTCCTGATCTTCTTTTCCAATCACAAACTCCTTTCTAGGTATGGATACAAATATAAGCTATCATAATCTACTGCAGCTACTTGAGGTTAATTATCATGAAGAAGATTAGGATACATGCAGAAAACCTAGAACTGATGAGCCTCACACTTCCTCTATGTAGCTAATTATCCAGGGTTCCCATAACCCTAGTTAAGGAGATAATCCGCTTATATTTGTGCAAGAAACCATGATTGTCAATGAAGAACACATAAAATCAATTGGACAAGAATAAGATGAATAAAGTCCAAAGTCTGTAATTGAATAAACCCTAAAATCTCAAGAACAATTGTAAAAGTATTGTAAAGTATTATAATAATATGTAAAAGAGCGTAACCTAATAAAAGATAAACCCTAGGGCATTTATAGTATCTCAAAATAACATGAAAATCCTAATAAAAATTGGAAATTTTATGTTATGTTGGCAGTAGGTACGACTCATTCTTCACTCGTACCGGCATTATACTAGTCGTACCCTGCCTTCTCATATCCTTTATAGTGTCTAATATCCTAAGGCTTCAACTTTTTATTTGGCATACGACTTTCTCTGATGATTCATACCTGAGAGTACAACTCATTCCTTTCACTCGTATCCACCTGGGACTTTTGTCTTTCAAATCTTTGAACACTGGTGTGTGTACGACTTCCCTATATGAGTTGTACTCGGACTTTCAACTCGTATACCTCTGAGACTTCAATTTTTGAATGGTAGCTTAGGTTTTGTTATGCTTACGACTGCTTTGTACAACTAGTATACTAGCTTATAACGTGGATACTTGAGTCGTATCTTTCTCATACTTAGCTCCTCAGGGGCTTTTGGTTCTATTGTTTATACAATTTAGCATATGAGTAGTATTGGATGTTTATGACCCATGTGCTATCTTTTATCCTGATAAGAGTTGGTCTTTTTTAGGTCTTTCTTCTCTTTTCATTTAAACACTGTTGTAGACCTATTTTACCTGTAATATACACTAAATGCATCATATCTAACAAAACACCCTAAGTTCACGCATAAATTCATGATTTTAAGCACTGAAAGTGTCATGTTTCCATGCCACATCAACAAACTTAACTTAAACTTTTGCATATCCTCAGGCAAACAAAATCAAATAACTATTTTCTAGCACAGAGATGATGCTTAAATAGGAAGATCTCAAGCAACCCATGGCGGTGATTTTGAGCTCGATTTAACTCTTATTGTTCCCCTTCTAGTTTCAACTTTTCAACTCAAACTGCATATAGCAATTTAGCACACATAGCAACACGAAGGAATCTGATAATGGCATTACATTAGCAATAGACACTTGGGAAGAGACACAAATTACATTCATTAGATAATCTAGCAACCTAGAAGCATAACCCATGTGCGCTCACAGTCAAGGAAATCCCCTTCACTCTTCATTTGGATAAACCACTCTATTCAAGGATATAACGAATAACTCTCTCACTTACAAAGAAGTGTCGCCGGTGTGCATAAAATACCATAGACTTTTGCTTATACTCTTTTTCTAAGATGTCAGACAATCATGGTAAGATCACTATAGGACTTTATTTGGCTTGTAACGTAGGCTTGGGGATGGTATGATATCTTTTGAGTTTTATTTAGCGACTACTCCTAGACACTACGCCGTTCTCGGGGTCCACTTACTTTTCACTTCTTCTTTTTATTTTTGACCTTATGTCTCCCTTTTTTCTTTTAAGCACATTCTAATTTGGCTAGGTGTGGTTTTCTAGTATTTATTCTTCCTTTTTTTCTTTTGCTTTTCATTGTAACTTTTCTTTTCACCACACCTGCTCAAGTTTCAACTATTTTTCTTTAGCCCACGTTCTTCAGACTCTTTCTCTCTCATGCACCCCTATAATAGCGAAACTCAACTTAGGTGATTTGCCTAAGTTGAGGTTCACAGTATCCACAGGAGGACCAGGGCCAACATAGGTTCATTATAAGTTAACGGGAAGGTGATAGGTGTAACAAGAAAAATTAATCTATAAAGGCTAAAATATTTGGATCAAAGGGATTTATTCATTTGGTTAGGGAATTCTAGGCCCAAATGGACTCATACTAATAGGTCCTACGATCACCTCCTACCTAAATATCCTAGACCTAGGTAAAAGGAACCTAGCAAGTTCTAGATTCCAACACATCGGGAACACAGTAGACCTCACCCGCACTTGCACATGGTCATATTACTAAGTACTACTTATCCAACTATGCAACTATTTTGTCCCTAACTGTTCTATCCTTAATCCTAATGCAATTATCAGATTCACAATAGTCTTACACAAGTATACAAATCATGCAATTAATTAAACAAAAACTTTTCAAGCGGGCTCAATTTTTTTTTCATAACTTTAGCAAATAACATGTCAAATCAGGAGTGTTTTAAAATTCACAACTCAAAAATCGACAACAAAGTCAAAATCTTTCATTACAACTAAAATTCAAAATACTCAAAAAAAAATAATTCATTCCATAGGCTCACTGATTTACTCCCTATCTCAGTTGCCTGCATCAAACCTGCAAGTCATAACAGACTTTCAGTCTTAGCTACTTATACTTTTTAGCTACTCTCAAATTTTTTGGAATAACCCTCACCCTCCGCTAAAAATCATTGAACTATCCCCAATGCTATAAAAAATAAATAAAGTAAGTTAGAAGGTCATACCTAGTCACTCAAGGCGCCAGTGAATCAACATCAATACGGGGTCCCTCAGATTGGGTCCCACTCTCCTCAACCACTTTCCCATCAGTCAGGACTGCATCAACCAAAAGTAGGGGCATAATATTGAGCCCCACAACATCAAAAACTAGAGCTATCGATCCACCAGCTACCCTGGCCATCTTTTGAACCCATGCCTATCGGTCCAACTTATCCTTAATACTCTTATACATGTCCTTCTTCCTGGTTGCTCGATCTTCTTTATTCTTTCTCTTTCTCTCTTTTATTTGTTCTTCATTCTCCTCAACCGGTGTATCAAATAGGTCTACCCAAATATTAGGCACATGGATAATAGGAATCACTATCTCAATAATGGGCTCAGTAACCACCGATCTTTTATAAAGCTCCGAGACCGTTTTCTTGATTTCTGCAAACTCAATATTGAGTATCTACCCTCCACTTAATTGTCGAGCGATCCTCAACTCAACATCATCTATGAACCCTTGGACTCACCTATCCTGGCCCTCAAACTGCCTGTCCAGCTATTTTTTCACAACCTCGGTCCATGCTGCTTGGGAGATCATCATAATACCAGGAGGCATAACTCGTGGCCTAGGTGGCATAGGTTGGACTGGTAATGGGGTACTAGAATTACCCATTTTATCAGTATGGGAGCCCTCTATCTGCGCTCCTACCTCAGTAGCCTCAGCTGAAGCAAGGATATCAGTCTTATCATCCTTAGGGTACCTCACTATATTTTTTGGGTATTGCCTCTGAATCTTCCTTTTATATGTTATGTAAAATTCATGAATGGGGACCTCACTATATTTTTTAGGTTCTTGTTTCATCCATTCAAATCCATACTACCGGAAGTTCTCTTCAAAACTCGGTAACTCAGACATCACGGTAGTAGTTCATCTCTATTTTGGATAAAGTACTCTCTTTATTTTGCAACTCATGAGTCAGAAAAAAAAACTATTGTATGTCTCCTGCATACTGGGGTATCCCTATCATTCAATAATGGGCACCAGTGGAGTGGTCAGTGTAAGTGAGGGTTCTAGTCTATCACTGTTGCATCCACCTCTTCTGAACCCTGAGCTTCTTTAGAACTTCCTTTTGTTGAACTAGATTCAACCTTATCATCATCATCATCAGTATTTTGCGGTGTGTGAGGAGGAGATGTAGTGGGATCCTTCATCCTCGGGCCTTGTGGAGGTAATTTTAATTCTTAGGGAACCACTTTCATCCCTTTTACTTTCTCAGCTGCCTTTTCTTTTGGTGCAGCCTTTTTCATTGTGGTTCCTTCATAAACTTCACCACTACTAGCGGTTGATATTTTATATTTTGAATTACTTAATTCGATAATAGCAGATGGTGCTTGTTTGTTGTTCTTCTTAGTAGCTTGTTTGGATGAGAAAATGCTCTTTGGAGGCATGGTTCCTGAAAATGTACCCTCATTAGTAACTAGGTAAATAAAAGTAAAAAAAACTTTAAAACTAAAGTTCAATGTGCTTGTTATGCTTAGGGAACGAGAGGTGGGTACTGGTCGTACCTACACATGAGTCGTATCATATACTGTTCATGACCTTTGTTCACTGTTAGCTTACGACTCATCCTAACCAATCATACCAGCAGGGTATGACTCATAGCCAACACTCATAAGAAGATCAAAAATATTTATTCTAATTTAAATCATCCCAGGTGGGTACGACTTAAAGAGTACGAGTCGTATGGTCTGGGTATGAGTCATATGGTCTGGGTACGACTTATATGATCAAGTCGTATCCATTCTGGAACCGTAAATTTGTTAAACTTCCATGTTGTTTGTGGGTACAGATCCCATTACAACTCCCATACCGATGGGTATCAGTCGTAAGGAGTTTCGTATCCACTGCAACATAGAAGTCTAACTTTAAAGTTTGACTCCAATGTAATTTCCCAAAATACCAACTACTTTTTTCAACCATTTCAATTATTTTAAACCACACAAACATATCAAATCATTTCTAAAACCCTATATCTACCCCAATTTCCAATTTCCAATATGAATACCTAAGCTAGGTTACCAACAATTCAACATTTTATAAACCCTACTCAAACCAAGTTTATAGTGTCAAATACTACTCATTTAAACTTGAAAGTAAAGAGAATAGAGTTAAAGAACTTACTTGGTGGTGGAAGAAATTGAGTTCTTGTTTTCAAAGTTTATTTCCACCCAAATTCGAGTTTAAATCAACAACAAGGAGAGATTTGAAGTTATCGGTAGCTTAATCAAGTTCAATACATGTTGATTTTATGGATTAAAGCTTGAAATTAGGGTGAGAAATGATGTGGGTACGATTTTGGTCAAATGGGTTCCCGATTGGGTGCCCCTATTCCTTTTTAAATAAAGAACTGGGTTGGGTCAACCCGCGAACTGACCTAGTAAGCATGGGTATGAGTTGTGGATACGACTCGTACCCAGAATTATGGGTCATTTCTTTGACTTGTATAGACCTGGAACCTTACCTAGGTTCTTGAAGTGGGTACAACTCAAGGTGACGAATCGTACCTAGTGGGTACGGCTCATTATGAGAATAGTTTCCATTCCAGAAACTATTACCTAATTCTAATTTTTCTCCCAGGTCAATACGACTCTACTCACGAGTCATACCGTATAGATACAACTCGTAAAGAGTCCATATAACTGATTTTCTTTAACTTCCCTGGGTATTTACTGATTTTCTTAGCCCTGCACATTGAACAAACATATTACCCTATAATTGAATAAGTACAAAAACATGGGTTGTCTCCCAAGCAGTGCTTGATTTAACATTGTGGCACGACATGGCAAAGTTGGATGCTCAGATTTTACCACTTAGCCTCATGGGTTGGCTCCCATGCAACATTTGATTTAACATCGCGGCACGATGCAATTTCCTTGAATACTCTGTCTTTATCAAGATCAATATCAGCTACTTCTTTCACGTCTTCTATATTTCCCAAGTAGTGCCTCACTCTTTGACTATTTACCTTGAACGGGGGCTCCCCATCCCTCTTTAATTCTAAAGTACCATAGGGATAGACTCGTATTACCGTGAATACACCATATCACCTTGACCTTAGCTTACTTGGAAATAAATGAAGCTTGGAATTATAGAGTAGTACTTGGTCACCCTTTTCGAATACTCTCTTCTTAATTTTGCGGTCGTGATACAACTTTATTTTTTCCTTGTAAAGTGCTGAACTTTCACAGGCCTGGAGCCGAAATTCATCCAACTCATTGATATTATTCAACCTTGACTTGGTTGCATCCTTCCGCTCTAGATTTAGCTTCTTTAACACACATACCGCCTTATGCTTAATCTCAATTGGTAAGTGGCAAGCCTTTTCCATACACCAAATAATAAGGTGAGGCACTTATGGGGGTTTTATAAGTTGTACAGTTCACCCACAATGCATCATCTAACTTTTTTGCCCAATTAGTCTTGTTGGCATTCACATCTTTTTCCAGTATGGCCTTGATTTCTCTATTGGACACTTCAACTTGTCCACTAGTCTGGAGATGATAGGGTGTTTCCATCCTGTGTTTCTCTCCATATTTCTCAAGCAGACTCTTGAATAGATGATTGCAAAAATGTGCCCCTCCATCACTAATAATAGCCTGTGACACACTGAATCGAGAAAAAATATTTTTTCTTAAGAATATAGTGACACTACGTGCTTTATTGTTGGGAAGCGTAGTAGCTTCCACCTACTTCAAAACATAGTCTACAGCCACAAGTATGTATTTCATACCAAACTAACTCAAGAACGGCCCCATGAAATTTATGCCCCATACATCAAACACTTCTAATTCTAAGATAGGGATCATAGGTAGTTCATGTCTTCTAGAAATAGTACTTAGTCACTGACATTAATCATAAGAAGAAGCATAGTCATGAGCATCTTTGTATATGGTTGGACAATAGTAGCCGCATTGTAGATTTTATGAGTTGTGTGAGCCCTTCTATGATGACCCACAACTGGCGATGAATGACAAGCTTCAAGTATGCTTATCATCTCCACCTCAGGTATACATCTGCAAATGATTCAATCTGCATAAATTTTGAATAAGTAAGGTTCATCCCAGAAATATTTTCTTACCTCATGTATGAACTTCTTCCTTTGCTGATATGAAAGGTTTTCTAGGACTAGATCACTGGCTAAGTAATTTACATAATCTGCAAACCATGAAATTAGATCTTGGGAGCTGCCAATATCTACTAATTGGGAAAACTGTCAGCAATCTCCAACCCATTAGCAACCTTCTGCATAGATTCCTCCTCCAGTCTAGACAAGTGATTTGCAACTTGATTTTCTATGCCTTTTCTGTCCTACACCTTAAAGTCAAATTCTTGCAATAACAGCACCCACCGAATAAGCCTAGGCTTTGAATTTTTTTTAGGTATTAGGTACCTCAATACTGCATGATCAATGTGCACAATCACCTATGTCCCAATCAAGTAAGATCTAAACTTTTCAAAGGCAAAAACCACTGCTAATAACTCTTGCTCCGTCATAGTATAGTTCTTTTAAGCAAGATTTAGTGCCTTACTAGCATAGTAGATGGGAAGAAAGATCTTTTCTTACTATTGACCTAGTAGAGCCCCTAAGATCACTTCACTAGTGTCATAATAAATCTCAAAAGGTGAAGACTAATTGGGAGACACGGTGATTGGTCCAGTCACCAACTTCTCTTTTAGGATTTCAAAAGCCTTCTAACATACGTCATCAAAATTAAATTTTACATCTTTCTCAAGAAGCTTGCAAAGAGGATTAGCAATCTTCGAGAAGTCCTTGATAAATCGCCTGCAAAAACCTATATGCCCTAGAAAAATTCAAATCCCCTTCACAAAAATTGGGTAGGGTAATTTCTTAATTACATCAATCTTTGCTTAATCAACCTCTATGCCCCTCTTTGAAATCTTGTGCCCAAGCACAATTCCTTCTTTGACCATAAAATGGTACTTTTCCTAATTAAGTACCAAGTTGCATTCTTCACACCTTTGTAGAGCTTTTGCTAAGTGAATGAAACAGTCATCAAAAGAGTCACCAACCACCAAAAAATCATCCATACAAACTTCAATGGTGTCTTTGACCATATCAGAGAAAATAAACATCATACATCTCTAAAATATAGTTGGGGCATGCATAGCCCAAATGGAATTTATTTGAATGCAAGGTCCCATAAGGACATGTAAAAGTCGTCTTTTCATGTTCCCCAGGCACAATGGTGATCTGATTGTATCCTGAGTACCCATCAAGAAAATAGTACCATCCTTTGCTTGCTAATCTTTCTAACATCTGATCCATGAAAGGCATTGGAAAATGGTCCTTTTGAGTCCATGCATTCAATTTTTGATAATCCATGCACTCTCCATCCAGTGACTGGCCTCATAGGCACTAGCTCATTCTTCTCGTTAGGCACAACAGTTATTCCACTTTTCTTTGAAATGCATTATACCGAACTGACCCACTTGCTGTTTACAATAGGAAATACCACACCAGTATCCAACAACTTGATGATCTCTTTCTTAACCACCTCCAATATAGAATGATTAAGACAACACTGATGTTCAATAGATGGGGCATAATCTAGCTCAAGCTGTATTTTGTGAGTACACAAACCAGGCGAAATACCTACAATATCTGCAATAGACCATCCAATGGCCCTCTTAAAATTTTGAAAAAATGCTAATAATGTTTCTACCTCTAACTATCTCAGATCAGCTACAATAATAATTGACATAGTATTGTTGTCCCCCAAAAATGCATATCGTAAGTGAGATGGGAGGGCCTTCAACTCTAATGTGAGTGGTTCCTCAATGGATGGTCGAGTGGAGTAATTTTATTCTTTAAGTCTAAATCAAGATTCTTTGATGCAAAATTATAAGGACCACTCCCATACAGTGCAGTTACTAACTCCTCATACTCCTTGATACCATTAGAGTTAAAATTCATGATCACGACTGCAAGTGCTTCAATACCTAATCTTTCTTCAACAGGAATAACCACATCAGAACCATCCTCCCATAAAGTCACTGCATCAACATCATGGAATGAATCTGTCTCTTCATCATACACATTAATAACAGATATCACTCTCATTTCATCAGGCTGCCTTATGGATTTCCATACATTGAATATCACATGTTGATCAATTAATCTCATCATTATATATCCCATCTCTAGATCAATCAATGTCCTTCTTGTATCCAAAAATAGTCTTCCAAGAATAATTGGGACTTGTAAGTCCACTTCATAATCTAAGACAACAAAATCAATAGGAAAAATAAAAGAAGACACCTTCACCAATACATCATATAGAATAACAACTGTCTTTGTCTTTTTCACACTCTTGTCTACCATTACTAGTCTTATGGTAGTGGGTTTTGGAGTTCCCAACCCCAATTGCTTGAATACCATAAATGGAATGAGGTTGATGTTGGAACCCAAGTCACACAAAGCACGAACAAAGTTGAAAGATCTAATAGTGTAAGGTATAGTGAATGCGCCAAGATCCTCCTTCTCTACCAATGATCTAGTAGCTACAGCACTACAATGATGAATATTGTCAACCAGTTCATAACTGACTACTCTCTTCTTAGTGATCAGATCCTTCATGAATTTTACATATCCAAGCATTTGCTACAATGCCTCTACTAGCGGTATATTCACTGACAGTTCTTTTAGCATAGATAAAAACTTCTGATACTTACCAACTTTTTGTTTCTTTTTCATCCTTTGCGGATAAGGAGGAAGAGGTTTTGGAATGGGCTTTAGCACAGAATCTATAGCCTTGTCTTCTCCTTTATTCTGCTTGCTAATTCTCCCTACATCAACCGACTCATCACCATTTTTTTACTCATCAACAGTGGGTACAGGTGGATTTGTAGTGACTTTACTGATCCAAGTAGTAATGGCATGGAATTGACTATCATTCCTGGGATTTACCACTGTTTTGCTTGGAAGAGTGCCAGGCTATCTCTGATTTACTATGGCTGTCATATGACCAAATTATTGCTCCAACTAGTTGATTATTGTAGCATGTGACTCAACTTTCTGGTTTAATCCTGACAGATCATCTTTGATATCCTTCAGGCAATTCTCTTGACTTTCTTGCCCTTCGACCAACTTAGACAAAAGTTCCTCCATTTTAGACTTTGGATCTCGACTACCTGGTGGAATATACTTGTCACTCTTCTCCTTATAGTCATCCTTATTCCACCGATCACCATCTTTGTCTCTACTCCTATATCTATATCTATCATTATAATAGTTTCAACCTTGATTTCCTTTCCCTTGGGCTTGGAAATCCCCTAATCTCCGATCAAGATACTTTGAATATTCATCAAATTTAATTTCAAATAGTTTGGAAGTAGACCCCTGTGCCACAACTGCATTCACCTTCTCAACATTCATTGACACAAATTATTTTATAAGCAACCCAATATTTGTACGAAGTTGTACAACTTCTTGTGCTACCATATCATTTGTTGCTCCTTAGGTATTTGTTTCTCCAATAGCATATGTACCACCACCACATTCAGAATCTCTAGTATGCCAACCCCTATTAGTCACCACGATATCATCAAGCAGTTTCCACACAGCATCCCAACAAAGACACATAAATGCTCCTCCTAAAATAGTATCTGCCATAACTCTCGAATTGTCATTCACTGATCTATAGAAGATTTCTGAAAAGTTAGATCCTCTGACTCTGTGGTTTGGTACCATGCTTAGTTTCTTCTTCAATTGAAACCACATCTCATACATAGATTCTGCAGGTAACTGTCTGAACTTGTAAATTCCACCCTTTAACTGTAGCATCCGTGCATGAGGGAAGAATCTTCTCAGAAACTACTCTTTCAACCCTTTCCAAGTAGTAATAGATCATCTTAGAAGTTTCCCTAACCATAGTGATGCTTTTTTTGTCAAAGAAAATGGGAACAACCTCAATCACAATGCTTCCTAATCAACCCCTGGAATAGTATAAGATGTGCAGATCCCAGAGAAAATTTGAAAGGTGCATGTTTGCATCATCCTTCGATGCACCCGAAAATATACCCTTTAGATTTAATAATTGGATCATTGCACTAGTAATATCAAACTTCAAATTAGAGGCTAAAGTAGGAGGAATAATGGCTCCAGACTCAGTTGGCTCAACATAACCCAGATCTTCATCATCCTCCTCATATGGGTCTAAGTGTTGATATACTAAAATAAATGGATCTCTACCTCTCTGAACTCGATGATCAGCAACCTGTTGAGGCCTGACTAGTCCACCTTGTTGAGCTAACTCTACCTCTACAACAAGTCTAGCCTCTTCAACTTTTCTATGCTCCCACTCCAACAGTTGTTATGTCTGTAAGTCTGCAATATTTTGTGGATCCAATGAAACATGCGGGAGTGCCATATTTGGATCCACTGGTGGGGGGGCCTTGAACCCCTTTACGAACTTGTCCTGACATCCTTCTCGGTGTTTGAAGGATTCTCTTTGGTTCTTGATCAAAAGGAAGTAAGGGATTGCCTCTACTCCTAGTACTTGGCATACACCGGCGTATGTCGAATCAAAAAATAAAAAGTAAACACCCATGAACTTCACCAATTCAATTTATTACTCAACTTGTAATCCTCGGCAATGGTGTCAAAATTTGATGTCTCCCAAAATACACTCTAATTAGAAGTATAATATGGTCGTTGCAAATATAATGATCCAACTAGGTTGGGGTCGATCCCACAAGGAAAACGTGAACAGTTGCTTGAATTTGATGTAATCCACGAGCAATGCAGAAAAGTAAATGGGGGGATTTTAGTATCAATTGCAAGTAGTAACCAAATCTTGAGTGCTTTTGAGTTGTAGACAATATGAGATGAACACTAGTCTTGTGTTCCCCCTGGCTTCTCAACTCCGTAAATTTATCGCGATCAATCCAACTATTCTATTGTTCTACATGCAAATTCTACAAGATAGGTATTATCATCCGCCTTGTAGGTGCAAAGATAAATCTTACCCTTTACTGGTTAGTCTCAAGGTCTTGCCTTATTGCTCCTTGCTATGACCTCAGTTCATTATCACCTTTTGGGATCAAGTGATTAGACGAGATGGCGGGTACTAAAAGGTGGAGGTGAATCCCAAATAACTGTCCTAATCTTCTTTTCCCAATCACAAACTCCTTTGTGGGATGGATGCAAATATAAGATATCACAATCTACTACATCTACTTAAGGTTAATTATCGTGAAGAAGATTAGGATACATGTAGAAACCCTAGAACTGATGAGTTTTACACTTCCTCTATGTAGCTAATCAGCCAGGGTTCCCATAACCCTAGTTAAGGAGTTTAGCCGCTCATGTTTGTGCAAGAAACTATGATTGTCAATAAAGAACACATAAAATCAATTGGACAAGAATAAGATGAATAAACTCCAAAGTCTGTAAATGAATAAACCCTAAAATCGCAAGAACAATTATAAAAGTATTGTAAAGTATTATAATAATATGCAAAAAAGTGTAACCTAATAAAATATAAACCCTAGGGTATTTATAGTATCTCAAAATAACATAAAATACTAATAAAAAAAGGAAAGGTTAAGTTATGTCGGCAGTGGGTACGACTCGTTCTTCACTCATATCAGTATAATACGAGTCGTACCTTGCCTTATCGTATCTGTTATAGTGTCTAATCTTCCAAGGTTTCAACTTTCTGTTCGACATATGACTTCCGCTTATGAGTCGTGCCTGAGTGTACGACTCGTGCCTTTTACTCGTATCCACCTGGGATTTTGTCTTTCCAAGCTTTGAACACTGGTTTATGTATGACTTCCCTATACGAGTCATAGTCAAACTTCTAAATCGTATACTTCTGAACTTTAAATTTTGGATGGTAGCTTAGGTTCTGTTATGCTTACGGCTGTGTTGTACGACTCGTATCCTAGCTTACGATTTGGATACTTGATTCGTATCTTCCTCATACTTAGCTCCTCATGTTGGCTTTTGGTTCTATTATTTATACAATTCAGTATTCGAGTTGTATCAGATGTTTATAACTCATGGGCTGACAAAGTTGGTCTTTTTCAGGTCTTTTTCTTCTCTTTTTATTCAAACATTATTGTAGATCTGTTTTACCTGCAATATACACTAAAGTGCATCATATCTAACAAAAAACCCTAAGTTCACATATATATTCATGGTTATAAGCCTCAAAAATGTCATATTTCCATGCCATATCAGTAGCTCAGGGGTATAATCCTATCATGGGTCGATCCCAATCCCTTTATATGTGGGAGGCAGCTCAGGGGAGAAATCCTAGCATGGGTCGATCCCAATCTATTTATGTATGGGTGGCAGCTCAGGGGCGTAAGCTTAGCATGGATCGATCCCAATTTATGTATTTATCACTGATTAGCTGGTCATTTGTATCATATGGTTTACAAAGATTGTGAAGTAATAAGGGTAGAGTGAAGGAAAAAATGTAATGTACATGATCCCACAAGTATATGTAATGGTGGTCTATTAGTACTATCTATATATACCTAATTTCCTTTGAGCTCTTGTATTATGTATAATTACTTCTAGCCTTGCATATTCAGTACATATTTTTGTACTGACGTCCCTCACGAGGGGACCTATGTTTCATGTTGCAAGCACAGGTGCTTCAGCTATTATACCTCTCTAATAGGAGCACGAGATACCCAGCAGCTATTGGTGAGCTCCAAGTTAATTCGGGGTTTTTCGAGTCTGTTATGTATGTTTGTATTGCACAATAGTTAAGAACAAGGTGGGGGGTTTCCTGATCTTAGCTAAGTCTATGTATCTTTTACAGGCTTTGTAGACCAATGTAAAGTTAAGAATGGTAGTGTCTTGTCTTTTAGATGTTATGGCCCCAACAATCAGGTCTTGTATATATAGTTTTGGGCTTGCTCACGTGGTTTATTCTCATCGATGCATTATATTCATATACGTTAAAACGTTATCATAGTTACATGCATGAGAATTACAAGGTTATAGGTTGGTAATCTCGTGCCTTTATGGCTACAGGTGTCTGTCCGCCCTAATGGGATTTGAGGCATGACAATAAGCAAAAGAAAAAACCCTAATGTAGAGCCCTTGTTGCCTTCTCCTCTCTCCAAACATGTATTGATCCCAAGATGTATTGTAAATGTGGATAATTACTCCTTATATAGTGCTTTAGGTCATGCATAGGCTATCCCAAATGAATTATAAACATTGACCATTTTTTCCTCAACTTAATCCAAGTTAAAACACACTTTAGGACGGTTTTTGAGGGGGGTGCATCGCACGGCCCATCGCATAGCCCAAACAATAGCTCCACTCCCTAAAGGGTTTACCCCAAGGCCCCTCCCATTCCATGGGGGGTGCGGCGAAGGGTGCCTCCTCAAGGTGCGATTTAGGTCAATCTTTGTTCTCTTCTTCTCGCCTACTTGTTATTTGTTTCCTCACTCCTTGTGAATTGTTTGTAGGCTCCATTTAGCTTCCATAGCTCCTCCATTGGTCTCTTGCAACAGTTTATAATAAACATTAGTCCATACGACACAATAGAGCTCATCAAAGTACACTAGAACAAGCATAGCTCAAGCTAGCATCACTAGTTTTTTTGCCTAAACTCTATTTGATCATTTTGACTCTTGACTTGTTTCAAATGCACCTTAAACAATTTAAACATGTAACTTAGCACACAAATACACACTTTCCACTTCATTAAGAACATCAAATTATCCTCAAAGCTAAGCTAAATGCGTATAGATAATGATACTTAGGTGTATAAATACGCCTAAGATCAGTATACTCGTGAATGAGAATGGATTACATTTTTGTATGATGCATTTGATATATATAGAGATGGTCCAGGTTTGGTTGCCTCCAATTTTTGGTATTGTGGCAGATAAAGATCTTAAGAGGTGAAATATTCATTTTTTCTTTATGGGCTCGGAGGTTCCTTTGCAGTTGTTGGCACACCAAAAATATCAAGTTGGGTCATTCTGAGGAAATAACTAATCACAACTTTGGAGGATTGTTGGGTGACATCAAAGCGAATGGAGGTATTTTTAAGGAGCTATGTGTGAACATGTTGTTGAAGACTATGCAGGCTGCGGGGAAGTGTTTTAAGTGATGCTAAGGTAGTACTGTTCAAATAAAGGAAGTGGCACCTGTTGGCAGATCAACTAGAATCCCAATAATTTAACAGCTCTTGAAGCACTGCTTCAATGAAAAGAAGCTCAACACGAGTATAAATCTGGATAAAGATATGTCTTATGGTATAGTAGTTCTAGGTGCGATCCAGATTGGTAACGGAGATGACAAGGTACAAGAATTCCTAGTAGTTGATGTTACCCTACTAGATCTTGTCCTTGAAACTATTGGCGAGATCATAATTATGTTAATTTCCATAAATGTTACAATTTTAACCTAAGGAAGAGTAAAGTTTCCCAACCTGCTCAGATCATCAGCTTGAAAATGCTCCAGTTGAAGAGCACATTCGTTTAAATTACTGTACTTGGTATTGGCAATTTTGTGAATGTTCAATTCAACCTTTCATCCAAGCAAGGTTCAATAGATACCAATTTGAATGTCTAATCATTATGGGTAATCGTGTGGTGGTGCAATATGATCTTACTATCACTGGTGATAATGGACAGTGTTTGGTCGGACCTGTGGCAATCTTGCATAGATTAATGATCATACAGAACAATGCTATTCTACTGTTGTCAAAGTCCCTATCAGTGGTCCAACCTCCCTACTAAGGATGCAACATATGAGGAATACCAGTTCCATCAAACTAAATTTCCAGGTATTGATTCTGATCCTTGAGGACAAGGATCAATTGAAGGAGGGAAGTGTGTTGCGATCTCAATAATAGTCGACCACATGTAGTTGTCTGAATTCGAAGTTGAGAATAGAAAACAAACAAAAACACACGAGATTGAGAATAAACAACCGAAATTACTCTAGTTTAAAAGAGGCACGAGAATCGTGATGATACAACATGACAAGGTGGTCACATATACAGAGGAGAGAGGACACAACTGAAATCTGGTAAATCAATTCCTCTCTCGTGTCCTTAGACCTCCCAATTTTTCTCATCTAAATTTATAACTCTCTTCATCTTCTTCTACAGATCCGACTCATTCATGGAGTTCAGTATCAATTTAGATAGGATTTTCTTGTTATTTTAAGTTCCATTTTTCTATTTTCAATATATAACAGAAAATTCCCAAAAATTGTTGCATTGATTGTTTTAATTCTGCATTTGAATTCTGATCTCGATTGAGATCATAACACTAAAATTTACAAGAGGCACAGGAATCACAAAATACCAATAGCAACCGTAGATGGCTTGTGGCAGCTGGAGAACAGACGGTAAATCACATGTTCTAACCACAAGATACAAAATCAATTGAATGGTAATCGCAATGTACAAGGCTCTCTGCCAAAATATCTTTCATAAGAAGCCAGAAAAGGGCTCAAGTAGCAAAAGAAACTGAGAGAGAAAATGGAAACCTAAAACAAAATACATGTAAGGGAACAATGAAAAGTCAATCATGCAAGGAAAGCAGCAACAAAACAATAACAGAGCAAGCAAGATAAATAGTAGCAATCAAGATTAAAATATCCAATTCATCAAAGAGTACGAGCTAAAGCAGGTTCCTTATTGCGGTTTAACTTAATCCCTTGTCCCTTCCAAGTGTTTCCCAAACATCAACTAGAGATTCCACTCCAATATTCATGTACACTACTGCCTACTCTATACAAATTGCAAGTATGTCCTCCCAGATGTTGCAATCTACCAATAAAAAGTCATTCTAGCACCTTTGGGAGACTGGCCATCTCAGTCGCATAAAGAAATCTCAGAATAGCAAGGTAGTAAGCGAATCTCAAGTGCCAACATCTCTTCATTTATTCAGGAAGTTTCTGCCAGGCGGAACATTGTGATCTCTTGCTGTTTGAAGTACCGACGGTCCTCTTCGTCAACAAGAACAAGATTCAAATAGTATTTCACGCTAAACTTGTTGTTGATATTGCGATATGTTGGTGTCAGTTCATATGGACTAAGGAAGAGTCTAATGGGTATTGATTCACCTGTCAATCGAGCACAAATATCAACAACATATTACCACAAGGCAACGAAGAAGATGACTGCTCGGCTACTAAAAGAAGACAGTTACCTCTGACTGGAGCACCATCCATTAACTCAAACTTGGCCAGTGTCTCTGTTTCAACATGGGTATTTGCCCCAGAACCTGTTGATTCTCGGCGTCTGATCTCAAGATCCATGTTCTTTATCTTAATTCTTACAAGGAGAAAATATATTTTCCCTATGATAACATCTTTCAGATGATACCTGGTTACATATTATAATGCACATTAGAAGAGGCATTTATAATCAATAGATGCTTCCATGAAGAAAAAGACAACCAACATATACAGAACATGTTTTTTTCAGGAACAGAGAGCGCATAAGCATAGACACAAAACTAAACCAAAGTTGTTCCCCTCGTGCTAAAGAAAAACATCTAAACCCAGGAGTTAGTTCTTTTCAGTAAGGATTGCAACATTGTAACAATAGACGGTGAATAGTGTAAAAATCCAAACACACCATACTTTTAACATTTTACTCACTTGCTTTTGTTGTACTCAAACTCAATATGGAGGCAATCTTCAATACCGACTTCCATCTGCAAGTTTAAGCAATAGAAACCGATAAGCACCCTTAACAGTGCAACGCTCCTCTCTCCTCTCTAATACCTACCTCAGATCTAAATGACTCAATATAATCACAATGTCAGACATTTTGCTACAAATACCATGCCCACTACTCAGATTTTTGAGTCATTTACACACAACCCAGCAAAGCTGTTTAAATTACTTTCCTTTTCACGTCTCCGTGACAATGCTATATCTAAATATAGAAAATATTAAAAAGGAAAATTACCTTAATACTATTGTTGATTGATGGAGGCGGGGTATAGTTGCGCACCTGATTCAAAGAAGTCCGACAAATAACTCAGCAAAACATTCAAGATCTCCATGAAACAGATTCAAATTGGAAACTAAGAAAAGAAATTGAGATGCAGAAAGTATCATCTGATATCCAATCCTGCCCCTTCTCCAAACTTTTTTTCTTCTTTTTGGCGGTTCCACCAATATGCCCTAGACTCCTTTTTTCTTTGTGATGAAAGATGAATTCAGAATGCCCTTAATATTCAAAGGAAAGAGGTAAAGGCTACTAGACTAGGCGATCATATTCTGTGCTACACCACTGGTAAGCTATTTAGAAGATGTTAAATGTTTTTTCTAAGATACCAAGAACACAAGATTGATTTAGTAACACCAAAAATTCAACAAATGGAAAGACAGACACATAATGGTTTGTCAACTATTCAAGATAGGCAAAATATGAAAGGAAGAAAGAGAATGTTACCACGAAGTCTTGATATTCAACTATGCTACCAGCATAACCGCGGCTGATAGTAATTTTAAGGACATACCTAAAGCCAGCACAAAATTTCAGAAAATTGTTGTCATTAATCTGGCACGAGATCTATCAAGCTGCTGACAACGAAAACATTTTAGCAAGAACATGCGAACATGGGCTACCAGGAACAGCAAATTAGAAAACTTAATGATACGTATTATGTGATCATCGTGTATATATACATATTATATGATAACCGTGTATATATACGTATTATATGATAACCGTGTATATATACGTATTATATGATAACCGTGTATATATACGTATTATGTTATAACCGTGTACATATACTTTTTAGGCACACGTAGTCTACACAAATAGACTGTCCAATCCTAGGTAATTTCAGAATACCTCCTCATATGTTAGTCCTATCTTCCATTCAGCTTCTTTAAAAATTTACTTCACCTCTTTTCAAGACCTTAATAAAATGATATAGACTGATCGCCCATTTTTCTCTTTATCATTAATTTACGATTACTTCATATTCTTCTGGCTAATAAGAGTTTTTTCAGTAAACTGCCTCACCTTCACACATTTGAGGTACTAATTAGAAACAAAACTTCCTTGATTTCCATGTAAAGAAAAGGGGTAGGCTGAGGGAACAAGTAAATGAAGACTAATACTGAAAGAATAGGCTTCCAATAAACTGATAAGTTCAGTGAATATTTTCAAAGTCCAAACATTCTCAGATTTCTGGGATATACAAATACTAACTACTCAAAGCATCCAATTTTAGGTGACTATGAAGAAAAAGATTTTTGTGCCAGAAAGAAAATTCTGATAAAACTAGCCCATTTATAAGAAAATACAATTTTATTAAAGATGGGGGAAAGTTGTGGTACTCAGGAAGCGAGAGGCGCATGAATGGGGTAGGTATCTTGTTAGATGAGGAGCATAGGGGACAGGTAGTGGAGGTTAAAAGGGTTAGCGATAGGTTGATGGCTATTAAGTTGGTCATTGGTGGGTTGACTCTGAACATTTGTAGTGCCTATGCGCCGTAGGTGGGGTAGGACGAGGAGAAGAGATTTTGGGAGGTTTTCAGATGTGGTGGTGAGAGGTGTGCCTAGCACTGAGAAGATTTTCATAGAAGGCTATGACGATGTGCATGGAGGCTTTGGGTTCGAGGATAGGAATGGAGAGGGAGCTGACCTTTTGGATTTTGCGATAGCGTTTGGGTTGGTGGTTGTGAATTCGTGCTTTCCGAAGGAGGAGGATCACATGGTTCCTTCCGAAGCGCGGTAGCCAAGACTCAGATTGACTTTTTATTGCTTAGGAAGGGGGACAGAGCGATGTGTAAAGACTGTAAGGTCTTTCCGGGAGATAATCTTTCGACCCAGCATAGGCTTCTAGTGATGGACTTTGGCAAGAAGAGGAGAGGCGGGGAGGGTTGACCCAGGATTAAGTAGGGTGGCTTTACTCTGGTTAGTGCTCTGGAGATGGGAGATAAGTTGGCGGCATTAAGCGTGTGGGAAGGTTGGGGGAACGTGGATAGTATGTGGGATAGGGGATAGGGCTGCCAATTGCATCAAAGAGACAGTTAGGGAGATGTTGGGTGTCTCGAGGAGACAATTTGTCCATCACTGGGGGCATTGGTGGTGGAATGGAGAAGTTAAAAAGGTGGAGACGAAGAAAGCAGCTATGCTAAGTTGGTCGAGAGTAAGGATGAAGAGGAGAAGCGGGCGAACAAAGAGGAGTACAAGTTAGCTAGGAAAGAGGCTAAGTTAGCGGTTTCAGCAGCTAAGACAACAGTTTTAGAAAGCTTGTATGTGGGATTTGAGGAGAGAAGCGGGAAAAGAGGTTGTTTAGTCTTGCTAAGCTAGGGAGCGGAAGGCCCGTGACCTTGACTAAGTGAAGTGCATCAAAGGGGAGGATGGTAGAGTATTGGTGGAGGATATTCACATAAAGAGGAGGTGACAGTCGTATTTTCATAGGCTCTTGAATGACGAGGGGGTAAAGACATGGTGTCAGGGGACTTGGAGCAATCAGAGGGGTGTCTTGATTTCGGTTATTGTAGACATATAAAGGTGGAAGAGGTCAAAGAGGTAATTTATGAGTAGGGGTAGGACGACGGGGTTGACGAGATCCCGATGGATTTTTGAAAGTATACAGGTTGAGAAGGTTTAAGGTGGTTGACCAGACTGTTCAATGGCATTTTAAAGACGGTAAAGATACCCCGAGGCTTGAAGATGGAGCACGATGATTTTGTTATACAAGAACAAGAGTGACATTCAGAGTTGCAACAACTACACGGGTATTAAGTTGTTGAGCAACACTATGAAGATTTGGGAGAGGGTGGTCGAGCAGAAATTAAGGATCGTGTCTATTTATGAGAATCAGTTCGAATTTATGCCTGGTCGCTCGACGATAGAGGCAATTCACCTTGTGCGGAGACTAGTGGAGTAGTATAGAGAGAGGAAGGACTTACACATGGTATTCATTGACCTAGAGAAGGCGTACGACAAAGTCCCTAAAGAGGTCCTTTGGATATTCCTGGAGGCTAGAGGGGTCCTGTGGCGTACATCAGATAGATTAAGGATATGTATGATGGAGTGAAGACTCGGGTGAGAACGGTAGGAGGAGATTCAGAACATTTTCCTCCCGGGATCTACCCTTAGCCCATTTTTATTTGCATTGGTGTTGGTGATGGATGTTTTGATACGACATATTCAAGGAGAGGCGCCATGATGTATTCTATTTGCGGATGATGTAGTTTTGATTGATGAGATTAGGGTTGGGGTGGGAGTGGAGAGGGGGGAGGATGATAAGTTGGAGGTTTGAAGACAAACCCTGGAGTTCAAAAAGTTCAAGTTAAGTAGGACCAAAACGGAGTACTTGGAATGCAAGTACAGTGACACACTTGAGGACGATGTGGTAGTGAAGATAGATTCCCAGGTTATACATAGGTTACCTGTAAGAGGGATAGTTTTAAGTACTTTGGGTCTATGATTCAGGGGAATGGAGAGATTGACGAGGATGTCACTCACCGTATTGGGGCTGGGTGGATAAAATGGAGGCTTGCCTCGGGAGTTTTGTGTGACAAGAAGGTGTCTCCCAAGCTTAAAGGTAAATTCTATAGAATGGCAGTCCGTCCGACCATGTTGTATGGAGTAGGGTGGTGGCCAGTTAAGAACTCTCATATCCAGAAGTTGAAGGTGGCAGAAATAAGGATGTTGCGTTGGATGTGTGGGATCACTAGGGGAGATAGAGTTAGGAATGAGACTATTCGGGAGAAGATGGGGGTGGTTTCCGTGGAGGACAAGTTGCGAGAAGTAAGGTTAAGATGGTTTGGATATGTGATGAGGAGGGACACTAATGTCCCAGTTCTTAGGTGAGAGGTTAGCTTTGGATGGTTTCAGGCAGGGTAGAGGTAGGCCGAAGAAATACTGGAGGGAGATGAGTAGATGTAATATGGATCAGTTACAGCTTACTGAGGACATAACCCTAGATAGGAAGTTGTGGAAGACACCAATTAGGTTAGGGGGCTAACGTGGGTGGGTGGGGCAGCGCTAGTAGATAGGAGTGCTTTGGTGTAGTCTTGTTAGTAGTAGTACGAGGACTGGGGTGAGGGGTATGCTCCCGATTTGATAGTGTAGAGTACTACTTTGTTGGTGTGTTTTTTCTTTTTTCCTGTTATTTCATCTTGTTTCATGTTTTATTTCGACTTTGTTTACTGTATTTTGTCCTGAGCGGGGGTCTATCGAAAACAACCTCTCTACTTCTTCGGAGGTAGTTGTATGGACTGCGTATATTTTACCCTCCCCAGACCCCACTATATGGGAATACACTGGGTATGTTGTTGTATACTCTCATTTAAGACAGAGAAAAATCTCTTTTTCCTAATGATAATGGTGTTCAGGCCAACTTGCGCATGCCTCGATTCCTCCGATTCCCTACTACCTCCCACACCTCCCACCAACATAGGTACCGGGTAACTCACCTATCAGGACTTAGGAAAATGAGAAAAAATCACCTAGTACTTTTTTTTCTCTAGCTGGAATTTGACCCTAAGCCCTCATATAGTTCTCTCCCACTTCATTGATCACTCAGCCACACCCTTGGATGCATGGCATAAAAAGAAATGCTATTAGCTTTACTTCTTTTCTTTCTAACCTCACTCTATAATCTCCAATTTTCATACACATCTTCACTTAACTGTTTTTTTTCTTACTTCATCAATTAGGCCAATCATATTTTTTAAGAAAAAACAGGAACCACCATTCAATTTGCAAATAAACCATTATCTATGGACCTACATGACACCTTTGTTTACCCAAAATTCAGAATAAGCACCCTATATAATTCGGTGATTTTTGGTTGGAATAGTAGAACAAATATACTCCACATAAAATTTAAGATTGTTAATACAAGGTTCAATTTCAGCTTTACTTTTGACATAAGCTTACTGTTGTTTCCATTTTTTCTTTTCGGCATAAGTGATACCTACATAAGTTAGGCGGGAATCTCTGTGTTATTTTATGCAGGATAGAATGTAAAGTAAGAATGTTTGGATGACCAATACATGGATTAAACTATTAAATTACAAAAAAAAAATCATGTAGTAATCAATAACTTTTTTCGTTAAAGAATAAAAAAATATTTTGAAATATATATTATATAATAATTTTTTTTAGTGCAGCCCATGTTTAGATCCTTCAAAATCCTTGTCACCACCATGTCAATACTTATACGACAGGATTTGGTTGAGGGTGTGGGATTCACACTGGATTTGGTCTGGGTGCTTTTCCCACCCCGTCTTTTTGGTACATATAACACCTACTTGGTTTCACACATCCTTTTTTCCTTGAACTTTAACCAGTGTGTACAGCATACTATCAACATGCAAATAAAGTAACATTTTGGAGACTTTGTTTTCCATATCAATCCATAATATTTTGGTAACACCTTTGCTTTCCAAAGAACCTATTAAGATTTAATTGCATGTCCTTTCATGCCATTCTATCAATGACACTGGTGCTCAACTTCAATCTTTGGAGAGATACATCCATTGGGTAAAGATAGGGAAATGTCTCCTTGAATGTTAACTTCTATCACCCGTCCTTATTACTCTTTATGTCTCAAACTATATGACACTCTTTCCTTTTTTTAGTCAATCCCAAGTGAATGACATCTTTCTATATTTAGTAAAAATTTAAGTTTAAACTTACCATGTTACCCCGAACGAGATGTATTTATAACCATAGAAATTTTGACAACTTGTTTTAGACCACAGATTTCAAGTGTCTTTCTTATTCTCTTAAACTTTGTGTTCAATCAAGCACCTTCACATAAATCAAAATGGAGGGCGTCTATAGCATGACTGATTGTCTAGAGACTAAGTCATTACATAATACCTAATCCAGAATAGAAATTATTCGAGAGATCACACTATGTTCGCTACACTTGCTGACATCTAGCATTCGTGTTGCTTGCATCAATACCTTTTGAAAGAATATCCATCTGCAAAGGAAATTTCGAAGGTACAGTTGAGCTGAACAAAGAAATAGCTCATATGGACATGGATCCAATGGCCAGATCAGAGTTTATCCTAGGCTTCACTCGGATATTTCTTCAATTGGGCTTTCAAAGTGTAAGTTTAGTTATCCTACGCATGTGGTTGGCATGGAAGTAAAGCTTGAGGCTCAGGTCATCTCAAAAGAGGATGTTTCAAGTATTTGGGTCTTTAATTCAAGGTAATAGGGAGATCGATGATGATATCACGTATCGTATTGGTGCAAGATGGGCGAAATGGAGGCTCGCCTCTGAAGTCTTGTGTGATATGAAGGAACCGCCGAAACTTAAAGATAAAGTTCTATATAATGGTAGTTACAGTGGCTATATTGTATGGGACGAAGTGTTGATCAATCAAGAACTCATATCCTTAGAAGATGAAATTTGTGAAGATAAAGGATGTTGAGATGAATGTGTGGGCATAGTAGGAGAGATGAAATTAGGAACAGAGATATCTGAAATAAGGTAGGAGTGACCTATGCGGTGGAAAAGATGAGGAAAGTGAGGTTGAGAAGGTTTGGGCATGTGAAGACCGAAAAAGAGTAAAGTGTAGATGCCTCAGTGGGGGGTGTGAGAGATTGGCAGGCATGAGGCATGAGGCATGAGGCATGAGGCATGAGGGCATCGGGGCATCGGGGCATCGGGGCATCGGGGCATCGGGGCATCGGGGCATCGGGGCACCGGGCATCCGGGCATCCGGGCATCCGGGCATCCGGGCATCCGGGCATCCCGGCATCCCGGCATCCCGGCATCCCGGCATCCGGCATCCGGCATCCGGCATCCGGCATCCGGCATCCGGCATCCGGCATCCGGCATCCGGCATCCGGCATCCGGCATCCGGCATCCGGCATCCGGCATCCGGCATCAGGCATCAGGCATCAGGCATCAGGCATCAGGCATCAGGCATCAGGCATCAGGCATCAGGCATCAGGCATCAGGAGATGTAGAGGCAGGTCGTCCCAGAGTAAGGTAGAAGGTAAGTTGACAATTGAGTAAGCTCTATCTTTCCTACGAGATATGCTTGGTTGTCATACTTGAACCTCCTTTCGTACCCGTGGTATTAGCACTATTCTCATAGTTACCTGTTCAAATATCGCATTATTTGTTGCTTTACTATTCAATCCTCCATATGTTATATATTAATTTCACTTATTTCTGCAATACTCCTCTTGTTTTTGTATCCCCTTTTTCGAACATTTTGGATATGCTTTATTTTAAGCCAAGAGTCTATCCGAAACAGCCTCTCTATCTCTACGTGTTAGGGGTAAGGTTTGCATGCACTCTACTCTCCCCGGACCCCACTTGTGGGATTACATTGGGTATGTTGTTGTAATTGGTTTACAGAGTGCTTGGACACAAGACAATAGCTGCAGAATTAGGAAAACCTCGAATATCAAAGGCAGCTACATAACTGCAAAGGGGTACTACTATTGACAGAATGGTGCTATCAAAGAGTCATTGAAGAGCCAATACTTTCATGGCTTAGTTACTCTTACTCTAATTATTATCTAAGGATATAGATCAAGGGAATAAGAAAGAAGCAGAAACAAGGAATTGGAAACTCTTGAAAAAGTAAAATTCGCTTGTTAGAGAGAGATGATCTGACTTCTCACTAGAACTTGTTCTTGCAGAACTCCTTAATGTTTAATCTACCGATCTCAATCACTCTTTGGTCCTTTCACTCAATATCTTCTCTCATCCCGCGTCATCTATTGGTATATATGTGGATTCCCTTCAATTTAGCCATACCAGACCTAGCCGCGACATTTATTCCCAGCTAAAATCCATATCTTCCAATCTGCTTCTCAGTGATCCGATTCTTGTTTATAATGTAACCAAGCCAATTATAGGGAGGAGAAATGTAAGTTCAATCATCAAAAACTCCCAATTGTCATCAAAGACTCCCAATTATCTGCATTCTTCAATATGGAAAGCAAAAGTTATTCCTCCATCATGTGAAACTGTACTAATTAAACCAGGAAATTATGATGCCCAGCCTTGGGGGAATCATCACTAGTCTAGATTCAAATCTATATACAGTACTAAATAAAATCTATGGAGGAAACAAAAATTTATATCGTCACTTCATCAAAACAAAGCAAGGAAGAACATTATATATAAAAGTATCAGATATATGCTGCAAGGTTCCAAGAAAAAAGAAACTTACCTAAGTCGAACATTAACCCCATTGTATGTTTCATAGGGCATTTCAACAGTTGAAAACTCAAAAGGATATATTTTCCTTTCATAAATTTCACCAGGAACATCTAGTTCTCGGACTGCAAAGAGAAATATTAAATGGAGTAAACGAAGCAATACAAGGAAAGAAGACCGGTGACAAAGAAGTACTATAACAAAAGTTAGATAACTATAATTCCAAATGGATGTCAAAGTAGTATAACTGAGTATTTTCATATCAAATAACTTGTAACACCTAAATAGCACTAATACCAAATTTGCATACCCACTAGCTAACAGCTCAAACTGAAAATGCCTAACTTATTGCAGTCCAGCAAAGACAAGTAGAAGATGCAGTGTAGTACAATTTAAGAGATTAACAAACAACAATTGGCAATGCAATTTTGCGATCTCTGAAAAAGCTCTGCTAGGTTGACAGGAAAGATGTATCTCTGGACCGTGGATAAATCGAGCTTAATGAGAGGTTCAAGCAAAAGAATGAACAGGACTTCCTGGCATCACTATAATGCTGTGATGGGAGTAATAGAACAGCAGTAGATGAAATAGGGGAAAGAGATTCAAGCAACCTCAACTAAATTTCCTAGGAAAAAACACTGAAGGAATGCTGCATAATGCACCTAAGAACAACAAAGTGCGTACAAAAGTGATAGAAATTAATCCTGATTCTTAAATTCTTGCCTATGAAGCAACTAGAATATTAAGAAGCTGCAAAATATAGATGTCCAGCTAAATTTAAAGTTAAATAAAATTGGGTCTACAGTTTATGAGTCAACTTATAAGACATGCAAAGTCAGAAGAAAAGAGAAACATTAGACTACTCATCTAGGTTCCATGAAGAGGAAAGTATGGGAAACTCACAGCAAAATCAACGTACTAGAAAACCCATATACTCTAAAAACTTAACATAATCTGATATGACAGGAGCTCAAAAGTCAGAAGCAACAGTCAAATTTAAACTAGAAAATCAATATAGCATGTTTTCACAGGTTCACCCAGCTAAGAAATAAATTTCTCTTTTCCACTTGCATCATATATGAAATACTCACCAAGGGAGGTGAAGTCGTAAAAGTTTCCCCTGTCAAAGTACATTTCTGGACAAGAAAAAGATTGCAACATGAATTAATTCTCCACAGTAGGACAATCAGGAAAAAAAATTAGAAAACCACAGATGTACAATACGGAGATCTCTGAATAGCCAGATAAGAACTAAAACTGAAACAGTTATACCAGCAAAAAACGACGCATTTATCTGAACTAAGAACTTATGGCAAAGCAAACATGAATGTACAAGAGAGAAACTGCGAGGAGGAAAGATAGGTTTCCTTTAGGATAAGTCAAGCAGATGTTCAAATCGTTGAATGCAATTTAGCCGTTAAAGACTACACAAAGAACAGTTATACCAGCAACCAGACATTTACCTGAACTAAATTGTTGTATCAAATTCAAACCTACAAAAAACAAAATGGAAAGCTAGATCTTCCATTTCTGACAGTCAAGTAGCCGGTTCCACACACAAAATGAAACATCATAAACATGAATGACGTGGCCAGGATCAAAGGAGAGGAGAAACCCAAGATTTTTTATTGATATATAACTGACTATTAAGATATAAGCATACGGACTAAAAAACAGAGTCATTTCTCAGGTTGATTGCAAGCAGCATGCTGCCTATGTAACAGATTAACAGTCTTTCAGCATAAACTTTACTTAAATTGCCAATTACACAAAATGGTTACTTTAGTTGAACACCTCAATGAAAGAAAAGGAAAAAAAAATAGAAAGCAGATAATGGAAAGTACTGTGTATATGGATATGAGAAAAAGTTCAAATTAAAAAAGATCAATGTAATTACATTCGCAATCTGTGCACATGATTCGAGAAGGACACGCGACAGCAAATCGCATGCGGATAAAAAGTTGTTAAAAGTTTGCAAAAGTTAAAGCTCACCTATCTGACCAAGAAGTTCAACTTTGATCCCATTATGTTCAGCCTTCTTTCCTGATACTGGTTCTACAGAAATCTGAAGTCATAATGAAACTATATTCTCAGAAGAAAGGTCATGAAATAAATAGGTACTCTTCTACGAGTAACAAATAAAAGAGTATAATAAGAATCATATGCTACATGAATAATACCTTTCCAGCAATGTTTTCTTGACTTTGGAAAAGTGGGACCATAACAGTTTGGCCATTTTCCTTCTTCAAGGGGACCTAACAGAAAATAGTATAGCAAGCAAGCCGTCAACTTGTAGAGTCAACAAGTCTCCAATTTTGTTTTGACACTTCGTCAGTTGAGATATGTTGCATCTATGTTTTTTCTTTTTTATTTTTTTATTTTTGTTTTTCTGGATAAGTGAGATAGGTTGCATCTATTTACATTCACATTTTAGGACAGTACGTCTTGTTACACAGTATATCTGCTTTATACTAATTAGACACAAAATTACAGCATCCGTCTGATCTGGACTTCGATATTAAACTTCTCTTTATAAATATTTTGGAGGTGTGTCCCAATAATGTAAAACGCACCATGCCTACTGTTACTACTCCCTCTAAAGAACAAATCTATCAAATTCCTTAACTTTAAGTTACTAAATAAGTTATATTCTTCATCACATAGACATGAGACTGTATCTTATTTTGAAACTGGTAATTAAACATGATATTGTATCTTCTGTCACCTTTTCTATTTTATTACAAAGATAAACTGGGTTTTGGTTTAATGATTTTTGAATATCATTAAACAGGAAGTATAGTGTCCTTATATGATGATAATTACATTGTCTGTCATGCAAAAATAGTTTAAGTGTTTAGGGTGAGGGGATAGATTTGCCATACAACAATAGTGTACCAAAGTAGATTAAAATGAGATTTAATAGACAGCAAGCAACAAAGTTGAGCTTTGATAAGCACATGATGAAGTTACTTTTTCCATCAAGGAACAGCAAGCTGCTATTAGTCGAAACAAAGAATCCCAGCTACTTTTTCCCATCCAGGTTGTGAAGTTAACATTGAGCAATTTAAGACAAGTGTACCAAAAGTGTCTTACATCACCGAAGACAAAAGTGTTTCTACTAACATGATTAAAGCTCCTGAAGTTGCTACATGTAACTGTAGATTGTTCCATCAATCTCAGCCGAGGGCATCATCTTCACTGACAAGTATTATAAACATGATAAGTGCTAATATCTAAGAAACATGAGAATGATAACTTACCGGTTTGCGGGATTTTCCATCACTGAACGTGATTGAGATGTTGCATGCGGGTTTGAAAGCTCCAATTATATAATTCTGCAAGAAGGATGCCCAATCATTTTAAGGCACAGTAAGCATGGCATATGTCTTAAAAGTTGGTATTTTAAGCATAAAGATTGCATACAGATTAAGCTGAACCACGTATACATGAGGTAGCCATTAGCTGATGTTGAAATTAAAAGGCCAATTACTCATGACAAATAAGTAATTACGCATACATATCTCTTTTTGTGTGTGTATGTGATTGCAGTAAGAAACATATGCCCAACAACAATAAGCAATAGGTGAAACTTTACCATGCTATAAGAACTGAATAGTTAACCAAAATCCTATCTTAGAAGAACCTGCAGATGACATAGTTCAAGATTAGTTCTTGCAACATAAGGATAGGAACATACAGGTCATTCTAGAAGGCTTCCAGCTAGCAACTATCAAGAACTTCTTTTTCAAAATGACAGTGGCATCCGGGCCAGCTTTCTCACACATCCATTAATTCCATAGGATACCTGCCACCTCACACCAGCAATATGTACGATGTACCAGGTAACTATCAAGCACTTTAAATGCACCAGCATTAATAAAGGACTCATGTGGATAGACATATTTGTAGTTGAAGGGACATTTTAGATCGAATTAAGAAGTCAGACAATGAAATCAATTCTTGGGTAAGAACAATAAGATTAACGATAATCGAAACACAGTAAACAACAGAGGATGATAGATACCAAATGAATGTATTTGTAAATGACATGCATTTACGGCTTTCATACTGAAAACCCACAATGTGACGTTAGAGATCTCAATTTTAGGTTTTGTTTTCTCTTTATTATTATTCCGCTTCAATTTTCCTTTAGATAAATCTCCCCGAATTAGTCAATAAGATTCAAAGGCAGATTAAACATCGACAAAATTTGAAGTTAACATTGAATGTGAAGAAAATTAGAATGCAAATAAACTTGTAAAATCACAAAGAAGAGTGAAAAATGAACTAGGGTTTTGACTGATGAGATGAGGAAAGATGAGGAAGAGCTCACAAATGAATTTGGCCAGAGAAAGAGATCACCGGAGAAAGAGAGGTAGCCGAGGGTGGAGTGGCCGATCAAACCGAGATGGCAGATGAGTACCCAACAATGGTTTTGTGTCGACTGTTGCACACGACAGCAGGGGGTCCAACAAAAATACAAAAATGGAAGTCATTGACACACCTACACCCCGTTTTTCAATGGAAATTATTTTTTCCAAGTAGGAGTTAGTTGAAGTTGAAAGCGAAGTTGAAGTTGTGTTTGATTATAAATATAAATTAAAGTTATTTTTAAAATTTTGTGAGAGAAGTATGAGTGAAAAATGTGAAAACAAGTTTTAATAATTTTTCGGAGTTAGAATTGGAAAATTCATGAACAAACGCAGTGTATTTTCACTTTTTCATCAAAATGAAATAATTTTTTGAAAAAAAAAAAAAAAAATTTATGGTCAAATAGCTATCTAAATTATTAAAGTGAATTATACACGCTTAAACTAGCTAAATGTGAAATTTTTATCCCTAAATCTAATGTTGAAAAAAATAATTATTTAAATTTTAAAAAAATACCTCTAAACTATAAATTAAAGCAAAAAAAAATAAAAATAAAATATGCCGCTCCTCTGGACCCCAACATTGCATCTCTCCTCCCACACCCTAAATCATCTACTTCTTCAGCACTCCCACCCAAAATTTCAACCCCATCCTCAACTAACGCATCTTCTTGAGCACCACCACCTCCAAACTCCAACTCCACTCCCAATTAACGCACCTTCTTCGCACCCCACCCCCATTAAATAAAGGTCTGTTTCATCTATCACCATTAATTTCTATCACAATACCATTGATTAATTATCTAACTCACCGTCATAATCTTCTACATATTTTAAATTTTTAATATCTTTGGTAGATTTGTTCCATATATCTCTTCCTTCATTATAAAAAGAAAAAATATTTCTTGCCTCACTAAAAAGTCAACGAAGAAGAAGAGAAGCTTTTCTATCTAAAAAAAAAGATCAATTACGGATGAACAACATGATTAGAAAAAATTGATTGTTGTGGTAACTTTGTTGGTGAGATAAAATTATGATAGTGATTAATTGATGGTACAACTATGATATACACCATAATAATGGAGGTTTTGTGATAGATATAAAAGAAAAAGAAAAAGAAGTTTAAATTAAAAAGAAAAAAAATATGAAAATAATAAATTTATTATTTTTTTTGTATTATGCTGACGTGTCAGATGTGTGTGAAATACCGCATCACATGCAAATGGTATAATACTTTACAGGGTGTAGAAAAAATCACTTTTATATAGTATAGGTTTGTGATGGGTCACTCTAATAGTTTAGGTGTGTCTATGTGTGTCTTTGACTTTTGAAGTATAGTTTAAGGTGAAAATGATGACTTCTTCCATACAAAAATGAAAACAAACTACTATATAAATAAAGGTATCTGTCATGAAATATTAAAGCAAGAACAAAAAAAGAATTGAAATATTAAAGTAAGAACAAAAAAAGAAAGGAGGGAGAACACATAGTAATTCTTATTTCTTATTTTCGTTTAAATATAGGTATTTTATATCTTGATAGATATTCACTCAATCTTAATAGAAACTATCTCAATTTTTTTTTATAGAAATTCACTATAAAATAATATATTATATCAATATTATGACACTCCCCCTTGAATATCTACTAGATAATGTGTCTCGTTAAAAACTTGCTAAAATGATTTAAAATAGAAAAACTCTAGAAAAGGAAAATAGTACACATATCTAATGATATGCATATAGGTTATTTCATTAAAAACCTTACAAGGAAAATTCAGTGGACAAAATCTTTGACACGATCCAAATCAGGGCCTAGTCGTGTCATGTACCTTAAGCCCAATCGGGATTGAAGACCACCCCCAATACCCAACCATAACTATAACCAACCAAACATCCAATCGGTGTTAGCCCCAATACCAATACCAATACCAATACCAATGCCATGGTTGACACCAATATCGACATCGTCCATGCCCATAGTAGTTACACAAAGCCTCTTACTGAAAATAAAGAATATCCGGTCGGGACATGCCCCCAATCATAGCCAAAACAAAAGTCCTAGAAATAACTAAACAATGTAAGGAAGTCCATAATATGAAATGGAGTCTTCCGGAGTATGAAAGCTCACGACTTTAGTCTGACACGAATGTTGTCCCCGAATACAATCACTAAGTAAGAGGAAGAGTATGGTCGGTTCCTGCATCGCGTAGGGATACAGTGCCCGGAGATGGGTTAGCGGGTGAACGCTAACATGTACTCAGGAATAAGGATAAAATAATGTCAATAATGTTAGCGGGTGAACGCTAACATGTACATATATATATATATGTATATTCCATACCGAAAAAGGGAATCGGGTTTAGCATGTATTTGAAACCTTTAACCTAGGCTATGTAGTTTGACCGTCCTAAAATCACCCACGGGCTATATGGGTCTAGTGTTACCCCCTGAACGGGCCCTAGTGCATGTAGCCGCATGAACCGGAGATATCATAGGAGACGGGGATTCCCGTGTACCCTTCTTCCTTCATGATACATATATGAAAGTATAAATGAAGCATTCCAGGCTTGGACATTAGAAAATTTCCTGGAATCCCGTTCTTTTGTCCCAATATGACTTATGGTACAAGCCGTATGCCAGGGTACGAATAGTGAAGTCCTATCGTAAGCTGATCAGTATTAGTTGGTGGGATGATTTTTGTCATTGGAATGGATACAACTTAGGAGTGAGTGTCGTATGGTTCGGTACGAGTCATATAAGTGACTCGTAAGGTAGTCAGTGTTTGATCCTTCTAGTGTTACATTCTTCCAGGATACGGATCATGGGTACGGATCGTATATTGAGGTTACGACTTAGGTGGATGAGTCTTATACTGGATAGTGTCTAATCCATGGTTGAGGGTTGGTTACGATCAGGTGGGTATCAACCGTAAGGGAAGTTACGACTTGTAAGAAAGTCAGTCGTGACCCTGTGTCTGGTTTTTAAGGGATTTGAGTGGGGGTAATCTGAATATTTTCCTACTTACCCTAATAAGGACCCACAACTTCTAATACACTTAGAAGGTTATTTACCCTATTATTTTACTCTTAAACACTTAGAAATCCTTCCTAGACATATCATAATTCTCTCAAGAACTTTTGGGGCAAAGAGTTAGGGTTTCAACTAAGGGATTACTTTGGGGCTTGTCTTGGTGAATTTTTTCCATCAATCTTCTTGGTTTAAGGCATGATTATCTTCCTTAATTTTAATTTCAATTAAAGTCATGGTTACATGATTTATTTCATGGTTTTTATCTTACATGATAATGGCTTTCAACTATTGATTTGGGAGTTTTGATGTTAAATGCTTGATTATGATTTCTTATGGTTTTAATTATGTTTTTATGCATTAACGATGGTTTTGGACAATTGAATTGCATGGTAATGGTTTAACGGTAATGGAATTTGGTTTTGGTTATATTATGCCCCCAAGGTGTTTGATAAGATGCTTATAAAGATATGTTCATTGCATTGACTGATTTTAATGGCACTCTTGCTTGTTTTCAGCTTATATATGAAACTTTAAATATTTTTCAATGGCTTACAAAGGTTAATGGCTAATTGTTTATGCTTGTGGAGAACATGGTAGTCTCCTAAGAGGTTTAAAATGGCTCATAATAGGGCACTTGAATGTCCCTTTAATCTAAATGGTTTGGCTATGGATAATACTTGCAAGTATGGTAGTATGACGATACCACTGGTTTATTGAAAGCCTTGGTTAATAATTGGATTGTTTGTTAATGGTTTTAATTGGGCATTAATGGCGTGAAGCGTAAGCTAAGCCGTGGAAGGTGGCGGTCCCGGGGAGATCAAAATCGAAAACTCATATTTGTCGATATGAGAGATCTTCGATGGCAACGTGCGAGCGTCATGTTTATATTGAAGGGATGTACTAGTCATCCCATGGATATTGCCTGGTCGTGCGGCTACACGCACTGGGACCCTTTCAGTAGGAGGAGCTAAACCTATATAGCCCGTGGGTGGTAGGATGGCCAAACTACACAACCTAGGTAAAGGTTTTAATGGCATGCTAAACCCGGTCCCTTTTCCCAGCACTTACTTATATATGTATGGTTGTTTGCATTAGATGGTTTTCATTTGGTTTTGATAACTAGCATTACTTTATCCTTATCCCAAGTTTCATGCTAGTGTTAACCTGCTAACCCGTCTACTAGCGGTTGTATACCTATGCTATGCAAAACCAACCATTCGACTCCTCCTTCATAGTACTTGATTCGGGGATAGTTTATTGGACTGATGTGGTGATCTTACATCCTTTCAGAAGACATCATTTCATATTGGACATTCTTAGACTTTTTACTTTCTTTCCGAATATCAGTTTTGTCTATGGTTGGGGGCATATCCTAACCAAATATTTGTATTCTTATGGATAGAGATTTTGTGGTACTTTTGGGGGTTGGTATGGGCAGGATCAGTAATGGTGTCGGCCTTAGCATTAGCATTGGTGTTAGGGCTGACATCATTGGTCGATATTTGTTGGTTGTTCCATCGTATTATATTTTGGGTTTGATTATCATATTATGTTTGATATTTTCTAAATAGTTTGGTATAGAATTGATGGTTGGTTTGGTATGGTTAGACTCGGTTGTGACCCTATCCCAGAGTTTTCATGAGAGCATTAGGCAATCTTGTTACATGCTCAAAATTCAGCTCACCCAAGGTTGTACAGTGGTTGGGTTAGGTTAAGGGAGCGGTCCTCAGTCCTAGTTGGACTTGGGATGCCCATTACGACAAGGACCTCGTTTGGTTTGCGTCAAGTTGGTATCATAGCCTAGGTTCATGGTCAATTGGGAGTCCATAAAGCCATGTCGAGTAAAGTCTCTTTTAGAGATGTGTAGTGCACCACAGTCATAAGGGAGAGGTTGCAAGACATTTAGGAATGTTTAACTTTCTTGGTATTCTTTCTTTAATCTTGACTTCTCAGTCCTGGAATCTTCTCTAATCCTTGTTTGTTCATCTTTCAAATCATGCCTCCTAAATATAAAACACAAGAAAATTCTTCTACCCCATCTGGAAGTGATGCTGACGGAGCACGTTCTACTTCCGAGGCTAATCTTTCATCTCATGGTCCTATTCCTGATTATATCGGAGTTCCTCCTATTTCTCGTATTCCTCCTCCTACTCTTCAGGTCCCTCAAGGCAACGTGATAAATGTGGAGTTTCGTCAGTCTATGCATGTTATTGCCCTACTAGTTATTGCTCAGGCCGAATGGGTTACGACTAGTGTTGTGTCTGCTGAAGCCGCTAGGCTTGGACTGTTTATGAAGAGGAGTCCTTCGAATTTTAAGGGAGTGAAGGTAGAGGAAGACCCACAGGGCTTTCTTAATGAGATAGAGAAGATCTTTCGGGTATTGAGGGCTACTAATATGGAAGGAGTAAATTTTGCAGCTTACCAGCTCAAAGAGGTTACTTATCTATGGTATGAGGAGTGGGACAGAGATAAGGGTGATGTAGAAGAGGATAGTTTGTGGGGGGCCTTTTCTAATGCCTTCATGGATGGGTTCTTTCCTCAAGAGTTGAGTGATACTGAGATGGAGGAGTTTGTAAGCCTCAAGCAAAGGAGAATGTCTATAAAGGAGTATGCTTTAAAGTTCCATCAGTTGACGAGGTATGCTCCTGATTTGGTAGATGATAGGAGGTCGAGACTGAGGAAGTTTGCTTCTAGTCTAAACAGAGATCTAATTTTAGAGAGTAAGACTGTTTTGCTCATGAAGTATATGGACATGTCGAGGCTGACTGTTCATATGTAGCAGGTTGAGGATGAGAAGAGAAGACAGGCGAAATATAGAGACAGACATTAATAATATAAGTTAGTATGTTTATGCCTTCGTGCTCAGTGTGATTGTATATTCAGATCCTCGATTTATATCAGTCTCCATCACATAGTTTCAGACCTAGTATTCATACAGTACCCATGATCTGCTATATCCCAGCTTCAGTTATACTTATATCATTAAAGTAAAATTTACAGAAACTAAGTGTAGAGATTAACCATCTTATCAGAAAATATTTGTCACTCATGCTTTAAGATATTTCATTTTTCAGTTTATTTCAGCCTATTGGTGAGTCTACTTACATGTAGCAGGCATGTTTTATGATTACGTATGAAATCAGTTTTACTTATTGCATTCACTCCTGCATACCCAGTATATTCTAGATGTACTAATCCATATATACATCTATGTGTCTATATTATTTCATAATGTTGGTACTAATTATAGCCCACACATCACGATTAGACAGTTACAGATTTCAGCCAACAGGTGATGAGTTCTCCTACTTTGGGAACTCCAGACAATTTTAGTTCATGTACAGTTTATTTATTTTTCATGTGTATTGATTAGTGGTAGTTGGAGGCATGTCCCAACTATCTATAGTTAGTATAGTAGAGGTTTCATAGATGTCATTCAGAGTCAATCATGAAAATTTCAGTTTCTTCCTTTAGTTTTATCAGATCATAAACTTTATCAGTAATGTATTTATTGATATTATGCCATGATTATGTTTTAGCACAACAGAACTTTTTATTCTTTTTATTATAATTCAGTTGCTTAACAGTATGGCAGTTCATGGGTTAGCTTGGGATCACTTGTAATTCCAAGCACCGTGTGATGGCTGGGGTAGTCTCGAGTCGTTACAGGTAGCCCACACCGCTTGCACTAACAGTTCTAATAAATCTCACATATATTGCAATCTCACACCAAGATAGAACAAAAGTACGTGTTATATCACATATAAAAAGAATAAAGGGAACATGCATATACAAGATCATCAAATATAAGTAAAAAAAGATACGATAAATACATAGATGACAAGTCAATATGCCAATACAACACAACATAACACATTAAATTAAGTGTAATGTATATAATAATGATGATGATGATGATGCACGAGGTCATCGCACAACCTCCGAGATCATCGCATAATCCCCGTATACACCTACGGAGGCAAGCCTCCCAAGGTAGGACCCATGGGGGGTTTGTCAACCCATATACAATCTTCATATCCCATATCTCCTTTCCAGCACAACCTTTGAAAAGGGTTTTATAAGGTGTTACAATATCTTTTAAAAAGGTGTTGTCAGTGTTTCTCAGATGTTGCCACGGTAGTACCAATATTTCATGAATGAGTATAATATGAAGATATAATTCTCACAACCAATCACAATGAGTATTTCTACAAACAACCACATGATATATTTCCACAAGCAACCACAATGATACATTTCCACAACTACATGCGTCAATATTCGCTAATTATTTTCGTATCATCCATGAATTTTCACATGTCTCATTTGCCAATAAAGTATGAATATAATCACAATACATCAATGGTAACACATTAGCATTTTAACAACACAATACAATTATTCATATGTATTCAAGGCTATCAATATCACATAGAACCCCACACGGTCACACGTATCATATAATATCTCAATTTCGACAATTACATCACATATAAGCCCCACACGGACACAACTCATAGATAGCCATTTTTAATGATTAGTTTCCACCATTAACATGCATTTTGTACTCCACCATTAACATGCATTTTGTACCATCATTTAATATTCAACCCAGTCTGAAGAGTTAAGCCATAACCTACCTCGAAAGCCGAAATCAGTCCGCTACACTTAAACCCGAGATCTTACTTTTCACGAATAATCCCAAACTCCATTAAAAACATCAATTATAAAATCTAGATGTCAAAACAAAACCAACGACATCCATATTAACTATTTTTGGTTTGGGATAAAAACGGACCCCCAAATGGGTTTTCAAAAAAAAAGAGCAAAATCAGAACTTTACTTCAAAACCCATATTTTTAAGAACCTACAGCTGAAAACCCAAGTTAAATCGAGTAAAAAAAATGGGGTTCAAATTGAAGAAAAAATCATTTTTGAACTTTACCGGGTAAAATATTTAAAATCTGGATTAAAATTAAGAGTCGAAATTGTTTTGAAGGTTAAATTAATAAAAAACTAGTAATTATAAGATAAAAATATTATTCAAGTGAAAAGGAGTGAAATTTGGGTTTAAAATCATGCCCTAAGATTTTTGAGGTTTTGATAAATTAATCAAGAAATTATTAAGAAATGGGTGAATTTTTACCTTTAATCCGTAATAAAACCAAGAAAAAGGTGTTAATCTAGCTTTCCAAACTCCCACAAACTCTACTTTTAAGCTCCACATTATTTTAGGTTTAACTCTCAAGAGGAAAGGTGAAAAATGAGCAAAATGGACCAAAAATAGGGGTAAATCTGCTATATCTAGCAGAAAATCTGCTATAGTTGCAGATTTTTGTTTTTAAAAGTTAATTTGAAGTTCGATGGGGTGTCCAAAATTCGTTCGGAGTCCGAATTACATAAATGAACTATGCAACTATACTAGATTCGATGTTTCAGACGCAATGGTGATATCAGATTTTCAAAAAAATATCATTTTTACAAAATTGACTCCTGAAAACCGAAATTATAATTTTTCAAATCGAGAGTCGAAATGAGATTTAAAAGCCGTAAAATCATACCAAATATGCTAACACCTTAAAACCGACATTCCAAATCTACTGGCAAAGTCAAATTTTCTATCTGAGGTCGTTTCGATCAAATATGGGTCCTACACCCATATTTTCAATTTTCTAACTTTCCGCCCAATAGGGTAAAATGAGCTCGGGTGCACCAGGATCCAAACCAAATATCTACCTAGCCTAAAATTGATATTCCGGAGCTGCTGGTATAGTCCGTTCGGCCATCTATCGTATGGATCAAAAGATATCCCCATAAGTCCAAAATAAGGCTCTTGAAGCCATCGAAAATTAAAATATTGCATAAATGATACCAAAGTGCATCGAAAATCATTCCAATCACTCCCAGACCACAAAAATATCATAATATAACTACGGGATGGGGTAAACAGTCAAATCACATAAAATCACAAATATCACATATTTCATCAAATTTTTAGGTAGTTATAGTCGAAATGCCAATTATCTTTTTATTAATACATCATCCAATTTTATCATTTTTGGGACAAAGATATTTTTATGATTAAGGTTAGCTTCCATAAGCATGATATCTCCTTTATTACTAACTATTTTAGCCTTAGGGGCTAAGGTTGTTTTCATTAATCTGTAATATACTCCATATATTATTGATATTTCTTTTGTATTTACCTTACTATTCATATTTTTTGTTTTAACATTTACTTGTGAATTACCCTATACTGAGGGATTTGATGAAAGGATTATTCCAACAAAGACAAGACCCATTCAAATGAATCATGAATTAATGAAATACTATAAAAAGAAAATTAATGATTTATTAAATAAAAAAATTATTCAATCTTCTAAATCACCTTGGAGTTGTTCAACCTTTTATGTCAATAATGGCGCTGAAAAGGAAAGAGGTGCCCCAAGACTAGTTATCAATTATAAGCCCCGCTTTATGACTTCTTGTAGATTTTTAATTTTTGCTTCTACCTCTGGGGGTTTTACAGAAGATTTAATTATTTTGATTTTTATTTCATCCTTGAAATAGTTTATTTTTTGTGAAATTAAATTGATTTAAAGACCTTTTTATTTATTATAAGGTCACTTTTTGCTTTTGATAAACTATTTAGATAGGAAAAAATAATCTTTCCCCCCAAAATAGTGGTATGGATACCATCTAATTCGGAAGTATAAGGTTTTATTTGATTTGTAAAAGGTATACCTTAAATTATCTCTTCATTTATATCTTTGGTTATTACAAAGTCATTTATGAAATAAATTCCATCATTACATGTGTGTGCATTGTGTCGTTTATAGTTTATTTTTAATCTTTCGCGTGTTGCTGAGAATAATTTTGTAGTACTTTTTTCAAGATACTTAGTGGGGATGATTCCTTTAATGATGCAGTTTCGATCTGCTCCTATGTCTAGTAGTGCTACCTTTTGAATTATGTAATTTTTATTTATAACTAATGTAACGGGTATATGGTAACTTTGTGCTTTATCTTTTGTAATTTTGTCAATTTTTGAATGATTTTCTAGGAACTTAATATCTTTATTATTTCTTTTTATTTTTTATGCTTCTCCAAGCTCTAATTGACGTGGTTCAGATTTTTTGTTAAAAGTTAAATTGTTAGTTAGTGAATTATTGTTAAATTGCTACTTAAATATTTTTGCTTCTCTTTTTAAGTATTGTAACTATACCTGAAGGTCTTGTATAGTTGTTTCTAATTTTGTTCTTTACCTGACATATTTCTCATAGTAGAGGATGGTATTATTTCTTTATCAAAATGTTGATTAAGAGCAATATTTTTTAAGGCTATTAAATATTTCTTCCTAAGGCTTGGATCTTCTAAATGATTGATAATATCAAACAACACTTCTTTTTTCCTGTTATTATTGGTAATAACATTAATACAATGATTATGGCAAATGCAGCATGAACCGGTGTATTTATCATAATTAGCTAATTTATTATTGCAAACGTTATTACATTTTTTGTTAGAGAGGAATTATCTTTGATTTTTTCAAAGATGCAACATAAATTATTACTTCTGTATTTTTTATTTAGGATTCTGCAACGTTTAGTTTTATGATTCATATTTTTAGTATCCCAACCTGTACTATATTATTTACATTAGATGTTGAGTTTTTATTATTTTCTTTAATAATGTCATTGGTGACTTTTAATTTGGATTTTAGTCGTCCATTAATTTTTCCTAAAATACCATCAGTTACTTCAAACTTTTGTTCAAATTTAGGAAATTTATCTTTAGAGAAATATGGTAATTTAAAAATTGGATGAGTTTTTAATTTTTTATCATAATAAGAAGAACACAGTTTATCTTTAAAAGTTGATTTATTCTTGGCTTTGGGAACCTGTTTAGATACTGCATGTAATAATTAATTTGTATAATTATTTTGTTGGAGTATTTTATTTATATCCTTATTTATAGGAACACCTTTAGTATCTACTATATCTAATTTAAAAGGTGAGGCAGTAACAATTCTACCTTCTACTAGTAGGCTAATTTCTTCTAACAGAAGAATTATTGATTCTACTACTTTATTATTAGTAGTATACCATTTATTAACAATCATGTTTACCGAATCCCTTTGATCATCTAATTTTTCTGTAATTTCAAACCATTTAAAAATTCAATATTGCATCTTAATCTTTGCATATCATTGTACCATTTTTATCTAAAAGAATATCTTTCTTTTAATGAATATTTTTGTTTATACCATTCCTTTTTAATAGAATTTTCTGGACTATTCCATAATTTGTCTAAAAATTCAAAGTCAGGTACAAATATTACATCTAACCTAATCATGCATAGAGAATTTCTTACTCCTAGTATTTCACTAGCAGTGGAACTTATTGATTTTTTAGTTTTTAAATTTGTAGATTCATATTCCACTTTTGCAATTATTTTTGAGAAATCAACTCCTTTTAATTTTTTTTCAATATCTTCTAATGTTACCTCCCCTTCTTCTACATATTTGGAGATTGATGGTCTAGAAAAGGACATTCTTTTACTTGAAGATGCTTGATTAAAGGATTGGGATCTAAGAAATTTTAAATCTATTGATCCATCTGGATATCATACTACTTGTTCAATATTTGAATTTTCTTCTTCTATTTCTGGATCCGTCATGGAGACGAAATGCCAATTATTTTTTTATTAATACATCACCCCATTTAATCATTTTTGGGCCAAAGGTATTATTATGATTAAGGTTAGCTTCCATAAGCATGGTAGCTCCTTTATTACTAATTATTTTAGCCTTAGGGGCTAAGGTTGTTTTCATGAATCTGTAATATACAGGTCTTGCCTCTGTTGAAACAATCCTTTTGTCAAATCCCTCAAGATAGGGTAATTCAAATATATGTCATTTTCTTGGGTAATTCAACTATATGTAATTTTCTTTCCCAAAAGGCATTAGAAAAATCCGAGCAGACCTCTTGTTCTATGACTTCTTGTAGATTTTTAATTTGGGAGAAAAATAAAAGTTTAAAATAATTACTACTATGTAACGCCTTGAATTTGGTACTCGAAATACCACAGGGTACTTATGACCCCAAAGGACCACAAGCTAACCCATGATTGATATCTATAACTAAGCACTGTATAACATACTGTACAAATGCAGAATAAAAGGGCTCAAAGGCCATAAGGTTCAAAAATATAATAAAACATAACATCCGGAGATATGGTATATCAATACCAAAACAATTGAAATAACTATCTGAACATGCTAGTCTGAAAGCCTCTAAACTGTCTGGATAAAGAGTTGATGGGACATGTCCCCAACTAACTCCAACTGCTGAAATAAACTAAGTACTGAAAGAATGAATTAGTCAAATAATAACATCCTCAAATGATGAGAACTCGCTGCTATCCCGTCTGCTGAACGACTGATTTATTAAGGATGCTTTGGAGCTCGTGCTTCTGAACCTATAATATAAAACACCATAGCACAAAAGAGAAGTATGCATCAGTACGTGAGAATGTACTGGTACGCAAGTGAGGTAAGGTGAATACAAAGGTTCATATTTATGAACTATAACTGACTGACATGAACATGGACATGACTACATGAGGATACATGCATGAATACATGAACTGTAACTGAAATTATGATAATACAGAATCAAAATATTGATAACATAAGTTTCGTATTAACTGAGTGACCGTGTCTGACAGCCCTGATTCTAATGGAACTAGCTGAGTTTCGTGCTAAACTGTGTGACTATATCTGACAGTCCTGAATCTGAAGAATTATCTGAGTTCTTTTACTGAGACTGAGACTAAGACTGTGGGAGATAGTCATCTAATTGACATGCCCCTAATAAACTATTATAGATGAGTTAGGGTCCAATCTGTAACCCTAATTAGAAGGGTGTCAATACCGCGCCATTAGTAAAGACAAGCTGTGAGTGACCCTCATCTGGCAGTGTCCCCAAAGAAGAATGGTGGGACACTCGTCTGGCAGTGTTGATCCACCTTATCAACCCTTAACTGACAGTGTTGATGTATCAACCTATGCTGGCTACATAGTTCTAGAATACAAGGATTGCTCCTAAGGGTCACACCCTCAACTGTCAGTGTGTGCCCTCATCCTTGGGTTCACTCGATGCTGAATCCTACTCCCAACTGAGTAGACACTAAACTGATTATACTGAGATAAACTAGATTGAGTTCATTGCGTTTTGTGGACAGACAGAATGTTACTGAATTCTATTAACTGACTGAGTTCATGAGATTACTGAGTTTTCCTGAGTCATGTAACTGATTGAATTCTACTAATCATGGCATGATTGAGATTATCATGAAACTGACACTGGCTCTTGGTACACAGCTAAATTATCAGGTATAAATATCCCCAAGACTCAATAGCATAAAAGTAATTCATGGCACAAGTTCAAAAACACAATAATGGCCATAAATATATCCATAATACATTGACTAAGACATTTTATCAAACACTTGACATGCATTAACTTGTACATGAATGGGGATTTCATACTATTATACAATAATGACACTTTTTCCTTCACATAGGCATTTAATCAAACACATGGGGAGCATACTTTGGTTATGCCATCATCAATGCATCTAATTATCATGGTTGCACAAATAAATTTGCAATTTGAAGGGTTTTTCTTTAATATTATTCAAATCATCACACACTAGGATCAGTCATTGGAATGTGTAATTTAAAACATGAATCAAAACCCCACAATAACATGGACATGAATTTTAATTCAACTAAATCATGAACATTCATAAATACACAATCTTGGATTTTTAAAAGAGATTCTTGAGCTTCATGGGTGAAAGGGACCCATGAATCAACACTTGACATACCTTGGTTGTGATTTTCTTAAAGTTCTTGGACTTGAAGAACTTGAATCTCTTAGTTTCTTAAAGAAGAGTTGAGATCTTGTTCTTTGGGATTGATCTTTGAGAGAAACCCTAATTTGGTGTTGTAGATTAATAATGAAGTTATGTTCCCTGTTCTGGTATAATTTGGTGTTAAGAAAATTAGAAATGACCTGAATACTCATATGGCCTTCACATACGCATTTAATCAAACACATGGGGAGCATACTTTGGTTATACCATCATCAATGCATCTAATTATCATGGTTGCATAAATAAATTTGCAATTTGAAGAGTTTATCCTTAATATTATGCAAATCATCACACACTAGGATCAATAATTGGAACATGTAATTTAAAACATGAATCAAAACCCCAAAACAACATGGACATGAATTTCAATTCAACTAAATCATGAACATTCATAAATATATAATCTTGGATTTTTAAAAGAGATTCTTGAGCTTCATTGGTGAAACAGACCCATGAATCAACACTTGACATACCTTGATTGTGAGTTTCTTGAAGTTCTTGGACTTGAAGAATCCGAATCTCTTAGTTTCTTGAAGAAGGGTTGGGATCTTGTTCTTGGGGATTGATCTTTGAAAAAAATCCTAATTTTGTGTTGTAGATGAATAATGAAGTTATGAGCCCTGGTCTGGTATAATTAGGTGTTAAAAAAATGGAAAAGACCCAAACACCCTTATAAAAATGGCTTTAAATTACTGAATGGGATCTGCGACGGCTTGGGCGATGGTATGTCGCATTCTCGATGGGCCGTCGACCTTCCCGTCGTACTAGGCCAGAATGTGATCTTTCTGCCTTGGTTGCGATAGTTTGGGCGACGGTCCATTGCTAGCTCGACGGTCCGTTGGCCATTCCGCGTGCCTGGCTAGAAGGTGGACTCAGTGCCTTCGATGTGATGTTTGAGCGATGACTCGTTGCTAGATCGTTGGTTCATCGGCCCTTTACATTGTACCTAGGCAGTTCAGACTACTTTTTATATTTCGGCCATAACTTTCTACCCCGATACCAGATTTAGGAGAATTTGATATCGATGAAAAACTTATTCAATATCCCACACAACAAAAAGTCAAAATATTGAAAATTCCATAAGTATAAAAGTGTATTCATCCTTTAAAGCGAATGTTTAATATTTTTGGGATGATTGTTAAGCTAGGTAGAAGTACGGGGTATTACATACTAGGTCTTGCTTAAGTAGTAGTTAAACCATTATATAGATTAGGTTTAGATGTACCTATATGTCTACTTTTAAAGTAGTAATAATTTATAACTGTTGTTTTGCTCCCTAAGTAGCTTAAAGTGTCAAATTAAACTTTTAAAACAATTTTAACTTTAAAACAAAAAAAATAAGAACAAAATAATCCAAAGAAAAATTAATTAAAATAGTAGAGAAAAAGAGAAATTTATACTTAAAAAAACTTTTTATTGATCTAGGAAAATAAGAGAATTTTACAGAGGGAGATGGAAAATATGGGAGATGGTAGAGAGATTTCTAAGTTGGGAAATTTTAGAATGCCCTCTGCTATTACAAGTTGAAAGCCTAAATAGGCCTCATAATATGCTGACTAATATTTTTCTTACTCTATCTATTTTACATTTGTGTATGTATACACTAATATATGATCTTTGTTTTCCACCTATCCGGTAGTTGATGAATATATATCTGTTGCTTTTGATGACTCTTTGAAAAGATGTGTGCTTTATGTATTTTGTAGGGATTTTTGATCTTTTGTCCTTTAGAATATAAAGACTTGTTATGTCTTGTCTTGATGTGGTATTAATTTTTGGGTAGATTTCTTGGGGTCCACCATTGTTGTGTTTTATGTTTTTGTCTTGTAGTGGCATGCTTTGTGTTTGCTGAATGTAGAAGAGAGTATTAAGTCTTCTCATTTGACCAAACATTGCAGTAGCTATTATAGATCCGTATTCTGGCTTTGAAACAGGATTCGGTCTGTGAGAAAGAACCAGATGTAAATTTATTTGATGGAGTTTACCATAAATATTTAGCTTTTTTTTTTTTTAAAAAGGGAATAATATATGAAAATCTTTTAATATGTAGAGATATTTTTCCTAATATTTGTAGTTTATGCAAACTATTTATCAAATCTTTGATTACAAAATACAGTAGGATCAAAAATATTTGTAACCTTGTAATGTATTTTTACTAAGCCCCATAATTTTTGATGAGGCTATTAATTTTGCAAAATATATTTTTTATTTAAAACATTTGTAATGATAAAAATAGTAACTAGTGAAGGGACTTAATATTTTTAAATAGTGTAAAAATACTCTGTTAAAATTAACTCACTAATTTTTTTGAATATTGAGGGGATTATCTGCCTCACTTTGTACATCAAGGATTTAATCACTCTCGCACCCTCTTAATTTTTATCAGATGCTCTGATTGGCAGTACCTGTAGATTTACTACATCAAATTTCTTTTCATCAAGAATACTTTATCCTTCCTTTTTCCTTGGGTGCCTAGGGAGACTACCCGTGCGTATGCCTTCGACGGTTTCATGGATACTTTTGATGGTAGGAAAGTAGTAGGTTCTGGTAGAGACGAAACTTCTACCAGGACTTAAAATCTGATTTCTGGATTTTTATTTTCCTTATAATGTCTTTTTATTTTCCCAGTATGGAGGCTTCGTCTTTATTTCAAATTATCGGGGTCTCCTCATTTTTTCCCTAAAGAAATTCTCTAGTTAAAAAATATGGGAAAGAATTGTTTTCTCCCATTATAAATTCTATTTAAAAATCAAAACTTGATAACAAAGCTTGCCATCTGGCGAATATCTGTTTAGAAATTAAATTTTTAACATTTTTTTGTAAAACATCTTTGGCTGTTTTGCAATCTACTCTTAATAAAAATTCTTTATTTATTAAATCATTTTTAAATTTAGTTATACATAGTACTATAGCCAAAATCTTCTTTTTAATAGTACTACAATTTTTTTGAGTATCATTCCAGATTCCTGACGTGAATCTTACTAATTGCTCAGTAGATTCTATAGAAATATTTTGTTTAAGATTGCCTCCATATCCTATGTCGGAGGCATCGATTTCTACAATTATGAGGGCCTCTGGGTGTGGTATCCCTTGACATGGATGTTTTTGAATAATTGATTTAATTTTTCAGACGGTATTAGTGTGATCTACACTCTAAGGAACTAGATTTTTCTTAAGACGTTGATAAAGTGGCTTACAAACCTGTCTAATATTTGGAATAAAATCTGCAACATAGTTAAGACTTCCTAAAAATCTTTGGAGCTGAGTTTTATCGATTAATTCATCTGAAAATTTAGAGGAGAACTCTATGGCTCTACAAACGGGTTTATAGGTTCCTTGATATAAATCGTGACCGAGAAATGTAATAGAGGTTTGAAATAGTTTATCTTCTTAGCACTAACTACTAGTCCATTTTGTTTGACAATATTTAAAAATATGTGGAGGTGTTTAAAATATTGATCAATATCTTCTGAAAATATTAAAACATCATCTATATAGACTATAGAAATTTGACTATATTGGTTAAATATATTGTTCATAATATTTTAAAATTCAGATGGAGCATTTTTTAGTCCAAAATATTCCATTCATATTGTCCAAAAGAAACATTGAAGGTTATTTTATATTGATACCAATTAGGGACGGATCGGGATAATGGGGAGAAAATCAATAGTTTAATATAATTACTACTTTAAAAGTAGCTTAAAGTGTCACATTAAACTTTTAAAACAATTTTAACTTTAGAACAACAAAAATAAGAACAAAATAATCTAAAGAAAAATTAATTAAAATAGTAGAGAAAAAGAGAAATTTATACTTACAAAATCTTTTTATTGATCTGGTAAAATAAGAGAACTTTACAGAGGGAGATATGAAATATGGGAGATGGTAGTGAGATTTTTGAGTTGGGAAATTTCAGAATGTCCTCTGCTATTACAAGTTGAAAGCCTAAATATGCCCCATAAAATGCTGACTAATATTTTTCTTACTCTATCTATTTTACGTCTGTGTATGTATACACTAATATAAGATCTTTGTTTTCTACTTTTCCAATAGCTGATGAATATATTCTTTGAAAAGATGCGTGCTTTATGTATTTTGTAGGGATTTTTGGTCTTTTGTCCTTTCGGACATGAAGACTTGTGATGTCTTGTCTTGATGTGGCATGAATTTTGGGTGGATTCCATGGGGTCCACCATTGTTATGTTTTGTGTTTTTATCTTGTAGTGGAATTCTTTGTGTTTGCTGAATGTAGAAGAGATTATTAAGTCTTCTCATTTGAACAAACATTGCAGTAGCTATTTTAAATTCGTATTCTGAATTTGAAGACAGGATTCGGTGTGTGAGAAAGAACCTGATATAAATTTATCTGATGGGGTTTACCATAAATATTTAGCTTTTTTTTTAAAAGACAAATAAATATTTTAATATGTAGAGATATTTTGCCTAATATTTGCATTTTACGCAAAATATTTATCAAATCTTTCATTGCAAAATACAGTAGGATCAAAAATATTTGTAACCTTGTAATGTATTTTTATTGAGCGCCATAATTTTTGACGAAGCTATTAATTTTGCAAAATATTCTTTTTATTTAAAACATTTGTGCTGATAAAAATAGTAACTCGTGAAGGGACTCAATATTTTTAAATAGTATAGAAATACTCTGTTAAAATTACTCACTAATTTTTTTAGATTTTGAGGGGATTATTTGCCTCACTTTTTACATCAAGGTTTTAACCAGTCTCGCACCTTTGTAATTTTTTCAAATGCTCTGATTGGCAGTACCTGTAGATTTACTACCTAAAATTAGTTTTCATCAATAATACCTAGTCTTTCATTTTTCCTTGGTGTGACTAGGGAGACTTCTTGTGTGTATGCCTTCGACGGTTTTATGGATACTTTTGATGGTAGGAAAGTAGTAGGTTCTGGTAGAGATGGAACTTCTACCAGGACTGAAAATCTGATATCTGGATCTTTATTTTCTTTAAAAGGTCTTTTTATATTTTCCTGTAAGGAGGCTTCATCTTTATTCTGAATTTTTGGCGTCTCCTCATTGTTTCCCTGAAGAAATTCTCTGATTAAAAAATCTGGGAGAGAATTATTTTTTCCCGTTATAAATTCTATTTGAAAATCAAAACTTGATATCAAAGCTTGCCATCTGGCGAATATCTATTTAGAAATTAAAATTTTAACATTTTTTTGTAAAACATCTTTGGCTGCTTTGCAGTCTACTCTTAGTAAAAATTCTTTATTTATTAAATCATCTTGAAATTTAGTTATACATAGTAATATAGCCAAAATCTCCTTTTTAATAATACTATAATTTTTTTTGAGTATCATTTCAGATTCCTGACGTGAATCTTACTAAATATTCAGTAGATTCTATAGAAATCTTCTGTTTAAGGATGCCTCCATATCCTATGTATGAGACATCAATTTCTACAATCATGAGGGCCTCTCGGTGTGGTATTCCTAGACATGAAAGTTTTTGAACTATTGATTTAATTTTCTAGATGGTATTAGTGTGCTCTAATCTCCAAGGCACCAAATTTTTTTAAAACGTTGATAAAGAGGTTTACAATCCTATCTAATATTAGGAATAAAATCTGTAATATAGTTGGGACTTCCTAAAAATCTTTGGAGCTGAGTTTTATTGGTTAATTCATCTAGAAATTTAGAGGAGTATGCTACGACTCTACATATGGGTTTATAGGTTCCTTGATATAAATCGTGACCAAGAAATCTAGTAGAGGTTTAAAATAATTTAATCTTCTTAGCACTAACTACTAGTCCATTTTGTTTGACAATATTTAAAAATGTGTGGAGGTGTTTAATATATTGGTCAATATCTTCTGAAAATATTAAAACATCATCTATATAGACTATAGAAATTTGAGTATATTGGTTAGATATATTGTTCATAATATTTTGAAATTCAGATGGAGCATTTTTTTAGTCCAAAAGGCATTACATTCCATTCATATTGTCCAAAAGGAACATTGAATGCTATTTTATATTTATCTTTTTCCGCAATTTGTATTTACCAAAATTCTGATTTCATATCAAACTTGCTATAAATGTTAGCTTTATAAGTACTTTTAAGAAGGTCACATTTGTTAGGTATCGGGTACCTAATCCATTTTAATACTTTATTAAGGGGCTTATAATTGATAACTAGTCACGGGGCACCTCTTTCCTTTTCATCGCTATTATTGATATAAAAGGCTCAACAACTCCAAGGCGATTCAGAAGCTTTAATAATTTTCTTATTTAATAAATTATTAATTTCCTTTTTACAGTATTCCATTAATTCATGGTTTATTTGAATGAGTCTTGCCTTTTTTGGAATAATCCTTTTGTCAAATCCCTCAACATAGGGTAATTCAACAATATGTTGCTTTCTTTCCCAAAAGGCATTAGAAAAATTTGAGCAGACCTCTCGCTCTATGACTTCTTGTAGATTAATTTTTGCTTCTACCTCTAAGTTTTTTAAAGAAGATTCAATTCTTTTGATTTTTGTTTCGTCTTAAATAATTTATTTGTTGTGAAATTATATTGATTTTAAAGATTTTTTTTATAAGGTCACTTTCTGCTTTTGATAAACTATTTAGATAAGCGAAAATAATCTTTTTCTCCAAAATAGTGGTTTGGATACCATCTAATTCGACATTATAAGATTTTATTTTATTTGTAAAAGGTATACCTAAAATTATATCTTCATTTATATCTTTGGTTATTACAAAGTCATTTATGAAATAAATTCCATCATTACATATGTGTGCATTGTGTAGTTTATAATTTATTTTTAATCTTTCGCTTGCTGCAAAGAATAATTTTGCAGTACCTTTTTCAAGATACTTAGTAGGGATGATTCCTTCCATGATGCAGTTTTGATCTGCTCCTGTGTCTAGTAATGCTACCTTTTGAATTGTGTAATTTTTATTTATAACTAATGTAACAGGTATATGGTAACTTTGTGCTTTATCTTTTGTAATTTTGTCAATTTTTGAATGATTTTCTAGGAACTTAATATCTTTTTTATTTCTTTTTATTTTTGATGCTTCTCCAAGCTCTAATTGACGTGGTTCAGATTTTTTGTTAGAAGTTAAATTATCAGTAAGTGACTTATTGTTAAATTGTTGCTTAAATATTTTAGCTTCACATTTTAAGTATTGTAACTCTACCTGAAGGTCTTGTATAGTTGTTTCTGATTTTTGTTCTTTACCTAACATATTTCTCATAGTAGAAGGTGTAATTATTTCTGTAATAACCTAAAAATTTGATGAAATATGTGAAATTAGTGATTTTAGGTGATTTGACAGTTTTAACCCTCCTCGTAGTTGCATTATGATATTTCTGGGATCTGGGAGTGATTGACATAATTTTTGATGCTTTTTGGTATCATTTGCAATATTGTGATTTTTGATGGCTTTGAGAGTCTTATTTTGGACTTATGTGGATATCTTTTGATTCGTGTGACGAATGGCCAAACGGACTGCAGCAGAAGCTCCGGAATATCAATTTTAGGCTAGGTAGACCTTTGATTTAGGTCCCGGTGCACCGAGTTCATTTTGACCTATTGGTCGGAAAGTTGGAAAATTAGAAATATGGGTGTGGGAACCACATTTGATCGAAATGACCTCGTATGAAAAATTCGACTTCTCCAGCAAATCCAGAATATCGATTTTAGGATGTTATCATGTTTGGTATGATTTTACGGCTCTTAAATCTCATTTCGACCTTCGGTTTAAAAAATTATAATTTCGAGTTTCGGGGGTCAACTTTATTAAAATGATATTTTTAAAAAAACCTAATATTGCTATAGCGTCCGGAACGTCGAATTTAGTGTGGCTGCATAATTTGTTTGTGTATATCAGACTCCGAACGAATCCCAGACACCTCGTCGAAATCCATTTCGACTTAAGAAAAAAAAAACAGTAGTTATTGCTGAAAAACTGCAATATAAATAACTTTTTCCACCTATTTTTGGCCCATTTTGCACATTTTCATCTCGCCTCTTGGGAGTTAAACCCTAAAATAATGTGGGAGCTCAAAAGCAAAGTTTGTGAGAGTTTGGATAGCTAGATTAACACATTTTTCTTGGTTTTATTATGGATTAAAGGTAAGAATTCACCCTTTTATTAGTAATTTCTTGATTAATTTCTCAAAACCCCAAAATCCTAGAGCATGATTTTAAACCCAAATTTCACTCCTTTCACTTTAATAATATTTATATCTTATAATTACTTATTTTTCATCAATTTAACCTTCAAAACAACTCTGATTCTTGATTTTAACCCAGATTTCCAAGATTTTACCCGGTAAAGCTCAAAAATGATTTTTCTTCTATTTGAACCCTATTTTTGACTCGATTTAACTTGGGTTTTCAGCTGTAGGTTTCTAAAAATATGGGGAAAATATTTTTAAAGTAAAGTTTTGATTTTTTCCTTTTTTTTCGGAAACCTGTGTTGGGGGTCTATTTTGACCCCAAACTAAAAGTAGTCAATATGCGTCTCGTTGGTTTGTTTTGATGCGTAGATTTCATATTTGATGTTTTAATGGAATTCGGGATCGTTTTTTAAAAGTAAGGTTGCGGGTTCAAGTGTTGCGGACCTTATTTCGGCTTTCAAGGTAGGTTATGGCTTAACTTTTTCGGACTAGGTTGACTAGTAAATGATGATACAAAATGCATGTTAAGGGTGGGAACTAATCATGAAAAAATGGCTATCTATGTGTTGTGCCCGTGTGGGGGCTTATATGTGATATAATTGTCGACATTAAGATATTATGTGATATGTGTGACCGTGTGGGGTCCTATGTGTTATTATTAACCTTGAATACATATGAATAATTGTATTATATTGTTAAAATGCTAATGTGGTACCATTGGTGTATTGTGATTATATTCATACTTTATTGGCAAATGAGACATGTGAAAATTCACGGATGATACAAAAATAATGAGTGGATATTGACGTATGTGGTTGTGGAAATATATCATTGTGGTTGGTTGTGGAAATATATCATGTGGTTGTTTGTTGTAATATTATTGTGATTGGTTGTGAGCATTATATTTTCATATCATACTCATTCCTGAAATATTAGTACCACCATGGCAACATCTGAGAAATACTGGCAACACCTTTTTAAAAAACATTGTAACACTTAATAAAATCCTTTCTAAGGGATGTGCCAGAAAGGAGATATGAGATATGTGGATTATATATGGGTTGACGAACCCCCATGGGTCCTGTGTTGGGAGGCTTGCCTTCGTAGGTGTATACGGGGATTGTGAGATGATCTCGGAGGTTATGCGACGACCTCGTGCATCATCATTATCATCATCATCGTCATATACATTGCACTTACTTTATTGTGTTATGTTGTGTTGTATTGGCATATTGACTTGTCATCTATTTATTTATCGTATCTTCTTTTACTTGTATTTGATGATCTTGTATATGCATATTCCCCTTATTCTTTTTACATGTGATATAATACGTACTTTTGTTCTATCTTGGTATGATGTTGAAATATATATGAGATATATTAGAACTGTTAGTGCAAGCAGTGTGGGCTACCATTGTGGGACATTTTTTGATTGCAGGTGATGTTCCCTTAGTGTATATTTTGTATGCTTTATTTACTACTTTGATTGGTTGGCCAATGATACCTACTAAGTACAAGTGGATCGTACTCATGCCTACTATGCCCTTTCAGTGTAGGTCTTAGCTCGAGTGCACCTGCAGTGTTGGTTAGCGATCTCATTTCACGACCCTTATAACCTTAAAATGTTGATCTTTGGATTAAATCATGATCAGGGGTGTCAATAGGTCACTTCGGATGAGTTTCAGATTTTTTATACCTCTATTGAAATGAATTTGGATGACCTAAATAGTGGGTCAACGCGATCTCGGCGCACTGCGTCGACAAATATTTTCCCCTAGCTTTCAGTGCAATTCTAGTGAACCAACGTGAACTCAACACGACGCATTGGTCGCTGCATTGATTCCATCGATGTGGTGCATCGGTCTGCGCGTCACTGGGCATGATTTCAGTTATTAAAAGCCCGCGTCCTGAGGGGTAATTCATTTTTTTACTCGTATTCCGCCCCAAAAATATGAGATTAAGTCATTCCTAGGGCAAAAACATTCATTTTCTCTCAAATTGCTCTCAAGAACAAACCCTAGGGGATTTAATTTCAAATTCAAGATTCAAGAACATATCATCAGTCTTCACAAATTCAAGCACCAAGGTATGTGAAGTGTTCATCCAAGGGTTTTCTTCCATCCTTGGAGTTCAAGAAACTCTTTTAAACTACAAGTAAATTGATTTCATGATTTTCATGTTGGATTTGAGTATATTCATGATTATGATGTTAATTGTGTTCTAATTCATGGTTTATTTCAAGTTTCATGTGAAATTATTTATCATGTATGTAGTATCATGTGAATTCATGTTAAAAATTCCTTGATTTTAAAATTTGGGATTTGAAATTATGATGCCTACATGTTGTTTAGTATCATGTGCATAAATTATGTTCTCCAAGTGCTTGATAAATTGATCATGTGAATTAAATGTGAAAATCATGATATGCTAGCACTTGTGCAAGCTTATATTTTACAAATGTTTGATAAAATGGCTCTGTGAATGAGTTGTGAGAAAGTAACATTGTTATGCTGTTCAAGTAGATGCTATGCTTTACTTTTCATGCTATCAAGTCTTGAGGGTATTCAATACCCGAAAATATAGCTGCATACCTAGATCTACAGTAGTTACAGAACAGTCTCAGTAATGTTACGAACAATAGTACTCAGTAATCAGTCATAGTCTCAGTTTAGTATTCAGTTCAGAACTCAGTGAACTCAGTTAGTTAACTAAACTCAGTAGTATTCCATCAGTCAGTGGGACCTAGTAAACTTAGTTTAGTTTAATTAAATAACACGATTAGCAATAGTTCAGTCAATCCTAGCACCGTCTAGATTTTAGTCAGTATCTATTCAGTTGGGAGTAGGAATTAGCACCGAGCGAACCCAGGGATGGAGGTATTCCTGCCAGCAGAGGGTTTGAACCTTAGTAGCAATCCCTACGTTATAGCACTATGTAGACGGCGTAGGTTGAGATATCTTCCTGCCAGACTAGGGTTGATACATCTCACATGAGTTTTCTTGCCAGCAAGGGCTGACGAAATATTTTCCTGTCAGAGAGGGTTAACTTACAGATTTTTCTTTACCTGTGGAACGGTACTGATACCATTCCAACTAGGGTTACAGGATGGACCCTAATCCATTTGGAGAGGGGCATGTCGGTTAGATGATTACTTCCTATAGTTTTAGTTTTAGTTACAGACTTAGTATAGAACATAGTTCAGTTGTACAGATTCAAGACTATCAGACACAGTCAACCAACTCGGTATAGAACTTAGATTAGTTCTGTAGAATTAGGACTATCCGAAATAATCACTCAACTGTCAGTAATACAGTATCAGTAAACTCAGATATCAGTTAATCAGTATTTAGAACTCAGTACCCAGTGTTAACATGATCTCAGTTACAATTTATGTATTCATGCATGTACTCTCATTTAGTTATGTTCATGTTACTCAGCCAGTTATTAGTCATGCATATAAGCCTACTCACTTAGCATACCAGTACATTCAAAGTACTAACACATACTTTATTTTGCGCTATGATGTCTTATATCATAGGTTCAGACGTACAGACTCCTAACCATACTTAGCAGCCCAGACTTCAGCAACAAATTTAGTGGTGAGTTTTCTTAGTTCGAGGACAGAGTTATTATTTCCTATTATCAGTAGTTTCATAGTAAAAGATTGTTGGGAGTTTGTCCCATCAACTCTATATTCAAACTTTTAGAGGCTTTCAGACTAGAGTATTTCAGACTTATATTTATTGTTCAGTATTCAGTATTTGTTTCTAGTTGTGAACCTTGTTGCGACTTCAACCTAATTTTTGCATTTATTTCAATAATATTATTGTTACAGTGTTATTATCATTCAGTGCTTATAGCAGGTACTAGTCATGGGTTAGCTTGTGGTCCTTTGAGGTCGTAAAAACCATGTAGTATCCAGGATATAGACTCGGGGCATTACAAACTTTGTATCAGAGCCTAAGGTTCAGCAGAGTCCTCGAAAATTTGAAATTCGCGTCTAGTCAAATCTTGTGAATGGGTGTGTAGCTCGCCACACTTATGGACAAGAGACTATGAAACATTTTAGGAAAAGTTTCCCTTCTTTCAATATTCATGTCATGTGAGTGAGAATGAGCTCAGGTTAAATTCTCAGTCTAATTCTTTTCTTTCTTTCATTTATAGAATATACCTCCCAAGAAGAACAAAAGAAGAACAGGAAATTAGGCAGCACCTCAGCCCGTTCAGGTAGATTCTCTGAACGAGCCTGTCTCCCATGCAGAATTTACGGCTCCATTTACTACTCTGGCCAATTTAGTAGTAGCATAGAATACAAGCCCAACTACCATTTTGACTAACCCAGTATCCAATACTACTGCAGCCAGGATTTGAGATTTCACCCGAATGAACCCTTCATTATTTACCGGGTCTTAGTCAGATGAGGACCCATAAGAATTCCTTGATCAGGTGCAAAAATTCATGGATATTATGGGGTGAATACTAGTGAGAGTGCTGAGTTAGCCACATATCAGTTACATGATGTGGCTCACTCATGGTTAAAGCAGTGGAAGACAGAGAGGGCCGCTGATGTAGGGCCCATAGAATGGGATAAGTTTGCCACTGCTTTCCTTGATAGATTCTTCCCAGTGGAGTTGAGGAAAGCTAAGGTTTTAAAGTTTATTAGTCTGAAGCAGGGCAACAAGACGGTACAAGAGTATTCCATTATGTTTACTCAGTTAGCTAGATACGCTCCTCATGTAGTTGCTGACAACATGTTTAAAATGAGTAAGTTTGTGTCTGGTGTATCTAACAGTGTGGTCAAGAAGTGTAGGACCGCAATGCTGATTAAGGAGATAGACATATCCAGACTTATGGTCTATGCTCAGCAGATAGAGAAGGCTAAGAATAAGGAGAAGGAGAGAAGAAACTATAGAGCTAGAACAGATTGCTTTAACTTCACTCAGCCTAAGTTAAAGGGTAGATATAATACCCTGATTATCTGAACTGGAATGCTACACGGTGCTCATGACCCCGAAGGACCAGAAGCTAACCCATGACTGATATCTATACCTGTACACTGTATAATATGATATGAAAATAAAGAAATATGCATTGAGAGGCCGTAAGGTTCAATACTGAACATAACTGAATAAGTACAATAACGTCTGACATAGAGTTGTATCTCGATACCAAAACAAAACTGAAACACTAAAGTCTGATGCATGTGTAACTGATTCATGAATGCATAACTGAGTGTTCTGAAGAACTAAGTTTCTCACAATGAGAATGCATGTCTGATGCATAATTTCATAACTGAGTAGTACATGTTTGCATGACCTAATATGCAATGGTACTTGACACCAAATTTTTGATGAATAATGAGCATGAAATTGAATACTAAGTTGTATTGAATACTGAACGTGAAGGTGAATAAGCTTAAGGAGAGCTATTACCTTGAGCTTGATCTGGATTGGCGAAGAAGAGGTGAGGGTACTTGGTGCACATGTATTCTTCTGCTTCCCAAGTAGCTCCCTCAACGGACTGATTTTACCAAAGAACTTTGACTAGAGGGACTCTTTTGTTCCTCAGTCTACGAGTCTGATAATCTAGGATTTTGACTAAAATCTTTTCATAAGAGAGGCTGTTCTGAACATCAATGCTCTGAATAGGGACTATGACTGATGGGTCACCTACGCACTTCTTAAGCAAAGAGACATAAAAGACTAGATGAACTGAGGATAGATTAGACGGCAAATTGAGCTCATAAGCTACCTTGCCGAAGTGACTGAGAATATTGAATGGGCCGATATATCAGGGACTGAACTTTCCCTTCTTGTCGAACCTCTTTACTCCCTTCATGGAAGAGATCTTTAGATAGACATAATCACCTATCTCAAAATCGAGATCCTTTCTATGCACATTTACATAAGACTTCTATCGACTCTGAGTAACCCGGAGTCTTTCTCTGATCAACTAGACTTTTTCTAAGGCATCAAACACTAAGTTAGGCCCTATGACTGAGGCCTCACAAACTTCAAACCAACCGATTGGAGATCTATATCTCCTACCATAGAAAGCTTTGAATAGAGCTATCTGAATACTGGAATGATAGCTGTTGTTGTATGCAAACTCAATCAAAGAAAAGTGGTCATCCCAACTACCCTTAAAATCAACTTCACACGCCCTTAGCATATCTTCAAGAGTCTGAATGGTCCTTTCTACTTGACTATCTGTCTGAGGATGAAAGGTTGTACTAAGATGAACTTGGGTACCAAGATCCTTTTTGAATGCTTTCCATAAGTGTAAGCTGAACTGGGCACCTCTGTCTGAGAAGATAGATAATAGAACACCGTGTAATCTGACCAACTCCCTGATATAGAGTTTGGCATAATCCTTGGCTGAATAAGAGTTATGAACTGGAAGGAAATGAGCTGACTTGGTCATTCGGCTACTATGACCCAAACTAAATCATACTAATGACGAGTTTGAGGCAAACCCACCACGAAATCCATATTCACTTCTTCCCAGTTCCAAGTAGGAATGGTGAACTCCTGCATGGAACCACTAAGCTTTTGATGCACTATCTTAACTTACTGACATGTAGAGCACTTGGCCACAAACTCTGCAATATCTCTATTGATCCCATTCCACCAATACATATCCCGCATGTTGCGGTACATCTTAGTAGCCCCGGGATGAATAGAGTATCGCACACCATGCGCTTCTACAAGAATTTTTTGCCTCAAGTCATCTACACCTGGAACACATAGACGACCCTGATAACGAAGGACACTATCTCCTCCTTAGGAGAAAACCTATACTTTTGATCTCTGACTGACTCTTTTATCTTGACAAGGCTAGGATCTCTGTCTTGCTTTTCTTTCACCTTGGAAACTAGAGATGATTCTGAACTAATCTGAACACATACACCACCCTCTGAAGAATCGATTAAGCGAATGCCTAGTCTGGCAAACTGATGAACTTCCTGAACTAACTCCTTCTTACTGTCGTCAACATGAGAAACACTACCCATGGACATTCTACTGAGAATGTCAGCCACTACATTGGCCTTGCTCGGATGATAAAGGATGCTCATGTCATAATTTTTCAAGAGATCTAACCATCTTCTTTGACGAATATTGAAATCTTTCTGAGAAAAGACATACTGAAGACTCTTATGATCTGTGAAGACATCTACGTGAACTCCATAGAGATAATGCCCCCCAAATCTTCAAGGAAAATACTATGGCTGCTAACTCAAGATCATGAGTAGGATAATTCTTCTCATGGAGCTTTAACTGTCTAGAGGCGTAGGCTATAACCTTACCATGCTGTATGAGGAAACAACCCAAACCTACTCTAGATGCATCGTAATACACAACAAACCTTTCTGAACTATCTGGAAGAGCTAAAACTGGAGCTGAGGTGAGTTGAGTCTTCAGCCCCTAAAAACTTTCTCGCAAAAATCTGACCACTAAAATTTGACCTTCTTTTGAGTTAATCTGGACATAGGGGATGCAATAGAAGAAAATCCCTCAACAAACCGTCTATAGTATCCAGCCAGGCCTAAGAAACTCCTGATATCTGATGGAAAGACAGGGCGAGGCCAGTTTCTTACTGCTTTGGTATTCTTAGGATCTACTCTAATACCATCATCAGAAATAATATGACCAAGGAACGCTACTGACCTTAACCAAAATTTGCACTTACTGAATTTGGCGAATAACTGATGATCTCTGAGAGTCTGAAGTACTGTTCGGAGATGGTCTGCATGATCACGCTCTATATAGGAATAGACCAGAATATCATCTATAAAGACTATGACAAACATGTCCAAGCACTGCTTGAACACACTTTTCATCAAGTCCATGAAAACTGCTGGGGCATTGGTAAGACCAAAGGATATTACTAGAAATTTGAAGTGACCATACCAAGTATGAAAAACTTTCTTCAGAATGTCACATTCTCTAACTCTAAGATGATGGTAGCCTAATCTGAGGTCTATCTAAGAGAAATAAATACCCCTGAAGTTGGTCAAACAAATCATTGATTCTGGGAAGAGGATACTTGTTCTTGATCGTGACTTTATTGAGTTGATAGTAATCAATGCACATTTTGAGGGAACTGTCTTTCTTTCACATGAATAAGACTGGTACGCCCTACGGAGAAATGCTGGGTCTGATAAATCCCTTATCTAAGAGATCCTTCAACTATTCTTTCAGTTCCTGGAGTTCTGCTGGTGCCATTCTGTATGGCAAAATAGAGATAGGCTAAGTACCTGGAAAAAGGTCTATGCCGAAGTCTATTTCCCTTTTGGGAGAAATGCCTGGAAGATCTTCGAGAAAGACATCTGAATACTTATTAACCACTGGGACTGATTTAAGACTGGGAGATTCAGAACTAGAGTCCTTAACATACACGAGATGATAAATACACCCCTTAGATATTATTTTTCTTGCTCGAAGGTAGGAAACAAACTGACCTCTAAATGCTGAAGTATTACCCTTCCACTCTAGGATGGGTTTATTCAAAAATTGAAATTGAACTATTCTGTTTTTGTAGTCGACTGTAGCATCCATGTTGAGAATGATATCAAAATCAGTCATGTCTAACTCGACTAAATCTTCTGACATGACTTTCTAAAATATCATAACCAGGAAGTTCCTGTATACCCATCGAGCTATAATGGTTTTACCCACTGGGGTAGATACTGAAAAGGGTTCTGCTAAAATTTCATGACTGACTCCGAAATCGCCTACTATATAAGAAGTAACAAAAGACAAGGATGCATCTGGATCTAGAAAAGCATAAACATGAACATAAAAGATCCGTAACATACCAATAACAACATCAGGAGAATTTTCCTGATCCTATCAGGTCTGAAGAGCATAGAGATGATTTGGGCGTTGCCAACTAGTAGCATTAGAAGTGGCACCCTGCTGGTTTGGGTGGCCGGACTGAGTTGTGGAATGGTTCTACTGACCCTGATAACCTGATTAGGAACAATCTCTGACTTTGTAGCCTATCTTACCACAACAAAAATAGATATCACTACCAGCTCTGCAAGTACCCTTGTGGTTCTTACCACAAGTTTGACATAGGGGATTAGTTTGGGTATTACTGACACTGCCCTAAGACTTAGAGCCTGGTGCTTTATCTTTGTTACCATCTCTGAACTTAGGAATTGGGGCACTAGCTGTAGAAGGAGCTGGAACTGATGTCTTAGGATGAAACTGGGAATGGTTTTCTCCTTCTGATTTAGGCTGTCTAAAATTAAAGTTACCTGTCCTAGCTTTCTTATTCTGCTTTTCCCTTTGCTTAATTTTCTACTCCTCTATCTACTGAGTATGAGTCATGAGTCGAGTTAAAGTTATGTCACTATTTAGAATTGTAGATCTGCACTCATTAACCATGCTATTATTTACCCCTGAAGCAAACTTGCTCATCTTAGCTTGGTTGTATGGAACCACATGTGGGGCATATCTGGCTAATTGAGAAAAGCTAAGAGAATACTCTTTAACCATCATATTTCCGTGTCTGAGGTTGATGAACTCTTGAACCTTCGCCTCCCTCAGCTTCTGGGGAAAGAATCTATCTAAGAAAGCTATGATAAATTCCTCCCATTCTATAGAACCTGCACCATCTACCTTTTCAGACTTCCATTGCTGGTACTAAATATGAGCCATATCTTACAACTGGTATGCGGCTAACTCAGCACTCTCAACAGTAGTCACCGCCATAATATCTGTCACCTTCTGGACCTGATCTATGAATTCCTGTAGGTCTTCTCTACTTTAGACTCGAGGAACGTTAAGAGAATTTATTCAAGTGAAGTCCCGAATCCAAGCTGTGGCTGAGTTAGCCACTGGTTTAGCCGGAATAACTGTTGGTCGCTCATTATGGGCAGCTATTGATTGAGCAAGAGTGGTAAATACGGTCCTAAACTCCACATGAGAAACACGCTCACTCGAAGGATCTTCGGGCTGAGGAGCTGATTGGTTTCTTTTCTTTGGAGGCGGTTCTGAAATCAAGAGGAGAAATAAATTAGACTGAGAGTTTGACTTGTGATTATGCTCATAGGCACGACATGAATACTAAAATAAGGGAAGCTATTCCTAAAACATCTTATAGCCTCTTTCATATAAATGTGGCATGGAACACACCTATGTACAAAACTCTACTAGATACAACTTTCAGACTTCCTAGGACTTTATTGAACCTTAGGCTCTGATACCACGTTTGTAACGCCCTAATTATCTGGAACGCTACACGATGCTCATAACCCCGAAGGATCATAAGCTAACCCATGACTAATATCTGTATCTGTACATTGCATAATATGACATAAAAATATAGAAACAAGCACTGAGAGGCTGTAAGGTTCAATATTGAACATAAATGAATATTAATAATAACGTCTGACATAGAGTGGTATCCGATACCAAAACAAAACTGAAATACTAAAGTCTGAAAAACATAAAAATACTATAGCCATCTGAAAGCCTCTACCTATCTGACTAAGGAGTTGATGGGACATATCCCTAACTAACTCCATCAACTAAAAGCTAAACTGATATGATAAAATAAGATTATGTAATCAGAGAATGAGGACTCATTGCTAAAACTCTAAACCCTGGAATGCTACTGCTGCTGCTGATCTGGGAGTTGTGTCTCTGAACCTATGGTGTAATATAAAAATAAAACACCATAGTGCAAGTGCATCAGTACAAAAGAATGTACTAAGTATACGTGTGAGGTAGGCTGAATACATAGGGTTTACATGCATGAATGATAAAAATTGACTAACTAGTATGAACGTGAGAGTACACACCTAAATACACAGTAACTGAGATAGTGAGAACATGATAACTGAATCTATATACTGATGATATGAATTTACTGATATCTAGCATGACTGATACTGGAGTTTTGATAACTGATATAACTAATAACATGAGTGACTGTGTCTGACAGTCCTAAATCTGATGGAACAATCTGGGTTTCGTACTGTGAATAGGTTGACTCTATCTATCAGTCCTAAAATATGAAGAACTATCTGAGTTTTTTTACTGAGACTGATGCTTAAACTGTGGGAATAGTTATTTAACCGACATTCCCCAAATGTGCTATAACAGCTGAGCTGGGGTCCAATCTGTGCCCTGATTTGAAGGGTGTCAATACTGCACCACTGGTAAGGACAACTGTGGGTACCCTCATCTGACAGTGTCCCTAAAAGAGAACGGTAGGGACCTCATCTCATAGTTCGTATCCACCTTATCAACCCTTATCTGACAGTTTTGATGTCTCAACCTATGCTGGATACATAGTTCTGGAATAAAAGGATGACTGCTACGAATCATACCCTCATCTGACAGGGTATGTTTCCATCCTTGGGTTCACTCAATGCTAATTTTTACTCCCATATGTAGAGACTGAAGATTATTGACTAATTGTACATGGATTGAGTTTACTGAATTCCGTCGATTGATGGAATACTATTGATATCTGATAGCTGACTGAGTTCATGAGATTACTAATCTTACTGAGTACTGAGTTCATGAGATTTTTGAGATTTCCTAAGTCACATGACTGACTGTCTTCTATGGAACATGGCTTGACTGAGAGTATAGTAAAAACATGACATGGATCTAGGCACACAGATACATTTTTTGGGTACAAGTACCCCCAGGACTTGATAGAAGGAAACTGACAAGGCATGACATTCCTAAGTACATGACTAATACAAAAAACCTATAATACTTCTTGATCGTAGGAATAGAGTTCATAATTCATATTGCCATAAATAAGGGATTTTATGCTTCACATGGTTATCATAGTCTTGATCATGGAAGGGAATGGATATAACATGTACATACTTGCATGATTTCAATATCATGAATGTTGCATAACACAACAGTCAATACAGAATAAGAGCATGGAAATTGTGTTGCATCATAAGGGTTAGCATGGACTTGTCATTTAGATACTATTGAGTCATAAGGAACATGATTCTATCATTCTAGGAATTTTATCAAACACCTTACATGAACACTTTATAGCATAGGTTAAACCATCAATTTAAGAATCTAAAACTACCCAAACTCATAGGTTTTCAATCAACAAACTCATATACTTCATGGAAAGTCATCAAGAAACCATCTTGAAATATAAATAACAACTATCAACATGAACATGATCAAATCACAACAAGCAAATCACAATAGCCTATTTAAAGCATGATTCTTAGACTCCACGAATGAATGGGATCCGTGGATGAACACTACACATACCTTAGTTCGTGATTTCGTGAAGATTGACGGAGAGATTCTTGAAATTTGATGATGAATTCCGTTGGAATTGAACCTTCTATGAAAACCCTAGGGCTTGTTCTTGAGAGTTTTTGAGAGTAATTAAGTATAAGTTTCTGAATCATGACCAAATCTCAGTTATAAGGCTTATATAGGGAGGGAAAATTGACCGTTTTAACCCTAGGATACGTCTTTAATATATGAGAAAATTTTTTGATTTTCATCCTTGGCGCGATACACCACTCTCGCGCCAAGTCACTAGAAAATGATAAATAGGATATTGCACGGTGGTACGATGCAGAGCTATCACGTTGCCACCTTTTCTGCGACCTAGAAGTTTGGTCGAACATGTAACTATCACGAAGAAACACTGGAAATCGATAATTTCTATTTGAGCTATCTCCGTGATGCGTTGGAGGCTCAGGTGATACATTGTCTTACTAAAAAGGCTCTAACTCTTCTCCCGGGTGTCAAATTTGGGTGAATTTTATATCTATGAAAAGCTTATTGAATTTACCACATGACAAAAAGTGAAAATCTTGAAAATTTCTCATGGAATAGTCATCATTCACTTTAGAAGCTAATACTAGGTATTCTTGGAATAAAATTAGTTAGGTGGAAAATTTGGGGTATTACAGTGGTAATCGTTCTCAGTTTTGCCTGAAATCCTCAGTTCCAGCTACATCCTCATCTAGTGCTCCAGTGCGGAAATTCATAGATGGCAATAGAGATAGGGCATCAGGCTCTAAAACTCAGGGTAGTGTTAATAGTACCCAAACAAATCCTATTTGCCAAAAATATAGCAAAAACCATCAGGGTGTCTGCAAAGATGGCAGTGATGTGTGTTTCAAATGTGGCAAGCTAGGCCATAGGATCAAAGAGTGTTCTTAGGTGGGTTCATAGAGCCAGCATAATCATCCCCTAGCTCAGATCGATCGCCCAAATCAGCAGGGGCAGCTTCCAGTGCCACCAGTGGGCAATACCCAAACAGACTCTATGCACTTCAGTCCCAACAGGATTAGGAAAGTTCTCTTGATGTGGTCACTGGTACGTTACAAGTTTATCATTTACATATTTATGCTTTGCTAGATCCAGGAGCTTCTTTATCCTTTGTAACTCCTTATATAACTATTGACTTCGGAGTCTGTCCCAAAATTCTAGCAGAGCCTTTCTCAGTCTCTAACCCAGTGGGTAAATCTATCATAGCCCAGTGGGTCTGTCCGGTTATGGTATCTTAGAAAGTCACTTCAGCAGACTTAGTAGAATTAAAGACGACAGATTTTGATGTTATTCTCAGCATGGATTGGTTTCATTCATGCTATGCTTCAGTTGACTGCAGAAACAAAGTTGTCCATTTTTAGTTTCCAAATGAACCTGTCCTAGAATGGAGGGGTAGTACCTCAACACTTAGGGATTATCTTGTTTCTTACCTAAGGGTGAGGAAAATGATATCTAAGGTATGTGATTATCATCTTGTTCAATTTAAAGATTCTAGTTCCGATACTCCCAGAATTGAGTCAGTTCCAGTAGCATGTGAATTTCCAGATGTATTTCCCGAAAATCTTCCCGGAGTTTCTCCCGAGAGAGAAATTGACTTTGGAATAGACCTTCTTCCTAATACTTAACCTATTTCTATTTATCCATACAGAATGGCTCCAGCAGAACTCAAAGAATTAAAGGAACAGTTGAAGGATCTCTTAGATAAGGGATTCATCAGAACCAGCGTATCCCCGTAGGGTGCGCCAATTCTTTTCGTGTGTAAGAAAGGCGATTCTCTTAGAATGTGTATAGACTACCATCATCTAAATAAAGTCATGGTCAAGAACTAGTACCCACTTCCCAAAATCGATGACTTATTTGACCAAATTCAGGGTGCCAGTTACCTTTTTAAGATATACCTCAGATCAGGCTATCATCAACTCAGAGTAAGAGAATGTGACATTTCAAAAACAACTTTTAATACTCGGTATGGTCACTTTGAATTCCTAGTCATGTCATTTAGCCTTACCAATACCCCAACATCTTTCATGGACTTGATGAACCATATGTTCAAGAAGTACTTAGACATGTTCATCATAGTCTTCATTGATGACGTTCTGGTTTACTCCCGCAGTGAACGTGATCATGCAAACCATCTCAGAATAGTGTTATAGTCCTCAGAACCCATAAGTTGTTTTCCAAATTTAGTAAATGTGAATTTTAGCTAAGGTCCGTAGATTTTCATGGCCATATCATTTCCGATGATGGCATTAAAGTTGATCTCCAAAAGACCAAAGCAGTGAGAAACTGGCCCAAACCTATCTCTCCATAAGATATTAGGAGTTTCTTGGGCTATGCTGGCTATTACTGATGGTTTGTTCAGGGATTTTCATCTATTGCATCCCCTATGGATAGATTGACTCAAAAAAAAGTCAAATTCTAGTGGTCAGATTCCTGTGAGAAGAGTTTTTAGGAGTTGAAGACTCAAATCACTACAACCCCAGTTTTGACTCTACCAGATGGTTCAGATGGATTTATGGTACATTGTGATACGTCCAGAGTTTGTTTAGGATGTGTTCTGATCAGAGAGGTAAGGTTAAGCCAATGACTTTAGATAGATTAAACCCTATGAAAAGAACTATCCCATTCATGATCTTGAGTTAGCAGTTGTAGTATTTGCCTTAAATATTTGGAGGCGCTATTTATATGGGGTGCATGTTGATGTGTTCACAGACCATAATATCCTTCAGTATGTATTTTCTCAGAAAGACCTAAACCTATGTCTGAGGAGATGGTTAGAGTTGTTAAAAGACTATGATATAAGTATTCTGTATCATCTGGGAAAGGCCAATTATAATGCCCCGAAATCTAGTTTTCAGGATGCCACACGATGCTCCAAACTACAAGTAGTCCTGAGCTAACCCTGGATGCTTTTTCTAAATCTGAACCTCAAAATAGGGGAAAACATAAATGAAAAATTATTCTGTATATCTTAAGGCTTCAAATCATTAAGCTATTTTAAGAGTAGGGGACTCATTTTGGGAGGTTCTTCTAATTGACATACACCATGTGAGCATCCATGGAGTCCCACGACTGGCCCTTATTAAGTAGGGTTGTTCTACCCTTGCCATCGGAATAAAACTTCAATCTAATGTGATCATAATCTGAGTCATCCATGTAGAAGTGGGAATAATCTGAATCCTACATTGGCACATAGTTTTGGGGTATGAAACCATAGTAACCTACCCATATTGGTGCTAAATACTACTCCCATTCTTAAACTCAAAATCTTAAGGAATCCACTTCAAAAAATAGCACGTGTTTACAGGAAAACCAATTATGCTTTTTCTTTATTTAAATGTCAAGTTATCTGAACAAAGTGGATTCTTTATCTTAGCTTAGGACCAATAGGTTAAATATTTATCAATATTCTGAGAATAATCTTATCTGAGGGTGCTTATATAATAAAGAATCTTGAAATAGAAATCTTAATTAGGGTATGATGACCCATGCCACAATCTCATGTTAAAACATCTAAAAATTCATTCTTGATGATGCAAACACCTATAATTAATCATATAATATGAAAATTTCAACAATATGCATGGAAATATAAATATAATTATGTAATTCAACTTCTAAATCATGGGAAATCTCATAGTCTTACAAATAATGAAAATGGGTATAAACCCTAACTTGAATTTCATGGAAAATCATATAAGTTGCAGTAAATTTGTAATTAAAATAAAGTTTTGGGCATATGGATGAAAGAATAATCCTTGTTCAAACCCTACATACCTTGTTGGATGATCTAGATGGTAGAACTTGAATCTTGGATCATTATTGATGTTTTAGAGATGTCTTCGTAATGTTCTTGAATTGGAAATTCTCAATCTTGAATGGTCTCTAAGGATTAATGGAGAAATTTTGGATTTCTTGGGAGGAAGTTTGATGAACTAGGATTTTCTTTTTAGAGAAAAGTGCTGAAATAAGCATAAAGTGCCTTAGTATATGATTAATGAGGTGTTTTGGATGGATTGGGGCCCTGGGTATTGACCAAAATACCCTCTTTAAACTTTTATACGAAACTGGAAAATGTACATTTTCCCGATCTGGGTGGTCACCGCGATGTACCACTATCGCGCTGGCTCACTGGAAATCGATGAGTGGAAATGGGCAGGCTCTGTGATGTAGAGACATTGTGGTGCCCCTTTGGAATGCCATTTTGGCACATGGTGCGACGTGCTTTTATCGCGCTGGACCTCTGGAAATTGACAAACAGGAAATTGACCCTCTCCGCGATGTGCTAATATCACAGAGGGCAACTGGAATAGGACAATTGGAAATTTGGCTATCTCCGCGATGAGTTAATATCGTGGAGGCCAACTAGAAATTGACAATCATCATTTAAACTTGCTCGCGATGCGCTCTTTACCGAAATGGCGGTGTTTTATGATTGGAACTTAAAATAGTCATAACTACTTAGTCGATTATCGGATTTAGCAATTCTTACATCGTTGGAAAGTTAATTCAATTTCCGCAATGGAAAGTCGAAATCTAAGGAATTCTATGTGAAATAAATAGTATTTGTTTTGGGAAGCTATTTCTTAACATTCTTGGGTGAATTTAAGCTAGGAAAATCATGGGGTATTACAATATCTCCTCCTTGGATACATTCGTCCTTGAATATGGCTTGTTAAGCTAAAATTTCTGAGGAATCTGAGAATATATGGTAGTATGAATAACTAAAATAAACTGCGAGTCTGAATCTAAATCATTCTGAGCTTCTGAGTAATATATGAGTGCATGAACTTACATGAGGACAACTATATAGCTGAATATATGAGTAGAAAAAAATTGAATCAAGAAGAGTATTACCTTCAGCTACATCTGAGTTTGTGGGAAAAAGGTGAGGGTACTTGGCTCGCATATCTGCTTCTCTTCCCAAGTAGCGCCCTCAACAGACTGATTCTGCCAAGGAACTTTAACCAAGGGAACTTCTTTGTTCCTTAGTCTACGAATTTTATTATCTAAAATCTCAACCGGAATCTCTTCGTAAGAAAGGCTGTTCTGAACATCTGAGCTTTCTAAAGGAACTACAATAGTGGAGTCACCGATACTCTTCTTAAGCATAGAGGCATGAACTAAGGACTTGGGTACAATGACCCTTCTGAAAAGCTCTATATAACTGGGAAGTAAACTCAGTACCCCTATCTGAGATGATAGACAAGGGAACCCTATGCAATCTAACTATCTCTTGGATATACAACTTAGCATATCCTCAGCTGTATAGGACGTATGAACTAGCAAAAAATGAGATGACTTAGTCAATCTGTCTATAATAACCCAAATCGAATCATGATGATGACGCTAATGGGGTAAACTAGTCAAAAAATCCATGTTTATCTCCTGTCACTTCCAAGTGGGGATACCAAACTCTTACACCCACTAGGTCTTTGGTGTTCTACCTTGACCTATTGACAAGTTGCATACTTTGCTATGAACTCTACTATATCTCTCTTCATACCACTTTACCAATAGATTTCCCGGAAGATGTGGTACATCTTGGAAGTACTTGGATGAATAGAATAACGCGTACCATGCACTTCAGCCATAATTCTCTATCTTAACTCATCAACACAAGGTACACATAATTTGTTCTAGTATCTCAACATGCCATCTCCCCCTTGGGAGAAAATCTCTACTTTTTGGTATTTAACTGACTCTTTCAGTTTGACCAAACTAGAATCCATATCTTGCTTTTCCTTCACTTTCGAATCTAGGGAAGATTCGCAACTACTCTGAACCCAAACATTACCTTCAGTTGAATCAACTAACCTAACACCTAATCTAGCAAAACGATGGACTTCTCGAGCTAATTCTTTCTTATCATTCTTCACATGAGCCACACTACCTATAGATAACCTACTAAGGGCGTCTTCTACTATATTGGCCTTGCCCGGATGATACAACACACTCATATCATAATCCTTCAACAACTCCAACCACCTTCTTGATGGAGATTCAACTCCCTATGAGTAAATATATACTGCAAACTTTTGTGATCCATGAACATATCAATATGCACACCATACAGATAATGTCTCCATGTTTTCAAAGCAAACACCATAGCAGTTAATTCTAGGTCATGGGTTAGGTAATTCTTTTCATGAGGCTTCAACTGTCTAGAGGCATAGGCTATGAACTTACCTCTTTATATTAACACACAACCCAAACCAACTCTAGAGGTATCACAATAAACAACGAAGCCATCGGTACCATCAAGTAATGCTAGAATTGGGGCTGAAGTGAGTCGAGTTTTCAACTTCTAAAAACTCTTCTCGCAGGAATCTGACCACAGGAACTTAGCTTTATTTTGGGTCAATCTAGACATAGGAGACGTGATAGAAGAGAAACCTTTAATAAAATATTGGTAATAACCAGCTAGAGCCAAGAAACTCCTAATGTCTAATGAAGAGATAGGTCTAGGTTAATTCCTTGCTGCTTCTGTCTTTTGGGGATCGACTCTAATGCCATCGGCAGAGACACTGTGATCGAGAAAGGCTACTGATCTTAGCTAAAATTTACACCTTCTAAATTTGGCGAACAATTGATGATCTCTAAGAGTTTGCAAGACAACTTTAAGATGATTTACATGGCCATTATCACTATGGGAGTACACAAGGATGTCATCTATGAATACTATGACAAACATGTCTAGATACTATTTAAACACTCGATTCATGAGGTCCATGAAAGCTACTGGGGCATTGGTTATCCCAAAATACATGACTAGAAACTTAAAATGACCGTAATGGGTTCTAAAGGCTATCTTTGGAATATCACATTCCCTTACTTTAAGCTGATGATAGTCAGATCAAAGTCCTGTCTTTGAGAAATAACTTTCACCTTGGAGTTGATCAAATAAGTCATCAATTCTAGGAAGAGGATTTTTGTTCTTGACTATAACTTTATTCAACTGACGATAGTCGATTCACATGTGCAAAGAACCATCTTTCTTTCACACGAATAGGATGGGAGCGCCTTATAGAGAAACACTGGACCTTATGAAGCCTTTATCTAGAAGATCTTTGAGTTTCTCCTTCAACTCCTTAAGATCCATGGGAGCCATACAATAAGGAGGTATAGAAATAGGCTGAGTATCCAGGAGAAGGTCAATACAAAATTCTATTTCCCTATCGGGAGGTACCCCTGGAAGATCTTTTGGAAAAATATTAGGAAACTCATTAACTACTCAGACCGATTGAATTGTTGGAGTCTCAAAATTAGTGTTTTTAACTCGAACTAGATGGTAAATACAACCTTTGGATATCAACATTCTGGCCTTAAGGTAAGATATGAAATGACTCTTGGGAGACACTGAATTACCTGACTACTCAAAGACTGGCTTATCTGGAAACTAAAATTTCACCACTCGAGTGCGATAATCTATAGAAGCATAATAAGAATGAAGACAATCAATACCCGAAATAAGATCAAAATCAACCATGCCTAACTCTATCAGGTCTGCTAACATAACTGTATGAAGGATAATGATAGGACACTTTTTATAAATCTATTTGCCAATAACTGACTCACCTACTGGAGTAGAAACCAAGAAGGGTTTAGGGATCTTTTCAGAAATTATCTCAAAATTTATAGCAACTAATGGGGTTACATAAGAGAAACTCGACCCAGGGTCTAGCAACACATAAATATCAAAATAAAAGACACAAAGCATACCAGTCACAACATCGGGTGAATCCTCCTGCTCCTGATGGGATGGTAAAGTATAAAATTGATTGTGGTGCTGATCACCATGGTACTAGATAATGCACCCTGAGGAGGAGATGAACAACCTAGAGGAGCTGGTGCACTATTAGCTTGAGTCTGAGGATGAATATCTCTATTCCCCCGTTTAGCATGCGGGCATTGTTTGATTTTATGACCCACTTGGCCATAACCATAACAACCTTTCTAAATTGACATACATTCACCTCCATGATTTTTACCACACTTAGCACATCAGGGATGATTAGGCTTCCCACTCACACTATTTTGAGATTTGGACATAGAAGACTTACCCCACTTTTTCTACCTATTTCCAGGTGTAGTAGCACTAGCTGAAAAAGGTGTAGGCATAGATTAATGATTCTAAAACTGCAAATGATTTCCTCCTCCAGACCTATTGTAACCATAATCAAACTACCCTAATTTAGCCCTCTTACTCATTTTATCTCTTTTCTTTCATTTTTATGCCTCAATCTGCTAAGTATGCATCATAAATCTAAGAATATCCATATCTTCAATGAGCATAGTAGTCTTACACTCCTTAACTACCAACCCAGCCACACCGGTCTCAATCTTACTTATACTTGACCTAGGGTCAGCCATCTGATCAGGGGCATACTTAGACAACTAGTTGAACTTGAGGAAATACTTCTTCACAATCATTAAGCCTTGCTTTAGGTTTATGAACTCTTATATATTATATTCCCTCATATCATGTGGGAAGAACTTATCTAAGAATCTATCCTGAAATATCTGCCAAGTCATGGGAGCAATAAATATATTATAGATTATAAAAGAAGCGATGATTTCCTAAAATGCTCTATAGTTTCTTGCTCATAGATGTGGCGCACTTCAAATGATAATCAAGACTCTATGTAACACGACTTGTTTGACTCCCTAGGACTCTCTAAAACTTAGGCTCTGATACCAAGTTTGTAGCTCCCCAAATTCTAGTTTATGGGATGCCACATATTGCTCCAAACTACAAGTAGTCCTGAGCTAACCCTGGCTGCCTTTTCTAAATCTGAACCTCAAAATAAGGGAAAACATAAATGAAAAATCATAATATATGTGAAAAACTATCTAAATCATACTAATCTCTAAAGTTTGATAAAACAAATACTGAAACTCTGTGTACTAAAACAGAAATCTGAATACTAAATCTAGTAGTCTGACAAGCTTCTACTATCTGAGTCTAGAGAACCACTAGGATATGCCCCAGCTGACTCAACTATTTGAAATGAATGATGGAACATATACTAATAAACTGAAAGTGTGAAAATCTAAGTCTCTGAATTATGAGGACTCACCAACTGCAGGAATGTAGGAGAGATGCTCGAAGATCAGTCACGCTACTAAGATTGAGCCCCTGGACCTACATTATAAGACAATGTAGCACATAGACATATATGTGGATCGGTAGTTTAAGGATATACTGAGTATATGAGGGTGCATGCAATAAGTAACAATATCATCACAGTTTATAAAATTATATATGCTAAATGTAAATGACTCACTTGGGCTTGGGTAATCTGAAATCCAAAAGTAAAATCATGAATTATAAAACATGTAGTATAAATATTGTGAGTCATCACACTTAGTTCTAAAATCTATATTTCTGTTCTATTTCTCAAATCACATAAGCTAAGTGAAGTTTGAAAACTTATTCTGTATATCTTAAGGCTTCAAATCATTACGCTATTTTAAGAGTAGTTGATATCTTTTGGGAAGTTCTTCTAACTAACATACACTATGTGTGCATCCATGGAGTCCCGCGAATAGCCCCTATTAGGTAGAGCTATTCTATCCTTGCCATTGAAATAGAACTTCTATCTAATATGATCACAATCTGAATCATCCACGTAGAAGTAGGAATAATTTGAATCCTACATTGGCACATAGTTCTGGAGTATGAAACCTTAGTAACTTATCTATCTCGGTGCTAAATTCTACTCTAATTCTTATGCTCAAAATCTTAAGAAATCCACTTCATAACTAGCACAAGGGTTTATAGGAAAACTAATTATGCTTTTACTTTCTTTAAATCTCAAGTTATCTGAACAAAGTGGATTCTGTATCTTAGCTTAGGCCCAAAATGTCAAATCTTTATTAATAATTTGAGAATAATCTGATCTGAGGGTGCTTATTGCATAAATAATCTTGAAATAGAAATCTTAATTACGGCATAATGATTCATGCAGCAATCTCATGTTAAAACATCTAAAAAGTCATGCTTGATGATGTAAACACTTATAATTCATCACAAAATATAGAAATTTCAACAGTATGCATGGAAATATAAATATAATCATGTAATTCAACTTCTAAATCATGAGAAATCTCATAGTCTTGCAAATAATGACAATGGGTAAAAACCCTAACTTGAATTTCATGGAAAATCATATAAGTTGCAGTAAATTTTTAATTAAAATAAAGTTTTGGGCACAAGGATGAAAGAATAATCCTTGTTCAAACCCCACATACCTTGTTGGATGATCTAGATACTAGAACTTGAATCTTGTATCTTTATTGATGTTTTGGAGATGACTTCTTAAAGTTTTTGAATTGGAATAGGATTAATATAGAAATTTTGGATTTCTTGGGAGGAAGTTTAATGAACAAGGGTTTGATTTTTTGTGAAAAGTGATGAAATAAGCATAAAGTGCCTTAATATATGATTAATGAGGTGTTTTGGACGGATTGGGGCCTGGGGATTGACCTAAATACCCCCTTTAAACTCTTATACTAAACTAAAAAATGTCTATTTTCCTAATCTGGCTGGCCATCGCAATGCATCACTATCGCGTTGGCACACTGAAAATTAATGAATGGAAAATAGATAAACTCCGCGATGTGGAGACATCGCGGTTCCCCTTTAGAATGCCATTTTGGCTCATGGCGCGATGCGCCATTATCGCAATGGACTTCTAGAAATTGCCAAATAGGAAATTAACCCTCTCCATGATGTGACAATATCGTGGAGGGCCAGTGGAATGGGACAATTGGAAACTTGGCTCTCTCCGTGCACGTAAATATCACGGAGGGCCACTGGAAATTGATAATCATTATTTAAACCTACTATAGGACGCGTTATTAACTAAAATGATGGTGTTTTATGTCTGGAACTTAAAATAGCCATACCTTTTTTCTTGGTTATCAAATTTATGCGAATCTTATATCATTGGAAAGCTATTTGTTTTGGGAAGCTATTTCTTTACATTTTTGGGGAGAATTTAAGCCCGAAAAATGTGGGGTATTACACAAATGTAGTGTCTTATGATCTCAGTAGGATGTCCATAGGTAGTGTTTCTTACATGGAGGATGGTAAGAAGAATTTCTCTCAGGAAGTTCATCAGCTTACCCATCTAGGTGTCCGCTTAGTCGATTTAGTAGAGGGTAATGTATGGGTTCAGAATAGTTCAGAATCATATCTTATTTCCAAAGTGAAGGAGAAAATGTACAGAGATCCCAATTTATCTAATTTGAAAGAGTTAGTTAGAGATCAGAAAGAAGAGGTTTCTCCCAAGAGGGAGATAGTGTGTTGCATTTTCAGGGTCGGCTATGTGTGCTAGGTATAGATAATTTGAGATTGGGACTTGTCGCAGAAGTGCATGGTGCGTGTTACTCGATTCATCCAAGGGCCACCAAGATATACCATGACTTGTGGGAAGTCTATTTGTGGAGTGGGATGAACAAAGACATTATAGAGTTTGTAGATAAATGTTCAACATGTCAGTAGGTTAAGATCGAACATCAAAAGCCTAGTGGGTCTATGTAGGAGTTTAGTATTCCTACTTGGAAGTGGGAGGAGGTGAACATGGATTTTGTGACGGGTTCGCCCCGTACTCTTCATCAGCATGATTCAATTTGGTTCATTGTAGACAGGATGAACAAATCAGCTCATTTCATACCATTCCATACCTCTTATTCAACTGAGGACTATGCCAAGATCTATGTTAGAGAGTTGGTAAGGTTACACGGAGTTTTGTTATCCATCATTTAAGATAGAGGTATTTAGTTTACCTCTTATTTCTGGAAAGCCTTCTAAAAGGGTCTTGGTACCTAAGTTCATCTCAGTATAGCCTTTCACCTTCAGATAGATGGTCAAGCATAGAGGAACATCCTGACTCTAGAAGATATGCTAAGAGTGAGTGCCATTGACTTGAAGGGTAGTTGGGATGACCACTTTCCCTTGATTGAGTTTGCATATAATAACAGTTATCATTCCAATATTCAGATGGCTCCGTTTGAGGTGCTCCATAGGAGAAGATGTAGATCTCCCATTGGTTGGTTTGAAGTGGGTGAGGCTGCAGTTGTAGGGCCTGGCATGGTATTTGATATCTTAGAAAAAGTTCAGTTGATCAGGGAAAGGCTTAAGACAGCTCAGAGCCGGCAGAAATAATACGTAGATACGCGAATAAATGATCTCGAGTTTGAAGTTGGTGACTATGTATATTTGAAAATCTCTCCTATTAAAAGAATGAAAAGGTTTGGAAAGAAGGGGAAGCTCAGTCCCCAATATTTCAGTCCTTATCAAATTCTCAACTGCTTTTGAAAGGTAGCTTACTAGCTTGAGTTGCCTTCAGACTTAGCTTCAGTCCATCCAGTATTTTATGTCTCCTTGCTAAAGAAATGCATAGGTAACCCAGCAGTTATAAACCCTATAGAGGGTATAGATGTTCAGAATATCCTCTCTTATGAAGATATCCCAGTCAAAATCCTTGATCATCAGGTTCGCAGATTGAGGAACAACGAAGTCCCTCTACTCAAAGTTCTTTGGTAAAATTAGTCCGTTGAGGGAGTTACTTGGGAAGCAGAAGTAGATATATGGACCAAGTACCCTCACCTTTTCTCTGCAAACTCAGATTCAACCCAAGGTAATAGTTTTCCTTGAATTTACTCAGTTCTATATTCAGATTTCCTTTATGAGTTAGATATCAGTTTAGTTGCATAACATTCTCATATCATGCATACCCTCATGAAATAGCTCAGTCGTATGTCATGTCTTCAGAATTCAGTCATACTTTACTCATGCATGCATAGTATGAAATTAGTCTATCAATATTTTCAGCTTAGTTGGTCTTATTCGAGGACGAATGTTCCCAAGAGAGAGATATTGTAAGACCACGCAAAATTTTAAGCTTAACTCAATATTTTAGAGCATGAAAAGAGGTCCTAGACTTAGAAAATTTTAGCTAAGTTCTTACAATTAGAATTATTTTAGCCTTTACAAGTTGGCGATCTTATTTCACGACCTTTATGGCCTTAAAATATTGATCTTTGGATTGAATCATGATCAGGGGTGTCAATAGGTCACTTCGAGCGAGTTTTGGATTTTTTGAACCTCATTTGAAATAAGTTTGGATGACCTAAACAGTGGGTCGACGCGATCTCAACGCACCATATCGACCATCACATTAATAAATAGTTTTCCCAGCTTTCAGTGTAATTCCAGTGAACCAATGCGAACTCGACACGATGCGCTGGTCATCGTGTTGATGCCATTGATGCAACGCATCGGTCCACGTGTCACTGGGAACGATTTTAGTCATTAAAAGTCTGTATCCTAAGGGGTAATTGGGTCTTTTTCCACCTGTATTCAGTCTAAAAAATATGAGATTAAGTCATTCCTAGGGCAAAAACATTCACTTTCTCTCAAATTTCTCTCAAGAACAAACCCTAGGGGATATAATTTCAAATTCAAGCTTCAAGAACACACCATCAGTCTTCACAAATTCAAGCACATTGGTATGTAAAGTGTTCACCCAAAGGTTTCCTTCCACTCTTGGAGTTCAAGAAACTCTTTTAAACTACAAGTAAATTGATTTCATGATTTCCATGTTGGATTTAAGTATATTCATGATTATGATGTTAATTGTGTTCTAATTCATGATTTATTTCAAGTTTCATGTGAAATTATTTATCATGTATTTAGTATCATGTGAATTCATGTTAAAAGCCCTTGATTTTTAAATTCGAAATTTGAAATTATGATGCCTACATGTTGTTTAGTATCATGTGCATAGATTATGTTCCCCAAGTGCTTGATAAATTGCTCATGTGAATTAAATGTGAAAATTATAACATGCTAGCATATGTGCAAGCTTATATTTTATAAGTGTTTGATAAAATGCCTTTGTGAATGAGTTGTGAGCAAGTGAACATTGTTATGTTGTTCAAGTTTATGCTATGCTTTACTTTTCATGCTATCGAGTCCTGGGGTATTTAATACCCAAAAATCTATCTGCATACCTAGAGCTACAGTATATATAGAAAAGTCTTAGTAGTGTCACAAATAGTAGTACTCAGTAATCAGTCATAGTCTTAGTTCAGTATTCAATTCAAAACTCAGTGAACTCAGTCAGTTAATAGAACTCAGTTCAAAATATTGTTATGCTATTCAAGTTTATCCTATGCTTTACTTTTCATGCTATCGAGTCCTGGGAGTATTCAATACCCAAAAATATAGCTGTATACCTAGAGCTATACTAGTTACAGAACAGTCTCAGTAGTATCACGAACAGTAGTACTCAGTAATCAGTCATAGTCTCAGTTCAGTATTCAGTTTAAAACTCAGTGAACTCAGTCAGTTAACAGAACTCAGTAGTATTCTGTCAGTCAGTGGGACCCAGTAAACTCAGTTTAGTTCAGTTAGACAACATGATCAGTAACAGTTCAGCCAAGCCTAGCACCATTTAGATTTCAGTCATTGTCTATTTAGTTAAGATTAGGAATCAACACTGAGTGAACCCAGGGATGGGGGTATTCCTACCAGCAGAGGGTTTGACCCTTAGTAGAAATCCCTGTATTAGAGAACTACGTACATAACGTAGGTTGAGACATCTTCTTGCCAAACTAGGGTTGATACATCTCATATGAGTTTTCCTGCCAGTGAGGGTTGACGAAATGTTTTCCTGTAAGAGAGGGTTAACTTACTGCTTTGTCTTTACCCATGGCATGGTACAGACACCCTACCAACTAGGGTTACAGGTTAGACCCCAATCCATTCAGAGAGGGGAATGTCAGTTAGATGATTACTTCCCACAGTTTCAGTTTTAGTTACAGACTCAGTATAGAACTTAGTTCAGTTCTACAAATTTAGGACTGTCAGACACAGTCACCCAACTTGGTATAAAACTTAGATCAGTTTTTTAGAATTAGTACTATTATAAATAGTCACTCAACTGTTAGTAATACATAATCAGTAAACTAAGATATCAGTTAATCAGTATTCAGAACTCAGTAGCCATTGTTAACACAATCTCAGTTATAGTTTATGTATTCATGCATTACTCTCATTTAGTTATGTTCATGTTACTCAGCCAGTTATTATTCATGCATATGAACCCATTCATATCATCCTACCTCACATAGCATACTAATACATTCAAAGTACTGACACATACTTTTCTTTTGTGCTATGATGTCTTATATCATAGGTTCAGACGCATGGGCTCCTGACCATACTTAGCAGCCTAGGCTTTCATCAGTAGATTTAGTGGTGAGTCCTCATAGTTCGAGGATAGAGTTATTATTCCAGATTATCACAAGTTCTGTAGTCGGAGTTAGTTGGGGGCTTATCCCATCAACTTTATATTCAGACAGCTAGAGGCTTTTGGACTAGAGTATTTCACACATATATTTAGTTTTCAATATCCATTTATCAGTATTTAGTATTTGTTTCCAGTTGTGAACCTTATGGTGACTTCAGCCTAATTTTTGCATTTATTTCAGTAATATTTTTGTTAAAGTGTTATTATCATTCAGTGCTCACAACAGGTACCAGTCATGGGTTAGCTTGTGGTCCTTCGGGGTTGTAAGCACCGTGTAGTATCCGGGGTATAGACTCAGGGCGTTATAGCACCTTAGCTTGCTTGACTTGGGTGATTGTTGGAGCTTCCAAGGTAGCGGTTGGACATCATGCGTCCAAAGTCCACCTCTATCTTTCTACAATACTTATGTCTTTATTAGTATTCGAAGACAGATATTATTCATTTGTGGTTATTTTTTGATACATTTGACTCTTGGATTGTATTAGTAGTTCTTACACTATTGATACCTGGTTTCGGGCATGATTGGTATTTTGAATAAGTTCTTTCCGCATTGTATGATTATTTAAATGATTTGGCTTCGTTCTAGAAGTCTTACCTTAGGATATTTCTGTCTTTTTCTCTTTTTATATCAGTTTGGGTGATAGGATTACTTGTCAAGGTATGCCGCTACAAGTGCCATCATGACCCTGGTTTTTGCATCGTGGCAATTTCTTTGTCAAAATGTTGATTAAGAACAATATTTTTTAAGGCTATTAAATATTTCTTCTTAAGGCTTGGATCTTCTAAATGATTGATAATATCAAACAACACTTCTTTTTCCTTGTTATTATTGGTAATAACATTAATATAACGATTATTACAAATGCAACGTGAACCGGTGTATTTACCATAATTAGCTAATTTATTACAACAAGCATTATTAATATTTTCTATTGGAGAGGAATTATCTTTGTTTTTTTCAAAGATACAATATAAATTATTACTTATGTCTTTTTTATTTAGGATTATGTAACCTTTAGTTTTATGATTCATATTTTCATAATCCCAACATGTACTATTATTATTTACATTAGATTCTGGGTTTTTATAATTTTCTTTAATAATGTCATTGGTGACTTTTAATTCGGATTTTAGTCTTTCATTAATTTTTCCTAAAATATCATCGGTTACTTCAAACTTTTCTTCAAATATAGGAAATTTATCTTTAGAAAATTCTGGTGATTTAAAAATTGGTTGAGTTTCTAATTTTTTATCATAATAAGAAGAACTAGGTTTATCTTTAAAAGTTGTTTTATTCTCGACTTCAGGAACCTGTTTAGATACTACATGTAATAATTGATTTGTATAATTATTTTGTTGGAGCATTTTATTTATATCCTTATTTGTAGGACCACTTTTAGTATCTACTATATCGAATTTAAAAGGTGAGTCAGAAAAAATTTCACCTTCTACTGATAGGCTAATTTCTTCTAACGGAGGAATTATTGATTATACTACTTTATTATTAGTACTATACCATTTATTAAAAATCATGTTTAACGAATCCTTTTGATCATCTAATTTTCCAGTAATTTTAAACCATTTAAAAAATTCAATTTGTATCTTAATCTTTGCATATCATTGCACCATTTTTCTCTAATAGAATATCTTTCTTTTAATGGATATTTTTGTTTATACCATTCCTTTATAATAGAATTTTCTGAACTATTCCATAATTTGTCTAAATATTCAAAGTCAGGTTCAAATATTACATCTGACCTAATTATGCATAGGGAATTTCTTACTCCTAGCATTTCACTACCAGCGGGACTTATTGATTTTTTAGTTTTTAAATTTGTAGATTCATATTCCTCTTTTGGAATTGTTTTTGAGAAATCAACTCCGTTTAATTTTCTTTCAATATCTTTTAATGTTAACTCTCCTTCATAAACAGATTTGGAGATTGATGGTCTAGAAAAGGACATTCTTCTACTCGAAGATGCTTGATTAAAGGATTGGATTCATAGAAATTTTAAATCAATTAATCCATCTAGATATTTTACTACTTGTTCACTATTTGAATTTTCTTCTTCTATTTCTGGCTCTGTTATGGAGTCGAAACGCCAATTATCTTTATTAATACATCATCCCCTTTTTATCATTTTTGGGACAAAGGTAATATTATGATTAAGGTTAGATTCCATAAGCATGGTAGACTCTTTATACTAATTATTTTAGTCTTAGAGGCTAAGGTTGTTTTCATTAATTTGTAATATACTCTATAAATTATTGCTATTTCTCTTGTATTTACCTTACTATTCATATTTTTTGTTTTAACATTTATTGTTAATGTATTCAAAGCATTTTGATCATTAATATCTATAAGAAAATTAGGATAATAATTAAATTATACGGGACCATTAGCGAGGTTACTTTGTAATACCTCTAATAATGAATAGTCAAAATTTAATAACCTATTATCTCTTAAAAGTAGACATATAGGTACATCTAAACCTAATCTATATAATGGTTTAACTGCTACTTGAATAAGACCTAAGTGGAGTAGCTTGTAATTTTTTCTATATCTATTAATATCTTCAACAGCTAATAATTTAATAGTTTCAATATTTCTATTAATTGCAATGGTAGATTCCGAAGTTTTAATATTATAATTTTTAACAATATCAAAGTGTCCACTTTTATAGACTCTATTAAAATTTTCTTTCGGAATATTTCAATTCTGTAAATCACTTTCTATTTTAGCAATTTTACTAGAGATAGCAGAAATATTAACACTATTTATTACATTTTGGTTGGTTGAAGTATTCATTAGGATTTTTGTAGATAAGAGAAAAAACACTATCCTAGGACCAAATCTACTTTAGATGTTACTACCATAATAATTATTTTTGTGTGCAGTGATTACTAGTTTTCTTCTTCCAAAATTCTTTTACTTTATTCCTATAGGCTTGGCGACAGAACACCCTCCTGGTCCGGCTCTATTTTTCCACACACTCAGAGTTAATCCAATGGAAAATTTCAGATTTGCCAACGTCTAAACTGCTATCAAACAACTACCCAACTTAAGGAATTAATGCAATTACTATTGTTAAACCACAAAGTTACTATATACCAATTATCATAGTCGTCAGGATTATAAAATTCATACGATTGCATTATTTAATACAGGTGCTGATGAAAATTGCATTATAAAAGGATTAATTCCTATAGAGTATCTAGAAAGAGGTACTACCCGGTTATTCTCTACAACAGGAAAAAAATTAAAAATAAATTATAGACTCCCCAAAGCCCGTATTTGCAATGACGGATTTTGTTTTATTAATAATTTTGTAATCACTAGAGATATTAATAAAGAGATAATATTAGGTCTTCCTTTTATCACTCAAATAAAACCTTATATTGCCGCGCTAGATGGCATCCATACCACTATTTGGACAAAATGATTATTTTCCCCTATCTAAGTAGTATATCAAAAGAAGAAAGTGATTTTATAAAAAATAAAACTATTTTTAGATAAAATTTAGTCTAATGGGGATTAGAGGAAAACTAATCCACTATTAAAGGAAATTTTTTATAAGTTATCAAATTTCAAAAATCTTTTAAATTATTTTATACAAAATACTAACAAATTTGAAATATTTAGGGGAGAAATTCTCTCCCAAAATTTTAACAAAATTTTTGTACAGGAAAATTATGAGGCCTGAAACACCAGGATTAAGGTTAAGGCCTCTGTTCCAGCCTTTTCAACCAGAGGAAAAAAACTGTAAAGACCCTTTACTAAAGAAGATAAAAAGTTAGATAAAAGGTCAAAAAATAGGTTTTCAATCTTGGCAGAATTTCTATCCCTTCCAATGCCTACTGTTCTGCTATCGTAAAAGGAGTCAATTACTAGCGTACCTAGAATCCAGCCACTTAAGCAGATATTTAAGGAAGAATATTCATCAGCCAATAAAAATATCACCATCCAAACAAAAGATATTTACACAATGAAACCACTGGAGACCTACTCACAAGCAGTCTCCCCAGCCACTCCAAAAAGAAAAGAAGAGCAGAGTACTCCTAATAAAAAGAAATTCGAGATAGTAGATTTGCAGGTACTACCGATAATGGCACTTGATAAAAAGTATTAAAATTTTCGAGTACCAAAATTATTAAAGCCTTGTTATACAAATTGGGACTATGTGGAGACAGATGATCCCCTCAAGACCCAAAGGTATTATAAGTTCATATTAACAGATACGGATTCATTACAAATCGAGCATAAATTAGCTGATATAAGTGATACCAATAGTATTCAATATTCAAAGATTACAATCAAAAGGATATTGAACCAATTTGAATGGTATGTAGATCACCTACATACACTCATTACTATATCGAGACCTCATCGACCTCAGACCTATAATTAGTATGATTATAAGGTGACCTGGTACAACTTTATGTATGTTTGGCCCAACACTCACTCTTGGTTCGTAAAATATTTAGACCAAATGAAGACTGCTGTAATTCCTCAATGGTGAACCCCTAGGTTAGCCAAATGGTGAATATCCTTCGCCAACTCCCGCATCTCCTTATCCATAAGAGCTAAACTCCCCATGGACAACCTACTAAGAGTATCAACGGCCATATTAGCTTTACTTGGATAGTAGTGAAGACTCATGTCATAATCCTTGAGTAGCTTAAGCCATCTCCCTTGCCTGAGGTTAAGCTCTTTCTAAGTAAATACATACTGTATGCTCCTATGATTAGAAAAGATACCTATATGCACTCCATATAATTAGTGACACCAGATTTTCAATGTGAATACCATAGCTAACAATTCCAATTCATGAGTTGGATAATTCTTCTTATGTACCTTCAACTACCTAAAGGCGTAAGCTATCACCTTTCCATACTGATTAGAACATAACTAATCCCAACACGAGAAACATCAAAATAGAACACAAACCCATTTATGCCTTTATGCAAAGTCAAATCCGAAGCTGAACTTTACTTATTTCAGCTTCTCAAAACTACCTTCATAAGGTGACCACAAAAACATTACCTTATTTTGATTCAACTTAGTCAATGGGGCAACTATAGAAGAAAAACTCTCTACGAACCTCCTGTACTAAATAGATAAACACAAGAAGCTCCAAATATCAGTTGGAGTCGTGGGTTTAGGCCACTTCTTAGATACCATAACCTTCTGTGTATCTACCATGATCCCTTCACTAGAAATGATATGACCCAGAAAAGTGAAAACGTTCAACCAAAATTCACATTTCAAAAACTTGTCCTATAATTGTTGCTCCTTCAAGGTCTGCAATACAACACAGAGGTGATCTATATGATGTACCTCACTCTTAGAGTACACCAAAATGTCATTTATGAACACAATGACGAATAAATCCAAAAACTGACGAAAGACCGTATTCATCAAATCCATAAATGTCGTTGGGGCATTGGTCAACCCAAAAGACATAACCGAAAACTCACAATTCTCATAACGGGTATGGAAATTAGTCTTAGTGATGTCCTCCTACCTAATATTTACTAATAATACCTGAATGAAAGATCAATCTTGGAGAAAAACTTATCACCCTGTAACTGATCAAATAAATCATCTATCCTTGGAAGGGGATACTTATTCTTTACTGCCACCTTATTCAACTATCGGTAATTAATGCATATTCAAAGGGAACCATCCTTCTTACAAACAGATAGTACCAGTGCACCTTCAAGGGGACATATTAGGATGAATGAAGCCCTTATCTAAAAGATCCTTAAATTGCTCCTTAATCTCCTTCAACTTAACTGAAGCCATTCTAAATGAAGGAATACAAATTGGATGAGTGTCCGGAACAAGATCAATCCGAATCTCAATCTCCCAATCAGGAGGAACACCAGGAAGGTCATTAGGGAAGACCTCAAGAAATTTATTTACCACAGGACGAAATGCAAAAAGGACCCTCCGAGATAGAATCTTTAACCCGGACTAGATAATAGAGACACCTCTTGAAGATTAATCTCTAAGCTCTAATATATGATATAAACCCCATAGGAACTACCTTCCACTTAATAACTAGCTCATTAGGGAAATTAAAGACAAACTTACTGGTTCGACAGTCTAGAGATGCATAGCGTAAGTGAGCCAATCCATCCTTAATATGACATCAAAATCCACCATATCTAATTTAAATGGATCCACTAACCAACAGATTGATAACGCTCAATCTACAACTCTCGTGGGAGTGTAAAACGGTCGTTAGCAAATATAGAACCCAACCTGGGTTGGGTGTTGATCCCACAGGGAATAGCTTGGCCAACAAGTAAGCAAAATTACTAAACTTTTGGTGCAAGTCTCGTAAGAAGGGGGGAGTCTTGTCGTGCAAGTAATGTAAACAAAATAGTAAAGCAAAGCTGAAACTAACAAAGTAAAAACAGAATATTTCGTAGGTTGTGAAATAGTGAGAATTGAAGCGTTGGGGTTATGTCCACCTTCTGAGGTATACATCTCTATTGGCTATGAGTGTGTAGAGTCTTGACATGTAATTGCTTATAGAGAATTGTAGTCGATGGTAAATCCAAGCGTCTCTCGACCTAAACAAGGACTATTTCACTTTAACTCTTTCGAGCTTAAAGCGTGTCTAACGGTACAAATTCTCCAATAGGTTAGTCCAGTTACGACACTAGCTTTTTAATAGGAAAGGGTGTCCTACTACCTTGACACTATCTCTTTTCCAGACAAATAACCTTTCTCGCGAACAAGTTAAATGTTAGACTGGCGTATTCTTGCGTTTGCAACCGCAAAGAATGTGGATTAAGATGAAGAGAATAATGATATAAGCAATATACGTGTCTCGAACTCACAAGCTCACAGCAATAGATAGTAACTCATTCGGCTTCCATAACGCCAACAGAGAAGTTTAGTTACCCATGAATGCAAAGGAGATCACGATTTGCATTGTTATTGTTGAGTAATGGCGTGTGGGTTAGGTGATAGGTGTGTGGCGTGATTCCTTAGCAAGTAACCATTCTCTTGTTGTGGAATTTAAGAATAGAAGAGTAGATTAGAAGTGTTTGTGGTGGAAGATGAGAGGGATGGAAGAAAATTAATTGTTGAATTAAGTGAAGAATAGAAAGATTGTTCAAAATCTCTAGCATGATAGGGTATTTATAATACCCATATCCTAGTTCTACTAAGCTAATGAAATAAATAACCAAATCCTACTACACTAATGAAATACTTAACCCAAATGTACTAGGTTAATGTAACATTATCATAATCCAAATAAACTAATGAAATACATAACCCAATTGTACTAGGTTAATGTATCATTGTTCAAATCCAGCTTTGTGTCTGTAAGTCCCCAAAGTCTTCAGAAATGCTGTTTTAGCCCGGGACAGATTTTCCATGCAGCAGTTTTGGTCCTTAGGCGTGTAAACTCCCTTTCCTTCCTTCGTGAGCTTTCTTTTGCGTCAAGTAAGCCATAAAATGCTGAATTTTGCATCATTTATACCTGAAACTTTACTAATCATGTTCGTTAGCTCATTTATAGGAAAAAGGACTAAAAGTGCATGAAATATATAATTTGTTCTCAAAACTAGGCTAAAATATAGGCAAAATATATTGATATAGGCGTGTAAATTCGCCTATCATCAACACCCCACACTTGCAGCTTTGTTCGTCCTCGAACAAAATATCATGTCCCTCTAAACATCAACTTAGGGCTTTTACAACAACAACACAAAACATTTTTCAAGACAAGCACAACAATTATCAACAAAGAGTAGCTTTTCGATTATAAGTAGAAACAATTTAACCTCTAGCATAGACTCGTGATGGTGATCAACTCACATGCAAACATTAAGGTGCATAGAATCATATACAACTATCCAAAGCTCATCAACCATGTATGTCTCACAATATAGTACCCATAATCACTCACAAATATAGCATATTTTTCACACATGGGTATCAAAATGTCCTTGCTCTCACTCTCACAAAGAATTCATATGTAGCAACTGATGACCATAGGCTTGCCCTTAATGTAGTACTCCACTAAATGTCGGAATGTTAGAATTAGGATCAAGTAGGTCTTTTGATGGTTGTAATGTAGGCTAAGGGACGGGTAGGACTATTTTGGCCAGGAATAGTGACTAGGTTCCTAAGCGCTTTAATACATCACTTTGTATGATTGACACTTTTTTCTTTCAACCTTTCTTCTTTCTTTTGTTCTACCACCCTTGTTCTCCTCTTTTCAATTTTAAGCACAACTCACTTTTCAGCTTTCTTTTCCTTTTTCTTTTCACAACATCCCTCTTATGATAGCACTTTTTTTTTCTTTTTCATAACACATTCAAGAACCATTACAATTTATAGCATCATAGTCACCCAATTTCCTCTTATGTTGTCACATGACTTTTTCACTTTAAAGCACTTAGGAATTTGGATCAAATTACGGTCTTGAAAAAAATGGATTAGGCTTACATACAAGGTTGTCAAAGAAATAGGCTAAAGGCTCAAAAGGGTTTAACTAGGGATGATGTCCATGGGTAGGTAAAACTGAAGGTAAACATGTATAGGTTGCCAAAGAAATGCCTAAATCATATCCTAAACTTACACTCCTTATTTTCGCTTTGCATACATACCAGGCAAGTTCTAGCATCAGCCACATACATAGAAGATACTATTAATCTCACACACACAAGACACATGTTCGACTTGATTGGAAGTAATATAGACTCTCGACCCAACAATTGAATCACACACTATCACATAATGAGTCACAACTAGAGCCTAAACGTCTCAATAGTCACAATTGTAGCACATACTCTTGTTATAATCTCATGCTGCCTATCAAAATAATTTCATGCGAAGCTAGAAAAATTTGACTCCTAAAAAAAACTAAAAAAAACATCAAGCGAAAAACAACAACAAAAAAAAATAGGCTCAAAAAAACAAAGTAAACAAAAAAACATAGGTGCAAACAAAGAAGTATAGCATGCGATTCTGCCACCCCACACTTAGATGGGACACTGCCCTCAGTGGAAAATAAATTCGAAGAACCTGGTTAGTCGGACCCTTCATCAATGTCGGGGGTCATACCACCTTTGTCTGAATCATCATAAGAGTCGTCGTCAGAGTTCTCCTCTTCGTCAGAATTAGGTAAGAGTCTATCATCATCAGTCGGCACATCATCGTCTAGAGGTTCCTTAAAATATACACCCACTCCACACATCTCCCGTGCATGAATGTTCATTGGGTAGTCGTGGTCCAGCTGTTGGAGCTCTTCAGCAGTTGGAATACGTCCACCACTCATCATAGTGAATCGTGTCATGCCATAGAGATGACGAAAGAAACTCTCGTCACGAGCATGTCTCTCCGCAGTAGTAAGGTTGACTCCATGAGTTGTTTCAGCATCTTTGACCTTGGTGAGGTCAACCTTCTTTGGGTTGTGTGGGAGTTTGTGGTCAGCTGGTTCCTCTTCGATATCCTCCTTCCGCAACATTGCTGTCAACAAATTGCCGAATGTGAAATGGGACCTTTTGTGGAGTCTGGCCTTCCTCATGGTAGATCGAATGATTGCCCCAAAGTTGATAGGGACATTCGTCATCAAATCATAGACCAAACACACTCTATCTCTCGATATCTTGGTGTATTGAGTCCCAGGAATAAGACATGAGTTGACAATACGCATCCAGATTCTTGCTTCCCTATTTAGTGGAGCATAGGGGAAGGTGTTGTGTCGACCTGTTTCTTTATGTCTGCCCCACCTTGCCATTGATCTACTTCCACAAAGCGTGTGTCGTATCACTCTATAAGGAGGCCTGCTGTACAGTTCTTTGAATGGTGCTGTGTCGACCGAAGGTAAGCCAAGAAAAGAGTTGATCCAATCCGCGGTGAGCTGTAACACATGGCCCCGAATTTTGACTTCATTGCCTCCGCGGTGAGCTGTAACACTTGGCCCCGAATTTTGACTTCATTGCCTGTTGTATTCGGCGACCAGTTGGCATAAAACTCTCTTGTTAAGTCAAGATTGCACTCTCCCATGTCGCAGAAGATGAAATCCAGCTTCAAAGCCATTATTTTTGCCAACATTCGCGGCTCCGTCTTTGCTAAGGTCTCCTTGTTGATCAAGTCGACGTGCACATATTTTCTTTCTTTGTTGCTGCTGTACCATGCTTTGGCTTCTTCCTTAAGAACCCATTTTATTCCGAACATTCTGCGTGGTAGGTGTGCTGAGGATGATTCTCCTTGGTCTTTTCGACTTCTCTTCTTGCCCTTTTTTGATGTGGTAGCCTTCTCTTTGCCTTGCCTTGCTTTAGGTGCCATTGTACCTGAGACTAGAAATAATGTAAGTTGCAGCACAATCTCACTTGATACAATCTATATGCAAGCACTAGGGGTACCACCCCACACTTAATTTTGTTATGCAAATCAGTGAGGTGAACGTAGTCGATTTACTCAGAATTCGTCGACATACGTTTTAGGATTGTATTCTGACAAGAAAATCAGCATTGCATCACTTATTTGCAGCCATTGGACTACTTTCATGGTAGATATAGCAACACTACGACCTAGGGGTTACCACATGGAATCGTTATTTTTACAACAAGCACAACCGCCTAAGTCGATAGGCACTATAATCTTATCCCGATGGGCGGGATGGTCTAACATGTAAGCATCCAAACAACAATCTTAAGTAATATTCATAGCCATATCAATTCAGCAATTATCATAACAATGCTATTGAAACCAAATTCAAGTCGGAAACAAGCCAAGAATTTCCTACGTATATGTTTACTCACATGATTTTGTAACAACAATCCAAACACATAAACATCACCATCAATCATATATGATTTAGCAATTCATCATAAACGTAGTATTTACGAGAAATAAATGAGGAATATGCGAGTACTTACTTGCTTGAAACTTGTGGAGATGGTGTTGTGAATTGGAAGAGCAAAAGAAGAAAATTTTGAGAGGATTTGGAAGGTTATGCGGCGCCCTTAGGGTTTTTTCTAATGTGGTTGTGTTATAAAACTAAGTCCCCTTTATATAGGAAGAGTATGGGTCGGGTTATGACCTATTTACAATCGTATTTGGAGACAAAAACACCACATATGCGGCGCATATCACTCGGCATATCAATGACATATGCGGCGCATTGTCTATGGCATAATGGGACATATGCGCCGCATAGTCTATGGCATTTGTAGACATATGCGGCTCATAGTCTATGGAACATGAGATACTGAGACCAAATGCCATAGCATAGGCAGCGCATAGTCAAAAGCATACCTAGGAATAGGCGGCGCATAGTGTATAGCACACTAGATTCCGAGACCTTAGGCTATAGGATAGGTCGTGCATCGTTCGTGGCCTAGTTCCACCAAGGCCTAGCCTTCCTCGAAGCCTATTTTGACGAGGAAAAGGCTCAATCCATAGCCTTATGCATCACCATTCCTAACTTACCAACTTTACCATACAATGCGTCCAAATCGTCAATTGAAATTGATCTCCTCGTTGAATACTTCTTGCACCTATTTTTGCTCAAAATCAAACGAAAACGATTAGTACGATGGGTTGCCTCCCACCAAGCGCCGTAGTTTTGGTCGTGGTACGACTCTTATTTTTGGATTTTCATTTATCAAAAAGAAAAAATACTAAAACGACGAAACGATAAAACGATAAAACGATAAAACAATAAAACGATGGGTTGCCTCCCATCTAGTGCCTTATTTATTGTCGTGGCTCGACGTAGTAATCTCGAGTACTTAGACTTTGTCGAGATAAGTGATGGCCATGTCATTCATCGAGTCAAGAGGACCGATATATGGCTTGACACGTTGGCCATTCACTTTAAAGATAACACCCTCATTGTCTTCCAATTCGACTACTCCAGACGAGTAGACTTGGATTACTTTAAATGAACCAGACCATTTCGATTTTAACTTACCTGGGAAGAGCTTAAATCTGGAGTTGAAGAGTAGCACCATGTCACCTTTTTGGAAATTTCGTCGAATAATCCGATGATCATGATACTTCTTCATCCGCTCCTTGTATAAATCCGATCGTTCATATGCATGGAGCCAGAATTCATCTAGTTCGTTCAGCTGCTCCAACCTCAGATTCTTCACATCTTCCCAATTCAAGTTCAATCGCTTCAATGCCCACAATGCCTTGTATTCAAGTTCAATGGGTAGATGACAAGCCTTTCCATAAACTAGTTGATAAGGAGACATGCCAATGGGTGTCTTGAATGCAGTTCTATACGCCCATAGTGCATCATCTAGCTTTTGAGACCAATCCTTCCGATTCGCATTAACCGTCTTTGCAAGATTTGCTTGATCTCACGATTGGAAACCTCCACTTGTCCACTAGTTTGGGGATGATACGGCGTAGCTACCTTATGCTGCTTGACACCATACTTGGACAATACAGATTTGAATAGCTTGTTGCAAAAGTGAGATCCTCCATCACTTATGATAGTACGAGGTACTCCAAAGCGAGAGAAGATATTCTTCTTTAAGAACGCTACAACACGCTTTCCTTCATTATCGGCCAATGCTACAGCTTCAACCCATTTTAACACATAATCCACAGCAACCAAGATGTACTTTATTCCAAATGAATTCACGAATGGCCCCATGAAATCAATACCCCACACATCAAAGAGTTCTACCTCAAGAATTTTGGACATGGGCATTTCATGGTGTTTTGAAATAGCACCTTGCCGTTGGCATTGGTCACACCTCTTCACATAGTCATATGCATCTCTGAATATCGAAGGCCAATAATATCCACTTTGCAATACTTTTATCGCCGTTCGATTGCCTGCATGATGTCCTCCAACTTGCGAGGTGTGGCATGCTTCCAATATAGTAGGCACTTCTTCATGGGATATACATCGTCGAATGATACCATCAGCGCATCTTCGAAACACATAAGGCTCATCCCAATAGTAGTGCTGAACGTCATGCACAAACTTCCTCCTTTGGTGGTAAGATAAATTGGCGGGTAGCACATTACTTACCACGAAATTTGCAAAGTCGGCATACCATGGTAATTTCTCCATTGTTGTTGCTAATATCTCCTCGTCAGGGAATGCAACATCAATCTGAATTTCAGGTTGCGCCACTTGCTCACTCTCAAGTCTAGATAGGTGATCAGCCACTTGGTTCTCGCAACCTCTTCTATCTTTGACTTCGAAATCAAACTCTTGCAGCAGCAACACCCATCGAATCAGCCTTGGTTTTGCATCCTTCTTTGTCATTAGGTACCTAAGAGATGCATGGTCTGTATGAACGATAACCTTAGTACCGAATAGATAGGAGCGAAACTTCTCAAACGCATACACAACCGCTAGGAGCTCTTGTTCAGTAACAGTGTAGTTCCTTTGGGCTTCATTTAGGACCTTACTCGTATAGTAGATAGGATGCAATAGTTTCTCCTTTCTTTTTCCAAGAACAGCACCAATGGCTACACCACTAGCATCACACATGACCTCGAACGGGAGCGTCCAATCTGGTGCTACCATGATAGGGGCTTCAATGAGTTTTCCTTTAAGGCATTCGAATGACTTTAAGCAATCGTCATTAAAGTCAAACTTCGCATCTTTCTCCAATAGTTTGCACAATGGACTAGAAATTTTGGAGAAGTCTTTGATGAATCTACGATAAAACCCAGCGTGGCCAAGAAAACTACGGACTCCCTTCACCGAAATTGGAGGTGGTAGCTTCTCGATTACCTCTATTTTTGTGCGATCAACCTCTATTCCTCTTTCGGAGATCTTGTGCCCAAGAACAATTCCTTCTTTTACCATGAAGTGGCACTTCTCCCAATTCAGCACAAGGTTGAACTCTACACATCTTTGCGATGCCATGCTCAAGTTTGCCAAACATGCTTCAAAAGACTCACCAACAACTGAAAAGTCGTCCATAAATACCTCCAAAGTGTCTTCAACCATATCAGAGAAAATAGACATCATACAACGTTGAAAGGTGGCTGGTGCATTACACAACTCGAATGGCATGCGTTTGAAGGCAAACGTACCATATGGGCATGTAAACGTTGTCTTCTCTTGGTCTTCAGGTGCAATACAAATCTGATTATAACCTGAATAACCATCCAAGAAGCAAAACCATCCTTTTCCCGCTAATCGATCTAGCATTTGGTCCATAAATGGCATGGGGAAGTGATCCTTGAGCGTCCAAGAATTCAGCTTGCGGTAGTCCATGCATACTCTCCATCCAGTAACGGGCCTGAGTGGAATAAGCTCATTCTTTGCATTCGCGACCACTGTCATACCTCCTTTCTTGGGAACACATTGCACAGGACTCACCCATGTACTATCAGAGATAGGATATACAACTCCTGCGTCTAACCACTTGATAATCTCCTTCTTCACCACTTCTTGCATTGGTGGGTTTAATCGCCTTTGATTTTCAATGGTGGGTGTGCACTTTTCTTGAAGCTGAATTTTATGTGTGCAAATCCCAGGTGGAATACCAATAATATTTGCGATGGTCCATCCAATAGCTCTAATATACTTGCGTAAGATTGCAATAAGAGCTGCAACTTGTTGCTCACCCAAATCGGCTGCTACAATGACTGGAAGAATGTTTCCGCTTCCTAAGAATGCGTACTTCAAATGGCTTGGCAGCTTCTTCAATTCTAACGTGGGTGGTTCTTCAATAGATGGCTTAGCTGGTGGTGTGGGTCGGTTTTTGAAGTCAAGATCCAGCTTCTTGGGGGTATAGCGATATGTCCCTAATCCCGATAGAGCACAAATATCTTCATCATAAATTTCAGCATCATCATTCTCTCCTATCATGAGCAGAACCTCCAAAGGATCATCAAGAATTTGCTCTTCTGCAAGTAACTCTTTCTCATCATCAAAGACAACATCGGCCACAGAAAATACACTAAGATCTTTTGGTTGCTTCATTGATTTGCAAACATCAAAGCGAACCACTTCGTCATTTATTCGGAATGAAAGCTCATTAGCTCTCAAATCTATGAGCACACTTCCCGTAGCAAGGAAAGGGCGTCCCAAGATTATGGGAACCTCTGAATCTGCTTCACAATCCAAGATGACAAAGTCTGCTGGAAAGATAAATAAAGAAACCTTTACCAAGACATCGCATAGAATACCAACCGGTCGCTTTACCGACCTATCTGCCATAACAAGCCTCATATTAGTTGGTGTAGGATCTCCTAACCCCAACTTCTTGTAGATCGATAATGGCATCAAGTTGATGCTGGCTCCTAAGTCATACAATGCTTTGGCAAAGTTCAAAGATCCGACGGTGCAAGGAATAGTGAAAGCTCCGGGGTCGGCCTTCTTCTGAACTATCAATCGGGTAGCAATTGCACTACAATGATGCACATCATCCTTCAGTTCATAACTTGCTGCCCTCTTTTTAGTCAAAAGATCTTTCATAAACTTCGCATACCCAGGCATTTGTTCAAGTGCCTCTACCAACAGAACATTAATAGTCAGCTGCTTTAACATGGTCATAAATTTGCTGAACTTAGTGTCATCGGCCACCTTCTTCAATCTTTGGGGAAAAGGTGGTGGTGGGTATGGAAGTGTTCTCTCCATGTCTTTCTTCTCCTCTAGCTTCCGTTTTTCCACTTTTCCAGGCTGCACGTCACTAGGTGAAACGTCCTTGACGTTGGGAGTAGTTGTTGCGGCTTCTTCTCCTCTTGTAACGTCAGTAAGTGTAGCATCCATGTCTGCAACTTCGTCAACCAATTGCTTTCCTTTTGCTGAAGTTTCCAGCACCTTACCGCTTCTGGTAGTGATGGCCATGCATGACCCATCATTCTTTGGGTTTTGCATAGTATCGCTTGGTAAGGTGCCAGCCTTTCTTTGATTAAATGCTGCTGAAAGTTGGCTCAACTGCTGCTCTATTTGCTTGATAGAAGTGGAATGAGAATCAACTAGTTGCTTCATGGAGGACAAATCATCAATCACCTCCTTAACTCCCGCGCTCGTTGCTTCCGCTCCTTTCAATAACTTAGCCATCATGTCTTCCATAGAATTAGATGTGGTGGTATCACGTTTACCAGGGGGAACGTACAAACCACTATTTTCATTATTTTTCTTCCAACTACCTTGGTCTTTGCTTCCAGATTTATCATAATAGTTCCGACCTTGGTTTCCTTGGGCATTCCAACGGAAACCCCCCTGATTGTTTAAGTAGTTGGCCTCCTCTTCAGAATCAGATTCGTCTCTTCCTTTTAGCGCTACAGCTTTCACTTTTTCGGTCTTCCCTGATAATAAGTGCTTTGTCAGAAGATCCAATTGTGTTTTCATGTGCGCCATGTCTTGCTCACGTTCTTCTTCTCTTCTTCTTTGGTCTGCAGACATGCCAATAGATAAAGTGGGGCTTGCTACCTCAGAATCCCTGGTATGCCAAGCTCTACTTTGCTTTGTCATGCGATCTAGCATATTGCTTGCTTGACCAAAGGTGAGGTCCATGAAAGAACCTCCAGCTGCGTTGTCCACCACTGGTTTAGTTATTGAATTCAAGGCTCTATACAAGATCTCCATGAGGTGAACATTAGTCATGTGATGGTTTGGGCATCTCGCTAGCTTTGTCTTGAACCTCTCCCATGTTTCATGAAGAGCTTCAGAGGGAAGCTGACGAAAGTTGCTGATTTCATCTCTCAATTGAGCCCTTTTGGATGGCGGAAAGAATCTTTCTAGGAAAGCGTCTCTCAATTGCCTCCAATTTGTAATTGAATCAGGAGTCAGCCCATTCAACCATAGTGTTGCCTCCCCAGACAGAGACAATGGAAATAGACGTAATCGAATAGCATTCTGACCAACACCAGGATTGTCAAAGGACTTGCATGTAGAAATAAAGTTGATGAGATGCATATTCAGATCGTCGCCTGCTAGTCCACCAAATAATCCCTTGAGCTGCAATAACTGAATCATGGTGCTTGTGATGTTGAACTTGGCTCCAGGCGCTAATGGTGGTATAATTATAGCTCCAGTGGCTCCGGCACCATTAAGATCATCATCATCATCGTCGAAAGCTGGCTGCACAGGTTGGCGATCATATCTATACCGAGCTTGTCGACCTCTTCTGTTGGCAGGTGTTGCAGTTTCAGCGCCATGCCTTGGGTTTATCAACTCGTCATCGCCTAAATCCTCATCATCAGGGTTTGTTGCTCGCCCAGGATTATCAATGTTTTGCTGGTGTACTTGGGCAGCGGCAAGAGCAGCTAATCTTGCTTGCTCGTGTTGAGCAGCCATCCTGTCGATTTCAGCTTGTGCTTCCATTCTTCTAATTCGTTGTGGTTCAGGATTGATTGGTAATAACGGTTGACCAGAACTTCTAGTATGGGGCATGCACTAAAGTAAAAACCTGCAAGAAACAAAAACAAAAACTAAACGTAAAAGTACGAGAATCTTTGACCAAAGGGTCTAGTAATTATCACGAACTTGATTGACACTCGTATTCCCCGGCAACAGCGCAAATTTTTGATAACGCTCAATCTACAACTCTCGTGGGAGTGTAAAGCGGTCGTTAGCAAATATAGAACCCAACCTGGGTTGGGTGTCGATCCCACAGGGAATAGCTTGGCCAACAAGTAAGCAAAATTACTAAACTTTTGGTACAAGTCTCATAAGAAGGGGGGAGTCTTGTCGTGCAAGTAATGTAAACAAAATAGTAAAGCAAAGCTGAAAATAATAAAGTAAAAACAGAATATTTCGTAGGTTGTGAAACAGTGAGAATTGAAGCGTTGGGGTTATGTCCACCTTCTGAGGTATACGTCTCTATTGGCTATGAGTGTGTAGAGTCTTGACATGTAATTGCTTATAGAGAATTGTAGTCGATGGTAAATCCAAGCGTCTCTCGACCTAAACAAGGACTATTTCACTTTAACTCTCTCGAGCTTAAAGCGTGTCTAATGGTACAAATTCTCCAAGAGGTTAGTCCAGTTACGACACTAGCTTTTTAATAGGAAAGGGTGTCCTTCTACCTTGACACTATCTCTTTTCCAGACAAATAACCTTTCTCGCGAACAAGTTAAATGTTAGACTGGCGTATTCTTGCGTTTGCAACTGCAAATAATGTGGATTAAGATGAAGAGAATAATGATATAAGCAATATACGTGTCTCGAACTCACAAGCTCACAGCAATAGATAGTAACTCATTCAGCTTCCATAACCCCAACAGAGAAGTTTAGTTACCCATGAATGCAAAGGAGATCACGATTTGCATTGTTATTGTTGAGTAATGGCGTGTGGGTTAGGTGATAGGTGTGTGGCGTGATTCCTTAGCAAGTAACGATTCTCTTGTTGTGGAATTTAAGAATAGAAGAGTAGATTAGAAGTGTTTGTGGTGGAAGATGAGAGGGATGGAAGAAAATTAATTGTTGAATTAAGTGAAGAATAGAAAGATTGTTCAAAATCTCTAGCATGATAGGGTATTTATAATACCCATATCCTAGTTCTACTAAGCTAATGAAATAACTAACCAAATCCTACTACACTAATGAAATACTTAACCCAAATGTACTAGGTTAATGTAACATTATCATAATCCAAATAAACTAATGAAATACATAACCCAATTGTACTAGGTTAATGTATCATTGTTCAAATCCAGCTTTGTGTCAGTAAGTCCCCAAAGTCTTCAGAAATGCTGTTTTAGCCCGGGACAGATTTTCCATGCAGCAGTTTTGGTCCTTAGGCGTGTAAACTCCCTTTCCTTCCCTCGTGAGCTTTCTTTTGCGTCAAGTAAGCCATAAAATGCTGAATTTTGCATCATTTATACCTGAAACTTTACTAATCATGTTCGTTAGCTCATTTATAGGAAAAAGGACTAAAAGTGCATGAAATATATAATTTGTTCTCAAAACTAGGCTAAAATATAGGCAAAATATATTGATATAGGCGTGTAAATTCGCCTATCATCAACACCCCACACTTGCAGCTTTGTTCGTCCTCGAACAAAATATCATGTCCCTCTAAACATCAACTTAGGGCTTTTACAACAACAACACAAAACATTTTTCAAGACAAGCACAACAATTATCAACAAAGAGTAGCTTTTCGATTATAAGTAGAAACAATTTAACCTCTAGCATAGACTCGTGATGGTGATCAACTCACATGCAAACATTAAGGTGCATAGAATCATATACAACTATCCAAAGCTCATCAACCATGTATGTCTCACAATATAGTACCCATAATCACTCACAAATATAGCATATTTTTCACACATGGGTATCAAAATGTCCTTGCTCTCACTCTCACAAAGAATTCATATGTAGCAACTGATGACCATAGGCTTGCCCTTAATGTAGTACTCCACTAAATGTCGGAATGTTAGAATTAGGATCAAGTAGGTCTTTTGATGGTTGTAATGTAGGCTAAGGGACGGGTAGGACTATTTTGGCCAGGAATAGTGACTAGGTTCCTAAGCGCTTTAATACATCACTTTGTATGATTGACACTTTTTTCTTTCAACCTTTCTTCTTTCTTTTGTTCTACCACCCTTGTTCTCCTCTTTTCAATTTTAAGCACAACTCACTTTTCAGCTTTCTTTTCCTTTTTCTTTTCACAACATCCCTCTTATGATAGCACTTTTTTTTTCTTTTTCATAACACATTCAAGAACCATTACAATTTATAGCATCATAGTCACCCAATTTCCTCTTATGTTGTCACATGACTTTTTCACTTTAAAGCACTTAGGAATTTGGATCAAATTACGGTCTTGAAAAAAATGGATTAGGCTTACATACAAGGTTGTCAAAGAAATAGGCTAAAGGCTCAAAAGGGTTTAACTAGGGATGATGTCCATGGGTAGGTAAAACTGAAGGTAAACATGTATAGGTTGCTAAAGAAATGCCTAAATCATATCCTAAACTTACACTCCTTATTTTCTCTTTGCATACATACCAGGCAAGTTCTAGCATCAGCCACATACATAGAAGATACTATTAATCTCACACACACAAGACACATGATCGACTTGATTGGAAGTAATATAGACTCTCGACCCAACAATTGAATCACACACTATCACATAATGAGTCACAACTAGAGCCTAAACGTCTCAATAGTCACAATTGTAGCACATACTCTTGTTATAATCTCATGCTGCCTATCAAAATAATTTCATGCGAAGCTAGAAAAATTTGACTCCTAAAAAAAACTAAAAAAAAGGTCAAACGAAAAACAACAACAAAAAAAAACGGGATCAAAAAAACAAAGTAAACAAACAAACATAGGTGCAAACAAAGAAGTATAGCATGCGATTCTGCCACCCCATACTTAGACGGGACACTGCCCTTAGTGGAAAATAAATTCAAAGAACCTGTTTAGTCGGACCCTTCATCAATGTCGGGGGTCATACCCCCTTCGTCTGAATCATCATAAGAGTCGTCGTCAGAGTTCTCCTCTTCGTCAGAATCAGGCAAGAGTCTATCATCATCAGTCGGCATATCATCGTCTAGAGGTTCCTTAAAATATACACCCACTCCACACATCTCCCGTGCATGCATGTTCATTGGGTAGTCGTGGTCCAGCTGTTGGAGCTCTTCAGCAGTTGGAATACGTCCACCACTCATCATAGTGAATCGTGTCATGCCATAGAGATGACGAAAGAAACTCTCGTCACGAGCATGTCTCTCCGCAGTAGTAAGGTTGACTCCATGAGTTGTTTCAGCATCTTTGACCTTGGTGAGGTCAACCTTCTTTGGGTTGTGTGGGAGTTCGTGGTCAGCTGGTTCCTCTTCGATATCCTTCTTCCGCAACATTGCTGTCAAAAAATTGCCGAATGTGAAATGGGACCTTTTGTGGAGTCTGGCCTTCCTCATGGTAGATCGAATGATTGCCCCAAAGTTGATAGGGACATTCGTCATCAAAGCATATACCAAACACACTCTATCTCTCGATATCTTGGTGTATTGTGTCCCAGGAATAAGACATGAGTTGACAATACGCATCCAGATTCTTGCTTCCCTATTTAGTGGAGCATAGGGGAAGGTGTTGTGTCGTCCTGTTTCTTTATGTCTGCCCCACCTTGCCATTGATCTACTTCCACAAAGCGTGTGTCGTATTGCTCTATAAGGAGGCCTGCTGTACAGTTCTTTGAATGGTGCTGTGTCGACCGAAGGTAAGCCAAGAAAAGAGTTGATCCAATCCGCGGTGAGCTGTAACACTTGGCCCCGAATTTTGACTTCATTGCCTGTTGTATTCGGCGACCAGTTGGCATAAAAATCTCTTGTTAAGTCAAGATTTCACTCTCCCATGTCGCAGAAGATGAAATCCAGCTTCAAAGCCATTATTTTTGCCAACATTCGCGGCTCCGTCTTTGCTAAGGTCTCCTTGTTGATCAAGTCGACGTGCACATATTTTCTTTCTTTGTTGCTGCTGTACCATGCTTTGGCTTCTTCCTCAAGAACCCATTTTATTCCGAACATTCTGTGTGGTAGGTGTGCTGAGGATGATTCTCCTTGGTCTTTTCGACTTCTCTTCTTGCCCTTTTGGGATGTGGTAGCCTTCTCCTTGCCTTGCCTTGCTTTAGGTGCCATTGTACCTGAGACTAGAAATAATGTAAGTTGCAGCACAATCTCACTTGATACAATCTATATGCAAGCACTAGGGGTACCACCCCACACTTAATTTTGTTATGCAAATCAGTGAGGTGAACGTAGTCGATTTACTCAGAATTCGTCGACATACGTTTTAGGATTGTATTCTGACAAGAAAATCAGCATTGCATCACTTATTTGCAGCCATTGGACTACTTTCATGGTAGATATAGCAACACTACGACCTAGGGGTTACCACATGGAATCGTTATTTTTACAACAAGCACAACCGCCTAAGTCGATAGGCACTATAATCTTATCCCGATGGGCGGGATGGTCTAACATGTAAGCATCCAAACAACAATCTTAAGCAATATTCATAGCCATATCAATTCAGCAATTATCATAACAATGCTATTGCAACCAAATTCAAGTCGGAAACAAGCCAAGAATTTCCTACGTATATGTTTACTCACATGATTTTGTAACAACAATCCAAACACATAAACATCACCATCAATCATATATGATTTAGCAATTCATCATAAACGTAGTATTTACGAGAAATAAATGAGGAATATGCGAGTACTTACTTGCTTGAAACTTGTGGAGATGGTGTTGTGAATTGGAAGAGCAAAAGAAGAAAATTTTGAGAGGATTTGGAAGGTTATGTGGCGCCCTTAGGGTTTTTTCTAATGTGGTTGTGTTATAAAACTAAGTCCCCTTTATATAGGAAGAGTATGGGTCGGGTTATGACCCATTTACAATCGGATTTGGAGACAAAAACACCACATATGCGGCGCATATCACTCGGCATATCAATGACATATGCGGCGCATTGTCTATGGCATAATGGGACATATGCGCCGCATAGTCTATGGAATTTGTAGACATATGCGCCACATAGACTATGGAACATGAGATACTGAGACCAAATGCCATAGCATAGGCAGCGCATAGTCAAAAGCATACCTAGGAATAGGCGGCGCATAGTGTATAGCACACTAGATTCCGAGACCTTAGGCTATAGGATAGGTCGTGCATCGTTTGTGGCCTAGTTCCACCAAGGCCTAGCCTTCCTCGAAGCCTATTTTGACGAGGAAAAGGCTCAATCCATGGCCTTATGCATCACCATTCCTAACTTACCAACTTTACCATACAATGCGTCCAAATCGTCAATTGAAATTGATCTCCTCGTTGAATACTTCTTGCACCTATTTTTGCTCAAAATCAAACGAAAACGATTAGTACGATGGGTTGCCTCCCACCAAGCGCCGTGGTTTTGGTCGTGGTACGACTCTTATTTTTGGATTTTCATTTATCAAAAAGAAAAAATACTAAAACGACGCAACAATAAAACGATAAAACAATAAAACGATAAAACAATAAAACGATGGGTTGCCTCCCATCTAGTGCCTTATTTATTGTCGTGGCTCGACGTAGTAATCTCGAGTACTTAGACTTCGTCGAGATAAGTGATGGCCATGTCATTCATCGAGTCAAGAGGACCGATATATGGCTTGACACGTTGGCCATACACTTTGAAGATAACACCCTCATTGTCTTCCAATTCGACTACTCCAGACGAGTAGACTTGGATGACTTTAAATGGACCAGACCATTTCGATTTTAACTTACCTGGGAAGAGCTTAAATCTGGAGTTGAAGAGTAGCACCATGTCACCTTTTTGGAAATTTCGTCGAATAATCCGCTGATCATGATACTTCTTCATCCGCTCCTTGTATAAATCCGATCGTTCATATGCATGGAGCCGGAATTCATCTAGTTCGTTCAGCTGCTCCAACCTCAGATTCTTCACATCTTCCCAATTCAAGTTCAATCGCTTCAATGCCCACAATGCCTTGTATTCAAGTTCAATGGGTAGATGACAAGCCTTTCCATAAACTAGTTGATAAGGAGACATGCCAATTGGTGTCTTGAATGCAGTCCTATACGCCCATAGTGCATCATCTAGCTTTTGAGACCAATCCTTCCGATTCACATTAACCGTCTTTGCAAGGATTTGCTTGATCTCACGATTGGAAACCTCTACTTGTCCATTAGTTTGGGGATGATACGGCGTAGCTACCTTATGCTGCTTGACACCATACTTGGACAATACAGATTTGAATAGCTTGTTGCAAAAGTGAGATCCTCCATCACTTATGATAGTACGAGGTACTCCAAAGCGAGAGAAGATATTCTTCTTTAAGAACACTACAACACGCTTTCCTTCATTATCGGCCAATGCTACAGCTTCAACCCATTTTGACACATAATCCATAGCAACCAAGATGTACTTCATTCCAAATGAATTCACGAATGGCTCCATGAAATCAATACCCCACACATCAAAGAGTTCTACCTCAAGAATTTTGGACATGGGCATTTCATGGTGTTTTGAAATAGCACCTTGCCGTTGGCATTGGTCACACCTCTTCACATAGTCATATGCATCTCTGAATATCGAAGGCCAATAATATCCACTTTGCAATACTTTTGTCGCCGTTCGATTGCCTGCATGATGTCCTCCAACTTGCGAGGTGTGGCATGCTTCCAATATAGTAGGTACTTCTTCATGGGATATACATCGTCGAATGATACCATCAGCGCATCTTTGAAACACATAAGGCTCATCCCAATAGTAGTGCTGAACGTCATGCATAAACTTTCTCCTTTGGTGGTAAGATAAATTGGCGGGTAGCACATTACTTACCACGAAATTTGCAAAGTCGGCATACCATGGTAATTTCTCCATTGTTGTTGCTAATATCTCCTCGTCAGGGAATGCATCATCAATCTGAATTTTATGTTGCGCCACTTGCTCACTCTCAAGTCTAGATAGGTGATCAGCCACTTGGTTCTCGCAACCTCTTCTATCTTTGACTTCGAAATCAAACTCTTGCAGCAACAACACCCATCGAATCAGCCTTGGTTTTGCATCCTTCTTTGTCATTAGGTACCTAAGAGCTGCATAGTCTGTATGAACGATCACCTTAGTACTGAATAGATAGGAGCGAAACTTCTCAAACGCATACACAACCGCTAGGAGCTCTTGTTCAGTAACAGTGTAGTTCCTTTGGGCTTCATTTAGAACCTTACTCGCATAGTAGATAGGATGCAATAGTTTCTCCTTTCTTTGTCCAAGAACAGCACCAATGGCTACACCACTAGCATCACACATGACCTCGAACGGGAGCGTCCAATCTGGTGCTACCATGATAGGGGCTTCAATGAGTTTTCCTTTAAGGCATTCGAATGCCTTTAAGCAATCGTCATTAAAGTCAAACTTTGCATCTTTCTCCAATAGTTTGCACAATGGACTAGAAATTTTGGAGAAGTCTTTGATGAATCTACGATAAAACCCAGCGTGGCCAAGAAAACTACGGACTCCCTTCACCGAAATTGGAGGTGGTAGCTTCTCGATTACCTCTATTTTTGCGCGATCAACCTCTATTCCTCTTTCGGAGATCTTGTGCCCAAGAACTATTCCTTCTTTTACCATGAAGTGGCACTTCTCCCAATTCAGCACAAGGTTGAACTCTACACATCTTTGCAATGCCATGCTCAAGTTTGCCAAACATGCTTCAAAAGACTCACCAACAACTGAAAAGTCGTCCATAAATACCTCCAAAGTGTCTTCAACCATATCAGAGAAAATAGACATCATACAACGTTGAAAGGTGGCTGGTGCATTACACAACCTGAATGGCATGTGTTTGAAGGCAAACGTACCATATGGGCATGTAAACGTTGTCTTCTCTTGGTCTTCAGGTGCAATACAAATCTGATTATAACCTGAATAACCATCCAAGAAGCAAAACCATCCTTTTCCCGCTAATCGATCTAGCATTTGGTCCATAAATGGCATGGGGAAGTGATCCTTGAGCGTCCAAGAATTCAGCTTGCGGTAGTCCATGCATACTCTCCATCCAGTAACGGGCCTGAGTGGAATAAGCTCATTCTTTGCATTCGCGACCACCGTCATACCTCCTTTCTTGGGAACACATTGCACAGGACTCACCCATGTACTATCAGAGATAGGATATACAACTCCTGCGTCTAACCACTTGATAATCTCCTTCTTCACCACTACTTGCATTGGTGGGTTTAATCGCCTTTGATTTTCAATGGTGGGTGTGCACTTTTCTTGAAGCTGAATTTTATGTGTGCAAATCCCAGGTGGAATACCAATAATATCCGTGATGGTCCATATAATAGCTCTAATATACTTGCGTAAGATTGCAATAAGAGCTGCAACTTGTTGCTCACCCAAATCGGCTGCTACAATGACTGGAAGAGTGTTTCCGCTTCCTAAGAATGCGTACTTCAAATGGCTTGGCAGCTCCTTCAATTCTAACGTGGGTGGTTCTTCAATAGATGGCTTAGCTGGTGGTGTGGGTCGGTTTTTGAGGTCAAGATCCAGCTTCTTGGGGGTATAGCGATATGTCCCTAATCCCGATAGAGCACAAATATCTTCATCAGAAATTTCAGCATCATCATTCTCTCCTATCATGAGCAAAACCTCCAAAGGATCATCAAGAATTTGCTCTTCTGCAAGTAACTCTTTCTCATCATCAAAGACAACATCGGCCACAGAAAATACACTCAGATATTTGGGTTGCTTCATTGATTTGCAAACATCAAAGCGAACCACTTCGTCATTTATTCGGAATGAAAGCTCATTAGCTCTCAAATCTATGAGCACACTTCCCGTAGCAAGGAAAGGGCGTCCCAAGATTATGGGAACCTCTGAATCTACTTCACAATCCAATATGACAAAGTCTTCTGGAAAGATAAATAAAGAAACCTTTACCAAGACATCGCATAGAATACCAACCGGTCGCTTTACTGACCTATCTGCCATAACAAGCCTCATATTAGTTGGTGTAGGATCTCCTAACCCCAACTTCTTGTAGATCGATAATGGCATCAAGTTGATGCTGGCTCCTAAGTCATACAATGCTTTGGCAAAGTTCAAAGATCCGACGGTGCAAGGAATAGTGAAAGCTCCGGGGTCGGCCTTCTTCTGAACTATCGATCGGGTAGCAATTGCACTACAATGATGCACATCATCCTTCAGTTCATAACTTGCTGCCCTCTTTTTAGTCAAAAGATCTTTCATAAACTTCGCATACCCAGGCATTTGTTCAAGTGCCTCTACCAACGGAACATTAATAGTCAGCTGCTTTAACATGGTCATAAATTTGCTGAACTTAGTGTCATCGGCCACCTTCTTCAATCTTTGGGGAAAAGGTGGTGGTGGGTATGGAAGTGTTCTCTCCACGGCTTTCTTCTCCTCTAGCTTCCGTTTTTCCACTTTTCCAGGCTGCAGGTCACTAGGTGAAACATCCTTGACGTTGGGAGTAGTTGTTGCGGCTTCTTCTCCTCTTGTAACGTCAGTAAGTGTAGCATCCATGTCTGCAACTTCATCAACCAATTGCTTTCCTTTTGCTGAAGTTTCCAGCACCTTACCGCTTCTGGTAGTGATGGCCATGCATGACCCATCATTCTTTGGGTTTTGCACAGTATCGCTTGGTAAGGTGCCAGCCTTTCTTTGATTAAATGCTGCTGAAAGTTGGCTCAACTGCTGCTCTATTTGCTTGATAGAAGTGGAATGAGAATCAACTAGTTGCTTCATGGAGGACAAATCATCAATCACCTCCTTAACTCCCGCGCTCGTTGCTTCCACTCCTTTCAATAACTTAGCCATCATGTCTTCCATAGAATTAGATGTGGTGGTATCACGTTTACCAGGGGGAACGTACAAACCACTATTTTCATTATTTTTCTTCCAACTACCTTGGTCTTTGCTTCCAGATTTATCATAATAGTTCTGACCTTGGTTTCCTTGGGCATTCCAACGGAAACCCCCCTGATTGTTCAAGTAGTTGGCCTCCTCTTCAGAATCAGATTCGTCTCTTCCTTTTAGCGCTACAACTTTCACTTTTTCGGTCTTCCCTGATAATAAGTTCTTTGTCAGAAGATCCAATTGTGTTTTCATGTGCGCCATGTCTTGCTCACGTTCTTCTTCTCTTCTTCTTTGGTCTGCAGACATGCCAATAGATAAAGTGGGGCTTGCTACCTCAGAATCCCTGGTATGCCAAGCTCTACTTTGCTTTGTCATGCGATCTAGCATATTGCTTGCTTGACCAAAGGTAAGGTCCATGAAAGAACCTCCAGCTGCGTTGTCCACCACTGGTTTAGTTATTGAATTCAAGGCTCTATACAAGATCTCCATGAGGTGAACATTAGTCATGTGATGGTTTGGGCATCTCGCTAGCTTTGTCTTGAACCTCTCCCATGTTTCATGAAGAGCTTCAGAGGGAAGCTGACGAAAGTTGCTGATTTCATCTCTCAATTGAGCCCTTTTGGATGGAGGAAAGAATCTTTCTAGGAAAGCGTCTCTCAATTGCCTCTAATTTGTAATTGAATCAGGAGTCAGCCCATTCAACCATAGTGTTGCCTCCCCAGACAGAGACAATGGAAATAGACGTAATCGAATAGCATTCTGACCAACACCAGGATTGTCAAAGGACTTGCATGTAGAAATAAAGTTGATGAGATGCATATTCGGATCGTCGCCTGCTAGTCCACCAAATAATCCCTTGAGCTGCAATAACTGAATCATGGTGCTTGTGATGTTGAACTTGGCTCCAGGCGCTAATGGTGGTATAATTATAGCTCCAGTGGCTCCGGCACCATCAAGATCATCATCATCATCGTCGAAAGCTGGCTGCACAGGTTGGCGATCATATCTATACCGAGCTTGTCGACCTCTTCTGTTGGCAGGTGTTGCAGTTTCAGCGCCATGCCTTGGGTTTATCAACTCGTCATCGCCTAAATCCTCATCGTCAGGGTTTGTTGCTCGCCCAGGATTATCAATGTTTTGCTGGTGTACTTGGGCAGCGGCAAGAGCAGCTAATCTTGCTTGCTCGTGTTGAGCAGCCATCCTGTCGATTTCAGCTTGTGCTTCCATTCTTCTAATTCGTTGTGGTTCAGGATTGATTGGTAATAACGGTTGACCAGAACTTCTAGTATGGGGAATGCACTAAAGTAAAAACCTGCAAGAAAAAAAAACAAAAACTAAACGTAAAAGTATGAGAATCTTTGACCAAAGGGTCTAGTAATTATCACGAACTTGATTGACACTCGTATTCCTCGGCAACAACGCCAATTTTTGATAACGCTCAATCTACAACTCTCGTGGGAGTGTAAAGCGGTCGTTAGCAAATATAGAACCCAACCTGGGTTGGGTGTCGATCCCACAGGGAATAGCTTGGCCAACAAGTAAGCAAAATTACTAAACTTTTGGTGCAAGTCTCGTAAGAAGGGGGGAGTCTTGTCGTGCAAGTAATGTAAACAAAATATTAAAGCAAAGCTGAAAATAACAAAGTAAAAACAGAATATTTCGTAGGTTGTGAAACAGTGAGAATTGAAGCGTTGGGGTTATGTCCACCTTCTGAGGTATACGTCTCTATTGGCTATGAGTGTGTAGAGTCTTGACATGTAATTGCTTATAGAGAATTGTAGTCGATGGTAAATCCAAGCGTCTCTCGACCTAAACAAGGACTATTTCACTTTAACTCTCTCGAGCTTAAAGCGTGTCTAACGGTACAAATTCTCCAAGAGGTTAGTCCAGTTACAGCACTAGCTTTTTAATAGGAAAGGGTGTCCTACTACCTCGACACTATCTCTTTTCCAGACAAATAACCTTTCTCGCGAACAAGTTAAATGTTAGACTGGCGTATTCTTGCGTTTTCAACCGCAAAGAATGTGGATTAAGATGAAGAGAATAATGATATAAGCAATATACGTGTCTCGAACTCACAAGCTCACAGCAATAGATAGTAACTCATTCGGCTTCCATAACCTCAACAGAGAAGTTTAGTTACCCATGAATGCAAAGGAGATCACGATTTGCATTGTTATTGTTGAGTAATGGCGTGTGGGTTAGGTGATAGGTGTGTGGCGTGATTCCTTAGCAAGTAACGATTCTCTTGTTGTGGAATTTAAGAATAGAAGAGTAGATTAGAAGTGTTTGTGGTGGAAGATGAGAGGGATGGAAGAAAATTAATTGTTGAATTAAGTGAAGAATAGAAAGATTGTTCAAAATCTCTAGCATGATAGGGTATTTATAATACCCATATCCTAGTTCTACTAAGCTAATGAAATAAATAACCAAATCCTACTAGACTAATGAAATACTTAACCCAAATGTACTAGGTTAATGTAACATTATCATAATCCAAATAAACTAATGAAATACATAACCCAATTGTACTAGGTTAATGTATCATTGTTCAAATCCAGCTTTGTGTCTGTAAGTCCCCAAAGTCTTCAGAAATGCTGTTTTAGCCCGGGACAGATTTTCCATGCAGCAGTTTTGGTCCTTAGGCGTGTAAACTCCCTTTCCTTCCTTCGTGAGCTTTCTTTTGCGTCAAGTAAGCCATAAAATGCTGAATTTTGCATCATTTATAACTGAAACTTTACTAATCATGTTCGTTAGCTCATTTATAGGAAAAAGGACTAAAAGTGCATGAAATATATAATTTGTTCTCAAAACTAGGCTAAAATATGGGCAAAATATATTGATATAGGCGTGTAAATTCGCCTATCATCACAGATACAACACATCCCCTATAGAATTTTTTTAGCAATCATAGAGTCACCTATCGGGGTACAAATAGAAAAAATGTCTGAAACACACTCCGTACCAAAACCAAAATACACAGCCACATATGGGGTCACATAAGAGAAAATGGACCCCATATTAGGTAAATAGTATACTTCACGAGAAAAGAGTTTAAACATCTATCGGGTTGTGAGAGCATAACGATGATTTTGACTAGTGTAGGAGCCAGATGATTTACCTTTTGGTGTCGGAGCTGAAGAAGTGGAAATAGGAACCTTGTTTGCCCCCGAAGCAACCTTACCAACAAGACAGTGTCTAAGTATGAGCTCTATCTGACCATAGTTTAAGCACATGTCCCTTCCGTTATCATAAAAACCCTAATGTAATCAACCATAAAATCGACAAAGATGATATGATGGAGGTAACTGAGCCCCACTAGCCTAAGATTGAGCACCTTGTCCCCTGAAGTTGTCACCACCATGGAAACGCCTATCATCCGGTGAGTTTGGGTAGGGAGAACTAGCTGTTGAGTAATACCTTGAATAGCCCAACTTCTTCTTAGGCCACTCACCACCATTCTTTTCACTCTACTATTATCTACCACCCTGCTTAGGAACCTAAACATCTTACCCTACCTCTCTACTACTTCAACTTGCTTTTTCTTTTCTTTCTCTACCAGTTTTATGTATACCACTAACCTGGAGATATCCACATCCTTGATTAACAAGGCTGCATTACTTTTAAGGATAAACTCACGAGACAACCCCAAAGCAAACTTTCTCATCCTCCCCCACATACTAGAAATCAACTCCGGAGCATACTACAAAAACTGGTGAAACTTCAAGGCATACTCCTTGACTGACATCTTAACCTGCTTTAGATTAACAAATTCTTCCACTTTTGCTTCCCTTAACTCCTGGTGAAAGAAGAGGTCTGAGAAAGTATTAGAAAAATTCTCCCATAGAGATGACTCAACACTATCACCCATTAACTTTCCCATTCCCCATACCATTGGTATGCCATATCTTTCAGCTGGTAGGCAGCAAACTCCACACCCTCCATATTCGTGGCATGCATAAATTGAAAAATCTTTTCCATTTCATCTAAAAACCATTGAGGATCCTCACCCACTTTAACACACGTAAAGGTCAAAGGGTTCAATCTCATGAACTGGCCAACCCTCATTGCCTCAAAATATAGAGTAATAGGAACACCACACTTATACTAAGTAGCTACTCACCGTGCCGACATGTGAATGGACTGACGAAACTTAGCATTTGCCACTTCAGCCTGAGGAGTTTGTGATGGACTAGAAGGAACTGGTAGAACTTCGGGAGGACAATCATGAATTGGACCACTAAACTAAGTTTAGATACCATGAGTAGAGTGTGTACCATCAACATTGTCCTTAATTAGGAAAAAGGAGTTTTTATTAGCTTTAAATTGTTGAGGCATGACTTGAAAAGTAAACAAATAGGAATTAGAGATGAATTCAAAACTTAGACTCTTCAACTTAACAACAAAACATAAGAAAGAGATATATTACTAAACATCTTGTACCCTCTCTCTTATGTGTGTGGCACGCTGCACACCCTTAAAAAGACTCTGCTTGACACGACTTTGTGGAATCCTAAGTGATCATAAACCTAGGGCTCTAATACAAATTTGACTTAACTCAAACCAAGGCCTAGTTGTGCTGGGTGCCTAAAGCCTAACCGAGATCGAAGACCACCTCCAATACCCCACCATAATTGTCCTACACCGTATATTGGATGAACTCTAAACATATACCAATATGGAACAATCATAAATCAAATTCATTCAAGTGGTGTCAGCCCCAATACCAATACTAATTCCAAGGTTTACACCAATACCGACATCGTCCATGCTAACCCAAAATAATCACACAAAGCCTCTATTCAAAATCAAAATAATATTCGATTAGGACATTCCCCCGACCATAGCCACAAAAAAAAGTCTAAGAAATAACAAAAGTATGTAGAGAAGTACATAACATGAAATTGAGTCTTCTGGAGTATAGAAGCACACCACTTTAATCCGACACAAAGCTATTCCCGAATCCAAGTCACTAAGTAGGAAGAGTAGTATAGCCAGTTCCAGTAGCACGTAGGGATACAAGACCCAAAGATAGAATAGTGGGTGAATGATTCCATGTACTGAAAAATAAGGATAAAATAATGAAAATATTTAAACCAAGTGCAACCACATTCATATATATATATATATATTTATATATTCTATGTTGAGAAAGAAAATTGGGTTTGGCATGTATTTAAAATATTAAGCTGGGTTGTGCAGCTTGACCATCCTAATACCACCCATAGGCTATATGGGTTCAGTGTTACCTCCTAAATGGGACATCGTGTGTGTAGTCGCATGAACCAAAGATATCATAGGGTTTGGGGATTCCCGTGTACCCTTCGCCCTCTATGATACATATATAGAAGTATAAATTAAGGGATTCTTATGTACCTATAAGTAAATGGTCACATGACCAACCCTCATATCGGTAAACATGAGTTTCGAGTGTCCGTCTATCACACTTACACCTTCACGGTCAGCTATCACATCCCTCTATTATTTCCATATTAAAACCTTTAGCACATAACCAAACCACCCATTTCCAAAAGATAATTACAAAGGCATTATGAAGTGGAATCATCATACCGACTATATCTTGAAAGCAATGTCAGTAGCCAACACTCAGGGGATTCCATGTAACCTATAGGATTTCCAATCAATCTAACCATGGCCACCAAGGCTTTTCTAAATCATTTAATTAAATCAAACCAATTTAGGTTCCATAACCATATCATTCAATGCAAAGTTTTTAATAAAAGTCAAACTATATGACAAAACCATTCTCATAGGCATTTTATCAAACATGTTGCGAGCATATATTATCCAAAACCATGAACCAATTGACCATTCCTATGCAACCACATGCTCAAACCAATATTATAACATGAAAAAACATAAATAAAACATGGGAAACATTACCTAACCATTAGTAACCAAAACCCCCAATATATATTTAATGACTAACATAAACCCACCATAATATCATGAAAAGTGTTCATAAAACATACTTTTAGTTTAACTAACTATGAGGGAAGAGTAACATGCCTTAGATACCAAAGCAGATGGAGAAAAACCACTCTTATAAGCCCTAAATTGATTGCCTTGAAGAAACCATAGCCTTTCTTGAACCAAGATCCTTGAGAGAGATTGGGGAGTGTTAACGTGTTTTTTGATTAAGAGTTATAGGGTGAATAAAGTCCCAAAAGTATTTTAAGTCATGGGGTCAAAAGAGATTAAGAGGGAAAATGTCCAAACTACCCTCAACTTAAAAGTTGAAAAATAAATGCAGGTGGGTATGGTTTGGGCACCTCACTTGTACCCTATCATACGATAGTACCCCTAACTCGTACCTCAGACAGTACCACAAGGGCTTGAAATTGTTAATCATATAATTTGCCCTACTCTTCTCGTACCCTATCTATACGACTCATATGGAGTCTATCATACCTTTGACTGTAAATAACCTACCGCACACTTATTATCATACGACTTGGGCAACTAAGTCGTACCCACATCATACGACTAATAAGCTTAAGTCGTATGATGGTTAGAGAGTTCAAACCCCAAGAAATTTCTAAGGGTAAAACTCAGGGTGTTTCATAAGGAACTCCCTTCACACTCAATAACCGACTCATTAGGGAAATTAAAAATGACCTTATGGATTCGACAGTATAAAGAGGCGAAACACGAATGCAACTAATCTATCCCCAAACTGACTTTAAAATCTAGCATGTCTAATTCAAATAGATCCACCAAAGTTTCCCTATCACCAACAGATACCACACAACCCCTATAGACCCTCTAATAGCCAGGACTCACCCACTAGGGTAGAAATAATAAAAGGGTCCAAAATATACTTGGGACCAAAACCAAAATGCATTGCTACAAATGGGGTCATATAAGAAAGATTAGACCCTAGGTTAAGTAAATAGTACATATCACGAGAGAGGAGTTTAACATACTAGTGGCGATATCAAGAGATGCCTTATACTCCTGATGGGTCGTAAGATCTTACAAGTGATTCAACCAGTATCCGTATTAGAAGTTCCACCTCTTAGTGCAGGAGCTAAAGACGTGGCAATTGGAATCTTATTAGCTCCCTTAGAAACCTTACCCATAGGGAAATCCTTCAACATGTGTCTTGTTTGGCCATAAATAAAAAGTTGGTTCCTTTCCTTCTCACAGAAATAATGATGAAACCGACTATAAAATCTTTAAGAAGGATACGAGGGAGCTGACTGGGCCCTATAGGGTTGAGAATGGCACCCTGTACCCTATAACCACTATTACTCTAAAAACGATGATCTTTGGATGGCTTTGGATAAGGTAAACTAGCTATTGAATAGGAGCCAGAGTTTTCCTAATTCTTCTTAGTCCACTTTCCACCATCCCTACTATTTTTTTGCTGACCTCCATCCTATTCTAATACTGAAACTTCTTACTTTTCCTCTACCTACCTCTGCTTGCTTCTTTTTTTCCTCCTCAACCTTATGTATATACACTAACAATAGAGAGATATCCATATCCTTGTTCAATAAGGCATCCTTTCTCTACAAAATTAATTTATGAGAAAAATCATAAGCAAATTCCCTCATTCTAGCCCTTATACTAGAAACTAGCTTAGAGGCATGTCACAACAACTGGTGGAATTTCAAGGCATATTTCTTCATCTTCATCTTGCCTTGCTTGAAATTCATAAAATCTTTAGCATTTGCCTCCCTCAACTCTCGAGGAAAGAAGCGATCAAGAAATGCACTAGAGAAATCATCCAACAAAGTGGACTCAACATCATCAACCCTAAGCTTTCTACTATTCATACCATTAGTAAACTACATCCTTTAACTGATAAGCAGTGAATTCCACACTTTCTACCTCAGTAGCATGCATAACCTAGAAGATATTCTCCATCTCATCTATAAAACCTTGAGGATCTTTCTTAACCTTAGTACTAGTGAAAATTGTGGGGCCCAACCTTATAAACAGGCTAACTGTAGTGGCCTTGGATGAACTTCCAGTAATACCAGTAAAACTCATCTGACATGACTGAGATGCCACCAATTGAGTCAAAAAATTAATGGATTGGTGAAACTTGTAATTAGTAATATCTCCCTAAGGTGATTGAGTATTAGTGTCACTAGCTAGAGATGGATCAGTGGAGATGGATGGAACTCCGTGGGAATAATCAGAAGCAGCGACCCTAGACCAGGTCTGTACCCCATAGATAGGATGAGATCCACCCATATTGTCCTCTGGTGAGATAGATAAGTTCCCAAAAGCTCTAGATCATCTAGGAGGCATGATTTGAAAGGCAAAAAAATAGGATTTAGAGGAATCCAAGACCTTAGACTCTATATCCCAAAAAAAGACAACAAGAAAGGAGAAACATTTCAAATAGCCTCGTTGTCTCTTCTTTATAAGTGTGACGCGCCACACACCCATAAAAGAGACTCTACTTAACATGATTTTATGGACACCTAATTGACCATGAACCTACGCTCTAATACAAACTTTGTCATGATTGGAACTAGGGCCTAGTCGTGACGAGCATCTCAAGTCCACCAAAGATCAGAGACCACCCCCTTAGCCTAATCCAATACAACCAAGTACACCTAACATCGGATGAATACCAACCTAAAACAAAATATGAAAGGAAATCTTAAAGTATCATAAAAAATCAATGCCAAAAACCAACCACAATACCCATACCCATAGTAATATCCAGTAAAGCCTCTAATAGAACCAAACAAAAACTGGTCAGGGTATACTCCCGACCGTAGACAAAAAAATCCCAAACTTAAATTCCAAACATAAGAAAATTATAGCGAGAATAGGGTCTTCCAAAGAATGAAAGCTCACCACTTTAATCTGACACTCGAGCTATCCCACGATCACCTAGTCACTGTGTATGAAGAGTAGGAGTATAGACAATACCTTCATCACGTGGGGATACAACGTCTGAAGCCAGTTAGAAATTAGAGTGCTAGCATGTAACTCAAGGATAAAGGATAATATAGTACCATGAATCATAATGCCGAAACCACTTAAAACCAATGCATAACATCATAAGCAATACATATATATACATGATGGGAAAGGGAACATGGATTAGAATAAGAGTAAATCCTTAACCTGGACTGTCTAGCTTGACCGTCCTTTACCTACACCTATGGGCTACATGGGTTCAGCTCCCCTTCAGAATGGAACTAAGTTCATGTTAGCCGTATGACTGGAGGTACTGTAGAAACCAGGGGAATCCTTACCCTTTGCAATCCATAGTAAAAATATATATATATATATAGTGTGACATAAGCACACAGTCATCAATACTAAGCTTCATGTCGACAAACATGAGTTTTCAGTATCGTTCCCTCTAGGACCTCCAGTTTCCATGGTTTATTGCACCACCCCCTTTCAGCTAAATAAAAATCATTTACACATTCCTATACATTAACCAAGGAGTATTTTAATTAGGAATTAACCATTGGTATCATCATACCAAAATTTAGAGCTTGAAAGTCTAACCCATTTTGCCATGCAAAACCATTAAACCAAGTTTTCTCCACAGTTTCCAATTTAAAAACCAAAACCATGGACACCAAGGCCTTTCCAAAACCATTTGAAAACCAAACCAAACCAATTCATGTTCCATTTACCATTTATGCAGTGTAAGGATTCAAAAAGAAAATCCAAACCAAGAGACAAATCATAGTCTATAGCTAATTATGAAAGTAGGTAGAGGTTATTATCAATTTTCATATCGAAACCATTTATTTGGGGAATCCATTCTACCCCTAGATTCGTTCACCATCCCTATGCATCCAAAGATTTCATAAATCATCAATTCAATGCATAACAATTCAATAATAATCATGGGAAAACGCATAAATCAAATACATTAAAAACCCTCGACCCATAGTTCAAAACCCAACATCAAGACCATGCATAATAATAACCAATTCATTCCATAGTGAAAACATAAGTATAGGATAGGGAAAGAGGTACATGCCTTAATTAACAAGAAATTTACAGAAGATAACACCTTTACAACCCTAGATGACCACCTTTTAAAGACTTTAGCCTTGACTTGAAAGAGGAAATTTCAGAGAGCTTTTGTAGAAGTGAAGTAATAGCCCTTGGTATCATGAAGACTGATGAGAATTGGCTCATATAATGTTTAAAGGTCATTTATAAGTGAAAGGACCTCATTACCCCTCAACCTAGTTGAAATAGAATAAAACAACTAAATTTTTGTATAAGTCTATGGCACCGACCTTATTGTAGAGACTAATCTCTGTGCTGCACACCATAACTTAGATAGCAACCTTGGTTTTATAGAGGTTATCATAGAAGCCTCAGTGGCACGTCGATATCGTAGAGGCTTACTACCTTCGAGACCCAAAACCATCCCGAACTTCATTTGAAAATTCCAAAACTCTTTTGGGACACCCATTTAACATACCTAAGTATAATTTAAGTGAAAAATCTATGTTTCATGAACAAGGATGTCAAAAATAAAAATTCTTTAAATTTGGGGGTGTTACACTTACCATTGTTGCTCACTAGCCACCATTCATTGGCTAACCATCTATTATTAGATAATCTATTTAATAACTAGTTATCATATAACTTCTATTCATCATTTAACAACTATTCATCAAAGATCCGCTAATCACAATTCATTAGATAACCATCATTAATCATCTATCATTATTTATTATCTAATCATCATTTACCAACTAATCCTCGATTATCAACTAGTCATTATTTTTATCACTTAAACAATATTCACCTCTAATCATCAATTATCACTAATCATCAATTATCACTAAATGTCAATTCTACCATTTTCTAATCATTTACCACTTTCGAGCCATATCCGGTCTCACTAATATTAAATTCATACCTAACTACACACACATATATATATATATGTATATGATAGCCATACATAGGGCATAGCCAGACTCAATCTGGTAGATGTACATAGAGGTGGATCAATGAATCATCCCCCGACGTTTTTAGGTATCAATGCATCATCATAACATCCTCTGTCATTGTCTAGTATCATTATATCATCATAATCATTCTCCAACCTTGTTGAGTATCAATATATCATCATAATTATTCTCCAGTCTTGTTAAGTATCAATATATTATCATAATTATCCTCCAACCTTATCGGGTATCAATATATCATCATAATAATCCTCTATCCATGATGGGTATCATTATGTCATTATCCTCTGTCCTTGGGGTATCAATATAAATACAATCATAATATGTGGACTCAAACCGTTAGCCACATCATCATAGTCAGTGGTAAAATCAATAGCATAAGTGATCATATAATCAAGCATCATGATTTTAAGAATAATGAATAGCATAAATTCCCATATAATATATAAAAATGAATTCTAACATAATTCATGGCTTAATTGTTAATATCCTCAATAGGGATGTGTTATAGCGTGATTACTAGAATAATTTCTTAGCATAATCATAATCATAATTAATAGCGTGAGCAATGACTTATCAATCGTATATTCAATAACTTATCATTAGCATAAAAGTAGTTTATCATTGAATCATCAATAGTTATCAAAGCAAGATTTCTAGCACCTTTATAGAGTAATCCATTGCATTTTTACTAACTTACCATAACATGATCCATAGCTCATCATAGGAAAACTACAATCTAATCAATTAGTCTGTGGTCATTACTTCTAATGTCATTTTCACCATAATGAATTACCATGGTTCCTCATTATTGCCTCAAGAGGGTATTTTCTAGGTATGCAACAAACGTATAAGGGTTTCAAGAGAATTAAGCATCAATTTTGACTTAAGGTGGGTCAAAGAGCCCACGTCTAAATCCCCAAAATATACTCTAAGGCAAAATTTACCTCAGACTTAGCTAAGGTATCTAAATTCACTCTTAGATGTATAGCAAGCCACACGTAGACCTAAGGTAGAGATTCTTCTCAAGCACTTTAACTAAGTCCAATGGGAACTAAGGTAACCTTCCTTAATGAAGGTACTAAGGAAAATCTTACCCTAAGAATTGGTGTCTAAAGCATTTTTATCTAACAAGAGTGATCAAAGGCATTCTCGTGCTAAGCATGAGACATGAAGGCTAATTCTCTTAAGGCATAAGGAAACAAGTCAAGTATTTCAACTCTAAGATTTCAAATTAGCATAAACAGTCAAACTAACCCAAGTCTTGCATTTCATCAATCCAAAGCCTAAAACCCATCCCAAATCTAAAACAATATCATAAGAATACTACAAAATAGCTCAAATTTACAAGGCATAAACCTAGCCTACCTCGACGCCAAAAAAGCTCAACGAACTGCTAAACCACCATTTCCCCCTTTCGAGTAGCCTCTTCAAGATTCCAAGCTATCATAAACATATTTTACTTATCAATATGAGAATAATAATACCCATATTGTACCATTGTGATTTGGGTCCGAAAATCACACAAATACTGTACGTGGGTCCCATTAACAAAAATTGCATTTCGAAATCAACCCAATGTTCTTGGAAGTTCAAGGAATCCTTACCCTAAAAAATGAGTGAAAACAAAGCTATGTTGGGGATAAAATCAAGACCGCAAGATTTTAAGGTTTAATCAAGATCCTAAGTCACCCACAAGACAATTTTAAGCTATCACACTAGTTAGGGTTTATACTCTTGAGAAAGGGGTGAGAAATGGCTGAATTTGGAATATTTAGTGGCTGTATATCCCCATACCAAGTACTTGGGTCCCGCTATCCTGGATCCAAACCTGCGATCACACCATTTTGGGGGTACTTAGGAAAATTGCAATTGCACTACTTTCTCTACCAAGGATACCATACTCATAACCCGTTGCTTGTGATTGTAGCTGCACCAGATGACAGCTAAAACTTGGAAAACCTTCCAAATCTTTGTCAAGCCCTAAGTATTAATTCTAAATCTTGTATATGCAAATGAACTATGTAACCATACAAAATTCAACGGTTCAAACTCAATGAGGCAATCTAATTTTCCATCTAATGTTGTTTCACCCAAAATATGGGTCGCACACCCATATTTTATTTTCTTAACTTTTCAACCAATAGGTCAAAATAAGCCCGAGTGCCTTGGACCTGAACCAAAGGTCTACATAGCCTAAAATTAATATTATAGAGCTGCTGTATAGTTAGAATTTAGCATATGAGATCACTTTACTGATGTTTTTGCCTGATGGCCATTTGGAACCAATGAAAACTTCAAAACAAGGAATGGGCTCTAAAAATCAAATGAATTACCCGATAATTGAACTATTAGCTCTTGCATGTCATTAATGACTTAGGGCATCTATATAAAAGCTCTAACAGTGAAAATAAGTGAAAATATAAAAATAACCTAAAGGGGCATTACAATATCCACTACTAAAGGAATTTTCATCCCCGAAAGTTATGGATTAGGATGTACCTAAAGTCTTGACTAGGTGCAAATAACGGGTCCGTATATCACTCTCGATCTCCTAAGTGGCCTCCTCAACTAGGAACTAATCCTTAACTATTAGAATCTATCTAGTGCGCAACTGCCTGACATCACTAACCAATATGAGCATCGGCTCCTCTACTAAGGTCAAATGCTCATCCAACTGGACTCAGTCCCATCTTAGCACACGAGACAGATCAAGAAGATATAGCTACAACACAAAAGCATGAAAAATTGGATGAACAACAAAAAAATATAGAGATAGAGCTAACTTATAAGCCATCTAACCAATTGCACGGTGAATGCTGAAAGGACCAATATATCTAGGGCTGAGCTTACCTTTCTCCCAAATCTCATCACACCCTTCATGGAAGGTACAAGGATATATGATCACTAATTCCAAATCTCAAGGCACAAATCCTATGTTCTGAATAGGCCTTCTTCCTACTCTGAGCCGCTCTCAACCTATCATGAATCATCCTAAGTCTATCCAATAAATCTTGAAGAAAATCAGTACAATGAGGCCTAACCTCAGAAGTCTCAAACCATCTGGCTAGAGAATGATATCTCCTATGATACAAAGCCTCAAAAGGCGCCATCTTAATACTCGAATAACTATTGTTATTATATGCAAACTATATCAAAGCTACGTGTTGCTCCCATTGGCCTCCAAAATTTATAACACGAGGTTGAAGCATATCTTGAAGAACCTGAATAGTCTGATTTGACTCACCATATGTCTTTGATAAAAAGATGTACTAAGATCTACTTGAGTGCCCAACGCCTTTGAAAAAGCTCTCCAAAACCTCAAAATAAACATGGAATCTCAATCTCAAATAATTAAAATGTGCACATGATGTAAGCAGACTATTTCCCAAACATAGATATGGGCTAATTTCTCAACATTAAAGGACATCTTAGTAGGAAAGAAATATGCTGACTTGGTCAAATGATCTATAATGTCCTAAATACCATCAAAACCATAGGAAGTACAAGGCAAACCACTAAAAAATCCATGGTAATCCATTCTCATTTCCACTTGAGAATGTGCAACCTTTGAGTCAAGACACCTAGTCATTGATGGTCGGCCTTTACCTGTTGGCAACATAAGCAACAAGTTATAAGGTATACCATATCTCTCTTCTACCACTCCATTAATAATGCCATCTCAAATTACTATACATCTTGGTTGTGCCAGGATGAATAAAATATATAAAGTTGTGATCCTCATATAGAATCCAATAAATTAAGTCATCGATCCTCGGAGCATAAATGAGGCAATTAAATATCAAAACACCCTCAAAATCTATGGTGTTCCTCTCAGACTCACCACTCAACACCTGGTCATGAAGGAAGCGAAGCTTACTATCTTCAAATTGATGATCTCAAATCATGCAAGCAGCGAGGACCTCATCTCCACACTAGCCAAAATCCTCTTATGATCTGAAATATCAATGCAAACTATCAAGTTGGCTAAGGATGGAATGTCACGTACCACGACCTCTAAATAACTGAAATGTGAGTCAAGTTAACCATACTGACTGGCTTACAGCTCAAGGCATCTACTATCATATTTGCCTAGCCTAGATGATACAAGATCAAAATACCATAATCCTTAAGAAACTGTATCCATCTACACTGTGTAATATATTAAGCACCCTCTGGGTCATAAGATGCTGAAGACTACAATGATTGGTGAAAATCTCAAAATGTAAACTATTAGATAATGCCTCTAAATCTTAAGCAGGAAAACTATCACCGCCAACTCCAAATCATGAGTAGGGTAGTAACGCTCATGCACCTTAATGTAACTAGAAGATGAGGAATGAAACGATGCTGCTGCATCAATACATAACCCAAACCAACAATAGAAGTATCACAAAACATAGTTAATCCCTCACCTTTAATAGTAAAAGGAAAAATAAGAGCTGAAGTGAGAAAATCCTTAAGCTTTTCAAAGCTTGGCTCACACTCCCCGGTCCATTAGAAAGGAACCTCCTTCATAGCAAATTTAGTCATATGTGCTAAAATAGTAACAAAACCCTTGATTAAGCATCTACAATAACCAGCCAAACTAATGAATCTATGAACCTCAGTTAGAGATCTAGGTCTAGACCAATTATGAATTGCCTTAATCTTAGCTAGGCCTGCCATAATACAATCCTTAGAAACCACATGTCCATGGAACATCACCGACTCAAGCTAAAACTTACACTTAGAGAACTTGGCAAAAAGCAAATGATCTCTCAAAGTGTAGAGCATGATCCTCAAATATTGCACATGCTCTTCTCTAACCCTCGAATACAAATGGATGTCGTCGAAGAACATTATCACGAAGGAATCCAAATAAAACCTACTTGGTCCATCAAATCCATAAATACAGCTGGGGCATTAGTCAACCCAAATGACACCACTAAGAACTCACAATGACCATATCGACTCCTAAATGTTGTCTTTGGTATATCCTTAGCCCTAATCCTCAACTGATGGTAACCAGATCTTAAATAAATCTTAGATAACACTGTTGCACCCTAAATCTAGTCAAACAAATCATCAATATAAGGCATAGGGTAATGGTTCTTCACTATCACCTTATTAAATTTCCTACAATCAATACACATACACAGAGATATTTTTTTCTTCATAAAAAATACAAGAGCTCCCTAAGGGGACACACTCTGTCAAATAAAAGCCTTATCAAGAAGATCCTAAAACTGAGAATTCAACTCCTTAAGCTCGTAGGAGCATATGGTAAGGTGCCATAGCAATTGGTCGGGTTTTAGGCTTGAGATCAACAGTAAACTCATTCTCACAGATAGGGTGAATACTAGGCAGGTTAGTAGGGAACACATCAAAAACTCATAAAGATAGGAAAAGAGTTAAGCAATAGACTCTCCACACTAGGATCACAAATATATGAAAGATAAGACTCGCAATCCCTAAAAATAAGCCTTCTAGAATAATCATAAGAAATAATCCCTATTGAATCATGGCTAACCGCTCCCCACCATATGATTAGGGGTACACCGACCATGGTTATGGTAATGCTCTTGGCAAAATAATCCATGACCGCATGATAGAGGGATAACCAGTCTGTGCAAAAAATTATATTAAAATCCTCCATATCTAGATTAATAAGATTCAACATAAGTATTAACATCTCTAACAGTCATAATATATGATTAGAAAACCCAATCCACTACTAAAGAATCACCCACGAGAATAGACACGCATAATGATAATAAGTCACAACTCCAACCATGCTGTATTATAAATAGATATATAGGAATAATTGGATCCTAGATAAAATAAAACAAGGTTTGATTGGTGGCACATGGAAATCATACCTATAAAAATATCATCCAAAGTCTTAACCTTGGGTTTATAAGGTACTACATACAATTGACCTCACCCACTACCAGATTGGGCACCTAACCAATCTTCTATCCTGCCTTTTTGAGAACCTTCTCGAGCTTCATGGAAGCCACCCCTACAACTATGAGAGCCACCTATATCTAAGAGATGAACTTTTAATACCACATAAAAATCATCCATGCATTAGCTTTTGGTAATATGCTCTTAGAGTTAAATGACTAGAATATTGTCAAAGAGACTTAGTCTTATTTTTGTCTTTCAAAATGAGTAAAGTTTTAAAAGTATATAATTTACCTAAGTTAAACTTTTTATAATGTGGAAAATTGAATGAGATTTCCATCGATATAAGATTCACCCAAATCTGATACTCGGGCAAGAAGTTATGGCTAATTTAAGTCATAATCATAAAACACCGTCATTTTGGTACTTGGCGCATCGTGGAGTGGATCTATTTAGCAATTGTCAAAGTCTATTATCCTAGCATGGTTATGTCACATTGAGCTGAAGCTCCATGTCCCAACCAGTGGGACAACGCAATGGATCCATAACGTGGTGACCCTAAGAATCCCATTCATCAATTTCCAGTGAGCCACCACAATTGTGGTGCGTCACGGTGGCCCATAAAATTGGGCTCTCAGTTATATTTTATTCCATCTCATTAAGGGCATATTGGGTATTTTTCCACCCCTTATCAGCTTAAACACAGAATTATACTCCCAAGTGCCCACATTATTCATATTTTCTTAAGATATTTACAAGAACACTCTCTAGGGTTTCAAAGAAGAATCCCAAATAACTCAAGCTTCAATCATGGATTTTAGAAGATAATTAGAGAGTTTGAATCCCAACATAGTAGGCTTCATGAATCATTTATTATTTTCTGAGATTGAGGTACGAAGGGTTTTCCTAAAATTTCATGGGCATAGAAATCATAATTTTAAGAATGGGGTTTTGGATTTATGAATATAATCATGTTTTAGAAGTTTTGACGGTCTTGTTTTGGTCTTTAGACCTTCCCCCAAATTTATTAGAAATTGTATATATATGTAAGAATGCTTTTTAAAGATTGATGATTGAATTGAGAGCATGACTCATGAAAAATCCCTCTCTTGTTATGATTTTCCTTTACTCATGATATACTATGGATTGTTTTAAAATGCATCTTGAAGAGCATGATATGAAATGTCTTGATTTATACTATGACTTGGATATGATTTTGAAATAAAAAGAGAGGGTTATGCATGATGATAAATGTTGAATATACATATAATGAAAGAGTGCATGGTTTTGCTAAAAGCACATGACCACCACATGTTTGAAGAATTCTTGAATAGTTTTAACTTATGTTTTGGAACATGAAATCATCTCATACTATTGCAAATATTGGGTGGTCTGAATTGATTTTTAATGAAAGAATTATGCTTAATGTATTATGTCTCAGAATTACGACTTGTAAGTCTTGGTATGAGGATACCAAAATAGACAATGCCATAACAGACTCAGACAAACATAGAATCCAGATTTTCATGACTTAAGATTTCAGGATGATATATATTTAGAAATTGATAAAATTGGGCATAAAGAGATATTAGGTGGTCCCCCGAAGAAGGCACGAGTTAAGAAAACTCATTGCCCAAAATCGTGATTTGCTGATTCGAGTATATTATATTATGGTGTCCTAGTGCGCTGTGGTGTATTAGACTCAGACACTCCAACCCTTGTGGAATACATGGTTGGGGGCTTCACTGCCGCGTCAATGGCGGACTCCATATAGCCCGTGGGGTTTTATACTTGTAGGAGTGTACCACCTAACTCAGAAGTAATATGAAGATAAAAAATTGCACCGATAGAAAGTTTTTATGATTATCAAAATACCCATGTGTTTTGGAATTTATATCATATGTGATGCTTTATGACTAGCTTTCAACTATTTTATTTATATTAAAAGCTTTAGTTTGGATTGCTCTGCATACCAGTATATCTGTATTGACCCCCCTTATCTTCCAGGTTTTGAGGCATAGTCTAGGGATCCTGATAAGCAGTAGATTTCTTCAGACAAAAGTGCAAGGTCTAGTCGGTGAGCCTTCTATATTTCAGAAGGCCTAGTTACTTTCAGACATTTAATATCAGTTATGGTTTTGGTCTACTAGGGGCCTTGTCCCATCTTTTCAGACAATTATCTCTAGATCATATAGTAGAGATTTCGCAAACTATTCTAGATGTTCTTAGTATTTTTTGTATTTCATTCCTTATTGTTAAACTTAATCCAGAGTATGACCATGTTTCTATATCAAATTATATTTTTGTATATTCTTTTATTATGTGAATATTATGCATGATTACCAGATAGAGTAGGACACCCAGGCCTTCTTGGTTCGGGATGTCCATCACGGCCAGGACCTAGTTCTGGTCGTGACAAACTTGCTATCAAAGCATAATTTATGGTCTTAGGGTGTCTACAAAATCATGTCGGGTAGAGTCTTGTTTGTGGTTGTGTAGCGTGCCACACTTATAAACAGGAGGCTACTAGGCATTTAGGAAAGTGTTTCCCATCTTTGTGATTTAGTTCATACGTTAGAGTCTGAATTAGAGTTATCCCTTAATAAGTGATCTATTATATTTTAGAAAAAAATCATGCCTCCTCGTCTCTCTAATAATCAGAATACTTAGGATGATGAAGTCCACTCCACCTATGGGATACTGACCCATAATAGAGCACACACCCCAGAACCTGTTCCTACTCTGGGACTACCTCCAGTCCTGAACAGTCCTCCTCGAGCTCTAAGAACAAATGTTAATTGTCCCCAGTCTTCCTAGAAGGATATATCGAATGTAAAATTCTGACAGTCCATTCATATGCTTGCTCAGTTGGTAGACATATAGACTCAATGATCGCAAAATGTTGGGTCTGCATCGATCATATTTGAGGCTACTAGGGTAGGTCAGTTCCTGAGAATGAACCCGCCTAAGTTTTCAGGCACCAAAGTAGAGGAGGATCCACAGGATTTTATGGATGATATGGAAAAGAACTTCAAGGTAATGCATGTAAATAAGGTAAAAGGGGTGGAATTGGTAGCTTACCAACTTAAAGAAGTTGCAAATCAGTGGTATAATGAGTGGGAATATTCTGAAGGTGAGAGTGCCGAGCCCACAGTATGGAGCGAGTTCGTGGAATCCTTCCTTGATCGGTTCTTTGTCCTTGAGTTGAGAGAGGCCAAATCCGAGGATTTTATAAACCTTAAATAAGGAAAAATGAGTGTCATGGAGTACACTCTAAAGTTCAACTAACTGGCTCCTTATTCTCCAAAGATGGCTGGTAATATGAGAGCCTAAATGAGAAAATTTGCATCCGGCCTTTCGGATGACTTAGTGCTTGAATGTAAGGGGGCTATGTTGAACAGGGACATGAATTTATCTAGGATATCAATGTATATAAAATTAGTAGAGGAGAAGATAAAGAGAATCATTGAGTCTAATAAGAAGGACAGACAGGCAAAGAGAACCAAAACAGCGGATCAAAACCACAGTCAGCCACAGAGAGGTAATTGGGGGAATATATGGCAAAATAAGAAGTTTTGGAGTAATGCATATTCTGCAGCTAGCGCCCCATCACCCAGACTCCCAGTTGATGTTCTCAGACTATTCATTAACCCAGAGCATGGGATAGTCATCCATAGGGTAGTGTGCCTTAGCAGTATCATCTTTTTCACGGTGTGAGACTTGCGAAAAGCAACACCCAAGGGGTGTCAGCTGGGCACGCTGGTGTGTTATTTATGTGGTCAGTAGGGTCACTTTCAGAGAGATTGTCCCTTTATTAAGAGTAATGTTAGTGGAGATAAGTCACAGGAAAATTCTTCTGCACCACAACTACCCCAAAAGGGCACCACCTCAGCTGCCGGGAGTGGTCATAATGACTGTATGCTTTGTCCAACTGCTAGGAGGTGGAAGCCTCACCAGATGTAGTCACCGGTATGTTACAAATATTTTCCCATGATGCTTATGTATTACTTGATCTTGGGTCTACCTTATCCTATGTGACCTCTTATGTGGCTGTCAGTTTTGGGTTTGAGCCTGATGAAATTTTGGAACCTTTCTCTATTTCCACTCTAGTAGGTGATTCTATTATGGCTAGGAGAGTGTATAGAAATTGTGTGGTGATTTTTGTGGTTGGGATACCATGGCAGACCTCATAGACTTAGATATGATTAATTTTGATGTTATCCTAGGGATGGAATGGATTCATTCGTGCTATACCACATTAAATTGTAGAACTCGAAGAGTCACCTTTTCTTTTTCAAATAAACCAGTGATAGAATGGGAGGGGTATTCTTTAGCACCTAGAGGGAACTTTACATCTTATCTTAGAGCCCATAAACTTATCTCTAAAGGTTGTTTGTATCATCTTATTCGGGTTAAAGATTCTAATGCTGAAAGTCTTTCTCTCCATTCAGTCCCTATGGTAAATGAGTTTCCAGAAGTCTTTCCAGATGATCTCCTAGGAATACCACCTGACAGGGAGATAGATTTTGGAATTGATTTGTTTCCAAACACCCGTCCCATTTTTATTCCTTCATATAGAATAGCTCCTTCAGAACTAAAAGAGTTGAAAGAATAGATAGCAGACCTTCTAGACAAAGGTTTTATAAATCCCAGTATTTCTCCCTTGGATGCACCTATACTCTTTATGCAAAAGAAACATGGTTCCCTGCATATGTTCATAGATTACCACCAGCTAAATAAGGTCACTGTTAAAAATAAATATCCTCTTCCTAGAATTGATGATCTCTTTGACCAACTTTAGGGTGCTAAATGTTTTTCAAAGATAGACCTTTGTTCAGGAAACCATCAGTTGAAAGTTAGAGAGTCAGACATTTCCAAAACAGCCTTCCGAACCAGATATGGTCATTACGAATTCCTAGTTATGTCCTTTGGGTTGACTAATGCCCCTACAACCTTTATGGATCTTATGAACAGGGTGTTCCATCAGTTTCCATATCTGTTTGTTATAGTTTTCATTAATGATATTCTAATTCATTCCAAGAGTGAGGAGGACCATGCTAATCACCTTCGAATCATCCTTCAGACTCTCAAAGATCATAAGTTGTATGAAAAATTTTCTAAATATGAATTCTGGCTAAGTGCTATTGCTTGGGGCATATTGTGTCTAGTGACAAGATTAGGGTAGATCCCGAAAAGGTTGAGACAGCGAAAAAATGGCCCAGACCCATGACTCCAACTGACATTCGGAGCTTCTTGGGTTTGGCAAGGTATTACAAAAAATTCATAGAAAGCTTTTCTTCTATAGCTGCCCCACTTACTAAGTTATCCCAGAAAAAGTTGAAGTTTATGTGGTCTGACTCCTGTGAGAGTAGTTTTGAGAAGTTGAAAGACAAATTGACTACAACACCTGTTCTGACTCTTTCGAAAGGCACAAAGGGTTTTTTGTGTACTGTGATACGTCCCATGTGGGACTTGGGTCTGTAGTTATGCATCATGGTAAGGTGGTGTCTTTTGCATCCAGGAAGTTGAAAGTGCGTGAGTGAAATTACCTCACCCATGACTTGGAGTTAGCGATTATGGTTTTTGCACTTAAAATCTAGCGGCATTATCTTTATGGCGTGCATGTTAATATTTTCACTAACTATTAGAGTTTATAGTATGTTTTCTCATAGAAAGAATTGAACCTCAGGCAAAGGCGCTGGATAGAATTGCTAAAGGATTATGATATGAGCCTGCACTATCATTCAGGCAAGGCAAATGTGGTAGCCGACGCCCTTAGTAGGTTGTCAATGGGTAGCCTTTCTCATGTTGAATAAGGTAAAAGAGAGATGGTGAAGGATATTCACTGACTTACAAATGTAGTAGTGCGACTTTTTGATTCTGAAGATGAAGGGTTAGTTGTTCATGAGATAGCTAAATCATTCCTTTATGAGGAAGTTAAAGAGAAGCAGATCAAAGATCCTATCTTTATGCAGATCAAAAAAGATGTGGGTCAACAGAAGGTGATGTTCTTTGAAATTAGTAGTGATGGTATTTTGAGATATCAGGGTAGATTGTTGGCGCCAGATGTAGATGGTCTGCGGAAGAGAATCCTTGATGAAGCTCACACTTTGAGGTATGTTGTTTAGCCAGGCTCTACTAAGATATATCATGATATGACAACCATTTATTGGTGGAATAATATGAAGCAAAATGTGGCTAACTATGTTACAAAGTGTTTGAACTGTGAACAAGTTAAGGTAGAGCATATGAGGCCTGGTGGTACTTCCCAAGAGATTGATTTACCTTTATGGAAATAGGAAATAATCAATATAGATTTCATTATGGGACTTCTGAGGTCCCAAAATTAGTATGATTCTATTTGGGTAATTGTTGATCAGCTGACCAAGTTAACTCAATTTCTGCCTGTGAGGACCAACTTTTTGGGAGATGATTATGCCAAGCTATACATTGAGCAGATAGTCCATTTGCATGGGGCACCTGTGTGTCCATCATATCTAATAGAGGTACACAATTCTCTTCATAGTTTTGGAAGTCTTTACAGAGGGATTTAGGTACCTAAGTGAACCTAAGTACAGCTTTCCACCCTCAGACTGATGGCAAGCTGAGAGCACCATTCAGACCCTTGAGGATATGTTGAGGGCTTTTGTAATTGACTTTAAAGGTAGCTGGGTAGATCACTTTCTATTAATAGAATTTGCTTATAATAATATCTACTATGCCAGTATTAAGATGGCTTCTCTTAAAGCTTTGTATGGGAAAAGAAGTAGATCACCGATAGGGTGGTATGAAGTGGGTGAGACTCAGTTATTCGGGATGGATCTTGTTCATCAGGCGATGGAGGATGCAAAAATTATTAGAGAATGACTTAATATAGCCCAGAGTAGATAAAAATCCTACACCGATGTTAGGAGAAGAGACTTAGAGTTTGAGGTTGGTGATTGGGTGTTTCTTAAAGTCTCCCCTATGAAAGGAGTTATACGATTTGGGAAGAAAGGTAAGCTGAGTCCTTTCTATATAGGGCCATTCCAAATTTTGAGAAGAATAGGTGGGATTGAGTATGAGTTAGAGTTGTCGGCAAGTTTGGGTTCTGTTAATCCAATTTGTTGAAGAAATATATTGGAAACCATTCATTAGTGTTGCCTATAGAGGAGGTCAAAGTGATAGACTCCTTATCCTATAAAGAAGAGCCCGTGGCAGTCTTGGATCGCCAAGTTAGGAAACTGAGGAACAAAGAAATAGCCTCGGTCAAAGTGTTGTGGAAAAATCAGAAAGTTGAGGAAGCAACTTGGGAATTAGAAAATGACATGAGAGATAGATACCACACTTATTTGATCCGGTGAATGACGAAATGGAAGGTACAATCCTTGTCTTATTCTTATATGGCCTTAGTATACTTTAAATCGTGCTTGTTTGTGTTCCACGTCATTATTCGATGATGAATGATCTCAAGGGGGGATAATGTAACACCTCACAAAAATTATCCACGCGTTAGCTCGTGGTAATATCTCTTAGAGTTAAATGACTAGAATAGTGTCAAAGAGACTTAGTCTCATTTTTGGCTTCCAAAATGAGTAAAGTTTAAACCATATATTTTTCTCTAATTTCAAATTTTTATCATGTGGGAAATTAAATGAGCTTTTCGTCGATACAAGATTCTCCTAAATCTGATACCCAAACAAGAAGTTATGGCTAATTTAAGTCTTAATCGTAAAACACCATTAGTTTGGTGCTTGGCGTATCACGGAGTGGGTCTATATAGAAATTGTCAAATTCCAGTAGCCTAGCATCATTATGGCGTGTTGCGCTGAAGCTCTAGGTCCTAACCAGTGGGACAACGTGATGGCTCCGCATCGCGGTGACACTAAGAATCCCATTTGTCAATTTCCAGTGAGACACCGCGATTGTGGTGCGTCGCGGTGGCCCATAAAATTGGGCTCCCAGTTATATTTTATTCTGTCTCATTAAGGGAATATTAGGTATTTTCCCACCCCCCTTATCAGCTTAAACATGGGATTATACTCCCAAGTGCCCACATTATTCAAATTTTCTTCAGATATTCACAAGAACACTCTCTAGGGTTTCAAACAAGAATCCCAAATAACTCAAGATTCAATCGTGGATTTCAGAAGATAATTAGAGAGTTGGAATCCCCATGCTGTAGGCTTCACGAATCATCTATTATTTTCCAAGATTGAGATATGCGGGGTTTTCCTAAAATCTCATGGGCATAGAATTATGATTTAAAGAATGGGGTTTTTGATTTATGAATATAATCATGTTTTAGAAGTTATGACGGTATGGTTTTGGTCTTTAGACCTTCCCCCAAATTGATTGAAAATTGTATATATATGTAAGAATGCTTTTTAAAGATTGATGATTGAATTGAGAGCATGACTCATGAAAAATCCCTCTCTTGTTATGATTTTCCTTTACTCATGATATACTATGGATTGTTTTAAAATGCATCTTGAAGAGCATGATACGAAATGTCTTGATTTATACTATGACTTGAATTTGACTTTGAAATAAAAAGAGAGGGTTATGCATGTTGATAAATGATGAATACACATACAATGAAAGAGTGCATGGTTTTGCCAAAAGCACATGACCACCATATGTTTGAAGAATTCTTGCATAGTTTTGACTTATGTTTCAAAACATGAAATCATCTCATACTATTGCAAATGTTGAGTGGTTTGAATTGAGTTTTATTGAAAGAATTATTCTTAATGCATTATGGCTCAGAATTACGACTTGTAAGTCTTGGTATGACGATACCAAAATAGACAATTCCATAGTAGACTCAGACAAACATAGAAACCATATTTTCATGACTTAAGATTTAAGGATGATATATGTTTAGAAATGCATAAAATTGGGTATAAAGAGATGTTAGGTTGTCCCCCAAAGAAGGCACAAGTTAGATAACTAATTGCCTATAACTGTTATATGTCGATTCAGTTATATTATATTATGCTGGCCTAGTGTTGTGTGGCGTATTAGACTCAGACACTCTAACCCTTGCAGCACACTTGGGTTTGGGGCTTCCCTGCCGAGTCAATGGTGGACTGCATATATCCCATGGGGTTTTAGACTTATAGGGGTGTACCATCTAACTCAGAAGCAATATGAAGATCAGCAATTGCACCGACAGAAAGGATTTTATGATTATCAAAATGCCCATGTGTTTTGGAATTTATATCGTATGTGATGTTTTATGACTAGCTCTCAACTAATTTATTTATATTAAAAGCTTTATTTTGGATTTCTTTGTGTACCAGTACATCTGTATTGACCCCCCTTACCTTCCAAGTTTTGAGGAACAGTCTAGGGGTCCTGATAAGCAGTAGATTTCTTCAGACAGTAGTGCAAGGTCTAGTCGGTGAGCCTTCTATATTTCTGAAGGCCTAGTTATTTTCAGACATTTATTATCAGTTATGGTTTTAGTCTACTGGGGGACTTGTCCCAGCTTTTGAGACAATTATCTTTAGATTATGTAGTGGAGATTTCGCAGACTGTTTCAGATGTTGTTAGTGATTTTCAGATTTCATTCCTTATTGTTAAACTTAATCCAGAGTATGACCATATTTCTATATCATATTATATTTCCGCATATTCTTTTATTATGTTATTGTTGTGCTTGATTACCAGATAGAGTAAGATGCCCGGGCCTTCTTGGTTCGGGATGTCCGTCATGGCCAGGCCCTAGTTCGGGTCGTGATAGTAATTCCCTAATAGGGAAAGCACCCTAAGATGAAATAACAATCTCCCCACGATTACGAAATTCTCACAAATAATGACCAGGAGCTCCACTATAACATGACACCTGAGCTAAACTAGAACAAATAAATCCTACTGACATAGAATAGCCACTATGCCTATAATAACCTGATGATGAACCTCTCAAAGATAGACCACTGCCTTTACCAGGCCGATCACTAGCATTAGACTGACCTTTGTTAATGATCATACTTACCTATACCATTATATTTGGTAGAGGATGATCTTTGCCACTAGGTCAACTTATGTTAAGGTCGAATCCTTGGGGAGTGGATGTAGTCTTCTAGTCCAATGGGTGTTAATAGTTACTAGAAAGATACCTGTAATGTAGATAAACAAAAATACATGATTTAAAATTGGGGTTTGGTTTGGAATGTGGATTGATCAAAGCCTATCTAAGCTGACAATCAATAGGCAACAATTGTGATTGAAAATTTGATATGAGAAGGATTTTGGGATTATGTCTACCTAAGGGCAAGTTATGCATGGGTGCATGATGATTGGTGCAAATTATAGTCATTAACAATATGGTAGGCTAGGTTGAAGGTCCTTTAGGCTAGTTTGTCAACAAAACCTCATGAATATCACTCATTAACCCTTTCGAGTACCTCACAAGTGTATCAATTAAAATCACTTGATACTTCAATATGGCATCCCTATTTCTAGGAATATGCCCAAGACATAGCTAACTCTCTACGCACCCTTATTTTTAAGATAGCTAAAAGATAGAGAACTACATTCATTATTTTCCACTATTGCTTTGTCACCCATATCCCACTTTTAAGGATAATATGTGTTCCAAAAGTTCACCCATATCCCTCTTCCAAGGATGATGTGAGCTTCCAATAATTTGGGATTTTCACCCATAAATCCATTTTAGGCATTTAGGGTTTCCACCCACAAATCCATTTTGGGCATTTGGGGATTTCACCTACAAACCCCAACTAAATCAAACAAGCAATAGTGAAACCAATCATCAATAAACTAGAAAATACACAAATACATCACAACCCACACATAATTACACCATAGTTCAACATAATCCCAAGACAAGAAAATTTAGCTACTCATGAAGTAAAGAGGAAGAAATATACCAAAAGGTTTATTCAAAGCATCCATGGTAATGGAAAGTAAGAAGTTTCTTTAATTTCACAAAACTAAAATTGGAAAATTTAAACACAAAAGTTTCCCTAATTATTAAGATTACCAATTATCCTAAATTTAATTTCTCCAAGTGTAATATACCAAATGGGAAAGGGTTTTAGCATTATAAGGGATTTGGGGCCGGCTGGGTAAAATGACAGAATTGCCCTAAGCATAAACCTGCCAAGCCGCGATTGCTACATATTGTTCGTTATCGCGGCTACTACGAATGCCTTCAAATCCTTCCAAACGTGGTTACTGACCATAGTGGACTAGCCACGATTGTATCCCTTAGACCGCGTCATGGTAATTGAGCCCGATTACGCGCAAGGTCTTCCAGCTTGCACTTTTCTTCTCCTTTTGGTTCCTTTTCTGTTAAAATCCATATCTTTCTTTCCCATTGCTTGTATGCTTGCAAAATGTGGAAATTAGTACATTCAACTAACAAACTTGTGTCAATCATACCTTCAAATCATTGTAGTGTGCACAAATTTTATATGTAAATAAGTGGTAAATTCACAACTCATCAACACCCCCAACTTAAGACTTTGCTTGTACTCAAGAAACACTACCTCTTACTTAATGAGACAATTCAAATTTAAGCCTATTTATGCATCCCAATGATCACAATGATTTCAAACTTGATTACTACCACAAGTAGCTCTTCAAACATGCGCAAAGCTAATCTTACGACACCCATCAATGTGAAATGAACTTTCAAAGAAGCAACAGACTTTGAGGAACAATAATCCAATAATCATAAACAATATAGAAGTGACTCTCTTTTGACCTCAACTCCACTATACCTATTTTGGCCTCATTTTTTAGAAGATGACAATATCACCCACCTCAAGGTGTTTACATGCCTCCTCATAAGAAGGATATCCCCCACACACCTAAGTACCTAATATACAATAAGGGATTTAAGTTCAAATCACTCTTTCTCACAAATAATCTCTATACTAACAAGTACTATACCATAGGCCTGACCTTATTTTCAAGCACCACTACAATGAGTACACTTTGTTGGAGATCTCAAAGGGTTTTTTGAGCTTGTAACATAGGTTCGGGGAAGGGTAAGATATCATTTAGGAACAAAGTGGATATACTCTCCTTGAACATCTACATCACACTATTGCATCCAACTTTTGTCCATGGACCACTTCTTTTGTTTTCACACTTTACACATGCCTATTTTAGCTACCTTAATTTACCCAACTTTTTGAAGGCATCTGTTATTTGCTTAGTTCTTTTGTAATCTATTCCTCATTCTTTTTTCATCATTCCTTTCCTTTTTAGTTTTTTGTTGTTTAGCTCATAGGCATCCACTTACACTACCTTGTCCCAAGGTTATCTCTTCCAAACTTACCACCCCAACTTAGGCATTTAGCCTTAATTTTCATTTTTTTATGTTAAAGGAGGGTAGGGTTCAAGAAAGGGAAAAAATTAAATGGTTCAAATCTTGTAATGTGGTTGCCAAAGAAAGTTTTGAAGGCTCGAATTGGATAAATAAGGGTTTTATTCTATGCATGGGTAGGATATTTAGGCTAAATTGGGTTCCTATGTTCACAAAGATGTACTAGGATCATTTCACCACCAAGCATAATCAAAATTAGTATTGAGAGACTAACGGGGCAAGCTCTATATGGTAAAAGTATGCATGAGATTTAGAAAAATATACTTAACACATTGCATGAAAACTCTTTAAGGGGGCTCAATGTACCTTCCCACTTGAGACAAAATGAAGTATCTACTAATTTCTACAAGCCAAAACTTTGGAATCACAAAAATATATAAAGTATTGTTACAAGGCCGCTCATGTTCGTGCCTCTTTATTTTTGAAATTATTTTTGGATGGAGGGGTTGTTTGATTCAAATTTGAACCACTCATAGTTTTCTATTTATGGAAACAAACCAAGCCGATGTCTCACATTTTGGATCTTATATAGGCAAACCATATGGCTACTCTAACTTCACCATAGGTATAAGTGCAATGCTACATGTACTTAAATATCCCTTGCATTTGGCTCAAAACCTAATTACGATGATTGTCTCTTAATAATGTTGTTAATTTGTCATAGGAAAAGACTCATCTGATATCACCATAAATAAAATAAATATAAAGTAAAAATCTAAAAATGAAACAAACAGCTAATCCATGAAAATGTAGGCACCATCAATGTTCCCAAATATTATAGCCTAGAAAAAATAAAATCATCCAAAATAACATTAGAACATCCAGAAATATCACAATTATATAGTCTAAATAAAATGAATATGGAGATAGGAATGCCCATCTAAAAAGCTTACAGTGTCCTCACAGCATAAATAATACAACACAAAGAGAGATAAGGGTGCTTCCTGAAACCACATCAAGAGCTGATCTCGCCCTCGAACTCCACATCATCTCCAACATTATCAGAACTGAACCAATCAACTATGGCCTTATCATTTGTTTCCACTCTATAAGAAGCCAGTTTGTCTTGGGGTTTTAGGACCTTTCATATCCCTTTTACCCCTTCTACATAGTGCTAAAGAAGTTGTTCCTCTTCTTTTCCATTTTCTTCATCTTCTCATGTGAGTATCGGAGATCTCTGTGAGACTCTACCAAGGATGAGTATTCCCTCTCAATCCTATCAATGGTGGTTTCCAATAACTATTGGTCTTCTAAATACTTCTCATAATCAGACTGGGACATATATGAATGGCGGTGGTGGAGGGCTTTCTTGGTCCCAGAGAGATTGTCGACACAAGTTAACTAATTGAACTTAAATTAATACCGATATCCTCAAAGGGGCCGATTATGGATAACCTATAAGACTATGGATCATCATATGTTAACTGTAAGACCCCGTACTTTTACCTTACTTAAATTCTCCCTAAAATGTCAAAGATTTGCTTTAAAGATGAGTACACTTTTATACATGTGTAATTTTCAAGATTTTGATTTTTCATTGTGTGGTAAATTGAATAATCTTTTTATCGATACCAAATTTTCCCAAATTTGACACCCGAGTGAAGAGTTAGAGCTATTTTAGTAAGACAATGTACCACCTGGTGCTCTAGCGCGTCACGGAGGTAGTCCAAATGGCATTTGTCATATTCCAGTAAGACAACTTGATACCACTATGTCGTGCCACTAGTGTTTTTCCCAATTTTTAGTTTCCAGTGAGGTACCGTGATACCGGCGATCGCGCCACAACTTATTTTCATATCTGTCAGTTTCCAGTACACCAACGCGATCCCATCGCATTGCGGTGAACTTTCAGGTTGCATCCAAAGGGTAACACAATTCCACAACGTCGATTTAATGGTCCAATTCCAAGTTGTCAACTTTCTAGTGACACGGCGCAATAGCGCCGCGTCGCGCCAAGGTCCCAGATCGAGATTTTTCTGTTAATTTCTAGTTTTAAATTCTGCGTTTTTAAATTATTCCACGGGTATTTGAGTTTTTTTTCACGGCCCTAGTCAGTCTTTAACATGAAATTAACCCTAATAAACCTAGTTAGACCATTATTCATTCAGTTTTTCCCCAAATTAAATCATTCTCTCTCAAGAGGCAAAAACCCTAGTTAAGAATCAAGCTCAATCCTCAAGAATCTCTCCAAGAACCTTTAAGAACTCTTCTTCTCAGGTATGTTAGGTGTTCATCTATGGGTTCCTTTCATCCATAGAGTCCAAGAATCCCGTTTTAAATATACAAGATCTCAGATTTATGATTTCCATGTTTGAATTAGATTGAATTCATGTTCATGATAGTAGATGGGTTTTAATCCATGATTTAAGTGCAAGTTTCATGAAATTGAATAGAATGTGTGATGAATATGTGATTATCTTGATAAACTCTTAAAATTTGAAAGTGATTAATGTGTCTATGATGTTAATTGGGTTTTAATACATGATTATTATATGATTCATGAAATTAGATTAGTATTTTATGGGGAATTATATGAATTACATGCTAAACCCATGGAATTGTAAGTTGGGCATTGCAATTTCCATGTTTATATGTTATCCATGATTATGTGCATGAAGTTGTGCTCCCCAAGTGTTTGATAGAATGTCTATGTGAATAAAGTGATGAAATCATGACATGTTAGTATATGAACAAGCTACCCTACAAGTGTTTGATAAAATGTCTCTATGGATGATATATGAACATGTATACATTGTTATGCTATGCAAAATCATGTGATGCTTTACTTTTCATGCTATCAAGTCCTGGATTATATTTAATACCTGATAATTTAGCTGTTTATTTAGAGCCAGTGTCAGTTATAGAATAGTGTTAGTCTTGTCACGATCAATAGTACTCTTAGTTAGATATAGAACTCAGTAGAACTTAGTAGAACTCAGTCAGTTATAGCACTCTGGAAACTCAGTGAATTCAGTCCAGTTCAGTCCAGTATAACAGTTAAGTATCTATTCAGTTTGGAGTAGGATTTTGCACCGAGCAAGTACAGGGATGATGACTTCCCCCTCAGATAGGTAGAGTCATTAGCAGAAGTCCCTATACTCCAAAACTATATAGACAATGCAAGATGAGGAGTCAGCTGTCAGACTAGGCTTGACTACCTACCAGGGGTCACTGTCAGATTAGGCTTGGCCCCGCCCAGGTGTCACCCATCGGTTAGGCTTGGCATCCTAGTTTTCTATTATAAGTACCCGTGGTATGGTATTGGGACCCTTTTAGCTGGGGTTACAGGTTGGACCCCAATCAGTTCAAAGAAGGGCATATTGGTTAGATGATTACCTCTCCCAGTTTTGGTCTTCAGTAGGGAATTCAGTTAAGTTCTACAAAATTAGGACTATCAGACACAATCAATTCAGAACCAGTAATTTAGTTATCAGTAACTCAAATATCAGTTACTTAGTTATTGGAATTCAGCAGTATTTGCCGTAGTTTAGATTACCATGTACTTTTATGTTCAGTTATTCTATATCATTTAGTTAATGATCATGCATATGAACCCTTGCATTCAGCCTTACCTCATCTAGCATACCAGTACATTCCCATGTACCAACACATACTTTCCTCTGCTATGATGTTTCATATCATAGGTTCGGACCCTCAGGTTCTCAACCACGCATAGTGGATTCAGATTCAGCCAGCAACAGAAGATTTAGAAGTGAGTCCTCATCATTCAAGGATATTCTATTATTTCATATTTTTAGTAGATGTAGTAGTTCAGTAGATAGATTTAGTTAGGGGATTATCCCATCAACTCTACTTTCAGACAGATTCAGTTAGAGGTTTTTCAGACTAGATTTTCACACAGTATTCCATTTTACAGATGTTATATTTTATCAGTATTTCAGATGTCTTGAACCTTATTGCATTTTAGTTCATTTTCCACATTAATTACAGTATTATTATTCAGTGCTCACAGAAGACATCATTCATGGGTTAGCTTATGGTCCTTCGAGGTCGTAATCACTGTGTGACGACTAGGGGGTAGTCCCAAGTCGTTACATTGACTTACCCAAATCTATCTTTCTCTTTTTGCTTTTGTCTGATGCACCCTCACCCTAAATTTTGAGAGGATAAATGGGGGTGACAGGACCTACCCAAGTGTCTCTAGGGTACTCCACAACCCTAGCTCACCTTCACAACTCAGTAATCAAAGAGAGGAATAAAATATGTGTACTATTGTGGTTCTTGCAGAACTTTATATCAGAGATAACAAGTCGACCAACATTCAAAGAAATGTCATCTAGTATGCAAGAAACCATCCGAGCCTACAAATCGAGAATTCTGTCATGTGGGTCCAAGGAAAGACCCAACTACAAATGATGGTCAACCAAATTTGGGACTCAATAGTGAATTCATTCATCGATATGTTCCTCTTGGTAGCCGGCCAAGGAACCTCCTTTACCAGACATAACTTCTCTACTAACCAACTCTCTATTCATATTCCCTAGCCTCAAATTAATCCATGTTTGCGTTCAGGAGATCATAGATGTCATATATCTCATAGCTCTAAAGTTCACTATCTTTCCTTGGATCCTAATACTGGGTTTGAGAAAGACAACACTCTATGATTAGTATAAAATTCTCATACCCACTACCATTTACCCGATAAGGATCCGGGACAAAACACCTCTATCCAGTGTCCATGAGTTTGTCATAAAATACTGGCAGCTTTTCTGGAGCCATCTCCAAGCATATTCCTCTCTCTGAAAGTAGCTTTGTTCTTGGTAGATCACCATAGTAAAGATTGTGGAACTCAGGGGCCGTGAAATAAAATTGATTGTACTCTCCTATGATGTAAATCTTAAGAACATAAGAACAACACAACAATATTCATCATCAATATTTTAATACACAAACTATGCTATGTTGTCCAATAAAGTTAATAGAATGGCAAATTGGTGGTGTTTGGTCAAGAATTGGAAGAGAAGGATTTTTGGCCCAAGTTGAAATTCAGCCTCAGATATGGCTATCATAGGACATTGAGCCGCGATCACAGTATCTGAGGCTAAATCAGACCAAATTTTTCAACAGTTTAAAATTTCAATTTTAGGGCCAAATTATGTTCGAAAATAAAAATTTATCACTAAAACATTGAACAAGGTTCCTAGGCACATAATCATGCCCCGAGAATGTGAAAACAACTAGTTATGAGTTCCTTTGATCATTTGATCGAGCATTTGGTGTGCACATTACAACTTTTGCAATTTCACACATAATTTGGGTACTCAAGACTTTCCCACATACATGCATACAATGAACTACCACACGAGTACAATTAAATAAGGATTTAGCAATGAAAAGCATAAATTTAGGCCCTCTCTATTTCATGAATTCTATGGCCTACCTACAATATTAAAGCACAAATTCAAATCATACTAGAGTAATGATGCAAGATGGATGTCAAAATGCTTTTAAAATCCCAAAACATGGCCAAGTAGATACAATTTAAGAGAAAAGTTGAAAAGAGAGTCTGAGGGAAATGGGGCATTTGGACAGTCATTTAAACTGACTTAACCATGATCACAGTCAAGTGTCCATGATCACAAACAAGCAGCAACCACGATTTAGGAGGTACATGGCCCACGATTGCGGTAATAGAAAGCATTTCTGCACCTCTATTTTCCCCTGTTTAACTCATTACCTTATTTTGACACGATTTCCCCTATTTTAATCTCATTCCAAACACTTTAATGTTCCACAAATGTATGGACTAATCAACAACAAAATAAAAATCTACTCTACTAAATCAAAAATAAAGGATACGATCCACTTTTGTGGCATTTGTAGATTGCCTCCCACATAGCGCCTTAGCTATCGTCATGGCAAGATGTCCATCATCTTTTCAAGTTGGACAAGGGACACATCATTCACGTCCTCATCCTCAATATCTATAACCAATATAACTTGAAGTTCCATTGGTTGTTTCTTCATTTTAAACACCCAAAAGGACACTTCACCATTATGGACTAAACTTTATTTCACCAAACTCCAAATCAGCGATAGCTCTTTCAATAGCAAAGAATGGTCGACCAAGGATAATAGGCACTTCTTGGTCGATTTCACAATTAAGCAACATAAAGTATTCAAGAAAGATGAATCAATCCATCTTTACTAACACATAAAACAAGACCATGATCGATCTCTTGATAGACCAGTCTTCTATAAAAAGCCTCATCATTGTTGGAATAGGGGTGCCTAAGTTAAGACTCTAATATATTGCATAGGGAATGAGATTTATAATTATGACAAGGTCACATAAACCATTTTCAAACGTAAGTGTTCCAATGGTGCATGGAATTATAAAGGCTCGGGATCCTCTTTTCCTTTCTGCTATCATACTAGCCATGATAGTGCTACACCCATGCATAACTTCAATGGTGTCACCCTCGACAAGATTTTTTATCGACATCAACTTCTTCATAAGCTTAGCATATCTCGAAATCTCTTAGATGGCCTCAAGTAACGAGATATTAATAGAGAGGTTGATAAGCTTAGCAAGGAATAATTTTAATTTAGCATTGTACTCATTTTTTTTGAGTCTTTAAGGGAATGGAAGGGGAACCATCATGGTAGTCATTGGGTCACAATGCACTTGATCATTCTCAACTATCTTCGGGTCTCCTCTTCATCATCCACTTCTTCATCTAACATTTGTTCTCTTTCGTTCCCATCTTGAGACATTAGAGCTTCCTTATTTGAATTATTCACAAACTTTTTCTTCAATTTATTTATTCAACATTGTTCTCTTTTTCAACATCCACCACAAGATTATAGAGTTTTTTTACCACTCCTAGTGATAATAGCAAACACTTGGGCATCATTTTTTGGATTCATAATGGTGTCACTAGGAAAGCCCCCTTTTTTCTAGCATTGAGTTGGTGGAGATTTGGCCTATTTTCATTTCCAATTGTTTAATCAAAGCAGAGTGGGACACAACCATTTGGTTAATTTGTAAAAATTCTCCTTTCAATTCATGGACCATCTTGTCCATTCCCTCACCTTTCATCAATATTCTTGCCAACACATCTTTGATTTTGTATTTTTTGGGTTCAATGGGGATTGCTTCTTTGCTTTTTGTCTGGTCATGAGGGGGCACATAATGATCATACTCTTGGTCATTATCCCTCTAATAATGTACACGATCTCTATCTCTTTCATTCAAACTTTGGTTCCCATCTTGCCTTTGATAGGTGCGGCATGAACCGTCCGAATAGTTAGCCAAATACCGAATTTACTTTTCAAGCCTCTTGGCCACTTCATCATCATAGGCCTTGGATGCCATGACATTAACTAATTTTATGGGTGCATCCATCACTTTTTTTGTTAGCAACTACAATTGTGTTATCATTATTGCTATGTTTTCCTCACTCTCTTCATCTCTCTCCTTTGCTCTTTATTAACAAAGGAGGTAGTAGGAGATGTTTTTGTTACCTTTGTGTCACAATGTTCCACCGTTGGTTTTTCTTGGTAACTTCCTCAAGCAAGTTTGTAGTCGCAAGATATTACAACTTCAAAAGAGATCCCCCCACCGCATTATCTTCCATGGTTCTGTTGAGTTGATTTAGAGCCCAGTAAAGATATGGAGAAGCATCTTCTCCGAGACTTCGTGGTTGGTACATTGCATAAGATTCCTATTGAATATTTCCCACCCCCATAAAGAGGTTCATCATTAAATTGGTAAAAGTTGGTGATTTTATCAGCACTTTTAGCATTTTAGGAGATGTACCAGTAAGTTGTTAGGTAGCGGTGAGAAAGAATGAAGCTCGACCCATTCTTATTTCGGTATATTGTAGTTATCCCATTAATTAATCATGCTTTACATTTAAGTTCCATGATCATAACTCGTGCATATGATAAAGAATCATACCCTCTCTTAGTTCCAAAAATACGGAGCTTCAAATCTTTAGTAGTTGGAATTATATTTTGTTAGTTGCTAGTTTTAAATTTAGGTCATTCTGTACTCTCATCATGAGTTTATACATTCAACGAAGTACTCCAAAGTTTAGAAAGATACCGATTTAGATTAGCAAGTTGTTTCAGCTATCTATCTTAAGTTTTCTCAATATTCTTGGCCAAACTACTAACATTCGAGGACGAATGTTTCCAAGGGGGAGATATTGTAATACCCCGATTGTTCCTTAAGTCTAAATCTATCTTTTGAGTATATGCAAATGAATTCCAAAGTGAATGATGATTGAACCATGTAGAATTTCCCTAATTTTGAATTTTTATCTTATAGAGCATTGAATAAGCTTTCCATCGATACAAAATTCTCCTAAATCCAACACTCGGGTGAAGAGTTAGAGTCATTTTAGTGAGACAGTGTGCCACTTAGCACTTTAGCAGATCGCGGAGCCAGCCAAAATGGCAATTGTCATTTTCCAGTGACCCTCCACAATATTGATTCATCACGCCAAGGCTCAATATTAGGATTGTCAAACTCGAGTGCACCATCACGATTCCACACGTCGCGGTGCCGTTCCGGATCGAGCTTCATTATTGTACCCAAAGAATTGATTTTTACTATTGGAATTTCATGATACTTGAAAGTGGGTTTACACCCAAATTTCTTTATTATTGATTTATGAGATTTGAGTTGATTAAGTTTGACATTTTTGATTATTTTACCATTATATTTCTTAATTTTAGAATTTATGCCATGAATTGTATTTTGTTATTATGTATTGATGATTTCTAAGTGATTTAAGATAAGTGTCATGAGTTATGCTTTTCCATGAGAAGATTGAGTATTGAATATATATCGATATTGATTTTGAGGGTCTAGAATGAGTCCTACGATGTTTTCTTGAAGCTTTTGATACTTGATATGATTTGATAAGATAGTGTACTTGATGGTGAGAAAGACTGTTGGTGTTTGAGTCAAGTTAGGAATCCACAAGTTTTATATGATTTATAGAGGAGATATATTTATGATTTGGTCTTCATGATAGACCATTGAGTTGATTAAGATGGATTTCCTAATGCGTTTTGAGCTGATTCTGGGAGGAGTATTTAGCACCTAGCTGGAAGTGTGGATTCAATGCTTCCTACTTCCCCAGAACTACGTCCTTCGTAGGATTGAGATTTGAGGGACAAAGTGTTGAGTTTGTCATCACAGAAACGAGTTTAAGGTTATACCTCCTGGCAATAGTATAATGCTCCCGCCAATGTGGGGTTCCTTCCTTAGGAGGGAAAAACGTTGGACTCCATGCGGATGACATGGCTTATGTCAGTTATAAAAAATTTCCAAGTCCATAATAGTCTAAGTTTCATGAGTTACCGAGTCACTTTAAGTCATGAGTCAAAGAGTCTGAGTTGAGTCCAATGATTTATGAGATTTATGAAGCATGTGTTACTATTGATGATTTATGAGAAACTATATTACAGTTTAATTCAAGCGAAGAGAGTCATTATTCTCAGCATACATGATTTTATTTTACACTTATGATATTATTTTAAAATGTTGTATACACCCCCACATACTCAGTACATTACCAAAGTACTGACCCATATATATTTATCTATGTTCTACATTGTCTCATAATGTTTGTACAAGTGGTAGTGCACATACCATATTAACTAAGTTTATAGCTTCTAGTCAGTAGGAGATAATTCCTTTTGATTCAAGGGCTTGAGTTAGTTTACTAGTTCGAGAAGTATTGTATTTTCTTATTTTAGTCGTATTGAACTTGGATTGTTGGAAGTCATGACCCGGCTATCTAAAGTCAGTACCAGTAGAGGATTCATAGACAGTCAGTAGAAGTTGATGTATTTAGTTTCAGTTTCATTTTGTAAAGGTAGAGTTGTAATCTCGTAAAGTTCATAATTGTATTGATCAAGTTCAGAGAAGTGCTATGTTTTCGCTGATTTTATATTGATTTAAGCATTTTATTCAGTCGCTTATGAGTTATGCCAGAAGGAGGGTTAGCTTGGGTCACTTGTGCCTATAAGTACCATATGACGTCTCGGGACCCAATTTTGGGATGTTACACATAAGGCACATGATTATCATGGTTTGGTATATGAATAAGGAATCATATAAACATGTCATAATTTCATAGGCTAATCTCATGAACTATCCATCAAATAATTTCAATGCGTAACAATAGCATGGAAGTCATTTTGAACACAAAAGTAAAGCATGAGTTCATCAATTTGGTCATAATTGAGTCCTAAAGCATGTTTCTTGTTCTTTGGGCATTTTATCAAACATATTGCATGCATAATCTTAGGCTTAGATATATACACTAGTTCATATATCATGCTTACTTTAATCAACTCTATTTAATATTTTCCAACCTATATATAAGCAAAATTTCATGAAAAGGACATTAAGACTCCAACTTGGGATTCATACAACCACATTAATAAAATTAAAATCAACCCACCACATGTAAATCACAATTCATGAATTTGAAAATGGGATTCTTGAGATTCATGTGTGAATGAAACCCATGAATCAACACTTTACATACCTCAAAATCTTGAATCTTAAAGGAGGTTAACTTTTCTTGAAGGTTCTTAAGTGGTGACGTTTAGATTCTTAAGTTTTCTTGTAGAAGGTTTAAAATTATGTTCTTGGGTTTTGATCTTGAAAGAAACCCAAATTTTGATGTTATGGATGAATGAGAAGTTATGTGCTTTGGTTTGATGTAATTAGGGGTTAAAAAGGGTGGAAAAAGACTCAAAAAGCCTTTTAAAATGTTGTTTCAGTGCTGTTTTGAACAAAATTAACGGTCTGGGTGACGGACCATTACTCTGGTGACTGACCATCACTCAAACCATCAGTTTTGGTCTAGAAAACGGCCTTAATATCTCATATACAATGTCCAAAGAGATGGTCCATCACTGACTTGACGGTCCGTCAGCTTGCCCATTGCTCCTGGGTAGCTCAAATAACTCTCAGTAAAATGGCCATATTATTTTACACTGATAATGGAGTTTTGAAAAATTGGTATTATTGGTAAGATAATTAAATTATCTATTTGTTGGTGGGTCATGAGCTAAAAAATTTAAAGTATAACAAAAGATATACTTGTTTGAATTTGACTATGACAATATCCTTCTCGGCAATTCAATCGGTAAGGGATGTTTTGATTCATCTAAAAGCTAAGACATATTTGAGACGTTAATATACATATAACTTGATCATAAAACTACCAAATCACTATGTTAGGATTCTCGAGGTATTATTGTAGTATTCCGTCAGTCAATGAAACTCCATGAATTCAGTCTAGTCCAGTTTAGTTAATTGTGTTTAGTGTCTATTGAGTTAGGAGTAGGAGTTATCACTGAGAAAACCCAAGGATGGGAACTCACCTACTATATGACGGTGGGATTCTTAGAAGCAATCCTTATGTTCCTGAACTATGTAACCAGTGTAGGTTGAGACATCATAAGCTATTATATGAGTGTGGATAAGGTGGCTTAACCTGTTATATGAGAGTTCCCAGCATTCTCACTAGATTTACCTGTTGAATGAGGGTTACTCACAGATTATCCATACCAGTGGCACGGTATTGACACCCTTCCAATTGGGGTTATAGATTGGACCCCAACTTAGCTATATTGCAATTATTTAGTGCATGTTGGTTAGATAACTACATCCCACAGTTTCAGTTACAAAATAAGGGTTGTTAGATACTATTATTCAGTCTCAGTAATAGAACTCAGATATTTCTATAGAATTTAGGACTATCAGATATAATTAACTCAGAATAGTATGGAACTCAGATAGTTCCATCAGAAAATAGACTGTCAAATACAGTCACTCAGTATCAGTTATATCAGTTATACTAGTTATCATAGTTATATTAGTTATGTCAGTTATCAGTAACTTATGTTACCCGTAATGAGTTTTAGGACTGTCAGATACAGTCAATTAGACCAGTTCTTCATAATCAGAACTGTTAGAAACAATCATTCCTCTATCAGTAATATACTATTTGTTCCCCATATTTAGTAGACTCAGTTACCAGTATCAGTAAACCTAGATGTTAGTAAATCAGTACTCAGAACTCAGTAATTAGTGTCGGGATGGTCTCGGGTACAGTTACTTGTTCATACATGTATTCTCAAGTTCATGTTATACAGTAATTTAGTATTGTTCACTCATATGTACCCTTTTATTCAGCCTTTCTCATATGCATACCAGTATATTCAATCGTACTAATGTGTTTGCATTATGGTGTTTTACTTTACGCCATAAGATCAAAAGCACGAGCTCCAAATTATCAGTAGCATTCTAGTATCTAGCTGTAAGAGTTAGCAGTGAGTCCTCATCCTTCGAGGACATGATCATTACTTTATCATTTTAGTACTTAGTTCATTTCAGTAGTTGGAGTTAGTTGGGGACATGTCCCATCAACTCCTTATTTAGACTGTTTAGAGGTTTTCAGACTATAGTATATTCAGACAGTTTATTTTGGTTTTGGGTATTCTTATTCCCCATTTAAATATTGTTTATCATATTTTTTGTTTCAAATTTGAACTTTATGTCTTTACAACTTATGTTTCCTCATTTATATATGTATATTATGCAATGTTTAGGTACAAATATTAGTCATATGTTAGCTTATGGTCCTTTGGGATCCTAAGCACTGTTTAGTATTTCGGGTACAAGATTCAGGATGTTACAAACTTGGTATTAGAGCCTAAGGTTCAACAGTGTTCTAGGAAGTCTGAAAAGCCACATCTAGTATTGTCTTGTACATGGGTGTGTTGTGCACTATACTTATGTGCAAGGGGATATGAGATGTTTTAGGAACTGTTTCCCTTCTTTCAGTATTCATGTCGTGCAAGTGAGAATTATCTCAAGTTGAACTCTCAGTCTAAATTACTTCTTCTTTTAATAATGGAACATGTCTCCCCAAAGGACTCACAAAAGGATGAATAAGAACCAGTCGGTACTTCCGCACATCCAAAAAGAGTCCTTAAATGAGCATGTCTTTCATGGAGAATTCAGAATCGGCATTCTTACTATATCCTATTCAGTAGTAGATCAGAGCAATTAGTAGGCCATTGTCCCACCTAGGCACATAATTTGCACCCAGCAAATTTAGATGGGAAAGCATAGTAAGAAAGAAAGAAAAAGAGAAAATAAGAGAGCTAGAACATGTAGACTCAATTTTAACCAGCTTAAGTCAGAGGGTGGTAACCGCTTTCAGTTAAGCCCAAAGTTTTCAATTCTAGTTCCTTCCTTGGCCAATACTCAAGTCCCTAAATTCAGAGATAGGATGTCAGGTCCTAAACCTCACGGTAGTATTAGTAGTGCCCGAAGCCATCCCCTTTGTCAGATTATGGTAAGTATCATAAGGGTATATGTAACATCGGCAGTGATGTGTATTTTAGATATGGCGAGTTAGGTTAGAAAGTCCGATACTATCCTAGGCCCGGTTCTCGAAGCTAGCTTAATCATTCTTTAGCTCAGTCTGGTCGCCTGAGTTAGGAGGGTGCCTTCTCCAGTTCCAACAACAACAACAACAACAATAACAAATATAATATATTCCTAGATAGTGGGGTCTGGGGAGGGTAGAGTGTACGAACTCCATACCACTACCTCTAAAGAATTAGATAGGCTATTTCTGATAGACTCCCAGCTCAATCAGCGGGCAATGCTTAAACATATTCCATACTCTTCAGCCCCGACAGAATCAGGAAAGTCCTTATAATATGGTCATTGTTATATTATATATCTTTCATTTAAATGTTTATGTCTCATCAGATCCATGAACTTATCTTCTTTTGCGATTCTTTACATATCAGTCAACATTAAGGTTAGACCAAGTGTTAATAGGACATTTCTTAGTCTCTGCCCTAGTGGGTCGGTCTATACTAGCTCGACAGATATACAGGCACTGTTCGGTTATGAAAGCTCAGAAAGAGTCAGGTCTTTAGATTCCAGTAGTATTTCCGGCATGTATAGGAAAGAAGTAAGGGAAAGACGATTCCTGACACATCTTTATATCAGTGTAAAGTTTTGTACTTCAGTCAGCATGATGCCTTCGCATATTTTACATCTTCATTCCATGAGCCCAACTCATGTTCACTTGTTTTCCATGGAATCATGTACAATTCTAGTTCCTAGCATAAGAAGTTCAGTATTACTCCCCTCAGCATTCCAAGTCATGACCCACGAATGCAAAAAACACCAAACTCCGGTCATACAGCTCATGACTCATGTACACATGTCACGTTTTATAGTATACTCAACTTCTGTGACTCATGATACACTCCTGCTGATCAGTTAAATCTAGGATATGTTATGTATCCACTATATCCTCAGTTCAGACCTTTTGGGTAAATCCAAGATATTGATATTATATTCCTCGGGCCTCAGCCATGTGTCATGTTCAGTTTGTATCCATTCTTGCTTTAGGTCCTCCTTATTTAACCCTTTAGTAAGCTCTCTTTGTGAAAATAGTTTAGTGATGAGTAGTTTCTTAGAAGGGAGAGTGTAAATATTTTATATTAAGAGAGGATTATTGAATGCTTATGTTACCCAATGGTATAGTAATGAAGATATGATTGAGTGTCATTTTTAGTGTGCAATTAAAGTTCTAGTAAGAGGTTGTAGTTATAAATTGGGAAAGTAGAGAGAGAGAGTATACTTTTAGATCCTCGACTTATGTCAGTCTTCATTACGTAACTATCAAAACTCAGTTTCCATTTCAGCTACAGTTTCAACATTCGGTACTCAGAAAATAATGTTTAGTCTCAGAATTAAGTACTTCAGTATCAGTCCAATCCATAGTTATCAGTGTTCAGTTGTATGAACTTGGCATTTAGTTCCAGTATGAATCCTAGTTATAGTGTTAGCTTTACTTCAGTAATCAAATCAGAAACTCAGTTCATTTTACTACTTGATTGACCATATCATACAGTTGTCAGATACTCAATTATTAGTATTTCAGTACCTCATTCTATCAAATGTTTCAAAATTATATTGTATACTTGGTCTTCCATCCCCAATTAATACAGATTTTATGAAATTCATGCTCAATTACCTCATGATACCCAGTCAGCCATTAACTTCTGTGTATAATACTCTATAGTCTTAGTCCAGATATTTAGACCAAGTATAGTTCAGTCTTACACGCCCAGTATTTAGTTGTCATCTATCCAGTTAATCAGATGAGTAGTGCATTTATTACTATATGTTCAGAACTCATGTGAATCTTTTTAGTAATCCTAGTTGCATTAAAAGAGGCTGTCATTTCATCTTACATGGTGTTCGTAGGCCTCAACTCATCTTACCAAACTTTAGCCATATAATGATTTTATCATTCAGCTATCTTATTTAGACAAGGCCAAGATTTTCGTACGCCCTAAATCTGCTTGAACTCTATAGAAAGAGTGTTAGAGAAGAGGCTCCAGTCCACTATAATATTTTAGCATGAGTTATTCCGTAAAACCAGTAATTCAGTTTACAAGTCAGATGGACAAGTTCATATGGTTTGGGTTCCTGTCCTTTCCATCTAGACGTACTATATGAATATCATGGCTATAACCATTCTAAGGCGAACCAACTAGATAGAAGGAAGCTCAGCTCAGTTCATGTATTTCATTTTAGTTTTAGATTCCAGTTATTCAGTTAAGACTCAGTTCTTAGGTGCCTTGTACATCACTTCAGATTCTCCAGTAGCTCATCCAAGTTAGTATTCATTGAGGGACATAGTTTCCCAGGGGGAAGATACACTATAATCCCTCAAACATTCATAACATGATCATCCCACACTCTCATCACGTAATGAATCCAGTTTGGAATAGGAGATACTCATAAGTTAACCCTCATGTTCCAATATCAGCATGAGCCATGTATTTAGATGATCAATTCAATTCATGATATTTAGTTCATGCATCATGTGCTAGACTCAGTTTATATTATAAGTTATAGACCCATCTATGTTCTCATGTTACTATTTATACGTGTTCAAGATTGGTGATTATATGTTTCGCAAGATACCTCCCATGAAGAGAGTGAAGAGGTTCACTAAGAAGGAAAATTTCAATCCCCTATATACTGGTCCCTTCAAAAATTCTCAGTCTTTACGACAAGATATCATATAAGCTCGAGTTGCCTTCAGATCTAGCCTCAGTTCATCGAGTTTTTCATGTCTGTTTGCTCAAGAAGTGTATAGGTGACCCGGTAGTTGTAGTCCCTATTTAGAGCGTAGATGTTCAAAATAGTCTCTCTCATAAGGAATATAACAGTCAAAATCCTAGACTATCAGACTCACAGACTAAAGAACAAAGAAGTCCATATAGTCAAATTTCTTTGGCGAAGTTAGTCCATTGAGGAAGCTGCTTGGGAAGCAGAAGCAAACATACTTACAAAATATCCTCACCTTCTCTCCGCTAATTCAGACTTAGTCCAAGATAAAATCTTTCCTTAAGCTTACCCAGTTTACACGTTCAGTTTCATTACCAACTTCGTATTCAGTTTAATGCTAAGAATTTTATTATAAATTTGGTACCAAGTACCATTGCATAATCAATCATGGATCATGTCAGTTACGTATTTATGCATCAGATATGCATTCTCATCATGAGAAAACCCAGATTATCAAAACATTCAGTATGCATTCATGAATCAGTTACACATGCATCAGATATGCATGCTCAGTCTGATATTTTCAGATATCAGTCATATCAGTCATGAAATTTGTTCCAGTTGTTCATGCTTCGTATGTTTTTAGTCTATCATTTTTCCTCTCTTAGTCAGTCTCATTCGAGGATGAATATTCTCATCGAGGAGATATTCTCAGACCCCGTAAAATTCTACAGCTTAATACAATCCTTTAAATGTGTCAAGGGGGTCCTAGACTTAGAAAATATTTTAGCTATATTCAAGAATTATCTAAATTTTGGCCTTCAAAAGTTGGTAAATTTATTTCTCCACCTTAAAGTCCTTTAATGGTCCATATTTTTATTGATTCATGATCAGGAAGGTCAATAGGTTTTCCCAGAAAAGTTTTAGATTTTTTGGAAACTCGTTTAGATCAACATTGGATGTACAAAATAGTGGACCAATGCGATCTTGGCAATCTGCATAACCAATCGCGTTTGCCACTAGTTGTACAGACTGCCAGATCCACAACATTTGAGGTGTGATGCATTTATGATACGTAGCATCGGGTATAGCATCGCATACCTTGACGCACGACGTCACTCATAGCTTCGATTCCCAGTTATTGAGTCATTGAATTTATGAATTTTTATGGGAAAAAGGGTAATTTTCCCAACTCTATATAAGGCTTAAAAATGGGATTAAGCCTCATTTATACCAAAATACTCCCTTTTCTCTGAAAATCCTCTCAATAACATATTAGGGTTTTCAATTGGAGATCCAAGTTCAAGCAATTTCTTCATGAATTATAAAGAATCTTCCATCTAAGGTATGCATAGTGTTCATTCATGGACTCCTTTCATACATGAAGCCCAAGAATCAAGTTTTAAATTAGGAATTATGATATTCATTATATGAATTTAATTATGTTCATTTGTTGTTGTTGTTGTATGAATTCGAAGATTGAACCTTTCTTATGTCTTTATGAAATTATGCTAATATGTGGAATGAAATCATAAAATTTGGTTAAATTGCGAAGTAAGGTTGTATTAAATTCAGTCTCATGCCTAAGCCTTAAATCATGCAACCTAAGTGTTTGATAAAATACCTAGGAGAATAGAAATTATGCTTGATAGTTAGATTGTGACCCAAGTTATGAATGTATGTGTTCCCCTATGTTTAAAATGATTTACATGAGGATTGTTGTGTAATAAAATTGTGTGATGATATAATCGTGATATTAAAATGATGAAGTTTATACTTAATCATGTGCATTCTAAGCTATATACAAGATTATGATAACCATGTGCTTTATAAAATATCCCCTACTATTGTAGTATGAATTGTTGATGTTAGCCATGTATTCAAGACAACCATGCTTTATTAGTTTCCTTCCATCGAGTCTTTGGGGTATTTGTACCCAAAACGTATAGTTGCGTATCTAGAGCTAGTGTCAATATTCACGATATCCTCAGTCAGGCCATGATACATAGAACTCAGTCAGTCATGTGACTTAGGAAATCTCAGTAAATTTAGAAATCTCAGTAGTATTCCGCCAGTCAACGGAACTCCATGAATTCAGTCTAGTCCAGTTTAGTTAATTATGTTCAGTATCTATTCAGATAGGAGTAGGAATTAACACCGAGCAAACCTAAGGATGGGAACTCACATCCTATATAAGGGTATGATTCTTAGAAACAATCCTTATGTTCCTGAACTACCTAGACAACATAGGTTAAGACATCATATCCTATTATATGAGGGTGGATGAGGTGGTTTAACCTGTTATAGGAGGGTTCCCACCGTTCTTGCTAGAGTTACCTATTATATAAGGGTTACTCATAGATTGTCCTTACCAGTAGCGCAACATTAACGTCCTTCTGATTAGGGTATTAGATTGGACCCCAACTCAGCTATATTGTGATTATTTGGGGCATTTCGGTTAGATAACTACTTCCCATAGTTTCTATTACAAAATTAGGTTTATCAGATACAGTCATTCAATCTCAGTAATAAAACTCAGATATCTCTATAGAATTTAGGACTGTCAAATACAGTCAGCTCAGAACACTACAAAACTCAACTAGTTCCATTAGAACATAGACTATCAGATAAAATTGTTCAGTATTAAAATATCAATTATACCAATTATATCAATTATATCACCTATGTCAGTTATCTGTAACTCATGTTACTAGTAATCAGTTTCAGGACAATCAGATACAGTTAATCAGACCAGATCTTCATAATTAGAACTGTTAAAAACATTCATTTCTCTATCAGTAATATAACATCAGTTCCCCAATATTCAGTAGACTCAGTTATCAGTATTAGTAAACCCAAATGTTAGTAAATCAATACTCAGAACTCAGTACCCAGTGTTAGTATGTTCTCAATTACCATTGCTTGTTCATGCATGTATTCTCACGTTTATGCAATACAGTGTTTTGGAATTGTTAATGCATACCAACCCTTGCATTCTTCCTAACTCAGATGCATACTATATATTCAATCGCACTAATGCATTTGTACTATGTTGTTTTACTTTACGCCATAGTTTCAGAAGCACGAGCTCTAGAGCATCAGTAGGATTCAAGTACCTAGCAGTCAGAGTTAGCAGTGAGTCCTCATCCTTCTAGGACATTCTAGGTACCAGATTCAGGACATTACAAAGACCCTTCTGGAATACTTTCTAGAAGTGAAAGGTAAATTGAGTACCTCTATCTAAGATGATAGATAATGGAACATTGTGAAATCTAACTAGCCCTTTGAGATAGATATCGACATAGTCCTCGGCTGAATAAGAGGTATGGACTGGCAAGAAATGAGCTAATTTGGCTATCCTATCTATAATAACCTAAATAGAGTCTTACTTATGATGGGTATGAGGCAAGGCTTTTACAAAGTGCATGTTCACTTCCTCCCATATCCAAATAGGAATACAGAACTCCTAGATTGACCCACTAGGTTTCTGGTGCTTAACCTTAACTTTCTAACATATAGAGAACTTAGCTATAAACTCTTCAATATCCCTCTTCATCCCACTTCACCAATAGATCTCCCAAAAATTGTGGTACAACTTAGTAGCCCATGAATGAATAGAGTAATGCACTCCATATGTTTCTACAAGAATTTGTTGCCTCAACTTATCTACTTAGGCACACACAATCTACCCTGACAATGCAAAACACCATAGCCCCCTTAGGAGAAAATCTCCGCCTTCTGATCTTTGATGGATTCCTTCCACTTTACTTGACTAGGATCTCTATCTAGCTTTTCCTTCACCTCGAAAGCTAGAGATGATTCTGAGCTATAATACACCCATACACTACCTTCTACTGAACCAAGTAAACGATACCTAATCGGGCAAGCTGATGAACTCCCTGAGCAAACTTATTTTTACCATCATCAGCATGAGCTACATACCCATAGACATTCTACTAAGAGCATCAGCCACTATATATGCATGGATGATACAAAATACTCATGTCATATTCTTTCAACAGCTCTAACCACTTTCTCTAACACAAATTCAAATCTTTCTGAGAGAACACATACTGAAGGCTTTTGTGATCTCTGAACACATCTACATGCACCCTATACAAGTAATGCCTCCAAATCATTACGATAAACACTACAGCTGCGAGCTCAAGATCATGAGTCAGAGAATTCTTTTTATGAGCCTTAAGCGATCTGGAGGCATAGGCTTTGACCTTACTACTTTGGATGAGGACATAACCCAAACCAACTCGGGATATATCGAATACACCAAAAAACCATCTGAACCATCTGGTAGTGTCAAGACTGAGGCTGAGAAGAGTCGAGTATTCATCTCCTGAAAGCTCTTCTTCAAGGAATCTAACCACTGAAATTTAACTTTTTCCTGAGTCAATCTGAATATGGGGGATGCAATAGAAGAAAACCCTTTAACAAACCGATTATAATAGCCAGCTAAAACCAAGAAACTCCTAATATCTTATGGAGTGATGGGTCTAGGACAGTTTCTCACCACTTCAATCTATTGAGGATAAAAGATAATGCCATCACTGGAAATAATATGGCCAAGGAAAGCTACTGATCTTAATCAGAATTCAAACTTACTATCGCTTTCCTGAAGTTAGTCAAACAAGTCATTGATTCTAGAAAGTGGATATTTATTCTTGACTGTGACTTTTTTCAACTGACGGTAGTCTATGCTCACTCGAAGAGAACCATTTTTCTTATGCACGAATAAAACAGGTGTGCCCCATGGGGAAATGCTTGGTCTGGTGAATCCCTTATATAAGAGATCCTTCAACTATTCTTTCAGTTCTTTGAGTTTAGCTGGAGACATTCTATATGGCAGAATAGATATAGGCTGAGTATTTGGGAGAAGGTGTATTCCAAAGTCGATTTCCCTTTCGGGAGAAACTCTGGGGAGATATTTAGGAAATACATTTGAGAATTCATTTACTATTGGGACTAACTCAAGAGTAGGAGTTTCTGAGCCTTAAGAGCTATAGTACTACCCATCCATTACAAAATTGGTTCATTTGGAAATTGAAGATGAACTATTATGTTTCTATAATCAACTGAGGCATAGCATGAGTATTCATGGATTTGGGTACCGGGCACTAGCTGAAGAAGGTACTGGGGTTGAGACCTCTAATAAAACTGAGGACAGTTACCACTTTCTGACTTTGGCTTATTGAAATTAAAACTACCCATCCTAGCTCTCTTATTTCCTCTCTCCCTCTACTTAATCTTTTATTCTTTTATTTGTTAAGCATAAGCCATCAGCCTAGACAAGTCCATCTCACTAATTAGTATTAAGATCCTACACTCCTTAACCATACTATTAGACATGCTAGGCATAAACTTACACATCTTGGACCTATTTCCAACTACTATATAAGGAGCATATCTAGCTAACTCTATGAACTTGAGAGAATACTCCCTCACACTCATGATATCTTACCTCAAATTAAGAAACTCTAACACTTTAGCCTCCCTCACCTCTAATGGAAATAATCTATCTAAGAAGGCCTTGGTAAACTCATCCCATTCTACAATCCCCGCATCAATACCTCTATTAACTTTCCACTCCTTAAACAAAGTATAGGATACATCATGAATTTATTTGCAGCCAAATCAGTACTCTGACTAGACGTCACCCCCATAGCATCCATTACCTTTTGAACCATATGTAAGAATTCCTATGGATCTTCTTGAGACTCGGATCCCGTGAAAGAAAGATGACTCATTCAGGTGAAATACCAAATTCTAGTTGCAATATTATTAGCCACTGGGTTGGACAGAACAATAACTGTCCATTTATTCTTTGCTGCTATGGAGTTTTCTAGAGTAGTGAATGCAGCCCTGAATTCTGCATAAGAGACATACTCATCTAGAGGATCTACCTAGATGGGCTGCGGGGCGAGCTGAGTTCCTGTTCTTCTTTCATTCTTCTTAGGAGGCATGTTCTGTAAATAGAAGGAAGAAATGGATTAGACTGATATTTTAACTTAAGCTCATGCTCAATCGTACAACATGAATACTGGAAAGAAGGGAAACTTTTCCTAAATTCCTTGTAGCCTCTCATCCATAAGCGTGGTGCACTACAACCCTGTGGACAAGATTTTACTCGACGTGGATTTTAGAATTCCTAGGATACTTTAAAACCTTAGGATCTGATACCAAGTTTGTAATGACCCAAGTCTACCCCCTAGTCGCAACATGGTACTTACTGTTCGAGAGGGACATAAGCTATCTTATGGGCTGGTACCTATTGTGAGCACTAAAAACATGATAAATAATAAGGAGGAATACAGACATGCCATAAGGTTTTAATAACTGGATTTAAAACTTAAATATGAGTCTATAGAAACCATTGACTAGATCTGATAAAATAAACATAAATTGGATCACTAACTGTAGTATCTAAATACTTAATAACTGACTCTAATATTGGAAAACCTTCTATAACTGACTAACTAAATATGACTTGATGGTACAAAACCCAACTAACTCTAGCTAACTACTAAATCAGACATGAAATAAAGTAATCCTGTCCTTGAACTATGAAGAGTCACTGCTGGTACTGTTGAGAATTTGATGAGTCTACATATAAGCCGAGGACTGAGCATCAGAACCTATGATATTAGAAGTCATAGCACAAAAGAAAAGGTATGCGATTAGTACTTTTAATATACTGGTATACTAAATGAGGTAGGTTAATATACATGGTTTCATGAACAGAACTAATGATTAACTGGATATGCATGTAAATCATGGAGTACTGAGTCGAGAACATGGAATCTATAAAAAATGATAATGTATGAAAATCTATAAATATTGAGGATAGATGACCAAGCATATGACATAACTTAGTAAAATCTACAAACTGAAATACTGAGACAACTAAAAACTTAATGCTTTGGTCAAGCAACCTTAAGACTGAATAACTACTATAGGAGGTATCGTCTAACCGATATTCCCTAATTTGAGCTAATTGGGGTCCAAACTGTAACCCCAACTGGAAGGGTGTTAATACTATACCACCGGTTCTTACAATGGCTGTATACATCCACTAAACTGATATAATGTCCAAAGGACTAAGGGTGTCAAGCCTGAACTGACGGGTGTCCCCTGCAAGATAGTCAACCCTAATTTGATGGGTGACTACTCATATCCTATGCTAACTACCTAGTTCTGGAGTATAAAGACTACTACTAACGACTCTACTTATCTAACGGGGAAGCCACCATCCCTATACTCGCTCATATTAAATCCTACTCGCAACTGAAAGACACTGAGGTACTAGACTATTCTAAGTTAAATAACTAATATCTAACTATTTTGATAATGCTCATAACATAATTTGAAATCTATTTTATAATGTACTGAGGCTACACTAAATAAACAACTATGGTTTTTAGGTATTCAATACCTCCAGGACTCAAAACAGTTATAGTAAAATGGCACTAACACTTGGAGATCAAAACATGTAGGCTCTTCATAATTAAATCACTTTTGTCGGCATTTTATCAAACACTTATAGTTCATCGTTTTAAACAATCATAGAGATGTCATAGAATTGGTAGGAACAACATGAATTAATCACAATCATGGTTTAATTTAGTAAATCATAATATTAAAATATGGAAGATTGAACAATAAGAATAATTTCATGGTAACATGGTATAGAATCGTAGTTCATGGAGATTCATGGATGAAATCATAGTTTAAAACATAACAAATTGAAAAGATCACAATTTTTTAATTTTAAAAAGGTATCTTGGACTCCATGGATGAAAGGAATCCATGGATGAACATCTAACATACCCGGGTTAATGAACTTGAAGAGGTGAATGGAGAGTTCTTAAGAATTTGCCTTGAATTTGAGAGCTAGGGTTACTTGTTACTGAAAGAGGGATGTTTGATTGTGAGAGAAATTGAATTAATGATGACTATTTAGGGTGTTTAGGGGTTAAATTTAGTGTTTCAAGTTAATTAGGGTCATGGAAAAAACCCAAATACCCTAAAATAAATTTAAAAACGGAAGCTAAAAACTGACCATCCCAATTTTTAGCCTAAGCGTGATGTGTCATTATTATGTCAAGCCACTGGAAAAGGGACAAATGGGACCTGGACAGATGGCGCAATGCACCGCCATCACGGTAAGCTTATTGATGCCGTTTTAGACACCTCCGCAACACGTCATGATCTCATAGGCCCACTGGAAATTAAAAAAATAATAAACTGGCCTACTCTGTGATGTGCCATGATCGTGAAAACACTGGAAATTGATAATTTTAATTTGGACTATCTATACGATGCACTAAGGAATAAAATATACGTTTTTAAAAATTGAAACTTAAAATTGCCATAACTTCTTATCCGGCTATTGAATTTAGGCTTTTTTTTATCGTTCGAAAGCTAACTGAATTTTCTAAGCAATGAAAGGCTCTAAAATGAAAAATAATGAGTTTTTTTAACAATTTCATAGATGAATACTTATATATTAGGACTTAGATTATGTTAGGGAAACATGGGGTGTTATAGAAACTTAGAGTCTTGATGAAGTGCACTTTAAGAAAACAAATTTCAAAAATAAAGGTATGGGGACTAACCTAATATAACCCTCCTTTTGTATAGTCCTTCATGGAGGATTTTGTATATGTTGCTGTTAAGAACTCACGGGATAGTGATCGGAAGCTGTGAGTTCAATATCTAATATTGTGTTGTAGGATTTTGGGACTGTTTAGGTGATGTCTATAGGTGTTGTTGTTGTAGGCAGTGGGTGACCTTATATAATAGTTAAGTGGAGTTGTATTAAATTATAGAAGGTGGTTGTGGTGATATGCCAAGTGTTTGAGGGGTTTAATAGTCTTACTGCCCATCAAATGTTTACCTACTATTTTACAAGGGGTTACATTGAGATTAGTTTCTAATATTAGCTCCATTATGTGCTTATATTGTAAAATAACAAATTAAAGGAAAGATGGCTAATTTATTGTAATAACGAGGTTGCATAACAAGGTATGTAAGTCTATTCTTGTTCATATTCTTTGGCATGATGTCTCATACTCATGTACCAATAAAGTGAGCTTCATAGAAAATTGTTCGTGGTAAAGGATACATTATGATGTTGTACAAACTCCACTATAGTTAATCGACCTTTTATTTACTGCCTATGTATGCAAGTGTGTCAAAGTGTCACATTTTTCTCTTATATGAGTCAATACAATCCAAGATTATACAAGTTAAGAGTGACCCATGCTGGATATACAATCTATCAAAAAAATTCATCAATTGTCTAAATGACTGTATACTTCTTTTGGTTACACATATTCCTTTTCAATATCACTCCTATCATGTTTGTCTATAAGATGACCTTATAGAGTCTTTACTTATTCAATACATAATTTATATGTCCTTACATGGGATACACCTTTATTCTTAATTAGAATCTACCCACGTGCCTCAATAGTTCCCATTCTCATGTACCCTTCTATTTGTACAACCTAGTAAGTATTTATTGTATATTCCAAACCTCTTTAGTTGAAGAGTTACATGTCTCCACTTGGTATGAACATATTCCCCCATTTGAAACACCTAAATTTCTACAATTAAAACTGCCACAATTGTTATATGTCATAAAAGATCACTGGAATTTGCCACAACCTATATATGCTATGCAATGTCACTTTCTCACTAGTTATACACCTTACCAACTCATTTTTTTCATGTCTTCATCTCCTTATATTTAACATATCTTCTTGGCTCATTAGTGAATATGTTTGTGCCAAGTGAGGTTCGTGGTCTCATTAAGTTCCAATGTATCACTACATTAATGTTTCATTATTTGCTATATTATTGTTCTTGTCTTGATCACATGTCTTCTTCTGTTGGTCCATAGCCCTAAATCTCAATAATATTAGGAGCATCATATGACAATATAAATGGTTAAATAAACTAAGTAAGGAAATCTAAATTTAATGAGTAGCAGCTCAGGGAATAAGCCTAGCATGGGATGATCCCGATACCTGTATATGTGGGTGGAAGCTCAGGGGCAAAATCCTACATATGTCGAACCTAATTTTTATATGGGTGGCAGCTTAGGGGCGTAAGACAAGCATGGGTCGATCCTAATTTTTCTACTTACAACTGAATAACTTGTCATTTGTAATATCCTATAAATTTTATAATGCAAGGAACAGTAAATCGAAACAAACAATGTAATGTACATAATTCCACAAGTATAAGCAAAGGTGGTCTTCTATCATTATCTATACAGTTGTACCTAGTTTAACTTGAGCTCTTGTTTTACATATGGTTACATTAAGCCTTACCTATGAAGTATATTATTTTGTACTGACGTCCTTCTTAGGAGACACTATTTTTTATGTGGCAGGTACATGTCTTCCAACAAATAAATCTCCCTAAAAGGAGCATATTTTACTTAGTGGCTATTGGTGAGAGCTCTAGGTTGATTCCATACCTTGCCTAGTCTTTAGCATGTATTTGATATTATATTATATTTAATGGTATGGAGGGATCCTATACCGATCTAAACTAGTGATGTCTATCTCTAAGAGGCTCTGTATTCTATTATTAAAGTAAGTGTGGTAGTGTCTTATTCTCTACTAATCAAGGCCCCAACAACCAAGTCAAGTATATCTATTATGGTCCTATGTACATTTAACTTTGGTCAAGGAGTATTACCTATACTTGGTAGGGCCTTATAATTATAGTGGTTATATGCATAGTAGTCCTAGGAGATAAGTTGGTTCTCTTGAGACCTTAGGGAATTGGGTGCCTGTCCCACTCGGTAGGATAGGAGGCATGACAAAAGTGGTATCAGAGCAGGTCATCCTACGAGTCTACAAAGCCGTGTCTATTAGAGCCTTACTTTTGAATATGTTACATGCCACATTTATAATTAGGGGGCTTTTTGGACATTTCATAAATGTTACTTTCTTTCATAATCCTGATTATGCAATAGAGCAATGTTAAGAAGTCTATTCTCGCTTATTTACAATCTCTCATATTCATATTATGCTTACTATAGCTAAGGTCAATGGTGGAAAAAACTCCAGCACCACTTATGTCCAAGAGGCAACTTACAATGAAGGGTCTTAAGATATTAAAATTTAGATTAAGGTGAGCAAATTTAGTTAGACCCTCACGGCCCGCAATAGAGAACATTAAAAAGGTTTTTGTCTTACTTGCACATAAGGTGGGATTTGTACTATTTGTCCTATCCTGATTCATTTGAATGACATGTAATAGGGATGCTAATATTTTTATATAATTAATAGTTACCTTAGTTATAAATATTTGGTGCAATATTTCCTAGTTTAACTTATTAAGAGAATGTGAGTGATTCTTTGGTCTAAGGTTTCCTTCATATGATTCTTCAATATATAAGATTTAATCCTTCAGAGGACATTTAGTATTTTGTTAGTAAATATATAGGGCTGTAGAGTTGCACAAATTTTCAAAATAGAATATGCTAAACTAGATTTGTATTAGTTGAAAGGGCTTACTAGCATGGTCTGAAGGGTGAACCTTTCAATGTGATAGCGCGTATACCCCTAGTTACAAGATAAGGACTAAACACCTACTAAATATCATTCTCGATTTTGTTAATTATCTTTTATAAGGTATGTTTGTATGACCACCACAAATTGGTAATAATAACATACAATCCCTTTTATGGTTAGAAAACTCTAGGATGAGCATTTCCAATTATTGTAAATAAGAGTATATGTAAACTTGGTTCCTACGGTGAACTATATTTTGTCTATAGAAGGTTAGTATATGACTTCAACTTGTGGTTTAAAAAAGAATATTAACTAGATAGACCTATGTGGTAATTATCTAGACTATTTTTGCGTATTAGAATACATGAAGTAAGCCGTTTTGGTTAAAAAAGGTATTTATTAGGCACGAAGCAGGTAAGAATGACACCCAAATAAATCAATATTATTGCATGTTTTGATGCCTAGTCTTATTAAATGCAATAATAGAGAGGCGATTGGAAGATATACACTTGGACTAACCTAACCTCTAAGGATGCATTTGTATTATATCTAATAAAATAAGAGATATTTTGTCATGCATGTGTATTTGATGGCTTATCAAAATTGTCATTAAGTATAAGGTACCTTTTTTTCACTTGAGTTCAGACATGGAAATTCCCTTGATGCATAGCTTATCTAAATTTCTTGACCAAAGGTATTGGGTTGCAATCACTTCTTAAGACACAAGTTTTTAGTCCTCCCTTGTTACAAAAAATTAGTTAGCATGGATATACCTATCTAGTTAAGCCCAGAGTGACAAACCTTCATATGTTTTAGAATTATAATATAATTTTACATGTACAGGACATTTATGTGTGAATTGTTGTGAATAAAATTTTATGTGTTATAGTGCCTTCAAATTTCATTAGTAATTTATTTATTTGAACTTTTATATAGTATCAAACATTGATTTTAATGATATCCTTGGTCAGTAGCAAACATAAGGTTGATCTCGACCTCCTACTCCTACAAATAAACAGTTAAGGATTTCTTCTCAATAATGGCCCTAGTATTTGTATTGACTATGAATTCAACACAGATAAGGAGAATTCAAAGGAGATTAGAAAGATATTATAGGAAGACCAATTACATGTGTTTTTAGATGAGTAAAAAACAAGACCAAAACTATCCCACTAGTAATTTAGCAAACGTGGTAGTACGAAAAAATTAATAGGGTAGAGTGACCCCATAAGATGTCTCCTAGTTTCCAAAAAATCTGGTCTGTTACATAATTATACATGCTACAAATTCTATAGCTTGTCTATTTATAGTTCTTATGTATTTTGTGGATTTTTTTCTCACTTATATTATGTGTCATGTAGATGTTATCTACTTCATTAAACCCTCATTTATTTCAATATGCTCATAGTTATTGTCTGTATATGTCATTTATTATGCTAATTATTTACCATAGATAACTTGTTCGTATTTTAGGTTCATCAAAGATTAACATGACTGTGTGTTAGAGGCATTGGAATTTGTACTCATGAGTTAAAGTATCACCTATAACTTGCCTACATGTTTTACCTTTCATAGACCATTTCTTTATATGCTACCTTCCTCATAGCCTACATGCTTTGTATAATTATTTATGTATTAGTATAGTTATTCACACTCTAGTCCTCTTGCTCAATTTGATTTGTGTTTCGTAGTTCACTTTCTTATCATGTTCATTCTTATAGCCTTCTTGTTTATATATTATATAAATTTTCATAAAATAGTCCTTTGGATTATGTTCTCATCTAGTCCATTTTCACAATATGTTATTGCACTTGCTCAAATACTATAAGTCTTTTAATTTACCTGCCTATATGTTACATATGTCATAGTTCATTTTATCACATGATTTTTATGGTTTATAAGCTTATTTGCTACATGCTTTAATATTTTGCTTTAACATAAACCACGTATTTCTATAATTTATTGTCTATATGTCACAAGCTTATTAGGTTTATATATATGTATGTTAAGTTCTCTTGTGTTGATCTGTGTGTGCATCATATATTTTATGCGATGTTTCAACATATATACTCCCCTCCATGCTTATTGATATGAGTATTAACTTAGTCGGATAAAGATTTCTCAGATTGGGATATAATGAGAATGGTGTCTAGAACAGGATGGCCATATGAATTTATTACAGTATGAAACTTACTCATAGGTAGGTAGCTTAGTCAAATAACCTATTCAAAGGTATGACATAAAATGTTAGTTTTATGTTGACAACTGTTGCTCTTAAAAGATTATCGTATGAGATAAAATGTGGAATGAAAGGAAAGTTAGGCCCAATATGTTTGCTAAGAAGTTTATGATTTCATGTGTCCATTTTACAAAAATTTGTAGGAGATCCATTCTTCATCATGCTCCCTTTACTATAGTAAATAACCAAGGACCTATCATGTAAACAAGTCCCCACAACCATTCATAATTGCTAAGGCAGGAAGTTAGTGACAAAAAGTTTACCTCCATTGAAGTATTGTGGAAGAACTAGGAAACAGAATAAGCTACTTGGAATTAGAAGATGGTATACTAAATCCCCTCCTCATTCCAAGCACCAATGAGAAGATCTTAGATCATGTGCTCTATTATATGATCATAAGTTCTACTAACATTTGTTCTTTACATATGTTATTGACAAAATGTCTGTTCATGTATATTAAATTTTACAATTCTATATGTTTGACTTGTTTATAGAGAAAACAAGGGAATTTATGCTATACTAAAATAGTTTTTATTAAGTTACATAGTTAGGAGAGGGGTTTTACTTATCATATTCTTATTCATGTGTTATATCTATTGATATGCCATGTGAGTCTCGTGTACATTATTTTAGTTAGCCTACAGATTTAGAATAGTCTTATTTACAAAAGAAACTCTAGGAAAAAAAATTTGGGAAATTTTTTAGGGTTAGTCAAGTCATTACTATACCTATCATTCGAGGATGAATGATCCAAAGGGGGGGGATGGTGTAACAATTCTTACATTTCCAAACAAAGACCAACACAGCATAGATGAAAATATTTAAACTCGAGATATGTATTTGAGCTTAAAGTTTAAGGTAAGTGTTAAGTTAAGTAGAGCTATCAATATTTTTGAAAAAAATATGAGAAAATAAGTGAGGTGGTGGCTTGACTTAATTAAGCTAGTAGGTGACCAGTAGGTGAATCACCCACTTATACTATTGTACTGAATTAAGGCCTATATTATTGGACATATTAAAGGCCCTGATTAAGTGCAATAAAAAAAGAAAGATGAGCAGCCCAATATCTAATCTATTTAAGTCCCAAATTACCTACCTGATACCCAATCTATTTAAGCCCTAATATGGTGTGATCCAATTAGATATAAAACAAGTAGGTGCATCACCTGCTTGGACTTTTTGAGTAGCTTAAATTGCTATGTAGGTGCATCACCTACTTGGACTAATTTTAAAAAATATGTGGCAGGAAATGAGAAAAAAGAGGAAGTCAAGTGGAGGTATTTATAAGGTACAATTATTTCAACTTCTCTTCATTCTTACTTGAAAAAAAATCAGATTATAATTAGCTCACTCTCTAATTTCTCTAAAGACTAAAACAACCGCCACTTTTCCCTCCAAGGGTTCTTGAAGAAACCTTCCTTATTTCCAGCAAAGGTAAGTAAAAATAACTATGGTTTCTGTTTCATCCTATCATGGGAAGTTATGGAAATAAAGTTACTACGTTGTTTGAAGTATAAGTCAACCCTTTTTCCCAGGCTTGGCAGTTCACTTATCCTTAATCTACAAGATATTTTGTAATAGTAATTGGTTCAACATGAATGGAAACTTAGAGTCTTGATAGAGTGCAATTTAGGAAATAAAATTTCTGAAATAAAGGTAAGGTTACTGGCCCGATTTACACCTCCTCTGGTATAGGCCTTGACAGAGGATTTTATATATGTTGTTGTTATGAACTCATGGGATGCTAATCGAAATCCGTGAGTTTAATATCTTATAATATGTTGAATGATTTGAGGAATTTTTAGGTGATATCTATAGGTGTTGTTGTCGGAGGCAATGGGTGACCTTATAGAATATTTAAGTTGAGTTTTTTTAAAGTATAGATGGAGGGTGTGGTGATACACCAAGTGCTTAAGGTGCTGAATAGTCTTCCTGCCCAGCAAATGCTTAGCTACTATTTTACAAGGGGTTGCATTGTGATTAGTTTCTAATATTAGCTCCACTATGTGCTTATATTATAGATTAATAACTTAAAGAAGAGAAGGCTAATTCATTGTAATAATCAGGTTGCACAATGAGGTATGTAAGGCTATTCTATTTCATATTCTTTGGAATGATGTCTTCCACCCGTGTACCAATAAAATAAGCTTCGTAGATAATCAATCATGGAAAAGAATACATTGTGATGGTGTACAAACTCTATTGTATCTAATCGACCTTTTATTTACTTCCTATGGTATTAAAGTATGTCAAAGTGTCACATGTTTCTCTTATATGAGTCAATACAATCAAAGATTATACTTGTTAAGAGTGTCCCATGCTAGATGTACAATCAGTCAAAAAATTGCTTCAATTGTCTAATTAGTCGTATACTTCTTTTGGCTACACATGTTCTTTTTTAATATCATTCCCATCGTGTTTGGTTATAAGGTGACATTATAGAGTCCTTACTTATTTAATATATAGTCTATATGTCCTTACATAGGATACACCTTTCTTTCTAATTAGAATCTGCCTACGTTCCTCAATAGTACCCATTCTCACGTACCCTTCTATTTGTATAACCTAGTAAGTATTTATTGTACAATCAAAACCTCTTTAGTTGAGGAGTTACTAGTCTCCATTTGGTATGCACATATTTCTCCATTTGAAATAAGTAAATTTCTACACTTAAAACTGCCATAATTGCTATATGCTATGTTATATCACTGGAATCTACCACAACCCATATATGTTATGCAATGTAACCTACTCACTAGTTATGCACCTTACCAACTGATTTATTGTATGTCTTCATCTGCTCACATTTCATATGTCTTCTTGGCTCATTAGTGAATATACTTTTGTCTAGTTAGGTTCATGGTATCATATAAGTTAAAAAGTATTAATTCATTAATGCTATGCTTATTTCCTATATCATTATTCTTATGTTGATCACATGTCTTCTTCTATTGGTCTATAGCGCTAAATCTTAATAATGTTATGATCGACAAATAACAACCCCAAAGGCTAAATAAACTAAGTAATGCAATCTGACTTTAAAGGGTGGTAGCTCAGGGGCATAAGCCAAGGATGGTCTGATCTTGATATCCTTATATGTGGGTGGTAGCTTAGTGGAAAAATCCTTGCATGGGCCAATACCAATGTTTATATGGGTGGCAGCTCAAGGGCGGAAGCCTAGCATAGGTTTATCCTGATTTATCAACTTACCACTTATCAGTTTGTCATTTGTAATATCTTATAAAGTTACTAATACAAGGAACAGTAAAGAAAAGCAAAGGATTTAATGTACATGATTCCAGAAGTAAAATAAAAAATAGTCTTCTATCATTATCTATGTAGTTATACCGGTCTTACTTGAGCTCTTATTTTACATATGTTACTTAATGCCTTATATATTTAGTACATTATTTCGTACTGATTCCCTCTTGGGTGACACTATGTTTCATGTCACAGGTACATGTATTCCAACTAATAGATCTCCCTAAAAGGAGCACATATTACTTAGTGGTTGTTGGTGAAAGCTCTAGGTTGGTTAAGGGCGTTGCTGAGTATGTAGCATGTATTTGATATTGTATTATATTTAATGGTATGTCTGCATCCTATCCTGATTTAAACTAGTGATGTCTATCTCGTTGAGGCTCTGTTGACTAATATTAAAATAAGAATGGTGGCGTCTTATTCTTTAGTAATCAAGGCCCTAATAACCAAGTCATGTATATCTATTATGGGCCTATCTATGTTTAAATTTTGTTATGGAGTCTTACCTATACTTAGTAGGGTCATACAATTATTACCGTTATATGCATAGTAATCTCAAGGCATAAGTTAGTTCTCTCAAGCCCTTAGAAAATTGGGTCATTGTCTTCTCAACAGGATAGGAGGCATGGGAGTGCACCTGTATTAGTAAGGCATAAGAAGGATCATTTCCTTCATATGTGCATTGACTATAGGTAGTTAAATGAGGTGATAGTTAAGACCAAGTATCCTCTTCCAAGGATAGATGACTTGTTTAATCAATTGCAAGGTGCTAAGTTCTTCTCCAAAATTGATCTTAGATTCAAGTATCATAAACTTAAAATTAGAGAGGTAGACATCCCTAAGATTGATTTTCATACTTGGTATGGGTACTTTGAGTTCCTGGTTATGTCTTTTGGGTTGACCAATACTCCAATAATATTTATGGATTTGATATATAGGGGTTTTTACAAATTTCTTTATTTATTTTTCATTGTGTTTATTGATGGAATCCTAGTGTATTCTAAGAGTGGGGTGGATTATGATAATCATCTCTGTATTATATTGCGGACCATGAGGGAACAACAAAGGTATGCCAAGTTCTCAAAATATGAGTTTTTGTTGAACACTAAAACTTTTTTAGGTCATTATTTGTTATGAGGGGATCATGGTAGATCCACTGATGGTTTTGGTTGTTCATAAGTGGTTTGGACACATAACTCCAATCCATATTTAGAGCTTCATGGATTTGGCTGGGTTTTACAGGAGGGTTGTGCAAAGTTTTTCTTCTATAGCAACCCCTTTGACTAGGTTGACTTAGAAAATTGTAAAATTTATGTGGTCCAATGATTGTGAGGGAAGTTTAGAGAAGCTGAAGGATAAACTAACCTTGTCTCCAATTTTAACCTTTGCTGATGGCAATGCAGGGTTTGTGGTTTATTGTGATGTATCCTGGGGTGGGACTTTTGTTGTGTTTCGATGCAACATGGTCAGGTGATAGCCTATGCTTCTAGGAATTTAAAGGTGCATGAGAGGAATTATCCTGTTGATAATATGGAGCTTGTAGCAGTGGTATTTGCATTCAAGATTTAGCAGCAATATTTGTATGGAGTGCATGTGGATATCTTCTTGGATCATTAAAGTCTACAATATGTGTTCATTCCCAAGGAACTTATCTCAGGCAAAGAAAATGGCTTGAGCTTCTCAAGGTCTATGATATGAGTCTTCACTACCACCCAGGTAAATCTAACATAGTTGTTGATGCTCTTAGCAGGTTGTCTATGGAAAGTTTGGCTCATATGAAAAAAAATGGGAGTTGGTGAAAGATATTCACTGCTTGGCTAATCTTGGGGTTCAATTATAGACTCCGAGTATGGTGGTGTGATGGTATAGGAAGTGGTGCGGTCATTTCTTAGAGCAGAGATTAAGGAGAAACAAATGCTAGATATTATCTTGATAAGAATCAAGGGTGAAGTAGGTGGGAAAAAGGTAATGGTATTTGAGATTGTGGTAATGGTACAAGGGAGATTATGTGTTCCGAACATCAATGGTTTGCAACAATGGATATTGGATATGGCACATGAGTCGCGCTATGTTGTTAATCTCGAATCAAAAAAAATGTATCATGATCTCAAGGAGATGAATTGGTGGAACTATAAGAAGAGGGATATGGGTAACTTTGTTGCCAAGTGTATGGTGTGCCAACAAGTAAAAGTTGAGCACATGAGGCCCGAAAGGTTGTATCAAGAAATTGAATTATCAGAATGGAAATAAGAAGTGTTCAACCTAGATTTCATTACCAGTCTTTCTCAATCTCTTGATTAATTTGATTTGATTTGGATCATCGTGGATAGTATGACAAAGTTAGCTCACATTTTGTTAGTGAGGACTAATTTTTTGCCTAAGGATCATGAGAGGTTGTATCTTCTTGAGATTATGAAGATGTATGGGGTACCTATTTCAATTATCTCTTATTATGTTACATAGTTTTCATCATACTTTTGACAGCCACTTCAAAAGAGGTTGGGTACTAAGGTTATTTTGAGTACTTTTTTTCACTCGCAGATTGATGGCAAGTAGAAAGGTCTATTCAGATATTCGAATATATTCTTTGTGCATGTGTTATTGATTATGGCGGTAATTGGGTTGATCATCTATCTCTTGTAGCGTTTGTTTACAGCAATAGCTACAATTCTAGTATTGGGATGGTCACTTTTAAGTTATTATATGGTAGGAGGTATAGATCTACTATTGGATGGTTTGAACATGGTGAGGCAGCTATGTTTGGTTCAGATTTGGTCTATCAGGCTTTGGAGAATGTAAAGGTGATTCGGGATAGGATAAAGGCTACCCAATGTATCCAAAAGTCTTATATAAATGTAAGATATAGGGACTTGGAATTAGTTGATGGGGATAGAGTGTTCCTAAATATGTCTCCCATGTAGGGAGTAATATGGTTTACGAAGAAAATGATGCTCAATCCTTGATATGTTAGTCCTTAGGTGGTTTTGAAGAGGCTTCATATGTTGTGTATGAATTGAAGATGCCTTCTAGTTAGAGCTCGATTCATCCGGTGATCCATGTGTCTATGTTGAGGAAGTGGATAGGTCATCCCTCAACGGTTATTCCTTTGGAAGTATTGGGTATCTCAGATTCTCTATCTTATGAAGAAATCTTGGTTGAGATCTTGGATCGGCAGGTTCATCATTTATGGACTAAGGATGTAGCTTTAGTAAAGGTTCTATGGAGGAACCACAAGGTGGAAGAAGCTACTTAGGAAGCGAAAGTAGACATTAAGTCCAAGTATCCACATATATTTTCTACTCTGGATATTTGTGTGAAATGTATGTGTTCTTGATCACGTATTTGTTTCCTAACTTGGCTAAAGGAAGGTCAATTTTCTTGCATTTTTTCCTAACCTAGTTAAAAGTTGGAATGGTTATGTTTGTGTTTAACTCATGCTTGTACTGCCTTGTCCGTCATTCAAGGACGAATAATGCTAGTGGGGGAGACCTAAACACCCTAGGTTTTGGAACCTTAGAAACTCTCCTAGATTTCTAGTTTCTGAACATCGTATAACTAGGGGGTACTAGTTGTATAATTGGGTACGATTGGTATATTCTTGGTCATATGCTAAAATGTATTGACTGGTGGGTTGGATTAGTTTCTGGTATGGGTAAGAATGGGTTAGTATGAATCGTATTGTGCGTGATGGTTTGTATAGTTTGGTTTTTCAATCATTTAATCTTAAACATGGTAACTTAAATTGGATCTGAGTATGAGTGGCTCACCATAAGACGCAAGATAAGCTATGAGTTGCACTATTCACTCATATAGTGGACATTTTCCAAATCCTCTTTGATTACCATTTTGTGATTGATACAGTTAAAGGGTTCAAGTAGTATAATTGGGTACGACTTGGCTTGGATGGTCGTATGTTGGATAGTGTGGGGTCTAAGGGGAAGGCTAGGGTATGGGTTGTGGGTACCACTCGTATGGTGGGGTACGACTCATGTGGGGTTGTCTTACCCCCTTATAGAATTTTTATACAGTTTAAGTGGGGTAATCTAGACATGTACCCACATAACCTCATAAGTTCCCAGGATATATAACTTTTTTGGGACATTATTTACCCTAATATTTTATTCTTAAACACTTAGAAACTCTCTAAAATTCTCTCTAAGGCTCTTGGGTGAAGAAAGGCTAGGGTTTTATCTAGAGGGTAAATTTGGGGCTTTTAAGGGTGATTTCTCTCTATCATCTTCAAAATCCAAGTTACTCCTCCCTTATTAATAGTTCCAGCTAAAGGCATGTTTTATGAATTGTTTTTATGGCATAATTGTTGTATGATTTTGGGTTTTCAAATATATTGTGGGGGATTTGATTGCAACTGATGGTAATGGCTGTCCCTTGTCTTTTACTTATGGTTTACATATTATATTGACTGTTTAAACACTTGGTTTGATGGGAATGCATAATTGGTTATTGTTTTATTTTTGGAAACACTATGCCCTCAACATGTTTGATGAAATGTGTAAGAGAATGCTTTTACCATATTGTTGGACTTTTATTGAAATAATTGCATGGTATAACATGGTACTGGAATCCTAAATGGTATTAATGGTTTAAATTGTTTGGAAGGGTCAAATGGTAAGGTCTTAATTGTTATGGTTGGTTTAATTAAAATCTTTGTAAGGGTACAAGGGAATTCCATAAGCAAACTAAGTAATGAACATACTTGTGGAGTACACAGGAATCACCCAACAAACTGAATAATGTAATCTGTGGGTACATAGGAATCACTTTTTCTATAAAGGTTGAATATGGACATTTCCTGCAAGCTATAGTCTGTATGATGATACCACTATTTCTAGCCTTGGTTAATAATAAATGAATTGGTTATCTTGGTCATGTTGTAATGGTTTTAACCCAACAATAATGGGGTGTGTGATTGTTCACCACGAATGTGTGATTCCAATGGACAGACACTAGAAACTCATATTTTCCTACATGAAAATTGGTCATGATGACCATATAGGGTACATGGGAATCCTCTAAGTTACCATTCTATATATGTATCATAGAGAGCGAAGGTTACTTATGAATCCCCTAATCCTATGGTATCTCCTATTTACACAGTACTAATTTAGCATGTGCGTACTTCTAGGAAGGTAACACTGGATCGATTTAGCCTGTGCATACTTCTAGGATGGTTAAGCGACACATACCCAGGTTGATGGTTTTAAATGCATGCTAAACTTGGTTCCCTTTCCCGACATGGATATATATATATTTATGTATTTTTATGGATGTATATGGTTAGTTTACTTGATTTTAAATGTTTGAATTATTTTATCCTTATCCTTAGTACTTGCTAGCATTGACTTATTAACCCATCTTCGGGCAGATGTATCCCACGCGATGAAGGAATCGACCATTCTACTCCTCCTACTTAGTGATTTGATTTGCGATTAGCTGTTGGATTGAAGTGGAAAGCTTCAATGCTCTCGAAGCCTCCCTTTTATATCATAGATGTCCTTTTATACTTTAGTTATTTCGTGGACATTGGTTTAGGCTATGTTTGGGGGCATGTCCCAACTGGATATATTTTTACTTTTGGTTAGAGGCCTTATGGAACTACTATGGGTTGGAATGGGCGGTGTCGGTAGTGGTGCCAGCCTTAGTATTAGCATTGGTATTGGGGATGATAAAGTTTGACTGAATTTATGATAGATCCATCCTCTTATGTTATATTATAGACAAGAACTTGGTTTTTGTTTCGGTTTTGATTATAGTTGTTGGTTTGTAATGGGTGGTTGGACTTGTATGGGTTGGTCATGGTTGTGGACCTATCCTAGCATATGGATTCGTACAGATATGCTATCGGTTATATGTTTGAAATTCATCCGACTCAGAGTATATGATGGTTGTTTGGGTTGAGTAACAGGGGTGTTCTTCGGTCTTGGTAGGACTTGACATTTCCATTACGACAAGGCCTTAGTTCGGGTTGTGACATTTAAGGAGATAAATCAACCCTTGAACCCTAAGATAACCTACTTCATGGAAACCCTAAGTATCTTGACCTTGGAGAATTTAGAGACATTGAGAGAGAAGAGAGTGTGTTTAGATTGTTTTATAAATGATAAATAACCCACTAAGTTTTGTGGACGTGGGATCTGAGTAAGGGTAAAGGGGAATTGACCAGAATTCCTTCAACATAAATGTTGAAAAATTGTCACCAATCATTACGGGTCTCGTAATGACTTGTGGAGACACCTTAGGACTCGTTACTATAAGTCTTAGTCAAGACAGTGTGATTAGGCACACATCTAGCTAACCTTTTGACTCCCATAATACGACTCGTATTGTGACCCTACGACTCGTATCGTCCAAGTTGTATCCAACAGAAAATCATTTAGGCCTCACACTGGTTACCCTAGATTTGTACCATGTGAATCATATAAAGTCTTTATAACTCGTTAGAAACCATTCATAGTCAGAACAAAAACTTAGCCACACACACTGGTCATGCTATGATTAGGGTCATACGACTCATCAAGACTCCCTTGGACTCGCAAGGAGTCATGGTCTAGATAGTGAGGACAATATTTAAGAAATTTTCAAGGAACAAGAATATGGGGTGTAGCATACGCCCCCTTTAGGATCGATCATTCATCCTCGAATGATAGGACAAGGCATTTATTAGCATGATTTGACTTCAAACACAATCACACTAACCTTTAACGAAGACAGAAAACAAGGATATCAAGGAAAGCATAATCCCGTTAACGAAGTAAAAAAAACTAAGATGTTAAGGAATACACATAGCTCAAGCATGATTATCCAATGAGGGAAACAAAAATGGATTTTTGGACTTTATGTCCCCATCGGCTTCCCAAGTAGCTTCTTCACAATTTTGGTTCCTCCATATAACCTTTATCAAAGCCACATCTTTTTCTCGTAATTAGTGAAATTCCTGATCCAAAATCTCTACTGAGACCTCTTCATAAGATGAGGAATTTGAGAGTCACGAACTTTCAAAAGGAAAAACCAAGGAAGGATCACCTACATAATTCCTAAACATCAAAAAATATAAGACCGAATAGATCGAACCCAAACTTAATGGTAACTCTATCTCATAAGCGACATTCCCTACTCACCGTAAAATATGGTATGGACAAAGATAATGAGGACTGATTTTTACCAACATCAGTCCCTTCATTGGAGACACCATAAAGATCACCAAATCATCCACATCCAGCTCCAAGTCCCTTTGCCTAATATCCGCATAGAACTTTTGGCTACTTCATATAGCCTTAAGCCTATCTCTAACCACCTTTACCTTCTCCATATCTTGGTAAATCAAGTTGGGTCCATATAACCTATTCTGGTCAACCTCAAACCCCCAATAGGAGACCTATATCTCCTACCATACAAAGCCTCGAATAGAGCCATCCCAATACTAGCATGACAGGTATTGTTTTATGCAAACTCGATGAGAGGAAAATGGTCGACCCAACTACCACCAAAATCAACACATAAGATCTTAAAATATCCTCCAAAGTTTGTATCATCCTCATTGCTTGTCCATCCATCTGAGGGTGAAAAGTGGTGCAAAGGTTTGCCTTATCCCCAAACATTTGTGAAAGGAATGCCAAATATGATATGAGAACTAAGTACATCGATCAGATAAGATGGAAACTAGAGCACCATGCAACTTCATGATCTCTTTAATAAAGAGCTTAGCGTAATCCTCTGCCGAATAATAAGTCTTCCCTTGATAAAAGTAAGCAGACTTAGTTATCCTATCTACAATGACCCAAATGGAATATAATTTATGGATAGACCACAGAAGACCATTAAAAAAATCCATATTAATCACTTTCCATTTCCACATTGGCAATTCAACCTCTTGAGACAACTCACCAAGCCTTAGGTGATCCACCTTCACTTGTTTTCCATCCACTTAGCCACAGAATTTTCCACATCCCTCTTCAAGTTATTTCACCAAAAAATTTCTCTTAAGTCATGATACCTATTTGTAGAACAATGACGAAAGGTCTAACTTATCTCATGAGCCATATCCAAGATTCTCTCTCGTATCACATAAAAATTAGGAACACATAATCTACCTTGGTACCTCAAGACACCATCACGACCAATATCAAAAGCCATCACCTTTTAGTGACCCACACCATCCTTGATCTTCATGAAGATAGGGTCCAAGACTTGTTTCTCCTTTACCTCAGCACCATGGATGGCTTCACCGCCTCTTGAACCAACATACGACCATCCTAGGATTCCAAGATAACATCTTCAAAAATAGCAAATGGTGATAATCCTTCACGAATCCTATCTTATCCTCATATAAATAAGACAAACTTCCCATAGATAACCTTCTAAGAGAATTAACAACCACGTTATCTTTACCTGGGTGATAGTGAAGACTCTTATTGACGTCCTTAAGCAACTCAAGCCATCTCCTCTATCTGATATTTAACTCCTTCAGAGTGACCATATACTGCAAAAATATTATGGTCTAAGAAAACGTTAACATGAAACCCATACAAATAGTGATGCCGAATCTTCAAAAGTGAAACCCACAACCAAGAATTCCAAATTAAGAGTCAGATAATTCTTCTCATGCACCTTCAACTACCTAGAATCATATGCAACCACCTTCCTATACTGCATCAACTCACAACCTAGTCACAAAAGAGACGCTTCACAATAAAAAATAAGTCCATCGCTACCTTGGGCAAGGTTAAAACAAAAGGCAAAGTTAACTTATCTTTAAAATTCTCAAAACTACCCTCACAAGCATCTGACTATATAAACTTCACCTTCTCCTATGTCAACTTAGTCAATGTGACAGTAATACATAAGAAAATTTCCACAAACCTCATATAGTAACTGGATAAACCTAAGAAACTTGAAATATTAGTTAAAGTCGTGGGTCTAGGAAACTTCTTAACCAACACAACTTTTTGTGGATCCATAATGATACCTTAACTAGAAAAAACATAACCCAAATAAGTCAGAACAATTAACTAGAACTCAAACTTAGAGAATTCAACCTACAGTGTCATTACTTATAGGTCTGGAACAATATACGAAGGTGATCAGAATGATCCGCCTCACTCATGGAATACACCAAAACATCATCAATAAACACAATAACAAATAAATTTAATAACTAACGGAAGAGAGTTTATAAGATGCATGGATGTCGCTGAGGCATTATTCAAATTAAAAGACATCACCAAAAACTCAAAATGACCAAATAGGATTTTGAAGGTAGTAGGGTTTGGAAGTCAGTCTTAGTGGTATCAATCTCCTAAATCTTCAACTTATGGAAACCCGAACAAAGATAAATCTTAGAAAAGTACTTAGTACCCTTGAGTTTGTCAAACAAATGATTAATCTTTGGAAGCAGATACTTATTCTTCATGGTCACCCTATTAAACTAATGGTAATCTATATACATCCAAGAGGACCCATCTTTCTCACGCACGGAGAGAACCATAGCACTCCATAGAGAAACACTAAGGTAGATAAAACCCTTATCTAGAAGATCTTTCAAATTTGCCTTAAATTCTTTCAACTCAGCCAGAGCTATTTTGTTGGGAGGGATGGAGATATAACGAGTGTTTAAAAGAAGATCAATACCAAAATCAAATTCATTATAATGAGAAACACTAAGAAGATCAGCTAAAAATACCTAGGGAAACTCACAGACCATAAGGACAAATTGAAACAAAGAATCTTTTGATCTTGAATCCTTAACATGCACTGAATTGTAGAGACACCACTTAGAAATCAACTTTCGGTCTCTAATATATGAAATAAACCTTCCCTTAGACACTAAGGGACTACTTTTCCACTAAATCACAAGTTAATTTAGGAATTAAAAATTAAACCTTCAAGTTTAACAATCAAGAGACGCATATCAAGAGTTCAACCAATCCATTCACAAATCATGTCTAACTCTATCAAATCCACTAAAATCTACCAACCACTTATTGATACTGCACAACCTCTGTAGACTCTCCTATCTATAATAGTCACCCATTGGGGAAGACATAAAAAAGGGATTAGGAATATACTCAAGATCAAAAAAAAAATACATAGACACAAGAAAAAGTAGACCCAGGATAAAGTAGACAATATATGTAACGAGAAATGAGTTTAAGTATACCAGTAATAACATCAAGTGGTTCCTCAAAATCCTGATAAGTTGCAAGAGCATACAAATATTTTGATCAGTGTTAGAGATAGAAGTATCACTCTTTGGTGTGAGAGAAGAGGAGGTAACTGATAATGCCCAAACTACAGATCTCGTAAGAGTGTAAGTGGTCGATGTCAAATATAGAACCCAACTGGGTTGGGTGTCGAATCCCACAGGGAATACTTGGTCACTAAGTGTTGTAATTATTAGTAGACTGTTGGTCAAAAATTCTATAGAAAGGAGGGATTTAATTTATGCGTGCAATAAGGTTAGAAAAGTAACGAATGAATGCTGGGTTTAGTAAGATTTAATCACAGAGAATAATAAGTTAGGGTTATGTCCACCTTATGAGTTCTACGTATCTATTAACTATGAGTTATGCGGAATTCAGACATGCATGCACTTATAGAGATTCGTATTCTAATGGTAAATCCTAGTGTCTCTCGACCATCCAGGATTATTTTACTTTAACTCTCTGGAGCTTAAAGTGTATAACTGACGGTACAAACTCTCCAAGAGGTTAATCTGGTTAAGGTATTAACTTGTAAACAGGGGTTGGTAGCCCTATTTCCTTGTTACACTCTCTTTTCCAAACATGTAACTTTCTTCTCGAACAAGTTAATGCTATAATGGCGTATTCTATATGTTTGCAACCACAAGAATTTTATTTAAAATGAAGAGAGTAATGATATAAGTAGCATACGCATCAAGAATTCACAAACTCTTAGTAATAGATAGTATATCACAAGGCTTCCATAACCCTAACAGAGAAGTTTAGCTACTCACGAGTGCAACGGAGATCACAATAAACATCATCATCGTACCAAAGCTTGAATAATTGAGGATGAGATTGGCGTCAAAAGAGAGATTGACGTCTCGCCCTAAGCCGTTTTTCTCAAGAGAGCCGTGTTTCTCTGTTTTCTTTCAAAATCTGTAAACTGAATAATACTAAAAAGTTTCGAATGAAAAGTGAATGAAAAACAATAGAATAGAAAATAGAATGAATGATAATGCTTAATGAAAAGCGTGAATAAAAAGCTTGCTGAAAAATTCAGCAAATAGGGTTTTTATAACATCCTTGTCCTAGTCCTACTGAAATAGGGTTTTTATCCTTGTCCTAGTCCTACTGGGTTACTGCTGCACCCCTAAGTATTAAGAAATACTGATTTTGCCCGGGACGGATTCTCCATGAATCACATTCAGTCCACAAGCTTCAAAAAGCTGCCTTCCTTCTTACGTGAAGTTTTCCTTGCCACCGAAAGGTCCACAAAGTGCTGAAATCTTCATCATAAATACCTGAAAACATGCTAATCACGTTGGTTAGCTCACTTATAGGATAATGGACTAAAAGTGCAGGAATTATATATTTTGTCCTTAAAACTTAGCTAAAACATGGGTAAATTATATTTCTTTAGGCGTGTAAATACGCCCAACATCAACACCCCACACTTAAAGCTTTGTTCGTCCTCGAACAAAATATTACGTCCATGCAAACATCTAACTAGGATTTCACAGCAGTAACACAAAATATTCATCAAGACAGGCACGACAATTATTAGCAAAGAGTAGTTTTATTGATCACTACTAGAAACAATTCAACCTCCAACATAGACTCGTGATGATGGTTAATACGTATCCACAAGTTAAGGCACAAAAAATCATACACAACTACCCAAAACTCATCAACCATGTGTGTCTCACAAAAGATATCACCCATAATCACTCACGAGTTTTGCATTTTTCAAAACATGGGTACAATATTCTCCTTGCTCTCACTCTCACAAAGAATTCATATGTTGCAACTGATGACCATAGGCTTGCCCTTAGTGTAATGCTCTACTAATATTAGAATGCTAAGCTTAGGATAAAATAGGTCTTTACAGGTTGTAATGTAGGCTAAGGGACAGGTAGGACTATTTTGGCCAGAAATAGTGACTATGTTCCCTAAGCGCTTTAATACATCACATTATGCCATTAACACTCTCTTTTAAACAACCTCTCTACTTTCCTTTTATCTACCACCCCTTTTCACCTATTTTGTTATTCAATTTTAAACAGAATTAACTTTTTATTCTTCTTTTCATTTTTTTATAACACACCTCTATAATAGCCACTCTTTTTCATAACAAATTCAAGTACCAATACACTCTAAGGCATCACTCTCACCCAATTTCCTCTTATTTTGTCACATGACTTTACAATTTAAAGCGCTTAGGAATTTGGATCAAATTATAATCTTGAAAAAAAATGGATTAGGCTACATATGAGGCTGTCAAAGAAAATAGATAAAGGCTCAAAGGGGGTCATCTAGGATAATGTACATGGGTAGGTAAAAAGAAGGTAAACAATTATAGGCTGCCAACGAAATGCCTAAATTATCTCCTAAAATCACACTCTTTATTTCGCTTTACATACACACCAGGCAAGTTCTAGCATCAGCCACTAACACAGAATATACTATAACCTCACACACACAAGGCACATGGTCAACTTTATTGGGAGCAGTATAGACTCTTGACCCAACATATGAAGGAATTAAACCACACAATTATCACACAGTGAGTCACACTTAGAGCCTAAACGTCTCAAAAGTAATGATTTTAGCACAAACTCTTGTCATAATACCATGCCGCCTATCAGAACAATTTTATGCACTTCATGCAAAATCAAAAAAATTGAACTACTACTAACTAATTACGACTAATTAAAACAAACATAAATAAATATAAGCAAATAAGTACAACATACAAATACCAGCACCCCACACTTAGACGGAACACACTGCCCTCAGTGGAAAATAAATAAGGAAAACCTGATTAGTCGGACTCCTCCTATATGTATGGGGTCATACCCCATGCATCAGAATCATCATCAGAGTCATCATCATTAGAGTTTTCCTCCACGTCTAAGTCTGGCATTCGGTGATTATCATCAGTCGGTATGTCATCATCGAGAGGTTCCTCAAAATGTATACCTATTCCACACATAGACCGCGCATGCTCATTCATCGGGTAGTCATAATCCAATTGCTGGAGCTCTGCATCAATTGGAACACGTCCCCAACTTATCATGAAAAACCTCGTCATTCCATATAAATGGCAGAAGAAGATTTCATTGCGAGCATGTCTTTCTGCAGTGGTCAGGTTGATGCCATGCATGGTTTCAGAATCTTTCACCTTTGTGAGGTCAACCTTCTTCGGGTTGTGTGGAAGCTTATGATCTGCAGGTTCCTCTTCGATGTCCTCCTTCCTCAATATCGCAGTCAACAGATTGCCAAAGCTGAAGTGGGACCTCTTGTGTAGCCTAGCCTTACGCATTGATGATCGTATAACTGCACCAATGTTGATGGGAATATTAGTCATCAGAGTGTACACCAAGCATACTCTATCACGTGTGATCTTTGTGTACTGTGTCCTAGGAATGAGGCAAGAGTTGACTATCCTCAACCATATCTGAGCTTCTCTGTTTAGGGAAGCATACGGGAAGGTGTTGTGTCGACCGATATCCTTATGATGATTCCAGCATGCCATTGATCTTGTTCCGCACAGTGTGTGTCTGATTGACCTGTACGGAGGTCTTTGTTTAAGCTCCCTGAGCGGTGATGTATCTACAGATAGAAGACCTAGAAAAGTGTTAAAGAACTCCGCATTCAGTTACAAAACTTGGCCCCGAATCTTCACTTCACTTCCGGTAGTCTTTAGTGACCAATATTCATGAAATTCTCGCGTTAGATCAATATTGCATTCTACCATGTCTCAGAAAATGAAATCAAGATTTAGCACCACGATTTTAGCCAAAATGTGAGGTTGTCTCTTCGCTAAACTCTCCTTCTGTATCAACTCCACGTGAACATTCTTTTTCACTTTGTTGTTCTTGTACCACTTCTTTCATTCCTCCTCTAGGACCTACTTTATCCCGAACATGCGTCGCGGTATTTGCAGCGAGGAGGATTCAGCTTGCTCTTTTCTTCCCCTTTTTGTACCTTTCTGTGAGGTGGACGCTTTTTCTTTCCCTTGTCGTCCTTTTGGTGCCATTCTTCCTGAGACTAAAATAGATTCATGTTAGCTCATCTCGGAAGATTTAATCGACAAACAAATAATAGTGGCACCACCCCACATTAATTTGTTGGTACAAACTAATTAAGTGAGTGATGTCGATTACTCAGACTTCATCAACATACATATAGGCGAGATGTTCCAACAACATGTTCAGCACAGCCATACTTTCATGTCATCTTAACTATCCTTTCCAACTCTATTTCATGTAATCTTGACTATACTTTTGAATTGATACACTTTTTGAACTAGACAACTGCGTAGAGATCAAATCAAGTTATGGCATAGAAATAATCACAGCATCTCATGCTTGTATTCAATCATGATCTTTATCTCGATGAATGCGTCATTCAAACATTCAAGCATTCAATTTTGAAGTTTATGCAATTAACTTTACCATGTCGATTCCGCAAAAGTATGACAGTGTATCAAAATTAAATGCAAGTCGGAACCAAATTAAGAACACCTACACGTATTCTTTCACTCAACTAGATGTATCATAACAAACTAACAACATTCAAATCACTAACACCTCCTTAAGATCTAAAAAATCATTATAAGCGTAGTATTGTAACAACTTACGAAATATAAAAGAATAACTTACTTGGTGATGGACTTGAAAGATGATCTTGCAAGGTTAGAAGAGTAAAAAGAAAAATTTTGAGAGATTTGGTAAGGGTAGGCGGAGCTTAGGTTGAGCAAACAAGTGCCTTCTGTCTTAAGGTTGAAGTTCTGTTTATAGAACAAGGCTTGGGTCGGGTTTGACCCATTTAAAATCGGGTTAGGAGACCAAAAAGTAAGCATAGGCGGCGCCTAATGCTTTGCCTATGCTTGGCATAGGCGGGGCCTAATGCTTTGCCTATTTGGGCATAGGCGGCGCCTATGCTATGGCATTGTAGATTCCGAGACCAAAGGCATTGGCTTAGGCGGCGCCTATGCCATGGCATTGTTGGGCATAGGCGGCGCCTATGCTATGGCATTGTAGATTCAGAGAGCTTTGGCCATAACATAGGCCTTGCCTTGTTCGTTTCCTAGATTTACATAGGCCTTGCCTTATTCGTTGCCTAGATTTACATAGGCCTTGCCTTATTCGTTGCCTAGATTTGCATAGGAAATGCCTAACCCATAGCCTTTGCTTCTTCATTCCTAACTTACCACCTTCAACATGACACACTTCCAAATCAAAATTTGGGACCAATCTCCTCCTTTATACGTCTTGCACCTACACTTACTCAAAGACAACAAAAACAATTAGAACGATGGGTTGCCTCCCACCAAGCGCCTTAGTTTTGGTCGTGGCTCGACTCTTTTTGGATTTTTATTTAACAAAACAAACTCCTAGGAAAACAAAATGAGTAAAAATGATGGGTTGTCTCCCACCAAGCGCTTGATTTATTGTCGCGGCACGACATGGCTATCTCGATTACTTAGACTTCGTCTAGATAGATGGTGCATCATTTTTTGAATGGATTCAGACGACGCTGATGCTTACTTGTAGGCATGCAATCTTCTTCGAGATGACTCTTATGCATACATATCCCAGGAGGGATACCAATTATATCATCAATAGTCCAACCCAAGCTCCCTTATACCTCTTCAAAGCAGAGATGAGAGCGTCTATATGCTGTTCACCTAAATCAGCCGCAATACTCACCAGAAGTGTATTTCCACTTCCCAAGAACGCATACCTTAGTTGACTGGGGAGCTCTTCCGATTATAGCACTGGTGGCTCTTCAATGGAAGTCTTCGCTGTTGGTGAAAGTTAATTCTTAAGATCAAGGTCCAGCTTCTTAGGAGCATGAGAATAGGACCTTATTTCTGTTAGAGCACATACAGTTTCTTTATATTCTTCAGCCTCCTCACGCTCAAAATTCAAAAGCACAACAGACAATGGCTCAACAGTAAGCTGCTTCTCTATAGATAATTCTTTATTATCCTCATAATAAACATCAGCTACAGAGAACACATCCATATCTCTAGGCTTCTTCATCGATTTGCATACATCAAAATGGACCACTTCGTTATTCAGCCAAAATAAAAGCTCATTAACTCTTAAATCAATAAGCACACTTTCAGTTGTGAGGAAAAGATGCTCCAAGATTATGGGAACTTCAGAATCCACCTCGCAATCCAAAATAACAAAGTCTGCAGGAAAAATGAAGGTGGAAACCTTCACCAACACATCATATAAGATACCAACAGGTCATTTTACCGACCTATCTGCCATCACGAGCCGCATATTGGTTGGTGTCGGATCGCCCAACCCCAACTTTCTATAGACGGATAGCGACATCAAATTGATGCTAGCCCCCAAATCGCACAATGACTTAGCAAAATTCATAGATCCCACCGTGCAAGGAATAGTGAAAGCAGCAGGATCTGCCTTCTTCTATACTAAAGACCTCGTGGTAATTGCACTGCAATGATGAACATTATTTGCTGGCTCATAGCTTACTGCCCGCTTCTTTGTCAAAAGGTCCTTCATGAATTTAGCATACCCAGGAATCTGTTCCAGCGCCTCCATCAAAGGAACATTAATAGTCAGCTGCTTCAACATAGTCATGAATTTACTGAACCTGGTGTCGTCAGCTTTCTTCTTCAATCTTTGAGAAAAAGGTGGTGGTGGAAGGGGAATCATTTTCTCCACCACTTCCTTTTTATCTTTCTTCCGATTATCAACCTTTTCAGGAGTGTCATCAACCTTCTTCTTCAATCTCTGAGGAAAAGGTGGTGGTGGAAGGGGAATAGTTTTCTCATGAATGCTCTCACTCTTATTTTCAGCTTCTACAGAATCATCATAATCTGTATCAATAACATTCTCCTCTGTATTATCAACCACCTGCTTGCCTTTGGACGAATTTTCCAACACTTTACCACTCCTGGTAGTAATAGCCATACATGATCCATTATTCCTTGGATTTTGCACGGTGTCGCTAGGTAAAGTGCCAGCCTTTCTTTGATTGAATGCCACTGATAGTTGACTCAATTGTTGTTCCAGCTATTTTATTGCAGTAGAATGCGAGTCAACCAGTTGATTTATTGAGGACAAATCATTCTTTACCCCAACTACTCCCGTGTTAGTTGCTTCCACTCCTTTCAATAGCTTAGCCATCATGTCCTCTATGGAAATCTTTCCAGAACCAGATGCAGCAGCGTCACGACTTCCAGGAGGAACATACAAACCACTCCTGTCAGTCTTATTCTTCCAACTACCTTGATCACAGTCCTTGTTTCCAGATTTATCATAATAGTTCCGACCTTGGTTTCCTTGGGCAATGCCTCGGAAACCCTCTTGATTATTCAAGTAGTTAGCTTCTTCTTCAGAATCAGATTCATCTCTTCCCTGTGACACAACAACTTTGACTTTTTCGGTCTTCCCTAATAATAAATGCTAGGTAAGAAGATCCATCTGTGTTTTCATGTGCGTCATATCTTGGTTACGTTCCTCTTCTCTTCGCCTTTGTTCTGCAGTCATGCCAATGGATACAGTAGAGCTTGCTACCTCAGAATCCCTGGTATGCCAAGCTCTACTCTACTTTGTCATACGATCTAGCATATCACTTGCCTGAATGAAAGTAAGGTCCATGAATGACCCTCCTGCAGTATTATCAACCACTGGCTTAGTCACCGAATTCAAAGACCTGTATAATATCTCCATCAAGTGGACATTGGTCATAGAATGATTTGGGCACCGCATAAGCTTCTTCTTTAACCTCTCCCATGTTTCGTGGAGAGATTCAGTTTGAAGTTGTCGAAAATTGCTGATCTCATCTCTTAATTTTGCTCTCTTGGATGGCGGATAGAATCTTTCTAGGAAAGCGTCTTTCAGTTGACTCCAATTAGTGATAGAGTCAGGAGTTAGCCCGTTCAACCATAGAGTTTCCTCTCCAAATAGAGACAATGGAAATAAGCGTAGCCGGATTGCATTCTGTCCAACCCCTGGATTGTTAAAAGCCTTTCATATTGAGATAAAATTAATCAGATGCATATTCAGATCGTCTCCTGCAAGTCCACTAAATAACCCTTTTAGTTGCAATAGCTGAATCATGGTGCTAGTGATATTGAACTTGGCTCCGGGAGCCAAGGGCGGAGGAATAATAACCCCTGTGGAACCAGCTCCATACAGATCGTCATCATCATCATCAAAAGGTCCCTGCACAGCTCGACGGTCAGGTCTCATTCTAGCTTGATGATCTCTCCTATGCATAGGTGCCGCTACCTTATCAGTACGCCTAGGATTCAGTAGCTCCTCATTACCCAGGTCCTCATCATCAGGATTTGTTGTCCGACCTGGGTTGTCAATATTCTGTTGATGCACTTGAGCAGCTGCCAATGCAGCTAATCTAGCTTGCTCCTGTTGAGTATCCCTTCTTTCAATGTCACGTTGTGTATCCATTCTGCCAATAAGTTGGGGTTCAGGATTTATCGGTAATAATGGTTGACCAGAACTTGGAGTATTTGGCAATCACTGAACAAAACCTGAATAAAACAAAAACAACAGACAAAAAGTAAAATTCGAGAATCTAGTAACTATCACAAACTTAGTTGACAACCGTATTCCCTAGCAACGGTGCCAAAATTTGATAACGCCCAAACTAAAGCTTTCGTAAGAGTGTAAGAGGTCGATGTGAAATATAGAACCCAACTGGGTTGGGTGTCGAATCCTACAGGGAATACTTGGTCACTAAGTGTTGTAATTATTAGTAGACTGTTGGTCAAAAATTCTATGGAAAGGGGGGATTTAATTTATGCGTGCAATAAGGTTAGAAAGTAACGAATGAATGCTGGGTTTAGTAAGATTTAATCACAGAGAATAATAAGTTAGGGTTATGTCCACCTTATGAGTTCTACGTATCTATTAATTATGAGTTATGCGGAATTCAGACATGCATGCACTTATAGAGATTCGTATTCTAATGGTAAATCCTAGTGTCTCTCGACCATCTAGGATTATTTCACTTTAACTCTCTCGAGTTTAAAGTGTATAACTAACGGTACAAACTCTCCAACAGGTTAATCCGGTTAAGGCATTAACTTGTAAACAGGGGTTGGTAGCCCTATTTCCTTGTCACACTCTCTTTTCCAAACATATTACTTTTCTCTCGAACAAGTTAATGCTATAATGGCGTATTCTATATGTTTGCAACCACAAGAATTTTATTTAAAACGAAGAGAGTAATGATATAAGTAGCATACGCATCAAGAATTCACAAACTCTTAGTAATAGATAGTATATCACAAGGCTTCCATAACCCTAACAGAGAAGTTTAGCTACTCATGAGTGCAACGGAGATCACAATAAACATCATCATCGTACCAAAGCTTGAATAATCTCACGTTGAGGATGTGATTGGCGTCAAAAGGGAGATTGACGTCTCGCCCTAAGCCGTTTTTCTCAAGAGAGCCGTGTTTCACTGTTTTCTTACAAAATCTGTAAACTGAATAATACTAAAAAGTTTCAAATGAATAGTGAATGAAAAACAATAGAATAGAAAATAGAATGAATGATAATGCTTAATGAAAAGCGTGAATGAAAAGCTTGCTGAAAAATTCAGCAAATAGGGTTTTTATAACATCCTTGTCCTAGTCCTACTGAAATAGGGTTTTTATCCTTGTCCTAGTCCTACTGGGTTACTGCTGCACCCCTAAGTATTAAGAAATACTGATTTTGCCCAGGACGGATTCTCCATGCATCACATCCACTCCACAAGCTTCCAAAAGCTGCCTTCCTTCTTATGTGAAGTTTCCCTTGCTACCGAAAGGTCCACAAAGTGCTGAAATCTTCATCATAAATACCTGAAAACATGCTAATCACGTTGGTTAGCTCACTTATAGAAAAATGGACTAAAAGTGCAGGAATTATATATTTTGTCCTTAAAACTTAGCTAAAACATGGGTAAATTATGGTGTTTAGGCGTGTAAATACGCCCAACATCAGTAACAACAAGAACGTTATTTTCCCCTAGCAACATTTCCTGAAGGACAATTCTTCTAGATATGGCAAGGCTGACCATATATAAAAAACTTATTCATCCTGTCACCATAAAATCCATGATGCACCTATTCACAAAAATGACAGGGAGGATAAGATGGAGCAAACTAAGACCCACTGGCCTAAGAGTGGGAATTCTGTGTATAAAATCCATTATTTCTTTGAAAACAGTGATCATCAGATGACTTAGGGTATGAAGAACTAGCCGTAGAATAAGAACCAAAAGTTTCACACTTTTTCTTAGACAACTGCCTGCCATCCTTTTCACTATTCTACTGGCAACCAAACTACTTAGAAAATCGAGATCTCTCTTTGCCTCTTCCCTATTTTGGCTTTTTTCTTTATTTTATTTTCCACCTACTACATATACACTACAAGCTTAGAGATTTCTATTGCACTATTTAATACGGTAGCCTTACACTCCAATACTAAGTCTCATGACAAACCCAAAGAAAATTTCCTCATCTTAGCCCTCATATTAGATAGTAGCTTAGGAGAACAATGGGACATCTAATGAAACTTCAAGGCATACTCTTTCACCATTATCTTACCTTACTTCAAATTCACAAACTCCTTATCCTTCGCCTCTCTCAACTCCTGAGGAAATAATCAAGTAAGAAAATTACCTAAGAAGTCATCCCATAAGCCAACTCTGTATCCTCACCCCTACACTTATCCCATTCATAAACTACTGATATGCCATATACTTCAGTTGTTATATAATAAATTCCATGCCCTCGAAGTCATAATCATGCATTATTTGGATAATCTTATCCATATCATCAATGAAACCTTGAGGATCTTTCTCAAACTTGGAGCTAGTAAAGGTCAGAGGATTCATCCACAAAAAATATCCAACTCTAGTGGCCTCAAAAGAACTCAAAACAACATCAGCAGGAACTAACTAATACGATTGAGATGTTACCAACTTTGTCAATATATGAATGGAATAGCAGAATCAACATTAGTAATATCTCCTAGAGGTAACCAGGCAGAAGTGTTATTAATAGGAGACCTATCAGCAGGACCGGTGGAACTCTATTAGGTCAATCAGAAGTAGTAACCTAAGACCAAGTCTGAACATCTTATGTTGGACAAGCCCCATCTACTTTTCCTCAAGCTGTACAGAGAAGTTTCCATAAATATCAAATCATCTAGAAGGCATGATCTGATAAGTTAACAATTAAGAATTTGTGGAGATTTTAACACTTTAAAATCTACAACCCGATATTAGATCACAAGAAGACTCATAGCCTCTCCCTTATAAATATAGCACTCTAAACACCCATAAAAGAGACTCTACTTGACATTACTTTATGAAAACCCAATGACACAAATCTAGGATTTGATAAAACAAATTTCATGACCCAAACCAGGGCATGGCTGTGATGGGCATGTTAATTCTAATAAGGAATGGAGACCACCCTCTGAGCCTAATCAAATGGAATATGATATAGTATAGCAGCTCAATTCCAAATATAAAATAAGATAGAAGAGTATGAATCAAAAAAAGTCTAAGAATTTAATAACCAATCCCAAATCCAGAGTAATATCCACAAGGCCTCTAATAAAGCCTAAAACCAATCTAAGTCGAGACATTCAACCTGACAATGATAATGTGAATGATAATGAGAACTCTAAAATCTAGACTATGAAAGTAAACTGATGAAATAACCATGTCTTTTAAAGAATAAAATATCACCACTCACCACCACCATCAAATGAACTAAGCTGAGATACCTAACACTGTGTAGGAAAAGTAGATATGTTTTAGTGCCTATATGACGTAGGGATACAACATTGGAAGACAGTTAGTGGGTTGAGCAATAGCGAGTAACTCAAGGATAGGGGATAAAATAAGGAAAAATCAAATCTAATTTAAAATCATAGAAACATCATCATATATATATACATGAATTATATGTCGAGATAGGGAACAAGGCTTATCATGAAGTAAAACATTATCCTGGACTATGTAGCTCAACCATTATAATCGGCTCGCACGGGCTATATAGGTTTATCTCACCCTATTGAAAAGGCCCCAACATATATTAGCCATATGAACTAGAGGTATCAAGGATGAAAAGGGAATGACCTAACCCCACGTTAATCCAAGATACAAATATATCAATAGTGTGTACATGCACACAGGTCATCAAGAACAACCCTGGTGTCAACAAGTATGGTTTCTAATACAATTCATCAAACACCTACCCCATTATGGTTGTGCTACGAAACCCCATTAAGCCCAATTTTAATTTTTTTTACATAACCCATTTATTAACTAATGAACCAATCATTAAGTCACACCATGGGTATTGTCATACCCTTACACTTACAAGCTTATCTATATCCAATAACAATCACATTAACTTAGGAGATTACGTCAACCAACTTTATTTTATCAATTTAAATTGGGGAAAATAGTGACCCCCTTTGTTTATTAAATCAAATCATGGCCAACAAGGCTTTCAAAACCTATATTAACTATTTAATCATTGATATAAAAAAATAACATAGGTGAGTAAGTCAAAACAAGTAATGATTTCATAATTCAAATCCATTTGCACAAGTGGGTTAAGGGAACATAATTTTTCATAACTAATTCTAACTTAAGAACTTTAATATGGGGAAACCATGGCCCCTATGTTTATTCATTATTACCGCCCACCATACAAATTCAAAACCTAATATAAAGCATAAACTATGCATAACAAATCATGGGAAAGCAACTCAAGATTCAACAAAGTCAAAACCCTCAACCACATCAAAACCCACATTCAAAACTACCAAATTTAATCCATTTAACTACATGCTTTCTATAAAGTAATAATTAGGGAAGAGTAATATATGTAAAACACCAAGATTTATGGAGTGAAATCAACACTTGAGCCCTTGGATAGCCTAGTTCTTGGAAACCCTAAGTACCTTAACCTTGGGGAATTTAGATCATTTCAGAAAGAAAAGAGTGTGTTTTGATTTTTTTAATACTGAGGAATAACCCTTGAGTTATTTATGGATGTGGGCTTTGAGTAAGAGGAAAGGGGAATTAACCAGAATGTCCTTAACTAAATAGCTAAAAAATTATTGCAAGTTATTAAACAGTATCGTAATGACTTGGTGAGATAAATTACGACTCATTACCATGGTTTGTAGTCAATACAATGTTAATAGGGACAAATGCTACTGAACTATGACTACCATTTTACTACTCCTAACATGACCTATGACTCGTAGGGCTCGTGTAGTATCCTAGATAGAACTATTAATCTCTCACATCGTTCACCCTACGATTTATACCATATGTCTCGTATAGTTTCTATTCCACACATTAGAAGACACACATAATCAAGAAAAAAACTTAGCCACATATAATGGTCAAGCTACGATTAGGTCCTATGACTTGTTAAGACTCCATGCGATTTGGAAGAAGAAGTCATAGTCTGGTCAGTGAGGATAAAATTTTAAAAATTTTGAAGGACCAAGAATCTAGGGTGTTGTACTTTTGGACTAATGAATATTCCAGCATCTTATATGGACTTAAATAATATGGTGTTTAAGAAGTACTTGCACATTGTCATTTTAGTCTTCATAGATAACATCGTTATTAATCTCGGAGTGAGGGAGAACATGCAGAACATTTCAGGATTTCCTAGATGACTCTAAGAGATAACCAATTATTCTATAAGTTTATCAAGTGTTAATTCTGGTTTAAATAAATAACATTTCTTGGTCATTTCATTTTAGGCAAAGACATTGGTGTTGATCCTCAAAAGATAGAAATGGTTAGAAACTGGCGTAGAATTATCTCTCTATCAGATATCAGAAGTTTGTTGGGTTTAGCTGGTTAATATAGAAGGTTTGTTTAAGGGTTTTCCTCTATTGCTTCTCCCATGTCTATATTGACTCAAAGAAAAGTAAGGTTTTAGTTGTTCAAATCTTGCAAGAAGAGTTTTTAGGATTTGAAAACTCAAATCAACTCCACACTAGTTTTGACTCTACTGGAGAGTTTAGATAGTTTCATGGTATATTGTAATGCTTCTATAGTTAGTCTTGGTTCTGTGTCGATCCAATGAGGCAAGGTTATAGCATATGCCTCTAGAAAACTCAAACCTCATAAGAAGAACTACCTAACTCATGATCTTATGTTATCAGTAATTGTCTTTGCCTTAAAGCTTTAAAGGCATTATCTTAATGAGGTTCATGTTTATATATGTTCACTGATCACAAGAGTCTTCATTAAAAAAGGTTTAAATATTTATCAGATAAGGTGGCTAGTGTCGTTGAAAGACTATGACATAAGTGCTTTGTATCACTCGGGCAAGGCTAATATGGTGGCTGATGTCTTAGAAAATGTCTATGCATAGTGTTTATCATGTTGATTTTTATAATGAAGAGTTATTTTGTAAAAGTTCAAAAACTTTCTAGGTTGGGAGTTTAGTTGGTTGATTTGGCCGAATGCAGTGTATGGGTTTAGAATGGTTCAAAATATTCCTTGGTTTATGAAGTGGTGGAAAATCAAGATAGTGATTTGATAGAACATAAGTTGAAAGAGGCAGTTCAAAACCAAAATCTTGAGGTTTTCTCCCATGAGGGAGATTGTGTTCTTCACTATTAGGGAAGATTATGTGTTTCAAATGTGGGTTATTTGAGGCAACAGATATTAGCAGAAGATCATCGCTTGCGATATTCTATTTATCTGAGAGCTACTAAGATGTACCACAATTTGCTAGAAGTCTATTTGTGGAATGATCTAAAGAAGGACATTAAAGAATTCATTGATAAGTGCAAAAATTTCCAGCAGGTTAAGGTTGAGCACCAATGGCCTAGTTGTATGCCTTAGGAATTCAGTATTCTAACTTTAAAGTGGGAAGTTGAGAATATGGACTTTGTTATGGGGTTTCCTATTATTCGTCATCAGCATGATTCAATTTTTGTCACTGTGGATTGGATGACTAATTCAACTTATTTATTTCCAGTTAATACTTTAGATTCGGCCAAAAATTATTCTAAGCTATATCTCAGGGTGTTGGTGAAATTTCATTGAGTCCCTTTGACTATTATTTGAGATAGAGGTAGCCAGATTACCTCTTAATTTTGGAAGGTTGTTTGGAAGGGTTTTCTTACCTAGGTTTAACTCATTAAAATGTTTCACTGGCAGATAAATGTTAGGCAAAGAGGACTATTCAACCCTTAGAGGATATGTTGACGTAGTGTGTGATTTATTTCAAAGGTAGTTGTAATGAACACTTGCCTTTAATTAAGTTTGCTTACAAGAACAACTATCACTCCAGTATTCAGATAGCCTCATTTAAGGCTCTTTCTGATAGAAAGTTGCAATGCCCTGCACTTTCCTAAGCTAGAAAGCTAACCGTTGTTCGTACATGTGAATGCCCCAATTCCATAAGACATATTTGGGCACATGAATTACCAAGAGTACCCTAGTTATAAGAGAGCTTATGATGTGTTAAGTGTGGTTATATGAGTCACTTAAGGTAGTACAAGCTAAGAGTTTTGAAATCCATCAAGTTTTAGTGTTTGAATTTGTAAGGGTCATCCTTGAATGAGCATAACTTGATAAATATGTGGTATTTATGCTTATTTCTACCCACCAACTTATAGAGAATTGAATTAGCTTTCCAATGATACCAATTTAATTAAAATCCAACACCCGAGCAAGGAGTTATGGCTTTGCAAAGTAGAGTGCATCGCCTAACAAATCGTACATGGCTATTGGAATAGGTATGCGATAAGCAATGCAGCGCATACCTAAATGTGTGCATTAAGTAATGCGGTGCATACCTAAATGTATGCGATAAGCAATGCAGCGCATACTTAAATATGTGCGATAAGCAATGTGGCACATACATAAATGTATGTGATAAGCAATGCGGTGCACACTTGGTCTTTCAGTAAAAACACTCTATTTTGAGTTATTTTGAGGGAAATTAAGTCTTTTGGCACTCCTTACACACCCCTAAACTTAACCTTACGAATTTAATAGAATCTAAACACATCATAACCCTATTATCAATCTATGTTCATCATCCAAGAACACTAAAGGAGAAATATAACTAGGGTTGCACAATCAACATTGAGGGTCCAATCTTTCAACGAATCCATTACCATAAAAGTATGTGGGGTTTTCAACAAGAACATCCTTTCGTTCTTGTGCCCAAGAATTTGTATTATTTTACAAATATACATGATTTTACTTGCTTAATTATGAATTTGAGATGGAAACATTTATCCTATATTCTTGTTCAAGAAACTATGATATTTTTGTGATGTCTTAAAGATAACTTCCTTGAATTTTGAGGTTAATATCATGTTTCAAGTTGAATTTCCAGATTTTCAAATGCGTTATACTTGTTTTCTATATAAAGTATGAATCTTGAAATATTTTACTCAAGTGTTGATATATGGGACTTAAGACGTCTTTGATATTATGATCTTTGGTGAAGTAATGTGTTATACACACCTTGATATTTGAATGATTTGACCTTTTGGTCTTGAAAGAGTTATTTTTGAACTCAAATGAGAAAATAAATCCACATGTTGATTTTTTATGAAAAAGGGGTAGCATGATGGCTCCCGATATGAATTTTTGAATTGCGTTATTGTGGATTTTCTTTCGAAATGATCCGAGCTTAGTTTAGGAGTAGTCTTTAGCACCGAGTGGGAGGTATAGCTATGATTGGTACTTTCATAGAACTACGTGCCCCCATAGGATGTGAGCCTATGAGTGATTGATATAGTGGTCACTAGTGAACAAAAGATTAAGGTTATATTGAACAAAAGATTAAGGTCCTACTCTGATGGAAAGGATAGGACAGCTCTCCCCAACGTGGGTTAGACGTTGGACTCCATATAGCTTACATGGATTATGTCGGTTGTAAGAGACTCCTAGTGTGTGTGTGTATTTTTTTTAAAGATATCATTTTTGAAGAATTTGATGAATATTTCTATATCTTAAAGATAATTGTTATGAAAGCTACTCGTTTTGATGACTTGAAAATGATTATGAAAGTTATTGGGATTTACTATGATGACTCACATGTTTTCACCAATGTGTTTTACTCTATGGTGATTATGTTGATTTTATTTCGAACTATGTTAGTCTCTTATTACACCGTTCACATTTTCCTATGAATATTTGTGATATAGGAGTTTTATAAAAACTTGCATACACCCTCATATTCTTGGTCCATATTCCATGGAACTGACCCATGTATTCATACATGGGCTATATTTTCCCTATAATGTAGGTCCAGGTGCTCATTCCTAGTCTTGACGTAATTCTCCAACCACATTGGTCTACATTTTCTACAGTGGTGAGTCAGTCCTCATGGTTTGAGGACTAGTTATTTTATATTTCACTCATTTAGTTTTTGTTATCATTTTATTCCCTGATGTTAGGGTTAGTTGGGGTCTGTCCCAATGGCTTAGTGTTATACAGTTTAGTGGAGGCTTGTCAGACTAGATAGTTATATTGATCAGTCTCGAGGAGAGGTCGTATTTTGTTACTTTTCGCATCTCTTACATCTTGAATTATGATATTATGGAGAAAATCTTGATGTTTCATTATAGTAATCCTATCGATAAGTGTTGAATGGTATGCAAATGGCTCAAAGGGTTAGCTTGGGACTACTTATAGCCTTAAGCACCATGTGATGCTTCGGGACCCATTTTTAGGGCATTACAAACTTGGTATCAGATCCTAAGGTTGTTGGAGTCCTAGAGAGTCTGGCAAGCCACGTTAAGTAAAGTCTTGATCATCGGTGTGTAGTACGCCACATATATGTCCAAGAGGCTATGAGACGTTTTAGGAAAAAGTGTTATTTCTTTCTTTCAGAAGTCCATCGTGCTTACAATTATTTCCTTTTAGCTATTAACTCATGCTCTCCTCTTTCAGAATATGCCTCCTCATTGAGCAAGAACAAATAAAGATGGTCAGTAGCCCCAGCCTGCTGGCCCACTAAATGAAAATGTATCCCATGCCAAATTTTGAATAGCCTTTCAGACGCTAGCCCAAGTTGTCACTGCAAATGGTTAGGCGAATCTGGCCCTAGATCTACAGTAGCAAGGAGGTGATTCAGGTGCTGTGAGGATCCGTGACTTTATGCGGATGAATCTGCCAGAATTTTATGGGTCTAAGACAGATGAGTATCCACAGATATACTTGGAGGAGGTGCATAAGATTACTAAGGTAATGCATGTCTCTGAGAAGCATAGTGTGGAATTGGAAGCATATTGGTTGAAAAACCTTGCTTATGATTGGGTAGTTGCTTAGATGAAGGGTAGAGGTGAGGGTGCCGCCCCTACGTCGTGGCAAGAGTTCCAGGATACATTCCTGGATAAGTTTTTCCCTTTAGAGATGAGAAAGGAGAAGGTAAAGGAGTTCATGAACTTGCGACAAGGCTCTATGACTATTAAAGAGTATTGTCTAAAGTTCAATTAGTTGGCCAAATATGCTCCTGACTTAGTAGCTGATAATTGAGCCAGTATGAGTAAATTTGTGACAAGAGTGTCTAACTATGTTGGTAAGAAGTACAGGTCTACTATGTTAAATAGTGAGATGAATCTTTCCTCGCTGATGACTCATGCCCAATATATTGAGGTAGAAAAGATCAAGGAGAGGGATAGAATAAAAAGGAATAAGAGAGCTAGGTCCGAGCAACACGAACAGGGTCAGACTAGTTCGCTGGGAGGGAATCGCCCTCATTTTCAGAACTGTTCATCTACACCAGCACCATCGTCAGCTAGTGCTCCTATACCTAGGGGTGGATAGGAGCAAAGTAGCAGGTCATATGCAGCCAGGTCCCAGTATAGTGTTGGCATTAAGACAAATTATCATCCATGTCCTAAGTGTGGTAGGACCCACCCGGGTGAGTGTTGGGGTGAGAAGAAAGGTTATTTCGGGTGAGGTGACTTGGGTCACAAACTTAGGGAGTGCCCAAATGCTAAGCTAGGGCATCGTGATAATCGCCCTCAGACTCAGACTCAGACTGCTAGTTCTCTAATTCAGGTGACTCGCCCAACCCCAGCTCAGGGCGCCTCTTCTAGCACAGCTGGCGGTAAGCGCCAGAATAGGTTCTATGCTTTGCCATCTCCCTAGGAGAAGGAGGACTCTCCCGATGTTATTATTGGTATGCTCCGTATAATTCAGTTTAATGTCTATGTTTTGTTGGACACTGGGTCCAGTTTTTCATATGTTACACCTCCGGTTGCTGTCAATTTTGAAATGAGTCCAGGTGTCTTTTCGGAAGATCTCACAGGGATACCTCTTAATAGAGAGATAAAGTTGAAGATCGATCTTATTCTCGATACTCATCCCATTTTTATTCCTCCTTATCGTATCAAACCTGCAGAACTTAAGGATTTTAAAGAGCAACTCAAAGATCTATTAGGTAAGGGTTTCATAAGGTCCAGTGTTTCTCCTTCGGGTGCTCCTGTGTTATTTGTGAGAAGGAAAGATGGTTCCCTGCATATGTGTATTGATAATAGCCAGTTGAATAAAGTCACTATCAAAAATAAGTATCCTCTTCCTAGAATAGACGATTTATTTGACCAATTATAAGGTGCAAGTTACTTCTCAAAGATAGACCTTCAATCCGGCTATCATCAACTCAAAGTTAGAGAGTGCGACACCCCGAAAATAGCTTTCCAAACTCGCTATAGTCATTTTGAGTTACTTGTTATGTCCTTCAGGTTAACTAATGCCCCAGCAGCTTTCATGGACATCATGAATCGAGTGTTCAAACCATATCTTGACATATTTGTTATCGTATTTATAGACAATATTCTGGTGTACTCCCATAGTGAGAATGAATATGCAGATCATCTCTGAATTGTCTTGCAAACTCTTAGAAACCATCAATTATTTGCTAAATTCAGCAAGTATGAGATTTGGATGAGGTCAATTGCTTTTCTGGGTCATATCATTTTTTTTGAGAGTATTAGAGTTGATGCCCAAAAGACAGAAGCTGTTAGAAACTGGCCTAGACCTATCTTTCCTACTAACATCAAAAGTTTCTTAGGTCTAGCTGACTATTACCACTGTTTTCTTGATGGTTTCTTCTCTATAGCTTTTCCTATGATCCGGTTAACCCAAAAGAAAGTGAAGTTCCTATGGTCTGATTCTTGTGAGAAGAGTTTTCTGGAGTTGAAGACTCGACTCACTTCAGCCCCTGTTTTGACTTTTCCTAATGGTGTTGAGGGTTTTGTAGTATATTGTGATGCTTGTAGAGTTGGTTTAGGTTGTGTATTGATGCAGAAGGGTAAGGTGATAAGTTATGCTTCTAGATAGTTGAAACCCCATAAGAAGAATTACCCCACCCATGATCTTGAGTTAGCTGATCTTGTGTTTGCTCTAAAAATCTAGAGACACTACTTGTATGGTATTCACGTTGATTTTTTCACTAATCATGAGAGTTTGCTATATGTATTTACCTATAGGGAGTTGAACCTTAGGCAGAGAGGTTGGTTAGAGCTATTAAAAGATTATGATATGAGTGTGTTGTATCTTTTTCATGATACTCATCCCATTTTTATTCCTCCTTATCGTATCGAACCCGCAGAACTTAAGGATTTTAAAGAGCAACTCAAAGATCTGTTAGGTAAGGGTTTCATAAGGCCTAGTGTTTCTCCTTGGGGTGCTCCTGTATTATTTGTGAGAAAGAAAGATGGTTCCCTGCATATGTGTATTGATAATCGCCAGTTGAATAAAGTCACTATCAAAAATAAGTATCCTCTTCCTAGAATAGACGATTTATTTGACCAATTATAAGGTGCAAGTTACTTCTCAAAGACAGACCTTCGATCCGACTATCATCAACTCAAAGTTATAGAGTGCGACACCCCAAAAATAGCTTTTCAAACTCGTTATGGTCATTTTGAGTTACTTGTTATGTCCTTCAGGTTAACTAATGCAGCGACAGCTTTCATGGATATCATGAATCGAGTGTTCAGACCATATCTTGACATGTTTGTTATCGTATTTATAGATGATATTCTGGTGTACTCCCGTAGTGAGAATGACCATGCAGATCATCTCCGAATTGTCTTGCAAACTCTTAGAAACCATCAATTATTTGCTAAATTCAGCAAGTATGAGATTTGGTTGAGTTCAATTGTTTTTTTGGGTCATATCATTTCTTTCGAGAGTATTAGAGTTGATGCCCAAAAGACAGAAGCTGTTAGAAACTGGCCTAGACCTATATTTCCTACTAACATCAAAAGTTTCTTGGGTCTAGCTGACTATTACCACCGTTTTGTTGAAGGTTTCTCTTCTATAGCTTCTCCTATGACCCGGTTAACCCAAAAGAAAGTGAAGTTCTTATGGTTTGATTCTTGTGAGAAGAGTTTTCTATAGTTGAAGACTCGACTCACTTCAGCCCCTGTTTTAACTTTTCCTAATGGTGTTGAGGGTTTTGTAGTATATTGTGATGCTTCTAGAGTTGGTTTACGTTTTGTATTGATGCAGAAGGGTAAGGTGATAACTTATGCTTCTAGACAGTTGAAACCCCATAAGAAGAATTAGCCCGCCTATGATCTTTAGTTAGCTGATATTGTGTTTGCTCTAAAAATCTGGAGACACTAATTGTATGGTATTCACGTTGATTTTTTCACTAATCATGAGAGTTTGCTATATGCATTTACCCATAGGGAGTTGAACCTTAGGCAGAGAAGTTGGTTAGAGCTATTAAAAGATTATGATTGAGTGTGTTATGCCATCCAGGTAAGGCCAATGTAGTGGCAGATTCCCTAAGCAGGGTGTCTATGGGTAGTGTTTCGCTTATTGAAGAGGGTAAGAAAGAGTTGGCTTATGATGTGCACTATTTGGCTAGACTGGGGGTTAGGTTGTTTGACTCTGCTGAAGGTAGTATATGGGTGTAGAGTAGTTCCGAATCCTCCTTGATTTCAGAAGTAAAGGAGAAGCAAAACTTAGATGCTTGTTTGGTCAGACTGAAAGAATCAGTCAAGGACTAAAAGGTGGATGTTTTCTCCCAAGCGGGAGGTTGTGTGTTTAGATTGCCGGAGAGATTATGTGTTCTGAATGTTGATGATCTAAGATAGAGAATTATGGCTGAAGCGCGTGGTGCACGATATTCTATTCATCCTGGTGCCACCAAGATGTACTGCTGAGGATTACGCAAGATTATATATCCGTGAATTTTTCAGATTGCATGGAGTTCCCTTGCTCATTATTTTAGATAGGGGTACTCAGTTTACTTCACAGTTTTGGAGAGCTTTGCAGAAGGGTCTTGGTACCCAAGTGCATTTGAGTTCTTCTTCCCATCCGCATATAGATAGTCAGGCTTAGAAGACCATCCAGACCTTAGAGGATATGTTGAGAGCGTGTTCTCTTGACTTTAAGGGCAGTTAGGATGAGCATTTACCATTGATATAGTTTGCTTACAATAAGAGTTTTCACTCTATTATTGGCATGGCTCCATTTGAGGCTTTGTATGGTAGGAAATTTAGGTCACCCATAGGTTGGTTTGAAGTGGGTGAAGCTGCCATAAGTGTTCCTGATTCGGTCTTTGAGGCTATGGAAAAAGTTAAAGTGATTTGAGAAAGATTGACAACCACACAGAGTCGTCAAAAGTCGTATCCTGATGTGAAGAGAAGAGACCGTGAAATTGAAGTTGGGGACTTGGTATATTTCAAGATTTCACTGATGAATAGAGTAAAGAGATTCTGGAAGAAGGGGAAACTTAGACCCCATTATGTTGGCCCCTACAGAGTTCTTAACTGTGTTGGTTAGGTAGCGTATGAGATTGAGTTTCCTTAAGAGATATCTACCGTTAACTCTGTCTTCTATATCTCCATACTTAGGAAATACATTGGTCATTGTGTAGTTGTAGATCCTTTAGAAAACCCTGATGTGCAAGATAGTCTTTCTTTTGAGGAAGTTCCTATTGAGATCTTAGATCACCCAGTCTGAAGACTAAGGAACAAAGAAGTTCCCTTGGTCAAGGTGTTATGGCGAAACCAATCTGTTGAAGGTACAACTTAGGAAACGGAGATGAAGATGCAATCCAAGTATCCACACCTATTTTCCGCAAGACCTGATCATGCCGAAGGTACCATTCGGGTCTAACTCGTTTCTTTCCTATGGAGAGTTGCAGTAGTTCAGCAGTTATTTTATACTATTCAGCTGTGATTTCATGAGTCATGCACTCCTTGATCTGTTTGAAATGTAGAATGAAGTAGAGGCAAGATTAGCAAGTTTCTTCAGCTGTGTACCCTTCATTTTCTCTTTACTCTTAGTATACCCAGTGTCATTCGAGGACGAATGTCCCCAAAGGGGTGATATTACAATGCCCTGCACTTTTCTATGCTAGAAAGCAAACCGTTGTTCGTACATATGAAACCCCCAATTCTGTAAGCCATATTTTGGCACATGAATTACCAAGAGTACCCTAGTTATAAGAGAGCGTATGATATGTTAAGTGTGGTTATATGAGTCGCTTAAGGTAGTACAACCTAAGAGTTTCGAAATCCATCAAGTTTTAGTGTTTTACGGAAAAGACTTTCTGGATGGGGTAAAAGAACTTAGGATAGTCGATCTCTTCCTTAAAGATTGGGATGAGTCGATGTCGGTCGATGGTGTGAAAAAACTTCCTAATGTCGAATTCCAAAAACGTGCGAGAGGTTCCCTGCTCTTCTTTGATCCGTCTTAGGACGGAGTAGAAGCCTTGACCCGAGCGGAAGTCCGATGCGTCTGGAAACTTGAGATCATAAATGGATTTGAGTACCATTATGATTGCCTCTTTCATGATCCTTTCTATAGGTAAAACTACTGTGAGCGGCGAATACAACCGCCGAAAGAGTTGTACGCAAGGGTCATCTTTGAATGAGCATAACTTAATAAATATGTGGTATTTGTTCATATTTCTACCCACCAAATTATAGAGAATCAAATTAGCTTTCCTACGATACCAATTTTGTCAAACTCCAACACCCAAGCAAGGACTTATGGCTTTGCGAAGTAGAGTGCGTCTCCTAACCAATTACACATGGCTACTGGAATAGGTGTGCGATAAGCAATGCGGCATATCCTTAAATGTGTGCGATAAGCAATGCGGTGCATACGTAAATGTATGCGATAAGCAATGCGGTGCACACTTGGTGTTTTAGGTAATAAAAAACTCCGTTTTAAGTTATTTTGAGGGCAATTAAGTCTTTTGGCACTCCTTACACACCCCTAAACTTAAACTTATGAATTTAGTAGAATCTAAACACACCATAACCCTATTATCAATCTAAGTTCATTTTCCAAGAACACTAAAGGAGAAATACAAATAGGGTTGGACAATTAACATTGAGGGTCCAATCTTTCAATGAATCCGTTACCATAAAGGTATGTGGGGTTTTCAACAAGAACATCTTTTTGTTCTTGTGCGCAAAAATTTGTATTAATTTACGAAGATATATGATTTTACTTGTTTAATTATGAATTTGAGATGGAAGCTATTATCCTATATTCTTGTTCAAGAAACTATGATATTTTTGTGATGTCTTAAATATAAATTCCTTGATTTTTGATTTTTTATCATGTTTCAAGTTGAATTTCTAGATTTTCATATGAGTTATACTTGTTTGCTATATAAAGTATGAATCTTGAAATGTTTACATCAAGTGTTGATATATGGGATTTAAACCGTCTTTGAGATTATGATCTTTAGTGAAGTAATGTTCTATACATACCTTGATATTTTAATGATTTGGCCTTTTGGTCTTGAAAGAGTTATTTTTGAACTCGAATGAGAAAAGAAATACACATGTTGATTTATTATGATAAAGGGGTAGCATGATGGCTCCCGATATGAATTGTTGAATTGCGTTGTTATGGATTTTCTTTTGAAATGATCTGAGCTCAGTTCGGGAGTAGTCTTTAACATCGAGTGGGAGGCATAACTATGATTGGTACTTTCCTAGAACTACATGCTCCCGTAGGATGTGAGCCTAAGGCTGATTAATATACTGATCACTAGTGAATAAAAGATTAAGGTCCTACTCCGATGGCAAGGATAGGACAACTCTCCCTAATGTGGGTTGGATGTTGGACTCTATGTAGCTCGCATGGATTATTTTGGTTGTAGGAGACTCCCATTATGTGTGTGTATTCTTCTGATTGACATGAAAAATGTAATAGTTTTAAAGAGTGAGTTGAGAAAGTTATCGTTTTTGAAGAATTTGATAAATATTTCTATATCTTAAAGAGAATTGTTATGAAAGCTACTCGTTTTGATGACTTGAGAATGATTATGAAAGTGATTGGGATTTACAATGATGACTCACATGTTTTACTCTATTGTGATTATGATGATTTTATTTCGAGCTATGTGAGTCTCTTATTACAACCTGCATATTTTCATATGAATATTTGTGATATAGGAATTTTATGAAAACTTGCATACACCCTCATATACTCGGTCCATATTCCATGGTACTAACCTATGTATTCGTACGTGGGATACATTTTCCCTCTAATGTAGGTCCCGGTGCTCATTCCCAGGCTTGATGTGATTCTTCGAGCACATTTGTCTGCATTTTTTGCAGTGGTGAGTCCTCATGGTTCGAGGACTAGTTATTTCAGATTTCACTCTTTTATTTTGTGTTATCATTTTATTCCCTAATGTTAGGGTCAGTTGGGGTCGGTCTTAATGGCTCAGTGTTATACAGTTTAGTAGAGGCTTGTAAGACTAGATGGTTAGATTGATCAGGCTTGTGGAGAGGTCGTATTTTGTTACTTTCCGCATCTCTTCCGTCATGAATTATGATATTATGGAGAGTATCTTGATATTTGATTATAGTAATCCTGTCGATGAGTGTTGAATGGTATGAAAACAACTCAAAGGGTTAGCTTGGGGCTACTTGTAGCCTTAAGCACCATGTGATGCTTCGAGACCTATTTTTGGGGAGTTACAAAAGTGTAGACCCCCTCCTGGTTGGTTGAGGTTGGTGAATGTACATTGATAGGGCCAGATTCAGTGAATAAGGCAATGGAAAAAGTTTAGATTATTATAGAAAGGAGGAAAATGTCCCATAGTTGTCAGAAATCCTATGCAAATGTTAGAAGAAAGGAGCTTGAGTTTGATATGGGTGGCTACAATACTCTAGAGCTAGGCATCAATACCATCAAAGTTAGTCTTTTGATCTTCAAGGGTGACAGTGATCTCGAGGCGAATCTTTCATGGGAGTCATCTTGTGACAAGATATTCTAAGTCAATGATCTAATAGAACAGAAGAAGATTTGTTATGCTATCGCTCACTTTGAGGGGTATACAAACATTTGGTAGGAGTATGTGAAAATTTTTGGTGATGTATTGATTTAGGGGTAGCCGCCTCCATGGTTTAGATTGAGGTACCTTATGCATCAAAGGTACTTACCCAAGGGATTAAACCATGAGCTCCTTGCCAAGTTGTACGACTTGAGGTAAGGAAAAAAAGTGTCATATTATACTATGATGAGTTTAAACAATTGATATTGTAGCGTAATCATTAGGGATAACAAGTGAACCATGACATTATACAATTTCAGGTTGGGTTGAATAGATACATAGCCTTTTGCATCACCCTCCACAAGTTTGACACTATAGATGGCATCTTCGAAGCGACATTCAAAGTTGAAAGAGAGATTTCGGCTTCCAAGTCCAAGGGTTACCAACAAACTTCCTTGGATAGTTACCAAGACAAAGAACACTCATTCCATGCCAACCAAGCCTTGATCATAGCTTTCCAAACAAAAACAAAGGCTGTCAAAAGGTATCCTCCATAGATGAAGGTAAATTGAATCCTACTTCTAGACCTAGGGGATTTTAGTGTTTCACATGTCAAGGGTGGGGGAACAAGGCTAGTGAATTCCCAAAATGGAGAAATATGATCCTTAGGGATGGAAAATTCTATTATGTTGGGGAGGAGGTGGGACTTGAACCGGATGAGAATAATGAAAATGTTCAAGATGGAGAGCAAGAAGTCGCGGTGGAATTTGATAAAGCCAGGGAAGATATTTGGATTCTTTATGAAGTGTGTGGAGTGCCTAGTTATATACAAAGAAAGGTCATGATTATTGAGGTTTTGGAAAAGGAATCCGAGAGTAAGGAAGGTGAAGAAAAAGAAGAGATAGTGCCACAAAAGGGAGGGAAACACTTATCTGTGGGATTTGCCCAGAAAGGATCTTTCTTGCTTACTAACCAAGATACTAGCACTTTGCTTAGTACCAAATCTTCTTATGTGCAGGTTGAGGAACAAGTAAGTCCAATGAGAATGCTTGATAATAGCATGGAACCATTGGTTAAACATCCTAACGTTGAGAGGGCTATGAATATATGATTCAAAGAGAAGATCTTGCGGGTGATGAAGCCTTGAATTTATAGACCAATTCGTTAAAATATGGAGAGGACGATATGGTCATGATCATGTATATGAACTTATGAGAGTGTGTGTTGGACCTGGGACTTGGTGTATGAAAGTGAAGTACAAAAAAGTCCCTAAACACACCAAAAATCATCCAACACTCTACACTTGAAGGGCATGTCTCACTTAGGGGACCTTTTGGTCATTATAACTTCTATTTTTAATATGCTATATATAGAATATATTAGGGTTTCATTCCTTAGTTTTTGCATATTCATATTTGTATAACACATTGAAACAAAGTTCTGTCTTATGAGAAGCCTCCCTTGGTCGAAACTTGGTCAGCACAAAGTCTGGATTAACTTGTGTTGTTATCTTGCTTGGAACATTGGGTGCTTGAGAGATTGAGGTCCCTCCTCTATCCACGAAGAGTGTAGGTTTTCATATTATCATTAGTTAAGGGTATTTGTGTTTGTAACACCCTCAGGTTCTTAGTTCATGTGATAGTTTATGTCTCACTACTTATCCCATTTATTTGTTGTAATCGTGTAGTTGTTATTTATTGTAATCTCAAACCGTGTGTTGTTGTTGTTCTCATATTGTTATCTTGTGTTCATCGTGGTGGTGTTTCTGTTTTTTGTATTAAAATACCTTGTTATATTTTTGTTATTGTTGTGTTCTCGGGTTGGACTTGTTTCCAACAAGCTCATGGTTATGTTGATGTTGTTAATCTAGTTTTGTTTGTTGTTTTGGTGCAATCCCTTGTTTGATTTGTCTCAACACCCGAGTCCATAAATTAGATAACAAACCAAAAATAAAAAACAACTATCTTGTTCATGTCAAAGAGTGTAACTTAACAAGATTAAGCAAGGGTGAACTATTCTATTCCAACCAAATTCAATGAATGTCAATGCTATACCGTATATCTCAGGCCAATATATGAGTTATGGGGGAAATAAAGTTAAATAGAAATTTACAATGCCAATAAATGAATATACAATTGAAGGAATGAAGGAAGGGATATAAGGTTGTACTATAGCTCCATATATCTAGATATATGTGTATATAGATATAAGCATAAGGTCATTACAAAGCATAACCTAGATTATCATTTCCTCTTTTTAAGACCACATCATAATATATGGATTTAATTGTATCATACTAAGGGTTTCTAATCCATAAGGCAAGACGTGACATAATCCTGCATAATAATGCAATCATAAGATAGAAGAGGCTTAAAACTTACCTCCTATCTTGATATTGAATCAATGGCGAATCTGTCATAAACTATCCATAATAATTATCATTACAATGATAATAATAATGCAAATAACTGGCTACTCTAGACAACCAAATACCTAACCTAGCCAATGCATACTGCCACCACCCCAGGATCAAAAGGTTCAATAAACATAACAACATAATCACCATAACCATCATCATAATCATAATGAACCTCCGACCTTTTCGGATATTTACATATCATCATAGTATCCTTCATCCTTGCCTGGTTCTAATATTATCACACAATATCTTACGGCCTTGCTGGGTATATATATATATTTATATATATCATAATGCCCTCTGGCATAAGTAATTCTGTCAAATCGTGGACTGAAATCTGCCTTAGTAAAATTTTTATAACATTAATTTTAACCTCTTTTATAAGTATAAATACTCCATTTAGTTAGGCAATTAATATAATAAGGAAATCCATTATTAAGGTGAAAAGTGGGTTTTAACCCGTATTTAGAAAAAACAGTGATAAGGTCAAATTTCAGCTAGGATCACATCAATACCAATATTCAGTCAATGAAATCATAAGAAACATAAACATATATGTATCAATTTTCTATAATCATATCATTTACAAGGATAAATACTTCCCGGATATCCAACCAATATCATAACATGGCCCTTGGCCCAATAATATGTTCGGGATAATCATAATGTCATAATCATGGTCTTAGGCCTATATACATATCCAAAACTCATATCAATAATCATATTAATAAATCGACGCATATCTATAATCATCTCACATATAGGAGGCATCTCATAGCAAGGAGGCATAATATATCTATAATGCATAACTAGTAACTATGAGGGATAATACATCTATAAGACATCTTATATCTATAGGTCGTACATCATGACTATGTGGAATATCACCTCTTTAGTCCAATTATCATATCAAAGAATTAATCACATCTCTATAGGTCAAATACCATGTTTAAGAGGAAATAACATCTCTAAGGCCTAATATTATAACTAAGATGAACCAACATTCAAAGGACCCAATATCACATGTAAGAGGTAATGGCATCTCTAAAGGCCATTAATCATAATTCAGGGAAAGTTATCATAATTTTTAATTCACCAAGAAAATATCACAAATAAGGCTCATTATTCACAACTAGGCCTAATATCTGCAACTAAACCCATAGTGGCTAATGCAAGTCTTGGCCAAAGATGGCCAGATGAACCCACTTCTAATCCTCAATTTCAAGAATTAGGCAAACTATGCTCAAACTAGGCTGAGGTATCTAGTTCAAATTCTAGATGTCAAGGAAGCCATAAACAATTCTAAGATAGGAACTTTGTTTAGAAACATGGGCATTTATGCTAATTCTACCAAATTCCGATTACAAGATCAATAAATAGCCCAACTAATGTTATACTAACCATGATTCCAACACTAAAACCACATCTCAACCCTAACGTTATATCATATCCATGTTATATATTAGCATAATCTAGTAAGAAGGAAATAGGATTATAAAAGAGTCATAAACATACCACCTTATGGATCCAAAACCCTTATATAATCCCCCAACATCAATAATCAAGGTAGGTGATTCTACTTCTAATCAAGCCTAACATTCATATTCACATTACATATAGTTCACACATCATCTTTGAAGAAGAGTAGGTAGAAGCCTACCACAAAGACGAATCACAAAACCTCACATCATTTTCCAATGGCCATCTTCACTTCACAATCCCAAATGCTATCACACAATCAAAAACATAATTTACTCATCAATACGAGTCTAACGATATCTATATTGTATAATTTTTTTTCGAATCCAAAAATGACACAAAAAACCCTAAGTGGGTCCCAATAATAAAAACATATTTCTGAGGTCAACCCAATGTTCATACAGGAGCAAGGAATCAGAACCTCAAGAAATGGGTTAAAACAAAGAAAATCTCTGGCAAAAATCTAGAACTAATTGAATTTGGGGTTTTGGGTCCAAACTAATAAATCCAAGCATAAATTTGAAGGATTTATACCCTTAATCCATTTCTAATAAAAAATATTTAAGTTATTCAAGCTTCCAACTAACACCCAAGACTAGATGTATAATTTGCACACGATATTAGAGTTTCTAAGATTCAAAAGAGGGTGGAAAATGGCAACTTCTAGAACAAATTATCTTTAAATACCCATCCAAGGTATTCAAGTCCTGCAATCATGAGAACATGGGCCATGATTGTTACATCGCAATCGCGACGCTCCATTCTGCGACCATGACATTCCCCTGTTACAATAATAGTCAACTAAAACTTTAAATATTTTCCATGTTTTGGCCAATGCCTCGGGATACATCCAGAATCTAATATGAGAAAATGAATCATGTAACCATACACTTTTTATGTTTCGAACGCATTGACAAAGTTGGATTTTCCATCCAAGGTTATTTAAACTAAATATGGGTCCTACACTCGAATTTCTAGTTTACCAACTTTTCGACCAATAGGTCAATATGAGCTCGAGTGTATTTGCGACCCAAACAAAAGGTCTACCTAGCCAATAATCGATATTTTGGAGTTGCTAGTGTAATAGTAATTCATATTCGAGATTGCTTCACTAAAGGTTTTTCCTGGTGACCATTTGGAACAAACGAAGATTTCAAAACAGGGAATTAGCTATAAAACCCAAACGAACTGCCCCATAACCAAAACATCGATCCTAGAAAGTCATACTGACATGGGGAAACCATGGAGATTCTCAAACAATGAAAATATGGGAAAATATAAAAAATAAACGAAAGGATAATTACAATACCATTAATAAAAGAATTTTCATTCCCGAAAGTCAGTAGATGGAAAGAATCTAAAAAGCTCTAAAGGATTAGGTATTGGGCTAGTATGCTTCGTGCTGGACTTCCCAGATAACCTCCATGAAGAGATAACACATTTAAAGGATTTCTCCATAGTTACCCTTTTAACTAGCACCCTCACTTTACTTTCAAACAGCCAAAACTTAACCTTAATCGCTAACTAGCCTCCAACTGAACTGAAAAAGGTGGATGTGCACAACTGAACCACAACACATTGGTACTATCTTGATACAAGTATATATCAACCTAAGACGTGCCCAAGCCCCAAATCAAACTAAGACATGAGTCATATCACCGACTCCAACCCAAATATAACTTTCCTTTAACATTTCACACCTTCTATCCACTGTAAAACAAATAAAAAAGTCACCTAAGTCTTATTCGTGCAATGTCATTATCGAGAACTCAAAGAACTGAAGTTGATCCACTAAAAAATCATACGAGAAAAATGAGAATATGCTCATAAGGCGCTATCTAGGCACAAAATAGAGATAATCAAGGAATGACATCTAAGCCAATGCTACAACTAGTCTAGGTAATAATCAAACTGAAATCCAGGAGTTCCAGGCGTAACTACTCATTAGTGAACAATTCGCTATAGGATGTCACATCAACAAACAATAATACCTAATTGAATCCAACTCAAGTATATTAATCCCACTAACCATTAACTAAAAATGGAAGAAATAAACTATATATCATTTAGAGGGTACAAAATATAGTTGCAAAATAGAAATCATGTCAAGGGATAAATCACCAGCTGACAATGCAATTAAATCACTCCATATCCGCTGAAGGGGATGAATTATCATGATATACCCAGAAAAAACTTCCTAAGGATTAAAACCACAATAGTGAAGGCAAAAGCTTCAGCAACTCAGAGAACTACTACTTTAGATTACAACTAATAAATCTAATACACCATATAGGAAAGAAATAGCCATAGGCTCATATCATCAAGGAGAAACACTTCACCAAGCATCACTAGGGTGAAAGAACTTAGAAATAGGGATTTCTATAATCCACCCAATTAGGAAAATTACCACTCGATCAATTCAAGATTCACATTATTGTAGAAGATATACACCAAGGTCAAAGTCAAGACCACCACCAGAAAAGCAATAACTTAAGATCAAGAATTTCTTATTTCCGAACTTATGATGTGATCGAAGGAATGGCCACCTGTCTCTAACTCTCTAGCTCTACTTAAGACAAAACTATATCGCAGGAAAGAAACATGCAATTTCCACATTAACAACAAGGGAAAATCGTCATAAGGGTACAAACCTAGCAATTTAAGAGATGAATCAACAACATCTCTATCCTAAAATAAAATTCACTATCGAGCGATAAAATAGACACAAAGGGATAATGGACCTTAAAAAGTCAATCTTACAATTGGGCTATATAGAAAAGAATAGCCAAGGCAAAAAACTTTGCAACCCAGAAGGCACGTCTAAGGATCCCAAACTCAAAAATGGGTGATACAACAAAATTGTTGATCCTAGAATTATAATAGAGCCACAAAAGGTCAACCTACCTTTGATTTCATAATACATCCTTAAATGAATTTGATACAGCTAACTAAGAGGGAACACAGTCAACCTCGATGAGCTAAGGGAAAGAAATCATAAAATTAGGCTATATTTACTCAAGTCATTGAATAATAGCACAATAAAATGAAAGTCTAACTAGATAACACTAGTCTATACCACTACCTAGTAGAGATTAAACTCATCAAGTAATAAAATCAAGTAATAACATCAAATAATATCAATAACTCAAAGTAGTGGTAGAACTAGCAACAACAATATCTATATCGACATGTTAAATAGGCGGTACCAAAATAAACATCAATATTATGTACCACTCAAGGACCATAATAAGGCTAATGTGCCAAGATAAATGAAACTCAAAACCAATGGCTAAACCAATAGGGAAAAATATCCATACAAATCTACTACATCCACTAATAAAAAAAATAAAACCACAGAGTAGTCACATAATCATAGATATAATATCAAGACTCACAAAAGTCAATATGAACTCATCAAGGTATATATTTATCAAGGAGAAAGAAGACCTTAATACATATACTAACAAATAAATGTGGGAAACAAAGCACACCTATCATAGTGAAATATGCAATCATATGTATGACGAGTATATGAAGAATAAATTTGAATGGGTCCAATTCGATCTGACCGACTAAATCCTTAACTAAGGCACCAAGCATACTATCAATAAATTAAGGTGACAAAACATCACAAAGTTAATCAAAATTAGTTGTATGACTAGAAATCCCATGTCGGGGACTCTTTCTACACCAGTAGTCTTTCTCTCTACAGTTGTAGAAAACTCTTAAAGCACCAATATGGTGAGACACAAACTTAGCCTAAATGGCTAGCCAACTAACACTAAGCAAAGTCATTAGAATTATATCTATTCTCCCACAATCATAGCCTATCTCTGAAACTCTAGGCTAGTGGGAAAATACATGCTAATACATGTTAACTCTGGCTAATCATCTACTCATATCAGGATCATGACACAACAAAACAAAGATCCTGGAATACTTTGAGATACTACCCTTATAATCTAGAATAGTATCTATGTCTCGAAGAACCATATCAAACTCACATGTCTAATAGGGACTCTTCCCACTATGATCATTAGGACTAATATGAGAATAACTCATAATTTTTAATACTATCTCCATAGATTTGATAGGCTGCAATTAAAGCTGAACTATATTGGAAAGATTCTCACAACAAAATAAAATACTAGTAACACTAAATGAATGGCATGCCTCTTGTCGATATTTCCATAAGTCTCAATACTTGTGCTCTCTATGGTTCTATCATAATAATCAACCCGATGGATGAAAAAGTTAGCTGTTATTAAGTGCTCAAAGTCCAAATGCAGTGGCAATGCAAAACCTTAAATAATATATAAACCAATGTCCTGCTCAGAAAGATATCATGTTGGAATAAATTTGTCCCACTCGAGAAATCAAATCTTGTACTCAAAACTGGTAAAAAACCCTAATGAATGATAATAGACCCAACTATAGTCTGAGAACTGCTTGATGAGTCAAATGCCATCCATGGTTGGGAGGGATTTGTAAAATGATTTGGATTCCTAGTGACGAATCTCAAAATCTAGAGTAGTTAAAAGCTCAATTGGAGACAAAAATAGCCCTAAATCCTTTAGGTGACTGGAATATATTCAACACCTATCCCTGACACTCTAGTCTAATGCTATTGAACTCTAAAAATGTGTGTTATAGTATCATCTGCACCTATCCATATCATTGCCCATCTTGTATCATTCATTTGGGACATAATTGGTTCAAAGGATATGATCGAGCTTCATAACAATGTTTACCCTCTATAAGGAGTCAATAAGGGAATTTCTTAAAATATCCCTATAGCTTCTTGAAAATAGATTATGAATGTCTCCGCACTGATCCGTAGGGCTCTACTAAATGCTTAACTTTTGAACTAATACACTGGTGAAACATAGGCTCCGATACAAATTTGTGATGACCAAATTTCTTAGGATATGATGCACCTACCATAACCAGTAGGTAAGCCGAACCTATACTCCAGAATAGATAGTAACGAACTACTTAATAATATAAGGAAAAGCATACTAAATAAATGAAATAATGATCAATATATAATAATGTCCCCAAACCTAATGGTATCAGTACAAGAGCTTCTAATATAATAAGAGTCCAGATGTGAAATATAAAGGGAAATACACTGATACAGCTTATCTCAGAATACAACCCAGAAACTAGTCTAATACAAAAAAGGGTGGAAATTAATATGCCAAATGTTTGGAGCTCACTCTATATCTCCAAACGATGGTTTCTCTACACGCCGCACACATCTATGGTGATAACTCGTACTATGATCTGCAGGTTGTAGAAGTGTAATATGAGTACCAAATGAATGGTACTCATTAGGTAACTGCCAACTGTGATCTAAAGAGAAAAAAGATATATACAATATTAAGACCAAATGGAAATTACACCAGAGAGTCTAGAAATAAGATATCAAACCAAAGAGATAATACAAAACAACTATCTTATTCATGACCAAGACTCTAACATAACAAGACTTAGGAAGTATCAAGGGTGAACTATCCTATTCTCGCTACATTCAATGAATGTCAATGCTATACCATATATCCCTGGCAATATTTGAATAAAGGGAAAAATAAGGATAAATATAAATATGCAAAGACAAGAAATGAATATACAATGCGAACAAATAAAGAATAGGATATATGGTAGTACCATAGCGCTAAATAGCTATATATATATATATATTTATGTATATACATATATCCATACATATATATACATATATGCATGAGGTTATCTCAAAGCATAAATACAGACATATAATGGGTGCACAGGATCAAGCCGTGGCTAAAACTAATGTAAAATCTACAAGTTTGTTACTTGGAATGATATTCGAGACTAAATCATTGTAAAAGTGTAGAAAGGGATGGAATATATCATGAACGAAGGAATTAATAGTGTAAAATCATGTGCCAAAATCCTCCTTATTCAAATCTTTATAACAATATTTTAAACCTCTTTTAGAAGTGTAAATATTCCTTTTAGTTAGGAAATTATTATAGTAAGGAAATACAATGTTAAGGTAAAAAGTGGGTTTTAACCCTTAATTAGGAAAAATAGTGATAAGGTCAGATTTCAGCTAGGATTACATCAATACCAATATAATAATCATGGATGTACTGACTCTATGCATGCCATCATTAGTATTCAGACAATGAAATCGTAAGAAATATAAACATATATGTATCCATATTGTACAACCATATCCTTTACAAGCATAAATACTTCTCGAGAATCTAACCAATATCAAAATACGAACCTCAGCCACATAATATGTCCAGAATAATCACAATGTCATAATCACGGACTTAGGCTCATATACATATCTAGAACTCCTATCAATAATCATATTTATATATCGATTCAAATTTATAATCATCTCACATCTAAGAGGCATCTCACATCTAAGAGGCATAATATATCTATAAAGTATAACTTGTAACTATGAGGCATCACAAATCTATAAGACATCTTGTGTCTGTAGGTCGTAAATTATGACAATGAGGAATATCACCACTCTAGGACAATTATCATATCAAAGAGGAAATAGTGTCTCTATAGGCCAAATAACATATTTAAGAGGAAATAACATCTCTAAGGCTAAAAATCATAACTAAGAGGAAGTAGCATATATAAAGGCTCAATATCACATGAAGGGAAAATGGCATCTCTGAAGTCCATTAATCATAATAGGGAAAAGTCATCATCATTTATGAATTCACCAAGAAAATCTCATAACCAAGGTTCATTAGTCAAAACAAGGCCTAATATCTACAAATAAGCCCACAATGACTAACACAAGTCTTGTCCTAAGTGGGTTGGATAAACCCACTTCTAATTCTCAATTTCCACAATTCGGTAACCTATGCTCCAAACTAGCATAAGGTATCTAGTTAAACTTCTCAGTTTCAAGGATGCCATTACCAATTCTAAGATAGGAACTTTGTCTAGAAATATGGGCATTTAGGCCTATTCTACCTAATTTATGGTTTCAAGATCACTAGAATATCCTAGAAAAATTTATTCATATTAACCATGATTCCAACACTAAAACCACATCCCAACCCTAACATTATACCATATCCTTGATACAAATTAGCTCAATCTAGTAAGAAGTCAATAGGATTCTAAAAAGGTCATAAAATAACACCTTACGGTCCAAAACCCTTAGGCTAAGTTATTCTACTCATAATCAAGCCTAACAATTATATTCAAATACCATATATTATCACACATCATCTTTGAAGAAGAGTAGGTACAGAGCCTACCTAACAGTCAAACTACAAATCCTCGCATCATTCATAAATGCCCATCTTTATTTCACAACACCAACATGCCATCACACTATCAAGAACATAATCTACTCATCAATATGAGTCTAATGATACCTATATTGAACAATTGTTATTTAGGTCAAAAAATGAAACAAAAAACCCCAAGCGGGTCTCACTTACAAACAACATATTTTTGAGGTCAACCCAATCTTCATACAACAACAAGGAATCATAACACTCAAGAAATAGGTGAAAATAAAGAAAATCTAGGGCTAAAAATCAAGCCCTAATTGAATTTGGAGTTCCAGGTCCAAAATAATAAATTCAAGCATAAATTTTAATGATTTATATACCTTTAATCTGTTGCTAATCACAAATATTTAAGTTATCCGAGGTTGGTTCAATCAAATGTGGGTCCTACCCTCAAATTTCTTATTTACCAACTTTCCCACCAATAGGCCAAAATGAGCTCGGGTGTGTCGTGACCTAACCCAAGGATCTACCGAACATAAAATGGATTTTCTAGAGATGTTGGTTTAGTTAGAATTCACATCCGAGATCGTTTCACTGATGTTTTTGACCGGTGGACATTTGGAACAAACAAAAACTTTTAAATAAGGAATTAGTTATAAAAGCCAAATGAACTACCCATAACCAAACCATCGGTCCTACTAAGTCATAAATGATATAGGGAAACCATAGAGAAGGTCAAACAACATAAATATATGGAAATATTAAAATAACTAAAATGATAATTACAATTCACTACTAAAAGGACTTTCATCCCCAAAAGTCAATTGATGGAAAGAATATGAAAAGGTCAAAGGGATGAGGTACTAGGTATGTATGCTCTGATCAGGACTTCCTAGATAACCTTCATGAAGAGAGAAAAATTACAATGGATTTTTCCATTGATATCCCTTTTAACCAACACCCTCACTTTACTTCCAAATAGCCAAAACTCAACTTCAATCGCTAATCGGCCTCCGACTGAACTGAAGAGGCTGATGCACAGAACTGAACCACAACACACCAATACCATCTTGATACAGGCATAAATCAACCCAAGGCTTATCCAAGTCCAAAAGTAAACCAAGATATGAGTCATATCACCGATTATAGCCAAAATATAACCTTCCTTTAACATTCTGCACCTGTTATCCACTGTAAAAAAGGAGAAAAGTCACTTGAGTCTCATCCACACAAACTTTTCATTGTGAACTCGAATAATTAAAGTTGATCCATAGAAATTCCATATATGAAACATGAGAATAAGCTTATAAGGTGCTATTTGGGCACATAAATGGAGATAATCAAGGCATTCAATCTAAGACAACACTACAACTAGTCTGAATAATAATCAAACTAAACTCCAGGAGTTCCAGGCATAACTACTAATCATTAGACATTACGCTTTAGGATTTCCTATAAACCAAGAATGAAACCTACTGAATCCAAATCGAGTATACTAATCCCATAGATAATGAAACTAAAATTTCTAAGAAAGACTGGTTGTGGGGGAGGAGAGGAGGACAGGTGGGGGAGTGAGGGCAAGGTCTGGCATTAGGGGTGGTAGAGAAAGGTGTGTTGCTGGAGTTGATAAGCTGAGGGTTGGTTCTTAGAATATAGGGACTCTTCAGGCTAAGTCTATAGAGTTTGTAAAGATTCATACAAAGAGGAGGATCAATATTACATGTGTATAGGAGACTAGGTAGGTAGGGTCTAAGGAAAGGGATGTAGATGGTTATAAGTTATGGTACTCTGGTAGCGAGAGGTGTAAGAATAGAGTTGGCATCTTAGTGGATAAAGAGATCAGAGAGAAGGTAGTAAAGGTTAAGAGGATCAATGATAGGTTGATGACTGTTATATCGATTATTGGTGGTTTACCCTGAATGTGTGTAGTGTTTATGCACCGCAGGTGGGCTTCGATAACAGGGAGAAGTTGCGGTTTTGAGAGGCATTTGATGAGTTGGTGAGAGGAGTTCCTAGTTCTAAGAAGATTGTTGTAGCGGTGGACTTCAATGGGCACATTGGGTCATTTCTAGGGGCTTTGATAATGTGCATATTAGTTTTGGTTTTGGAGAGAGGAATGACGAGGGAGCTGCTCTGTTAGATTTTGCGAGGTCTTTTGGGTTGGTAGTGGTGAATTTAATCTTTCCAAAGAAGGACGATCACCTGATTACCTTCCAAAGCATGATCGCAAAGACCCAAATTAACTTTTTGTTGCTTAGAAAAGGGGATAGGGTGTTGTGTAAGGACTATAAAGTCATTTCAAGAAAGAATCTTTCGACTCAACATAGGCTTTGGTAATGGACTTGGGTATAAAGTGAGATAAGAAGAGAAGGCATGAGGAGGGTAGACCTAGAATTAAGTGGGGCGATTTAACACAGGCAGCAGCGTGGGTAATAAAAGATAAGGTAGCGGGTATGGGGGTATGGAAGTGTAGGGGAGATGTGAATGATATGTGGGATAGGTACATCAAGGAGACTGCTAGTGAGGTGTTGGGTATTTCTAGGGGCTGGGCGAGCCACCGTCAAGGGGATTGGTGGTGGAATGAAGAAGTTAATAAGAAAGTAAAGGTAAAGAAGGGGGCGTATGCTATGTTTGTTTGGAGTAAGGATGAATAAGAGAAGCGGTCCAATAGGGAGGAGTACAAGATTTCAAAGAAGGAGGCTAAGGTAGCAGCTACGAAGGCTAAGATGGCAGCTTTTGAGAGCTTGTATTCGGGGTTAGAGCCAAAAAAAAGGGAAAAAAAGTTGTTTAAGCTTGCTAAACCTTGGGAGAGGAAGGATTGTGTCCTTGACTAGGTGAAGTGCATTAAGGGGGTGGATGGTGGAGTGTTGGTGGAGGACAGGCTCATTAAGATGTTATGGAAGTCGTACTTTGATAGGTTATTGAATGACGAAGGGGATAAAGCTATTGTGTTAGGGGATTTGGAGCACTCTGAGGAGTGTCATGATTTTAGGTATTGTAGATTGTTTAAGTTAGAGGAGGTCAAAGAGGTAGTTTGTAGGATACGTAGGGGTGGACGACGGGGCCTGATGAGATTCCAGTGGATTTTTGGAAGTTTTCTGGCGAGACCGGCTTGCGATGGTTGACTATCTTATTTAACGGAATTTTCAAGTTGGAAAAAATATTCGAGGATTGGAGATGGAGAACTATGATCCCGTTATATAAGAACAAGGGAGACATTCATAGTTGCAACAACTATAGGGGGATAAAGTTATTAATCCATTCTATGAAGATTTGGGAGAGAGTGGTCGAGTTGAGGTGAAGTAGGTTAGTGACTATCTCGGAGAACCAGTTTGGATTTATGCCCGGGTGCTCGATGACGGAGGCAATTCATCTGGTGTGGAGACTAGTAAAATAGTATAGGGAAAGGAAGAAGGACCTGCACATGGTGTTTATCGACTTGGAAAAAGCGTACGACAAATTCCCTAAGGAGGTTCTTTGGAGATGCTTGGAGGTGAGTGGGGTCTCGTGGCGTATATCAAAGCAATCAAGGACATGTATGATAGAGCTAAGACACAGGTTAGGACGGTGGGAGGAGATTCAAAGAATTTCCCTGTGTTGACAAAGCTGCATCAGGGATCTACTCTTTCCCCATTTTTTTTTGCTTTGGTGTTAGATGTGTTGATACGGCGTATTCAAGGAGAGGTGCCTTGGTGTATGCTTTTTGCAAACTATGTAGATTTTATTGATGAGACACGGGGGGTGTGAATGATAAAATAGAGGTGTGGGGATTGACCCTTGAGTCTAAAGGGTACAGTTCGAGTAGGACCAAGACAGAGTATACAAGTTTAATGACTTATGACAGGAGGACGACGTTGTAGTAACCTTGGATTCCCAGATGGTGTGCAAGAGTGTATTTTCAAGTATCTCGGGTCCATGATTCAGGGAAATGGTGAGATTGACAAGGGTGTCTCACACCGTATTGGGGCGGTATGGATGAAGTGGAAGCTCACCTCAGGGGTGTTATATGATAGGAAGGTGCCACCCAAGCTTAAAGGCAAATTCTACAAGGTGGAAATTCGTCCGTCCATGTTGTATGGAGCGGAGTGTTATCCAGTTAAAAACTATCACATCTAAAAATTGAAGGTGGCAGAAATGCGAATGTTGCATTGGATGTGTGGGCTTACTAGGGGTGATAGAGTTTGAAATGATACCATTCGAGAAAAAGTTGGAATGGCTTTGGTGGAGGACAAAATTTGGAAAGTTCGATTGAGATGGTTTGGGCACGTGATGAGGAGGGGAACAGATGCCCCGGTTCATAGATGTGAGCAGCTAGCATTTCACTGAGAACATGGCCCTAGATAGGAAGATCTGGAGGACGTGAATCAAGATAGAAGGTTAGTGATAGTTTGGGTCGTTGGGTAGGGCAATACTGGGTGGGTGTACTTTTCTTGTTATACCACATTGTTGCATGCCTCATTACGTATTTGTTTACTATTCTTTGTTTATTATCCTTTTGTGGGTGGATTAGTTATGTCTTTTCATCTTTTCCCATGCTTTATTTTGTATTTAATTAGTATCTCGTGTCGTGAGCTGGGGGTCTATCGGAAACAACATTTCTACCTCATTAGAGGTAGTGGTATGGACAATGTACATCTTATCCTCCCCAGACCCCACTATGTGGGAATACACTGGGTTTGTTGTTGTTGTTGTTGTTCCAAGAAATATTCATGACTCATGGTCAATTCTAAAAGAACCAATACCCGGTCTATGGCCTAATATTTGAGCACTTAGCTATTATAATATATCCGAAATTGAGAAGATTTAATAAGCAACCACAGAGTAGGCTCAACTAGCCTATAAATGAATTTTGAACTGAGAAAAGTATACAATAAAAGTTGCACACAAGCTCTACAACACCAAGCTAAAATTTCAATAACAAGGCTGAATCACTCGATCTCGACCGCCCAAACATATCCTGAAGATGAAATATATGAAATAAAGATTAGTACATAGAAGAATGCCAAAACCTAGAAGTATTAGTTCAAGAGCTTCTAATATAAAAAGAGTACAAAAGTGAAATATCAAGAGAAAATACACTAATACAACTTAGATACTAGTTTAATACATAAGATATAGATCAGTAATACTCTGAGCGCTATGGGCTCACTATAACTATCAGAACTAGGGCTGCTCCATATTATGCACACATCAACGTTTGTAACCATACTATGATCTGCAGGCTGCACAAGTTTTGTATGAATACCAAACAAATGGTACTCAGTAGGTTACTTCCAAATGAGCTCCAAAGATAAAGCAGATATAAAAAATAAATAAACAGAATGGAAACTACACCCAATAGTAAAAAAATAGTATGACAAGTCAATAAGATCATAAGGAACAACTATCCAATTCTTGTCCTAGAGTCTAACATAATATTACTAAGTATTAGGGTGAGCTATCCTATTAAATCTATATTCAATATATGTCAGTGCCATAATGTATATCCCCGGTCAATATACAAATAAAGAGCTAAAGAAATATATATAGTAATATGCAAGGCAAAGAAATGTCTATACAATATGAACAATGATGGATGGGATATGGGGTAGTAACATAAATTCATATAGCTTGATATATATATATATATAAAAGAGCATGAGGTCATCTCAAACCATAAACTATATAATCATATTCTCATTTTAAAACCTCGTTATGCTACTGTCCAAATTTAAATACTATCACACTCAGGGTTCCTAATCCACGTGGCTAGACATGAAATAATTACGCATAATAATGCAATCGTAATATAGGAGAGGACGAAAAGGTACCTCAAATCCCGATACCAGATAAATGACCAATCTATCATAAGCTAACCATAATATTAATAATCATAGCAGTGATAATAGCAATATCAATAATAACATGAATAACTGGTTACTTCAGATAACCAAATACCTATCCGAGCTTATATGAACCCCCACTGCCCCAGCCTTAGAATGTTTAATCAAAATAATACAACACAAGACATATTATTAACCCATATATATGCAACCATCTAATATTGGCTGATAAATATATGTGCCTACTTGTGATAGGCGATCCGTATGTAGGAATGAATCCAAAGTACAAAATAAATATCATAACTCATTATAACTGTCCTCATAAGGACTATCATCACTGTAACCTCCGGCCTTACTGGTATCAACATATCATTAATAGTATCCTCCGACCTTGTTAGGTATCAATAAATCATCAGTGTATCCTCTAGCCTTGCAGTGTATTAACAAATCATAAGTATATCCTCCGACCTTGTCAGGTATCAACATATCATCTATATATCCTCCAGCCTTGTCGGGTATCAACATTATCACAATATTACTATCTGGCTTTGCCGAGTACCAATATCATCACATTAGTATCCTTCGATCTTGTCGAGTGTTAATATCAGCATAATAGTATCCTCCGGATATGTCGGGTATCAATATCATCACAATAGTATTCTTTGGCCTGGCCGAGTATCAATATCATCACAATGTAATTCTTTGGTCTTGTCGGGTATCATTATCATAATAATAGTATCCTCCAGCTTTATTGGGTATCAATTTCATGATAATAGTCATTGCCGAATAAAATGCACTAAAATAATCATAAACATAATCATATTACCATAGAATATGTATCTAGTCAATACTTCCCAAATACTCGTTATTAGCTAACCAACACTTATAATAATCAAATCACTAGTTCACTAGTCATCACATAACATCTAGTTATTAGCCTAAACATTATCCATCACATATTCCTTATTCACGGAATAGAAACTAACCACTATTTATTTTATAGCCAACATCTAATATCTAGTCAAAGTTCATCTCTAGATCAAAACTGTCATTTATCCACCATTCATTATTACCAACTAATCATCCTATATCTGTTAATCATTACTGGATAACACATTACTACTTGTCACCCAACCATATTTTATTAACTGACACCATTCATTAACTGAACATCATTAGTTACCATGTTTTAGCTAAGCAAGATTTATTAATAAATACATTAGATTCCTAGCCATCAAGTTTTATAGTCCCCTAATAGACAACTTGTACAACACAGATTAACCATCTAAATAGAAGACCAGTCATAAGATCATATCTCAGCTTTATTACATCATTTATAGTGGTAAATAATCATTAATGTACCAAATCTATGTATGCCATCACTAGTATTCAATCAGTGGAATAATAAAAATAATACTGCATCTTTCTCCATACCATGTTGAAAAGATGTGTATACAAACATATACTTATTCATATTCATAAAATGTAATCACATCATCTATAATGATAAACACTTCTCGGCTATTCAATTAATATCATAACATGCCTGTGGCCTATTAAATTATCAAAAATGATCACAACATCATAAACATGGCCTTAGGCCCATAAAATATCCAGGACTCAAATCTATAATAAAATTTATAGGTTGTAGCATATCTCTAATCATCACATATATAGAAGGTATTTCACATATAGAAGGCAAATATCAATAAGCATGTAATCAACTCTCATATAAGAGGCATCTCACATATTATAGGCATAATATAATAAGCACATAATTAGCTCTCACACAAGATACATCTCACATATAAGAGGCATAATATTGATACACATGTAATCATCTAGTGGATATCTTATATCAATAGGTCATACAACATGACTACTAGGAATATTACATCTCTAGGCCAATTTACATATCCAAGAGGAACATCGTCTATATAGGTCCAACAATCATAACTAAAGAAAACAGCAACTCTATAGGACAATCATAAAGTCTAAGAGGAAATAGTATCTCTATAGGCCAATCATCATGTATAGGAGAAAATAGCATCTCTATATTATTTCCACAAGTAGTACCATAACCATAACTCAAAATCTATAATCAGAGAACATCAATAAAAGTTACCAAGTTATAAAGTAACCTTATTCTAAGCTTTACTAGACTCATGTATGTCCTACGTCTGCACTGAGTCCACAAGACTAACATTAGCTTAGACCTATCTGGGCCGAATGATCCCACTTCTAATCCACAATTTTAATAATTTGGCATACTATGCCCCAACCTAGGCTAAGGTATCTAGTACATCTTCTAGATGTCAAGTAAGTCGTATTCAAGCCTAAGATAGCAACTTTGACTAAAAACAAGGGAACTTAAGTCAACTCTACACAACTTATGGTTTTAAGACTACCATACTTAAATAATAAGGCTAAATATACAAATCATGCTTCATATGCTAAAACCATATTCCAAACATTGAATTATATCATATCCATGGTATAACAAATCTAAACTAAAGAGGAAATGCAGTATGATACAAAAGGGTTATAAATATGCCATCTTACAAGTCCAAAACTCTCATCTAATCCTCAAACATCAATAATGAAGGTCAAGTCATCCTACTTATACTTGAGCCTAACATCCTTATTTAAATGCACCATCTATCACACATCGTCTATAAAGAAAAGTGGACTATAACACCCCAATTTTCTAAACTGGAATGCTACACGGTGCTGATGACTCTGAAGGACCACAAGCTAACCCATGACTAATATATATACCTATGCACTACAATATATAATATAATAATACAGAAAACATGAACATGTAGGCCATAAGGTTCAACTGAATAAAGAATCTGTAAAATAGTAACATCCGTGTGGGTGAAAGATACCCAAAACAACTAAAAACTGAATCTGAAAGCTAAGTCTAAACTTAAATCCAAAAGCCTCTAAGTACTGTCTGAAATAAGTAGTTCAAGGAACATGTCTCCAACTAACTCCATAAAACTAAACAAAAGAAATTAATGAATAAATCAAATAATGTCGTCCTCAAATGAAGAGGACTCACTGCAACTTTGTATGCTGAATGTGACCGCTACTACTAGTCTGGGACTCGTGCCTCTGAACCTATGGTGTAATATGAAAAGAAAGCACGATAGTGCAAATGCGCTAGTACAACTGGAGTACTGAGTATACGAGAGAGGTAGGCTAATACAAAGGGTTTACATGCATGAATAATACTACTGATTGATTGTTATGAACGTAAGAGTGCAAACATACATACATAGGAACTAAGATTGTGAGTAAGTGATGGCTAAATCTATATGCTAATGCATGGTTGGAACTGTAGTTTTGATAATATAGATGACTGTATTTGACAGTCCTAAATCTTGTTGAACTCTCTGAGTTCCGTGTTATAATTGATTTTGACTGTATCTGACAGTCCTAGTATACTGATATCTAAAGAACTATCTGAGTTCTTTTACTGAGACTGTTTTTGAAACCATGGGAGGTAATTTTTTAACCGAAATGCCCTATATGTGCCATTATGGCAAAGATAGGGTCTAATATCTGCCCTGATTAGAAGGGTGACAATACCGCGCCACTTGTAAGGACAACATGTGAGCAACCCTCATAAACAGGTAAATCTAGTGAGATCGGTGGGAACCCTCATATAACAGGTTAAGCCACCTCATCTACGCTCATATAATAGGCTACGATGTCTTAATCTATGCTGTCTACATAGTTCTAGAATGGAAGGATGACTGCTAAGAATTACACTCTCATATACATGTAAGTTCCCATCCTTCGGTTCACTCGGTGTTAACTCCTAGTCCCATCTAAAGAGACTAAACATGATTCAACCGACTATACATGGACTGATTAACTAACTTCCATTGACTAACAGAGTAGTACTATTATCTAAGAGTTAACTAGGATCATAAGATTTTTGAGGTTTCCTAAGTCACATGACTAACTGAGTTCTATGTATTATATCTTGACTGAGATTATCGTGATAACATTACATGGCTCTTGGTACACAACTATGTTTTTTCGGGTACGAATACTCCCAGGAATCGATAGAAGAAAACTAACACACATGACATGACTTGATCACAAGATTAGAGTCTACAATTCGCTATATTATAAGTATGGGATAGTATATATCATGTATTTAATCAACACCTTAAACATGGGAGGGAAAGCATGGATATAATTCGCACACAAAATTCATATTTCCATCATCATACATACTTCATGCCATCACCATGAGAATACATAAATAGCATGGGCATTCATATTGAAGTGTATCGCTAACATTGACTTATCATTTGGATATCATAAAATCATGTAAATATGAACTTCTAACATCCTAGGCATTTTATCAAACACCTTACATGCATTCTTTAAGGCATAGGAAGATTTCATACTTGCATTAATTCAACCCACCCAAAGTTCATGATTTTCAACCAACAATCACATATATTCCATAAAACACATCCTTAGATATCATCTTGAAACTTGAACAAAAATCATTAATGTGTACATAATGATATCACCACAAAAGTTTACAAAATAACATTTAAAAGCTTGGTTCTTAAACTCTATGAATGGATGGGATCCATAGATGAACACTATGCATACCTTAGTGATTGAATCTTGAAAGAGATCTAATGTTTCAGAAGGTTCTTGAAGAATTCTTTAGGCTTGCCCTTGATTTTTCTTGACTAAGGTTTAACCTCTTTGGAAAAGAATGCTCTTGTTCCTGAGGAGATGATCTTTAGAGGAAACCCTAATCTTGTGGTTTAAAGTGTAAGAGAGGGTTTTTAAGATGTTTCAACTAAAGAGAATGGAATATAATATGTTCCTTGAGGGTTATAAGTCATGGAAAGTGAAAGGAAAAGACCAAAATACCCTTATGAAATAAATTACCAGTTGCTGAATATAATAGCTGATGACATTTGTGACAAGGCATCAAAATGTGGTATGCCGTCAAAAATGTCGTCACACAGAAGCTGGAATTGATGGTTTTTGCCTATGTCTCATGACCTTTATGGTAGGTCGTCACAAATGTGGTAAGCTACAATGAATATCATCACACATGAGCTGCATTCTTCCTAAGGCTGACTCTATATGTGAAATGGCATCAATGATGTGATAAGCCATCAAAAATGTCATCACATAAAAGATGGACACTGCCTAAGGCTGACGACCTTCGTGATAGGGCGTTACTAATATGGTAAGCTACCAAGAATTTCATCACTTAGGATATGGTTTCTGCCTAAGGCAGACGAACTTCGTGGTAGGGCATCACAAGTGTGGTAAGCTACCATGAATGTCATCACACTATTTCCATCCTGACATGCTGTAGTAAAATAGGAATAACACTTTGATCCGATATTGGATTTAGGAAAAATTGGTATCATTTGAAAAGATAATTCAATTATCTATCTGCTGATAGGTCATGAGTTCAAAAATTCCAAGTATAATTAGAGATATGCTCATTTGAAGTTGACTATACCAATATCCTTCTCAAGAATTTAATCGATAAGGAATGTTTTGATTCGTCTAATAGCTGGGAGTTATTTGAAGTCTTAATATACATCTAACTTACTCATACAACTATAAATGAACCATGATGTACTATGCATGATCTTGGTACATGGTTCTAATATTGGTTTGGACTTTTTGGGGTATTACAATTCTCCTCCTTGAAAACATTTGTCCTCGAATAATGAACGCTTGAGAGGGGAGAAAAGATAAATGATGCATACACTGATCATGCTCAACTGGTACATAATGTAGGACTAAATTTAATTCTAAATGGAATATAGCCCAACTGAACACGCATATCGGATGCATGACTGATGAATGCGTGATAAACTATGCACTGATACTTGATACCAATTTTATACTGGAATTTTGAACATGTAACTGAATAAGCTTAACAAAAATGGTTACTTCGAGCTAAGCCTGAATTAACAAAGAAAAGATGAGGGTACTTGGTTCGCATGTCTGCTTATGCTTCCCAAGTAGCTCCCTCCATGGATTTATTCTGCCAAAGAACCTAGATTAGAAGGACTTCTTTGTTCCTCAGCCTACGAGTCTGATAGTCGAGGATTTCAAATAGAATCTCTTTATTAGAGAGGCTATTCTGAATGTCAACACTATGAATAGGGACTACAACTGCGGGGTCACCTATGTACTTCTTGAGCAAAGAGACATAGAAGACTAGATGAACTGAGGCTAAATCTAAAGGTAAATCGAGCTCATAGGCTACCTTGCCAAAGCGACTGAGAATCTTAAAGGGATCGACATATTAGGGACTGATCTTTCCCTTCTTTCCGAATCTCTTCACTTCCTTCATGGGAGAGATATGGAGATAGACATAGTCATCGACCTAAAATTTGAGATCCTTTCTACGAACTGCCACAAAAGACTACTGTCGGCTCTGAGTATCCTGGAATCTTTCTCTAATCAACTAAACTTTCTCTAAGGCATCGAATACTAAGTCAGGCCCTATGAATGCAGTCTCACTAACTTCAAACCAAACAATCGAAGACCTACATCTCCTACCATAGATAGCTTCGAATGGAGCCATCTGAATATTGTAGTGATAGATATTGTTGTATGCAAACTCAATCAAAGGCAAGTGGTCATCCTAACTTCCCTTAAAAACAATTGCACACACCCTTAGAATATCTTCTAGAGTCTGAATGATCCTTTCTACTTGACCATCTATCTGAGGATAAAACACTGTACTACAATGAACTTGGGTACCAAGAGCCTTTTAGAATGCTTTTCAGAAGTGAGAGGTGAACTGGGTACCTCTGTCTGAGATGATAGAGAGTAGAACACCGTGTAATCTGACCAACCCCCTAATATAGAGTTTGGCATAATCCTTGGCTGAGTAAGAGTTATGAATTGGAAAGAAATAAGCTGACTTGGTCATTCTGTCGACAATGACCCAAACTGAATCATTCTGATGATGTATTCTAGGAAAACCCATCACAAAGTCCATGTTCACTTCTTCCTACTTTCAAATAGGAATAGTGAACTCCTGCATGGAACCACTAGGTTTTTTATGCTCTATCTTAACCTGCTGACATATAGTGCACTTAGCCACAAACTCTACAACATCCCTCTTTATCCCACTCCACCAATAATCTCTCGCAAGTCGCAGTACATCTTAGTGGTCCCTGGATGAATAGAGTATTGGGTACTACGTGCTTCTACAAGAATTCACTGCCTCAAGACATCTACATCGGGAACACACAGACGGCACTTACAACGAAGAACACCATCTCCCCCTTGGGAGAAAACCTCTACTTCCTAAAACTGAACTGACTCTTTTAGCTTGACAAAGCTAGGATCCCTGTCTTGCTTCTTTTTCAACTCGAAAACTAGAGATGACTTAAAATACTCTGCACACATACACCACCCTATGAACAGTCGACTAAGCAAATGCCTAGTTTGGCAAGCTGATGAATCTCCTGAGCTAATTTCTTCTTAATGTCTTCAACATAGGAAACATACCCATGGATAGTCTACTGAGTGCGTCGGCCACTATATTGGCCTTGCTCAGATGATAATGGACACTCATGTCATAATGTTTCAAGATCTCTAACCACTTTCTCTAATGAAGATTGAGATCTCTAAGGGAAAATACATACTTAAGGGTCTTATGATCTGTGAAGACGTCTACATAAACACCGTATGGATAATGCCTCCAAATCTTTAAGGCAAAGACAACTTCTACTAACTCAAGGTCATGAGTAGGATAATTCTTCTCATGAGGATTGAATTGTCCGGAGGCGTAGGCTATGACTCTACCATTCTACATGAGAGGACAACCTAAACCTACTATGGATGCATCATAATAAACTACGAATCCATCGAAACCGTTGGGAAGTGCTAAAACTGGAGCTGAGGTGAGTCGAGTCTTTAACTCTTAAAAACTCTTCTCACAAGGTTCTGACCAATGAAACTTGACCTTTTTCTGAGTCAATCTAGACATAGGAGATCCAATAGAAGAAAATCCCTCAACAAACCATTGGTAATAGCCATTCAAAACCAAGAAACTCCTGATATCTGATAGAGAGATAGGGCGAGGCCAGTTTCTTACTACTTCAGTTTTCCAAGGATCTACTCTAATGCTATCACTGAAAACAATATAGCCAAGAAATGCTACTGATCTTAGCCAAAATTCACACTTACTGAACTTGGAAAACAACTGGTAATACTTGAGAGTCTGAAGAACAATTATGAGATGGTTTGAATAATCACGCTCTGTGCGAGAATATACCAGAATATCATCTATAAAAACTATGATAAATGTGTCTAAGTACTGCTTGAACACCCAGTTCATCAAGTTCAAGAAAGATGTAGGGGCATTGGTAAGACCAAAGGACATGACTAGAAATTCAAAGTGACCATAACGAATATGAAAAGTTGTCTTCGAAATGTCACAATATCTAACTCTGAGCTGATGATAGCCTGATCTGAGGTATATCTTGGAGAAATAATTGTTACCCTAAAGTTGGTCAAAAAAGTAGTCTATCATAGGCAGTGGATACCTATTCTTAATCGTGACTTTGTTGTGCTGATGGTAGTCAATACACATTCTGAGAGAATAGTCTTTCTTGTGCACGAATAAGACTGGCGCACCCCATGGGGACACACTGGCCTGATGAATCCCTCATCAAAGAGATCCTTCAATCGATCTTTCAGTTCCTTGAGTTCTGCTGGTACCATTCTTTATGGAGGAATCAAAATAGGCTGAGTATTTGGGAGAAGGTCTATGCCTAAGTCTATTTCCCTAGATTTGGAACTAGAATCCATAACATGAACGAGATGATACATGTAACCCTTAGAAGTCATTTTCCTTGCCCGAAGGTAGGAAACAAGCTGACCCTTGAAAGATGAAGTTCTACCCTTCCACTCTAGAATGGGCTCATTCGGGAACTACAACTGAACTATCTTGTTTCTGCAGTCGACTATGGAATAGCAGGAATGAAGCCAATCCATGCTGAGAATGACATCAAAATCAGTCATCTCTAACTTGACTAAATCTGCTGATGTGGATTTTTAAAATATCGTAACTGGGTAATTCTTGTATACCCGCCGAGCTATGATGGTTTTACCCACTAGGTTATAGACTGAAAAGGGCTTGGCCACTACATTGGCCTTGCCCGGATGATAAAGGACACTCATGTCATAATCCTTCAAGAGCTCAACCACCTTCTCTAATGAAAATTGAGATCTCTCTGGGAAAAGACATACTGAAGGATCTTATGATCTGTGAAGACGTCTACATGAACACTGTATAGATAATGCCTCCAAATTTTTAAGGCAAATACAAATGCTGCTAAATTAAGGTCTTGAGTAGGATAATTTTTCTCATAGGGCTTTAACTATCTGGTGGCGTAGGCTATGACTCTACCATGTTGCATGAGGACTCAACCTAAACCAACTCAGGATGCATCACAATATACTACTTTAGCCAAAATTTGAACTTACTAAACTTGGTGAACAACTGGTGATCCCTGAGAGTCTAAAGAACAATTATGAGATGGTCTGAATGATCACGCTCTATGCGAGAATAGACAAGAATATCATCTATGAAGACTATGACGAATATGTCCAAGTACTGCTTCAACACCCTGTTCATCAAGTCCATGAAAGTTGTAGGCATTTGTAAGACCAAAGGACATGACTACAAATTCAAAGTGACCATACAGAGTATGAAAAACTATCTTTGGAATGTCACATTCTCTAACTCTGATCAGATGATAGCCTGATCTGAGGCCTATCTTGAAGAAATTGCTATCACCCTAAAGTTGGTAAAATAACTCGTCTATCCTAGGCAGCAAATACCTGTACTTTATCGTGACTTTGTTGAGCTAAAGGTAATCAATAAACATTCTGAGAGAATCATCTTTCTTGCACACAAATAAGACTGGTGCACCCCATGGGGATACACTGGGCCTGATGAATCCCTAATCTAAGTGATCCTTCAACTGATCTTTGTATTCCTTGTGTTCTGCTGGTGCTATTCTATATGACAGAATAGAAATAGGCTGAGTATCTGGGAGAAGGTCTATGCCAAAGTCTATTTCCCTTTTGGGAGAATTACCTGGAAGATCTTCGGGAAAGATGTCTGAATATTCATTAACCATTGGGACTGATTCGAGACTAGAAGATTTGGAACTAGAATCCTTAACATGCACAAGATAATACATACACCCCTTAGAAATCATTTTCCTTGCCCGAAGGTAGGAAACAAGATGACCCATGAAAGATGAAGTGCAACCCTTTTACTCTAGGACGGGCTTATTTGGGAACTGAAACTGAACTATCCTATTTCTATAATCGACTATGGAATGGCAGGAATGAAGCCAATCCATGTTGAAAATGACATCAAAATTAGTCATCTCTAACTCGACTAAATCTGCTAACATGGATTTCAGAAATATCATAATAGGGTATTTCTTGTATACCCACCAAGCTATGTTAGTTTTACCCACTACGGTAGAGAATGAAAAGGGCTTTGCTAAAATTTTGGGACTAATTCCAAAATTTCCTACTATGTATGGAGTGACAAATGACAAGGATGCACATGGGTCTAGCAACGAATAAACATGAACATGGAAAATCTGTAACGTACCAGCAATGACATTAGGAGAATGTTCCTTATCCTATCGGGTCTGAAGAGCATAGAGTCTATTTGGGTGTTGCCCACTAGTACCACTGGAAGTGGCACCCTACTGATTTGGGCGACCGATCTGGGTTGTGGAATAATTCTGCTAACCCAGAGGACCCGGATGAGGACAGTCCCTAACTCTATGACCTGGCTTGCCACAACCAAAATAAATGCCTCGACCCGCTCTACAAACACCCTGATGGTGCTTACCACCGTCCTAACACTGAGGATAAGTACGGTCACTTCTAACACTGCTATGAGATTTAGATCTTGGTGCTCTGTCTCTACTTGTTCTTGTTCTCTTGTTCTGCCTCTCTCTATTACTAACCTTCTGCTCTTCTATCTGTTGAGCATGTTTCAGGAGCATGGCAAAAGTCAAATCACTGTTCAGCATCATAGACCTACACTCATTTACCACGCTATCATTCACCCCTGATACAAATTTTCTCATCTAAGACCTATTGTCTACAACCACATGAGGGGCATATCTAGATAGTTGAGTAAATCTAAGGGTATACTCTCTAACTATTATATTTCCCTACCTGAAATTTATGAACTCAATAAATTTTGCCACTCTCAGCTCTTGGAGAAAGAATCTATCTAAGAAACCCATGACAAATTCTTTCCACTCAATAGGACCTGTATCCTCTAACCTTTCTTCTAACCACTACTTTTACCAAGTCTGAGTGGTATCCTGCTATTGGTATGTGGCTAACTCAGCACTCTAAGAAGAAGTTACTCCCATGATATCAATGATCTTCTAAACTTGGTCAATAAATTCGTAAGGATTCTCATCTGGCTTAGACTCATAGAAGGATAGAGGGTTTATTCGGGTGAAGTCTTGAATCCTAGCTGCTACTGAATTGGCCACTGGGTTGGCTGGAACGACTTCTTGCCATTTATTCTTGGTAACTACAGACTGAGCAAGAGTGGTAAATACGGTCCAGAAATTCACATGAGAAATATGCTCGCCCAAAGGATCTTTGGGCTGAGGAGCTGGCTGATTTCTTATCTTTCGAAGCATGTTTCTAAAATAAGAGAAGAGCAGATTAGGCTGAGAGGCTGACTTGAAATTATTCTTACAGGCACGACATGAATACTGAAGAAAGGGAACTATTCCTAAAACAACTCCCAGCCTCCTATACATAAATGTGACGTGCAACACACCCATGTACAAGACTCTACTAGTGCGGCTTTTATAATTCCTAGGACTCTATTGAACCTTAGGCTCTGATACTAAGTATTTAATACCGCAATTTTCTAAACTGGAATGCTACACGGTGCTTATGATCCTGAAGGATCACAAGAAAACCCATGACTGATATATGTACCTGTGCACTACAAAATATAATGTAATAATGCGGAAAACATAAACATGTAGGCCATAAGGTTCAACTGAATAAAGAATCTGTAAATAGTAACATCCGTGTGGGTGAAAGATACCTAAAACAACTAAAAAATGAATCTGAAAGCTAAGTCTAAGATTAAATCCAAAAGCCTCTAAGTGCTATCTGAAATAAGGAGTTCAAGGAACATGTCTCCAACTAACTCCATAAACTAAAGTGAAGAAATTAATGAATAAATCAAATAATGTCATCCTCGAATGAGGAGGACTCACTGCAACTCTGTATGCTGAATGCGATTGATACTACTGTTCTGGGACTTGTGCCTCTAAACCTATGGTGTAACATGAAAAGAAAGCACCATAGCGCAAATGCGTCAGTACAACTAGAGTACAAAGTATACGAGTGAGGTAGTCTAATGGAAAAGGATTTATATGCATGAATACTACTACTGAGTCACTGATATGAATGTAAGAGTACAAATATACATACATAGTAACTAAGATCGTGAGTACATGATGGCTAAATCTGTACGCTAATACATGGATTGAACCATATTTCTAATAATATTGATAACTATAAATGATAGTCCTGAATCTGGTGGAACTCTCTGAGTTTCGTTCTATAACTAAATTTGAATGTATTTGATAGTCTTAGTATACTGATATCTAAAGAACTATCTAAGTTCATTTACTGAGACTGAGTCTGAAACTGTTGGATGTAGTTGTTTAACAGACATGCCACATATGTGCCATTATGGCTAAGACGGGGTCCAATCTCTACCCTGACTGGAAGGGTGTAAATCCCACGCTTCTGGTAAGGACAATATATGAGCAACCCTCATATAATAGGTAACTCTAATGAGAATAGTGGGAACCCTTATATAACAGGTTAAGCCACCTCATCTACCCTCATATAATAGTCTGCGATGTCTCAACCTATGCTGGCTACATAGTTCTGGAATTGAAGGATGACTGCTAAGAATCACACCCTCATATATAGGTCAATTCCTATCCTTGGGTTCAGTCGAAGTTAACTCCTACTCCTATCTAAAGAGACTAAACATGATTCAACTGACTGTACATGCATAGATTAACTGACTTCCATTGATAGATGGAGTAGTACTATTATCTGAGAGTTAACTAGGATCATGAAATTTATGAGGTTTCCTGATTCACATGACTAACTGAGTTATATAGATTATAGCTTGATTGAGATTATCATGACAACATGACATGGCTCTAGGCGCACAACTATGTTTTTCAGGTACGAATACCCCTAGGACTCGATAGAAGAAAACTGACACACATGACATGACTTAATCACAAGATTGGAGTCCACAATGCGCTATATCATAAGTAGGGGATAGTATACTTCATGTATTTAATCAACACCTCAAGCATAGTAGGGAAAGCATGGATATAATTCCTACACAAAATTCATATTTTCATCATCATACATACTTTATGCCATTACCATGAGCATACATAAATAGCATGGGCATTCATATTGAAGTGTATCGCTAACATGGACTTGTCATTTGGATATCATGAAATCATATAAATATGAACTTCAAACATCCTAGGAATTTTATCAAACACCTAACATGCATTACTTAAGGCATTGGTGGATTTAATACTTGCATTAATTCATCCCATTTTAAGTTCAAGATTTTCAACCAACAATCACATATATTCCATCAAAAACATCCTTAGATATCATCTTCTAACATGAACAACAATCATCAACATGTACATGTTTATATCGCCACAAAAGCTTACAAAAGAACATTGAAAAGCATGGTTCTTGAACTCTATGAATGGATTGGATCCAAAGATGAACACTACGCATACCTTAGTGATTGAGTCTTGAAAGAGATCTAATGTTTCTCAAGGTTCTTGAAGAATTCCTTAGGCTTGCCCTTGATTTTTCTTAACTAGGGTTTAACCCCTTTGGGAAAGAATGCTCTTTTTCCCAAGGAGATGATCTTGATAGAAAACCCTAATCTTGTGGTTGAAAGTGTAAGAGGGGTTTTTTAAGATATTTCAACTAAAGAGAATGGAAGATAATACATTCCTTGAGGGTTATAAGTCGTGGGAAGTGAAGGAAAAAGACCAAAATACCCTTATGAATTAAATTACCAGTTGCTAAAAATAATAGCTGACGACATTTGTGATAAGGCATCAAAAATGTGTTAAACCGTCAAAAATATCATCGTACAGAAGCTGAATTTTATGATTTCTTCCTAAGTATGACGACCTTCATGGTAGGGCATCAAAAATGTGGTAAGCTACCATGAATTTCATCACAAAGGGGATGAATTCTGCCTAAGGCTGATGACATTTGTGACATGGCATCAAAGATTTGGTAAGCCGTCAATAATGTCGCCACACAAAAGCTAGATACTGCCTAAGGGTGACGACCTTCGTGATTGGGCGTAAAAAATGTGGTAAGCTACCAAGAATTTTGTCACTTAAGAGCTGGTTTCTACCTAAGGTTGAAGACCTTCATGGTAGGGTGTCACAATTATGGTAAGCTACCACGAATGTCATCAAACTGCTTCCAGCATGACACGCTAGAGTAAAATAGGAATAACTCTTTTCTCCGATATTGAATTTAGGCAAAATTGGTATCGTTGGAATGATAATTCAATTGTATATCTGTTGATAGGTCATGATCTCAAAAACTCCAAGTATAAAAAGCGATATTCTCATTTAAAGTTGACTATACTAGTATCCTTCTCAAGAATTCAATCGATAAGGAATATTTTGATTCGTTCGACAGCTGGGACTTATTTGAATCCTTAATATACATCTAACTTACTTATAAAACTATAAAATAAACATGATGTACTATGAATACTCTTGGTACATGGCTCTAATATTGGTTTAGATTTTTTGGGGTATTACATAGACAAAAGCCTACCTTAAGGTCAAACGCAAAACCTTACTTTATTCACCACATTCTCGTCTTGACTTTACAATCCCTAAAATGCCATCATATTATCCAAACCATAATCTACTTATTTATATGAGTCTAATGAAACCCAAATTTCACTATTGTGCTTTGGGTCCAAAAATGGCACCAAAAACCCCAAGTGGTTCCCACAAATAGAAAATTAGTTTCAAAGAACAACCCAATGTTCACATATGAATAAGGAGTCATAAACCTTAAGGAATGGTTAAAAACTAAGCATAATCTGGGATAAAATCTAGGCATAAGCTAAATTGGGTTTTTGGGTCAAAACTAAGAAATTCAAGCATTAATTCAAGAAATTCTTACCTTAATATTGATGATAATCACTATACAAGATGTTAATTAAGCTTCCCAAGTCACCCCACATGCCCAATTTTGAGTTATTATACTTATTTTAGGGTTTCTAGGTCTAAATGGTGAAGGAAAAATGCCCCAAACTCCTCTTAGGTCCTTTATATAGCCCCTACATCTGCAGAGATGCATCTATCATCGTCATAAGAGCCATAATTATGCTACCCATGATGGATACACTCTTGGTCTCGACCGCAGTTACACCAGATGAAAACAAACTCAAAAATAAGTTTTTAACCATCGAAACTCATCTGGAATCCAAGGAACATAATGCAATAGTGAATTGTAAATGTATAACACATTCAAATCCATTGAAATAATCATAACTTTCATTGAAGATCGTTTAGGTTAAAAGTTGGCTGACACCTATAGTTTAATCACTTTTCATAAAATCTACTCAGTAGCTTAAAATAAGTATGGTAGCCTTGCGATATGAAACAAGGGTCTCCTAGACTAAAATCAGCATTCTAGAAGCAATGGCAAAGTTAGATTTTCTATCCGAGGTCTTTTTGACCAAATATGGGTCCTACACCAATTCTTTCCAATTTTCTACTTTCCGACCAATAGGTCAAAATGAGCTCAAGTGCATTGTCACCCAAACCAATGGTCTACCTAGACTAAAATCAATTTTCTAGATCTCCTGGCAAAGTAGGAATGTGCATTCGATATTGTTTGACTAAACTTTTTGCTCGGTGTCCATTTTGAACCAGCAAAGACTGCTAAACAGGGAATTGGCTCTAAAATCCAAATGAACTACCTGTTAAATGAATCATTGGTCCCAGTATGTCATCAATGACTTGGGAAATCTATGAAGAATATTAATGGTGAAGTTGAATAAATATGGAAATAACCTTACGGGTCATTATAGATCGCTAAATTGCAACGCAATGCTCCCCTTCATATCGCAGCATTCCACTACTACACCAAAAGAGTGCTGAAACTTGGAATATTTTCCAAGTTTTGAATAATGACTCAAGATACATCCAAAACCTAATATGAGAAAATGAAATATGTAACCACTAATTTTGAAATTTCTAATGCATACGAGAAGTCAAATTTTTTATCCAAGGTCATTTCAACCAAATATGGGCTCCACACCCGAACTATAACTTTACCAACATTTTAATCAATTGGTCAAAATAAGCTGAAGTAAATTAAGACTCGAACCAATGATCCACCTAGCCTAATATCAATAATCTAATGTTTTTGGTGCAATCAATATTCACATTCGAGATCATTTCACTAATGATTTTGCTTGGTGGCCATTTCAAAGCTATAAAAACTTCAAAATAGGACATTAGCTATAAAAACCAAATGAACTACCCAATAACCGAACAATTATTCCTAGCAAGTCATAAATAACTTAGGGAAACCATGGAGAATCTCAAATAATGTAAATAAGCAAAAATATGAAAAATAACCAAAAGGGTCATTAGATTATCTCACGTACCAGTACATTCGAAGTACTAATTGCAAACTCTCTTTTGCGCTAGGTTTTCTTAGAACACAGGTTTAGATCCTCAACTCCTCGAATGCCCTTAGTTTGCTCAGTGCCCCTCAATAGCAGTTGTGGCGACTCCTCATCCATTGGGGATAAGATATTTTTAGTTAGTTTTAGTATTTCCTTTATCTCTGATATTTGAAGTTAGATGGGGGCTTGTCCCATCAACTCTTTATGTTTAGAGGCTTTTAGATAGTCAGACTAGTTTTTTAGTTTCTATTTGACCAGAAAACTATACATGTTGTGTATTATTTTAGTAGTAAATTTTAAGAGAATTTTATATGCTTAACTACCTTAAATAATTTTTCATTATTACTTTATTTCGTGCTCACAACAGGTGCAAGATCATTAGTTAGCTTCTGGTCACTTATGGCCTTAAGAATTGTGTTACGACTAGGTGGTAACCTTAAGTAATGATAAACTTAGTATTAGAGCTATGTTTTAAAGCGTCTAAGCATGTCTAAAAGCTGCATTACATCAAATCTTGTGCATGTGTATGAAGTATGCCACACCTATAGGTAAGAGGATATGAGATATTTTAGGAAGGTTTCCCTTCTTTCAGTGTTTACGTCTTACAAAAGAGAATGAGCTCTATTAAATTCCCTTTTCTAACATGTCCTTTTTCTATTTACCAAAAAATCTTTCTAGAAGAAATAATGAAAGAAGAAATAGGGATCAACCTGCACCACCACTACCAGTTTAAGAAGATCCTCTGAACCAATATGTTTTCCATGCCCATTTTAGGGCTACTTTCACAACTTTTGCTGATACTTTGGTTACTTAGAATAACCAACAGGTTGTTGCCCCAGCTAATCCAATAATTAATACAACTACAGCTTGGATCCGAGACTATACTCGGATGAATCCTTCAGTGTTTTCTAGATCAAAGTCTGTGGAGGATCCACATGAATTTTTAGACTATGTACAAAAAATAACTGACATTATGGGTGTCGCTTCTAGTGAGAGTGATAACATAACTACTTATTTATTGTAATGATTAGATCACTGTTAGTTAAGGAGTAGAAGGAGGACAAAGGTGTTGAAGCAGGACCTATAGAGTGGGAGGAGTTTGGCATCCCATTCTAAAATAGGTTCTTCCCTATAGAGTTGAAAGAAGCTAAGATTCATAATTTCATCAATTTTAAGTAGTGTTGCATGAATGTCAATGAGTAATAACTTAAATTCACCAAGTTGGCTATGTATGCTCGGACTATATTAGCTTATTCTAGGTCCAAGATGAGCAAGTTTGTTTTGGGAGTTTCTAAGGAAGTGGCAAAGGGCTACAGGAAAACTATATTGATAAAGGAGATAGATCTCTCTAGGTTGATGCTCCTTACTCAGTAGATTGGGTAGGAGGAGAAGCATAAGGAAAAAGAAAGAAAGAAAGAATAAGAGGGCCAAAATAGGTAGCTTTAACTTTTCTCTACAAAGGTCTACTGACAGGAATCATTCTCAGTTCTATCATAAATTTTATGCTCCATCCCCATATTTTGCCAGTGCCCTATTACCTAAGTTTAAGCAGGACAATCAGGATAGAGCGTGAAGCTATAAGTTCTAAGGTAGCATAAATAGTGGTCACACTAAACTGCTTTGCTGGAAGTATGGTAAGAATCATCAGGGTGAGTGTTGAGTAAGTGGTGTTGCATTTATTAGCTATGAAAAATCAGGCCACATGATAAGAGATTATCCGTTGGTTATGTGGAAGGGTAGAATGATCCTTAACTGGGCCAAACTAACTTTATTCTAGTGCATAGGGTCATAATTAACTTTATTCTCTCTAAACTTTACATGATTAAAAAATTTACCATGATATGGTTGCAGGTATGTTACAAGTGTTTCATCTTAATGTTTATGGATTGTAGATCCTTGATATTTACTTTCCTTTGTAACTCATTATATATTTATACACTTTTGTATCAGTATTAATACATTAGTAGAGCCTTTCTCAGTTTCTACTCTAGTGAGTAGTTCTAATATAGCCAGACGGGTATACAAAATTTGCCCAATCAAAGTCTCTCTAAAAGTCACTTCAATTGACCTTGTGGAGTTAGAGATGATTTATTTTGATAGTATTCTTGGCATGTATTGTCTCCACTCATGCTATGACTCAGTTGATTATACAAATAGAACTGTTTAATTCTAGTTCACTAATGAGCCCATTATTGAATGAAGGGGTAGTACTTTAGTGCCTAACATTCAGTTTATCTCCTATATTAAGGAAATAATGTTGATATCAAAGTGATGGATTTACCTTAGCATTTGATTCAAGAACTAAAATTTTGAAACTTCAACTCTTGATTCAGTTCTAGTAGTGAATGAGTTTTCAGAAGTATACCCTGAAGATCTTCTTAGAGTTTTTCCTATAAATGAAATTGACTTTAGAATAGATAATGATACGGGCATGACCATGAATATAGATGAGTGTGAGAATGAATTGACCTGAGACATAGAGTGTGCAAGTGAAGTGCAAAGGAGGGCCAAAATACATAACACCGAAACCATCCATACAATACTCCAAGGGCACCTTTGTTATTCAATCTTTATTAAGGTTTTTTTTTTGACATTTCACATCTTATTTTGTAATTTCTATAAATAGAACATTTTAGGGTTTCATTAGGGTAGATTTTGATGATATTGTAAGATTTATAATACTTGAAAATATTTCTCTCTTTTGACAAAGGCCTCTTGGTTGAATCTAGGGAACATAAATGTCGATTTACTTGTGTTGTTTGTTCAATACTTAGAAACATTGGGTTATTGGGAGAGTGTAGGTGTTAATATTACATGTTTTAGGGGTTTAGGTTTTTGATGCATACCTTAGTTCTTAGGATATGTAATATTGTATGTCACACTATCTATCTTTCTTTTTTGTAATTGTGTTCTTGTAATCTCAAAACTATATATTATTTTTATCTTGTTATTGTTGTTCTTCATATATTGTTGCTTTTTTTGTGATAATACACATTGTTATCTTGTATTCTTGTGTTGTTAAAGTTGACCGAGACTTGGTCTCTTTGGTCCTCGGGTTCTACTTGAATTTGTGGATTGTTTTATGTTATTTTTGGTGCATTCCAAGTATGGTTTGTATAATTTTTTAGCACATCTTATGGGTGATTTTATTCTAAGAAAATCACTCTATGGCTTGCTAGAAAATTAAAAAAAAAACAAGTGGTGTTCTTGTGTTTTTCTTGGCCATGAAGTTGGTCTCCTTGTTGTTGTTGTCTTGGCCAAAAACTTTGAGTCCAGGTCTAGGATTTTTTTTTTGTTATGTTGTTTCTAGTATTATCTTCTTCATCACTAACACTAAAAAAGTCTAGATCTAGATTTGAGCTTGAATTGTTGATATTGTTGATGTGAACAATGTTTGTCCATGTGGTGATGTTGTTGTTCTAAATTGGTCTTGTGGTATTGGACATTATTGTTGTGGACTCACCCTTGACCTTCTGTTGTTGTTTATGTTCGAAGTGTGGCTGTGTGATATTGTTGTTGATAATTGGTGGCCTAAGAACATTTTATTGAAGTTTATCTAGTCTTGGCCGTGTGGTAGTTATTCTTATTGTTGTGGATTTAGAGTTGGTCGTGTGATTGTTGTTGTAGATCATAGTGGATGTTGTTGTTGTTTTTGAATTTCTTCACCTTCTTCATATATTGTTAAACATAAAGGAGTATTAGATCCAAAAGGTGAAGAAAAAAAAGGTAAGGACTTATTAGTCTTGAAGGACTTTACATCTACATAAAGACTTATCAATCACTTCTCAACCACTTTCCATGATTCAAGGACCCATGTTTTGAGGAAAATGTACAAGTCAAGTCAAGACTTTTTGTGTTTGAATTTTAAGAGGTCTCTAAGACTTGTCTTTCCCTCCCTCAACTAATTCCCACTATTTAAAATTGAAAAATTGACCAAGACTTCCCAGAATTGAAAAAAAAAACTTGACAAAAACCACAACAAATTATAGGCTGCCACATTATCATTTTACTATTCACATAAAAATTTTAAGCTCATATTTGAGATTTCTTAGTTTCATTTTATTGTTCCTTAGTTTCATTTGTTGATTCTAATACTAATTGACAAACTAGTAATCTCCTACTTGATTGTAAGTTAGTTATAGAGTTTATTTTTTTGTGTTAGTGTTTGTTGTGTACTTTTGTCATTTTTAATCATTGTTAGTTATTGACTCAAGTACTACAAGATTTTGTTTGTGTTTCAAACCAAAATCTATTTCGGACAAGAGTAGACTTAACCCTCAACTCCTCACGGGCACCTTAGCCAGCTTACAATACTTGTAAAGCTACGTGTGAGGTAATCAAAGAGTGAGAGACTGGTGAGGTTATTTTGAGAAAACTAGTTTTTTTTGTTTGTTGTCTCTTTTTTAGGTACCATGGATGGTAATTATTTCAATGCCACATTTAACATCTTCAATTATAATTGTGAAGAATTCAAATGGCACCTTGAAAGGATACGTCAATTGGTATCCTCACTTATCCCAACAAATCCAAATCCTCTTGTCCAATCATCATGTTATGACAGCTTCCCAAGGGAATAAGTGGGTTTCCATGGCCCACACCAAGGTGAAGGTCGTAGATCATGTTATCTACAAGGTAAAAACTCTATTTCCTACACACCTATAAATGTAGATTGTTGTGATGTGGCTAGTACTATCCCAATGGATGTAGTTGCGGATTTACCTAGAGCATAGGTTCTTGAACCTTCATTTTGTGATACTCTTGGTGATTTTGGGTCACGTGAGGACCAAACTTTTGTTGCAAGTATGAAAACACTAGTTGATCCTTTAGATGATGAAATTGATTCTTCTCCTAAGAATGATTTGTGTCCATATAGTGATAGAACTTATAACTTGAATAAGGTTCCATTAACAATTGAAAAGAGTATTCACACACTAGTTGACCCTTGTGAAAACTAAGGTGAGTCTATGTTGGTATACAAGTTTCCAATAACTGGTGAGCACATGCAAAATGATCAATAAGGTGAATATGACCTTGATTTGCTTGGATTTTTTGGAAACCCGAATTATGATTGTTCTTTTGAAAATGCTTTTGGTAGTTATACCTTTGTTTCCCATGGTGGTTTGAAGTTATGTGTGGATTACCATCTTGAAGGGGAGTATGGCTGAAACCTATGCCCATGGATATTCTCCCATTTGAGATCGGGGCCATCTTAGGGTGTGAAAAGAGTAGTCACAAATATGTTCGTTATTGCTTGATGTTTATCCTAGCCACTTTCATTGTGATTTTGTTAAAAAGCTTTGAATGTTCAACACAAAGGATTCTTTGTTGTACCTTAAGTGTGTACCATAATGGCATGGAGATTCTAATTATTTTTTCCAACTCTAACCCTCATTCCATGAGAATGTATGCTTGTTTGTCTTCTATTTGATTTTTCAAGGAATGGATACAAGGTCTAATCCTTTTCAAGAAGGGGAGGATGATACGAGCATGACCACAAAGATGGATGAGTGCAAGAATGAATTGAGCTGAGACTTGGAGTGTACAAGTGAAGTGCAAAGGAGGACTTAAATACACACCGAAACCGTCCATACAATACTCCAAGGGCACCTTTATGACTCAATCTTTATCAGAGGGTCTTTTTTGACATTTCACATCTTATTTTGTAATAGTTAATAATAGAACATTTTAGGGTTTCATTTGGTTAGATTTTTATGATATTGTAAGTTGTATAATACTTAAAAACATTTCTCACTTGTGAGAAAGACCTCTTGGCCGAAAATAGGGTACACAAGTGTGGATTCACTTGTGTTATTTGTTCAAGGCTTAGAAATGCTGGGTGCTTGGGAGATTGACGTCTTTCTTGTGTCCATGTAAGAGTGTAGGTTTTAATATTACATGTTTTAAGAATTTTGGTGTTTGTTACACTCCTTAGTTCTTAGGATTTGTAATATTGTATGTTACACTATCTTTCTTTGTTATAATCGTGTTCTTTTTTTTGTTCTTGTAATCTAAAAACCATGGGTTGTTTGTATATTTTTATTTTTGTTCTTGATGTATTATTGGTGGTTTGGTGATAATACACCTTGTTGTCTTGTATTCTTTTATTGTTGAAGTTGGACAAGACTTGTTCTTTTTTGTCCTAGGGTTCTAGTTGAATTTGTGGACTATTTTTGTTGTTTTTAGTGCATTCTAAGTTTGTTGAAGTATTTTATTCTATTTCTTCTCCCATTTCTCGACTAACTTAAAATGAAGTCAACTTTCAATAGTCAGATTCCTGCAAAAACAGGTTTTAGGAGTTGTAAACTTGACTCACTTTCGCTCTAGGCTTTACTTTACTAGATTACTCATTTTGGTATATTTCATTCCTTAAAATTCATGAGTATCTAAGCATTTATCTTGGTATTATGTTTAAATATGGTGTGAATATGTGTAGGTTTTGTTTAATAGTGTAGAATCTTGGTTAATGATGTAAGGTTTCACTAATACTTGCTTGTTGAATAGGAATTTGTAGGTGAAAACCCCAAATTCCTAAAACCTCATATCATCATTGAAAGAGGGATGTGGGTATTCTTATGTATCCTATAACATACTTAAAAAGGGGATATGGGTGAGAAAGTATTGGTGAACAATAATTAGGCATTTAGCTTATTCCTTTACATTGTCTTAAAAATAGGGATGGAATGTGAATTTGCTATATATTGGGCATCTTCCTAGAAATAGGGATGCCTAATTGAGGTTTTAGGTGGATTTGTTAGTCACACCCATGAGGTATCTGAAAGGGTCCATGGGTGATATTTTTTGTGATTAGTTGAAAAACTAGCATCAAAACCTCTCTACTAGCCTACCCTTATAATTATTAACTAGATTTTTCATTTGATTATCATGAACCCATGCATTATTTTACCCTAGGAATACATAATCTCAATACTATTCTTCTATTTGGATATTACCTACATTTGTTTCTCTTAATTGGTAGTATAATAGATTTTGTCAAAACAACCTTCTAAACCATACACCCAATTTTCATTTCTCTTTAATTTCATTTAAATTACGAGTATATCTTTAGTAGCTTTCAACACTCATAGGCTTTGAATACTAGTTCTACTCCATGAGGATTCAACCCAAACTCAATTTAGGTTATTATATTTGATAATGATAGCCTTGCCCATAAACCATGAAGTAAGTTGAGCGTGACAAAAATGGCATCACTGTCGGGGTGTGAAACTTAGTTTTTGCTTGTGTTGATTTTATAATAGCTTTGGTTTTACCCATACTAGTTGTTATTAATTTTAGTTGTTGTTTTTATTTCTTTTGATGTGATTTCAATAGTGTCCATGACACAATAAGTGTCATGCATGTAATGCTAGGACCTTAGATGGGACCATTGATGATAAGTAGCAACTCCATAATATTGGACGTGCGTGTGCAATCTGTATCCTACCTTATCAAGGGAACAGGGTATTCCACGCCAGGTGTGTTATGTTTAACATGTATCAAATGAAAGGTCTCTTTGGGGGTCAAGCTCATGAAGACCCAAATTTGCACTTGAAGAATTTTGTGGTAGTGTCTGTCCCTTTCGACATTGCTCATATCTCACAAGAATTCATACGGTTGTGCCTCTTCTCATTTTATCTAGTGGGTGAAATGGTGTTTTGGCGACGATATCTTCCCACCGGGTCCATCACATCATGGGATGAATGTACCAATGTTTTTTTAGATTGATACTTCCCCCATAAGAGATGTTGCAATTGGATGACAAAATCACCAATTTTTGTTAATTAACTAGAGAGCCTCTATATGAGGTGTGGGAGAGATTTAATGATAAGATTTTGCAATTACCCAACCATGAGGTGTCGGATAAGATATGTCTCTAAATATTCTATCAAGCTTTGGATCAACTAATAAAAACTTTGTGGATAATGCTGTCGGTAGGTCACTTGTAAAGTTGTTATATAGCGTGGATTCAAAGTTACCTGTGGAGGTCACAAACAAAAATAGGGGGTGGAATACTTAGGACATCGAGGTAGACAAAGGGTCCCCTACCATCTCCCATGTTGATAAAGAGCAAAGGAAGAAAGATTAAGAAAAAGAGGAAAACATGGCAAAAATAATGAAACAATTAGAACTCCCTATAGAGCATGTGATGGTGCACCCACAAAAATGATAAATGTTGTGGAATCAAAGGTATATGATGAATAAGAGATAAAAAGGCTTAATCAAGAAATTATATACTTGGCTAACTATTAGAGGGGTTTCTTCCAGTCCGATCAAAGGCAAAGTGAGAACAATGGGAAGGGCGTGATAGGGATAGATATCATCATTAGAGGTACAAGGAAAGGGAGTATGATAGATATGTTTCCCCACATGACTAAGTAAATAAAAAGAAGTCCAATTCTGTTGATCCCAAAAAATTCAAGACCCATGATGTGTTAGCTAGATCTTTATAAAGTGGAGGAAACAGACAAGATAGTCCAAGAAAAAAAGCCGAATTTTCATAAATCAACCAAATTTTTGTATCACACTCCCCCTCAGTCAAACAACTAGAGACTAAAATTAGCTAAATCTACACTCAACTTAATGGTAGACAAAAAATGGGCCTTCCTAGTAATACCATTGCGAATCCAAAGAGTGATGCCCATGTTTTGGTAATCATCACTCAGAGTAGCAAAACCCTCAGTGGTAATGTGGTTGATGCTGAAAAATAGACCAACATTGAACAAACAAATATGATGAAGAAGTATGTGGTTGATTAAAATAATGAGGCTCCAAAGTCTAAACAAGGGGATAAAAAAGAACCAATCAAAATTAAAGAAATTATTGATAAAGAGGGAGATCGTAAGGTAGTTGAGAATGATGGACCACAAATTTATCCATTACCTACCCTGAAGGTTACTTCTCTATTCCCTCAAAGACTCAACAATAAAGAGGATATTGTCAAATAAAAGATGTTTCTTGCTAAGCTTAGAAATGTTTAAATTAATATCCCATTGCTAGAGGCCATTCAACAGATGATAGGATATGATAAACTAATAAACAATTTGATGTCAAAGAAATTTATTATTGATGGAAAAACCATTGAAGTTACCCATGGGTGTAGATCAATCATGAGTAGTGCTAGAGCAGAAAAAATAGAGGATCCTAGTGCCTTTACAATCCCTTGAACCATAGGGACACATAAATTTGAGAATGCCTTGTGTAACCTTGGTGTAAGCATCAATCTTCTGCGCTATTTAATCTACCAATTAATTGGTTTGGGCATTCCTACTCCAACAACAATGAGTCTTTTGATGGAGGACCAGTCTATCAAGAGACTGGTTGGAGTATTGTTAGATGTTTTGGGAAAGGTGGATCGCTTCATTCTTCTAGTACTTTGTTGTTCTTGATTGTGAAATCAACTAAGAGATACCTATTATCCTAAGGAGACCTTTCCTTTCAACTTAAAGAGCTACTATTGATATGGAGCAAGGCGAAATAAAGTTTCAGGTCGAAAATGATGAAGTGTCCTTTTAGGCATGTTAGACCAAAAAAATCATGGAACTCAAGTGGAGTCCGTAGTTGAAGTGGTACATACATAGTTAGATGATGGATCCTTCAAAGATCTACTTTAAAAATTAAAGAACGTCATTCAGTGATGATTAATTAGGCACTAGGTGGGAGCCAAGCCACCAATGCCACGAATGTGGTCCATTGCCTTTGAATTTTAATTGTTAGAATAGGTTTCAATTTATTTTGTTTAATCCATGAAATTATGGTACTATGAGGTATTTATAATGAGGTTGAGAAAGGGAAAGTATCGTGCATTTGAGCAATAGGTTGAATAGATGAAAATAGGGAAGCAAAACAACCTTTGGACTTTTCGATCGCGCTGGGATGAGGTTCGCGATTGTGATGTCATGAGGTTTGTAATATCGGTCCCCCAATTGTGATTGCGATTGCAATCATGATTATTTCAAAAACTGAATAGTCGCATCCCCTCCCCGATTTTCTTATTCAAACTTTTACAAATTTTCTCTCAGTTGGCACCCATTTTTTGTATTATTTTAAGCAACTATATTTTTCACTATACCCCTCCTTGAATCGTACATTAGATATGTTCTTTGAATTCTCTTTTTAGGTGTATTTATAGGCCTTAGAACCCAAGTCTTAGGGATAGCATAAAATAGTGCGTTGAATTCTATATTATTGTGTTAATTATGCTTGTTTGGTATGGTTAGTTGTTGTTATTGGTGTTCATACACTTGGGGAAGTCTTAAGTACCGAAATTTTTTGAAAATTATAAAAATAATTTTGCACACCAAGTGTTTGATTAAATGCCCGTACAAAGTTCTAAATCATTTTCTCAAGTTTTAAGGGCATAATATAATATCTAGGGGATAAGTTGCATGGGCATAATGTAAAATCTTTGATGTGGAACACTATTTAGCATTAAAATAATAATTTTTCATTTTGAAAATTGTGGTCCGATTAAGCATTAGTTATTGTAATTGCAATCACAAAAATTATGATTGTGGTCACCAAACTGTGACCACGGCAGTGCGATCGCAGCTCAGTGGGTTTTATGACATATGATGCTATTTTCCAGCTTAGACCAAAAATTTTTCAAGTCCATTTCTTGTACAGAAATTGCCCAGGCACCATCCCATTAGCTTAAATGAATAACATTATATCTTTGTCTGTATTAATTTATTTTACCTTGGTCTATTTTATTCAGATATTTGTTGGATATTTTAATGTTGATTTGGGTGATGTTCTTTTTGGGTTTTAATAATTGGGCAACCCAATGGTGCCTACATATCATGGATTAATTGCTTGTTTATATCTTAGATTTTTATTTTTTCCTTATCATGTTTATGATAATATCGGAGGAACCTTTCCCTATGCTAGATTGAGTGACAAAATTCTTAAGGGAAAATCGTCGTGATTAGTTTTTTTGAAATAGATGTATGGGAAGTCTAAGTACCTATAGCATTTGAGTTTTAAGATCTCCCTTATACCTACGGTGAAGTTTGAGTAGACATTGGTTTTCCCTTATAAGAAGCAAAATATGAGACATCAAATTGGTTTGTTGTGATCAACAATAAATTTTTTGTGGTGTAAATTCGAAGAAAATACCCCTCCCCCTCGCCCTCTCCCCCCCCCCCCATTCGAAAACTTTTGAAAATAAAGGGCATGGACGTGAACAATTTGGTAACAATACTACCTCTTTTTGTGACTACAAAGTCTTTATTTTGTAGTATATGGTAAGTACTTCTTTTTGTCTTTAGTAGGAAATACAATTGATCCTCTTTGAATAGTATGCATGCTATCTGCAGTAAGCATAATTATGTATCTCTCATTTATATTTTTATTTTCTAGATCTTTCTCCATTAGTCTTTTTAGGCTAATTGTGATTATGCTTAGTTGGTGAAATAATCTTTGAATATTCCTACACGTAAATAGAATAGTATTTTTGGTTACCCATTTTGAGCCTTCAAGACTTTTTTGGAAACCACATTACCTGGGTTGATCCATTTAAAGTTTATCCCTCTATTGAACCCTACCCTATTGGAACTTAAAAAATGAAACTTGAGGCCAAATGCCTTTGCTGGGATAAGTAAATGTAATACCCCAAAAAATTTTCTTCGTAATGATTTTGTGAGAAACGTATCGAGTTCTACGCTTTCTGTATAGTATTTCTAAGATGTTGACCTACCATTGCGTAAAGTATCAAATAATCTTTCCAACGATATGTAGATCATCAAAATCATACACTCGAGCGATGATTTACGACCATTCTGATCAAACTACGACCATTCCGATCAAACTGTGAACAGTAAAACATGCAGGAAAAAAAGTACTGAGGTCCGGCGTATTTTTTCTCCAACTTTAAACGACCATAACTCCTTGTACATAATGATTTGTGTGATCTACTCTATATCAACGGAAATCTCTATGAGTCCTCTTTCCAATAAAATTGGTTTCATCCAATTTGTCGATTGAAGCAAAAAGTTATGGTCGATCTACTTCAGCCTACCAAAATTGAATTTATGGGTCAACTTCAAATAATCATAACTCCTAGTTCAGAATAATCTGGGTGAGATACTATATATCAACGGAAAGATATAAGAGTCTTCTTTCTAATGAAATTGGTTTCATCCAATTTTGATAGCGGAGTAAAACGTTATGGTTGATCTATTTTAGACAACCAAAACAGTCCATCAAAGGACAGATTCGAGAATTATTTGATTTTTTGGGGCGATTTGGTCATTCCCCCTCACCCAAAATCCATCCAAACCCTATATTAAAGCTTATTAGAAGTATTATATGTTACATTTCATCAAATTCCCTAAAAAAATACCCTAAGCTCCTACATCCAACTTCAAGAACCTCCAAAGTTCACCATTAATTCTACAAATTTATTCAAGATTCCAAGTTCCTAGTTCAAGAACTTCAAGAACCTCCAAAGTTCACCATCAATTCTGCAAATTTATTCAAGATTCCAATTTCCTAGTTCAAGAACTCCAAGAACCATCATTCAAAGGCACGATGAACATCTCAAAAATGAGTATCGATCTAAAGTTCATCATTCAAGGTATGTGGGGGTTTTCAACAATAACTCTATTTTGTTCTTGTGCCCAACAGTAATTTTCTTTATAAAGGCATGATTTTTATTTGTTTTTTATGAAATTGAAGCATGAATCCATATCTTATGATGATTATTATGAAATCTTGATGTTTATGATTTTGAAAGATGAATTTACATGTGTGGTGATATAAAGCATGAATTTTAAATGATATTTATCATGATTTTGATATTTGGGTCGTGAATCCCCATTGGAAATTATGTTTTTTTAAGAAAGTTTGTGTTATAAGCACGTTGATGTTTAATATTTGAGATATTTTGAATGATTTGACCTTTTGGTCATGAATGAGTTATTTTGAACTCGACTATGAAAGAAATCCATGTTTTTATTGATTATGTTAAAGGGGTAGCAAATTGGCTCCCGATGAAAATTGTTGAAGTGTTTATTGTGGATTTTTTTTAATGTGAGCTTGAGGTTGATTTAAATTTCTGAGCTAAGTTCGAGAGTAATCTTTAGCACCGAGTGGGAGGTATAAAGTGACCTTACTTTCCTAGAACTACATGCCCCCGTAGGATGTGAGCCTGAGGCTGATTTATATAGTGATCACTAGTGTTTTTGAATTGATACTGGAAGTCCTACTCTGATGGAAAAGATAGGACGACTCTCTCCAATATGGGTTGTACGTTGGACTCGATATAGCTCACATGGTTTATGTCGATTATAGGATCTCCCAATGTGTGTGTGTGTACTTTTCTATCTTAGATGAAAACATATTTGCTTAAAAGGCTGAGTTTGAGAAAGTCATTATTCTTAAAATATTTAAGGAATATATTCTAATGAGAATTGACATGAGATTTGATTGTTTTGATGATTTGAAATCGAGATAAATGTGAATTGAGAACATATTGTAATGACTTGTTTTACTTTACATGTATTATTCATCCATGATTTTGATGATTTAATTCGAGCTAAGTGAGTCATCTATATCAGCATGCATAATTTTTTAAATTGTGATGATATTAAGATATTATTTTATATATGCATTGCACCCCCATATGCTCAGTATTTTTCCATAGTACTGACCCATATATTCATATATGGGCTACATTTTCTCGAAATATAGGTACAAGGTATAGTTGTACCTTCAGATCTAGTCAATTCATGGTATCTAGTCAGTAGGTGATGAGTACTTTTGATTCAATGGCTTGGGTTAGTTATGCAGAGTTTATAGTGTTGTATTTTCTTTATTCAGTCGTATTGAGTTGGGATAGTCAGGAGCCATGAATCGGCTACCTACAATCAGTTCTAGTAGAGGTTTCATAGAAAGTCAGTAGAAGTTGATGTATTTGTTTCAATTTTTGTTGTAAAGGTAGAATTGTAATCCTGTAAAATTCCATTTTTGTATCAATCAGATTCAGAAAAGAGTTAATTTCTCCTGATTTGTATGGATTTGTATTTTTATTCAGTTTCTTATGAGTTATGGCAGCACAAGGGTTAGCTTGGGGTCACTTTTGACCTTAAGCACCGTGTGACGTCTCGAAACCCAATTTTTGGGGCGTTACAAACTTGGTATCAGAGCACAGAGTTCAAGTATCCTAGGTTGTCTATGAAGTCGTGTCTAGTAGATTCTTGCAGAACGGTATGGACACATCCATAGTTTTATTCGAGAGGCTACAGGGCATTTAGGAAATGTTTCCCTTCTTTCAAGTCTAAGATCATGCTTTAAAAAGGTTCTGTAAGAAGCTTATATAGATTCTCATCTTACTCTATTCTGGCCAACTCTGCCTTATTTTCAAGGTATTAGAAATAGTTAAGTTTAATTCTCTGTAGATAGTTATGGGATTGTAAGAGAGCTAGAAAGTATCCTGTCAGTGCGTTTGAGTTCCAAAGATTGAAGTTCTTTATTAATGTTCATAAAAGTCGTGAACTATGCCTAGGTTAGGTGTGCTTTCAGATTCCTCCTTAGAATCTACAATGTTAATCTATACTTCTTCCTCTATGTATTATATTTTAGATAACATGATTCGCAAGCTCCAGTTCTTCCCTAGGTAATACTTCTATATTTTCTAGAAGAAATTTCAAAAGTTACACAAAGGGCTTGAAAGGAGCTCTCTAGTGTGTTAAGTTCCTTAAGTTAAAAGTTATGCCCTCATTCTTATAAGTTATTTAATTAAGACAGAGTAAGGTGTATTCTTAGATCGTTGAATGTTGTGTATCAAGTTTCTATCTATTGTATTATGTAATCTTGTTATCATTATGTTTGTGAAAATCAAAGTCTAGTGAAGCCATGTGGGGCTCTTTCGATTCACTAGCACAACTGCTTTATTATTCATCTCTAATTTTTTTTCAAAGCCTAGTGGAGCTGTGTGCGGCCTATTTTGATCCACAAGCAACTTGTAGTTCATTTTGTTCCTTGTGTTGGCTGAAAATATGGGATGTGGAGGTGTAGTAGTAAGAAGGATGGTAAGTGTGATTTGTTGAGCATAAGTATTGTGAAATCCCTTTTTGCATGCAATTGGGTTAATAGGAAGTGATATAGTTTGTTCGAGGTATTAAACGGGTGTTGATGGTATTTTTATGACAAGAGTATAGGTTAGTGATGAAAGTACTCGGTGGGTAAGTGTTGTTAATCTAGATGCTCTCCAAATTGCAAGAGGAAGTTAAGCTAAGACGTAAATAGCTATGTACTAAGTGAAGTTGTGTATGAAGGATAGATAGTAGTGATTGGTGAAAAAGGGATATGTTAATGGATTGTGAATAAGATAATCTATATGATTATGACCAATTATTATTGTTATGAAGTTTAAATGGGATAGCATTTGTTGAGGATTGTTTTATAGTTTCCAAGTGGAAATTTCGTGTGAAAAGTTTTAAGTTATATTGTGTGCAAATAGTTAAGTTTGAATGATTGGTGATCGTGAAGGTGACTGTGAAGATTTCTTAATTAATGGTATTAGTTGTTAGGAAGTGATCTAGTAGGCTTGAATAGTGGATATAAGAGCCTAAATTTGGTTGATTCGTGATTAAGTTTGATGTTGTGTTTATGATGAGAAATTTCACCTAAGATATTATAGGACTGCTTTAATTTCAAGGATTAGTGTATGACTGTAATGGTTGAGCTTCTTATATTTGATTTTGATTCTTATGATTTAGAAATATAAGTTTACAAACCTGATTTTAATAAGCGATGACAGAGGTAGTGTGGTCCGTTAGGATGAGAAAAATTTGAGTTGAGCGTTAGACTCTAAGATTGAAATTTTGAAGTTGAAGCTCTAGATGGTGTATGCTTATTTTGAGCTAAGTGGTAATGTGAAGTAAGATTGAGATTAAGCTTTCATGTATATTGTGGTTACTTGAAGTTTTAAGTGGTTATCTTGAGGGATTGTGGTTTACAGTTTCAGATTCTGGAAGCTAATTATGCTTCAATTTATAAACTTCACTAAACGATCTTTATTTTCCAAGTATTCCAGCTCAGTCAATCAGAATCGTATAGTGTACCTTCACATTTATCATTCACCATGTTATCCAAGGATCTTAAGAATGAAATCATTTCCATACGGAGCTTCTCAGTAGTTACGAGTATACCTCTATTCGTGCATCATGAATATGAGCTAATTCGTAGGTTCCCCGAGCACAGTCTTAGTGACCCTGTGAAATAAGTTTTGTAGAGGAACATAGAGTGCCAAGGGGGAGATACCCCATGAATTCTTAGAGCTTTCGTGTTTTAAACATATCTAGTTCATGCTTAAGTTCTCATTACAAGTCTTGAATGGCTATTGTTGCATGCACATTCATACATTCCAGAGTTAGTTCATCAAGATATTTATGCGTCAGATATGCATGTTCAGTATGAGGACTAGGAAACTGTAATTCTAATCTTGTCGATATGTCTCAGATGTTCGTATCCCTTAAGAAGGTCAGTTGATTAGTGATTTTATCATATCAAGCGATATTTGAGGATGAATGTTTCCAAGGGAGAGATAATGTAATACTCCATAGTATTTTCTTTGTAAAGATTTTGTGGGACACGTATTGAGTTCTACGATTTAGAGCGATCCATAAATTTTCTGTGTAGTATTTCTAAGATGTTGACCTAACATTGAGTAGAGTATCAAATAAGCTTTTCCAACGATATGTATATCATTGAAAATGGATTCTAGATCGATGAGTTACGACCATTCTGATCGAACTACGACCATTTCGATCGAACTGTGAATAGTAAAACATGCTAGAAAAAAAGTACTGAGGCCTGACGTATTTTTCTACAACTTGAAAAGATCATAACTCCTTTTACATAATAATCTAGGTAATCTACTATAAATCAATGAAAAACTCTGCGAGTCCTCTCTCCAATGAAATTGGTTTCATCCAATTTGTCTATTGGAGCAAAAAGTTATGGTCGATCTACTCCAGCCTATCAAAAGTGAATTTTTAGGTTAATTTCAAACGATCATAACTCCTCGTACACAATGATCTAGGTGAGATACTATATATCAACGGAAATATATGAGACTCCTCTTTCTAATGAAATTTATTTCATCCAATTTGGATATTGAAGTAAAAGGTTATAGTTGATCTACTTCAAACTATCAAAACAGTCCACCAAAGGACTGATTCGAGAATTATTTAATTTTCAGGGGCGTTTTGGTCATTCCCCCTCACCCAAAATATGTACAAACCCTATATTAAATCTTATTGGAAGCATTATATGTTATACTTCATCAAATTCCCTCAAAAGGCAAACCCTAAGCTCCTACATCCAACTTTAAGAACCTCCAAAGTTCACCACTAATTCTGTAAATTTATTCTAGATTCCAAGTTCCTAGTTCAAGAACATCAAGAACCTCCAAAGTTCACCATTAATTCTTCAAATTTATTAAAGATTCGAAGTTCCTAGTTCAAGAACTCCAAGAACCATCATTCAAAGGCACGATCAACATCTCAAAAATGAGTACCGATCTAAAGTTCATCATTCAAGTTATGTGGGGGTTTTCAACAATAACTCTCTTTCGTTCTTGTGCCCAACAGTAATTTTCTTTACAAAGGCATGATTTTTATTTGATATTTATGAAATTGAAGCATGAATCCATATCTTATGATGATTATTATGAAATCTTGACGTTTATGATTTTGAAAGATGAATTTACATGTGTAGTGATATAAATCATGAATCTTGAATGATATTTATCATGATTTTGATATTTGGGTCGTGAATCCCCATTGGGAATTGTGTTTTTTGAGAAAGTGTGTGTTATAAGCACGTTGATGTTGAATATTTGAGATATTTTGAATGGTTTGACCTTTTGATCGTGAATGAGTTATTTTGAACTCGACTGTCAAAGAAATCCACATTTTTATTGATTATGATAAAGGGGTAGCAAATTGGCTCTCAATGAAAATTGTTGAAGTGTTTATTGTGGATTTTCTTTAATGTGAGCCTGAGGCTAATTTAAATTTCTGAGCTACGTCCAAGAGTAATCTTAAGTACCGAGTGGGAGGTATAAAATGATCTTACTTCCTTAGAACTACGTGCCCCCATAGGATGTGAGCCTGAGGCTGATTTATATAGTGATCACTAGTGGTTTTGAATTGATATGGAAGTCCTACTCCGATGGCAAGGATAGGATGGCTCTCCCCAACGTGGGTTGTATGTTGGACTCTATGTATCTCACATAGTTTATGTCGGTTATAGGATCTCCCAATGTGTATGTGTGTACTCTTCTATCTGAGTTGAAAACATATTTGCTTAAAAGGCTGAGTTTGAGAAAGTCATTATTCTTAAAAGATTTAAGGAATATATTCTAATGAGATATGACATGAGATTTGATTGGTTTGATGAATTGAAATTGAGATGAAAGTGAATTGAGAACGTATTGTAATGACTCACATGTTTACTTTACATGTATTATTCATCCATGCTTTTGATGATTTAATTCGAGCTAAGTGGGTTATCTATATTAGTATGCATAATTTTATAAACTGTGATGATATTAAGATATTATTTTATATATGCATTGCACCCCCATATGCTCAGTATTTTTCCATGCTACTAACCCACATATTCATATGTGGGCTACATTTTCTCAGAATGTAGGTACAAGGTATAGTTGTACCTTCAAATCCAGTCAGTTCGTGGTATCCAGTCAGCAGGTAATGAGTCCTTTTGATTCAAGGGCTTAGGTTAGCCATGCAGAGTTTATAGTTTTGTATTTTCTTTAATCAGTCATACTGAGTTGGGGTAGTCGGGGGTCATGACCCGGCTACCTACAGTCAGTACTAGTAGAGGCTTTATACACAGTCAGTAGAAGTTGATGTATTTGTTTTAGTTTTGGTTGTAAAGGCAGAATTGTAATCCTGTAAAATTCCATATTTGTATCGATCAGATTCAGAAAAGATTAAATTTCTCCTGATTGTATGGTTATGTATTTTTATTCAGTTGCTTATGAGTTATGCTAATAGAAGGGTTAACTTAGGGTCACTTTTGACCTTAAGCACCGTGTGACCTCTCGGGACCCGATTTTGGGGTGTTACAGTAAATTTTAGAAGCAGTAACCTTGGGCTATGATATTATAAGTGGGTGCCTAAAAAGCTAAGCAAACAGAGAAAGTGAAAAAGAAAGGATGTAAGGAATAGCATGGAATGCAAAAGAAATAGTTTAAAATAAAATACTTTCAAAGAGATGCTAAATCAAGGTAGCAAAAGTAGGTATATGTAAATTTTGGAAAAAAATGAAGTGGTCCAAGGTCAAAAGTTGAGATGAATAGTGGGATGTAGATTTTGAAAGGGTGTAGTAACTTTGTTTAAAATACTATACCTTTTCTCAAACCTACGTTACATGCTTGAAAGAGCCCTTCGAGATATCCATCCAAGTGTATTTATTATAGTGGCTATTGAAAAGAAGGGCAAGCATATGGTATGGCACTTGTTAGCATTGAGAGAGTCTTTGTGAAATTTAGTGTTTTGTACTTAAATCCTTTGATCCATAGCAGATAATTTGGTATGGTGGATATTTTTCTTGTAAGGAGAAATAGAGAAAAATTAAGGCGGGAGAAATTTTCATCTTTCAAAAAATGATACAAAGGAGTATAATTGAGTTGCTATCGATAGATATTAACTTCTAGAGAGTTAGTAATTAATGCATTGTTGCTCTTTAAAGTATTTTGTGTCTTTGATATTGTTCTTCATGTTGAGGAGGTGTTGTGAGAATATCTTTGCCAATGCTTGATAGATACTTGTTGGTGTTAATTAAGTTCAAAGTCATTGTGATCGATTGGTCACAGACATGGACTTACCATTTGTTTAGTCTCATTGAGTAAGAAGTAGTGTTGCTTGAGTACAAGTAAAATTTTAAGTTGGGGTGTTGATAAGTGGTAAATTTACCACTCATTGGCGCCCGAATTCATACACACTACTATGATTAAATAGCTTTAAGGAGACAAATATATTATTTGAATGCATGAATTCTCATGTGTTGCAGGTATATAGGCGATGAAAGAAAATAAGTGAAATGAGCTTGAAAAGAGATAAAAAATGGAAGAGTTAGTAAAAAAGCTGGAAAAGAATGAGTTGGAATTGACCATCGATTACCGCAATTGTGATCTGAGAGTCACAATTGTGACCATCAAAAATTTGTCAAGGTGGCGATCGCAGGGGGCTCACCGCGATCGTGGGAGCTACGATCATAATAAAGGTCCGGCGATCGCGATTGGATGAAAAATAGCCTAGTGATAGATTTGTCATTTCCCATAGTTGGTTCCAATTTTCTCTAGGATGAAAACCCTTTCACTTTATGGGAAATCTCCAACCAGATTTTGAATTTTTTTCTTTGTAAAACCTTACTAATTTGGGGAAAGAATATTGTGGTTAATTTCCATTTTAGTTTCATTGTAATTGAAGTTAAATTGAAGAATACTCTTGATTGCATCTTGAATTGAAATATGAATGATCATTTTGGTATATTTCTTTCCATAAACATCATTAGTAGATAAAAATCTACCTTTTATTATGTTGAAATAGGGTGTGAATATATGTGGGTTTATATTATTAGTGTAGAAACTTTGTTAATGATGGTGGGTTTCACTAATACTTCCTTGTTGAGTGGGAATTTGTGGGTGAAAACCCCAAATTCCCAAAATCTGACATAATTCTTGAAAGTGGGATTTAGGTGTGCTTATGGATTCTACATCATCCTTGAAAGACGGATATAGGTGACAAAGTATTAGTGAGCAATTGTTAGGAATTTAGCTTATTCCTTTAAATTATCTTAGAAATAAGGAAGGAATATGAATATGCTATGTCTTGGGTATCTTCCTAGAAATAGGTATGCCCAATTAAGGTTTTTGGAGGATTTGTTTGCCACACCAATGAGGTATCTTAAAGGGTCCATGGGTGATAGTTTTTGTGATTTGTTGAAAAACTACAGTCAAAACCTTTAACCTAGCCTACCCATATAGTCATTAACTATATTTTTCATTTGATAATCATGAACCCATGCATTATTTGCCCCAAGGAAGACATAATACCAAGATTATTCTCCTATATACCTAATTTGTTGCTTTTTATTGGTAGTTTGACTAGATTTTGTCAAAATAATATTCCAAACCATACCTACCAATTTTAATTCTTGTCTTTAATTTTGTTTACATTAAAGGTATATCCTTAGTAGATTCCAACACCGTAGGATTTTAATACTAATTCCACTCCTCAAGGATTCGACTCCAGTTCAAGTTGGGTTATTATTTTTGATAAAGATCTCCTTTCCCATAAACCATGGAGTAAGCTGAGCGTGATCAAGGTCCTCTATATAAATTAATCCATTGAGGGAGTTAGTTGGGAAGCAAAAGTAGATATGCAATCCAAGTATCCCAATCTATTCTCTGCGAATTCATTTACATCTTAAGGTAATGGCTTCTCTTAAACCAATTATCTCAGCTATCCAATCATCCACATGTCATACCACGCATTCATAAATATGCCACAAAGGTAAGCATCTGTGATATGCAGTGTGTCACGGAGGCTCGCCTCTATGATAGCCTCCATAGCACAATGATTGTATTTTTTTTGTAGCTTTCATTAAAAGTAAAGGGACATTTTTAGTCCTTTACCCCTTTTCCCAAACATCCAATTGAAGATTTAAAACCCAAGAGGGGCATTATTTGCCCCATTCCTCATTATTTAACATAGTGAAATCATCCCCGATTCCCAAGAACACAAAATTTCAAGTTTATTCCTAGAATTAACCTATTAAAGGTCCTAATTCCAAGTTTTCTTCAAGTATTCAAGAAACTCAGGTTTGTGATGTATTTATCAATGGGTTCTTTCCACTCATTAAGTCCCAAGAATCCTTTAAATTTTTATATGTGTACGAACTTGTAGATGGAAATATTTTGAATATTTCAAAGACAATCGAGAGAAGGCTCAGCTTAAATGTAAATAAATCTCAAGACCGCCCTTATGTATGCACTCCAAGGGCAGCCCTTTGGGCCCTTTTCATTAAAGGGGCACTTTTGTCATTTTAGTCTTATTTTATGTTGTAATATAAATAGACAAACTTAGGGTTTTGGAGACTTAGTTAATTATTATTGAGACTCGAGTCATTGTAACACCTTAGTTCTCTCCTTAGAAGCTCCACATGAAAACTAAGGCTAGGCAAGTGAAGATTCACTTATGTTTGTATTGTTAGCTTTATATGTTGGTGTTTAGAGGAGGTAACATCCCTCTTGTGTCAACGTACGAATTAGGTTTATGTTGTGTGTGGTTTTAAAGGTCCAAGAGTGGAATAGGTTCTTGGGTTTTTAAGATTATGCCTACATTTGTCCAGTTATCTATCTTGTACCTTGTTGTATCCGTTGTTTTCTTATTGTTGTTAAGGTAATCCATGACTTTCTTGTTTTTGTGATATTGTTGTTCTTTTCTTGTGTGCTAATTTAGTATGGTGGTTGGCTGTAAATTAGTTGTTAAACACCATATTATATTGTGTTCTTATTATTGATCTTGAATCCAAGAGGGGTCACTCATAGGGTCCTCCATTCTCTTGAACTTGTGAAATATTTTTGGTGTTTGTTTTTGTGTATTGTTGGTCAATCTTGTATCATTTGGTATCATAGGATGGCTTGATATTGTTCCCACAAGGTCAATCTTGGGCTCTCTTGGTCGAAAATAATAACAAAAAGTTGAAGTTGTTCTTGTTCTTGGCCGAGAGTTGAAACTAGAGCTAGTAGATTTTTTTTGTTTTACTAGTGTGTTTATTGGGTTGGTTTATTTCTAAATAACACAAACGGGTTTCTAGATCTAAAGTTTAGCATATAATATTTACTAATGTTGGTGACTTGAAGTTTGTTGTGTGAGTGCCTTGTCGTCGAAGATTGGTGGATGATAGGGGTGTTGTTGTTGTGTTCTTGAGAAGTTTGGTTATGTTTTTGAAGATTGTTGTTGTGTTCATCTTGTTATTCACCTAGTATTATAACTTAAACAACAATAAGGTGAAAATAGATTCAAAAGGAGTGAAGATAAAAGTTGTAAAGTTTGTTTGTGAGAAGACTCGAACCATTACTTCCTAGACTTGACATCAACTTTTTAAACTAATATCCTTAAACCAAGGAACCTTGTTTGGTGGAACAAGTACAAGTAAAGATCATCTTTTTTTAGATTAAACTTGCAAAGGACTCAATACTTATATTTTCCCTCCAAAACCAATTATCTTCCATTTCAAGTTGTGTAAAGATTGAAATTTCAAATTTGTGTCTAAAGTGTGTGGGACCGAGATCAATTCCACACTACCACATCATCCTAATTACTATTCCCCATCAATTTTAAGATCAAATTTGGATTTTTCTAGTTTTTTATAGTTACTTCTTGGCTTCATTAGTTGATCTTAGAAATAGTTAACAAACTAGTAAACTCCTACTAGATTGTCAATTAGTCCTTTGAATCCATTGTTCATGTCTTCGTTTCTTTTGTGCTTTTTGTCATTTTTATAATGGTAGTACTTATTGGATAAAGTTCAAACATTACTTACTTGAATCTTTCAATAAAAACCATTCCGACTAAACAGTAGACGTACTCTTTAACTCGGCATGAGTTACAAGCTGACTTGCAAACATTTGTTACATCAATTGAGAGGACAAAACATGAGTGAGAAAATAGTGAGGTTGTTTAAACTAACGTGTGTGTTTTTCTAGTTTTTGTGTTATATTGTTGTTTGTGATGTTATGAACTGATTTGGTGAATTGTTGGACCCCAAATTGAAGGATTATTTTCGATATAATCCCAATGGAACTGAGGCTTCAAATGCTAAAACAATGGGCAGTAATGCCATCAATCTCATGCTGTCTCGCCTTGAAATTGTGTCCCGACATGTGGCTAGGTTTAATATGGTTCTTGAGAAATTAGATACGGATGTGGAATCAATGAGTGGGAGAATAGAATATGTGGAAATCCAAGGGATCCGACTATCCACACCTTAAAACATTTGCCCAACTATTACTCCCGATGCCTTGCACCAAATGTTCCACCAACCTAGAAAACCATCTAATATCACAAACAAAACCCCATTTTACTCCCAAAACCAAGACCATGAGAGACCGATCCATCCACCACTTCACCAAGTCCAGTAAGAAGGTCATCGAACCCAATTGCCACCCAAAAACCCCAACCCTACTAACCAAACTCCACTTGACCAAAGACCTCACTTTCCCCCAAATCCAATACCTCCATTAAAATCTCTACTTAAACTCAAATCGACCTATACAACATAGGGCGTATTGTAAGACCCCGTAAAGTTCTTAGCTTAAATCAGTCCTTTAGGCATATCAACGGGTCCAGGCTTAGAATATTTTAGCTAAGTATTCATACTTAGAGTAATTTTAGCTTTTGAAATTCGGCAATCTTATTTCAAGGCCCTTCCAATTATTAAATATGGATATTTAGTTTGATTCATGATTAGGAATGTCCATAGGTGTTTCCGTACAAGTTTCAGATTTTTTAAATTTAGATTAAAGCTCCTTTAGAATACCAAAATAGTGGATCAACGCAATCTTGGCATGCCTTTTCAACTATAGCATTGATGAATGTTTTCCCCAACATCCGTCGTCAATTTTCAGTGAGTCAACGCAGACTCGACGCGAAGCATTGTCTATAGCATCGAAGCCAATGACGCGATGCATCAGTCTGTACATCGATGGTACAGATTTTTAGTCATTAAAAGACTGTATCATTGTTTTTATTTAGGTCTTTTTCCTCAACTTTCAGTCCCTAAAACACAAAATTAATCACATTAGGGAGAAAATAAATTTATTCTTTCTTAAATTCGCTCAAGAACAAAACCTTGGAAACTTCAATGTCAAATAAAGAACTTAAGATTCAACAATAAATTTTTAGAAATTCCTTAACTAAGGTATGTGAAGTGTTCATCAAAGGGTTCCTTGCACCCTTAGATTCCAAGAAACTCCTTTAAAGTTTATGTAGAGTGATTTCACGATTTTCATGAGTTGAATTGAAGTGTATACATGATTTATTGCAGGATTCATGTAGAGTTCATTGATATGCATACTTTATCATGTTAATTCATGTTTAAACTCTTGGAATTATGTAATTTGAATTGAATCACATTGCCTACATTTTGTTTTAGTATTATGTGCATATTATGCCCCATATGTGTTTGATGAATTATCCATGCAAGTTAAATAGTGAAATTACATCATGTTTAGCATGTATGCAAGTGTTTCTTTGAATGCCCAAATGAATGAGCGATGACTAAGTAGTTAGTTACCATGTCTCAAAGATTGGGCCATGTCTTTTAAGTTGATCCTATCGAGTCCTGGGGGTATTTAATACCCAATAATTTAGCTGCTTGTCTAGAGCTATGTTTAGTCACATTGTAGAATTAGTAATGTCTCGATTAGTAGAATTTAGTCAGTTAACAAAATTCAGTAGTATTCAATCAGTCCATGGAAATCGGTGAACTTAGTTCAGTTCGGTTATAAAGTACGACCAATAAAAATTTAGTCTAGCCTATTACAGTCTAGAATTCAGTCCAGTGTCTTTTTAGTTGGGAGTAGGATTCAGCACCGAGTTAACCCAAGGATGGGGACTCACCTGCTAGTAAAGGGTGAAATTCCAAGGATGGGGACTTAGTTTCAGATTCAGTCTCATATGGAACTCAGTTCAGTTCCTTATATTTAGGACTGTTAGGAACAGTTACTCATATCAGTATAGGACTCAGTATAGTTCTACAAAATCAAGTCTATGAGATTCAGTCATTCAGTTACTAGTAATATAGTATGTAGTGTTAATCATTTCAATACAGTTTACATATTTATGCATATACTCTCATTAAGTCATACTCATGTTATTCAGTTATTATTATTCAGGCATGTGAACCCATGCATTACAACCTACCTCACTGAGAATACCGATACTTTCAGAGTATTAAGGCATACGTTTCATTTACTCTATAATTTCTTATATCATAGGTTCAAACTCACAGGCTCCCAAGCATCATTAGCAGTTCAGATTTTCAGCAGTACGCATAGTAGTGAGTCCTCAAAGTTTGAGGACATGGTGTTTTTCAGTATTTTAGTATTATTTTCAGTAGTTGAAGTTAGTTGGAGGCTTTTCCCATTAACTCAACAAGTTTACACAGCTAGAGGCTTTTCAAACTCGAGTATTTTTAGACAGTTACTCTATTTTGTAGTACTTATATTCAGTTTTAGTACTTTTTGATACTGCATTAAGATTTTTTTATAGATTTGAAACTTATAGCATATGTTCCTACTTTTTTTCAAAATCCATACAGTATTTATTAAAAAGTTATTGCAGCAGATACCAGTCATGGGTTAGCTTGTGGTCCTTTGGGATTATGAGTACCGTGTAGCATCTGGGGTACAGAATTGGGGTGTTACAAACTTGGTATCAGAGCCTAAGGTTCGACAGTGTCCAAGGAAGTCTAAAAGCCACATCTAGTAGAGTCTTGTGCATAGGTGTATTGTGCGCTCCATTATCGATAGAAGGCTACGATATGTTTTGGGAAAAGTTTCATTTCTTTCAGTATTCATGTCATGTGAGTAAGCATGAGATCCTATCATACTCTCTTTCTAATCCTAACTTCTCTTTTATTTACATAATATCCCTCTAATGAGGACACAGAGAAGAGGAACGGGAGGCCAGACAACCCCTCAAGCCGTCCATCTAGATCATTTTGGCGAGTATGTCTCCCACACAAAGTTCAGAGTAGACGTCACTACCCTATATCATTTAGTAGCAGCCCAAAATGAACGCACAACTTCAGTTCCAACCAACCCAAAGGCCAATACTCTTGTTTCTAGGATTCGGGAGTTCACCCAAATGAACCCTCAATCATTTATCGAGTCTAAGTTAGATGAGGACCCTCAGGAATTTCTTGATCAGGTGCAAAAGGTTACTGATATTATGGAGGTGATGAATAGTGAGAGTGCTGAGTTATCTGCATACCGGCTGTAGGATATGGCTCACTCATGGTTTAAATAATAGAAGGCAGAGAGGGTCCTAGACGTAGGGCCCGTAGAGTGGGACGAGTTTGCCACTACCTTTTGGGATAGGTTCATTCCACTGGATTTGATAGAAGCAAAGGTTCTAGAATTTATCAATCTAAAGTAGGGCAAGATGATGGTGAAAGAGTATTCTCTAAAGTTTACTTAATTAGCCTTATGCTCCTAATGTGGTAGCAGATAGTAAGTCTAAAATGAAAAAGTTTGTGTTTGGAGTGAATGATAGTGTGGTTAAGGAGTGTAGAACTGTATGCTGATTAGTGAGATGGACTTTTAAAACTGATGGACCATGCACATCAGATAGAAGAGCAAAAAATGAGGAGAGAGAGAAGCAGAATAAGTGAGCTAGAATATGTAGTTTCAACTTCGCTCATCCTAAGTCAAAGGGTAAGAATCCTTCACAGTTCTACCTGAAATATTTAGTCTCAGTTCCGTCCTCATCCAGTGATTCGATGCTAAAATTCAGATACAGAAATAGGGATAGAGCACAAGGTCATATACTCCAGGGAAGTGTTACCAGTGCCCGAACATATCCCCTTTGTCATAAGTATGGCAAAAACCACTGGGGTATCTATAGATCAGGCAACAATATGTGTTTTGGGTTTGGTAAGCAAGGCCATAGAATTAGACATTGTCCTCAGTTAGGTTCTCAAGGTCCGAATAACCATCCCCTAGCACAGTTTGATCGCTTGAATCAGTAGGGTGTCGGTTCCAGTGTCACCAGTGGGCAACGCCCAAATAGACTCTATGCTCTTCAGTCCTGATAGGATTAGGAAAGTTCTCTAGAAATGGTCACTGGTAAATTACAATTTTATCATTGGGATGTTTACGGTTTGCTAGATCTAGGAGCCTCTTTGTCCTTTTTTACTCCTTATATAGCTGTTGACTTCGGAGTCTATGCAAAAATCCTAGCAGAGCCTTTCTCAGCCTCTACCCTAGTTGGTAAATCTATCATAGCCCGGCGGGTATATAGGAACTATCTGGTTATAGTATCTCAGAAAGTCACTTTAGTAGACTTTGTCAAATTAGAGTTAACTAATTTTGACGTCATTCTTAGCATGGATTGGCTTTATTTCTTCTATGGATCAGTCAACTGTAGAAATAGAATTGTTCATTTTTTTTAAATGAACCCATTATAGAGTGGAGAGGTAGTACTTCAACACTCAGGGGTCAACTTGTTTCTTACCTTCGTGCTAGAAAAATAACATCTAAGGGATGTGTCTACCTTCTCATTTGAGTCAAGGAATCTAGTTTAGAAATCGCACTCTTGAATCAGTGTCAGTAGCATGTGAATTCCTAGATATGTTTCCCAAAGATCTTCCTGTAGCTCCTCCTAAAAGGGAAATTTATTTTGGAATGGATCTTTTCCCAGATACTAAGCCCATATCTATCCTTCCATACAGAATGTCTCCAGCGAAACTCAAAGAATTAAAGGAACAACTAGAAGATCTCTTAGATAAGGGGCTTATAAAACCTAATGTGTCTTCGTAGGGTGCACCAATTCTATTTGTACGTAAGAAAGCCAGTTCTCTCAAAATATATATTGACTACCATTAGTTAAATAAAGTCACGATCAAGAGCAAGTATCCACTTCCAAGAATTTATGACTCATTTGATCAACTTAGGGTGCTAGTTACTTTTTTAAGATAGTCCTCAGAGTCATAGAATGTGATATCTTGAAGACAGTTTTTTAAACTTATTACGGTAACTTTGAATTCTTAGTTATTCCCTTTGGCCTTACAAATTCCCCAACATCTTTCATGGACTTGATGAACCGTTTGTTCAAGTAGTACTTGGACATGTTCATCATAGTATTCATAGATGATATTCTTGTTTACTACCATTCAGTAAGTGCAAATTTTGGCTAAGGTCAGTAGCCTTCCTTGGCCATAAGATGTACTGTGATTTGTAGGAGATTTATTAGTGGAGTGGAATAAAGAGAGATATAGCAAAGTTTGTGGCTAAGTGCTAAACATACCAACAGGTTAAAATTAAGCATTGGAAGCCTAGTAGGTACATACTGGAGTTTAGCATTCCCACCTAGAAATGGAAAGAAGTTAAGATAGAATTTGTCATATGTATACATCGTACTCATCGTCAGCATAATTCAGTTTGATTTATTCTAGATAGGATGACCAAATCATCTCATTTCCTTCCAGTCCATACCTCCTACTCAACCGAGGATTATGTGAAACTCTATATCAGGGAGTTGGTTAGATTACACAATGGTCCATTGTCCATTATCTCTGATAGAGGTACCTATTTTACCTCTCATTTTTGGAAAGCATTCTAAAAAGGGTCTTGGTACTTGAGTTCACCTCAGTACAACTTTTCATCCTCAGACAGATGGTCAAGAAGAAAGGACCATTTAGACTTTAGAGGATATGTTCTGAGCATGTAAGATAACCTTTAAAGATAGTTGAGATGACCACTTGCCTTTGATTGAGTTCACATATAACAACATCATTCACTCCAGTATTTAGATGGCTCTATTTGAGACGCTTTATGAGAGAAGGTTTAGAACTCCCATTGGTTGGTTTGAAATGGGTGAGGCCACAGTGGTAGAGCCTGTCCTGGTATTTGATACCTAAAAGAAGGTCCAGTTGATCGGGCAAAGACATAGGATAGCCAGAGCTGGCAGAAAATTAAATGCAGATGTGCGCAGAAAGGATCTCGAGTTCAAGATTGGTGATAATGTGTACTTGAAAATCCCTCCTATGAAAGGGCTGAAGATATTTTGAAAGAAGGGGAAACTAAATCACCGATATGTCGGTCCTTTTTTAATTCTCAACTATTTTGGAAAGGTAGCATACAAGCTTGAGTTGCCTTCTTATTTATCTTCAGTCCATCTAGTGTTTCACATCTCCTTGTTAAAGAAATACATAGGAGAAGCAATAGTAGTAGTACCTGTTGAGGGTAGAGATATTCGGAATAGCCTCTCTTATGAAGAGATTCAAGTCAAAATCCTTCACTACCACATTAGTAGATTGAGGAACAAAGAAGTCCCTCTAGTCAAACTTCTTTGACAAAATCAGTCCATTCCGTGAGCTACTTGGGAAGTAGAAGCAGACATGTCTACCAAGTATCCTCACCTCTTCTCCGCAAACTCATACCTGGTCAAAGATAATAGCTTTCCTTAAGCTTATTTGTTTTCATGTCCAGATTTCAGTTACAAAACTTAGTATTAGGTACCATTTCATGTTGATTCATATGTTCATGAGTAAACTCAGTCATGTATTCAGGCATAAGATATTCATGTTCAACACGATAATTCATGGTATCAGTGATCTTAGTCATGAAACCATATTTCAATTGTGCATGCCTAGTGTCTAAGTCCGGTCCCTCTGGATTCTCAATTTGAGCAGTCTCATTATAAGATGAATATTCTCAAGGGGGAGATAATGTAAGACCCCGTAAAGTTCTTAGCTTAAACCAGGCCTTTAGGCTTGTCAAAGGGAGCCAGACATTGAATATTTTAGATAATTATAAAGAGTTAGTGTTATTTTAGACTTTGAAAGTTAATGATCATATTTCATGGCCTTTACGCCCATTAAATGTGGATATTAAGGTTGATTTATAATCAAGAATGTTTGTAGGTGTTTTTGAGCAAGGTTTTGATTTTTTCAGAGTTCGTTTGAAGCTCCTTGGCAATCCCAAAATAGTGTATCAACATGATCTTGGTGCGCTGCTTCTACTATCATGTTGAAAAATGTTTTCTCCAGCTCCCAGCATCAATTTCCAGTGAGTAGAGTCGACACGGACTTAATGCGATGCATTGTATGTCGTGCCAATGCCAACGACATGGCGCGCCGGTCTGCGCATCGATGATATAGTTTTTTATTCATTAAAAGACTATGACCTTGGTGGTATTTAGGGTTTTTTCCCTAAACCTGCATTCCCTAAAACAAAAAATTATTCACTTTAGGGAGAAAATTAACTTATTGTTTCTCATATTTGCTCAAGAACAAAATCCTAGAAGCTTCCATTTCAAATCAAGAACAAAAGATTCTACCAACAATTTACTGAAATTCCTTAACTAAGGTATGTAAAGTATTCATCCAAGGTTCCTTCCACACTTGGATTCCAAGAAACTCCTTAAAGTTCATTTAGAGTGATTTTATGATTTCATTGGGTTGAATTAAAGTGTATTCATGATTTTTTGCAAGATTCATGTAGAGTTAATTGATATGTGTGCTTTATCATGTGAATTCTTGTTGAAACTCTTAGAATTATGTAATTTGAATTAAATCACATTGCCTACATATTATTTTAGTAATATGTGCATAGATTATACCCTACAAGTGTTTGATGAATTGTCCATGTGAGTTAAATAGTTAAATTACATCATGTTTAGCATGTATGCAAGTATTTGCTTGAATGCCCAACTGAATGAATTATTACTAAGTAGTTAGTTAGAATGTCTTTAGAATTATGCCATGTCTTTTAATTTTATCCTACCGAATCCTGGGGGTATTTAATACCCAATAATTTAGCTGCTTGTCTAGAGCTATGGTTAGTCACAGTGTAGAATTAGTAATGTCTCGATCAGTAGAATTCAGTCAGTTAACAAAATTCAGTAGTACTCAATCAGTCTATGGAACTCAGTGAACTCAGTTTGTTCAGTTATACAGTACGATCAGTAACACTTTAGTATAGCCTAATATAAATAGAATTTAGTCCAGTGTCTCTTCAGTTGGGGATTCAGCATCGAGTTAACCCAAGGATGGGGACTCACCTTCCTGTAAAGGGTGAAATCCCTATAAGAACTCCTTGCATTCCAAAACTACATAGCCACTGTAGGTTTAGACATCAACCTACCAATTGAGGGTTGATGAGGTGATATACCTACCAGTTGATGGTACCACCATTCTCATTAAGAGTACCTGCCAAATGAGGGTTACTCAACATTCGTCCTTATCCGTGGCATGGTATTGACACCCTTCAAACTGGGTTATAGGTTGGATCCCAGATTAGTTAGAGAATGGGTATTTTAGTTAGATGATTACTTCCCACAGTCTTAGTTTCAGATTCAGTCTCAGTATGGAACTTAGTTTAGTTCTGTAGATTCAAGATGTCAGGCACAGTTACTCAACTCAGTATGGGACTCAGTATAGTTCCACAGAATCAAGACTATTAGATATAGTCATTCAGTTATCAATAATCCAGTATTCAATGTTATGTTTATCTCAGTACAGTTTACATATTCATGTATGTACTCGTATTAAGTCATACGTATGTTATTCAGTTATTACTATTCATGCATTTCATCCTACCTCACTAAGTGTACCAGTATATTCAAAGTACTGACGCATGATTTTCTTTTGCTAAATGATGCCTTATATCATAGGTTCAGATGCACGGGCTTCCGAGCACCCTTAGTAGTTAAGATTTTCAGTAGTCAGCATAGTGATGAGTCCTTATAGTTCGAGGGCATGGTGGTTTTCAATATTTCAATATTATTTTTAGTAGTCGGAGTTAGTTAGGGGCTTGTCCCATCAACTCCACAGTTCAAACAATTAGACGCATTTCAGACTAAAGTATTTTCAGACAGTTGTTCCATTTTCCAGTACTTATATTCAGTTTTTGTACGTTGGTAGTAGTAACATAATTGAATGACTTTCACTATCCATCATTCAAGTCCATTTAACCTTTAATGGTTGAATTAGTGTGGAGAGTTTAATGAAAACTAATAAGTGGTGATACGATTAATGGTAGGCAACTACTTTGACATGGCATTGTGTGATGTTATTTCTAACAAGCATGTCACCTATTGTTTGGAAGACCATGAAAATATTATAGACCTACCGTGCATGATGGCCCAGCTAATAGCTACACATTGGGATTCCATGGCCTAAGGTATACACTCCACCTTCTCTCACCAATACAACTGACCAAAATTAATCAACAAGTGTGAGAGTTGGAGGAAAAGAGGAAGAATGAGATAAAAGGAGAAGAAATTAAGGGTATCAAGGAGTAAAGAGACAAGGGGTCCTCTCTTTTGGGGCTTACCCTCGGGGAGCCTTTATTTCTCACTAATGTAGGAACTAGCATTTTCCTTAGTACCAGTTTTTCTTCCATACAGGTACATAATCATTTGCGTCAAAAGGTGAAAACTAGGCAGCATACTCACAAAAGCGTACTTGATATCTTGAGGAGTCCTTATCTAAGCCTCCAAGCTTCAGGACAGAAAATGACGAGGTGATTCTATGGAGTAGTTATGAGATTGATAAAGCTGTGAGTTTGAGATCAAACTCCTTTCAAGGTGTAAAGGATGATATGAGTATGACTTGGTAGATTGAAATATTTGGAGAATTTCAATTACAACTAAGAGAAATCCCGAGCTTAAGTGTAAATGATGCTCAAAACCACCCCTATGTATGCACTCCATGGGCCTTTGAAGCCTTTTCAGTAAAGGGGCACTTTTTTTATTTTAGTTTTAGTTTGTACTGTAATATAAATAGACCAACATAGGGTTTTTGAGATTTAGTTGATTTTTCTTGTGACTTGAAACATTGTAACACTTTAGTTCTCTCTTTAAAAGCTCTACCTGAAAACTAGATCTAGGTAAGTAAAGATTCACTTGTATTTGCATTGTTGGCTTTATATGTTGGTGTTTAGAGGAGGTAACATCTCTCTTATGTCAATGTAAAAGTAAGGTTTATGTTGTGTGTGGTGTTAATGGTACAAGATTGGAATAGGCTATTGGGGTTTTAAGATTATACCTACATTTGTCTAACTATCTATCTTGTACCTTGTTGTATCCATTTGTTTCTTGTTGTTACAGTAATTTGTGAGTTTCTTGTTGTTGTAATATCGGTGTTCTTGTCTTGTATTTTAATTTTGTTTGGTGGATGGATGGAAATTAGGCGTTAAATACCATATTACATTGTGTTCTTGTTGTTGATCTTGAATCTGAGAGGGGTCACTCAAAGAGTCCTCAGTTCTCATGAACATGTGGACTGTTTTTGGTGTTTGTTTGCGTGCGTTCTTGGTCTATCTTGTATCCTATTTTATGTATAAACCCATTTACCTATTTTATGAAATTCCAATGTTAAGTATGAATTTACTCAATATTGTTTTAGTAGGTTTGTATTCAAGTCATGCCAAGATGTTTCTCTACTAGAATTTCATTGTTATATGCTTTAAAATTTCTATCACAATAATATGTTCAGTTGACACCATGTTAACTTACCAACTCATGAGTTAAACCATGTGATCATGTTGTCCTCATAAGTTTAACATATTCCCATAGTCACAATCATGATTTCATCAGCTAGGAATATATTCTATATTTTGTGTCTCTAAATCCTGAATTCCCTTATAGTTTTTTTAAAATGATCTTATTGTATTTAACGTATTATTCAATATTATAGGGTTTTGAACAACTAATAACTATATGTTTATAGGTGTTTTAATTTTCAAATAACAAGTCCGTCAAATCATGATCTTATTATCATACTCAAATTATCATGTTAATGCTAAGCACTTATCAATACCACGTCATGTTAAACGAATAATAACAAAAATGTCATTTAATTGGGAGTAACACTTAGCACTGACTGAATGCAGGGATGGTGTCTCCTCAATCATTTAGGCATGAGTCATTAGTAGCAGTCCCTAAGTAGTATACCTACGGCGCCATCATATATTATGAAAGGTCCTACATCAATAATGCATAACACCCTTATCATTTGAGACATCATCCTTATGGATCCACATCGTTAGCTATCTGTTGGTACTTTGGCAAGGTGCCAGCACCCTTCTAACAAGAGTTAAAGGTTTTACCCTGATAGCTCAGATTAGGGAATGTTTTTTACAATTAAATCCAATACTATAGGTTTAGTATTCAGACCATATCAGATCAGTATTGCATAACCAAGTGTTCAGTTTATCAGTCATTCAGTTAAACTATTCAGTTTTACAAATTATTGCAGTATATATTTTACTTGGTATTGATTCATATCACTTTTTCATGAATTCAAGATCTGTACTTATATGTACCTCAGTTTTCCCTATCTCACGTACCAATACAATAAAAGTACTGATCAGATACTCTCTTTTCTTCTCTGTTGTCTTATAACATAGGTTCAAACGTACAAATCCCCAATAGCCCTTAGTCAGCTTAGTTCCCCTCAACTGTTGTTTTGGTGAGTCCTCATCCATCGAGGACAAGATATTTTAAAATAATATTTTTTATATTTAAAAGTGGTAGTTAGTTGGGTGTTTGTCCCATCAACTCCTCACGTTTTAGAGGCTTTCAAATAGTAAGACTAGTTTTTCAGTTTCTTTTTTACCAGAAATCCTGACATATTGAGTATTGTCTCAGTAGTATATGTTAATAGTATTTTATCAGTTTAACTTCATCACATGATGTTTCATTATTACATTATTCAGTGTTAACAACAAGAACTAGATCATGGGTTAGTTTGGGGTCACATATGGCATTAATCATCGTGTTACGACTAGGGGAATCCTCTGGTCGTGACTTAAATTCAAGCACCATCTCATGTTCAGCTCATAAGTGTTTATTATATGATTTTAGTTCCTAATACTTTATCCTGGCTAGTTTTATTCAGGGATAAATAATCTGAAAGGGGAGATATTATAATACCGTAACATTTCTAACTCAATAACCATCAAAGGATAGGCCATTAAATTAACTTTCTAATTCCTCAAGTCTTGCATTAATCCGTTATCGTGGGAAAAAGTTATGGAAAATTTCCTAAGGTTTTGTCAACTCTCCAGTGACGACGGCTCAGGTAGCGACTCGTTATAAGACATAATGAGTCGTTACATGGAATTTATTATCACAATAGTCAAGACCACAAGATTTCATCCCAGGGATAATGAATCTACCCTACAACTGAATCATTATCAGTCACAACAAGTCGTTAGGTAGACTCGTTACCATAACAAAAATAAATTTAGGAAATTGAATCTTAAATCATGACTACTCCTAAAGACGCATGATCAAACTTAACGAGATATTAGGAGATAAGCCGTTGTCATAACATACAAGGCTGAAAACACTGGTCCTTAGATCTCTACTCACAATACGACTCTTGACCAGTCATTATGAGTCGTAATGTGAGTTGTGACGACTAGACCAGAATTCTTGGATGATTTCAAAAGGACTTCTAAGTCTTTTCCCACATTTTTAAACCCAAACCCACATCATTTGCGGATTCCTCAAGGGTGGTATAACAGATCAAAATCCCTAAGTTCAACATTAAGTCATAATTCCGTCCATAACAAACAAAAGGGGCAATTTTTCTCTTCTCCAAACCAAGTTAGTGTTTCTCAAGTTCAAACCCAAGTTCCAATGGATTATCTAAGAAACTCACTTTTAGTTATGTGGGATTTTATCAATCGGTTCTTCCACCTATTGAGTTCAAAAAACACCATGATTTCAAGTATATTTTTCCCTTAAATTTGGTTATAGGTCAAATATGAGTTTTCTTTAATCAATTCATTTTATTTTGAAATAAAACTATGAATACATGTTTTGCCCATATGAAATAGCATCTTCCATTTTCAAAACCATGAATTCCTTACAATGACTTGTTGGTGAGTTTAGGGTTTAAATTATGAATTTCCTCTAAACATTAGTCAATGTTATCATGTGTAGATCTGGTGGGTTATGAACATCCGATACCTAGGAAATTTAGTTATATATACATCAATTTACATGTTATTGAGTAGTTTAGTTTTAGACATGCTTTGTTATGTACATAATATCATAATTTAGCATATCTATTATCAGTTCATGTGTCACTTGATTCTTTAGTGTCATTGAGTTGGGAGTAGTACCTAGCATCGAGTAAGTGTATGGATGGCGGCTCATCAATTAGTTAGGATTGAGATGGTTAGTATTATCCCCTAAGTTCTAGAACTACGGTGCCACCATTGGTTATGAAGAGTCACTTGTTAGTTTAGGCTTGACACCCTTGTCCTTCATGACTTTAGTATAGTGGATCCACAATAGAAAATATTGGTACCCTTAGCAAGGTACTAACGCCCTTCCAATTAGGGTTATAGGTTGGATCCGATTTTTCTCAGATTGGGGTATGTTGGTTGTAGTTAGCTTCCACAGTCCTGAGTTTGTGATTTAGTTCATATTTTAGTTTCGGATTATACATGACCTTGCATTACGATATACAGAGTACATGACAGTATTCTTGGTCTTGCATTTAGATTATCATGTGCATTCAGATTATCATGTCTACATGCAACAATGTTCGGTTTATGTTAGTTATATTTCCATTCTGCATACTTAATATATTCAAAGTACTTATCGAATACTTCTTTTCCTTATATTGTGTCATCATATAGGTATAGATGCTCAGTACCCTAATCCACTTAGCATATTCTCGTACTACTCTGAAATTTGGTAAGCCCTCATCATTTGAGGACTAGTTATCAATTATCTATTTCAGAAAAATATTTTATTTCAGTCAGTTGGAGTTAGTTGGGGGCTTGTCCCAATAACTCATTATGATTTAGTTCTTTCAGATAGTCAATCATATTTTCAGTTTGTTTAGTGTTTCAGACAGTATTAGTATTTATTCCTTTACTATTTACCTTAAAAAATTTATAGTTTAGCTTTCTCCTAGTATTTTGTTAATTTTCTTTTGTAACATAATGAATGCTAGGCCATAGGTTAGCTTAGGGTCACTTAACAACTTCTACATGGAGGAAAGGGCGAGGGCACCACATCTCATCGTAACTACTCTAAGAACCGTGTTACAACTAGTGGGTAGTCTCAGGTCATGAAAATCACCCTGCGGATCACCCGTACGATCATGTATACCACCTCAATATGGGGGAAAAACTACCCGAATTGGTGGAACACTATGAGCTGAAGGAACCATAACTCCATGACTGGAGAACTCTCTTGAGAAATGGAGAAAATTACCATCACCATAATATGCACTAGGCTATGTTTTGAAACTAGAATATTCAAATTACTCGAAATAACCACCACCACTAGAATAACCTTAAGACGAACCCCTCGAAGGTTGGCAAGGATAATCACTATAATTAGACTAACCTTCATTAGTAATTTAATGTATTACTTGAACAGACCTACTAGACTGACCTTGATGCTAATATGGTTGACGTGGAGAGTACCTACCTAATGAAATACTACCTCTGAACCGTGAGCCACTATGGCTCCCGCTAAAACTACTCTGATGTTGTCGCCTTTTATTGCTTCCCCATAAGGCCTCATGATGTGTAACGCCCCAAAATCTGGTCCCGAGACGTCATACGGTGCTTAGGATCACAAGTGACCCCAAGCTAACCTTTTTTCTGGCATAACTCATAAGAAACTAAACAAAAGTATAAATCTATACAAATCTGTGGAAAATAACTCTATTCTAAATATGATAGATACAAAACCAAATTTATAAGATTAGAACCAAAACTGAAATAGAATACGTTAACTTCTACTCACTGTATATGAAGCCTCTACTAGTACTGATTGTAGGTAGCCAGGTCATGACTCCTGAATAACCCAACTCAATACGACTGAATAAAGAAAATATAATACTTCTCAAACTGTATAACTAACTCAAGCCCTTGAATCAAAAGGACTTATCACCTGCTGACAGGATACCGCGAACTGACTGGATCTAAAGATATAGACTATACCTTGTACCTACATTCCAAGAAAATATAGCCCACATACGAATATGTGGGTGAGTACCATGGAAACGTACCGAGCATATGGGGGTGCAATGCATATATAAAATAATATCTTAACATCATCACAATTTATAAAATTAGGCATGCTGATATAAAAGACTCACTTAGCTCAAATTAAAATCATCATAATCATAAGAGGGTAAAATATATCAGGTGAAACATGTGAGTCATCATAATAAGTCTCAATTCAGTTCCATCTCAATTCAAAATTATAAAAGTAATCAAATCTCATAACATTTCTCTTTGGAATATATGTTCATTAAATCTTTCGAAAACAATGACTTTCTCAAACTCTGTCTTTCAAACAAATATGTTTTCATCTCAGATAGAAGATTACACACACACATATTAGGAGTCTTTTACAACCGACATAAACTATGTGAGCTACATAGAGTCCAATATCTAACCTACGTTGGGGAGAGCTGTCCTATCCTTGCCATCGGAGTAGGACCTTAAATCATCAATCCAAACACTAGTGATAACTATATAAATCAGCCTCTGGATCACAACCTACGGGGAAGTACTAATCCTGCTATACCTCCCGCTCGGGGCTAAAGACTACTCCCGAACTTAGCTCAGATCTTTTTAAAAGAAAATCCACAAATAAATAATTCAAAAATTTACAACGGGAGCCATCATGCTACCCTTTTTATAATAATCAATAAAAGTGGAATTCTTTTCTCATATCGGGTTTAAATCAACCCCTTTTTAAGACCAAAAGGTCAAATCATTTAAATATCAAGGAGTCTATAACACATTACTTCACCAAAGATCATAATCTCAAAGAGGGTTTAAATACCATATATCAACACTTGAGCAAAATACTTCAAGATTCATACTTTATGTAGAAACCTTATAAAATTCATACCAAATCTGAAATTTTAACTTTAAAGATGATATCATCATCAAGGTTCATGGTATTCAACTTCAAGGAATAAAAATATCATAGTTTCTTCAACAAAATATAATATATAAGTTTCCATCTCAAATTTATAGTAAAGCATATAAATTCATGTATATTTGTAAACATAAACATCAATTTACGCACAGGAACGAAAGAAGGATCTTGTTGGAAACCCCACATACCTTTATGGTAACAGATTCGTTGAAAGATTGGACCTTTAAGATTGATTGAAAGAATCCTTGTAGACAACTTTGAATTCAGAGCTTAACATCTTGATTCTTGAAAGGTAAACTGAAATTTTATTCTTGGGTAGAGAGGAAGGTTTTTGGATCATAAGTTGACTGATTTAGCGCTTAGAGATTGTAATTATGTGTTTAAAAACCCCCATCAATGATCTGGAGTTATTAGGGATGGTTTAGGGGTGTGAAATGACTTCAACACCCTTGATATAAGTCAAAAAAGAGTGTTTTTGGTACTTGGAACTGACTTAGGCGGCACCCAAGTTATCGCACAAGCTAGGTTGGGTGGTGCCTAACCAATCACCTAAGTTTGGTTGGGCGGCGCCTAACCAATAGCATACCCTTATTGTCTCTCACTAAAATAGGCATAACTCTTTGCTCGGGTATCAGATTTTTGTGAAATTGGTATCGTTGGAAATCTAATTCAATTATATACAATTTGATAGGTCTTGGGATGAAAAATTCCATGTATATTAAGAGATATACATTTTTGAAGTTGACCCTTATACAATCGAATGTCAAACTTTGGATGAATCAATTGCTCTTAGATCAACTTTGTTCTAGGTCATTGCTATGGACATTTTTCACCTCTAAACTACTCCATAGACTAGGATAATGATAATGATACTTTTATTAACATTCAACTCATTTGGATTAGAGCTTAGACGCATAAGATCGGCGGTTAGAATTTTAGCATAAAAATAAGGGTTATTACATTATCTCCCCTTGGGAACATTCATCCTCAAATGTGGATAATTAAGCTGAAACACATAGGAATCTCAGTCTTTAAGATAACTTGTAAAACTGATACAAACTGAATCACTGAATCTCAAACATAATGATTCACTGAACTGAACTGCATGTGCCTGAATTCTCATGAAAATAATTATATGGCTAAGATAGAAATGAGAGTGTCAACTTATGAGTAACCATTACTGTTGCATTGGATCTAATCTCATGAGAATGGATGAGATGTTTATGACATGAAAACTCGAGGTATTACAACATCCCCCTCTTGCGATATTACACAGGATACTTACGAACTGAATCGTGACTTAATATCTGAAACTAAAACTGATGCATGAACTGAGCTGAATTCATAATTTAATTGGACACAAACACATTGACTCTTGGAATGTACATACGTATAAGACTGCGGATAGTAAGACTATCTGGAAAATTAAGAATCTATAGGATCTTATCTCCTTGTTTGCTAAACTAGACTACAGGCTATATGGACTGGATAATAGTGACTACCCATACTCAGATGGAGTATTTCTTCAGCACTTTTCTACGAAATTCTATTGACATTATAGAGCAAAGAACTTTGGGCATGCTCTGAACAAAACATTTGACTAAGGAATTACAACATTGATATAACTCTATAGCATGGAATATAATTATATAACTCATTAACTAGGATATGATTGCTAGGCCGTAGGTAACACAACTTCTTACTTTCAAGCTTAGCATCACTTCTCAAATGCTCTCTCAACTATACAATTCCCCTTAAATACCAGACTCATTTGATTCAACTTATAATTCTTATATTGGCCCTACAAAATCTTTCTACTAAGGTATAAACTAAACTGAGTTCCCTCACCATGATCAAGCCTTACACTAAATCACAAGATACAACATGCCAAACCACAATACTAGTCTAAACCACAAGGTTCAATATTCTATATCTTCTTAGAGCTTACACCCTAAGCATAACATGTCTTACCACTTCAATGACTAATTTAAAACTCTTGATATGGATTCACTAGTGCATATTGCATTCATCATCTTACACCCAACATGACATTAAAGACGATCATTCAAAATCACATATAACTTTAAGGCAAATACCCTTAAAGGCATACTTCGCATATTCTCTAAACCTTTATCAACAACAATTTTCTTGTACTATTCTTAAAAATATACACACAGTTTCTAACTAACCATGATATGTATCAAAGACTTGGCCTTAATCTTACTTCACACTTTAGCCTTAGATATAAACCATTGCTTATCCACTATCATCACCACTATCTTAACATAGGAAGAGGTCACTGAAGGTCTAACACATATGAACCAGAAGCATAAAAACTAAAATACATAGCATTAACACTTATCTTAGTCCTGAGGAATAAAATATAAAAGGAATGGATTCATTAAAGAAATCTAAGTTGAGGACATGCATGATATAATACGAACTCCACTAGTATCATGAGTTTAAAATTGGTCATACTCTGAAACATGAGTTTATACTTATCATGAGCTATTCAACATAAGACCGGAGTTCATAGATTCATAAGAGATAACTCGAATCATAGAGTGAAGCTATTACATGCTTGCTAAAAGCTAAGAATGGGCTTGAGCACACATAATAGGTATAAGCATAAGCCTATGGCATGGATTAGTCAAGCAAGTAATGGATTTGGTATTGTAATGATTGAAATCCAAGGAATACTCTAGAGTAAGAAGGGATCACTATCTTATCATAACTCATTATTGACATGTATCACAATCTATTCACAAAACTCGATTTGGTTCTTCAAACTATCTCCCCCTTAGGTAAAATTTGGTATTCTAAGTATGATGGTATACTCCATATCCTCGAGATTAAGCCATAATTTTATCATTTTAATATCTACAAATAAATGCTAAACTCACAAAAATGAACTAATTTTGAACTTACCGACTTCATTCTTGAACAATCCATCTATATGCCATCCTTAACTTTCTAGCTTCAATAATCATCATCAAAGACTTACACTCTCATTTGCAACCATACCTACATCTCTAATCACATAATCATAGCCTACCAAGATCACACTTCTATACTTATATTTTTCCCAAACCATTAGAATAAAATCATACTAAAAATACTCAACATCTTCTATCATAACTCCTTAACTTAGATATCAAGAACAACATAAATTATCTAACTATCCTTTCTCCACCTAGAACTTCAACACCCTTGATATTAGTCAAAACAGAGTGTTTTTGGCACTTTGAACTGACTTAGGCGGCGCCCAAGTAATCGTACAAGCCATGTTGGGATGCGCCTAACCAATCACCTAAGTTTAGTTGGGTGGCGCCTAACCAATCGCATAATTTTACTATCTCTTACGCAAATAGGCATAACTCTTCGCTCGGGTATCAGATTTTTGCAAAATTGGTATCGTTGGAAAACTAATTCAATTATCTACAATTTGATAGGTCTTGGGATGAAAAATTCTATGTATATTAAGAGATATACATGTCTGACATTGACCCTTGTAGAATCGAATGCTAAACTTTCGATGAATCAATTGGTCTTAGCTCAACTTTGTTCTAGGTCATTGCTATAAACATTTTTCACCTCTAAACTACTCCATAGACAAGGATAATGATGATGAAACTTGTATTCATATTAAACTCATTTGGATTAGAGCATAGACACGTAAGATCGATGGTTAGAATTTTAGCACAAAAATACGAGTTATTGCATGATGTATCTCCTCCATAACCTGAACATGATCATTAACCTTATAAAAAAAACTAACCACAATATCCAAAATCTATATAGACATGAAAAGAGGAGGTTTCAATCCCCGAACAAAGCAACAAACTTACTTATACTCAGTAGTTAAAATAAAAGTAGAATGCCTAGCCAACTTATAAAAGCAAGCCTCAAACTCAAAAGACCCATAGTTCCCTACTCCAACCTCGAAAACTGATATCTCAGATGATCCTTCAGATTGTGAGGCATATATTTCTCAAAGAAGATTTTTGAGAATTTAGTCCATGTCAATGAGGGATATCCAGCTAGCTTGGAATCAAGATTACCTCTTTTAATGTCGGGACACCAAATCCAATTGCTAAGAAGTTTAATCAACACCATGAATATTAACTAGACCCAAATTATAGATACTATCCTCATAAGAAATCAGGATATCATAAGCATCCTTGATTAGTGCAACAAAAAACCAAAGAGAAACCAATCTCCATATTTTATCCAACATCTTCTTCTCCTTAAAAGATATATTAGGCTACACAACTACAATCTGAGCAACCACCAGTCTAGGAAGGACCCCAACTCTCAGAGCTACAGCTACAGAAATGCCCCTACCTTAGTACCACACTAATTCATCAATTTTACACAATTAGATGGTGCACCAAAATCTAATCCCAGGAGCTTAACTGATGTATCCCTAAGAACTAATAATGAAATAAGCCCTTGTGGAGCTCGAGCTAGGCCCTAGCAAACTGTTGACTGAGGCAAAATAACCTCTAGCTCAAGAACAGAAATGCATTTTGGTAAAGGCCTCTATCCTTGAACCTAGATGGGGATACATACCTAGGTTTTCCATAACCTCTAGGTCATTAATGAATAGTAATAGGATCCCGAGGCTTATATTCTAAATCCTCGTCTTGTGTAGTGGTAGCATATGTTCTAGATAAGTAAAAGAGGAGAGACAAAGGAATTATTTAGAAACCAACTCATACTCTTATCAAGAAATGAGTGAGAAAAGTGAAAAAATCTTATGGATGTCCTATAGCCTCGCAAAGATAAGAAATGGATGTCATCGTTCCAATCTAGGGGACTCTATTAGACACTTTCTCTCGTATGAACAGTACCGGTGAATCTATTCTCTAATATAAATTTTTCAATACTCGATTTATTATTAATTATGGCACTTACTTTGTCCCTATTATAGGTAAGACAAATCATAGCCCAAAGCTATTAGTAATGGGTTAATTTGGTGGGAAAAGGCCTAGAATAAAAAAACCCACAATTAAAGACTTATAATAATAGTAAGGTAATAATAATAGTCTAAAGGATAGATAAAATATCAATAACCATACCATGATCTAGTAGGGTCGGTACAAGAGCTACTACAAAAAGAGTAGAAGTACTGAAATAGTCAAATACAAACCGTCTCAAGTAGTGAAAGACTAGACATAGATAATAGAAGGAAAAAGGTGCAACTTCGACTCTATGTTTCATGCTAACTCTGAAATCTACTAAGCATGATCATCACATCAGCAACAACCACTAGTACTTAGTTCTGTACTAAAAAGGTACAAATATATTGTATGAGTACGATAACCACGAGTACTCAATAAGTATCAGTGTCGACAAAGATAAATCATTATATAAATATAATAAAGATGCAAGATAAATAAGCTAACTAGACGTAAAAAGGAAAATTTAGAAAGAAGTTCCAACACTGTAAATAAGAAACTTCATCAAACATAGTATGAAAAAAAGCATATTTAATGTTACAAGATTGGCCCCCATAAGCCAGTGAGTGTGGAAAAATAAATTCCCAACTCTAGCCAATATAAGCCCAAAGGGTGAAATTAAAAATAAGTAAAGTTCCATATATTTAACAAATATCAAGCCATACCATCAGTACATCCATAATATTTCATATAATAAATAAAATCTCAATGTTAGACTTGAACATGCACTCATATCATCATAAATATTATTATCATTTGTCATACTTGAATCAAAACTCATGCCATTAATATCATCATTAATTTTTGGACATAAACCAGAACTCAATATTAATAAACTATTAGATTTTTCTTTAAATTAGAACCAACTTTGAAATACCAAACTATCATAGTCATTACGTATATAATCATGTTAAAGTAAAAAAAAAAGCATTTCATAGTGTATAACATGTGTATACATTCTTACAAGTGCTAATACGAATATTGGCCTAAGATGGGATGGAGAGTCTCACTTTTAATCCAAAAATCCATCTTAAGACGAATACTACCTCAGAATAGGCTAATGTATCTAAGTTCACTCCTAGATTTTAAATAAGCCATAATTACCCTTAAGATTGCAATTTTATCTTAATCATGAGAAACTAAGTCTATTCAACCTAAATTACAGTTTCTTAATAGGCTAATTATACCAATCATATTTATAATATCTAAATCATATCACATATCTTGCATAATATCATAATTATACTATGAATTATCTCAATCAATAAGAAAGGTAAACCTGGTATATCTTGATGTTAAAGAAAATCTTGAAGAATTTGCTAAATCGATGATTTCTTTTTTTGAGAAGATTTCACAAGATTTCATTATATCAAAATCAAAATGTACTCATCAAAACTAGAACAATGATACCCATTTTCCACTATTGTGCTTGAGGTCTGAAATCAAGTAAAAATCCCATATGGGACTGGCTTACGGAATCCCACTTTTGAAACTTATGATATATCACTATATGATCAAGGACCATTTACCTTCAATAATGGGTAAATTGTGAGCTCTAATGGTGATACAATCAACCTACCAATATTCTATGGATTTTGGAAAATGATAAAGAATTTAATCATGAAATTTGTGGAAGCTTACAAAGAATTTAGAAAGGAAATAAATTACTTAAGACAACGGACACCAAAAAATCACCCATTTATAGCTTTCCAAAGTTTTTACACTCTTGGAAATTAGTGAAAATTTGGAATTTATAGGATTCGTAGGTGTGTAGGTGTTGCTTAAGCAGACACTAGGACGCGTAAGTATGTAATACCCCGGGAAATTTTTCATTGAAATTCTATGCGTAAATGTGTTGGGTTTTATCTTCTAGAATAAATTATCAATTTTTCGTATGGAATGACTTATATTATCACCCACCATTGCGTATAGTATCAAACAAGCTTTCCAAAAATATGTGGATCATCTAAAAAAGACACCCGAGCGACGAGTTGTGAACAATCCGATCGAACTATGAATAGTAGTGAATAGTAAAACGTGCAGGAAAAAGTACTAAGGCCGGGAGTATTTTTGATCCAAATTAAAAAGATCATAAATCCTTGCACATAATGATCTGGATGATCTAATATATATTAACGGAAAGCTCTACGAGTCCTCTTTCCAATGAAATTGGTTTCATCCAATTTGTCTATCGGAGCAAAAAGTTATGGTCGATCTACTTTAGCCTTCCAAAAGTGAATTTTTGGGCCAACTTCAAATGATCATAACTCCTCGTACACAATGATCTGGGTGAGATAATATATATCAACAGAAATATATGAGAGTCCTCTTTCTAATGAAATTGGTTTCATCCAATTTAGATATTGAAGTAAAACGTTATGGTTGATCTACATCAGACTATCAAAACACTCCACCAAAGGATATATTTGAGAATTATTTGATTTTTAGTGGCACTTTGGTCAACCTCCCTCACCCAAAATCCATCCAAACCCTATATTAAAGCCTATTAGAAGCATTATATGTTATATTTCATCAAATTCCCTAAAAAATAAAACCCTAAGCTCCTACATCCAACTTTACGATCATCCAAGGTTCACCATTAATTCACCAAATTTATTCAAGATTCCAAGTTCCTAGTTCAAGAACTCTAAGAACCATCATTTAAAGGCACGATTAACATCTAAAAAATTAATATTGATCTAAAGTTCATCATTCAAGGTATCTGGGGTTTTTCAACAAGAACTCTCTTTCATTCTTGTGCCCAAAAGTAATTTTCTTTACAAAGGCATGATTTTAATTTGATTTTTATGAATTTTAAGCATGAACCCATATCTTATAATGATTATTATGAAATCTTGATGTTTATGATTTTGAAAGATGAATTTATATGTGTGGAGATATAAAGCATGAATCTTGAACAATATTTATAATGATTTTGATATTTGGGTCATGAATCTCCATTGGAAATTGTATTTTTTTTTGAGAAAGTGTGTGTTACAAGCATGTTGATATTGAATATTTTAGATATTTTAAATGATTCGAACTTTTGGTCTTAACGGAGTTGTTTTGAACTCGAGTGTGAAAGAAATCTACAACGTGGTTGATTTTGATAGAAAGGAAGCATGATGGCTCCTGATGTATATTTATATATTATTGAAATTGTTTTGTTGTGGATCGTCTTTGAAATGATCTTAGATAATTTTGGGAGAAATCTTTTGCATCGAGTGGGAGGTATAAAGCGACCTTACTTCCGTAGAACTACGTGCCTCCGTAGAAGAGAGCCTGAGGCTGATTTATATAGTGATTACTAGTTTCTGTGGAATTGATATCGATAGTCCTACTCTGATGGCAAGGATAGGATGTCACTCCCCAGCGTGGGTTGTATGTTGGAATCTATGTAGCTCACATGGTTTATGTCGGTTATAGGATCTCCCAGTGTGTGTGTGTTTTCTTGTGTCTATGGTGAATGGTGAAGTGATTTGAGAGTGGAATTGTGAAAGTTATTCTTTCAAAAGATGTAAATGATATTTACATTACGAGAATTGATATTCTTGATGAACTGAAAGTGATTGACAAATTATATGATGACTCACATGTGTTATTGTACTTATTTCATCCTCTCATGATTATGATGATTTTCTTCGGGCTATGTGATTATTTCATACATCCTGCATATTTTTTATAAATATTTATCATGATGATGTTCATAAAACTGCATACACCCTCATATACTCAGTTCTTTTCCATGGTACTGACCCACATATTCGGATGTGGGCTACATTTTCTCGGAATGTAGGTTTAGGTACTCAGTTCCAAGTTCGATAGTGATTCTTCGGGTATGCTATTCTACATTCTCTGTTGTGGTGAGTCCTCATGTTCTGAGGACGTGATGTCTGATGTTAGTTTAATGGAATCATTTACATTTGATAACTAAGAATGAGTCAGTAGGGGCATATCTCAATGGCTCGTTGGTTTTATTGATTTTTTAGAGTCTTATCAGACTAGTATAGTTGTTGGGAGTTTAATAATAAGTCAAATTTTGTTATCTTTCTAAAATTCTTTTATTCTTGGATGATGATTACTTTATTGATAGTTAAGGGTTATTTATGGAAACCCGATTGATTTGTGTTGAATTGAATGAAAATGGCTTAAAGGGTTAGCTTCGGGCTACTCGTATCCTTAAGCACCGTGTGATGCTCCGGGACCCATTTTTTGGGGCGTTACAAACTTAGTATCAGAGCTTAAGGTTTTAAGGTGTCCTAGGGAGTCTAACAAGCCATGTTAAGTAGAGTCTGGATCATCGGTGTGTAGCTCGCCACATCTATGAGCAAGAGGCTATAATACATTTTAGGAAAAAGTGTGATTCATTCTTTCAGATGTCTATTGTGCTTAAAGTGTCTCTCTCTTTTTATGCCTCTATTGATTGTTGAACCTAAGTGGTCAAATTTTAGTTTCCAGGTGCATCCGTGTTTGAGTGGTTTGGGAATTCTATGTCACCTAAGAGTCATTTTATCTCTTACCTCAGAGCTAGAAAGCTTATTTCCAAGGGGTGTATTTACCATTTGGTTAGAGTCAAAGACACTAAGTCTGACACTCTAACTCTCCAGTCTATTAAAGTTGTCAATGAGTTTTCTAATGTCGTTTCGGATGATCTCCCAGGGATACCTCCTGATAGAGAGATAGAGTTCGGGATTGATCTTCTTCCCGATACTCAGCCTATTTCTATTCCTCCTTACTATATGGCCCCTGTAGATCTTAAGGAGTTGAAAGAGAAAATCAAAGATCTACTAAATAAGGGTTTCATAAGGCCAAGTGTTTCTTCTTGGGGTGCTCCTGTGTTGTTTGTGAGAAAGAAAGATGGCTCTTTGCGTATGTGCATTGATTACCACCAATTGAATAAAGTCACCATAAAAAATAAGTACCCCCTTACGAGAATAGATTATTTGTTTAAATGATTGCAAGGTGCAAGTTATTTCTCAAAGATAGACCTTCGTTCCGGCTATCATCAACTCAAAGTTAGGGAGTGTGAAGTCTCAAAAACTACTTTCTGAACTTGTTATGGCCATTTTGAGTTTCTTGTTATGTCTTTCAGGTTAACTAATGCCCCAGTATCTTTCATGGACCTCATGAATCGAGTGTTCTGACCATATCTGGATATGTTTGTCATAGTGTTCATCGATGATATACTGGTGTACTACCGTAGTGAGGATGAACATTCTGATCATCTCCAAATTGTCTTGCAAACCCTTAGACATCACAAGTTGTTTTCCAAGTTTAGTAAGTGTAAGTTTTGGCTAAGGTCAGTTGCTTTTCTGGGTTATATCATTTTTTTCGAGGGTATTAGAGTTAATCCCCAAAAGATCGAAGCTGTTAGAAATTAGCCTAGACCTATTTCTCTGACTGATATCTGAATTTTCTTGGGTTTAGCTGGCTATTACTGCCATTTTGTTGAGGGTTTGTCCTCTATATCACCTCCTATGACTCGGTTGACCTAAACAAAAGTGAAGTTCTTATGGTCTGAATCTTATGAGAAGGGTTTTCAAGAGTTGAAGACTCGACTCACTTCAGCCCCTGTTTTGACTTTACCTAATGGTGTTGATGTTTTTTTGGTGTATTGTGATGCTTTGAGAGTTGGGTTTGGTTGCGCATTGATGTAGAAGGGTAAGGTGATAGCTTATGCTTCTAGACAGTTGAAACCCCATGAGAACAAAATTACCCCACCCATGACCTTGAGTTGGCAGCTGTTATGTTTGCTTTGAAAATATAGAGATACTATTTGTATGGTGTCCATGTTGATATTTTCACGGATCATAAGAGTCTGCAGTATGTGTTTACCTAGAGAGAATTGAATCTTAGGCAGAGACGATGGTTAGAATTGTTAAAGGACTATGATATGAGTGTGCTATACCATCTGGGCAAGGCCAATATTATGATGGATGCCCTAAGTAGAGTGTCCATGGGTAGTGTTTCGTATGTAGTAGAAGGTAAGAAAAAGTTGGCTCGTGATGTACATCATTTGGCTAGATTGGGGGTTAGGTTGTTTGACTCTGCTGAAGGTAGTATAGGGGTTCAATGTAGTTTTGAACCTCCTTGGTTTCGGAACTGAAGGAAAAGCAATACTTAGATGCTAGTTTGGTCAGACTGAAGAAGTCAGTCAAGGACCAAAAAGTAGAGGTCTTCTCCTAAGGGGGAGATGGTGTGTTGAGATTGCAGAGTAGATTGTGTGTCCCAAATGTTGATGATCCGAGATAGAGGATTATGGCTGAAGCGCATGGGGTGCGATATTCTATTCATCCTGGTGCTACCAAGATGTACCAAGCTTTGCGGGAAATCTATTGGTGGAGTGGCATAAAGAAAGATATCACAATGTTTGTAGCTAAGTGTGCAACATGCCAATAGGTTAAGGTTGAACACCAAAGACCTGGTGGTATGATGCAAGAGTTTAGTATTCCCACCTGGTAGTGGGAAGAGATAACTATGGACTTTATGATTGGTTTACCTCCTTCCCAATGCCATCATGATTCCATTTAGGTTGTGGTTGATAAGTTGACTAAGTCTGCTTATTTCTTACCTGTTCATTCTTCATATACTGCAGAGGATTACATTTGATTGTATATTCGAGAGCTAGTCATACTGCATGGAGTTCCCTTGTCTATCATTTTGGATAGGGGTACTTGATAACGCTTAATCTACAGCTCTCGTGGGAGTGTAAAGCGGTCGTTAGCAAATATAGAACCCAACTGGGTTGGGTATCGATCCCACAGGGAATAGCTTGGTCAACAAGTAAGCAACGATTACTAGACTTTTAGTGCAAGTCTCGTAAAAAGGGGGGATTGTAATGTGTAACCAAAATATTAAAGTAAAAACTGAAAATAGCAAAGTAAAAAGAAAGAATTTTTAGTATGTTGTAAAACAATGAGAATTGAAGTGTTGGGGTTATGTCCACCTTCTGAGTTATACGTCTCTATTGGCTATGAGTGTGTAGAATTCAGACATCTATGTGCTTATAGAGAATTGTATTCAATGGTAAATCCAGGCGTCTTTCGACCTATTCGTGGATTATTTCAGTTTAACTCTTTCGAGCTTAAAGCGTGTCTAACGGTATGAATTCTCTAAGAGGTTAATCCAGTTACGGCACTAACTGTTTAATAGGGGATGGGACCCTACTACCTTGACACTATCTCTTTTCCAGACAAATAACCTTTCTTTCGAACAAGTTAAATGTTATACTGGCATATTCTTGCGTTTGCAACCACAATGAATTTAGATTAAGATGAAGAAAATAATGATATAAGCAACATGCGTGTCACGAACTCACAAGCTCATAGTAATAGCTAGTACCTCATTCGGCTTCCATAACCCCAACAGAGAAGTTTAGTTACCCATGAATGCGAAGGAGATCACGATTGTCATTGTTATTATACCACAATAATGATTAATTTCGTGTAGCACAAGAGTGGTAGGCGTTTAGGCGTGAATTCCTAGGCAAAGTAACGATTCTCTTGTTGGGGAAATTAAGAATAGATGAATAGAAGAAGAATTAGAATTAATGGAAAGATTAGAAGAGTTGTAGTTAATAGAAGAAGAATGTATGATGGATTGTTAAAAATCTCTAGCATGATAGGGTATTTATAATACCCATATCCTAATCCTACTAAACTAATGTAATACTTAACCAAACCCTACTAAGCTAATGAAATACTTAACCCAATTATACTAGGTTAATGTATCATTATCCAAATCCAAATAGACTAATGAAATACTTAACCCAATTGTACTAGGTTAATGTATTATTATCCTAATCCTAATAAATTACTGCTAGTCCCCAAAGTCTTCAGAAATGTTGTTTTAGCCCGGGACAGATTTTTCATGCATCACTTTTGGTCCTTAGTTGTCCAAGCTTGGCTTTTCTCCTTTCGTGAAGCTTTGTTTGGCGTCAAGTTATCCATGAAATGCTGAATTTTTCATCATTTATACCTGAAAACTTGCTAATCATGTTCGTTAGCTCACTTACAGGAAAAAGGACTAAAAGTGCATGAAATATATAATTAGTTCTCAAAACTAGGCTAAAATATGGGCAAAATATAGTACTATAGGCGTGTAAATTCGCCTATCATCAACACCCCACACTTGAAGCTTTGTTCGTCCTCGAACAAAATATCATGTCCATCTAAACATCAACTTAGGGTTTTGCAGCAACAACACAAAATATTCGTCAAGACAAGCACAACAATTATCAACCAAGAGTAGTTTTCCGATCATTAGTAGAAACAATTCAACCTCTAATATAGACTCGTGATGATGGTCAACTCATATTCAAAGGTTAAAGCACAAAGAATCATACACAACTACCCAAAACTCATCAACCATGTGTGTCTCACAATATATTACCCATAATCACTCACAAGCATAGTATATCTATCAAACATGGGTATAAAAGTATCCTTGCTCTCACTCTAACAAAGAATTCATATGCAACAACTGATGACCATAGGCTTGCCCTTAGTGTAATGCTCCGCTAAATGTCAGAATACTAAGCTTAGGATCAAATAGGTCTTTTGATGGTTGTAATGTAGGATAAGGGACGGGTAGGACTATTTTGGCCATAAATAGTGACTATGTTCCTAAGCGCTTTAATACATCACATTATATCATTAACATTTTTCTTTCAACCTTTCTTCTTTCTTTTATTCAACTACCCTTGTTCTCCTCTTTTGTTTTTCAATTTTAAGCATAACTCACTTTTCAGCATTCTTTTCCTTTTTTCTTTTCATAACATACCTCTTATGATAGCACTTTCTTTTTCATAAAGCATTCAAGCACCACTGCAATTTAAAGCATCATACTCACCCAATTTCCTATTATTTCGTCACATGACTTTATATGTTAAAGCACTTAGGACTTTGGATCAAATTACGGTCTTGAAAAAAATAGATTAGGCTTTCGTATGAGGTTTGTCAAAGAAGTAGGCTAAAGTCTCAAAAGGGTTTAACTAGGATGATGTCCACGGGTAGGTAAAATGAAGGTAAACATGCATAGGTTGCCAAAGAAATGCCTAAATCATCTCCTAAACTTACACTCCTTATTTTCGCTTTGCATACATACCAGGCAAGTTCTAGCATCAGCTACAAACATAGAATATACTATTAATCTCACACACACAAGGCACATGGTCGACTTTATTGGAAGTAGTATAGACTCTTGACCCAACAAGTGAAGGAATTGAACCACACAATATCACATAATGAGTCACAATTAGAGCCTAAACGTCTCAATAGTCATGATGTTAGCACAAACTCTTGTTATAATCTCATGCTGCCTATTAGAATAATTTCATGCGAAGCTAAGTAAAAAAAATGACTACTAAAAAAAAACACACACAAAAACGAAACAAATAAAACAAAGTAAACAAAGTGAACAAACATAGATGGGGTAGAGAAGTATAGCATGCAATACCGCCACCCCACACTTAGGTTCGTTAATACAAATCAATGAAGTGAAAGTGGTCGATTACTTAGACTTCGTCGACATACGTTTAAGGAGCTATATTCTGACAAGAAAATCAGTGATGTATCACTTCTTGCAACCTTTGAAATACGTTCATGTTAGGTAAATGAAGACTACTACATAGGGGTTTCATCATGGTATAGTTTCTATCAACAATTACAACCTCCTATGGCGGTAGGCAACTATAAGTCTTATCCTGATGAACGGGATAGCCTAACATGTAGGTACACAAGTGACAAGACTATGCAATGTTCATAACCATAGCAATTCCGCACAGAGTATGACACTGCAATTAAAACCAAATTCAAGTCGGAAACAAGTTAAGATTATCCTAACGTACATGTTCAATCACATGGTTGTGCATCCACTATTCAAACGCTTTAACATCACCAATATTTCTTCAAGATGTAGCAATTCATGATAGACATAGCAACGTAGTACTTACGAGAAATAGATGAAGAATAAAAGAGTACTTACGTGATTGAAGGCCTTGGAGATGTTTCTTGTGAATTGAAAGAGCAAAAAGAAAAATTTTGAGATGATTTGGAGTGGATGTGCGGCGCCTTTAGGTCAAGTTTCAATGTGTTTATGTTTTAAGACTAAGTCCCCTTTATATAGGAAATGAATGGGTCGGGTTTTGACCCATTTAAAATCGGTTTTGGAGATAAAAAGGGACCATAGGCGGCGCCTTTAGCTTTGCCTAAGCATGGTATAGGCGGCACCTAATGCAAAGCATAAGCTAGCATAGGCGGCACCTAGTGTAATGCATAAAGGGACCATAGGCGGCGCCTAGTGCATGGCATATGAGATTTCGAGACCAAATGCTTTTGCATAGGCGGCGCCTATGCTATAGCATACTTCAGCATAGGCGGCGCCTATGTCTTTGCACACTAGATTCCGAGACCTTAGGCTATGGTATAGGCGTTTCCTTGTTCGTGGCCTAGTTTTACCTAGGCCTAGCCTTGCTCGATGCCTATTTTGTCATGAGCAATGCTCAATCCATAGCCTTATGCATCTTTATTCCAAACTTACCACCTTTACCATACACTACGTCCAAATCGTTATTTGAAACCAATCTCCTCGTTGAATACCTCTTGCACCTACATTTACTCAAAACCAATGAAAATAATTAGTACGATGGGTTGCCTCCCCCCAAGCGCCTTGGTTTTGGTCGTGGAACGACTCTTATTTTTGGATTTTCATTTATCAAATGCAAAACACATACTAAAAAAATGAAAAACAATAAACAATGGGTTGCCTCCCATCTAGCGCCTTATTTATTGTCGTGGCTCGACATAGTTACCTCGAGTACTTAGACTTCGTCGAGATAAGTGATGGCCAGATAATTGATCGAGTCAAGAGGACCGATATAAGGTTTAACACGTTGGCCTTTCACCTTGAAGACAACACCATTATTGTCTTCCAATTCAACTACTCCAGACGAGTAGACATGGATAACTTTGTATGGACCAGACCACTTAGACTTTAACTTACCTGGGAACAACTTCAATCTAGAGTTGAAGAGAAGCACCATATCATCCTTTTGAAAGTTTCGTCGAACAATCTGCTGATCATGATACTTCTTCATCCGCTCCTTGTATAGGTATGACCTTTCATATGCATGAAGACGGAACTCATCTAATTCGTTCAGCTGCTCCAACCTCAGATTCATCGCATCATCCCAATTCAAATTCAATTTCTTCAATGCCCACAATGCCTTATGCTCGAGCTCGATGGGTAAGTGACAAGCCTTCCCATAAACTAGTTGATAAGGAGATATGCCAATGGGTGTTTTGAATGTAGTCCTATACGCCCATAGTGCATCATCTAGCTTCCGAGACCAATCCTTCCTATTAGCATTGACCGTCTTCACAAGGATTTGCTTGATCTCCCGATTGGAAACCTCTACTTGTCCACTAGTTTGTGGGTGATAAGGCGTGGCTACCTTATGTTGCTTGACACCATACTTGGCCAACACGGATTTGAATAGCTTATTGCAAAAGTGAGATCCTCCATCACTTATGATAGTACGTGGTACTCCAAAGCGAGAGAAGATATTCTTCTTTAAGAACGCTACAACACGCTTTCCTTCGTTGTCAGCCAACGCTACAGCTTCAACCCATTTCGAGATGTAATCTACAGCAACTAAGATGTACTTCATTCCAAACGAATTCATGAATAGACCCATGAAATCAATACCCCATACATCAAAGAGTTCTACCTCAAGAATTTTGGACATGGGCATCTCATGGTGTTTCGAAATAGCACCTTGACACTGGCATTGGTCGCACCTTCTAACAAAGTCATAGGCATCTCTAAATATCGAAGGCCAATAGTAACCAATTTGCAATACTTTCTTTGCCGTCCGATTGCCTGCATGATGTCCTCCAACTTGGGAAGTGTGGCATGCTTCAAAAATATTAGGCACCTCTACATGGGATATACATCGTCGAATAATACCATCCGCACATCGTCGAAACAAATATGGCTCATCCCAATAGTAGTGTTGTACGTCGTGCATAAAATTCCTCCTTTGGTGGTAAGATAAATTAGCAGGTATCACATTACTCACCACGAAATTTGCAAAGTCGGCATACCATGGCAATTTTTTCATTGTTGTTGCTAATATCTCCTCGTCAGGGAATGCATCATCAATCTGAATTTTAGGTTGCGCCACATGCTCATTCTCGAGTCTAGATAGGTGGTTGGCCACTTGGTTCTCGCAACCTCTTCTATATTTGACCTTAAAATCGAACTCTTGCAGCAGCAATACCCATCGAATTAATCTTGGTTTTGCATCCTTCTTTGTCATTAGATACCTAAGAGCTGCATGGTCTGTATGAACGGTCACCCTAGTACCCAATAGATAGGCACGAAACTTCTCAAACGCATACACAACCGCTAGGAGCTCTTGTTCTGTCACAGTGTAGTTCCTTTGGGCTTCATTTAGGACCTTACTCGCATAGTAGATAGGATGAAATAATTTCTCCTTTCGTTGACCAAGCACAGCTCCAACAGCTACACCACTAGCATCACACATGACTTCGAACGGGAGAGACCAATCTGGTGCTACCATGATAGGGGCTTCAATGAGTTTTCCTTTGGGGCATTCGAATGTCTTTAAGCAATCTTCATTAAAGTCAAACTTCGCATCTTTCTCCAATAGTTTGTACAATGGACTAGCAATTTTAGAGAAGTCTTTGATGAACCGACGATAGAAACCTGCATGGCCGAGAAAACTATGAACTCTCTTCACCGAAATTGGAGGCGGTAGCTTCTCAATAACCTCTATTTTTGCTCGATCAACCTCAATCCCTCTTTCGGAGATCTTGTGCCCAAGAACGATACCTTCTTTTACCATGAAGTGGCACTTCTCCCAATTCAGCACTAGGTTGAATTCTACACATCTTTGCAATGCCATGCTTAGGTTTGCCAAGCACACTTCAAAAGACTCACCAACAACTGAAAAATCATCCATGAATACCTCCAAAGTGTCTTCAACCATATCAGAAAAAATAGACATCTTACAGCGTTAAAAGGTGGCTGGTGCGTTACATAACCCGAATGGTATACGTTTGAAGGCAAACGTACCATATGGGCATGTAAACGTTGTCTTCTCTTGGTCCTCGGGGGCAATACAAATCTGATTGTAGCCTGAATAACCGTCCAAGAAACAAAACCATCCTTTCCCCGCTAATCGATCTAGCATTTGGTCCATGAATGGCATTGGGAAGTGATCTTTGAGTGTCCAAGAATTCAGCTTTCGGTAGTCCATGCATACTCTCCAACCAATGATGGGTCTGAGTGGAATAAGCTCATTCTTCGCATTCGCGACCACCGTCATATCTCCTTTCTTGGGAACACATTGTACTGGGCTTACCCATGTACTATCAGAGATTGGATATACAACTCCTACGTCTAACCACTTGATAATTTCTTTCTTCACCACTTCTTGCATAGGTGGGTTTAGACGTCTTTGATGCTCAATGGTGGGTGTGCAATTCTCTTCAAGCTGAATTTTATGTGTACAATTCCCAGGTGGAACACCAATAATATCTGTAATGGTCCATCTAATGGCTCTAATGTACTTTCGTAAAATAGCAATGAGAGCTGAAACTTGTTGCTCACCCAAATCTGCTGCAATAATGACTAGAAGTGTGTTTCCGCTTCCTAGGAATGCATACTTTAAATGCCTTGGCAGCTCCTTCAATTCTAATGTGGGTGGCTCTTCAATAGATGGCTTAGCTGGTGGTGTGGGTAGATTCTTGAGATCAAGGTCCAGCTTCTTGGGAGTATAGCGATATGTCCCTAATCCCGATAGAGCACAAATAGCTTCTTCACAATTTTCATCATCCTCAGTCTCTCCATTCATGAGCACAACCACCAAAGGGTCATCAATAATTTGCTCTTCTTCAAGTAATTCTTTCTTATCATCAAAGAAAACATCATCCACCGAAAATACACTAAGATCTTTGGGTTGCTTCATTGATTTGCAAACATCAAAGCAAACTACCTCGTCATTTATTCAGAATGAAAGCTCATTAGCTCTCAAATCAATGAGCACACTTCCTGTAGCAAGGAAAGGGCGCCCCAAGATTATGGGAACTTCTGGGTCTGCCTCACTATCCAAAATACAAAGTCTGCCGGAAAGATGAATGAAGAAACCTTTACCAATACATCATATAGAATACCAACAGGTCGTTTTACCGACCTATCCGCCATGACAAGCCTCATATTGGTTGGAGTAGGATCACCCAACCCCAACTTCTTGTAGATTGATAACGGAATCAAATTGATGCTGGCTGCTAAGTCACATAATGCTTTGGCAAAATTCAAAGATCCAACGGTGCAAGGAATAGTGAAAGCTTCGGGGTCGGCTTTCTTCTGAACTATTGATCGGGTAGCGATTGCACTATAATGATGCACATCTTCTTTCAACTCATAGCTTGCTGCCCGCTTCTTTGTCAAAAGATCCTTCATAAATTTTGCATACCCAGGCATTTGTTCAAGTGCCTCCACCAATGGAACATTAATGGTCAGCTGCTTTAACATGGTCATGAATTTGCTGAACTTTGTATCATCCACCACCTTCTTCAATCTTTGGGGAAAAGGTGGTGGTGGGTATGGAATTGTTCTCTCCATGGCTTTCTTCTCCTTTTGCTTCCATTTTTCTATTTTTTCAGGCTGCACGTCGCTGGGTGTGACGTACTTGACGTCTTCTGCGGACTCTTCTCCTATTGAGTGGTCATCCAAGTCCACAGCTTCGTCAACCACTTGCTTGCCTCTTGCTGAAGTTTCCAGCACCTTACCACTTCTGATAGTGATGGCCATGCATGACCCATCATTCCTTGGGTTTTGCACAGTATCGCTAGGTAGAGTGCCGGCCTTTCTTTGATTGAGTGCTGCTGAAAGTTGGCTCAATTGCTGCTCTATTTTCTTAATTGAAGTGGAATATGAATCAACTAATTGTTTCATGGAGGACAAATCATTAATTACCTCCGTTACTCCCGCTCTTGTTGCTTCCACTCCTTTCAGTAATTTAGCCATCATGTCTTCCATACTTCCAGAAATAGATGTGGTGGTGTCACGTCTACCAGGGGGAACGTACAAACCACTCTTTTCATTCTTGTTCTTCCAACTACCTTGGTCCTTGTTTCCAGATTTATCATAATTGTTCGGACCTTGGTTTCCTTGGGTATTCCCACGGAAACCCCCTGATTGTTCAAGTAGTTGGCCTTTTCTTCCGAATCAGATTCGTCTCTTCCTTTTGACGCAATAGCTTTCACTTTTTTGGTCTTCCCTGATAATAAATGCTTTGTAAGAAGATCCATTTGTGTTTTCATATGCGCCATATCTTGATCACGTTCTTCTTCTCTTCTTCTTTGGTCTGCAGTCATGCCAATAGATAAAGTGGGGCTTGCTACCTCAGAATCCCTGGTATGCCAAGCTCTACTTTGCTTCGTCATACGATCTAGCATATTGCTTGCTTGACCAAAGGTGAGGTCCATACAAGATCCTCCAGCTGCATTATCCACCACTGGTTTAGTTATTGAATTCAAGGCTCTATATAATATCTCCATTAGGTGAACATTAGTCATATGATGGTTTGGGCATCTCGCTAGCTTTGTCTTGAACCTCTCCCATGTAACATGAAGAGCTCCAGTGGGAAACTGACGAAAGTTGCTGATTTCATCTAGCAATTGTGCTCTTTTGGATGGCGGAAAGAATCTTTCTTGGAAAGCGACTCTCAATTGCCTCCAATTTGTAATAGAATCAGGAGTCAGCCCAACCATAGAGTTGCCTCCCCAGACAGAGACAATGGAAATAGACGTAATCGAATTGCATTCTGACCAACACCAGGATTGTCAAATGACTTGCATATAGAAATAAAGTCGATGAGATGCATATTCGGATCATCTCCTGCTAGTCCACCAAATAATCCCTTGAGTTGCAATAACTGAATCATGGTGCTTGTGATGTTGAACTTGGCTCCGGTCGCTAATGGTGGAGGAATAATGGCTCCTGTGGCTCCGGCTCCATCAAGATCATCATCATCGTCGTCAAAAGCTAGTTGCATGGGTTGGCGATCATACCTAAACCGAGCTTGACGACCTCTTCTGTTGGCAGGTGTTATGATTTCAGCATCACGCCTTGGGTTTAGTAACTCGTCATCACCTAAATCCTCATCGTCAGGATTTGTTGCTCGCCCATGGTTATCAATGTTTTGTTGGTGTACTTGGGCGGCGGCAAGAGCAGCTAATCTCGCCTGTTCCTGTTGAGCAGCCATCCTTTCGATTTCTGCTTGTGCTTCCATTCTGCCAATACGATGTGGTTCAGGATTGATAGGTAATAACGGTTGACCAGAACTTTGAGTATGGGGCATGCACTAAATAAAAACCTGCAGTAAACAAAAACAAAAACTAAAAGTAAAAGTACGAGAATATTTGACCCAAGGGTCTAGTAATTATCACAAACTTATTTGACACTCGTATTCCCCGGCAACGGCGCCAATTTTTGATAACGCTCAATCTACAGCTCATGTAGGAGTGTAAAACGGTCGTTAGCAAATATAGAACCCAACTGGGTTGGGTATCGATCCCACAGGGAATAGCTTGGTCAACAAGTAAGCAACGATTACTAGACTTTTAGTGCAAGTCTCGTAAAAAAGGGGGATTGTAATGTGTAACCAAAATATTAAAGTAAAAACTGAAAATAGCAAAGTAAAAAGAAAGAATTTCTAGTATGTTGTAAAACAATGAGAATTGAAGTGTTGGGGTTATGTCCACCTTCTGAGTTATACGTCTCTATTGGCTATGAGTGTGTAGAATTCAGACATGTATGTGCTTATAGAGAATTGTATTCGATGGTAAATCCAGGCGTCTTTCAACCTATTCGAGGATTATTTCACTTTAACTCTTTCGAGCTTAAAGCGTGTCTAACGGTACGAATTCTCCAAGAGGTTAATCCAGTTACGGCACTAACTGTTTAATAGGGGATGGGACCCTACTACCTTGACACTATCTCTTTTCCAGACAAATAACCTTTCTTTCAAACAAGTTAAATGTTATACTGCCGTATTCTTGCGTTTGCAACCACAAAGAATTTAGATTAAGATGAAGAGAATAATGATATAAGCAACATGCGTGTCACGAACTCACAAGCTCATAGTAATAGATAGTACCTCATTCGGCTTCCATAACCCCAATAGAGAAGTTTAGTTACCCATGAATGCGAAGAATATCACGATTGTCATTGTTATTATACCATAATAATGATTAATTTCGTGTAGCACAAGAGTGGTAGGCGTTTAGGCGTGAATTCCTAGGCAAAGTAACGATTCTCTTGTTGCGGAAATTAAGAATAGATGAATAGAAGAAGAATTAGAATTAATGGAAAGATTAGAAGAGTTGTAGTTAATGGAAGAAGAATGTATGATGGATTGTTAAAAACCTCTAGCATGATAGGGTATTTATAATACCCATATCCTAATCTTACTAAGCTAATGAAATACTTAACCAAACCCTACTAAGCTAATGAAATACTTAACCCAATTGTACTAGGTTAATGTATCATTATCCAAATCCAAATAGACTAATGAAATACTTAACCCAATTGTACTAGGTTAATGTATTATTATCCTAATCCTAATAAATTACTGCTAGTCCCCAAAGTCTTCAGAAATGTTGTTTTAGCCCGGACAGATTTTCCATGCATCACTTTTGGTCCTTAGTTGTCCAAGCTTGGCTTTTCTCCTTTCGTGAAGCTTTATTTGGCGTCAAGTTATCCATGAAATGCTGAATTTTGCATCATTTATACTTTAAAACTTGCTAATCATGTTCGTTAGCTCACTTACAGGAAAAAGGACTAAAAGTGCATGAAATATATAATTAGTTCTCAAAACTAGGCTAAAATATGGGCAAAATATAGAACTATAGGCATGTAAATTCGCCTATCATCAGTACTCAATTCACTTAGCAATTTTGCAAAGCTTTCCAGAAGGGTCTTGGTACCCAAATGCTTTTGAGTTCTGCTTTTCATGTGCAAACCGATGGTCAGGCTGAGCGGACCATCCATACCTTAGAGGATATGTTGAGATCTTATGCACTTGACTTCAAGGGAAGTTGGGATGATCACTTACCGTTAATAGAGTTTGATTACAATAACAGTTTCCACTCTATTTTTGGCATGGCTCCGTTTGAAGCCTTATATAGGAGGAAGTGTAGATCACCCATAGGTTGGTTTGAGGTGGGTGAAGTGGCTATGAGTGGACCTGATTCAGTATTTGAGGCTATGGATAAAGTTAAGTTTGTTAAGGAAAGGTTGAAAATTGCGCAGTCGTCAGAAGTCATATGCAGATGTTAGAAGGAGAGACCTTGAGTTTGAAGTTGGTGACTTAGTGTATCTGAAAATTTCACCCATGAGGGGGGTGAAGAGATTCCGAAAGAAGGGGAAACTTAGTCCCCGTTATGTTGGGCCTTACAAAATTCTTATCCGTGTAGGTAAGGTAGCTTATGAGGTCGATTTTCCTTCCGAGTTGTCCTCTGTTCATCCAATATTCCATGTCTCATGCTTAGAAAGCATATTAGCGATGTTGTGGTAGTGGATTCCTCTGTGAGTACTGATATTCAAGAAAATCTTTCTTATGATGAGATTCCTGTTGAGATTCTTGATTTCAGTGTCCGAAGACTAAGGAACAAAGAAGTTCCCTTGGTCAAGGTGTTGTGGCAAAACCAATCTGTTGAGGGTGCAATTTGGGAAGCTAAGGAAGATATGTGATCCAAGTACCTGCACCTAATTTTGCGAACTCCGATCAAGCTGAAGGTACCGTTCTTTCCTAAATCATGCATTTTTGATAATAGTTACAGCAGTTCAACTGTCATTTATTATGTGTTCAGCTGCACTTTCTTGAATTTATGCATTCTATGTTGCATTCGGAGTGAGAAACGATATGGTGATGAGTCTAATGAATTGTTTCAGCTATATTCTCTATTTCCTATCTAATCTTGGCGTGTCTAGCGTCATTCGAGGATGAATGTTTCGAAGGGAGGGATGATGTAATACCCCGGGAAATTTTTTGTTGAAATTTTTTGTGTAAACGTGTTGGGTTCTATCTTCTAGAATGAATTATAAATTTTCCATGCGGAATGTCTTAGATTATGACCCACCATTGCATAGAGTATCATAATCTTTCCAACAATATGTGGATCATCCAAAGCGTACACCCGAGCGACGAGTTATGAACATTCCAATCGAACCGTGAATAGTAGTGAACATTAAAAAGTACAAGAAAAAAATACTGAGGCGTTGCGTATTTTTTCTCCAACTTTAAACGATCATAACTCCTAGTACATAATGATCCGATTGATCTACTATATATCGACGGAAATCTCTGTATGTCTTCTTTCCAATGAAATTGGTTTCATCCAATTTGTCTATAGGAGCAAAAAATTATGGTCGATCTACCTCATCCAATCAAAAGTGAATTTTTGGGTCAACTTCAAACAATCATAACTCCTCATACACAATGATCTGGATGAGATAGTATATATCAACGGAAATATATGAGAGTCCTCTTTCAAATGAAATTGGTTTCATCCAATTTAGATATCGAAAAAAAACATTATGGTTGATCTACTTCAGACTATCAAAATACTCCACCAAAGGACATATTCGAGAATTATTTTATTTTTAGGGGCATTTTGGTCATCCCCCCTCACCCGAAATCCATCCAAACCTTTTGTTAAACCCTATTAGAAGCATTATATGTTATATTTCATCAAATTCCCTCAAAAAGAAAACCCTAAGCTCCTACATCCAACTTCAAGAACCTCCAAGGTTCACCATTAATTCTGCAAATTTATTCAAGATTCCAAGTTCCTAGTTCGATATCTCCAAGAACCATCATTTAAAGGTACGATTAACATCTCAAAAATGAGTATCGATCTAAAGTTCATCATTCAAGGTATCTGGGGTTTTTCAACAAGAACTCTCTTTCGTTCTTGTGCCCAAAAGTAATTTTCTTCACAAAGGCATGATTTTTATTTGACTTTTACAAATTTGAAGCTTGGACCCATATTGTATGATGATTTTTATGAAATATTGATGTTTATGATTTTGAAAGATGAATTTACATGTGTGGAGATATAAAGCATGAATCTTGAATGAAATTTATCATGATTTGGATATTTGGGTCGTGAATCCCCATTGGAAACTGTGTTTTTTTGAGAAAGTGTATGTTATAAGCACGTTCATATTGAATATTTCAGATATTTTGAATGATTGGACCTTTTGATCTTAATGGAGTTGTTTTGAAAGAGACTGTGAAAGAAATCGACAACGTGGTTGATTTTGATAGATGGGAAGCATGATGGCTCCCGATGTATATTTATATATTATTGAAATTGTTTTGTTGTGGATTGTCTTTGAAATGATCTGAGCTATGTCCGGGAGAAATCTTTAGCACTGAGTGGGAGGTATAAAGCGACCTTACTTCCCTAGAATTACGTGCCCCCATAGGAGTGAGCCTGAGACTAATTTATATAGTGATCACTAGTTTGTGTGGATTTGATATTGATAGTCCTACTCCGATGGCAAGGATAGGACGACTCTCCCCAACGTGGGTGGTACGTTGGACTCCATGTAGCTCACATGGTTTATGTCGGTTATAGGATCTCCCAGTGTGTATGTGTTTTCTTGTGTCTATGGTGAATGGTGAAGTAATTTGAAAGTGGAATTGTGAAAGTTATTCTTTCGAAAGATTTAAATGATATTTACATTATGAGAATTGATATTCTTGATGAACTGAAAGTTATTGACAAATTATATGATGACTCACATTTGTTATTGTACTTATTTCATCCTCTCATGATTATGATGATTTTCTTCGAGCTATGTGAGTCTTTCATACATCCTGCATATTTCTTATAAATATTTATGATAATGATGTTTATACAACTGCATACACCCCCATATACTCGGTTTTTTTCCATGGTACTGACCCACATCTTTGGATATGGGCTGCATTTTCTCGGAATGTAGGCTTAGGTGTTCAGTTCCAAGTTCGACAGTGATTCTTTAGGCACGCTGTTCTACGTCCTCTATTGTGGTGAGTCCTCATGTTTCTAGGACATGATGTTTGATGTTGGTTTCATAGAATCGTTTACATTTGATAACTGAGTATGATTCAGTTGGGGCATGTCTCAATGGCTCACTGGTTTTACTAATTTTTTAGAGGCTTGTCAGACTAGTATAGATGTTCGGAGTTCACTAATAAGTCGTATTTTGTTATCTTTCTAAAATTATTTTATTCTTGGATGATGATTACTTTGTTGATATTTGAGGGTTATTTATGGAAATCCCGTTGATTTGTGTTGAACTGAATGAAAATGGCTCAAAAGGTTAGCTTAGAGCTACTCGTAGCCTCAACCACCGTGTGACGCTCCAGGACCCATTTTTCGGGGTGTTACAAAGTGCTAGTTGATTAAGCCACCAAGTGTCACTTTAGCGATAATTGTTGACCTCTATACATATCATTTAAATGACCTTAGGATGCTTAAGAACCCATCACCTAATCACCAAAGGCATTTCTTAAGCGATACCTACTAGGCAAGCCAGGTCGCTTAAAGATAGGTTGGCTGCTTAAGTAGCCTTTGCTTAAGCGACATAATGGGCACTTAAGTGAATGCACCAACACCAGTTTAGACTTGGAAATATTCTGAGTTTCCACCAATCCTTTGGGATTTATTTAGAATCACATATACGTAAATAAACTATGCTACCCTATCAAATTTCATGTTTTAGAATCAATGTCATATTTAAAATTTAAATCTGTGGTCGTTTAAAAAAATTGGTCCCATACCCTTATTCAATCTTCTTAAGTTTCGACCAATAAACCAAAATATGTCTTGAAGCCTCGAGACTCGGACCAAGGTTCCACCTAGTCTAAAATCAATGTTTCAAAGTTAATGGAATTGTTAGAATTTGAATACGAGTTCATGACTAAGGTTTTTTTCTTGGTAGCTAATTTTAACCAGGGAGGACTTAAAAATAGGGAATTGGCTCTACAAACCAAATGAACTGCGCAGTAATCAAACTATTGGCTCTAGCAGGTCGTAAATTACTTGTGGTAGCTACAAGAAATCTCTATATGATAAAAATGTATGAAAGTCTAGAAAATGATCTGGGAGGGTCATTACAACATATCTTCATGTCTAATTTGAAAATCTATTTTATGCCTACTGAGGATTATTACGTCATATAAATTCCTAAGTATTATTACTACATTGATGTTACATTTTTTTGAAATATCATTATGTTTTCCCCAATCATATTGTTCTCAATTATTCTTCTACTGGTCCATATTTTAAAAGCGTAATAATTTTATAACCACCAAATAAAAATCTCAAAGATTAAAGAAATAAGGAAGTCTCTTTCTCTCTCTCTTTCTCTCTCTCTATATATATGGGTGATAACTTAAGGGAGAAATCCTAGCATGAGATAATCCTAATTCACGTATTTATGGGTCACATCTCAGGGGAAAAAGCTTAGCTTGGGCTAATACAAATTAATATATTTATGAGTGTATCCTAGGGGCAAAATCCTAGCATGGATTGACCCAATTTTTCTATTATAAAGACAGTATCCTAGGGACTAAAATGGTTAGCATGAATTATCCTCTTCTACCACTAATAAGTTGGTCATTTATATCAAATGCCTTACCAATTTTATAAAGCAAAGAAGATTAAATCAAAGAAAATAATGTATACGCATGATTCCATAAGTGTAGCAAACGTGGTCCCTTATCCATAACTACATATTTGTATCTTATTTTATTTTTACTTTTATTTTTCATATACTTACCCTGTGTCATACTTATTTAGTACATTCTTTCATATTGGCATCCCTCACGAGGGATGATATGTTTCATGCCATAGGTGCAACTAATCTAGTTAATTTGTCCATGTATCATATGCTCACTTGGTCATATTTCATAAAGTATAATTATCATGTGTTCATCCACTTATGCACATGATATGGTCCACCTACCCATGTTATTAATATTTTATATGTGACTATATGTCTAGACTACTTGTTTATATGTAAAATACTTTCTTAGCGTTAGTGCTCACATGTAATGTTCTTATCTAGTCCATTCAATCAATGTGTTTTACAGTCCACTTGATCATGTACTAAAATTTTTAATTCATATTCCCATGTCCATCAAGTCTTATGGTTTATTTTCTCATATGCTCATATATCATATACTCTTACAAATTACTTATAAATGGATAGTATTCTAATTGATCAAATGTTTATGTGTAGTATGCCTCTTATGTATAACTATTCATATACTAAATACAGTCCCTTATGTCTCATTATACATATATTAGGTGATTTATATACCTTCTTGTGTATGTATCATAGACTTTATCTAACTTATTTGTTCATATCTTACATACCACTCGGTGCTTATTGACTTAAGTACTAAACATGTTGGAATAAAGTTTCACCATAACATTATCAAGTGAGGGCTTTGGCAGAAAAGGTTAGGGTTCTAGTAAATCTTAGCATGATGCTTACTAATAAAAACATGGCTAAGTAAAGACACCTATTAAGATGTATCCTCTATTAGAGTATTATGCCGAAGTTAGCGAATTGAATAATCCACATAAAAATATCAATACACCATTAAGTCTAAGTATCTATATTTCATCCAATAGCCTATAACAGGTTCATATATTATATATCTTAAATAATTGTAAGTCCCATATGCATCTATTCACTCATACATTGGTTTGTAACTTATTTGTTAACTTGTTGTCTTGCTCGTGTCATATGTTCAAATTATAGTTCATACCTGTAATTCACAAAGCACAAGTGCTTTACCTCAGACTGGTGTATAAGGTGAGAAATGTAAGGAAGCTATATAGATTTATTTTACATGATTGTATGTGCCAAGAGGATCCTTACTTATCATTTCATCATTTCATATGCAACACTCACAGAAACATCCGATGAGGCTTGACTATACGTGCTTCTAGTCAATTGACACATTTTGTATAGTACTATTTACAAAGAAAACACTAGTAAACTTTTTTGGAGAGTATCCAAAGTTGACAATGTTTTTAACAGCATCTCTTATCGAGGATAAATGATCTAGGGGTAGGGGATGACGTTACACCATGTACCTTCCAACACATATATGACTAAGTAAAATCTACTAAAATATTTAAACTTCAGAGAGTAAAATGTAATGCCCTGAGGCGCACCGTACCACAAGAGGAAATGGCATTTGAAAAGTTCCAGTAGGGGTCCGCGATTATGCGCGTCTCGCCAGGGTCCAAGTTTAGAATTTGTCCTTTTCCAGTGTCCTAGCACGATTTTCTCCGTGTCGCGCCAAAGTTTCAGGTTGTAAAAGAAGGGGCAACGTGATGGCTCCACATCACGCCATCCCTCAATTTACCAATTTTCAAATTCCAGTGACATGGCATAATAGCGCCGCATCGCACCAGGGTTTTAATTCGGGAAACTTTTACTTAATATACAAGACGCGTCCAGGGTTAAATGGGTTAATTTCCCACCCATATTTAATCCCTTTAACACCTGATTCAGCAACTTTTGACCCAAAATACACTCTTCTCTCTCCAAAACCTCTCAAGAACAACCTAGGGCTTTAAATAGATGATTCAAAATCAAGAATTTGCTTCGTCAATCTTTACGAAATTACGAACTAAGGTATGTGTAGTGTATATTCATGGACTCCTTTTGTCCATGAAGCCCAAGAATCTTTTTTCTAAGTTTAAGTCTATGGATTTATTTATGAATTTCATATTTGGATTGTTTTGCTTATCTTGAGAATGATCAATTGAATTCAAATCCATGTTGGGTGATCAATTTTATATGGAATTGATTTGTATAAATATCTATTCATGTGAAACTATTAATAAACCCTAGATGATGAAATTAGAGATGATTCATGATGATTAATTATTGTATAATGTTGTCTACATGTACTCTGCCTACCATGTGTTTGATTAAATGTCTAGATGAAACAATGCCCAACTAGTATGATAGCATGAAATCCCCATGTATGTGAAAATTATGCCTATCACATGTTTTGATGGAATGCTTTTATAAATGTATTATGGATTATGATATTAGTTATATGTTCAAGAAAGTTATGCTTGGTCAGGTTTTCTTCCATAGAGTCCTGGGGGTACTTGTACCCAAAATATTAGTTTTGTGCCTAGAGCCATGTCATGTTTCCACGATACTCTCAGTTAAGCTATGAATCCTTAGACTTCAGACAGTCTTATGACTCAGGAAATCTCTTTGATCTCCTGAACTCAGTCAGTGTTAGATATCAGTAATATTTCATCAGTCAGCAGAATTCAATAACCCTGTCCATATTTAGTATAGTAAATTATGTTCAGTGTCTATTTAGATAGGAGTAGAAATTAGCACTGAGTGAACCCAAGGATAGGAACTCACCTATTATATGGGGGTGTGATTCTTACAAGCAATCCTTGTGTTCCAGAACTATGTAGCCAAAATAGGTAGAGACATCATAACCTTCTATATGATGGTATATGAGGTGGGTAAGCCTGCTATATGAGGGTTCCCACTGTTCTCACAAGAGTTACTTGTTATATTAGGGCTACTCATATGTTGTCCTTACCAGTGGCATAGTTTTGACACATTTCCAATCAGGGCATAGATTGGACCCTAATTCAGCTATAATGTATCATTTAGGGCATGTTGGTTAGATGACTACCTCCTATAGTCCCAGTATTAGTCTCTGTAAAAGAACTCAGATAACTTTTCAGAATTAAAGACTGTCAGTAATAGTCAACTCATGCACAGTACAAAACTCAGATAGTTCCATCAGATTCAGGACTGTCAGATACAATCACTCATGTTATAAGTTATATTCAGATTCAGTAATCATGTTATCACAATATTAGTGTCAGTTGTTATGTCTCATGCATGTATTTTCCCTCTTATGATAGGTAGTCAATTATTATTATTGTTCATGCATATGAACCTCATGTATTCAGCCTACCTCACATGTATACCAGTACATTCAAAGTACTGATGCATTTGCTCTACGGTGTCTTACACCATAGGTTCAGAGACATGAGCTCCAGATTAGTAGTAGATTTTAGTTTCAGCAGTCAGAGTTAGAAGTGAGTCATCATTATTTGAGGACATTTTTATTCCCTATTATCGCATTAATTAGTTTATTAGTTGGAATTAGTTAGGGACATGTCCCATCAGCTCCTTACTTTGATAGTTCAGCTAGTTAGAGGATTTCTAGACTATCATATTTCAGACTTCAGTATTTTCAGTTTTATTTTAGGTATTCTATTACTCCACATAGATATTATATCATTCAGACCATGTTCAGTATTGAACCTTATGGCCTTTCAGTTAATGTTTCTGTATTATAAAGTATTTTATGCCGTATACAGGTACAAATATCATTGATGGGTTAGTTTATGGTCCTTCCAGGTCATGAGAACCATGTAGCATTCCAGGTACCATATTCGGGGCATTACAAACTTAGTATAAGAGCCTAAGGTTCAACAAAGTCCTAGGAAGTCTAAAAGTCACATCTAGTAGAGTCCTGTGCATGGGTGTGTTGCGCTCCACATTTATGTGCAAGAGTCTATAAGATGTTTTAGGAATAGTTTCCCCTCTTTCAGTATTCATGTCGTTCCAGTGAGTATAATCTTAAGTCAATCTCTCAGTCTTATCCATTCTCCTTCTCTTCTACAGAATATGCCTCCTAAAAGAAGAAACGGAAATCAGTCAGCCGCTCAACCCGAAGATCCTTTGGGTGATCATATTTCTCATGAGGAGTTCAGGTCCGCATTCACTACTCTTGCTCAGTCAGTTCCAGCTCAAAATGAATTGCCAATAGTTATTTTGGACAACCTAATGGCCAATTCAACCGCACCTAGGATTCGAGACTTCATCCAAATGAATCCTTCATCCTTCTCCGGATCTAAGGTAGATGAAGACCTTAAGGAATTCCTAGATCAGGTGCAGTTGGTGATAACGCTCAATCTACAGCTCTTGTGAGTGTAAAGCGGTCGTTAGCAAATATAGAACCCAACCTGGGTTGGGTGTCGATCCCACAGGGAATAGCTTGGCCAAAAAGTAAGCAAAATTACTAAACTTTTGGTGCAAGTCTCGTAAGAGGGGGGAATTCTTGTAGTGCAAGTAATTAAATAAAGTATCAAAATAAAATCTGAAAATAAAAAGAAAGAATGTTACGTGAGTTGTAAACAATGAGAATTGAAGCGTTGGGGTTATGTCCACCTTCTGAGGTATACGTCTCTATTGGCTATGAGTGTGTAGAATTCTGACATGTAATTGCTTATAGAGAATTGTAGTCGATGGTAAATCCAAGCGTCTCTCGACCTAAACAAGGACTATTTCACTTTAAATCTCTCGAGCTTAAAGCGTGTCTAACGGTATGAATTCTCCAAGAGGTTAGTCCAGTTACGGCACTAGCTTTTTAATAGGAAAGGGTGTCCTACTACCTTGACAATATCTCTTTTCCAGACAAATAACCTTTCTCTCGAACAAGTTAAATGTTAGACTGGTGTATTCTTGTGTTTGCAACCGCAAAGAATGTAGATTAAGATGAAGAGAATAATGATATAAGCAATATACGTGTCATGAACTCACAAACTCACAGCAATAGATAGTATCTCATTCGGCTACCATAACCCCAACAGAGAGGTTTAGTTACCCATGAATGCGAAGGAGATCACGATTGACATTGTTTTTATATCAAAATATTGAGTAATGGCATGTAGATCAAGTGATAGGCGTGAGGCGTGATTCCTTAGCAAGTAAAGTTTCTCTTGTGGCGGAAATTAAGAATTGAATAGATGAATAGAAGAAGAAAAATAGAATTAATGGAAAGATTAGAAGAGTTGTAGAATTATTGTGGTGGGAGAAGAGAGGGATGGAAGAATGTATTGTGGTGAGGGATGAATGTATCTCTCCACTATGGGAGGAGTTAATTAAAAATCTCTAGCATGATAGGGTATTTATAATACTCCTATCCTACTCCTACTATGCTAATGAAATAAATAACCAAATCCTACTAAACTAAGGAAATACTTAACCCATTTGTACTAGGTTAATGTAACATTCTCCTAATCCAAATAAACTAATGAAATACATAACCCAATTGTACTAGGTTAATGTATCATTGTCAAAATCCATCTTTGTGTCTGTAAGTCCCCAAAGTCTTCAGAAATGCTGTTTTAGCCCGGGACAGATTTTCCATGCAGCAGTTTTGGTCCTTAGGCGTGTAGACTTTCTTCCCTTCCTTTGTGAGCTTTCTTTTGCGTCAAGTAAGACATAAAATGCTGTATTTTGCATCATTTATACCTGAAACTTTACTAATCATGTTCGTTAGCTCATTTATAGGAAAAAGGAATAAAAGTGCATGAAATATATAGTTTGTTCTCAAAACTAGGCTAAAATATGGGCAAAATATATTGATATAGGCGTGTAAATTCGCCTATCATCAACACCCCACACTTGAAGCTTTGTTCGTCCTCGAACAAAATATCATGTCCCTCTACACATCAACTTTAGGGTTTTTACAGCAACAACACAAAACATTCGTCAAGACAAGCACAACAATTCTTAACAAAGAGTAGCTTTCCGATCATTAGTAGAAACAGTTTAACCTCTAGCATAGACTCGTGATGATGGTCAACTCGCATGAAAAAGTTAAGGCACAAGGAATCATATACAACTATCCAAAACTCATCAACCATGTGTGTCTCACAATATATTACCCATAATCACTCACAAGTATAGCATATTTTTCAAACATGGGTATCAAAATATCCTTGCTCTCTCTCTCACAAAGAATTCATATGTAGCAACTGATGACCATAGGCTTGCCCTTAGTTTAATACTCCACTAAATGTTAGAATGTTAAGATTAGGATCAAGTAGGTCTTTTGATGGTTGTAATGTAGGCTAAGGGACGGGTAGGACTATTTTGGCCAGGAATACTGACTAAGCTCCTAAGCGCTTTAATACATCACATTGTATCATTGACACTTTTTTCTTTCAACCTTTCTTCTTTATTTTATTCTACCACCCTTGATCTCCTCTTTTGTTTTTCAATTTTAAGAACAACTCACTTTTCAGCTTTCTTTTCCTTTTTCTTTTCACAACATACGTCTTATGATAGCACTTTTTTTTTCATAACACATTCAAGCACCATTACAATTTAAAGCATCATACTTACCCAATTTCCTCTTATGTTGTCACATGAATTTTTTTAATTTAAAGCACTTAGGAATTTGGATCAAATTACGATCTTGAAAAAAATGGATTAGGCTTACATATAAGGTTGTCAAAGAAATAGGCTAAAGGCTCAAAAGGGTTTAACTAGGGATGATGTCCATGGGTAGGTAAAACTGAAGGTAAACAAATATAGGTTGCCAAAGAAATTCCTAAATCATATCCTAACTTACACTCCTTATTTTTGCTTTGCATACATACCAGGCAAGTTCTAGCATTAGCCACAAACATAGAAGATACTATTAATCTCACACACACAAGGCACATGGTCGACTTTATTGGAGGTAATATAGACTCTTGACCCAACAAGTGAAGGAATTGAACCACACAATATCACATAATGAGTCACAACTGGAGCCTAAACGTCTCAATAGTCACAATTGTAGCACATACTCTTGTTATAATCTCATGTTGCCTATCAAAATAATTTCATGCGAAGCTAAAAAAAATTTTAACTACTAAAAAAACAAAACGAAACAAAATGAAACAAAAGAAAAAAAACATAGATGCGAATAGAGAAGTATAGCATGCAATACCACCACCCCACACTTAGTCGGGACACTGTCCTCAGTGGAAAATAAATACGAGGAACCTGGTTGGTCGGACTTATCCTCTATGTCTGGGGTCATACCCCTTGCATTGGAATCATCATCAGAGTCGTCATCCTTAGAAGTTCCTCATAAGTATCCCACTTAATTCCAAGCGTGAGTCAAGGTGTTTACAGCGGGGAGGGTTCTCCTTGCTCCTTTCGGCCTCTTTTCTTGCCCTTTTGGGAAGTGGTATCCTTCTCCTTGCCTTGTCTTGCTTTGGGTGCCATTGTACTTGAGACTTGAAATAGTGTTAATGGTAGCACAATCTCAATGGATACAATCTATACATAAGCAGTAGGGGTACCACCCCACACTTAGTTTTGTTAACACAAATCAGTGAAGTGAAAGTGGTCGATTACTCAGATTTCGTCGACATACATTTTAGGATTGTATTCCGACAAGAATGCATCACTTACTTGCAGCCATTGGACTACTTTCATGGTAGATATAGCAACACTACTACATAGAGGTTACCACATGGAATAGTTATTCTTACAACAATCACAACCTCTTATGTCGGTAGGCACTATAAGTCTTATCCTGATGGCCGGGATAGTCTAACATGTAAGTATCCAAACAACAATCTTAAGCACTATTCATAGCCATAGTAATTCCGCAAATAGTATAACAATGCTATTAAAACCAATTTCAATCGGAAACAAGTCAAGATTTTCCTACGTACATGTTCACTCATATGATTTTGTATCAACAATCCAAACACATGAACATCACCAACAATCTTATATGATTTAGCAATTCATAATAGACATAGCAACGTAGTACTTACGAGAAATAAATGAAGAATAAGAGAGTACTTATTTGCTTTGAAGCTTGTGGAGATGGTTTTGTGAATTGGAAGAGCAAAAGAAGAAAATTTTGAGAGGATTAGGATGTATATGCGTCGCCCTTAGGTCAATTTTTAGTGTGGTTGTGTTGTAAAACTAAATCCCCTTTATATAGGAAGAGAATGGGTCGGGTTTTGACCCATTTACAATCGGTTTTGGAGACAAAAATACCACATATGCGGCGCATAATGCTCGGTATATCAATGACATATGTGGCGCATTGTCTATAGCATAATGGGACATATGCGCCGCATAGTCTACGGAATTTATAGACATATGCGCCTCATAGTCTATGGCATATGAGATACTGAGACAAAATGCCATAGCATAGGCGGCGCATAGTCAAAAGCATACCTAGGAATAGGCGGCGTATAGTGTATAGCACACTAGATTCCGAGACCTTAGGATATAGGATAGGTTGTGCATCGTTCGTGGCCTAGTTTTACCAAGGCCTAGCCTTTCTCGATGCCTATTTTGGCGTGAGAAATGCTCAATGCATAGCCTTATGCATCACCATTCCTAACTTACCAACTTTACCATACAATGCATCCAAATCGTCTATTGAAATCAATCTCCTCGTTGAATACTTCTTGCACCTATTTTTGCTCAAAACCAAACGAAAACGATTAGTACGATGGGTTGCCTCCCACCAAGCACCTTAGTTTTGGTCGTGGCACGACTCTTATTTTTGGATTTTTCATTTAGCAAAACAAAACAAGTACAAGAATGAAAGAAAGACAAAACGATAAACGATAAAATGATAAAACGATGGGTTGCCTCCCATCTGGTGCCTTATTTATTGTCGTGGCTCTACATAGTTACCTCGAGTACTCAGACTTCGTCGAGGTAAGTGATGGATCATTTTCTGAAAGGATTTAGACGACAATGAGGTTTACCTGTGGGCATGCGATCTTCTTCAAGATGGCTCTTACATTTTCCCGGAGAATCTCCAATTATATCATCAATAGTCCAACCCATAGCTCTCTTGTATCTCTTCAGAGCAGAGATGAGAGCTTCTACGTGCCGTTCACTTAAATCATCTGTACTCTCCGGAAGTATATTTCTACTTTCCAAGAACACATACCTTAGATAATCGGGAAGCTCTTGCGATTCTAGCATTGGTGGCTCGTCAAAGGGAGTCTTCGCTTTTGGTTGATTCTTGAGATTACAATCTGGTTGCTTAGGAGTATAAGGCTCTATTTCTGTTAGAGCACTCATAAGTTATTCATAACCTTCATTATCTTCATGCTCAACTTTCAGTGGCACAACAGACAATGGCTCAACAGTAGGTTGTTTCTCTATAGATAATGCTTTCGTATCCTCATGATGAACATCAGCTACAGATAACTCATTCATATCGCTGGGATGCATCATTGTTTTGCATATATCAAACCATACCACTTCGTCATTAATTCGAAATAAAAGCTCATTATCTTTCATGTCAATAAGCACACTTCCAGTTGCAAGGAAGGGAAGTCCCAAGATGATGGGAACTTCAGAATCCTCCTTACAATCCAGAATAACGAAGTCTGCAGGAAAGATGAATGAAGAAACTTTCACCAACACATCATTCAAGATACCCACAGGTCGTTTTACCGACCTATCAGCCATCACGAGCCTCATATTGGTTGGTGTCGGATCGCTTAGCCCCAACTTCTTGTAGATGGATAGTGGCATCAAATTGATGCTAGCACCTAGATCGCACAATGCCTTGGCAAAATCCAACGATCCAATTGTGCAAGGAATAGCGAAAGCTCCAGGATCTGCCTTCTTTTGAACTAACGACCTTGTAGCGATTGCACTACAATGATGAACATTATCCGCTAACTCATAACTTTCTGCCCGCTTCTTTGTCAATAGGTCTTTCATAAACTTTGCATATCCAGGAATTTGTTCAAGTGCCTCCACCAATGGAATATTAATGGTCAGCTGCTTGAGAATAGTCATGAATTTGCTGAACTTTGTGTCATCTGCCACCTTCTTCAATCTTTGGGGAAAAGGTGGTGGTGGGTATGAAAGTGTTCTCTCCACAGTTTGCTTCTCCTCTTGCTTCCGTTTTTCCACTTTTTCAGGCTGCACAGTGCTGGATGTGGCGTCCTTGATGTCGGGAGTAGTGGCTGGGGCATCTTCTCCTTTTGCATTGTCATCCATTTCCGCAACTTCGTCAATCACGTTCTTGCCTTTTGCTGAAGTTTCCATCACCTTACCACTTCTGGTAGTGATGGCCATGCATGACCCATCATTCCTTGGGTTTTGCACAGTATCGCTAGGTAAAGTACCGGCCTTTCTTTGGTTGAGTGCTGCTGAAAGTTGACTGAATTGCTGCTCTAGTTGTCTAATTGAAGTGGAATGTGAATCTACTAATTGTTTCATGGCGGACAAATCATTAATTACCTCCGTAACTCCCGCGTTCGTTGCTTCCACTCCTTTCAATAATTTAGCCATCATGTCTTCCATACTTCCAGAATTAGATATGGTGGTATCACGTCTGCCAGGGGGAACGTACAAACCACTCTTTTCATTCTTGTTTTTCTTCCAACTACCTTGGTCTTTGCTTCCAGATTTATTATAATAGTTCCGACCATGGTTTCCTTGGGCATTCCCACGAAACCCCCCCTGATTGTTCAAGTAGTTGGCCTCCTCTTCAAATTCGGCTCTTCCTTTTGACGCAATCGCTTTCACTTTTTTAGTCTTCCCTAATAGATGCTTTGTAAGAATATCCATTTGGGTTTTTATGTGCGCCATATCTTGATCACATTCTTCTTCTCTTCTTCGTTGGTCTGCAGTCATGCCAATAGATAAAGTGGGGCTTGCTACATCAGAATCCCTGGTATGCCAAGCTCTACTTTGTTTCGTCATACGATCTAGCATATTGCTTGCTTGACCAAAGGTGAGGTCCATGAAAGAACCTCCAGCTGCGTTGTCCACCACTGGTTTAGTTATTGAATTCAAGACTCTATACAAGATCTCCATGAGGTGAACATTAGTCATGTGATGGTTTGGGCATCTCGCTAGCTTTGTCTTGAACCTCTCCCATGTTTCATGAAGAGCTTCAGAGGGAAGCTGACGAAAGTTGCTGATTTCATCTCTCAATTGAGCCCTTTTGGATGGCGGAAAGAATTTTTCTAGGAAAGCATCTCTCAATTGCCTCAAATTTGTAATTGAATCAGGAGTCAGCCCATTCAACCATAGTGTTGCCTCCCCAGACAGTGACAATGGAAATAGACGTAATCGAATAGCATTCTGACCAACACCAGGATTGTCAAAGGACTTGCATGTAGAAATAAAGTTGATGAGATGCATATTCGGATCATCGCCTGCTAGTCCACCAAATAATCCCTTGAGTTGCAATAACTGAATCATGGTGCTTGTGATGTTGAACTTGGCTCCGGGCGCTAATGGTGGTGGAATTATTGCTCCAGTGGCTCCGGCACCATCAAGATCATCATCATCATTGTCGAAAGCTGGCTGCATGGGTTGGCGATCATACCTATACCGCGCTTGTCGACCTCTTCGGTTGGCAGGTGTTGTAGTTTCAGCAACATGCCTTGGGTTTATCAACTTGTCGTCACCTAAATCCTCATCGTCAGGATTATCAATTTTTTGTTGTTGGACTTGAGCAGCGGCAAGAGCAGCTAATCTTGCTTACTCGTGTTGAGCATCCATCCTGTCGATTTCAGCTTGTGCTTCCATTCTTCTAATTCGTTGTGGTTCAGGATTGATTGGTAATAACGGTTGACCAGAATTTCTAGTATGGGGCATGCACTAAAGTAAAAACCTGCAAGAAACAAAAACAAAAACTAAAAGTAAAAGTACGAGAATCTTTGACCAAAGGGTCTAGTAATTATCACGAACTTGATTGACACTCGTATTCCCCGGCAACGGCGCCAATTTTTGATAACGCTCAATCTACAGCTCTTGTGAGTGTAAAGCGGTCGTTAGCAAATATAGAACCCAACCTGGGTTGGGTGTCGATCCCACAGGGAATAGCTTGGCCAACAAGTAAGCAAAATTACTAAACTTTTGGTGCAAGTCTCGTAAGAGGGGGGAATTCTTGTCGTGTAAGTAATTAAATAAAGTATCAAAATAAAAGCTGAAAATAAAAAGAAAGAATGTTACGTGAGTTGTAAACAATGAGAATTGAAGCGTTGGGGTTATGTCCACCTTCTAAGGTATACGTCTCTATTGGCTATGAGTGTGTAGAATTCTGACATGTAATTGCTTATAGAGAATTGTAGTCGATGGTAAATCCAAGCGTCTCTCGACCTAAACAAGGACTATTTCACTTTTACTCTCTCGAGCTTAAAGCGTGTCTAACGTTACGAATTCTCCAAGAGGTTAGTCCAGTTACAGCACTAGCTTTTTAATAGGAAAGGGTGTCCTACTACCTTGACAATATCTCTTTTCCAGACAAATAACCTTTCTCTCGAACAAGTTAAATGTTAGACTGGCATATTCTTGCGTTTGCAACCGCAAAGAATGTAGATTAAGATGAAGAGAATAATGATATAAGCAATATACATGTCATGAACTCACAAACTCACAGCAATAGATAGTATCTCATTCGGCTTCCATAACCCCAACAGAGAGGTTTAGTTACCCATGAAAGCGAAGGAGATCACGATTGACATTGTTTTTATATCACAATATTGAGTAATGGCGTGTAGATCAAGTGATAGGCGTGAGGTGTGATTCCTTAGCAAGTAACGTTTCTCTTATGGCGGAAATTAAGAATTGAATAGATGAATAGAAGAAGAAAAATAGAATTAATGGAAAGATTAGAAGAGTTGTAGAATTGTTGTGGTGGAAGAAGAGAGGGAGGGAAGAATTTATTGTGGTGAGGGATGAATGTATCTCTCCACTATGGGAGGAGTTAATTAAAAATCTCTAGCATGATAGGGTATTTATAATACTCCTATCCTACTCCTACTATGCTAATGAAATAAATAACCAAATCCTACTAAACTAAGGAAATACTTAACCCATTTGTACTAGGTTAATGTAACATTCTCCTAATCCAAATAAACTAATGAAATACATAACCCAATTGTACTAGGTTAATGTATCATTGTCAAAATCCAGCTTTGTGTCTGTAAGTCCCCAAAGTCTTCAGAAATGTTGTTTTAGCCCGGGACAGATTTTCCATGCAGCAGTTTTGGTCCTTAGGCGTGTAGACTTTCTTCCCTTCCTTTGTGAGCTTTCTTTTGCGTCAAGTAAGCCATAAAATGCTGTATTTTGCATCATTTATACCTGAAACTTTACTAATCATGTTCGTTAGCTCATTTATAGGAAAAAGGACTAAAAGTGCATGAAATATATAGTTTGTTCTCAAAACTAGGCTAAAATATGGGCAAAATATATTGATATAGGCGTGTAAATTCGCCTATCATCAGTTGGTTATAGACATAATGGGGGTTATGCCTAGTGAGAGTGCTCAGATAGCTGCATATCAATTGTAGGATGTTGTTGAAACTTGGTTCAAGCAATGGAAGTCATAGAGTGTAGAAGATGTAGGGTCAGTTAAGAGAGAGGATTTTTCTTCAGCGTTCCTTGATAGATTCTTTCCCCTAGAGCTTAGAAAAGCTAAGGTTCTAGAATTTATCAACCTCAAGTAGGGAAATATTACATTGAAAGAGTATTCTCTTAAGTTTACTTAATTAGCAAGATATTCCCCTTATGTGGTTGCAGATAGCAGGGCAATAATAAGTAAGTTTGTCTCAGGGGTAAATGATAGCATGTTTAATGAGTGTAGATCCGTCATGCTGAATAGTGACATGACTTTAGCCAGACTCATGAATCATGCTCAGTAGGTATACGAGCAAAAGATTAAGATGAGAGAGAAGCAGAATAAAAGAGCAAAGACAGGTTACTTCAACTTTGCTCAGCCTAAGTCAGAACGAGAAAACCATTCTCATTTTGTCCTAAGTTTTCATTTCCATATCTTTCTTCAGCCAGTGCTCCAGGATCTAAGTCCTAGGGCAGTGTTAGCAATGCCCCTACCTATCCTTTTTTCTAGACTTGTGGCAAGCACCATCAGGGTATTTACAGAGTTGGCAGTGGTATTTGTTGTAGATGTGGAAATCCAAGCCATAGAGTCAGAGACTGTTCTCAGCCAGGTTCACAGGGTCAACACAATTCTTCTTAGCTCAGTCTGGTCGCCCGAATCAGCAGGGTGCCACCACCAGTGCTTCTAGTGGGCAATGCCCAAATAATTTCTATGCTTTCCAGTCCTGACAGGATTAGGAAAATTCTCCTGATATAGTTACTGGTACGTTACAGCTCTTTCATGTGTATGCTTATGCTTTTCTAGATCCAGTAGCTTCTTTATATTTTGTTACTTCTTATATAGAAGTCAAATTAGGAGCCAGTCTCAAAATTCTAGTAGAACCCTTTTCATTATCTACCCCAGTGGGTAAAACTATCAAAACCCGACGTGTATACAGGAACTGCTTAATTATGATATTTCAGAAAGTCACTTCAGCAGACTTAGTCAAATTAGAGATGACTGATTTGGATTTCATTCTCGGCATGGTATGGCTTCATTCCTGCTATGCCACAGTCGACTGCAGAAATAGAATAGTCTAGTTTCTATTCCCAAATAAACCCGTACTAGAGTGGAAGGGTAGTGTATCTTCATTCAAAAGTCTGTTTGTTTCCCACCTTCGGGCAAGGAAATTGATATCTAAAGGATGTGTCTATCATATTGTTTGAGTTAAGGACACTAGTTTCAAAACTCCCAGCCTTGAGTCAGTTCCAGTTGTAGGTGAATATTTAGATTTCTTTCCCGAAGATCTTTTGTGAATTCCTCCTGAAAGGGTAATAGATTTCGGTATTGATCTTCTTCTGAATACTCAGCCTATCTCTATTCTTTCATATAGAATGGCACCAACTGAACTTAAAGAACTGAAAGAGCAATTGAAGGATCTCTTAGATAAGGTATCCATCAGGCCCAGTATTTCCCCGTGGGGCGCTCCAGTGTTATTCGTTCACAAGAAAGATTATTCTCTTAGGATGTGTGTAGACTACCATCAACTCAATAAGGTCACGATCAAGGAAAAGTATCCTCTTCCTAGAATTGATAACTTTTTTGACCAACTTCAGGGTGCCAGTTATTTCTCTAAGATAGAACTCAGATCTGGCTATCATCAGCTTAGAGTTAGAGAATGTGACATTCTGAAAACACCTTTCCATACTCGGTATGGTCACTTCAAATTTCTAGTCATGTTATTTGGTCTTACCAATGCCCCAACCACTTTCATGGAATTGATAAACTGTGTGTTCAAGCAGTACTTAGACATGTTGGTAATAGTCTTCATAGATGATATCCTTGTCTATTCCCGTAGTGAGCGCGACCATGCAAACTATCTCAGAACAGTACTCTAGACTCTCAGAAATCATCAGTTGTGTGCCAAATTTAGTAAGTGTGAATTTTGGAAAAGGTTAGTAGAATTCCTTGGTCACATCATTTTTGTTGATGGCATTAGAGTTAATCCTCAAAAGACTGAAGCAGAAAGAAACTGGCCCAGACCTTTCTCTCCATTAGATATTAGGAAATTCTTGGGTTTGTCTATCTATTACTGACGGTTTGTTGAGGGATTTTCTTCTATTGAATTCCCTATGTATAGATTGACTCAGAAGAAAGACAAGTTTCAATGGTTAGATCCTAATGAGAAGATTTTTCAGGAGTTGAAGACTCGACTAACCTCAGCTCTAGACTTAGCTTTCACTGATGATTCAGATGAGTTTGTAGTGTATTATGATGAATCTATAGTAGGTTTGGATTATGTCCTCATGCAATATGGTAAGGCCATAGCCTAAGCCTCCAGACAACATAAGCCTGATGAAAGGAATTATCCTACTCATGATCTTGAGTTAGCAGTCGTAGTCTTTGCCTTGAAGATTTAGAGGCATTATCTATATGGTGTTCATATAGATGTGTTCACATATCATAAAAGTCTTCAGTATGTATTTTCTCAAAAAGATCTCAATTTTCATCAGAGAAGGTAGTTAGAGCTCTTGAAAAATTATGACATAAGTATCCTCTATCATCCAGTAAAGGCCAACGTAGTGGCCGACACTCTCAGTAGACTATCCATGGGTAGTGTTTCTCACGTTGCAGACAGTAAGAAGAAGTTAGCTTAGGAATTCCATCAGTTTGCTAGATGAGACGTTCACTTAGTCGATACAGATAAGCGTGATATATGGGTTCCAAGTAGTTCAGAATCATCTCTAGTTTTCAAGGTCAAAGAAAAGCCAGATAGAGATCCCAGCCTTGTCAAGTTGAAAGAGTCAGTTTAGGATCAGAAAATAGAGGTTTTCTCCTAAAGGGGAGATAGTGTTTTTCGTTGTCAGGGTCTTCTTTGTGTTCCAGGTGAGGATGACTTGAGGTAGACAAATTCTTATAGAAGCGCATGGTGCACGCTACTCTATTTATCTTGGGTGTATTTATAGGCCTAAGCAGCTTAACTTATCCATATTTTAGTTAAGTTTAGAGAACAAAGTGCCTAGTTTCTTACGTTTTTACTCTACTTCTATGTAATTGAGCTAACCGATGTGATTAGCATGATTTCAGGTATTAATGAAGTAGATAAAGACATAATGGGACTATGGAATATGGATGGCATATGACACTAGAGAGAGGAACAGTCTCGACTAAATGTGGTGCCTAGAAACTATGTCCAAGACTAGTTTGTTATTTATAATTAGTTCAAGGACTTAGATGGCAATTATGAGAGAAGAGATTATTAAAAGGCTTAATGCTGAATTTTTATTCATGATTCATTATTCTATATTATTTTTAGAGAGGAGAGAGGCAGCTTACACCAAGGGAGAAACGCTATTCTTCTTCTCCACCAAGATCATCTTAAAGTTTTTGGTATGATGAATATTTCTATTATGATTTCTGTTCTACCCATGAGTTGCTAAGTTTATTAGTTAGGGTTATGGAAGCCTTGTAGCATACAATCTATCACTTTGGGTTTTGAATTCATTATGCATTGATTTTTTTACATCATACTCTCTTCGCTTATCTTGAATTTTCGTGGTTGTAAACATAGAGGATATGCCTTAAAATGCAACTTATTCGAAAGAAAGGTTGATCTTCCTAAAAGAGAGTAGTGATAAGAAAATAGGATTCCCAACCCCTATTTCATTTGTTAATGCCTTAGCACGATTAACTACTTGGATATGTCATATTGTTTTTGGTCAAAGCTTTTAATTCGAGAGAATTAAAGTAAATTAGTCGTTGATGGTTGAGTAACACTAGGATTATGTTATTAAATACAATACGTTTCTTTGTAATCATGATGTATGTATGAATTCGTAAAGCCCATAGTTAGAAAGTATAGAAAACTATAAGGTGGACATAACCCTATCTTGCTATTTCTTTGAATTTGAATACTACTACACGTATTTATCTTATTAAACTAAAACCATTAATTTGTGAAATTAACCAAATCCCCCTATTTATTTTACAGTAACAAATAATTAAAAGTCAACTAATCTGCATACAACTTAATTAGCACCATATTCCCTATGGGATTCGACCCCAACCTAGTTGGGTTATATATTAGACAACGATCACTTACTCTCTCGTAAAAGAGGTGTAATTTGGGCATATCAAATTTTGGTGCCATTGCAGGGGAATATGGTTGTCAATTGAGTTTATGTGTGTTAATTAACTGTTAGTCAAGTTTCCTTATTTTATGTTTATTTTTTATTTTTGTTCATTACAGGCTCATTGTTTTTTATGACACGAACCAGAAGTTTAGGGGAACCATTATTAGCCTTTAATCCTGAACCTCATCTCATTGAAAGAATGGCTACCCAACAGGAAGCTGAAAGATTAACCCTTTTGTCTAATGCTCAATTAAATCAACAAAAAGTAGATAACCCAGGTTGAGTAACTAATCTAGATGAAGAGGACCTGCGAGATGATGATTTAATTGACCCAGCTAATAGAAGGTGTGCAGCAGAGGTAGTTGCACCTGTAAATCAAAATCATCTATTCATAGGAAGACCAAACCGCTAAGTTGCACAGTTTGATGTTGACAACGATGAGGAAGATTTAAATGGAAGTGGATCTATAGGGGCAATCATTCTACCAGCACTAGCTCCTGGGGTGAAATTCAACATCACCAACACTATGATCTAGCTACTGAATCTGAAACGACTCTTTAGTAGATTACCTGGTAATGATCTAAATCTACATTTAGTGAATTTCATCTGTATTTATATGTCATTTAATAATCCTAGAGTGGGACCAAATGCTATTCACTTAAGATTGTTCCCACTGTCTTTGTCTGGAGAGGTAACTATGTGGTTGAATGAGCTCTCTTCTGATTCTATAACAAACTGGAGGCAATTGAAAGGAGCTTTACTAAAAAGGTTCTTTTCGCCCTCTAGAATGTTGCAATTGAGGGATGAGATCAGCAAATTTAGGAAATTGGCTAATGAAGCTTTGCATGAGACTTGGGCGAGATTTAAAAAAAATTTGACTCAATGCCCAAACCAAAAGATGACTGATGAACACTTTATGGAAAAATTCTACAGAGCTTTCAACTATCAAGGACTAATTAACTTTAGTTCTCTCGAATCAAAAGCGTTTACCAAAAGCAATATGAAATCTCCAAGTAGTTAACCCTGTTAAGGCATTAACATATGAAATAAGGGTTGGGAATCCTATTTTCTTGTCACTAATCTCTTTTTCGAACATCAACCTTTCTTTCTAAGAAGTTGTGTTTTAAGACATATCCTCTATGTTTGCAACCACGATAATTAAAGATAAGCGAAGATAGTATGATGTATACAAATCAATGCATAATGATTTCAACACCCAAAGTGATAGGATGAAGAGAGATGTTGCATAGTTTATGGCTAAGTTCTCTATATGTCAGCAGGTTAAGATAGAGCATCAAAAACCTAGTGGTTCCCTACAGGAGTTCAGTATTACTACTTGGAAGTAGGAAGTAGTGAGCATGGACTTCGTGATGGGTTTTCCTCGGACTCGTCATCAGTATGATTCAATTTGGGTCATTGTAGATGGAATGACCAAATAAACATATTTCCTTCCTGTTCATACCTCTTATTCAGCCAAGGATTACGCCAAACTCTACATCAGGGAGTTGGTCAGATTGCAGGCGTTCCGCTATCTATTATCTCAGACGGAGGTACCCAATTCACCTCTCATTGAAAGAAAGTGTTCTAAAAGGTTCTTGGAACCCAATTTCATCTTAGAACAACCTTTCATCCTCAGATAGATGGTCAAGTAGAAAGGACCTTTCAGACGTTAGAAGATATGCTAAGGGTGTGTACAATCGATATCAAGAAAAGTTGGGATGACCACTTATCTTTGCTTGAGTTTGCATGCAACAACAACTATCATTCCAGTATTCGTATGGCTCCATTCAAACCTCTCTATGGTAGGAGATGTAGATTTTTTGGTTCAAAGTTAGTGAGGCCTCAGTTATAGGGCTTGACTTGGTATTTGATGCCGCTAAAAAAGTCCAGTTGATAGAGATGACTCTGGGCTACTCAGAGCTGACAAAAGTCGTATGCAAATGTTCGTAGAAAAGATCTCGAGCTCAATATTGGTGACTATGTATATCTAGACATCTCTCCCTTGAAGGGAGTGAAGACGTTCGGCAAGAAAGGGAAACTCAATCACTGATATATCGGTCCCTTCAAAATTCTCAGTCAATTCAGCAAGGTAGACTATGAGCTCGAATTACCTTCAAATCTAGCCTCAAATCATCCAATTTTTCATGGCTTATTGCTCAAGAAGTGCATAGGTGACCCATCAGTTGTAGTCCCTATTTAGAGCATTGATGTTCAGAAAACTCTATCTTATGAGGAGATTCCACTCAAAATCTTAGACTATCAGACTCGTAGATTGAGGAACAAAGAAGTCCCTCTTGTTAAGGTTCTTTGACGAAATCAGTCCGTCAAGGGAGATACTTGGAAAGAAGAGGCAAACATGCATAGTAAGTATCCTTACCTCTTCTTTGCAACCTCAGATCAAGATCAAGGTAATAGTTCTCCTTAAGCTTACTCAGTTTTATGTTCGGTGTTCATCACAAACTTAGTATGCAGCTTCTGAGCTACTCAGTTTTATGTTTGGTGTTCATCACAAACTTGGTATGCATCTTCATGACCATGTTCCCATTAGAAACTTGGTATCAAGTACCACTGCATATTCAATCATGCAGGTATGTATCAGTTCAGTTATGTAATTATACATCAGATATGCACTCTTATTGTGAGAAACTTAGTTCTTCTAAACACTCATTCATGCATTCATGAATCAGTTACACATGCATCAACTATGCATGTTCAGAATTATATGTTCATCTTGTCAGTCATGTCAGTCATGAGATCATATTCCAGTTATTCATGTTCAACATGTAGGTCAGTTGTCTTTTCTCCCCTCTCAGTCAGTCTTACTCGAGGATGAATGTTCTTAAGGGGGAGATATTGTAATACCCCATACTTTTCCCAGCTAATTTTATCTAAAGAAGGTCTACTATTAGCTTCTAAATTTAATGATGGTTATTCCATGAGGAATTTTGAAGATTTTCACTTTTTTTATGTGAGAAATTCAATAAGCTTTCCATCGATATAAGATTCACCCAAATCCTATAATCAGGTCTGAAGTTATGACTATTTCAAGTTCCCATCGTAAAACAACACCTTATTAGTCAATGGAATTTAGAAAATTCTAGTAGGGTTCTGCGATTATGGCGCGTAGTGCCAGGGCGCACATTCAGAATTTATCCTTTTACAATGTCTTAGCGTTATTTCCTCCATGTCACACCAAAGTTTCAGATCGTAAAAGAAGGGGAAATACAATGGTTCCGCATAGTGCTATCCCTCAGTTTCCTAATTGTCAAATTCCATTGATACGGTGCGATAGTGCTACGTCATGCCAGGAGTTTAATTCATGAAATTTTTACTAAAATTACAAGGCGCGTTAAGGGTTAAAACAGTTAATTTACCTCCCCTATTTACGCCCTTTAACGCATGATTCAACCACTTTTTACTCAAAATACATTATCTTCTCTCAAAAACCTCTCAAGAACAACCTAGGACTTTTCATAGAAGATTTAGAATCAAGAATTTCCTCCTTCAATCTTCACAAAATCACGAACTAAGGATTCATAATGTTCATTGACGGACTCCTTTCGTCCATGAAACCCAAGAATCTTTTTTCAAAGTTTAAGTTTATGGATTTATTTATGAATTGCATGTTGGGTTTGTTTTGTTTATGTTGAGAATGATCAATTGAATTCAAATCCATGTTGGGTGATTAATTTCATGTGGAATTGATTTGTATAAATGTATATTCATGTGAACCTATGAATAAACCCTAGATGATGAAATTAGAGATGAATCATGATGATTAATTGTTGTATAATTTTGTCTACATTACTATGCCTACCTTGTGTTTTGTTAAATACCTAGATGAAGGAACAATTCCCAACAAGTATGATATTATGAAATCCCCATGTATGTGCAAATTATGACTATCACATGTTTTGATGGAATGTTACTATAATTATATTATGGTTTATGATGTTAGTTATATGTTAAAGTAAGTTGTGCTTGGTCAATTTTCCTTCCATGGTGTCTTGGGGGTACTTGTACATATTAGTTGTGTGCCTAGAGTTATGTCATATTTCCATGATACTCTCAGTCAAGCTATGAATCCTTAGACTTCAGAGAGTCTTATGACTCAGGAAACCTCCATGACCCCATGAACTCAGTCATTTGGAAGATATCAGTAATATTCCATCAGTCAACGAAATTCAGTAATCTAGTCCATGTTCAGTTCAGTAAATTATGTTCAGTGTCTATTTATATGGGAGTATAAATTAGAACCAAGTGAACCTAAGGATGGGAACTCACCTGTTATATGAGGGTATGGTTCTTAGAAGAAATCCTTGCGTTCCAGAACTATGTAGCCATCATAGGTTAAGACATCATAGCTTTCTATATGAGGATAGATGAGGTGGCTTAGCCTACTATATGAGGGTTCTCACCGTTCTCACTAGAGTTACCTATTATATTAGGGTTACTTACATGTTGTCATTACTAGTGGTGCGGTATTTACACCTTTCCCATAAGGGCATAAATTGAACCCTAATTCATCTATAATGCATTATTTAGGGGCATGTCGGTTAGATAACTACCTCCTACAGTCCTAGAATCAGTCTTTGTAAAAGAACTCAGATAGTTCTTCAAATTTCATAACTGTCAGATAGAGTGAACTCAGACACAGTAAGGAACTCAGATAGTTCCAGCAAATTTAGGTCTGTCAGATACAGTCACTAATGTTAGCAGTTATATTCAGATTCAGTAACACAGTATTAGTGTCAGTTGTTATGTCTCATGCATGTATTCTCCCGCTCATGATAGTTAGTCAGTTATTATTATTGTTCATGCATATGAACCCCATGCATTCAGCTTAACTCACATGCATACCAGTACATTCAAAGTACTGACGCATTGGCGCTATGGTGTCTTATACCATAAGTTCAGAGACACAAGCTCTAAATCAGCAGAAGATTCTAGTTTCAGTAGTTAGAGTTAGAAGTGAGTCTTCATCATTCAAGGACATGATTATTCCCTATTATCTTATTAATTAGTTTATTAGGTAGAGTTAGTTAGGGACAAGTCTCATCAACTACTAATCAGACAGTTCAGTCAGTTAGAGGCTTTCTAGACTATCATGTTTCAGACTGCAGTATTTTCTATTTTGTTTTGGGTATTCTATTACTCCCAACAGATGTTATATCATTCAGACCATATTCAATATCAAACCTTATTGTCTTTCAGTTCTTGTTTCCGTATTATAAAGTATTTCATGCAGTATACAGGTACATATATTATTCATGGGTTAGCTTATGGTTCTTTGAGGTCATGAGCATTGTATAGCGTTCTGAGTACCAAATTCGGGGCGTTACAAAAATAAACCATAGAATAGTCTTCACAAGCCTCTAAGATTACTAAAAGTTCACTGGGACAGATGCCAACTGACCTAAACTAAAACATAAATTTTGAATTAATAGTAGTTCAATAAATAGAAGTAATCATAAACTTGGCCTTCAAAATATGTGGATACACCAAATGATATGATAGAGGAGGTAGTGATTGTGGATAATTATGATACTAAGGATAAATACAAGAACTAATATTATGAACACGCTAGCCACACAGACTTATTATAATCTGTACTTTTGAAATGTACTGAGTATATGAGGGCTATAATTATTACTAAAATTGATCATAACCATAAAATATGCATACTATGTGTAAATAAACTCATTAATAAACTGAGAACTGAATCAAAATAATCTAAATTCATAAAAAGCATCTAAATAAGGTTTGTGAATCCGTACACTTAGTTTCTAAAATTGTATTTACTATAGGAGATTCTTACAACCAACATAAACCATGTGAGAAATATGGAGTTCAATGTTTAACCCACGTTGTGGAGGGCTACTCTATACCTTGCCATCGGTCTAGAACCTAAACTTGAGAGATCATTAAACTGAGCCTATATGGGCAAGAAAGACACTCTCCAGAAAGCAGCCCTTTACCTACAGTGGCACATAATTTGTACGAATTTACATGCACTAAACCCACATCCCTTCCATACTAAATACTACTCCCAAACCATAGTATTGCTCATAATATATGAAATTTACCTTAAAGAAAGCATTTAGGTTTTTAAATTTGAAAACCAATCATGCTTTTATATCTAAATCATACTCAAGAATAAATATGTAAATTTTATATCATGTCTACAATCGTACTATTAAAACAAAAATTGTAATCGTATTGTAATAGTCTGTAATCTAAAATACTAAGATTGAATTGCTTGCAAACCTAATAAATAATGCTAAAATGATATACAATTACCAACTCATGGAATTTTATGTAAAAGGGCTAAAACTAAATTTACAATATTAATCATATGAGTAAAAACATTAATAAATACAAATTCTTATACTAAATGAACTTTAAATCATAAGAAAACATCATAATTTATAAAACATTATAAGTGGGTATGAACCATAATCATCAAATCCATAAATTCATATAAAATGAGCTTTTGGGAACAATGATAAAAGGAAATCATTTTTCAAACCCCACATGCCTAAATTTGATCAATTTTTTGATGAAAATTTTAATTGGAGCCTAGGAAGTTTGAATTTTTTAGAAGAAACCCATCTAGAGATTTTTTGAGAGATTGGGAGTCAGGGAATAATTTAATTTTGACTTATGAAGGAAGAAAAGTCATTTAGTATTAGCTATAGGAGTAATTAGGAGTATTAGCTAGTCCTTTAATATATATTACTATGGGAAATATCATGAGCACAAAGAGGGTAGAGAATGGTGTCACATAAGTCAACTCCAACTATGGTGTCCCCATGCAAGTACTTACTAGTTTTAAGTTTCCCGCCATTAGTATGCTTAACTTAGGAAACAAATGAAGAAGGAATAGATAGCATTACTAGGCATTCAACAATTTTTCATTCAAGAGTGTAGTCCCTACATAGACATAAACTATTATGGGCATCAAAGGGGTCAAAGGGATCACACTCAAGAATTAAAGAACATGGGTTAAGACTACTCCTATAATACTCTAAGATGGCACCGAGGTCAAATGAGAGAAGTAGCTATCGGAATGGGTTTCGGTCATACCCCATTACAATAGGGAAATCCGAGCATATATTAGCACCATCACGGGAAGCCAAGGGGTTATAAACAAAACCACTTTTACAAAAATAATCACAAATTGGGTTTCCTATATTTTGAAACAAATCAAGGTCATCTTCACCCGATTGATCATTTTGCACGCCTTCACTAGTTGTTGGCAACTCATATACCAATGTAGACTCACCACGGTTTTCACAAAGGTTTACTAGTGTGTATGTACTCTTGTCAATTTGTAATGGAACCTTGTTCAAGTTATAAGGGCTAGCACTAGATGGTCATAAATACTTTTTACAAGAAGAATCAATTTCATCATCTAAAGGATTAACTAGTGCTTGCGTACTTACAAAAAGAGCTTGGTCCTCACGTGAACTAACTACACCAAGAGTATCACAAAATGGAGACTCAAACACCTCCACTCTAGATAAATCTATAACTACATCCAATTGTCCACTACTAGCCATATCACAACATTCTAAGCTTAAAGGAGTGTAGGGGATAGCATTTTTACCTCGTAGCCCACATGAGCTACGGTCGTCACCTTGGTGCGGGTCTTGGCAGCCCACTTCTTCCTTTGCAAAGCTCTAATCGCAAGGTGTTTGGACACGAGGAATTGGATATGGTGGGAGAAGTTTAGGTAGCAATTTGCTTAGCCTTTTAACGTACCATTTCATGTCTATAATATTGTCAATGATATGATCAAACATGCCATAGAGATTATGGGAAGACATGGTACCTAAAACAAAAATAAACAACAAAAAAAGAAAACAATCAAACTTGTTAGATAAAAAAGGCCTCACCACAGTGTCACTCTTGATTTTTACCTTATACTTGGTTTCACAAGTGTTGAAAGCCATCTTCTACTTCCTGAGATATTAAAGGTCGAGTCTACTCTTGTCCGGAATATATTTTTGTTTGAAACTCAAATGAAATCTTGTAGGACTTGAGTCATGAACTACCAATGAATTCATACAAGAGAAAAGTACACAAAGAACATTAACACAAACAAACAGACACAAAACAAATTTTCAATCTAGAAGGAGTTTACTAGCTTGTCAATTAGTTTTTGAACCAACAAACGAAAATAAGAAACAATAAAATAAAACTAAGAATTCTAATATTTGAGATTAATTATGTTGCGTGAATGGTAAAACGTGATAATGTGGCATCCATGTAATCAGTCACGGTCCCACACAATTTTGTTGTCAAATTTCAAGTCATGGTCACTATTTCAATTTGGACTTTGGTGGAATTTGTTTAAGGAAGGAAAATCAAATAAGTCTTGGAGCCCTTTTAAATTGCAAGTTTCAAGACATTTACTTTACTTGTACATCGATTTAAAACATTGGTCCTTTAATCATGGAAAGTTGTTGGAAAGGGGTTGAGATGTGATTGATTAGTTAATGAGTGCTGGTAACTCTTTCAAGACTAACAAAGCTTCACCTTTTCACCTTCACCTTTATAGATCTAGTGTTCACATTATTTTAACAAGCTATGAAGGTTGTGAAGAACTTCAAGAACAACATCAACAATCACCAAGAACAATCAACAACAATATCCAAGAACATCAAAAATTATCACATGGCCTACTTCCAATTTTCACAAAACAATATCTTCAACACTTTGCCAAGACAACTACAAATTCAACAAAATTGTTCTAAGGCCACCAATGAACAACAATATCACATGGCCAAGATTAGAAAACAACAAGATGAAGACCACAAGGCCGAAATAGTCCACAACAAAAATGTTTCAACAACAATTCGGTCAAGCCTTATGTTCACTACAACAACACCAACAATGTAAGCTCAAACATAGATTTAGACTCAAGAGTGTTAGAGATGAAGCAAACTAATAGTAGAATAAACAAAACAAGTAAAAGATTCTGAGTCAAGACACAATAATAACATAATTTTGCCCAAGAACATAAAATGGACAGAATTGCATCTTTTCAATTTTTTTTCAATTTTTCAACAATTTTTTTATTTTTCAACTAACAAGCCCAAGATTCATCTTATGGGAACAAGATCAAGCTATGATCTGACACCAAATGATATGATACAAACAAGGAGAACATGAAACAAAATCTAAAATAGTCCACTAATCAAAAGGATTCTTGGACCGATATGAGACCACACTCGGATTCAATAAATACACCAATAAACGAGATAGAAAAGGGGTGTGATCTCACACCAAGAATACAAACCAAACTATGTTACAATAATAAGATGAAGAAACAAGAGTAATATAATAAGAACAAGAAGTCGTGGGTTCACTATCACAAGACAAACTACAAATAGTTACAACAAGAACACAACTACATGATTACAATGAACAAAGGGATAGATAGATAGACTACATAAAGTCATAATATTAAGAACCCAAGATCCTATTCTACTCTTGGACCACTAACACTATGAACAACAATTCACATATCTCATACACTGGAACAAGAGTGACTTCGATCTCCCAAGCATCCAATGTTTCCTGGCTTGAATCCAACACGAGTGATTCCACACTAAAGTTGAAATCCCTAGCTACTAGGTTTCGGCCATGGGGGCCTTTCTCACAAGAGAGAGTGTTTTCAAAGTTTACAACTTCAATATTCTTCAAAACCAATTAATAAAACCCTACATTATTATATTTATAGTAGGTTACAAAATAATGTGTGAAATGTCCAAAATGACCCCTTATTCAAATTCTTCAATAGGATCCCTTGGATTGCCATGTATGAATAGTTTTGGTGTTCATTTAGGTGCTTATTTGCACTTCATTTATACACACCAAATCTTGGTTCTAACATACGCCCTCATAAGTTCATCTACGTGATCGTACTTATATCACAGTGTGTAGCTCAAGAGGCAAAGCTAGCAAGGTAGATATAAGAAGCTGATCATCAAGCAACACTTAATGGTGCAAGAGATAGAGGTAGTTAGGGTAGAGCTTAATTACTCATAGCATATCATTATTTTCCATCTTAATATGATTTAATGGAAGATACGGAGTATGTTGAGCCTACTAAGATAGGAGCTATCTTTCTTCCTACACTACTATTGAATGTATAGTTTAATATTACTAGTCCCATAATACAACTGTTGAAATGAAGGGTCTGTTTTTGGACTTATCGATTAATATCATAAATATATACCTCGCAAATTTTATTAGGATCTAGACTTCATACACAATACCAGGGGTAGATCAGGAGGCTCTCAGACCCAAGTTTGATTCTTTCTCTCTAATTGGTGAAGCTACATTATGGTTAGGGGAACTTTCTTAAGGATCAATTACTACTTGGAATAAGTTGCATAGGCAGTTCCTAGATTGTTTGTTAACTCTATCCAGAATGTTGTAGTTGAAAAATAAGATATATAATTCCAGGCTATTACAATCTAAGTCGATGAATGTGGCTTGGTTTTTGTTTATGAAAAAGTTAATGATGGTACCCAATCATCAAATTTAAGGGACTAATTATCTCAAAATATTCTTTCAGCCCTGAATTCTAGTTGCAACGCTATGGAAGATATGCTTAATGATGGAGCATTCATGCGCTTAAGTTAGGAGGTTGCATCAAATATATTAAATTAGATCTCTCTCACCAACCGAGGGTGGTATACTCGAGAAGCAGAGAGAGGCATGGACACTTATTCTATTAGTGCCTCTAGTGATCACAAAGTTGTTGATGACATAATGGCATAAGAGATTGCTCAACAAAGGACTAAGTTTGGGTTGTATACTAAGTAGTTTGCAACAATGAATTTTGATAAAGTAAATATGGTGGGTTGATAGGGAAAAGCCTATAGATAATATGATTCTAATTTATAAGAAGAGGTAAAATATCTGGAAAGAGAATTAGCAGGTTTTTGATCCAAAAGGCATGAGAACCAAGGTTAGAACTACAATGGGGATAGGTACAAAAATTAGAGAAGTGACAGAGGCATTAATTTGATATTCTAGGATGATTACAAAGAGAAGGGTGGTATATATGTTCCCCCAGGCAGTCATAATAGTTAATCATGGATGGAGGTTAGGTTATCCAAGATAGTAAAGGGTTATAAAAGTCCAGAAACTTTTCTTAAAGATATAAAGTCAGACATCTCAAGGTTTGACCCAAAAAATTAAATAACATAATACTGTAATCAAACAGTTGGAGCAGCGATTTGGCAAAATATCAGCAACTTTGAATCAACCAGTAGTCTGGTATACTTCTTAGCAATATAGTTTAGAATACTAAGAATTAAAATCATTGTCTTGAAATCACCACTTAAAGTCCTAAGACAGTTGATGAACTAAAGAATGATAGTATTATTATTTATGAGACACCTGAAGCTGAGATAGAAAAATTAATAGGTGATAGTTATAATATGGAGAAGGATAAATGAAAAATAAAAGTAGTTGAGCAAGTGTGGAAGACAATTCCATGACCTTCCCGTCCTTTTACCAAAATTTTTTGTCAATGTATAAAGAACTATTAGTTAACATTCTTTTCATAGAAGATTAAGAACAAATGCCTGTATACAAAAAGTTTAATAAGAACTAGCTATCTAAGAAGCAGATGGTGAGCTTTGATCCCATATATAATGTGCACCATTGTAGTTTTTTGGCTACCCGATTGTTAGTTGAGAAAAAAAGAACCCAAAGCACTCTCTATTCTGTGTACAATAACATAGAAACTAATGTTTGTATTAAACACCAAAATCCACTAAAGTTTGTAATTGAAACACCACACTCTTACGCTGACATAAAAAGGACTCAAACCTCACCTAATCACCAACGTTTCTAAGCCTATTTACACCGCAAGTAATTCCACACTTATTTTGTCGTAGTTATGGTTCTATATCACAAGATAGACGAAAAGAATTCTCCAAAACATTCACTCAATCTTCATCCAAAGACAATGAAAATAGAAGCCAAAAGTCTATTTATAGCTATTACATAAAAAGTCCAAAATGCCTTTAATGAGCTTTAAAGGTGAGGCACCCTTGGAGTGTATGCCTTGGAGTGTAAAAGTCCTTATTGCCCTTAAATAAAGTAAAAAAGTTGGCACCCTTGGAGTCTATGTATGGAGTGTCCAAAGTCCTTCTTCACCCTTCAACATCACATTGAGTATGTTTTAAACTTGGCTTATTGAAAAGGGGTTTGTACTCTTGCACCCGTATCATCCTCTCCATTTTGAAAGGAATTTGGCATCAAATTGACACCTTGAAAAAACAAAGAGAGGGAAAACAAGCACAAAATTTCTCTTGGAAAAAGTGTTAGTGTTAGTACAATAAATAATATCATCATGCCAAGGTGTTACATATTTGAAATACACCAAAGAATCCTTCGTCTTGATCCTGGAAGTTTATTACAAACATCGTAAAGGAAGTGATCATGACAAATATTAACAGATAATGAACGTAGGCCGAGACTATACCTTCAAAATCCCAATATGGCACCAGGATCAAATGGTAGAAGTAACCAAGGACACAAGTTGGGGATACCATTCCTTTTAACTAGAGTGTTATCCTCACAATCACACAAGACATTGGTCTTTAAGAGATGTCTAATATTCATGAATGAGGAGTTGCATCCTAGAAGTCCTCCCTCAAAATCATACATGCCATTATTCACAACTTTTACATTTACATGATTTATATGAACAAAAAAATAGAGAAAACCTTCATCACACACTAGGTTCAAGGAATCATGTTCTTTATAATGATCAACTCTATAGACACCATCACTAACTTGAGTCTATTCAATCACACCATGCACATACTTAAGTAATGAACAATATTTAAGATTGACTTGATCATTATACACATCAAGGGTTTCACTAAGGAAATCATCATGAACATCTACACTAGGCAAACCTACAACCATATTAAATTGGATACTACTAGACACATCATAACATTTTAGACCTAAAAGAGTGTAGCAAGTAGCAATGTTACATTGATTTGCTTCATGGAAGATCACTTTCTTATTTTGTAATATCCTATTACAAGGGAATATGACAAAGCTTCCCTTTTGAATCATTTCTTCATCACCTCACCAAAAATTGGAACTCTCGACCAAGGACTCCACTAGATCATCAATCATGTGTTTTGGAGAAACTTTCTGTGGATTCTCATTTGGAAATTTATGACCTTGAACCTACATATAAGAAGAGGAAATACTAGGCAAAATGATTGCATTTTGGTTAGTGAGTAACAAGGGCCCTTTGTGGGAAAGTCCCACAATCAAGTGTTTCTTTCCCTTTTGTTGTATTGTTTTCTACCTTCATCACCTCCCCTACTCTCAGATTCCCCTTCCCTTTTACTCTTCCCTTTCTCTATCAACTCCCTCACTTATTGATGAATTGCATTCACTTTAGATGGTGAAAGAGTATGAAGAGTGAACTTTCGTCCATTGAATTCAAAAGTGTACCTATTAGTCCTCTCATCATGCTTAGTGGATCTATCAAATTTCCATGGTCTACCCAATAATAAATGACACGTTTGCATAAGGATTACATCAAATAACACTTCATCTTGATTGTTCCCTACTTTAAACCGAATCACACATTACCGAGTGACCTTGAACTCCCCACGTGCATTGAACTATTGAAGCTTGTAAGCTTTTAGAGAAGGGGTAGTAGGTAGTTTCAAGTAGTCAACCATGTTGAAACTAGCAATGTTAACACAACTCCCACTATCTATTATCATTGAGCACACATATCATTTAATAAGGCACTTGGTATTAAAGAGATTCTCTCTTTGACTTGGATCTTACAAGTGCTTACTAAACATGGCTCTCCTCACCACATACCTAGGTACTTCACATTCACCATCAAGTGGCCAAATATTTTCTTCATCTAATTTATTTTGAACCTCATCATATATTTTCTATCTATTTTCAGGCTCGGTCTCATTGTCCTCAGTTTCCAACCCCACCTCTTTTAAAAGATAGTATAACTTCCCTTTACTTAAGGATCACATTACCTTGGTTTGGACACTCACTAACCTTGTGTCCCCACCCTTGGCATTTAAAGAATTAAAAGCCCTTAGAATTAGAATTAGGATTTTGTTTACCTTCATTTCTTGGAGGATGATGTTGGGCATGCTTGTTATCAGTTTTGTGGAGAATTAGATGGAGGATTTTTATTCTTGTTCCAACTCAAAGATGATGAAATTACTTCTTTTCCCTTAGACAATCCTGCGGTTTCTTGCCTTTTGGACTTGTAGTTCTCCTTTTGTTTGAGTTCTCTCTCCAGCTCTAGTGCCCCTTGGAAGATACCATCAATAGTTTCAAACTTAAGAAGAGTTATATGAGAAGAAAGATCTTTGTTCAACCCAAATTTTAAGCGTATGATGTCATGATGAACTTGGTCTCCCAGTGGCCAAGCTTAAAAATAAATTTTTGAAACTCATAATAGTAAGCCATGACACTCTTGCTTGATTTCCTCAAATTGTATAGATTGGCAAGGAGATCTTGCCTATAATGTTGTGGTACATATATTTACCTAACAACCCTCTTAAAAACTTCACAAGGACAAGGTTGACCACCAATCATCACATTCTTAAACCTTTTGGTATATTCCCACCAAGTGTTTGCATAGCCCTCAAACAGAGCTATAGCATGGAAACTCTTCTTCGCATCAAATAGATCATTAACTTGGAATAACTTTTCACAAGTATACTCCAAAAATAGGGACACTTTGGGATCCCATTCAATTTTAGAAATAGGAATGCCAACCTTGATAGAGTTGATGCCAACCTTGCGGGTTACGTGTGGATTTCCATGACTATGCCTTCTTTTATTCCCTCAGTATATACCACGATGTCCTCTTTGATCATACCTAGTCCTCATCTCTTCTTCAACCTTGAAATCATTATTGAGAGCACTATAACCCTCTTAGTCCTCTCTACCATAGTATTTTATTTGTATGGGTTGATTTTGGTTAAGTAAAGTCATTCAATTTGGTTGATGGTAGGGTCTTCGGTTAAGTGGTTTTCGGATTTGATACATTGGATTTTGTGGAGATTAAGGCCTATGGTCAAGTGGATTTGGGACATTGTAGTTTGGATTTTGTGGTGGCATTTGGTTTCCATGCCCTTCTTGTTGGACTTGGTTCAATTATAGATGCAAAGGTCTATGTAGGTCTAGGGTTGGAGGAGTTTGGACTTGGTTTTGTGGAGGTTTTGAAGGATAAAACATTTGGTGGAGGTCCTCAGGTGCGATGGTAAAAGAGGTGTTTTGGGCTTGCACACTAGAAGACACATGGTAGAGTTTAGGAGTAGAGTGTTGGGAGTTCCGTTAACTCTCAACTTGATCAATTCTACCACTCAATGTTGTCATACCTCCATTCATTGATGCCATATCCACTTTAATTATTCTAATATCCGAGTCTAATCAAACAAAACCCCCATATTCATCCTAGTCATATCAAAGGAAATGGTTTCAAGACGAGCCAAAATAACATTAGTGACATTTTTGTCCATGGTTTGGGAGGTTGAACCCTCGGGTTATATGCCTAATGTACCAAAAACAAAAAAACAAACCTATAAAATGAACAAATAAATGATATAAGAACAACCTAAAGAGATGAAGACTAAGAGAAACAATATAACAAAGAAATGCAATAAAGTAAGATAGATAGCTTGACATACGAGATTACAAGAAAAAAGAACCAAACTGTGTATCAAATGATAAGACACCTAAAACCCATAATAACAACACCAAACTCTTACCGTGACTGCTAAGGGAATCAACTCCACCTTACAACCACCATTTGTAAGCAAGGATTAATAATGGCTTTTCCAAGCCCTACACTACAGCCTCAAAGAGAGAAGAAAAAGTCTTTCAATGGCTCTCAAATATCCATAATCAACTAAAGGAAAAATGACCTAATATAAGACTTTTTATAGGATAGCTTATTACATAGAAAAATATCCAAAATACCCTTAATAAAAGAGGTAGTCATGGAGTGTCTTTTCAATAAGTGTATTCCCAAAAATACCCTTAATGAAGGGTGCTTCTTCAATGCTCCAAAACAAAGGGGTCGTGCTTCAACACTTGTGGACTCGGGTTGGCATCAAAGGTAAGATCCCATACAATCTTCCACACATGGGTTTTCTTTATGCCATGCTTAAAACAGGTCCTCCATGCATGTTCTTTTCTCCTTGAGGTGACCAAGTCTTGAGTCTTTATGCATTGGCCTCCAATGATGTCTTCAAAAGTATAGATGACAATTTGGATTGTATCGTCCTCCCCTTCTTGAAAGGGATTTGACCTCAAATCCATACCTTGCAAAACTAAAGAAAGGACAAGCAAGCACAACTTCTTCATGGCATAAGGGTTAGGATTAGTATAACAAATAACTTCGTCATGCCAAGGTGGTATATACTTGAGATATAACGATGAATCCTTTGTCATAGTCATGAAGAGCTTAGTAAGAATGTTACAAAGGAAATAGCTATGATAAGTATCAAGAGATAAAGAAACTAAAAAGTTTTTAATGATATCACTAAGTCCTAAAGGTAAGGCTACCCTTGTCTTAGAAACCTTAAAGCACAATTGTTTCATTACCTCTTCAAGTGGCCTCATCAAACGTGGGGCCACTATTGGTATCAAAGTTAACCAATCCCACATAGCCTTATCAATCAAACAAGTGGACCAATCAGTAAGAATGTTACCTCTACTCAATGCAAACTCGAAACTAGCATGGATGTCATCACAGGCAAAGAGGTAGTATAGTAAAAAATCAAGTATAAAGATGCGCATGGATGAAGACAAAGCATTTAAGCACATACACCCTTTTCAACCATATAAATAGACAACTTGGCATCCACAAGTTGGGATTCATGCAACTTTTGAACAAGTGTGTCAAGCAAGGATGCACATTTAGAAACATTACCCCAAGGAGACAATGATAGTTTTGCTCTAGGGTTTTCAAGAATGACAATTTGCTTTTCATGTAGACCAAGAAACAAGTTGGTTGCACCAACATCACCTCTTCCATATTTGTCACCGGGGTCAACTGGAAAGAGTAGACATAGACACGGGTCTAGAAAACACTCTCTTTCCCCATAGGCTTCATCCAAACTATAAGATATACTCTCTATAATAGCAAATATATCATTAAAAGCAAATAGAGAGTGGAGAAAGGAATCACTCAAGTCAACTTCAAATAAGGTGTCCTCATGTATGTACTCACTACTAGTTTCAATATCATCACCATGATTACTCTTAACAATAAGGTCACACATAGTAGAAGAAGTAATTTCCAAATAATAGACGCTTTCCCTTTCTATAGAAGTACCTTTAAGTAGACGCATACCACCACCAAAGTCACAAGAAGCAAGCAATTCATCCTCATAGTCATCAAACATGGGTGGGGTATCACATAAAGGATCACAACCACAATCAATTTTCAAGGAACAATCACTTATTGGGTTTCTTAAGAATTCAACCAAGTCAAAATTATCATCACCCAATTGATCATTCCATTCCAAGACCTCACATTCCCTTTCCTTAAGAGTACTCTCATCTTCCAAGAAGAGATTTCCATCTTTAGGAGGAATGTTGTCACACCATAGTAGGTTGGCATATAGGCTATAGCTTTCAAGAAAAGCTATACCTTCAACTTCATTCTCACCACTAGGTTCATTAGGAGTGAACTCATCATCTTCAAATAAGATATTGCCCACAGAGAGAGAAAGATCTATCCATGAAGAGGCTATAGAACATGCCAATCCATTCTATAAAAGATCATTATCCATTATCAAAGATGTTTCAAGCACATGATTATCCCTATGAGAAAAATCGAGATGAGAACATTTACTAGAGGTCATGCTAAAGGGGTTACTTCTATTTAATTGATCAATATTTTCAATATCATCACTCACTTGAGATCCATTAAACACATCACATACATCCTCAAGTGGTGGACAAATTTTACACATAAGTTGATCAATACAATTCCACAAGATGATGTGCTATCATTTAACACATTGGCTTTAACACTAGGTTGACATAAATTGATCTTAAAAGAAGAGCCAATTCGGTCATCAATACGATCAACTTGTGTATCTATATTTACAACATGTCCATCATCATCAAGGGTCAAATAATCAATAGATGATGTATTATCATTCAACACAATGGCTTCAACACTTAGTGGACTTAACTTAATCTTATAAGAAGAGTCAATTCGGTCATCAATAGGATCAACTAATGTATCCACACCCACAATAAGTACATCATCAACAAGATTCAAAGAATCAATAGACTTACAAATAGGTAAGCTACTACTCAAGCTTAATGGGCTACTAGCCACACAATTATCATTCACATGCACTAAAGTGTAAGAGTTAGCTATTTTACCTTGAAGTTCTTAAGTAGTTTCTTCTTAGCCGTGGTGTGAAGGTTTCCCACATTCTTTAGGAAAAACTTCTCCTTGGCCTTGTGCTCCTCCGCTTTCTATGTTAGCACCTACACAAATGTCCTTAGAAATAGAAGGATAAACATAGTTAGCATGGTTCGGTGGCAACCTTCTTACTTCACTCCACACAACCTCTCATTTTTCTACTCTTGGATTGCCATCTTGGACAACCTTACTACTATTAATATTTTGTCTCTCATAATCATTTGAATTGGAGTATGTGATCACATATCCTTGCAGTTTAGGAAGAATTAAGGCAAAGAGATAATTTCCTCAATGGTCCACTACAACCTTAGGAAAATTTAGCACATTTAGAACTCTATGTTATGCAAACCAGTCGACACCCAAGCATACATGACCTGGTGTTAAGGGAAAGATATCACACCACACCTCTTCATAGTATTCAAATTGGGTAAAGACAATCCTCACTCTCTCGGTAACCTGACACCCATCCAAGGAATATGGAACAAGGTTCTAAAAACAACCCCAAATAGTCAACCATGGATGGCATGATGTTGTTCTTATGGCGCCAATCATCTAGCACAAGGAGGAAGCTCGTTATCACATAAATTCTTACCTTTCCGGAGTGAACATTTCTCCTAGGATCAACATTGTAGAGTTTAGGACAACCCGTGGGCACATGAGTTCCCCTCGGCCTTGGAGATGTATTATCTTTTCTTATCATGGGAAAACCTACACTATAGCTAGTATACCCATTCACACCACTTCGACCTTGATAAGAAGTACTACAAGGTGAAGAATATGAATCTTCATGTTCCATACGTGCACACTCACCATAGATTTCATAAGCTTTGTGAAGGAAAGAAATATAACTTACACTAATTCTAGGTTCAGAGAGGGAAGTGTGAGACTCCTCACATGCACTAACATCATCATAAGAACTATCACAAGGACCTACATCATCTCTATATTTACCATAAGCACTAGGAACTTCATTCACCTCATTTTCTCCAACCATAACTCTTAATTTTTCCCATGTCTTGATCATGTCTATATTCATATCCCCCATAATCTTCAACATCATCGTAGCCATAAAATCTCTTAATACAATCATAGTCTCCCATGTTGTAGTCACAATAGTTCGAGGCTACCAAGATATGTTCCCCTTAAATCACCTTGTACCTACAAAATGAATAGACAATATTAGTAGTAAAAGATCCTCACCAACACTAGTATACAACCTTTGTGATTCTCACAATTGGAGCGACGAATATTAAAATTTGTTTATACTCCGGTAGTCAATAAGGTGTCAATAACTACTTAGCGAATGAAATAGATTCTTGTTTGATCGACTCAAGACATAAAATAAAATCTACTTACAAACTTGAAACAAAGAAATTCAATGAATCAAAATGAGAAAAGCACACAAAGAACGAGAATATGAAAAAAAATGGACTCAAATAACTAATTCACAACTAAGTAGGTGATTACTAGTTGTTAATTAGTTCTATGATTAAGAAATGAAACTAAAGAAACAAAGAAAAGAAACATATAACCTATACTTGAGATTCAAGGTATTTTGGAAGTTGATGATATGGCACTTTGATGACGTGATAGCCTTGGTCAAAATTTGTCAACAATTTAGAGTTGACTTGTTTCCAAGTTAAAATTCAACAATATTCTTATTGATAATGCGGTAATTGCTTTTGGTGAAGAAAACACAAACAATGGACCCTTTTTCAAGCTCAAAAGAGTTTTGAAGTTGTTGTGGTCCCCCTTGTGATTTCCCCTGTCCTCTTCTTTGAGAATATTTCTTTTTTGATGTTTTTGGAATTTTTTTCTTTTGGAATATGCTTGGAATATTCTTTGTTAAAACAAAGACCACACTCTCTTTCTTCTTCTTTTTGGATCAAACCACCACTTTTTGAATGTTCTTTTTCAATAACATATGAAAAACACCAAGAACATTCAAAAATGGAACCTAACCCAAATGAATTGCAAATTGAATGATTTTTTAATATTCAAGAACACTTTGAACTACCAAACACTATTATCACATTTTCAAGATACAAATCTCACAAAAACCCTTCCAATTTTGAAATTCACCATTCAAGTTTCTTCAACTTCAAGTTCAACAATGGTGGATGGCTCAAAACAAACCGAAAATAGCTTAAATTCAAGATCTAGACTCCTATAGTGTTAGAGAACACAAATATAACACTAAAAACACAATAAAAAAAAACAAAATCAAAAACTCAAAATTTAACCTAGGGTAAAAATAGGAATAGTACGTTTTTGGGATTTTTGATTTTTGACACTTCTTTTTTATGTGATTTTCAATTCCTAGACTCTAATAGTGTTAGGAAAAAAGAATCAAACACTAAAACACCAAAATACACAAAAATCTATGACTTAAAATTTTGGCCTAGGGATAAAAACGGGATAACAACTTTTTCTTGCAATTTTCAGATTTGACATTTCATTTTTTGTTGATTTTATAGATAGCATTCCCAAGATTGATTTTATTGGAATAAAATCAAACATTACTCTAATACCAAATGATAAAAGGATGACCTAAAGAGAGAAAGATTAAGAGAAACAAGATAACAAACAAATGTAATAAAGTAAGATAGATAGCTTGTCATACGAGATTACAAGAAAAAGGAACCAAACCGTGTATCAAATGATACGACCCCTAAGACCCGCAATAACAACACCAAACTCTTACGGTGACCACTAAGGTAATCAACTCCGCCTTACAACAACTATTTCTAAGAAAGGATCAATAATGGCTTTTCCAGGCACTATACTATAATCTCAAAGAGAGAAGAAAAAGTCTTTCAATGACTCTCAAATATCCATAATCAACTAAAGATTAAATGACCTAATCGAAGACTATTTATAGGCTAGCTTATTACATAGAAAAATGGCAAAAATACCGTTAATGAAAGGGTTGGTCATGGAGTGTCTTTCCAACAAGTGTAATCCCCAAAATACCCTTAACGAAAGATGTTTCTTCAATGCTCCAAAACCAAGGGGTCATGCTTCAACACTTGGGGACTCTGGTTTTCATCAAAGGTAAGCCCCCACATAATCTTCCACACACGAGTTTGCTTTATGTCATGCTCAAAACGTGTCCTCCATGTATGTTCTTGTGTCCTCGAGGTGACCAAGTCTTGAGACTTCATGCATTGGCCTCCAATTATGTCTTCAAAATCATAGATGACCATTTGGCTTGTATCAATAAGTTAGTACAAATAACCTCACACACTCTCACTCTAAATTTTACCTTACACATGGTTTCATAAGTGTTAAAAATTAGCTTATACTTCATGAGTGATTTAGGGATGAGTCTACTTTTTCTCAAAATAGATTTTCATTTTAGTTTACTTAAATAAAACTTGTTTTGGACTTGAACCTACAAATCACAATGAATAACAAAATGAGAAAAGCACACAAGGAACGGAAATAAAAGAAAGGACTCTAAACTAATTCTCAACCTAGTAGATAGTTATTAGTCTGATAATTAGGGATAGAATTTAAAAATATAACTAAGAGACAACAAATTGAAACTAAGAAACTAAAATTTGAACTCAAAATCTAGTTGCCCCAAATGATGACATAGCACTTTGTGATTGGATGTCAACATTGCAAAATTTTTGTTCTTCAATTTCTTGTGTCTTAGCAAAAGCTTCAACTAAAAGAGTGAGAGGGATGATTTTGAGGTGAAAATACAAGTTTAGGATCCTTTTAAAGCTTCAATATGGGATTGAATTGAACTAGGCCCCCCCCCCCCCCCCCCCCCGTACTTTTAATTGTACAAGATCAATGGGCTCCAATCCTTTGGGATCGATGCTTTAAGGATCACATCTACGGATTTAAGACTTGGTTATTCTAGGAAGTCAAATATGTCAATAGAGGATAGCTTGGAAAGAATTTTTATTAGGTGATATCCTCTAGAAAGGAATGGGCGACACCATATTTGGATGATAGCTTGGACTTAGAGAAAGTGCGGGCATTCATTCCATTATTTTGGGCTTTGGGTCACTATTAGGCCCAATATATTTTAGGGTCACTTTTGGGCTAGCTTTATAATAAATAGCCCATGGCTATAAATAGCTAGTTTTCTTTCATTCTTAATTAGTTGATGAATGATGAATTGAAAAACACTTGAGAGTGCTTAACGGTAATTTGTTGGGAGTTTCTTGAGTCATTACGAACATCAATTCTTGGAATCCTTTTCCATTAAGTCTTATTAATAGGTTGGTGTTTTCGATGATTTATAGGAAGGTCTAGGGTTTAGTATACCCTTGGTTGTCCTCTCATTATTGATTTATGTCAATCTATCTGTCCCTTTATTTTCTATCTCATTTCTTTGTTCTTTAATGTTTTCCTTTGATTGTCCTTGTTTTTGTATTTTTTTCAATTTCATATTTTAATTATTGTATCATTTGATATCAGATCCAAGCTTAGAATTGTTTGCATGATTCTAGCCTATGGTCTCGTTGTGTTGAAAATTTGAAAGTCCAAAAAAAATTTTAGTATTCATATTTTTGCCTTTAGATCAAATTTTGAGCCTTTTATTTCAATAGTTTTATTTTTTTTGGTGTTTTATTCTTGTTCCCTAACACCATTAGAGTCCAAACCTTGAATTTGAGCTCAATCGGAGGTGAATCGGAAGGTGAACCATTGTTGAGAAGCTCAAGTTTTAAGGTTGAAGGTGGAGTTTAAAATCTGGATTTTTTGGTTGAAATATGATAAAATTGATGCTTGTAATGTGTTTATAAGGTTTGAAATAGCTTGGTTCAAAATTTCATCGTATTCTGATCAATGGTTTAAGAGATAGAGAATTTTGATATTTTTGGTGTTCTTGGTATTCTTGAGTGTTCTTCATGAAGATATTCAAATCCTCATATTGAATTCTTTTCAAAAAGTGGTTGTTTGATCCTCAAAGGTGAAGAAAAATGAGTGAAAAAGAGTTTGTATAAGCACAGTTTTGATGATCTAAGAGAATATTCCAAAGAAGAGGACAAAGTGGGACAATAAGAGGATAAAATTGGTAGTTTAAGTGAGCTGGTGGCTGACCTGCGTTTAGAATTCCTTGGACCTGCGCCCAACCTGCGAAACATTAAGGGAACACCCTCATGTGTCAAACCTTCCCTCAACCTGCGCCCAACCTTCTCCCACACCTCAAAACTTTTCACCCCGCAGTTGGTATGCATCCAAGGTGCGTCTAGGCAGCCCTAACACATATACAACGCATATCCAACTCTCTTGAACACCTTATCAACTTAAAAACTCAACCAAATCAAGTTCAAAACCATTTCTTTCATCTCTTAACTCCTCCGTTCATTTCTTTGATTCTTGAAACTAATTAACAACTAAACTGTAATCTACTTAGTTGTGTAATTAGTTCTTGATTCGTTATTCTCTGTGTCTTAAATTCTTGTATCTTTTCATTATTTTATATTTTGTTTTCTTACTTTAACACTTGAAGTTCAAGTTCTTCAAGTCCTTCACTTCCTAATAGATTTGTATACCAACTACAAGCAACCAATATCAACAAGTTGAACTAAATTGTGAGTCAATGAAAAGACTTGGATCAAGAGGATTGATTTCACTCATGTTAACCTTGTTTGTTAGTTGTGTTGAGTTCCTCATTGATAGGTACAATGGATTTAGGATATAATATCCAAACTATATCAAAATAGACAATAATGAAAGCCCTCATGGATTGGTGACAAGAAATGAATAGTAGTATGGGTCACACTTGATGTGGAACATGGGAAAGGTGACATGTCTTACTCCCCAACCGCCAAAAAATGTACCCCAACTACCATAATTACACCAAAAAACACCTTATTAACAAAGACCACATCTAATTCAAAATTAAGAACATATTCCCTCTATCTAACCCTCTACAAACCAAGTTAGCAAAGACATTGTTCAACAAACCCAAATTCAAATTGAAAAGACCAATTCCTTCAGGGAACCTTTGTTACTCGCTAACCATGATACCAGCATTTTACCTAGCATTACTCCTTCACTAGTAGAGGTTCATGAACAAACAATATCAAATGAGAATGTAAGTAGAATACCATATAAGCCTAATGGAATTCTTACCAAAGGATTCCTAATGGAATTCTTACCAAAGGATTCCAAACATGAAAGTTTTAATGACAAGTTTATAAATGAGTTGGATTCGAGGACGAATCCTCTTAAAGAAAGGGAGGATGATACAAGATCAATGGGATCCACTCCTTTTGGATTGATGCTTCAAGGATCACATCTATGAAAATGATAAAGCACTACAAGAATATTGAAGAGATGACCAAGTTTGACCACAAGGCAAATGACCTCCAAATTCAAATTTCTTTAAGATCTAGGGTCCCTTTTCCAAGACAATCAAAAATATCAAAAAATCACTTTGAAAACGTCACAACCACAACAATTTACATGATATCCACCTTCCAAAAGCTTTAAACACAAGTTCAACAATAGTGGAATGCTCAAAACAACCTGCATCTTGCTCAAATCTTAGATCTAGACTCTATTAGTGCTAGTGGGCAAGAATCTAGCACTAGAAACTATCAAAACACACAAAAACGATGTAGATATACGGTTTAAGATTCAGATCTACTATCCAAAACTAGACTCAAAGCATTTTTTGTGATTTTTAGACTTTTGACTCTTTTTTTGCGAAGATTTTCTTTAAGGTAACAACAATCCAAGACATAGAGTTGTAGGAACAACCCTAAAACGTGTCTCTTGATACCAAATAATATAAATCTACTCTATATAAACCAAAAATGAACTAAAAGAAAGAAGATGAAGTAGAGATGATAACACAAGGTGCAAACAAACTCAGATTCAACAACATAAAACAAACTAAGAACAAGAAATTAAAGATAGTTAGTGAGAGATAACAACTACAATACTATAAGAACTAAGGTGTATATCAAAACCAAAATTCACTAAAGTTTGTTATTGAAATACCACACTCTTGCATTGACATAAAAGGGACACAAACATCCCTAAAGCACCTACGTTTCTTAGCCTATTTTCACCACAAGTGATTCCACACCTATTTTTCCCCAGTTACGGTTCTACCTCACAAGATAGAAGAAAATGAGTCTGAAAAAGACTTCACTCAATATCCATCAAAAGATAATGAAAATAGAACCCTAAAAGTCTATTTATATCTACTACATACAAAAACCTAAATTCCCTTAATGAGCATTAAAGGTGAGGCACCCTTGGAGTGTATGTCTTAGAGTATAAAATTCCTTCTTTCCCTTAATAAAAGTCAAGACATAGTCTCCCTTGGAGTGTATATATTGCAGAGTCCAAAGTCCTTCATCACCCTTAAGCATCTCCTTGAGTATGTCTTGAACTTGGCTTCTTTAAAAAAGGTTTGTACTTTTTCACCCATATCATTACATCCCGCTCTACAATGTAGTTGTAATGTATAGTTAGGTAGAAGTTTAGAGGTCCGGAGACCATGATCATGCAATAAACCCTAAGATTCGATCACCGAGATATGTAATCTAATGAACTAAGTTCAATAGCATATTTTCATTCATTGATTATCCAAAGTATTTACTTTTCTATATTATTTTATTTTAATCTTAATTTATAAAATTTTAAAACTCTTTTGGTACATTGAAATAGTTAATCTTAATTATTAAACTAGAGTTGGATAGTTTCTTAACACAGGTCTCTAGGGGATCAATATTCAACTTTATATAAAAGACCACTATATTACCTGGTGATACCAAGAAAACTTGAGTGTATGCTTGGCTGAAATCACCCTCTCTTACCTTTAATAAAGTTAAAAAACAATAATGATAAGATCACGCATACCTTAAGTAAAATTTTCTGAAATAGGGAATAGTAATGGATACATGGACTTTATGTCCTCCTTGGCTTCCCAAGTAGCTTCCTCAACCTTTTAGTTCATCCAATGAACCTTTAATGAATTTGTCTCTTTCATATCCAATCGATGGACATACCTATCAGACCCCGCAAAGTTCTCTCATAGTCTGAGCCTTAGAGCATGTCAAGTAAAGTGTAATTCTGATTCTAAAAGATTGAGAAGATACTTCATAAGTGATTGACATTTAAAACAGATAGAATTTTCATAAATATGATGATTTGTCATGTAGATAATTAAATTAGATATCCAATAATACCAATTTAGTCCAAATTCGGCATCGGGGTGAGATGTTATGGCTATTTTACTGAGAGTTGTCGGAACAACCCAGGTACGATGGACGATCCGAAGGACCATCAAGTCTGCGACAAACCATTGCTTGACCCATCGCAACTAAGGTAGTAACTCCCTTTTCTGGACCAAGTGCAATGGCCAGGATGATGGACCTTTAAGGCTGCGAAGGACCATCATTGAGACCGTCGCCACTAAGGCAGTGTGGTCTCATCCTGGCCAACGTGCGATAGACGTTCTGATAGACCATCAAGACTATGATGGACTGTTGTTTCAACCATCACATTAAGTCATAGCATTATTTTTCTAACCGTCGTGTGATGGACCATCCGACGGACCTTCAGGCTAGCGACGGACCATCACTCTGACCGTTGAAGCCCCTATTTAGTATTTTTAACTCGTTTTTAAAAGGTATTTTTGGTCTTTGCACTCTTTTATACCCTGATATATCCCAAATAAAGCAAATATCTTCATTTATCATCCAAAACACAAGAGAGCTAGGGTTTCTCCCTCATGATCAAATCTAAAACCCTTCTCCATGAAATCCATGAACTGACCATTAATTCCACAAATTGAGTTAATATTTAAGTTCCCTAATTTCAAGGGTTGCAAGAACCCTCCCTCCAGATAAGAATAAGATTTTGAAGCAAGCTTGTTCATCCAATTTCATAATCTAAGGTATGTGGGATTATGAACAAGGGTAATCATTTCACCCTTGTGCCCAAAGTCTTATTTAAACTATAATTTTCTATAATATATGATATTTTACATGATATTGAATTAGGGGTTTTCAACCATTATTATTGATTAAGAATATTGATGTTTCCCATGAATTGAAAGTCAAATGGCATGACTTTGCATGTTTTCTTAAGAGATTGAAGCTGGGTTTCTATACTATGTTGTTACTCCTTGAGAATTTAAGAGTTTCAATGTTCTAAAAATTGTAGTATATGAGTATGTTGAGATTATGAGCTAAATAACTGTAAATTCCAGATTTCTATATGATTTATGAATCTATATGCTATCTAATATGCATTTTGATAAGTTTAAACTTAAGATTGAATTATGGGTCATTAAGCCCTACTTGAGACTTGCAATTTTATAAACTTTTGTGCTATAAGCACCCATGATTTGAGTATGCTGAGATTATTGAGCAATATTTTGACCTAATGGTCATAGATCTTTGAAATCCACTTCCCTACATGAGATTATAGATTTGATTGTTGGGTTCTTATGAACCATGAGATTATTTTAAAAATGGATTTTTATAAGATGAGGGAGATAAACTAAAGGGAGTATTATTTAGCACCGAGTTGGGTAAGTTACTACAGTTTCTTATCCCAAAACTACGTGCCACTATAGGTTTGAGATTTTAGGCCTGAGGCCGACATGATTGGGCCCGAGGTTGAGATAAATGATCATTGAGTTGAGGTTATACTCTTTGTAAAGAGTATGACGCCTCTCCCCAACATAAAATTTCTTCTTTGGGAGGAAAAGACATTGGACTCCATGTAGCTTGCATGGTTTATGTCAGTTAAAAGAACCTCCCTAAACTAAAGTAATTTCCATTGATATTGAATATTTTCGCTAAAGCTTTGAGATGAGATATTTTCTAAAGTGAACGAATTGCTTTTGAGTATTTTCAAAAGAAGGAAGTAGTTTTCTCTACTAATAAGAGTTGATCATCAGTTTTTAAACCAAAGTCATATGATTCTGAGTTCCAAGTGTTTGAGTTCAAAAGAGTTATAAGTTCTTAAGCAATAAAGAAGTTCTACTCTCCATGAGATATATGCATGATTTGAAAGTATTGTATAAAGCTTCCTTCATCCTATGAGTAATTAGTATAAGAGGAGAGCGCAGACTTTTAAAGCTAAAGTTAATGAATCATGATATTTGTGTTACGTGCTTCATTCTACATGATTTATGAGCTTTACATTTTGACTCATTCAAGCCATGTGAGTCATTCCTATGTGCATGCATGATTTGATTAAAGAGTACTGATATTGTTTTATGTAAATGCATACACCCCCATATACTCAGTAATTTCTTAAGTGTTGATCCACATATTTGTCTATGTACTATATTGTCTTATAATGTAGGTTCAGGTGCTCAGTCCCAGTCTCGTCAGTGATTCTCGAGTACCTTTTTCTATATTTCACTAGTGGTGAGTCCTCATGGTTCGAGGTCCTATCTTTAGATATTTCAGTGTTTTAGTCATTATGTTATTACTTTCAGTCCATTTTGAGTTAGTTGGGGGCCTGTCCCAAAGGCTCTCTAGTTCATAGAGTAGTAGAGGCTTTGTCAGACTAGTTATCAGACTGTGGTTGTGTTTAAGATTTCTAGTTTTGTGGTCATTTGGACCAAGTATTATCTTTGTATTTCCTTTCATTTGATATGACAGTGCCAGTGTTTTGTATATTTCTTCTTGAAAGAGTTATTATTGAAAGTGATAGGCTCAAAGGGTTAGCTTGGGTCTATTTGCAGTCCTAAGCACCGTTTGACATCTCAGGAGGTGATTTTTGGTCATCACAACTTTGTATCAGGGCCTAAGCTTTTAAAGATGTGCTAGGGAATCTGAAAATCCACGTTGAGTAGAGTCTTGATCATCAGTGTGTAGCGTACCACATCTATGAGCAAGAGGCTACAAGACATTTTAGGAAAAAATTATTTCTTTGTTTCATATTCTATCATGCCAACAGTTGTCCCTCTCATCTAATAATTTGTGCTCTTCTATTTCAGAAAATGCCTCTCCAAAGAGCGAATACCTATGGAAATGATGATGAGCAACCCCCACTTATTGATTCTTTAAATGAAACTGTATCTCATGCTGAGTTTTAGGTGGCCTTTCAGGAGTTAGCCCAAGAAGTCACCGCTAATGTTCGGGCCAATAACTAGGCCGCAGTTGCAAATCAGTAGGGAAGTGATGTAGCTGCTTCTAGGAGCCTTGATTTTATGCCGATGAATCTGCCAGAGTTTTATGGGTCCAAGGTAGGTGAGAACCCACCATTGTACCTTGAGGAGGTGATAAAGATCATGCAGATGATGTATGTTTCTGATAAAGAAAGTGTTGAGTTTGCATCTTAAAGTTTGAAGGACTTAGCTTATAATTGGGTTGTATCATGGAGGAAGGGTAGAGGTGAGGATGCTACTCCTATTTCTTAGCAGGAGTTCAAAGATGAATTCTTGGACAAGCTCTTTCCACTTGAGATGAGGGAAGAAAAGATTGAGGAGTTTATGAACTTGAGGCAAGGCTCCATGACTGTTAAGGAGTACTGCTTGAAGTTCAACCAGTTGGCCAAGTATGCTCCTGATTTGATTTTTGACACCCGAACTAGTATGAGCAAGTTTGTGATAGGTGTTTCTGATTTGATGCTGAAAGAGTGGAGGACTGCGATGCTGCATAGGGATATGAATCTTTCTAGGTTGATGACGTATGCACAATAGATAGAGGCAGATCATATTAGAGAAAGATACAGAGTGAGGTGTAATAAGAGGGCTAGATTTGAGCACCATGGGTATAGTTAGCCTAGATTCCATTGAGGAAACCACTCTTAGTTTCAGAGATGTCCATCTATTCTAGTGCCTTCATCATCTAGTTCTCCCACTCCTAAAGGCAGGCAGGAGCAAGGGAACTGGTCTTTTATGTCTAGGTTGCAAAATAGTGTTGGTAACAATCCCCATTATCCTCCTTGTGCTAAGTGCGGTAGGGATCATCCCGATGAGTGTTTCACAGATTTGAGGGGCTTTTTTGATTATGGAAAGTAGGTCCACAAAATTAAAGATTGTTCGTATGCTAGGCAGGGGACTAGAGATGTCCGGCCATAGGCACAGACCACTAGTACACCAGCTCCTGTCCCTCATCATGCCACTATTCAGGGTGCTTCAACTAACACTGCTGGCGGTCAGCGCCAGAACAGATTTTATGCCTTATCATCTCATCAGGAGCAGAAGGACTCTCCCTATGTTGTTACTAGTATGCTCCGCGTCTTTTGTTTTGATGTTTATGTGTTGTTGGACCTCGGGTCAAGTCTCTTCTATGTGACACTACTCGTAGCTGTAAAATTCAGAATGAGTCTTGAAAAAATTTCTAAGCCTTTCCTAGTATCTACACCAATAGGGGAGTCAGTTGTTGCTAAAAAAGTGTAGAGAGATTGTCCTGTTATTAGTCTTCATGGAGTCATACTTGCTGATTTGATAGAGTTAGACATGGTTGATTTTTACCTTATTCTGGGTATGGATTGGCTTTATTTTTGTTATGCATCTATAGATTGCAGTACCTCTGTGGTCAAGTTTTAGTTTCTTGATCAACCGACTTTTGAGTGATCTGGGAGTTTGATATCTCCCAAGATTCATTTTATCTCCTATCTCAAAGACAAAAAGTTAATATCCAAGGGTTGCATCTATTATCTATTTAGAGTCAAAAACACTAAGTCTAAGGCTCCAACTAGTCAGTCAGTCGATATTGTTACTGAGTTTTTAGATGTTTTTTCGAAAGATCTCCCAGGGGTACCTCCCGATAGAGAGATAGAGTTTGGGATTAACCTTTTTCCCAACACTCTTGCCATTTCTATTCCGCTAGAATACATATATCAACATGATCTATATAATATTAAGTAGATAAAATGATCAAAGAAGAATTTATAATAGATGAAAAAACATATGAAAAACATGAACGATTAAAAATAAGGATAGTATTTTCCAAATTAGGAAGAAGATATAAGAAAATAGGTGAATATTTATATTTAATGTTAGAAATAGAAGAATTAAAATTAGAAGATAAATTAACTGTTATGGTAAGAATAGAAAAATAAAATGAAGAAATAGATAGGAAAAAAGAAATAGATAAAATAAAACAACAGACTACAGAAGAAATACGTAAAATAGAGGAAACTAAAAATAATAGGATTGCTGAATTAGAAAAAGAATTACAAATGCTAAAAGATCTGTATGAAAAAGGACAGAAAGAAAAAGAAGAAAAGGATAAAGAACAAAAATTATTAATTGAGATAACTCAATTTAAAAAAAAATAGAAGAAGAAAAAAATTACAAACTAATGAAATAGAAATAAACACTACAGATGCTGAAGAAACAGATAATTATAATTCAGAAGATAGTGAAACATATACAGAAATCTTAACAAATATAGAAAAATTAGAAATTAATGAAAAACAAGAAGTAATTAATAAAGAAAACTTAGAAAATACAAACACGGAAATAAATACTCTTGATAAAGAAAACAATGAAAATATAATACCTAGTACATCAGAAATAAGAAAACCTACATATTATTATAAAGATAAGTTTAAAAAATATAATCTAAGAAATGAATAAAACAAATAGACACCAAAACAAATAATTAATATACAAACAATATGTAATATGTTCTATATAGATGAATATATATGCGCATTTAAAGAATACTACTATAAAGGAGCATATAATGCAGAAGAAAGTAAAGAAGTGAGAAGACTATATTTTAGTAAATTACCTAAACCATTTAGTTTAAAAATAATAAAGATTTTGGATGAAGCAAATATAGTAGTTACTCTATGAGTAAGAATAAAATTTCTACAACAATGGTATAGAAATTTATGTAAAAAATACAGAGAAGAAATGAAAATGAAAAAAACATTAATAAAAAATTTAGCATCAGGAATAAGCTTAAGTGAAAAGAAAGATGAAATGATGAAAAATCAAATAGAATTTTTAGGAATATAAATAGATAAGAGTGGAGTAAAAATGCAACAACATATAGTACTAAAAATAATAAATTCAAAAGAAGAATTAGATACCAAAAAGAAATTGCAATCATTTTTAGGATTAATAAACCAAGTAAGAGAATATATATACCAAAATTAGCAGAAAACCTAAAGCCATTACAGAAAAAATTTAAAAAGGATGTAGAATATAATTACAAACAAGAAGATAAAAAACAAGTCCAGAAAATAAAAATACATTGTTAAGAATTACCAAAATATTAATTTTCAGACGAAAATAAAAAATTTACATAAACAGTAGAAGCAGACGCAAGAGAATATATAACACCACGAAAGTTTCCAAGCTAAAATTTGTCCCTAAAAGTATCAATCATGGGCTTGTAGAGTGAATTATAATTAACTCCCTCTAGAATTCTTTAAATTTTAACTTTTCATTACGTAGGCGAATGAATAAGCTTTTCGTTGATATAAGATTCATCCAAAACGGACACCCAGTGAGGGAGTTATGGCTATTTTATGTGCTAGTCATAATACATCGTCATTCAGGTGTTTAGCACATCGCGGGGGATCCCAATTTTGCATTCGTCAATTTCCAGTGAGACTCCGCGATCGTGGTACACCACAGAGTAAGACAATTTCCCAATTGGCAATTTCTAGTGAGCCACCGCGATTGTGGCGCATCGTGGTGGCCCATAAAATCAGGCACTTGTTATATTTTTACTCCATCTCATTAAGGGTATAAATGGTACTTCTCCAATCCCTTATCATCTCTAACACGGGTAATCCCAAGAACACCAAAGTAAGTTTATTTTCATCAAAATCTCTCAAGAAATTCCATTAGGGTTTCAGACTAAAAATCCTCATAGCTCAAGATTTAACTGTGGGTTTTAGAAGATAATGGGAGATTTTGAATCCTCGCATTGTAGGATCCAAGAATCATCCATTTACTTTCTGAAATAGAGGTACGTGGGGTTGTCCCAAATATTATGGGCATGATTTTTGAAAAGAATTTGCACAAGACCTTACTATCTATACGTATACATATGTTATTATAAGTGGGGTTTTGTTTTAATATCAATAACATATTTTATTATATGGTTTTAAAAAAAATATTGAAATATCATGGGGTTGTTGGCTTGTATATATTTCAATTGCTGAATTATGAATATGTGATCTGAATTTCGAAAAGGTGCGATGTATATGAATTGTGAATTATTTAAATCCCCCATGATAATGTTTTATACCCCACACTATACTTGTGTTAAACCATCGAGAGCATGAGTTTTTGCAATTGGCATGATATTACTCATAAATGATAAAGTTTCTTGAAAATATTACATGTAGAGAACCATTGTTCATGTGTTCGATAAATGTGAAAGTTTTATATATGTGCATGTTAGAAATGACATGAAAAGTTAGAGAATTGATATGATACTGTGACTTGAAAGTCAATGGTATGACGATACCATATAAATGTATGCCATGATAGAGTTAGAGTTTGATTTAAGATAGTTAGATGGTTACCCAAAGAAAGTACGAGTTGAAAGACTCTATGCTAGAAATCATGATTTTCCGACATAGGATTATGGTACCATGCTTTGTGATCTTGTGTACCTTGATTCATGTTGTCCAAAATTGGGACTATAGTTAGGTTCCCTGCTTTATGATCCTGCGCACTACCATGACATATTGACTTGATTAGGGATTTTTGCACCCTGCTGTGTTATCTTGTGTGTCCCCCTTATGGATACTTTAATCCTTGCGGAAAACTTGGATTGGGGGATTGGCCACCGAGTTAAGGGCGGATTCCACATAGTCCGTGGAATTAAAGATTGTAGGGTGTACCATATAGCTAAAAAGTAAGACAAAGAGTGAGTCATGGTTTCAAAGAAATGTTTCAAAGTCTTTAAAATGCCCATGTGATTTATTACTATATGATAAGTTTATGAACTATTTTAAATTGCTTTCATATATGTTGATTATAAATGACTATTTTGGATTAGCTGTGTGTACCAATACATTTGTATTGACCCCCTCCCCCTCCAACCTCTCAGGTTTTGAGGCACAGTTTAAGGGTCAAGATAAGAAGTAGATAATTCAGACAGCAAAAGAGATTGTGCAGTGGTGAGCCTTCTATGTTCTGGAAGGCCTAATGTCTTACAGATATTCATCATTCTACAGTTTTGGTCTACTGGGGGCCTTGTCCCAGACTTCAGATAGTATTGTTTTTAGATTTAGTAGAGATTTTGCAGACTTAGTCAGATGTTATTTAGATATTGTTGGTGTTTTTCTTCATTGTTAAACTAATTTCAGAGTATGACCATGTTTCCATATTTGATTTATAATTCTACATTTTTCTTTTATTATATAATGTTGTGCATGATTACCAGATAGAGTGGGACATCCGGGCCTTCATGGGTCGGATGTCTGTCATGTCCAGGCCTAGTTCAGGTCATGACAAACTTGGTATCAGAGCATGATTCATGGTCCCAGAGTGTCTACGAAATTGCATTAGGTAGAGTCTTATTTATGGGTTTGTAGTGTGCCACACTTATAAGCAGGAAGCTACTAGGCATTTAGGAAAGTTTTTCCCCTCTTTGTGATTTAGTTTGTGCTTTAGAGTCTGAATTAGAACTATCCCCTAATCAGTGATCCATCGTGTTTTAGAAAATAGTCATGCCCCCTCGTCGTTCAAGCAACCAGGATACCCAGGATGATGAAGTCCACTACACTCATGGTATGCATACCCATAACAGAGCCCACACCTCAGAACCGGTTCCTACTCCAGGAGTACCTCCAGTCCTGACTAGTCCTCCTCAGGCTCCGAGGACAAATATTAACCATCCCTAGTTTTCTCAAAGGGACATATCAAATGCAGAATTCGGGCAGTCCATTCAGATACTTGCACAGATGGTAGCCGCACAGACTCAGAGGTCAGAAGATACTGGGTCTACATCTATCACTTCTGAAGCCACTAGGATGGGCCAGTTCATGAGAATAAACCTGCCCAAATTTTCTGGCACTAAAGTAGAAGAGGACCCCCTGGAGTTCATAGATGAAATTGAGAAGATCTTTAGAGTTATGCATGTGGATCAGGTGAAAGGGGTTGAGTTAGTAGCGTACCAACTTAAGGATGTAGCAAACCAATGGTACAAAGAGTGGGAGGATGCAAAAAAGGAGAGTGCTTATCCCACAGTTTGGGACGAGTTCGTGGGAGCTTTTCTTGACTGATTCTTTCCTCTAGAGTTGAGGAAAGCCAAAATAGAGGAATTCATGAATCTTAAACAAGGGAAGATGAGTGTCCATGAGCACACTCTGAAGTTTAATCAACTGGCTCGTTATGCACCAGAAATGACAGGAAATATGAGGGCCCGAATGAGAAAATTTGTATCCAGCCTTTATAATGATCTAGCACTTGAATGTTAAGGGGTGATGCTAAATAAGGAGGTTGACTTTGCTAGACTATCAGCCCATATGCAATAGGTAGAAGAGAAGAAAAAGAAAATATCTGAATTTAGAGAGAAAGACAGGTAGGCAAAGAGATCCAGAACAACGGATCAGAACCACAGTTAGCCACAGAGTGGTAATTGGGGCGGTAAAGGAAAAAATAAGAAGTTTTGCGGAAAGACGCAATTTGCAGCTAGCGCTCCAGTGCCCAGACCCCCAGTTGATAGGTCATCTCAGATTTTTCAAATAAGTCAGGGACCCAGAGCTTAGGATACTCATTCACAGGGCAGTGTGGCGCAGCCCACTGGTTTTTTTCCCCGTTGTAGCACCTACGGGAAGAATCATCCTGGAAAGTGTTACTTCTAGAGGAGAAATTGTTATTCTTGCGGTCAGGTGGGACACCCTTAGGGAGATTGCCCTGATACAGGAGGTAATATTGGGGGAGCCGAGTCATAGGTGAATTGTTCTACAACAGCAGCTCAAAAAGGAGCCACTTCGGCTGTCGGGAGTGGTTGCAACCGGTTATATTCTTTGACAAACCACAAAGAGGTAAAGGCCTCTCCATATGTGGCCACCGGTATGTTATAAATATTTTCCCGTAATGTATATGTGTTTCTTGATCTCGGTTCTACCTTATCATATGTGACCCCATATGTGGCTGTTGGTTTTGGGTTTGAGCCCGAAGTCATTACCGATCCTTTCTTTGTTTCCACTCTAGTGGGTGATTCTGTTATGGTTAGGAGGATATATAAAAATAGTGTAGTTTTTATTCTTAGCTGGGATACTGTGACAAATCTCAAAGAGCTTGATATGGTTTATTTTGATACTATCCTAGGGATGGACTGGCTCTATTCGTGTTATGCTACACTAGACTGTAGAACCCGAAAGGTTACCTTTTCTTTTCTAAATGAGCCAGTAATAGAGTGGGAAGGGCACTCTTTAGCACCTAGGGGGCACTTCATATCTTATCTCAGGGCCCGTAAACTTATTTCTAATGGTTGCTTGTATCATCTTATTCGGGTTAAAGATTCTAACACATAAAGTCTTCCTCTTTAGTCTGTTCCTGTAGTGAATGAATTCCCAGAAGTTTTTCCAGATGATCTCCTAGGAATTCCACCTGATAGGGAGATAGATTTTAGAATTGATGTATTGCCAGATACTCATTCTATTTCTATTTTGCCATATATAATGGCTCCTGCAGAGTTAAAAGAGTTGAAAGAACAGCTAGCAGATCTCCTAGATAAAGGTTTTATTAGACCTAGTATTTCTCCTTGGGGTGCACCTGTACTCTTCATGCAGAAGAAAGATGGTTCCCTGTGTATGTGCATAGATTACTTCTAGTTGAATAAGGTCACAGTGAAAAATAAATATCCTTTTCCTAGAATCAATGACTTTTTTGATCGGCTTCAGGGTGCTAAGTGTTTTTCTAAAATAAACCTTCGTTCGGGCTATCACCAGTTAAAAGTTAGGGAGTCAGACATTCCTAAAATAGCTTTTCGAACCAGATATGGTCATTATGAATTCTTGGTCATGTCTTTCGGGTTGACTAATGCTCCCGCAGCTTTCATAGACCTAATGAACATGGTTTTCCATTAGTTGTTAGACCTATTTGTCATAGTTTTTATCGATGACATCTTGATCTACTCCAAAAGTGAGGAGGACCATGCCAATCACCTCCAAATTATTCTTCAGACTCTCATAGATTATAAGTTGTATGAAAAAATCTCCAAGTGTGAATTCTGGCTAAATGCTATTGCTTTCTTGGGGCATATTGTGTCTAGTGAGGGGATTCGGGTTAATCTCCAAAGGGTAAGGCAATGAGGAAATGGCCCAGACCCACGACTCTAACCGACATTTGAAGCTTCTTGGGTTTGGCGGGTTATTACAGAAGATTCGTAGAGAGGTTTTCTTCCATAGCTGCATCACTTACTAAGTTGACTTAGAAAAAGGTAAAGTTTTTGTGGTCTGACTCTTGTGAGAGTAGTTTTGAGAAGCTGAAGGACAAGTTGACTACTGCTCCTATTTTGACTCTTCTGGAGGGTACAAAAGGTTTTATTATATACTGTGATGCATCCCGAGTGGGACTTGGGTATGTTCTTATGTAACACGGTAAGGTAGTGGCTTATGCATCTAGGCAGTTGAATGTGCATAAGCAGAACTACCCTACTCATGACTTGGAATTAGCGATTGTGGTTTTTTCACTTAAGATCTAGAGAAACTATTTGTATGGGGTGTATTTTGATATTTTTACTGTCCATAAGAGTTTATAGTATGTTTTTTCATAGAAAGAGTTGAATCTCAGGCAAAAATGATGGTTGGAACTTTTAAAGGACTATAACATGAGCCTACACTATCATTCGGGTAAGGCAAATATGGTAACCGACGCCCTCAGTAGATTGTCTATGGGTAGCCTCTCTCATGTTGAGAAAGGGATGAGAGAAATGGTGAAGGATGTTTATCGACTTGAAAATCTTAGAGTGCGACTCTTAGATTCTGAAGATGGAGGGGTGGTGGTGTATGCGATAGCTAAATCATTCCTTTGTGCAGAAGTTAAAGAAAAGTAGGCCGGAGATCCTATCTTGATGTTGATAAAGAGTGATGTGGGTCGGCAGAAGGTGATGTCATTTGAGATTGGTGGTGATGGCATTTTGAGATATCAGGGTAGGTTGTGCATCCTAGATGTAGATGGTCTGAGGAAGAGAATCCTTGACAAATCTCGCACTTCGAGGTATGTTGTTCACCCAGGCTCTACTAAGATGTACCATGATATAAAATCTATGTATTGGTGGAATAATATGAAACATGATTTAGCTTACTTTGTTTCCAACTGTTTGAATTGCCAACAAGTTAAAGTAGAGCATTTGAGGCCAGGTGGTTCTTCCCAAGAGATAGTTTTACCCTTGTGGAAGTGGGAGATAATTAATATGGACTTCATTATAGGGCTTTCGTGGTCCCGAAACCAGCATGATTCCATTTGGATAATTGTAGATAGGCTGACCAAGTCAGCCCACTTTCTACCTATCAGGACTAACTACTCGGGAGAGGATTATACCAAGCTGTTCATTGTCGAAATAGTTCGTTTGCATGGGGCACCTCTGTCCATCATATCTAACCGAGGAACATAGTTTTCTTCTTAATTTTGGAGATCTTTTCAGTGAGGATTACGTACCCAAGTGAACCTAAGCACTACGTTCCACCCTCGGACTGATGGGCAGGCTGACTGCACCATTCAGACCCTTGAGGACATGTTGAGGGCCTGTATGATTGATTTTAAAGAAAGTTGAGTGGAGCACTTTCCCCTAATAAATTTTACGTATAATAACAGTTTCCATTCCAGTACTAAGATGGCACCATTTGAGGCATTTTATGGAATAAGATGTAGGTCACCAATAAGGTGGTATGAATTGAGTGAGACACAGATGTTTGGGCCTAATCTTGTTCATCAGGCAATAGAGGATATGAATGTCATTAGACAATGACTTAAGATAGCCCAAAGTCGTCACAAGTCCTACGCCTATGTTAGGAGAAGAGGTTTAGAGTTTGAGGTTAGATATTGGGGTTTCTCAAGGTTTCTCCTATGAAGGGAGTCATGTAGTTTGGGAAGAAATGTAAGCTGAGTCCTCGATACATAGGACCATATCAAATTTTGAGAAGGGTAGATGCAGTCACGTATGAGTCAGAATTTCCTGCCGGTTTGGGTTCCGTTCATCCGGTATTTCATATATCTATGTTGAAGAAGTGTATTGGAGACTATTCTTTAGTGTTGCCTATCGAAGAAATAAAAGTGACACTCCTTATCCTATGAAGAAGAGCCTGTAGAAATTTTGGAATGCCAAGTTAGAAAATTGAGAAACAAAGAGATTTCCTCAGTTAAAGTGTTGTGGAGAAACCAAAAAATTGAAGAAGCAACTTGGGAATCCGAAGTTGACATAAGAGCTAAGTACCTAAACTTTTTTAACCCAGTGGATGACGAAATAGAAGGTACAATCCTTGCGTTATTCTTTCTATGCCTTAGTATGCTTGAAGTCATGCTTGTCTATGTTCCATGTCAACATTTGGGGACGAATGTTCCCAATGGGGGATATTGTAACGCCTCAAAAGTTTCCAAGAAAAAATTTATCCCTAAAAGTATCAAGAATGTGATTCCAGAGTGAATTATACTCAAGTTCCTGTGGAATACTTTAAATTTTAACTTTTTATTACGTAGGTGACTGAATAAGATTTTGTTGATATAAGATTCATCCAAAATGGATACCCGGTGAGGGAGTTATGGCTATTTTATGTGCTTGTCATAAAACATTGTCAATCAGATGTTTAGCGCGTCGTGGAGGATCCCAATTTTGCATTCATGAAGTTCCAGTGAGACTTTGCAATTGTGGCGCATCACGGAGTGAGACAATTTCCCAATTGGCAATTTCCAATGAGCCATTGGGATTGTGGTGCATCGCGGTGGCCCATAAAATCGGGCACCAGTTATATTTTAACTCCATCTCATTAAGGGTATAAATGGTAATTCTCCAACCCCTTATCATCTCTAACATGGGGTTTAATCCCAAAAACACCAAAGTAAGTTTATTTTCGTCAAAATCTCTCAAAAACTCCATCAGGGTTTCAGACTAAAAATCTTCATAGCTCCAGATTTGACCGTAGGTTTTAGAAGATAATGGGAGATTTGGAATCCTCACATCGTAGGCTCCAAGAATCATCCATTTACTTTCTAAAATAGAGGTACGTGGGGTTGTCCCAAATTTCATAGGCATGATTTTTGAAAATAATTTACACAAGACCTTACTATCTATACGTATACATATGTTTTTACAAGTGGGGTTTTGTTTTAATATCAATAACATATTTTGTGATATGGTTTTGAAAGAAATATTGAAATATCATAGGGTTGTTGGCTTGCATATATTTCAATTGTTGAATTGTGAACATGTGATCTGAATTTCGAAAAGGTGCGATGTATATAAATAGTGAATTCTTTAAATCCCCCATAATAATGTTTTATACCCCACACTATACTTGTGTTAAACCATCGAGGGCATGGATTTTTGCAATTGACATGATATTACTCATAAATGATAAAGTTTCTAGAAACTATTACATGTTGAGAACTATGGTGCATGCGTTTGATGTGTTGGAAAGTTTTATATATGTGTATGTTGTAAATGGCATGAAAAGTTGGAGAATTGAAGTGGTACTGTGACTTACAAGTCAATGGTATGACGATACCATATAAATGTATGACATGAAAGAGTCAGAGTTTGATTTAAGATTGTTAGATGGTTACCCGAAGAAAGTACGAGTTGAAAGACTCTATGCTAAAAACCATGATTTGCCGACACGGGATTATGGTACCATGCTTTGTGATCTTGTGTACATTGTTTCATGTCATCCCAAATTAGGACTATGGTTAGATGCCCTTCTTTGTGATCTTGTGCACTACCATGACATGTTGACTTGATGAGGGATTTTGGCACCCTACTGTGTGATCTTACGTGTCCCCCTTATAGATACTCCAATACCTGCGGCAAACTTGGATTGGGGGCTTTGCTAGTTACTCAAGGGCGGATTCCATATAGCCCATGGAATTACAGATTGTAGGGTGTACCATATAGCTATAAAGTAAGACAAAGAGTGAGTCATGGTTTCAAAGAAATGTTTCAAAGTTTTTAAAATGGCCATGTGATTTCTTAATATATGATATGTTTATGAAATGTTTTAAATTGCTCTCATATATGTTGATTATAAATGACTATTTTGGATTAGCTCTGCACACCAGTACATCTGTATTGACCACCTCCCCCTCCAACCTCTCAGGTTCTGAGGCACTGTCTAGTGGTTAAGATAAGCAGTAGATTATTCAGACAACAGAAGAGATTGTGCAGCGGTGAGCCTTCTATATTCCGGAAGGCCTAATGTCTTAGAGATATTCATCATTCTAGAGTTTTGGTCTACTGGGGGCCTTTTCCCAGACTTCAGATAGTATGGTTTTGAGATTTAGTAGAGATTTCCTAGACTGAGTCAGATGTTATTTTGATATTTTGGAGTTTTCCTTCATTGTTTAACTAATTTCAGAGTATGACCATGTTTCCATATTCGATTTATAATTCTGCATTTTTCTTTAATTATATGAATACTGAGCACAATTACCAGATAGAGTGGGACATCCAGGCCTTCATGGATCGGATATTCTTCACAGCCAGGCCCTAGTTCGGGTCATGGCAGAATATAGTTTTGGAGGAGTACTTAAATATAGATATGAAGAAAAATTAGAACATCACTGTAGACTACTCCGGCATGTTCAACGAAATAGAGATAAAATCGGAAATCAATAGAAAAGAATTATGCTCATTATATAAATATTTATTAGGATTTGAGCCATTTATTGTATATAACAAGTTTATTGTACTAACAAATAATACGCAGGTACGTTGGTGGTTAACAAAGAAAATACAAAATTCAGTTACAACAAAGAAAATACGGAGACTGGTCTTGAACATATTAAATTTTACATTTACAATTAAAGTAACTAGTACTTACTAAAATGTCATTGTAGATTACTTGTCACGACAAGGCTACACAGATTGATTTAACAATAGAAGAAGTTCCTATTGAAATTACTTAGAATGATTTACTAGTTCAATTATTTGAAAAAGTGAAATTATTAAAAGAACAAGTTACTCTACTGACTACTAAAGTCGTAGAATTAAAAGTGCAATCTGAGCACTCTAAAAAATAAGAAAAAGAAAAAGGCACAGATATAGTGCAGTAAAAGCACTTTAAAACCTAGACCTAGAAGGTGACGTTCGGACACACCTTAAAACCAAAATGGTTGTTACATGTCCATGAAAATCAGGTATAGCTAAGGAATTACCCACTACAAAAAATTTACCAAAATCTGAATTACCAAAGAAAATGAATTACAACCTAAATAAGATATTTGAAAAACATTATGCACCACCAAATATCCAAAAGAATGAATTATTTTTACCCCCGCAGTTATGCCCTTATTCAGAAGCAATTAACAAGAAAAAACAAGCTTACAACTATTTAACCCATGTTCATATTGAAAATTTATACACAATCCAAACCTTACTAAACACCAAACCCGTCCAAGATATTAAGCTATCCAAAAAACACCAGGGATATATAACCCAAAAGTTACAAAATTATAATAAACTTATTGCACTCCCAGGAACCAACCCAAATTTAATCGCTATATGTTATTCTTATGGATTATTTTCAACAGTATGTACAGCAGATGGGAAAGAATTAGCCATGATTCCTGAAGTACATGATAACGCTCAATCTACAGCTCTCATAGGAGTGTAAAGCGGTCGTTAGCAAATATAGAACCCAATATGGGTTGGGAGTCGATCCCACAGGGAATAGCTTGGCCAACAAGTAAGTAAAATTACTAAACTTTTGGTGCAAGTCTCGTAAAAAGGAGGGATTCTTGTCTTGCAAGTAATGTAAACAAAGGCTGAAAATAATAAAGTAAAAAGAGAAATTGTTACGTGAGTTGTAAACAATGAGAATTGAAGCGTTGGGGTTATGTCCACCTTCTGAGGTATACGTCTCTATTGGCTATGAGTGTGTAGAATTCTGACATGCAATTGCTTATAGAGAATTGTAATCGATGGTAAATCCAAGCGTCTCTCGACCTTAACAAGGACTATTTCACTTTAACTCTCTCGAGCTTAAAGCGTGTCTAACGGTACGAATTCTCCAAGAGGTTAGTCCAGTTATGGCACTAGCTTTTTAATAGGAAAGGGTGTCCTACTACCTTGACATTATCTCTTTTCCAGACAAATAACCTTTCTCTCGAACAAGTTAAATGTTAGACTGGCGTATTCTTGCGTTTGCAACCGCAAATAATGTGGATTAGGATGAAGAGAATAATGATATAAGCAATATACGTGTCACGAACTCACAAACTCACAGCAATAGATAGTAACTCATTCGGCTTCCATAACCCCAACAGAGAGGTTTAGTTACCCATGAATTTGAAGGAGATCACGATTGACATTGTTTTTATATCACGATATCGAGTAATGGCGTGTAGATCAAGTGGTAGGCGTGAGGTGTGATTCCTTAGCAAGTAACGATTCTCTTGTTGTGGAATTTAAGAATAGAATAGATGAATAGAAGAAGAAAAATAGAATTAATGGAAAGATTAGAAGAGTAGATTAGAAGTGTTGTAGTGGAAGAAGAGAGAGATGGAAGAAGATTAATTGTTAGATGTATCTCTCCACTAAGGGAGGACTTCCTTCAAAATCTCTAGCATGATAGGGTATTTAAAATACTCCTATCCTACTCCTACTATGCTAATGAAATAAATAACCAAATCCTACTAAACTAAGGAAATACTTAACCCATTTGTACTAGGTTAATGTAACATTCTCCTAATCCAAATAAACTAATGAAATACATAACCCAATTGTACTAGGTTAATGTATCATTGTCAAAATCCAGCTTTGTGTCTGTAAGTCCCCAAAGTCTTCAGAAATACTGTTTTAGCCCGGGACAGATTTTCCATGCAGCAGTTTTGGTCCTTAGGCGTGTAGACTTTCTTCCCTTCCTTTGTGAGCTTTCTTTTGCGTCAAGTAAGCCATAAAATGCTGTATTTTGCATCATTTATACCTGAAACTTTACTAATCATGTTCGTTAGCTCATTTATAGGAAAAAGGACTAAAAGTGCATGAAATATATAATTTGTTCTCAAAACTAGGCTAAAATATGGGTAAAATATATTGATATAGGCGCGTAATTTCGCCTATCATCAACACCCCACACTTGCAGCTTTGTTCGTCCTCGAACAACATATCATGTCTTTCTAAACATCAACTTAGGGTTTTTACAACAACAACACAAAACATTTATCAAGATAAGCACAACAATTATCAACAAAGAGTAGCTTTCCGATTATATGTAGAAACAATTTAACCTCAAGTATAGACTCGTGATGGTGATCAACTCGTATGCAACTGTTAAAGTGCATAGAATCATATACAACTATCCAAAACTCATCAACCATGTGTGTCTCACAATATAGTACCCATAATTACTCACAAATATAGCATATTTTTCAAACATGGGTATCAAAATATCCTTGCTCTCACTCTCACAAAGAATTCGTATGCAACAACTGATGAACATAGGCTTGCCCTTAGTGTAGTACTCCACTACATGTCAGAATGTTAAGATTAGGATCAAGTAGGTCTTTTGATGGTTGTAATGTAGGCTAAGGGACGGGTAGGACTATTTTGGCTAGGAATAGTGACTAAGCTCCTAAGCGCTTTAATACATCACATTGTATCATTGACACTTTTTTCTTTCAACCTTTCTTCTTTCTTTTATTCTACCACCCTTGTTCTCCTCTTTTGTTTTTCAATTTTAAGAGCAACTCACTTTTCAGCTTTCTTTTCCTTTTTCTTTTCACAACATACCTCTTATGATATCACTTTCTTTTTCATAACACATTCAAGCACCATTTACAATTTAAAGCATCATACTTACCCAATTTCCTCTTATGTTGTCACATGACATTTTTAATTAACAAGCACTTAGGAATTTGAATCAAATTACGGTCTTGAAAAAAAAATGGATTAGGCTTACATACAAGGTTGTCAAAGAAATAGGCTAAAGTCTCAAAAGGGTTTGACTAGGATGATGTCCATGGGTAGGTAAAACTGAAGGTAAACAAATATAGGTTGCCAAAGAAATGCCTAAATCATATCCTAACTTACACTCCTTATTTTCGCTTTGCATACATACCAGGCAAGTTCTAGCATCAGTCACAAACATAGAATATACTATTATCTCACACACACAAGGTACATGGTCGACTTGATTGGAAGTAATATAGAATCTTGACCCAACAAGTGAAGGAATTGAACCACACAATATCACATAATGAGTCACAACTGGAGCCTAAACGTCTCAATAGTCCTAATTGTAGCACATACTCTTGTTATAATCTCATGCTGCCTATCAAAAATAGTTTCATGCGAAGCTAGAAAAAATTTACTCCTAAAATAACTTAACTTAACTAAAAAAAATCGAAACACACAAAAAAAGTAAACAAACATAGATGCAAATAGAGAAGTATAGCATGCGATACCGCCACCCCACACTTTAAACGGGACACTGCCCTCAATGAAAAATAAATACGAAGAACCTGGTTAGTCGGACTCTTCCTCAATGTCGGGGGTTATACCCCCTTCGTCTGAATCATCATAAAAGTCATCGTCAGAGTTCTCCTCCTCGTTAGAATCAGACAAGCGTCGATCGTCATCAGTCGACACATCATCATCTAGAGGTTCCTCAAAGTATACGCCCACTCCACACATCTCCCATGCATGCATGTTCATTGGGTAGTCGTGGTCCAGCTGTTGGAGCTCTTCAGCAGTTGGAATACGTCCACCACTCATCATAGTAAATCGTGTCATGCCATAGAGATGACGGAAGAAACTCTCATTACGAGCATGTCTCTCCGCAGTAGTAAGGTTGACACCATGAGTTGTTTCAACATCTTTGACCTTGGTGAATTCAACCTTCTTTGGGTTATGTGGGAGTTTGTGGTCAGCTGGTTCCTCTTCGATATACTCTTTCCGCAAGATTGCTGTCAACAAATTTCCAAATGTGAAGTGGGACCTTTGGTGGAGTCTGGCCTTCCTCATGGTAGAGCGAATGATTGCCCCAAAGTTGATAGGGACATTAGTCATGAAAGCATAGACCAAAAACACTCTATCTCTTGATATCATGGTGTATTGAGTCCCAGGAATAAGACATGAGTTGACAATGCACATCCAGATTCTTGCTTCCCTATTTAGTGGAGCATAGGGGAAGGTGTTGTGTCGGCCTGTTTCTTTATGTCTGCCCCACCTTGCCATCGATCTGCTTCCACAAAGTGTGTGTCGTATTGCTCTATAAGGAGGCCTGCTGTACAGCTCTTTGAATGGTGCTGTGTCGACCGAAGGTAAGCCAAGAAAAGAGTTGATCCAATCCGCGGTGAGCTGTAACACTTGGCCCCGAATTTTGACTTCATTACCTGTTGTGTTCGGCGACCAGTTGGCATAAAATTCTCTTGTTAAATCAAGGTTGCATTCTCCCATGTCACGGAAGATGAAATCCAGCTTCAATGGAATTATTTTTGCCAACATACGCGGCTCCTTCTTTGATAAGGTCTCCTTGTTGATCAAGTCGATGTGCACATATTTTCTTTCTTTGTTGTTGTTGTACCATGCTTTGGCTTCTTTCTCAAGAACCCATTTTATTCCAAACATTCTGCGGGGTAGTTGTACTGAGGATGATTCTCCTTGGTCCTTTCGACCTCTCTTCTTGCCCTTTTGGGACGTGGTAGCCTTCTCCTTGCCTTGCCTTGCTTTAGGTGCCATTGTACCTGAAACTAGAAATAGTGTTAGTTGCAGCACAATATCACTTGATACAATCTATAAGCAAGCAATAGGGGTACCACCCCACACTTAGTTTTGTTAACACAAATCAGTGAGGTGAAAGTAGTCGAGTTACTCAGATTTCGTCGACATACGTTTTAGGATTGTATTCCGACAAGAAAATCAGCAATGCATCACTTACTTGCAGCTATTGGAATACTTTCATGGTAGATATAGCAACACTACTACATAGGGGTTACCACATGGAATAGTTATTCTTACAACAATCACAACCTCTTATGTCGGTAGGCGCTATAAGTCTTATCCCGATGGCCGGGATAGTCTAACATGTAAGTATCCAAACAACAATCTTAAGCAATGTTCATATCCATAGTAATTCCGTAAATATCATAACAATGCTATTGAAACCAAATTCAAGTCGGAAACAAGTCAAGATGTTCCTACGTATTTGTTCACTCACATGATTTTGTATCAACTATCCAAACACATAAGTATCACCAACAATCTTATACGATTTAGCAATTTATAATAAACATAGCAACATAGTACTTACGAGAAATAAATGAAGAATGAGAGAGTACTTACTTGCTTGAAACTTGTGGAGATGTTTTTGTGAATTGGAGGAGTAAAAGAAGAAAATTTTGAGAAGATTTGGAAGAGTATGCAGCGCCTTTAGGGTATATTCTAGTGTGGTTGTGTTATAAAACTAAGTCCCCTTTATATAGGAAGAGAATGGGTCGGGTTATGACCCATTTACAATCGGTTTTGGAGAAAAAATTCCCACATATGCGGCGCATAATGCTTAGCATAGACATGATATATGCGGCGCATTGTCTATAGCATAATGGGACATATGCGCCGCATAGTCTATGGCATTTGTAGACATATGCGCCGCATAGTCTATGTCATATGAGATACTGAGACCAAATTCCATAGCATAGGCGGCGCATAGTCAAAAGCATACCTAGGAATAGGCAGCGCATAGTGTATAGCACACTAGATTCCGAGACCTTAGGCTATAGGATAGGTTGTGCATCGTTCGTGGCCTAGTTTTACCAAGGCCTAGCCTTCTTCGAAGCCTATTTTGGTGTGAGAAATGCTCAATCCATAGCCTTGTGCATCACCATTCCTAACTTACCAACTTTACCATACAATGCGTCCAAATCGTCAATTGAAATCAATCTCCTCGTTGAATACTTCTTGCACCTATTTTTGCTCAAAACAAATGAAAACGATTAGTACGATGGGTTGCCTCCCACCAAGCGCCTTAGTTTTGGTCATGGCACGACTCTTATTTTTGGATTTTCATTTATCAAAAACGAAACAATTACCAAAACGACAAAACGATAAAACGATAAAACGATAAAATGATGGGTTGCCTCCCATCTAGCGCCTTATTTATTGTCGTGGCTCGACGTAATAATCTCGATTACTTAGACTTCATCGAGATAAGTGATGGTCATGTCATTCATCGAGTTAAGAGGACCAATATAAGGCTTAACACGTTGGCCATTCACTTTGAAAACAACACCCTTATCGCCTTCCAATTCGATTACTCCAGACGAGTAGACTTGGATGACTTTAAATGGACCAGACCACTTCGATTTTAACTTACCTGGGAAGAGCTTAAATCTGGAGTTAAAGAGTAGTACCATGTCACCTTTTTGGAAGTTTCATCGAACAATCCTATGATCATGATACTTCTTCATCCGCTCCTTATATAAATCCGATCATTTATATGCATGGAGACGGAATTCATCTAGTTCGTTCAGCTGCTCCAACCTCAGATTCTTCACATCATCCCAATTCAAGTTCAATTGCTTCAATGCCCACAATGCCTTGTGCTCGAGCTCAATGGGCAGATGACAAGCCTTCCTATAAACTAGCTGATAAGGTGACATACCAATGGGTGTCTTGAAAGCAGTCCTATATGCCCATAGTGCATCATATAGCTTCCTAGACCAATCCTTCCTATTAGCATTAACCGTCTTTGCAAGGATTTGCTTGATCTCACGATTGGAAACCTCTACTTGTCCACTAGTTTGGGGATGATAAAGCGTAGCCACCTTATGTTGCTTGACACCATACTTAGCCAATACAGATTTGAATAGCTTGTTGCAAAAGTGAGATCCTCCATCACTTATGATAGTACAAGGTACTCCAAAGCGAGAGAAGATATTCTTCTTTAAGAACGCTACAACACGCTTTCCTTCGTTGTCGGCCAATGCTACAGCTTCAACCCATTTCGAAACATAATCCACCACAACCAAGATGTATTTCATTCCAAAAGAATTCACGAATGGACCCATGAAATCAATACCCCACACATCAAAGAGTTCTACCTCCAGAATTTTGGACAGGGGCATTTCATGGTGTTTTGAAATAGCACCTTGACATTGGCATTGGTCACACCTTCTAACATAGTCGTATACATCTCTGAATATCGAAGGCCAATAATAACCACTTTGCAAAACTTTTCTTGCCGTTCGATTGCCTGCATGATGTCCTCCAACTTGCAAAGTGTGGCATGCTTCTAATATAGTGGGCACTTCTTCATGAGATATACATCGTCGAATGATACCATCCGCGCATCTTCGAAACAAATAAGGCTCATCCCAATAGTAGTGCTGAACGTCATGCATAAACTTCCTTCTTTGATGGTAGGATAAATTGGCAGGTAGCATATTACTCACCACGAAATTTGCAAAATCAACATACCATGGTAATTTCTCCACTTCTATTGCTAATATCTCCTCGTCAGGGAATGCATCATCAATCTGAATTTCAGGTTGCGCCACATGTTCATTCTCAAGTCGAGATAGATGATCGGCCACTTGGTTCTCGCAACCTCTTCTATCTTTGACCTTAAAATCGAACTCTTGCAGCAGCAGTACCCATCGAATCAACCTTGGTTTTGCATCCTTCTTCATCATTAGATACCTAAGAGCTGCATGGTCTGTATGGACGATCACCTTAGTACCCAATAGGTAGGCACGAAACTTCTCAAATGCATACACAACCGCTAGGAGCTCTTGTTCAGTAACAATGTAGTTCCTTTGGGCTTCATTTAGGACCTTACTTGCATAGTAGATAGGATAAAATAGTTTCTCCCTTCTCTGTCCAAGAACAGCACCAACGGCTACACCACTAGCATCACACATGACTTCGAACGGGAGCGTCCAATCTGGTGCTACCATGATAGGGGCTTCAATGAGTTTTCCTTTAAGGCATTCGAATGCCTTTAAGCAATCTTCATTAAAGTCAAACTTCGCATCTTTCTCCAGTAGTTTGCACAATGGAATAGAAATTTTGGAAAAGTCTTTGATGAATCTACGATAGAACCCAGCATGGCCAAGAAAACTACGAACTCCCTTCACCGAAATTGGAGGCGGTAGCTTCTCAATAACCTCAATTTTTGCTCGATCAACCTCTATTCCTCTTTCAGAGATCTTGTGCCCAAGAATGATTCCTTCTTTTACCATGAAGTGGCACTTCTCCCAATTCAGCACAAGGTTGAACTCTACACATCTTTGTAATTTCATGCTCAAGTTTTCCAAACACACTTCAAAAGACTCACCATTAACTGAAAAGTCGTCCATAAATACCTCCAAAGTGTCTTCAACCATATCAGAGAAAATAGACATCATACAACATCGAAAGGTGGCTGGTGCGTTACATAACCCGAATGGCATACGTTTGAAGGCAAACGTACCATATGGGCATGTAAACGTTGTCTTCTCTTGGTCTTCGAGAGCAATACAAATCTGATTATAACCTGAATAACCATCCAAGAAGCAAAACCATCCTTTCCCCGCTAATCGATCTAGCATTTGGTCCATAAATGGCATGGGGAAGTGATCCGTGAGTGTCCAAGAATTCAGCTTGCGGTAGTCCATTCATACTCTCTATCCAGTAACGGGCCTGAGTGGAATAAGCTCATTTTTCGCATTTGCGACCACCGTCATACCTCCTTTCTTGGGAACACATTGTACAGGACTTACCCATGTGCTATCAGAGATAGGATATACAACTCCTGTGTCTAACCACTTGATAATCTCCTTCTTCACTACTTCTTGCATAGGTGGGTTTAAACGCCTTTGATGTTCAATGGTGGGTGTGCAATTTTCTTGAAGCTGAATTTTATGTGTGCAAATCCCAGGTGGAATACCAATAATATCCGCAATGGTCTATCCAATGGCTCTAATATGCTTGCGTAAGATTTCAATAAGAGCTGCAACTTGTTGCTCACCCAAATCGGCTGCCACTATGACTGGAAGAGTGTTTTTGCTTCCTAGGAATGCGTACTTTAAATGACTTGGAAGCTCCTTCAATTCCAACGTGGGTGGTTCTTCAATAGATGGCTTAGCTGGTGGTGTGGGTCGATTCTTGAGATCAAGATCCAGCTTCTTCGGAGTATAGCGATAGGTCCCTAATCCCGATAGAGCACAAATAGCTTCTTCAGAAATTTCAGCATCCTCAATCTCTCCTTTCATGAGCAAAACCTCCAAAGGATCATCAAGAATTTGCTCTTCTTTAAGTCGTTCTTTCTCTTTATCAAGGACAACATCAGCCACAGAAAATACACTCAGATCTTTGGGTTGCTTCATTGATTTGCAAACATCAAAACGAACCACTTCGTCAGTTATTCGGAATGAAAGCTCATTAGCTCTCAAATCAATGAGCACACTTCCTGTAGCAAGGAAAGGGCGCCCCAAGATTATGGGAACCTCAGAATCTGCTTCACAATCCAAGATGAAAAAGTCTACTGGGAAGATAAATGAAGAAACCTTTACCAAGACATCGCATAAAATACCAACAGGTCGTTTTACCGACCTATCCGCCATCACAAGCCTCATATTGGTTGGTGTAGGATCTCCTAACCCCAACTTCTTGTAGATCGATAATGGCATCAAGTTGATGCTGGCTCCTAAATCACATAATGCTTTGGCAAAGGTCAAAGATTTGACGGTGCAAGGAATAGTGAAAGCTCCGGGGTCAGCCTTCTTCTGAACTATCGATCGGGTAGAAATTGCACTACAATGATGCACATCATCCTTCAGCTCATAACTTGCTTCCATCTTCTTAGTCAAAAGATCTTTCATAAACTTCGCATACCCAAGCATTTGTTCAAGTGCCTCTACCAGTGGAACATTTATTGTCAGCTGCTTCAACATAGTCATAAATTTGCTGAACTTAGTGTCATCCGCCACCTTCTTCAATCTTTGGGGAAAAGGTGGTGGTGGGTATGGAAGTGTTCTCTCCGTGGCTTTCTTCTCCTCTTGCTTCCGTTTTTCCCTTTTTTAGGCTGCACGTCACTAGGTGTAATGTCCTTGACGTTGGAAGTAGTTGTTGCGGCTTCATCTCCTTTTGCATAGTCACTTGGTGTAACGTCCATGTCCGCAATTTCGTCAACCACTTGCTTGCCTGTTGCTGAAGTTTCCAGCACCTTACCACTTCTGGTAGTGATGGCCATGCATGACTCATCATTCCTTGGGTTTTGCACCGTATCGCTCGGTAAGGTGCCAGCCTTTCTTTGATTGAATGCTGCTGAAAGTTGGCTTAATTGCTGCTCTATTTGCTTGATAGAAGTGGAATGAGAATCAACTAATTGCTTCATGGAGGACAAATCATTAATCACCTCCGTAACTCCCGCGCTCGTTGCTTCCACTCCTTTCAATAACTTAGCCATCATGTCTTCCATACTTCCAGAATTAGATGTGGTGGTGTCACGTCTACCAGGGGGAACGTACAAACCACTCTTTTCATTGTTTTTCTTCCAACTACCTTGGTCTTTGCTTCCAGATTTATCATAATAGTACCGACCTTGGTTTCCTTGGGCATTCCCGCGGAAACCCCCCTGATTGTTTAAGTAGTTGGCCTCCTCTTTAGAATCAGATTCGTCTCTTCCTTTTAGCGCTACAGCTTTCACTTTTTCGGTCTTCCCTGATAATAAATGCTTTGTTAGAAGATCCACTTGTGTTTTCATGTGCGCCATGTCTTGATCACGTTCTTCTTCTCTTCTTCTTTGGTCTGCAGTCATACCAATAGATAAAGTAGGGCTTGCTACCTCAGAATCCCTGGTATGCCAAGCTCTACTTTGTTTCGTCATGCGATCTAGCATATTACTTGCTTGACCAAAGGTGAGGTCCATGAAAGAACCTCCAGCTGCGTTGTCCACCACTGGTTTAGTTATTGAATTCAAGGCTCTATACAAGATCTCCATGAGGTGAACATTAGTCATGTGATGGTTTGGGCATCTCGCTAGCTTTGTCTTGAACCTCTCCCATGTTTCATGAAGAGCTTCAGAAGGAAGCTGACAAAAGTTGCTGATTTCATCTTTCAATTGAGCCCTTTTGGATGGCGGAAAGAATCTTTCTAGGAAAGCGTCTCTCAATTGCCTCCAATTTGTAATTGAATCAGGAGTCAGCCCATTCAACCATAGTGTTGCCTCCCCAGACAGAGACAATGGAAATAGACGTAATCGAATAGCATTCTGACCAACACCAGGATTGTCAAAGGACTTGCATGTAGAAATAAAGTTGATGAGATGCATATTCGGATCATCGCCTGCTTGTCCACCAAATAATCCTTTGAGTTGGAATAACTGAATCATGGTGCTTGTGATGTTGAACTTGGCTCCGGGCGCTAATGGTGGTGGAATTATTGCTCCAGTGGCTCCGACACCATCAAGATCATCATCATCATCGTCGAAAGCTGGCTGCAAAGGTTGGCGATCATACCTATACCGCGCTTGTCGACCTCTTCGGTTGGCAGGTGTTATAATTTCAGCATCACGCCTAGGGTTTAGTAACTCGTCATCACCTAAATCTTCATCGTCAGGATTTGTTGCTCGCCCAGGATTATCAATGTTTTGTTGTTGGACTTGAGTAGCGGCAAGAGCAGCTAATCTTACTTGCTCGTGTTGAGCAGCCATCCTGTCGATTTCAGCTTGTGCTTCCATTCTTCTAATTCGTTGTGGTTCAGGATTAATTGGTAATAACGGTTGATAAGAACTTCTAGTATGGGGCATGCACTAAAGTAAAAACCTTCAATAAACAAAAACAAAAACTAAACGTAAAAGTACAAGAATCTTTAACCAAAGGGTCTAGTAATTATCACGAACTTGATTGACACTCGTATTCCCCGGCAACGGCGCCAATTTTTGATAACGCTCAATCTACATCTCTTGTAGGAGTGTAAAGCGGTCGTTAGAAAATATAGAACCCAACCTGGGTTGGTTGTCGATCCCACAGGTTATAGCTTGGCCAACAAGTAAGTAAAATTACTAAACTTTTGGTGCAAGTGTCATAAAAAAGGGGGATTCTTGTCTTGCAAGTAATGTAAACAAAGGCTAAAAATAATAAAGTAAAAAGATAAATTGTTACGTGAGTTGTAAACAATGTGAATTGAAGCGTTGGGGTTATGTCCACCTTCTGAGGTATACGTCTCTATTGGCTATTAGTGTGTAGTCGATGGTAAATCCAAGCGTCTCTCGACCTAAACAAGGACTATTTCACTTTAACTCTCTCGATCTTAAAGCGTGTCTAACGGTACGAATTCTCCAAGAGGTTAGTCCAGTTACGGCACTAGCTTTTTAATAGGAAAGGGTGTCTTACTACCTTGACATTATCTCTTTTCCAGACAAATAACATTTCTCTCAAACAAGTTAAATGTTAGACTGGTGTATTCTTGCGTTTGCAACCGCAAAGAATGTAGATTAGGATGAAGAGAATAATGATATAAGCAATATACGTGTCACGAACTCACAAACTCACAGCAATAGATAGTAACTCATTCGGCTTCCATAACCCCAACAAAGAGGTTTAGTTACCCATGAATGCGAAGGAGATCACGATTGACATTGTTATTATATCACGATATCGAGTAATGGCGTGTAGATCAAGTGATAGGCGTGAGGTGTGATTCCTTAGCAAGTAACGATTCTCTTGTTGTGGAATTTAAGAATAGAATAGATGAATAGAAGAAGAAAAATAGAATTAATGGAAAGATTAGAAGAGTAGATTAGAAGTGTTGTAGTGGAAGAAGAGAGGGATGGAAGAAGATTAATTGTTGAATGTATCTCTCCACTAAGGGAGGACTTCCTTCAAAATCTCTAGCATGATAGGGTATTTAAAATACTCCTATCCTACTCCTACTATGCTAATGAAATAAATAACCAAATCCTACTAAACTAAGGAAATACTTAACCCATTTGTACTAGGTTAATGTAACATTCTCCTAATCCAAATAAACTAATGAAATACATAACCCAATTGTACTAGGTTAATGTATCATTGTCAAAATCCAGCTTTGTGTCTGTAAGTCCCCAAAGTCTTCAGAAATGTTGTTTTAACCCGGGACAGATTTTCCATGCAGCAGTTTTGGTCCTTAGGCATGTAGACTTTCTTCCCTTCCTTTGTAAGCTTTCTTTTGCGTCAAGTAAGCCATAAAATGCTGTATTTTGCATCATTTATACCTGAAACTTTACTAATCATGTTCGTTAGCTCATTTATAGGAAAAAGGACTAAAAGTGCATGAAATATATAATTTGTTCTCAAAACTAGGCTAAAATATGGGCAAAATATGTTGATATAGGCGCGTAATTTCGCCTATCATCAGTACATAAAGGAATTATGACATATATAAAAATTACAAAAGGATAACTATTTTATGTAAAATTTTATTCGGCCCCCGCTGAAATACAATTTGATGAAATTAAACCAGTGGTTACAGTAGTAAAAATTGGTATAACAAGGACTAAATTATACCAAAAGAAATATCTGAATAAGACGAAATACAGAAAATCGAGATACCAAATTTTTTCAAGAACAAACGAGTTATTGGCTTGAGCACAATTATACAAGAGTTAGCACATAACTATTTAAACCGTAATCCAGTTTGGAAATATTATTCTAGAAATCATTTATTGGTTTATTCAACATGTAAAGACATAAGAGAAAATGATATGGAAGAAATTTGTAGATGGACAATGACATTATTAAAATTAGAAGATAACCCTCTCACAAGATCTATCAAGAAAGGAGTTATTTCTGACGGACTTATGGAAAAATTCTTCAAATTAATTGGACAGAGATATGATGATCATCAATGCAGCTGTTGTAGCGGACGAAATAATATTATTTCAGAAGTAACACTACAATAGAAGCAAATGAAAAAATTAGAATAGCAGGTGAGACACGATAAAAAAGATAAACAAGGGAGAAATAATGGAAGAAGACAAGGTATTAAATATTTAAAGCGACATGTGAATAAATTAGATAACTTTCTTTACGTAAATAATTCTATAGGAATTGTTAGCTTTTAGCTTTTAGCTTTTTGACTTTTTGGCAAGGCTTTTAATAAGTCTTTGTCTTCTTAGGCCTTAAAGTCTTCCTTACTTTTTGAAAAGTTGTAAGAATTTAGGACAAATATAAAGACTAGAAACATTATATAGAATACGTGTAAAGTCGGAATAGTATAAAGTAGTTTTTGCATTTTCTTTTTAGTCTATAAATATGTAATCCTTCGGCAAGTTAAAGGGCAAGACTTCATGAGTTGAAGCAAGCCTACTCTTGTACACAAACAACTCCTGAATATTTAAAAACAAAGATATTTCAAAGGAAAAGCTATGGATGAACAAAGCCCAGAATTAACAAACCTACCAGAAAAGGTATATTAATTTATGATTATGAATAGCTAAATTCATAAATTCCCGACAATCATGATATGATAAAATAAGTTCATGTTAGTTACTATATAGTAGAATTATTTGAAGAATAATATGCTACAAAGTTTATTAACAAAGAGAAAAAGGAGAAAAATCCCTAGGACTATGCCATCCAAAAGGTAAAAACGGTGAGGTAAGAAGATCGTGATAGGGGAATAACCAGTGTAGAGGCACTGTTTAGGGGAAAAGTATCCAGACTACCATGCTAATAGTGATAGAGTAACATAATTATTTAAGAATAATCTAGTATATAGTGATCTAAGATGACCATATTTTGTTATGTATATGATTGAAGGGAATATTTTGAAATAGCATCATATGAAAAATGAATACTTATTTAGCAGATGTAATGGTAGATAAATTTAAAATGCTTATTTTGTATGTACTTAAGGATATAGAAATTGTAGATATAAGAAAAATCATATGGGAAAAAATATTTGATAAATATTTTATGATGAGAATAAATTACATACCACACTTAACTACCTACTCTTACAAATACCTATATACCAAACCTACACATCAACCATGATAAATTACATATATTTAGAATATTGGAAAAATGGATGCAAAAAATATACTATTAATAGAAAAACTAATGAAAACAAATATAGAAACAAATATATGAGAACTAAAGATATAAAATATACAGAATTCCTTAATGAAAAATATACAAGAATTATTAAGATTAAAACAAACAACTGATAAATATAATGATAAAACATTTAATAACCCATAAATCTAATTCTAAGTTATCCAAGTTATTCATAGAAACCTAAGCATCATATGAACAATATGACAAGCTATATATCTGATGAAATTAAAATACTTGTTTTATATATTATTAATGACTTAGAAATAGAAGACATAAAGAAAATAATATGGGAAAAAATATTTCATGAAGAATCGTTAAGTCTAGAATGGTTAAAAGATATGCATGATCTTAGCTTATATTATTCAGATAGTTATTACTCAGATAATAACAGTTATTACTCAGATGGATATTATACAGATTAAATATTAGAATATAAAAGAGTTAGAGAAAAACTAAGTTGTCTATACGAAGAAATTAATTATAGAAACCATCTTAGAAGAGGAAGAACAAAATTAAAAGAAAGATTAATTTTGATAGAAAAAACCATGAAACAACTAGAATTAAGAGACAGTTTAGAATATGATTTAGACATAGAATTATTCATAGAAGAAAAAGACAGGATAATTAACAAAATAGATAACCTAGAATTTAATGTCAGATATAGTACAATTAGAATAAATTATTACAAAGAAATTTGCAGTATTACAACGACTTTAGGATAAGATGATAAACTACGAATACTTAGAATATTGGAGAAAAGATATGGACGAAATAAGATTAATAGAAATACTTATGAAAGAAAATCTACTTGACTACCTAAAAACTAGAGATATGGAACATATAAAATACCTTAAAAATAATATAGAAGAATTAATAAGGCTAAAACAAAAAACTAAGGAATACTATGACATAGCATTTCAATTAACATGATAGAACTAGTAAGTACTAGTTATCTACTATTATCCAAGTACAAGTTATCCACGCAAATTACCCGCTCTATCTGCAACCCCCCAACATTGGTATAAAATTGTAGGGGGCACTCCACAAGTAACCATCATTCTTATGCACAAAGAAAATAAGAGCACCCTAAAGAGATACACTAGTGAGAATAAAACCCTTTTCAAGGAGATCTTTTAACTGCTCTTTAAGATCCTACAATTAGCTGGAGCTATACTTTAGGAAGAAATAGAGATAGGACGAGTATCCAAAAGAAGATCAATCACAAAATCAATTTCCCTATCAGGAGGAACACAAAAAAGTTCATCAAAAAGGACCTCAGGAAATTCATTAACCACAGGTACAGACTATAAGGAAGGATCCTTCGAGTTAGAATCTTTAACCCAAACCAAATAATAAAGACATCTCTTGGAAATCAGTTTTTGTGCTCGAAGATACAAAATGAACCTTCTCATTGTCACTATGGAACTACCTTCCCACTCAATAATCGGCTCATTAGGGAAGTATAAACTGGCCCTTTAGGTCAAACAATAAAGAGACATATAGAACGAATGCAACAAATCCATCCCTAAAATCACATCAAATTCTAATATTTCCAACTCTATTAGATCCACCAAAGTCTCTGTACTACATACTGACATCACACAACCTCTATAGACACTTCTAGCCATAATAGAGTCACCCACCGAGGTGGACACAAAGAAGAGATCCAGAATACACTCAAGATAAAATCCATAATGAATATCCATATATGGGGTCATATAAGAAAGAGTATATCCCGTATTAATAAATAAAAAAACTTAACATGATAAGATTTTTAACATACCAACAATAACATCGGGAGACACCTCGAACTCCTAATGGGTCTAAGAGCATAGAGATAGTTCCGACCAGTGTCGGAGCTAAAAGTGGAACCTTTTGGTGAAGGAACTGATGAAGTAGAAATATGAACCTTTTTGAACTTATAAGAAAAATTTGAAGGACAATCCCATGGTATATGACCAATTTGACAACAACTAAAACACCGGTTCCTCCCCTTCTCACATTGACCATATAATCTACAAAGAGGATAAATGATGCTGACTAGGCCCTACTAGCCTAAAATTAGGCACCTTATGTGAAACACATAGATTTAGAACCATTGAAAAATTTCATATTTTGGTGTCACTAGGGTAGGTACGACTAGGGGCTTAAGTTATACCCCTTGGATATGAGCCATATCCTTCTTTTTCTCCTCTCTCATAGCCTAGATATTATAGTGAGGGTCACTCACTATCCTACGTATGAGTGACCCTCTCTTAAATCTTACCTTAGGGTATGAGTCATACCTAGGTGAGTTTATGGGTTCAGGTCTTAGCTTGAAGTGGACTGATTTTGTTACGAGTAGTACATAGGAATTAGGGGTGAGTCGTACCCGTTGGATATGACTCATGAGTTTATGGTTGTATCCTTAATAGTGAGTGTGACCTAGGAGAATCCTATATTATGAGTTAGGGTACCACTCATACCATAGGGTAAAACTAAACTACTTAAGTGAGTCGTACCCTTCGACGGGTTTAATTTTTAGCTTTTAGCTAAGGGCCTTGTGGTTATTTCACATGTCTAAAACTCTAATCTGTCTCACTATATAAGTGTGTGTAGCCTCATAAACTTCAATTCTTGATGGATGAAACACCCTAAACACTCTCTTAACTTTATCTTTGAAGAATTAGAGCCTAGGGTTTTAAGAGTGGTCTTCAAGAGGATAAGGGGAGTCAATATTCTTCATTATTCATTGTGTTTAAGGCATATATCTCTTCCATTTGCTAATTAACTTTGAACCCATGTATTTCACACTTGGATTAGTAAGTAAACATGTTCGTTTTAAAACCAAATGAAAATGGTTTTGTTGCCTAATGATGGATAATGATATTTTTTCTTAGACTTATGTTTATACATGTTATTGATGGTAGTTTTGACATGAGAATGCTTTTTTATGTCATCTATCATGAGGGTCTTGAGTAACCCTAGTCTTGATGATTTCTACTATGAAATTAGACTTGGAAAAGGCATGTACACTGGTATTTGTTAGAATATTTAGGTGAGATGTCAAGTTACATGATGGTGATGATTTGAACTAGGGAAATGGCCCAATATGTATGAAATTTTATGTAAGACCCTGCAAAGTTCCCTTGTAGTCCGAGCCTTAGAGCATGTCAAGTGAAGTATAATTCCATCCCTAATAGATTGAGAAGAGACTTCCCAAGTGATTGGTATTTAAACCATATAGAATTTTATTAAATTTGATTTTTTTTGTGCAGAGAATTGAATTAGATTTTCAATGATACCAATTTTATCCAAATTTGGCATCGAGGTGAGAAGGTATGGCCGTTTTACTTAGAGTTGTAAAATAGCCCAGGTGCGATGGACCGTCGAGTTTGTGATGGACTATCTCTCGACCCGTCGCAACCAATGAAGTAACTATATTTTCTGGCCTAAGTGTGATGGCTAGGATAACGGATCATCAAGGTTGGGATGGACCATCACTGAGATCATCTCCACAGAGGCAGTGTGGTCTCATCCTGGCCAACATGCGACGGACGATCTAATGGACTGTCAAGACTATGATGGACCATCGCTTAGACCATCAATGGAGGTAGTTTTTTTTTTATGACCGATGTGTGATGGATGATCCGACAGATTGTCAGGCTAGCGACGGACTATCGCAACCCCCCTTCAATATTTTTAACTTATTTTTATAAGGGATTTTTTGTATTTTCACTCTTTTGTACCCTGATATATTCCAAATAAAGCAAATGGATTCGTTCCTCATCCAAAACACAAGAGATCTAGGATTTCTCCCTCAAGATCAAATCTAAAACCCTCTCCACAAAATCCTAGAACTCACCATAGATTCTACAAATTAAGTTGAGATTTAAGTTCCCCAAGTTCAAGGGTTGTAAGAACCCTCTCTCAAGAGTAAGAACAAGAGTTTGAAGCAAACTTGTTCATCCAATTTCATATTCTAAGGTATGTGGGGTTTTAAACAAAGTTAATTCTTTCACCCTTGTACCCAAAGGCTTATTTAAACTATGATTTTCTGTAATCTATGAGATTTTACATGATATTGAATTAGGGTTTTTCACCCATTATTATTGATTGCAATATCTTGATGTTTCCCTTGAATTGAAAGTCAAATAGCATGATTTTGCATGTTTTTCTTAAGAAATTGAAGGGTTTATACCCTATGTTGTTACTCCTTGAGAATTTAAGAGTTTTAATATTCTAGAGATTGAAGTATATGAGTATTTTGATATTTTGAGATAAATTGTTATAACTTCTAGATTTTTCATGAATTTGAATCTATATGCTATCTATTATGCATTATGATGAGTTTTAACTTGAGATTGAATTATGGGTCATCAAGCCCTACTTGAGATTTGCAATTTTATGAACTATTATTCTATAAGCACCCATGATTTGAGTATTTTGAGATTATTGAGAATTGTTTTGACCTAATGGTCATAGATTTTTGAAATCCACTCTACCACATAAGATTGCAGATTTGATTATTGGGTTCTTATGAACCATGAGATTATTTTGAAAGTGGATTTCCATGAGATGAGCAATATAAACTAAAAGGAGTAGTATTTAGCACCGAGCTAGGTAAGTTACCATAGTTTCTTACCCCAGAACTATGTGAAACTGTAGGTTTGAGATTTTGTGCTTGAGGTCGAGATGATTGGGCCTAAGGCCGAGATAAGTGATCACTGAGTTGATTTTATACTCCTTGGGAAAAGTATTATGCTTCTCCCCAACGTGAGGTTTTTTCATTATGTGGACAAAATATTGGACTCCATGTAGCTCGTATAGTTTATGTTAGTTAAGAGAACCTCCCTAAATTAAAGTATTTTCCATTGAGATAGAACATTTTCCCTAAAGCTTTGAGATGAGATATTTTCGAAAGTGAACGAATTTCTTTTGAGTATTTTCCAAAGAAGGAAGTAATTTTCTCTACTAATACCAGTTGATCACTGATTTTTAAACCAAAGTTATATGATTCTGAGTTCCAATTATTTGAGTTCAAAAGAGTTATAAGTTCTTGAGCATTAAAGAAGTTTTATTTCCCATAAGATGTATGCATAAGTTGAAAGTATTGTTTAAAATCTTCCTTCATTCTATGAGTAATGAGAATAAAAGGAGATCACAGATTTTAAAGCCAAAGTATAATAACTCACTAGATTTGTGTTACATGCTTTATTCTACATGATTTATTAGCTTTACATTTTAGACTCATTCAAGCTATATGAGTCATTTCTATTTGCATACATAGTTTGATTTAAGAGTATTGATATTGTTTTTATATAAATGCATACACCCCACATACTCAGTACATTCCCAAGTGCTGATCCACATATACGTCTATGTGCTATATTGCCTTATAATATAGGTTCAAGTGCTCAGTCCCAGCCTCGTCAGTGATTTCCAAATACCTTTGCCTATATTTCTCCAGGGTGAGTCCTCATGGTTCGAGGGCCTATCTTCAGATATTTCAGTACTTGAGTGTTTATGTCTTTACTTTCAGTTTAATTTGAGTCAGTTGGGGACCTATCCCAATGGCTCTCGAGTTCATGAAGTAGTAGAGGCTTTATCAGACTAGTTATCAGACTGTGGTGGTGTTGAGATTTCTAGTATTGTGGTCATTTGGAATGAGTATTATCTTTACATTTACTTTTATTTGATATGAGAAATTCTAGTATTTTGTATATTCCTTCTTGAATGAGTTATTATGAGAAGTGATAGGCTCAAAAGGTTAACCTGGGTCTACTTATAGCCCTAAGCACTGTGTGACACCTTGGGAGGTGATTTTGGGTCGTTACAAACTTGGTATCAGAGCCTAAGGTTTTAAAGGAGTTTTAGGGAGTCTGAAAAGCTGCGTTGAGTAAAGTCCTGGTCATCGGTGTGTAGCATGCCACATCTATGAGCAAGAGGCTAGAAGATGTTTTAGGAAAAAGTTATTTCTTTCCTTCATATTCTATCGTGCCTATAGTTGTCCCTCTTATCTAATAATTTAAGATCTTATATTTCAGAAATTGCCTCTTTGAAGAGCAGTTGCCCACATAAATGATAATGAGAAACCCCAACCCGTTGATACCTTAAATGAGATATTGTCTTATGCTGAGTTTCAAGCAGCCTTTCAAGCGTTAGCCCAAGCAGTCACTGCTAATGTTTGGGTTAATAACTAGGCCACAGTTGGAAATTAGTAAGGAGGTGATGTATCTATTTCTAGGATTTATAATTTCATGCAGATGAATCCGCCAGAGTTTTATGGGTCCAAGGAAGGTGAGGACCCAAAGTTGTACCTTGAAGGGGTGAGAAAAATCAAGTAGGTGATGTATGTTTTTGAGAAAGAAAGTATTGAGTTGGCATTTTACAAGTTGAAGGACATAGCTTATAACTGGGTTGTATCATGGAGGAAGGGTAGAGGTGAGGATGCTGCTTCTATGACTTGGCAGATTTCCCAAGATGCATTCTTGGACAAGTTCTTTTTGCTTGAGATGAGGGAAACAAAGATTAAGGAGTGTATGAACTTAAGGAAGGGCTCTATGACTATTAAGGAGTACTAATTAAAGTTCAACCAGCTAGCCAAGTATGCTACTGATTTGATTTCTGACACTCGAGCTAGTATGAGCAAGTTTGTGACAAGTGTTTCTGGTTTGGTACTGAAAAAGTGTAGGACTGTGATACTACGTAGGGATGTGGATCTGTCTTTGTTGATGATGCATGCATATCATATAGAGGTAGATAAGATATGGGAGAGAGATAGAGTGAGGGGTAATAAGAAGGCTAGATCAGAGCAGCATGAGTATAGTCAGCCTAGGTTCTATGCAGGAAACCACCCTCAGTTTCAGAGATGTTCGTCTATCCAGTGTCTTCATCAGCTAGTGTTCCGAAACCTAGATATAGGAAGGATCAAGGGAGAAGGTCTTTTATGTCTAGATTACAAAATAGTATTGGTAAGAGGCCTCGTTATCTTCCTTATGCTAAGTGTAGTAGGGATCATCCTAATGAGTATTTTGCAGATTTGAGGGGTTGTTTTGGTAATTGAAAGTAGGTCCATAGACTTAGAGATTATATGCATACTAGGAAGAGGACTAGAGATGCCCAACCTCAGGCATAGGCTACTAGTACACCAACTTCTGTTCCTCGTCCTACCCCTATTTAGGGTGCTTTATCTAGCACTGCTAGCGGTTAGTGCTAGAACAGATTCTTTACCTTACCATCCCATCAGGAGTAGGAGGACTCTCCCGATATTGTCACTGGTATGCTCTGCGTCTTTTATTTTGATGACTATATGTTTTTGGACCCCACGCAAGTCTCTCCTATGTGACCCCAGTTAAGCTGTGAAATTCAAAATGAGTCCCAAAAAGATTCCTGAGCCTTTCCTAGTTTCTAAACTAGTAGGGGAGTTAGTTGTTGCTGAACAAGTGTATAGAGATTGTCCGGTTACTTTTGTTCTGTAAGACCCCACAAGTTTCTCTCGTAGTTTGAGCCTTAGAGCGTGTCAAGTAAAGGATAAATCCAGCTTTCAAAGATTGAGAAGTGTCTTCCCAAGTGAGAAGTATTTTGAATCATGTATAATTTCTCTAGAAGAGGTGGGGAAGATTGCATATATTATGCATGTTTTTGAGGAGGAGAGTGTATATTTAGCATTATATCGAATGAAGGATATTGCTCATGATTAGGTAGTGGTGTGGAAAAAGGTAGGAGAGAGGATGCAGCTCTCGTGACTTGGCAAAAGTTTCAGGATGCCTTTTTAGATAAGTTTTTCCTTCTAGAGATGAGGGAAGATAAGGTAGAAGATTTCATGAACCTAAGACAAGGCTCCATAATAGTGAAATAGTAATGTCTTAAGTTTAAAAAGTTAGCTAAGTATGCTTCTAACTTGATAGCTGACACTAGAGTGAGTATGAGTAAGTTTGTGACTGGTGTATCCGTGTTAGTTTTAAAAGAGTGTAGAACTGCTATGCTTCACATAGATATGGACCTTGCTAGACTGATGATGCATGCACAATAGATTAAGGCAGATAAGGAGAGAGATAGTGAGTAAGAGAGCCAGGATAGGTAGTCATAGTTTCTCTCAGGTAGGGTCCCAGGGTGGTAGTCATTCTTAGCATAGTTAGAAGTTTTTAGTCCCAGCTCCATCCTCAGATAGTGTACCTACACCGATGTTTGGGGATGCCAGTTATGGTGGGGCGCCTTGCTCTAAAACCTTGAGTAGTACTAGTGGTGTTCGTACTAATCCATATTGTAGAGAGTATGCCAAGAGCCACGTTGGTGTATGTAGTGTCGGTAGTGATGTGTCATTTGGGTGTGGTGTGACAGACCACAAGATGCAAGAATTCAGAGCGCTAGCTTAGAGGGGTAGAGAGTTTCTTAAGCAGAGTGCCCCTTTCGGTGCAGTAGTGGTCAGCGTCAGAACAGACTTCATGCGTTTCAGACCCACTATGACCAGGAAAGGTTCCCTAATATATATTCGGTTATGTTATGAGACCTTTATCTTTATGATATGCATTTTTAGATCCTTTGCTCCAATTTTGAGCTTATATGTCAGTATGAGTCATGAATTAGTTTCAGGTCTCAGTCGGTCAATTATGACCCAGTTCGTAGGTGCCTCGTGTGCCCCCTCAGTATTTCAGAGAAGTGTGTTTTGAGGGACATAGAGTCCCAAGGGGGAGATACCCTATTACATTGTGATGATCTCATGTTCTTATACTCATTCATTTGCATTTTTAGACTCTCCTTATGAAGTTAACATCAGTGATCATTGCATAGACAGTCATGCATTTGAGAGTTAGTTCAATCAGATATTCATGCATTAGATAAGCATGTTCAGTAGAAAGAGTTCATCTTTTCAGCGTGTTCAGTCATGCATTCATGAGATCCACCCAGTTATGCATCCATGCATCCGATATGTATGTCTATTATGAGAATTCAGCTTATGAGTAGCTTCAATCGAGTATTCCGTGCATCATATATGCATGTACACTGTGAGAGTTTATAATATCAGTAGTTCCAGTTGCTTAGTCATGTTTCAAATTCTCCCGTTCCTTAAATAAGTTTAGTTGATCATTATTCTTAGCCTATCAAGTGACATTCGAGGACAAATGTTTCTAATGGGGAGTAATGTAAGACCCCGCAAATTTCTCTCATAGTTTGAGCTGTAAAACGTATCAAATAAAGCATAAATCCCGCCTTCAATGATTGAGAAGTATGTTCCCAAGTGAGAAGTATTTTGAACTGTGTATAAGTTCTCTAATATCAACTTTTTGTCTTATAGATAATTGAATAAGCTTTCCATCGATACCAAATTCTCCCAAATCCAACACTCGGGCAAAGAGTTAGACCTATTTTAGACCAATCCAACATTCAAAGCTTTCATGTTTATGAGTATTCATGATTCATGTAAGTTGAAATTGATGTTCATGCTATTATTGAGTTGTGATTCATGTTTGTTTACAAGGTTTCAAGCTTTGACCCTAGTGTGTGGTATTCATGTGATGTTCATGATAAACCCTCTTCAAGTTGCTTGTTAAGTGGTGTGTTCATGTCAATTAAGTGTAGAAATTGTTGAATAAGCAAACCATGATCCCCATATGCTTGATAAAATTCTTATGTGAATGAATTAGAGCCATTATAGCATGTTGACTAGAAATACTCAATTGTGTGTAATCCCATGCATGCCAAGTGTTTGTTGAAAAGCCTTAGTGAATGAATTGTGGCATGATAGCATGGAATTCCCCAATTTTGTGCTCTTTAATACATGCTAAAACTTTAATACATGCTAAGTGTTTGATGAATGAATTGTAACATGATAGTATGAAGTTCCCCAATTATGTGTTCTTCGGTACATGCCAAGTCTTAAATATGTGCGAAGTGCTTGATACATATCCTTATTGAATAGAGTATGATCCAATAACATGTCTCCCTATACTATCATATGTTTATGATTCCAAAATTCTTGAAGTGATGCCTTATTGATTGTGATGGTGAATGATTGTCCATGGTCTTGATTATTCCAGAATGGTTATGTTTTACTTTTATGTTGTCGAGTCCTGGGGGATTTATACCCAATAATTTAGCTGTTGTCTAGAGCCCGTGTCAGTTTTCACGATAATTCCAGTTGAGCTATGATTCTCAGAACTCAGCGAGTTATAGAACTCTGTATTCTCAGACAAATACAGAACTTAAGAAATCTCTATAATCTCTGTAATCACCGTAATCTCAGTATCACTAGTAATCTAGCTCAGTTCTGTAACCAGCTCAAATCAACTAGTATTCAAGTGTTCAGTTATGACCTCTGTAGTAATCAATTATTCTATTCAAAGCTTAGTGTTGTTAAGTTAGATAATGAGATTCAATAGTATTCTATCAGATACAGAACCAAGTGAATTTATCTTAACTCAGTCAGATCATTTGAGAAACATTATCAGTATCAAATTTAGCTTAGTTTGTGTTTAGTTAAGAATTATTTTAGAGTCTTTTAGTTGGGAGTAGGAGCTAGAACCAAGTGAGGGCAGGGATGTCGGCTCCCTGTCAGAGAGGTAGAGCCATTAGGAGTAATCCCTGAACTCCAGAACTACATAGCCAATGTAGGATGCAAGAGTCACCAGTCAGGAAAGGCTAGTCACCCGTCAAATAAGCTTGACAATTCTATTTCCTTAGGACTAACTTCCTGCGAGGGTCTTTACGTGTGGTACAGTGTTTACAACCTTCCAGTTGAGGTTACAAGTTAGACCCTACCAGTTGAGATTCGGGGCATGTCAGTTAAATGACTACTTCCCACAGTTATAGTTTCAGTATTAATCTTTAAAAATTAGGACTGTCAAATATAGTCATCTATCTTTGTGAAGAAATCAGATAGTTTTATTGATTAATGAACTACCCGTCAGATAGGCTTGGTCCCATATATAGTTATTCACTATCAGATCTAGAGATCACCTGTCAGATAGGCTTGATCTCAATCTCATATTCACTAGAGTAATCTCATTATTAGATCCCGAGATCACCCATAATATAGGCTTGATCTCTGTCTCTTATTCAGTTGAGTAATCTCATTATTAGATCTCGAGATCACCCATCAGATAGGCTTGATCTCAATCTCATATTCAGTTGAGTAATCTCATTATCAGATCCTCAGATCACCCATCAGATAGGCTTGATCTCAATCTCATATTTAGTTGAGTAATCTCATTATCAGATCTCGAGATCACCCATCAGATAGGCTTGATCTCAGTCTCTTATTCAGATGAGTAATATCATTATCAGATCCCGAGATTACCTGTCAGAGATAGGCTTGATTGCAGTCTTAGATTTAGTTGAGTATTCTTGTTATTAGATCTATAGATCACCCATCAGATAGGCTTAATCTCAGTCTCAAATTCAGTTGAGTATTCTTGTTGTCAGATTTGGGCATGATTATTTCTTATTATTGATAGTAGATTACAAAATCATCCATTAGAGAGGTTTGACCTCCAATGTAGTCAGTTAGAGTAGAAAGCTCAGAATTTATTCATTGATTAGAGTAGATTCAATTAATTAGTTTCAGTATCCTCAGATTTTGAGATCATTCACTAGATTAGACTTATCTCACCCCAGTACTCATTTAGCAGTATCAGATGATTCAGTTGTTTAGTATCTCAGTATTAGTAGTGAGTTCAGATGTTAGTAATGTAGTACCCTAGTTTCAGTACTCAGATTCATGATGATTATGATTATGGTTCGTGCATTAATATGTGTGTTCTCATTCAGTACTCTCATGATTATTCTTTTACATAATTGTTCCTACATAAGCCTTTCCATTTACCCTTACCTCATCTTCATACTTGGTACATTCCTGTACTGACGCAGTTGCGCTATGGTGTTTTATTTGACACCATAGGTTTAGAGGCATAAGATCCTGAGTACCCTTAGAAGTTCAGTCTCAGTCAGTAGCAGTACACGTAGCAGTGAGTCCTCTTCATTGGAGGATGATCCTTTTATCATTATTGCATCAAATTTTATCTATTTTTAGAAGACAAAGTTAGTTGGGTACATGTTCCATCAACTCCACAGCTCAAACATTTTAGAGGCTTTTTGGACAGATGCATTAGTATTCAGTTTTAAATTTTGATTATTTTAGTTATTTTGAACCTTATGGCCAGCTTCTGCATTTATTATCTATATTATGCGGTGTTTAGGTATAGATATCAGTAGAGGGTTGGCTTGTGGTCCTTTGGGATCATGAGCACCGTGTAACGACTAGGGGGTAGTCTTGGGTCGTTACAAACTTGGTATTAGAGCCTAAGGTTCAATAGTATCCTAGGGAGTCTGAAAAGTCGCATCTAGTAGAGTCTTATGCATGGGTGTGTTGCACGCCACATTTATGTACAAGAGGTTATAAGATATTTTTAGTAGCAGTTTCCCTTCTTTCAGTATTCATATCGTGGTATAGAGCATGATCTCGATTTGATCCTCAGTCTAATACACCTTTTTCTTTTATTTATAGAGTATGCCTTCTCGCAGAGATTATGTCCTTACGGCTGATGACCAGCCCACTCACCCAGTAGATCCTGAGAATGAGAATGTGTCACATGCAGAGTTTTGGGTATCTTTTCAAGTGCTAGCCCAAGTTATGACTAATGTTCAGGGGAACCTTAAGGTTGTGGCCCTACATCAGAAAGATGGGGGTTCAGCCGCAACCAATTCTAGAGATTTTATGAGAATAAGCCCACCAGAATTCTTTAGGTCAGTAGCAAGTGTGGACCCATAACTTTTTCTAGTGGAGGTGGGGAGCATTACCCAGATTATCCATGTTTTAGACAAGGAGAGTGTAGAGTTAGCATCATATAGGCTGAATGATATTGCTCATCATTGGGTAGTGGTGTGAAAGAAAGGTAGAGGGGAGGATGCAACTCCCATGACTTCGCACGAGTTTCAAGATGCCTTTTTAGATATGTTTTTCCTGCTAGAGATAAGGAATGCTATGGTAGAAGAGTTCATAAACCTAAGACAAGGCTCCATGACAGTGAAAGAGTATTGTCTTAAGTTTAACTAGTTTGCTAAGTATGCTTCTGGCTTGATAGCTGACCCTAGAGCGAGTATGAGTAAGTTTATGACTGGTTTGTCCAGGTTAGTGTTGAAAGAGTGTAGAACTGCTATGCTTTACAGAGATATAGACCTTGTTATACTGATAATGCATGCACAACAGATTGAGGAAGATAAGAAGAGAGAAAGAGAGAGAGTGAGTAAGAAATCTAGGATAGGTTGTCATGTTTCTCTCCGGCAAGGTCCCAAGGTGGTAGTCGTTCTTAGTATAGTTAGATGTTTTTAGTCTCAGATCCATCCTCAGCTAGTATACCCACACCGAAGTTTACTGATATCAGTTATGATGAGGCGCCAGGCTCTAAAGACTTGAGTAGTACTAGTGGTGTTCATACCAATCCAATTTGTATAGAGTATGGCAAGAGCCACCTAGGTATGTATAGAGTCGGTAGTGATGTGTGCTTTGGGTATGGGGAGACAAGCCACAGGATACGAGAATGTAGAGAGCTAGCTCAGTGGGGTAGAGAGTTTCTTATGCAGAGTGCCCCTTCCAGTGCCAGTAGTGGTCAGCATCGGAAAAGACTTCATGCGCTTCAGAATCACCATGATCAGGAAAGGTTCCTTGATATAGATTCGGGTATGTTATGAGTCCTTCATCTTTATGATATGTATTGTTAGATCCTTTGATCCTATTTTGAGATTATATGTCAGTATGAGTCATGCATTAGTTTTAGCTCTCAGTCTGTCAATCATGACCAAGTTCGTAGGTGCCCCGTGCACCGCCTTATTTCTGAGAAGTGTGTTTTGAGGGACATAGAGTCCAAAGGGGGAGATACCCCATTACATTGTGATGATCTCATGTTCTTATACTAATTCATTTGCATATTCAGACTCTCCTTATGAATTTAACATCGGTGATCATTACATAGCCAGTCATGCAGTCAAGAGTTAGTTCAATCAGACATTCATGCATTAGATATGCATGTTCAGTAGAAAGAGTTCAGCTTTTCAGCGTGTTCAGTCATACATTCATGAGATCCACTCAGTTATGCATCCATGTATCCAATATGCATGTCTATTATGAGAATTCAGCTTATGAGTAGCTTCAGTCGAGTATTCCATGCATCATATATGCATGTCCAGTATGAGAGTTCAAAATATGAGTAGTTCCAGTTGCTTAGTCATGTTTCAAATGCTCCCGTTCCTTAAGTAAGTTTAGTTGATCATTATTCTTAGCCTATCAAGCCATATTTGAGGATCAATGTTTCCAAGGGGGAGATAATATAAGACCCCGCAAATTTCTCTCGTAGTCTAAGCATTATAGCGTGTCAAGTAAAGCGTAACTCTATCCTTCAAAGATTGAGAAATGTCTTTCCAAGTAAGAGGTATTTTAAACCGTGTATATTTTCTCTAATATAGACCTTTTGTCATGTAGATAATTTAATAAGCTTTCCATCGATATCAAATTTGCCTAAATCCGACACTCAGGCAAGTAGTTAGAGCTATTTTTGTGAGACAATGTGCCACCTGGAATTTTAGCATGTTGCGGAGCTAGCCAAAATGGCAATCGTCAAAATCCAGCGATCCTTGATGATTATGGTTCATCACATGAAGGCTTAATTTTAGAATCATCAATTTCCAGTGCACCAATGCGATTCCACCACGTCGTGGTGCCTTTCCAGTTCGTAACCAAGGTGCCAACATGATTTCCACCATATTGTGCCATCAAGCAGTTTCCTGATTGTCAAATTTCTAGTGGGCGGGCATGACTGTGGTGCATCGCGGAATTTGGCCTCATTTCACCCAAAGCATCATTGTTTTCTCTAAAAATTGTATAAGAAAAAGACCTAGTGTTTCTACAAAATCAAAACCCTTCCTTCTTCTTTAAGAGAAATCAAGAAATCAAGAATCTCTCTAAGGGTTTTCAAGAAAGAGTTATGCAGATATTGATTCATAGGTCCCTTTCATCCAAGAAGCTCAAGAACCCTTTTCTAAATTTCAAAGATTTTTATGTTTATGTGTTTTCATGATTCATGTGAGTTGAAATTGATGTTCATGCTATTATTGAGTTGTGATTCATGTTTATTTACAAGGTTTTCAAGCTTTGACCCTAGTGTATGGTATTCATGTGGTGTTCATGATAAACCCTCTTCAAGTTGCTTGTTAAGTGGTGTGTTCATGTCAATTAAGTGTAGAAATTGTTGAATAAGAAAAACATGCTCCCCATATGCTTTATAAAATGCTTATGTGAATGAAGTAGAGCCATTATAACATGTTGACTAGAAATCCCCAATCATGTGTATGCCCATGCATGCCAAGTGTTTGTTGAAAATCATAAGTGAATGAATTGTGGCATGATAGCATGGAATTCCCTAATTTTGTGCTGTTTGATACATGCTAAGACTTTAATACATGCTATCATCACTTCCCTCATCAACAGATCCATGTGTTCTGGCCAATGGTGAAATCATAAGTTGTGGTGAATCCGTATGTGTTGCTTGCATATATAGATGTATATTGAAAATCTTAGACCATAGTACTATTAAAGTTGTGTGTACTGGGATCTATATATATATATATATATATATATATATATATATTTGTTCATCCAAAGAGAGCAAATCTATGGCTGGGATCCATCATAAGAGAAACCAACTTTAATAAGTTGAAGAGCAGCAGCAGCAACAACATAGATTCATGGTGGAAAATGGCTCGTCTTCGTCACTATTTTTTCCAATAAACCCAACCTATCATCACTTCCCTCATCAATAGATCCAATATATACCTTATAACCAATAGTTTTTTCTAGTATCAGCAGCATCCACATTACTACAGATCCATGTTGGAACACCAACAACATCAAGAAATACGGTTATTCGAGCCTTCTCCAGAAGTCGAAAATAACCAAGTGCAAGGTGTATCTGGTGTTGGTATATTTTTTCCTTTAAGCTTCAAGTTGGGTATGGAAGGTGATAGTATTAGTAAAGCATATAGTGGTTCCCCAATTATGTGTTCTTAGATACATGCCAAGACCTAAATATGTGTGAAGTGCTTAAAGCAAGGCCTTGTTGAATGGAGTATGATCCAATAGCATGTCTCCCTATACTATCACATGTTTATGATTCCTAAATACTTGAAGTGATGTCTTAGTGATTGTGATAGTGAATGATTGTCCATGGTCTTGGTTATTCAAGAATGGTTATGTTTTACTTTTATTTTATCGAGTCCTGGGGGTATTTATACCCGATAATTTAGCTACTGTCTAAAGCCCATTTCAGTTTTCATGATAAGAACAGTTGAGTCATGATTCTCAGAAATCAGCGATTTATCGAACTCTTTATTCTCAGACAGATACAATACTTAAGAAATCTCAGTAATAGCTGTAATCACCATAATCTCAGTATCACTAGTAATCTAGAATTAGTTTTATACCCAGCTCAGATCTAGTAGTATTCAAGTGTTCAATTTTGTCCTCTGTAGTAATCGAGTACTCTATTCAAAGCTCAGTGTTAGTCAGATAAGGAGATTCAGTAGTATTCTATCAGATGCGGAACCAAGTGAATTTAGCTTAACTCAGTCAGATCTTTTGAGAAATATGATCAGTATCAGATTCAACATAGTTTGTGTTCATTTAAGAATTAGTTTAGAGTCTCTCAGTTGGGAATAGGAGCTAGCACCGAGCGAGGTCAGGGATGGTGGCTCACCATCAGAGAGGCAGAGTCATTAGGAGAAATCCGCGACCTCCAAAACTGCATAGTCAACGCATGATGCAGGAGTCACCAATTAGGAAAGGATAGGCTTGACTAGTATATTGCCTTAGGCTTGACTTCCTATGAGGGTCACCCATCAGATAGGCTTGAACAGAGGGGTCTTTACCCGTGGCACAGTTTTGACACCCTTCTAGTTGAGGTTACAGGTTGGACCCAACCAGTTGAGATTCGGGGCATGTTAGTTAAGTGACTACTTCCCACAGTTATCATTTCAGTATAAATCTTCAAAAATCAGGACTGTCAGATACACTCATCTATCTTTGTGAGGAACTTAGATAGTTCCATTGATTCATGGACCACCCGTTAGATAGGCTTGGTACTATATAAAGTTATTCAATGTCAGATCTAGAGATCACACATAAGATAGGCTTGATCTCAATCTCATATTCAGTTGAGTAATCTCATTATCAGATCCTGAGATTACCCATTAGATAGGCTTGATCTCATCCTCTTATTCAGTTGAGTAATCTTATTATCAGATCCCGAGATCACCCATCAGATAGGCTTGATCTCAATCTCATATTTATTTGAGTAATCTCATTATCAGATCTTGAGATCACACATCAAATAGGCTTAATCTTAATCTCATATTCAGTTGAGTAATCTCATTATCAGATCCCGAGATTACCCATCAGATTGTCTTGATCTCATCCTCTTATTTAGTTGAGTAATCTCATTATCAGATCCCGAGATCACCCATCAAATAGGCTTGATCTCAATCTCAGATTCGGTTGAGTATTCTTGTTTTCAAATTCGGGCATGATTATTTCTTATTATTGACAGTAGATTCTAAAATTATCTGTTAGAGAGGTTTGATCTCTGATGTAGTCGATCGAGAGTAGAGAGATCAGAATTCAGTCATTGATATAAGTAGATTCAATTAATCAATTTCAGTATCCTCAGAGTTTGAGATCACTCGCTAAATAAGACTGATCTCACCTCAGTACTCATTTATCAGTATCAGATGATTTAGTTGTTCAGTATCTTAGTATTAGTAGTGAGATCAAATGTCAGTAATGCAGTACCCAAGTTTCAGTACTCAGAGTCGTGATGATTGTGATTATGGTTCGTGTATTCATGTCTGTGTTCTTATTTAGTACTCTAATGATTATTATGTTAAGTAATTATTCTTACATAAGCCTTTGCTTTTAGCCTTACCTCATCTTCATACTCGGTATATTCCTGTACTGACATATTTGCGCTATGGTGTTTTATTTGACACCATAGGTTCAGAGGCACAAGATCTAGAGTACCCTTAGTAGTTTAGTCCCAGTCAATATTAGTAGACGTAGCAGTGAGTCCTCTTCATTTGAGGATGATACTTTTATCATTATTGCATCAAATTTTTTATTATTTTTAGAAGACAGATTTAGTTGGGGACATGTCCCATCAACTCCACAACTCAGATAGTTTAGAGGCTTTTCGGACAGATGTATCAGTATTCAGTCTTAAATTCTGAGTATTTTTAGATATTTTGAAACTGATGGCTAGTTTTTGTATTTATTATCTATATTATACAGTATTCAGGTACAAATATCAGTGGAGAGTTGGCTTGTACTCCTTTTAGATCATGAGCATCGTGTAATGAATAGGGGGTAGTCTCAGGTTATTACATCTTCATAGAGTCATACTTGCTGATTTGATAGAGTTGGATATGGTGGATTTTGACCTTATTCTGGATAATGATTGGCTTTATTCTTTTTATGCATCTATAGACTATCCTAGCCATGTGGTTAAGTTTTAGTTCCCTGATGAGCAAGTTTTTGAGTGGTTCGGGAGTTCGGTATCTCCCAAGAGTCATTTTATCTCCTATCTCTAAGTGAAAAAGCTAATATCAAAGGGTTGCATCTATCACCTAGTTAGAGTCAAAGACACTAAGTCCAAAGCTCCAACTATTTAGTCAGTCGATATTGTTAATGAGTTTCGAGATGTTTTTTGGAAGATCTCCCAGGAGTACCTCCTGATAAAAAGATAGAGTTTGGGATTGACCTTCTTCTCGACACTCATCCCATTTTTATTCTTCCATACCGTATGGCTCCTGCTGAGTTTAATGAGTTGAAAGAGCAACTCAAAGATCTTTTATGCAAAGGTTTCATAAGGCCCAGTATTTCTCTTTAGGGTGAACCTATTCTATTAGTGTGGAAGAAAGATGGTTCTTTGCGTATGTGCATTGACTTCTTTGCGTATGTGCATTGACCATCATTAGCTTAACAAGGTCACAGTCAAAAATAAGTATCATCTTTTAAGAATGGATGACCTGTTTGATCAACTACAAGCTGCAAGTTATTTCTCCAAGATAGACCTTAGATTCAACTATCATCAACTTAAAGTGAGGGAATGTGATATTCCAAATATAGCCTTCCGTACCTGCTATGGTCACTTTGAGTTTCTAGTCATATATTTCGGGTAAACCAATGCCCCAGTATTTTTATGGACCTCATGAATCGAGCATTCAAGCAATATCTTGATATGTTTGTAAATGTTCATAGATGACATCCTTGTCTACTCCCACAGTGAGCATAATCATGCAGATCACCTTAGAATTTTATTGCTAACTTATAGAGGTAACCAGTTGTTCATCAAATTTAGTTTGTGTAAATTTTGTCCAAGATCTGTAGCCTTTCTAGGTCATATTGTTTGAGCCGAAGGTATTAGAGTTGATCCCCAAATGAAAGAAGCTGTAAGAAATTAGCCTAGACTTATCTCTCTATTTGACATTAGAATTTTCTTAGTTCTAGCCAGCTACTACAACAGTTTTGTTAAAGGTTTCTCTTCTATTGCATCTCTCATGACCTGTTTGACCTAAAAGAAGACTAGACTTACTTCAGCCCCTATATTGACTTTATCTGAAGGTATAGATGGTTTTATGGTGTATTGTGATGCCTCTAGAATTGGTTTGGGTTGTGTGTTAATCCAAAGAGGTAAGGTTATAGCCTATGCCTCTAGACAGTTGAAGATGCATGGAATGAATTACCCCACACATGATCTTGAGTTAGTTGCTGTGGTATTTACTTTGAAAATTTGGAGACACTATCTTTATGGTGTTCATGTTGATGTGTTTACTAATTATAAGAGCATGAAGTATGTGTTTACTTGGAGGGAGATGAATCTTAGGCAGAGGATTGTGTTAGAGTTGTTAAAACACTATGATATGAGGGTGTTGTATCACCCAGGCAAGCCAATATAGTGGCGGATTCCCTTAGCAGATTTTTTATAGTAGTATTGCTCATATAGAGAAAGGTAAGAAAGAGTTAGCTCATGATGTGCATTGTTTGGCTAGATTAGGTGTTAGGTTGCTTGATTAAGCTGAGGGAAGTACTTTGGTGCAAAGTAGTTCCGAATCTTCTTTAGTTTTGGAATTGAATGAGAAGCAAGATAGAGATCCTAGTTTGGTCAGATTGAAGGAGGAGTTAAGGAGCAAACGGTAGAGGTTTTCTCCTAAGGAGGAGATGGCGTGTTGACATCATATGGTAGATTATGCATTTTGTGTGTTGATGGTCTGAAGTAGAGGATTATGGTTTAAGCGCATGGCGCGTGGTATTTTATTCATCCCAGCACTACCAAGATATACCGTGACTCGCGGGAGATCTATTGGTGGAATGGTATGAAGAAGGATATAGTTGAGTTTGTAGGAAAGTTTGGAACATGCCAACAAGTTAAGGTAGAGCACCACAGACCGATTGGTGTGATATAAGAGTTTGGTATACCCACTTGGAAGTAGGAGGTGGTGAAGATGGACTTTGTGACTGGGTTACCCCTTTCGCTGTCGTCATCATGATTCTATTTGGGTTGTTGTAGATAGGATTACTAAGTTCATGCACTTCTTTCCCGTGCATACATCTTATACAATTGAGGATTATGCTAGATTGTATATTCAGGAGATAGTCAGGCTGCATAGAGTTCCCTTGTCTAACATTTCAGATAGGGGTACTCAATTTACATCTCAATTTTAGAGGGCGTTTCAGCAGTGTCGTGGTACCCAAGTTCTTTTGAGTTACTTTTTTGATATGTAGACAAATGGTTGGGCTAAGAGGACCATTCAGACCCTAGAAGACATGATGAGGGCATGTGCTTTTGATTTCAAAGGTAGTTGGGATGAGCATTTTCCATTGATAGAGTTTGCCTATAAAAATAGTTTCCATGCTAGCATTGGGATGGCACCATTTGAGGCCATGTATGGTAGAAGATATAGATCACTTATAGGTTGGTTTAAAGTGGGTGAAGCTGCCATGACTGGGCCTGATGTAGTGTTTGAAGTTATGGAGAAAGTTAAGTTGAGTAGAGAGAGGTTAAAGATAGCTCGGAGTTATCAAAAGTCATATGCCGTTGTGAGGAGAAGAGATCTTAATTTTGAAGTGAGTGATTTAGTGTACTTGATGATTTCACCCATGAAAGGGGTGAAAAGGTTTGGTAAAAAGGGAAAGCATATTCCCCGTTATGTTGGCCCAAATAGAGTTTTGAGCAACGTTGGGAAGGTAGCTTATAAGGTTGAGTTTCTTGCAGAGTTTTCAACCGTTCATCCTATTTTTCATGTCTCCATGCTTAAGAAGCATATTGGGGATTTCGTTGTGGTAGATCCTTCCAAGAGTGCTGATATTCAGAATAGTCTTTCATTCAATGAGATTCCCATTGAGATACTAGATTTTTAGGTCCGTAGATTGAGGAACAAAGAGGTTCCCATGGTCAAGGTGTTGTCGAGAAACCAGTTAGTTGATGGCTACTTGGGATGCAAAAGTGGACATACAAGCCAATTGCTCGAACCTCTTTTCCATGAGTTTAGATCGATTTGAAGGTATTATTCTTCATTAATTCAGCTCTTCTAATCTAAAGTTAATCTATGTAGCTATTCTTGCAATTTCCGTGGTAGTCAAGAGGTTAGAAAGATTTTGAGCCCGTTTAGTAAATTGCTTCATCTATGTGTACTTTGTTTTTCCCATTTTCCCAGTCTAACTAGCAATATTCAAGGATGAATGTTTCTAAGTGGGAGATATTGTAATGCCATGCAAAGTTCCCTCGTAATCCGAGCCTTAGAGTGTCAAGTGAAGTGTAATTTGTCCCTAAAAGATTGAGAAGAGACTTCCCAAGTGATTAGTATTTAAACCATATAGAATTTTCTTAAATTTGACTTTTGTCATGTAGATAATTAAATCAGATTTCCAACGATACCAATTTCATCCAAATTCGACTTCGGGGTGAGAAGGTATAGCAATTTTAATACGAGTTGTTGGAACCACCCAGGTGCAATAGACCGTTACTCGGACCGCTGCAACCAAGGCAGTAACTCCCTTTTCTGGCCCAAGTAGAATAGCCAGGATGATAGACCGTCAAGGATCTGATGGACCATCGCTGAGACTGTCGCCACTGAGGCAGTGTGGTCTCATCCTGGCCAACATGTGACGGACGATTCGATGGACCATAAAGACTGCAATGGACCATCGCTTCGACCGTCACATCGAGGTGGTGTGTTTTTTTCTGAATGATATATGACGGACGATCCGACAGACAGTCAAGCTAGCGATGGACCATCGCTTTGACCGTCGCAGCCCCTGTTCAAAATTTTTAACTAATTTAGAAAAGGAATTTTTGGTCTTTCAACTCTTTTATACCCTGATATATTCTAAATAAAGAAAATGACTTTATTCATCATCCAAAACACAAGAGAGCTAGGGTTTTTTCCTCAAGATCAAATCTAAAATCCTTCACCAAGAAATCTAAGAACTCACCATAGATTTCACAAATTGAGTTGAGATTTAAATTCCCCAAGTTCAAAGGTTGCAAGAACCCTCTCTCCAGAGTAAGAAGAAGAGTTTGAAGAAAGCTTGTTCATCCAATTTCATAATTTAAGGTTTGTGGGGGTTTTGAACAAGGGTAATCCTTTCACCCTTGGGCCCTAAGGCTTATTTAAACTATAATTTTCTGTAATCTATCACATTTTACATGATATTGAATTAAGGTTTTTCAGCTATTGTTATTTATTGCAATATTTTGATGTTTTCCATTAATTGAAAGTCATATAGCATGAGTTTGCATATTTTTCTTAAGAAATTGATGCTGGGTTTATGCCCTACGTTGTTACTCCTTGAGAATTTAAGAGTTTCAATGTTCTAGAAATTGAAGAATATGAGCATGTTGATATTTTGAGACAAATTGCTATAACTTCAAGATTTCTACATGAATTATGAATCTATATGTTATCTATTATCCATTATGATGAGTTTTAACTTGGGATGAAATTATGGGTCATTAAGCCCTACTTGAGACTTGTAATTTTATGAACTATTATGTTATAAGCACCTATGATTTGAGTATTTTGAGATTATTACGAAATGTTTTGACCTAATGGTCATAGAGTTTTAAAATCCACTCTACCACATAAGATTACAGATTTGATTGTTGGGTTCGTATGAACCATTAGATTATTTTGAAAGTAGATTTCCATGAGATGAGCGAGATAAACTAAAGGGAGTAGTATTTAGCACCGAGTTGGGTAATTTACCATAGTTTCTTACCCCAGAACTATGTGCCACTGTGGATTTGATATTTTGGACCTGAGGTAGAGGTAAGTGATCATTGAGTTGAGGTTAAACTCCTTGGCAAGAGTATGATGCCTCTCCCCAATGTGAGGTTTCTTCCTTAGGCGGACAAAACGTTGGACTCCACGTAGCTCGCATGGTTTATGTAGATTAAGAGAACCTCCCTAAACTAAAGTATTTTCCATTGAGATAAAATATTTTCCCTAACGTTTTGATATGATATATTTTCTAACATGAACAAATTGCTTTTGATTATTTTCCAAAGAAGGAAGTAGTTTTCTCTACTAATACCAATTGATCACTGGTTTTTAAACCAAAGTTATATGATTGTGAGTTCCAATTATTTGAGTTCAAAAGAGTTATAAGTTCTTGAGCATTAAAGAATATTTACTCCCCAAGAGATATATGCATAAGTTGAAAGCATTGTTTAAAGCTTCCTTCATTCTATGAGTAATAAGAATCAGGAGAGCACATATTTTAAATCCAAAGTATAATGACTCACAAGATTTGTGTTAGATGCTTCATTCTACATGATTTATGAGCTTTACATTTTAGACTTATTAAAGTCATATGAGTCATTTCTATATGCATGCAAGATTTGATTTAAGAGTGTCGATACTATTTTTATATAAATACATACACCCGACATACTCAGTAAATTCCGAAGTGTTGATCCATATATACATCTATGTGATACATTTTCTTATAATGTAGGTTCAGGTGCTCAGTCCAAGCCTTATCAGTGATTCCCGAGTACCTTTGTCTACATTTCTCCGTTGGTAAGTCCTCATGGTTCGAGGGCCTATGTTCAGATATTTCAATACTTGAGTTTTATGTCATTAGTTTCAGTTCAGTTTGGGACCTGTCCCAACGGCTCTCGAGTTTATAGAGTAGTAGAGGCTTTGTCAGACTAGTTATCAGACTGTGGTCGTATTGAGATTTCCAATATAGTAGTCATTTGGATTGAGTATTATCTTCGTATTTCCTTTCATTTGATATGACTAGTGCCAGTGTTTTGTATGCTTCTTCTTGAATGAGTTATTATAAGAAGTGATAGGCTCAAAGGGTTAGCTTTGTGCTACTTCTAGCCCTAAGAACCGTATGACATCCCAGGAGGTGATTATGGGTCATTATAGCTTGGTAAATGATATGGTAAAATGAGCCATGTATTTTGTAATTAATGACCTTGAGGGTTTAATGAATATGAAGGGGGTTAAAGTCCCTAGCAAAAAAGTGAATATGAATTATATATTGAACTAAATTGTGGTATGGAATCACTAATTAAGGGTGAATAGCTTGCAAGGGTCTTGAGGACCAAAGTTTGAATTATATGATGAGTTGAATCATGGCGTTAGCCTATTGAAATGGTTGAGAAATGAAGGCTCCAATGAAGACCATGTGGTCAAGTATTGTTTTGAATTGGATAAATGGGTTAAAGTCTTTTAGTGTAGAATTGAATGTATGCGAATGCATGGACAATAGGTAAGAGTCCCAATGTTAAATAATGATAGTCGTGATGTCTTGTGGTTAAAGTCCTTTGCATTATGACATCTCATGAGGTCGAAATGCCTCGCCAAATAATTTTTCTTGGGGTTAGGGTCCCCTATCTAATATGGCATGAGGTTAGAGACCCCTGCCTAATGTATGAGCATATGATTAAAGTCCCTTGCTTGAACGAATGTGCGTGATTGGTTAGAGTCCCTCATTTAAATGGATGGGTATGTGTTTAAAATCCCTTGCTTCATGAAATATAAATATGGTGAAATTCCTATGCCTAATAAGAAATGTTAGAATTTATAAGTGTGGAAGGTTGGCGTCCTCTATTAGATGTATGATGAATGAGTTCTTCCTAAGTGTTGGTGTGATCTGTCCCCTTGGTCAGCATATGATATATCTATATGTATGGATATGGTTATGAATGTAATTGAGTATGATATATATTGATTTTTTGTGGAATTACTATGCTATTTTATCCTTATAATTAAGTTACATGCTAGAGTTCCAACCGCCAACCATCTCCAAATGATATGTCCCTACGCGACACAGGCTTGGAGCATCACCTTCTCTTCCTACACAGTGATTTGGTGATCGAAGTAGTTTGTACATTGACTACGGAGTGGTGAGCTTTCTTATTTCAAAATACATTTATTCTTAGTCCCCTATCTTTAGACTTAGTCTCATTTTGACATTGTTTGGCTATTGTCGGGGTTTGGTCCCGACATATATATTTCTAAACTTTTCTTTGTATAGAGGCATTATGGATGACTCTGGACTTGGGTATATCGACTAGTATGTTGATATTTATAAAATGGTTAGACATTATTTAAGTTATGACTTGTAGTATGTTTTTCGTTATCTCATTATATGGTCGGGATCCACTCTACCCATATGATTGATGTGATGGTTCATCGAGTGACCTATGGTTCATGTGGGATTGAGATGCCTATATGACATGGATCAATTTTAGGTCGTATCAACTTGGTATCATAGCCAGGTTTATGGCTATTTGGGTTTCCACAATACCGTGTCGAGTAGAGTCTCTTTTATGGGTGTGAAGCATGCCACACTTATAAAAGAGGAGCTATGAGACATCTTAGGAAAATATTTCCCTTTCTTGTGTTTCAATCTCAAGTTATAGATACTAAGGTCTTGGATTTCTTTGATTTCTATTTGCTATCTTTCAGATCATGTCTCTAAGGAGATATGAGACTTCAGACAACCCTTTTGAGGGCCTTATGGATGAAGCTCGTCCAACTTTTAGAGTTTGGACACAGGCTAGGGCTGCGGCTTGCAACCATCTTTGTGGGGTTCAGCCTATCCCCACCAACCCCGACTATGATAGTAACCCTCTTATTTCATCACCTCAGGGGGATACTACTAATGTTTAGTTACATTACTCTATCGACCTCTTGACTCAATTGGTAGCTTCTAAAGTAAAGAGTAGTGCTTTGACTACCGTTCCTTTGGAGGCCACAAGAATTGGCTAGTTTATGATATTGATCCCTCCTATGTTCTCTGATATGAAGGTCAAGAAAGATCCTCAAGGCTTCGTTGATGAAATAGGAAAGATCTTTTAAATCATGCATGCTTTGGAGATGAGGCCGTTAAGTTTGCTTCCTACTAATTAAAAGATATAGCGTACCAATGGTATGAGAAGTGCGAGTTAGCTAGTGGTGTTTATGTTAGTCCTAATATTTGGGAGGACTTCTCTAATGCTTTCATATACCGCTTCTTTCCTTAAGAGTTAAAAGAGTAAAAGGTAAAATAGTTTGTGAACTTTAAGAAAGGTAGGATGTCCATTCATAAGTATTCCTTAAAATTCCATCAATTGTCAAGGTATGCTCTTGAGATGATTTCTAGAATGAGGGATAGAATGCGAAGTTTGTCTCAAGATTGTCTGGTGAGTAATTACTTAAGAGAAATAAGGCCTTGTGATTGAGAACATGGATATTTCTAAGTTGATTATGTATTTGCAACAAGTGGAAGAAGTGAAAAAGAAGCAAGTTAAGCTTAGTGAGAGGCAAGAAAAGAAATTTTGGCCTTATAAGTTTAGTGGTGGTAAGGGTGACAAGTGACCACAAAAGAAATAGGTGAGATCGAGTTCTTTCCCCTCGGCTAGTGTTCGCTCTCCTTACCTAAAGTTTTTAGGTGATTATCAAACTCAGTTTAGTAGTGGGTCCTGGGAAAAAAGGTCCTCAATTCTAGGCTAGTAGTTCCCAGTCGACTCTACCTCACCCTACTTGTTGAATCTGTGGTCAGAGTCATTGAGGTCAGTGTGAGAAAGGGATAAATAGATGTTTCCATTACAGTCAAATGGCATGGTACACATGCAACGTGAGTGCCCATCTTTAGTATCTTCTTGGGACAACAGGGATGCTATTGCTACTCCATCTGCTCCCGTACTAAAGGGTGCTATGCCTGCCTCTTCTTCTATTTTTGGCACTGACGCTGGCCAGAACCGCTTATATGCACTTGCTACTCGCTAGGATTCTAAGGCGTCTCCCAATATTGTCACGGGTATATTGAGACATTTATCTTGTGATATGTACTTTTTCTTTATCCAGGGTCTACTGTTTCTTATCTGACTGTGTATGTTGTTGTGCATCTTGATTATGGGCCCGAGAGTCTATCGGTTCCTTATTCTATTTCTATCCTATTGGAGACCCTGTGGTTGTTAGATAGACTTATAAGGGGTGTGTTATATCGGTTGGTGGTAGGGATACTCTTGTAGACTTGATAGAGCTGGACACGGTTTATTTTGGTGTCATTCTATGGATGATTATATGCAATCTTGCTATGCTTCCTTAGATTGTTGAACCTGTAGGATCATGTTCTAATTCTTCTATTAGTCGGTCATTGAATGGGAAGGTGGTTCCCTAGTGCCTAAGGAAAGGTTTATTTTTTATCTAAAGGTCCAAAGGTTGACTTTAAAAGGGTGTTTGTATTATTTTGTCCAAGTTAAAGACTTTAACTCAGAAGAGCCTTCTCTATAATCCGTTGCCATGGTTAATGAGCTCCCAAGGTGTTTCTCGATGATCTTCCTAGAGTTCCTCCCGATAGAGAAATTGATTTTGGGATTGATCTTGTTCCACACACTCATTCGATTTCTATCCCTCCTTATAGAATGGCTCTAATAGAGATAAAAGAGCTTAAAGAGCAATTACAAAACCTCTAATGTAATGCTTTTCTCCACCCTAGTGTATTTCCATAGGGTGCTCTCATGTTAGTCGTGTGCAAGAAATATGGTCCCTTTCGTATATGCATTAATTATCGTCAATTGAACAAACTGATCATACAAAATATACATTCTCTTCCAAGGATCGATGATTTGTTTAATCAACTTTAGTGTGCAAAATAATTCTCTAAGATTTATCATATATCAGGTTATCATTAAAATAAGCTTAGGGATACAGATATCCCAAAGATGGAATTTAGAACTAGGTATGGTCACTATGAGTTTTTTGTCATTTCTTTGGGTTGACCAATGCCCCGACGAAAATAATAGATTTGATGAATAGTGTTTTCCATCTTTTCTTGGACATGTTTCACTATCTTCATTTTTGAGATTTTATTGTATTCAAAGAGTGAGGCGGATTATGTCGATCACCTCTGTGCCAGTTTTTAAACCTTGAAGGACCATCATTTGTAAGCCAAGCTCTCCAAGGGTGAGTTTTGGTTGAAAATCATAGCTCTTCTTGGTCATGTTATATCTAGTGAAGGGATCATGGTAGATCCCCAAAATTTGAGGTGGTTAAGCAACGTCCTAGACCTATGACTCTAACAAATATTCGGAGCTTCTTTGGTCTAGGTGATTACTATAGAAGATTTATGGAGATTTCTCTACTATAGCTGCCCCGTTGACCAAATTGACCCAAAAAATGGTCAATTTCTTGTAGTTCGAGGCGTGTGAGCGTAGTTTTGAGAAGTTGAAAGAGAAATTGACTTCGGCTCCAATTTTAACCTTGCCCAAGGGTAGTGATAGTTCTGTGGTTTATTATGATGCTTCTCATATCAGTCTTGGTTGTGCGTTGATACAACATGGTAGGGTGGTGGCCAATAATTCTAGTTAATTGAAGTTTATGAGAAGAACAACCCTATTCTTGACTTTGAGTTCATAGACATGGTCATTGTATTAAATATTTGGAGACTTATCTATATGGGGTTCATATGTTGATATCTTTTTCGATCATAAGAGCCTCCAATATGTGTTTACCCAAAAGGAGTTGACTCTCCAACAAAGAAGATGGCTCGAGTTGTTGAAACACTATGATATGAATTTTCATTAACATCCCAATAAGGCGAACATGGTCGCCGATGTTCTTATAGATTGTCCATGGGGAGTTTAGCCCATGTAAATGAGGATAAGTGGAAATTAGTGAAAGACATTCATCGTTTGGCAAATATTGGAGTTTGACTTGTAGACTACGAGGATGGCGGTGTATTTGTGCATCCGATATCTCTGTCATTTCTTGTTTTTGAGATAAAGAAAAAGCAAGCATTGTACCCTAACTTGAGGAAGATCAAGAGTATTATGGGTAAACAGAAGGTTGCGGACTTTGTGATTTCTAGTGATGGTATCTTGAGATACCAAGGTAGGCTATGTATTCCAGACATCGATGGATTGAGGGAATGCATCATGGTTGAGGCTCATGGATCCCGTTATACCATTCATCATAGTTCCACAATGATATATCATGATCTTAGAGATTTTTATTGGTGGGGTAATATTAAACGTGATGCGGCTAGTTATGTGGCCAATGTATGGTGTGTCAACAAGTGAAAGTTTAGCACATGAGGCCCAGGGGATTTTATCAAGAGATCCTATTACCCGAATAGAAGTAGGAGGCAATTAATATGGATTTCGTTACAGGTCTTCCTAGATCCCAAAATTATTGTGATTCTATTTGGGTCATTGTTGATAGGATGACCAAGTTTGCTAGTTTTTGCCTGTAAGGACTAATTTCTCGACAAAATATTATGCTAAGTTATATCTTGCAGAGATTGTGAAGTTGTACGGTGCTCCATTTTCTATCATTTCAGATCGTGGTTATCCATTTACATCCTACTTTTGGAAGTCGTTCCAAAATGGTTTGCGTACTAGAGTGTGCCTTAGTACCGAGTTCCACCCGCAAATGGATGGATAAAAGGAAAGGACCATCTAATCATTAGAGGATATGTTGCGGTCTTATATGATTAAATATGGTGGTAGTTGGTATAACCACTTGGCTTTGATTGAGTTAGCGTATAATAATAGTGACCACTCTAGTATTGGTATGGAACCTTTTGAGTCACTATCTGGTAGGAGATGTCGATCTTCTATTAGATGGTACGAAGTTGGCGAGGGTAAATTGCTTGCCCCTAATTTAGTCCACCAAGCCTTAAAGAAGATAAAGGTGATTAGTGATAGATATAAAACCGCTCAAAGTCGCCAAAAGTCCTATGCAGATGTGAGGCGTAGGGACTTAGAGTTTCGTATTGGCGATTGGGTATTCTTGAGAGTATATCCCATGAAAGGAGTGATGCAATTTAGTAAAAATGGGAAGCTTTATCCCCAATATTGGCCCTTACTTTATCGTGAAGAGGGTTGGCAATGTTTCTTATGAGTTGTAGTTGCCTTCTAATATGAACTCTATTCACCCGGTTTTCTATTTCTCTAGGTTACGAAAATGTGTAGGTCATTCTTCGTTTATTATTCCCTTGAGGGATGTTAATATATAAGGATCTTTGTCCTATGAGAAGATCTCGGTAAGGATCTTGTATCGGCAAGTTCTCTAGTTACAAAACAAAGAAGTGGATTCAGTGAAGGTTCTATGGAAGAACCAAAAGTTCAAGGAAGCTACTTGGGAAGCGGAGGAGGACATGAAGTCCAACTATCTGCATTTGTTTCCTATTTCAGAAACTTGGGATGGAGGTATGTGTTGATCTCCTTGCTTTGATTTCTATTTTTGATAGATAATGGGTTAAAGTCCCTGATGGGTTAAGTTGAGTTGTGTCTTGATAGACCGTGAGTTCATGTCTCTAATACTTTGAAATTATATGTGTCCTTGTTGTGATGGATTTAAGTCCCTAGTATCTTGAGTTGATTCATGTCATTGGTAAATGATGGGTTCGAGTCCCTAATCCTTGAATTGAGTAATATCCGTGATAAGTTTATGGGTAGAAGTCCCTATGATATGAAATGAGTAAGTGTTAATAAGCAAGGGTTTAAGTACCTAATCATTGAAATGGACAAGTATCTTGATAAATAATAGGTTTATGTCCCCAAGACGATGACGTGAATGATTGATTCATAATGAGCATAATGTGATTTATATCCTTGTTGTGCTTCTTCTAAATTGTTTGAAGGATATTTTGATATGTCATAATGTGTTGGATTCTGTTTATTGCTTGCCTTACCCTTCATTTGAGGACAAATGATCCAAGTTAGGGAGAATTGACTCACCTAGACTTAGAACAACTGAAAAACTTTATTCTTTGCTGTCAATGGGGTGGGTACGACTAGTGGATTTAGTGTACCCATTGGATACTATTCATACCCTTCTTCTTCTCCCCTCTCGTATCCTAGGCAGTGTGGTGAGGGCCACTCACTGGCCTAGGTACATGTAATGCTCCCCTCAATTGTATCTAAGGGTACGAGTCGTACCTAGGTGAGTCATATAGGGTGAGGACTTAATTTGGAGTGGACTAATTTTTTAATGAGTGGCATATACAAGTTAGGGGTGATTCATACACTTTAGATATGACTAATGGGTGTATGGTCATATCCTTAACGGTGTGTGAGACCTAAGAGAATCTTAGTGTACGACTACTTAAGTGAGTTCTATGGTTAGTCGTACCCCTTGACAGGTTCAATTTTCATCTTTAAACTAAGGGCCCTGTGGTCATTTCTCATGTCTTAAACCCTAAGCCCTCTCACTATAAAAGTATGTATAGCCTTCTAAACATCCATTTTTGATGGATCAAACACCCTACACACTCTTTCAAACTTATCTTTGAAGAATTTGAGGCTAAGGTTTAAAGAGTGGTTTTCAAATGGAAAAGGGGAGTCAATATTCTTGTTGATTCATCATGTTTAAGTCTCGTAACTCTTCCCCTTTATAAACAACTCTTAACCCACGTTATTTCACACTTGGATTAGCAAGTTTACATGGTGGTTTTGAAACCAAAAAAATGGTTTTGTTGCCTAATGATGGATAATGATGATTGTTGATTAGACATGTTTATAGATATTATTACTGCTTATTTGCACACGTGAATTCTCGTTTTATATGGTCTAACATGGGGTTCTTGAGTTACCCTAGTATTGATGATTTATACCATGAACTTGTCCTAGGTAAAGGCATGTACACAAGGTGTTTGTGAAAATATCTAAGTGAGATATCTAGTTGCATGATGATGATGCTTTGAACTAGGTAAATGGACCAATATGTATTAATGCTTGATAAATGATACCATGAAGGTAAAATGAGCCATGTATTATGTAATTGATGACCTTGATGGTTTGATGAATAAGAAGGGGGTTACAGTCCCTAGCATGAAAATGAAGATGAGTTGTGTATTGAACTAAACTATGGTATGTCAATTCTAATGAAGGGTGAATAGCTGGTAAGGTTCTTGAGGACCATAGTTTGAATTTTATGATAATTTAAATTACGGCATTAGCCTATTGAAATAGTTGAGAAATGAAGCCTCCTGCGAAAATAATGCGGTAAAGTATGATGTTGAATTGGCTAAATGGGTTAACGTCCTTATGCATAGAATTGAATATATGTGGATGCATAGAAAACAAGTTAGAATTCCAATGACGACTAATGAGAGTTGTGATGGCTTGTGGTTCAACTCACTATCATATGAGATCTCATAAGGTTCTTGGGGTTAGGGCCCCATATCTAATATGGTATGACGTTAGAGTCCCTTGCTTAATGTGTTAGCATGTGGATAGAGTCCCTTGCCTAATGTGTTAACTTGTGGTTAGGGTCCCTTGCTTGAATGAATGTGCGTGAGTGGTTAGAGTCCCTCACTTAAATGGAAGGGTATGTTTTTAGAATCCCTTAATTGATGATATGTTATTATGGGTCAAGTCCCATGTCTAATAAGAAATACTGGAATGTATGAGTGAGGAAGGTAGGAGTCCTCCATTGCATGCATGATGAATGAGTGCATCCTAATTGTTGATGAGATTTTTCCCCTTGGTTAGCATGTGATATGTATATATGTATGGATAGGGTTATGAATGTGATTATGATATATATTGAGTTGTTGTTCAATGATGATGCTATTTTATTGTTATCCATGAGTTATATGCTAGCGTTCCAACCGCTGATCATCTCCTGAAGCTATGTCCCCATGAAACATAGGGGCCGGAGCATCATCTTCTCTTCATGTGGAGTAATTAAAAGTGGTTCGTGCATTAACTACAGAGTAGTGAGCTTCCTTATTTTGGAAGAAGTTCATTCTTATTCTCCTATCTTTAGACTTAGTCTCATTGTTGACTTGGTTTGGCTATTTTCGGGGGATTGTCTTGATATATACATATATAAACACCAATTTAAACAGAGATATTGTGGATAACTGTGGACTTGGTTATATTGACTAATATGTTGATATTTATGAAATCGTTAGATATAATTTAAGTTATGACTTGTAGTTTGTTTTTTGCTAGCTCATTAAATAGTTGGGATCCACTCGATCTATGTGATTGATGTGATGATTGTGATGGGTTATCAAGTGACCTCTGATTCATGTGGGCTTGAGGTTCCTGGTTTTGGGTATTGTCACTATACCCTAGAACTATCACCACCCTAAAAACGTCTATCATCAGACGACTTTGGGTAAGGAGAACTTGCCAACGAATAGGAATTCTGTCTCCCCAATTATTCTTCTGAGACCATTTCCCACTATCCCTACCACTCTACTATTGGCCTCCACCCTGCCTTAAATGTCTAAATCTCCTACTCTGTCTTTCCCCTATCTTATCTTTCTTATTCTTTTCCTCTTTGACTTGTTGTATATACACCATAACTCTATAGATGTCCATATCCTTGTTCAATAAGGCAGCCTTGCTCTCCAGAATTAAATCATAGGTAAACCTATAAGCTAATTTCTTTATTCTAGCCCTTATTCGAGACACTAACTCAGGAGCATATCACGACAATTAATCGAAATGCAAGGCATATTCCTTCATAGTCATCTTGCCTTGCTTCAAATTCATAAAATCCTCATCCTTCGCCGTCCACAACTCTTGATGTAAGAAGCGATCAAGAAAGGTACCCAAAAAATTATCCCACAAAGTTGACTCAGAATCATCACCCTTAGACTAATCCCACTCTTCATACCACTTGTACACCACATACTTTAACTGACCAGCGGAGAACTCCACACCCTTTACATCAGTAGCATACATCACTCGAAAGATCTTTTCCATTTCATATATGAATCCTTGAGGATCCTTCTTGGCCTTAGTACCAGTTAAACTCGATGGGTGCAACCTTATAAACTAGCCAACTGTAGTTGACTCAAAAGAACTCACATCAATACAAGAAGGAACAAACTATTGTGACTAAGATGTCACCAATTAGGTCAAAAGATGAATGGAGGAGATGAAACTTATAATTGGTAATCTCTCCTTGAGGTGACTGAGCATGAGAGTCACCCTCTTGAGTAAGATTACTAGAGAACAGTAGGATTCTATGGGGGCAATCAGAAGTAGCGACTCTAGACTGGGTTTGCACCCCAAAAGTAGGACGAGCTCTGCCCACATTGTCCTCAGACAGGACAGAAGATTTACCACGAATATCAGATCTTAATTGAGGAATTATCTAAAAGGCAAGAAAATGAGAATTTAAGAGATTCAAGACCTTAGATTCTATAGCGACAAAATAAGACAACAAGAAAGAAAAATATTCCTAAATGTCTCGTAGCCTCTCCCTTATAAGTGTTGTGAGATACACACCCATAAAAGAGACTGTACTTGACACACTTTGTGGACATGATATTGTCCATGCACCTAGGCTCTGATACCAACCTTTTCATGATCCAAACTAGGCTTGGTCGTGATGGGTATATCAAGTCCGCAGTGAAATGGAGACTACCCTATTTGCCAAACTAAACAAAGCATACACACTATTATAAACTGAATTATAAATATATAAAAAGATAATAAGGGTAAACTCAATACATGGATAATATGTCTAAAAACCATCAACCAATACCAATAACCAGCACCCAAGTCCACAGTTATCCATAAAGCCTTTAAAAAAAATTAAATTTCAATAAAGTGTCAGGAAATGACCCCAACGATAGCCAAAAATATATATAAGACACGTCTAAGACATAGAGAAACCAAAAAAATGAAATGAGACCTTACAAAGTTTGGAAAGTCACCACTTTAAGTCAAGTCATTACCTATCCAAAAAACCCTAATAACTGCACAGAAAAGGTAGAAAGATTTATCGTGCCTGCATTGTGTGGAGATACAACATTCAGAGATGGTTAGCAGTTGGAGAACAAGTATGTAACTTAATATAATAGGTAACATAATTCCACGATCAACCGTTCAAAACCATATAAAACAAATGCACAACATTTTATTAAAATACATATCTATATGAAATGTCGGGGTAGCGAATAAGGCTTAGACTGAACCTTTAAAATCTTACCATAGATTGTATAGCATAACTTTCACAATCAAGGAACCCATGGGCTATATGGGCCAAGCTATCCCCCAGTTGGAAAGGCCTCAGTGTATGTAGCCTCACAAACCAGAGGATAATCATATATCATATGCCTTCTGGGGGACTCAAACTTCCCATCATAAATAAAAGGTGAATTAAGCACCAATTTATATAACATGGGCGACTCGAACCTCCCAATAACATAATAAAAAGAGGAACTCGAACCTTCTAATCATATAGACACCAGCACCGACAAATGCGGTTTCTAATGTTGGTCTCTCGAGAACTCCACTTTCAAGGCCCGACTACACAACCCGCTTTAACCCTAATAAAATAATTTTACACATATTCCCAAATATATTGAACTGATAATGCATTAAGGCATCATATTAGTATTATTATACCAACCCCCACTTGTAAGTTCATCATCATGCCATAATTTATTAACTATCAAATGGAGTAATCATGACCCATATGTTTAGTTGACGTTCATACAGGAAAAACATAACCTAAATTCAATCAAATCATTCTGTGGTTCATTAACCTTTTATGACAAAGCATTAATTAAAGTGAGAAAGTCAAAACATGTAACAAAGACATTTATCACTATCAATTTCACATTTAGATTGTGGGAACTCAATTTCCAAAACCATATATAAAAGCAAAATTCATCACATTTTGGGTAAAACATAACCCTTTTAAGTTTTTGCCAATACCATGCACCCCACAAGTTAAAAATCATTAACTAAGCATGAATATTGCATAATAAAATAGGGGAAATCAATTTAAGAACCATTCATGTAAAAACCCTCAACCATATCAAAACCCTTATTTCAAATCCACATAATTAACCTTGCAAATTTATAAATTAGATAAATAAGTTTAAGGGTAGAGTCAATGCCTGAAATACTCAATACTATGGATAGAACTCAACCCTTGAAGCTCTACTTGTCCCACTTCTTGGAAACCCTAGGTATTGGTGCTTGAGAGAATTTGAGAGAGAATAAAGTGTGTTTGATGTGTATTATGGATCAAAAAAGGTACCATGTATGTTTATAGGTCATGAATAATTATTGGAATAAGAGGAAAATGTCCAAAATACCCTTATTAAAATTTAGAAAATAAGCCACTAGTTGTATGGGTGACCTTAAGACTTTTAGGTTCATTCTATGACTCACTTCCCCTCAGTCATAATCTTGATAGTGTCCCTGAACATAAGTAATAGTATTTTTTATGGAAAGGACCTTAGGACTCATAAAAAGTCCATACGACTTATTACATCGTAGTAGTACTCACGATAAAATATTTTGTGCATCGCATTGGTTTCCTTGTGGAAAGGACTACAAGAGTTGTTTAGAGTCTTTATGACTTATAACATAGTAGTCGTAGTCAAAAGAGTGACTTAGAAAAATCTCAATGGGTACATTATGGATGGTCCTATTACCCATAATGATTCCCTATGACTCGCAAGGAGAGTCGTAACTAGGACAGTAAGCTTTGAACTCAAAATTTTCTAGGGGCCAGCACTTATGGTGTTTCATAGTTGCAGATGTGTTTTGAGCATGTCCATGAGATGAGGTATTGTAATTTTGGGGAGTGGATATGGTAGAGTTTAGACCTCTTTCCATGCAAACTATCATTTCATCCAATCCATCCATTAGACATTTATTTTGATTAAAATATTATTTCACACTTATTATGGCTGCCATTAAGGCTTCCATGTTATGTCTTTTGTAGTACTTTTGTTTTCATATCCCAGTGCCATAGTACCTATCAAACACTACTAATAAAACAACAAACAAGTAAGCATTATGAAAGTAACCTCACAACTTAACACACCTTTGTACGACTCACACATGGATATAGAAGTCTTGAATAATGGTTTATACTCCAATGAGAGTTAAGCTATTAATGTCTACTCTTGTTCAAAATAGATTCCTGTTTGAAAGACTCGAAGAAATATGATACGAACTTGAGCCAAGATGTTGTGATGATATAAAATGATAAAAGCACTCACAGAAGTGGGATAAATTAAGAAATGAATTCAAGGACTAATTTACAACTAAGCAGATGGATTACTAGATATTAATTAGTGTTAGAATCAAGTAAAAGTTGTTTAAAAATAAAGAAAACTAAACTAGGAATCTAAGATGAGCTTACAAAAATATTTAGGAGTGAGTAATAGGGCGACTGACCATAAATGAGGTTACTGGCCAACCCAAAAGTCATTGCTCCATATCCATAAAGTACCTTAAGCTTGGTATTAGAGACTGGAGGTACGACTGTCCATCAGGCTTATGACTAACCATTGCATAAGCTTTCAGTCAGCTTGATGTAAGTATTTCTTGGGTTCCTTATCCCTCGAAAACAAGCTTCAATAATGGTGGGTTACTTAATACTAGTCGAATAAGTTCAAATTTTAAATAATGACTCAAATAATACAAGGAAACACTATTCTAGCACTAGAAATGTAAGAAGACTCAAAATCAAAAGAAAAAAATTTCAAAATAACCAAAAACATAGGTAGTAATAGTTTTCTGATTTTTGAGATAACAATCTAAAGACTACAATCATGGGAATAATCCTAAGCTCAGATATGATACCAAATGATATAATTCAAGTATGACAAAGAAAATATAAATTCAAAAACTAAAGAACAATAATGTGAGATAAAAGATAGTTTGATTGACATAAGAAATTAGAAGGAATGAAGAACCAATGAACATTTAAAATTCATAAACCCATAATCCTATATCATCAAGTACAAAATCTCTACGTCGACCGTCAAAGATTCAACGCCCTAAAAAACCTTATTTCTAAATAGTCATTATAAATTCAAGATAAGCTAATCGAAATAAACCCTAGAAGTTACTATTTATAGTTTATATGAAGACTCAAAAGTGACCCATAACTTGAAAGGTAAGACTAGCCTAAAAAGTAGGTTTCCTTAATCCTAATGGCCTGCCCGACATTCAGTCAAGTGTTAGACCAATCCGTCCATCATCTAGTTGCCCCTAACCAGTGTGCATGTCCCTTAGTCTTTCTTTTACAGCTCAAGGGATGACAAGTCACCAAGGTGGTAGCCCTTGCACCTCTATTGACTCTAAAATAGTTAACCCTTTGACATTTTTCACTCCCACCTTAATATTTAACACATGGAATCCCTTGGTAGACATCAAACAAGCTCCATCATCTCCCATTTAGCTAACATAGCTTATAAGTTTTGTAACTCTCAATCTTGACTTTTAGTAAGAAATCTTAAGGAACTTGGATGAGACCTGAGGGGCTCAAAATTAAATCATCGAATAATAATGTACGATTGAAGATAGATAGATTAACACAAGAAAATAAAAGGAATTAAGAAATAAGGAATATTTCAAATTCAAAAAAAACTTAATTCAATATCATGTAGAACCAAAGTACATGGACCAAGAGGGATTCAATTCCCTTAAACAATACAATTCAAGCTATGATAAAGAGAATCCTTATTTGGAAACTAAAGAAAAATAATGTAAACTAGAAGATAGATAGATCGATATAAGAAAAATATAAGGAATTAACAACTTATTAATGTTTTAAATTCAGAAACCCTTAATCCTATATCATCAAGCACTAAATATCTATGTGAATGAAGAGTGATTCAACACCCTTGAAACTCCTATTTCTAAATAGGCATTTAAAACAAGTTCACTAATCACACTTTAACGACCTATTTTTTGGTGTTTTATGTGAATTATATGATTCTACATAATTTTACTATTTTAACACTCCTTATGGTTTCTTTGTTCTATTTTTAGAGAGTAGGGATGATCGGCATGGTTACTAATGTCTTTCAGCATGAAATATGTGAAATTGTAATTTTTGGTGGCTTAAAAAGCCTTATAGTTGACTTCGATCAACATTAATTAATCAATGAATTAGATGTAAAAATGGACTACGCCAGTAGGTCTGGAACATCAATTTTTAGTTGGTAACACAGATGGATTGGTTTTATCAATTTTATATCTCATTTTAACCCTTATTTTTGAAAGTTATGTTATTGGGTTTCGGAGATCACCTTTGTGACAATAATACCTTTTAAAAAAACTAATATTTCCATTTGTTTTGGTGTATTAAACTTTTCAGGGTCGCCTAGTTTGATTGCATTCTTGGGATTTTAGATGAATCTCGGGGGGCCCGCAGTGACTTGAAATTCTCAAAGTCTCCAGCTGGTGCACTATTGCTGGTGTGATTTCTAAAGAAGCCCTTTGGGTGCTTTAGTTGACGACGCTTTAGCATTCCTTTTGCGCCTACTTCTAAAATATCTCAGGGTTCACTTTAGTTGACTGTACCCTAGCATAGGTTCTACTTTAGAGGCATCTGGGAGCTTTTGTGGCAATCGCTAAAGCAGCTCATGGTCCACTTTAGTGGCACCTAGTATATTTAAATACGCCTTTTGACCCTTTTAACCATTTTTAAAGTTAGATCTTGGGTTTAAAGATTAGGTAAGCCCTAAAACACTAATTTCAAATATTTTTCATCAACTTTATCATTTAAATCTTATTTAAGCATGCATTTTAAAGTGGAATTTGGGGTTTTGGCTCAGAAGGCCTACAAATTATATTCCTTCAATTGTAACCCTAATTTTTACATGTTTTTACTTAGGTTTTATTCTTTGAGTTCCATTAATTAGAGGAAATATATTTTTGAATTAAAATTTTGGTTTTATCCTTTCTTTTAAAAATCATTTTGGGGATTTATTTTTACCTTGATTCAAAAATGGCCAATATAAGTATCAATAGCTTAGTTAATTTAGGTTTTATCATGAGGAGATACCTCCTGATTGAAATCTTTTGAATTAATTTTTGGTATTTAAGGTAGGTTATGGCTTAACTATCTTCAGACTATGTAGGGTAGTTAATAATAATGTAAAGGCATGCTATGGATATGGGTTATATCATGGAAAATATGCTTAGGTGATTTATGTTCCTATGTTGGGGCCTATTTGGATAATATACAATGGACGTAATATTATCTTCTATGTGTGGTCGTGTTATGTCTTATATGATATTGTTTGCTAGATGATGATATATACATGTTGGTTACACTACTTTTTGTTGGAAAAGCCTAAATTTTAGGAATTATGTATTATCAATAACATTTTTTTGCATGTTTCATTTGGTGGTTTCTGGATTATATTGGATCATGGATGGTTGGTGGATTTGAGTGGATTTTGGTTGACTTAGTTTTTGTTTTTGTTTGATATTGGATATTCTTATTTTGGTTGGTTGTGAGTATTACATCCTCATATCATATTCATTCATGACACATTGGTACCACCATGTAAATACTAAAAATATTGGTTTTTTCTACTATAAAATATGATATCTTAAAAACCCTCTACCGATGTATGTGTTTGAGCAAAAATATGGATATTGGTATTGGATATCTATTGTATATGGGTTGATGAACCCCCCATGGGTCCTTCGTCAGGAAGCTTTAGCTCTATAGGTATATACAAATGTTGTACGACTACCTTGTGCATCATCATTATCCTTATTTCACTTTATATATTATGCTTATATTCTGATTGTGTTTCCTACTTTTCAATTGATATTTGTCCATTTTTTTACCTTCCTATACTTGTATTTGATGTTTGTGTATACTTGTCCTCCTTCCCAACCCATATTTATTGTATGCAATTATAGTAAAACAATTAGTGGAGATGGTGTGGGCTACCATTTGAGGCATTTTCTTACTACAGGTGAAATGGCCATAATTTTTGTTCATATACTTTATTTTCTATTTTACTCAATCAGGCTATGATAGCTACTAAGTATAAGTAGACCGTTCTCATCCCTACTATGCATTTCTGGTACAAATCAAAGTACTAGTATATTGTATATATAATTGATTTGGGTAATACCTAGAGCTCATTAGTGGTAGGCGTTTATCTATGCATCTAGAGTTTACTTCTACCTTGTCAAGGCTTGTTGGGACAAGTGTATAGAGCATCTATTCAAATTATAGTAGATTATTCTAAGAAGACTCATTCCATTCTTTTATTATCTTTAAGGACACCTAGAAGGCACACCATTTAGATGAGTTTAGAGTTCATATCTTGAGGTAGAGATTCTCCAGCATTCTATAAATATCATGGTAGACCAGTGCAGGCAACCTTGTAGAGTTCAAGTAGGGTGTCTTTTGGTCCTAATCTTTAGGTAGTTGTCCTAGTTTTGTTGTACCTCTTTTCTTTAATTTGGGATACAGATATGTGTGATGAGAATTTCCATGTGGCTAAAGACTGTATCCATTGTGTTTTAAGAGCCACCCTAATATCGGTTGTGAGATGTAGAGGTTCTACAAGTTATATGACAACTAGTGGTAGTAGTGCTCGTGGTGGTGGTAGAGAGGCTACTCAGCTAGGTGGTCGACGTGGTTAGTGCTATGCTATACCTAAAAGAACAGAGGTAGAGGTTTCTGATGCATTCATAATAGGTATTGTCCCTATTTTTTTAGATCTGTGTCTGTGTTATTTGATTTGGAATCGACATTCTCCTATGTGTTTGCATATTTTTCTTTGGGTTTTTATTCTTCTCTTGAGAATTTTGATGTGCCTATTCATGTATCTACCCATGCAGAAGACTCTTTAGTGGTGAATCAGGTGCACCGATCTTATGTTGTGACATTGCTAGGTATGAGACATGGTAGATCTAATTGTGTTAGATATGATAGATTTTGATATCATATTAGGTATGGGATGGCTATCCCCTTTTCATGCTATCCTAGACTGTTATGATAAGACTATGACTTTAGCTCCATTGGGTGTGCTAAGGATAGCTTTGAAGGGTGTTCTTCATTTGGGACCTAAAAAGGTTATATCTTTCCTTCATGTTCATTGTTAGGTTAAGATTTGATGTCTGTCTAATTTGTCTCATATTTATGATACAAGTGTTTCTTCACTTCCTTCTTTAGATTTTATTTATTTGGTTCATGAGTTCATTATTGTTTTCCCTACAGATTTGCCTAGTATGTATCGATATTATGATATTGACTTTGCTATTAATATAGAGTTGAGCCCTAAGCCCATTTCTATTCCCCCATATAGGATGGTCCCAGTAGGGTTAACGGAATGAAAGGGCCAATTGCTGGAGTTGTTAGATAAAGGATTTATACAACCTAGTGTATCACCTTGAGGTGCGCCTATCTTGATTATTAAGAATAAAGATCGGTCTATTTGTATATGTATTTATTATCAATAGCTGAATAAAGTTACATTTAAGAATAAGTATCTTATTCTTCATGTTGATGGTTTATTTGATCATCTTTAGGGTGTTTTGATGTTTTTAAGATTGATTTTAGTTTTGAGTATCACCAGTTGAGGATTAGAGCTTCATATATTCCATTGATAGATTTTCTGACTCGGTATAGTCATTATTAGTTCTTGGTCATATTTTTTTCATTGACCAATGCCCTGGCCGCATTCATGGAGTTGATGAATCGAGTATTTAGACTATATCTTGAATCTTTTATCATTATATTGATAGACGATTTCTTGGATTATTCCAAGAGTAAAGATGATCATAAGAAGTATCTGTAGATTGTGCTCTAGATATTGAGGAATAAGAAGTTGTACATTAAGTTCTCTAAGTGTGAGTTTTTGTTGGAGTATGTCTCTTACTTGGGTGATAAAATTACCATGGATTGTATTTTGGTCGATCAGGCTAAGATTGTAGCAGTTCGTGATTTGGCTAAACCTACTTCTCCATTTGTGATTCAGATTTTAGTTGGTTTAGTAGGTTACTATTGACATTTTATAGAGGGTTTTAATCTATTACATCTCCATACACCAAGTTGACTTAGAAGAAAATTTCCTTTTAGTGGTCCGATGCTTGTGAGGTGAGGTTTAAAAAGCTCAAGGATTTGTTGACATCATCTCCTATCCTGACCTTTCTCAAGAAAGGCATGGATTTTATCATTTTTTATGATACTTATGGTGTTGGTTTATGCGTTGTGTCAATGCAGGAGGGTAAGACAATTGCGTATGCTTCTCGTCATTTTAAGCCGCATAAGAGAAATTAACCTACCCATGATTTAGAGTTGTGTGCAGTTGTTTTTGCTTTAAAGTGGTAGAGAAACTATTTATATGGAGTCCATTATGATATTTTCTTGGATCCTCTAGCCTTCAGTATTTCTTCACCCAGCAAGATCTTAATACGAGATTTCTTGATAATTATGACTTACCTATTCGATATCATCCGGGAAAGGCTAATTTAGTTGCTGATCCCTTGAGCTGGAAGTCGACTAGAATGGGTAGCTTATTGTATCTTTTGTTCTAGGAGAGGCCTCTGTCTTAGAGGTTCAGTTTTTAGCAAACTAGATATTTAGGCTTGATTTTTCAACACTTGGGTGTGTTTTGGCATTAGTAAGGCTAGGTCTTCTTTGATGGAGCAAATTTAGGCTCATCAGTTTGATAATGCTAGGTATAATAATTTGGCATAAGGTGCTGAGTAGTGAGGGTAAAGAGGCCTTGCTTGATCTTAATGATGTCTGGAGGATTGATTGTTGAGTTTGTGCATCAAGAGTAGGTGATTGGATTAGACTGATCTTGGAGGAGCTTATTGTTCCAGATATTCTATCCATCCAGGAGTGACTAAGATGTATCATGATTTGCAACAACATTACTAGTAGAGTGGTATGTGGAATGATGCAATAGATTTTATAGCTCATTGCCTATGTTACAAGAAGGTGAGGCCTAGCATTTGAAACCTGGTGGTTTGCTTTAGAGGTTACCTATTCTTGAGTAGAAGTGGGAACAAATTACTATGGACTTTGTGACTGGGTTGCCTAGTAGTTCTCACGATTCTGATAATTTTTGGGTTATTGTGGATCAATTGATTAAATCTACTTAGTTTATTTTGGTATAGGTTTTCTTCAGTGTTGAGAGGTTGGCCCGTATTTGTGTTCATGATATAGTTCATATTCATAGGGTACCAGTGTCTATCATCTCATATCGAGGTTCAGTGTTAACATATCACTTTTGGAAGACTTTTAGGAAGAGTTGGCTACTCAAGTTGATCTTAGTACGACATTTCACCCACAGATATACTGTCAGTTAGAGTGGACTATTTAGGTTATGGTGGATATGCTCCATGCTTGTGTGATAGATTTTGGAGGCTAGTGGGAGATATCTAGCCTTGGAAGAGTTTTAATGTAATAAAAGCTATCATTTTAGTATTGAGATAGCTCCTTTCGAGGCTTTGTATGGCAGCATTATTGCTATCCAGTTGGTTGGTTTGTTGTTTTTGAGATTAAACCATGAGTAATGGACTTACGTCATGAGTCTTTGGATATAGTCTGGATCATTTATGATAGACCTCGAGTAGCTCAAAATAGCTAGAAGTGTTGTGCAAATCGTATGCTTCATGCCCTGAGGTTTAGTGTTAGTGATCATGTCTTTCTTTGTGTGTTGCCCCAAGGTATATTGGACCTTTTGAGATCCTTTAAACTATTGGTGATGAGGCATATGAGTTATCTTTACGCCCTAGATTTATCAGCTGTTCAACAAGTTCTTTTGTATTTCCATACTTCAGCATCACATTCCAAATGATTTTTATGTCATTCATTGGAATTCAATTTATCTTGATGAGTGGTTTTCTTTTGTAGATAAGGTCATCTCTAATTTAGATAAAGATTTGAGATGGTAGCATTCTAGATATATTTGAATGGATAAAGTCTAGTGGAGGCATCAGTTGTAGATAATTTTACTTGGAAGGTCAAGTTTTATATGCATAGTAGTTATCCTATCTTTTCTATGGTTCAAGTATTTCCCTTACCTTATGTCCGAGGACAAATTAGATATTTAGTGATGGATGATGTAATGACCTAATTTTTGATATTTTATGTTAATTATGTGATTCTGCATGATTTGACCATTTTACCCATCATTATGGTTGCTTTGTGGTATTTTTGGTGTGTGGGGATGTTTTGCACAATTCCCAATACCTTTCAACAAGAAATATGTGAAATATGGATTTTGATTACTTGAAAAGTCATATGGTTGACTTCGGTCAACATTTATTGATAGGTGCATTAGATGGCAAAACGGACTTTGCCAGCATATCCAGAATGCTGATTTTAGGTTTAAAACATGGGTGGGTTGGCTCTATGGATTTTATGACCTTTGGTTTGAAAATTTGTGAAATTGGATTTTGAGGATCAACTTTATGAAAACAATGACTTTTCAAAAATCTGATATTGCTATTGAGTCTGGTGCATCGAATTTGTTAGGGTAACATTGTCCGATTACATTTTCGAGATTTGTGATAAATCCCAAGGGATTCATCAAGACTTGAAATTCTTCAAGTCTCCAGATGGTGCACAACTACCGGTGTGACTACTAAAATGACCCTTTTGGTGCTTTGGCTGAGGACGCTTTAGCGGCCCTTCGAAATTATATTAGCCCTTGTCGCATAGTAGGTACTGATAAAGCAGCCCTCGGTCTACTTTAGCTGACTATCTCCTAGCATAGGTACCAGTTTATCAGCATCTGGGCTCTTTAGCAGGAATCGCTAAAGTGGTCCACTATCTACTTTAGCGGCACCTAGTCTATTTAAATACCCTTTTTTTTCCTTTTCATCCATTTTGAGATTTGGAGCTTGGAGTTTCGATATTTTGAGTAATTTCTTCCATTTCTAAGCTTGGGTAAGCTCCAAAACACCCATTTCAACTATTTTTCTTTAACTTTATAACTTATATCTTGTTTAAACGCGGATTTAATAGTGGAATTTGGGGATTTTGGCTCATAAGGCCTAAAAATTGTATTTCATTGAATTTAACCCCAATTTCAACCCGTTTTCACTTGAGTTTTCTTCTATCAGTTCCTTTAATCATGGGAAATATATTTTGAACAATAATTTAAATTCTACCCTTCTTTAATGAAAAACTCATTTCTTTGGTCTGTTTTGACCCAGATTAAAAAAAGGTCAATATGGGCATCAATGGCTTTCATTTGCTGCATAGATTCTAGATTGAAGGCTTTTGGGATGGCTCTAGATTGAGGGCTTTTGGAACCATTTTTTAGTATCCGAGGAAGGTTATGGATTACTATTCTTTAGACTGGGTTTGGTAGTTAATAAAAAAAAAACATGCTATGGGTATGGGGTTGTATCATGGAAAATATATATATATATATATATATGGTTTATGTGCCTGTGTAGGGGCCTATATGGATAATATATAGTGGTTTTGAAGTATTATTTTCTATGTATGGTCGTGTAGGATCTTATATGATGTTGTTGTCCTAGTAATGATATATGTATGTTAGTTACACACTTTTGTTAGAAAAAGCCTAAATTTTTGGAGTTATGTGGTATCAATGATATTTTTTGCATGTTTCACTTATTGTCTTTAGGGTTATATTGGATTATGGATGGTTGGTGGATATTAGTGGATTCTGGCTCACTTGGTTGGTATATTGGTTTAATATTGAATATTATCATTTTTGTTTGTTGTGAGCATTACATTCTATATAATTTTCATTCATGAAACATTGGTACCGCCGTGGAAATACTAGAAATATTGGGTTTTTTTACCACAAAATATGACATCTTCAAAACCCTCTGATGTTTATGTGTTGGAGAGGAAATATGGATATTAATATTGGATATTGGTTTTATATGGGTTAACGAAACCCCAGTGGGTCTTGCGTCAAGAAGATTTAGCTTTGTAGATATATATGGAGGATGTATGACAAGCTCATGCATCACAACATCATCATCATAATAATCATCATCATTATCCTTAGTTCACTTCATATATTGTGCTTGTGCTATGATTGTATTTTTTTCCCTTGACTTGATATTTTTCCACTTTTTTACTTTTTGATTCTTGTACTTGATGTGTGTATACTTGTCCTCCTTCCCCATCCATATTGGTTGTACGTGTTATGGTTGAACTGTTAGTGGAGATAGTGTAGGCTACCATTTGGGGTATTTTCTGATTGCAGGTGACGTTCCCATAGTTTGCCTTTACATGCTTTATTTTCTACTTTACTTAGATGGACTATGACATCTGTTGAGTACAAGTGGACCATACTCATCCCTATTTCACCCTTTTGATGCAGATCTAGGTACCAGTGTACCACATAGATAGTTTATTTAGATGATACATGGAGCCCATTTGAGGTAGCGGTTGATCTATGCATCCAGAGTTGAATTCTACCTGTTCTTTACTAGACTATATCTTATATTTAGATACAGAGTTTTTATCCTATTGAATAATTTATGTATTTTTTTACATTAAGTGGTAATAGTTAGCTCTTAAACTGTGACACCAGGATTTTGGATTCGGTGTGTATCTTGATTTTATTTTTGCATTTATTGTATATACGTGTGTGGTTTGACTCTATTTTAGGGGCCTTGCATTTGTTTGGTATTGATTTCTCATTTTATATTAGTTTAGTATATGATGTGCTCCTATTCCAATCCCAAAATGGCATCGATCTTCATCAGTGTAATGATCATTCAGGTTATTTTCTATATTTCTACTTATTTTCATTTTTAGAGTTTTCCTATAGATTCCCCAAGTCATTTATAACTTGATGGGACTGGCAGTTTGGTTATCGGATAGTTCATTTGGTTTTTTGAGCCAAATTCCAATTTTGAAGTCTTCACTAGTTAAAAATATCCGCTGAGTGAAAACTCCAATCAAATGATCTCGTATGCTAAATCTAACTATTCCAATAACTCTGCAATGTTAAATTTACACTAGGTGGACCTTTGGTTTGGGTCCCGTGGCACCCGGTCTCATATCGAGCTATGGATAAAAGTTAGGAAAATGGCAAGTTAAGTGTGGGACCTACTTTACATGAAAACAACCTCTAATGGAAATTTTGATTGCACCATTGAGTTTGGAACATCGAATTTGATAGGGTATCATAGTACGTTTTCTTATATGGGATTCTGAATGAATCCCGAGAGGTTCGCGAAGACTTGGGAATTACCAAATCTCAACTGGTACGATGCACTTGCATCCGCAAGTCACTGATTATGATAGCAATCTATCCATCGATAGCAAGTGTCGTGAACACAACACCTATGTTATGAAAGTGGCGTCCTTGGGAGACGATAAATGCCGCGATCGAGACTGACAGGTCGCGTATGCAACTTCTAAAAAACTGGGAAGGGTATAAATACCCTATTTCAGCCAATTTTTTCCTATTTGTCATCTATTCTAAAGATACTTAAACCCTAAAGAGTGGAATAGCTTAGGGATATCATTGTGGGTTCTTTTGGGAGCATGCGTAAAGATCGATTATGTGTTTTTCCTTTAAATTTGAGGTAATATTCCTCCATTTACATGGTTGATTTCCCCTTTTCTTCTCTACAATCCGTAAAACTTAGTGACATGATTTTAGCACAAATATAGCTTGGAATTCACCCATTTTTAGGGTAAATGTTTGTTAAGTGTGTGGGGATGTTGAGTTGGGTTCGGAAATACAATTTCCATATATTAGTGTATCACCCTAAAAATTTTGGACATTTTATTTTGGTTTTCCTCTGCTTGTCATATAAATTTTGGACACAAAACTATGTTTGGGGATGTTAAAAGGACAACCAGGAAGAGTTTCAGAATTTTTGGATAGGTTTTGGTATAGTTTTGGGTCGGTGAGGAAGTAAGACTCCACGATAGCCCCATAACTTGGAAGGTATTCACCACGCCAGGGTCTATGTCATGGAGGCTAGCCTCCGTGATGAGGTCCTTGACATGGACCTATGTTATTTTGTGGTTGTTTTTCTTAATTAATTTGGAAGTGGGGTAGTAAGGTCCTTTCACCTATAAATGATATTTAATCACTTTAAGGACCTATTTGTATCAGTTTTCAATGTACGAAGGCCATAATTCATTCTTAAACACCCTTTCTCAAAATCCTATTTATAACTCAAGGCTGGGGTTCACGGAGGTGATAAGTAGGGTCCTAAGGGTGTTGTTTTCTTTGAAATTCTTGGCAATTAAGGTATGTATCTCTTTCCCTATAGTTTTATTTTATTGATGGCATGAAATTGGTTATTATTCATGATTTTGATAATGGTTATTGAATTATGGGTTGAGGGTTGTGGATGTGATTGGTTTAAATATTTTTCTATGGATTATTATTAAATAATTATGCTTTATATATATTATTTTGAACTTTGGGTTTTGCATTAAAATGGTAATTAAACTACGGGGTCATGGCCTATCCCCAATTTTATGATTTTTCTTTGATATATGGTGTTGGAAATCTTGTGCCCTCAACCTGTTTGTGAAATTGATAGTGAATATGATTTTGTCACATAGTTTGACTATTGTTGGAATCCTTGCATTGCCTAAATTGTACATGGAATATGAATTGGTTTGGTTTGGTTTTCAAATGGTTTTGGAAAGGCCTTGGTGGCCTACATATTTGTTTTAGTTGGAAACTTTAGATGTCAAAATTAGTTTAATGGTTTCATATGGTAGAAACGGATAGACTTTCAATCTCTAATTTCTTTATGCTGATACAAACGAGAAAAGCCTAATTAAAAGACTCCTTCAATGTGAGGTTTGGTCATGATGAACATGTGCATGAAACGTAATTTATATTTTGGGGATTGCATTAGCCTTCTCGTTTTTCTCTAGTATGTTAGGCTAACACATACTGGGCCTTTTCTGTAGGGGAGTTGAACCTATATAGCCTGTAAGTGACTTTAGGATGGCAGAGATACATAGTCCAGGTTAATGATTTAAATATGCATGTTAAGCCTTGTTCCCTTTGTCCCAGCATATATATGTGTGTGTTGTTATTACATAAGATGTTGTGCATTGGGTTTTGCTGTTTTTCATAGTATGGATTATAGCATTACTCTATTCCTTTATCCCTGAGTTACATGCTAGTGATCCAACCATCAATGGTCTTCAGACGTTGATCTCCATGTAATGCAAGAACCATCAAAAAATTTACTTTTCCTGCACAGTTACTAGGTGATTGTGGGATAACTCCTGATTCAGATTGAAGTGGTGAGCTTCCATACTTTAAAGGACCTCACTTCATGTTTTTGGTTCCTTTATGTTATTGACTCTTTCCTTTGGACTAATATTTTTCTATGGATAGGGGCATGACCTGACACTTTATCGGTACTCATTTTTAGGTTAGGGGCTTGTGGATACTGTGGTCTTGGGTATTATGGTTGTCTTTTTGTATTTGTTTTGGTATTGTGGATAGTTTTGGAAATTGAATTTTATATAGGCTTTTGAGTTTATCTTTCATATCTTTCTTTATATTGGTATTCATCTGCTGTTGTGAGTTCTTGATTATATTTGAAATGGCTCAGAGGAGGTCTCCGGTCGTCGTCGTACTTTAGATGACCATCGTGACCATGCCCTGGTTAAGGTGATGACATTAGTGTTAAGAAAGTAACCTCACAACTCAACACACCTTTGTATGCCTCACACTTGGATATACATGTGTTGAATGATGGTTTATACTCCAATAAGTGTTGAGGTGTTGATTTGTACTCTTCTTCTGAATGGATTCTTATTTGAAAGACTCAAAGAAATCTCATACGGACTTGAGCCAAAAAGTTATGATGATATTAATGAGAAAAAACTCAAAGAATTGGAAAGAAAAAAGAAATGAATTAAACAACTAATTCACAACTGAGTAAATGGATTAATAGTTATTAATTTGAGTAAGATGTTTAAGAATCAAGGAAATGAAACTAGGAATCTAAAATGAGCTTACGGAAACCTTTCCGGGCTAGATGATGGGGTGACTGACCGTAATGAAGTGATGAGCCATTGCTCCCAGGAGTCGTTGCTCCTTATTAGGAAAGTACGTTCATCTTGGTATCAGCGACTGGAGGTGTGACTGTCCATCCGGCTTTCGACTGACCATCATACGTGATGGCAGTCAGCTCAAGATAAGTATTTCGTGGGTCCCTTGTCATTCTTTAGAATAAACAAATACAACTCTTTTTTCTTCAATTCCTTTGGATCAAATTCTTCTTTCTAACTTTTTTTACCAATAATATATGAAGAACTTTATGAACATTTAAATTTTCACGCCCAAACAAATGAACTCAATAGTCGAAAAAAACGCTCCTTTCAAACTCCCGAACAAACCCCATTAGTTTTATACTCAAAACATACACAATATTTTCAGATTTGAGAACCTATTTGAAATTCCTTCAAAATCAAGCTTCAACAATGGTGGGTTACTCAATACTTGTTGAAATAAGCTCAAATTTTAGATAATGACTGAAATAGTACTAGGGAACACTATTCTAGTACTAGAAACACAAGAAGACTCAAAAATAAAAAACTCAAACTTTCAAAATAACCAAAAATATGGGTAGTATTATTTTTGTGATTTTCTAGATAACAAACCCAGGACTAGAATCGTGGGAACAATCCTAAGCTCGGCTCAAATACCAAATGATACGATTCAAACAACAATAAAGAGAATCTAACTGCAATGACTAAGGAACAATAATGTAAGATAGAAGATATATAGATTGACACAAGAAATAAGAAGGAATAGATAGATTGACACATGAAATTAGAAGGAATTAAGAACTAATGATTGCTTCAAATTCAAAACCATTTAATCGTATATCATCAAGCCCCAAATATCAATATGGAACAACAGGGATTAAATTCCCTAAAACCCCATTTCTAAATACACATCCAATACAAGTTCACCAATCACACATTCAAGTGGTAAGTTCATTCAATATACAAGATAAGCTAATGTAAATAAACCCGATGATTGCAACGCTTAAGAACCCATTGGGTTAATTAAGCGGAAAACCATTAACTTAAGTCGCCTGGTAGTGCCCAACAGGTATCACTTAACCTATGCCTTTGGCGTTTAAGTGATGGCCTCGTAAACGGCCAAAGTCCATTTAAGCGTTATTGTGTAAATTTGGCCGTTGTTGCTAAAGAGACACTAGGTCTCTTAAGCGGCTAGTGGTTAAGAGGCCTAGTATCCGCTTACGCAACACTTGGACACATAGGAATTCTAGAAATACCCAACTTAAGCCGATTTATACTATTTTCACCTATTTTCTAAAGTATATATCCCTAAAAAATGTTAACACTTGGGTAAATCATTGGTGGATGATCACGGAGCATTTATGAACTTAAAATACGTATTTTAAACTGAGTTCTTGATAAAATTTCATCAATTTCAAGATTAAATCCTTCAAATTTATTATAAAATTCATAGAATATTTAGAGCTCCAAATTCACCCTTTTTAGGGTAAATGATCCTTTGTCACACCTTAAAACCGAGGAGGCGCGACTCACACCTGGTGCCACAATTGACTGAATAAATAAACTAAAACATAACAAAACAACATTTAGTGGACTATCAAGGCCAAGTCAAATTTGATAAAGGAACATCATCAAAATAAAAAAAATGCAACAAAGTTATAATATAAGGACAATTTGACTGTAACTTACTACCTGACCCACAATAAAAATCGTCTACAATCCTCTAGGATGAGAAATCGTGAATAACTATTTGGGATAGCCCCCATAGTACTCATTATTTATACAATCCAAAGTAAGGTATCGACTCAGCAACTCCAAAAAAAATAAAGCATACCAACCGTAAGCTGAACTTGATCATATGTGGTGAGGACCCTTTTTCTCCTAATAACCTATAAGCATGAGTGCAGTTCCCCTAGGTGATAGATCTAAACCTATAAACCAAAAATAACTTAAAAAAGGAGATAAAGTAGAGATGATAAAATAAGATCCAAACAAAGTCATATTCAACAACACAATGAACTAAGAACAAAAAATTAATGATAGTTAGTGGGATATAACAACTATAATACTATAGGAATTAAGGTATGGATAAAACACCAAAACCTACTAAAGCGTGTAATTGAAACACCACACTCTTACGTTGACACAAAAGGGACTCACACCTCCCCAAAGCACCAACATTTCTAAACCAATTCGCAACCCTAGTAATTCCACACTCAAGGATGCCCTAGTTTTAATGACTTTTCCAAGTCCTACACTATAAAAACTCCTCACAAATGATTTCACTCAATATTCATTAAAATCTAATGAAAATAGAACCCTAAAAATCTATTTATAGCTATAACATACCAAGACCAAAATACCCTTAATGTTCTTTCAAGGTGAGGCACCCTTGAAGTATATTTCATTGAGTGTAAAAGCCCTTTATTACCTTAATGAAAATCAATAAATAGGTGCCCTAGTAGTGTAGTCTTTAGAGTGGTTCAAAAAGACTTCATACATTTTCATCTCCTTAAGTATGTCTTGAACTTGGCTTCTTGGGAAAGGCTTATACACTTTGTACTCGTATCATCCTCTCTATATTAAAAGGAATTTGACATTAAATTCACACCTTGCAAAACCAAAGAGAGGGCAGATAAGCATGAAATTCATCATTACATGAGGTTTAGTGTTAGTACAATATTTAATATTATCATGCCAAGGTGGTATACACTTGAAATACACCCAAGAATCCTTTGTCTTGATCTTAGATAATTCAGTAAAAGCATCATAAAGGAAGTGATCATGACAAACATCAAGATCTAATGAACATAGGCTGAGACTACACCATCCACACCCCAAGATGACACTAGGATCAAATGGTAGAAGTAGCCAAGGACATACGGCGAGGCTACCCTTTCCTTTCACTAGAGTGCCATCCTCACAATAACAGAAGACATTGGTCTTTAAGAGAGGTCTAATATTAAAGAATGAGGAGTTACAACCTAGAATTACTCCACAACAACATAATTTCCATTATTCACAACTTTTCCTTTCACATGATTTCTATGAACAAAACAAATAGAAAAACCTTCATCATATACTAGGTTCAAGGAATCATGTTAATTATCATGATCAACAATATAAATACCATTTCTAACTTAAGGCTCTTCAAGCATACCATGCACATATTTAAGTAATGAATGACATTTAAGAGTGAATTTTGCATCATACACATCAAAGGTTTCACTAAGGAAATCATCATGCATTCTACAATAGGCAAACCCACAACCCCATTCAATTTGCTACTACTAGACACATCACAACATTTTAAACTTAAAAGAGTGTAGTAAGTAGCATTGTTACATTGATTTACTTCTTGGAAGACCACTTGGCTACTTTGGAAACTCTTATCACAAGGGAATGTGTCAAAAATTCCCTTTTGAATCATTTATTCATCACCTCTCAAAAAATTTGAACTCTCGGCCAAGGAATCCACTAGATCATAAATTATGTGTTTAGGAGGGACTTTCTTAAGATTCTCCATTGGAAATTTATGACATTTAACCTGCACATATGAATAATCAATGCTAGGTAAAATATTAGTATTTGGTTTTGTGAGTAACAAGGGTCCTTTGTGGGCAAGTCCCATAATCAAGTTCTTCTTTCCCTCTTGTTGCAATGTTTCTTCCCCTTTTTCAAATTCACTACATGCAACTTCCCCATCCATTTCTCTCTTTTATTTATTCTTCAACTCATTAACTTTTTCATTGATTTCGTTTACTATAGATGGTGAAAGAGGATGAAGAATGAACTTTTGGCCATAGAATTCAAAAGTGTACCACTTAGTCCTTGCATCATCCTTAGAGAATCTATCAATTTTCTATGTCCTACAAAAAAATAGGTGACATGCTTGCATAGGGATTATATCACATAGCACATCGTCTTGATAGTTCTCTATTATGAACCCAATCACACATTGTTGAGTGACCTTTAGCCTACTACAATCATTCAACCATTGAATTTTATAAGGATCCGGGTGAGGGGTAGTAGGTAGTTTCAAGTAGTAAACCATGGTGACACTAGCAATGTTAACACAACTCCCACTATCTATGATCATGGAACACACACATTTTTAAATAAGGCATTTGGTATGAAAGAGATTCTCTTTTTCACTTTGATAATCTAAGGCCTTACTAAGCATGCTCTACTTACCACATAACTATGTATTTCATATTCACCATTATATTAACAAACATCCTCTTCATCTTCTTTATTTTTCATATCATCATCCACTTTTTCTCCATCCTGAGGCTTGGCCTTATTCCCCTCAGTTTCCAACTCCACCACCTCTCCAAGATAGTATAAATTTCCTTCTCTAAGGATTACATTACTCTAGTTTGGACACTCACTAGCCTTGTGTCCCCACCCTTGACATTTCAAGCATTGAAAACCCTTAGAATTGAAATTAGGATTTGCTTTAACATTATTTCTTGGAGGATGATGTTGGGCAGTCTTGATCTCAATTTGTGGAGCATTAAATGAAGGATTTTTATTCTTGTTCCAATCCAAATATAATGAAATTACCTCTTTGTCCTTAGACCAACCTGCGAATTCTTTCCTTTTGGACTTGTAGGTCACCTTTTATTTGAGTTCCCTCTCAACCTATAGTTCCTCTTGAAAGATACCATCAACAATTTTAAATTGATGAAGAGTCGTGTCAGAAAAATATCTTTGTTGAACCCAACTTTAAACCGTATAATGTAATGATGAACTTGTTCTCGCTAGTGTTTAAGCTTCAAAATCAATTGTTGAAACTCATCATAGTAAGCCATGACACTCTTCCTTCCTTGCCTCAAATTGTATAGCTTGGGAAGGAGCTCATGTCTATAATGCTCCCGTACATATCTTTCCCTCATAAGCCTCTTCAATATTTCCCATGGAGGAGGTTAACCACCAATCATTACATTCTCAAACCTTTTAGTGTAATCTCACCAAGTGTTTGCATGGACCTCAAAGTGAGCTATAACATATCAGATTTTCTTTTCTTTGGATAGATCATTAACTTGGAATAACATTCACAAGAAGACTCCCAAGATAGATACACTTCAGGATTACTTTCACTTTTAAAAATTGTAAAGCCAAACTGGATGGAGTTGATGCCAACTAGATATGGGCACGATCATGATCAGGGACATTTCTTAAGTATGTTGAATGCAACCGATATAGTGCATAAGTTGAGATGTGAAGAAGGATCCAAAGTCAGCCCCGTGGTTCACTCTATAAGAGCAATTTTGGAACCCTTTCATTAAAGGGCCCTTTTGTCATTTTACCTCTTATTTGTAATTTATTATAAATAGAGCATGTTAGATTTTTTGTTCATTAGATATTGAATGTTGATGAAAGAACACATCTCTTAAGAGAAAGGGTCTCTAGGCAAAAACTAGGACATACAAAAGTGTGGATTCACTTGTGATTGTGCATTGCTTAGAAACGTTGGTGGTTGAGAAGGGGATTACCTCTTGTGTCTTCGTAAGAGTGCGTTGTTGCTATTGTAATTCTTAGGTGTCCTTAGAATTGATACATCTTTGATTTCTTCATCCTGTAATAATGAATGTCTCACTATCTATCTTTACATTTCATGTACTAGTTCATCTTGTCTAGTGAAACCATTAGTTGTTCTTGTTCCTGTATCTTATGTCATTTGTTATTGTTCTTCTTTTGCTGTACTATTTTCTTGTTAATCTCATTGTTACTTTGGTTGTTTTCTGTAAATAAGGTGTTGAACACCTTGTATTCTTATGATTTTTGTGTTATTGTCCTTGTTCGAGACTTTTCCAAGTTGACCTCTCGGGTTCTTCATGTTGTGTCGACTATCTTGAGCCACTTTTGTGTTTTCCTTATTTTTATTGATATCATTTTCTATCAGATCATGTCTGATTTTATTCCTATAAGATCAATATGGGTCATGCTTTGTTTTAAAATCAAAAAATAAATGTAGTGTTCCTGAGATTGTGCTTTTGGCCGAGTCTTGTGTTCTTTTTTGTGTCTTGGACGAGCCTTGCCTTTTGATTCTAGATCTAGAGTTTATTTGGTATTTTTTTTGTTTCTAGTGTTAGTTTTGTTCTCCACAAACATCTTTGAATCTAGATCTATGTTTTGAACATTGTGTCGTGGATGTTAGGTGGCCGTGTGGATATTGTTGTTGTTCTTGGTTGTTGTTGTTGTTGTTGTACTTAAAGTTCTTCATGACCTTCATATTTTTTTAAACATAAAATTGCAAGTTAGATCTAAAATGGTGAAGAACAAAGGTGTAGTACTTGTTGGAGAAAGAACTTGTTCAAACCACTCATAAACTTTACAACCACTTTTTAACCACTTTTCTATATTTCTAGGCCAACTTTTGAGGAAAAAGTACAAGTCAAGTCTTGCATTTTCAAGTTGAATTTTAAAAAGGCTCCAAGACTTGTGTTTGAATTTTGGTTTCCATCCAATAACCAATCTTGACCATTCCAAATTGAGAATTCATCAAAAAACTTCAATCAGGTGAATAAAAATTGCTAAAATACAACCAATTCAAGGCTGCCACATCACCTTTTACTGTTCACTCAACAATTTTAAGTTCAAACTTTAGATTCTTAGTTTTATTTTCTTTTATCTTATGTTTTGTTTATTGAATCTAATACTAACTTACAAGTTAGTGATCATTTACTAAATTTTGAGTTACTTTTGAACCCGTTCTTTGCATTTACGTTCTTTGTGTGTTTTATTGTCTTGAGTCATTGTAAACATTTGTTTCACCTCTCAACACCTCGCGGGGTACAATCAAACTTACAACACTTGTGTGATTATGTGTTAGAAATTTGAGTGACAAAGAAATGAAGAGATAGTATGAGGAACTTTCTTTTACAACTAAATGTTTGTTGTTTTATAGGTATTCATTTAGGTACATTGAAAATTGAAGGAACGACTTCTCAAACCATGTATTACAATACTCTTGATACTATGAGAGCCTTTCTTAAGGCTATCACCCAAACACTTGAAAGATTGGGCATGAAATTTGGAACAATGAAGGGTGATTTGGCAACAATGAAGGGGGATATGTCAATAATGAGTGAGAGGTTGGTCATATGGAGAGTCTAAGGAACTCTCATACTTATACTCCTCAAAACCATATTTCCTCATATGGACATGACCAAAACATTTTCAGCACCATTACCCACGAAACTTTACATCAAATGCTCAATCCTCCAAGACTACCACAAAATGCCACAATCTAAGTGCCAAATTTCCCTCCAACCCGAGACCTAGATAGGCCATTTCTCCCACAATCTGATCAATTCCACCAAGGACTTTGAATCCAAATTCGTCCTCTTAACCCGCAACCTCACATATAAATTCCACTTAACCAAAGGCCTCAACCTTTACCAAATCAAATTCCTTACCAAAACTGATTAGTCCAAGTATAGGAATAAGGTAGAGTGGAACATAAAGGATATGGAGCCAATGATGGTACTTATGTGATGAAATATGAAATAAGAAATGAGAGGGAGACATAGGGATCAAATGAAACACTGAGGGCATAGAGGAAGAGTTTGTCATTGGGACCAACAAGTAACCTACCAACAAGATAGAGATATAGGTCTCAATTCCACCAAAGTGTTCCTTCTCATTTTCAATGGTGAGAGTGACCCCGAAGATTATCATGCATGAGAGTTATCTTCTTACAAGATAATCCAACTTAATGATCTCACCAAAGAAAAGAAGAGTTTCTATGCTATAGCTTACTTTGAAGGGTATGCTAATACATGGTGGAAGTACATGAAACGGTTTAAGAATGAAATGATTTATGGACAACTCCTTCCTTGCTTTAGGTTGAAGAACATTATGAGGCAAAGGTATTTGCCTGAGACTTATAGGCATGAACTCCTTGCCAAGTTATACAGTTTAATGCAAGATAGCAAGAGTGTCATGATTTACTAGGATGAATTTCAACAATTGATGTTGAAACTTGACCACCAAGGAGAGCAAGTGAGTCATGACATTATGCACTTCAACCTTGGGTTAAACAAGGACATTTCTACTCACGTGGAGCTTCACAAATTTGACACTATAGATGGCATCTTCCAAGAAGCATTATTAAAGAGAGCTTAAAGAGAGCTCATTCATAGTTGTCCAGCCCGAGACAACCAAGGCTACCCAAAAACATCCTCTAAGTTATGAAATTAAGATGAATTTCACTTCTAATTAGAAAGGATTTCAATGCTTCAAATGTCAAGGGTGTGGGCATAAGGCTAGTAAGTGTCAAAACTTGAGGTGTATGATCCTAAGGGAGGGAAAATTATACTATCTTGGAGAGGAGGTGTGCATTGAATTGGATGAGATTGATGGTAAGAATCAAGATAGACAAAAATAAGAAGCTAGGTGCAAAATGAAGAGTGTGGAGAAGATGTATGGTCGCATGATGGTACGAGAGGTAAAGCCATGAATTTAAGGACAAATTCCTCTCAAGATACAGAAGATGATATTTCCATGATCATGATCATGGACATTTTGGAGTATTCTGAATGAAACCGAGAGAGTGCACAATTGTAAGTGTGAAGAAGGCACCAAAGCCGTCCCTTTGATGCACTCCATAGGCGCCATTTCGGAACCCTTTCATTAAAGGGACCTTTTGTAATTTTTTCTTAGTTGTAATGAATTATAAATAGAACATGTTAGGGTTTTATTTATTTATTATTGAATGTTGATGAAAGAACACATCTCTTGAGACAAAGGGTCTCTAGGAGAAAACTAGGACATGAATAAGTGTAAATTCACTAGTGATTGTGTATTGCTTGGAAATGTTGGTGCTTGAGTGGTGGATTCCCTGTTGTTTCTTCGTAAGAGTGTGGTGTTTTATTGTAAGTATTATGGGTCATTATATTTGATACATCTTTGGGTTCTTAATCTTGTAATAGTGTATGTCTCACTATCTATCTTTACATTTCAAGTACTAGTTCATCTTGTCTAATGAAATCGTTAGTTATTCTTGTTTTTGTATCTTGTGCCGTTTGTGGTTAATCTTATTTCATTGTATTGTCTTCTTTTTAATATCATTGTTAGTTTGGTTTTTTCATGTAAATAAGGTGTTGAACACTTTGTATTTTTATTATTCTTGTGTTCTTGTCCTTGGCCGAAACTTGTCAAAGTTGAGCTCTCGGGTTCTTCATGTTGTGTGGAGTGTTTTGAGACATTTTAGTGTGTTTCTTGGTTTAATTAATATCACAACCTCACTGGTTGATTTTTGATTTACATGACCATGCATTTCTTCATGCCCTCTGTCTTTACCATGATGCCCTTTTTGATCATACCTAGCCCTCATCTCTTCTTCAATCAAGTGGTCATCACTGTAAGCACCATAACCCTCTTGTTCCCCTCTACCATAGTCTTCTACATAGATGGGGTGATTTTGGTATAGTTTATATTGAAGAGGAGGCATTGAATTTGGTTGATGGTATGGTCTTTGGTCGAGTGGGGTTTGGATTTGTGGCATTGCATTTTGTCGAGTATAGGGTCTTTGGTCAAGTGGATTTGGGACGTTGTCGTTTGGATTTTGTGGTGGAATTGGGTTTCCAAGTCCTTATTATTAGAACTAGTTCAATTGAGGATGAAAAGGTCTATGTAGGTCTCAGGTTGGAGTAGTTTGGACTTGGTTTTTTGGAGGGTTTGGAGTATAAAACATTTGGTGGAGGGTCTTCGGTGTGATGGTAGTAGAGGTATTTTGGGCTTTCACACTAGAATACACATGGTAGTGTTAAGGAGTAGAAGGTCGGGAGTTCCTTTGACTCCCAACTAAATCATTTCTACCACTCAATGTTGTCATACCTCCCTTCATTGATGCGATATCCACTTTCATTATTCCAATATCCGAGTCTATTATTTCAAAACCTGCATTATCCTAGCCAGGGAAATGGATTCATAACGAGCCAAAACAACATTAGTAACATTGTTGTCCATGGTTTGCGAGGTTGAACCCTCGGGTTCCATATCCGATGTACCTAAAAAAAGAAAAAAACCTACAAAACAAACAAATAAGTTAGTTCAAATAACCTCACACACTCTCACTCTCGGTTTTACGTCACACTTGGTTTCACAAGTGTTGAAAATCGTCTTGTACTTTGTGAGAGATTGAGGGATGAGTCTACTTTTGCCCGGAATAGATTGTTTTTTGAGTTGACTCAAAGAAAACTTGTTTAGGACTTGAACCAACAAAGCACAATGAATCACAAAATGAGAAAAGTACACAAGGAATGGAAACACGAAAGAAAGGACTCTAAACTTATTCTCAACCTAGTAGACATTACTAGTTTTGCTAATTAGTGATAGAATGTACAAAATACAACTATGAAATAAAAAATTTAAACTAAGAAACTAAAATTTGAACTCAAAATATAGTTCCCCCAAATAATTATATGACGCTTTGTGATTTGACCTCAACTTTTGCAAAATTTTTGTTCTTCAAATTTTTTGTCTCGGCCAAATTCTTCAACTAAGGAGTGTGGGATGATTTTTGTTGGGGAAATCCAAAGTTTGGAGCCATTTTCAATCTTCAAATGGATTTGAATTGAAATGGTCCCCCCTTGTACTTTCAATGGTACTTGAATATTCCCTTTGTTCGCTTCTTCTTTTGGATAACTTTAGAATATGCTAGGAATATTCTTTGTACAAACAACTTTCACCCTCTCTTTCTTCCTTTTTCTACATCAAACCATAACTTTTGAATATTCTTCTTCAACAAGATATGAAGTTGAGGAAGAACAACAAAAATATTCATGAGTTGACCAAGTTTGACCACAATACAAATAACCTCCAAATTCAAATTGTCTTGAAGATCTCGGGTCCCTTTGCCAAGACAAGAAAAAATATTACAAATTCACTTTGAAAACGTCACAACCATAACAATATGCATGAGATCTACATTTCAAAAGCCTGAAACTCAAGTCTAACAATGGTGGAATGCTCAAACCAACCAAGATCTTGCTCAAATCTTAGATCTAGACTCTATTACTGCTAGTGACCAAGGATCTAGCACTAGAAACTATCAAAACACACAAAAACCTAGTAGATCTAAGGTTTAAGATTCGGATCTACTACCCAAAATAAGACTCAAACCTTTTTGTTGAATTTTGGACTTTTGCCTTTTTTTTGTGAAGATTTTCTTTAAGGTAACAACAATCCAAGACTTAGAGTTGTAGGAACAATCCTAAAACGTGGCTCTGGTACCAAATGATATAGATCTAAATCTGTAAACAAAAAATAACCTAAAAGAAAGGAGATGAAGTAGAGATTAGAACACAATATGCAAACAAACTCGGATTCAACAACACAAAACAAACTAAGAACAAGAAATTAAAGATAGTTAGTGAGACATAACAACTGCAATACTATAGGATCTAAGGAGTATATGAAACACCAAAACCCACTTAAGCTTATAATTGAAACACCACACTCTTACGTTGACACAAAAGGGACTCAAAACTCCCCAAAGGACCAACGTTTCTAAGCTAATTTAAAACCTTAGTGATTCCACACTAAAGGAAGCCCTAGTTTCAATGAATTTTCCAAGTCTTACACTTTAAACACTTCTCACAATAGAGTTCACTCAATATTCATCAAAAACTAATGAAAATAGAAGCCTAAAAGTCTATTTATAGCTATTACATACAAAGACCAAAATACCCTTAATGAGATTTCAAGCTGAGGGGCCCTTGGAGTGTATGTCTTGGAGTGTAAAAGTCCTTCTTTCCCTTAATAAAAGTCAAGAAATAGGTGCCCTTGTATTTTAGTGTTTGGAGTGGTTCAAAAAGACTTTACACACTTTTATCTCCTTGAGTATGTCTGGAACTTGGCGTCTTGAGAAAGGATTATACTATTTGTACCCTTATCACCAGGAAATGGGACATCAGTTTCAAAGAATATAATGAGTATATAAGGTATAAAGTGACCACATGTAAAATAAGGGCTAAAATGAAATCAAGTATCAATGTATAACCATATTGGCAAGGATAAAAGACCACATTTTCTTCTAATTGTGAAATCATGTACATTACATTCTTTACTTTATTTAATATTTCTTTACTTTATAAAATTTGTAACTTTTGATATAATTACCAGCTTATCAGTGGTAGGAGAGGAAGACCCTCATAAATACATCAATCTAGATAGGACCATTCTAGGTATCGTAACCCTTGAGCTGCCTCTCCTAAACACAACAACTGGTATTGGCCCTATGCTAGGTATTAAAACCCATTGGGTTTCCACCCATAATCACATCAACTGGGATCAGCCCTGTGCTATTTATCAGAACCCCTTGGGCTGCCACCCATAAATATAAATTTGCGTTACAATCTTATTTAACTTATGAGATTGTTACTTTGGTGATCATAATTCACTTGAGCTTTTGGAACTAGGAACTATAGATATGTGATGTAGATATGTGAGTAAAATACTCAATAAAGCAACAATAATAGGAAGTAAAAAAGACTTCAATATGATACTGAGGAATTTGAAGGACTCGACGAATATACACAAATGAGCCATGAGGACATATTGGAAGTAAGGACTTTAGGGCATATACAAATGGTCCATTAAAGAATATGTAAAGAGAGTAAGTACTTTTATTTATCACATAGTTCATTTAAAACCCTTTTATACATTTTTGATGTGTGTTTCCAATAGAGACATATAGCTTCTCAAATGAAGAGGTTCAGACTATATAATAAATGTTTACTAGAAGATAACAAAAAAAAGGGTACATGAGCATGGAAACTATTGAGGTACGTGGACGGATTTCGATGAGGAACAATTACACATTTAGTAAGGATATACAATCGTCTAATTAAACCAGCAAGGAATTCATAAGGTCACATCATCCTAACAAAACTAAAGTAGTATCAAATGAAAGGAACATATTATTTTGTTAACCAATTGAAGTATAAGATCAAATAGACAATTGGATCTTAGGATACAATAAACATATAAAACACACAAGCAGATGATGAGAGTACAAGTTAAAGTTTATTCACAAACCTTGATCTTTTTGCACATAAGCAACCAAAACGTAGCTTGAATAGTTTAAATCATAAACCAAAAAATTATTTCAAGTTCCTCAAATTATAAAAAAGTATATACAAGCTTAACACATTCATTAGATAACTCTTGAATTTACAATAATTTCAACATGTTTATATGAATTAAGATTAGCGTCAAGAGTAAGACCAATTTGTGCAAATTACAAGAAGTTCTAAAAACAAAAAACTCATATAGCTCCACTGTCAAGTGTTATAACTTAGTTTTGAATGGGTGAAAGGAAGAATAAGTATTTATGGCCTTTCTGAAAGCTATAGGTAAATATCTTAGGCTTGCAAAAAGACCACAATCAACACAAATTACATTTTGTACAAAATACATCATTAACATAGTGACTATAGCACATAGGGGTTTTTAAACTAGAGAATTGGGCAGACCTTGTCCTCTCTTGAATCCACTATATCAGAGCTATAACCGCAGAATCAGCTTTAGATATATGAGTATAAGTTCTAGAGACATGCGTTAGCCTTCCAAATATATTTTTGTACTCAAAATAGATCAATACACAGTGAGATATGTTAGGTTTACTAAACCCTCTACAATTTCACAATGTTTTGAAATTGCTTACACACACCCTATGATCTATCTAAACCCCTAATATTTTCCCTAACGATGTTTTATTGCATATGAATTATTCTTAAGACTAGAGATTCTCTATTTCATTACTTTCAAGATACGCACTACATAAATATTAACATGAGCTCTAAAAAAGGGATAACTATTTTAAACGAGTGTAACCAATATAATTTGAAGGTTCTACAAGAAGTCCCTCAATAATAGTACACTCGATTCAAAATCTTGTAATCAAGAATCATACTATTAGAAGAAGGTAATGGACAGTACATACATGTTTATAATTTTTGACCAGTACAACTACCACAATACAATCTTACTTTTGAGGCATTAGTATAAATTGATATATGTGGTAATGCTAAAGTTAATAGCCAATCAACCCACAAGTTACCCAACCTCGTAGGTTCAACTAGTTTCGACTGACCAAAATAACATACTATAAACAAGGAAGAAGTGCAAGAATAAACAATAAGATCCAAGTATATTGTGGCCTCAACAATCTTACCTTCCCCTACTTTAGCTCTTACAACTATCACAACTATAATAGGACAACCTACTGTCGATATCTAGCAACTAATTCTACCCTTGCCTGATTCATATATCACCAACAACTTACTAAGTATCTATATACTCAACAAACAATAAAAAACAATATGATAGAGTAACATTTCACAACCATATGGATTGCAATGTAATGCATCTGGTGGAGTTTAGGCCTACATTCACCCCAATCCCTGACCAAATGGCATGTAATGCATGTATTGTAGGTGTCACCTAATTCTAGCATCCAAGGCATGAAATGAAAGTGTGATACAAACCAAACAATGGAAAGAACAATAAACAACACAAAACAGACCACTAATAAGAGGAAAGCCGAGAGCACTAAAAGAACAAGTTTTGGCTCCAACAACAACATAACAAAAACGTGATAACAAGGAGCATATTACACCAAATATCTAACAAAATGATGAACAGAACATGATAACAACAATCACACACTGCTTGAGATTACAAGACACAAATGTCTGCGAGATTTCAATAAAGAAAAGGATAGATATTGTGACATACACTATTACATGAACTGAGAACCTAAGTGTGTCTCAAACACTAGCACCCTTAACTAATGGTAATAGTAATGCCTACAGTCTTTATGGACACAAGACGGACCTCAATCTCCTAAGAACCCAATGATCCAATTAAGAAAACAACATAAGTGAATCCATACTTTGTGTTGAACCTAGTTTCGGCCAAAGGCCTTCTGACAAGAGAGAACATTATTTCTTTGTGTTTTACAAGTTTTAGAGTCAAAAAATAATGAGAGAAACCTTAAGATGTTCTTTATATATTGTATACACTAGAGGTCAAAATGTCTAATATGCCCTTTATAGTTAGGCGCCTTTCAAGTGTATTTTAAGCGATGCCTTGTTGTGTTCCAAGGCTCCTGTTTACACTTTAAGTGTGAGATTAGAGTTGGTTTAGTGTGTTTTAAGTCCTTCACTTGGACACTCCAAGTCTCAGGTTCATTATACTCTCACGTGCGTCAATCTCCGTGGTCGTGCCCATATCATCCTCCCCTTCTTGAAAAGGATTTGACCTCGAATCCATACCTTGCAAAATCAAAGAGAATACAATAAAACACACTTCCTCGTGGAATCAGGGCTATAGTGAGAAAAATAAATAAGTAGCCTTATCAAGACACAGTGGTACATATTTAAAGTACAATCAAGAGTCCTTTGTGTTAATTATGAAAAGCTTGGGTACAATATCACAAAGGAAATTGCTCGGATGAACATTAAGAACTAAGGAACAAGAACCAATACTACTCCTCTTACAACCTAAGATGGCACCAAGATCAAATGGTAGAAGTGTCCAAGGACACAACAAAGAATCCTTTGTTTTAATCAAGAGAAGCTTAGTAAAAATGTCACAAAGGAGTTGGCTAAGGAAATCACCAAGAAGTGAGGAAGCTACGATGGTCATAATGGCATCACTAGATATAAGAGATAAGATTAACTTCACCTAAGGAACCATAAGACACAAATTCTTCATCACCTCTTTAAAATACCACATCAGGAGTGGTGGCTCAAGTGAGGTTAAAGTTTACAAAATTTGTATAGCAATGTCACTCAAACAAGTTAACCAACCAACAAACATCCTACCTCCATATAAGGACGATCTAAAACTAACATGGATGCCATTAAGAAATGAGATAGTTAAAAAAGGAATTAAATGTAAAGGCATCATCCAAGGTACTATTATCTATGACATTGCCATTTGGCTCGAAGAACTTAGCATGTGATGCACACAAGGACGAAATCAAAGCACTTAAGCACATATAAACTCTTTGTTTTGGGAAATTAAATCCAACATATGATGTATATCCAACAAAATCGTGGATATCATCATATGCATAAAGGTAGTGAAGAAAGGCACCAAGGACACAATTCTTATCCTAGAAGTATTCACAATTAGGAACACACAAAGAGCGAAAGAGACATTGTAAGCACGTAGGACCTCTCTTTTTTATCCACTTCCCGAGGGAAGGCATTCCATCAAATGAGTCATGCCAATAGGGAGAATAGGAAAACTACCATGTACCAATCCAATCCAAGACAAGTAGTTTTCTCAATAACCCTGTTTCCCTCTACAACTAATGTTAAGATTACTCCCAAGATACTTCAACTTGTCCAACCCCATGAAGGTGATAAAAAGCCGTGAACATCCTTGGACTCTTCCACAAACAAAAATTCAACTCGGCATTCACAAGTTGTTGTTCACATAACTTAAGCACGTGTGTCAAACATTGATGCAAGTATATAAGCAATACCCCAAAGAGGCAATGCCACCTTTGCCCTAGGGTCCATAATAAAAATCAATTCACAAAGAAGGATATAATATGAATGGAATTCACCCAAAATATTTTCAAGATGTAACTCTTTCCTTGACCAATAAGTAGTGATACCTTGGTCAAGAATAGAAACACTCAAGGATGAACTCTCTTGGTACTTTTCAATACTCCCCTTATTGAGTGAATACTTAACAATAGGGAAATTCCCCCTTGCATAACTTAGGTCTATCAAGAGGATTGTAAATTCCAAAGAAAGACTTTACATCACAGGGAAGGATAGCAAATACTCACAATCAAATCTTTCTTGTAATCTTGACAAAACATCAAGTCGTATGTACAATAAACTACATATCCCAAGATGTTACCGAGGTCAAATGGGAAAAGTAACCAAGGACCTAGGTCTCATCCACTCTCACTTACTGTAAGGTGTTGTCCTCAAAATTAGGCATACCCTCTATATCACTAGTGGAAATATCATGAGCACAAAAAGGGTAGAGAAAGGTGTCACACAAGGAAACTTTATCTATGGTGTCCTTATGGATGTATTCACTAGTTTCAAGGTCGTCACCACTAGTATGCTCAACATAGGAAACACATAAAGAAGAAGTAGATGGAATTTCTAAGCATGCACCACATTATCTTTAAAGAGAGTAATCCCCACATAGGTATAAACCACCATGAGAAGCAAAGGGATCACACATAAAAATATTTTCACAAGAACAATCACATTTCGGGTTTCCTAAACATTCAAGCAATTTAAGGTCATCTTTACCCGATGGACTATCCTTTCCAAGACTACACATTTTCTAACCTTAAGAGTACTCTCACCTCAAAAGAAGAGATTTCCATCTTAAGGAAGAATGTCGTCACACCATAGTGGATTAGCATATAGGCTATAACCTTCAAGACAAGCTATACCATTATTCTCACCACTAGGTTCACTAGGGGTGATTGTACTATTTTCAAACAAGATATTATTCCTAAAGAGAGTAAAATCTACCCTCAGAGTAGAGTTAGAACACACACATTTACTCTATAAAGGACAACTATTAAGCTCCAAAGAAGCTTCAAACACTTGATCATCCCTATCATCCAGACAAACATTAGAATCGTTAACATAATACAAGCTCACGAGTTTACTCCCATTTTAATTACATGATATCTATGAGCAAAACTAACAATAAGGTATTCATCGCACATTATGCTCAAAGAATTATTTCCAACCTCATGATCAAATCTATTGACATCATTACTAACTTTAGCCTTATCTAACATATCATACACATGCTCAAGTAGTGAACTATGTTTATGAGTAAGTTGATCATTATACACACCCACACTAGTTGTCAGTAAATCACATGCCAACTTAGAATCATCTTGGTTTTCACAAGGGTAAACTAGTGCATGAATACTTATGTCAATTGGTAATGGAACCTTATTTAAGTTATAAGTGCTAGCACTACATGGACACAAATCATTCTCAGGGGAAGAATCAATTTTGTCATCTAAAGGATCTATTAGAGCATACCTACTTCCAACAAGAGTTTGGTCCTCACACAACCTAACATCACTAAGAGTATCACAAAAGGGAGGCTTAAGCACCTCTATTTTAGGTAAATCTGTGACTACCTTCAATTTGCTACTACTAGCCACATCATAAAATTCTAAGTTTATAGGAGTGTAGGGGATAACGTTCTTACCTTGTAGCTCATATGAGCTATGACCGTCACCTATGTACGGGTCATGGCAACCCACTTTTTCCTTTGGAAACCTCTCGTCACAAGGTGCTTCCACAAGAGGAATTGAATTTGGTTAGAAAATTTTGGGTAGCAATTGGCATTGCTTTTCAATGTTCCGTCTGATATCATTACAATTTTCATTGAAGCTATCACAATGGTCAGTTAGGCAATCAAAAGTGTCATTGAAATTATTGCCAGTCATGGTACCTAAGGAAAGACAACAACAAAGAAATAACACACTAGGTAGATCAAATTAGCCTCACCACACTTGCACACTTGGATTACCTTACACGTACAAGTGTTGTAAGCTGTGGGAAGTTGAGGGTTTAGTATACTCTTGTCCGAAATAGAAATTCGTTTGAAGAATCAAAGAAATCTTGTCAAAATTAAACCAAAAAGTTACAATAAATTGAAACAACAAAAGTGCACAACAACTCTAAACACGAATGAATGAACATAAAAACTAACTAACAATCTAGTAGATGAGTACTACTTTTCGAATTAGTATTGGAATCAATAAAATTGAACCTAAGAAAAAAGAAAATGAAACTACAAAATCAAAATTTGAGCTTAAAAATGACCTGTGAACAGTAATTGGTGATGTGGCATTCAACTATTTGTCCTAGTTTTTTAATTATTTTTTTACTTTTCAATTTCTCAAGTCCTGGTCAATTTTCAATTTGGATTGGTTGAATTTTGTTAGAAGAAGGGAATAAAAGTCTTGGAGCCTCTTTTTCAAATTCAAATTTCAAGACTTGAATTTTCTTGTAGTTCTCCTAAAAACATGGGCACTTAAATCATAGAAAATGGGTTGAGAAGTGATATAAAGTCTGTTGGTGGTTGGGAGTATTTCAAGACTAACAAGTACTTACACGTTTTTCCTTCAACTTTTAGGATCTATCATTCACTTTATCTTACAACAATATATGAATGAGATGAAGAACTCCAAGAACAACAAAGACCACATCGAGAACAACAACAATAATCTTCAAGAACAACAATAATTCCACATGGCCAACTTCCACATCTTCAACAACAATATCTTCAATACATGGACAAAACTACTACAACTTCAACAAAATATTCTTAGACCACCAATTAGCAAAAATATCACGAGGTCAAGATTATAAAAAAAATCATTCATCATCCAATTCCACAACAACAACAATGTTCTGTAACTCTCGACCAAGGCTTAGGTGCACACGACCAAGTTAAGGTTCACAACAACAATCATCAACAATTAAAGCTCAAAATTAGATATAGACACAATGTGTTAGTAAAGAACAAAATAACTCTAGAAACACTCATGACAAACAAAATTCTCGGCCAAGACACAATAAGAAAACAATTTTGGCCAAGAAACAAAAATGGACAAATTTGCTTCCTTTTGGTTTTTCAGTTTTCTAACTTTTATTTTTTATTTTTCAAGCAAGCCCAAAATTGATTTTGTTGGAACAAAATCAATAACAAGTTTTGATACCAAATGATATAAACCAAACAACGAAATGAACCAAAAGCAACTCAAAACAGTCCACTAACAAGAGGAAAGCTGAGAGCACTAAAAGAATAAGTTTTGGCTCCAACAACAACATAGTAAAAACATGATAACAAGGTAACTATTACACCAAATATCTAACGACATGATGAACAGAAGATGATAACCAACAATATGAGAACAACAATCACACACTGCTTGATATTACAAGACACAAACGGTTACAAAATTACAATAAAGAAAAGGATAGATAGTATGACATAAATTATAATATCAACTATAAACCTAAGTATGGTTCAAATACTAAGACCCTTAACTAATGGTAATAGTAACACCTACACTCTTCATGGACTCAAGAGGGATCTCAATTTTCCAAGCACCTAACGATCCAAGCAAGATAGCAACATAAGTGAATCCACACTTTATGTTGAACCTATTTTCAGCCAAAGTCCTTCTCACAAGAGAGAACTTTGTTTCTTTGTGTTATAAAAGTTTCAAATTCAAAAAATTAATGAGAGAAACCCTACAATGTTCTTTATATAGTGTATTACAAATATAAGTTAAAATTTCCAAAATACCCTTTAGAGATAGGTGCCCTTCATGTGTATTTAAAGGGCTACCTTATTGTGTTCCAAGGCTCCTCTTTACACCTCAAGTGTGAGATTAGGATCGGTTTGATCTAATTTAAGTCCTTCACTTGCCCACTCCAAGTCTTAGGTTCGTCACACTCTCACATGCATCCATCTCTGTGGTCATGGCCATATCAATGTGGGAAACCAATAGGAAAACCAAACCATAACAATAATTTCATCTAACCAGGAATCCATAATAAAAATAAATAAATCGTTATGCCGGTCAACAAGACCACAATAGTGTCTAACAATAAATCATGCATGTAACACATATTTAGGATATATAGAAACCACACCAATAATAACACGTATGAGATTGTACCTCCTCTGTAGAAAATCCAATAAATATGATATTGAATAGATTAATCTCACCCCTATTTTTGGAAGACGAGGACATAGCCCTCTAGTAATACATATGAAAATAACTAAGGAGCAACTTCATATGAATAAATATTACACCATAAGAAAAATATAGTGGTATGTTTGGTGCTATCCTAAGGGTATGACACATCTGCAAGGTTACATGTACAATCCACATGAAATCATCTTTTATCCACAAACTCTTAAATTGTATAAATAACTATTTTAATCAACAGTAAAGATTCTCATGACTTTCTAAAAAAATAAAAATATAATTAACATGAAATTAAATCTTTAAATGATTCCTTTTGACCCAAAAGCAATGGTAGTTGTTAATTCCTGCCTTTCAAGCTTAACTTGCGATAAACATCTCCGGATAAAAGTTATTTACCAAGAGTCATACTAACAGCAATTTAGAGATATTTAATAATCGATTCTTTTCGATCACGTTATACCCAAAAATAAATTACACATCTTATGAAATCATGCCAAAAAGAAAGAAATAGCCGTAATATACCTCAAATTCTTATATAACTTTCTTTGTGATGACCCTTCATTTCCTTTTAGAAATCAAGTGTGACATCCAAGTAATTTTTTTCCCACAATATTTTATTCAATGTACTCTATGTAACAAATATATGCATACATCAGGACTTCACCTTTGAGGAAATGAATGGAACAAACTGTTCAATTTCTCCACAAAATGAATTGCTACTGCTTAATATTTTATATTTGATAAAGAATACCACCACTAGTTATATGTATGCCATATATGCTAAAATGTAGTAGGCGGTGGAAACAATTAGCAAATAAAAGCTACTTTGTTACTTACCCAATTCCTAGAGAAAAATTAAATTAAACATACATAGGGAGTCACATAGGGTGGTGGTGTATTCCTATAAGGATAGGATGTATATATACACATAAGATCATCTATCTATCAGTTCTAGTACTCAATAAATATATTTAAAATGATATCTTTATCATATCTTACAAATAGTGGAACTTTACTTGGATAAATACCACCCAATATAATAGTAACAATGATTTTTTTGTACTTAGTTAGACTAAGCATTTCCTTTTGAATAATCAATAAGTTCTAAAAATATTTTAAAATAAATATATACACAAATATATCGTAACTTTAACATATTATTTTATAAATATTTAACACATTTTAGGAAGGCAATAAAAATATATTTTTTTGCTTTACTAAATTTAAATTTAAATTAAATATTTTTGAACACACTAGGTATTAATAAATTTTTCAAACCTAAGCTTGTAAGCCTTTGATATGGGACAAAGTACACGCCATAAATATTCAGAATGTTTTATTTTTTATCATAGAGGGACATATTGTTGATTTTGAAAGTACAATTTCGCAATTGGTTCCCATACGTAATTTTTATGTAATTTTGAACCTGAAGCACAATAGTGCAATATCGGTATTATTATTCTCATCTTGATGAGTAGATTATAGTTTTGATTGTATGTGATCTTGCAGAAGCTTCTCGAAAAAGGAAATTATCAGTTTAGCAGATTCTTCGGACTTTTCTTCGGCGTCCACATTGCCTTGGCTTACCTTTTTCATAGATTGCGCTAAGTTGTACTATAATTATAATACTGTTCTAAATATGAGATGGAATTTGGGTATCAGAGGTATGGTTGAGATAATTAATATTATTTTGGACTATTTAGCCTATTGGGGAATTGTAATTGTGGCGGAATTGACTTAGTTGCTCATGATTTTACTAGAATAGCTATCTTAAGGATAACTTTGGATTTTGGAACATCTAGAAGTAATATTTAGATACCTTAGCCTAGTTCGGGATAGAATTTAGCTTAGAATAAATTTTGGGGATTAAAAATGGGCTCCGACCCACCTTAGGCCATGATTTGTGTTAGCTCTTATAGAATTCTATACGCATGTTATACCCCATTAAAATACTTATTTTGGGAATTTGAAGAGATTAGTTTCTTAATTATTAAGCTAGTTTGGTACTTGAGAGTGGTTGCTAATTTTGGGCAAAACCTAGTGGTTTATTGATATTGAGTTCCGATTAAAGTTTAAGGATTGATGATGATACTAAGACATGAGTTTTAGTTCAAGTACAATAAATAAAGATAATTATAATGATTCTATTGTGTTCCAGTTTGAGTCTGATAGTGAGAGTTCATGTATGATATGAAATAGTTAGGACGGTAAATTTATAGATCTTCGGTTATTACCTTTTCTTTGATTGAACCCTCTAAGCTTATGAGGGACCACATTGGGTTATTTACTTTTCTACACTTACTAGCTTATGGGGACAATCTTGTAGAATTAATTAAGTTTTCTTTCATTTTATATCTATTCCAGTTATTTATTTATAGTGTTGGAGCTCAATTTCAGGTTTGTCATTTTATCTTGACTTAACATATTTATCTTGTATCTTTATCATATTTATATCATGATTTGTCTTAGTCGATCTATCACACCTACAGATCATATATGGTTTTGGTACTCATACATCTTGTACCATTTCGGTGCATATTTGAGTAGTAATAGCCGTTGATGATGTGACAATTGCATTGAGTTGATTTTTGAAATAGGGTGAGCTCTTGGAGTTGGATTTGCCTGTCCTCCTTCTATTATATATCTTGTCTTTTACTATTCAAGATAGATTGTACTTTGACTATTCAATTAATTATGTTCCTTTTGTAGTAGCTCTTGTACTGATACTACTAGGTCGTGGAATGGTTGTTAATGTTTTATCTAACATTTATACTATCATTATTTTCGTATTATATTTATACATCTTAAATTATTGATTTTTGTCTTTTAGGTCATTTTCCACAAAATAAGCCCATTGCTTATAGCTTCGAGTTACAAGTTGTTTTACCTATACTTGGGATAAAGTAGGTGCTATCAAGACTCATAAATTGGGTCGTGACATTTGTAGATCTAAAACTATTGGGTCTTTGATGAAGTTAAACTGATAAAATATTGTTAAGATGTACTACTGAAACAATGCTTAACATGTTGGAAACTTTTGATAATACTAAAAACATGTCTGAACATCTAAATATCTAAACGCCTCAAGGACATGAGGAGTTGATGGGATAAACTCCAACTAACTCCGACTAACTAAAATGGATGGAATACTTAAAATAACTAGAAATAATTATCCTTGAAGAAAGAGGTACCACCATTACTACTGCTGAGTGAACATGAACTAACTAAGGGCAATTGTCAAAATGAGAGTCTGAACCTATGTTGTAAGACAACATAGCATAAAAGAGAGTATGTAGCCAGTACTTTGACTGTACTGGTATGTTAGATGTGGACTAACTAGAATACGTATACGTATTAAGCATGAGTTCTTGAGCATGTAAAATTAATGCAAGACCAAGAATAAGCAGGTACTAAAATGATCCGAATATCTAATATCTGAATAGATAAATAATGATATCCATACAATTGTTCATGTAAATCTGAGCTAAGATATTTTGAATAACTAACTGAGACTATGGGAGATTTTATGTAACTAAATTGCCCAAATATGAGCTAATCAAGGTCCAATCTATAACTCCATTTGGAAGGGTGTCAATACCATTCCACAAGTACTAACACAAGTATGACGATGTGGATCCACAAGGCTGATATCCTAAAGGACTAGGGTTTTAATCTTGTACTGGCGGGTGACCCGTAAGAAAGTGTTAGTCCTCTATTGGCGAGTTAAACCTCATAACTTATGCTGGCAATGTAGTTCTGCAACTTAGGGACTCATACTAAAGGTCTCAGACCACTATTGGAGGGTGACCCTTCATCCCTAGGTTCGCTTAGGGCTAAATCCTACTCCGAACAAAACTGACACTACTACTAATTTAAGTTACCTGGACTAGTAACTGATAATTGCTCAACATGAATTTGATAATCTTAATATGATAATAAAATCATGATCGAAATGACTTTGAACTTGGAAAGATGAAACATGTGTAAACATTTAGGTATCGAGTGTTCATAACTTTCCAGCAATAAATAATACTTTAAATACAATAACATCATTTAATACACTGTAAGGGAATTCATGATTCCTAAACCCCAAAACATAGTATATTTTACTAAATTGATGAAATTCATTATTATGAGTATGGGATTATGTTAAACTTTGGACAATAACATGCTCACATAGTTTAGTTCATAACTTTATAAATGGACATGGTAACAACTGAGCATGATATGGATGACTGATTTTTTAAAGCACGTAAGAATATAATAACATGGGGAAACATAAAGTCATTTATTTTATTCAATACTTTTAAGAACAATTTGAGTAAATTTATACTTAACATTGAAATTTCAAGAAAAGGGGAAAAATGTTTAAACTTGAAAATAAGGGATTTTTTTTGACATAATGGGTGCAAGAACCCATTGATAAATATCTCACATACCTTAGTTGCTTGAATACATGAAGAAAACATGGAATTAGGACCTTAACTGGTGAATTCTTGGGAAATTTTTATTTTCTTGTATTCTTGAGAATTAAAGGGAATTGACTATTGTTAATTTATGAAGAACGGTGAAAAATAATGCCCATCTTGTGTTTTAAGTCATCGAATATGTGTTAGGGGTGAGGAGGAGAAGAATAAAATGCCCCTTGAACCTTTAATAATAATGTAGGAAAACACAACCGTTGTGGCATGGAGGCTAGCCTCCGTGACACGACATGTATCGCTAAGAATAACTTTCACGACCCAAACCAGGACCTGGACATAAATGTTATCTCAAGTCCTACAAGGACTGGAGACCACTCCAATACCCAAGCAGCCAACTACCTTGCACACAATGTCGGATGAATTTCAAACATGTAACAAGATAAGAAAATTCAATCTTAAAGACATTATAATTGTCAATTACAAAAACCAATCATTCCAAACCATATCATACAAAATCATACCAAGTCCAGAGTAGTCCAAACAAAGCCTATACAAAATTAGTACCAATAATACATCGAGACATGGCCCCTGCCTTTGAGAATGACAATTACAAAGATAATGTTAATGTGACCTCTCCACTTCTATATTATGAAAAAAACTAATAAAATGACTAAGTGTAATGCCCCGAAGAATGGGTCCAGGAGCATCACACAGTGCTTGAGGCTACGAGTAGCCCCAAGCTAACCCTTTGAACCATTTTCATTCAATTCAACACAAATCAACGAGGTTTCCATAAATAATCCTCAAATATCAACAGAGTAATCATCATCCAAGAATAAAATAATTTAGAAAGATAACAAAATACGACTTATTAGTCAAATCCCAACATTTACACTAGTCTGACAATCCTCTAAGAAAATTAATAAAACCAGTGAACCATTGAGACATGCCCTAACTGACTCGTACTCAGTTATCAAATGTAAACGATTCCATGAAACCAACATTAGACATCACATCCTCGTAACCTAAGGACTCACCACAACAGAGGATGTAGAACAGCGTTCCCGAAGAATCATTGTCGAATATGGAACTGAGCACCTGAACCTACATTCCGAGAAAATGTAGCCCACATCCAAAGATGTGGGTCAGTACCATGGAAAGGAACCGAGTATATGAGGGGTGTATGCAATTGTATAAACATCATCATCATAAATATTTATAAGAAATATGCAAGATGTATGAATGACTCACATAGCCCGAAGAAAACCATCATAATCATGAGAGGATGAAATAAGTACAATAACACATGTGAGTCATCATATAATTTGTCAATCACTTTCAGTTCATCAAGAATATCAATTCTCATAATGTAAATATCACTTAAATCTTTTCAAAGAATAACTTTCACAATTCCACATTCAAATCACTTCACCATTCACCATAGACATAAGGAAACACACACACACTGAGAGTTCCTATAACCGACATAAACCATGTGAGCTACATAGATTCCTACGTACAACCCACGTTAGGGAGAGCCATCCTATCCATTCCATCGAAGTAGCACTATCGATATCAAAACCACACAAACTAGTGATCACTATATAAATCATCCTCAGGCTTATTCCTACGGGGGGACATAGTTCTAGGGAAGTAAGTTCTCTTTATACCTCCCACTCGGTGCTAAAGATTTCTCCTAGAATTAGCTCAGATTATTTCAAAGTCAATCCACAACAAAACAATTTTAGTAATATATAAATATACATTGGGAGCCATCATGCTTCCCATCTATCAAAATCAACCACGTTATGGATTTCATTCACACTCGAGTTCAAAACAACTCTATTAAGATCAAAAGGTCAATTCATTCAAAATATCTCAAATATTCAACATCAACGTTCTTATAACACACACTTTCTAAAAAAAACACAATTTTCAATCGGGATTCACGACCCAAATATCAAAATCATGATAAATATCGTTTAATATTCATGCTTTATATCTCCACACATGTAAATTCATCTTTCAAAATCATAAACATCAAGATTTCATAATAATCATCATAAGATATAGGTTCATGCTTCAAATTCATAAAAAAAAAGAAAAATCATGCCTTAGCAAAGAAAATTACTTTTGAGCTCAAGAACGAAAGAGAGTTCTTGTTGAAAAACCCAACATACCTTGAATGATGAACTTTAGATCGATACTCATTTTTGAGATGTGAATCATCCCTTTGAATGATGGTTCTTGGAGTTCTTGAACTAGAAACTTGGAATCTTGAATAAATTTGCAGAACTAATGGTGAACTTTGGAGGTTCTTGAAGTTAGATGTAGGAGCTTAGGATTTTCTTTTTGAGGAAATTTGATGAAATATAACATATAATGCTTCTAATAGGCTTTAATATAGGGTTTGGATAGATTTTGGGTGAGGGGGAATGACCGAAACGCCCCTAAAGATCAAATAATTCTAGAATGTGTCATTCGGTGGACAGTTTTGATAGTCTGAAGTAGATCAACCATAATGTTTTACTTCAATATCCAAATTGTCTGAAAAGAATTTCATTAGAAAGAGGACTCTCATATCTTTCCATTGATATATAGTATATCACCTAGATCATTGTGTACAAGGAGTTATGATCATTTGAAGTTGACCTAAAAGTTCACTTTTGGTAGGCTGAAGTAGATCGACCATAACCTTTTGCTCCGATAAACAAATTGGATGAAACAAATTTCATTGGAAAAAGGACTCGCAGAGCTTTCCATTGATATATAGTACATTACCCAGATTGTTATTTACAAAGAGTTATGATTGTTTAAAGTTGGAGAAAAGATACGCCAGGCCTCAGTACTTTTTCCTACATATTTACTGTTCACTACTATTCACGGTTCGATCAGAATGTTCATAACGCGTCGCTCGGGTGTCTGTTTTGGATGATCCACATATCGTTGGAAATATTATTCGATACTCTACGCAGTGGTGGGTCATAATATAAGACATTATGAAGGAAAAATTTATAATTCATTCTAGAAGATAGAACACAATAGTTTACGCATAAAATTTCAACGAAAAATTTCCCAGAGTATTACACTAAGTTTTCCAAACGAATGAAAGCTAACCACTTCACCACCAAAGACCAAACAACCAAGCTGATCCAACTAACTTTGCACAAGATAAGTAGAAATTCTTTCGGCGCCTACATTGCATGGGGATGCAGCGTTCAAAGATTATTAGTGGGGTGAACACTAGCATGTACTCAAGGATAAGGTTAAAGTAATTCCAACAATTCAAAACTAAGACAAACCAATGCACATAACCATATGCAATTACATATATATATATATATATATGCATATATATATATATATCATGCCAGGATAAGGACCAAATCACAACATGATTTTTAAGATCTTAACCTGGATTGTGTAGCTCACTCATCATATAATAGTACCCACTTGATATATGGGCCCCAGCCAGCACCCCCTGGCCATGTCCCAGTATGTGTAGCCACACAAATAGAAAAATAATCGCATATATATGAACATGGGGGATTTGAACCCTCCAATATATACCAAGGAGACTTAAACACCCCCATTATATAATGATTTACGGGGGACTCAAACCTCCCTAATCACAGAATAATAATAAGGGCGACGCAAATCACTCAGATCACTTTGACCCCTGCAACGACAAATGTAGTTTCCAGTATCGGTCACTCTGACCTCCAATTTCATGACTTAGCTACACAACTCTCATTACATATTATTATTCATTATCAGTATTTTAGATGTTTTGAACCGTATGGTATTTCAGCCCATTATTCTACAATTATTACAATATTATTATTATATGCTCATAGCAGGTAGCAGCTAATTGGTTAGCTTGTGGTCCCTCGGAATCGTAAGCACCATGTAACGACTAGGGGAAGTCTTGGGTCATTACAAACTTGGTATCAGAGCAACAGTTTCCTAGGAAGTCTTAAAAGAAACATCGTATAGAGTCTTGTGCACGGGTTTGTAGCATGTCACACTTATGGACAAGAGGCTAGGAGATGTTTTAGGAAAAGTTTCCCTTCTTTCAGTATTCATGTCACACAAGTGAGCATAAGCTCAAGTTAATCTCTTAGTCTAATCCAGTTCTTCCTTTCATTTACAGAACATGCCTCCCAAACGGACTAACAAAAGATGAACCAGAAACAAGTCAGCCCCTTAGCCCATTCAGGCCGATCCCCTGGATAAATATGTCTCTCACACAGAATTGAAAGGTATATTCACTACTCTAACCAATCTAGTCGTAGCTCAAATGAATGACTAGCTGCTGTTCTGGCCAACCATGTGGCAAATACCACTACAACCAAAATTTTTGACTTGACCCAAATGAATCCTATTTTCTTTACATGATCTATGTAAGAAGAGGATCCATAGGAGTTTTTCAATTAGGTTTATAAAGTCACAAGTATCATGGGAGTGAATTTCAGTGAAAGCACTGAGTTATCCGCCTTTCAGCTATAAGATATAATCCATACATAGTTTAAGTAGTAGAAGGTAGACAGGGGTAAAGATGCAGAGCCCATAGAGTGGGAAGAGTTTATTACTGCCTTCATAGACAGATTCTTTCCCTTAGAGCTGAGAGAAGCCAAAGTGTTAGAGTTCATTAATCTCAGACAAGGTAGTATGAGTTTAAAAGAGTATTCCCTCAAGCTTATTCAGTTAGCCAGGTATTCTCCCCATGTAGTAGCAGATAATAGGTCTAGAATGAGAAAGTTCATATCTGAGGTGTCAGATAGTATGGTTAAAGAGTATAGAACAAAAATGTTGATTAAAGAGATGGACATATCTAAATTAATGGTCCATGCTCAACATATTGAAGAGCAAATACTTAAGAAAAAGGAGAGAGAGAGAATAAGTGGGCTAGATTAGGTAACTTTAATTTCAATCATTCTATGTCATATGGGTGTAACCATTCCTAGTTTTGTCTAAAGTCTTCAATCCCAGCTCCGTCCTTATCCAATGTATCGATGACCCAACATAGCATAAGAAATGGTCGTACTAATCTATTTTGCAGAGAGTGTGGTAAGAATCATCAGGTGTGTGTAGTGCTAGCAGTGATGTTTATTTGGAGAGTGGCAATCCAGGAAATAAAGTCAAATATTGTCCTTAGTCAAGTTAGTAGGGTCAATATAGTCTTATTTCATCTTAGTCAGGTTTTTTGAATCAACAAAGTGCCGCTTCCAGTGCTACCAGTAGGCAACACCTAAATAGATTTTATGCACTCCAGTCCCGATAGGATTAGGAAAGTCCTCTAGATGTGGTCACTGGTAATTTACAAATATCCCACTTATATATTTATGCCTTATTATTTCCTTGAGCTTCTCTATCTTATGTAATTTCTTACATAGCAGTCCATACTGTAATACCTCATACTTTTCCTAGCTTACAAAGTTTCCTAAGAATGTTAGAAGCCTTCTTTTAAAGATTAATACACTTTTGTACATTTGTTATTTTCAATATTTTCACTTTTAATCATGTGGAGAATTTAATAAGATTTCCATCGATACCAAATTCGCCCAAATCCGACACCCGCTTGAAGAGTTAGAGACTTTTTAGTAAGATAGTGTATCACCTGAGCCTTCAGCGCGTCGTGGAGATATCTCAAATGGAAATTGTCATATACCAGTGTTGCTCCTCATTAGTTGCACATCGCGGAAAACTTTCAGGTCACAGACAAGGTGGCAACGAGATAGCTTCGCATCACGCCACCGTGTAATTTCCCATTTGTCATTTTCAAGTGACTTGGCACGATAGTGGCGCGTTGCGCCAAGGATGAAAATTGGGAAATTTTCTCATAAATTAAAGATGCGTCCAGGGTTAAAAAGGTCAATTTACCTCCCATATATATACCCAATAACATGTGATTTATCCATTTTCACCCAAAATATACTAGTTTCTCTCAATTTTCTCTAAAGATAAAGATAGGGTTTCTATTAGGGATTCAAATTCAAGATGGTTTCAATGTCAATCCTCAAGAAATCACATCCTAGGTATGCGTAGTGTTTATTCATGGACTCATTTCATCCACAAAACTCGAGAATCTCTTTACTAAGTTTAACTTTATTGATTTCTTTATGAATTTCATATTGGGTTTGTTTTTTTTGTTGAGAATGATCAATTGAATTCAAATCCATGTTGGGTGATAAATTTTATATGGAATTGATTTGTATAGATGTATATTGATGTGAAACTATAGATAAACCCTAGGATGATGAAATTAGAGATTAATCATGATGATTAATTGTTGTATAACCTGTGAACCATGTGTATGATTAAATTCCTAGATGAAGGAACAATGCCCAACTAGTATGATATCATGAAATCACCATGTATGTACAAGCTTATGCATATCACTTGTTTGATGAAGTTCTTCAATGTATGAATTATGAATTGTGCTGTTGGTCATGTGTTCAATTAAGCCATGCTATGTCAGTTTCTTCTCATCGAGTCCTGGGGATACTTGTACCCAAACATTTAGCAGTGTGCCTAGAGCCATGTCATGTTTTCACGATCTCCTTAGTCAAGCAATGACCATAGAACTCAGTCAATCAAGTGACTTGGGAAATCTCAAAAATCTTAGTAATTTCAGTAGCTCAGTAATCTCAGTAACCTCAGTATTCCCAGTTAATCTAGGTAACTTCAATATTCTCAGTCAGTCACAAAACTTAGTACATTCCGTCAATCAACGAAACTCAGTAAGTATAGTTTAGCTATACTAGACAATAACACAAGTATCAGCTCAGTTCAGTTAATCAACCCAGTTCAGTTAACCAATTCAGTTTTTTTTAGATGGGAGTAGGATTCAGCACCGAGCAAGCCTAGGGATGGTGACTCACCCGCTAGATTAGACTGAAACCTCTAGAAGCAATACCTAAGTTCCATAACTACGTAGCCAGTGTAGGTTTGAGATGTCACCTATAATATAGGACTGACATACTCATGGATCACCCGTTAGCACATTTAAATATATAGGACTGATCCCAGGGGTCACCCGCTAGATTAGGACTGACTCCACAATAGTTGTCTTACTAGTGGCGCGGTACTGATACCTTTCCAACTGGGGTGATAGGTTGGACCCCATTTAGCTTAGTATGGGGTTAGATGAATACATCCCATAGTTTCAGTTAAAAAATCAGGATTGATAGATACATTTAATTTTGGTCAGTAGTATAGATTTAGGACTGTCAGATACAGTCAATCCTTATCATTATAAATAAACCCTGTGATCACCCACCAGATAGGAGTAATCTTAACTATGGTCAATCCGTATCAGTAACATCTTATGTAGAGATCACCTGATAGATAGGAATGATCTCAGATTTAGTTACTCAGCTAGTTCCATCAGATTCAGGACTATCAGATATAGTCACTCATGTTATCATTTATATCAGTTATCAGAACTTATGTTATCAGTATTTATCTTCAGGACCGTTAGATACAGTTAACTAGACCGTTCTTCATAATCAGAACTATCAGACATAGTTATCCATGTATCAGTAACATAGTATCAATCCCTTAGTATTCATTAATACATTATCAGTTTCTCACTCATCATGACTCTAATATTAATGTCAATAGACTTAGCAGTCAGAACTCAGTATCCAGTCCTATTATTATCTCAATTACAGTTACGTATGCATACACGTATTCTCACGTTCATGTTAGTCAGTTAATTTGTATTGTTTATGTATATGAACCTATTGTATTCATCCTACCTCACTTTCATACCTGTATATTCAAAGTACTGATGCATTCGCACTATGGTGTCTTATACCATAGGTTTAGAAGCACGAGCTCTAGAGAACTAGTCGCATCCCAGTTCGGTGATTAGAGTTAGCAGTGAGTCCTCATCCTTTGAGGACATGATGATTTCATCACTAATTCTATTTTCAGTTTATTTCAGTCGTCGAAGTTAGTTAGAGACATGTCCCTTAACTCCTTATTTAGATAGTTTAGAGGCTTTCAGACTATAGCATGTTAGACAATTATTTCAGATTTGCTTTGGTATTGTTATACCATTTTTAGACATTGTTTATCAGATATTCATTTAGTTTTGAACCTTTTGTCCATTTAGTTTATGTTTCTGCATTTTATGGTATATCATGCAGTATATAGGTACAGATATCAGTCATGGCTTAGCTTGTGGTCCTTTGGGGTTATGAGCACCATGTAGCATTTCAGGTACCATATTCGGGGTGTTACACATACCAAGGTTAAATACTTAAACAATTGTTGGTTTATTGATTTAGTGACCCACAGACATAGATATAACAATACGAGACTACCTCCTAGTCGTTACACGGTGCTTACGATCCTGAGTGACCACAAGATAACCCATGAGCTGGTAATTTCTGTGAGAACTGAATTATATAATCCTAAATGTGGAAGAATACTAATATTCCATAAGATTTTATTATATGAATTTAAAAGGAAAATATCAGTCTATAGAAGCAACTAACTGAATCAGAATAAATAGTGATAAACTAGATAACTACTGTAACATCTGAGTACTGAATAACTGACTCTAATGTTTAAAAAGCCTCTATAACTAACTGAATGAATATGAGTTGATGGGATTGGCCCCAACTAACTCTAACTAACAATTATCTGAGACATGATATAAAGTAAGCCTTTCCTTGAAGTATGAGGACTCACCACTGCTACTCCTGAGGTTTTGATAAGTCTACTCATGAGCCAGGAACTAAACATCAGAACCTATGATATAATACATCATAGCGCAAAATAAAAGGTATGTGATAAGTACTTTTAATGTACTGGTATACTAAATGAGTAAGGTATATGCATGGTTTTATGAACAGAACAAATGATTAACTGGCTATGCATCTAAAACAAGGAGTACTGAGTAGAGAACATGGAATCTGTAGATATTGATAATGCATGGAAATCTGTAAATACTGAGGATACATGACCAATCATATAACATAACTTAGTAAAATCTATAAATTGTAATACTAAGATAAATGAAATCTGTATGCTGTGGTCACGCAACACTAAGACTAAATATTTGAACTGAGACTGTAACTAAGACTATATCAGAGACTGTCCCCAATTTGTGCTAATCAGGGTCCAACTTATAACCCTAGCTGGAAGGGTGTTAATATTGTGCAATGATTACTAACAATGACAGTGTGGATCTAATAAATTGATATAATGTCAAAAGGACTAAGGGTGTTAAACCTGAACTTACGGGTGATCCCTGCGAGATAGTAAGCCTAATTAGAAGGGTGACTACTCATATCCTATGCTAGCTTAGTAGTTCTGGAGTATAGGGACTGATACTAATTCCTCTTCCTTTTTGATGGGGAAGCCTCCATCCCTACCCTCGTGCGGTGCTAAATCCTACTCCCAAGTGAAAGACACTGAGATACTAAACTGTTCTGAGTTTAACTGACTTGTATTTGACTATTCTGTAGTTCTCATAGTATATTCTGAAGACTGTTCTATAATGTACGGAGACTAGACTTAGTAAAGAGCTATGGATTTTGGGTATTCAATACCCCCGGACTCAAAACAACAATATTGAAAGGACACTAAAGCTTAAAGGTGAAAACATGAAGGATCTTAATAAATAAATCACTCTTGTAGGTATTTTATCAAACACTTGTAGTTCATGGTTTAAAAAAATCATAGGAATGTCATGGAACTTGTAGAAATAGAATTAATTCATAATAATAGCATTAAATCATGGTTCAATTCAGTAAATCATAATATTAAGACTTGGAAGATTGAATAATAACAACAATTTCATGGTAACATGGTATAGAATCATCATTCATGTAGATTCATGGATTAAATCATAATTTAAAACATTATAACTTGAAAATATCACAACTTTATACTTTAAAAAAGTTACTTGGACTCCATGGATGAACATCTAACATACCTGAGATAATGAATATGAAAGGATTGATGGAGAGTTCTTGAGAAATTGCCTTGAATTTGAGAGCTAGGGTTTCTTGTTCTTGAAATGGGGATCTTCAATTTTGAAGAGAAATTGAATTATGATGTCTACTTAGGGTGTTTAAGGGTTAAATTTTGTATTTTAGGTCAACTAAGGCCGTGGAAAAATACCCAAATACCCTTAAACTTATTTAAAATAGGAAGCTAAAAACTGACCATCCCAAATTTTGGCCTTGGTGAGATGCACCATATCGCACCAAGCCACTGGAAAAAAAGGACAACTGGGAACTAAGGGCATAGCGCATTGCGGAGGAATTTTTGTACCCTTTTGATTCTAAAATTTACCCTTGGCCCAACTCGCCATTATCGCGATAGGACACTAGAAAAGGACAATTAGGATTTTGGCTGACGGTGCGATACGGTTTTTTTGCGTATCTTCACTGGAAATTGACAATTTTTCATTTATGCTGGCTCTGCGATGCTCTATGGTTTAAAATGGCAGTGCTTTACGACTGAAAATTAAAATCGCCATAACTTCTTACTCGATTATTGAATTTAGGCAAATTTTATATCGTTAGAAAGCTAACTGAATTTCCTATGCAATAGCGGGCTCTAAAATGCAAAATAATGAAAGTTTTAGAAATTTAATATATGAATACTCATGTATTGGGACTTAGTTTATGCTAGGGAAATATGAGGTGTTACAATATCTCGTCCTTGCGATCATTCGTCCCCGAATGAAGTTAGTTAAGCTGAGGGAACTGATGGACTGAGATTACACATTGAATATGCATATTTGATGCATAGAATGCATGAATTAGCTAATTCTTGAATGCATGACTAACATGAACGTGAAGTACAACTGAAACTGAGGATGACAAAGAAAAGAAGATAGATCTTAAGGAGATTAGTACCTTATTTTGAATCTGGATTATTAGAGAAAAGATGAGGGTACTAGGTTCGTATATCTGTTTTTGCTTCCTAAGCGGCTCCCTCAATGGACTTATTCTGCCAAAGAACTTTGACTAGTGGAGATTCTTTGTTCCGTAGTTTACAAACTTGATGATCAAGAATTTCGACTGGAACTTCCTCAAAGGAAAGACTATTCTGAATATCTACACTTTTAAGGGAACACCTACAGCTGGATCACCAATACACTTTTTCAACAATGAGACATGGAACACTGAGAATACTAAGGCTAAATCTGAAGGAAACTCAATCTTGTAATCTACCTTTCCAAAATGACTGAGAATTCTGAAGGAACCGACACTTCGAGGACTAAGTTTCTCTTTCTTGCCAAATCTCTTAACTCCCTTTATGGAAGAGATTTTCAAGTACACGAAGTCACCGACCTCAAAATCGAGATCCTTTCTCCTTACATCAACATATGATTTATGTAGGGTCTCGGTAGCACTAAGCCTTTCTTTAATCAATTGAACCTTTTCTAACACATAAAACACTAAGTCAAGCCCTACTACTGAAACCTCACCTACATTAAACAAACCAATTAGAGCTACACTTCACCCAACACTACCTTGTGCTGAATTGAGTAAATGCATACCTAGTCAGGTAAGCTGATGAAATTCCTGAGCTAACTTCTTCTTACCATACTTTACATGAGCTATATTACCCATAGACATTCTATTGAAAGCATCAACCACTACATTGGCCTTTCCCGGATGATACAGAACACTTATGTCATAATCCTTCAATAAATCTAACCATCTTTTCTTATGGAAATTCAAATCTTACTAAGAGAACACATACTAAAGATATCTCTGACTCTAAGCTGATGAGATCTTGATATGATATCTATCTTGGAAAATTAACTAGCACTATGAAGTAAGTCGAACAAGTCATTGATTCTAAGAAGTTGATATTTATTCTTGACTGTGACCTTGTTTAACTGATGGTAGTCTATGCACAATCTTAGAGAACTATCTTTCTTATGCATGAATAAAATAGGTACACCCTACGGGGAGACACTAGGTCTAATAAATCCTTTCTTTAGGAGGTCCTTTAACTGTTCTTTTAGTTCTTTGATTTCATCGAGATCCATTCTATACGGTGGAATAGATATAGGATGAGTATCTGGGAGAAGGTCTATTCCAAAGTCGATTTCCCTTTCGAGAGTAACTCTGGGAAGATCTTCAGGAAATACATCTAAGAATTCTTTTACTATTGGGACTGACTAAAGTGTAGTAGTTTCTCAATTAGAGTATTTGACTCATACAAGATGGTAGATGCACCCCTTGGATATCATCTTTTTGGCTCTAAGGTACGAAATCAACTGACCCCTAGGAGTCGTACACCCCTCCATTCAAGGACTGGTTCATTTGGAAACTGAAAATAAACTATTTTGTTTCTACAATCAACTGAGCCATAGCACGAGTGAAGCTATTCCATGCCTAGAATGACATCAAAATCCATCTTCTCTAACTCCATGAGATCAACTGAGGTAGCTTTTTAAGATATTATGATAGGACAAATCCTGTATACCTGCCTGGTTATAATGGAAACACCAACTGAGCTAGATACTAAAAAGGACTCTGTTAGAGTTTTAGGATTGACTCTAAAATTGGTTGTTATATATAGAGTTACAAAAGAAAGAGAATCTCCAGGGTCTAGTAAAGCGTAAACAATTAAGTAAAAGAGTAGCAATGTACCAGTAACTACATCAGGAGAATTTTCTTGATCTTGGCGGGAATAAAGAGCATATAATCTGTTCGGATGCTGACCACTAGTAGCTTTGGAAGTAGCACCCTGCTGAGTTAGAAGATCGAATAGAACTAACGACTGATGGGACTGGCCCGATTGGCATGCATCCCTACCTTTCTAAGAAACTACCTGAAACTTCCTAATATGATGGAATGGCTTACTACACACAAAACATATATCACTACCCACTCTACACTCACCCTGATGGTGTCTGCCATACTTCTAACATAAAGGATTGGTACGAGCACTGCTAACACTGACCTAGGACATAGAGCCTGGTGCCCTATCCCTATTATCCTTTCTAAATTTGGGTACTGAGGCACTGGATGAAGAGGGTCCTGGAGTTGAAGACCTTTGATGAGACTGAGGATGATTACCACCTTCTAACTTTGGCTGATTAAAATTAAAACAACCCATCCTAGCTCTATTGTTTCATCTCTCTCTCTTTAATCTTCTACTCCTCTATCTATTGAGCATAAACTATCAGCCTATACAAATCCATCTCACTAATCAGTATTACATTGCTACACACTTTGACCACACTATCATACATGTCTGACACAAACTTACTCATCTTGGACATATTGTTTGCTACCACATGAAGAGAATATCTATCCAAGTGAGTAAACTTAGGAGAATACTCCTTCACACTCATATTGCCTTACCTTAAATTAATGAACTCTAACACTTTGGCCTCTCTCAACTCCAACAGAAAGAATCTATCCAAGAAAGCCATGGCAAACTCTTACCAATTTATAGGTCCTGCATCAATACCTCTATCAACTTTCCACTACTTAAACCAAGTGTGGTATAAATCATTCAATAATTATGTAGCCAACAGGACACTCTGACTAGACGTCACCCCAATAGCATCTATGACCTTCTAAATATATATAAAAATATATGTGGATCCTCTTCAAACTTGGATCCCATTAAAGAAGGAGGATTCATTCGGGTGAAATCTTAAATTCTAGTTGCAATAGTATTGGCCACTGGGTTGGTTGGAAAAATGGTTGGTCATTTATTTTGTATTGCTACATATTTTTGTAGAGTAGTTAACATAGCCCTAAATTCTGCGTGAGAAACATGCTCGTCCAGAGGATCTTCCTGGATGGGCTGAGGGGATGGCTAAGTTCCTATTCTTCTTCCGTTCTTCTTTAGAGGCATGTTCTATAAACAGAAGAAAGAAATAGATTAGACTGAGAATTTAACTTGAGCTCATGCTCAGTCCTACGACATGAATACTTAAAAGGAGGGAAAATTTTCCTAAATACCTTGTAGCCTCTCGTCCATATGTGTGGTGCGCTACACCTCCATGCACAAGACCCTACTCCATATGACTTTCAGACTTTCTAGTATACTTTAAAATCATAGACTTTGATACTAAGTTTGTAACAACCCGAGACTATCCCTATTCATTACACGATGCTTGTGTTCCCGAGAGACCACAAGCTAACCCATGAGAAGGTACCTACTGTGAGTACTGAATAATATAATCATAAATGCGGAATAATATTGACATGTCATAAGGTTTTAATAAATTAATTTAAAATGGAAAGACGAGTCTATAAAAATAACTGACTAAATCTGAATAAATAGTTATAAATTGGATAAGCCCTAAAAATGTTTAAACCCTTCATTATTCGCTTTTCCCCTATAATCAAAAGGTATTTCTCTATATAAAAGAAACCCTAGTTCAATCCCAAGAATTTCTTCAAAAACTTCATGAATCTCACCAATTAAGGTATGTCAGATGTTCATCCATGGATCCTTACCTTTCATGGAACCCAAGAATACCTTTTCAAAAATAAAAGATTTATGATTTATGATTTCCATTTTCTAGTTTGATTGAATTCATTTTCAAGATGTTGTTTGAGTTTTAATCAATGATTTAGATTAAAAGTTCCAAGAATTGACTCTAGTATGTTGAATTACATGATATTCCTTCAATTTGCAAGTTGATTATTGTAAACATGTTAACCCTAAGTGTTTATGATTTTATGAACCCAATATGCTACTTATGTATTTGATAAACTGTCTATGAGAATGAAATAAGGCCATTATAGCATGCTAACATGTACTCCCTATTCATGTACCAGTTAATGCATTACAAGTTTTTGCTGGAATGTCTTTGTGATTGAATTATGACAAAGTGAACATTATTATGTTATTCAAGATTATGCATTTCTTTAATTTTTATGCTATCGAGTCCTGGGGGTATTTAATAATCGACAACTTAGCTGTTTATTTATAGCCAGTGTCAGTTATGGAATAGTATCAGTCTTGTCATGACTAATTGTACCCTCAGTCAGTTATAGAACTTAGGAAAATTCACTAATCTCAATAAGTTCAGTCCATTTTAGACCAGTATAACAGTTCAGTGTCATTCATTCTAGAGTAGGATTCAGCACACAGTGAACCCAAGGATGAGGATTCACTTGCCAGCAGAGGGTGTGATCCATAGAAGAAATCCTTGCATACCAGAACTACATAGCCAGTATGGGTTGAGCATCAAACCTACCAGTTGAGGGTTGATGAGGTGCTCTTCCTGCCAGTAGAGGGTACCACCATTCTCGACTAAGAAAACTTATCAATAAAATGTTACTCTTCAACTTGTCTTTACCTATGGTACGGTACTGACACCCTTCCAATTAGGGTTACAGATTGCACCCTAGATTAGTTATCTTATCTCAATTAGGGCATGTCAGTTAGATGATTACATCCCATAGTTTTAGCTTAAGTCTCAATCTTCAGAATAGAACTTAATTCAGTTCTACCGAATCAGGATTGTTAGATACAGTTACTTTATTATCAGTAATTTAGATTATCAGTGATCTCAAATTATTAGTATATTCAGTTATTAGTTACCAGATTTAGTTCCAGTATACATAATTACAATATGCACAGTATGTTCAGTAGTTACAGATCTTCCATGTATGTTATCCAGCTCTTGCATATCATTCAGTTAGTTATTATTCATGCATATGAATGATGCATTCAGCCTTACCTCATTTATCATACCATTACATTCCCATGCACTGATTGCATACGCATTTTTTGCGCTATGATATTTCATATCATAGGTTCATATTCTCAAGTTCCTAACTGTAGTTAGCTAGATTCTACCAGCAATAGCAGATTTAATAGTGAGTCCTCATCTATCGAGGATATGCTTTTATTTTAATACTTTAGCTTAGTAGTATTTTAGTAGAAGGATTTAGTTGGGAAAGTGTCCCATCATATCCACTTTCAGACAATTTCAGTTAGAGGCTTTTTAGATTAGATGTTTCGATAGTATTTTAGATTCAGATGTTATTATTCATTATTAGTATTTTAGATGTTTTGAACATAATGGAATTTTATACTATTATTCCATAATTATTATTGTATTATTAGTCAGACCTCACAGCAGGTACCAGGTCATGGGTTAACTTGTAGTCCCTCAGGATCGTAAGCACTGTGTAATGACTAGGAGTTATCTCAGGTCATTACAATAGAAGAATTATAACATACCCATAACCACATAGGAGAACTCTCCTGATCATGTCGAGTCTAGAGAGCATAAAGTCGATTTTGACATTGCCTACTAGTGGCATGAGAAGTGGTGCCCCATTGAGTTTAGCAACCTACTGGACTTGATGAAAATTAGGTTGACCCTATTGACGAAAATCCTTTCCTTTCTAGGAAACCGCTGGGCAATCACTAATCCTGTGATATGACTTGCCATATCTAAAAGACATATCACTGCCTGCCCGACCTCTCCCTAATGGTTCCTTCAACATCTCCTGCAAAGTGGATTTTTATGACCACTATTCGCGCTATCCTGGGACTTAGAACATGGCAGTCTATCCCTATCGTCCTTTCTAAACTTAGGTAATGGCGCACTGGTTGAAGATGGGGATGGAGCAAAAAAGTTCTAGCATAACTTAGAATGATTCTCACCATCAGATATTTAATGTGAGAAGTTAAAGCTACTAGTTTTGACCCTCTTATTCTCCCTTTTCTTTTCTTTAAGCTTCTTCTCCTTAGTTTACTGAGCATGGACCATCAATCTCGAAAGGTCCAACTCCTTAAAAAATATAGTTGTTATGCAATCCTTAACCACATCCTTCGTGTCATGACCCGAGGATAACCCCAACATAAGACAATGGTGCTTACGACTAGAAGTGACCACAAGCTAAGCCATGATATTATACCTGCTATGAGCACTAAGTAAAATAGTAATATATTGCATATGCAAAATATAAATTGCTAAGGTACTATAAATTGAATATTGAAATACGTAGTAAGCCATGTATGAACTATTTGATAAAATACTAGAAACAAAATCATTTGTCTAAGAATAAAGAAATGACTGACTGCATAACTGATTGTCTGAAATCCTCTAAACATCATGAGGAGATGATGGGAAAAACCCCCGACTAACTCTGACGATGATGGGAAAACCCCTCGACTAACTCTGACTAACTGAACATAAGAAAATACTAAAATAATTTTAAAAGCGTATCATGTCCACGATGGATGAGGACTAACTACTACTACTGAAGGGTAACATTGAGCTATCTAGGAACGATCAAGAAATTGAGCACCCAAACCTATTCTATAGGACAACATACCACAAAGAAAAATATGCAGTAAGTTCTTTGAATGTAATAGTTTATGAGATAGGGACTGACTGAAATACATGAAATAACTGGACATGAATACATGAACATATATTATTTCAGAATGCAAGGCCAAGTTTAAATATATTACTGAGATAATCTATAAATTGAAAAGATGAAATTTTTATAACTAAATAACTGATAATCTATACACTTGGTCAAGCAAACTTGGGCTGAGATACACTGAAATATTGATTGAATCTGTGGGAAGTATCATGTAACCGACATGCCCTAATCTGAGCTAATCGGGGTCTAACCTGTAACAAAGTTAGAAGGGTGCCAGTATCATGCTATGGGTACTAACACTGGCTAGGTGGATATATTAATCTAATGTCCTGAAGGACTAGGGAGTTAGTCCAAAATTGAAGAGTGACCCCTAAATATGTTTCTATCCTAAACTGATGGGTGACATCTCATAATACTTAGCTAGCTACATCGTTTTGGAACTTAGGTATTGCTACTAAGTACCCATTCTTAACTTGCGAGTGAGACCTCATCCCTAGGTTTGATAGGTGCTAAATTCTACTCTGAATTGAATGACACTTGTGCGATTAATGGTTTAACCTGACATGGTACTATATTGATAAGTTCTCATCATGAGCATGATAGTCTAAATATAGTAATAAAAATCATAACTTGTCTAACTTGTAACTTGAAAATAAATACATGTATAAATAGATAGGTATCGAATGTTCATAACCATCTAGAACTGAATAAACACAAAATATGTAAACAATGCTTAAAACAATGGTATAAAAATCATAGTTGAAAGACCCAAAACGAAGGACATTTTATTAAGATGGTAAATTTTATAAAATTGGAACAGGGAAATGAGTTAAACTTGGAAAGAACATATACACACTTGAATTAACGCATGAATTTGATAAGTTAACCTGAAATCAATCTAAATAAGCATAAGGACTTGGAATTCAAAGCATTACATATCCTAATTTACATGTGATCATAAGTGGGCATGGATTGAATTCAAATTATTAAGAAAAAGCATGGATTAAACTCATCTTGAAAATGTGAAATTCCATAATGAAGGAAAAAATCATACATTGATCAAAGAGAGGGTTTTTGGGATTAATGGGTTTAAGGAAACCATGGATGAATACCCAACATGCCTCAGTAGATAGTTTCTTGAACATTTATTGAGGATTTCTTGAAAATTGAAGCTTAAACTCTTGATTTCTTTAGAAAAGGTCATAAGTTTTGTTCTTTGGAGAATAAGAGGGTTTCTTGAGAGTAATTTTGAGTGAAATAGGCAAATAATGCCCTGTTGAAAGTCCCAAATTAATAGAAATGACTCAAATTCCCTTTAGATTAATGTTTAAGGATCTAGATGAAATAGTACTGGCATGTTGTGAACCCTATTCTGGAGGACCAAACCCTACACTCTGGGCTTCAGTCCAGTAAAGCAAGCCCCATACGATGACATATATTCTAGCGAACTAAGCCGACTTACGGAGGGGGGTCTTTTATTTCCATTTCCTAAACATGCCCTTACGCCCATATGAAAATCCCAAAACTCCCCCAAGACATACCTTTAACAACTCCAAACGTGAATCAACACAAAAATCAACGTCTCTAGGTCAGGAGGACCAAAATAAAAATCTATGAAGTTTAAGGTCTTGAAAATTACTAAGTCCACAACATTTAATGAAAATTTTAAGCCTTGGACCCGTTAAGCATGCAACTACGTCTGAACCGAGCTTAGGATCATACTGGATATTACAATGTCTCCCTCTTGGGAATATTCATCCTAAAATAAGACTAGTTAGATGGAGAGTTCTAAGGCACTGAGATCATGACTTAGAACATGATTAAATAACTAAGCCTGAAGCATGATACATGAACTAAACTAATTTTGTGATTGCATAACATGACAAGAGAATGGTTAAATAGATAAAACTAAGAATAAAAAAGAGTCGAACTAACAAAAATCATTACCTTAAGTTGAATCTGAGTTTATGGAGAGATGATAAGGGTACTTGGCTCACATATTTGCTTCTGCATCCTAAGTATCTCTATCAACAGATTGATTCCACCATAGATAAAGGTTTTATTCACCCTAGTGTGTCTCCGTAGGGTGCCCCTATTGTTTTAATGCATAAGTAGGATGGTTCTTTGAATGTACATTGATTATCATTAGTTGAACAAGATGATTATAAAGAATAAGTACCCTCTTCTTGGGATTTATGACTTATTTGAACAAATTCAGGGAGTTAAGTGGTTTTCTAAGATGGATCTTTGTTTAAGATATTATCAGTTAAAGATTCGGAAGAAGATTCCCTAAGACGACTTTTTGAAATCGATATGGACATTTTGAGTTCTTGATTATGTGTTTTGGATTGACCAATTCCCCTAAAATATTTATGGATCTCATGAACTGGGTATTCCGTTAGTTTTTAGATTTGTTTATGATTATGTTCATAGATGAAATTTTGGTGTATTTAATGAGTGAGGTGGTTCATGACAATCGCCTTCGTGCTATGTTGAAGACCCTAAAAGATCAATAATTGTATGCTAAGTTTTTTTTTGGGCCATGTTTTTCCCAGTGAAGGGATCATGGTATCCTCAAAAGGTTGTGGTGTTTAAGAAGTGGCCTAGACCCATCACTCAACTCGACATTTAGAGATTCTTAGGTTTAGCTAGTTATTATAAAAGGATTTTAGAGAGTTTTTCTTTTATCATAGCACCTTTGGTATGGATGACTTAGAAAAAGGTGAAGTTTCTATTGTCTGATGCGTATGAGGGGAGTTTTGAGAAACTAAAAGACAAATTTATTTTTTCATAGATTTTGAAACTTCCTGAGGGTTGTGATGGTTTTTTTGTTTATTGTGACGCATCCTATGTGAAACTTGGTTGTCTATTAATAAAATATGGCATGGTGGTAGCGTATGCTTCTAAAAAATTAAAAGTTTATTAGAAGAATTATCTGACTCATGATTTGGAGTTGTTGGCGGTGGTGTTTGTATTAAAGAATTAGAGGCACCATTTATATGGAGTTCAAGTAGATATATTTTCAAATCTAAAGAGCCTGCAATATGTTTTCACCTATTAAGAGTTGAAACTCAGGCAATGAAGATGGCTTAAGTTGCTTAAGGACTATGACATGAGTCTTCACTATAACCTACACAAAGCTAACATAGTGGTAGATGCTCTTAGATGGTTATCTAGGGGGATCTTGCCTCACGTGAAAAATAAGAAGTGGTATTAAGTGAAGAACATTCATAGTTTGGCTAATGTTAGAGTTCATCTCTTAGATTTTGAAGATACTGGTATAATTGTTCAAGAGGTGGAAAAATCATGTCTTGGTATTGAGGTAAAAGAGAAGCAGGTATGGGATCCCATATTGATAAAAATCAAGGATGATGTAGATAAGAAGAAGGTGATGGCTTTTGATAATAAGGGTTATAGCTTTTCATATTTGGGGTGATGGTATTTTGAGGTACCATGATAGGTTGTGTGATCCTGATGTGGATAAGTGGCAAGTTAGTTTAGCTGAAGCTCGTGAGTTGCATTATTCAGTTCCTCCTGGTTTGACAAATATGTATCATGACCTTATAGAGATTTATTAGTGGAATAACATGAAGAGGGATATAGCTAATTTTATGGCTAAGTGCATAGTGTGTCAACAAGCGAAAGTGAAACACTTGAGGCCTGGTGGGTTGTCTCAAGAAATTGAGTTTCCCATATAGAAATAGGAAATAATAAATATGGATATTATTACTGGTCTTCCACGGTCTCAAAACTAGTTTGATTCTATATGGGTCAATGTGGATAAGATGAGTATGTCTTCTCAGTTTTTACCGGTTAGGACTTATTATTCTGTTGAGGATTATCTGAGATTGTTTATTCAGGAGATCATAAAGTTGCATGGTCCTCTAATCTCCATTATTTCTGATCGTGGTACTCAGTTCTCATTTCATTTTTAGTGGTCATTTTAGTTATGTCTGGGAACCAAGGTGAACTGTAGTACCGCTTTCCTCCCATAGGAGGATGTATAAGTGAAAAGGACTACTCATACTTTGAAAGATACACTACGAGCTTGTGTGATTGATTTTGGTGGTATTTGGCTTTACCACTTGGTTTTTGTTTAGTTTGCATAAAATAATAACTATCCCTCTAGTATTGGTATTAATCTATTTAAATCTTTGTATTGTAGGAGGTGTAGATCTCATATCAGATGGTTTAAAGTTCATACGGCAAGGTTATTCGATCCTGACTTAGTTCACCAAGCTATGGAAAAAGTTAAGGTGATTCAGACTAGGCTTAAGACTACCGAAATTCTCTAAAAGTTTGATTCGACTGTGAGGCAAAGAGAGTTGGTGTTCAATGTAGGTGATTGGGTATTCTTGAAGGTGTCTCCCATGAAGGGAGTAATGCATTTGGAAAGAAGGGAAAACTCAATCCCTATTTTCTTGGCCCTTATTTGATCTTGAAAAGAGAGGAAAGTGTTGCTTATGAGTTAGAGTTGCCTGCGAGTTTGAGATCTATTCATCATGTGTTCCATGTGTCTTTGTTGAGGAAATATGTTGGTAATCCTCCCTTGGTGGTGCCTATTAAGAGCATTAGTATTTTAAATTCCCTGTCTTATGAAGAGGAATCCTAGAGATCTTGGATAGAAAAGTTTTTAGGTTATGGACTAAGGATGTAACATTGATAAAGGTCCTTTGGAGAAACCATATAGTGGACTAATCCACTTGGGAAACAAAAATGGATATGAAGGCTAAGTATCCATTTCTATTTCATGTGACGGATGAAAGAGCTTGAGGTATGAATTTCGTTCTTTCTTATTGTTGTCCGAATTTATCTTTTCATTCTTATATATATTGGTTATTCTCATGCGAAACGTGTCCTGGCTTATCATTGGAGGATGAATTACCCTATGGGGGATAGTGTAACACCCTTAAAATTATGAGCAATTTATTCCTGACCTTCCCGTGCTTAAAACATCAATTTTTGACCCAAATTATGTTGGGGGATGTAAAAAGAGCAACACAGGATAATTTTGGAATTTTTGGATAGGGTTTGGGGTAGTTTTGGGTCATGGAGGTAGTAAGCCTCCATGATAGCCCTGCAGCGTAAAAGTTGCTCACCAAAATAGAGTTTGCATCGTGGAGGCTAGCCTCCATAATAAGGTCTATGCCACAGACCCTGGTAATTTGTTTGACTGATTTTGTTAAGTTAAAAAGGGCGAGAGACAATGAGGTCTTTACACCTTTGGACAACCCTTAAGTGTTATATAACCCCTTTACTTTAGTTTTAATAGACTTGTTACTCCCAAATTCATTCCCAGCATAGAAATCCTAAGAAGGTCAAGGATTCCACCGTACATTAGTCTTTTGGGTTCCAAGATAAGGATTTCATCTCAATTTCTTATGTTTGAGGCATGTACCACTTTAAATATACTTATACTTTCTTAATATCAGAAAATGATTATTAATGCATGATTTTGATGTAGGTTTTATCATAGTTGTGGGATTTTGACATGATTGATCATATAATTGATTTTTCATGGTTATTTATGCAAAATTCTTGCTTTATTAATGATTTTGAACATTGTGGGGTACATAGGAATGGTGATTGAACTAAAGGGTCATGGCTAAGCCCCAATTTAATGATTTTTCCTTAATTATTGTTTTGGCAATTGTTTGCCCTCAGTTTGGTTACCTACTTGGAATAATGAATTGACATAAAAGGACTATGAAGTATGAATGTTTTCCTTGAATGGTGGCCTTCTATTAACTTTGAAATTGGAACCTTTTGGGTTTGATTAATTAAATGGGCTTGAGCCTCGAATGATTGATTATTCAAATATCTTTTGATCGACGGGTTAGAGTCCTATTTAGTAGTGTAGATAGCAAGTCATGAGGATATTATCTTGCAAACAAGGTTGGTATGACGATACCAACGATATGGCTTGGTGTGTAATTGGTTTAATGAAATGGGAATATATGTTAAATGTTTTAATTGGTCATAAAACAGGGTTTCATAGATAACCGTATAAAGTGGAGGTCCCGGAGGGATAGACATTGGAAACCACACTCATTGATACGGGGGTCATTATGGCTTGAGGGTTCAAGTCCCCTTTCATGTGACCAGGTGATTTGAGTCCACCTTATTGTTATTATTATGATTGAAGGGTTTAAGTCCCTCATATCACATTTCATGATCGGGTGCTTAAGTCACCTTAGTATATGATTGGACGACTTGATTTCCCCGTCCATATATATATATATATATATGAGATCTTTCTCCGATTCGTTCTGCTACACGTATTTGGGCCAGACAAGAGGGTAAGAACTGGGACCCATATAGCCTATGGGTACTATTATTATGACAATTAAGCTACACAACGTAGGTTAAATTTTTGAATGTTTATGTTAAGCCTTGTTTCCTTTTTCGGCATGTGATATATATATTTATGTATTTACATTTGATGGTATGTATGGTATTTGACTGTTTTTGAATTATTATCTATAGCATTATTTGTTCCTTTATCCCTTAGTTACATGCTAGCGCTCCAATTGCTAACCGTCTTCCGACGCTGTATCCCCACGCAATGAAAGAACTGGCCATACTTCCACTCCTCCTGCACAGTGACTAGGTGATTATTGAATAACTCTTGAGTCAGAATAAATTGGTGAGCTTCCATACTCGAGAAGACTCTATTTCATAATTTGGTTTCTTTATGTCATACTTTTTCGTTGTTTTAGTTTTGGATATTGTCAGGGGAATGTCCTGACACTTTATTCATATTTGGTTTTTGTTTGAGTCTTTATAGATTCTGAGGATGTAGGATTATGGTTGGTTTAGATATTAATTTTTTATAGACTTTCGAGTTCATCTTTCATATCTTGTTTTATATTAGTATTCAACCGCTATTAGGTGTTCATGGTCGTATTGGAATAGGCTCAGGGGGTGGTCTCATATCCTCGGTGGATGGAGATACCCATCACTGCCAGGCCTAAGTTTGGGTCATGACATCAGGGTAGTGGCCCCCGTGCCCACCAATTTTTTTTTATCTAATTCACATAATTTACATCGATTGGTTTTTAATTGACCCATGGGTCATGCAACTTTATTCTAAGATCTAACATATATACAGGATGACTAATCATGTCTCAGGACATGGGGTTTTACAATACTTCTCCATCTTCGAATCATTCGTACTCAAATAAGGGTCATGAAATAGAAAGAATACCTTATGCGTGAACCCTACAATATTCTAGTCCCTCTTGAACTATCACTTATCAACATAAACTTATCCGTGTAAGGAATTTCATAACAAGCTAAAAAAGTAATGTATTGGAATGAGTTAAGAAATACATGAGGCTTAACATACACATGACATAAGACATGAGTTTTGTAGGGCATGGACATTTCCATATTAGAATAAATTCATGGAATCATAGGCATAAAGTATGATCATTACCTTAAACAACTTCTCCTAATGACGGAACATGTGAGAAAATCTAGTTTTCTGTCTTCTTTGGCTTTCTATGTATCCTCTCTAACATTTTAAATCCTCCATAATACTTTCACTAAAACTACTTCTTTGGTTTATAACCTACAAACTAGATGATCTAGAATCTTAACAGGGATTTTCTCATAAGTTAAACTGTCTTTCACACCTACACTTCTTGTAGGGATAACAAGTCTTTGGCATACTTCTGTAGTATAGAAACATGGAATACTAGATGAATAGAGGCCAAATTTGTTGGAAACTCTAACTCGAAGATATTTTCCCAATCTTCTTTAGGCTTTGGTAAGCTTAATATATCAGGGCTTAACTTTATTTTCTTCTTCAAATCAGATGATGCCTTTGTAACACCCTAGAAGTTTCAAAGATACTACTCAGACTTGGAATAGAAAACAAAAAGTATTAAATTTTCATCATAGAACGACCCACTTAATGAATCATAAAGTAAGAGAACGAGTCAAGAAATGACTCATAGTGGAAAACCAACAATAATTCTGTCATAGTACTCAATACTCAAACCATGAGTTGTTGTGTACTAGTAATAGTGATGAGGTGACCCCTTCTTAGTAGCAGAACCATAAGTCCTAAAAGAGAAAAATTTGACCGGTAGCCAATACTTGAGGACACGAGTTGTAAGATCAGAGTATATGTCTTTAAGTGACTCATATTGATCTAGAGAGACAATAGTTTATTGTCTTATTCAAAAGTTACATGGTATAACAATTCTATTGCCTCATTTAAAAGTTATAGGTACCTCCTTCCAACTTAAGAACACAAAGTGGAACAACAAACAAATGATGAACAAATAAAGAATGATACAAAAAAACAATTCCTGCAAGTTAATAATTAAATCTTCAAATTCCAAAGTGAGTTATTAGTTATATTGTTGGATTTTTTTTATTTTTAGAAAAGAATAATAAAGTGTTGCAAAGAAAATATACAAAGCCATAGCATATCAAGGGTATTTTTGTAAAATAATAATAATATTTTAAAAATATAACAATACATATTGTTTTCAATACAACAAAATAAACACTGCATAAAATAATCCCAACACTATTAATACACCTTATTCAGTACTATCTTACACACTCTACCAAATGACCCCTTAATAAATAGGATGTCCAAAAAATATTTGAACTTGTTTCATCATTGTATTCATAGATAACATCCTCGTTTATTCTTTGAATGAGGCTGAATTTGTAGTCTATTTGAGGATTATTTTGTAGACTCTTATAGGTTGCAAATTATTTTCTAAGTTCCAAAAGTGTGAGTTTTAGTTGAAATTAGTTTCATTCCTTAGTAATATCATTTCTAGTGAGGACATTTAGGTTGATTCTATGAAGACCAAAATAGTTAAAAAAATTTCTAGACCTATCTCTCTATCAACATTAGGAGTTTCTTAGGATTAGTTGGTTATTATAGGTGCTTTTTAAAAGATTTTTCATCCATGTCTTCTTCTATATACAGACTGACATAGAAAAAGTCAAGTTTCAGTGATTTGATACTTATGAGAATAGTTTTTAAGAGTTAAAGACTCATCTCTCTTTGGAGGCATTTTATTGCAGGAGATGTTGATTTCCTATTGGATAGTTCGAAGTTGGTGAATCTACTTTGATATGTCTGATGCAGTTCTTAAAGCTATGTAAAAAGTTCAAATAATTGAAGAAAGGCTGAAAATGGCTCAAAGTCATCAAAAACCGTATGTAGATGTGAGAAGGAAAGAGTTTGAGTTTGTAGTTGATGATTATCTTTATTTGAAAATTTCATGGATGAAAGAGGTTATGAGATTTGGAAAGAAGGTGAAGTTTAGTCCCTGCTATGTTGGTTCTTACATGATTCTAAGGTACATTAGTAATGTGGCCTATATGCTAGAGTTTCCCACAGAGTTAGCATCAATTCACATAATTTTTGCTATGTCCTTGTTGAAGAATGCATTGGTGCTCCAACATTTTATGATATTTAAGAGTGTGGGTGTGAAGGATAGTCTCTTTTATAAGAGGTCTAAATTGAGATTCTTGACTGTCGGGTTTGTAAAAAGTTATTTCGATGAAAGTTCTTAGGAAAAACCAGTTAGTTAAGAGAGCAACTTAGGAAGCAGAAACATATATAATGACTAAGTACCCTCACTTTTTTCCTTTTAGTTCTTTATCGACTTGAGGTAACAATTTTCTTGTTAGTATCTTGCTAGTTTCATGCACCGTCAATTTTTCTTATTCTCTTAGTATGCATACATGTCTCATGAATTAAGTGATTCTTTAGTAATAAATTAGTTACTATGACAGTACTTGAACTTTTAGAACTTGGTTCTTGGGATTACAAATCTTTCCCTATCACTTAAGCCTAGTTAATCTTTATTTGAGGATGAGTTTTCCCAAAGTAGAGTTATTACAACACCACTATAGTCCATAAGTTCCTATCTCAAACTTCGAATAGAAAATAACAGAAAGATCCAACTTTTATCATAGAATGACACTCTATAAGTCGTAGATTGAGACCATGAGTTGAGGAATGAATCGTGGTAGGAATTCCATAATAGTTCGGTCCTATTAAACATAACTTAGTCCATGATCCGTGTTCTACTTGTATGAGTCATGGGGTGACCTATTTTGAGTTGTAAAACCAAAAGTCCTAAAAGATAAAACTATAAGAGCACTTTGGATCACATTGAGATTGGGTGAAAATTTTTTAGTTCGTTTCTATGAATATATCCCCACCTAATTTGTATTTTCCTGGGTTTGATTCAATTGATTCTCTAGCTTAAGTTCTTGTTTTCTTAAACTTTAAGGGCTAATTTGGGATATCAATAGAGAATTGGTGGTGCTCAATTTTTTAGCACAACCTCTTTATCCCCATAGGGACATTATTATGGGTTTAAGTTTTGAATTTTTTAAGGGTTCATGTTTATTTAATTAAGTTGTCTTAACCCAAGCATCTCACCCCTCGCGGCGCTCAGGTGTTGTTCCACACACATCATGCCTTAACATATATAAAACAACAAAATACAAGGGGGGGGGGATATAAACCTCTAATTCTATTATGGTTCATAAGTCGATCATCCAACTATGGATTGATAACTCATCCCATATACTAGAAAAGAAAACCTAGAAAAATCTATGCACCTAAGAAGTTAGGATTCCTCTCAAATACAAGAATTTTAGGAAAAGCATAAACATGTTAGACTCTCTCTTATAATAGTAAGAAATGAAAATGAAATAAAATTTATGACTTCTTCTCTAAAGCTATAACTTAAACAAGAGAAAACCCGAATGAAGAGGTGTAAGCAACACCAATCTTGGTATAGTGATAGTTTCACCCTGACTTAGAAAAACCCAAGTTATTTTGAGTATTCTCTTCAATTTCCTCCTTATAAAATTTATCACATCACTCTTGTCAAGTTTTAAATAACCGTTTGCTTGGTTTGTCAGTTGATGATAGGTAAAGTAGTGCTAAGAAATATCATGATCATGGCTAACCATTGAAAAAGCACCCGTCGTATAGTTAGCTTCCCTATTGATGTGGTGACAATGAAAAGCTAAAGTTGACTAATGAGATTTGTAATTTCAGAAGGTTTTCTTAAATACTCAAAGGTTGTTTGACATAGTGCTTAACTACTTGATAAGAAGCTCAAAATTAGCCTCTAAAATTATCTTGTTATAACCATGTTGAATGAACCACAAAACACCAAAGTAGCCACTCTAATATTTGTTTCAGTATTAGTTCCAAAACATAAATCAGTATCAAAAGCATATATAAAATTTTCTTGTATACATCTAAGAATAGATAATGACACTCTAGTCATTTTATCCATTCCTACATATTTTAGCCATTTATAGGTTTCCTATAGCTGCCCTACGTTATTTGTGACTTTTTGGATCTGACAAATCAGTTATCGGGCAGTTTATTTAAGTTTTAGAGACAATTCCCTATTTTGAGGTCTTCACTTTTAAGGATTGGCTATTGGGAATAAACATCAATTTAACAACCTTATATGCCAATTTAGATAGTTCCATCAGCTCCAAAATATTAATTTTCATCTAGGGGGCCCTTTGGTTTGTGTAATAAGGATTTTGAGTTCATTTTGTGCAATTGGTTGAAATTTCAGAAAAAATGGCCCTTGGGTGTGGGGCTCATTTTTCATCGAAATGACCTCGAATAGAAATTTCAACTATGCCATTGAGTTTGGAATGTAGAATTTGATAGGATATCATAGTTCATTTTCATTAATAGGATATTTGATTGAATATTGAGGGGTTGGTAGAGACATAGAAATTTATCGAGTCTTGGCAAATACATCACGTGGATAGTGCATCCGCTAAAGCGGCACTTTGGTCGCCCTAGTAGCTGGTCAATTACTTAAGCAACCATGGATTACCTAGTTGGGTCACTAAATCAGAGCCTAATAAATAAACAGAGGTAACTTAAGTGGCAACTTGCGCACTTTAGGGGTAAGTGCCGGCCCAGCTGGTACCGCTTTAGCAGTACATAGCTGCTTTAGCAGTGACTGCTTAAGAAACACCTGGGAAGACATTTAGTTCTGTCCTTACCTGATTTTCTCCCTATGTACCATAAATGTCAAAGTCCAAAAATCTCTAAAGAGTATGGATAGTGGGAGAGTGATTATTGGGAGTTTTTAGGGTGTTTGTGAGCTCAAATTACTCATTTCCCCGTCAAAAGCCTTATAAGTGTTTGTTTTATTCGTGGTTTAATTCTTTCATTTGAAAAAAAAATCCCTAGATTACTTTTGGGTTGATTTTAGTATCGTTTGAGGTCTAAATTTATACATTATTGAGGGTAAATGATCCTTTAGCATGAAGGGACTTGTTGATGATTTTGAAAGTGCGATTCTCCAGGCGGCCCCATATGACATTTTTGCTTGATTTTGGATGGTAGGAATAAAAATGCAATGTGGGCACTATTGTTCTCTCATTAATGAGTAGATTATTACTTTCATAGCGTGGCATCATGTAAAAGCTTCTTGAAGGGCGAAAGAATTGATTTAGCAAGCTTTATCAGTCTTCTTTGGTGGCCAGGTAGGCTAGGCTTAACTTCCAATTAGATTGGGCGTAATTATAGTATGAATGTGATATTATGCTATTTTTGGGATGGTAATTAGATCTTGGAGGTATATTTAGTATAATTGGGATCTTTTAGTCAATTAACGAACAAGAATTCAACATAATTACCTTAATTATTCCTTTTTAGGTAGAATTGCTATCCTAAGACTAAAATATGGAATTTTAAATATCTAGTAGTGAAATTAATTACCTTATGCCTAAGAATGAATTTTGGGGTTAGATGTGGGCCCCTTCAGCCCACTTTAGGAAAATATTGCCATAAATTCCTCATGGACTCAATATATTGCCACATATTTCTGGACAATGAGATTTAGACACATCGTAATTTATCCTAGATTGATACTTGGGAAATGATATTCGTTTCGATTCGAGTCCAGCAATTTATGACCTTAAGTCTGGCTTGATTTTAGGATTATTCATAATATGAGTTCCAATTCAAGTCTAAAAAATATTGACATGAGTTTCAATTCAACTCAACATTGAGAGGTTATTTACAACAGTTATGGCTATCTAAGTTTATGGTTTCGAAATATGGATACTTGGTTTAATTATTGTTAGTACTAAGTACTTATCTTATTTGCATCCTCCGAGCTTGTGGGGGGCCACATTGGGTTATTTACTTTCTTCCCATCTTCTAGTTTAGGGTGCCAGTTATTTAGAGATAGATGTTCTTTTATTGATTTATTATTATATTTATTTATTTTCTGCATTTGGAGTATTATTCTAGATTTGCCCTTTTCCCCTGACTTAGTTTATTTATCTCACATTTCTTTATCTTTATATTATGATTTGCCTCGATTGATAGATGATTCCTACTGAGCACCCGTGGATTTGGTACTCATAATACACTTTTGGACCTTTTGGTATAGATTCGGTAATAACGCCTAGCATTGAAAGGGAGATTTGTGTTACTCAGAGTTCATAGACAGGATGAGCTCGTAGAGTTTGAGTAGATCTTTTCTCCTTCTTTTGTTTTTGCTAGTCTTTCCATTTTCGAGACTATTCCGTATTGACTTGATATTACTTATATTTTTTGGGCTAGTTATGTGCAATAGAAGTATAGCATGTTCGATGCTTAAAACTTGGAAAATATACAAGTTTTAGAGGTTGTTTTATTAGATATGATACGTTTTGGGTATGTTTTGTAGGAAATCCTGTTTTGGATGTTAAGTTTGTGAAAAAGATGAAAAAGGTGTTTGGGAAGATATAAAGACCATAGTAGAGAGAGAGATACAGAGACCATAGTAGAGAGTGAGATGGTGACAGAAGAAAAAAGGATGACTATAGAATGAAGTGAGATAGATATATTCTGCCTGGCAGATGAGATGCAGAATCCAGAATGGAAGAGATGCTTGCTAAGCTGGTGAAAGGTCAAGAAAATTAGAAGATCAGTCTAAAGGAGATTAAGACCGACATTTTAGGATTGACCCAGAAGGTCAAATCTCATACTACTATTATCAAGCAGTTGAAGCACCAGTTCGGGAAGATGTCAATAACTTTGAACCAGAGACAGCGAGATACCGTTCTAAGTAACACTGTGTAGAATATTAAAAATGATGGTCATGTTCTTGCCATTACCACGAGGAGTGGTATTATTACAATGGATCTCCAATGCCTACTACCGAAGTTGATAATGATAAGAAAACTATTGTGGATCTAGAAAAGGCAATAAGTGGTGATGATGCAGTTGATAAGAAAAGAGATAAGGGTTCGGTTATTGAGTATCAAATAAGAGAAGTTCCAATACCACCCCACCTTTTTCTCAATGACTATAGTAGAAAAAAAAGAAGAAGGAAAATTCAAGTGATTTATTAAGATGCTGAAAGAATGGAGCTCGAATATTCCTCTTCTCGAGGCATTGTAGTAGATGCCTGGATATGCCAGGTTTATGAAGTAGTTGATAACAAGGAAGAATGGAGAAATGATTAAGGATGTTGATGACTTACACCACTGTAGTGACGTCACTACGAGTCTGTGGCTCAGAAAAAGGGTGACCCAGAGCATTCACTATACCATGTACTATTGGGTCATCCTAATTTTCCAGAGCCTTGTATGGCTTAGGATCCAATATTAATTTGATGCTGCTGGCCATATTTAATTAGTTGGGTTTGAACGCTCCGGAACTTACTTTAATATAGCTATGGATGGCTGATCACATAGTGAATAAACCTATTGGAATTTCTTTTGATATGATTATGAGAGTGGACAATTTCATAATCACATCTGACTTGGTCATTCTGAATTGTGAGGTTGACAGTGAGATGCCTATTATATTGTGGAGACTGTTTATGGCCACTGGTAGAGCCATGGTTGACATGGAAAAAGGAGAGTTGAAATTTAGAGTCAACTATGTGGATTCCTCATTTAACATCCAAAAATTAATGAAGCATCCTACTGACATGAGGGCGGAGTCGGTAATCGATTGTATTGATGACCTTGGAGGATATTCCTATGGGCATCTTAATGAATTCTGTGTAATCAAGATACCCACGTTATGATGCAACTTTATCAAGTGCTGTATGGGGAGATACCCATGAGCTTGTTGGTGAAGTCTGACTGATCAACACAGTTGCATCGTGAAACGACATTAAATCAAGCACTGAGTGAGAGGAAACCAAATATTTTTAGTGTTCAAATTTTTGTTGTTTTTCTTTTGTAGGTTTTAAGCTTTTGGACTTACCCGGAATATGGTAAAATATGCTAAATTCATCGATTTCTAGGTAAGGGGATTGTGTGATCAACCCATCATTGTCACAAGTCCCATAAAGTAAGTTTAGTAATAAATTGAAAAGTCAAAACTTAGAGGATGAAAAATAGAAAGTTGCAGACTTTTGCATCTAATCATACTATTGGGACATTAACTTAGGTTATGAGACCATAAGTATCTAGAAAAATATCAAAATTCTAAGTCCTGATTGCAGGAACACGAGCCTAAATTTTGGCAACAGATAGCACTTGTGCCCCCTGCCTGGCCATAGGTGGCAGGCGCAAGTGGATGTCGTATCTAGTTCTATAGTGGTCCCTATTTTTAGTTCAAATTTTGGGCCCACCTACACATATATATGACCTAAAACATCACCCACCTTTATTTCAACATCCTTAACCTCATTCCAACTCATTCAAATCCTCAAAACTTCACTTTTCTCTTTAAATTCAAACTTTCCTCTTAAAACACAAACTAACCTCGTTCTTGAGTAAAGGCTAAATTAACATTTTTTTGACATACCAAATTTTCCTAATATAATAAAAGATAAAAGAAAGTTCCAACTCTGGTTTTACCTGATTTCTTCATTATTCACTTTCGGTTCATTATAAAAGAGGTAACTTTCTCGGCTCCTAATAGTTATATATTGGTTTATTGAATATTTAAAAAAGTTGATATATGTATTCCATTGTAAAATATATAGATGATATCATGATTGCATTTAGGATCCTTGAAGTAGCCTAAAATCATAATGTAGGGCATTGTTTTGAATTGAAATCTAAAGTTAGGCCCTAATAAGAAGCTAAACTTGAATTAATAGAGTAATATAACTAGTTGAGCATGTGTTTTGCTTAGTAATTCATGATTATTGATAAGTGTATGCGTATTGGAATTGTTAGGATTTCAAATAGGTTATAGGGTGTGAAAATTGAGGAAAAATTTAAACATTTCAAATTTTGAGTTTTTCTTCAACTTTTGCTATCCCTCATTTTTTTTGGAAACTAACAACTAGTTTTTCAGGTACACATGGCACCTAAAGTTGTGAAGACGAAGAAGGCTAATACCTTGAGGATATGGTTAGAGTCTTCCGAGTCTAATGGTTAAGTGGAGGAGTAACCGATGCAGCTATGTTGAGACACTATAGTAGGGGTGACACATAGAGTTACTAGAGGGAAAATATGCCACACCAGTCCATCCATGGATGAAGTCAGCGAAGATGTCTTCCCCATACTCTTCTCCACCTGATTTTGGTGATGATGAGAAGATAAATCCTTAGTTTACTCCACAGGTTACAGCTTAGGACCCTTAGTTTGAAGAGGGGTCCAGGATTTATCTACAAATGTTGAGCAGGATAAGTCATCAGCGGTGCCCCAGTCTGAGCAAGGTAACGCTAAACTTGTACGACAGTTAGATGTACCCCAGGCGAAGGATTGTATAGAGAAACCTTTCCACAATGTATCATTATTGTAGGGGCAGAGTCATGCACTAACCTAGGGAATAGAGTTTTCTCTGAGGTGGTGAGTAGATGATATGCGGGCTATTTATTATATAGATGGTTGTGACTCAAATATTGGTAGGACTAAAAGACTTATTTATAAGAAGAGCTATATCAATCTATCTAGACTGAGATGAGCACCACAGTTATAGGCCATATTTAATCAATATTAGTTAGAGTGGATGACTTTACCACTAAGTTCATATAACTTGGCTATGGTGCATGAGTTTTATGAATCATACCAAGCTACAGTAGAGATTCCTATACGTATATTGCTAGGACTGATAAAACACATACAGAAGCTGTAACTTGATCATACACTTATTAGAGAGGTTAGAGTTGATCTGTCAACAGAGACTATTCGTAGAGTCATCTTCAGTCTAGATTACAACACCTCCTACATGTAAGAAAGAGTGCAACTATAGATTGAGAGTAACATGTGATCTATATAGAATGTAGGAGGATGAGTACAGACGAGAGAGGGTCGATATGGCTAGGTAGATATCCAGCTATATTTCACTTTTAGGTAATGCTACCCCATTGATTAAGGGGCATGGTGTGATCAAGAAGGGTTCAACCTCAGAGCCAATTGGTGTATCTTCAGAGCTAACTCATCCATCTACTACAGCTCCTACAACAGGTATGATCAGTATATCTAGGAATTTTATACAGATCTTAGTGGATAGTTAGAGGTCAACTGATACTCAGTAGATTGTTGTTATGAATGAGATAACCACCCTCAATGTACAGATGAGATTAGAGGTTATGACCAGATTTGAGTAAGCCGGGTCTAGATGGTAGGATGTATAGAGATATGCACTATTGAGCTATGTACTAACTTCTAGACATATTTGGATGATCTTAAGAAATAGGTTAAAACCCAATTCACAGAGACAAATGCATTGGATCTAGCCCAGATGAGGGAAGATTTTGATGTATTAGAATCAAAGGTACGCTTTCTCATAAAGAGTCATATAGAATATACTCCCTCATTTATACCATATATGGTCCAGATATCACCTCTTCATGTACCTAGACAATTTGATTCTTCACAGAGGGTGATAAGAAGGTCCTAATAGTTGGGGCCAAGAGAGGTCAAATAGGTGACTTGTAGGATCCTGATAGGATATACGAATAGGTTTTTAAAATGGACAAGCATTCTTTGATAGAGACTACAATCATTGATAAGCAGAGGCATGAAACTATAACAGTGGGTGCTTCATCTAGTAGAGCACCACCACCGTTACAACCTCTACCAGCTGATATGCCGCTATATGGGGATGCCCACGACATGAGCGCATAGTGAATCCTAGGTATGTTATCACTTTCCTTTGTTTTGTAATTATTAACACATTGAGGATACTGCAAAATTTTGTAGTATGTGGTGGGGATGTACTATATCCACTTTGGGTTTATGTTACCGTGCTTTTTTTTATCGGTCACGGTATAGATGTATAACCGACATGTCTAGGATAAATTTTGTGTTGTATTGTGTTTTATTTTGTATTGTTATGTGATTTTATGTAACGATGAGATTTTTTAGTATTTAGGGTAGTATTCATGTTTTGCATTAATTTTTGAGAAGAATGATACCCCTCTAAAATTTATATGTTAGAACAATGTAAATGTATATATGTGTGAACTTTGTAGATCTTGTTATGGAATTAGGATTAGGGACATAATAATAAGTTGCTGATAACTGCATACCATGAATGATAGGGTAAGGAATGCGATTATTCTAGATAACGTAGTGGTTGCTTTAGTGGAGGACAAGATACAAGAAGTAAGATTATGTTGGTTCAAGCACTTGATGAGGAGGGGCTCTGATGCTCCAAGATAGAGGTGTGAGACACTAGCTATGGATGGTTTCAAGAGGGGTGGTAGTAGATTTAAGAAATACTGAAATGAAGAGAGTATGAATGATACGGATTAGTTATAGCTTTTGGAGAACATGACCCTTGATAGTACGGTGCGGAGAACATGGATTAGGTAGTAGTTGTAATATTAACTCTATGCCATGTGTTTGTGAGATACTAATTTGTTCTCCTTGTGTTTTAAATTTAGAACATGCTCTGTTAGTCTTGCCTAGGTTGAAAGATAGTTAATTAGGAACGAATCATATACCGTTGTTGATTTTAGTCCATTTTTGGCCTAAATGACCTTCCATGTGTGAATTATATCCTTTGATCCCTGTTTTGAGCTTTGTAACCTGTTTCTTTGTTTTTATCTATTTACCTTTCCATTTGTATTACAATGAACCTCTTTTGTCCCATGTTCTCCTTAGATATTATGTACCTCAACTCAGGCAAAATGCCTAAGTTGAGGGTGGCTATCATAGGACTGTGCAATGTAAAATGGGTATGTAATAGGGGAAAATAAGATAAAATATTAGCAGGGTTGGGTATGGAAGCAAAAGAAAAGAAAAAAAATAGAAAAATAAAAATAAAAATAAAAATAAAAGGATAATTATGAAAAAAATAAAAAAGAAAGAAATAAAAGACCACACCTAACCTGAATGTGTGATAAAGTATAAAAAGGGAGAAATAAGGGTGAAATAAAATGAAAATTATCTAGTAAGTGATACCCCAAGGTTAGTGTAGTGCTAAGGAGTCTTAGTCAATTGATATGTCTATATATACCATACCAACCCCAAGCCTACATTACAAGTCGTGAAAAGTCCTATAGTGATCCAAACATGATTGTCTAAATGCTAAGGTAAAGAAAATAAGGGAAAGCCTATGGTATTTGATGCACATTCATCAGAAATTTTCTTCTGAGTGTGAGTATCTCTTGACTAAAACTGCATTGACATGTATAAATATATGAATGAGTGGGACATCTTTGTTGTAAGGGCACTTGAGTTATATTGCTAGTTGTTTGCTTGTTTCAGGTATTGTAATTTGTACAAATGCATGGTTATCTGTTGCTAATGTAATGCCATACCTTAATCCCATTAGGACACATTGTTGTGCTTTAAGGTCATACATAGTTGGTTTTGAAAAAGTGAGATTGAAGAGGGTGTTATGTTTTGAACTTAAATGACTACCTTTAATAGATTAAATTCTCCTAATCAAGCATTATTTTTATTTGTTTTGTTTTGTTGCCTAAGGACATGCAAACGTCCTAAGTTGAGGATGTTGATGTGCTATATAAATATAGCCCTTTCGATGCTTACATCGAGTAAAATATGCAAGTTTTTGAGGTTGTTTTGATAGATATGATGAATTTTGGGTATGTTTTGCAAAAAAATCATATTTTGGATGTTAAGTTCTTGAAAAAAGCATTCTGGCTATGTATTGGAGAAATTATAGATGTTTGGGACACTTTCTATCTTGATGGTGATCATAGCATGTTCGAGAATAGAAAAGGAGATAAAAATATGACTCCCGAGACTTACTAAGTCAGCATGAGGATCGCATGTAGGACATATGGACCGCAAGTGGGCAAAGCAAGTACTAGAATTCCATAATCCTGAGAGCTGACCTACAGGATTTTTGGGTCCTGTCACTTACACGCTGTACTTGTGCATAGCTTGAAGGCCGCAAGTTCTACCTGCGCCCAGGGTTAGGGCACAAGTGCTCACCATAAGTCACCACCAACCTTGTTTTCTCCTGTTTCGTTCAGGTTTTGGTTTTAGGGTCTCCTCATGTACTATAAATACCCTTTATGTGTTTTTTCGTAGGAGTTACACATTTTTTATATTCAAAAACATCGTTTAATTTCAAAATTAGATTTTGATCTTAGGATTCTTTTTTATTAACATTAGTTGATTAATTCAGTTACAGTTCTGGGTTTCTACTTCGTATTATTGTTACTTCATATATTCTTCTAATTATGAATCTTGTTAAAGTTGAAGGTAGAGGAGATGAGAATATTGTAATGGATATGTTTACATACTAGAAAAGATAGGGTAAGAAATAAGATTATCCAAGAGAAGGTGGAGGTTGCTTCAGTAGAGGACAAGACACAGGAAGTAATGTTTTGTTCGTTTAAGGACTTGATGAGGATAGGCTCTAATGCTCCAGTGTAGAGGTGTAAGACACTAGCTATGGATAGTTTTAGGTAGGGTAGAAGTAGATTGATGAAATATTTGATGGACGTAATCAGTCATGATATGGAGCATTAAAACTTATGGAGGACATAACCCTTGATAGTAAGGTCTGCAGAACATGGATTAGGGTATAAGGTTAGGGGTTGAAATGCATTGTTAAATATAGGGGAACATTCTTTTGTTTTTGAAGTTTCTTGTTCGTGGTGTTATGTGATGTCTATGGTTTTCATTCGATAGTTCTTAGTATTGTGTTGTAGGCTTAGTATAATCCTGTGCCTAGAGTTGTTGGTTTATTTTTTCATACTATACTAGTTTATATGCACCTATCTTTTGTGTTTTTTATACCGTTATCAATCCTAAACCAGGGGTCTATCAAAAAATAGCCTATCCACATCACCTAAGGTAGTGGTATGGTCTGCATACACTCTACCCTCTCTAGACCCCACTATGTGGGAATATACTAGGTATGTTATTGTTGTTGTTGATTTCATCACAAGCATGAGCGGCTAGAAACCCATAGTTAGGGTTGTGAAAACTTGGAAGATTGATGAATAAGGGGAAGTGCTAGTGTTATTTTAAACTCATACAAATTCATGTGTTCCTTTATCTTCAATATAATAGTTTTATTAACTGGTGCACACATTCGGATCTCAACTAGATTATTTCTACTTACTCCAAACAAGGAGTAGCGACTAGGAAAAGATAAAGATAATAGTAATCTGGAGTTTACATGTCAATCCCTACTTCTAGGGTTTATATATGTAAGATGGTTAGATTTTATCTAATTACTAGAGACTCAAAAGGTAATAGTTAACTAGGATTAAGATAAAGGTTAGTAAGGCGACATCCTAAGACTCAATAAGTAAAGAGTGAGATCCTTTTTCTGATCCAAAAGACTGTATAACATACATAACTTATCAATTTTTTATGAAAGGTATTGGGTTGGTTCAACATAGCACGATAAGCGTACAGAGTAAAAAGCCAGGGGGAACATAATCCAAGTTTTTACATACGACTGATTACAACCAAAACTGATATTTCCCACTTGTTCAACATGGATTCTAAAAACCCCTATTTACTTTTCCACTTTCTCCCTTTTATTACAAAAATTAAGAGCCATGAGTCCACGTATTCCCTTGGGATTTGATCCCAACTTCTGTTGCGTTACTATATTTGACAACGACTGTATTGTTTTCTGAGAAGAGGTGTAACTTGGACGTCACAAATTAGAGGCTCTTGTACCAGTATTACTAGGTTGTGGGATGTTATTATTTCTTTTTATTTCCCTTCTATAACATTATTATTATTCTATGATTTATGGCTTTTAATTCTTTTACTTGAAATTTTTAGGAATTTATGCAATTTTTCACTAATTAACCATTCTTTATAAGTTTGGGCTGCAGTTTGGCTTACCTACTAGTGGGATAAAGTAGGTGACATCATAAATCAGAAGCCAGGTCATGACAAATTGGTATTAGAACCTAGGTTCACCAGTATTGTTTGTACAAAAGCAAGTATATAGTAGATTCCCACAGATCATAATAAGAAGGTTCATTTCTTAAGTTTGGGAGGTTATTGGACGTTTAGAGGAGATCTTATCCTTTACATTTCATACTAAAAGTCTGTATTGGTTTCTAAAATTCTTTGGTTTTAGTCTTTCGCAGATGGCTAGGACACGTGCTATCTCTACTAGAGATAAGGACCTCGAGTCCACAATTAGGGATCCTATTGGAGTACATGGACGGCCAATAGGCTAGAACCAGGAAAGAGATAATACCCTAAATAGAGATAAGATAGGGATCCTTCACCAGACCCAATCCCTGCTCCCACTCTATAGGTTTCTCCATCATAGATAGTGGTGGGTCATGTGGTAGCCTAGGCTCTATTGAGGTTTATTTTAATATCACTGCTCAGAGGTTTGTTAATTTAGATTTAAGCTTTGGTTGGTGGTACACCATTTCATGGTGCTCAGCCTATGGATCAAACTGGTATTGAGCCAGAGGTACAACCTATAGCTTCATGTCCTAGAGTTAAGATTCCTCCAGCATTGGTAGTTACCCAACCTGTGATATTTGTTAAGAAGTAGAAAATATTAGGTTGATTTTTGATATTAACTGTGCTTATGTTTTTTGGGGCATCAGGAAAGGATGCATATGAGTTATGGTTGCTTATGAGTATAAGCTCCATAATTTAGGCATAATAGAGACTTATGGGGTCGACTATTTTATTATCTAATTAGATTTGGTAGCTGGACATTGGTGTAGAGGTTATCGTATTTCTAGGCCAACTAGATGTCCCCCATTGATATGGAATCAATTCTTTAACATTTTCTTTGAGAAGTATACGCCTTCAAGCCATAGAGATTGCCTCAGATATTAGTTCTTGAGATTGGAAGATAGCACAATGACTGTTGTAGAGTATTAGGCTTGGTTTTATGAGTTTGATAGGCATGCTATATCTTTCTTACTGATCAAGTATGAGCGAGTTTAGTGTTTGTTAGGGTATTGAGACTTTCTCTTTGCATGGCCATACAGATTTTGGTTATGGATCGTCGGTCCTTTACTGAGGTTTCTAATCATGCATAGGTTGTGGAGGTGCAACAGGAGGCCTAATAGGGCAGTGACAAGAGGTCGCGTTATTAGGGTAGTTTCATTTTGAGATGGAGTGGCTCATGGTTCAAAGTCTATAGTTCTCAAGGTAGGCACCTTTTATGCTACTCATATCAATATCAGGGCCAGTCTAGTAAGTCCATTGATGCTGCACTTTATATTATTTATGAAGGTCAGTCTAGGTATAGTCATTATCCTAGATAAAGTAGTGGCTTGCCTTTGAGAGGTTTATTTTGTAGGTTTTCTAGTAGAGGTGGCTATTTTAAGTCAGTCGGATATTATGGTTATAGTTCAGTTCTTGGGGAGTGTTATAATTGTGGGACCTTCAGCTATTTCTCGGAAGAGTGTCCCCATCATGGGGCAATTATGCCTGTAGTATAAAGTGTTCAACCTATTAGGGTAGTACTGCCCCAAATTAGAAATGGTATGCTTAGTCGTTGGGGTGATCCCTAGGTTGCTAGTGAAAGTCCATAAGTAGGGAGGACAGATGATCAATAAGGTGCCCATCTAGGTGGGGGATAAGGTTTTTTATATGTTGTACCTTGTAGGTCAGAGATTGAGTCTTCAATTGGTGTTATTACAGGTTTGATCTCAATATGCCATCAGTCGATCTATGCTTTATTTGAGTAGGGATCCACTTATCCTTTGGTGTCTTCTTATTATGCACCACGATTAGAGTTATCTTGGGATTCTTTATCTGTTTTATTATGTGTATCTACTCTGGTGGTGATTCTTTAGTAGTGGAACATATTTATAAATAATGTGTTGTAAGTATTCCAGAGTTTGATACTCAAGATGATCTTATTGTATTATAAATGATGGATTTTAATGTGATTCTGGGTATGGACTGGTTATCCCACTATCATACAATCTTGGATTTTTTCCAAGACCACTACCTTAGACATGCTTGTAATACTCTCGGTTGTGTGGCAGGGATCTTTTAGCCCCATTTTTAGGGGGAATATTTCTTATGTTTGGGATAGTAGACATATATTAAGGGGTTACGAGTCTTACCTTGCTTATATTCGTGAGGTTAGTGTAGAGATTTCATTGTTTGACTATTATTATAGTCCATGTCTTTAAAGATGTTTTTCCTACTAATTTACTTGGTCTTCCTCCTGAGCGTTATATTGACTTTATTATTGGTCTTGAGTTGGGCATCTGACCTATTTTTATGGCACCTTATGATTTTTCTCCTGCGGAGATTAAGAAGTTGAATTCTCAACTTTAATATCTTTTGGGTAAGGGTTTCAATAGGTCTAATGTGTCTACATGGGGTACTCCAGTCTTCTTTATGAAGAAGAAAAATGGTTCTTTTCATATGTGTATAGATTACAAGTAGCTTAATAAGGTGACAGTGAAAAATAGGCATCTTATGCCACCTATTGATTATTTATCTGAATAGGTTTAGGAAGCATCGATGTTTTTAAAGATTGTCTTGAGGTTTAGTTACAATTAGTTGAGAATTCAGTCAAGGATATCCCAAATACATCCTTCAAGACTCGCTATGGCCATTATGAGTGAGTTCATGAATTTGATAAACCATATGTTTAGGCTTTTTTTGGATTACTTCATAATTGTATTCATTGATAACATCCTGGAGTATTCATGGAGGAGAGAGGAGCATATGCAACATTTGAGATTTATGCTCAAGACTTTTAGAGATCCTAGGATTTTTGTCAAATTCATAAGTGTGAGTTCTGGCTTGAGTCGGTGACATTCCAAGATATGTGGTATCTAAGGATGTGATTATAGTAGATCCAACAAAGATTGAGGCTATTCGTGATAGGTCCAGGCCTATGTCTCCGTCGGACGTTCTTAGCTCCATTGGTTTGGCCGATTACTATAGTTAATTTGTTAAGGGTCTTGCTACCATTGAAGCGTTGATGACTAGATTGACCTAGAAGGAGGTTCCTTTTTGTTGGTTCAAGGAGTGTGAGTCGAGCTTTAGGAAGCTCAAGGAATTTCTCACTTTTGCTTCTATATTGGGTCTTCCTATGAAGGTTTTGTGATTCACTCTATATTGTGATGCTTTCGTTGTTGTTTAATGTTGTGTATTGATGTAGCAGGGATGGGTTATTGCTTATGTGGTGAGGCAACTAAAGGTGCATGAGCGCAACTACCCTACTCATGATTTGGAGTTGGTGGCAGTAGTTTTTGCACTTAAGATATAGAGACATTCTCTTTATAGTGTGCATTGTAAAATCTTCATAGATCATCATATTCTTCAACATCTTATGCCCAGGAGAGAGCTTAATTCTAGGCAGTAGATAGATGAAGTTGCTTAAGGATTATGAAATGTCTATTTTGTATCATACATGCACGGAGAATGTGGTAATAGACGTCTTGATCTGGAAGGCAGTGAGTATAGGTAGCTTGATTTCTATCCTAGATTCTTAGAGGCCATTACAATGAGAGTGGCAAAATATTACCAGGTCCACATTCATTGGTGCAACCATAGGGAGATGATGTTGTTTCTAATGATGAGGTGATAATTATTGATGAGGTAATGAATAGCAAGCCAGTTGAGTCTGAGAATCTAGATGAGTTAGGTGAAAAGAGTTCTATTTTGGAGGAACTATCTAAGATAAAAGTTGTTAATGACTTAAGCCATGGAAAAGGAAAAGCGGTGGAGGCCCCTCTAACCAAAATTTTGAGGCCACCTCCTCCATTTCTACATAGGATAAAGAAGAAGGTAGATGTTGTCAAGTGTAACAAGTTCATGGAAATGTTAGAACAGTTATCAATAAAAGTACCATTGATTGAGGCTTTAGAGAAAATGCCAGGGTATTCAAAATTCATGAAGGATTTAGTCACGAAGAAGAGAACGGTAAGCTATGAGATAGTATATTCTTTATCATTGCAGTTCCATTACCATAAGATTATTGTTGCAATATAAATTTGATCCAAGAGAGTTCATGATACCATTTATAATAGGGGCCTTTATCTTTGCCAAAGCACTTTATGATCTAGGAGTGAGTATCAATCTCATGTCGCTAGCGATTTATCCGAAGTTCAGTTTGGGAACTCCTAAACCAATATCTAAATGGGTGTTAGTAGCAGACCGTTCTATTAAAAGAATGGTTCGTATTCTTTATGTGTGTTAGTTAAAGTAGATAACTTTATATTCCCTATGGACTTTGTAATTCTTGATTGCGAATTTGATTTTATGTGCTTATTCTTAGGTATACCATTTCTCGCCACTGGAAGAGTGTTAGTGGATATGGAACAAAATGAGCTGAAATTTAGACTTAATAATAAAGAAGTTAATTTTGATGTCTGTCAGTTTATAAAGAAACTAAGGGAGATGAATGTATTTTCTATTATTGATGTTGTTGACGAGGTTAATCTAGTGGTTCGCGTTGAAGAAAAATTATTGTTAAAACATTGGCAATAGTATTGATGAACTTTGATCGTGATGGAATTGAGGAGTTTAATGAAATAAAGTGTACATGATGGAATTGAGGAGTCTAATGAAATAGTGTGTACATTAAATGGAATAGGGTCATAGTCATATGTTTAGAAGAAGTTGGACTTGGACTTGAAAATTAGGCCAACACTACCTGCAAAACCATCTATTGAAGAACCACCTATGTTGGAATCAAAAGAGTTGCCTGGTTATCTTTGATATGTGTTTTTATGAGAGAGTAATACATTCCAGATAATTGTTACAATTAATTCTGTAGGGAAGTGGGTTGAAACCTTGTTCTTAGTGTTGAGAATGTACAAGAGAGCTATAGGGTGGATAATTTTTGATATTATTGGTATTTCTCTAGGCATACACACATATAAAATTCAATTGGAGAACGATTGTACACCCATTATTGAACATCAGCGGAGGCTTAACCCACCTATCAAAGAGGGGGTGAAGAATGATATTATTTAATGGCTAGAGGTAGGAGTGGTGTACCCTATCTCAGATAGTAAATAGTTGAGCCCTATCCAATGCATATTGAAGTAATATGGAATGACTGTGGTACCCAATGAAAATAATAAATTAATTCCACTTAGGACAACTATGGGGTAGAGAGTGTGTATGGGTTATAGGAAATTGAACTCTTGGTCACCCTGAGATCATTTTCCAATGCCCTTCATGGATCAAATGTTGGATAGACTAGATGGAAGAGGATGATACTACTTTTTGGATGGTTACCCTAGGTAAAACCAAATCTCCATTGCACCTGAGGATAAAGAGAAAACTACTTCTACATGCCCATTTGGGTTATGTAGTAATGTTCCAACTATGTTTCAAAGGTGTATGATGTTAATTTTCTCAATACGGTCAAAGACACTTTGGAGGTGTTCATGGATGATTTCTAGGTAATAAGAGATTTATTTGATGACTACTTGATCCATCTAAGTAATGCGTTGTAACATTGAAAAGATTTTAATCTATTTCTTAATTAAGATAAATTCCACTTTATGGTGAAATATGTGTGTATGCCTAGCGAAATACCAATAAGGGGATTAAAATTGACAGAGCTAAAATTGAGGTGATAGAAGAATTACCTCCATTTATCTTGTTGAACAGAGTGTGAATAGGTTCATTAATTACTTGTTCAAAATTGCCAAACCTTTATGATAATTATTGGAAAAGGTGAAATTTAAGTGGAATGCCGATGTTTGAAGGAATTCCAATGCCTTAAAACGAAGTAAGCTGAAGCACTGATCATGATTATACCTGATTAAACTAAACCCTTTGAACTAATTTGTGATTCAAGTGGGATGAATCTTAGTGTTGTTCTTAGGTAGAAGAAATATAAGTTGTTCCACCCGATATACTATGCAAGTAAGGCATTGAACGAATCTTAGAAAAATTACGTTGTCATGGAGTACAGATACTTGCTGTGGTATATACTTTTGAGAAGTTTAGAGCATAATTTCTTGGAATAAAGGTGATGGTGCACACATACCATTCCACATTGTTGTATTTAATGGCGAAGAATGATGCCAAACCCCTGTTGATTAGATGGGTATGTTTCTACAAGAGTTTGATTTAAAAGTGAAGGAGGAAAAAGGTTGTGAGAATCAAGCAGCTGTCCACCTATCCAAATTAGAGTATTAAGGGATAAAAGTAAAGGATTTGGAGATTAATGACTCATTTCTAGATGAGTAAGTTGTTGTATCTATCCTTGACCTTGTTTGTTTGTTTGTACAGTTCACAAACTATAAAGTGAGCAACATTATTACGAAAGACCTAAACTTTAAGCAATGAAAGAAACTCTGCCATGATATTAATAGGTAATTCTAGGATGAGCCTCATTTGTTTCACTAGTGTGTAGATAATATTATCTGTAAATGCGCGCCAGAAGTGAAGATGCTTGAGATATTGTAGGATAGTCACTCTTCTCTAATTGGAGGACATCATACAGGTGACCATCCAATTCAAAAAGTTTTGCATACTGGATACTATTGGCCGACCATTCATAAGAATGCTTATGATTTTGTTAGATCTTGAGATCAATGCCAACAGCAAGCATCAATCTCTAAGCACCAAGAGATGCCTATGCCAACAATGATAGAGGTTGAACTATTTTATATGTGAGGCATTAAATTTATATGCCTCTTTCTGAGTAGTTATGACCGTAAGTATATTTTTGTTTCTGTGAACTATGTATCCAAATGGGTTGAAACATGAATTAGCTGATAATGAGTCAAAGATTGTGGTTCAATTCTTGAAAAAGAATATTTTTCCCATGCTTTTTCACTTCACTTTCAATCATTAGGGATCGAGGCTCACATTTATGTAATAAGCTGTTTAAGGTGGTATTGGTAAAATATGATGTTGAAAAACAAAAGGTAGATACTACTTATTACCTCCAGACGAGCGGGTAGGTGGAACTATCTAACAGGGAAATTAAGATGATTATGGATAGGTCTGTGAATGCTAACCACAACAATTGGTCACAGAAGCTTGATGATGCTCTTTGGGCTTACCGTACCACATTTAAAACTCCAATAGATATGTGACTATACCAACTAGTGTTCAGTAAGCCATGTCATCTATTGGTGAAATTGGAGGATAAAGCATGGTGGAGGCTAAAGCATTTGAACTTGAGTTGGAAAGAGGCGACTGATTTAAGATTGGATTAGTTGAATGAAATGGATGAGTTTTGTCTTTGGTCATATTGAACATCTATCCTTTACAAATAGAGGATAAAATTATACGATGTCCAAAAGATTGAAAAAAAAAGAGTTCCAAGTGGGGATTGGGTCTTGCTATTTCACTCAAGATTCAAATTATTCCAAGGAAAGCTGAAATAAAAATGGTCCAACCCATTCAAAGTACTCAAGTGTTTGCATCCGGAGTAGTAGAGTTTGAGAAAAGGAATGGTAAGTTGTTAAAGGTAAATGGACAGTGTATCAAATAATACATTGGACAACAAGATGAGGAAAAGCTGGTAATGTCGATGTATCGGGATGAAGTTTGAATAATCAAGATAACTGAGTCGTGCAATAACGTTTAATCAAGCACTAGTGAGAGACAACCCACAATGTTATTATAAAATCATGTACTTAGATTTCTTTAATTGATTAGTCAATGTAATATGTGTGTTAAGTGTGCAGGGGTCAAAAAATGCAAGAAAGTGGAAACTGTGCATTAGCGATAACCATACTAACAAACCATTACATGTGTGGTAGACCATCGTTTTGAGTAGTAAAGTTGATCCTGGAAAGTGAACATTCTAGATAAGAAGCGATGGAGGAATTAGGAGATCATCGGGTAGGAGACAAACCATCATCATTACCGTATTGCTTAAGCTGAATTTGATTGTTTCTAGACAATCGTACAAAGTATGTGTGACGGACTATCGCTCTAGCGATGAGAAATTGGGTGAATCATCACGAGTTTGGCTTGGTAAAAATATGTTGGTAAGGAACAATAAATTAAGATAAGGTTCGTAAACTCTCTAACGGGCTGTTACAAGAATTATCCCAGGTAAGTTAGCACAAATTAAAATAGGCTGGCCATGTCATGCATTTATTATAAATTAAATTAAATTTGGGTCCATGATCTGATCAAAAGCTGCCTATGAATAAATTTGAAATTACTCCCTATGATCACACATGACTCGTCCACTTCATCTTCAAATACGGTTCAAAATCCCACATTCATCCACTCTTAAATGATAATCATCCCCTACTAACTGTTCTTTTCATATTCCACTACAATTTAAACTCTCTCAATCATACCACTTCATCTTATCACTAAGAGTTCTTTCTCAGTACTTTGAAATTGGTTACTTTTCTTTGCTTAAGAGTGTTGTGTTACTTTCGATCACATCCAGGATAAATTTTGAAGTTGCATTTCTTCCCACGTATGTTTTTTCACCTTAACTTTTAAGGCAGGTTTATTAATCAAATGGGTTGAATGTTAGAGTAGGTGTTTTTGCCTTCATGTTATCGTTTTAAGTTGAAAAAATAAGGCCTGATATACTGTGGAGGTGAATTCTGAGTAATCCCACTACAAAGTAAAACTTAGTGGTATAATAAGTTAAACTTATCATACTACCAAGTGCAAAAATGTAAGTCCAATATGTGTTAGATAAAATTCCACAAAGGAATTTTGAAAGAATTAGATGTCATGATAGATGAATCGATGGATCATTTCTATGGTGATGAACTGTCACTTTAATTGTCACCTATCTTGGATTTTTCCTGAAATAATCTAGATTATGGTGATGGTTTGCCTGACAAATTGTCATCCTTGTGATGATCCATCAAGCGAACCATCACTTGTGGGTCAATTATTTTGCATAAGATGCTACAAAAAGACAGACGATCCATCACTTATGTGATGGACCGTCGAATTCTCTTTCAATGTAAAACAATGTTTGGATATGTATTTTTATTGTATTTGATAACTCAAACACTGATTTATTTATTCTTTGTCTATTGAATAATGACTCAGAAACTAACTTTGAAGAGCGGCGGGGGCATATCTAGGCCAACCCAATATAAGACAACTTCAAGACTTAGGGATAAACATGAGGGTGATATTGAGGACCCAACATACCATACATGTCAAAGAAAAAAGAAGAGGTTACCTACCTACCAATCTAATGAGGTGGAAGATTCACAAAGCGTGAGGGTTAGTAGCGACGGCGAGACCAATGAAAGCTCTATCTTGAGCCCAAATGGGGAAAGTGAATAAGAAGATGCAAACAACCATAAAAGGTTATCTGAAGAGAATGAGGGTAACTTGGTTGATGACTTCCAAGCTATAATTCCTTTTCGGTAATGATACGGTTGCTGTCCAAATATAGTAACCCAACTAAGGTTGGGGTCTAATCCCAAAGAAACACGTGGTTTGACAAGTCTCAGTAGTTACAGTCCATAGGAAAAATACGAAGGTAAATGGGGGAATTTGTTTTTGGTAGTCTCGAAATACAGAACATTATGAACTTGGTTGAAAATCAGTCGTAAGCAAACTCTAGGATTGTGTGTTCCCCTGGCATCTCAACTTTGTAGGTTTCTCGTGCATTGTTGAACCAACCCAACACCTTGTATACAGAACCAATAAGTTAAGTACCTCCTACAGTATTTGACATAAATGGGAGGATTTCACCTTTTATCTATTGAGTCTCAGGATGTCACATTACTAAACCTTACCCTGGTCCCAGTTAACTATCATATTTTGAGTCTCAAGTAATTAGATGAAGGCTAATAATAATTCACATAAACCATGATGCTGCAATGGATCGACTATTAGCTTGCCAAATTATTATTATCTTTATCTTTTTCTAGTTACTACCCATTTATAAGAGCAAGTAGTAATATCTAGGTAGGATCCTAATGTGTGCACCCATTAGGAAATCAATCATATCAAAGATAAAGCAATACATGCCATGGGTAAGGGTTTCCCATCAATAATTGCACTTCCCCTACTTCATCAATCTGTCAGGGTTTCCAAAACCGTAGTTATGGGTTTTAGCCACTCATGATTGTGAAGAGATCAATAAAATTCATATTGGAAAGAAAATATGAAATCACAATGATGAGATTAAAGAAACCCACAACTTTAAACTGAATAATCAAGCAAATTCAATATAATGAAATCTCGTGATTCAAACTGGATCTTGAAATCAAAATATGTTTTTAAGTGTTGAAAGTGGTGAAAGTCTATTAAAATTACATAAAAAGTATGAATAGTACAAGAAAAAACCCTAAAAACTAAGCCCGAATAGAATAGGAGATATCAGGTTCGGTGGCCACCCACTCCTTTACATGCGATTTGGTCCTAACTGTGGGTTATACCTGTGGTCTGCCCAAGGAATAAATACTAACCCCTGGTACCGGATGGGACTTTTCCTGCAGGTTGACTCTCTAGATTTTGGACTTTCTGGTACCTACTTTGTCTACTTGCGGTTCATAGGTCAACATATGGTTTGTAGGTTGATTTAGTAGGTGTTGGGAGTCAGTGTTTAGCTCTACTTTGCATCTCAAACATAAATTGATCACCATCAAGCTGAAAAACATCTCAATCATCCATAATCACTCCAAAAGTGGCCAAAAACACCTTTTTAACCATTTTCACAAACTTATCATTCAAATCATGGTTTCCTACAAAACATGCCTAAAACGGATCATATGTAACAAAAAAGCCTCAGAAACATGCATATTATCTTCATTTTAATCATCTCAAGTGCTATATTTCTATAGCACATATACACCCTCAACTTAGAATGTTTGCATTTCCTCAGGCAACAAAAACACAACAAAACAAAAACAATGCTTAACTAAGAGAATCTAAGATATTCAAGGTTGTCAGTCATCACATTTAGTTCAAATCACAACATCCTTACCTATATTTCGTTTCAAATCCAACTACGTATAAATATAAAGCAAAACAATGTGAAATAAAGGAATCAAGGTACGCCATCTGCATTAGAAATATTCAACCACTCATATGTACAAATTACACTACCCGACACAAGTAGATAGCTAGCAACATGACTCAAGTGACCACACAACAAGAATATCCCACTCACTCATATGAAATCAGGAATGTCAATATAGGGATGGAAAAGAGATACCCACACTTAATAAAGAAATTTCCATCGATGCATGTCAAATATCATAGGCTTGGCTTTATTTTCTTTACCTTAGCATTAAGATAGTAAAGTCAGGATCACAATAGGACTTTACTCGGCTTGTAATGTAGGATTGGAGGCTGGTGTAAAAGATATGGATATTTTAAAGTGACTAAGACTCCTTGGCACTACACTAACTTTGGGGTCTAACTTACTAGCCAATTTTCTTTTATTCTACCCTTATTCTCCCTTTTATTTTTTTGTGTAAATTTAGGCTGGGTATAATCTTTTTGTTCTTTCTTTTTCGACTTCTTTTTAAACTTTTTTTACCACACCTAGACCTACTAACTTGTTCTCTTATTTAACCCTTCTATATACCCATTTTACACTACGCACCCCTGTGATAGCCACCCTCAACTTAGGCTTTTTACTTGAGCTGAGGTGCACAATATCCAAGGAGGACCAGGGCCAAGAACGGTTCATTGTAATGAAAATTTGAATGTGAATAGGTGAAACAAGAAAAATAGGTTGTAAGTCATAAAAATAGGGATCGAGGGATATAATTTATACATGGAAGATAATTTAGCCTAAAAGTAGACTAAATTAAAAAAAAATGGCCTATGGTCCTTTCCTAAAAGTCTATCCTTCAACATACGCAAGACTAACTATGCAAGTTTTGAATTTAACATACAAACAGAACTAAGTAGCATCCCACACTTACATAGCACATAGTCAATATTACCAACTACAACTTATTTAGTTCATGCAATAGTTAGAAAATGGTTATCATGTCCCCAATACTAATTCCATAACAAAATCCACATAGTTCACAAATATATATATATTGTCACATAATTCTAAAACACAAAACTTTGGAGGGTTATCAAAAATCAGTCAAAATCTGGCTACTACCCTAAATACTTAAAATCTCCTAATTACAGACATCATCATGAAACAAAACACAATAATAGACATAATAATCCTAGGCATGTTGGTTTTACAACTATACCATAACCAACAGGTAAAGAAGCACGACAACAAAAACCTATGGTGGTATGCCATGTCCACCCTCAACCAAACACTACGCACTATCCCCAATACGCTAAAATAAAATAAAACATAGGGAGATGTGAACATACTTGGGATGCACTAGGAACCAAAGTTAGAGCCTTCTTAGATGGGGGTATAAACACTGGTGGATGTGGTGGTAGTGGCGGTACACTATTGGATTATTCACCTGCTACTATAGCATCATGCCTATGCCTATGTACGGATGCAGTCTCCAATGAATCATGTTTTGCCTTTTTAAGGGCCAACTTCTTTGTTATAATAAGATCTTGGAAATTGTGTAATTGACTTCTCTTGGTCCCAACTGTTGGGACCTCCTCATTATACTCCATGAAAAAGTCAAAATATCTCAATGCACACGAAGGTGATATCTGGACTATAGGGGGTATCATAGAGGGAGTAGCTACTACATAGTTATCTACAAAAGAGTGTACCTCTGCTCGTAGGATATCAAAATCATCCCTCATTTAAATCAAATCTAGCATACCTATGTTTGTATATCGGGATGCAACCCATCTCTTTAGCTCATAAATCCATGTAATAGCTTTGATAGTATGGCTCTCTGAGCAGTTTCCCATCTCGCCTTGGCTTGCTTAAATCTCCAATCTTATCTGCCCAAAGAGTATAGAATATCAGTGTCAATAACCTTCAATCGAGTTACTATAGCTCTCTGACCATTGACTAGGCTATGTAAAAACACATTGGGTACTATAGCATACTGGTTAGAGGAGCTGTAGTGGATAGGCAAACAGGCTCTGTAGATACACCAACTAGCTCTGAGGATGAATTCGGGTTAAAGAAGACGTGGCTTGTGTCCCCTTAACCTAAGTAATAGAATCTAGATCACCTCTATTATCCCCTATCTCAATATCTATACCAACATTTAAATCAAATCTATATGCCTCAATAGGTGCTACAAAAACTATTGTGCCCTCAAATCTAGATCTCCTAGAAGCGATTGAACCTGTAAGACCCTTTAGGTTCTTCATCTATGCAGTAGCAGTAAAATTCACCCTCTCATTAATACCTGGTAACTCAAGTACACCTTCCTCATCGCATAGCCTCTGGATCATATTAGGAAATGGCAGGTTAGTTAGCTCTTCAAAATCTCTCTCACATCACAAGAGATTCAAACAGGTTTCTTTGTTGTGTGGTCATCCATTAATAGCAATGTTAAAGTTGATTTTGGAGGGTTAAAGCCTACTTTATTTAAGATGGCAAGGGACATCAAATTAATGCTGGCCCCTAAATCACACAAGGCTCAGGCAAACTTTGATGACCTAATAGTACATGGCATAGTGAATGCTCCAAGATCACCCATTTTTTATTCTAAAGACCTTGTCGTCACTGCAACGTAGTGGTACACACCCTAAATATCCTTAAAAGTTTCTCTTTTCTTTCTTGTGTCTAGCTGATTCATGAACCTGGAATATCTAGGCATCTGCTCTAATGCCTCAAGTAGAGGTATGTTCAAACTCAATTCTCTCAGCATTATAATAAACCATTTAAACTTACTTTTCTCTTTCTTCTGCAACAATCGCTGATGAAATGGTGGAGTTAGTCTTAGAATTAATCTTACCTCTGCCTTAATGACTGGGCCTTTACCTTTATCTTTTGAAACTTCATCTCTATCACCTACTATCTTTTTTGACTCTGCAGCATGTGCCTCAGCATTAATAACTTCTGTAGCAGGCTTTGGGGAATCCATAGTAGTGTTATAACTCCTAGTGTTAATAGTAAGTATGTGACCATCATTTTTTGAATTTTGCATCTTGTTGCTTAGAAGGGTACCTAGCTGCCTCAGATTCAGAGTTGCTGACATATGCCCAACTAGTGCTCCAGCTGCTTTATAGCTGTAGCATATGACTCAAACTCCTAGGTCAATCATGAAATATAAGCCATAATCTCTTTAAGGTTGGTCTCTTGATTTTTCTAACCCTTCACTAATTTAGCAAGCATCTCTTCTATTCTAGATTCTGTGTTGTGTCTACCAGATGGAATGTATCTATCTTCCTTATCTCTATAGTCATCCTTCTTTCTCCAATCACCATCTCGCTCTCTACTATGGACTCTGTACCTACCACAATAGTTATGACCTTGGTTCTCTTTCCGTTGGGCTTGAAAACCCACTATCTGATGATCTAGGTAGTTAGATTCCTCTTTTAATTCAAACTCTTATGCTTTAGAAACTGACCCCTATGCTAATACTACATTCATTTTCTAACAACTTCTTGCTACAAACTGCTTTGGTAGAAAACTTAACTTTTCTTGCACTACTATATCATTAGCTGATCTCTGGTCGCAGGCACCACTAATAACATAAGTACTAGATCCCTTCTCAGCCTCCCGAGTTTGCCACCCTCAGTAAGTAAGTGAGATCCAATATAAAATCTCTGAAGCTTCCTCCCAGTGTAGTCTCATAAAATGTCCTCTAGATATGGTGTTTTTCATGGCTCTGGAGCTGATGTTTAGGACTGTAGAATATCTTCGATTAGATTTTCCCTGAATACTGATGATTGGGCACCAAGTTCAACTTCTCCTTAAACCTAAACCAAGCCTCATACATGGATTCTTACTGTAACTTCTTGAAATTATAAATCTTTTCCTTAAGCAGTAACATCCTTGATCGTGGGAAGAACCTGTTAAAGAATTTCCTACGTAACTTGTTCCAAGTTTTAATAGAGCTTCTTGGTAATTCCCCTAACCATAAAGATGTTTCTCCTATAAGTGAGAATGGGAAAAACCTTAGTTTAAGTGCTTCCTGATTTACCCCTGGATTGGTATACAATTTATAGATCCCAAGAAAATTTGTCAGGTGCAAATTTGCATCATCGGTAGGAAATATTGCAAACACACCCTTTAAATTTAGAAGCTGGATCATGGTACTCATGATGTCAAATTTCATGCCTGGGGGGAATACATAAGGTACTATGGCACCATTCTCAGTCGTCTTAACATATCCCATATATTTTTCATCATTTATATATGGATGCACATACTGATATATTGGAATAACTTTAACACGGTCACCTTTAGATCTGTTTGCATTCCTACTATGTGCTGCTCTATGGTCTGCAGATTGTCTCTGCTCAGCTAGATCTGCATCCCTAGATATCCTTTGAGCTTCTTCCTCTCCTCTTCTTTCAGACCAATCAAAAATATTTTGTATCCTGTTGGTAGGAGGCGCAATATCATGAACCCCTTCTAGATTATCACCTCATTTTGGATCACACATACTATGTGTTGTTTGTAGGATCCTCTCTAGATTCAGATTTTCCAGGAGTAAGGGATTGCCTTTACACCATGTTATAGGCATACAATGACGTATTCCCAACTACGAACAAAAAGAAAAACTAAAAACCCAAAAATTGTATTAACCCCAATCTACAAATCAACACCGTGTTCACCAGCAACGACGCCAATTTCTTTCATGAGGTCCAAGAAACACCACCTTTTAGGTGGTGATACAGTCACTGTTAAGGTATAGTAACCAAACTAAGGTTGTGGTTGAATCCCAAAGGAACATGTGGGTTGTAATATTTGATACAAACCAACTAAGGAAAAATACAAAATGGCACAAAAATAGTCCATAATACAAGATGAATCTGAAGACCAAGTGAGAACAAGTCTCGGGTTCTACAACAACACAATAATAATAAGAAAACAAGGTGTAACAAAACTAATTTCATAAAACAAACAAAATAAAAATATTACAAAAACAATAAGGGAGAAATAATAAAAAATGGGTACAATCTAAAAGAACAACAACAAACGGTTTCACTAAAACAAAGGGACATGTAGTATGACATAAACTATTACAAGAACTAAGAACCTAAGTGTATATCAAACAGTAAGACCCTTAAATAGCATAATATAAACACAAACACTCTTTTGTGGATACAAGAGGGACGTTAATCTCCCCAAGATCCTATGTTTCCAAGCATAGAACACAACACAAGTGAATCTACACTTGGATTACCCTAGTTTCGAGTGTAGTGGATCTCACACTAGAGAGAGAAATATTTCAAGTGTTACAAGACTTATAATATCATCAAAATATTATGAACTAAAACCGTAAAATTTTCTATATATTGGCTATTACAAATAAAAGATAAAATATCCAAAAGGATCCTTTAATGAAGGATGAAAAATATGCACCCTTGGAGTGCAACTTAAGGGCTATTTTGGTGTGTTCCAAACCCCTTATTCCATTTCACTTGTTCACTCTCTTATATCAATTAAATACACACTCACATACGCCCATTCTTATGATCCTGCCCGTATCATCCTCTCCATCTTGAAAGAAATTTGACCTCAAATTCAAGTCTTCATCACTCGCAAGCGCTCCTCCTTTGATCATCTCTTCATTGGCTTTCCTGAGGTGGTGATGCTCAACCAATGACTCCATGATATGATTAAGCATGTCTTGAAACTACACACAAGAATATTTGATACAAGGCAAAGTTCTAGTATCAAGGTTAGTGTGTAACAGGGGCTTTTGTGGGCAATTCCCACGATCAAGTATTTCTCTACCATTGGTGGCATTATTTACTCTTCTTCTACACCTCCCCTAATCTTAGCTTCCTCTTCCAAAACCTCACTAATCATGACTCTTCGTGCCATATAACTAGGCACTACACACATTCCATCAAGAAGCTAAACATTTTCCTTACCGTCTTCAATTTGCACCCTAACTTTTTGCTATCTATCTTATGATTTTTTATAACCCTCATCCGATTCAATTCCCACATCCTCTAAAACAAATTACAATTTTACCTCTATAAGGATGACATTTCTCTAGTTTGGACACTCACTAGCCTTGTGTTCTAACCTTTGACATTTAAAACATTAAAATCCCTTAGAACGAGAAGGAGGATTCAGTTTACCTTCATTTCATTAAGGATACATTTAGGCATCCTTGGCATTAGGTTGGACAACATTGGTCTCATATTGGCTGGCATTGAATGAGTGCTCTTTGTCTTTGTGCTAATCCGAGGAAGGTTTTTGGTGACCCTTAGAATTGTAAGCCTAGATCTCCCTTTCAACCTCCAATGCCGCTTGGAAGATGCCATCTATAGTGTCAGATTTGTGAAGGGTCATGCATGAATATATGTATCTATTCAACTTGATCTTGAATTATGTAATGTAATTGCTCTCTTGTTCTCCCCGATGATCAAGATTCAATGTCAATTGTTGAAACATATCATAGTATGCCATGAAGTTCTGTTTCCTTGCCTCAAGTTTTATAATTTGGAAGGAGTTCATGCTTATAACCCTCGAGTAAGTACCTTTGACTCATGAATTACCTCAATCTAAGCCATGGATGGGGTTTCCCCTCAATCAACACATTCCCAAACCTCTTTACATACTCCTACCAACTATTTGTATACCCCTCAAAGTAAGCTATCTCATCACAACACTTTTTCTCTTCGGGTAGATCATTCACTTGGAATATCTTGTCACATGAGGACTCCCAGGAAATATAAGCTTCGGTATCACTCTCACACTTGAATATTGGAAGGCTAACTTTGATTTAATTGATGCCTATTTCTCGATTTTAGTGGTCAAAACTCCCCTCTCGTCCTAGAGGTTTCCTTTGATCCCCATGTCTTCTCCCATCCCATCATCCCATAAGTAATATCATCATAAAATCCATATTCCTCAGTTTTTCCCCTCTAACATATCCCTCTTCATTTATGAGTCTATTAGGGTTAAGTATAGCTTGTAATGGTGGGATTGGATTTGGTGGAAAGTGAGATCTTTGGTCAAGTGGAGTTTGGATTGGAGGGCTCGGGTTTGGTGGTGGTACTTTGATTACAAATCCTTCATGTTGGACTTAGTGAATTGGATGGTGGATTGGTCTATCATGGTCTCACTTTTGGGAAGTATTCGGTGGTTGCCTTGATGGATTGAACATTTTATGCAAAATTTTGGGGGTAATGGCTACAGATGTATTCTAATCATGCCCACTTGACGACACATGATAATGTTTAGGAGTATAAGGTTGGGAACTTCCTTGTCTTTTACCCGTTCTATCCTCCCACTCATAATAGACACATCTCCTTTCAATGAGGTTATATCCTCTTTCACCAAATTCATACCCACTTGCACTTTTTCCATGCCTCAGTTAAGTGCTTCAAGGAAAGCCAAGATAGTACTAAGAGTATTATTGTCCACTGTTTGAGATTTGGATGATTCTGTTGTAATATACCTAAGAAAATACCTACAAAAAATCATAGAAGTTAGTCCAAAATAGCATCACCACACTCACACACTTTGATTACCTCACACGTAGCTTGACAAGTGTTGTAAGCTAGGTAAGGAACCTGTGAGGAGTTGAGGAATGAGCCTACTATTGTCCGGGATAGATTTTTGCTTGAAAATCAAACAAGTCTTGTTGTACTTGAGCCAAGATCTAACAAAAATTCAAAAAAACAAATGCAGACAACAAACGCTAACATGAACAAACGGACTCAAAACCTAACTCACAACCTAGTAGGAAAGTACTAGCTTGTAAATTAGTATTTGGATGAACAAATGAAACTAGAGAACAAAAAAATGAAACTAAGAATCTCAAATTGGTTGCGGTTTTATCAAGTTGTTTTTATTTTCCAATTTCAAAGTTTTGATGCAATTATAATTTGTAATGAAGTAATTTGTTTTAAAGGAGGGAAATAAAATTCTTGGATCCCTTTTTCAAATTCAAATTCAAAGGCTTGAATTTTCTTGTACATATTACTGAAAAAATGGTCCTTAAATCATGGAAAGGGGTTGAGAAAAGGTTGTAAGAGTCCTTTAAGACTAACAAGTACTACACCTTTTTCCTTCAATTTTTTGGATCTAACATTAACTGTATGTTTTAACAAGAGATGAAGGTGGTGAAGAACTTCAAGAACAACAACAACAATCACCAAGAACAACAACAATAACTACACGACCAAACTTAGGTTTACAACAACAACATTAATAATACAAGACAAACCTAAGATCTAGACTCCTTTAGAGTTATTGAAGGTGAAATGAACTATAAAAGACTTCTTGATATAGTCTTGAAGATTCATCCAATCCACAACAAGAACACAACTTTTTCTTTCGAATTTTCAAGTAAGCCAGCCTAAGATTGATCTTGTTGGAACAAAATCAGCCATGCTCTGATACACAATGATACAAACCAACTAACCAAAGCACCCAAATTGCACAAACACAGTCCATAACACAATAAGAATCTGAGGACCAAGTGAGAACAAGTCTCAGGTTCAACAACAACACAACAATAATAAGAAAAAAAGTTGTAACAACACAAATTTTGGCCAACAACAAAACTAACAAGATGATTAACAAGATGAAAACAACAATCATGGAACAAAAACAAACAAACGGGTATAAGCTATGTGAACAACAACAAATGGTTTCACTAAAACAAAGGGATAGGTAGTGTAACATAAAATATTACAAGAACTAAGAACCTAAGTGTATATCAAACAATAAGACCCTTAACTAACATAATATCGACACTGACACTCTTACATGGACACAAGAAGGTTTTCAATCTCCCCAAGCACCTATGTTTCCAAGCCAAGAACACAACACAAGTGAATCCACACTTAGATTGCCTTAGTTTTGGGTGGAGCGGCTCTCACACTAGAGAGAGAAATATTCCAAGTGTTACAAGAATTATAATATTATCAAAATCAAGTTAACTAAAACCCCCAAAATGTTCTATGTATAGGCTATTACCAATAAAGGATGAAATATCCAAAAGGAACCTTAATAAAAGGTGACAGTATACGCCCTTGGAGTGAACCTTAGGGGTTGATTTGATATTTTCCAATGCCATTCTTCCATTTTACTTGTAAACTAACTTAGATGGATTAAATACACACTCACATCCATCAATCCTTATGATCATGCCCATATCAAGATCTCAATAGTTACAATCTATATGTAAATTTAAAAAGTAAATGGGGGATTTATTCGTAGTAGTCTCGAACATAGAATAATATTTACTTGGTTAAAAATCAATCATAGTGAACACTAGGATTGTGTGTTTCCCTGTCATCTCAATTCTGCAGGTTTATCATGCTTTGTTAAACAAATCCAATACCTTGCATGCAAAACTGACAAGTTGTGTACCTCCTACAGTTTTTTGATTGAGTGGGAGGATTTCACCCTTTACCTATTGAGTCCGACAATGTTACAATACTAACTCTTACCTTGGTCTGAGTTAACTATCACCTTTTGAGTCTGAATTTATTAGATGAAGGCTAATAATCATTCAGATATACCATTACGTTGGAATGGATCGACTATTTGCCCACCAAATTACTATTGTCTTTATCTTTTCCTAGTTACTACCCTTTTATTATAGCAAGTTTAATATATAGGTGGAATCCCAATGTGTGCACCCATTGAGAAATCAATTATATAAAGATTAAGCAATATATGCCTTCGGTATGGGTTTCCCATCAACAATTGCACTTTCTCTATTTTGTCAATCTTCTAGGGTTTCCATAAACCTACCTATGAGTTTTAGCTGCTCGTGATTTTGAAGAAATCAATACCATCATATTGGAAAGAAAATATGAAATCAAAATGATAAGATGAAATAAACCTCCAACTTTAAATTGAATAATATAGAAAGTCAATACAGTGAAATCTCAAGATCAAAGATGTATCTTGAAATAAAATTATGTTTTTAAGTGTTGAAAATGGCAAACTTTAATAAAAAGTACATAAAGGGTATTTATAGTATAAGACAAAACCCTAAAATATAAGCACAAATAGAATAGAAGAAATCAAGGTCGGTGGCCCCCTGCTCCCTATGCCTGTGATTTGGTCCTGACCACGGGTTGTACCTACGGTCTGCCCTAGGCACAGGGACCAACAGTAGCTACATGGTGGGAATTTTCCTGCAAGTTGACTCTCAGGAGTTTGGACTTTTTGGTACCTACTTTGTGTCCCTGCAATCCACAGGTCAACATGTGGTCTGTAGGTTGACTTAGTAGGTGCCGGGAGTTGGTTTTTAAGCTCTACTTCAAAACTCAGACATTCATTGATCATGATCAAGCTGAAAAACATCCTAATTATCCATAATCACTTCAAAAGTGTCCAAAACACCTTTTTTCACCATTTTCATGAACTTATCATTCAAATCATAATTTCTTGCAAAACATACCCAAAATAGATCACATCTAACAAAAAGGCCTCAGACACTTGCATATTTTCTTTGTTTAAGTGTAGAAAGTACTATATTTCTATAGTATATCATTGGTACGTAACAAGGATCCTACAGTTTGTGAGAATATTAGATGGAAAGTTGATTGAGAAAAGAAACATTATTATGATTATCTCCAACCAATACAAAACAAAAGCATAAAATGGACGATTAAAGAAGAATATTAGATCATAACTTCTAAGTTATCTGAGTACCCAAATATTGAGAGACAATCCAATACATATGAGCTTGGTCCCTGGCCCACTGCTGGCTAGAGCAGAAGAATCTTTAGCTCGATAACAAGAACAGGGTTTGGTGAAGGCCCCCTATCCTTGCCTCTAGCTGAGAAAACATTCTGATACTATCCAATACCTCTACATTATCTATGAATAGTGATTGGATCCCTGGGCTCGGTATCTAGACCCTCATCTCGTGTAGCATTAGCACCTGTTCTAGCCATTTGTCAAAGAGTGAAACTAAGGAAATACTTTAGAACTAACTCAAACTCATAGCTATAAATTAGTAAAAGAATTGAATAACTCCTAATAATGTATTATAGTCCCTCGAATATAAGAAATAGACATCACCATTTTGATCAGCGAGACACTGCTAGACATTTGCTCTTGTTTCACTTAATACAAATTATAATGACCCTTCAGGTCATTTACTATATTTATGTGTATATTTACTTTTTGATCTTCTCTATAGCTGCCCCAAGTAATTTATAACTTTTAAGGACCAACGATTCGATTACTGGGCAGTTCTTTGATTTTTAGAGCCAATTCCCTATTTAGAAATCTTTGCTGGTCCCAAATGGCCACCAGGTGAAAACTTTAGTGAATCAATCTTATATGAAAATTCCAATTATGCTATCAGATTTTAAATATTTATTTTTTTCTAGGAATATCTTTTGTTTGAGTCCCAATGAACCAGAGCTCATTTCAACCTATTAGTTGGAAAGTTAAAAATTACAAAGAATAGGTATAGGACCCATATTTTGTTGAAATAACCTCAGATGGAAAATACAACTTTACTATCCCATCAATAATGTCAATTTTATGCTAGAGAGACCCTTGGTTTAGGTCTAAAGGCTCCCGGACTCATTTCGATCTATTGAATGAATTTTATGAAGAGTGATGAAAATATAGGTATGAGCCCCACTTTTTTCCTAAATAATCTCCAAAGAAATTTTTGTTGTTTCAAATAGACTTGAAATTTGGTTTAAACTCAAAGTTCAGTATTGTATCATGTAATTTAGATTTCAGATGAGTTTTAAGGGTTATAACCTTATTTTTGAGTTCGCTGTCATTGGGTACAACCGAGATTGTAGCCAAGAGTGTGAGATCATGGGAGCATGATCGTGACCTGTAGGACCATAATAGTAGCATCTCTTTAGATGTAGGGCTATATAAAGGCCCCAAGACACATTTGGGGAATTTCCCCCTCATTATTTAGGTTTAGGAACCCCAAAATAATTGTAATAACTCCAAATTAGTCATGGGAGGTGAATTAGGATCCTAATTATCATCTTGTATCACGATTATCTTCAAGATTATGGTAAGAATTTCTTGAATTTATACTTCGATTTCATAGTTTAGACCTAAAACGCTAATTTAGCTTAGGGCTTGATTTTAGCCCAAAGTATACTATTTTTACCCATTTCTTGAGGGTTATGAGTCCTTGTTCATGTGTGAATATTGGGTAGTTCTCGGAAACTCATTTTCTGTATGTGGGACCCACTTAGGGTTTTGGTATTATTTTTGGACCCGAAGCATAATAGTGCAATATGGGTATCTTTAGACTAGTATTGATGAGTAGATTATGATTTTGATAGTGTGATGGCATTTTAAGGCTTGTAAAGTGAAAACGAGCATCGAGAACATGAAGTTACATTTTACAATTTGGCCTTGAGGTTGGCTTCTGTCTACTCTTCTTCATAGATGATGTGTGATATATGTTGCGTGTGAGTATAGGTGTTAGGCTTGATTATGACTAGGATAAATTTGCCTTAATTTTTTACGCTTGGGGAGTAGATGAGGGTTTTGGTGCAGTAAAATGGCATGTTTAGAACATTTTGTATCTTTCTTCCTTCCCTCTTTAGTTTAGATTAGTTATAACATAGATATGATATAATGCCATGTTTGGAATATGGTTTTAGCATTTAAAGCATGATTTGTATATTTAGCCTTATTGGGCTAGTGTGGTAGTTTTGAAATCATACATTGGGTAGTGTTGACTTAATTCCCATTGTTTCTAGTTGAAGTTGTTATCTTAGTCTTGAATATGGCTTACTTGAAATTTAGAAGATGAACTAGATGCCTTAGCCTAATTTGGGTAATAGTGTGCCTAATTATGGAATTTGTGAATTAGAAGTAGGATCGTTTGGCCCAATTAATTCTAAGTTTGTGTTAAGTCTTGTGGACTTAGTGCGGACATTAGGTAGAGATGAGTCTAGTAAACCTTAAATATGGTTACTTCATAACTTGGTAACTTGTATTGATGTTTTTAGATTATGTCTTTTAAGTTATGGTTATGATACTCCTTGTGGAAGTGATATTGGGCAATTAGAGATGATATTCTTCCTAGATACATTTTTTGGCCTATAGAGATGCTATTTCTTCTTAGGCTTGATATAGATATGCTATTTTCTCTTAGAATTGATGATTGTCCTATCGATATGCTATTTTCTCTTAGACTTGATGATTGGCCTATAGACATATTATTTTCTCTTAGACTTGATGATTGGCCTATAGAGTTTCTATTTCCATTAGTCATGATTATTGGACTTATACAGACAATCTTTCTCTTGGATATGTAAACTGGACTAGAGAAGCTATAATCTTTGTACTCCAGATGTATGACCTATTGATATATGATATCCTATAGATGATTACTTGTCTATACATATTATGCCTCTTAGATGTGAGATATCTCTTGTGTGAGAGATGATTACATGCTTATTGATATTATGCCTACTATATGTGAGATGTCTCCTATATGTGAGATGATTAGAACAATGCTACAACTTATAAATATGATTATTAATATGTGTCTTGGATATGTGTATGGGCCTAAGTCCATAATTATGATGTTGAGAATATTTGATATAGGATAATAGGCCAAGGGTTGTGTCATGATATTGATTCAATAGATGATAGGTGTTTATCATTACATTTGATGATATTATTACAGTTTATGAATATGAATATGTCCATGTTTTTATACACATACCTTCGATATAGGATGAAAGAAGATGGGAACAATGCTTATTATTCGACTAATTGAATACTTGTGATCGAATGCATAATTTTGGTATATGCATGATTATGTACAATTATAAAAGATGTGATTATAGCTGAACTAGTATCTTATGACTGCTCTTCTTGATAGAAAGTTAAGCTATGTGGTAACTAGCTGTCTATTAGGGAACTATAGCACTTGATGGCTAGGAATCTAATGTATTAGTTAATGGAACTTGCTTAGTTGAAACATGGTAGCTACAATGGGTAATTAATGAAAGGTGTCAGTTAATAAAAGATGGTTAGGTGACAAGTAGTAATGTGTTGTCTAGTAATGATTAATGGATATAGGATGATTAGTTGATAATAATTAATGCTGGGTAAATAATAGTTTTGGTCTAATGATGAATCTTGACTAGATGTTAGATGTTGACTATTAAATAAATAGTGGTCAGTTGTTATCCTGTGAATAAGGATTATGTGAAGGATAAGGCTTAGACTGATAACTAGAGGTTATGTGATGACTACAGAACTAGTTATTCTTATAATAATAAGTGTCGGTTAGCTAACAACGAGTAGTTCAGAATCATTGACTAGATAGATATTCTTTGGTGATATATCTATGATTATGATTATTTTAGTGTATCTTATTTGGTATTGGTAATTGTGATGATATTGATATCCGTCAGGGATGGAGGATACTATTGTAATCATATTGATTCTCGACAAGGACGAAGAATAATATTGTGATGATATTGATACCCAAAAAGGCCGGAGAATACTACTATAATGATATAGATACCTGAGAAGGCCGGAGGATACTATTGTGATGATGTTGATACCCGGGAAGGTCGGAGTATATATTTATGATATGTTGATACCCAGCAAGGATGGAGGATACTATTGATGATGTGTTGCTACCTAGAAAGGCCGAAGGTTATATTGATAATTTATTGATACCCGACAAGGACAGAGGATATTATTATAATGATGTTGATACCCGATAAGTCCAAAGGATATACTGATGATGTGTTGATATCCAGCAAGGCCGGAGGTTGATTATGATAATGATAGTCCTGATAAGGACAATTATGATGAGTTGTGATATTGATTGTGTACTTTGCATTAATTCCTACATGCGTATCACCTATCACCAATATGCACCTATATTTATCAGCCAATATGGGATACTTGTATATATTAGTGAAGAATATTCCTTGTGTTATTTTATGTTGATTGAACCTTCTGTGCCTAGAGTAATGGGGGTACGCATAGGCTCGGGTATGTATTTGGTTTTCCAAAGTAGCCGGTTATTCACACTGTTATTGATATTGTTGCTATCATCGTTATGATCATTATTATGACTATATTATGATAGATTGTTCATTGATCCTGTATCTATATTTGAGGTATATCTTCGTCCTCTCCTATCTTATGATTGCACTATTATGCACGATTATTTCATGTCTAGGCATATGGATTAGAAAGCCCGAGTATGATAGTGTTTAAATTCTTATAGTTTTATAATGAGGTTTCAAAATGAGAATATATTGATATTGGTTATTCTTTGAGATGGCCTTATGTTTATACGTATATATATACCTATATATATCTAGCTATATGAAGCTATGGTACTATCATATCTCCCTTCTTTTGTTGTTTATATTGTATAGTCATTTCTTTTCCTTGAATATTACTATGTATCTTTCATTCGCTCTTTATTGATATATTGACATGGAATATATAGTATAAATTGATGTATATTGAATATAACTAGAATAGGATAGTTCACCGTGATGCTTCCTTAGTCTTATTATGTTATACTCTTGGACATGAACATCTTAGTTGTTCTTTATTTTCTCATTGACTTGTCATATGATTTATCGGCTCTTAGGTGTAGTTTCCATTCTATTTATATGTTTTATATATCTGATTTATCTTTGTATCTAAGATGGTAGTTACCTACTGAGTACCATTTGTTTGGTTCTCTTACTACACTTCTACAGCCTACAGATCATAGTACGGGTTATCGTCGTTTATGTGTGCATCGTGCAGAGCAGACCTGGTTTAGAGCATAGATTGATCTCCTGATGTTTAGAGTATTAATTATCTCTTTCTTATGTATTACACTAGTCTCTGATTTGTATTCAAAGATAAGTTGTATTAGTGTATTTCTCTTGATATTTCACTTTTGTACAATTTTTATATTAGAAGCTCTTGTAGTGATACCACCAGGTTTTGGGATTCTTTTTTGTATTGATATTTATTTCATTATTCCATATTCGTTTCCTTATATTATTGACTAGTTAGTTACTAGTTGTTCCAGACTATGGGTTGGCTTTCCTACTGGTGGGTTATGGCAGACACCATCATGATATGAGAAAATTAGGTTGTGAGACCGCTGAAACCTAAGCTCTGATACGAATTTGCCATGGCCTGATTTATGAGTCATGATGGCACCTACTCTATCACGCCATTAGGTAATTCAACCATAGTCTGGAGCAATATGCAATGGGCCAACTTGGTGGAAAATGGCTTAACAACCAAAATTATCAGTTAAAGACATCAATAGCAATACTATAGACATAAAGGCCTAATAGGTAGATAGGAAATCAATAGCTATCCCAAGACTCATTAATGTCGGTACAAGAGCTATTAAAAATAAACTATGTATACTAAATAGTCAAATATAATTCATATCGAAGATAAAAGACCAGACATAGATAAAAAGAAGGAAAAAGGGTAACTCCAACAACAAGAACACACCCAATCTTTGAAATCAACCCTGTACAAACGTCAAATTAGTGGCGACAACCAGTACTGGACTTGGCACAAAAATGTACAGAGGTGTAGTATGAGTACAAGAACTATGAGTACTCCATAGGCATCATTAGCCGACTAAGCTAAATCATGATATAGATATGATAAGATACAAAATAGAATAAGCTAAGTCGAGATAAAAAAGACAAACCATAAAATAAGATCTGACATCAATGTACATAAATAAATAAATGCATATGAGATAATAATATATATATCATACAATTATAAATAGAATATTGGCCCTTATAAGAAAATAAGTGCAAAAAAGTAAATAACCCAACGCCAACCCCCATAAGACTAAAGGGTAAAATCAAGGAAACTAAGCAACTGGATAACTATAAATCACAAAATTATCATGCCATAACCAAGAGTGCATCCGAATAGTATCATCTCATGCATAATTCCTAGTGTCAAACATGAATCGAAACTCAATAGTATCATCATCATTATTATCATTTGTCAGGCTTGAATCCAAATTCATATTATCAAGATCAATATCAATTGTCAGACTCAAATAGAAACTCACATTCATAAACTGTATCAATGAACTTATCACAAAGCCATAATGATAACCTAACCCAATAGATTATACCAATACCATATCCAAGAAGTCATACAAAAAACATGCCATAGGCCATGTCAATAGTCATAATCATAAGTTATTTCAATAATCATATCTATAAGCCACAAATCATATCTATAATCCACTAATCATGTCTATAAGCCACATCATATCTATCAGCCATATCAAATCTATGAGCCATTAATCATATATATAAGCCATTAACCATATCTATAAGACATATTTTGTTTATAATCTATATCATATTTAGAAGCCATATATGTATATAAACCTTATCAGACTTATAAGCCATATCATTTCTATGAGCCATATTATTAATCAGCCATATCATACTTACAAGCCATATATTTTCCATGCGCCATATTATTTATCACGTCGATATCTATATCATTAAGCATTTCAATCGAATATATTATTAATTATATTTGGAAGACATTCCAATAATCACATGTATAATTCATTAGTCATATCTTAAGGCCATATCAATAATCACATGTATGAGTCATTAATCGTATCCAAAAGCCATATCAATAATCACAGGTATAAGTCATCAATCGTATCCTGAAGCCATATCAATAATAACATATATAAGTCATTAATACATACACATACACACATAAATATATATAAGCCAAATCATAGCCATATTTATACATCACATCCTTAATTATGTATATAAGAAATATAATTAGCGATACCTAATATTAGCATCAATCCTTCAATATCCAACAAACATATGATAACGCTCAATCTACAGCTCTCGTAGGAGTGTAAAGCGGTCGTTGTCAAAAATATAACCCAACTGGGTTGGGTATCGATCCCACAGAGAATAGCTTGGTCAACAAGTAAGCAAGGATTACTAGACTTTTGGTGCAAGTCTCTTTTCCATACATATAACTTTTCTTTCGAACAAGTTAATGCTATACTGGCGTATTCTATGCGTTTGCAACCACAAAGAATTTAGATTAAGATGAAGAGAATAATGATATAAGCAGCATACGTGTCACGAATTCACAAAGTCATAGCAATAGATAGTATCTCATATGGCTTCCATAACCCCAACAGAGAAGTTTAGTTACCCATGAGTGCGAAGGAAATCACAATCGACATTGATATTTATACCACAATAAAGATCTCGTTAGGTATAGGGTGGTAGGCGTTAGGCGTGACTTCTTTGCTAAGTAACGTTTCTCTTGTTGCGGAAATTAAGAATTGAATAGATGAATAGAAGAAGAATAAAAAGTAGAATTAATGAAAGAATTATAATCCGAGTTATAAGTTGTGGAATAAGAAGTAGAATGAGAATGATAAAAATCTCTAGCAAAATAGGGTATTTATAATACTCCTATCCTATTCCTACTAAGCTAATGCATTTCCTAACCCAATCCTACTAGGTTAATGTATCATTATCCTAATCCTAATGGATTACTGCTGGTCCCCAAAGTCTTCAGAAATGTTGTTTTTGCCCGGGACAGGTTTTCCACGCATCACTTTTGGTCCTTGGCGTCCAAGCTTTCCCTTCCTTCTTTCGTGAAGCTTTCTTTGGCGTCAAGTTATCCATAAAATGCTGAAATCTGCATCATTTATACCTGAAAACTTGCTAATCATGTTTGTTAGCTCACTTACAGGAAAAAGGACTAAAAGTGCATGAAATATATAATTTGTTCTCAAAACTTGGCTAAAATATGGGCAAAATATAGTGCTATAGGCGTGTAAATTCGCCTATCATCAACACCCCACACTTGAAGCTTTGTTCATCCTCGAACAAAATATCATGTCCGTCTAAACATCAACTTAGGTTTTCACAGTATCAACACAAAATATTCGTCAAGAAAAGCACAACAATTATCAACAAAGAGTAGTTTTCCGATCATTAGTAGAAACAATTTAACCTCTAGCATAGACTCGTGATGGTGTCAATCTCATATTCAAAAGTTAAGGCACAAAGAATCATACACAACTACCCAAAACTCATCAACCATGTGTGTCTCACAATATATTACCAATAATCACTCATAAGTATAGCATATTTTTCAAACATGGGTATAAAAGTATCATTGCTCTCGCTCTCACAAAGAATTCATATGCTGCAACTGATGACCATAGGCTTGCCCTTAGTGTAATGCTCCACTAAATGTCAGAATGCTCAGCTTAGGATCAAATAGGTCTTTTGCTGGTTGTAATGTAGGCTAAGGGACGGGTAGGACTATTTTGGCCAGAAATAGTGACGAGGTTCCTAAGCGCTTTAATACTTCACATTGCATCATTAACACTTTTTTTTCAAACAACCTTTCTACTTTCTTTTATTCTACCACCCCTTTTCTCCTCTTTTGTTTTTCAATTTTGAACATAACTAACTTTTCAGTTTTATTTTTTTCTTTCCTTTTTCTTTTCATAACATACCTCTTAAGATAGCAATTTTTTTTCATAACAAATTCAAGCACCATTACATTCTAAAGCATCATACTCACCCAATTTCCTCTTATTTTGTCACATGACTTTACACTTTAAAGCACTTAGGAATTGGGATCGAATTATGGTCTTGAAAAAATAGATTAGGCTTACATATGAGGTTGTCAAAGAAAATAGTTTTAGAGGCTCAAAAGGGGTTAACTAGGATAATGTCCACGGGTAGGTAAACAGAACGTAAACAAGTTTAGGTTGCCAAAGAAATGCCTAAATCATCTCCTAGACTTGCACTCCTTATTTTCGCTTTACATACATACCAGGCAAGTTCTAGCATCAACCATAAACACAGATATATACTATATCCTCACACACACAAGGCACATGGTCGACTTTATTCGGAGTAGCATAGACTCTTGACCTAACAGATGAAGGATTTGAACCACACAATATCACATAGTGAGTCACAATTAGAGCCTAAACATCTCAATAGTCATGATTTTAGCACAAACTCTTTTCATAATCTCATGTTGCCTATTAGAATAATTTCATGTGAAGTTAAGTAAAAAAAAGTTAACTACTAAAAAAAACAAAAAATGAAAAAAAAACTAAAATGAAAAACGAAAAAAAAAACTAAAGCAAACATAAATGCAAATGCGGATAGAGAAGTATAGCATGCAAATACCAGCACCCCACACTTAGATGGGACACACTGCCCTCAGTAGAAAATAAATAGGAAGAACCTGGTTAGTCGGACTCCTCCTCTATGTCTGGGGTCATACCCCCTTCTTCGAAATCATCATTGGAGTCATCGTCATCAGAATTCTCCTCCTCATTGGAGTTTGGCATTCGTCGATCATCATCGGTCGGCACATCATCATCAAGAGGTTCCTCAAAGTATGTACCTACTCCACACATCTCCCTTGCATGCACATTCATTGGATAGTCATGATCCAGTTGTTGGAGCTCTGCAGCAGTTGGAACACGACCTCCGCTCATCATTGTAAATCGAGTCATGCCATAAAGATGGCGAAAGAAACTCTCATCCCGAGCATGTCTCTCAGCATTAGTAAGGTTGACGCCATGTGTTGATTCAGCATCTTTGACCTTTGTGAGGTCAACCTTCTTCGGATTGTGTGGGAATTTATGATCAGCCGGCTCCTCTTTGATGTCCTCCTTCCTCAAGATTGCAGTTAACAGATTGCCGAAGCTGAAGTGAGACCACTTGTGTAGCCTAGCTTTCCGCATTGTGGAGCGAATGATTGCCCCGATGTTGATAGGGACATTCGTCATCAATACATATACCAGGCACACTCTATCTCTTATTATCTTGGTGTATTGCGTCCCTGGAATAAGGCAAGAGTTGACTATACGCAACCATATCCTTGCTTCCCTATTCAAAGGAGCATATGGGAAGGTGTTGTGTCATCTGGTGTCTTTATGTCTGCTCCACCTTGCTATGGATCTAGTTCCACAAAGTGTGTGTCGAATTACTCTATATGGAGGTCTACTATACAGCTCTTTGAATGGTGATGGATCGACTGAAGGCAAGCCAAGAAAGGAGTTGAAGAAATCCGCATTGAGTTGTAAAACTTGGCCCCAAAGCTTGACCTCGCTGCCTTTTGTTTTCGGCGACCAGTTGGCATAAAATTCTCTTGTCAAATCAAGATTGCATTCTCCCATGTCTCGGAAGATGAAATCAAGATGTAATGCCATGATCTTGGCCAACATGCGTGGCTCCTTCTTCGCGAGGCTTTCCTTGTTTATCAAGTCCACATGAACATATTTTCTTTCCTTGTTGTTCCTATACCATTCCTCCGCTTCCTCCTCAAGAACCCATTTTATTCCAAACATGCGGTGTGGTAAATGCATCGAAGATGATTCTCCTTGCTCTTTGCGGCCTCTTTTCTTGCCTTTTTGGGAAGTGGTAGCCTTATCTTTGCCTTGTCTTGCTTTGTGTGCCATTGTACCTGAGAATAAAACAATGTTCATATTAGCATCAGCTCGATGGATACAATCTATAAACAAGCAATAGGGGCACCACCCCATACTTAGTTTGTTGGTACAGACTAGTGAAGTGAAAGTGGTCGATTATTCAGACTTCATCGACATACGTTTTAGGTGTTATATTCCCACAATAAAATTAGAGTAGTCATACTTCCTGTAATCTTGGCAATACTTTCATGTTTGATATATCAAGACTACTACATAGGGATTGAATCAAGGTAAAGCATCTAACAATAATCACAACCTCCTATGTCGGTAGGCAACTATAATTTTTATTCCGATGAACACGTCATTCCAACATGTAAGTATTCAAGTGACAAGATTATGCAATTTTTGTGACCATATCAATTCCACAGAAGTATGATAGTGCATCAAAATCAAATTCAAGTTGGAAATAAGTTAAGATCATCCTTACGTATTCATTCACCCACTTGGTTGTATCACAATAATTCAATCACATTCAAATCATCAATACTACTTTCAAGATTCAACAATTCATAATGGGCGTAGTAGTGTAGTACTTACGGAGTATAAACGAAGAACAAAGTAGTACTTACTTGATTGATGCCTTTGGATGATGTTCTTGTGAAGTAAGAGAGCAAAAGGAAAATTGTTGAGAGGATTTGGGGACTATAGGCGGCGCTTAAGCTAGGTTTTCAATGTGTTTTTGGTTCAAGACTAAGTCTCATATTAATAGGAAAAGGTTGGGTCAGGTTTTGACCCATTTAAAATCGGATTTGGAGACAAGAAGTGACCATAGGCGGCGCCTTTTGCTTTGCCTATGCTTGGCATAGGCGGCGCCTTTTACAAAGCATTGTCTAGCATAGGCGGCACCTTTAGCATGGCATATGAGATTCAGAGACAAAAGGCATTAGCATAGGCGGCGCCTATGCTATGGCATACTTGGATATGGGCGGCGCCTATGCTATGGCACACTAGATTCCGAGACCTTAGGCCATAGTATAGGCCTTGCCTTGTTCGTGGCCTAGTTTTACCTAGGCCTAGCCTTGTTCGATGCCTAAATTTTCATGAGCAATGCTCAATCCATAGCCTTTTGCTTCTTCATTCCTAACTTACCACCTTTAACATGCAATACGTCCAAATCAAAATTTGAAACCGACCTCCTCGTTTTACACCTCTTTGCACCTACATTTACTTAAAAACAATAAATACGATTAGAACGATGGGTTTCCTCCCATCAAGCTCCTTAGTTTTGGTCGTGGCACGAATCTTTTTTTTTTATCAAAAGAAAACACGTAATAAGACATAAAATGAAGAACGATAGGTTGCCTCCCATCTAGCGCTTGATTTATTGTCGCGGCACGACATGGCTATCTCGAGTACTTAGACTTCGTCGAGATAAGTGATGGTCATATAGTTTATCGAATCAAGAGGACCGATATATGGTTTTACTCGCTGGCCATTCACCTTGAAGACAATACCATTAGTGTCTTCCAACTCAACTACTCCAGACGAGTAAACTTGGTTAACTATGTATGGGCCAGACCACTTGGAGTTTAACTTACCTGGGAATAACTTCAGTCTGGAATTGAAGAGAAGTACCATATCATCCTTTTGAAAGTTTCGTCGAACAATCCGCTGATCATGATACTTTTTCATCCGCTCCTTGTAGAGATCCGATCTTTCATAAGCCTGTAGACGTAATTCATCCATCTCGTTCAGTTGCTCCAATCTCAGATTCATTGCATCATCCCCATTCAAATTTAATCATTTCAAAGCCCACAATGCCTTATGCTCAAGCTCAATGGGTAAGTGACAAGCCTTCCCATAAACTAGTTGGTATGGGGACATGCCAATTGGTGTTTTGAATGTAGTCCTATAAGCCCATAGTGCATCATCCAACTTCCGAGACCAATCTGTCCTATTAGCATTTACCGTTTTAGCAAGGATTTGCTTGATCTCTCGGTTGGAAACCTCTACCTGGCCGCTAGTTTGTGGGTGATAAGGCGTGGCTACCTTATGTTACTCTACACCATATTTTGCCAACACGGATTTGAATAGCTTGTTTCAAAAGTGAGATCCTACATCGCTTATGATAGTACGTGGTACTCCAAAGCGAGAGAAGATATTTCTCGTCAAGAATGCTACAACACGCTTTCCTTCATTGTCAGCCAACGCTGCTGCTTCAACCCATTTCGAGACATAATCTACAGCAACTAGGATGTACTTCATTCCAAATGAATTTACGAATGGACCCATGAAATCTATACCCCATACATCAAAGAGCTCTACTTCAAGAATTTTTGACATGGGCATCTCATGGTGTTTTGAAATAGAACCTTGTATTTGGCATTGGTCGCATCTTCTAACAAAGTCGTAGGCATCTCTAAATATCGAAGGCCAATAATATCCACTTTGCAATACCTTTCTTGCTGTCCGATTACCTGTGTGATGTCCCCCAACTTGGGAAGTGTGGCATGCTTCCAATATAGTAGGCACCTCTACATAGGATATACATCGTCAGATAACACCATCCGTGCATCGTCAAAACAAATATGGCTCATCCCAAAAGTAGTGTTTTACATCATGCATAAACTTACTCTTTTGATGGTAAGATAAGTTTGCAGGTATCACATCATGAATTTTCTGAACTTTGTATCATCCGCCACTTTCTTCAATCTTTGAGGAAAAGATGGTGGTGGAGAAGGAATTGTTTTCTCCACGGCTTTCTTCTCCTCTTGCTTCCATTTTTCAGCCTTTTCAGGCTGCAACAAACTCGGTGTGACGTCATGGACGTCGTGGGTAGCTTCTGTGGAATCTTTTCCTTTTGCCTTGTCATCGACATCCGCTACTTCGTCAACCACTTGCTTGCTTTTTGATGAAGTTTCCAGCACCTTACCACTTCGGGTAGTAACAGCCATGCATGACCCATCATTCCTTGTGTTTTGCACAGTGTCTCGAGGTAAAGTGCCAGCCTTTCTTTGATTCAATGCTGCTGAAAGTTGGCTCAATTGCTGCTCTATTTGTTTTATTGAAGTGGAATGTGAGTCAACCAATTTCTTCATTGAGGACAAGTCATTTATTATCTCCATTACTCCAGCGCTGGTTGCTTCCACTCCTTTCAATAGTTTAGCCATCATCTCTTCCATATTTCCAGAACCGGATGTAGTGGTGTCACGTCTTCCTGGGGGAACGTACAAACCACTTTTGTCATTTTTTTTCTTCCAACTACCTTGGTCCTTGTTTCCAGATTTGTCATAGTAGTTCCGACCTTGGTTTCCTTGGGCATTGCCTCGGAAACCCCCCTGATTGTTTAAGTAGTTGTCTTCTTCTTCTGAATCAGATTCGTCTCTTCCTTTTGACGCAACCGCTTTAACTTTTTCGGTCTTCCCTGGTAATAGATGCTTTGTAAGAAGACCCACTTGTGTTTTTATTTGCGCCATATCTTGATCACGTTCTTCTTCTCTTCTCCTTTGGTCTGCAGTCATGCCAATAGATAAAGTTGGTCTTGCTACCTCAGAATCCCTGGTATGCCAAGCTCTACTTTGCTTCGTCATCCGATCTAGAATATTGCTTGCCTGCCCAAAGATGAGGTCCATAAATGATCCTCCAGCCGCATTATCCACCACTGGTTTAGTCATTGAATTCAAGGCTCTGTATAGTATCTCCATTAGGTGGACATTGGTCATGTGATGGTTTAGGCACCTCATAAGCTTAGTCTTGAACCTCTCCCATGTTTCATGAAGAGCTTTGGTTGAAAGCTGACGAAAGTTACTGATTTCGTCTCTCAATTGTGCTCTTTTGGATGGCGGAAAGAATCTTTCTAGGAAAGCGTCTCTCAATTGCCTCCAATTTGTGATAGAATTAGGAGTCAGCCTATTCAACCATAGAGTTGCCTCCCCAGACAGAGACAATGGAAATAGGCGTAATAGAATTACATTCTGACCAACGTCAGGATTGTCAAACGACTTGCATGTAGAAATAAAGTTGATGAGATGCATATTCGGATCATCGCCTGCTAGTTCACCAAATAATCCCTTGAGTTGCAATAACTGAATCATGGTGCTTGTAATGTTGAACTTGGCTCTGGGTGCCAATGGTGGAGGAATAATAGCTCCTGTGGCTCCGGCTCCATCAAGATCATCATCACCATCGTCGAAAGCTAGTTGTACAGGTCGGCGTTCATGCCTAAACCTTGCTTCACGATCTCTTCTGTTGGCAGGTGTTGCGATATCAGCAGCATGCCTAGGGTTTAGTAACTCGTCATCACCTAGGTCCTCATTGTCAGGATTTATTCGCCCGGGGTTATCAATATTCTGTTGATGCACTTGAGCGGTGGATAGAGCAGCTAGTCTCGCCTGTTCCTGTGGAGCAGCCATCCTTTCAATTTCGTGTTGTGCCTCCATTCTGCCAATATATTGTCGTTCAGGATTGATAGGTAATAACGGTTGACCAGAACTTTGAGTATGGGGCATGCACTAAATAAAAACCTGCAGAGAACAAAAACAAAAACTAAAAGTAAAAGTACGAGAATCTTTGACCAAAGGGTCTAGTAATTATCACAAACTTAATTGACACTCGTATTCTGCGGCAACGGTGCCAATTTTTGATAAAGCTCAATCTACAACTCTCATAGGAGTGTAAAACGGTCGTTGTCAAATATATAACCCAAATGGGTTGGGTATCTATCCTACAGGGAATAGCTTGGTCAATAAGTAAGCAAGGATTACTAGACTTTTGGTGCAAGTCTCGTGAAAGGGGGGATTTTATCGTGCAAATAATGTTAACAAAATAGTAACGTAAAAATAAAAAATAGCAAAGTAAAAAGAAAGAATGTTTGGTAAGATGTAAAACAATGAGAATTGAGAAGTTGGGGTTATGTCCACCTTATGAGTTGTACGTCTCTATTGGCTATGAGTTGTGCGGAATTCAGACATGTATGTGCTTATAGAGAATTGTATTCGATGGTAAATCCAAGCGTCTTTTGACCTAAACAAGGACTATTTCACTTTAACTCTTTCGAGCTTAAAAAGTATCTAATGGTACGAATTCTCCAAGAGGCTAATCCAGTTACGACACTAACTTTTTAATAGGGGATGGGACCCTATTACCTTGACATTATCTCTTTTCCAGACATATAACTTTCCTTTCGAACAAGTTAATGAAATACTGGCGTGTTCTATGCATTTGCAACCACAAAGAATTTAGATTAAGATGAAGAGAATAATGATATAAGCAGCATACATGTCACGAATTCACAAAGTCATAGCAATAGATAGTATCTCATATGGCTTCCATAACCCCAACAGAGAAGTTTAGTTACCCATGAGTGCGAAGGAAATCACAATCGACATTGATATTTATACCACAATAAAGATCTCGTTAGGTATAGGGTGGTGGGCGTTAGGCGTGACTTCTTTGCTAAGTAACGTTTCTCTTGTTGCGGAAATTAAGAATTGAATAGATGAATAGAAGAAGAATAAAAAGTAGAATAAATGGAAGAATTATAATCCGAGTTGTAAGTTGTGGAATAAGAAGTAGAATGAGAATGATAAAAATCTCAAGCAAAATAGGGTATTTATAATACTCCTATCCTCTTCCTACTAAGCTAATGCATTTCTTAACCCAATCCTACTAGGTTAATGTATCATTATCCTAATCCTAATGGATTACTGCTGGTCCCCAAAGTTTTCAGAAATGTTGTTTTTGCCCGGGACAGGTTTTCATGCATCACTTTTGGTCCTTGGCGTCCAAGCTTTCCCTTCCTTCTTTCGTGAAGCTTTCTTTTGCGTCAAGTTATCCATAGAATGCTGAAATCTGCATCATGTATACCTGAAAACTTGCTAATCATGTTCGTTAGCTCACTTACAGGAAAAAGAACTAAAAGTGCATAAAATATATAATTTGTTCTCAAAACTTGGCTAAAATATGGGCAAAATCTAGTGCTATAGGCGTGTAAATTCGCCCATCATCAACATACTAATAAATATATTCACTCCCATAAAGTACAAACTGAACATTATTAAGGGTATAAAATCGTCAAATAAATTTACATAGTTATCACATGTTTTGGCCTAAGGTGCGCCAGAGGGGCCCTCTTCTAATCCCCAATATCCATTTTAGGCAACTTTTACCCCGAACTAGGCAAAAGTATCTAAGTTTATCCCTAGATGTTCGGTAAGCTGTAAATATCTACAAAATACTAATTCTTCCCAAAAATCAAAAACTAGGGAAATCCTATCTAATACAATAGCAACTAAGGCAATTTCACCTAACTTAAGCAACTAAGGATAATTTCATCCTAAACATGATGACTAAAACAATTTCACCTATCTTGATTAACTAAGCTAATTAATACTAATTTATGCATTCAAGATAACCTAAACGGTCCAAATAATCCAACTATTCTCATTCATAATTTGAACACCTAAATCCTAGAGTTATGCACCTCAGTGTTTCTATCCGGTCTTAATTAGTCTTATTTTGAGGATTTCTCTAGGACTTAATGAGTAATAATTTGTATAAATAAGAATCTAAGTGTTATGTAATGGAAATGTAATGTACATAGTATGATTATAGTGAATTTGCAGTCAAAACACTAAGTTATGACTCAAGAGACAAACGTTAGTACTCTTAGCTTGAGCTATGGCCTTTACTAGTTCGTTATCTTAAATTATATGTGTTTCGTGCTCTAATATGCAGTGTTTAATCTTATAAGAAGCTTTGTGAGTTGATAATAATGGTATATAGTTGATTTACAAGATGTAAATCAAGTGTAAACATCAACACAATGAATTGAATCAAAGGACAAAAGCATGGGACAAAGCCTTGCAAAGATGGGCATTTTTGGAGTGTTTGGCATGCCACGCTGCCTAGGTGTCGTGATATGGACGTGGAAATTCATAACGCTCGCCTATTCCTTTCAAATTGCTAGAGAATGGTCTTTGTTAGTAGCTGAACTTAGGTTTAATCCATAAGGAGAGAAATTAGATTTCTACTCTTATGGGTGTTAATAGTTACTAGAAAGATACCCATAATGTACACAAAGGAAAATCTATGATTTAAAATGGGGAGGGGGCTGGTTTGGAAAAAGGATATATCAATATGAACTAAAAACAAAAAATTAAGGCAACACTTGATTTAAAATTCAATATGAGAAAGATCTTAGGATTATGTCAACCTAAGGGCAAATTATGCATGGAAACATGATGATCTAGTGCAAATTCTAGTTATTAATGATATGGTAAGCTAAGTTGAAGGCCCTTGAGTCTTTGTCAACAAAACCCCAAGAATATCACTCATTGAACCTTTCAAGTACGTAACAAGTGTGTCAATTACAACCACCTAATACCCCAATTAGGCATCCCTATTTCCAAGAAGATACCCAAGACTTAGCTAAATCTCTACTCACCCTTATTTCTAAGATGGTAAAAGATGGCAAACTACATCCATTCATTTCCACAATTTATTTGTCACCCATATCCCTTTTTCAAGGATTATATGTGTTCTAAAACCTCACCCACACCCCTATTTCAAGTTTGATATGAGCTTTAAAGAAGTTGTGGTTTTAATCAAAAAATCCATTTTGGGTATTTGGGGCATTCACCTACAAACCCCAACCATTCCGAACAGGTAATAGTAAAACCGATCTTTAACAAACTAGAATCAACACAAATACATCACAACCTATACATTATTGCACCTTAGTTCAACATAATCCTAATTCAAGGAAAGTTTAGCTACTCATGAAGTAAAGAGAAAGAAATATACCATATGGCTTATACAAAGCATCCATCCTTCAATTTAACTTAATTCCAAGTATCAAATTCAAATACAATTGTTTCCTAATTTAGGGTTTGTAAACTTCAAATTGAATTGTTCCTAAGAGTGTAGAATACCAAAATAGAAAAATGTTTGAGACTTTTAAGGGATTTGGGATCGACTGTATGAATTTAAAAAACTGCCCTTAGGTATATTCCTGCATTGTGGACTTCAATCGCAACTACCGTAGCCGCAGTCAGATTCATACAGTTGCAAAAGGTGACCTAACTTGACTGGTTGTGATTGCGGCCCTCATACTGCGTTCACAGTAACTAATCCTGACTTTGTGTAGGGTTTTCAGTTGTGTACTTTTCTCCTACTTTTGATTACCTTTTAGGTCAAATCCACATCTTTTTATCTCATCACTTGTGTACCTACAAAATATGGAAATTAGTACATTCAATCATAAATTTGTCTCATTTATATATTCAATCGTTGTAGTGTGCATGAATTTTATGTTCAAATGAGTGGTAAATTCACCACTCATCAACACCCCCAACTTAATCTTTTGCTTATCCTCAAACAACACTACTTCTCACTCAATGAACCATGCAAATTTAAGCCTATTTATATAGCTCAATGATCACAATGACCTCAAACTTGATTGATACCATAAGTGGCTCTTTAAACATGGGCAAAGCTATTCAAGCAACACCCTAAATCATGAAAGACATTCCCAAAAATGGAGAGAACTTTAAAGAGCAACCGAGGAACAATCACTAAAATTCTAAAAGTGACTCTCTTTTGACCTCAACTCCACTATACTCCTTTTTCCTCATTATTTGGAAGATAACAATATCACCCACCCCAAGTTGTTCACATGAATCCTCATAAAAAGTATATATCACATACACAAACAAAATTTTAAGATATGCAACAAGGTATTTAAGTGCAAAACTCTCTCTCACAAAGACTCTTATGCTAACAAGTACCATGCATAAGAGGGTAGGGTTCTAAAGAGGGAAAAACTTTGAAAGGTTCGAGGATTGTAATGTGGTTTCCAAGGAAATGATTGAAAGCACAAATTGGGTAAATAAGGGTACTATACTAAGCATAAGTATGCTATTAAAGCAAAAGTAGGTTGTTATGTTCATAAAGATAACCTAGGATCATTTCACCAACCAAGCATAATAGAAATTAGCCTTTAGATACTAACGAGGCAAGTTCTAGATTGTACAAGTATGAATGAGATTTAAACACAAATGCTCACTGCACATGGCATGAAAAATCCTCAAAGGGGATAAATTTCCCCTCCCACTTGAGACAAAATAGAGTATCTACCAGTTTTTAAAAATCAAAATTTTGGATTCACAAAAAGAGGAAAAGTATTATTATAAGGTCGCTAACGTTCGTGCCCTTGATTTTTGAAAATATTTTGGACAGGGAACGGGTGTTTGCTTTGCATTTGCACCACACATAACTTCTTATTTATAGTACCAAACCAAACTGACATCTCACATTTCGGCTTTCATACAGGCAAACAATACATCTACTGAGACTTTACCGTAGGTATATGTAATACCCCAGACTTTTTCCTAGCTAATTTCATCTCAAGAATGTCTAGAATTATCTTCTAAATTGAATGATGGTTATTCCATGAGAAATTTTTAAGATTTTCACTTTTTGTCATATGGGAAATTCAATAAGGTTTCCATCAGTATAAGGTTCATCCAAATGCAATAACTGGGTCAGAAGGTACCACTATTTCAAGTTCCTGTAGTATAATAGCGCCATATTAGCCAGTGGCACACCGCTCCACAAGAGAAAATAAATTTATGAAAATTCCAATAGGGGGCCGTGATTATGGAGCATCACGCCAGGGCCAAAGTTCAAAATTATCCTTTTTCTAGTGTCTTAACGCGATTTTTTTCGGGTCGCTCCAAAGTTTCAGGTCGTAAAGGAAGGGGTAACACAATTTTCTATATTGCGTCATCCCTCAGTTTCCCAATTGTCAAATTCCAGTGACACAGCGCGATAGCACCACATCGCGCTAGGGGTTCAATTCAAGAAATTTTATAGAAATTAAATGACGCATCCAGGGTTAAAAGGGTCAACATGCCACACCTATTTAAGCCTTTTAACACATGATTCAGCCATTTTTCACCCAAAATATACTACTTTCTCTCAAGAAAAGCTCTTACGAACAACCTAGGGCTTTTCATAGAAGATTCACAATCAAGAATTTCCTTCGCCAATCTTTATGAAATCATGAACCAAGGTATGCATAGTGTTCATTCATTGAATCCTTTCGTCCATGAAGCCCAAAATTCTCTTTTCTAAGTTTATGTTTATGGATTTCTTTATGAATTTCATGTTGGGTTTGTTTTGTTTATGTTATGAATGATCAATTAAATTTAAATCCATGTTGGGTGATCAATTTTATGTGGAATTGATTTGTATAAATGTATATTCATGTGAACCTATGAATAAACCCTAGATGATGAAATTAGAGATAAATTATGATGATTGATTGTCGTATAATGTTGTTTGCTTGTATTATGCCTAGCATGTGTTTGATTAAATGCCTAGATGAAGGAACAATGCATAACTAGTATAATATCTTGAAATCCTCATGTATATGAAAATTATGCCTATCACATATTTTGATGGAATGCTTCTATAAGTGTATTATGGATTCTGATGTTAGTTATATATTCAAGTAAGTTATGATTGGTCAGTTCTCATTCCATCGAGTCCTGGAGGTACTTGTACCTAAAATACTAGTTGTGTGCCCAGAGTCATGTCATGTTTCCACGATACTCTCAGTCAAGCTATAAATCCTTAGACTTCTTACAGTCTTATGACTCAGTAAATATTCATGATCTCATTAATTCAATCAGTTGTCAGATATTAGTACTAGTCTATCAGTTAATAGAATTCAGTAACCCTATCTATGTTCATTTTAGTAAATTATGGTCAATGTCTATTCAGATGGGAGTAGGAATTAGCACCGAGTGAACCCAGGGATAGGAACTCACCTGTTATATGAGGGTCTAATTCTTAGAAGTAATCCTTGCATTCAAGAACTATGTAGCCAGCATAGGTAGAGACCTCATAGCCTACTATATGAGTGTAGATAAGGTGGCTTAGCCGGCTATATGAATTTTCCCACCATTCTGATTAGAGTAACCTATTATATTAGGGTCACTCACATGTTTTCCTTACCAGTGGCGTGGTATTAAAACCCTTCCCATCAGGGCAAAGATTGGACCCCAATTCAGCTATAATGTATTATTTGGGGCATGACTGTAAGATGACTATCTCCCACAGTCCCAGTATCAATCTCAGTAATAGAACTCTGATAGTTCTTTAGATTTCAAGATTGTTAGATACAGTTAACTCAGACACATTACGAAACTCAGATAGTTTCATCAGATTCAGGATTGTCAGATACAGTCACTCATGTTATCAGTATTTAGATTCAGTAATCATGTTATCACTGTATTAGTGTTAGTTGTTATGTCTCATGCATGTATTCTCACACCTATGATAGTTAATCAGTTATTATTATTGTTCATGCATATGAACCCCATGTATTTAGCCTACCTCATATGCATACTAGTACATTCAAAGTACTGACGTATTTGCGCTATAGCGTCTTATAACATAGGTTCAGAGGCACAAGCTCCATATTAAAGTAGATTCCAGTTTCAGCAGTCAGAGTTAGAAATAAGTCCTCATAATTCGAGGACATGATTATTCCCTATTTTCTTATTAATTAGTTTATTAGTTAGAGTTAGTTGGGGATATGTCCCATCAGCTCCTTAATTGGACAGTTCAGCCAGTTAGAGGCTTTCTAGACTATCATATTTCAGACTTCAGTATTTTTTGTATTGTTTTGGGTATTCTATTACTCCACACATATGTTATATTATTCAGACCATGTTCAATATTGAACCTTATGGCCTTTCAGTTTATGTTTCTACATTATAAAGTATTTTATGCAGTATATAGGTACAAATATCAGTCTTGGGTTAGCTTATGATCCTTTGGGGTAATAAGAACCATGTAGAATTTTGGGTACCATATTCGGGGCACTTCAACTTTGTATTAGAGCCTAAGGTTCAATAGTGTCCTAGGAAGTCTGAAAGTTGCATCTAGTAGTGCTTGTACATGGGTGTGTTACGTGGCACATTTATTTATAGGAGGCTATAAGATGTTTTAGCAACATTTTTCCCTCTTTCAGTATCCATGTCATGCCAGCGAGCATAATCTAAAGTCAATCCCTAAGTCTAATCCATTTCTCTCTTTCTTCTACAGAACATGCCTCCTAAAAGAAGAAATAGGAATCAGCCAGCCCCTCAGCAAGAAAAACCTTAGGGCGATCATGTTTATTATGCAGAGCTCAGGGCCAAATTCACTGCTCTTTCTTAGTCAATTTTTGCTCAAAATGAGTAGGTAACAGTTATTCCAGCCAACCCAGTTGTCAACTCAGCCGTAGCTATGATTTGAGACTTCACCCGAATGAATCCTCCATCCTTTCTTGGGTCTAAGATAGATAAGGACCCTCAGGAATTCCTAGATCATGTGCAAAAGGTTACAGACATAATGAGGTTTACTTCTAGTGAGAGTGTTGAGGTAGCTGTATATCAGTTGCAGGATATTTCTCACACTTAGTTCAAGTAGTGGAAGTCAAAGATGGCAGATTATGCAAGGTTAGTTGAGTGGAAGGATTTTGCTTCAGTATTCCTTGATAGATTCTTTCCCTTAGAACTTACAGAAGATAAAGTGCTAGAATTCATCAACCTCAGGAAGGGCAATATGACAGTGAAAGAGTATTCTCTTAAGTTTACTTAATTAGCTAGATATGCCCCTCATGTTGTTGCAGATAGCAGGGAAAGGATGAGTAAGTTCGTTTCAGGGGTGAATGATTGCGTGGTTAATGAGTGAAGATATGCCATGCTAAATAGTGACATGACTTTAGCCAGTCTCATGACTCATACTCAGCAGGTAGAGAAGCAGAAGATTAAGATAAGGGAGAAGCAGAGTAAAAGATCAAAGACAGATAGTTTCAACTTTACTTAGCCTAAGTTAGAAGGTGGACACCAATCTCAGTTTCCTCCTAAGTCATCATTTCCAACTCCTAATTCAACCAGTGTTCTAGTTCCTAAGTTTAAAGCGGGTAACAGAGATAAAGTGACAGGCTCTAATTCCCAGGACAATGTTAGCAGTACCCACATATATCCTCTTTACCATACTTGTGGCAAGCACCATTAGGGTATTTATAGAGATGGCAGTTGTATTTTTTTGGATGTGGAAAGCTAGGCCAAAGAGTCAGAGACTGTCCTTAGCCAGGTCCTTAGGGTCAACAGAATCACTCCTCAGCTCAGTCCAGTTGGCCAAATTAGTAGGGTGCCACCACCAGTGCTAGTAATGAGCAATGCACAAGGTCTCTCTATGCTCTTCAGTCATGACAGGATCAAGAAAATTCTGTTGATGTAGTTACTGGTACATTACAGATGTTTATGCACATATTTACGCTTTGCTAGATCCATGAGCTTCTTTGTCTTTTGTCACTTTTTATATAGCAGTCAATTTTGGAGTCAGTCCCAAAAATTCTAGCAGAGCCCTTTTCAGTCTCTACCCTAGTGGGTAAAACCATCATAGCCTAGTGGGTATATAGGAACTTCTCGGTTATGATATCTCAGAAAGTCACCTAAATAGACTTAGTAGAATTAGAGATGACTAATTTTGATGTCATTCTCGGGATAGATTTGTTTCATTCCTACTATGTGACAGTCGACTGTAGAAATAGAGTAGTCCAATTTCAATTTTTGAGTGAACCCATCCTAGAGTGGAAGGGTAGTGTACCCATTTATAGAGGTCAGCTTGTTTCCTACCTTTGGGCAAGGAAAATGATATATAAAGGATGTGTCTATCATCTTGTTTAAGTTAAAGACACTAGTTTCGAAACTCCCAACCTTGAATTAGATCAAGTTGAAGGTGAATATTCAAATTTCTTTCTCAAAGATCTTCCAGGAATTCCTCCCAAAAGGGAAATAGACTTTGGTATTGATCTTTTTCCAAATACTCATCCTATCTCTATTCCACCATATAGAATGGCACCAGCAGAACTCAGAGAACTGAAAGAAAAATAAAAGGATCTCTTAGATAAGGGATTCATTAGGTCTAGCATTTCCCTGTGAGGCACTCCAATATTATTCGTGCGAAAGAAAGATAACTCTCTTAGGATGTTTGTAGACTACCATCAATACAATAAGGTCATGGTTAAGAACAAGTATACTCTTCCTAGAATCGATGAATTGTTTGACCAACTTTAGGGTGCTAGTTATTTCTCTAAGATAGACCTCAGATCCAGCTATCATCAGCTCAGAGTTAGGGAATGTGACATTTCAAAAATAGCTTTCCATACCTGGTATGGTCACTTTAAACTCTTACTTATGTCATTTGGTCTTAGTAATTCCCCAACTAATTTTATGGACTTGATGAACCGTGTGTTCAAGCAGTACTTGGATATGTTCATCATAGTCTTCATAGATGATATCCTGATCTATTCCCATAGTTAGTGCAGTTATGCAGACCATCTCAGAACAATACTTCAGAATCTCATAGATCATCAGTTATTCACCAAATTCAGTAAGTGCGAATTTTGTCTAAGGTTAGTAGCATTCCTTGGTCAAATTATTTCTGGTGATGGCATTAGAGTAGATCCTCTAAAGACAAAAGCAGTAAGAAATTGTCCTCTCCCTATCTCTCCATTGGATATTAGGAGTTTCTTTGGTTTGGCTGGCTATTTCAGTGGTCAGATACTTGCGAGAAGAGTTTTCAAAAGTTGAAGACTCGACTCACCTCAGCTCCCGTATTCGCTATTCCAAGTGGTCCAAATGCTTTTGTTGTGTATTTTGAAGCATACAGAGTATGTTTGGGTTGTTTCCTCATGCAGCACGGTAAGGTCATAGCCTATGCCTCCAGTTAGCTTAAGCCCTATGAGAGGAATTATCCTGCTCATGATCTTTAGTTAGCAGCCGTAGTCTTTGCCCTGAAGATTTAGAGCATTATCTATACGGTGTTTATGTGGATATGTTCACTGATCATAAAAGTCTTCAGTATGTTTTTCTTAGAAAGATCTCAATCTTCATTAGAGAAGGTGGTTAAAGCTCTTAAAAGATTATGACATGAGTATCCTTTATCATCCGGGCAAGGCCAACGTAGTGGACGACTATCCATAGGTAGTGTTTCTCAAGTTGAGTACAGTAAGAAGAAGTTAGCTTAGGAAGTAAATAATCTTGCTAGACTAGGCGCTCTCTTAGTTGATACAGATGAAGGTGATATATGGGCTCAGAGTAATTTAGAATCATCTCTAGTTTCGAAGGTGAACGAAAAGCAAGATACATATCCCATCCTTGTCAAGTTATAAGTGTCAGTTCAAGATAAAAAAATAGAGGTTTTCTACCAAGGAGGAGATAGTGTTCTTCAATGTCAGGGTCGTCTCTGTGTTCGAGCTGTAGATGACTTAAGCTAGCGAATTCTGGCAGAAGCGCATGATGTGCGCTACTCTATTCATTTAGGGGCCACAAAAATGTACCACGACTTATGGGAAATCTATTGGTGGAGTTGGATGAACAGAGACATTACAGAGTTTGTGGCTAAGTGCTCTACATGTCAGCAGGTTAATATAGAGCATCAGCCTAGTGGGTTCATGCAGGAGTTCAATATTCCTACTTTGATATGGGAAGTTGTAAAAATAGACTTCGCAACGGGTTTACCTCAACTAAACATCAGCATGATTCAGTTTGGGTCATTGTAGACATAATGACCAAATCATCTTATTTCCTTCTAGTTAGTACCTCTTATTCAGTCGAGGAGTACGCTAAACTCTACATCAAGGAGTTGGTCAGATTGCATGGTGTTCCATTGTCCATTATCTCAAACAGAGGTACCCACTTCACCTTTTATTTCTAGAAAGCATTCCAAAAGGGTCTTTGTACCCAAGTTCATCTCCGTACAGCCTTTCATCCTCAGACAGATGGTCAAGCAGAAAGGACCATTCAGATGTTAGAAGAAATGTTAAGGGCATGTGTAATCGATTTCAAAATAAGTTAGGATGACCACTTACCTTTGATTGAGTTTGCATACAATAATAACTATCATTCCAGTATTTGGATGGCTCCATTCGAAGCTCACTATGGTAGGAGATGTAGACCTCCATTTGTTGGTTCAAAGTTAGTGAGTCCTCTGTTATAGGGCATTATTTTGTATTTGATGCCTTAGAAAAATTTAAGTTGATTAGAGAAAGACTCAAAGCTTCTCACAGCCGATAGAAGTCGTATGCAAATGTTCGTAAAAAGTATCTTGAGTTTTATATTGGTGATCATGTCTATCTAATGATCTCTTCTATGAAGGGAGTAAAGAGATTTGGCAAGAAGGGAAAGCTCAGTGCCCTATATATCGGTCCTTTTAAGATTCTTAGTCATTTTGGCAAGATAGCCTATGAGCTAGAATTGCCTTTAGATATAGCCACAGTTCATCCAGTCTTTCATGTCTCTTTCTCTCAAGAAGTGCATAGGTGACCCATGAGTTGTAGTCCCTATTCAGAGCATTGGTGTTTAGAACACTCTCTCTTATAAAGAGATTCTAGTTGAAATCTTAGACAATCAGACTCATAGATTGAGGAACAAAGAAGTCCTTCTAGTTAAATTTCTATTGCAAAATTAGTCTATCAAAGGGATCTACTTGGGAAGCAGAAGCAGACATGCATACCAAATATCCTCACCTCTTCTTCGCCAACTCAAATTAAGCTATAGGTAACAGTTCTCCTTAAGCTTACTCAGTTTTAAGTTCACTATTCATCACAAAATTGGTATGCAGTTTAATGCTCATGTTTCCATTATAAACTTGTTATCAAGTACCATTGCATATTCATTCATGCATCAACTCAGTTATATAATTATGCATCAGACATGAATTCTTATTGTGAGAAACATTATTCATTAGAATACTCAACTATGCATTTATGAATCAGTTAAACATGCATCAAATATGCATGTTCAATATTATATGTTCATCATGTGAGTCATGCTAGTCATGAGATCATGTTCCAGTTATTCTTGCTCAGAATGTATGTCAGTTGTCTTTTCTCCCCTCTTAGTTAGTCTCATTCAAGGATGAATGTTCTCAAGAGGGACATATTGTAATACCTTATACTTTTTCCTAGCTAATTTCATCACAAGAATGTCTAGAATTAGATTCTAAATTGAATGATGTTTATTCCATGAGGAATTTTCAAGATTTTCACTTTTTATCACATGGGAAATTCAATAAGCTTTCCATCGGTATAAGGTTCATCCAAATTTGATAACCAGGTAACAAGTAATGACTATTTCAAGTTCCTGTCATATAACAACATCATATTATCCAGTGGCGCACCGCGCCACAAGAGGAAATGGCATTTGGTAAATTTTAGTAGGGGTCTGCGATTATGGTGTGTCGTACCAGGGACCAAGTTCAGAATTATCCTTTTTCCAGTGTCTAGCATGATTTGTTCTGCGCCACACCAAAGTTTTAGGTCGTAACGGAAGGGGCAACACGATGGATCGACATTGCTCCATACCTTAGTTTCCCAATTGTCAAATTCCAATGACACGGCGCGATAGCACCGCATCACGCCAGACGTTCAATTCAGAAAATTTTACTAAAATTAAATGACGCATCTACCTCATTTTCATGATATTTATTACCTATTTACATGTTTTCCTATTGAGGTATCATGGTTTCAAGTTCCATAAGGTGTGACCACAAAGTAATCAATCGCAAAGATTAATTGAATTAAGGAAATGGAATGTCTTTATTTTAAATTGATGATATGATGTATTGTATTAGTACCACTGATCAGTTGGCCATTGTATTATAAAGTTTATGTATATATGCTATTCCAGGGGTGGTCCCTGATGTATTGTATTAGTACCACTGATCAGTTGGCCATTGTATGACATATGTTATGTATTGATAAGGATTACGGGAAGTAATGATATGAAAGTAATATGCAGGTATCCCATCAGCTCTTTGAAGTGTGGTCTACTCATACTGTTTATTCACTGGTATCTTGGTTCTGTTGATCTTTTGTATCTCATCTTGAAACTCTCTGCCTTACATACTCAGTACATATTTCCGTACTGACGTCCCTCACGGGGGACTTGTATTCATGCCTGCAGGAACAGGTACTTCAGGTCGTACACCTCCGCAGTAAGAGCTAGGACATTCTGTTGTTAGTGGTGAGCTCCAGTTGTTTCGGGGCATCCCAAGTCGTTTCTATATTTACTTTTTGGTATTGGTATAAAAGTCTTTTGTGGGCGGGAGTTTGTCCTGACCCTAACTCAGTTGTGTATCTATGTAGAGGCTTTTGTAGACATATTGTACAGCCATAGGAGTGTTTGGTTGATAGACATGATGGCTCTGACGGCCAATTACTATTTATATATATATTTATGCGTGTCTGCTGGGCTGATACAGGTACTATTTTCTTCTATTTACAACGAAGTGCTACCCAAATTTCTAATTTTCATAAGTAATGTAAATGTGAAAGTATAGGTTAAGAACGGGTTCTCCCGGGCCTCCTCGGCTACGGGTGCTAGTCCGCTCCAATGGGATTTGGGGTATGACAGTTATCGTGACCTTGGTCTTTAGCCATGGTCGCGGTCCTTAGGCCGCGATCATGGTCCTTAGGCTGTGGTTAGTCAAGATGGTCTGCGTAATGCAATCGTGGAGCATAACCAAGGTCATATAGCCGTAATTGCGGTCAAACCTGCGCGATCACGATTCAGTAAGAATGTGATCTAGGGTAGTTTTGTAAAATTGAATAGACGAATACCAAATCTTATATAGTTAAAAGGTAGAAACCCAAATTGGGCAAGTGTGAAACTACCCTTGGAGGCTTAATTTCTTTGTATTTTTTTAAGAATGAATGTTTGGTATAATCCTTATCATATATCTCTCTTTACTTTCTTCATGAGTAGCTAAGTAATTTAGTCTTGGGATTATGTTGAACTAAAGTGTAATTGTAAGTTGGTGTTGTTGTGCTTGCATGATTTTTAGTTGTTGAGTAAGGATTCCACCACTGCTTGGGTTAATGATTTAGAATTTGATGGGTGAAAATCCCAAATCTCCAAATAGGTTTGATGGGTGAAAACCCCAAACACTAAAAACCCTTCCTCATCCTTGCGAGAGGGATGGAAGTGAACTTGAGGTAACCAATAACATCATTGAAAGAGGGTTATCCGGAGACAAGGTAATGGTGGAAAATTGAGCATATGGTTTACTAACTTTGCAATCTTAGAAATAAGTGAATTTGGAGTGTAAATCAAGTCAAGAGCATCATCCTAGAAATAGGGATGCTTGATTGAGGTTTTGGGTGATTACGAATATCACATTTGTTAGGTGCGCGATAGAGCCAATGGGTGAAATCATTGTAGTTTTATCGAAAGATTGATTGCAATGACTTTCGACCTAGCATATCCTTTGGTCAACAACTAAGCTTCGTGCTAACCCATCATCAACCCACATGCTTTACCTTTAGGTAGACATGATCCCAAGATCATCTCTAGTCTTGATTTTAAATTAAAAGTGTCATATTTGTGCATTGGTAGTCGAAAATCATTACAAACCAATCCCCCTATTTTATTTTACATTTCTTTTTTATTATTATTCCGAGTAACCTTTTAGTAATTAGAGCACCCATAGGACTTGAAATTTATAATTCGACCCTAATTCTAGTTGTGTTATTGATTACAACCGCCTCACTCCTCAAACATGGGAGTGAGTTGAGCATTATCAACCATTAAAAATCTAGTTCATCCTTAAACTAAGGTAATGAAATACCTAAATCAATGAAAAGATGGGGGTAAGAACTATGCATACCTGACTCGACCTCACAAGTAGACTCAGCTACAGGTCGGTTTCACCATTGAACCTTAACCACATGGATAACTTCAAAATGCAATTGTCTATCATCCCTAGCCAAAATGGAGACTGGCTCCTAAAAGAAAGAAAATCGCCCGTCTAACTAAACAAACTCCCAACGAATGACTTGAGACTCATCAGGAATGCAATGGCAAAGCATAAAAGCATGAAAAATTTGATAAAGAACCATTAAATTAGGGGAAAATCTAACTCATAAGTCATATCACCAATGATCTAAGAAATTTGAAATGGACAAGTATACCTGGGGCTAAACTCGACCCTCTTCCGAAATCTCATCACACCCTTCATGGTTAAAACTCAAAGAAAAACACGGTCACCAACACGACATCTTGAGGCACGAAGTCTACTATTTGTACAACACTTCTGCCCACTCCGAGCCATTTGAAGTCTATCCAGAATGACCTAAACTCTATTAAAGGACTCATGAAGAAAGTTTGTACCTCGAGGCCTAGCTTTAGAGAAATCAAACCAACCAAATGGATAGAGACAACATCTACCATACAATATCTCAAAGGGAGCCATATTGATACAAGAATAGTAGCTGTTATTATAGGCAAACTATGCTAAAGCCAAATTTTTCTCCCATTGGCCACCAAATCCATCACACAAGCGTGGAGCATATCCTCTAAAACCTGAATAGTTTGCTTTAACTGACCATTAGTATGGGGTGAAACGCTGTGCTAAGATCAACCCAAGTGCCCAAGTCATACTAAAAAGTATTCCGATAAAGAGATGTGAATACCGAACCATGATCCAAAATGATAGACATTGGCACACTATGCAAACACATAATCTCACGATATAGATACGAAGTAACCTCTCGACACTAAAGGAAACCTGAAATGGTATAAAATAGGCTGACTTAGTTTATCGATCCCTGATGATCCAAATTCTATCTAAACTATGCAAAGTATGAGGTAACCCATTTATGAAGTCCATAGTGATCCGTTCCCACTTCCACTTAAGAATGGGTAACCTCTGAAGTAATCTACCCAATTTCAAATTCCCAGCATTTACATGGTGACAATAAAGGCAATGAGCTACCAAGTCCTCTATATTCTTCCTCATACCACTCCACCAGTATTGCCACCTAAAGTTATGATATATCTTAGTCATACCCGAATGGATAAAAATCTGGAACAATGGGCCAACTCTCAAATCAATCTAATCAAATCACCCACTCTCGGTACACAACTCAACTAGCAATCCTTAAAATACTATCCAAATCAAGTGAGGCTTCTTTAGCCTCACCAATCAACACCTTATCTCAAATCAAACTCAAACCCACATCATCAAACTGATGAGGTTGAATTTACTCTATCGAAGATGACCTAGCCTCCACGAAGAACAAAACACACAAGCGGCCGAAATATAAAGCCTAACTATTTGGTTATCTACAGAATGAACCTCTAAGGCAACTGACCTTTCTTGGGTTAAAAGATGCTTCAAGCTACCCATGTTTGTCAAATTTTGGTTCAAGGCATCCGCAACCACATTAGCCTTTCCCAAATGACAAAGAATATTCAAGTCATAATCCTTAAGCAACTTATTACAACAATGTTGTATCATATTAAGATCTCACTAGGTAATGAAGTACTAAAGGCCATGATAATCCGAGAAAATCTCACAATGTACTCCATATAAGTAGGGCCACCACAACTTCAAAGAAAAACAACTGCGCACAACTCTAAATCACAGGTGGGATAATTCCTCTCATGGGGTTTTATTGATGAGAAGCATATGTGATCACCTTACCCTCATGTATTAACACAACACGTAACCCAATACTCGAAGTATCACAAAAGATGATAAAACCCATACCCTCCTTGGGTAAAGTCAAGATAGGAGCTGAAGTCAACAAATTCTTGAGCTTTTGAAAGATTGCCTCACAAACATCTGACCACAAAAAAAAAATGAATCAACTTAGCAAGAAAATCTGCAATATATGAGAAACCTACTATAAAACATCGATAATAACCTACCAAACCAACAAAACTCTGAATCTCGATGGGCGAAGTAAGTCTAGCCCAATGACGAACAATACAACTTTAGCTGGATTAACCATAATACCTTTCGTAGTCACCACATGACCAAAGAAAGGAACACTCTCCAGCCAAAACTCCTACTTGAAGAACTTAGCATACCACTTCTCATCCCTCAATATCTGTAGCATAATTGATCCTCATGCTCAACCTTACTCTTAGAATAAATTAACCTATCATCTATAAATACAATTACAAAGAATTTGAGATACGATTAAAACACTTGATTTACCAACTCCATGAATGAGAGAACGACATTGATCAACCTAATATTCATAGACAAGAGCTAAAATGACCATATTGAGTCTGAAAAGCTATCTTTAGAATGTTCGAAGCTATAATCCTCAATTTGTGATAACCAAATCTCAAATCAATCTTTGCAAACACCACAACACACTAAAGATGATCAAACAAATCATCAATCCAATGAAATATCTATAGGTATATACCTATCCTTTTAATTTACAAATAAAACTTGTGCACGTCATGATGATACACTAGGTCCAGTAAATCCCTTATCCAACAACTCCTATAACTGATTCTCTAATACCTTTAACTTATCTAGGGCCATCCTACAATTAAAAATAGAAATGGGTTTGCTTCCCATTTCTACATTAATAGAAAAATTAATATCACAATCTGGAGGCATACCAAGCAAATCCGTAAGGAAAGCATCCACAAACTCATGAACAACACAAACATAATCCAAAGAAAAAGGTGAAAAGACACTAGTATTATGAAATATGAGCCAAGTGAATATACGAGTCTAAACATAACATATGATCCTCTAAGGACCCGAATGAAGAACAACCTTCCAAGCTATCCTTGGTACACTCAACGAAGCTAAAGTCACGGTCATTGCAAAACAATCAAAGATAGAATGATAAGAAGCCAACCAATCCATACCAAATATAACATCAAAACCAACCATATCTAAAACAAGATAATTACGTAAGTCATACAGCCAGAAAAAGTCACAACACAAGATTGGTACACCTAATCCACCACTAATGAATCTCTTACAGGGATACACCAATAGGCATAACAAGAGGATCATCAAAAGAATCAAAAACCAAAGAAAAATATGTAGACACATAGGAAAAGTTGATCGAAGGTCAAATAATACAGGTGCAGATTTGAAACAAACTAGGATGGTACCTATGATCACAACATTAGAAACCTCTATCTCAGATCTGACTGGTATAGCATGGAAATGTCCACGACCACTAACCAACCAAATAGCCCTATGACTACTACTATAGGATCCACTACCTTTGCTTTCTATGCTGCTGATAGCACCTCTACCTCTCATAGCTTTAATAGGAGCAGCTCTAAGAAAAAACAGGGATAGTTGTTGGCTACATAGCCAGTCTTATCATTTCCATAGCAAACCCAAAACATTTATTGATGACCACTCTATATTTCTAAATCGAAAGACCTACGTAAACCTCTTAAATTGTTGCCTCGAGAAGTCTGACCTCTGAACTTACCAAAATTACACACCTTCTTAGCGTCTCCCGGAGATACTCGAGGAATATCCTTTGTCCCCCTAGAGTGATCCATAATACTCCAAATACAACTATCTATGTCGTGGCAAGCTAAAGAGCGGGAGTATTGGAAAGCCTAGATGCCTGAGGCTCCACTTGGGGTTTAACATAGATTAAGGCCTAACTCCTGAGCTCGGAATATCATACTCAAATGTCGATGCTGAAAGAGGAATAATATTTGTTATCTTAGGATTACCCAAAATAGAAGTAGGTGCTACTGAGAGATCCACACTTGTGATCGAAGGAATACCATAAATTGACTCTGGCATAGGCAGAGGTACAACACTCGAATCAGGAAAATACCAAACAAACTCAAAGGAGAACCCTCTGAATGAGTCAATAGATGAACCAACAATCCCTCCAAGACTGATGTAGAAGAACTCTGAGGAACTTGAGTGGAATCCATACCTCAAATATGCTAAACACGAGGTTAGGGGGAAGTCACGTAGCTTTACTTCTAGACTAGGCTAATCTATAATTCCTCGAGTCCGTTCACAACTCGAGGGTCACCGTTTAGGAGAAGACTCTACGTTTTTTATAACATTGGACCTAGTTGACACCATATGCACAAAAGGAGTGAAATGTAACTCAGAACACTAGCTATGAAAGAAATTGGTATGATAAAAAACAAAATAAGGGAAATTTCTTAAAGATATCATATAGCTTCTCAAAAATAGATTTGAACATCTATGTACTAATCCACTAGATTTTATTAGACATCCCATTCTACAGCATTGAGACAAATCAAACCTGGATGCTCTGATACCAATTTATCATGATCCAAAATCCAAAGGTTCATGGTGGCACTTATCGCGATGAACCTTGAAAAGTAAGGCCCTCACACGCCCTGCACGATCACACATGCCCTGCACGATCACACATATCACATGATATCTCAGATTCAACAATTATATCGCATTAAGGCCCTCACACGGGCACAATATATAGATTGCCATATTAAATAATTTTAGTTCCCACTTTTAACATGCATTTTGGTATAAAAATTAATTAACTAGTCCAATTTGAAGAGTTAAGTCATAACCTACCTCAAATGCCAAAAACTGGTTTGTTACACTTTAACCATAAAGCTTTCCTTCTCACAAATAATCCCAAAATCAACTAAAACCAAGAAATATAAAATTTAAGCATCGAAAAAAAGCAAACATTACCCACAATGCCTACTTTTGGTTCGGGGTCAAAATGAACCCCCAAAGCATGTTTTTGAAAAGGTAGGGCAAAATTGGAAATTTATTTCAAAAATATGTTTTCTATACCTTTAGGAATCTATAGTTAAAAACCCAAGTTAAATCAAGTTAAAAACAAGGTTCAAGTCGAAGGAAAACTATTTTCAACTTTAGCGGGAAAAACATTTGAAATTTGTTTTAAATCCAATAGTCAAAGTTTTTTTGAAGGTTAATTTGAGGAAAATCTAGTAATTATAGGATTGGAAACATTATACAAGTAAAAAGGAGTTAAATTTGGGGATAAATCAAGTAATAAGTTTTTTGGGATTTTTGAACAACAAATCAACAATTAGAGTAAGAAAAGGATGAAATTTCACCTTAAATCCATAATTGAATCAAGATATAGTTGTTAATATATCTTCCCAAGAACCTACAAGCTTCAATTTTAAGCTCTCACACTATTTTAGGGTTTATCTCTCAAGAGGCAAGGTAGAAAATGCCCAAAATTGTGACCTAAAGAGTATATTTATACCTATACCAGGTAATCAGGTATCGCTATCGCACAACCAAGTGTGTGATTACACACCCTATCTCAGAAGGAGATGTTGTAATTACAACACTCTCCCTGCGCGATCGCAATACCCTCTGTATAAGAGGTGCAATTGCAGGCCATAAGGATGGCAACTAAAATTTAGAAATTTTCCAAGTTTTTGCTAAGGCCTCGAGATTCATTCTAAATCTGATATAAGAAAATGAACCATGTAACCATACTCAATTAAACACTCTAGATATAATAGAAATATCAAATTTCCAAAAAGATATCATTTTCACAAAGTTGACCCTTGAAATCTAAAATCACAATTTTCCAAACCAAGAGTAAAAAACAGATTCAAATGACGTAAAACCAAACCAAACATATAAACCCAAAAATTGACATTCAAGATCTACTGGTCAGTCTGTTCAACCATCCATTTCATAAAAAAAAAGATAACAACATAAGTCCATAATAAGGCTCTGGAAGCCATCGAAAACCGTAATATTCACAGAAAAAATACCAAAATACATCAAGAACTATGCTAATCACCGGCACATCCTACACCATAGAAATATCACAATGAAACTATTGGGAAGGGTAACATAGTCATTTTTCATTAAAACACATATTTCAACAAAAATTTTAGGTTATTTCATCCATGAAACCAGTGATCGATTTAGTGGCCTAGTGTCTGTTTAAGCGGCACCTGGGTAGCCTTAAATGCCCTTTTTCCTGATTTCTTTCCATTTCCACACAATTTCAAAAGTGAAAAAAACTAGAATGTTTGGAAACGTGAAAAAACATTAATAGGTAATTTTGGGGTGTTCTTAAGCATGAGTTACTCATTTCTTCTGTAAATTCATCATATGTTTTCATTGAATTCATGGATAATTTTTCTATTATTTCCCCAAAATATATAGAATATTGGTGGGTTATTTTAGCAACATTTGAGCTTAGAATTTACCAATTCTTGAGGGTAAATATTTCTTGAGCAAAAAGAAATGTATTATCGATTTTGAAAATGTGATTCTACAAGTGAGCACTACATGAGATTTTTATGTCATTTTTAACCCAAAACATGAAAATTTAATATCAATATTGTTGTTCTCGTATTAATGAGTAGATTATAATTTTAAAAGCATCGCATCTTACAAAATATTCTCAAATAGGAAATCAATGATTTTGCAAATCTCATAGGGCTTTTCTTCGGTGTCTTGGTATGCTAGGTTTAATTGAGCTAAGTTGTAGAATAGTTATGATATTATGCTAGATATAGGTTGGTAATTAGGTTTTGGATATATATATATTTAGCAAAACTTGGAATATTTAGTCTTCTAAGGAACTACAAATTAGGCATAATTGACTTATATACTCATGTTTTATGTAGAATTATGGATGAATTAGATATCTTAGTCTAATATTGAGTATAATTTGCTTTAGAAGAATGGATTTCAAGGATTATAAGTGGGCCCCTCCATCCCACTTTAGGCCAAGATTATTGTTACCTCCCTGTAGACTTATTGGGCGTAATATACCTTAAAATTCATATCTTAGAGTTTAGGAGAGTATGCTAATGATGATTATGCTAGATTGGTACTTGGGAGTTGGTGTTAGTTCAAGACCAAGTCCAATGATATCAAAATCTAGTTTCAATTCAAGTCTTTTCTAAGATATATTTTTGGTTTGAGTATCATCAACTTAAGATTATGGAGGAGGATATCCTCAAGATAGATTTTCATACTCAGTATGGGCACTTTGAAATCTTGGTGATGGTATTTGGTTTGACTAATGCCCCAATGAAATTTATGGACATAATGAATATGGTTTGTAGGCAGTTCTTGGATCTCTTCATTATTTTGTTTATTGATAACATTTTAGTTTATTCCAAAAGTGACATGGATAATGCTAATTATCTCCATGTGTTATTGTAGACCGTGAAAGAATAGTAGTTGTATGCCAAGTTCTCTAAGTGTGACTTTTGGTAGAGCGTTGTGACTTTTCTTGGTCATATTATTTCTAGAGAGGGGATCATGGTGGATCCGTAAAAGGTGGTTGTGGTTTAAAGGTGTCCTAGACCTATGACTCTAACTGATAGTTGGAGCTTATTGAGTTTGTTTGGGTATTATCGTTGGTTTGTGGAGATCTTTTAAATAGTAGCTGCTCCTTTGACTAAGTTGACTCAGAAAAAGGTAAAGTTTTCTTGGTTGAATACTTGTGAGCGGTGTTTTGAGAAGTTGAAAGATAAGCTAAATTCAGCTCCGGTTTTGACATTTCCTAAGGGCAGTAAGGGGTTTGTGGTTTATTGTGATGCATCTATGGTACGACTTGGTTGTGTTTTTATCAAACATGGGAAGGTGATTTCTTATGTTTCTAGGTAGTTGGAGGTACATGACAGGAATTATCCTACTTATGAATTGGAACTGTTGGCGATGTTTTTTCTTTAAAAATCTAACGGCATTATCTATATGGGGTGTACGTAGACATCTTTTCTTGTCATAAGAGTTTACAGTATATGTTCACTTAGAAGGAGCAAAATCTTATGCAAAGGAGATAGTGGGAGCTTCCCTAGGAGAATGACATAAGTCTTTACTATCAACCAGATAAGACTAACGTTGTTGTTGATTCTCTTAGTAGGTTACCCATAGGGATTTTGGCTCTAGCAAAGAAAGGAAAGCGAGGATTGGTGAAAGATATTTACCGTTTGGATAATATAGGATTTTATTTTTTGAACTCCAATAATGGTGGGGTGATGGTACAGGAAGTGGATTGGTCATCTCTTAGTGCAGAGATTAAGGAGAAGCAAGTGCTAAATCCTATCTTGATGAAAATCAAGAGTAATGTGGTTATGCAAAAGGTAATGATGATTGAAGTCAGTGTCGGCGGTACTTTATGGTACCAAGGGAGGTTGTGCATTCATGATGTTGATGGTTTACGGCAAAGGATCTTGGATGAGGTGTATAAATCACACTACATTGTATATCCCAGTTGTCTATAAAGATGTATCAAGATCTCAAGGAGATATATTGGTGGAATGTTATGAAAAGGGATGTGGCTGATTTTGTGGCCAAGTGCTTGGTGTGTCAACAAGTTAAAGTTGAACACATAAGGCCTGGTGGGTTGTATCAAGGGATTATTTTTCCTAAATAGAAATGGGAGGCAGTCAATAGATATTTTGTTAGTGGTCTTCCTCAATTTAGGAATCAATATGATTCGATTTGGGTCATCATGGATAGAATGACAAAGTCTGCTCACATATTTCTAGTGAGGACTACCGTTTTAGTGAAGGATTATGCAAGGTTATAACTTTAGGAGATTATGAAGATGCATGGGGTACCTATTTTGATTATCTCTGATCATGGTACATAGTTTTCATCTTATTTATGGCTCTTTTCAGAAGGGATTGGGTACTAAGGTAAATCTGAGTATGACAACACCCAAGCGTGCACTCAAGTGTACGTGCTCCTATCAAGTAATATAGTGGCTTCAAGGAAGCCCAAGTATCGATCTCTCAGAGACTTTCGTTCGCCATTTATCTAATTGAGATAAAAAAACTAAACAAGAGGAGTTTTGAATTTTCAAAATTAAAAATAAAATAATAAGTAAAAATAAAAGTCTTGGGAAAATCAATGGATTAAAGCCCAGGGTTACTACACTTCGAACAATCATACTATGTAAGTGAATTTCCTCCGTTAACTTGATTATCTTGGTTGTTGATTCGGAGGGTAAATTGCATTACGATCAGGGTTTTCCAACCTCTAATCTTTTACCTAATATGGATATTACAACTACATCATTGAGAGGGGATGTAATAATCCAATTAAGTCAATTAAAGCTATCATCCTATGTTTGAATCAAGTAAGCCATCTAAGTACATTCCTGTCCTAGACGCTAAGTTTAATTCTTTATTTTATAAAAGTATAAAAACCCAAACTTTATTTATTCCTATGTTCTATATCTCAATTCCCTCTCCAGTACTAGAAAGGTTGACAATATATGTATTCTAAGGATCGCGAATCCTTAAAATAATTAAAACAAGAATAAACAAACAACCAAATAGGATAAGCAAAAATTAGTCGATATTAATCCAAAACAATAGTACTCATGTTCTTGGGTTTAACCCCAGAAGGAGGGTTGTTAGCCACTAATATTCATAATCACGATCAAAATATTTGAATACATGATATGAAAAATTAAAATTAAAAAATAAAATTAAAACCTAATAAACCGTATAGCGGATCCTCCGTATTTTCTCCAAAACAGTGCAGCCATTCTTTTTCTCAACATCACACGTCCACCAAAATTAATTTGGTCTAAGAATTATTTCCAAGCCATATTAATGTTATCCAGCTGTATTCCTTTTATATTATAATAATAATAATAATCCCAAGTATAATGGGAGTTGGCAGCCCTTACATATCCCAACAAAATTCCCTCCAAAATCCTTATTTTGTGTGCCTTACTTTGAATAAAATTTGTACAAGTCCACTGCTATTTTGGTTCTTTTAACTTCTGGTAATACATAATTTTATCAACGCGATACATCACTCATTGCATTGGACCATCTATGCGACATGTTGACTTCGCATCATCTCATTGAAAAATTTCTGTCCAAAAATTTGGTTAAGTGTAGAACGTCCTTTCCTTTGCCCATGCCTTTTGTAGTGTATTTTCAATAAATTTTGATCCTTTTTATTATTAATATATCACCGTATTTAATTCAAAAAGACTCCTACAATATCACACACCACAAATTTAAGATTAAAATAACACAATATTCTGAAAAATAAATCAAAACAAGAGCTAAGATAAGGCAAATTTGCAATGATATTTCACTTATTATGTTGACTCTTGACTTAATCAAATTAAAATTTCCACATTAAAAATAAGTTATTCCATATAAAATTACACCATTAATATATTTGGAACAAATTAAACACATTAGAATCCACAGAAACCAACTAGACATACACCTAGCTCAAGCTAGTAAAACAAGTTTTCCGAGATAAACTCTAAATTACTCAATTATGCACACACTTGTTTGCAAAATACTTTGGATATTTTAATCACATACTTTGAAAGTTAAATGCTTATTTATATCAATAATAACACGTTAAGCATACAAAATTCTCTCAAAACTAGTTGAAATAAGCTAGAATAATGATACAAAAGTGTATAAAACAACCTCAGATCAGAGTACTTCTTTTCATCCTTAGATGTATGGGCAAGAATAAATAACTATTCAGATATTGGAGTATAGGCTTCGAGCATGTGTGGTTGATTGGGGTGATAGTTGGGTTGAGCATCTACCTTTGGTAGAGTTTGCTTACGACAACATCTATTATTCTAGAATTGGTATGGCCCCTTTTCAGGAATTGTATGGTAGGATGTATATATCTCCTATTGGTTTTTTGATCTTGGTGAGGCAAATATATTCGGGCGGAATTTGGTCTATCCGGCTATGCAAAAGGTGAAAGACATTTAGGAAAGGCTTAAGGGTGCCCAAGTCACCAAGAGTCCTAGATGGATGTAAGGCATAGATACTTGGAGTTTAAGGTTGGGGATAAAGTATTCCTCAAGGTATCTCCCATGAAGAGAGTAATATGGTTTGGTAAAAATAAGAAGCCCAGTCCCCTGTATACTGGTCCTTATGTAGTTTTGCGGAGGACTGGAAATATTTCTTATGAATTGGAGTTTACTTCTAGTTTGAACTTTATTCATCTGGTATTTTATGTCTCCATGTTGAGAAAGTGCCTTGGTGATCCTTCTTCGATTGTTCCTTTGAAGGGGTTGGGTATCTCAGACATTCTATCTTATGAAGAGGCCTCAGATGATATCTTTAATAGGAAGGTTCATCGATTGTAAGCCTAGGATATGGATTTTGTTAAGGTTCTATGGTAGAACTATAAGGTCGAAAAAGCTACGTGGAAATCAGAGGAGTACATAAAGTCCAAATAACTACATCTGTCTTCTGCTTCTTGGATTTATGTGTACGGTATATATCTTCGACACATACTTATTTTCTCAGATTTTTAAAGGAAAGATAGATATCTTTGCCTTTTTGTTTTCAAAATTAGTTAAATATTGGTAATATATTTGATAATATAAATGAATCGTGCGTGTGATTACCTCTACCTTTATCGTCAATCGGGGATGAATATTCCTAGTGAGGGAGACAAAAACCCCCTAGTTTCTAGACCTTAAAAAATTTCTTTGATTTCTAGTTTCTAGGAAAGATATAACTTAGGAAAATGAGTCATATACTTAGGTACAGGTTGTATGGTCTAGTCGTATGCTGACCAGTGTTGGTTGTTGGAATGGATTTTGATTAGTGAAATTGGTACGACTTGGTGGTACAAGTCATACTAGTGAATACAAATCATTTGGTTACTTCACTTAACCATATATTTGGTAACTTAAGTAGTATCTGAGTATGAGTGGCTCCTCATGAACCATAATATGGGGTATAAGTTATACCCAGGACACATATGGTGGTCATTATTCAAACCTCCTAGATTCTATTCTACCAGGGGTATGGTTTATGGGTACCAGTTGCACACTTGAATAGGACTTGGGTTTATGTCTGTCGTACCTTGGAGTGTGTTGGTTCAAAGGGTAGAAAGCCTATGGTACGAGAGGTGGGTACCAATTATACATGATGGGTATGACTCGTAAGGATCAATCGAACCATATGCTAGGAATTTAATGCAGTTTAAGTGAGGGCAATATGGATATTTCCTCGCATATCTTAATATGGTCCCACAACTTATATTTCTCTTTAAAGTTTATTTTCCCTATTATTCTATTTTTAAACACTTGGAAAACACTCTTAAATCCTCTCTAGAGTTCTAGGTCAAAGAAAGCTAGGGTTTTATCTTAAAGAGTAAATTAAGGATTGTCTTGGTGATTTATCTCCATTATCATCTTGGTTTAAGGCATGTTCTCTTCCCTCATTGTTAGTTACAACTAAAGGCATGGTTTTATACAATGTTTTTATATGTTGAATGTTGTATGATTTTGGGTTTTCCAATATGATTTGGTGATTTTGGTTATAAATTCTTTGTTATGGTTTTCCCATGTTTTAATTATTATTTTATATGCATTAATGGCAGTCTTGGATAATTTTTGCATGGGAATGGTTCTTTGGTAATGGATTTTGGTTTCGGAAGTACTATGCCCTAATGTGTTTGATAAAATGCCTTTAACAATATTTTCACTATAATATTGGTTTTTCAATGGAACTTATGCATGGTTTAAACTTTTTAATGGAACACTAAATGGTATGAATGGTTTAAATGGTTTTGAAAGTATTGGAAAGGCCTTGGTGTCCATGATTTTTGTTAATTGGTAATCATGTGGGGTATATGGAAATCCCTTAAGAATTGGTTAAGGACAATACTTCTAAGTTATAGTTGGTATGATGATACCACTATCTAATATCCTTGGTTAATAAATGGTTAATGGTTTAGTTGGTTGCTTGGTAATGGTTTTAATTAGGCTTAAAGTATGGATTTGTAGAAAAGCCATGGAAGGTGGAGGTCCCGATGAGATCTAAACTAGAAACTCATAGTTACCGATGTAAGGTTTGGTCCTAATGACCGTATGTATGATGTTACACTATATATTTTAGGTGATGTACTAGTCAACCCAAGTTTTCTTCCCTGGTCATGCGACTTCGTGCACTAGGGCCCTTTTATTAAGGGGAGATAAACACATATATCATATTGTAGTTTAGGACGGCAGAGCTACACAACCTAGGTAAAGGTTTTAATGGCATACTAAACTCGGTCCCTTTCTCGACACGGTTATAAATATATATATGCATGTATGGTATGTATATGGATGGTTTTCATTTGGTTTTATAAAGGGCATTATTTTATCCTTATCCTGAGTTCATGTTAGTGTTCACTCGCTAATTCATCATCGGGCGTTGTATCTCCACGGGATGAAGGAACTAACCATTCTACTCCTCCTTCTAAGTGATTCGGACTTCGGTGTTAGCATTTGGATTGTATTGGTGAGCTTTCATCTATTAGGAAGGCTCCATTTCAAAGATGTTATTTCATAATTTGACTTATTTATGGATATTTGTTTTGGATATGGTTGGGGGCATATCCTAATCATATTTTGGGGTTCTTTTGGTTGGAGGATTTGTGATACTACTATAGTTTAGAACGGGTAGGAGCGATATTGCTGTCAACCTTAGCATTAGTATAGGTATTGGGGATGATACCGGTTGACAATATTCTTGGTTGTTCCATCCTATTTTATTTTGGGATTATATATTTAATTACTAATGGAACTTATTTGCCTATGGTTGGATCTATGGTTTGTTTTTTCTTGGTATAATTTTATGGTTGGTAGGGGACGATTGAACTCAATTGGGTCGGTTTTAGCAATATAGCTATCTATAATCTGTAGTCTGGATAGTTACACTAACTTGTTATATGTTTGAAATTTATCCAACTCAGTGCAGGAAGCTGGAGGTTAGGTTGGATGATGAGGGTGGTTTCCAGTCTTGGTCAAACTTGGGATGCCTAATTACAACAAGACCCCAAGTAGGTTCGGGTCAAGTAATTATTTTTTTTTCATATTATATCTATTTGGAGATATTTTTTTAATATTATTGCAGCATATTTTAGGTTTACCCTTCAACATTGTCTTAGCTTATTTATCATGCATCTTTATTATTCTTATATTACAATGTAGCTCAATTGACTCATGATGTTGTAATGACCATTTAGGTCATTTCATCAATTTACATGCATTTCTGGTATTTCAAGCCTTCTCACACTACATACAGGTTATTTATGACTTTTCAAAACCGTTGCCTCAGTTATCAGACAGTTTATTTGGGTTTTAGTCTAATTTTCCTATTTTAGAGCTTTTGCTATTTTGGATTTGGTCCAAAAAAACTCAGAGTAGATGTCATTGTATAAGAATTTCAACAGTGCCATCAACTTCAAAACATTGATTTTAAGATAGAGAGACCCTTGGTTTTGGTCCCGAGGCTTCTAGACTAATTTTAGGCTATTAGGCGGATTATTCAAAAAATGGAACTATAGGTGTGGGCCCCATAGTTGGTCGAAACAATCTCAGATTAACGTTCCAATGGTTTTATTGAGTTCAAAACATCCAATGTGGTATGGCAGTATATTTTGTTTGTGCACACAGGGTTTCAAAAGAACCCTAAGAACCCGATCATAGTCCATTTTGCACATAGAAAAATCTGAGGCATCATGATGTTGGTGCAACCACCTAAATGATCATATGATAGCTTAAGTGGTCATTGCATATGTGACATAGTATTGCTTAAGTGACCTTGACCATTTGGACAAGGGTCACTTAAGCGATGTCTATGTCTGCTTAAGCGGCTTGGAGTCACTTAATTCATACCCGACCCACGGTGCCAAATCACTTTAGATCGTGGAGTCTCTTTAGCATCTGTCCCTTAAGCGACAAAATGACTACTTAAATGGTACCTAGTGGATTTAAGTCCCCTTTTACTGACCCAATTTTCCACCCATTTCTTCCACTATTTACACACCAAAATAAGAACTCAAATAAAGGAAAAAGTGGGAAATCATCCATATAAATTAAGGTAAGCTAGCCTAACACTCCTTGGTCATTTTCTATTGATTTCCCTTCAATTTCCATCCTAATTCATGGTAAATTCTCTAAAATTAGGTCTTACATTCCTAAACTTCAAGATTTAATTTGAGACTCAATTTATTCTCCAATTGTGCTCAAATTTTAAGCACACATTTCTTTTCCCTCGAGAGACCTCGTGCTGGATTCAATTTTAGATTTTGTTGAAAGGCCCTATAGGGTCGTTCTAAATTTGAATTTTGACCCGACTCTTAATATAGAACTATAGGTTTTGTTATAATCTTAACACTATAAAGATTAATATTTTGATAGCATGGAGGAATTTTAGGATCATAGAGCAAAGAAAATAATTTTGGTGTGATTCAAGGACTTATAATTCAGCATCGAGGTAGGCTTCTATCTACTCTTCTTTATGAGATAGTGTAATATATATGTTTCATGTTATATAAGGATGTTAGGATATGATATTAGGTATAACACCATGACTTATCCTAATTTATGTGTTTGGGGGTTAGAAGGTTAGCTGAACCATAAGGTGAAATACGTATTATACTTCTTGGATCTTATTACTGTAGGTTGCTAGCATGTAAGGCATAGTTGTACTAATGAACCTTTAGTGTAATGTTCAATGATACCCGGTGAATTATGATGGGTTTTCTAGATTATGGTGTTATGGTATGTCGGATATATATATTATAGGGCCCATGACCATTAAGATATTGGTTAGATTCTTGGAAGTGTTTTCTCCTTTAAAGGACGTGGCCATAGTTTATAGACATTTGGATGCTTATAATTGTATTGTTTGGATACTAGTGATAGCATGAATATATTCATTATATTTATCCTCACAAAAACTATAAATGGTAAAATTCCAACTAAAAATATGATTTTACCACTATTTTTCCTAAAAAGAAATTTATTCCCACTTTTTACTTTTAAAATGCATTCTTTGATATTGGGAATTATACACTTTTAATGAATGATTTATGATCATTTGAGACTAAAAAGATGTTTTAATGATTTGACACATGATAGATTTTGATCCATGATTTTACTAATATAATGATATTTGAAAGATTTGACTGAGATGGATTTTGATCCATAATTTTACTACTACCTTTACTTCGGTCAAGAGAACCTTTGAACCTTTTATACACTTTTATGATGATTTAGTCCCAAAGTTTACCCATATGCAATGGATTTATAGACTTGCACTCCTTTAGCCATGGTACTACCCATGTATTTGTATATATATATATATTTATATCTTTGGCATTGGGTGAAGTAGATTAATGATGATGATGGTTATTGGAAATTATGGATCGAGACCTGGTTAATGTCTATGTGTATTCCCGAATCCCCTTGGAGCCTCTTGGTCAGTGAGCTGTCATTCCAAAGAAAAGAGATCACAGTAGATCCTGCCTTAATGAGCCATCTAGTAAGGGAAGGTGTATAGACTAGGTTATATAATGGTAATTGTTTTGATTATGGTAGTATGTATTATACTTTACATTCATCCTTACATGTGCATTACCTATCACTAGTACGCGAATATATCTATCACCCTTATGGGGGGTTGCATAGGTATCTCTAATGAGTATTACTTGTGGTATGTTGTGTGTTAATTAGACCTTTTTGGTTATGGGGCCTATATTAGGTATTGTTTGTTTAGGCTAGCCGATTATTGTATTGTTATTATTATGGTTACTTCGTGAAAGGTTCATTATTGGACTAGTATTGAGTTTCGAGGTATGATTCAATTTTGATTCCTTTCTCTTATGGTTATATTATTATATATAATAATCTCATGTTTAGACGCATGGTTAGATGATTATGTCAGCACTAGTTCCAATTATAATTAAGAGGCCTTGAGATGCTAGTATGACTACTTAGGTTGTACCTTTAAGTTTACCTTTTTAATGTATATATCTATATTTGTATCTATCTATGAGTGTGTGTGTATATATATATATATATATATATATATATCTGTGTGTAGTTACTGTATTATTGTATATTCCTCCCTTCTTTCTTTTATACATATTGTATATCCATTTCCTTGGCCTTTATACTACTATGTAGATGCTTCTTCTACTCTTTATTTGTATGTTGGCTAGCAATATATGGTATAGTGCTTAGGTCCTGGAATATGGCTAGGATATGATAGTTTTTCCTTACTGCCTTCTTAGTTTTATTACATTAGTTTCCTTGATATTCAGGTGTTGTTTACATTCCTATTTGCAAGTTATTTATATTTGCATTATCTTTGGAGCTCAGCCAATAATTACCTATTGAGTACCATGCGTTTGTTACTCATACTACACTTCTGCAACCTACAGATCATAGTAGGGGTTATCACAATTATTGTGTGAGTCGTGCAGAGCGGCTATGATTTAAATACTTTAGGTGAGCTCCTAACATTCAGAGTATTACTACTGTCCCTCTTATGTACTAAAGTAATCTCTATGTTGTATCAAGAGATGAGTTATATTATTATATTTATTTAGCATTTCATCTTGAAATCTAATCATTATATAGGAAGCTCTTGTACTGATTCCACCAGGTTTTGGGTCTGTCTTTGTAATGCCCCAAATCTGGTACCCAGAATGCTACCCGATGCCCATAACCCTAAAGGACTACAAGCTAACCCATGACAAATATCTTTAAACTGAGAACTGAATAATAGTAATAATATTGTAAATGCAGAAACATGAACTTAAAGGCCATAAGGTTCAATGCTAGTACATAACTGAAAACAATATGGTATAACAATATAAAAACAAGTAAGATAATTGCCTGAACATATTGTAGTCTGAAAGCCTCTAAACTATCTTAATAAGGAGTTGATAGGACATGTCCCCAAATAACTCCAACTACTGAAATAAATTGAAAACTGAAATAGTAATGTGATCATCAAGCCCTCAAAGGATGAGGACTCACTACTAACACTGATCGCTGAACTGGGATGCTACTGGTTCTCCGGAGCTCGTGCATCTAAACCTATTGTATAAGACACCATAGCATAAATGCGTCAGTACTTTGAATGTACTGGTATGCAAGTGAGGTAGTTTGAATGCAGTAGGTTCATATGCATGAACAATACTAACTGACTGACTAACATAAACGTGAGAATACATGTATGCATACATAAATAAAACTAAGATCATGATAGGACTGAATATTGAGTTCTTACTACTGAGTCTACTTACATTGACATCTGAGTCACTTATGAGTAAGAAACTAATACAGTATTACTGAATACTGGGGGACTGGTACTATGTTACTGATACATGGATAATTGTGTCTGACAGTTCTAATTATGAAGAACTGGTCTGGTTTACTATATCTAACAGTCCTGAAGCTGAATATTGATAATATGAGTTTTGATAACTAATATAACTGATAACATGAGTGACTGTACCTGATAGTCCTGAATCTTATGGAACTAGTTGAGTTTCGTACTGTATCTGAGTAACTAAATCTGAGATTAGTCCTATCTAGAGGGTGATCTCTACATCTGATTATACTGATACTGATTGACCCTAGTTGAGATCAGTCTTATCTGGTGGGTGATCCCGAGGTCTATTTATAATGATAAGGATTGGTTGTATCTGACAGTCCTACATCTATACTACTGAGCAGAATTGACTGTATCTAACAGTCCTGATTCTGTAACTAAAACTGTAGGATGTATTCATCTAACCGATATGCCCCATACTAAGCTAACTGGGGTCCAACCTGTAGCCCCAGTTTAAAGGGTGTCAGTACCATGCAACTGATAAAAACAACTGTTGTGTATTCAGTCCTAATCTAGCGGGTGACCCTTGGGATTTGTCCTATACGTTAAAATGTGCTAATGGGTGATCCCTGAGTATGTCAGTCCTATCTAACATGTGACATCTTGTTCCTACGCTGGCTACGTAGTTTTGAAACTTAGGTATTTCTTGTAGAGATCTCAGTCCTTTCTAGCGGGTGAGTCCCCATTCCTAGGCTCGCTCAGTGCTGAATCCTACTCCCATTTTTAAAACAATAAATTGATTAACTGAACTGAGATAATACTAGTGGTATTGTTTAGCGGAGCTAAACTAAACTAAATTTATTGAGTTCTGTTGACTGACGGAATGTACTGAGTTCTGAGCACTGACTGATAATACTGAAGTTACTGAGATTGACTAGGAATACTAAGGTTATTGAGATTACTGAGTACTGAGATCACTGAGATTACTGAACTACTGAGATTACTGAGATTTCTGAGATTTTTGGGTTTTCCTGAGTCACATGACTGACTGAGTTCTATGGATCACAGCTTGACTGAGAGTATTGTGGAAACATGTCATGGCTCTAGGAACACATCCAAATTGTTGGGTATAGGTATCCCCAGGACTCTATGGAAAGAAACTGACATAGCATGACTTACGTGAACACATGACCAACAACACAATTCATAATTCATATATTGAAGCACCTCATCAAACATGTGATATGCATAAACTTGTACAAACATGGGGGTTTCATAATATCATGCTATTTGGGCACTTTTCCATCGTATCGATGTTTAATCAAACACATGGTAGGCTTAATATATGTACACACTATTATACAACAATTACGCATCATGATTCAACATCTAATATCATTATCCTAGGGTTTAATCATAGGTTCACATGAATATACATATATACAAATCAATTCCACATAACATTAATCACCCAAAATGGATTTGAATTGAATTGATCATGCTCAACATAAACAAAATAAACCCAACATGAAGTTCACAAAGAAAATCTAAAATCATGAATTTAGAAAAGAGATTCTTGGGCTTCATGGACCAAAGGAGTCCATGAATGAACACTATGCATACCTTAGTTCGTGATTTCATGAAGATTGACTGTGAAACCTTCATGAATTTGAATCTCCAATCGAAACCTTAGCTTGTTCTTAAGATAAACTAGTATATTTTGGGTGAAGAATGACTAAATCATGTGTTATTGGGTATATATAGGGGTGGGAAATTGACTCCTCTAACCCTGGATGCGTCTTTAATTTCAGAGAAATTTTCCTGAACTGGGCCCATAGAGCGATGCGGTGCTATCGTACCGTGTCGTTGCAATTTGACAATTGGGAAACTAAGGGATGGCGCTATGCGGAGCAATTACATTGCACCTTCCTTCCTGACCTGAAACTCTAGCGCGACATGGGGGAAATTGCGCTGAGACACTAGAAAAGGACAATGTCCATTTTACCTTCTGCCGTGGTGCGCCACTCACCAATATGGCGCTATTTTATGATGGGGACTTGAAATAGGCATAATTTCTTACTCGGTTATCGGATTTAAGAAAATCTTTTATCGATGGAAGGCTTATTGAATTTCCCACATGACAAAAAGTAAAAATCTTGAAAATTCCTCCTGGAATAATCATCATTCAAATAAAGCTTTTAACATTCTTGGGAAACTTTTAAATCTAGGAAAAGTATGGGGTATTACAATATATCCCCCTTGAGAACATTCATCCTCGAATGAGACTAAGTGAGAGGGAAAGAATACAAACTGATGTACAAACTAAACATGACTGGCTGGAACTTGATTTCATTACTGACATGACTGATGGGTGAATATAACATACTTAACATGCATATCTAATGCCCAACTAATAAGATGAATTCATGTATATCTGATGCATGACTTATAATCGGCTTATGAATACATGACTGAATATTCTTATGAACTGAATTTCTCGCAATGAGAATACATGTCTAATGCATAATTACACGCCTGAACTGATATATGAATGCATGGCTGAGTATGCAAGGGTACCTAGTACTAAGTTTGTGATGAACACTGAACATAAAACTGAGTAAGACTAAGGAGAAATGTTATCTTAACCAAAAATGCTAGTGAATCCGAGATCGTCTTACTAAATATGCATGAGCCAAAACATGAGAACCTAACTGAGTCTGGTCTAACACATGACATACAAACTGAACATCATGAATTTAACTGGACCTCTAAACACCTGGCCCACAGCTGAGGTTGGGACTTTGAGGGTCAACTTATGAGTACCCTCTACTCTAAACTGGATTCTTTATGCGAAGAAAACTTAGTTTATGGAATGAGAGCACTGAGGAATTATGGGGTATCTCCTCCTTGGGATACTAGGTCCCTCGAAGAATACTTGCTTTGTGGAGATATTGAAGACTAAAGCGATGCACAAGGCACCTAGAATATGAGTCGTGACTGATTAGCTAAGATCTGAAATTAAGGCTTGATACATGAACTAAGCTTATATTGCATCTACATGATTGATTCATCTTAAAATGGTTTCATTCATGATATTTCAGATAGTGCGAATGGATAGAATAATGGAAAACCAAACCGTACGAACTTGTCTGACTGACTGCTAGACTGAAACACTGCTATTTAAACTATCCCCTACTGACTATCTCATTTGATCTGCTGACTTATTAATCTTTAGGTACTGTGCATGTAAAATTTAATGGTAGTCTGAATAACTAGTTTAAGAATATGGATTTTTTATGAACATGAGAAAGGAACTAACTGAGTAACAAGAGATAGCTAAGCGGGAATTCGTGAAATACTAAATTATCCGAGAATGCAAGGCCAGGCAGATAACATGGTTCAGAAATATTCTGCAGACTGAAGTATTAAAATACTACTTACTGTCTGACTGGTAGCTGTAACATTGGTTAAGCAAGTCTGGGACAAAACCGAGTTTCTGATCTGATTACTTAACTGAAGTTGGTATTATAACTAAAACTATAACTATGATTCTTACTAGAACTTAATGTTGGGTTCTGATAATTGTGATTTAGATTGATATTGAAGTACTATGACTGGATACTGATAACTAATTGGGGAAAGATTAGCATAGGAAAGGATTCGATGCTCAAACAAATACTACATCAACCTCAACAATAGGCTAAGGCCTGAGAAATGGAATACCAACACTATGGATTTATCAAGAGATTTAAGTTGTAGGTATACATGACATAATATGAACTTAAACAATCACTAGGAGTAGATCATGAGTCATATGGACTTAACATATGGTAAAATATTAAATGAGTGCCTGAGTCACGAGTTGCATGACTTGAGTCTGAAATTTCTGTGTTCATGGAACATGATTCGTGATACTAAGCAAACTGAAACTCCTTAATTTGAAGAAATATGAACATACAAATAAGGGATCTGTAACTTAACAGTGACTGCATCAAAAGGACTTTCCTGATCCTATCGGGACTGAAGTGCATTGAGGTTGTAGAGGCGTTGCCCACTGAAAGGGCTAGAATTGGCACCCTGCTGATTTGGGTGACCGAACTGAGCTAAGGGGCGGAGATGACTATGATAACATGACTAAAGGAAATCTCTGACCTTGTGACCTAACTTACCATATCTGAAACACACACCACTGTCGGCTCTACAGACAACCTTATAATGCTTACCACACTCTTCGTAAAGCGGCTGAGTAAGAACCCTGCTCTCAGTACTTTGGTCTTTGAAGACTGATGCCCTATTCTTATAGTCACTTTTGAACTTTGATCCTGAGGAAAGCATATCTGACACAATTGAGAACGGTTACCATCCTATGACCCATGCCAAGCAAAACTATAACTACCAGTTCTGGCTCTCTTACTTTCTCTCTCCATTTTCTTAATCTTCTGCTCTTCAATCTTTTGATCATAAACTATAAGCCTATATATGTCCATGTCACTAATCAACATTGCAATCCTATACTCCTTAACCACTCTATCTGATACCCTTAACACAAACTTACTCATTTTAGATCTACTGTCTGCTATTAAATGGGGAGAGTACCTGGCTAACTGAATGAACTTAAGGGAGTATTCTATTATGCTCATTGTACCTTGTCTGAGATTGATGAACTCTAAAACTTTGGATTCTTTCTGCAGTATGGAAAAGAACCTATCTAAGAAAACTCTAGCAAACTCTTACCACTCTATGGGCTCTGTATCTATACCCATGTCTACCTTCTACTATTTATACCATGTATGGAATACATCTTATAGCTGATAGGTGGCTAGCTCTATGCCCTCACTAGAATTCACTCCCATGATTTCTGTGACTTTGTGAACTTGATCGAGAAACTCCTATGGATCCTCTTCGGACTTGGAACTGGTGAAAAAAGGAGGATTAATTCAGGGGAAGTCCTGAATCCTGACTACAGCAGAATTTAGCAATGGGTTAGCTACAAAAGTAGCTGGCTGTTCATTTTGGGTTACGACTGAACTGGCTAGAGTAGTAAATACAGTCCTAAATTCTACATGAGAGACACGCTCATCCAGAAAATCTGGAAGGACGGGCTGAGGTGTTGACTAATTTATATTTCCCCCTTTGATAGCCCTTTTGGGAGGCATAATCTGTAAATGGAGGGAAGAAGCAGATTAGACTGAGAGTTTAACTTTGAGCCTATGCTCACTGGCACGATATTAATACTGAAAGAAAGGAAATTGTTCTTAAAATAACTCATAGCCTCCTACAAATAAGTGTGGTACACAACACACGCATATACAAGACTCTACTAAATGCGGCGTTTTTGACTTCCTAGGACACTATTAAACCTTATGATGTGATACTAAGTTTGTAATGCCCCAAATCTGGTACCCAGAACGCTAGACAGTTCCCATAACCGCAAAGGACCACAAGATAACCCATGACTAATATCTGTAAACTGAGCATTGAATAATAGTAATAATATCGTAAATGCAAAAATATAAACTGAAAGTCCATAAGGTTCAATACTAGTATGTAACTTAAAAAAATGTATAACAATACCAAAACAATTGAGATAATTTTCTGAACATACTATAGTCTGAAAGCCTTTAAACTGTCTGAATAAGGAGTTGATGAGACAAGTCTCAAACTAACTCCAACTACTGAAATAAACTTACAACTAAAATAGTAATGTGATCATCATGTCCTCGAAGGATGAGGACTCACTGCTAACTCTTATTGCTAAACTGTGATACTAATAGTTCTCTGGAGCTCATTCTTCTAAACCTATGGTATATGACACCAAAGCGCAAATACGTTAGTACTTTAAATATACCAGTATATAAATGAGATAGGAAAAATGCAATAGGTTCAAATGCATGAACAATACTAACTGACTGACTAACATGAATATGACAATACATGCATGCATATGTAACTATAACTGAGATCATTATAGGACTGAATACTGAGTTTTGACTATCGAGTCTACACATATTGACACCTGAGTCACTGATGAGTGAGAAACTAATATTGTATTACTGAATACTGAGGGACTGATACTATGTTACTAATACATAGATAACTGTGTCTGACAGTTCTGATAACGAAAAACTAGTCTAGTTGATAGTATCTGATAGTCCTGAAGCTGAATAATGATATTATGAGTTCTGATAACTGGTATAACTGATAACATAAGTGACTATATCTAACACTCCTAAATCTGATGAAACTAGCTGAGTTACATACTGTATCTGAGTAATTGAATCTGAGATCAGTCTTATTTAGTTAGTGATCTCTATATCTGATGATACTGATACTGATTGACCATAGTTGAGATCAATCCTATCTTGTGGTTGATCCCGAGTTCTAATTATATTGATAAGGATTGACTATATCTGACAGTCCCAAATGTATACTATTGAGCTGAATTAATTGTATCTGACAGTCCTGATTCTATTACTAAAAACTGTAGGATGTATTCATCTAACCGATATGCCTTACACTAAGCTAACTGGGGTCTAACCTGTAACCCTAGTTGGTAGGGTGTCAGTACCGCTCCACTGATAAAGACAACTATTGTGGAGTCAGTCTTAATCTAGCGGGTGACCTCTGGGATCAGTCCTATACATTTAAATATGCTATAGTTTTCATTGTCATAACCCAATAGTATGCATTTGGTACATTACTTGGGGAGAAAATAGAATTGTATGTTTACCTTTGCAATACTTGTTCCTCAAGTCTTCCCATTAGGAATCTCTATACCATAAACTTTGGTAAATTGGCAACTAGGCTCACTTGCACTTTCACATGCATACAGCTAGGTCGAATATTTACTCATTGTTTCCACATTTAGTTGCATTAATTTTCCTACCATAGAAGACAAAAAGAAACGGTCATCCTTCACACATAATATTGGAAGTAGATTTAGGAATGATGTCCATGTCATGGCTTGAGTCATCTCTGCATCAATCTTTAATTTTGAGTCATAGATGAGGAGCCTCATCAAGTAGTTATCTCCATCTTTTGAATTTGAATAGTAAGAATTCTTAGAAATAATATTATCAAAATCCTTTATGATTGAACATCTTATCAATACATGTCTGTTGCGAAATAATTTTACTTTCTAGTTACCTTTTTTACCATATTGCAGTAGTATAATCTTTCATAATTTATCCACATATGCCCATCCATGTGAGAACTTGCCCACTACAACATATTTCATATGTTAGATTTCATCAATTATATCCACCTCCTTCAGGTCTACCTTATCATCAGGGTTTTATTGATAATGATTAGAAGTGGAGCCAGGATTTCAACGAACGGGGTTCTATATTCAAAGTAAACTTAGGATTTCCACTAAGGGGGTTCCATATTCAAAGAAAACTTAATCGAAGGGGGTTCAACACCTACTATAATCACATAAAAATAATTTTAATCATCCATAAATAGTATATTTTTCCGTCGAAGAGGTTTCGGCCGAACCCCCGAATAGAAGGATGGCTCAGCCCCTGATCATGATTACTTATTTTATAGGGATGTCCATTTCACATACTACATTCTTATCACTCCATTGCCTATATATTCTTGTTTGTAATGTTTGTGAGAAATTAGGCAAAATATTAGGATTCAACTTAGGAAACTGTTAGGATTCTTATTCAAGATTGTGGCAATGAGACTGGTAGGCTATGTATTATAAGAGATTTTGGACTGGCATAAGGTAGGGAAGTGTTCTTCTAATGTCAAAACAAACAGACCAACCTATTTGGAGGTTGCTTAGTGGTTGAATGGCCATATTACAGGATTGTGTAGGCTATGTTTAGGGTTTGGGCACGAGAGAAAAGAGAGCATTTTGGTATTACATGAGAAATTTGATCAAGTCTTAATGAGAAATATTTCCTTTTCAATTGAGGTGGATAAATATGTGTATACCAAATTGGTAGATCAATGATTATTTGATGTGTATATGCCAACGACATACTTATATTTGATAGAGATTTAAATATTATGAAAAGTATCAAAGTTTTTTATTAGTATAATTTTAATATGAAAGATTTGGGTTTAAGTAAAATATGATAAAATATGCTTATATTTGATATATGATATATTGTAGTGGAGCGGTATGTACTCCTTTATTCTTAACTAGAGGTCTTGTGTTTGAGTCCTTTTGCACTACAAAAAAAGATTCATTTTGTGGAGGTTATTTTATCGATTAGTTATAGCATCGGATCCCCACAAAATACATAATCTTGGCGATTTCAAAAAACGTTACAATATGTCTTGCCACGAGCGATTTTGTACCAGTTTTTTAAAACTCCCTGACGTCCGCCATAAATTAAAATTTTATTTTATGGCGATTTTTCAAAGAAATTAATGACAATTTTTAACGCCCACAATATAATCCTAAAATGTTACAAATATACCATATATAGTGAATGTCTACTTTACCATATATAGTGAATACCTACTTTACCATATATTGTGTATGTCTATTTATGGAAAAGTTACAAACCCCAAGGTTATTTATGAAAAAGTTACAAACCCCAAGGTTAGTTTTTCCCTATAAATAAAGGAGTTTTGCTTCATTGTAATTCATCCCTCAAGAGAAATAATAATTGTTTTTTCTTTTCTCTCTACTCTTCTTTTTTGTTCTTTATTAGTTCATAACACGTTATCAGCATGAGACTTTGTCAAAGTGAGATTATAAATCTAAAGATAATTTCAAGGTTAGTAATTACTTATGTTATTTGTCCTTTGCTACTAATAATATAATTATTGTTGAATTTGAGGAAAAATAATTGGTTTGAAACCATTTATGTTTAAAATTTATTCCTCAAAAATAATATTGTCAAAAGAGTTTAATAACTGATCGTGACTTTTCACATTTTTATTTTTGAATTTATTTTTTAAAACTATTTATTCATTATATAATAAAAAAAAGTCACAATACTGGATTAATTAATTAACTTATATGATGATTGTTAAGAAAAAGGTGAATAGTCGTGACTTTTTTCTTAACAATCATCATATAAGTTAATTAATTAATCCAATATTGTGACTTATTTATTATATAATAAATAAATACTTTTAGAAAACAAATTAAAAACAAAAATAGTAAAAAGTGATGATCAGTTATTAAAATCAAATAACCATTCTTTTACGATTATAAATTGTGTTTATAATTTATTTATTTATGAATAGTTTTTCATAATAAATAATTAGAAGTTTATGTCTTTTCACCCTCTCAATAACAATAATCTTTTTTTATTAATAACCGCCTATTGCAACATATGATCGATCTGTCGCATCAGATTAACCTCTGTTGCTATAAATGCTCAATTCCTGCCACCAACGGTCGACATGTTGAGAATAAAGAATAAACAGAATGATAAATAAATACTAAATAAGAATTAAAAATTCAAAGTAGACCACCAAAACATAGATTTTTGAATCCCTTGGATAGATCCGATATACAAAACGAGGAAAATAATACATACTCTAAAAGAAAAAATATAACCTAATTATTATTACTACTATTATTATTATTGTTAACCAAACAATTTTCATCCGGTAGTAGCAGGACCCTCATCAGCCTTGCTCCGAAGTCGACCAAATCCCTCTAAAGTTTATCAAACTGCCTTTGAAGTTCTCAAAAGGACTTGATATGAATCTTCTTGTACGAATCTGGATCAGCCATATTTGTACTGTAAGTATAGTGAAATGAACGAGTACGAAAGGACCTATTTATAAATGAATGAATTGGAAGGGGTTAGTCAAATAAAAAGCCATGACTGTTCATATCCCTTAGTTAAATAAAATTGGTAACTTTTCAAATATGTAAATTAAAAAATGGATCTAAATACAACATTTTATCTTTTATTGTATTTCAAAAAACAAGAAAATTGCTTTAAAATAAATCTAACAGATGGGTAATCTGTTGCAAAATATATTCCATTTGTTAGATAACTTACGTCATATTGATAATTTATTGCAACAGATGGATATATTTTTTTGCTTTTCCAACAGATATATCATATGTAGCAACAGATTATCTGTCATAACAGATGTCTGCAATTGTTTTATAAATTAAATAGATGTGGCATTTGTTGCAACTTACAAATCATCTATTTATTCAATTTAAGCCATAGATGCGCTAAGAAGAATAAGGTGCGTGCAGATGGATGGATCCACTGTAATGTGTGGGAGTTAAGTATTATTGATAAGGTTATCTAGACAACACAAAGAAAGTACAATATTTTTATAAATGCAGTTTTTAACCGATTAGGCACTAATTATTCAAACAAGATCCTACATTGTACAGTTAAGTTTGATGGGTTCGAATTGATAAGGCTGATGGCCCCATAAAGATAATGCAGATACCCTATTACGAATCACTGCCGATTGTTGCTCGTGTTTATGTGTGTCAAGTTTTGAGAAGGGATCAATATTTGGTGTTATTGCAGAGATCCAATAGAGATTGGACTAAACTTTAAGTGTGCATTGGACTCTGAGAAGACCTTCGAAGCCTCGCACTGCATCAAACAAGAATGAAAAACCAATAGAAATTCCCCTGGCCCAAATTTATATGAAAAGGTTGATCGAGAAGATTCTTATACGCCAGAAGGAGCCAAAGGATAATGCCTGCGAGGAAATGGGGATTTAATGAAAGACTATATAATTTGAGAGCTAATTAAAGAAGAGACATAGGGTAGAAAATAACTTCTAGTGAATCTGGCCAATGAAATTATCTTAAAATATGAAAAATCTGAATCAAGTGCAAATATGAAAATGTATCCGGTAATGTAAATTCGTCTGTTATCTCTCTAAAAGAAAAATAATACAGATGGACACTTTGATAGGGATCTACGACTAGGTAGCTTGGTCAGGATTATCACCTAGATTGAAAATAGCAAAAGACCAAGAAAGAAGTCTTACAGGCATCGAGGGTTAAAATAATATACAGTAAGCCTAGAAAACTTGCACCAACAGCAACTACAGTTAAAGTAATGAATCTAAGAAAAGATTCTAATTTATGAATTTTAAATTGTATCCCATGCCTTCTTGTTTGTGGTTTCAATTAGGTCCACTGCTGTTGACCTGATCAGAACCACAAGCAAGATTGAAAGACTGATTGAGTGTCATTACATCCTTAGCAATATGGATTAATTAATTGTGTTGTCTTGCCTTAGCATGCTTTCAACATTCCTTGGATAAGATCAGAGGCTTGTTGTAGTATGTGAATCCCGATAATTTTTAAGCTTGCCTCCAGCTTGCTAATTAAGTCTTCAAGTTTATCATTTCCATCTTTGAAGTTGGTATAGAGTTCCTGGTCTCTTGTGAGCTTGATCAGGAATAGTTTCTCCTTCAAAGTTGTGGTATTGAAGAAGGCCTTCAGAACACTTTTTTCAAAAGCCTTAAAGGATACATGTAGGGTCGTTGTGTTTGTTTTAGGTCAAAATGTGTTGATGCACAGTCAACATGTGGTCCCAACCATTGAAAAACTCCCTTTTATCTAGCGTTGCTTAATGCGGCTTGCTCAACCAACCTTTAAGGGATTTGATAAATTAATAAGCAAAGAGTTATGTAACGTTTGATCTAAACTGACTCTTCCAAGCCTATCAAATATTACATAACTCCATGCTTATTACCCTATCAAAAAACTTTGCCCGAGTTAGTGGACAAATTAAATGATCTCAACCTCTCATCCTTTCTGCCAATAGCTCTTATCCAATATAGATGATAAGATATCTGTCATGTAAAAGTCTACACCATCACCAGAAATATTTGCCAGGGCATAAGTCTTCAGAAGGCATCAATAGTATTTTCTCAATATCAAGTGATATTGAGAGATTCCTATTCATGCCTTTCCAAGACTTTCGCTATGGCAAGAATTTTTGTTGATGATAAAATATTCGCCATGCAAAATTCTACACCATCAGCAGAAATTCTTACCAGAGTGAAAGTCTTCAGAAGACATTATTAGTAATGTATAAGGGCCACAGAAGAATAATTATCAACTCCTTTATATTGCTTAAGTATCCTGAGAAAAATTTCAATTCCTTTATCTTTAACTGTTGAGCAATGTACAGAGGAGTTGAAATGTACGACAAGCTTGTACATTGCTCAACAGTGCAAGATAGAGGAGTTGAATTTTTTTCCGAATACTTGAGCAAGACAGATAAGTTAATAATTTTTTTCTGTGGCCCTTGTACATTACTAATAATGACTTCTGAAGACGTCGTACTTACAAGAATTTCTGCTGACGATGTAGACTTTTGCATGGCGGATATCTTATTATCAGAAGAAATTCTTTGCTGTAGTTAAAGTCTCTAGAAGGCATGACTAGGAATCTCTCAATATCACTTGATATTGAGAGATTACTGTTGATTCCTTCTGAAGACTTGTGCCCTGGCAAGAATTTCTGGCGGTGGTGTAAACTTTTGCATGGTGGATATCTTGTCCTCTAAATGGGAGAAGAACGATCAGCAAAAAGGCTGAGAGATTGAGCTTATTTAATTTGTCCACTAACTCGAGAAAAGTTTTTTGATATGGTAATGATCCTGGAGTTACGTAATGTTTGATAGGCTTGGTAAAGTCGGTTTAGATCAAACATTGTGTAACTCTTTGCTTATTAATTTATCAAATACCTTGAAGCTTAGTTGAGCAAGCTGCATTGAGCAATGCTCGATAAAAGTGAGCTATTCAATAGTTGGGACCACATCTTGACTATGTATCAACAAATTTTAACCTATATCCTTTAAGGCTTCTGAAGAAAGTGTTTTGTAGGGCTTCTAGAATGCTACAACTTCAAATATAGCGTTCCTAATCAAGCTCACAAATGATCAGGAACTCTATACCAACTTCAAAGATGGAAATAAAAAACTTGAAGACCGAATCAGTAAGTTGGAGGCAAGCTTGAAAATTATCGAGATTCACATACTATAACAAACCTCTGATCTTCTCCAAGGAATGTTGAAAGCATGCTAAGGAAAGAAAACACAATCAATTAATCCATATTGCTAAGGAAGTAATGACACTCAATCTGTCTTTCAATCTCGTTTGTGGTTTCGATTGGGTCAACAATAGTGGACCTAATCGAAACCACAAATAAGAAGGCATGGGATGCAATTTAAATTCAAAAATTGCTACCTTCGCTTAGATTCCTTACTTTAACTACCATTGCTGTTGGCGCAAGTTTTCTAGACTTACTGTACATCATTTTAAACCTCGATGCCCGTAAGGCTGCTTTCTTGGTCTTTTGTTATTTTCTATCTAGGTGATAATCCTGACCACGCTATCCAGACACAGCTCCCTAGCAAAGAGACTATCTCCACTATTTTTTTTAAAGAAACACAGATGGATTTTTCATTATCGTATACAATTTTATATTTGCACTTGATACAGATTTATCAGTTCGGACCTACCAAACTTAACTATAAAATTATAGATATTTTATTTGAATGATTAATGACTAATCAGTAAAAACAACATTCACAAGTTAGTGTACTCTATGTGTGTTTTCACAATAACATTATCAGTAATACATATCTCACACATATAAAGTAGTTCCATCTGTATACAGCTTATTTCTCTGAACCCATATTTACTGCAGCCTCTTGTGTTGGTTGAGAAAAATTTAATCAACTTTTAGTTCATTATATCTACAAAGAAGAGGAAAAAATTTAATGTCACAGAAAGAATATTATCCATCTGTTGTAACACATGTTGAGTCTGTTGCATCAGATGTGGAGTCTGTTGCAACAGATATGGAGTCTATTGCAACAGATGTAGAGTCTATTGCAATAGATGTGGAGTCTATTACAACAGATGTGGAGTCTATTGGAGTACATCAAACCAGCCCTGCTGGTGGTTTAATTTGTTCCAACAGTTGCTCCATCTATTTCAACATCAACAACAACATAAACTACAAAGAAACAACAAATAAAAAACATCAATAATAAAGAAACAACAATATTTATTCTAACACCATCAACAACGTCATCAACAATAAAGAAGCAACTTCTTTTATTCCAACACCATCAATAACAACACACCACAACTTCCAATAACGCCAACCCCACCAACAACATCAACAACAAAGAAACAAATATATATACAAAAAATGATACTACAACAAGACTTTTAAACTTTTCCCAACAAATGAATTTTTTCACATATTGTAATAAAAATTCTCGGTTTATTTATTCAACACTTCAAATTTTCTTCAAATTTTGTAAATAAATATGATATAGGTAAATGGTAATTGAATAAAAAAAATAGATGTAAATAACTTGTAAAGAAGAAGACGAGAATAAAAGAGCAATAGTGAACCATACCTTAATGTCAAAAAGGGATCAAAACAATAATTTCAGTCAAGGAAAGATATGGATTAATTTATATTCGAAAGGAAATTTATGAGAAAGAGAAGAGAAAAGAGAGAAAAAGGTTGTGATAACCCTAAAAAGGAGAGAAAGAAAAAGTGAGAGATGAATAAAATAAATTTAGGGCTGAAGTTGAAGGAGAGATGAGATAATTCTAAATGTATTGTGTACGTAGACGTGGGTTTCAATATTCATTAATTAATATTCATTAATAATTTCAGGGGCACAAGAAAGACTAGTGACATTAAAAAGACAAGATAAGACTACTCAATGAACTCATTTTTGAGTTATCCAAGAAATATTTTTTATCGCATTTTGTAGTACTACTTTATCTACTCAGAGAAAAGTTTTCCTTAAAATTAAAATAAAAAATTCAAACAGATATGTCATCTATTGCAACAAATAGAAATATCTATTTAAAAATCCCAACAACACAATCATCTGTTACAACAGATATAAATATCTGTTTAAAAATCCCACTAACTCAGTCATTGTGATAACAGATGCAAATGTCCATTTGATAATTAAATCAGATATGTCATCTGTTACAACAGATATTAATATTTGTTTAAATATTCCAACAGCTCAGACATCTATGACAACAAATGCAAATGTCCATTAAATAATTAAATTAGATATGTCATCTGTTATAATGGATATCAATATCTATTTGAAAATTTCTAATAGCTCAATCATTTATCACAACAGATGCAAATGTCTATTTGATAATTAAATCAGATATGTAATCTATTACAACAGCTATGAATATCTATTAGAAATTTCTAATAGCTCAATTATTTATTCCAACAGATTTCATTGTAATTGATTTAGGTAGAACTAGGGATGAATGGATGAGTTCATAGGGTCAACTACAACTTCAATTGAGTCTTTGAAATTGCATGGTGTTGGTAATACGTTCATCCTGACTCGAGTCATCGATCGAATACTTTGAGTTAAGAAGATTCTCATTAACTTAATATTAAGCTAGTACCTAAATAGATTTAGGTGGAACTAGGGATGAATGAGTTCTCATTAACTTAATGTTAAGATAGAACTTTAATTGATTTAGGTGGAATTAGGGATGAGTGAGTTCATAGAGTCAACAACAACTTCAATTGAGTCTTTCTAATTGCATGGTGTTGGTATAACATTTATCCCGACCCAAGTTATCGATCGATCACTTTGAATTAAAATGAGTTCTCATTAACTTAATGTTAAGATAGTTCCTAAATTAATTTAGTTGGAACTAGGGATGAATGAGCTCATAGGGTCAACAACAACTTCAATTGAGTCAGTGTAATTACATAGTATTGGTGTTGTGTTCATCCCAACCCAAGTCGTTGATTGATCACTCTGAGTTGAAATGAGTTCTCATTAACTTAATATTAAGATAACACCTAAATCGATTTAGGTGGAACTAGGGATGAATGAGCTCATAGGGTCAACTACAACTTCAATTGAGTCATTGCAATTGTATGGTATTGGTATTGCATTTACCCCAACCCGAGTTATCGATCGATCACTCTAAGTTTAAATGAGTTCTCATTAACTTAATGTTAAGATAGAACCTTAATTGATTTAGGTGGAACTAGGGATGAGTGAGTTTATAGAGTCAATAACAACTTCAATTGGGTCGTTGCAATTACCTGGTATAGGCATTGCGTTCATCTCGACCCGAGTCGTCGATCGATCACTCTGAGTTGAAATGAGTTCTCATTAACTTAATGTTAAGATAGTAACTAAATTGATTTAGGTGGAACTAGAGATGAATGAGTTCACAGGGTCAACAACAACTTCAATTGAGTCATTGTAATTACATGGTGTTGGTATTGCGTTCATCTCGACCCGAGTTGTTGATCGATCACTCTGAGTTGAAATGAGTTCTCATTAACTTAATGTTAAGATAGTACCTAAATTGATTTAGGTGGAGCTAGGGATAAATAAGCTCATACGGTCAACTACAACTTCAATTGAGTCATTGTAATTGGATGGTGTTGGTATTGCGTTCATCCCGACCCGAGTCATCGATCGATCACTCTGAGTTGAAATGAGTTTTCATTAACTTAATATTTTTCAAAATATATCTTTGAAATTTTAAAAATTAATTAAGATCAATTTTGACCAAATTAACAATTTCAAAACTTGTCATCATTTTTCAAAATTACAAATCAACCCGTATAAATCATCTATTTGCGGGAAAAACTTTTCCTCATTTAAAATCTCAAGTTCTCGCTCCTCTCTCTCTCTCTCTCAAGAGTACAAACAAAACTACTCAACCAATTGCTCAACCCTTCAAAACAGAACTATTTTTTTTAATTTCCGACCATATAGTTGTTATTTTTAACTTTATTCTCGCTTGTATCCATTGTTTTCTCTGTCTTCACAGGTAATAGAGTTCGAGGAGAGTTCTATATTTGTTCTTTATTCTAAAAATTAGGGCTTTTTAGTTAATGATGAAAAAGAAGATTTTTAGTTATATTATCTTCGTGAATGGGTTAACAACTTTGACTTTTGATGCTAAAAAAGTAGAAAACACCCGAGAAAATCCTAGTTTTTGTCTCATTGTATTGTTGACTGTCATGGTATTATTGGATGGTGTTTTCGGTGTAGTTGGTGTCGGTATTTGTATTTTTGGTGGTGGTGTCCTGCTCTTGGTGTTGGTATTAGTGGCATTAGTGGTGGTCTTGGTGGCATTGGTTGTGGTGTTGGTGGTCCATCTGTTGCAACAGGCGAAAGATCTATTGGGAGATATTAAATAGGTCTTCAAACAGATTCCCTATCTATTCCAACTGAGGGGTTATCCGTTGGAGTATTTTTCATAATGTGGCATAGAATAATTTATTAAAATTTGTCTTACCTTTTTAAAAAAATTATGAAGACATCAAATGCAATGTATTTTTTGTTTTTCTATTGTTTGTAGTTAAAAGATGTCTCCCAAAAGAAAAGAAACTGAAAATGGATCAAGTTCTGACCACCCAAAAAAAAGGCTAGAGTAACAATAGATTCGGAGAAACTTCCTAAACAATCTCAGTTAGGGCAAAACAAAGCTAAGTGATAACTTTTTGTCACCAATGGGGCGTAAATTAATATCGAATCCCAGCATTATCATGTCAAAACCATTAGTATCGATAGGTTTTGAGTTGCGGTGTTGATAGATAATCCTGACAAAGTAACTGATGCTCTTGTACTTAAATATCAGTTGGGGAAACGTTTTGATAAACTTAGGAGTATTATGAAGAATGAAAATATAGACGGACTTTTTAACAAGTGCTACTTTGCATACTTTCTTTAGCTGCCTACGGACTGCAATCTTTGTTTCCCAATGAGCATGGTATATGGTCTTCTCAAGCGCAAGATCAAGTATGTGAGGGATAATAAAGATTCGAAGGAGGGCAAAAAAAAATGGATGAAATCTGGATCAACTACTGTGGCATGCCGATTTGTTTTAGATTGAAAGAGTTTGCCATAGTGACGGGCTTGAGATACGATCTTCCAGAAGAACCTCTTACCAAGGAAACACCCCCCAAAGGGTCCAACAAACGCAAGGGAAAAATATAGGTTGTTAGGCATTGTTGAACGTAGATATAAAGCGGAAGATTTGATGGCAGATATCGAGGATAAAAACATACCAAAGCACTATAGGGAGAAATTGTGCTTAGTTTGGTTTGTCCATTCCGTTCTATTGGCAAAAGACATCAGGAAAGTCATAGAAAATGATTTGTTGGCATTTGCTGATGATTTTGAGAAATTTAACGATTATCCCTGGGATATGACAGCTACTACTTGACTATCGAATATTTACTTACAAACCTATCCCTAAAGATGACCACATTATATGGATTTCCTTAGGCTTTCATGGTAAAATTGATCACCATTTTTACTCATGCATTAATTTATATTGAATATAGTTATTATGAATTTTCTTGCTTGCTTCTTATTTATATTGTTTAGGCTTGGGCATGTGAAGCCATTCCTCTCCTCTAAAAGCAGTTCAAGGTTTACCAGGATGAGGTTTCTCATCCAGGATCCTTAGGTTGTTGGTTGTAAATGGAAGTAAAATATTAAGGAGGCTGGTCTCCTTAACCCTCGAATGATGTAGTGCGTCTTTTTTCAACTAAAATAATTTGCCTCAAAGAAAGATATTGAAATAAATGTGCCATCTGTTGTGACAGATAGGTCATCCATTAGATTACCCGTCAATGCAACTGGTGCAACAGATGGATAATCTGTTGCAATAAATGATTTATATTTCACAACAGATTAACCATTTATTGCTATAGTCCTCTGAACCCAACTCAACAGATTACTCATCTACTATAAATTATGCAATAGATGGGTAATATGATGGAACAAATGGGTAATCTAATGCAGTACGCCTTTTTTCAACTCAAATAATTTACCTTAAAGAAAGATATTGAAACAGATGTGAAATCAGTTGTGACAGATGGGTCATCCATTGCAATAAATTATCCGTCAACTGCAATTGGTGCAATAGATGGGTAATCTGTTATGATAGACGATCCATATTTCACAACAAACTAATTATCTGTTGCTCTGGTCTTTGAACCCAACTCAATAAACTACCCATCTACTGAAAATTATGCAATAGATGGGTAATCTGATGCAACATATTGTCAATCTAGTGCAACATACAAATCAGCTGTTATGGCATCTAGATCATCTGTTGCATAAGTTGGTTATGTTAACGTGTAGCCCAACTGACTGCAAATTATTGTTATATGATTTAAATGCCTACTATCTTTTTTTATAGGTTGTGCATCCTTGGATTGTGCCTACTGTTCATGAGTTGGGGTGACTTCTTTTCTTACTCTAGGTCTTGTTGATACAAAAGAAGACCCAACAGTGGAGTTAATAAAGAAGAAATTTGGTAGAGCAACAACCATAAGAAGAGCAGTTCAGCAAGGTCAGCCTAATGTTGAAGTTCTTCATGACCAACCTACAACAACAGATCTGGATGCTTCTTCTAGGGGTGTTGTTGGTGGAGTTGGTGATGATGGTGGTAGCCATCTTGATGTTGCTTCTGCTGCCATTCGTGATTATGAGCATATTGGTACTTTGAAAAAAATTAATAGTTTGAAAACACCCCTTGCACAGTTCTCTCTCACCCTTACACCGATCTCTTCCACCCTTACAGTGGTCCCTCTTACCCCTCTTCACCCTCGTGTTCTCATTATAAATGATAAGTGTGAAAGGACAAGGAGGATAAACTACTTAATAAACAAGAGTTGCCGAGGAGTTGAAATCCAAGAGGGGTGTCATACCATCTAAGAAGCTGAGGGAGCCATACACTCTTACAGTGGCAGTTAGAAGAAAGATATGAAACATTAGACAAATACTCTCCATTGTGAAAACAAAAAAAATTACAACTCCTCTCGCTCCAAGAGTTATTGAAGTTCAGGGGCCGCTGAAGAAGGTAGACATATATGTGGAACTTGGCTACTAAAAAAAACTGCACGAAATCATGAATGACAAGACGAAGGTTCAGAAGAATACACCATGCATTCATTCGCCGCCAAAGACTTTACGAATATGACAAATATGCATGAGTGGTATGTAGACAATGTAATTTTACTTTTGCTAACCTAGCCTTCCTGTCTACTCCATGAAGAAAAAGCTACACAACAAATGTGTAATCTGTTACAACATCTGGGTATTCTGTTGTAACATAATACAAATCTATTGCATAAGTTACATTAGTTGGGTAATCTGTGAACTAATTCAGAGAACCCTCTGCAATAGAATCTTTTCACTGTATTTTTATTTTTTACAATTACTAACCTATTTAAAAATTGTCTTCTTATACCACAGTATGTTGAGGAAATTCTCTGCCTCATAAGGGGTAGGCAATTAGCGTACTCGGATGCTTATGATGTTGTCGATAGGATAACGGACCTCAACTTCTACAATAATTTCAAGGATTGGTATGATGATCTCCGTAGGAGATTTGGTCTCGGTGGTCGTATATTTGATAAGTTATTTTCTACATTCAAATGGGATGAAGAAATGATTAAATATGTTAGAGAGAAGAGGCCATATCCACACGGCAAGAGCTAGACCAAGGCAAAGAGAATCCTTGCAGTCATGAATGTGGAAATCAAACATTTTCTCATTGTTTGGATACTACTCAATGAGGGAAATATTAAGGTTTATGGCTGCAACTTACCTGTCTTCAACAAGGATACGTTTTTAACCTACGTCCAGCCACTCTTGAAGTTATTGCCAAAGTTGTTGACGCAGAGTAAGCTGATGGATTATTTGTCGACAGAAGTCTTGATGAAGGAATTATGGATTTTTAAAGGTCAAAATAAGAACATCCAACTCGTAAAAAATAAAATCAGTGCAACGTGCGGGCCGTACTCGCTTGCATACATTGAGTGTTTGCTGATCGACACAAAAATGATCGGTATGTGGATGCCGTTGTGGGAAAGATGCAAGAGGTCTAGGCTTATGGGGTACTAACTAAATGGTTGGAGTCTGTGTATAAAGAAGAATATGTACAAAGTGAGAGACGTGCACGATAATAATTTTTTATTTTGAGCAACTTCACTTTACATGTAGTGGCAATAATTTTTATGTATGGTAAAAGTTGAATTTTTATAATTCAATAGATTGTCCATCTGTTGTAATAGATATAATACCTATTGTGATAGATTGATTATCTGTTGGAATAGGTTGGTCATCTGTTGCATTATGGAAATATTTTTATCTGTCTATCGCAACAGATATACAAGTTGTTGAAACATATAATCTATCTATTTCAACTGATACGTAATCTGTTGGAACAAATAAAAAAGTAGGAATACCTATTTATATAATTTTTAGCAGATGACCTACCTAAATGGTTAGAGCCTGTGTATAAAAAAATATGTACAAAGACAAAGACGAACACGATAATAATTTTTTATTTCAAGCCACTTCACTTTACATGTAGTGGCAATAATTTTTATATCTGGAGAAAGTTGATTTTTTATAATGCAACAAATTGTCTATCTGTTGTAACAGATCATACTTGTTGTGACAGATTGATTATCTATTAGAATAGGTTGGTCATCTGTTGCATTATGCAGATGTTTCCTAGTCTGTCTGTCGCAACAGATATACAATCTATTGCAATATATAATCTATCTGTTACAACTGATAGGTAATCTGTTGGAACAAATCAAAAAAGTATGAAGACCTATTTATATAATTTCCAGCAGATGACCTACATGTTGCAACATATGTCTAAATCTATTTGATAAGATATGTCGTCTGTTGCAGCAGATGTATTATCTGTTGCGATATTTGAATCTAGTATTCCATTTCAATTAACATGTTCAAAACTAAGTATTAAATTATATTCATAGACAGTATAAAATAAATCAAAGCTTTCGAAAATTACATGAAATAACTCAACAAATAAATATAATGTAAAGAAAATATTATGAGTACAAATGATCTACTCTACAAATAAATCAACAAGTTAAACCAATAAGGTTAGGTTATTACATTGACGGACTCAAGCTAAAAAGATCTAACCAATATGGACAAGTTGTTCTTTATCCGGTGCTACAGAATTCGTCTTTGATCGTCGTGGATCTTTAATGTAACTTGCGTACGGCTTCTGATCTTTCACTTCTCTGTATTTCCATTAAAGATCAGCATATATTTTGCGGAGTAATCCAACATCAAGTCCATCATTTGGTACTTGTAATCCATCACTCAAATACTCGGCATAAGTGGCAACAAAAGGACCGCAATCCCTGCATTTTTAAAAAATAGATAATCCATATCTTGCAGTTCATGTAAGCATTGTAAAATTTATGAAAAAAAACTAAATCATGATACTTAAACTTATAGGCTACCAATGGTTTGTTGAGCAATTCCTTCAACATATTCTACAACAAATGGATTACCCATTTTATCTTGGATGTTTCAATCATCGACCAATCAGTACAAACCTTTTATTCCAAAACGCCACTCATATCAAGGTAAGTATAAAATATTTTGGCCAGCTTTTGTATCTCAGACCATGGCCCAAAACATCTCTTTTGTGACATCAAGTCATAAACTGGAATGCGCCTCTCTTTTAGAACGACGACAGCCAACACCCAATGGAATTCATCACCATAATTGATTGGGATGTACACTTCGTCGATCAAATGCCAAGGTAATCCAACCGAAATTCTAAAACCTTTGATGATGTTGATTAAGAATTTCTTATTTCTGAAAACTTTCGACTGTTGTTGACAATACTATCGTAGGCATTATTGATGTTTGTACAAATAACTACCTGTTGTGTATCTGTGTTGTTATGGTGTTTTCTATTTGGCCTTTTTTCAAAGGTATTAAAAATGACATTGATGTGCTGCACAAATTATCAAACATTTCATATTACGTGATGAAATAATTAACACGCAGATGTATTTAAATAAAATATTAATTAATAATAATATGTATGACATTTAAACCTTGTCATTCCAGCAAGTTTGGGGCTATGACATCAAATATAACCAATTTTTCATTTTGACATGTGCAATAACAAAGTCGAACATATCAAAACCAAAAGTCGATTCGTTCACTTTGTAGTGTTTGTCATTTTATTTTCTATATGATGATTTATATGCGTTAATATCATATTCTTACAACAAGTGTTGTATAAATCAATATCTTTAAAGTTGATTTATGTACCTACCTACATGATGCTTTAACAACCCATCGTCAATCCATTTTGAATAGTCGTTGATCAACTCTGTTAGTTTTTTTGGAGCCTTGTCCAAGATATTGAATCCTTCAAATGGGTAATTCTTCTATTCTCCCGAAATGACAGGCTCCAATTTTTCTTCTTCTTTGGAAGTAGTTGATGGATTATCAACTGTGACATTATGCTCTTCAGCAGTAGCTTCTGCTGTGACATCCACATGAAAAGTCAAAATTGTCAATGCTAATTACAGATATACAAAAGATTGTCCATCTGTTACAACAAATAAGTCTTATGTTGCAACAGATGGATCATCTATTGGGATAAATTTGAACAGGTAAAACAGAGCAGTACAATAATTTTGGTACAAGACAAAGACAGAGGCATTACAATTTTGCTTTTTTATTATTCTTGGTGATGCCTTGGAAATATCTTTCCTTCTCCTCGTAGCCACCTTGATCTCTACTGGAGTGTATGAATATTAAATATTCTTTGATAGAATGACACTCCTCTTAGATATCATTTTATTTACAAAAGCAGTTAGTGCATTAATAGCATTAATCACTCCATCATGTTTCGCCTTGCAGTCTTGACATTTGCATACAGAACATTAGCTAGATGTGGCAAAATATGGAGAAAAATCTGTACAATCAGTATGATCATAATCATAATGGATTGTTGTTTCATAAACTATAAGAGGAGCATCATTAGTTCCAACAGCAGAACCACTACCACTATGACTATCATCATCAACAGCAACAAGCCAACCTTTCAAATATATTTTTCTTATGATGGTTGTTGCTCCAAACAATTTCATTGTTATTTCATCAACGGCCTTTGGGTTCGATAAAGTTTGCACAGACCGTAAAGTATGAAAAAATGGCATCTTCAACTCTCGGTTGGTCGAAACGAGCCACAGATGGACAATCTAAAATAAATTAGTACATATATTAGAATGATGCTGAAATCATTTAAAATAAAAATTTGATTAGCATTGGAATTACTGCTTCCTTCGGGGGATTGAAAAGATAATTTTGTTTTGTATTTTTATCAGTTTTGGCTGGCAACCATCTTAGGATTCTTGGACAGAAAACTTCTTCCTAGTAGTTCACTTGTTGTCTCAAATAAGGAATGGCTTCAAATTCCCAAGCCTATAAAATAACGCCAATAAATCAAAAGTATTATTGAAGAAAAATAATAATGAATCATATCATGATAAAAGAAATATTTACCATGAAGGCCCATGGAAAGCCATATAAGTTGACTGTATTTGGCGTTAACGGAGTCAACAAATATTTGACACTCATTTTAAAGGTTTCATAACCCCAAGGATAGTTGTTAAATACCTCAAGATCCTTAGAGAGATTTATTAAATCTAGGCTTATGTTGTTGTTAGTGTCTCCCGCCCAAAGAATATTATGTACAAACCAAACCAAGCACAATGATTGCTTGTGCTTCTATCAAAGTCCTTCACCTTTCAATGCTTCTATCAAATTTTTATTTTTAAAGCTTGGACCAACAATGGACACCCGGTCATCACGATCACTCAACTTTTCTTTGCCTTTTTAGGGTGTGCGGGGTGCTTGTTTTTAGGTTAGAGTAGGTATAACTTGAGAAAGAGAAGGAGGACAACATTTTAGTCCGGTAACTATGGAAAACTCTTTCCAACCAAAACAAATAGGTATGCCATAGTAATTTATCCATACCTCATCCATCTTATCTTTGTTTTCATATATAAACCTGTGCTTGAGAAGATCATATACCATTTTTATCTGGAAAAAAACATTGCTGTCCTCCGAAAAATCAAGATATTGTCCCAAACAGCTTTTCCTAAAATAAGAATCCAAATTTTATTCTCAAAGTATTTTTCTGAAGGCATCAAAAAAATTTCCCATGGCTGACTTAACCACTAAATCACTCGTTAAATCTGTGGCACCATCGCACTGCTTTCTCACATGATAACGATCAGTGCTGAAGGTTTTGACCAACTCTTTGACAGAAGGTCTATTAGCATTTGGATTATCTCTTTTGAAATATTTCTCCTCCCCATTTTCATTATCTTCTGCTCCTGATTAAAATAATGCTTGTAAATCAAGCTCATAGAGTGGCGGATATAGCCAAGCTGCTATGCTTATTCCTTTACTTGGACTTGATTCAATTTCTTTTCTTTTGGGAGCCATATTATCTTAAATTAATAGGAGCATAGAATAGATTATAATTGATTAATGCATCATTAAAAAAGAATCACAGTAAATCTAACATGCACAACAGTAAAATAACAGTTCCAACAGACCACACATCCATTGCACCAGGTATGTTATCTATTTTAGCATATAACCGACCTGTTGCAATGGATGAGTAAACCATTGGAAAAAATAAAAACAAATCACTAATCTATTGCACCAGGTTTTTTATCTGATGCAATATATAACCAACTATTGCAATAGATGAGTAAACTATTGGAAACTATAAAAACATATCACTAATTTATTACACCAAGTAGTTTATCTGTTGAAACATATAACCAACCTATTGCAACAGATGAGTAATTTATTGGAAACAGTAAAAACATATCACTTATCTGTTACACCCGAAAGGTTATCTGTTGTAACATATAACCAATCTGTTGCAAGGATGAGTAATCCATTAGAAATAGTAAAAATAGATCATTAATCTATTGCACCAGGTAATTTATCTATTACAATATATATGTAATGAATTAATTTTTCTGGAACTGAAATGTCACGATGCTCATGATCTCGAAGGACCACGAGCCATCCTTCTACTGATATCTGTACCTGAACACTGCATAATATAGATACTAAATGCAAAAACTGGCCATAAGGTTCAAAACATCTAAAAATACTCAAAATTTAAAACTGAATACTGATACATCTATCTAAAAAGCCTCTAAACTGTCTGAACTGTGGAGTTGATGGGACATATCCCCAACTAACTCCGTTTATTGAAATTAAACTAAATTTGATACGCTAATAATAAACATAAGGTTCATCCTCGACTGAAGAGGACTCACTGCTATGTTTACTACTGTTGATTGGGACTGAGCTGCTAAGGGTACTCTGGATCTCATGACTCTGAGCCTATGGTGTCAAATAAAATACCATAGCGTAAATGCATAAGTATAGGAATGTACCGAGTATGAAGATGAGGTAAGGATAAATGCAAGGGCTTATGCATAAACAATTACTTAACTGAATAATCATGAGAGTACTGAATGAGAACACATGCATGAATGCACGCACCATAACAGAATTCATTGTGACTCAAAATACTAAAACTGATTAACTGAATCTACTCATATCAATGATTGAATTCTGAGCTTTCTACTCTTGACTGACTGCATTGAAGATCAAACCTCTCTAACGGATGATTTCAAAATCTACTATCAATCATTAGAAATGATCGTGTCCAAATCTGACAACAAGAATACTCAACTAAATCTGAGACTGATATCAAGCCTATCTGATGGGTGATCTCTAGATCTGATAATAAGAATACAAAACTTAATCTGAGACTAAGATCAAGCCAATTTGACGGGTGATCTCTACATCTAATAACAAGAATACACAACTAAATCTGAGACTGAGATCAAGCCTATCTGACAGGTGATCTCAAGATCTGATAACAAGAATACTTAATTGAATCTGAGACTGAGATTAAGCCTATTTGATAGGTGATCTCTAGATCTAATAATGAGATTACTCAACTGAATTTGAGACTAAGATTACTCAACTGAATCTGAGATGAGATCAAGCCTATCTAAAGGGTGATCTCGAGATCTAATAATGAGATTAATCAACTGAATCTGAGACTTAGATCAAGACTATCTAACGGGTGATCTTAGGATCTGATAATAAGATTACTCAACTGAATCTGAGACTAAGATCAAGCCTATCTGACGGGTGATCTTGGGATCTGATAATGAGATTACTCAACTGAATCTGAGACTGAGATCAAGCCTATCTGACGGGTGATCTCAAGATCTAATAATGAGATTACTCAACTGAATCTGAGACTAAGATCAGTTTTATCTGACGGGTAATCTCGGGATCTGATAATGAGATTACTCAACTAAATCTAAGACTGAGATTAAGCCTATCTGATGGATGATCTCTAGATCTGATACAGAGTAAATTTATATGGGACCAAGCCTATCTAACGGGTGGTCCATGAATTAATGAAACTATCTGAGTTCCTCACTGAGATAGATGATTGTATCTGACAGTCCTGATTTTTAAAGATTGATACTGAAACTGCAACTGTAAAAAGCAATCAGTTAACTGACATGACCTAAATTTCAACCGGTAGGGTCCAACCTGTAACCCCAGCTGGAAGGGTATCAATACCGTGCCATGGGTAAAGACCTGTCTGGTCAAGCCTATCTGATGGGTTACCCTCACAGGAAGTCAAACCTAAGGCAATATAATAGTCAATCCTATCTGACGGGTGACTAGCCTTTCCTGATGGGTGACTCCTGCATCCTGCGTTGGCTACACAGTTATGGAGTTTAGGGATTCTTCCTAATGACTCTGCCTCTCTGACGGGGAGCAGCCATCCCTGCCCTCACTCGGTGCTAGCTCCTACTTCCAACTGAAAGACTCTGAATTGATTCTTAACTGAGCACAAACTAAGCTGAATCTGATACTGATCATGTTTCTCGAATGATTTGACTAAGTTAAGTTGAATTCACTTGGTTCCATATCTGATGGAATACTACTGAATCTTGTTATCTGACTGAATGACACTAAGCTTTGAATAGACTACTCGATTACAACAGAGGTCAGAACTGAACACTTGAATACTACTAGATCTGAGCTGGGTACAGAACTGAGGCTAGATTACTAGCGATACTGAGATTACGATGATTACTGAGATTTTTTAAGTTCTATATCTGTCTGAGAATACAAAGTTCTATAACTCACTAAGTTCTAAGAATTATGGCTCGATTGGAATTATCATGAAAACTGACACGGGCTCTAGACATTAGCTAAATTGTTGGGTATAAATACCCCCAGTACTCGATAACATAAAAGTTAAACATAACCATTCTTGAATAATCAAGACCATGGACAATCATTCATCATCACAATCACTAAGGCATCACTTCAAGCATTTAGGAATCCTAACTATGTAATAACATAGGGGGACATGCTATTGGATCATACTCCATTCAACAAGGCCTTGCATCAAGCACTTTGCACATATTTAAGTCTTGGCATGTATCGGAGAACACATAATTGGGGAACTTTATGCTATCATGTTACAATTCATTCATCAAACACTTAGCATGTATTAAAGTCTTAGCATGTATCAAAGAGCACAAAATTGGATAATTTCATGCTATCATACCACAATTCATTCACTAAGGCTTTTCAACAAACACTTGGCATGCATGGGCTTACACACAATTGGGGATTTTTAGTCAACATGCTATAATGGTTCTAATTCATTCACATAAGTATTTTATCAAGCATATGGGGAGCATGCTTTGCTTATTCAATAATTTCTACACTTAATTGACATGAACACACCACTTAACAAGCAACTTGAAGAGGGTTTATCATGAATATCACATGAATACCACATACTAGGGTCAAAGCTTGAAAACCTTGTAAACAAACATGAATCACAACTCAATAATAGCATGAACATCAATTTTAACTCACATGAATAATGAAAACTCATAAACATAAAAGCTTTGAAATTTAGAAAAGGGTTCTTGAGCTTCTTGGATGAAAGGGACCCAAGAATTAACATCTGCATACCTTAGAGAAACTCTTTCTTGAAAGCCCTTGGAGAGATTCTTGATTTCTTGATCTCTCTTGAAGAATAAGGAAGGTTTTTGATTTTATTAAAAACCCTAGCTCTTGTTCTTGAACAACTTTGAGAGAAAACAATGATATTTTGGGTAAAATGAGGCCAAATCCCATGTTAAGGAGTATATATAGGGGTAGCAAAATGACCTCTTTCGCCTCTGAAAATAAACTAAAAAATCCTAATTTTATACACTGGCGCGATATGCCATAATTGTGCCAGCTCACTGGAGATTAGACAATCGGGAAACTGCTTGATGGTGCGACACAGTGGAATCGCGTTGCCACCTTGGTTGCAAACTAAAAAGGCACCGCGATGCGGTGGAATCACGTTGGTGCATTGGAAATTGACAATTCTTAAATCAAGCCATAGAGCGATGCGCTAAAATCATGGAGGCTCACTGGATTTTGACAATTGCCATTTTGGCTAGCTCCACGATGCGCTAAAGTGCCAGGTGGCACACTGTCTCACTAAAATAGCTCTAACTCTTTGCCCTAGTATTGGATTTAGACGAATTTGGTATCAACGAAAAGCTTATTCAATTCTCTATATGAAAAAAGTCGATATTCAGAAAAGTCTACATGGTACAAAATACTTCTAACTAGGGAAGACACTTTTCAACCTTTTAGGGCCGGATTAAGACTTCACTGAACACGCTCTAACGCTCAGACTATGAGAGAATTTTGTGGGGTCTTACAATATAACCAATTTGTTTCAACGGATTAGGAATCCATTGGAAACCATAAAAACATATCACTAATCTGTTGCACTAGCTAGTTTATATGTTGCAACATGTAACCAACTTGTTGCAACGGGTGAGTAATCCATGGGAAATAATAAAATAGATCACTGATCTATTGAAGTATACCACTCATCACTGAACATGCATATCTGATGCATGGTTTACTGGTTCATGAATGCATAACTGAATATGCAATAGTAATTGATACCAAGTTTATCATGAAAATCTGAGCATGAAACTGGATAAGTTCAAGGGAGACTGTTTCTTAAATTGAAAATGCTAATGAGCCTTAAATTAATTACTAGATATGGACGAGGAGAACCACATGAATGTAACTAAGTCTAGAACGCGATACATGAGCTGAATATCATGATCTGAACTGAGTACCTTAAATATGCGACTTACGGCTGAGGTCGGAGTTTAAGGGTCAACTTATAAGTACCCCTTACTACAAACTAGATTCATTATGAGAAGAGATAATGGCATGTTTTATGTCATGAGAGTTTGGGGAATTATAGTGTATCTCCCTCTTGGGAAACTAGGTCCCTTGAATAATACTGATTTTTGCTGAGATACTGAGAAGAACTAGGGCGATGAACAAGGCACATATGAACTGAATCATGAATGGATATCTAGGATCTGTATCTAAGACAAAGTTATTAGACCTTACGCATTGCAAATGAGACTATTGAAAAGATTTACGTAGGTGCTGGGCACGAATGCATAAATATATACTAACTTTATCTGATTAACTGAATAACTTATATCTGAATATTGGGTATGTAAGACCGAACTGTGCTTAGTCTAGATAGCTGGACTGAGACTATAAGGTATTATACATTGGAGGTAATGACCGACTGGGTAATATGAGGTAACTGGGCATGAGTGAGGAAAAACTGTATTACCTTAGAAATGCAAGACCAGGCATCTAATCATGATTCAAAAACATTCTGTAGACTGAGGTACTATAATATTAATAATTGAGTAACTGATGGCCATATGATATGGTCAGGTAATCTTGAAACTGGACTGAGTTTATGATCTGACTACTGGACTAGGATTGGGACTGACATTGTAGCTAAGATGATAATTAAGACTGTAATCATAACTAAGATTGTAACTGAGACTGAATGCTGGTTTTCTATAACCGAGGGTTAGGCTGTTATGGGAGTACTGAATTCTGATGGCTAAGTAACTAATAGCTGAAAGCCATGGTTCTATAGGACTATTTGAGTCCTTTACTAAATATTGATTACTGATTTGACACTGTAACTGAGGTCTGCGAGATGGAACATTAACATTACAAATTCACTGAGGGATCTAAACTGAGGGTATACGAGGCATAATCTGAGTTTGACTGAATACTAGGAGTAAAGTCATGAATCATGTGGACTAAGCATACTGTAAAGCATGACATGAGTGCATGAGTCATGAGCTGCACGAATTGGGTTTGGAATTTCTAAATTAGTGGAACATGATCTGCACCATTGGATGAACTTGGACTCCTCATACGAGGAACTTGAAACACACTATTTTATGAAAAATACATGGATATAAGCTGTATTCGTGGGATTTAAATTAAAAGCATGCATAAGTATCATGATGTTTGAAGAATAAAATTTTGCACTGAGATAGGAATGGGTCGGGAATCATTTTTCCTTATGGATTTCCTACACATACTGGTATTACTATTAGAACTCGAAGGCCTGACTTTCAGAGATTTCATAACTGGACAGTTTTTGTATACCTGTTGGTCTATGTTAGACGGACTTACTGGGGTGGGAACTGGAAAAAGGTCCTGTTAACATTTGGCCTAACCTTAAAGTTGACTGCTATGCAAAGAGTTACAAAAGAAAAAAGAAGCTCCTGAATTTGAAGAAATGTGAACATGTAAATGAGGGATCTGTAACATACCAGTGGCTGCATAAGGAGGACTTTCCTGATCCTGTCAGGAATAAAGTGCATAGAGGTTGTTTGGGCATTGCTCACTGATAGCGCTAGAATTGGCACCCTGCTGATTCGGGGGATCGAACTGAGTTGAAGGACGACCATGACTTTTAGGGCTAGGCCTAGGACATTCTCGAACCTTGTGACCTGTCTATCCATATCCAAAATACACATAAATACCGGCTCTACATATACCCTTATGATACTTACCACACTCTTCATAAAGTGGATGAGTAAAAACCCTACTCTCACTACTCTGGGACTTGGAGCTTGGTGCCCCATCTCTATGGTCATTTCTATACTTTGGTACTGATGCACTAGTTGAAGATGGAACTGGGGATGAAAACTTATGTCTATGCTGAGAACGGTTACCACTCTGCGACCCTGGCTGAGAAAAACTATAACTATCAGTTCTGGCCTTCTTATTTTCCCTCTCTTTCTTCTTAAGTTTATGCTCCTCAATCTATTGAGAATGGACCATAAGCCTAGATATGTCCATCTCCTTAATCAACATCACAGTCCTACACTCCTTAACTACTCTACCTGATATCTTAGACACAAATTTATTCATTCTAGATCTACTGTCTTCTACTAGATAACGAGTGTACCTGGCTAACTGAGTGAACTTGAGAGAGTATTCGTTTACGCTCATGCTACCTTTTCTAAGGTTGATGAATTCTAACACTTTGGCTTTTTTCTGTTCTAGGGGAAAAAATCTACCTAAGAAAGCCGTATCAAACTTTTCCCATTCTATGGGCTCTGCATCTTCACCCCTGTCTACCTTCCACTACTTAAACCACATATGGGTTACATCTTGTAGTTGATAGGCGGCTAACTCTGCACTCTCACTAGAAGACACTCCCATGATATCTGTGACTTTCTAAACCTAGTCGAGGAACTTCTGTGGATCCTCTTCAGACTTAAAATCGGAGAATAGGGGAGGATTCATTCGGGTGAAGATCTGAATCCTGGCTGCAACAGAATTGGCCACTGGGTTGGTCAGAATAGCAGCTGGCCGGTCATTTTGAGCTGTGACTGAATTGGCTATAGTGGTGAATGTAGTTCTGAATTCTGCATGAGAGACGTGCTCATCCAGAGGATCTACCTAGACGGGCTGAGGTGCTGACTGATTCCCTGTTCCTCTTTTGTTAGCCTTTTTGGGAGGCACATTCTATAAATAGAAGAGAAAAAGGGATTAAACTGAGTTTGACTGGAGCTCGTTCTCACTCGCACGACATAAATACTGAAAGAAGGGAAACTATTCCTAAAGCATCGTATATCCTCCTGCACATAAGTGTGGTGCACACCTCACCCATGTACAAGACTCTACTAGATATGGGTTTTCAGACTTCCTAGGATGTTTTTTAACCTTAGGCTTTGATACCAAGTTTGTAACACCCCGAATTTGGTACTCGAAATTCTACACGGTGCTCATAATCCTGAAGAACCATAAACTAACCCATGACTGATATCTGTATTTGAGCCTTGAACAATAATGGTAATATCGTAAATGCGGAAATATAAACTGAAAGGCCATAAGGTTCAATACTGATATATAACTGAAAATATGGTATAACAATACCAAAAAAATGGAAATAACTGTCTGAACAAGCTGTAGTCTGAAAGCCTCTAAAACAGAATTGTTTGACTAAAGAGTTGATGGGAAAATCCCCCAACTAACCCCATCTGCTAAAATAAACTAAGTACTAAAAGAATAAAATAATCGAATAACAATATCCTCAAAAGATGAGGACTCACTGCTGACTTCGACTACTGAAATTGGAATGCTACTATTACTCTAGAGCTCGTGCTTCTGAACCTATGGTATAAAACACCATAGCGCAAATGTGTCAGTATGATTGAATATACTGGTATGCAAGTAAGGTAGGCTGAATACAATGGTTCGTATGCATGAACAATACTAATTGACTGAATAACATGAATATGAGAATAGATGCATGAATACGTAATTATATTTGAGATCGTGATAACACTGACTTATGAATTCTGATAATGTGGATTTACTGATATCTGGGTACTAATACTATGATACTGAAAGACTAAGTCTATTGAGTACTGAGAAACTGATGTCATATTACTGATAAAGGAATGACTATCTTTTACAGTTCTGATTATGAAGAACTCGTCTGATCGACTGTAACTGATAGTCCTGAAATCTGAATACTTGTAATATGAATTTTATATAATTAATATACTATTAACTGGGTGACTGTATCTGACATTCCAGATTCTGATGGAACTAGCTTAGTTTCGTACTGAGCTGAGCGAATGTATCTGATAGTCCTAAAACTGTAGAACTAAACTGAGTTCTATTACTGATACTGGATCTGAGATTGAGACTGTGGGAGTCAATCATCTAACCAACATGCCCCAAAACTAAACTGGTGGGGTCCAATCTATAACCCTAGCTGGAAGGGTGTCAGTATCATGCCACGGGTAAAGACAGGTGATGAGTAAACCCTCTAGAAAAATTCAAATTAGGTGTCTAATCCCTAAAATCATAGAGTACATCTCAACCTATGCTGGCTACATAGTTATAGAACGAAAGGATTGCTTCTAAGGATCATACCCTCTACTAGCTAATAGGTGAGTCCCCATCCTTGGGTTCACTCGGTGCTGAGTCCTACTCCTAACTGAACAGACACTGAACTGATTTAAGCTGAAATGAACTGTTACTAATAGTATCTTTTAGCTGATTTGAACAAATTTCACTAAATTCCATTGAGTGACGAAATACTACTGTGATCGGATGACTAACTGAGATTACTGAGTTTTTCCTGAGTCATGTAACTGACTGAATTCTAATAATCATGGCTTGAATGAGAGTATCATGAAAGCTGACATTGGCTCTAGGCACATAACTAAATTATAGAGTACAAGTACCCCCAGGACTCGATTGCATGAAACTGACAAGACTTAATACTTCGTGAACACATAACCAATATCAACAATTCCTAATATAATAAGTTGGGGATTTCATAAAGCACATGGTTGTCATAATGTTGTACATGGATGGAATTGCATATAGATATGTCATACTTTCAGAAAGTTAATCTCATGAACATTCCATCAAATACTCATAATGCACACAATATCATGGAAGTCAGTCTTGGTCATAAGGGTAAAGCATGCATTTATTATTTGAGTCACAATTGAGCTATAATACCTAATTTCTATTCTCCTAGCCATTTTGTCAAACACCCTACATGCACAACTTAGGGCATAGGTGAAATCATCAAATTACACATCATAAACAACTAAATTCATGGATTTCATCTTGCATGCTAATATAGTTTCATAAAAACACATAACGATTCCAACTTGGAAATCATATAACAAGATAAACATGGTTACAAACAACCTACGACATAAATATTATTTTTATAATTTAAAAGAGGGTTCTCGGACTGCATGGAAGAAAGGAATCCATAAATCAACACTTGACATACCTTAGTTCCTGATTTTATAAAGATTGACGGAGAGATTCTTGAATTTGAATCCTTAATTGAAAATCCTAACTAGTTCTTGAGAGAAAGTTGAGAGAAACTCTATATTTTGGGTGAAGTATGGTTGAATCACGTGTTATTGGATTTATCTAAGGATGGAAAATTCACCCTTTTTTTCTTAAAAACACAGACATTTAGTGACTAAAAACTGGGTGCTGACTCTACAAGTGACGTAGCACATATATGGCTGTGACACGATACTCGACGCATCGCACCACAAGCGCACCGAGCCTTAGAAGTTTTGGCTCTAGCAGCTTGCAAAAATATTGACCAACACGATTGGCGATGCGGTGCGCCATGATTGCGTTGGTCCACTGTTTTGGGACTCCGAACATGATCTAAACGTGTTTTGAAAAATTCAAAACTTATCCGGGAACACCAATTGACCTTCCTGATCTTGAACTAATAAAAATACGGACCATTAAAGGACATTAAGGTGGTGAAATAAGATTGTCAACTTTCGAAGGTCAATAATAGGCTAAGTCTGAGAATCTAGCTAGAATTTTCTAAGTTTGGGACCCCTTGACAAGCTTAAAAGACTGAATTAAGCTTTAGGATTTTACGGGGTCTTACAGAATGCCACTAAGCATTCAAATTCCCATCAACTTGCCTTCTTAGGAAATTTTTGGACCCTAAAAATGCTACCCTGTCTTACAAATACTATCTAAAAAATCTGAAACCAACTAATTGAGTTATATATATCTTCCCTGCTTCTATTCCTTGAGCTTTGACCTTTATATTACTTCATAACATACTTTTTTATATATAGGAAAATCACTATATTTTTCATTTATTTTTTCTAAAGTTAGAGTTTGTACTTTTTCTTAATGCGACTCATACCCTCATTTTTTAAAATTGGCAAAATCACTGACTTGTGAATTTGTTTGAAACATATAATTAAATTTTCTCTAAATAAACAATATCTCCAAATATATAGTTACATAATGTAATAGACTATTATACCTCATATATGAGCAACTACATAGTAGTACATATATATTTTGACTTTATTTAAAAATTTTAAAATTGAAGTTGTATTTCATTATAACTTTTACAAATAATTACTGGTTGTTTGAATATACTTTTCATAAATTAAAGAACATGAAATATAATTTACATGAGAACGCTTTTCTGAAAATCTTAAATATATAAATAAAAAACATAATGCTACTAGGAAAGAAGAAATAAAATTTTAGATATTTAGATATTAACTATTTAATTTTTTAAAAGTAACATCTACATATTGACAACTATGTAAAAATACAATAACTCACGATAATATTTTTTTTACATATATATATACATATATATATATATATATATATATATATATATATATATATATAATGATCAAAAAACAACTTGATTAAATCATAAAATTAAAAGGTGCCACATAAATTGGATCGATGAAAATATTATTTTTATTTACAGATACTATTATCAATGAAATTAACATTATACTTTAAAAAATATATATTTTACTATTTGATTTCATATTGTTGGGCCCGTGCAAGATCAAAATATTATTTTTCATTTAAAGATACTATCAACAATGAATTTAACATTATACTTTAAAAAGTATATATTCCACTCTCTGATTTCATATAGTTGGGCTTGTGTCTTCCACGTACATTTTTCCATTAGTTTAATGAGTAATAGCAAAAAAATAGGCTAAGCATATAAAATTTGTGTCATATATGACGCATTGTAACACAACAGAATTAATTGATGTGAACTTATAAAAAAGTACATCGCACATCAAATTAGTGTGTTATGCATTCTTTTAAACACAGCACACAAAAATGCATTATTTTTGTGTGCTATGCATTTTCTTACAAATTTAATATCTTCATTGACGTCCCCTCCTCCCCCCATTTGAAAGAAAACCTAAACAAAAAACACACAAGCAAAAATTGGTTCTCTACTTTGAAAATCCCTTGTTTTTGTTTAAAAAATTATGAGGAATCAAAGATTCTTGGTATATTCGAGTCATATAATCTAAATCTAACGTTGATTTTGGCATAAAATCAACATTAATATTGATTGGGGTTGAAAGTTTTGGAAAACATCGAAGTATTATATGTAACATTTTCATATTAATTTATAACAACTCTCCCAGTCATTATAGAGTGGCTGAAGCCTATGTACTCTGCTAGAGATTCCCTAGTAAACAAAAACAACAAAAACAACAACAACAACATACCCAATAAAATTCATAAGTGAGGTCTGGAGATGGTAAATGTACGCAGACCTTGCCACTACATCGGGGCAGAGTTTCCCTACTGAATTGAGTTATTTAAATCTCAAAGTGGAATAATTTAATCTAGAAAAGTCATGTTCTAACTATGCTTGGTGAATCTTTAATTCACCATGTTGTGTTCTGTTAGAGGTGACCTAGTAATTTAGACCTCCATTGGAGAATTTCAAAACTAAAAGTAATGTTGTAACAAGTGATTTTAGTGGCCGTTGCATTATAATAGCTTTGTAATCTAGATCACCAGTCATGGAAGAGCCCGTGGTATGGATCCCCATAAGCATTCACCTTTCATGTTACCACTGGCCATATCAGGGGTGGACATTCATTTCAATTTTAGAAATTTTATTTGATTATTTGGTTTCGTGAAAATAGTAACCCAAATTGAACTTAAAATAATTTTGGTTCAGTTTGAGTTTTTAATTTCAGGTCGCTTTATTTTAATTTAATTTTTCAATTTGAATATCATCATTTGGGACTTTTATTTTTCATTAATAGAACTTTAAAATTGAACTAATGTTTTCATGAATCAAATTTTAAAACCAATAAACTACTGATTATGGATATATGATGTCATAGGTTGTCAAAGATTAAACTAAGTAAGATATAAGAATAAATCAGATATTTAAGATCAAATACGTTAAAAAATAAATGCACACAATGGTTCATACTTTCATTAATTGAAAATAAGAAAGGGTGTAAGCATTAAAATTACAGAATCCTCCTTACAATAAGACTAATGTCCTCATTTATCTGAGTAAACAAATGCTTTAATAAGTCTTTGATTAACAAAGATACAAACTTAAACACAAAATGAACTAAAGTTTTGCAATAACAATAACCAAATCAAAAGTATTGACATGTAAATTGCACAACATAGAAACTAAATCAACTGCCTTGCAATTATAATAACCAAATTAGCAGTCTTGTAATTATAATATTCTAAATTAATCTCCATCTGTAGCTTTGAACTTGGCATCATATTCATAAGGTTGCTGCACAATACAGAAAATACTTATAGAAAAACAAGGAATTCAAACTTCTCATAATCACATATCTCTATTAATAACACAAAACACAGAGTGTGTACTCTCTCCATTGGATGTAAAACAAAATTAGAAACCTAAAATTAGAAGATAAATTCATATCCAAAAAAAAGTTATGCTTAAAAAACTTTTACTTACCACATATATCATTGTTTGATAGTTTAAACTTTCTACTATAGTCTACACATCAACAATACTAGATCTGTTTCCACTGTAAGTCATTTCTGAAAAAATCTAAAATAACTTGTTAGATGTTATGCAATATAAATAAGATACTATTTTTGATGTAATTAATACAAAATCATAAAACTCTTACCAAGTTAAAGTAGCTGAATATACTATAAATCTTCCTCAATATTAATTGAAGTAGTTCACTTCTATGACAATCTTGAAGATAAATAAGAGATTGCACTAGTTTAGGAGTCAATGAACTCCTAAAGTATTCAAGAATACCACTTTTTGTGCTAAATGCACCTTTAGATGTGACACTGGAATAACCATATCACGAGCCATCTTTGGAAAAATGGTAACTCTCAACTCATTAATTTTTGACCATTTTAATATATTACTCCCTCTATTCCAAAAAGAATGACTTACTTTCCTTTTTAGTCTGTTTAAAAAAGAATAACCCTTTTTTGGCAATACTTTTAATTCAACTTTCCACATGACTTGTTTACGACCACAAGATTAAAGGATATTTTGGTACATTTGACATAACTTTAATTTAGGACCACAAGATTTAAAAGTCTTCTTTATTTTCTTAAACTCCGTGCAAAGTCAAACTAGATCATTATTTTTGAAATGGAGAAAGTAAAACGATCCGAATCTGGCTCAATATTCTTAGCTAGATATCTACCTAACTCTAATTTTCTGTCTAAACCTCCACTAATTTTTTAATGCTACTCAAATTGTAGTTTGGTCTCATTATTTCTCTTTTTTGAAAGTTTCCATAACTACTCACAGTAGATGTTGACAATGAGTTGCCAGATGAAGTAGGTGAGATGATGAAAATAAATATCCTTTTGATGATTTCTTAACATAATGATTAAATGGGGCTTCCATATATGTTTCAACTGCATTAGATAGCTTGCCCATAATTTCTTTTCCAAGCATATCAATAATTACAAAAGGAACATAGTCAAGTTTGTTACGGGGATCTAGAAAGTATTAGATGAAGATCATCTTATTCATTTTATCTGGATCACTCCAATAATTTCTTAAATTTTCTCACATATATCTTATTATTTTTTTCAATTGGGATATTTATTTTCTATCATCTCTTTCAAAATCATATCAAGCTTACAATTTTTTAAAAGTGTACAATGTTAGTGACATACTTTGAACCAAAAGCCTTCAAAGTAAATATAAAAGCTTCAATAAACGTTACCATTGACCTAGCCTTTTTCCAATCCTGACTTGTAAGGACACTTGCACTAGTTCCATTTTCACAAGGAGAGATACTGAGACAATAAAAAAATCAATTATCGCAAAAACTATATCTTTTAAATGAAAACTTAAAATATTGTATTGTTTTAAGCATAAAATATGCAGAGTTCCATTGAGTAGGAACATCTAAACATAATATTTTCTTACAAGTTACCAATTGAGATTCAAAACATTCATTGAACCTTTTGCCTTTTATGAAAGATTGCTTAATGTATTTCACATCTTGTGTCACAATCCAATTTCTCAGGTCATGATGACACCTACTATAACCCATCAGTAAGTAAAAAAACCCATTATCTAAAACATTTAGTAACTAACTATCAAGAGAATTAAATGAAATGACAAAAATAAATTGAATAAAAAGACTAATATAAGGATGAAAATTTCAAACCCTGGTTAAGTTAGTGAAAGAGCTTCTAGTACTATTAGAGTACAAGTGAAAAACCTATAAATGTACATGTACAAATCATCTCCAAAATATAAAATTGTTATAAGTTTAATCAATGTGAGGAAGAACAAGAATACTCCAAACGTCAGGAGTTCACCCCTAATCTCCAATCCATGGCTGCTCTAAATGATGCACATGTCAATGGTGAGAACTCGTACTGTGATATGTAGGTTGTAGAAGTGTAGTATGAGTACCAAATATGTGGTACTCAATAGGCATTGACCGTCTGAGCTACAAAGATATGCAAGCATAAATAACATATAAAATAGGAATATAAACTACAAGCAACTATCCAAGAAACTAAACATAATAATTCTAAGAGCGAATAAGGTCAAACTTATCCTGTTCTAATATTATTCCGGAATGAAAATGCAATACCATATATCACTAGCCAATATACAAATGAAGAGTGAAAAAGGGATATATAGTGGTCATACAAGTCCAAATTGTGCATATACATATGAATAAATAATGAAAGAGAGGGATCATTGATAATACCTAAGGGAGCCAACCTAACATCTTAAGGAATCCTAGTAAGAAAAAAAAGCTAATACTAGCATAATCAAAGTCTCTAACCAAAGGATTGCTAAACATGAGATATTTTAAAAATAACATATATTACTATGAGGAAGTAAAAAAATCAGAAACATACCAATAATCTCGGGTACCGATTCATAATTATCCTGTCATAAACCAACCATAATGACCAACAATAAAGTAACCAGATAGTGCAAACAATATAACCTAACCGACCCTTATAAGCCCTAAAGGTTCAAGCAGAACTCAACAAACAATAATCATAACTTATGCCTAAGTAGTCCCCATAAGGTCGATAGTATAAGCACCAAACAATCATACTGGTGATAGGCGAATAAATGAAAGAATGAATGAATAAATGCAAGATAAACCAATAGTAAACATGTCCAACAAAAGTTCCATAACGTAACAAGTGTATACACCTCCTCCAACTTATTAGCCCACAAAGGTAGGACCAACGACAATCATCCTTATCAGGCACTGTGGCTCATATATAAACGGACCCAACGGAGACTTGGGAAATTCTTATACATTGTCTGGTTCTAAACTGGGACTCCGAATAGCCATCATAATCAATTTTCTCCATCCAACATCTGAGAGATATAACTATAATATATGTATAGACTCGAACCGTGACTAAAATGTGAATACTTATAAATCAATTACCCGAGATTAAATCTAGACTAAATTAACACAATATCATATAAAAATTCGAATTCTCTATCAATCAAAGTAAATAATAGTGGTAAAAGTATGGATTAATCATGAACAACAATCATCCTTAGTCTAATTTTCAAAATATCTCATTTAGTCCTAAAATCTCATAAATCATTAAATATGGTGGTACGATTTTCATTGTAAAAGAATACACTTTAAAAGTGAAAAGTGTGAAGACATTCCTTTTAAGAAAATAGTAGTAAAAGCAAGGATTTGGCTGGAATCGTACCTCTAAGTGATCATTAATGTGCATAAAAGTATGCATTCCATCACCAATATCCAACCAATACAAATAAGTGCCTAAGCATCCATAAATTATAATCATGCCTCTTTTGAGGGTAAAATAGTCACCTGGAATCCCAACTTGTATAACAAAAATGACCTAGGGCCCAACAATATATAATTAATAATATTCAGTCTCATAACTCAAAAAGCTATGGCAATTAAGTGCATAAAATCACTATAAAGCTCGAATCAGGGAAATACCGCTCAAATTATGTCATGACCTGAGATCTAACAATGCATAAACATGAATACAAAAGACTTACAGCATACCAGTGACAACACCGGGGGACCTTCCTGATCCTATCATGTCTAAAGGGCATAAAACCTATTCTAATGGTGTTCCTCCACTGCACTAGATGAGGCAGCCTGCTGAGTCAGGCGACCTGCTGGAGCTGCTGAAGAGCTAGATTAACTTTGCTGATGAGCATCCCTACCTTTGTGTAAAGCCACTAGACATTCCCTCAATCCGTGGCTTGAATTTCCACACCAAAAACAACCATCACTACCCCCATACACCCATACTTGTGGTTCTTACCATATTTTTTATAAACTAGGTTAGTATAAACACTATTCACACTACTCGAGGACTTAGAGCTCGATGCTCTATTTTCATTGTCTTGCCTAAACTTGGGCATTGGAGCACCATATTCAAAACATATTTTGCCAACTAAGTAAACTTAAGAGAATACTCCTTCACACTTATGTTTCCCTACTTCATCTTTATGAGTTATTACACCTTCTCTTTCCTTAAATCAAGTGGAAAAAACCTATCTAGAAGCACAACAACAAACTCATCCCTCTTTACCGATCCTGCATCTACACTTTATCATCCTTCTATTGCTTGAACTAGGTATGGGCCACTTATTGTAATTGATAAGTAGCGAAATCAGCACTTTTAGTTGGAGTGACACTTATGATTTTAGTAACTTTTTGAATACTATCCAAGAACTCTTATGGATCCTCTATTGACTTAGACTCATAGAATACTAGATGATTCATTTGAGTGAAGTCTCAGACTCTAGATGCTTTCGTATTATTTTTGGGTTGGTAGGTGCAATAACCTGCTAGTTATTCTGGGTGGTCATAGACTGGGTAATGTTGTGAAACCATCCTTAAACTCAGCATGGGAGACTTATTCATTTAAAGGGTTTTCTAGAGCTGGTGGTGGTTCTTGCTGATTCCCATTCCTCTTTTTATTAGTTCTGTTAGGAGGCATTATCTGTAAATATGTAGAAAACAAGTTAGATGAAGGTTTTAGAAGATTTCAAATGCACGATATGAACATGAAAGAAGTGAATCTTTTCCTAACATATTTTGTGGCCTCTCACCAATAAGTGTGGCACACTTTACATCTATGAACAGTACTCTACTTAACTCAACTTTTAGATACCCTAGGACTCTTTAAACCTGATGCTTTGATAATAAAGTTAGTCACGACCCGTGACTACCCCTAGTTGCAAAACAATGCTTAGAGTCACAAGTGACCCTAAGCTAACCCATGGTCTGGGAAAACACTAAGAATATTAAAATACATAATGAGATACTGAGTGGAAACTAAGATGAAAAGACATGATCATAATAAAAGAAAAATCAACACTGGATGTCAAAACTAAGACTGGCAGACATAATCAACATGCTGAAAATATAACAGTCTATATGAAAGGCTCTAATCATATGAGCTGTTGGGAAAAGCCCCCAACTAACTCCAACTGTCTGAAACTAGAATAATACTAAAAAGAAATGCTGACAAATGGCCCTCAAGTGATAAGGACTTACCTAAAACTACTGCTAATATGGTTCATAATCATACTAAAAGCGATTTTGATGTTAAACGTTGAAACTTATATTATATGACAATATAACACAGAGTAAGTATGCGATCAGTACTTTAAATATAATACATATATGAGATTATAAATAACTAATATAGTTTGAACATGATGCAAGTGACATGATAAACTTATGCAAGACCAAGTAATAAACATGTATTATGATAAGTTGAACAACAAAATATAAGGTCATGTAAGTATTTGAATTTAAATTATGAACTATGGACTAAGGGAGATACCATTAACCATCCTACCCTAATCTGAGCTAATCAGGGTCAAATATGTAACCCCAGTTTGATAGGCGTTTAGTACCTTACCAAATGTACGAACACTGGCTAATATGGATACACTAAACTAATGTTCAAAAAGATTAAGGTGTCAAGCCTGGTCTAACAGATGACCCTTTAGAACCTATGGTGGTGTCGTAGTTTTAGGAATTATGGAATTCTACTAAAGGTCTCAACCTAACAGACGTGTGATCCTTTATCCATGTGTCCGCTCAGTTTTAAGTTCTAAATACTACTCCCAACTGAGTGACACTAATAACTGAAAATGCTCAATAATAGTAACATTATGAAAACTAAAAATAAATTCATAATATGAAAGTATCCAATAAAATTTAAGCTGGAGGATCATTCACTCATAAGGGTATGCATGAAATCCAAGGTCATCGGGTGTTCATAACCTACTATTTTTGAAGAATGTAAGTAATCATGGCAATACTATAATTTGAACGTAATAAGTAATTTCATAACTCAAGCCCAAAAATCAAGAATTTATCACTATAATGAGATTTCATAGCCATGACTATGGAAAAATGCTCAAATTTATGGGAAATAGGTATTCATGGTTTAGTCAAAGCAAAAAAACTGAAAGCTAAAGGATTTCACACTTTACATGAAAACCCCAAACTTGAAGAGCAAATTAAACTTGGGAAATTGAGTTAACTTTGGGACTCACTAGGTGAAAGGAAACTCATTGATGAAATCCTAGATGCATGAGGTTGAAATTCTTGATGAAGTCTTTGGATTTGAAGTTGAAGAACCCTAATTTTTTCTTGGGAGATGAAATTGCCTCTTTCTCTGTTTTCTCTCTATGTGTTGACTAAATTTTGAGTCAATGGAGAATTTAGGGTGTTTTATCCTTATATTCCAACCTTAGAATAACTTAAATGATGTAGTTTTAGTTTTAAAATAGTGAAAAATACCAAACAACCCCTTTGAAAATGTTATAACAGCGCAGAACAGTCCCGACTGACGGTTTGAGTGACAGACCATCAATCCCTTGTCCAACCATCACTCAAACCCTTACAAAATGACCAAATTTTGGTCTTAATACATAAGACTAATGGCTTGGCCAGATGGGCCATTGCTGTGTGATAATTTGTCAATTGATCCATCACACTCTAGCAGACTAACACCCTTTGGTAAATCGAGAATAATTTTTTCTTTGATATCAGATTTTTGCAAAAATAGGTGCGTTGGAAAGATAATTCAAACATCTATCATTTAGTAGATATTGAGATAAAATATTCTTTAGAATTTAGGAGTTATGCTCGTTTGAAGTTGACTATAGCAAAATACTTCACAAAAAGTCAATTGATAAGAGAGAATTTGACTTAGCTATGAGCTAGGAGTTGTTTGTGGCCTTAATACATGTCTAAATCACTTCTCATACTATCAAAACATGAAATTTGATTTCTATATGCACTTGAAGTATGGTTATCTAGGCTTTGATTTTTAGGGTGCTACAAATCGCTAAGTCATATAATAAGTTCTATTTTAAAAGGTCTATAATGTCAATCCGTGGAAAAAGAAGTCCCTAAACTATTATAATATCATTCTAGGACTATATCAGGTATATTATGCTCAGGTTTGGGTCACATTTCTATCCCAAATTCCTTAAATAGGTTAAGTCATAATATACTAGCTGCAATCCCTATCTCGACCCAATTTACTAGTCATAATAGGCCTATGATGGCCTTAACCTACCGAGAACATAAGCAATGATCCACAAAGTTTGCCACAATTCATGTCACTCCACCAATAGTGTTGCCTCAAATCTCAATACATCTTTGTTGTACCAGGGTGAATAGAATATCTAGAGCTGTAAGCCTCATGCAAAATTGGCTGAATCAAGTCTCCAACCCCCGAAACATAGATGCGGCTACCATACCCCAGAATCCCCTCAAAATCTATGGTAGACCTCTTAGATTCACCACTCAAAAACTGATAACAAATGATGCAAAGTTTCATATAATCAAACTAGCGACTCTAAATCTGCTCTAATAAACTACACCTTGCCTCCACTCTAGAAAGAATCCTTCTAGGGTCTGAAATATCACGTAGCACCATCAAGTTGGATAAGGACTGGATGTACCATGCCAACAACCTCTGAGAAACTAATATAGAAGCCAAGCTACCCATACTCACCACTTTTTAACTCAAGGCATCCACTACCACGTTCTCCTTGCCTGGATGAAATAAAATAAAGATGTCATAATATTAAGCTACTCCATCAATCTATGCTAACTAAAATTAATCTCTCTCTGGGTCATAAGATCCTGAAAACTATAATTATCAGTGTAGATCTCATAATGCATGCCATATAGATAATGTCTCCAAATCTTAAGTGTGAAAACTAATGCGCTAACTCCAAATCATGAGTGAAGTAGTTGGGGTCATGAACCTTTATCTGCCTTGACACATAAGTAATAAATCTTCCTTTCTGCATCAAAATACAACCCAAAAAATGCTAGAAGCATCATAATATACGGTGAACCCCTCACCCTCAATAGAAAAAGATAATGTAAGAGTTAGTGTAAGACATCCCTTGAGCTTCTAAAAGCTCGACTCACATTTCTCGAACCACTATAAAGGAACCTTCTTAGGAGTCAATCTGGTTATCGATGCTATAATGGTGTCAAAACCCTCAATGAACCGCTGTAATAATCGGCCAAACCAACAAATATGCAAACCTCATACAGAGATATAGTCCTAGATCACTCAAGAATAGCCTCTATCTTTCCTGGTTCCACTATAATTCCATACTTAGACACAACTTATTCTAGGAATGTTACCAACTCGAGCCAGAACTCATACTTTGAGAATTTGGTAAAATGACTATGATATCTCTAATTCTGGGGCACAATCCTCAAATGCTGCATATGTTTATCCTTACTCCTTAAATACGTAAGAATGTCATTAATGAAGAAATTATGAAGGAATATAAATATGGCCTTAACACATAGTTCATCAAATCCATAAATGTAGCTGGGGCATTTGTCAACCCAAAAGATATCACTAAGAACTCATAATGACCATAACCAGTCTTGAAGGTTGTCTTTGGGATATCCTGAGACCAAATCCTAAAGTGATGGTAACCGAACCTTAAGTCAATCTTAAAGAATACCGCTGCTCCCTGAAGATGGTCAAATAAATAATTAATGCGAGGCATATGATACCTATTTTTCACAATCACCTTATTAAGCTATATGTAATCAATACATATATGCAAGGAACCATCCTTATTCTTCACAAACAAGATAGGAGCACCCCAAGGTGACACACAAGAACTAATGAAACCCTTACCTTATAGATCCTAAAGTTGAGAATATAACTCCTTAAGCATAGTGGGAGCCATACGGTAAGGTACCATAGAAATAGGTTATGTGCCTAACTCAACATCAATAATAAACTTAATATCATGCTCAGGAGAAAGACTAGGTAGATCGATAGAGATAACATTAGGAAACTCACAAACTAGGGGAACAAAGTCAAGAAATGGGATCTCTACACTAACATCACTAATATAAATGAGATAAAACTTCGAAGCTCTCGATATAAGTATCCTAGCCCAAAGAAATCCCTATTGTCTCATTGATAAAAGATCCTTGACATATGATAGGAGGTACGCCGAGCATGGCTGTAGTAACTGTAATGGCAAAATAATCCAAGACTGCAAGATAGGGGGATAACCACTCTATGTCTAAATTCATATCAAAATCCACCATGTCTAATACAATAAGATCAGGCAACATGATCAATAAGTCTGATCCACTTCCAAGGAGTCTCCTATGAGAGTAGATACATCTAATGGCACAAATAATGAATCCCAAGATAACTCTAACCATAGGGCATAATAACCAGATACATAAGAATAAGTGGATCTCGAATAAAAAAAAAAGCAAAATTCAATTGATGGCACATTAAAATTGTACCTGTAATTAAAATATCTAATGACTTTACCTTGGGTCAGTGTAATGACCCAAACAAGGGCCTGGCCATGATGGGTATCTTAACTGTATCCAGGATCGGAGACCACCTCCAATACCCAAACCATTGAACACCTTACACCCCATGTCGGATGAATTTCGAACATATAACAAGAAAAGAAAATATCAATTTAAAGACATTATAATAAGTATGTAATCCAAAACCAACCATCAACAACTATACAACCAATCAATACTGCCCATGTCCACAGTAGCTAAACCAACCTACTAATTAAAACAAAAGAATATCCAGTCGGGACATGCCCCGACCATAGACAAAACCAAGACTAAAAGAAATAGTGAAGACATAAAGAAATCCATATAATGAAATGGGGTCTTGCAAAGTATGAAAGCTCACCACTTCAGTCTGACTCAAAAGATGTCCCCGAATTACCTAGTCACTATGTATGAGGAGTAGAAGTATGGCCAATTCCTGCATTGCATGGGGATATAACATTCAATCCAAAATAAAGTAAAACCAATGCATATAACCATATGCAAAATGCATAAATATATATCATGTCGGGATAGGGAACAAATTTAGCATGCACTTTAAAACCTTAACCTGCGTTGTGTAGCTTCACCATCATAGATCCATCCACGGGATATATGAGTCCAGTTTTACCCCCTGAACGAGTCTCCATGCATGTTAGTCGCACGAATTAGAGATACCATATGTGGCCAGGGATTCCCTTGTACCTTCTACTCTCTATGATACATATACACATATGTGAACTCGGGGATTACCTTGTACACCACAAACACTTGGTCATCAAGAGCAATCCTTATGTTGGCAAACATGAGTTTCCAGTGTCCATCCTTTGGACTCACACCTTCACGGCTAGCTAGCACTACCCCCCATTATTGCCCATTCAAAACATATACCACATAACCAAACTACCAAATGTAGAAGTAAATTATTAATGCATTTTTAAGTGGTATCATCATACTGACTATAGCTTGCTAGCAATGTCATTAAGCCAAGACTTAGGGATTCCTATGCACCCCACAAACTTCACTATAAAAATAACTTGGGGGATTTTCATATACCCCGCAAGGGTTTCAAGACCATTAACATCCAATTTACCAATTATGTCTTATATTAATAGTGAGTAATAAATCAAACCAAGTGATGATGTATATCAAAATCCCAATTATGCAAGTGGGTTGAGGTTGTTACCGATTCTCATACCAAACCAATTAATTTGGGGATTCCTTTGTACCCCAAATTCCATGATTTACCAATTTTAGGTATTCCATTATACCAATGTCCATCCACTATTCCCATACACCCCAAAGAATATACCTACCATTAATTTAAACAAAACATGTTCATAAATATCATAGAAAATTCATTTAAACCATTTATATTCAAAACCCTCAACTCATAGTACAAAACCCAATATCAATATCTCTTGAACAATACTTTAAATCACATGATTTTAAAAAAATAACAATGAAGGGTGAGTAACATGCTTGAATTAAGAATATTTATGGAGAGAAATTGACCCCTTAAGCCCCTAGGTGACCACTTCTTGGAAACCTTAAGTTTCTTCCTTGAGATGATTTTGAGAGAGCTTTGAGAGGTTATTTTATTTGTTTTTGAGTGATAATAATACCCTAAAGGGGTTATAAGACATGGGTTTCAATTTGGGTAAGAGGAGAAGTGTCCAGAATGCCCTTAACTTAAAAGCTGAAAAAGTGTCTCCTTTGATTACGAGTCAACTATTGAATCATAACCACTCCTTATGACTTATCACCAAGTGTCATAACTAAGATAGTGACTCAAACCCCATACACTATTAAACTTATGACTTAACAATCTTACTTGTGTCGAGACCTTATGACTCGTAGGGTCTAGTCATAGGCAACACAAACCCCAAACGAGTTAAACACTAGACATCCTATGATTTGAACCTACGACTTGTAACAAGTCCTTACGACTTTTGGTGAGCCACTCATACTTAGAGAAGAAATTTTCCACTTAGTTTCTAATTTGGTTACGACCAAGGTCCCGAAGACCCATAACCACATCTCACGACTCGTCACCATGAGTCGTGACCAAGGCAGTGAGCCCAAAGCTCAAGAATATTCAAGGGCCAAAATTCAAGGGCATTACAATCTCCCTCACTTGGATCATTCGTCCTTGAATAATGGGTTGAGGTAAACACTAGCATGACTTAAACACAACTAACAACCACACCTATCTTTAACAAAGTCAGGAAGCAAAGATGTCAAGAAATCACAATTTCCTTTAACAAAGTTAGAAAACAAAGATGTTAAGATAACATATACCTTGAGCACGATTTTCCAAAATAGGGAAATAGGAGTGGATATTGGATAATGACACCCCCAAGCGAATCATGTAAGCACCAACCATGTGACAGCGATACTTGAAAGAGATACGATCTTAGGAATTTTACTATAGGATATTGATACAAGACGCGAACCAAAATTCTTTCGGGATATAAAAATAGCATAGAAGCATCCTCTACTTACAAAACAATAAATCTAATAACCTTTAAATATAACCATGCTTCCCACTATGCTTTCAACTATGAACACAACACTCCACTATTACAATTTCACAACTTCTCCTACAAAACACATAACTACAAAGCCTGAGTATAACTATAGATTCCTCTTATGTTAAAAAATTACTCAAAGTTATAGGTGCTAGTGTTAGCCATGGGTCCTTATACCTTACACCACTCTAATAATACTACTCGTCTTCTCACCATAATCAAGAAACTTCAGGTCTTAATCAACGAGCTATAACTGCATAACATAATGGTTGGGTATTTATCGATCACCACAGTTCAACCTATCTTTACTACACTCACTTTATGGATCTCCCTACCAAAACTAACACCCTCAATCACTATCACAAAGGTTTTCACCACAATCAATATCTAAGATTCAAATTAGGTGTCTAACAACCATCATGTACCACTAACAAAGTTCCCTATATGATATATATATATATATATATATATATATTTATTTATATATATATACTCCACCCCATGGGGACACACTAGGATGGATGAAACCCTTTTCTAAAAGATTCTTTAATTTCTCCTTAAGCTTCTTTAACTCAGCTAGAGCCATTCTATACAGAGGGATAGAAATAGGATGAGTGTTAGGAACAAGATCAATCCCAAAATCAATCTCTCTATTATGAGGAATACCAGGAAAGTCATCAGGGAAAACCTTAGGAAATTTATTTACAATAGGAACAAAATATAATAAAGGACACTTTGAGTTAGAATATTTAACTCGAACTAAATGATAAAGACACCCCTTCAAAATTCACATCTGAGCTCTAAGATATGATATAAACCTTTCCTTGGGCACTAAGAAACCATCTTTCGACTTAATAACTAGCTTATTTTGCAATCTGAACATGACCTCGACGATCTAGGGAAACATATCATGAGCGTAACCAATCTATCCCCAAGATTAAATCAAGGTCAAGCATACCTAATTTAATAAAATTAACTAAAGTTTCCCCACCACTACTAGATACACACAACCCCTATAGACTCTTTTAGCAACCATAGAGTCATCCATCGGGGTAAAAATAGAAAAAGGGTTTGTAATACACTTGGGATGAAAACCAAAATAAATAGCCACCTCTGGGGTCACATAAAAAAGAGTTGGCCCCTAGATAAAGTAAATATCACACACCACAAAAGAACAGTTTTAACATACCAGTAATGACATCAGGGGATAACTCAAACTCCTGTAGGATGGTGAGAGCATAGAGAGGGTCTTGTCTAGTACCAAAGCCATAAGCAACACCCCTTAGTTTAGGATCTAGAGAAGTGGCAATTGGGATCCAATTTTACCCAACGGCAATCCTTGTGGAATACACCCACTGCATATGACCCAACTAACTATACCTAAAATACTGATTCCCTTTTTTATAGACATAACCATAGTGAAACTAACCATTAAATCAATAGGGAGGATAGGGTTGGTCTTGATGAGTATCACCAGCCCAAAAATAATATTCACCAAAAGACTGAGGATAAGGGACACTGACAACCACATGGGAACTCTATGTATTCCCTTGTATAGACCACTGTCCACCATCTTTACAACTATCTCTCTGACCCTTCCCCCGATCTGACTATTAGGACTTCTTACTCTGCCTATTTTTTGCCTTTGCCTTATTTCTTCTCATGCTAATAGAACTAGATAACTGTGATAACGAGGCTACTATATGGGTCAATAGATAAATAGAATATCAAAATTCAACATTGGTAACATCTCCCTGAGGTGACTAAGCATAAGTGTCATCTTTTAGAGAAGGATCACTGGAGATCGATGGAACTCCATGGGAAAAATTAGAAGTTGTGACCCTTGACTGGATCTATACCTCATAAGTTGGATGAGTTCCATTCACATCATCCTTGAGTGCGATATATAGGTTTCTATGAGCTTTATATTGCCAAGAGGGCATAGTCTGAAAGTCGAACTGATGGCATCTAAGCAATACCTTCTTTTAGATGATGGTATGATCGTTGTCAAGATATAGTAACCCAACTAAGGTCAGGGTCAAATCCCAAGGAAACACATGGCTTTATAGATCATAGTAGTTGTATTCAATAGGAAAAATAAGAAAACGAAATAAGTGGTTTTGTTGATAGTAATCTCGAGTAAAGAATGGTATTAACTTGGTTGAAATCAGTTGTAAGTGAACACTAGGATTTTGTTCCCCTAGGTTCTCAACTCTGTAGGCTTATCAAGTATTGTTGAACCAATATAATACCTTACATGTAGAATCAATAAGTTGTGTACATTCTACAGTCTTTTGAATGAGTAGAAGAATTTTACCCTTTAAATTTTGAGTTTCAGGGTGTCGCACTACTAACCCTTATTTTGATCCCAGTTAACTATTACCTTTTAATTCTCTAGTTATTAGATTAAAACCTAACCATCTTACGTAGATAGAACCCAGAAGTGTGGATTGATAGTTAAACTCTAAATTACTATTGTCTTTATTTTTTTCTAGTGATTACTCCTCTTTTTGAGTAAGTAGAAATATCTAGGTGGGATCCTAATATGTTCACCCATTAAGAAATTAATAATAACAAAGATAAAGTAATGCATTTCATTGGTATTGATTCAGATAAACAATCACACTTCCCCTACTTCATCAATTTACTAGTGTTTCCACAACCCTAGCTATGGATTTTAGCCTCTCATGATTATGAAAAAATCAATAACATTCATAATATAAAGCATAGATGAAATCACAATGATAAGATAAATAAAAACCCACAACCATAACTGAATAAATCAATTAAAGTCAATAAAAGAGAATCCCAAGATCAAATACAGATTGTGGAATCAAAATATATTTCTGAAATACCCTTGGTTTTGGTCCTTGGAAATTTCCAGAGTTTTGAGATTCTGATCATCATATGACTCATCATATTAGTTGCATGGTAAAGGTACAGATCAGGTGACCCATCTCATATGTTATCCATTGTGTGGTGGGTAAGTTTCTATTATGGGTATGAGTTGGTGGTAATGATTTGTACATTGAAGGTATAAGTGGTATAGTCCAATTCGTATGTTACCTAGTGTCCAACCCCTTTTGATTCTATCTTGGATATGGTTTGAAGGTACTAGTCATGTGGTCTGGATACAAAGGGGAGTTGTATGGTGGACAATATGTGATGTGGAACCTTCTGATCAAGGTATGAGTCGAGGGTACCACTCATATGATGTGGGTACGAGTGAGGGGTCCAAACCGTACCCTCATGCGGTAATTTTTTATAGTTTAAGTTAGGGTATTCTGGACATTTACCCTCTTAACTTCTTTTGACCCCATGACTTAAAAAACTTTTTAGTCTTTATTTACCCTAGTATTCTCAATCAAATACACTTTAAACACTCTCAAATCTCTCTTAAGGATCTTGGTTCAAGAAAGGAAAGGGTTTCTTCAATACAATTAATTTGAGGCTTACAAGGGTGGTTTCGCTTCATCCTCTTTGGTATATAAGGGATGTTACTCCTCCCCCATTCTTAGTTCAACTAAATACATGTTTTCATGAAGGGTTTTCATGATGTTATGGTGGGTTTATGTTGTTTTTGCAATATATGTTGAAGGTTTTGGTTACTAATGGTTGGGCAATGTTTTCCCATGTTTTATTTATGTTTTTTCATGTTATAATGTTAGTTTAGACATATGGTCGCATAGGAATGGTCAAATGGTTCATGATTTTGGTTTTGAAAATTATATGCCCTCAATATGTTTTATAAAATGCCTATGAGAATGGTTGTGTCACATAGTTTGTCTTTTCTTGAAAACTTTCCATTGCATAATTGATAATGGAACCTAAATTAGTTTTATTTGATTAAATGATTTGGAAAGGCCTTGGTGGCCATGGTTATGTTTGATTGGAAATCCTATAAGGTACTTGGGAATCCCCTAAGTGTTGGCTAATGACATTGCTTGCAAGATATAGCCTGTATGACGATACCACTTCATAATGCCTTGGTAATTAACTCTTGGAATTAGTGGTTTGGTTATGTACCAAAAGTTTTTAATCAGGCAATAATGGTGGCTTGTGATAGTTGACCTTGAAGGTGTGAGTCTGCTAGACGAACACTAGAAACTCATATTTTTCGACATGAGGGTTTGTCATGGTGACCATATACTTGTGGGGTACATGGGAATCCCCTAAGTTATACTTGTATATATGGATCATAGAGGGTGAATGGTACACAGGAATCCTTGACTCCTATGATATCTCTGATTCGTGCGGCTACGCACACTAGGGTCCGTTCAGGGGGTAACACTGGTCCCATATAGCCTGTGGGTGGCTTTAGGATGGTAAAGATACACAACCCAGGTGAAGATTCTAAATGCATGCTAAACCCAATTCCTTTTCCCAGCGTAGGATATATATATGTTTGAATGTGATTGCATTTGGTTGCTTACTTGGTTTAAAATTTTGGCATTATTTTATCCTTATTCCTGAGTACATGCTAGAGTTTACCTGCTAACACATCTTCGGGCACTGCATCCCCATGGGATATAGGAATCGACCATACTACTGCACCTTCTCAATGACTTGGATTCGGGGATAACTTTTTGTTGGATTGAAGTGGTGAGCTTTCTTAATTCGGAAGACTCCATTTCATCTTATAGACTTTTCTACATACTTTTGTTATTTCTTAGACTTTGGTTTTTTATCTATGGTTGGGGGGGGGGGCATGTCCCGACTATATATTGTTTTGATTTTGGATAGAGGCTTTGTGAGACTACTTTAGGTTAGCATGGGTGGTATCCGTATTGGTGTGAGCATTGGCATTGGTATTGCTATTGGGGCTAACACCATTTGAATGTATTTGATTTATGATTGTTCTATCTTTGTATATGTGTGGAATTCATCTGATATAGGGTGTAGGGAGGTTACATTTGGGCATTTGGAGTGGTCTATAGTCTTAGTTGGGCTTGAGGCACCCAACATAACTAGGCCCTAGTTTGGGTCGTGTTAGTTGCTAAGTATCGAAAGTGCATAAATCCTACTAAAAAGTACATAAGGGGTTTTATAGTACATGATAAACACGAAAACAAAGCCCAAATGAAATAGGATAAAATCAGGTCAGTGGCCACGTGCTCTTTGTACCTGCGGTCTAGCACAGGCACAGGTTGTACCTGCGGTCTGGCATAGGGCGCAGGTTCAGACCGCAGGTTGTGGATGGACAAAGTCTTGCAAGTTAGATCTTGGAATTTTGGATTTCTAGCACCTGCTTTATCTACATGCAGTCCGTAGGTCTATATATGGTCCGTAGGTTGACTTACTAGGTGCCAGGAGTCAATTTTTTAGCTCTTCTTTGACTCTCGAACATACATTGATCACGATCAAGCCGAAATATATCCCGAATGTCCATAATAGGCCAAAAAGTATCCAAAACACCCCTTTTCACCCCTTTTACAGATTTAGCATCCAAAATATGGTTTCCTACAAAACATACCCAAAACGTATCATATCTAACAAAAAGGCCTCAAATACTTGCATATTTTTCCTAAGCGTCGAAAGTGCTATATTTATATAGCACATCAACACCCTCAACGTGGAATGTTTGCATGTCCATAGGCAACAAAAACACAACAAAAAAATCGATGCTTAACTAGGAGAAGCTAAGATATTCAAGGAAGTCATCATATTAAGTTTAAATCACAACGACCCTCCTTATATCTTTTTTCAAAGCCAACTTTGTATGAACATGAAGCACAACACTGTGACACAATGGAATCAAGCTATGACATTACATTACCAATAGAAAACCACTCATCGGTACAAATTACATTACCCCAAAAAATTAAATAACTAGCAACATGACTCAAGTGCCCTCACAGCAAAGATGTCCCACTAACTCATATGAAGTAATGCATGTTAATGTAGGAACGGTCAAGAGACACTCACACTCAACAGAGAAGTTCCAATTAATGCATGTCAAATACCATATGTTTTCCCTTTTTTTCTTTACCTTAGCATTCAAATAGTCCAGTTAGGATCAATATAGGCCTTTTCTTGGCTTGTAATGTAGGATTGGGGGCTAGTATGGTATATATGGTCATATCTAGTGACTAAGACTCCTTGGTATTACTCTAACGGTCTCATTTAATAACCATTTTTTTTATTCTACCCTTATTGCTCCCTTTTATTCTCTTATGCATAGTTAGGTTGGGAGTCGTATTTATTTCTTTTGTTTTACTTTTACACAATATTCGTTTCTTTTTCTCTTTTTTTTCTTTTATTTTTCTACTACATGTAGCCCTACTAACTTTTTCTTACTTTACCCTGCTTCATACCTATTTTACACTACGCACCCCTATGATAGCTACCTTTAACTTAGGCATTTTCCCTATGTTGAGGTGCACAATGTCTAAGGAGGACCTAGCACAAAACGGGGAAATTGTAATACAAATGGAAATGTGAATGGAGAAAATAAGAAAAAAAAGGCTTAGAAGGCTCAAAGCAAGGATAAAGGGATTTCATTCACACATGGAAGGTCATTTAGGCTAAAAGTGGACTAAAATTAAAAAAAAGTGCCTATGATCCTTTCCTAACTAACTATTCTTCAACCTAAGTAAGACTAACCAGGTAAGTTCTGAATCTAACAAACAAAGGGAACTAGGTAGTATCTCTCACACACATAGTATAGAGTCAATGTTACCAACTACTACCTATCCAGTATATGTAATTGTCAGCAAATGGTTATCATGTCCCTAATCTTAATGTCACAACAAGATCCACAAAGTTCACACATATATACATCAACACAGTTCTAAGAACTCAAAATTTTAGAGGGGTATCAAAAATTAATCAAAACATGATTACTGCCCTAAACACTTAAAAAATCTCCTAATTACACAAAAACACAACACAATATGAAATATAGCATAATGTGACACATAATTATCCTAGACATGCTGGTTCTACAACCATAGAGGGGCCGACAGGAAAAGAAACACGACAATAAAAATCCGCGATGGTGATATGTCTGCCCCAACTAGAAACTATGCATTGTCCTTAATGTGCTAAGAAAAATAAAAACATAAGGAATTGAGAACATACCTAGGATGCACTAGGCGCTTGAATCAGGGGCATTCCCAGACGGGGGCATATCAGATGGCGGAGGCGGTGGTGGTGGCGGTGCATTACTAGTGGATGGATCCTTTGCTATAGATGAATGCCTCTTTCTGTCGACGAATGTAGTTTCTAAATAATCATGCCTGGCCTTTCCCTCTGTTATATCAGTATCCTGCAAGTTGTCTCAATGAAATCTCTTGGTCCCAACTATTGGGACTTTTTCACATATTTTGCAAAGAAATCAAAGTGTCTCGATACACACGGAGGTGATATCGAGACCACAAGGGTATAATCGAGGGAGTAGCTTCTATACGGCTCTCTATAAGATAGCATACCTCTGCTCGTAGGATATCAAAATCTTTCCTCATCTGAACTAGATCTGGCACACTTGTCTTTGTATATCGAGATATAACCTGTCTCTACACATCATCGATATGTGTTTGAAAATCAGCATGTAGCTTTGATGGTGTGACTCTCTAAGAAGCCTCCCATATTACCTCAGTCTACTCATATCGTCCTAAAACCTAATCTCATCTACTTAAAGTGGATATTCATCTCAGTCTCGACAACATTCAATTGAGTAGTTGTGGACCTCTGGCTGTCCACTAAGATCCACAAAAACTCTCTATAAATAGTAATTATACTTGTCATATGAGCTATAGTAGATGGGTGAGAAGGATCTATAGATTCACCAACTGACTCTATGGTAGAAACTGGGGCTGAGGAAGAATTAACATGTGTTCCCTCGCCCTGTGTATTCGAATCTAGAGACTCTCTTTTATCCCTTATCACCATGTCAATACTAATACCCTAATCTTCTCGATATGCCTCATCAAGCTCTATGAAAACTATTGGGCCCTCAGACTGGGCCTCATGGTCCTCATCTACATAGTCATAATTGCAAGCACCCTCTCGCATATACCTCGTAACTCAAGTACACTAGCCTCATCACACAACCTTTGAATTATGCACGGGAAGAACATATTAGTCAACTCCCCAAATGCTCTATCATGCAACTCAAGCCAAAGAATATCAACATCATAACCAACCATCAAATAGGAAACTAGTGCTTCTCTATACCACATGAATGTATTATCTTAAAAAGTGGGTATCAATCGGTATCTAATCAGCTAACACCAAAAATTGGCCTCCAATATCAATAGGACCTTCTTGATCACAGCTTGACCCCAATTATGGGGTCGCATCACCCAGTGGTGAAATATAATTGGCTATCCACCTATCTATCTTAGCCTTCTCTAGATGGTGCTCAGCATCCTATATGATATGTTGATCTAGTGTGATCCTTAGTCTGTGGTCGTACTTAGTTGTAGATGCAGGAGTGATGTAATCTGGACTGAATATAAATCTACAGATAGTCTCCTTTATGATATCGACTCTAATCCCTCTAACTAGTAGTTGATAAAACTGTGGCTATCGCATAAATCTGATAAAGCCTCGATGATGGCACATACGAAGGATTGCGGTATCTCTGTAGGATGCATAAAACTCCTATACCATAGATAGGCTATAGGAACTGCATGGCTTGGTCATCCACTCTAGCTGATATCTATCAAATGCTGCCCATAGCTGTGGTACTTACTCTATTCCTATTCAATCAATCTGGCGCTCCTTATAAATGCATTTCAAAGGATTACCTAGATCCCAAACAATACTATTAAGCTTAAATATACACCGCATCTATTCCATACACCACCTCAACTGTATCTCTTTGGGAGGTGCATCAAGGTAATATACGGGTGCAAGTGTCTGCTCTGGCTGTGTATTATGGGAAGCCTGTGGTATAACCTCCTCAGACTGGGGTACCTCTGTGTGTATAAGTTGAATTACCCTCCCCAGCTGGGGCATCATTGATAACTACTCATGCTTAACCTCCTCAGAAGAACCTGGGACCTTTCTTCAGATTGAGGGTCCTGAGCAATAACTTGCAGAGTATTCTCAGACGCTGTATCCTTATCATCATCCTCATCATTACGTGGAGGAGTGTGTGGGGGTGATATTGATGCAGACTTCATCCTCGGTGGGCTGCAGCTGACTGAGAAGCTTGGCGAGTCTTTTCTCTCGTGACTCTACATGTCACCCGAATAACAGTTTCTTTATGTCACTTCTTCAGGTACTTCTCCACTGATCTGCTAGGCTTGGGAGACTCTTCCCATCTCCTTAAAGTACCAGCCTTCATCATATTGACCACTTTAGGTGTTATATATACCTGAAAAATAAGTTGTTAGATTTTAACAAAGTTGAGGAATAGCAAAAAATGAAGAAAAGCTCAAAATTTAAAAAGTCCAATTTTTTCCTCAACTTTCATTCCCCGATAACCTATTTAAAATACCAACAAGGACAATGTAGACACACTAATCAAGACTCGTGATTTTCAAAAATAACAAACATGCTCAACTAGTGGTATTACTTTCATTCATTGAAGTTCAACTTTTGGTTAGGGCCTAAACTTAGAATTTTAATTCAAAACATGGCCCTACATTAAGATTTTAGGCTATTCAAGGCTCCCACACACAAGAATGATGGTTTATAGATATTTTCAATAGAATACACATATCAACTTATTTAAACAATAGATAAACATATATATAATCATTAGGAGCCGAGAAAGTTACCTCTTTTGTGAAGAATCAGAAGTGAACAATGAAGAAATCAAGAAAAACCAAAGTTGAAACTTGTTTTAGCGTGTTGGGACAAATTGGTATCTCAAAAAAGTGTCAATTTAGCCTTTACTTAAGTGTGGGGTTAGTTTATGTTTTAAGTGGGAAGTTTGAATTCAAAGAGAAAAGTGAAGTTTTAATGATTTGAATGAGTTAGAATGAGGGTAAAAAATTTTTTATATAGGCGGGGGGGTTGTTTTAGGCCATATTTAAGTGTTTGTGGGACCAAAATGTTAATTAAAAATTAGGCCCAAAAGTGACCTAGCCTCAGCTTTTACCTGCGGTCAGGCCTTGGGCGCAGGTACCACCTGTGATCCGTATGTGCCGGGCCAAAATCTTTGGCCCGCCTTTTTGCAACATGAACTTGGGATTTTGATGTTTTTCCAGATACTTATAGTCCCACAACCTAAGTTTTAGGACCCAAAAGTAAAATTAGATGCCAAAGTCCATAACTTATAATTTCTAATTCTCAAAATCTCAAATTCTCAACTTATTACTCAACTTACCGTGTTGAACTTGTGACCATGATGGGATGATCACACGTCCCCTTACCTATAAATAGATGAATATAGAAATTTTTACCGTATTTTAGGTAAGGTACAAAAATTTAAAAAGCTATAAGAAGAAAAAAAATAACAAAAATGTGAACACTAAACTGGGATGACCTTGATGGCTATGTTGGTTACTCAAACTTCACCAACAATCCCATGGGTTGCATCTCATTTAACGCTTGATTTAACATCGCAATACTACACAAGTATCTTGACTGCTCAAAATTCATCAAGATACCCATAGTATTCACCAGGATCATCAATAGAATCAATCACCGATACTACCCTTAGGTCAGTTGGATTTTTAACTGACTTTTAGATGTTGAATGTCGGCTCCTCATCATTGAATTATAATTTTAGCTTACCTTTTTCCATGTCAACCATAGCTCTGCCTATGTCCATAAACGGTCTTTCCAGGATAATGGGTATCTCTGTGTCAACCTCACAGTCCAAGATCACAAAGTCAGCTGGAAAGATGAAGTTACCCACCTATCACATCAAATGAGATTTCCACAGGATTTTTCACTATACGGTTAACCATCAATAGTCACATCGAAGTCTATTTTGGAGGTTTCAAGACTAGTTTCTTAAATATGGACAACGACATTAAATTAATGCTTGCCCATAAATCAAACAACGCTCAGGAAAATTGAGATACCCAATAGTGTATGGTATAGTGAATGCTCCGGGATCACCCCTTTTCTACACCAAGGACCTAGTCATGACTACATTGTAGTGATACACACTATCAATATCCTCAAACGTCGCTTTTTTTTCTTGTGACAAACTGTTTCATGAACCTAGCATATCTAGGCATCTTCACTAACCCCTCAAGAAGAGGTATGTTCAAGATCAATTCTCTTAGTATCTCAATAAATTGCTTAAATGTACCTTCCTCTTTCTCTTACTTCAATCGCTAGGAAAAATGTTGTAGTGGTCTCAGAATTTTTCTACCTTCTGGATCCATTATTGGACCCTCACTTTTAACTTCAGCAATTGTACCTTTATCAGTTGTTACCTTCTCATACTCAACAACAAGTGTCTCATCATCAACAACAGGTAGTGGGGGATCCATATAGTGATACCACTCCTCGTGGTAATAACAAGTATATGACCATCATTTATTAAAATTTTCACTATGTTACTCGAAAGGGTACCTGGCCTCCTCTTGTTTGGAGTTGTTGACATCTCCTAAAATGGTGCTTCAACAGCATGATAATAGTGGCATGTGACTCAAATTTCTGGGTCAACCCTAAAATATCATCCTTAATCTCCTTAACTATGGTCTCCTAATTTTCTTGACTCTTCATTAGCTTAGCTAGCATCTCATCCTTTCTAGATTCTATATCTGATCTACCAGGTAGAATATACCTATCTCCCTTCTCTCTCTAGTTATCTTTCTTTATCCAGTCATCATCTTTCTTTGCTACGGTCTCTGTACCTATCATAGCACTTCCAACCTTGGTTCCCTTGCCCTTGGGCTCAGAAAACCGCCATCTGATGATCCAAATAATTAGCTTCCTCTTCTAATTTTAAATCATATGATTTGTAAGATAACCTATGTGCTGATACTACATTAACTTTCTCAAAAGTCGCTGTTGCAAATTGCTTTGCTAGCACCCTTAAATCAATTCTTAGTGATGCAATTTCTAGTGCTACTGTATCATAACCTGCTCTCTGGTCGTAGGAGGCACCAATATCATAAGTACTAGATCCTTTATCAGCCTCTCGAGTTTTCCACCCTCGATTTGTGAATGAGATACGATATAACATCTTCAAAGTTGTCTCCTACCATAGTCTTATAAAAGCTCCTCCAGAGATGGTGTCTTCCATGTCTTTGGAGCTGATGGTCTGGGCTCTGTAGAATATCCCTGATAAGCTTGTCCTTGGCAACTGATGATTTGGCACTATGGTCAGCTTCTTCTTAAACCTGAACTAAGCCTCATACATGGACTCTGATTACAGTTGCCTGAAATTATAGATACCGTCCTTCAGCTGTAATTTCCTCGATGAAGGAAAGAACCTATTTAAGAATTTCTTGTGCAACTTATTCCAAGTCATGATAGAGTCTCTTAGAAATTCCCCTAACCATAAATATGTTTATCCTATAAGTGAGAAGGGAAAAAGCCTTAGTTTAAGTGCTTTCTGATCTACCCCTGGAATTGTATATAATGTGTAAATCCCAAGGAAAATTTAAAGGTGCAAATATGCATCATCGATTGGAAATCTTGCAAACACACCCTTCAAATTTAGGAAATGGATCATGGCAATCATAATGTCGAATTCGCTGCCTAGGGGAAAACAGGAGGTACAATGGCTCCAGTCTCGGTCGGCTCAATATATCCCAGATCTTTTTCATCATCTATATATGGATGTATGTACTAATATGCTGGGATTACTTAAAAATGGGCACTTCTATCTCTATTTTGGTTTCTATTGAGTGCTGCTCGACAGTCTGCTGCTTGTCTCTGCTTAGTAAGATCTGCTTCCCTAGCTACTCTTTGAGCTTCTTCTGTTGCCCTCTTATTGGCTTCAACATGAGCTAACAACTCACCATTCTGATGATAACAATATCCCGCACTCCTTCTGGTAGAGGTACAACATCATGAACCCCTTCAGGATTATTATTTCTTTTTTTCTCTGACATCCTACCTGGTGTTTGTAGGATCCTTTATAGATTCAGATTGACTAGGATTAAGGGTTTGCCTCTACTCTGTGTGCTAGGAATACACCGGCGTATGCCTAATTAAGAATAAAAATAAAATAAAAATCTAAAAAATGCAACAACTTCAAATCACAAATCAACACCGTGTTCCCCGGCAATAGCCAATTTCTTTATGACATCCAAGAAACACCTCCCTTTAGATGATGGTATGATCACTATCAAGATATAGTAACCCAACTAAGGTTGGGGTTGAATAATAAGGGAACACATGGTTTTAGAGATGCAGTAGTTGTAGTCAATGGGCAGAACAAGAAAATTAAATGGGGGGTTTGTTTGTAGTAATCTCGAGCAATGAATGGTATTAACTTGATTGAAATCAGTCATAAGTGAACACTTGTAACACCCTAATTTTCTGTAATTGGAGTGCCACATGGTACTTATGATCTCAATGGACCATAAGCTATTCCTTTTCTGATATCTATACCTGAGTACTGCATAATATACTAAAATAAATATGGAAAACTGGCAGGAACTTTCCATAAGGTTCAAATATCTAAAAATACTCAATACTGAAAACTGAATACTAATACATCTGTCCGAAAAACCTCTAAGCTTTTCTGAACAGTGGAGTTGATGGGACATATCCCCAACTAACTCCGTCTACTGAAAAAAACTGAGTCTAATTCCATAATAAAATAAGGATCATCCTCAAATGAAGAGGACTCATTTCTACATCTAATGCTGCTGACTGAGTCTGGACTGCTAAGGGTGCTCTGGATCTCGTGCTTAGGAACCTATGGTATAAGAAACCACAACGCAAGAGAAAAGTATACGTCAGAACTTTGAATGTACTGGTATTCTAGATGAGGTAAGGCTAAATGTAAGGGCTTATGCATGAGCATAGCTTAACTAAATAACATGAGAGTACTGAATCAGGACATATTCATGAATGCATAAACCAAAACTATAATCGCAATAACACTGAATACGAACTCTAAATGCTAGTTTCTGAATACTGACTTACTGATGACTGAGTCAACTAGTACTAATATCTGAGTTTACTAATACTGAGAGACAGATTAACTGAGTCTATTGAGATTGATTTCTAATCTTGCTGATACTGATACTGATTTATTATATATGTGGTCAAGCCTATATAACGGGTGACCTTTGATGTTACTGGTAATGATGTTTGATACTTAATAAACTGAATCTGAGATCAAGCCTATATAATGGGTGACCTTTGAGTCTACTAATAATGAATATGATTGTCTAAATCTGAGATCAAGCCTATATAATGGGTGATATCTGAGAGGTAGTCAATCCTAGTATAACGGGTGACTTCTCAGCTAAATTCTATTACAAAGACTGAATCTGAAACTGAGACTGTGGAAGGTAGTCATCTAACCGATATGCCCCTTCTAGCTTTTTTAGGGTCCAACCTGTAACCCTAGTTGGAAGGGTATTAGTACCATGCCACAAGTAAAGACACTTCTTTTTGAACCCAGGATTCCATACCTAATATAACGGGTGACACCTAGTTGTAGCCAAGCCTAATATAACGGGTGACTCTGGGGAGGTAGTCAAGCCTAATATGTCGGGTGACTCCTCATCCTGCACTGGCTATGAAGTTCTGGAGTGCAAGAATTGTTATTAATAACTCTGCCTAAAATAATGGGGAAGCCATCATCCTTGCCCTCGCTTAGTGCTGAATCCTACTCCCAACTGAATAGATATTGAACTGATTCCTAGACTGTTCTAGACTGAGATGAATCTGTTACTCATCATCTTGCTTGACTGAGCTGATTGAATTTACTTAGTTCCATTATCTGATGGAATGCAACTGAATTTTTGTTATCTTGCTGAGTTTCACTGAAGTCTGAACTAAATACTGGATACTACTGAATACTATTGAATCAAAACTGAATACTGAGTTGGATTAGACTGATACTGAGACTGAATTGAACTAGTACTGAGATTATTGAATTTTCTTAAGTTCTGTACTGGCTGAATTCTACTGATCATAGCACGACTGAAATTATCTTGAGATTGACTTAGCTCTAGACACACAACTAAATTTTTGGGTATAAATATCCCAGGAATCGATAGCATAAATGAATAAGACAGAACCACACTTGAATATCATGACAATGGACTTTCATTCACAACACAGTTAATGCAATATCTCGTCAATCACTTAAATTTCATAAACATATAAATGTATAGGGAATGCATACTAATACCTCATAGTTGTTCAATAAGGAATACACATGTTTAAGAATGCATACAACTTACCATAATACATTCACTAAGGAATTTCAACAAATGCTTGGCATGCACTAGTTATCAGATAATTGGGGATTTCATGCTTAACATACTAAAGAGGGCACTATTCTCTTTACTTAAGCATTCTAGCAAATATATGGAGATCATGCTTTGGTTATACCACAGATTCTATACTTAATTATCAAGAATACATCAATAGCATGCAACTTGAAGAGGGTAAATGAACATCATACAATTCATCACATACTAGAATCAACTCTTGAAATTGGTAGTCTAAATTATGAATTAAAACTCAATAATAACATGAACTTCAATTTCAATTCACATGAAACATGAAAACTCATAAATATAATATCTTTGAATTTAGTAAAGGATTCTTGAACTTCTTGGGTGGAAGGAACCCAAGAATCAACAGCTGTATACCTTGTTATATGATTCTCGGAAGATTTATGGAGGAATCTTGATGACTTTGGGTCTTGAGCTATGAACCCTAATGGTTGTTCTTGAAGAAAATTGAGAGAAAAGTAGTATAGTTGGGTGAAATAATGAGAAATCTCATGTTAAAGAGTATATATAGGGGTTGCATAATGACCGTCTTACCCTTGGAATTAAAATCCAGAACTGAAAAAAAATCCCAATTTTACATGTTGGCGCGACGCGCCATAATCTTGCCAGCTTACTGGAAATTGGACAATTGGAAAACTGAGCCTTGGCGCGACGCGATGGAAATCACGTTGCCACCTTGGTTGCAAATTGGAAAGCCACCATGATGTGGTGGAATCGCGGAGACTTACTGGATTTTGACAATTTCCACTTTGGCTTGCTCTGCGATTCACTAAAGTACCAGGTGGTACACTGTCTCACTAAAATGGCTCTAACTCTTCGCTCGAGTGTCGGATTTGGGAGAATTTGGTATCGATGGAAAGCTTATTATATTTACCATAGGATAAAAGGTCAAAATCTTAAAAATTTCACATGGAATAAAATATATTCATCTTTGAAGCAAGATCTTTGATGTTCTAAAGACGAATTTAAACTAGGAGAAGGGTGGGGTATTACAACACTAGGATTGTGGACCCCTGGATTCTCAACTTTGTAGGTTTATCGTGCATTGTTGAACAAATATAATTCCTGCATGCAGAAATTATAAGCAATGTACCTTCTATAGTCTTTTGGACGAGTAGAAGGATTTCACCCTTTACCTTTTGAGTCTCAGGGTATCACACTACTAACCCTTATCTTGATACCGGTTAACTATTACCTTTTGAGTCTCTATTTATTATATGAAACATAAACATCTTACGTAGATAGAACCTAGAAGCATGGATTGACAGTTAAAATCCTAATTACTGTTGTCTTTATCTTTTCCTAGTCACTACTCCTCCTTTGGAGTAAGTAGCAATATCTAGGCAGGATCCTAATGTGTGAACCCATTAAGAAATCAACCATAACGAAGATAAATCAATGTATGCCATTGGTATTGATTCATATCAACAACCGGACTTCCCCGAATTCATCAATTCGTCAGGGCTTCCACAACCCTAGCTATGGATTTTAGCTGCTATGATTGTGAAGAAATTAATAACATTCATAATAGAAAGCATAGATGAAATCACAACGATAAAATGAATAAAACCCCACAACTATAACTGAATAATTAAATAAAAGTCAATATAAGAGAATCCCAAGATCAAATATGGATTTTTGGAATTAAAATATGTTTTTGATTATCAAAAGTGTATAGCTCCTACTAAAAAGTACATAAAGGGTATTAATAGTACATGAGAAACCCAAAAAACAAAGCCTAAACGAAATAGGAGAAACTGGGTTGGTGGCCACCAGCTCACTGTACTTTCGGTCTAGCACAGGTGCAGGTAAAGACTACAGGTTGCAGATGGAAAAAGTACTACAAGTCGGCTCTCAGGATTTTGGATTTCTGGCACTTATTTTGTGTATATGCGGTCCGTAGGCTGACTTAGTAGATGCCCAGAGTGAGTTTTTCAGATCTTCTTGACTCTCGAACATGCATTGATCATGATCAATCCGAAAAATATCTCAAACATTCATAATCGCTCCAAAAGTAGACAAATACACCTTTTTTTAGGAATTTAGCATCCAAAACATGGTCTCCTACAAAACATACCCAAAACAGATCATATCTAACAGAAAGGCCTTAGAAACTTGCATCTTTTCCTCATTTTAATTGTCGAAAGTACTATATTTCTATAGCACATCACAAACAAAAGGAGAATTGGATTAGAGTTTAAGAACTTAGACTCTATAGTTCAAAATAGATCAACAAGAAAGGGAAACATTCCTAAATGCCCCATAGCCTCTCCCTCATAAGTGTGGAGCGCTACACACCATAAAAGAGACTCTACTTGACAAAGCTTTATTAGACACCCAATGACACCAAATCTAGGCCTTAATACCGTCTTATCGCACCTCGAACCAGGTCCTGATAGTGATGGGTATCTCAAGTCTAACAAGGATCGGAGAACACCCTCAGTACCTAAAACATTAACCATCTTAAACCCCATGTCGGATGAATTTCGAACATATAACAAGATAAGAAAATATCAATTTAATAACATTATAATAAGTATCTAATATTAAACTAACCACTAAGAACCATAAAACCAACCAATACCGCCCATGTCCATAGTAGTCCAGCCAAGCCTCTAATCAAAATCAAAGAATATCTAGTCGAGTCATGGCCCCGACCATACCCAAAATCAAGGCCAAAAGAAATAGTGAAGGCATACAGAAATTCATTGCATGAAATGGGGTCTTCCAAAGTTTGGAAGCTCACCACTTCAGTCTGACTCAAAAGCTATCCTCGAATCACGTAGTCACTGCGCAGGAGGAGTAGAAGTATGACCGGTTCCTACACTGCGTGGGAATAAAACGTTTAAAGATGGTTGTGGGGTGAACTCTAAAATGAAACTCAGGGATAAAGATAAAGTAATTCCATCAATCCAAAACAAAGTGAAACCAATGCATATAACCATATGCAAATACATATAACCATATGCAAATACATACATAAATATATAAATACCGTGCCAAGATAGGGAATAAGTTTACGTACACTTTAAAACCTTAACCTGGGTTGTACAACTTCACCATCATAAATCCACCCACAGGATATATAGGTTCAGTGTTACCCTTGGACGGGCCCCAGTACGTGTTAACCGCACAAACTGGAGATACCATAGGTGGTAGGGGATTCCCTTGTACCCTTCACCCTTTATGATATATATGTACGTATATGCACTTGGGGGATTCCTTTGTAACCTATAAGAAATTGTTCATCAAAACCAATCCTCATGTCGGTAAACATGAGTTTCCAGTGTCCGTCCTTTGGACTCGCACTTTCACGGCTAGCTAGCACTACCCCCATTATTTTCCCATTTAAAACATTTAACACATAACCAAACCACCAATTCCAGGAGTCAATTATTAAGGATTTATTAAGTGGTATCATCATTCCGACTATAGCTTGCAAGCAATGTCATTAAGACAAGACTTAGGGATTTCCGTGTACCTCGTAGACTCCTAAATAAAAATCACTTGGGGGATTCCCGTGTACCTCGCAAGGTTTTCAAGACCATTGCTATCCAATTTACCAGTTATTCCATACATTAATATCGAGAAATAAATCAAACCAAGTGATGATGCATATTCAAAAGACAATTATGCAAGTGGGATGAGGTTGTTACCAATTCTTATACCAAACCAATTAATTTTGGGATTCCTTTGTACCACAAATTCCATGATTTACCAATTTTATGGATTCCATTGTACACATGTCCATCCACCATTCCCATTCACCATAAAGCACATACCAACCATTAATTTAAACAAAAAACATTCACAAATATCATAGAAAAAGGCATTTAAACTATTTATATTCAAAACCCTCAATCCATATTTCAAAACCCAATATCAATATCTTATGAAATATACTTTAAATTACATGATTTTATAAAATTAACAATGCGGTGAGAGTAACATGCTTGAATTATAATGATTTACAGAGAGAAATTGACCCTTAAGCACCTAGGTGACCACTTTTTGGAAACTCTAAGTCACTTCCTTGAGAGGATTTTAAGAGAGATTTGAGATGTTATTTGATTTGTTTCTATGTGATAATGATACCCTAAAAGTGTTATAAGAAGTGGGTTTAAATTTGGGTAAGAAGGGAAATATATAGAATGCCCTAAGTTAAAAGTTGAAAAAGTGTTGCCTTTTACTAGGAGTCAAGCATTGACTTGTAATCACTCCTTACGACTCGTCACCATGAGTCATAATCAAGACAGTGACCAGGACGCCCATACACTATCAACCTTACAACTCAAAAAGCTTACTTGTATCAAGAACTTACGACTCGTAAGGTCTATTTGTAAGTAATAAAACCTAAATGGGTTAAACACTAGACATCCTATGATTTGAACCAACGATTTATAACAAGTCCATACGAATCTTGGAGAGCCACTCGTACTAAGAGATAAACCTTACCATTAAGTTTTTTACTTTTTTATGACCAGGGTCCCTCAACCTATAACCATATCTCACGACTCGTTACCACGAGTCATGACCTAGGCAGTGAGCCGAAAGATTAAGAATTTTCAAGGGCAAAACTCCTGGGGCATTACAGTCTACTAGGTATATCATAAAACTAATCCTGCTCACCACCTGACTAGGAGCCTCATCGATCTTGAGCCCTACCCACCTGGGGATCACTACGAGCACCCTGAGGACTACCCCAAAAACCATGCATACCACCTTTAGCTAGGGGAGGTACTTCCCTAATCAATGGAACATTCTGAGCTGTAGGAACCACTGCCCTATGACTAATACACTTTTTTAAAAAATGGCCAAAGGCCCCATAACCATAGCCTGCCCAGGCGCTGTACTAAAATTAGAAGATTTGGCTGTATCCGAATAACCATCTCAGGTAAAATACCTAGAAGATGAACCTCTCTAAGGTTGGCCACCTCTCTGACCTAATGATCACTAAAGTTAGACTGACCTTTATTTATAGGCTTCGGGGGCCGATAAAGTACATACGGCTATGTCAAGTGACTAAGCCTCCTTGTAACTACACTAACTTTGGGGTCCACACTTTAACCAATTTACTTTTATTCCATCTTTCTTTCTCCTTTTTATTCTTTAATGCACATTTAGGTTGGGTATGGTTTATTTTATTTATTCTTTTTTATTTCTTTTTCTACCACACCTAGCCTTACTATCACTTTTCATTTATTTTACCCTTCTTCATACCCATTTTATATTATGTATCCCTATGATAGCTAGCCTCAACTTAGGCAATTTGCCTGAGTGGAGGTGCATAATGTCCAAGGAGGATCAGGACCAAAATAGGTTCATTGGAATATAAATAGGAAGGTGAAAGATTTAACAAGAAAAATAGTCTATAAGGCTCAAAATCAGTATTAAGGGATACTATTTCACATTGGGAAGGTCATTTAGCATAAAAGTGGACTAATATAAAAATTGACCTATGATCCTTTCCTAACCGACTATCCTACAACCTAGGCAGGACTAAGCAGGCAAGTTTTGGATTTTACACACAAAGGTAACAAGTAGCATCTCACTCACACATGGAACAGACTTACATCATAAGCTACTACCTATCCCGTTCATACACAAGTTAGCTATGATTATCATGTCCCTAATTCTAATGCCATAACAAGATCCATAATGGTCATACATATATAAATTCACACAATTCAATTTTTTTAAAGGGGTATTATTTTTCTAAAAATAAATAGAAAAATATGACAACTTCCCTAAATACTCAAAAGAATTCCAATTTACGCAAAAACAAACACAATACAAAACAAAAGACACTAGGACACAAATTTAAACCTAGACATGACTTTTCTACAACCATACTGTGACCGATAGGAAAAGAAGCATGAAAACAAGAACCCGCAGTGACTATGGTATACCCTACCCCAACTAAAATATTGTGCACTATCCCTAGTGCATGTAAATAATACAAAGCAAGGGAATGAGAACATACCTGAGATACACTAGCCATTCGTGTCATGATTGTCCATCGATGAGGGAGTCTGGACTAGAAGGGGTTATGGTGGTGGCGGTGCAATACTATAAGATTCCTCCATATTTAACTTGATTGGCCTCTTTCTATCAACAACCTCAATCTCCCTTGAATCTCATCTGGGCCATTTTAGGGCCTGGTCAAATGGTATATTAGGATCTTATAGGTCCCTATCTCAGCCTCTCTTCGTCCCAACTATGGGACCGCCTCATCATCTTTTATGAATAAGTCAAATTATCTGGGCCCAAGGAGAGGTGTTGGTTGAGCAAATGGGGACACAACTAGAGGAAAAGATGTTATATGGCTCTTAGTGAGAGAAAATACCTATGCTCTAAGTACATACCCCTCATCCCTAATATCTCCTAGATGTAACATCTCAATGGTGCTGAATCGGGTTGATACTTGACCGTTAAAAACATCTATCCATGCATACAACTCAGCTCATAAGTCTGACATAGCAACCCGGTGTGTAGACTCTAATCTAGCCATAGCCATCTCAAGTATAGTTCAGATCAATGTCCAATTTATACATATAAAAGTACCACATCGATCTCGATATTTTGTAGTCGAGTGTTAGTGACTCTTTGACTATCCAACAAGATTTGCAAAAACTCATGTGAAACTAACATCATACATAATACAACATCTAAAATAGATGGGTAAGGGGGCATTAAAGATGCACCCACAATCTTTGATGTGGATGCTGGGGATGATGTAGATGTAGTTGGGGTCCCCTTACACTGTGTACTCAACTCAAGGGCCTCTTTTTGCTCTCTAATCTCAAACTCCATACTAACGTCTACATCACCTTCTTGTGTATCAATAGGCTCTGTAGGACCTAATGGGCCCTCAAACAGAGTTAGATGCACTATAGTAGGTTCACGAGGTCTCCTAGGAAAGTCTAGGTATGCCAGATCCTTTATTGACTTAGTCTGTACCATGATCATCACAGCTACTCTCTCATCTACACCTAGTATCTCTAGCACGCCAACCTCATAACATAACCTTTAGACAAGATATGGGTATGAAAAAGTAATAGTCTCATCAAAATCTCTCCCATGAAGCTCATGTCAGATAATAACTACAAAGTCAATATTGTATCCATCCATAATTCTCGTAGTTAGTGCAGCTCTATACAAGTTAATATATTGTTCAAAATAGTCGAACACAATATATATAAAATAAGCTTCCACCAAAATTTTGCAAAAAGAGGCAGTGACGCCTTCTTAATCATACCTTGTCCCTCGATCCAAGGGATATCATCACCCAGAGGTGAAATATAGCTGGAAATCTATCTCTCCATCTTATCCCTTCCTCTTATGTGCTAGATATCATGCATAACATATCTGTCTAGTGCAACTCTCAATCTTTAATCACACTTTACTGTAGATACTGGAGCAATATATTTTGACCTAATGTGAACTAGGTGGATAGCAGCCACTGAAATTCAACCATAACCTCTCTCACAAAAGTCTTCTCATGATAAGGTTGCTCAGCATGCCTCAGGATACCCCTATATTTGGGCATAGTCAGAGCTACTATGGCATGAATGCCAGCTGTAGATCCTAAAGGTTTGGTCATCCGCCCCAACTAATAACACTAAAAATTATCCTGCAACTATGGTTCTCTGCTCAACCCTGATAGGTCGATAGGTCTATCCTCATAATTATCCCTCTTAGGTCAGCCAGTCTCGGTAATAAAATTGTCTTTATTATATATAATTTGAATACCCTCTAAATACCATCTTAGGTTTACCTCATCAATAGGGTTCTCCGAGATATGTATGGGGTCGAAAGTCTGACCATGTTGAGTTGGTGCCTCTAAATCAGGAGTTGGCACCAGGTGTGTATCCTAGTTTATACCCTCCTCATCCAGGGGTATGACTTACTACAAATCCTATACTATTGTACCCTCATCAAACTAGGGTACTGGTGATGACTGCTCCTTATCTGTTGTATCACACTCATCTTGGGACCCCTCAGACTAAGGGGTCTTATTTAACTACTGCAGGAGGTGACTCAGATTCTACCTCCTTCCCGTCATCATTCTCTTCCTCATACTCATTATCACCACCCTTAACAAGCTGGGGAGAATATGGTGGTGATCTCCTGGCCGACTTCATACTCGACTTATATATGAACTAGATAGCCTTATCCTAGATCCTAGGATGTCATTTTCCCCCACTATGATTTCTTTGCAAGTTGTACACCTAATTTTACCGTAATAATAGCCTCAGTTGTATCATGCTTCTAGCCCCTAGTCACTGGCCTTGTCACTCTGGTTGGGACTACTCTAGATCAGGCAGACTGGTACTCTAGAGAACAATGCCCCTCTCTAAGATTTTAGGCTTATTCAAGGCTCCTATATACAAGCATGATGGTTTCTACATATTTTTCATAAAAATAGACATACCAAGTTACTTAATTTATGTTTAGTACAAGATGCTACTATTAGGAGCCAAGAATATTAGCTTTTTATTATTTACAGATTCGAAAATGAACTGTGAAAAAGTAAAGCAAAACTAAAGCTTGAATGCGTACTTATTAGTTTGGACAAGTTGGTACCAAGAAAAAGTACCCTTTTAGCCTTTTCTCAAGTGTAGGGAAGTGGGATAGTTTTAATTTTAAGATGGAAATGGAATTTTGAGAATTTGTATAACTAAAAATGGATTATGAGGTGTTAAATAGGAATGAGGGGTAGGTTTAGGGTTATTATACGGCAAGGTGGTCACAAAAATTAAAAAAAAAATTGGTCCTAAAAAGTGCCCCACTTACAACAGCCACATATGGGCAGTATGTGGTATATATGGTCCGTATGTGCCTACCGTAAGTGTGTCTAATTTTTTGGCCAAATTCTATGCTCTATGGACTTTGTATTCTAATACTTATGAGGGTATAAGTGGTATTTATGACCCTATAACTAAGTTCATAAGTTGAAGTCCATACATTCCCTTAAAAATAGTCAAAAATTGATCTTTTTAGTTAATAAACAACTTATCTAGCCCACGTGGGACTTATGACCTTCGTGAGTTGGTCACGAAATCCCTTTACCTGGAAGATAATGAATTGAGCAATTTTTACTGCATTCTAGGCCTTTCCTTTTTCTATTTTATCTACAAAAAAGTAAAACAAACATGAACACTTAAATAGTGGGTTGGCTCCCACCCAACGCTTGATTTAACATCGCAGAACGACATGGCTATATTAGTTACTCAAACTTCACCAACAAGCCCATGGGTTGTTGATATGACCCGAATCAGGGCCTATCCATGTCGGGTATCACAAGTCCAATCGGGATCGGAGACCAACCCCAATACCATATTGTGGACTACCCTTCACCCTATGTCGAATGAATATCGAATATATAACAAGATAAGATAACATTAATTTGACGACTTCAAAATGAGTCTATAACCAAAACCAAACATCCACAATGAAATGACCGTCTAATACCAATCCTAATCCCAATACCAATATCAATTCTAATACCAATACCGGCACCGCCCATGCATATAGTAGTCGAATAAAGCCTCTAGTTAGAACCACGGGACATGCCCCGACCATATCCAAAACCAAAATCAAAGAAATAATAATGACCAAAAAGTGATCCATATCATGAAATTGATCCTTCTAGAGTATGGAATCGCATTACTTCAGTCTGGCTCAAAAGTTGTCCCCGAATCACCAAGTTACTAAGCAAGAGGAGTGAAAGTATGGTCGGTTCCTGCATCACATGGGGATAGAGAGCCTGAAGATGGTTGGGGGCATGAAAGCTAGCATGAAATAGAAGGATAAAGATAAAATAATGCTATTGAATCAAACCAAATCAACCAATGCAAATAACCACATGAATATATATATATGTATGTATATATCATGCCGGGATAGTAAACAAGGTTTAATATGCAATTTAAAACTTTAACCTAGATTGTATAGCTTTACCATCATAAATCCACCCAAGGGATATATGGTTCCAGTGTTAACCCCTAAACTGTCCCCAGAGCATGTAGCTGCCCAAATCAAAGATATCATAGATGGCTGGGATTTTCTTGTACCGTTCGCCACCAAGACCAACCCTCATGTCGAGGATTATGAGTTTCTAGTGTCTATCTTTTGGATTCACACCTTCACGACTAGCTATCATAACCCCCATTATTTCCAATTAAAAAATTTAACACATAACCAAACCACCAATTCCCAAAGTCAATTATTAAGGCATTATTAAGTGGTATCATCATACCGACTACAGCTTGCAAGCAATGTCATTAGCCAACACTTAGGGGATTCCCATGTACCCCACAGACTCCATTATTAAAATCACTTGAGGGATTCCCGTGTACCCCGTAAATTTTTTATTTTAACAATTACATGAGGCGTATACCCTATAAGGTTTTCAAAACCATCCTTAACCATTTAACATTCATATCATGCATTAGTTTCAAGAAATACGTCAAACCAAGCACTTTGGGGATTCCATTGTACCCTTAATTCAAATCCCACCTTTCTCATAACTATGAACTAGTTTCACAATACAGGGTTGGGGTAATACCTACATCAAAATTCACAAATTTAGAGAAAGTTATCACTATCAAGTTTAACCACCATACCCATGCACCCAAATGTTCGAAACCATATTTAAAACAAGTAAGATCATAATTAAACCATGGGAAAACATATATCAACAATAAGAATTCAGAAAAACCCCAACCTTTATCTAAAAACCATAACAATACAATGAAAGCCATTCATCAAAACATGTGCTTTAATTAAAATACCAATGAGGGAAGAGTAATATGCCTAAACACCTATACACTGTCCACCTTATGACTTCACGATCCCACTTATAACTTAACCCTCTGACTCGTACGGTCTAGTCGTAACCAACACAGTACCCAAATTGGTCAGACACTGGACAACCTACGACTTTACCTCTCTACTCGTAACCTATCCTCACAGCTCCTAGTGAGCCACCCGTACTCAGAACAGAGTCAAGCTACTAAGTTACTAATTTGATTAAGATATGTCCTAATGACTCATCACCATCCTTACCAACTCATATCACCAAGTCATAACCAAGATAGAAAACCCAACCACTATCAACTCTACACCTAACAACTAGGGTCACCTAACCCATCACGATACCATACGACTCATATGGTCAAGTCCTAATCAAGGTAGTGAGCTCAAAGCTCAAGTGATTTCCAAGGGCCAAAATATGGAGTATTTTAATTGTCCCCCACTTGGATCATTCATCCTCGAATGATGGAACAAGGCATTGACTAGCACGATTAAACCCCAAACAACTCCACTCTCTTACCTTTAACTAAGTTAGAAAACAAAGATACTAAGTAAATCAATCTTTCCTTTAATAAAGATAGAAAACAAAGATGTTAAGAACAACAGATACCTTATGCACCATTTTTTGGAGCAGAAAAAATAATAGATACTTGGATTCATATCCTCTCTGGCTTCCCAAGTAGCCTTTTCAACCTTATGGTTTCTCTATAGAACCTTTATTGATGCTACATCCTTCATTCGCAATCGATGAACTTTCCAGTCTAAAATTTCAATAGGGACTTCCTCGCAAGACAAGGAATTCAAAATACCAATATCCTTGAAAGGAAAAATCAACAATAGCTCATCCACACTTTCTCAACATAGACACATAGAACATAGGGTGAATTGAGCTCAAACTAGGGGGAATCTCTAACTCATACGCAACATTGCCAACCTTCTCCAAGACCAAGTAAGGGACAAAATACTGAGGTTTGAGCTTTCCTTTCTTCCCAAACTGCATTACCTTCTTCATGGGATATACCTTCAAGAACACCCTATCCCCGACCTCAAACTCTAACTTCCTATGACTTATATCTGCATAGTGATGATAGGCAAATTTACACGCCTAAAGTACTATATTTTACCCATATTTTAGCTAAGTTTTGAGGACAAATTATATAATTCATGCACTTTTAGTCCTTTTTCCTGTAAGTGAGCTAACAAACGTAATTAGCAAGTTTTCAAGTATAAATTATGCAGATTTCAGCATTTTATGGATAACTTGACGCCAAAAAAAGCTTCACAAAAGAAGGAAGGGGAATCTTACACGCCAAGGACCAAAAGTGGCGCATGGAAAATCTGTCCCGGGCAAAAAAAGCAATTCTGAAGACTTTGGGGACTAGCAGTAACTTAGTAGGATTAGGATAATGATACATTAACCTAGTAGGATTGGGTTAAGTAATGCATTAGCTTAGTAGGAATAGGATATGGGTATTATAAATACCCTATTCTTCTAGAGATTTTTAGACATTCCTCTATTATTCTAGTTCCAAATTCTCTTTCTAATACATTCTACTACTTCTAATTCTTCCATTAATTCTACTTATTATTCTTCTTCTATTCATCTATTCAATTCTTAAATTCTACAACAAGAGAAATGCTACTTTGAAAGGGAGTTCACGCCTAAAGCCATACCACACCATACTACACGTGATATCTTTATTGTGGCATAATAATAATGTCTATTGTGAGTTCCATCACACTCATGAGTAGCTAAACTTCTCTGTTGGGGTTATGGAAGCCGTATGAGATACTATCTATTGCTATGAGTTTGTGAATTCGCGACACGTATTCTGCTTATATCATTATTCTCGTCATCTTAATGCAAATTCTTGTGGTTGCAAACGCATAGAATACGCCAGTATAGCATTAACTTGTTCGAAAGAAAAGTTATATTCTGGAAAAGAGATAATATCAAGGTAATAGGGCACCAACCCCTGTTAAAAAGTTAGTGTCGTAACTGGATTAACCTCTTGGAGAATTTGTACTGTTAGACACTATTTAAGCTCGAAAGAGTTAAAGTGAAATAGTCCTTGTTAAGGTTGAAAGACGCTTGGATTTACCATAGAATACAATTCTCTATAAGCACATGCATGTCTGAATTCCGCATAACTCATAGCCAATAGAGACGTATAACTCATAAGGTGGACATAACCCTAACTCTCAATTCTCATTGTTTTACATCTTACTAAACATTCTTTCTTTTTACTTTGCTATTTTCTATTTTTACTTTACTATTTTGATTACATTATTTGCACATTAAAATCCCCCTTTTCACGAGACTTGCACCAAAAGTCTAATAATTTTTGCTTACATATTGACCGGCTATTCCCTGTAGGATCGATACCCAACCCAGTTGGGTTATATAATTGACAACGACCGCTTTACACTCCTATGAGAGCTGTAGATTAAGCGTTATCAAAAATTGGCGCCGTTGCCGGGGAATACGAGTGTCAATTAAGTTTGTGATAATTACTAGACCCTTTGGTCAAAGATTCCCGTACTTTTACTTTTAGTTTTTGTTTTTGTTCTCTGCAGGTTTTTAATCAGTGCATACCCCATACTCGAAGTTCTGGTCAACTATTATTAACTATCAATCCTGAACCACAACGTATTGGCAGAATAGAGGCACAACACGAAATTGAAAGGATGGCTGCTCAACAGGAACAGGTGAGATTAGCTGCTCTAGCAGCCGCTCAAATGCATCAACAGAAGATTGATAACCCTGGGCGAGCGACAAATCCTGACGATGAGGACCTAGGTGATGACGAGTTACTAAACCTAAGGCGTGATGCTGAGATCGCAACACCTACTAACAGAAGAGATCGTCAAGCTAGGTTTAGGCATTAACGCTGACCTGTACAACCACCTTTCGACGATGATGATGATGATCTTGATGGAGCCGGAGCCACAGGAGCCATTATTCCTCCACCATTGGCACCTGGAGCCAAGTTCAACATCACAAGCACCATGATTCCGTTATTGCAACTCAAGGGATTATTTGGTGGACTAGCAGGCGATGATCCGAATCTGCATCTCATCAACTTTATTTCTACATGCAAGTCGTTTGACAATCCTGGCGTTGGTCAGAATGCAATCAAATTACGCCTATTTCCATTGTCTCTGTCTGGGGAGGTAACTCTATGGTTGAATGGGCTGAGTCCTAATTCTATTATAGATTGGAGGCAATTGAGAGACGCTTTCCTAGAAAGATTCTTTCCGCCATCCAAAAGAGCATAATTAAGAGATGAAATCAGCAACTTTCGGCAGCTTCCAACTGAAGCTCTTCATGAAACATGGGAGAGGTTCAAGACGAAGCTTATGAGTTGCCCGAATCATCACATTGCCAATGTCCACCTAATGGAGAAACTATACAGAGCCTTGAATTCAATAACTAAACCAGTGGTGGATAATGTGGTTGGAGGATCATTTATGGACCTCACCTTTGGGCAGGCAAGCAATATGCTAGATCGAATGACGAAGAAAAGTAAATCTTGGCATACTGGGGATTCTGAGGTAGCAAGTCCTACTATATCTATTGGCATGACTGCTGAACAAAGGAGAAGAGAAGAAGAACGTGATCAAGATATGGCGCACATGAAAACACAAGTGGATCTTCTTACAAAACATCTATTATCAGGGAAGACCAAAAAAGTCAAAGCTGTTGTGTCAAAAGGAAGAGACGAATCTGATTCAGAAGAAGAGGCCAACTACTTAAACAATCAGGGGGGTTTCCAAGGTAATACCCAAGGAAACCAAGGTCGGAACTATTATGATAGATCTGGAAACAAGGACCGTGACCAAGGTAGTTGGAAGAACAAGAATGACAAGAGTGGTTTGTATGCTCCCCCAGGAAGACGTGACGCCACTATATCTGGTTCTGGAAATATGAAAAATATGATGGCTAAACTATTGAAAGGAGTGGAAGCAACCAGCGCAGGAGTAACGAAGGTAATAAATAATTTGTCCTGAATGAAGCAATTGGTTGACTCACATTCCACTTCAATAAAGCAAAGAGAGCAGCAATTGAGCCAACTTTCAGCAGCACTCAATCAAAGAAAGGCTGGCACTTTACCTAGCAATACTGTACAAAATCCATGGAATGATAGATCATGCATGGCTATTACTACTCGAAGTGGTAAGGTGCTGGGAACTTTATCCAAAGGCAAGCAAGTGGTCGACGATGTAGCGGACAACGATGATAAGGCTAATGGAGAAAACGTAATAGAAGCCAACCACGACATCCATGATGCCACACCAAGTATATTGCAGCCTGAAAAGACTGAAATACGGAAGCAAGAGGAGAAGAAAGCTTTGGAGAAAATAATCCCACTTCCACCACCACCTTTTCCTCAAAGATTGAAGAAGATTGCGGATGATACAAGGTTCAGCAAATTTATGATGATGTTAAAGCAGCTGACCATAAATGTTCCGTTGGTGGAGGCACTAGAACAAATGTCTGGGTATGCAAAATTTATGAAAGATCTTTTGACAAAGAAGCGGGTAGCAAGCTATGAGTTGAATGATACTGTGCATCATTGCAGTGCAATTGCTACCCGATCACTAATTCAGAAGAAGGACGACCCCGGTGCTTTCACTATTCCATGCACTGTTGGATCTTTGAACTTTGCCAAGGCATTGTGCGATCTGGGTGCTAGCATCAATTTGATGCCACTATCCATCTACAGGAAGTTGGGGTTAGGCGATCCGACACCAACCAATATGAGGCTCATGATGGCTGATAGGTTGGTAAAATGACCTGTGGGTATCTTGAATGATGTGTTGGTGAAGGTTTCTTCATTCATCTTTCCTGCAGACTTCGTTATTCTAGATTGTGAGGAGGATTCTGAAGAACCCATAATCTTGGGACGTCCTTTCCTTGCAACAGGAAGTGTGCTTATTAACATGAGAGCTAATGAGCTTTTATTTCGGTTGAATGACGAAGTGGTCCGTTTTGATATATGCAAAGCAATGAAGCAGCCCAGCAATATGAATGTGTTCTCTGTAGCTGATATTCATTATGAGGATAAGAAAGCATTACCTGTAGCGAAACAGCTTACTGTTGAGCCATTGTCTGCTGCGCTACTGAATGTTGAGCATAAGGATGATGAAGATTTTGAAGAAACTACATGTGCTCTAACAGGAATAGGGTCCTATTCTCGTATTCTTACACAGCCGAACCTTGATCTTACGAATCAACCGTCACCAACAGCGAAGACTTTCATTGAAGAGCCACCAATGCTAGAATCAAAAGAGCTCCCTGATTATCTAAGGTATGTGTTCTTGGAAAGTGGAAATATACTTCTGGTAAGTATGGCGGATGATTTAAGTGAACAGCACGTAGAGGCTCTCATCTATGCTCTGAAGAGATACAAGAGAGCCATGGGTTGAACTATTGATGATATAATTGGTATCCCTCCTGGGATAGGCATACACAAGGGTCATCTCGAAGAAGATTTCATGCCTACAAGTAAGCCTCATTATCGTCTGAATCCATTCATAAAATGATCCACCATCTATCTCGATGAAGTCTAAGTAATCGAGATTGCTATGTCGTGCCGTGACAATAAATCAAGCGCTTGGTGGGAGGCAACCCATCGTTTTTTATTTTTTTTCTTTCTTCCTACTAATTGTTTGCTTTTGATAAATAAAAATCCAAAAAGAAGAGTCATGCCACGACCAAAACTAAGGCGCTTGATGGGAGGCGACCCATCGTTCTAATCGTTTTTGTTGTCTTTGAGCAAATGTAGGTACAAGAGCTGTCAAAGAGGAGATTGGTTTCAAATTTTGAGTTGGAAGTGTGGCATGTTGAAGGTGGTAAGTTAGGAATGAAGAAGCAAAAGGCTATGGACTGGGCATTGCTTATGAAAATATAGGCAAAGAACAAGGCAAGGCCTATGTAAATCTAGGCCATGAACAAGGCAAGGCCTATACTATGGCCTAAGCTCTCGGAATCTAGTGTGTCATAGCATAGGCGCCGCCCATGCCTAAGAATGCCATAGCATAGGCGCTGCCTATGTCAATGCCTTTTGTCTCTGAATCTCATATGTCATGGCATAGGCGCCGCCTATGCTCAACAATGCTTTGCAAAAGGCGCCGCCTATGCCAAGCATAGGCAAAGCTTTAAGCGCCGCCTATGGTCACTTCTTATCTCCAATTCCGATTTTAAATGGGTCAAAACCCGACCCAAGCCTCTCCTATAAATAAGAGACTTAGTCTTAGACCAAAAATACATTGCAAACCTAGCATAAGCACCGCCTACCTCTCCAAATCCTCTCAAAAAATTTCCTTTTGCTCTTTTACTTTGCAAGAACATCATCCAAGGTCATCAACCAAGTAAGTACTTCTTTGTTCTTCATTTATAACCCATAAGTACTACACTACTACGCATATTATGAATCGATAAATCTTGAAATATTAGAAGTGACTTAAATGTGGTTGATGTGTTGTGATACAACTAAGTGAGTCAAAGAATACGTACGAATGATCTTAACATGTTTCCAACTTGAATTTGATTTTGATGCACTATCATATTTTTGCGGAATTGACATGGTCACAAAAATTGCATAATCTTGTCAATAGAAACCTTACATGTTGGAATAACTTGTTCATCAAGATGAGAATTATGGTTGACTACCAACATAGGAGTTTGTGATTATTTCTAGATGCTATACCTTGATTCAATCCCTCTGTAGTAGTCTTTATTATGGAATATAGCACCTAAAATGTATGCCGATGAAGTCTGAGTAATCGACCACTTTCACTTCACTAGTCTGTACCAAGAAACTAAGTGTGGGGTGGTGCCACTACTGCTTGTTTATAGATTGTATCCATCGAGATGACGCTAACATGAACATTGTTTTAGTCTCATGTACAATGGCACCCAAAGCAAGACAAGGCAAAGATAAGGCAACCACTTCCCAAAAAGGCAAGAAAAGAGGACGCAAAGAGCAAGGAGAGTCCTCCTCGATGCAAGTACCACACCGCATGTTCGGAATTAAATGGGTTTTAGAAGAGGAAGCAAAGGAATGGTATAGGAACAACAAAGAGAAGAAATATGTTCATGTGGACTTGATAAACAAGGAAAGACTAGCAAAGAAAGAACCGCGCATGTTGGCCAAGGTCATGGCGTTACATCTTGATTTCATCTTCCAAGACATGGGAGAATGCAATCTCGATGCTACAAGAGAATTCTACGCCAGCTGGTCACCAAAAACCATAGGAAGCGACGTCAAGATTCGGGGCCAAGTTTTACAACTCAATGCGGATTTCTTCAACTCCTTTCTTGGCTTGCCTGCTGTTGATCCATCACTATTCAAAGAGATGTACAGTAGACCTCCATATAGATCCATTCGACACACACTCTGTGGAACAAGGTCCATGGCACGGTGGAGTAGACACAAGGACACCGGACGACACAACACCTTTTTATATGCTCCTTTGAATAGAGAAGCAAGAATATGGTTGCGCGTAGTCAACTCTTTCCTAATTCCAGGGACTCAGTACACAAAGATAACACGAGATAGAGTGTTCTTGATATACGCATTAATGACGAATGTCCCTATCAACATTGGGGCAATTATTCGGTCCACAATGCGGAAAGCTAGGCTACACAAGAGGTCCCACTTCAGTTTTGGCAATTTGTTGACCGCAATATTGAGGAAGGAAGACATCGAAGAGGAACTGGCTGATCATAAACTCCCACACAACCCGAAGAAGGTTGACCTCATGAAGGTTAAGGATGCCAAAAATACGCATGGCGTCAACCTTACCACTTCAAAAAGGCATGCTCGAGATGAGAGTTTCTTTCGCCATCTTTATGGCATAACTCGATTTACAATGATGAGCGGTGGCCGTGTTCCAACGGCTGCAGAGCTCCAAAAGATGGATTATGACTACCCAATGAATGAGCACGTAAAGGCGATGTGTGGAGTAGGTACATATTTTGAGGAACCTCTTGATGATGATGTGCCGACCGATGATGATCGATGAATGCCAGACTCCGACGTGGAGGAGAATTCTGATGACGACGACTCCAATGATGATTCCGACGAAGGGGGTATGACCCTAGACATAGAGGAGGAGTCCGACTATCCAGGTTCGTCTTATTTATTTTCCACTAAGGGCAGTGTGTCCCGTCTAAGTATGGGGTGCTGGTATTTGCATGCTATACTTCTCTATCTGCATTTGTATTTATGTTTGTTTTGTTTTTCTTCTTAGTAGTCTGCATTTGTATTTATGTTTGTTTTGGTTTTCTTTTTAGTAGTTAATTTTTTTTTTAACTTAACTTCGCATGAAATTATTCTAATAGGCAGCATGAGATTATGACAAGAGTTTGTGCTAAAATCATGACTATTGAGACGTTTAGGCTCTAATTGTGACTCACTATGTGATATTGTGTGGTTCAATTCCTTCATCTATTGGGTCAAGAGTCTATGCGACTCCCAATAAAGTCTACCATGTGCCTTATGTGTGTGAGGATATAGTATATTCTGTATTTGTGGCTGATGCTAGAACTTGCCTAGTATGTATGTAAAGCAAAAATAAGGAGTGCAAGTCTAGGAGATGATTTAGGCATTTCTTTGGCAACCTAGACTTGTTTACCTTCTTTTTACCTACCCATGGACATTATCCTTGTTAACCTCTTTGAGCCTTTAGCCTATTTTCTTTGACAACCTCATATGTAAGCCTAATCCATTTTTTCAAGACCATAATTTGATCCAAATTCCTAAGTTCTTTAAAGTGTAAAGTCATGTGACAAAATAAGAGGAAATTGGGTGAGTATGATGCTTTAGAATGTAATGGTGCTTGAATTTGTTATGAAAAAGAATTGCTATCATAAGAGGTGTTATGAAAAAAAAAAGGGGAAGGAAAATTGAAAAGTTAGTTATGTTTAAAATTGAAAAACAAAGGTGGAAAAAAGGGGTGGTAGAATAAAAGATAGTAGAAAGGTTGTTTGAAAGAAAAGTATTAATGGCATAATGTGATGTATTAAAGCTCTTAGGAACATAGTCACTATTTCTGGCCAAAATAGTCCTACCCGTCCCTTAGCCTACATTACAATTAGCAAAAGACCTATTTGATCCTAAGATTAGCATTCTGATATTTAGTGGAGCATTACACTAAGGGAAAGCCTATGGTCATCAGTTGTAACATATGAATTCTTTGTGAGAGTGAGAGCAAGGATAATCTTATACCCATGTTTGAAATATATACAATACTTGTGAGTGATTATGGGTGATATATGGTGAGATACACATGGTTGATGAGTCTTGGGTAGTTTTGTATGATTCTTTGTACCTCAACTTGTGGACACGAATTAATCACTATCACGATTCTATGTTGGAGGTTGAATTGTTTCTACTAATGATCAGAAAACTACTCTTTGTTAATGATTGACGTGCTTGTCTTGATGAATATTTTGTGTTGTTACTGTGAAATCCCAAGTAGATTTTTAGATGGACATGATAGTTTGTTCGAGGACGAACAAAGCCTTAAGTGTGGGGTGTTGATGATAGGCGAATTTACACGCCTAAAGTACTATATTTTACCCATATTTTAGCTAAGTTTTGAGGACAAATTATATAATTCATGCACTTTTAGTCCTTTTTCCTGTAAGTGAGCTAACAAACGTGATTAGCAAGTTTTCAGGTATAAATGATGCAGATTTCAGCATTTTATGGATAACTTGACGCCAAAAAAAGCTTCACAAAAGAAGGAAGGAGAATCTTACACGCCAAGGACCAAAAGTGGCGCATGGAAAATCTGTCCCGGGCAAAAAAAGCAATTCTGAAGACTTTGGGGACTAGCAGTAACTTAGTAGGATTAGGATAATGATACATTAACCTAGTAGGATTGGGTTAAGTAATGCATTAGCTTAGTAGGAATAGGATATGGGTATTATAAATACCCTATTCTTCTAGAGATTTTTAGACATTCCTCTATTATTCTAGTTCCAAATTCTCTTTCTAATACATTCTACTACTTCTAATTCTTTTATTAATTCTACTTTTTATTCTTCTACTATTTATCTATTCAATTCTTAAATTTCACAACAAGAGAAACGCTACTTTGAAAGGGAGTTCACGCCTAAAGCCATACCACACCATACTACACGTGATATCTTTATTGTGGTATAATAATAATGTCTATTGTGAGTTCCATCGCACTCATGAGTAGCTAAACTTCTCTGTTGGGGTTATGGAAGCCGTATGAGATACTATCTATTGCTATGAGTTTGTGAATTCGCGACACGTATGCTGCTTATATCATTATTCTCGTCATCTTAATGCAAATTCTTGTGGTTGCAAACGCATAGAATACGCCCGTATAGCATTAACTTGTTCGAAAGAAAAGTTATATGTCTGGAAAAGAGATAATGTCAAGGTAATAGGGCACCAACCCCTGTTAAAAAGTTAGTGCCATAACTGGATTAACCTCTTGGAGAATTTGTACCGTTAGACACGCTTTAAGCTCGAAAGAGTTAAAGTGAAATAGTCCTTGTTAAGGTTGAAAGAAGCTTGGATTTACCATAGAATACAATTCTCTATTAGCACATGCATGTCTGAATTCCGCATAACTCATAGCCAATAGAGACGTATAACTCATAAGGTGGACATAACCCTAACTCTCAATTCTCATTGTTTTACATCTTACTAAATATTCTTTCTTTTTACTTTGCTATTTTCTGTTTTTACTTTACTATTTTGATTACATTATTTGCACATTAAAATCCCCCCTTTCACGAGACTTGCACCAAAAGTCTAATAATCTTTGCTTACTTATTAACCGGCTATTCCCTGTGGGATCGATACCCAACCCAGTTGGGTTATATATTTGACAACGACCGCTTTACACTCCTACGAGAGCTGTAGATTGAGCATTATCACATAGGAATTTTTATGACATTGGGAGGCTTTAAGCCAATCCCAAATCATCTTCACCTTCTCCATGTCTTGGTGAACCAAATTTGGGCCAAACATCTCCGCCTCACCAACCTTGAACCACCCATAGGAGACCTATACCTCCTACCATAAGAGGCATTAAATGAGGCCATCCCAATGCTAGAGTGGTAGTTATTATTATACGTAAACACTATCAAAGGCTAATGATCAACCCAACTACCACCATTCTTAATCACAGAAGCTGAAAGCATATCATTTAATTTCTGAATAGTCCTCTCTACTTGCTAATCCGACTATGGGTGGAAAGCCATACTTAGACTCATTTTAGTCCCCAGACCTTTCTGAAGGGACCACCAAAAGTGTGCTAAGAACTGAGCATCATGGTTACACATGATAGAAATGGGCGTTTCATGTAACTTCATAATTTTCTTAATAAACAATTTAGCATAATCCTCGGCTGAGAAATTTGTCCTCACTGGCAAAAAATGAGAAGACATAGTCATCCTATCCATGATGACCTAAATCAAATCAAACTGATTTCAAGAAAAAAGAAGACTGGTAATGAAATCCATATTGATCACTTTCCATTTCCAAACAGGCAACTCAATTTCTTGATACAATCCCCCGGGCCTCAAGTGCTCAACTTTAACTTGCTGACACACTAGGCACTTAGCTACAAAGCTAAGTATATCCCACTTCATATTGTTCCACTTATAGATTTCCTTAAGATCATGATACATTCTAGTCGAACTAGGATGAATGGCATAAAGAGACTCATGAGCTTTGGCCGAGATCCTCTCTCTCAACCCATCTACCTCGATAACACATAATCTTTCTTGGTACCGCAAGGTACCATCACCACTAACCTCAAAGGTCATTACTTTCTGCCCACCTACATCACCCTTGAGTTACATTAAGATAGGATCCAATACTTGTTTCTCTTTCACCTCAGCACCAAGAGATGCCTTCGCCACTTCTTGAACATACACACCACCATCGTTCGAGTCTAAGAAGCAAACTCCAAGGTCATCCAAATAGTGAATATCTTTTATAAATTCTCTCTTCTCCTTATCAACATGAGAAAGACTCCCCATGGATAACCTTCTTAGAGAATCAACAACCATGCTAGATTTACCTAGATTGTAGTGAAGGCTCATGTCATAATCCTTGAGTAACTCAGCCATCTTCTTTGCCTGAGATTAAGCTATTTTTGGGTGAACACATATTGCAGGCTCTTATGATCTGAAAAGATATCCACAATGCACTCTATAAAAATAGGGATGCCAGATTTTCAAAAGAACACTACAACCAATAACTCTAAGTCATGAATCGACAATTCTTCGTATGCACCTTTAATTAGTTGGAGGCATAAGCTGGCACTTTGCTATGTTACATTAAAACACAATTAAACCCCAGACGGGATGCATCACAACAGACCACAAAACCATCAATGCCTTCAGGCAACGTCAAGACTAAAGCCATAGTTAACTTTTCCTTTAGCTTCTCAAAGCTACCCTCACAAGCATCGGACCACAAAAACTTTACCTTCTTCTAAGTTAACTTCATCAACCGGGAAACTATACTTGAAACACTCTCCAAAAATCTCCTATACTAACTATCTAAACCCAAGAAGATCCAAATATCAGTTGGAGTCGTGGGTCTAGAACACCTCTTAACCACTGCAACTTTCTATGGATCCACCATGATACCTTCACTACATATGACATGACCTAGAAAAGTGACAGAGTTAAACCAAAATTTACAGTTTAAAAACTTGGCATACAACTCCTGATCTTTTAGGGTCTTCAACACAATATGGAGGTGATCAGCGTGATCCACCTCACTCTTTAAAGATACTAGAATATCATCTATGAATACAATGACAAAAAATCTAGATATTAACAAAAAATCCTATTCATCAAGTCCATGAATGTCACTGGGGCATTATTCAACCCAAAAGACATAACAAGGAACTCAAAATACCCATATCAAGTATGAAAGGTAGTCTTAGGGATATTCGCCTCCCTAGTCTTTAACTGATGATACCTGAATCTAAGATCGATCTTGGAGAAGAAATTAGCCCCTAAAGCTAATCAAACAAATTATCTATCCTTGGAAGAGGGTACTTATTCTTTACCATTACCTTATTCAATTGTCGATAATCAATACACATTCAAAGGGACTCATCCTTTTTATACACGAATAATATTGGTGCACCCAACGGAGACACAATAGGATAGATAAAACCCTTGTCTAAAAGATCCTTTAATTGCACCTTAAGCTCCTTAAACTCAGTTATATTCATTATATATAGGGGAATAGAGATATGAAGAGTTTCCAAAAATTACCAATCCCAAAATTAATCTCCCAATCGGGAGGGACACCAGGAAGATCATCAGGGAAGACATCAGGAAATTTATTCACCATCAGGACAGAATGTAAAAACAAGACCCTCTGAGTTAGAATCTTTAACCCAAAATAGATGATAGAGACACCCCTTGGAGATCAATCTCTGGGCTCTAAGATATGATATGAACCTTCCCTTAGGGCTAGAGAACCACCCTATCATTTAATAGTCAGCTTATTAGGTAATTTAAAGATGAACTTACAGGTCTGACAATCTAAATAAGCATAGCATGAGTGCAACCAATCCATCCTAAATATGATATCGAAATCAACCATGTCTTATTCAAACAGATTCACCAAAGTCTCTCGACCTACCACAGATACCATACAACCCCTATAGACTCTTTTAGCAACCACAGAGTTATCTATTTGGGTAGAAATAAAAAAGGGGTCCCAGACATAGTCAGACCAAAACTAAAATGCACAACCACATATAAGGCCTTATAACAATGAGTGGACACCAAATCAAATAAATAGTACACATTAAGGGAAAAAAATTTCAATGTACCAGTTCGACATCAAGAAATGCCTTGGACTCCTGGAGGGTAGTAAGAGCATAGAGTAGGTTCTGATCAATGCTAGAGACAGATGGTGCACCCTTTGGTGCCATAGCTGAAGAAGAGGCGATTGAAACCTTATTTTCCTCAGAAGAAACCTTGGACACTCGAAATTTTCTAAGCATATTCCCTGGCTGACCGCAGTTGAAGTACTTATCCCTTCCCTCATTACAAAAACTCCAATGCAATCAACCATAAAATCTATAGGGAGGATATGATAGAGCTCATATAGCCCTACCTTGAGATTGGGCACGCTGGACCTAGAACCATTGCCACCCTAAAAATACCTGTCACCAGATGGCTTTAGGTAGAAAGGAATAGCCATAGGGTAGAACCTAGGATTGCCCTACTTATTTTTGGAACACTTTCCACCATTCCTGCCACTCTGATGTTGACTTCCCCATTACTTTAAATGCTAGAATTTCTTGCTCTATCTTTCCCTAATTTCAACCATTTTCTTCTTCTCTTTCTCAGCCTACTGTATGTATAAACAAACTTGGAGATGTCCATGTCCTTGTTTAACAAGGTAGCCTTACTCTCCAAAATCAAGTCCTGGGATAACCCAAAAGTGAACTTTCTCATTCTAGCCTTCATGCTAAAAACCAACCCCAGAGCATATCGAGATAACTGGTGTGAAACTTCAAGGCATACTCTTTGACTGATATTTTTCCTTGCTTCTAGTTAATAAAATCTTTTGCCTTTGCCTTTCTCAACTCTTGAGGAAAGAAGTGATCTAGGAAAGCATTAGGAAAATTATTCCATAGGGCTAACTCAACATCGTTACCCCTTAACTGGTCCCATTCCTCGTACCATTGATAAGCCATATTTTTCAATTATTAAGCTGAAAATTTCACACCCTCTACATTAGTGTCATGCATCACACAAAAGATCTTTTCCATCTCATTAAGAAAACTTTGAGGATCCTTCTCAACCTTAACATCAGTAAAGGTTGGAAAGTTTAACCTTATAAACTGGCTGACCCTTGTGGCCTCAAAAGATGGACTAACAAAAACACCACATTTAGACTGAGAAGATACCAATTGAGCCAACATATGAATAGAATGACAAAATTTAGTATTCGTCATGTCAGTTTGAATAGATTGAGAAGGACTGGAGTGTACCAGTGGAATTCTAGAAAGGCAATAAAGAACTGATCCCCTAGACCAGGTTTGGACCTTATAAGTAGGACGTGTCCCATCATATTGTCCTTGGGTGGGACAGAGGATTTTTCATAAGCTCTAGATCATCTGGGAGGCATGATATGAAAAGCAAAAAAGAGGTAATTACAGAAGATTTTAGGACCTTAGACACTACAACCCAAAAATAGAACACAAGAATGAAAAACATTCCTAAATGCCTTGTAGCCTCACCCTTATGAGTTTGGCGTGCTACACATCATTAAAGGAGACTCTACTCCATACGACTTTATGGGCACCTAGTTGACCATGAACCTAGGCTCTGATACCAATCTGACATGACTCAAACCAGGGCCTGGTCGTTTCAGGTATATTAAGTCTAACCGAGATCGGATACCATCCCTTATACCCATATCATTGACTAACCTTCACCCCATGTCAAATAAATTCTTAAAATATAACAAGATACGATAACTTTAATTTAAAGACATTAAAATGAGTTTATAACTAAAACCAAACATCCATAACCAAGTGACCATCCAATACTGATACCAATGCCAATACCAATACCAATGCTAATATCAATACCAATACTGCCCTTACCTAAAATAGTCCAACAAAGCCTCTAGTTATAACCAAAGAGTATCCAGTCGAGACATGCCCCCGCCCATATCTAAAACCCAAAGAAAATAAATAATAAAAAACAAAAAAGAGATCTATAGCATGAAATAGATCCTTTTGGAGTATGGAAGCTCACCACTTCATTCTGGCTCACAAGCTGTTCCTAAATCATCAAGTCACTGAGTAGAAGGAGTGAAAGTTTGGTCGGTTCCTGTATCACATGGGGATACAGCACCCAAATACAATTAGCAAGGTTAACTCTAGCATGTAACTTATGGATAAAGATAAAATAATTCATTTTAATCAAACTAAATCAACCAATGTAAATAGACACGTGAATATATATATATATATATATGTATATATCGTGGTTGGCTAGGGGATAAGGTTTAGTATGCATTTTAAAACCCTAACCTATTTGTGTAGCTTTACCATTAAAAATCCACCCATGGGCTATATGGGTCCAGTGTTACCCCCTGAACGGGTCCAGTGCGTGTAGCCACATGAATCAGAGATATTATAGATGATCGGGGATTCACTTATACCCTTCGCCCTTCATGATACATATATACATGTAAAGACTTGGGAGATTTCCTTGTACCCCACAAATATATGGTCACTAATACCAACCCTCATTTCATCAAATATGAATTTTGAATGTCCATTCTTCAAACTTACACCTTTATAGCTATTTACCACAACCCCTATTATTACCCAATTAAAATATTTAGCATATAACCAAACCACCAATTCTCGAAGTCAATTATTAAGGAAATTATTAAGTCGTATTATCATACCAACTATAGCTTGTAAGCAATGTCATTAGCCAACACTTAGGGGATTCCCATGTACCCGGCTGACTCTATTATTTAAATCACTTGGGGGATTCCCATGTACCCCACAAAGTTTTTATTCTTACAATCACTTGGGGGATTCTCATGTACCCACAAGGTTTTCAAAACCATACTTACCATTTAACCATTCATACCATGCATTAGTTTTAAGAAATAAGTCAAACCAAGAACTTTAGGTATTCTATTGTACCCTTAACACAAATTTCCACCCTTTTCATTACTATTAACTAGTTTTACAATAAAGGGTTGGGGTCATAACTACTTCAAAAGTCACTAATTCAAAAAAAGTTAACATTATCAAGTTATGCCACCATACCCATGCACCCACATGTTCAAAATCATATTTAAAACAAAAGGAATACCATAATTAAACCATGGAAAAATATATATCAACAATAAGCATTTAAAAAACCCCAACCTTTATTTTAAAACCATAAAAATACCATGAAAAACATATATTAAAACATGTACTTTAAGTAAAATAACAATGAGGGAGGAGTAATGTGCCTGAAATACCAAGGAATTTGGAAGAGATTGTACCCTTAGAACCCTAGGTAACCACTTTCTTTAAAACCCTAGCCTTAGCTTGAACAGAGAGTTTAAGAGAGAATGTAGGGGTGTTTTATTGGGAATAATATGATAATAAAGTCCCAAGGAAGGTTTTAAGTCATGGGGTCCAGGATTTTATAGTGGGAAATGTCTAGAATATCCTCAGCTTAAAAGTTGTCCTTGGTTACTAGTCGACCCATTGACTCATCACCACAACATACGACTCATAGCTTTGGGTTGTATACTAGATAGTGCGTTGGACACCCATACACTATCCACATTACGACTTCATGATCCTACTCGTAACCTGACCCTACAACTTGTAGGGTCTAGTTGTAACCAATACAATACCCAAATGGGTCAGACACTAGACTACCTACGACATCACCTCATGACTCTTAACCTATTCTCACGGCTCCTAGTAAGCCACTAGTGATCCAAGCAGATTCAAGCCACTAAGTTACAAATTCAGTTAAGGTTTGTCCTAATGACTCATCACTATCCTTAATGACTTGTATCACCAAGTCATAAACAAGACAAAAAGTGCAACCATTATCTACTGGACATCTTATGACTAGGGTAACCTGGCCCTTCAAGACACCATATGACTCATATGGTTAAGTCATAATCAAGGCAGTAAGATCAAAGCTCAAGTGATTTCCAAGGGCCAAAATTCAAGGTATTTTAGTTGCATCCCATGTAATGCTTGATTTAACTTTTTGATACGAAGTGTGTACCTTGACTAATCAAAATTCGTCAAGGTACCCAAACGAATACCCTCCAGGATCATTAATATAATGGATAACCAACACAAATCTCATGTCAGTAGGCTACTTCATAGTTCTTTGAATGTTGAAGATGACTTCTTTGTTATTAACTCTGAACCTAAGATCCACCTTTTCCATATCAACCATTGCTCTACCTGTGGCTATGAATGATCTTCACAATATCATGGGTATATCAAAGTCAACCTCATAATCCAAAATGACAAAATCAGCTGAAAAAATAAAGTTATCAACTATTACCAACACATCAAAATAAATTCCCACAGATTTCTTTACTGTGTGGTCTGCCATCAATAATCGCATAGTAGTCGGCTCTGGTGGGCTCAAGCCTAAACTGCTTAAATACATCTAAAAATATGAAATTGATGCTAGCTCCCAAGTCACATCATGCTCTGGTGAATCTGGATGTCCCTATAATATATGGGATCGTGAACACACTAGGATCACCATTTTTTTTGCCAGAGACTTAGAATTGACTGCCATGCACTGATGCAATCCGCCATAATCCTCAAAAGTATATGCTTTCTTCTTTTTCACTATTTTTTTATGAACCTGGCATATCCTAGCATCTTTTCTGATACTTTAAGGAGAGAGATATTCAAACTCAAATATTTTAGTATCTCAATAAACCTTTTAAACTTTCCTTTCTTTTTTTTCTATTTTAGTTATTGAGAAAAAGGTGGGGGAGGTCATGTAATTTGATTCACTATGGGCTCATTGACCCTTCCCTTACCTTTATCCTCACAAACACTATAATCAACACCTGTCTTCTTTTTTGACTCCATAATAGGTGTCTTATATACCACAATACTACTATTCTTTAGCATATCAATAATAGGTAACAGGGGATCAAAAGTATATAAACCACTCTAGGTGGTGATAGAAAGATAGTGACCATCATTCTTAGGATTTTGAACCGTGTTACTCAGAAGGGTACCTGTCTGCTTCTGATTTAACATAGTAGACATCTTCCCAAATTGTGTCTCTAACTACTTGATTATAATTACATAAGAGTAAACCTTCTGTGTCAGACCTAAGATATCAACCTTGATCTCCTTAAGGATAGACTCCCGACTCTCTTTCCTCTTTACCAGTTTGGTCAGTATTGCTTCTATTCTCAATTTGGTATCTTGGATGTATGGCAAAATTTACTTGTCTTACTTATCTTTGTAGTCATATTTTCATCTCCAGTCACCATTATGCTTCCTACTTCAATCTCTATATCTATCTTCATAATAGTTTCAATCTTTGTTTCCTTGCCCTCTAGCTCAAAAACCTGCTAATTAACAATCAAGATATTTATCCTCTTTATCCAAATTTGACTTATAAGATCTAGAGGTTAAACCTTGTGCACCTCTTATGTTTACCTTCTCAGAGTTTACTATTGCGATATGCTTTAAAAATAACCCAATAATAGTCTTTAGTTGTATAATATCTTACACCACAAAATCAACCATTAATCTATTGTCACCAAAAGGTCCAATGGCATAAGTGCCAACACCTCTCTTAGCCTTTGGAGTATGCCACCCTCGGTTAGTGCAAGAGATTTGGTCTAGAACCTCAGAAGCTACTTCCTAGTGTAATCTTATGAATGTTTCTCTAGTGATTATGTCTTCCATGGCTTGGGAGATAATGTTCAGGGCTTTATAGAATATCTCTAGAAAGCTTATCCCTAAAATACGATGATTGGGTACCATGCTCAATTTCTTCTTTAACTGAAACCAAGCCTCGTATATTAAATCCAAATATAGCTATTTGAAATTATATATCTCTTCTTTAAGATACAATATCCTGGCAAAAGAAAATAATCAAGTTTAAGAACTGCTTGCACAACTTATTCCAAGTGGTAATAGATGATGTTCTATAGAAATATAACACTTTCGATACTAAAAATAAGGAAAATGTGCAGGTTTATGGTCCTTTTTGTGAGATATGATCCATTTTGTGTGTGTTTTTATAGAAAACCATGATTTGGATGATAAGTTTATAAAAATGGTGAAAAAGGTGTTTTTGACCACTCTTGGAGAAATTATGGATGATTGGGATATTTTTCAGCTTGAACGTGATAAAAACATGTTCAAGAATAGAAGAAGATCTGAAAAACTGACTCTCGGCACCTACTACATTGACCAACGGACCACAAGTAGGACCTATGGAATGCAGGTGCACAAAGCGGGTACCAGAAGTCCAAAATCTCAAGAAATGACATGCAGGAATATTTCCATCCGATACCTGCAGTTGGTACCTGCGGTTGGTACCTATACCTGAAGCAGAGCACAGGTATAGCCTACGGCCAAACCCAAACAACGGGTGCGGGAAGTAGGTAGCCACTGACCCTAATTTCTTTTATCCAGTTCAAGCTTAATTTTTAAGTTTTTCTCTTGTATTATAATTACACTTTATGTACTTTTTAGTAGAGGTTTGACACTTTAACTACTTAGAAATATATTTTGATTTCATTATCCATTTTTGATCTTGGGATTTCATTGTATTGACTTTGCTTGATTATTCAATTTATGGTTGTGGGTTTTCTTTCATATTATCAGTATGATTTCATCTTTTCTTTCCAACATGAATGCTATTTATTTGTTCACAATCATGAGTGGCTAAAACCCATAGCTAGGGTTGTGGAAACCTTGGCAGCTTGATGAAGTGGGGGAAGTTCTATTATTAATGAAAAATTCATAAACATGGCGTACATTGCTTTATCTTCATTATAATAGTGATCTTAGTGGTTGAAAATGTTAATATCCCACCTAGATATTACTACTTGCTTTAATAAAGGGATAGTAACTAGGAAAAGATAAAGACAACTGTAATTGGGGAGTTAATAGTCTATCTGTTGCAACACAATAGTAAATGTGAATAATTATTAGCCTTAATTTAATAACTTATGAATCAAAAGGTGATAGTTAACTGGGACCATGGTAAGGTTAGTAATGCAATACCCTGATACTCAATAGGTAAAGGGTGAAATCCTACTACTCATCCAAAAGACTATAGGAGGCACATAACTTATTGGTTGTGCATGCAAGGTATTGAGTTGGTTCAACAACGCATTATAAACGTACGGTTTTGAGATGCTAGGGGGAACACAATCCTAGTGTTCATCCATAACTAATTTCAAACAATTTCCCCCATTTACTTTCAAGTACAGCATGTATACTACAATTATTGATAACTGCAAACCAAGTGTTCCCTTGGGATTTGACCTAAAACTCAGTTGGGTTACTATATCTTGACAGCAACCAGCCATTATTTAAAAGGAGGTATTACTTTGACGTCATCAAAGAAATTAGCATTGTTGCTGGGGGAGCACAGTGTTGATTTATAGATTGAAGTTGTTGCTGTTTTCAATTTTTTTCTTTTGTTCTTAATTGGGCATACATTGGTGTATGTATAGCATATAGGTTATAGGTAATACCTTACCCCTATCGATTTTAGAGAAAATCTTACAATCAAATAGTGGGATGGCAGAAAAGACTAGGGACAACCTCCCTAAAGATAAAGTTCAAGATGCTATTTGAAGAAATATAGCATACCCCAGTCAATGGAAATTAGAATAGAAGCCGACCTCAAGTAATCCCGATATGTTGGCTTATTCAATCGTATGTAGATAATGAAGAAGATTTGGGACATAATGAGTTGGCTAATACATGAGCTAATATTCCTCCTGCCTTATCTCTTGATATGAAGTTCAATATCCCTAGTGCTATAATTCAACTCTTATACTTAAAAGGTGTGTCTGCAGGGTTACAGACAGATGACGCAAACACACACTTGGAAAACTTTAGTGAGATATGCACTTCATATAACATAGCGGGGCTAGATTAGAAGGCACTAAGATTGAGGCTATTTTTTTTCTCGCTTACTAAAGAAGCATCATTATGGCTTAGGGAACTACCAAACGGATCTATTACAACATGGAAGGAGCTATACAGATAGTTCTTGAATAGGTTATTTCCTTAATCTAGGGTATGGTAGTTCAAGGATGAGATTTATAACTTTAGGCATCTGAACCCAGAATCTCTATATGATGCATGGTTTTGATTTAAGAAGAGACTGAGTATGGTACCCAACCACCAGATATTAGGGATAAGCTTGTCAGAGATATTCTATAGAGCCCTGACTACTAACTCATGAGCAACGGTAGACACTATTTCTAGAGGAGCCATCATGAGATTATGATGCGCGATAGCTTTGGGTATTATGGATCAAATCTTATGAACTAACTGTGGGTGGAAAACTCAGAAGTTTGAGAGACGTTTTGATATGTGTGACATTAGAGTTTCTAGTACATAAAGAATAGCTGAGGATGTTGAAGCCCCAGAGATTTCATTGTTACAGACAAAAATTGATGAGTTAGTCAAATAATTTACAACCATCAGTCTTCCGAAAGTGCATAGATTAGGGGTATCTGAGGAGGTAAATATGTAGATCATCAGTTGGCGGGTTTCTAAGCCCAAGGGAAAGGAAATCAAGGTTAGAACAATCAAAATGAGAAAGATAAGCACATTCCACCTGGCAAATGAGAGATAGAGTTTAGAATAGAAAAGATGTTGACCATTTTTATGAGGGTACGAGAGAGTCAATCAACTTTCTTAAATGAACTTAAAGAGGAAATTTCAGTATTATCCTAAAAAGTGAAGTCACATGAAAATGATATCAAGTAGTTGGAGCAGTAGTATGGGCAAATCTCTATCACTTTGGCACAAAGAAAGTCAGTAATTATACTTGATGATAATATGCAGAGATATAATACACTTGTTCACTATATAGCTCTTGATATACGAGATGACTCCTCACATAAGAAGCATTATTTAACTTCTTATGATGAGCCCAAGAAGATGGATGTTGATGCAGATAAGCCACTTGAGGTAGAGTTTGATAATTTGAACTGTACTGATGATTATTTGAATAGTAATGGTGGTGATGAATGGATTGGCAAAAATCTCCAAAACATAGTTAATGAATTTAGCTCAAGCTTTTGCACTACTTTAGTAGAAAAAAAGGGATTCGGGCGCAGTGACCATCCCATGTTTTATTGGGCCTTATGAGATTAACTAGGCCTTATGTGATTCAGGATTAGGAATAAATTTCATGCCACTAGTAATATACAAGGTACTAGGTTTGGGAGAACTCTAGCTACTTCTATAAGTCTATTGATAGCTAACTCATCTTTAAAGGAGCCAGTGGGTATTGTGCGTGATGTAGAGATAAAAGTTGCATCATTCAACTATCTGATAAATTTCATGATTCTAGTTTGTAAAGTCGATACCCATTCTCCAATCATACTAGGTAGACTCTCTTAGACACTAGCAGAGTATTGATTGACATGGACTAGGAAAAAATCACTTCCAATTGGAATGATGAGTAAATTGTATTGAATATATACATACCAGTACAACAGCAAGATGATAGGAGAGTTATGGAAGTGATAGATGTGGTGGATGATGACAGGATCATAATTGACGTGCCTATTGAGGAAAGATTAAGGGTAGAACTTTGGACGCGGTAATCATGAACTTTGAGAGTGATGGAATAACTGAATATGATGAGATGGTTCACACCCTACATGGCATAGTCTCTTACAAGTATCCCCTAAAGAATCTTGATCTTGACTTGAAAAATAGAACTACACCTCCTGTAAGACCATCAATTAAAGAACCATTGGTATTGGAATTGAAGGTCCTCCCTCCTCACTTATAGTATGTATTATTGGGGACTAATAATACCTTACCAGTAATCATTATAGCAGACTTGGTAGGAGTATAACTGGATGCTTTGATATTGGCATTACAAAAGTTTAAGAAATCTATTTCATGGACCATTACTGATACTATGGGGATCCCACCAGGTATATGTACACATAAGATACAACTTGATCTAGAAAACCTTTCTAGTATTAAGAATTAGAGATGACTCAACCCTCTTATGCAATAAGTGATGAAGAATGAGTTAATTAAATAGTTAGATATTGGGGTGGTTTTCCTTACTGCAAACAGTAGGTGGGTTAGCCCGATTCAATGCATACCAAAGAAATAGGGGATCACAGTGGTTCCAAATGAAAAGAATGAGTTATTACCAATGAAGACAGTGACTGGATGGAGAGTATGCATAGATTATAGAAAACTAAACAAGTGGACTCAAAAAAACCATTTTCCGATGCCATTTATGGATCAAATGCTGGATAGACTTGCCGACATTGGTTCTTATCATTTTATTTATGGGTAATTGGGATACAATAAAATCATGATTGATCCTAAGTACCAATAAAAAACTACCTTTACTTGCCCCTATAGGACCTTTGCATTCAAAATGATGTTATTTGGACTTTGCAATGCACCTGCCTCTTTTCAGAGATGTATGATGTCCATATTCACTAACATGGTAGAAGATATGATTGAGGTATTCATGGATGAATTTTTAGTGGTTGGAGATTCTTTTGATGATTGCCTATCCCATCTAGCCAGTGCACTATAGAGATATGAAGAATGTAGTTTAGTGCTAAATTAGGAAACATATCACTTCATGGTGAAAGAAGGTATAGTGCTAGAGCACAAGATCTCCAAACATGTCTTTGAGGTGGACAAAGTGAAGATAGAGATGATTGAGAAATTTTCTCCACCAGATAAGTTAAAGGTATACACAGTTTTTTAAGGTCACACTAGTTTTTATAGAAGATTCATAAAGGACTTCTCAAAAATTGCAACTCCCTTACGCAAACTTCTAAGGAATGAGGTAAAGTTTAAGGTTGATGATGAGTATCTCAAGGCCTTAAAATTGTTAAAGGAGAGGTTGATTTCAACACCTATTATTATGTAACCAGACTGGTCTATACCTTTTGAGGTAATGTGTGATGCAAGTGGAGTGACCTTAGGTGTTGTCTTTGGACAAAGAAGAGAGAAGATCTTGCATACTATTTATTATGAGAGAAAATTTTTATTCCTACACAAAAAAATTATAGTGTTACAGAGAAAGAGCTACTTGTGGTGGTTTTCACTTTTGAGAAGTTTCGATCTTACTTGATTGGGACTAAGGTGATATTCTACACTGACCATGCAGCATTGAGATATTTGATGAAAAAGAAAGATGCCAAACCTTGAGTGATTCATTGGATACTCTTGTTGTAAGCGTTTGATTTTGAGGTCAAGGACCAAAAAGGAAAAGAGAGTCAAGTCGCAGACCACTTATCCATACTTGAAGAAGAGACAATCTAGAAACTAGGGAATGATCTTGAGATAGATGATTACTTTCCAGATATATGTGTGCTATCAGCATCTCATAATCTGAATTTTTGGTTTGCTGATTTGGCCAACTACTTGGAAAGTGATCTCATTATAGAAGATTTATCCTTCCAACAGCAACACAGGTTTATGTGTAAGGAAAGGAAATTTTTTTAGGATGAGCCATATATGTTTACGGTTTATGCAAATGGAATAATTTGGAGATACATACCAGAGGTGGAGATTGTAAGCATTCTAGAGGCTTGTCATTCATCACCAGTTGGGGATCATCATAGTGGTAAATGAATAACCCATAAGATTCTATATATAGGTTGGCCTACAATCTACAAGGATTCTTATGATTTTCCACAAGCCTATGACCAATACCAGCATCAGGGAAATATTTCTCGATGCCATAAACTCCCCATGCCACCTATTTTTGAGTTGGAGTTATTTGATGTATGGGGAATTGATTTCATGGGTTCGTTTGTGAGCTTCTATGGAATGAGGTACACTTTAGTGAAAGTTTATTATATATAAAAATGGGTGGAGGTAGTTTCACTTACGAACAACGAAGGCAGAAATGTCACTATTATTCTAAAGAGAAACATCTTTTCCAGATTTGGCTCCCCTCGTGCAATCATTAGTGACGGTGGTTCTCACTTTTGTAATTGGTTGTTCAAGGCCTTGATCGATAGAGATGGTGTTAGGTATAGGGTGGCAACACCTTACCATACACAGACTATCGAGAAAGTAGAAGTGTCCAACAGAGAAATAAAGTCCATATTTGCGAGGACTGTGAATGCCAACATGACTGACTGGTCTAGGAAGCTAAATGATTCATTATGGGTTTACCAGACATCTTATAAAACTCCTATAGGTTCCTCTCTATATCAACTTTTCTATGGAAAAATGTGTTACTTACTGGTTAAGCTGGAGCATAAAGCACTTTGGCCATTGAGAAGGCTGAATTTTCAATTGCGTGATGCAATAAATTTAAGGCTGATAAAGGTGAATGAGTAGGACAAATTTTGAATTCGTGCTTATGAGATATCAACCATATATATGGAAATAATGAAGCTATACCATGACAAAAGATAGTGAAGAAAATGTTCAAGCCTTATGATTTTGGTCTTGTTGTATAACTCAAGACTACGCCTATTTTCTGTCAAGCTTGGTCAAGATGGACCGGACCATTCACTGTGGTTAAGGTGTTCCTATATGGTTTTATTAAGGTAAAGCGTGATGGTGATGATCTATTTAAGGTGAATAGGTAGTGTGTGAAACATTATATGGGAAACCTGGAAGAAGTTAGAGTTTGTGAATAGATGGACTTTGACGAAGTCTGAGTCATCAAGGAAGTTGAGTCATGTTGCGATAGTAAATTCGACACCTCTTGGGAGGAAACCCAAGGTATTGTGTTGTTTATATTCCTATTGTGTGTTTGACGTCGGATCTTCGCACCTATAATGTTGTAGGTATTTTCCTAACTCTCTCATTTTGGTTTGATGAATTGAGGACAATACATAATTTTTAGCTGTGGGTGGGACAACTTGTGGTTCTTGATGTTCTCTTGGGGATTTTGTTGTCGTGCCTAGTTTTCCTAGAGTTTGGTTCCTAGTAAAGACAACATGTTTAGGCATATTGTATTTTGTTTTGTGATGTTTTATATATTAAGAGCTCTTGAGTATTTAAGGCAGTAGTCATATGTTGACTAATTTTTGATAATCCTCCAAAAGTTTGTGATTTAAAATTGTGATTCATGTACATATATGTGAACTTTTATGGATCTTGTTATGGCATTAGTATTAGGGGCATGATAACCATTTGCTAACAATTGCATAAATTGAATAGGTGAAATTTGGTGATATTGACTCTATGCTATGTGAGTGTTAGATGCTACCTAGTTCCCTTTGTGTGTTAAATTTAGAACTTTCCTGGTTAGTCTTGCGTAGGTTGATGGATAGTTTGTTAGGAAAGGATCATAGACCGTTTTTTATATTAGTCCACTTTTAGCCTAAATGACGTTCTATGTGTGAATTGTATTCCTAGATCCCTTTTTTTAAACCTTATAGCCTATTTTCCTTGTTACACCTTTCGCCTTCTTATTTGTGTTATAAGTTACTTGTTTTGTCCCTGTTCCTCCTTGGATAGTAAGCACCTCAAGACAAGCAAAAAATCTAAGTTGAGGGTGGCTATCATAGGGGTGCGAAGTATAAAATGAGTAGGAAGAAGGGTAAAATATAAGAAAAAAGTAGGGATGGGTCTTTAATAAAAGAGAATAAAAAACCACACCAAACCTGAATGTGCATAAAAGAATAAAAGGGAGAAATAAGGGTGGAATAAAAGAAAATTGTCTAGTAAGTGAGACCCCAAAGTTAGTATAGTGCCGAGGAGGCTTAGTCACTTTAAATATCTATATCTATCATACCAGCCCCCAATCCTACATTACAATTAGAGTAAAGTCCTATAGTGATTCTCACTTGACTATCTGAATGCTAAGGTAAATAAAATAAGAGCAAGCCTATGGTATATGACATGCATTGAATGGAACTTATTTGTTGAGTGTGAGTGTCTCTATACCATCCCTGCATTGACAACATGTATGATTTCATATGAGTGAGTGGGACATTTTTGTTGTGAGGGAACTTGAGTCATATTGCTAGCTATTTGCTTGTTTCGGGTAGTGTAATTTGTACATATGAGTGGTAGTTTGTTGCTTATGTAATAGTTGTAGCTTGATTCCTTTGCATCACTTTATTATGCATCATATTCATTCACAGTTGGTTAAAAAAGAGATTTAGGAGGGGATGTTGTGATTTTAACTTAATGTTATGGCTGACTGTCTTGAATATCTTAGAAGCTCTTAGTTACGCGTCATTTTTATTTTGCTTTTTTTTTGTTGCCAAAGGACATGCAAATGTTCTAAGTTAAAGGTGTTGATGTGCTATAGAAACATAGAACTTTCAACGGTTAAAACAAGGAAAATAGTACATTTCTGAAGCCTTCTTGTTAGATATGATTCGTTTTGGGTATGTTTTGCAAAATACCATGATTTGGATGATACGTTCATGAAAATAATGAAAAAAGGTGTTTTGGGCCACTTTTTGAGAAATTATGGATAATTGGAAATGTTTCCGGCTTGAGCGTGATCAAAACATGTTTGAGAATCAAAGAAGAGCTGAAAAATTAACTCCCCGTACCTATTAAGTTGGCCCATGGACCACAGGTAGGACCTACAGACTGCAGGTACATAAAGCGGGTAGCAAAACTCCAAAATCTAAAGAGCTAACTTACATGAAAATTTTCATCCGATACCTGTGGTTGGTCCCTACGCCCGGAGTAGATCAAAGGTACAACCCGCAATTAGAACGAACCTGCGGGTGCGGGAAACGGGTAGTCACCGACCCTGTTGCTTTTACGTTCTTATCCTGTACAATAAATACCCTTTATGTACTTTTTAGTAGAGGTTTGACACTTTTAACACTTAGAAAAATATTATTATTCAAGATTCATCTTTGATCTTGGGATTTCATTGTATTGACTTTTCTTGATTATTCAGTCTAAGGTTATGGATTTTCTATCATCTTATCATTGTGATTTCGTCTTTGCTTACCAACATAAATGTTATTGATTTCTTCATAGTCATGAGCGGCTAATACCCATAGCTAGGGTTGTTGAAACCATGGAAGATTGACGAAGTAGGGGAAGTGCGATTGTTGATAGGAAACCCATACCCATGGCATGCATTACTTTATCTTCATTATAATGCTATCTTAGTGGTTACAAACATCAGGATACCACCTATATATTACTACTTGCTTTAACAAAGGGGTATTAACTAGGAAAATATAAAAACAATAGTAATTTAGGGAGTTAGTAGTCGATCCATTGCAGAACAATGGTATATGTGAATGATTATTAGCCCTCATCTAATAACTTGAGACTCAAAAGGTGATAGTTAACTTGGATCAGGGCAACGGTTCGTAATGCAACATCCTGAGACTCAATAGGTAAATAATGATATCCTCCTACTCGTCCAAAAGACTTTAAGAGGTACATAACTTATCGATTCTGCATGCAAGGTATTGGGTTGGTTCAACAACGCATTATAAACCTATGGAGTTGAGATGCCAAGGGGAACACAATCCTAGTGTTCACCCATAACTAATTTAACCAAAGTTAATATTTTTACTTCCTCAAAATTACTACAAATATTTACTTTCAAATACTACCTGTCGACTACAACTGCTAATAACTACAAACCACGTGTTCCCTTAGGATTCAACCCCAACCTCAATTGGGTTACTCTATCTTGATAGTGACCGTATCATCATCTAAAAGGAGGTATTGCTTGGAAATCATCTATAGATCCTTTCAAAAGTTCCCCCAACCACAAAGAAGCTTCTTCAGTCAATGAGAAGGGGAACTACCTCAATTTAAGTGCCTCCTGGTCTACCCCTAGGTTAGTATAAGAAGTGCAGATCCCAACAAAATTAGCAAGATGCATATTTGTATCATTTGTAGCCGATCCTAAAAATACACCTTTCAAATTCAGAAGATGGATCCTAGCGGTGGTTATGTCAAATTTCATATTGGGGGTAGTGCAGGAGGAATGATTGCTCTTGTTTCTATCGGCTCAATGTATCTCATATTCTCATCATCATCATACCGCTGAAAATACTAGAATGTTGGGTTCACTTGAGCCAGAACACCTCAAACTCTATCTCAATTTCCATCGAGTGCTGCTCGACGGTCAACTACTGATCAATTACCATCTTTTGATAACAATGTTTTGTGTGAAACCTCGATCAGGGGTAGGTAAAACATTAAGATCATCTCAAATGTTCCAAATTATCTGCACGTACTGGTTCTGTCATCATACAATTAGGCTGTAATAATATCTCTTGGTTAGGATTTAGTGGGAGTAAGGGATTGCCTTAAATCCTCGAGTTAGGCATACATTGAAATATAGCCAACTAAGAACAAAAAAATAAAGACACGAAAACTCTATCAAACTTCAATCAACAGTGACACCGTCTTCCCCAACAACAACGCCAACATTTTGATCAATGCCCAAACTACACCTCTAACTAAACATAAAATGAATGTTGTCAAGTAAGTAACCCAACTAGGTTGGGGTCGAACCCAAAGGGAAGTCACAAATTTTTATCGCTAGTTTGCTGAACTCCACGGGCTGAAAAGAAAGTAAATGAGGGATTTGTTTGGTAATCTTGAACAAGTAGCAAATCTCAACTTTGGTTGTAATCAGTTGGTGACAAACACTAGGATTGTGTCCCCCCTGGCTTCTCAACTCAGTAGGCTTATCATGCTTTATTTAATCAACCCAGTACTTTACATACAGAATTTGATAAGTTATGTACCATCAACTATCTTGTGGAATCATTAATGAATTTTACCCTTTACCTTTTTAGTCTTGGGATATCGCATTACTAACCTTTATGCTAAACCTTATTAATTATTACTTTTGATGTATCAAGTTATTAAATGATAGATAACCCTCTTACATAGATAATGTTGATTAACCTAAATCAACAGTTAGTCTTCAAATTACTATCATAATTATCTTTTTCTAGTCACTACTCCTCTTGTAGAGTAAGTAGTGATAATCTAGGCGTGATCTTATCATTTAGAGCTACTAAGACATCTGTCAAACTAAAGATAATACATTATATGCAAATATACTGGTTTAGAACAATTTGGCACTTCCCCTACTCTATCAGTATGCCAGGGTTCGCATAACCCTAGCTAAGGATTTTAGCCGCTCATGCTTGTGAAATGATTAACGAAATTCATAATGAAAAACATTCAACAATATCATAACAATCAACAAGTAAAACCTAAGGCCAACAAGTGATTTATCTACCACAATCTACAACAAAGTAATCCCAAGGTCAATTTCAATTCTTGAAATCAAATATAAGTTTGTAAGTATTAAGAGAGTGTGTAACCTAAGTACAAAATGTCAAAAGGGTATTTATAGGATACAAGGAAACCCTAAAAACCAAAACCCAAATGAAAAAGGAAAATTTAGGCCAGTGGCCACTTACTTAGGAACCTACGAACTGAATATACTACATACGAACCGTACGTGGTCCTAAGTAAGTGTCAGGCCTCCTGCACAGCTCCTACAACTCTTTGAACTTGGACTTTTGTCACTTACTTTGGTCACATACAAGTTGTATGTACTGCATACGGACCGTATGTGCTCTTAGTAAGAGACCGAGTCATCTTTTTCATGTTTTTAAGCCTCTAGACTTCAAGTCTTGACACCTACTTTGGTCACCTACACCCGGTAAGTAGAACTTATGCCTAAAAATACCTAAGTAAGTAGCCCAAAACTTCAATTTCATCATTTTCTTCCATTTTGTATCCAAAACCCAATTTCCTGCAAAATATACCCAAAACACATCATATCTCACAAAACAACCTAAGAAACTTGCATATATTTCTCATTTTAAGCTTTGAAAGTGATATAAATCCATAATACCTACTTCAATTTAAAAAAAAAAGCAAAACAAAAAATTAAAAAAGAATCGGCAGACATCCTATGGGTTGTGGCATCAGATGATGGTGAGAGATAAACAGTGGTTGGAATCAAAGATGAGTAAGTAACTAAGAGAGATAAAGATAATACTAGAGTAGTAGTGTGAGAGAGGTGAAAACTTGGGAATTGAGAGAAATGAGTACTAACTAGTGAAAGAATGAAAGTGAGTATAAGGGATGGAATTAGGGCTGGATAATAAATAATAGTGGGTATGAGCCATTGGGCCTATTGTTGCAGGCTTGGTAATAATTATTTATGGGTTGAGAATCAACATATATATACTATATGTATACGAATTTAAATATACTAAAATACTATGCAAAATTTTTGGTTTGTCGATTAACCAAATTTTTTTTATAAACCAAAATCAAACCGAATAATCAAAATTTTAAAATGAAGATGAAACAAACCTAAAAAGCAAAAATCAAAATCAAAACCAAAAACTTTAAAAAAATTTAGGGCAAGTATTATTGGTTTGAACCAAAATATGCCCAGTAGTACAACTCATGGTTCGGATCACTAGTTTTACTATTTAATAGTGGTCCTATTTCTAATGATTTATCAAAAATCATCTAAGGGACCATAACTCAGTGTACGAATCATAGTCATAGAAGGGGTCATACTGAAGACCCATAGTTCCCTAAATAGAGGAAGTAAAATATGGATCCAGTAACCAGTGGTCAAGGTATGACTCATGATATCAATTTATAAGTCATACGATGATTCGTAGGTGGCCTTTCTAAGAGCCTATTTGACATTAGTCTAGGACTCACGGTCAAACCATGATCTATGGTACAGAGTCATACAATGACTCATGATGTCCTATTTCTCAAAATTTAAAATGGTACTCAAGTGAAAATCAGTCTGTTCCAACACTTTTAAGACCAATACTTTGTTGTTTTAACTTAATTAGAGAGATACTAAAGGATAATTAAACTAGCCTTTCCCTCATTCTTACGGTTAACATCAAAAATTTAGAAACATAAAGGCTCTCAAGTCCCTTAAAGCAAAAGGCTAGAGTTTTTTCTCAAGCTTAAAGTTCTAATGTTATGGTCTAGACTTCTCGAGTTTCGAGTATGTGGGATTACAAAAGATTTTTTTTTTACCTTTATTCCTAAAAACATTAAATTTTCATAACTTTATGATTTAGGATTTATATTAAATTATGCATTTTTCTTGAAATTCAATTTCCCAATGATATTTGTGGTTATGGTTCTTATTAAAAGTGACTGTTCGTGATTTATGATGATTCCAGTTTAGTTATTATACTACTAGAAGAATTATACATGATTTGACAAATTTTAGTCTATTTTAGTATAATCTGGCATGTTTTGAACACATGATCCTTGACCTCAGTAATTTAGCATGACTATTTTTTGTATTTCTAAATATTCGTAAAACAGTAACTTTATCTAGTTCATGCTTTATTTTTATATTGGAGTTGATATTTATGAGCAACTATTAATACATTTTGGAGTAGTATTTAGCAATAAAAAGATATGGGTTCTATATAACCCAAGTGGTAAAACTACGTGCCAGTGTAGGTTTTATTTAACATTTAGAGGCTTTAGTTTAGTGGATCCACCTTAGTCTAGGTTCAATACTTGGTAAGGTATAAATAAGCCCTACTCGATGTGGGCTAGATGTTGGACTCTATGATTGATCCCATGGTGTATATTAGTTATATGAAGCTCCCCGAAATGATTAAAGCATAATAAATGTACATGACTCATTAGTTATAATTTACGAGTGATGCAGTTTTCCAATTTTGTATTTATGAAACATGTGGGTCATTGTACTTCAGTTTTTACATAATTTACCTGATCTTAGTTTTCCAGTGTGATTTATATAATTATCCATGATTTTTATTTCTCATATGCTTAGGTATTCTGATGTACTAAACACATACTTTTATTTGCACTATATCTTATCATGATATAGATTCAAGTGCCCATTCTCAAATTAGTGACTAGAGTAGATTTTCGATTCTCCAGTTCATCTTTAGGTGAGTCCTCATCATTCAAGGATTTAAGATTTCAATTTTTTGGTTTACTTTACAAATTTATTTTAGTATTTAGAATTAGTTGGGTCCCGTCCCAGTAACTCATCAGTTTAGTTTAGTCTAAAAAGAGTAGCCACTCTGCAACACATTTCTTGCACTGCGGTCACCTACATGGTGCCCTCCAACCGGAGAAGTGTGACAAACTTTCAAAATACCCATCATGCCCACCTCCGGGATACACCGCTTAATAATATTATCCGCACACTTTTGAAATAAATATGGATCACCCGAGAAGTATTGTGTAACATTATAAAGAAACTTCTTTCTTTGGTGAAAGGAAAGATTCTTTGGGATAATCTCAGTCACCACATAATTTGCAAAGTCCGCGTACCAAGGTCCTCATTCAATCACAACAACCAAGATTTTCTCATCCAGAAATGTATCATTAATTTCGAGCTCATCCTTGATTGCTTGATCTGCCTCAAGTCTAGACAGGTGATCTACAACTTGACTTTTGCATCCTTTTCAATCTTTGACTTCAAAGTCAAACTTTTGAAGCAGCAGCACCCACATAATTAGCCTTGGATTTTCATCCCTTTTTGCCATCAAATACCTCAAAGCAGCATGGTCTATACGCAATACCAATTTAGTCCCCAATAAGTAAGCATGGAACTTCTCAAATGCATAAACCACCACGAGATGTTCCTCCTCAGTCATAGTGTAATTCTTCTGGGGCCCATTCAATACCTTGCTTGCATAGTAAATGGGATGAAATAACTTATTTTTCTTTTGGCCAAGCACATCCCTAAGTGCTACTCTATTTGCATCACATATAATTTTGAATGGTTTGGACCAATCTGGTGCTATAATGATTGGTGCAACAACTAGCTTGTTCTTAAGGAAATCAAATACCTTTCTTTAAATATGAACTTGGTCTCTTTATCCTAAATATTGTACATTGGGTTTGCTATTTTGGAGAAGTCTTTTATAAATCGCCGATAGAAGCCTGCAACTAAGAAAACTCCGCACTATCTTTACTTAAATAGGGGGTGCTAGTTTCTCAATAACTTCAATTTTGGCTCGGTCGACTTCAATTTCCTTAGCTAAAATTTTGTGACCAAGGAAAATGCCCTCCTTCACCATGAAGTGGCATTTCTCCTAATTTAACACTAAGTCGAACTCTTCACATCTTTGCAATGCTCTACTCAGATTAACAAGACATATCTCAAAAGAATCACGTACCACTGAGAAGTCATCCATAAATACCTCCAAGGTGTCATCCACCATATCAAAAAATATAGACATCATGCACCCTTGACAAGTGGCGGGTACGTTACAAAAATAAAATAGCATCCACTTGAAAGCAAAAGTACCATACGAAAAAGTGAAAGTCATCTTCTCCTGATCCTCTGGAGCAATAGAAATCTGGTTGTAGCCCGAATACCCATCTAGGAAATAATACCAACCTCTTCCCACCAACTAATCAAGTATTTGATCGATAAAAGGCATCGGGAAGTGGTCCTTTAAAGTCCATGAGTTGAACTTGTGATAGTCCATGTAAACTCTCCACCCTGTAACCGACCTGAGTGGAATCAACTCATTCTTTTCATTTGCCACTACAGTCATGCCCCCTTTCTTAGGTACACATTAGATGGGGCTTACCCATTTACTATCTGAGATGGGATATACAACTCCTGCATAGATCAATTTAAGGATCTCCTTCTTAACCACTTCTTGCATTGGTAGATTAAGGCGATGTTGGTGCTCAATGGTTGGTGTGCAATCCCCTTCAAGCTGAATCTTGTGAGTACAAATACCGGGAGGAATACTAATGATATCAGCAATAGTCCAACCAATAGCGATTTTATATCTTCTAAGCATAGAGATAAGTGCCTCAGCCTGGTGCTCAATCAAATTCACAGCAATAATCATAGGTAAAGTGTTTCCACTTCCTAGAAACACATACTGTAAATATCCTGGCAACTCCTTTAACTCCAACACCTATGGCTCTTTGATAGATGCCTTAGCCGGTGGTGTTGGACAATTTTTTAGGTCTAAATCCATCTTCTTGGGAGCATATGAATACAATCCCATTCCCGGCAGGGCACAGACTATCTCTTCATATTCTTTAATACCTTTGCTATCAAAGTTTATTAAGACTGCAGCTAAAGGTTCAACAAAAAACTTCTTTTTTATCGTCACTTCTCGCTTATCCTTAGAATAAACATCAATAATAGAGAATAAACTCATCTCTGTAGGTTTCTTGATAGACTGGCACACATCAAAATAAACTAACTCATCATTAAGCCTGAATAGCAGCTCATTAGCCCACAAATCAATAAGCACACTTCCAGTTGTAAAGAAAGGTCTACCCAAGATTATGGGTACCTCAAAATCCACTTCGCAATCTAGAATAGCAAAATCCATGGGAAATATAAAGCTGGCCACCTTTATAAGCTCATTATACAATATCCCCAACCACTTTACCGACCTGTCAGCCATCACTAATCGCATATTTGTGGGCGTAGGATCTCCTAAACTCAACTTCTTGTACACAAAAAGGGACATCAAGTTAATACTTGCTCCCAAATCGCATAACACCATAGAAAAATCAAGAGACTCGATAGTGCAAAGGATAGTAAATGCTCCTGGTTCTTCTTTCTTTTACACCAAGGACCTTGCTGAAATGGCACTATAATGGTGAATATTATCCACCAATTCATAAGTCACTGTTCGCTTCTTCGTCACAAGGTCTGTTATAAATTTAGAATATCCGAGCATCTGCTTCAGTGCCTCAACTAAAGGTATATTCATTATCAACTACTTTAGCATTGCCATAAGTTTACTGAACTTGGTGTCATCCGCCTTTTTTGTATTCAATGGGGAAAGTGTGGCAGTGGTTTTAGGCGAGTAGTAGCATCGCCTCCTTTTACTTTCCCTTCTCTTTTTCTAACTCATAAACCTACTAATGATTAGATATGCCCGCATTACCATCCAGATTCTCAGACTCCATTGGATGGGTTTCATCATCTTGTACACCATTTTCAATCACATTATTAATCACAGCTTTACCCACAGAAGGACCAGGTAAAACTTTACCACTCTGAGTGATAATTGCTATGTAACATCTATTATTTCAAGGGTTTTGGACTGTGTAACTTGGAAATATACCGCTCTTTCTCTGATTAAGTGCTTCTGAGAGTTGGCTCATCTGCTGCTCCAACTATTTGATAGATATTAAATATGAATTTACTAGCTAGCTCATGGTTGATAAGTCACTTTTCATCGATGTCACCCCAGTATTGGTCACCTCAACTCCTTTAGTAGCATCTCCATTATGTCCTTTATGGACATTTTGCTTAAACTGGTAGCGGCATTATTCTGATTTCTAGAGGGTACATACAGTCCACTCCTGTCATTTTTGTTCTTCCAACTTCTTTGCTCCCTATCCTTATAACCAGCTTTGTCATAATTGTTTTGACTTTAATTCCCTTAGTTATTGCCTCAAAAACCCCCGTAATTATTTAGATAGTTAGCCTCCTTCTCTGAATTTGAATCAGCTCTATTTTGTGACCAAACAACTTTCACCTTCTCAGTCTTCTCGGATAATAAATGTTTGGTAAGTAGATCAATTTGGGTTTTCATATATGCCATGTCTTGGTCACATTCTTCCACTCTCTTGTGTTGCTCTACAGTTATTCTACTAGACACAGTAGATCTTGTTACCTTAGAATCCCTAGTATTCTAAGCTCTACTCTATTTAGTCATCCTATCAAGCTATTTAGAAGCTTCTAGAAAGGTAAGATCCATAAATGCTTCTTCTGCAGCATTATTGACTATCGGTTCTGTAATAGAATTCAAGGCTCTATACAAAGTCTCCATAAAATGCAAATCAGTTATTTTGTGATTGGGACACTACATCAACTTCTTCTTGAACCTCTCCTAAGTCTCGTGAATAGCTTCAGTCTGGAGCTTCCTGAAATTACTTATCTCGTCCCTCAACTCTAACATCTTGGATGGTGAAAAGAACCTTTTTAGGAAAGATCCTTTCAACCGCCTCCAATTTGTTATAGAAGCAGGAGTCAACCCATTAAACCATTGTGTTGCCTCCCCAGACAGATACAACAAAAATAGGCACAACCAGATGGAATTCTTCCTTAATCCTGGATTATAAAAATACTTGCAAATAGTGATAAAATTCACTAAATACATATTTAGATCATCACCCGAAAGTCCACCAAATAGCCCCTTCAAATGAAGAAGCTGAATCATGGTGCTCGTGATGTTGAACTTAGCTTCGGGTGCCAAAGGTGGAGGAATAATAGCTCTAGTTTCAACTGCTCCATCCGTTTTGTCTTCATCCTTCTCAAGATCAAATTACACAGGCTGCTGATCTTGTCTTGCTCTGAAAGGACGGTTTCTGTTCACATTATGGTTCACAGGTACGGCTACATTCTTTACACACCTTTGATTCATAGGATCCAACAAATTATCATATCCTAAGTCTTTGTTATCTAGATTAGGATGATGAATTGGCTGACCATTATTTGGGGTATTCAGCTCAGCCCTAGCCAGAGCGGCTAGTCTATCTACTTCTTATTGATCAGCTATTCTTCCAATTAACTATGGTTCCAGATTATAAGGTAATAGTGGTTCTCTGACCTTCTGGTACATGGCATATACAACACAGAATCTATAAAAACTGAAAATAAGAAAATCTGTAAAAAATAAAAATAATAAAATCTGTAAAAACCAAAAATAATAAATAAACATAAAATTTAGAAAACTTTAACTATGATTTAATTATCACAAATATACTAAATTGACGATCGTATTCCCTGGCAACGGCGCTAAAATTTGATAAGCCAAATTACTTCTTTCTTACGAGAGTGTAAGCGGTTGTTGTCAAATATATAACCCAACAAGGTTGGGGTTGAATCCCATTGGGAATATGGTGTTAATTTAAGTTCTTCGTGAGTCAATCGACTAGTAGTTAATAACTTTCTATAAATGGGGGTATCAGAGATTAAACAAAAGTTATTGTTCACTTTAATTCAACAGCTTGCAACTATTATTTCAATGTTTCAAATTAATATTATGGGAAAACCAGAGTTGTGTACTATGAGTATTGGAACTTGATGTACACTAGTTATTGCTTAAGATTCTTATAACATTTAGGAACATCAAACTATCAGTATCAAGCACTATCTAAATGTCTCTCGACCTATTTAGACATTCAATTACCTAATTCTTTTGAACTTAGGAAATCCATATACTTAACCAGATTTTGTCTCAAGTTAATTAACCTTGTTACAACTTTAATCATTAGATGAAAGTTTAACGCTTCCAAATCCCCATTAATAATTCACTTTCTATTAGATTTATTTGTTACTTTAAATAAATCAATAATTAGGTCTAGTCTATTGTTTGTAATCAATAGACAACATTCACAATAGAAGAATTATCAAGAATTTCCTAGTGCCTTAAGAATCTTGATCAACTAATGAATTAACAAGACCAAACTCATAGATCCCCCAACTCGGGTTAAGAGGATTAGCTACTCATGATATAGAAAGCAATAACATATATTGAACTTATAATTCGATAGCTGTCAACTTACAAATGATGAAGATATATGATCGTTCTTCCTTCTAGAATCACAAGAGAATTCTCAAAAATATAATAAATATTTTAAAAACATAATTCAAAAAATTCAGAAAAAACTATTGAAAGCTGCTGTTTTTATGTAAGTTTCTAGATGCTTGTGAAAACCTAACACTTTGCCTTAAATACCCAAGCTAATTTTTGAGTCAAATTTCAAATACCAAATTTTTCACGCATAGCTGATGACCTTCTTTGGTGGATTATCAGAGAGCTGATGACTTATCAAATCAAGTCGTCAACTCCTTTTTTGAATTAATGTTTGCTACCTATAGGTGATGACATGATCTGACGGCCTATCAAAAAGTTGATGACTTATCAGGTTAAGTCATCAACTCTTCAATTCAGGTACTACACACTGTCTTTAATTGAAAACGTCTTTGACGGCTTATCACAAAGTTGACAACTTATTAGACAAGTCATTGACTATAATCTTCATATCTACTTTCTCAAAATTTGTCCTTTTTGACGTAGTTGTCATAGGTTTTCAGCATCTTAACTTACCTGTAATATCATAGAGAATATAATAAAAAATGACAAAAGTTGCTTAAGAATTTATAATTATTCTGAGTTGAAAGCCTTAAATGTGCTAGCACAAAGCTCACACATCAGTCGGTATTATGATACCAGTATAATAACCTTGGTTAATAAATGGTTAATAGATTGGTTGGTTTCTTGGTAATGGTCTTAATTTGACAATAATGGTGGACGTGTAGCAAAGCCATGGAAAGTGGAGGTCCTGGGGGGGACCAAAATTGGAAACTCATATTTAGCGATGTGAGGTTTGGTCCAACTGACCATTTGCATGATGTCACACTTTACATTTGCGGGATGTACTAGTCATACCAAGTATTCTTCCCTGGTTATGCAACTTCATGTACTAGGGACCTTTTACCAGGAGGGTTGAATAAATATAGCCCATGGGTGGTTTAGGATGGCAAAGCTACACATCCTAGGTAAAAGTTTTAATGGTATGCTAAACCCTGTTCCCTTTCCCAGCATGGATATATATATATATATATATGGTTTGTGTGCATATAGATGGTTTTACTTGGTTTTATAAATGGCATTATTTTATCCTTATTAGGAGTTCATGCTAGCATTAACCTGCTAACTCGTCTTCAGGCGACTGTATACCTATGCTATGTAGGAACCGATCATTCTACTCCTTCTACATTGTGATTAAATCAGGGACAGCTGTTGGATTAAAGTGGTGAGCTTTCATCCTTCTAGAAGGATCTATTTTATGTTATGGATATTCTTTGATATTCTAATTTATTTTTGAATATTAGTTTTAGCTATGGTTGGGGGTATTTCCTAACTGGATATTCTTACTATTTTGGTTATAGTCTTGTGGTACTATTATGGGTTGGAATGGGCGAGATCAATATTGGTATCATTCTTAATATTGGCATTAGTATTGGGGCTGACATCATTAGACGTAATTTCTTACTATTCCATCATATCACATTTTGGGATTAATCATATCATGTTATAGAACTTATTTAGTTATTGTCTGGTTTATAGACCTCGAATTAGTATTGGTTTGGTTGGTACGGTTTGGTGTAATAGGATAACTTGGTAGGGCAGGTCTAGGAATAGACCTATCTCAAAGTCAGTCCTTGTCCAGCTATGCTATCTTGTTATATGTTCGTTATTCAGCTAACTTAAGGTAAGCTAATGGTGGTTGGGTTGGGTAATAAGGATTGGTCCCTGATCCTGATTGGACTTGGGATGCCCATTACGACAAGGCCCCCAGTCGGGTCGTGTCAAAAATATGGAAATTAGTGCATTTTATCACAAATATGTCTCATTTATATATTTAGTTCATAGTAGTGTGCATGATTGTTAAGTTCAAATGAGTTGTAAATTCACCATTCATCATGTGACTAAGATATATTGTGATTTAAGGTTGCACTACTGTTGTGGTGGTATGAGAAAGGATGTAGAGAGCTTTGTAGCTCATTTCCTATGTTGCTAGTAGGTGAAGCTCGAGCATTTGAGGTCTAGTGGATTGCTTCCGAGGTTACCCATTCTCAAGTAGAAATAAGAAAAGATCACTACAGACTTCATGATGGATTTCCTCAAACTTCTTGTGGTTCTAATCGATTGACCAAATCTACTTAATTCATTTCAATTTAGGTTTCCTTTAGTGCTGAGAGGTTGAACTGTATCTATTTTATTAAGATGATGTTCCTTCATGTGTACCAGTGTCTATCATCTTAGATTGAGGTTCAGTGTTCACTTCTTACTTTTGGAAGACTTTTAAGGAGGAGTTGGGTACCCGATTAATCTTAGTACAACTTTTTAGCCCAGACTAATAGTAGGTCTAAGTAAACTATTTAGGTTTTGGAGGATGTGCTCTATGCTTATGTGTTAGACTTTAGAGGCTAGTAGGAACAATATCTAGACTTGACAGAGTTTGCATATAAGAATGGCTACCACTCCAGTATTGACATAGCTCTTTTTGAGGCTTTGTATTGTAGATGTTGTCACTCTCTAGTGGGTTAGTTTGATGTTTCTAAGATTAGACCTTAAGGTATGGATTTGCTTCATGAGTCCTTGGATAGGGTTTGGGTCATTCATGATAGACTTCAAGTGGCTTAGAGTAGGCAAACGTGCTATGCGGATCATAGACTTGTGCCTTAGGATTCACTATTGGTAATTATGTCTTTCTTCATGTTTTACCGATGAAGGGTGTGTTGAGGTTTGGGAAGACGGGCAAGCTTATCCCAAGGTATATAAAACATTTGAGATTCTTTGGACTATTAGGAATATGGTTTATGAGTTAGCATTACACCCAAATTTATCAGTTGTTCTTCCAGTTTTTCATGTTTCCATGCTGTGGCATTACATCCTAGATGAGTCTCATGTTATTTATTGGGATTCAGTCTAGTTAGATGAGTGGTTATCTTTTGTTGTGGAGCCAATCCCCATTCTAGCCAGGGATTTTGGATGGTTACATTCTAGACATATTCCAATAGTTAAGGTCCAGTAGAGAGATCAACCTATAGATGAGGCTAGTTAGGAGGTTGAGTCTGATATGCATAGTAGTTATCCCCAACTTTTTGAGGGTTCTGGTATTTCCCTTGCTTTTAATTTGAGGACGAACTAAATTCTTAGTGGTGGATAATATAATGACCTAATTTTTGGTGATTTGTGATGCATATTTATTTTTGTATGATTTAACCATTTTACCCTTATGTTGTATTATGGTATTTCTGAGGTCTGGGGATGATTGACAAGGTTTCCTATGCATTTTGTGGTTATTCATGTGAGTGTGTAGTTTTTGATGGCTTGAAAAGCCTTATAGTTGACTTCAATCAATATTTATTGATGTGTGTATCGAATGGCAAGATAGACTACACCAACAGATCCAAAACATCAATTTTTGATTAGTAGCATGGCTGGTGTGGTTTGATGGCTTTTATATCTCATTTTTACCCTCAGATTAGAAAGTTATATATTGGGTGTCGAGGGTCAAGTCTGTGAAAGTTATGTTTTTTCAAAAATTTGATATCACCATTGAGTCTGAAGCATCAAATTTGATAGGCTATCATAGTTTATTTGCTTTATCGGGATTCTATATGAATCTCAAGGGGTCTACAGACACTTGAAATTCTCTAAGTCTCCAACTAGTGCACAACTACTAGTGTTTCCACTAAAGAAGCTCTTTGGGCGCTTTAGCGGTTCATTGGCGCTAAAACGTCTTTGGGTGCCTAGCAGGTACCGCTAAAGTGGTAGCCTAGGAACTTTAATGCCTATTGCTAAAGCAGCCGAAGGTATGCTTTAGCGGACTATCAGCTTATGTCGGTACCTCTTTGGCAGCACCTAGCGCTTTAGTGGCGATCGCTAAAGCAGCCCATGGTCTGCTTTAAATACTCTTTTTTTGCAATTCTTTACTATTTTTGAGACTTGGAGCTTGGCGTATGAGTTTTTGAGCATTTTTTTCCATTTCTAAGCTTGGGTAAGCTGCAAAGCCCTATTTAATTAATTTTCCTTGATTCTTACTATTTAAACTTCATTGAAAACTTAAATTTAATGGTGAAATTTTGGGATTTCAGCTCGGAAGACCAAAAAATAATATTTCTTCGATTTAAACCCCTGTTTCAACCCGTTTTTACTTGGGTTTACTCCTATGAGTTCCTTTAATCTTGAAAATATATTCTTGGACAAAAATTCCAGTTTTACCCTTCTTTTTTAAAAGTTCGTTTAGGGGTTCATTTTGACCCTGATTCAAAAGTGGGCAATATGGGTGTCGTTGGCTTCCTTTTAATGTGTAGATTCTATATTTGTATATTTTAGTTGATTTTAGGTCCATTTGTGAGGGGAAAGCACCATATTTAAGGATTTTATGATTGATTTTTTGACTTCGAGGTAGATTATGGCTCAACTTTCTTTAGAGTGGGTTAGCTAGTTAATAAAATGTAAAAACATGCTATGGGTATGGGGTCGTATCATGCAAAATGTGTTGTGTGATTTATGTACCCGCGTAGGGGCCTATGTGGATATTATTTGGTGATCTTGAGACATTATTTTCTAAATGTGACCGTGTGGGATATTATATGATGTTGTAGCCTGGTGTTGATATATCCATGTTTGGTTTTACATATTGGTGGAGAAAAAGCCTAGATTTTGGGATTTATGTTATATCTATGACATTATCTTGCATGTTTGACTTGATAATTTTTGGACTATATCGTATCATGAATTATTTGTTGATTTGAGTGGATTTAGGGCTCACTTGGTTGGTATATTGGTTGGATATTAGCTATTCTTATTTTAGTTGATTGTGAGAATTACATCCTCATATCATATTCATTCATGAAACATTGGTACCACCATGGAAATACTGGCTTTCTCTAACAGAAAATGACACATCTTTCATGAAACATTGTACCAACATGGAAATACTAGAAATACTGGCTTTCCTAATAGAAAATGAGACATCGTTAAAAACCTCTACTAATGTATGTGTTCGAGAGAAGATATGGATATTAGAATTGTATAATGAGTGTATATGGTTTGATGAACCCCCATAGGTCCTACCACAGAAGCACAACACAGTAGATGTATACGAAGGTTGTGAGACAATCTCGTGCATCAAATCATTATTATCATTATCATCATCTTCATTTCACCTCAAATATTATGGTTATGTTATAGTTGTATTTATACCTTTGACTTGATATTTGCCTATTTGTTCTATCTTTCTCTACTTGTATTTGACGTACATGTATATTCGTTCTCCTTTTCTCTACTTCTAAGTGTTATGTGTATGTATATTAGAACTGTTAGTGAAGACAGTGTGGGATACCATTTGGGACATTTTCTGATTATAGGTGATGTGTCCATAGTTTGTGTTGATTTGCTTTATGTTCTACTTTATTCAATCACCCTATGATATCTACTGCGTACAAGTGGACCGTACTCATCCCTACTGTGCCCTTTCGGTGTAGATTGAGGTACAAGTGCACCTCACAACAGTTGATTCAGGTGATAACTAGAGCCCACTTGAGGTAGTAGTTGATTATGCATCTAGAGTTAACTTCTACCTTTTCTTTCATCCAGACTATGTCGTTATTTGTATTTAGAGATAGAGTTACTCCTTTTTTGATGTCCTGTGTATTTTGACATTCAAGTTGTACTAATTAGTTCTAACATTGTGGTACCAAGTTTTGGGATATTGTATGGTAACTTGACTATGTATTTTTCCTTTTACTATATATGTGGTTTGACTCTATTTTAGGAGTGTTGCCTTGGGTTTTGGTATTGATTTCTAATTTCATATCAGTTTAGGTGATAGGTTTACTTGTCAAGGCTTGCCGCCACAAGTTCATCATGACCCTTGGTTTTTGAGTTATTACAATGAGATTAGGAAGAATAAGAGATGATTTAACATCTTGCATACATGAATTCATTCACATGCATTAATGTTAACTATTCTAAGTCTATATTTGTTGGAGCATATTGAATAGTATTTCCCCTTCCTCCATAGGGTCATTAGAATTCTAAGCTTTGGTGATGGTAAATCCAGTAGTGCAATATAATAGTGAATTACCAATAAGATACAATCTAGTATGAATAAAGAGTTGCAAAAACTTGGATAATGAGTTAGTAATGGGTATATAGGTATAAGTTAGAGTGGGTGGTCAAGAAAATGATATACAAAATGTTAAATGGTAGGTAGGTTTATAGAGATGCTAAAAGTATGGTGTCAATGAATTTATAACTTGGGATTAGATAAAAAATTTACTTGATGCAAATATTTATCCCTATTTGTTATTAATGTTATTTTTTCCTCACCCTAGTCAGCCAATGATACCTAATACGTGCTGTTGCACTGATGCTACACTTACTATATCTACAATTGGGGATATAGCCATGGTGCAGGTCAATTATAATTTCTATAGTAGCAACGGATATCACTCATCAATAGCTCTTGCCCTCTCTATTCATCATAGATGTTGTGTCATGGATTCTCTCATTCCTTGTGAACTGCTCTTGTACTAAATTAGGCTATTTTCTAGGGACTCACTATTGATTTTATTTTGCATTACTTTTTACTTACCAATTGTATTAAAACTTAATTTATTTATTTATGAGTTGACTCAATCATGCTATTGAAAAATGAATTGTTATAACTTCTGCATTAAGTGGTTGGGTATTAAGGGTTCTCCTATCTAGAGTAGGTCTTAGATAGGTGCACGCACAATCTATGGGTTGGATTGTGACAATATATTGTTATCATTAATAAAGATGTTTTATAGATGGACTAATTATTTGGTGGAATTATCTTAATTAATAAGCTTTTATTTGCTATTTAGTTTTTTAAGTGTTTTCTTTGTTGTTCTTCGCTAGGAAGATGTATTTAGTCTGTGACAAAATAATTAATGAGATGCCTTACTGAAAATAAATTTCTTATATATCCATCAAGGTGTAAAATCTCTAAAAGCTAAGCATTGCATGATTACCTTGGTACTGATTACAACGCTAAAGTCTTATATGCTTTTTAGGTTGGCATAGATTAATCCTAACAGATAGATGGAGGCTAAAGCAATAAGGAAGGGAAAGAAAACATGAGTATTGTTCTAACATGTCCTCATAACCTGCAATAATCTTTTTGCAGTTGGGTGTATTAATCATTCCTATTTGCTAAAAGTAAATAATTTTTAATATACGGTGATTTTAATGTGTGAGTATTTGAAAATTTAGTTACTGACAAGAGCACAGTTTCTCATGTCCTTAGAAGATGCACTAAAAAGGTTGTGTGAAGAACTCCTGTTAATAAGCTTGACATATAATATTCTACAACTCTTAACTTTTATATCCACAATAAGTTAATCTTTATACTTTAGTAATTTAGTGAACTAAATCGATTTTCAGTTTGATATACCTATATATATAAGAAACTTTTAGCCCAAAATTACTATTTGATACCCTAATGGTTGAATCATCCTTCAAAACTTGTAGAATATATATATATATATATGTGTGTGTGTGTGTGTGTGTGTGTGCGTGCGTGTGTGTGTGTGTAGAGAGAGAGAGAGAGAACTTTCTTGAATTAGTTGGAAAAATTTGAAATGTTCAAAATTTAATGGGTAGCTTATAGATAATATTTGTAAAACAATGCTACCATAGTGTTTGATAGAATTAGATGAATTATTGTCTATAGATATTGTTTTCCCTTTGTTTCATCTTTTAGTTTTTGGTGTAGCTTTTTGATACATTCTTCAAAGGAATGCTAAAAAGGTTTTGGTTAGCTTTTTTCATTCTTCTCTCTTTTTGTGTTGCCTACATTCATTCGGACATTGAAACGTATTCTCTAATTTAGTAGCTCTGATAGTTTAGTATGATATGGTCTTGATATAAGCTTATAAGTTGTATATTATTCTTATTATGGATGATTAATCAATATTAATAGTTAATTGGTAACTATCGTAGCACTTTGAATCCTATAAGCAAAGACACATTTTTGTCTTAAGTTGTTTTTTATTTTCTCTTACACAGAAATTGCTAATTTAGTTTACATACTTGTAGTTAATTATCGAAATTGAATGATTATCATTTTTATAGCATAAATCTTCTTTTGGATTTGTTGTTTATAAAAATTAGTTGTAAAAAATCTACTAGTTCTCTTGTATCTTATCTAATTGTTTGACTTGGGCTCACTTTTATTTGGTATTCTTGGAGAAATATCTGCCTGTACTTTGAGAGACAAAGAGAATGATGAGTTCATTATGCTAAAGCAGGGAAATATGTTAGTTACTCTCCCGGCCTATTCAATTTGTGATTATGTATATTGGGGGGCTTGTTAAGGGTAGTTATGCTCCTTTGATATTATCAGCTTAGACCTACTCTCAATAGTATATGCTATGATTGCAATTGTGTTGTTTTTATTAAGAGTTATTGCCCTAACCTCAATCATATTAGCTAGTCAGACTAGAGACAGACTTCCCAAGCCTTGGTTCAAGTAGGTAAGGGATATAAAGGAATGGTGGAGGTCATCCACAGGGTGCATATTGTGGTCACCAACCCTTGGTTTGTGAATTGATTGTTACTCCTATATAGGTATCTACACCAGTCCAGTTTTGTTAGTTATCGATAAAGTTTATTAGGCTATTTTTGTATTGTTTATGGGATACTGGACTTGGGAAGATTTAGTAATTCTAGACATAGTGGACTTTGACACCATCTTGGAGAAATATTGGTTATCTCCATACCATGTGATTCTTGGATTGTAGCCAGGACAATTTCTGTACTATGCTTGCAACAGATAGATTAGAGTAAGAGGGTGATTATAATCCTGTTTGTTTGAGAATTATATACTTAAGTCATGCTAAGAAGTTAGTTGGGAATGGTTATCGGGCTTTCCTAGATTATTTTGGGATGTTTGTGCTGATGTCCCTCCTATTGTGTCTGTTTTAGTGATATGTGAATTCTTAGAAGTGTTTCCTGATGATCTATGAGGGATGCCACGTAATCGTAACATCAATTTTTTCATAGACTTAGAGTCGGGCACCTATCCTATTTTCGTTCCTCCATATAGGATAGTTCAAGTTGATTAAGGGGCTTAAAGAACCAATTGCAAGAATTTTTGGGTAAGGGTTTCATTCATCCCAATAGATCTCTGTGGGGTACTGGGTGCTCCTATTTTGTTTGTTAAGAAGTAGGATGGTGGTCTTTCCATATGGATAGAATACTGGTAGTTGAACAAAGTTACTATTGAATAAGTACTAGTTGCTAAGGCTGTTTCTAAGATTGAGGCAGTTAATGTCACGGCCCCAACAGTCATGACTTATACCAACCTTAACCCTATGGTAGGAGAATTATCAAACCTAATCCTTAGCCAATTAAACAGAACCCTCATTAACCTTTTTTCTAAGTTCAACACCACTTATCTTGCTAACCATATTATGAACAAAATATTTTATCTTAAACAACCATCAATACCAAAAAATTGAAAATATGAAAGAATATCTCTATCTATTACATTCTTATGAATCAAAAGTCGCCATGCAAGAACTCTAAATATCCAAAACAAGGTCTAAAATATAATCCAAAATAAGAAATAATGAGGAATGTCACTATCCCTGAAACAAAGGACATGAATAAGGTAGAGATGATCCAATGGCTGCCCAGACATGGTGCTCACCCTTGAATAAATATTGAAGTAATGAACTAAAGCTAAAGTTTCATCTCAAATGTTGGAACATGTTTTGCACTTAACAAAAGAAGAGTACAGGTAGTATTAGTACAACAACTACATACTGGTAAGCATCACCAATCGACTTAACCCAATACCATACAATTAAGCAAGTTAAGTGCAAGTAAGAAGCAATCATGACACAACTCACAATTAGTTGACAGTCAAATGTACAGTCGTAACACTTTAACTCACAAAACAATAACCATTCTCTTCAAATAACCAAAGTTCAAGTATCCAAGTACATTATTTACACTTAGGAAGATTATAGTCAATAATAGTCAAGACAATATAAGTTCAAATATTATAATGATTGCATGCATGCATGCAAGATGTGCACACATACTAGGTTCAACATGGACCCTCATCTATGGCATATAGGGACGAGCTCAGTCTATGCACTGAAGTTAGCGTGACACCCATTCCAATGACAGCGTCAACGTGGCACCCAATCCAATAATAGTTTTGGTATGACACCCGATCCAATATGTATATATAATGTCAATCCAATTCTCCAACACCGCAAAATGATAATAAACTATCACAAGTAATGTCCAAAGGCTAATCACAAAAATTAAAATTACGTAAGAACAAATTCTAATAAATTCTATACTACCACTAAACCATAACCAACCTCAATTCTTTGCCCAAAACACTATTTGGCCATAGTCTTGCCTTTTATTTTTATTTTTTCTAGTTGTTGATCTATAAACAACAAATATACAAGTTCCAACGCAGAAATCCATACGTTTAAGCATTATAAACATAAACCCATTAATTTTAAACTATAAACTTTACCTAGCTCATTGTTCTAGGGTTTTCTACCCGTTAATCTCTTTGAATTCTCCATATTCTAGGATTCAAGGAAGAAATTTACCATAGGAAGTGTTTTCTAACACTGTAGATCAATAACAACTGAAATTTAAGTCAATCCCTATTAATTCCCACCAATCATGAACTTAGGGCTAATTTACAATTCATCCAAGGCTATGATTCTTACAACCTTAAGAATCTATGGGAGTAATTTCAAATTTGAAGAGTAAAAGTACCTTACCTCAAAGATAGAAACCCTCCAAATTGGTGAAAAATTGCCTCAGCTTCACCGTCAAACGAGTTTATAGAAAAATGGGAAATATAATGTTTTGGGGAATGAAAATGGTGTTTTTTTACATAAAATTGATTTTTCCATGTTTTTCATCACTGCAACAGCACTTCAATTGTTGTATCGATGGATCTGTTGCTGCAGCAAAACCTAGGCCAAAATGGTCTATCATTTCAACAACATTTATAGACTATAGTGATGGATTTGTTGTTGTAACAACCTAAAGTAGTATCTTGAGATTCGTTCCCATCTCTAGATATTTCACAACACGTTTCTTAATTTTTAACATTACAAATTGATCCATTCACATCGATTGATATAAGTAGAGTTCTATTAACCCATTTTATGCACCAAAACTTTCTATGACTTCCTAAAGTAATTCTATGACAAGATAGCCACTAAAAACCACCAACCAACACTCTAATTCTAGGCTAACCTTGAATTTCAAAATTTTGGTCTAAGGAAAACTAATTTAAGGTTTACTTTCTATTTAGCATAACGATGTTTTGGGTCATCACATTAGATACAAATTCACCCCTAGTTCCTCCTTGAATGACAACTAACAATAATGATGCAAAAAGATAAGCAAAAAGGTTTCTTAGCTTAATGAAAAATCTAGGATAGCACTTGCACATATCTGCCTCTGTCCCCATATGGCCTCCTTAACAGGATGCTTCCTCCACTAGACTTTCCCAGATGAAATCACTTTGGTCCGCAGCTTTCTCACATCTCTATCTAAAATAGCAATGTGGTACTCTTTATAATATACCTACTTATCAAATAACTCTAAATCCCACCAAATGATATAGTACCCATCTCCATGATACTTCTTAAGCATTGATACATGGAACATTATATAAAAGCCTAGCAAAATAAGAGGTAGAGCTAACCTATACCCCATTTACCCTACTCCATTAATACCTTAAAGGGTCTGATGTACCTAGAAATCAATGTACCTTTCTTTATAAGTTGCATTGCACCCTTTATAGGTGACACTTTAAGTAAAATTATCTCACTTTTCTCAAATTGTCAATCTCTTACCTCTGCATACTCCTATGAATTCTTCGTTACTGCTAACTTCTCTTAGATGAACCTCACTTTATCCATTGAATCCTTTAATATTTCAGTGCTCCAAGGTCTTACCTTGAAGGTGTTAAGCCACCTAATTTTCAATGCTCATACTTAGCCTATTGAGAGTTTTGACACTTGGTACAAAATTCACAATGTTTTGCTTCATTCTATGCTACCAAAAGTGTTGCCTCAAGTCTCTGTATATTTTGGTTGCACCCAAATGTATAGATTAATTAAAATTTTAAGCATGATCAAGGATGATGGGAATCAAGTTGTGCACATGAGGCACACACACTCCCCTAAATCCTCAACTCTCTCTCTCTCTTCATCAAGAATGGCCTTCTTGGCCTTACCTTGTAACACCTTCTCCCTAAGATTGTTCAACTTCTTGTCCTCAAAATCTATCTATCAATCGTCTTAAGACTTAGCCTCAACATAGGATAACACTACTCCCTTGTTGGTCACTTTCAACCTCATAAAATTATCAGTCAGGGTTGGTACCTCTCTAGCCAATAGGCATCTCAACACCTCCAACCATACCAAACTTCCCATGTTTTTTGGATTTTGAATCAATGTGTTTTGACACTATATTGGCCTTAACCAAATGATACAAGATCAAAATGTCATAATCTTTGATCAACTCCATCAACCTTATTTATCTCAAAATCAAATCCCTTTGAGTAAATACATGTTGTGAATTATTGTGGTTTGTGAACACCTCACATTTTACCACATTGAGGTAATGTCTCCATATTATTAGCGAAAACACTATTGTTGCTAGTTCCAAATCATATGTGGGGTAGTTTTTCATATGGTTTCAGTTGTCTCAAAGCATAAATGATTGTATTCTGATCCTTCATCAAAATAGAACCTAGACTAGATCATGAAGAATCACAATACATAATGAAATCCTTACTTTCAATTGGCAAGGTAAGAATAGAAGTTGAAATTAAAAAAGTATTGAGATTTTGAAATTTGTCCTCACTTTCATCACTCGATATAAAATTTACCTCTTTCTAACTAAACTGAGTCATGAAATGGATGAAAACTCTTTCACAAACTAACAATAATAAGTGGCCAACCACATAAAACTATGAACCTCTATCACATTGGTTGGTCTGTCTAGTACTTAATAGCTTTAACCTTTTGTGGATGTACTATAACCTCATCCTTAGATAGTATATGCCACAAAAAAAACACCAAAAACAATTAGAATTTACACTTATAATACTTAGCATAAAGTTACTTCTCATTAAAAAACCTTAATACTATACACAATTGGGTTTTATGATCCTTATTACTCTTAGAGTAAACTAGAATATCAGCAATAAAGATAGTAACAAATGAATAGATCTTGAATACTCTATTTGTCAAGCCCACAAAAGAGGTTGGGGTATTGGTAAAACCAAAAGACGTAACCAATAACTTGTAATTACCATAATGAGTTGAAAAGGCTGATTTAGAATATCCTCTATCTGAATCTTAAGCTGACGGTAACCTAACCTCAAATCAATCTTTGATAATATCACTGATCCCTGTAACTAGGAATAAGTTATCTATCCCAAGAAAAGAATACTTGTTATGAATAGTTGTCTTATTTAATTGTTTCTAGTCTATGCACATTCATATTCTACCATCTTCATTTTCAAAAAAAGTTAGGAGCACTCCAAGGCAAAATTCTTGGATGAATAAAATCCATACCCAACTATTATTACAACTAGGATTCAATTCAATTAACTCTATCGGTGCCATCCTATAAGGAGGGAGAGATACAGAGAGGTACCTAACTCTAAGTCTATACAAAATTCAAACTCATAGTCAAGTGGCATACTAAGGGGTCATCAGGAAATACCTCATGAGTTCACACACTACTTAAACTGAAGCAATAGGAAGGAATACCAAACTATCATCCTAAAAATAAGCTAGGAATGCCCTAAACCCTATTTAACTAAATTTTTGGCATAGATAACTAATGTAAGGGGCAGTCTTAAGAATATCACCCATTCTAATATCTCCATCCTAGACATAGCTACAATAATATCCTTAGAATAACAATCAAGAACAGAACAATAAGAAGACAACCAGCTCATTCCCAAAATAATAACAAACTCTTCTGTATCTAAAATTACTAGCTATGCCAAAGTTTTGTACCCATATATATTATAGAACATGCTCAATAAACCTGATCAACACATACAAAAATCCCAACTAGTGTAGACACATACATAGGTGTATTAAGAAATTCACCTTTAAAGTCCAAACAAAAGCAAGTTTCATATACACATAAAAAAAGTAGATCGTAGATCAAATAACATTGAAATCATAGGATCATAGAAAATATTAGTACATGAACTCACAGAATAAGAAGCTTTAGCTTCAGGATGGACTAGAATAACATAAAGATGAGCCTTATCAAAATATTATCCACCACATATACTAATCTGTGCACCACCTTAGCCAATTTATACCTGTCTGTGTACCACCTCAGCCAACCTATCCTCCACCATGGTTTGATTAGTAGCTGCCCCACCCTATAGTATTACCACCGTACCCACCATATGGATGACCCCTCCCATATCTTCTACTACCCTGACTGCTAGAACTAAAGAACTAAAAGTTAATTGCTGAGTCAACTAACCAGTAGATAAGAAGCTAGGACAAAACCTTCAAATATGCCCAATTTCCCTATACTTATGGAATTTGATGTCTAAGGTAGGTCATTGGATTAAATATGTTGAAGACATAAAACTATCTTTCTGGGAGGACTAACAACTAACCCTTGATTATTCCCCTACGAACACAGGTTTAACTAAATTCAATAGCAAATAAAAGTAACCCTATAAACCATAGCCCCTTGAATAACTACCACTAAAATAACCTAATTTTCAAGCCTTTTTTTTTCTCTACCTTTGATTCCTCTTTCTTCTTCACTTCTTTCTATTTTTACATAAATTTTGCCACTTCCTAAAAAGTCTTTCTAGACATAGCCACTATCAATGTATCCACTTAAAGATCCATTTTTAAACCTTTCACAAAATACATCCTCTACTCCTCTAAAGTATTCAACTATAATATATAACAAGATTAGGCATGTAATTTGGCCTCGTAGACCTCCATAGACATATCACCTTGCTCAATTCTCAAGAACTCATCCTTCTTTATATTCCCATAGGTATAAGAAACATAATTCTCAAGGAATATATTCTAAAATTAAGACCACGTAAGTAGAGGTAAAACATACCTATACTTAACAAAAGACCTCCATCGTTGCTTCTCCTCTCCCTGCAAATAAAAAGTCTTAAACTCTACACCAGACCTCTATATAATGCCTATTTATATAGATGCTTATGACAATCAATCAAGAACTCAAATGTATAGTTGACTCATCCCCTTAAAACATTGGAGGTTTCATATTTATGTACTTTTAAAACAAACCATCTTCATCATTAGTCATACCTAGCCCCAATACCTTTTATGGGAAAACTCATATCATATAACCTCCATCTATCTAAGTTGCTACATTAGTGGAATTGTGGAAAGTTGGGGTTTAAAAAGCAGTGATTACTAGAGTAGTACCGATGCCATCCAAGCTACTAAAAAACCATAGAACTTGTTGAATTAACTCTGTAGACATAGAGCCTGAGTTACACCATTTTGCACTGGTAGCACATTATCTGGAATAAGAAGTTCTTTCTTCTCAACTGCCGACTCATAATATTGAACCAAATTTGGAGCATTATATTATGGGGGAGGTAAAGGTGATGTTTACCTATCTGTTCCTTAAGATACTAGAGCTTCACCACTGATAGGTGGTTCCTCTCTTCCTTTCTTTCTTTCCCCACCCTTATATTAGGGTTTGACCTAAATTATGGCCTTAAAAGCTAGTCTTGAGTTTTGTTGCTTTAATATAAGAGTATTCACCATTAATGAAGCAAGTTTGAAGGAGGTTAGATATCAATTTGGATTGATAAATGCAAATTAGAATCAAGTATTGGCACCAAAGGAAGAAAGAAATAAAATTTGACCCTAAAGTCTCATAACCTCTCAAAGAAAATTATAGATGTCTCGGTACCATTCTACAAGACTCTACTAGAATTATTTTTTATGATAATATTGATGATCCCAATGCTTTGATACATTCTTTTCCAAGATCCAAATGATCATAAACCCTTATTAACCTTCTTTCTAAGGTCAACAACACTTATCTTACTAAACATATTATAAACAAAATATTTCATCTGAAATAGTCATCAATACTAAAAAGCTAAAAATATGGAAAAATATATCTATCTATTTTATTCTTGGGACCTGAAGTCACCATACAAGAACTTTAAATATCCAAATAAAGGTGTAAATATAATCAAACATACTAAATAAAGAGGAATGACACTGTCCCAAAACAAAGGAGATAAATAAGGTAGAGATGGTCCAATTATTGTCTGGGCATGGTGCTAACCCTTGAATCAATTTTTGAGTCAAAAAATAAAGTTGAGGTCTCATTTAAAATGCTGGAACATGCTTTATACTAGAGAAAAAAAGAATACAGGTAGATCGGTACAATTACTATGTAATAGTAGGCATCATCATTGACTTAACCCAACACTATAAAATAAGCAAGTTAAATGTGAGTAAGAAGCAATCAATGCATAACACATAATTAGTTGACAATCAAATATATAGTTATAACACCTTAACTAGAAAATCAACAATCATTCTCTTCATATAATAAGAGTTCAGGGATACAAGTACATCATTTAAACTTAGGCAGACTTCTGTCAATAATTCTTAAGATAATATATTTGAAGATGTAATAATAATTGCATGCACGTAAGATGTACACACATACTATGATTAGCAGAAACCCTTATCTATGACCTACAGGGATGATCTCAATCCATGAAGCAGCATCAATGTGACACCTATTTCAATGATAGTGTCAATGTGAGATGTAATCTATTAATAGTGTCGGTGTGACTTCAAATCCAATAACAGTGTTGACATGATACCCAATCCAAATATCACACAGTTTGTATATAGAATCTCAATCTAATTCTCCAATAAAAATGATAACCAACAATCACAAGTAATGTCATAATTATCTCAAACATTTAGCGTTCATAAAAGTGCAAAGTCAGATCAAGTCTATACTACCATTTGATCATAACTATCATAATTCCTTGCTTGAAAACACTATGTGTCCATAGTATTACCTTTTCTTTTGGTTTCTTCTTATTTTTAATATAAAAATAATAAGTACATAAGTTTCAATGCAACAATCCACACTTCTAAGCATAATAAACCAAAACATGTTAATTTCAATCCATGAACTTTACCTATTTTATCTTTTTAGAGTTTTATACCCCTTAATCTCTTTAAATTCTCTGTATTATATGATTTTAAGAAATAATTCTATCACAGAAAGTGTTTTCTAAAAACTTAGAATCAATAACAACTGAAACGCATGTCATTCCATATCAATTCCCACTAGTTTATAAAGTTAGGGACAATTTCTAATTCAACCAAGGTTATGGTTCATACAATCCTAAGAATCTCCTGAGAGTGGTTTTAAGTTTGGAGAGTAAAATAACCTTACCTCAAAGATAAAAAAAAATCCCAAATTGGTGCAAAATAACCTTAGCCTAGCCCTGGAATGAGTTTTTAGAAAATGGGAATATAAATGATATTTCAAAATTAAAACTAATTTTTCTGCATTTTTTGTCGTTGTATTGATTGATTTGTTGCTACAAAAATACCTAGGTCAAAATAGTTTATTGTTGTAGTGATACTTCTACTATTATAGCATTATTTCTATAGTGACAAATTTGTCACTTCAATGACACCAAACTAGTGGCTCGAGATCCATTCTAACTTTGGCCATTTCATAACATGTTTCTCAATCGACTTATTCATGATGATCATTATAATAAAGTTATACTTACCCATTTCACACATTGAAAGTTTCTATGACTTCTTAAAATTAACCGCTAACTTAACAGCCACTCAAAATCATCAACAAACTCTACAATAACTACACATTTTCCTAGACCATAACATACTCAAAATACACCTAAAACTAGGTTAGCTCTAATTTTAAAATTGTCTAAGGAAGAACTAAGCTGAAGTTTTACTCTCTATTTTAAGGTAATGATGCTTTGGTTCATTATAATTATGAATTATACTAGGCCTACTACTTTGACCAAAATCTAAAGCTTTGTGTGGGTGGCTAGTTAGTATTGTAGGTTAGTAAAAGGATTTTCTTCTATTGGTTCAAATTTGATTCAATTAACTCAGAAGAAAGTACCTTTATATATACTAATGAGTGTGAAGAGAGATGTTAAAATATCAAGACTTTGTTGACTTTATATTTTATGCTTACCTTGCCAATTAAAAGTACAAACTTTATTATGTATTGTGATGCTTCACCTTCGGTATTGGGTGTTGTGTTGAGCAGGACAAGAATGTGATTGTTTTTTTTTAAAGGTAACTAAAGGATCATGAGAAGAACTACCCTATGAAGGAATTGGAGTTGGCACCAGTAATGTTTTTTCTCAACTTATAGTGTCACTTTATGTATGGGTTAGTGAGGTATTCACTGATCAATAGCTTGTAACATATTTTCACTAAAAGGGACTTGAATTTGAGACAATGAAAGAGGATGGAACAACTCAAGCATTATTACATTTTTATTTTTTTCACTCAGGTTAGGCCAATATAGTAGCGGATGCATTAAGTTAAAAGATAGAAAATATAGGTAGTTTGGCATACTTTGATATTTCTAGATGTCCATTGGCTAGGGATATTCAGACCTTTGCTAACAATTTTATAATATTATAGATGACCAGGAGGGGAGACTTTCTAGTTAATATTAAGGTGATGTCTACTTTCCTTGACCAAATCAAAGCTAATAGTTCAAAGATGAGAAGTTAGGTAAGATTTGTGATAAATTTCTGCAATATTAGTCTAAGAAGTCAATTCTTGATGATAAAAGAATATTGAGGATTAGAAGGAAAGTTTGTGTACCTCATGTGGGTTATTTAATTTTGACAATTCTTGTAGATCCACATAGTTTGAGGTACTCCATACATCCTAATACAGCCAAGATGTACCATGACTTAAGAAAACACTATTAGTGGCACTGTAAGAAGTGTGATATAGTGGATTTTGTGGCTAAGTGACAGAAGTTCCAATGGGTAAAGCATGAACATCAAAGACCTAGTGGTACTCTTCATAGGATGCCTATTTTGAATGAAAGTGGGTGCAGATAGCCATGGATTTTGTTGTTGGTCTTCCTAAGACCTTGAAGAAGGATGATTCTATTCAGGTAATTATGGACCGATTTTCTAAGTCTACGAACTTTATTCTGGTATAGATAATTCATAATACATCTGATTTAAGGAGATTATTTGACTACATAAAGTGCCTATCTGCATATCAGATAGAGGTATATAATTCAACTATAACTTTGGTGAGAATTTATGGGAAAGTTATGTACTAAAATGGATCTAACTACACCTTTTCATCCTTAAATTGCTAGGCAGTCTGTTCAGTTGATCCAACTCATGAGTGTGTTATATATTTTGGGTGTTCGTTGGGACCAGTTCTTACCTTTATTTGAATTTGCTTACAATAATAGTTATAATTTAAGAATAGATATGGCTCCTTTTGAAGCTTTGTATGAGAGAAAGTACAGATTAGCATTGGGTGGTTTAATGTTTTTGAGGTGGGATCTTAGGGAAATAATTTATTGAAAGAGTCTATGAAGAAGTTAAGATTTATACAAGAGAAATTAGTGCAAGCTCAAAGCTGGCAGAAGGAGTAAGCAGATAAAAATATATGAGATGTGTATTTTAAAAAAGGCGAGTATGTGTTGGTTAAAGTTTTACTCATGAAGGGTGTGATGTGATTCTAGAAGAATGGTAAGATTAGTTAAAAATACATTAGACCATTTTAAATTTTGGAGGATATGGGACTATTGGCATATAGTTTGGATCTACCTCTTAATTTGTCAAGATTCCATCCTTTATTTTATGTTCCAAAGCTCAAAAAATATCATTGAGATAATAATTAAATCATTTATTGGTATTTGGTGTTTCTAGATAAGAAACTCTCTTATGAAATGGAACCTCATACCATTCTTGATAAGGATGTTTGAAAGTTAAGAACTAAAGTGATTTTGTCCATCTAAGTCTAGTGGAGGAACCATCCTATTAAAGAGTCCACTTAAGAGACTGAAGCAGACATATGCATGCATTATACTCAATTGTTCATCAATTTAGGTAATTCTTACTTATTTTTTGCTTTTATTTCTAGTTTTTGTTTAAGGATGAATGATTGTTTAATTGGTATTGGATGTAATGACTCATCCCTTTATTAGGAGTAGCATATGGTATAACATTTTGAGCAGAGTTGCCCCTAGGGTAATAATTGTAATAACGTTAGGCTAGGGTAAATTCAGATGAAATTTGAGTGTCATGTGGTGTAGAGACCCTTTGCGTCTTGTGGTGGTCAGTATGTTGGTTTTATAGTTGTCTTATGATATATAAGGATCTTAGTGATCGATAGAAACTGTTGAAATTAAATTTAGATGTATAGAACTCTGGTTATTGTATTTACCATGATTAGATAAATCCATGTTGAAAAATAAAGTTTGTGTTGTAAAAGAGGGAAAAGATGGAAGTTCCCTCTAACTACTATTTAAGATTTGTTATGGAAGCCTGGGGTTGCTAAAATAAGATCACTATAGTAGTGGGTTGGACCGTTGTAGTGGTCAGCAACATAAAATAAGGGACTTCTATAGTGGGTCTCTTAGTCTCTATAGCAGGTAGGGTGCTACAATAGCAAACGTTGGGTAATTTAGCCATATTGGGTTTCTCTCCATCATGATTTTATTTGAATGATTTAATTCGCTCAAACTTTTAGTGTGATTGTTTTAAATTATTGTAGAATTAATTTTGATGTCTTATATAATTATATTGGTTTTGTATTTTTTTTAGCCCATGCAACTTTGGGTATTTGAGCATAGAAATTAGGATAACTTTGAAAAGAGCATATGCCTAAGAAAGTTTAGTAATTTCTACTACAACCGAATCAATGTCTCCTATTCAATTTTTACATGAAATTAACTTGGGCAGTTTTACTGCAACATTAACAAAAAAATTAAGGTAAGACTTTACATGTTTTAAAGCAAGGAATAATATATTTTTCAAATTTACGTAGACATATTTTAAACATTGTAGAACATATTTGGTACATTAAAACCAAGAGAATGCTTCACAATTTTTTAAAAACCATCTTTAAAATTTATATAAATGTATTTGTTTAATTTTGTTTTTATTCATGTATTTTATAATTAACTATGTTATTAAAGATGTAAGAATGTACTTTTGTGCGGATACAGGCCAATTTATATTACCTATGTGGAGGAAAACCACTTATAAACCTCTTTATTTTGCAGATTCATTAAATGTGTCACACTTCCTTCCATTAATAATAAGAAGGAATTCAAATAAATTCGATGCTCTTACATGATTTAGTAATAATCATAAATAATAACTTTCACCTTCTCTTGGTTAGTGTGATATTCTAGAAAAGAGAATAAATACATGAAAGTTTAAACATATGCAACTATTAAGAATATTTGTGTTTGTTGTCTTACAAAAAGTAATTCGACTAATTACTGGTCATGTTCAAGAGCAACTCCACAAGATTTTTTAAGATATGTCTTTCTACTATATGTAGTTTTGATGATGAGCAGCTGAACTACAAGGGACCAGGTCCTTGGATGTGCATGGTACAGTACAGCTGTCACGTGTTATCTGAACATTTTGGTCCTCTTATGTAACAAACTTGCAGGTGTTATTTTGTATGGACATGGATAGCTGGTCTAATAATCTTCCATCCCTAATCATCACTCATCTATAAAAGGGAAGAGACACTTCTACGTCAAATAGTTTTTGCAAAAATCAAAGAGGGCAGGAAAAACTCCATTTTAAGATTGCTCAGACATTGCTCAAATTCTTATCTTTGTAATATTCTTAAAGGTGAGTGAGTGTTCTTGAGTGTTGATTTGTAAACGAACTAATCATGTTATAATAGTAAGGTTTTGTTTAAGTAGAGAGTGCTTAGGTAGAGTTGCCTAAGCTTAAAGCTGATTAGAGTTAATCAGTGTAGAAAGAGTCCTTAGTAGAGTTACCAAGATGAGCTTGTAGTAAATTTGATACTAGCACAAGAAGCCTGGAGGAAGGATAAAATCTAGACTATAATTAGGAGGTTGACTATAGTGGATATCTTTGTCCTTGTATGGAAAAGCCATGGTTTTTCCCTTCATGGGTTTCCACATAAAATTCCTTATGTATTTACTATTTTTGCACTGTCTTTATTTTTCCTGCTCTTCTCTATTTTATTGCCTTTGATTGACGTAGAGGGTCCTGGTCCCTTACTGTATGGTGCAAACCCTAAGGGTTCCAATAATTGGTATCTGAGATAGGTTCACACCTAGAGTGTCTTCGCTAACATGATTTCTCTACCTAATATAGAAAAAGAATAACCGGCTAGACCGCCAAGATTCAATGGACAGTACTATGGGTGATGGAAAACAAGGATGTTCGACTTCATTATGGTTGAGGATAGTGAGATGATGGGCATAATTCTTAATGGTACTTATGTTCCTGTTAAAGAAGTCAAAGAAGGAAAGGTTACAAGAATGGTAGTTAAAAGAAGAAGAGAGTACAATGATGAAGATAGGAAAAAGATTGAAAAGAATTACAATGGCAAGAAACTTTTAGTATATGACATAGGTCCTAATGAGTACAATAGGATCTCAGCTTGTGAAAATCCTAAAGAGATATGGGATTGCTTAAGGACTGATCATGAGGGAACTACATATGTGAAGTATTATAAAGTTTACATACTGAAAACACAGAATGAAACCTTCACTATAATAGAAGGAGAGACAATACAAGAATACATACAAGATTCACTTTCATCACAAATGAGCTACACTGCTTAGGATATGTGATTCCATTGTATAAACAAGTGAGAAAAATTTTGTTTATTCTTCCCAAGTCATGGGAAAGAAAGTAGATGCCATAATTGAATCAAGAAATCTAAAGACCCTCACTATGGATGAACTTATTGGAAACTTGAAAACTCATGAACTCTAGAAACAACAAGGAGAACAGACGAACGAAGTCAAAAAGGAAAAACTCCTTGGCTCTAAAAGCCTCAAATTCAAATTCAAATAAAGAAGACATTAATGTTTCCTACTTGGATAAAATAATTGTTAAACCCATGAGTAAAGGTGGCTAGTTCCATCCAAATAAAAGTAGTAGCAGAAAAAGTGTCATTATAGAGGTGTGTCATAAATGTGGAAGTCTAATCATTTTATTAAGGATTTTCCCATGCACAAAATGGATCATCAGGGTAACCTCAAGGATGCAAGTGATAAAGAAAAGATCAGGGACCAGGTCCCTAATAATTCAATAAGGAAGGTTGTAGCTAATTACACAGTAAAGCAAGCTCTGGCAACAAGAGGGGATTCTTTCAGTGATTTAGGTGATGATGTGAAGGCTGGAGATGTATCTATGTTAGCAGTGCAAGAAGGTTCAATTATCTATGATTTCTTGTTTGCACTCAGTGATTTAGGTGATGATGAGAAGGCTGGAGATGTATCTATCTTGTTTGCACTCAGGGCAGACACAAAAGATAAAAAAGAAAAAGAGGTAACTCTATACGATATTTAGGAGAATCTAGATAATTACACTGCTAGGAAGAGAAAAAGTTATGTAAGTGTGTTGATATACTTTGTATGTGAACTAACTACTGAAAAGAATGCCTTAGAAAAAAAAGTAAAATCAAGATCATGATCTAGTTGCTTTAAATCTCAATATTTTTAAAACTGAAGAGTTTTTCACAAAGATTAACTTTGAAAAATCTGAGTCTAATAAGTAATCTGAAGAAATTAAATACTATTGACAGAAAGGGAAAGAAGGAAGCCTTAAGGCTTGAGGTTGATCTTCAGGAGAAATTAAAATCTTTACAAAAACACCTTATGTCAGCACTTCACAAGAATAAAGAATTAGAGAGGGACCTAGTCTACCTGAAAGGAGAATTGAACAAGTCTCTTAAGTAGATTACATCCTTACTAATCCTTTATGACTTGACTAGTTAAAATGCTAATGATGGTAGAGGACTAGGCTACCAAGGAATATTCCTACCCAGTAAGTCAAAATGAAAGGCTACTTATGATGATAGAAGCAAAGTCCCAAGCTCTTTTGCACTCACTGTGGAGGAGATGGACATGTGAAAGAAAGATATCATCACTGGCTTAAGGCAGAATTAAGGAATAATGAGCATATTTAGGAGAGTTCACATCTTATGGTCTTCAAGTATCAAAAATGATTAAAAAGTAAGTTATCTCAGCCAAGATGGACTAAGAAAAATTTGATCACTCTACTATCCTACCATTGGGAACTCAGACTCAAGTAGGTTCCCAAATCTTAAAAGTGATCATAATTCTAGGCAAGAGAAGGGAATTGCAGTTAGGAATAGCTCGTTGATTAAAAGTGTTCAAAGTTAAATGATGGAAGGTCTATGTTCTCTCTCTTAAGACACTTCAGGTGAAGGTGTTTTATAGTAAAAAGATGAGTTCAAGGACCTAGTCCTTGGATTATGAGAGCTAATATTCAACAAGGAGGTGACCTTCAGATTTGATGAATGAAAAGGCACTAGAGAATAAATGAAAAAGAAATTTTGGAGGTAGATAAAAAGATTACATGTAGTTCTTGATTAATTAGTAAAATTGTTGATCCTTGATGATTCTAAAAATAATGAGGAAGAGGATGAAAAAATGTAGATAACTCATAATTCTTAGGGTCCTGGTCCCTAGGAAATTCATCTTAGAAGGAGAAGCTTCAATAGTCTAAATTTAGTTAAGTCTGGGATCTGGTCCTCAAACTTACATTAAGAATAGGCTTCAGAACAAAAGGGGTGTGCAGAAGAAGTAAGACTGTAGCAGTATTTATCAAAGTAACCTGACCCATCACTGTGAATCAGTGTCTCTCTATAAACACTGGCTATGTTAACGAGACAAATATCCTTGATAAAGTGGGTGTACATTAGTCTAAATCGGTACCATACCCTTGTAGGTAAACACCCATGGGAACAGTTCTTAAAGTGGACAATTATGATTTGCACAAATTTGAAGATTCACTCAAAAAGGATAAGGAACCTGGTCACATTTCTCAGGATAATGCCACTACAGTATGTTTTACTAATAATAAAATATTGTCTAGAAAGCCATACATTTTTCTTCTATCAATAAAGCTGTTAATTCCTTTACAAAATAAAGAGTCACTCTTATTATAAACCAGAAATGTCATTTCAAAAGGAATATCTTTTGATGACAACTGTCACCTTTTCAAATTGCTAAATCAGGCAATTTCATATTCTTAGTCTCAACTTATCACTTTTTACCTCCTCTAACCAAACTGGTCCTTCTCATTCTCTTTCACTCACAAAACCAAAGTTAATATACCTTCGTCAAATACCTTGATCCTTTAGCAACTAAAGCCATAAGAAAACTTTGCCTTAGGTCTAACCTTATTGGAATGAGGAAGAAATACATAACTATGAAAAAAGAAGAAAGACTCTAAGGGACCTGGTCCCAAAAGGAGAAAAATTCTAATTAAAAAAAAGAGGTAAGTAAAGATACCAAAGGAAGAGATGAAGTATGTGGGTAGTTAAAGAAGGAATAAAATGATGATGACTCAAAAGGTTCTCTCAAGAAGAACTTTTGATCCCAAGATATATGAGAAGGAAAGGAAACATTGAAGGCCATATCCATACTTTCTTAATAAAGTGTTCGATCACCTTGGAGTAATTGGGATAATGGGGAACATCTAGAATAGCTACGCTGATATTCAGTCTGACAATACTTGTGGAGAATGAAAGCATAAGAAAGGCAAAGTTGGATAGGAGTCTCAAGAATTTGAGTTACTAGCAATTAAAAAAAGAGTGGGGAATGAAAATAGAGGGGTTAAAGATCAATGTTTACTGATAAAGATGATAAATTAGTGCACCTAAAATTGCAGAATCAGAAGTTGTCCTCTGAGGGACTAGGTGCCACTTATGAACTTGCAGCTGAAAATGAAAAACTCCAGGAAAGAGTGGCTGAAGTAAATATTGAAGTGAAGGACATTACGATACAGATATTGGATGCTCACGATGATGAAAATGAAAGAATGGAGATACTGATTAAATCCTTTTACCTAAGCTCTCTCTACTTAAACCCTGTTATCCCCTTTCCCTCATCAACGTTGTGTCAGTTCCATATCCTAGTTCTCATAATGGATTTTAAAGACATTTATTTTTATGGTGATTATTTTATCTTACTATATTGGAACTAAATATTATGAATGAAAGAATCTTTGCTTTGTGTGTTACAATTGTTCTCTTTATATTGCAAAGTTATTCTTCATATTAGTGTTGCCCCAGTGGCCATGACTTAATTGATTTATACTTAATTTACTCTTGGTGTACTATTTTTACTTTTCAATGATTCCAAAAGAGGGAATACTAAATTCATATTGTAGGGACTAGGTATCAGGCAGTTTAAAGGGAGTCAGGTTGACAGGAGGAGAAAGTGAGCAAATGCACAAAATAAAGGTGCATACTAATAGGAGAAAGTAAGGGATGTGCTAACTGAATGGTAAGGCATAGTGACAGGGGGAAGAATATTTTTTGCGGCAATTGACAACAAGGGACCAGGTCCCTGTATTGCTTGGTGAAGAAGGATGCATGATGCTAGGAGGAACATTCATTCATCTTCAGGTGGTAATCACACTAATTAAATATGATGAATGTGCATTGATGTTCAAAGTGTATAGTTTGGTTTGTCATCATCAAAAAATGGCAAGATTACTATATGTAGTTTTGATATTGAGCAGCTGAACTGCAAGGGACCAGGTCCCTGGACGTGCAAGGTATAGTACAGCTGGCACGCGTCATCTGTACAGTTTTTTCCTCTTGTGTAACAAACTTATAGGTGTTATTTTATACCAACTTGGACTGTTGATCCAATGATATTTAAGGCCTGTTCATGAATCATTTATAAAAGGAAAGAGACACCTCTTTATCAAATAGTTTTTAAAAAAATCAGAGAGAAAAAAGAGGCAACACAAACTCTATTTCAATATTGCTCAAACACTGCTCATATTCTTATCGTTGTAATATAATTAAAGAGTGAGTGAGTATTCTTGAGTGTTGATTTGTAAACAACCTACTCTTGTTATAAGAGAAGTATTTTCTTTATGCAGAGAGTGCTTAGGTAGAGTTGCCTAAGCTTAAAGTTGATTGGAGTTAATCAGTGTAGAGAGAGTCCTTGATTGAGTTACCAAGATGAGCTTATAGTAGAGTTTCTAGAAGTGCAAGAAGCCTAGAGGTAGGCTTAAATTCAGACTGTAATCAGGAGGTTGATTATTGTGAATTTCTTTGGTTCTTTTGAAGGCAAGACGTGGATTTTACCTTCTTGGGTTTTCATGTTAAAATTCTTGTGTATTTACTCTTTATTCACTTTCTTTAGTTTTCCTGCTCTTCTCTATTTGATTACTTGTTATTGAAATAGTGAGACATCGTCCTTTACTGTGTGGTGCAACCCCTATCTCTTCTTCTTCCTCTTTCTCATCTTTGTCTTCTTCTTGGAAATTTGTTTTCAATTATTAGTCCTTGTTGTTTTAGTACTCTTAATCATAGTTTAATATGATTAGTCCATAGATCATTAATTTGAACAGATCATTCATTTCAACAGACACAGAGATAAAATTCAAGGAAATTAAATTTGTAAGAAGCTAAAAAGGAAAACATTAGAGAAAGTACTAAAAGAAAAACTGGAAATAAACAAAGATCAAAATTTCATTAGTTACATGAAATACACATAAAACAAACAAAACTAGAGATTGAGACAAAGCTATGACTGAGTTAGTGAAGAAAAGATTTGAAATTGTAGCCCTCCTTTATAGAAGAGTTTTAAAATTGACAAAAGTATGATTCATAAGGATTTGATTTGGGACAACTATAATTATTTGTACCAAGAAATTCTTTATAATTACTAAAAAGAGACTCCTATAGTGGTGGTCGTTTTACTTTACCAAACATAACGTCATTCACAACAAAAAAAGATCTCCTACGATGGCGGTTATTTTACTTTTCCAAAAATAATAGGAAGTATAGGGAAAAGTAATGTATGCTTTTTTAATATATTTATCAATGTCATGATAATTGAGGACAAAATTGTTTTTCAATATTCTTAGTAAAGTCATAAGAATTGAAGAAAAAGGTAAAAAGATGATTTTGTCTATTGCAGAAACTTTTAGTGAAGGGTTAAAAGTTCAGTAAACATTGGTAAGGTCCTTCACATTTTTAATATAATATATATATATATATGTTATTTTCTAAGAATAGTCAGCCTGTGATGCCTATTGAGTACTCATGCTTTGGAATTCATACTACATTATTACATCTTTTCTGATGCTATCCTAGCCGACTCACCCTCATTAATCCTATTCATCCAGAGCTTGTTTTTATTGGATTTGCGGCAATCTATTAGCATTCATAGATATATTGACTTTCTTTTTTTTCTTTACTCTGTATATGTTGTATATTTTGGATACATTTGTATCAAATTAGTATCTACTCTTGACTTAGTAGCTTTTGTACTAGTGAAACTAGGCCTTGAATTGGATATTTTATATGCTATGCCTTCTTTTCATTTATGAAGGGTTTATATCTGTATATTTTGTATTTGTATGTATACATCTATACATGTGACCCGTTTGTCTCATTTTAGTTTCTTACTATTTATGTTAGTTGTTACTTTCAGTATATGGCTTGGGATTTGGCTTACCTACTGGATGGTTAAGTAGGTTTTATCATGGCCTATTTTATGACATTATTACAAAACAAAATTAAAAATAAGAAGGTAATCGTAACCACAAAGGAGATAAGCTAAAACAAATCAAACTTATAGAGGTTTATGTAATTATTTCCTTAGTTTTATTGGGCTAATGACTTTACTGATGTACTACTCTAAATAGAAAGATGTTATAGATATACCACTCCAGTGACTTTATCGATAAAAAATAAACATAAGTAGCTATGGCAGAAAATCTAGTATAGTTGCATCATCTTTTGAGATACTGACTCTAAAACTTGTTATCTACAACAAATAATTCAATTATCTTAAGTGTGGATGCCCATAATTTCTAGGTATAACTTTCTCTTTAATTAAGTGTGGTAACTCCCACACCTTCACCACCACGTCTTTAATCTTTCACAACCCTACAACCTTTTCCCCGCCTTATTAAAAATTAATGTAATGTTTATGGCACCCTTTGATGTTACTCGATGTAATATTGTAAATAATGGTCTATGATGTTGCACACATTTGAAATAAAAAATACAGTTACCTTATATTGTTCCCTTACTCTTTATTGTTTTACTCTTATTTTTTACATTGCTATTCTTGTTCTTAATTTTACAATACATTATCTGCAGGACATTCTAATCAAGTTCATCATCTCTAATTGCTATTATAGAAAAGTTTTCATTATGTCCAATTCTTCAAAGCTTGAATTTGTGGCACTTGATAACTCCAAAAAAATTACCTGTCATGGGTTCTTGACACTGAAATTTACCTAGCCGCTAAAAATTTTAGTGCTACTATTACCCGTGACATTGCAGTGGTGAGTCGGGACAAAGCCAAGCTATGATTTTCCTTCATCGTCATCTTGATGAAGGATTGAAGGCTGAGTACCTAATAGTGAAATATGTACTTAAATTTTGGGCTAATTCAAAAGGAAGATATGTGTCATGACCCAACTAACCAAACCGTGTGGGCACCTACTCTAATCCACCTAGATAGGAGAACTCTTACCATCCAATAAATAAATATGGAAGTCATACAAAAATACCATTAATCTCTTCAAAATATCATAAAACTTATTACAAAGTCCTTTTTAAATACATAAAAGAAAAAACCTTTCCCAAGGACCTTAAAAGACAAAACAAAAGAAATAGCTACTGCCGTAGGAATGAAATGAGTAGAAGCTATTAGAAATCGCCATCCACATCACCTAAGAAACACGAACTGATCCTGCAACCATAATATACCCTACAAAGGGTAATCCAAAGTATTATAGTACAACTATACATATAGGTAGGTACCATCAGTCGTTTAGGGTTATCACATAAACATATATAGAAATGATAGAAGAAAGCATGGAAACTTATATAACAATTTAATTCATATCACTTTCATCCACTTATGTTATCTTTCAACCTCATATTACCTATGAGTAATTTTTATAGCCCTAATAGTTAATACAAGTTAGTCTATTTCACTTACAGCTCAATTACTATCAACTAATAGTTTAACTCTCATTAAGCAACAACTTTGTAGTCACCAGTCACACATTACAATTTTTCACCCATAACTCTAGGCAATCCAGTAATATAGGAATTATGCACCACAGCTAGAACATACAATTACCAAATTAAAACATATATGGTCATGAATTAGAATTTTAATCACTAAGTATTAAGCTATCAAAGAAGACATTCAAGTCATCAAGTAAGATTTATCACCTCAAGGACTGGCACACACAAGGTATCAAAATACAATATCATATAACCACAAGGATCCAAATATAATTTCAAATAACTGAACCCCACGAGGATCCTAAATATATCAAAACACAATATTATAACATAGTTCACTCAAGAAATATAAACCAACAACCATAATATAACCCGGTGCACTCAAGGAACCATCAAAGTCATCAATACTTTGTACACACATGCTAAGGGTCTTATGATCGACCACTAACCATGACTTATAGGGAATGAGCTCTTATCCATTTATAAAACATCCCAAACATCTATTATTTGCCAATATTATATCAACCAATCTCGTGATGTGTCCTTTACCGACTCATCTCACAATAATAATATATCTTATGAATATATCCTTTACTAGTTCATTTCACAATAATAACATATCTCATGAAGATGTCCTTTACCGTCTCATCTCAGAATATAAGTCCATGTCAGAACATACAAACACAATATGAGATAAATAACCACACTTCCGCTTAAAACAAGCTTTTTTACATAATATCATTTCATGTTATCAAATACTTGTAAAATTATCCAACAAGTAGATAAACATACCAAATAGTTGGTCAAACTCAAATTCATCATTCCATGTATAAAACAATTACTCTATAATGCACGAAATCACAAGTATGATTGAAGGCCATACAACAACTTATAACTCAAGGCCATACAACAATTTATAACTCAAGACTCATCAATTCATCTTCACCAATTACAACATGTCTAGAGATCAATCCATGACTTATTCAAATAAGCATTATCAAGCCATATTAATCAAATTCAAGTATCCATTTAAGAAGTGAATAATTGAACAAATAAAGTCTAAACTCCATTATCCAATATTCAATCATTCAACTCTATTCAACTCATATTCTAGCTTTAGTCATACATCTTTACCCATCTTACTTCCTAACCCTTAGCCCAATTTGTCTTTAGGATCTAAAGTTATGATACTATATTTCCTTTGTAGAAAGAATACTCCTAATAATATTACAATGGGAATATCACACATTCAAGACATTCCCAACCTTATTTTTACCCTTTTTATTATTTTTAGGTTGAATCACTAGATTATAAGCTCACATAATCTCCTTATCATCATATATATTCGCATAATTCATATTTCAATATATCATGAAGTAATACAAATACAAAACATCTATAAAGGATTCATACATTAACATATCAACACATAATTAGGTCTTTATTACATTAATTCCATATTTTATCCATCCAAGCTCTATGCCTATGGGTATAAGCATGATTTCTCCCATAAAAGGTATATTTTGAATACGATTTTGATCATAGTCTAATACTCATAAATACAAGTTGTTGCAATAAGTAGGCTATACCGCAGATGTTATTTCTTTTCTTTTTTGAACTTTCATATACTAAATTATATAATAAAAATAATTATAAGAGTAATTTATCAACTACTCTTCAAACAAATACTTCAAAAAAATCAAACACACTAGTTCTATCCTTCAATCAACTTGAAATCTCTATATTTTGGAATGGTTAGATCAATTTTTAGTTCCAAGGATATAATCTATCAAAACTAACTCAAATTCAAGGGATTTCAGCCTATTAAAATTTTGCACCAAAAATTCAGCCTAGGTTAAATTTCTACCACGGTCATGATCAACTTAATGCTATTCTAAGGATTTTACATTTAAACGAATGTTAGATTAATGGAGAACTTACCTTAAAGGAGGAAATCAATGGAAATTTGAAGAAATCACCCCTCTTCTATCATAGCCTAACCTTGAATGAGTTTGGAGAGTAAAATATAATTTAGGTCTAAGAATAGTATTTAACTGCATGTAGCCCACTATAGTAGCCCCTCTATTGTGGCTAGTGGCCTCAGCTTTTCAAAATGAACAGTCTTCAGTAAAATGGTCATAACTGTTTACTTCGATATTGAATAATAAATGATCAATAGATTTGGTAAGAAGACTCATAGATCCCTAATTTTGTTGGTGTTGGGACTCATAACTTCTTATATTCTAGGAGTGCTCATTTGAAGTAGACCCTGTTTTAAATGTATCTCAAAATTCAATCGGTAAGGAAACTTCCTATTAACTTTGTGTTGGGGGTATTGTATGACCTTAATTAATATCTATTGCATGCCCATACTAGAAAATTCATCCTAACAACTGTGAAGAATGAGATTTGTATGCCTTTACCATAGATATTTTCAATAACAATGGAACAACTTGTTACATTAGATGCCAATTTACCATTCATTCGTCCTCAAATAAGTGTTAGATGAAGAGAAACACGAGGTTAAAATTTTAAGGACACTGCTTACAGAGTAGCTTATATTGCACCTTACTTACATACTTTCATTTATCAACTAAACCACATTTTCTACTCGGCCACTCTATCGAGGATTTTCGAGTTAAGAAGATGCGGAACCAAATATTGATGCACAAATTAGTAATTTCTCTAATTACAGTCTAAGAACAAAACCTTGAGAGTTCATGAAAAGATAACATCTAAGCTTAGAAAAAACTAATATTTACTGCATCAAGCCTGTTATAGCGGCGTCTCTATAGCTAAATCCGACCGCTATAGCAGAATCTGACCACTATAGTGGGACTGACCATTATTACCTCCTACTATTATAGGAAAATTCCTACTATAGCAGGCCTATGGTAATGTCCTGCCTCCTATTGTAGTAGAGAAGGCAAGGTAGTAGCTCTGGGTAGTCCTAATTTGGGGAAATTTATAACACACTACTTGATATTGACATCCAAAACTAACCCCTTTATGTCAAACACTATATCCAGAGTTCTACTTACCTAAATTCCATTCCAAAAGTTTCTATGGGATACTATGTCGATCGCATATCATGATATTACCTTAATTTCATCACATACCACACCTCAGGACACTAAATATCTCTAAACCATGCAATGCCAGATTTTTATTGGAATTTATCCTAGCTTTAGATTTTATCAACTCTCATTCTACGAAAAAATCCATTCGAGCAATTACACCCTAACTAATTCTATAATGAACATTACCACCAAATACTTACACCATGTTTTCTCCTCGAGATATCTAATTTATGACTCTTTTTTCATACTTCCATGATCAATGCACAAGAATAACTCATCTAGATTACAAACACCTACCAACACGCCATTACTGGTTTCATTAAAATATAAATTATTCACCACACCTCATATTAGTCTATTCGACCATCAATAATCAATCATTTATAAGAAACCATTTCATCAGTTATAACCTAAAGACAAAATATACTCATTTAGCCTCATCACTGGCTTATAGTTATTCAAATTACCAACTCAACACACATTCAATAACTCAATAAGAAGCAGCCACCAATTATTTTCATGAATAACATGAGAGATATGAAAATTAAAGAACACATGTAATAACTCTAGTCCCTAAATCGACCCTTTAATAAAGGGTCATCAATCATAATCAAGATAAACTATTTCAAAACCTTAGCATTTCAATTATTCCATTTTCAAGGGATACAACTAACTGATAGATATTCTCATATAATAAGCATATGAGCAATGTTAGAATATAATTGGCCAATTATAAGTTATTTTTTTATTCGGTACATGGGTGACTATTCCTACCAACTCACAACCATAATTACCACCTCACAAATACAAAAGAAGTTGGTTCCACCATAATCTTGTAGTTTGTCACGACCCAAAATCTAAGGGTCATAATGGCACTTGTCAGCAAGCCTTGAAAAGTAAGACAATCACCCAAACTGATATAGATGGGAAAAACAATATCATTTCCCAAGGCAAAAGTTCTAGGAAAAAGTCGAACCACACTTATCCAATAATAATAGAAAAATACATAAAAATCATACCATAAATCACCCAAAAACTTGGTGTCACAGTGTAAGAACCAACTAAGTGAATCTTAAAGTCAAAATATACAACTAATAATCCTAAAGGAACATAATCTATCTCTGAATACCAATAAGACATTAACTAGATAAAAAGAGGTATGAAATTGATCCTAAAATGTAGATCGTTTACTACCTCAAAATATTCCAAACACCGCCCAAAATCAGCTACATCATGGTGTACTCGTACCTAGATTTGCAACGAAAGGGCACAGTAGTGGTAAATACGATCAACTTGTACTTAGTAGGTATCATAGTCCGACTGAGCAAACTAGTAAACAAAGAATATAAAATACAACTACATGGATGTCACAGGCAATCAAAATGTGTCCCAAATAGTTGCCCACACCGTCTGTACTAGTAGTTCTCAAATATGCACATATACCAAATATAGATACAAGAAAGAAGAACAAATAGATAGATATCAAATCTAGGATGAAAACATAGCACAAAACATGCAAAGTGTATGAAATACAATAAAGATGATTATGATGTTGTGATATATCTGAGTTTGTCGCACAACCTCTGTATACACCTATCGAGTTTTTCTCTCAATGTAGGACCCATAGGGGTTCACAGCCTATATACAATCCAATAATCACTACCAATCCATTATCTATAACTTCTCTCGAGCACATATTTGGCAGAAGGTTTTTAAGCATATCATATTTTCTATCAAAAAAATAGTATTTTGATAGCGGTACCAATGTCACATGAATATATATAATATGAGGATATAATGCTCACAAGCAAACCAAAATACGAATTTCAAAATCCAATCAATATAGTAACCAGGTGATCCAAAAATTCACTCAATATGCCATCCATCCATGATCCAATATGATCCATATAACAGTAAAGTAAGATATGCAATAATATGTCATTGATACCACATAAATCCCAACTTAGGCTATTTCTACCAAAAAGAATACAACCAAATATATATCAATACTAGGCCAACAATATCATATAAGACCCCATATAGTCACACATAGAAAATAATATCTCAAACCACCAATGACAACATAGGCCCCTATATAGGCATAAAACAGTAATAATAGCATTTTCATGATTGATATCCATACTCATAACATGATTTTATGTCAATATTAACTACCCAAACTAGTTTGAAGAAAATTAAGCCATTACCTATCTCGATGAAGAAAACTCAGTAAAAATCCTTCAATACATAGCCTTTCCCTCGAGAACAAACTCGAAATCAACTAAAACATATATAAAGAATCTACACATCAAAAGGGAGCCAATGATACCCATATTGCCAATTTTTAAGTTGGGGTCAAAACAGAACCCCAAAATAGGTTTTCAAACAAAAGGTGAAATCAAAATTTTAGTTCAGAAATATATTATTCATGATTAAAGGAACCCATAGAATAAAACCCAAGTGAAAATGGGTTGAAATTGGGGTTTTTAATTAAAAAATACTAACTTAGCTTTTCAAGCCAAAATTCCATATTTGAAATTGAGTTTTAACAAGATTTAGTGGACAAGAATCAAAGAAAAATAATTGAAATAAGGATTTAGAGCTTACCCAATCTTGGAATTGAAGAAATCGCCCAAAACTCTAAAACTCGAAGCTCCAATTCTCAAAAATAGTGGGAAATTTGAGAAAAGATTATTTAAGGCTACTAGGTATCACTTAAGAAAACATTGGTCCGCATAAGCGGATATTGGGCTATGTAAGCAAACATCGCTTTAGCGGCCAAGTGTCTCTTATGCAATACCTCCTAGTCTATGAATGTTGCATAAGTGACCCAAATACCACTGGAGCAGAACCCACTTATGAGTTGGGAAACTCACTTTGGTAATACCCCCAGCTGGCATCCTGGTTGCTTAAGTGAAGGCTTGTTGTGATTAAGAACACTGCTTAAGCGACCAAAGTGTCTCTTAAGTGATGCACCATCTGAGTGGTTCATGATGTGGCATGGAAAAATGACACTTTTGATGCTTAAAACCGTGAATTTAAATGTGAACTTAGGTTGTTTTGTTAGATATGATGGACTTTGGTGTGAATTTCAGGTAAAATATGTTTATAATATTATTTTAATAGAAAGAGGAGAAAAATATTTGACAAAGACCTATTTTGATTAGTATACAAGTCAGCTCTTGAGTCGTAACCATTCAATATGACTTATATATTGAATAGTATGAGGAACAGAACCAAAAGACAAATTGAGAAACCAAGTATGAGAAAGTTACGACTCAAGTAGCCCAGTCGTAATCCAGTATACAAGTCGTATACTGAAGCCATGAGCATAACAGAATAATAGATACTATCCAAAAATTAAAGTATTAGAAGGATACAAGTTGAAAGTCTAAGTATAACTCATATAGGGATGTCTTATACAAACTAATGTTCAAGACTGGAAAAGATTGAAGTCCTAGGTGGATACGAATGAAGGACACGAATTGTATATGTAGTTATGACTCATAAGATGAAGCCATAGGCTGAATAGAGAATTGAAGTCATGGGTAAATTAGACAATGGAATGGTTAAGACAGGGAGGATACAACTCGTAAGCTAAGGATACGAGTGAAGACCGAGTCGTACTAAATGCTGACTTAACTTTACCTTTCTTATTTTTAATAGGATTTTTATGTTATTTTGAATACTATAAATATCCTAAGGTTTATCTTTTATTTGGTTAAGCATTGTTACATTATTTTACAGGCTATTACATATTATTGCATACTTTCATAATTATTCTTGAGATTTTAGGTTTTTATTTAATTAAAGACTTTAGAGTTTATTTATCTTATTCTTGTGTAATTGATTTTATGTGTTGTTCATTGATTATCATGGTTTCTTACACAAACATGAGTAGCTAATCTCCTTAGCTAGGGGTGTGGGAACCCTGGCAGATTAGCTACGTAGAGAAAGTGTGAGACTCAATTGGTCTAAGATTTCTGCATATATCTTAATTCTTCTTCACAATAATTAGCCTTAAGTAGTTGCAGTATCTTGAGATTTCCCGTATTTCCATCCATTCGATAAATAAGAATCTTGAGATTGGAAAAAATAATTAAGGTAGTGATATGACAATCAAGTAAAAATGAGGTCTTGGAAAGGGGTAACAAGGCGATTCCCTGAGATGATAACCAAGTCAAAAAGGGTGAAATTTATCTTCTAACCAAGGGATAATACCTATCTTATAGGATTTGAATGCAGATCAATAGAATAATTAGGTTGAACATAAGAAATTTATGTAGTTCAAAAGCTAGGAGGAACACAGACCTAGAGTTCCTCTCGTATTAATTTCAACTCGACAACACTAAAGAATTGGTTAGTATTTGCAATTGATAAAGAAATCCCCCATTTACTTTCCTATACTAATTGTGGATTGTATAAAGAAAAGAAACTATGCATGTTTTCTCTGTGGGATCGACCTCAACCTTATTAGGTTACTATATTTGTAATCTACCACATTATACTTCTAGTGGAGGTGTAGTTTTCGGCGACATCAAATTTTATCATCGTTACCATGGATGATGTTCTGAGTAGTGAATTGAATTAGTGAAGTTCAGAGGTTTTTAATTTTCTTTTTTTATTTGGCATACGCCGGCATATGCCAAATACTAGGAGTAGAGGAAATCTCTTACTCCCTTTTGATCCAGAGCCAGAAAGGATCCTTTAAACACCTAGATGGATGTTAGGATAAGTTCATGATGGGGTGCAAGATCCCCCACTAGTGGACCCAAACTCGAAACTCCTGCGTTCTCTAGTAGATCCATAAAATATTATAGACATTTAGACATAACAACTATTGAAGCAAGAACAAAGAGAAGCAAAAGAAGCCAGCCTTGTTATTGAGGATGTAGCAGCTCAACAAGGATTGGTATGACCGAGACAGGTTATTGATCATCGAGTTCAGAGAGTTAACACTCTATTTATTCCAGCATATCAACACATAGACCTATATAAGAAAGATGATAAAGATCTGGGTTATACTGAGCCTATGGAGTCTAGAGCCATTGTTCCTCCTTCTTTAGCCTCTGGTGTGAAGTTTGATATCACAAGTGCTATGATCTGATTACTAAATCTAAATGGTGTTTTTTTGGGAGTTGCAAAGGATGACAAAAACATGCACCTTACAAATTTTCTCAGGATATGCATAAATTACAATATTCTAGGGGTTAATCAAGAAGCATTAAGATTGAGGTTGTTCCTATTTTCTTTGACTAGAGAAGCATCTTTATGGTTAGGGGAACTTCCAAGGGGATCAATCACTACTTGGCATGAGTTAAAAAGACAGTTTCTGAGTAGATTTTTCCCTCCTACATGGATGTTATAGTTAAAGAATGAAATTTACAATTTCAGTTATTTACCTACAGACTGTACATATGAGGCATGGTTTCAATTAAAAAAAAAGTTGAACATGATACCAAATCATAAAATTAGAGGATATAACTTGTCTGAGATCTTTTATCGATCATTGAATAATAGTTTAAGGGCTATGATAGATACTATTTTAGGAGAAGCATTTATGCATCTTCACTGGAAAGCTGCACAAGAAATGCTAGATAATATTGTGGTGACCAACAGAGGATGGCATACTCAAGATTCAGAACATGGTAGTGGTACATATGCTATTGGAGCAATAAATATGTATGGAGAAGCGACTGATATGGTAGCACAAGAGTTTTCACAGGTTTATATAGATATTGGGTTACTTATAAAACAATTTGTGTCAATGATTGTTGAGAAAGTGAATGCAGTAGTGGCACAGGGGTCTGCTTCCAAACAATTTGAGATCGAATCTGAAGAAAAGTCAAAGTATCTTGATCGTAGATTTGAGGATTTCCTAGCTCAAGGGCAAAGGAATCAAGGTTGGAACTATTATAATGATATATATAGAGATAGGAATAGAGATAAAGATGGTGATTGGTGGCGTAAGGATGACTATATAAAGAAGAGTGACAAATGTATTCCATGAGGGATTTGAGATACAGAGTCCAGAATGGAGGTACTCCTGGCCAAACTACTCAAAGGGAAAGAGAGTCAAGAAAACTGCTTGAAGGATATAAAAGTTGATTTGTCAGGGTTGAACCAAAACGTTGAGTCAGATGCTACAACAATTAAGTTGTTGGAGCAAAAATTTGGTCAAATGTCAGCCACAATGAATCATAGATAGCCTAGCACTCTTCCAAGTAATATAGTGGTAAATCCTAGAAAAAATAGTCAATGCCATGCCATTACCACATGGAGTGGTAAGATTACTATAAATCCACCTATACCTATAACCGATGAGTAGAAGAGTGAGGATAAGCTGGTTGATGTTAGAAGCAGCAATAAGATGAATAAATAAGAAGAAAAGGCTACAGAGTCTGTACTTAAACCCATTCCAAAACCACATCTTCCTTATTCCCAAAGACTAAAAAGAAATAAGATGAAGGTAAGTATAAGAAATTTTTGTCTATGTTAAAAGAGTTAACTGTTAATATACTGCTTGTAGAGGTGCTAGAGCAAATGTTAGGATATGAAAAATTCATAAAGGATTTGATCACCATGAAGTGGTCAGTCAGTTATGATCCTATTGATGATATGTATTATTGCAGTGTTGTAATCATTAGATATTTGGTAGAGAAGAAGGAGGACCCTAGCGCTTTCATAATATCTTGCACTATTAGGTTTTTCAACTTCACTCGAGCATTATGTGATTTGGGGGATAGCATCAACCTCATGCCCTTTACTATATTCAAGCAGTTTAGATTGATAGCTCAAAAATCGACCACCATAAGACTAGTAATGACAAACAGGACTGTAAAAAATCCCGTTGGTATCCTTTATGATATTTTGGTAAAAGAATCTTCTTTTATATTTCCTGCTAATTTTGTTATATTAGCCTGTTAAGTGGACTTTAAATTCCCTATTATCTTGGGAGGACTATTTTTACTACAGGTAGGATACTGATTGATCTAGAGAAAGGATATTTGATGTTACGACTCTATGATGAACAGGTAATATTAAACGTATGCAAATCTATGAATCAGTCTCATGAATTGATAGTAGTGTTTGTAATTAATGTAGATAATGAGGAAACAGACTCATTCCATGATGTTAATGCAGTTACTCTGTGGGATGATGGTTCTGATACTATTATTCCTCTATAAGAGAGGTTAGGTGTCGAAGCTCTTGCGATTATGGTTATAAATTTTAACTCTGAAGGTATCAAAGGGTATGAGGAATTGGTGAGTGCATTGTATGGTAATGGTTATAATTATGAACCAAATAAGATTGATCTAGATTTAAAGAATAGAGAAACTTTACCTACTCGCACATCCATTAAAGAACCACTGATGTTAGACTTAAAGTCCCTCCTATCTCATTTGTGACATGCATTTTTAGGGTCAACAATATTTTATCGGTTATCACTATAGCTGATCTGAGCCAGACATAGGTAAAAGTATTATTATTAGTAATGCAAAAATTCAAAAGGACCATTGGATGGTCCATTGTAGATATTGTTGGCATTTTGCATGGTTTGTGTACTCACAAAATTCTGCTTGAGCCATATTGTGTTCCATTTATTGAACATCAGTGTCGACCCAATCCTCCTATGAAGGAGGTGGTGAATAAGGACATTATCAAGTGGTTGGATGTTGGTGTAGTATTTTCTATTGCATATAGTAATTGGGTTAATTCGGTTCAATGCATACCAAAAAGGGCAGAATAACTCTAGTGCCTAAAGAGAAGAATGAGCCAGTGACTATAAGTCCAGTCACTATATGGAGAGTGTGCATGGATTATAGAAACTTGAATGCATAGAATCAGAAGGAAAATTTCCCAATGTCTTTTATGGATCAGAAGCTCGATAGGTTAGCAGGAAGAGGATGGTATTATTTTCTTGAAGGGTACTCCAATTAAAATCAAATTACAACTGCACTAAAATACTAAAAGAAGTCTACTTTTACATGTCCTTATGGGAACTTTGTACTCAAATGAATGTCATTCGGACTATGCAATGACCCAGCCAAGTTTCAGAGATGTATGATGTTTATTTTCTCTAATATGGTGGAAGACACCATTGAGGTTTTTATGGATGATATTTTGGTTGTGAGGGACTCTTTTGATGATTGTCTAAATCACTTGGCGAAATCCCTACCAAGGTGTGATGAATGCAACTTGGTGCTTAATTAGGAAAAGTGTCATTTTATGGTCAAAGAAGGAATTGTGCTTGGGCACAAAATTTTGAAGAGAGGCATAGAGGTTGATTGAGCAAAGATTATGGTGATTGAAAAATTACCTTATCCAAATTTAATAAAGGGAATTTAGAGTTTTCTAGGGCATGCAGGTTTTTATCGGCGATTTATCAAGGACTTCTGAAAGATTGTGAGTCCACTTTGCAAACATCTTCAGAAGGAGGTAAAATTTGATTTTGATGATGTAAGGAAGAAGGATTTTGAATTCTTAAATGAGAAGTTGGTATCTGCTCCAATCATTGTGTCTCCTGATTGGTCCTCACCTTTTGAGATTATGTGTGATGCAAATGGTTTGGCCTTAGGGGCTGTACTAGGCCAATGAAAAGAAAAGATCATTCATCCCATCTACTATGCTAGTAAGGTACTTAATCCTACTCAAAAGAACTATACCATGACGGAGAAATACGTATTGGTAGTGGTTTTTGCCTTTGAAAAGTTTAGATCTTACTTGATTGAGACAAAGGTGATTGTGCACACAGACCATGCAATGTTACGGTACTTAATGGCTAAGAAAGATGCAAAGCTGAGGCTTATCTATTGGGTGCTATTGTTGTAAGAATTTGATTTTGAGGTAAAGGACAGGAAAGGCATAGAAAATCAAGTTACGTATCACTTGTCTAGACTAGAGGAGGAAGCTATGTAGAAGGTTTCTAAGGGTTTGGAGATTGATGACAGTTTTCCAGATGGACAAAAATTGGTAGCTTCCCAAGATTTAATTCTATGGTTTGCAGATTATGCAAATTACTTCGCAAGTGATCTAACCCTAGAAGATCTTTCATATTAGCAAAGGAAGAAGTTCATGCACAAGGGAAGAAAATTTTTCTGGGATGAACCTTACCTATTTAAAATTTATGCAGGTGGAATTATTCGGAGATGCATACTTGAAGTGGATATGATGAGCATACTGGAAGTGTGGCATTCATCCCCAGTTGAGGGTCATCATGGAGGGTCTTGCACAGCTCATAAGATCCTACAATATGGATACTATTGGTTGACCATCTACAAAGATACTCATGACTATGCTGTTGTATGTGATCAATGTCAACGGCAAGGTATTATTGCTAGAAGACATGAACTACCTATGACCCCTATCTTAGAATTGGAAGTGTTTGATATGTGGGGCATAGATTTTATGGGAACATTTATAAGTTCATGTGGCATGATGTGCATAATGGTAGTTGTTGATTATATTTTGAAGTAAGTGGAATCAATTACACTTTCAAACAATGAGGCAAGGAGTGTCACAACTTTTTTTAGAAAGAATATCTTTTCTCGATTTGGTATGCCACGTGCTATTATTAGTGATAGAGGGTCACATTTTTACAATCATCTATTCAAGAGTCTGCTTGAAAATATGGCATGAATCATAAGGTGGGAACACCTTATCATCCGCAGACTAGTGGATAAGTCGAAGTGTCTAATACAGAAATCAAGTCCATATTGGCGAAGACTGTAAGTGCCAATAAGACTCATTGGGAAAAAAGTTAGATAACGCATTATGGGATTATCGTACAGCTTACAAAACCCCCATAGGTTCTTTACCTTATAAGCTTTTATATGGCAAAGCTTGACCAATTAAGCTTTAGCATAATGCACGATGGGCATTGAACAAGCTGAATTTAGAGTGGAAGGATGCACCTAAATCTAGGTTGAATTGCATAAATGAGTTGGACAAATTCTAGATTTGGGCATATGAAATTTCAGTACTTTACAAGGAAAAGATGAAGTTATATTATGATCGGAATATTGAGAAAAGAGTATTTGAAAAAGGTGACCAAGTACTACTATACAATTTTAGGCTTCATTTGTTTCCTAGAAAGCTAAAATCTAGGTGGCATGGTCCATTCACTGTGACAAGAGTGTATCCCTATGGTGCTTTAGAAATAGTGAAGGATGGCACAAATCCATTCAAGGAAAATGGACACAAAGTAAAGCACTATATGGGAAATATAGAATAAGTGAAGGAACTAGCTGATATTAACCTTGATGAAGCCCGAGTAATCAAGGAAATTGTGTCGTGCTGTGATGTTAAATCAAGCACTGCATGGGAGGCAATTCATGAGGCTAGTTGGTGAAATTTGAGCATCCAACTTAGCCACGTCATTCCGCGACATTAAATCAAGTGTTGTGTGGGAGGCAACCCATATTTTTGTACGTATTTCAATTATTGGTAAGGTGTTTTATCAATGAGTAGGACTAAAAGAATGCAGATAAAATCCACAGAAGTTAAAAGGGTATCATACAGACTCTTTATGAGTCATATCTATATGGTACGACTCATGAGGTTGTAATGACCAGGGAGATCAATCAGAATCAAAAATTAAGTTCTAGAATGAATACGACTCTCAGTATGAGTTGTAGCCTTTGGTTATGGATCGTGACCAAGAGTCATACTTACTCCAGAACCCAGGTAAGTTTCCTGGCCATACAATTCAAAGAAATGACCCATAAGCTTGGGTACAATTCGTATAGACCACTCGTACCCTAGCTTACTAGGTCAGTTATCGGGTTGACCCAACCCAAAACCTAAATTAAAAAAGGGGAAATAAACTCGATCGGGAACCCGACACTTATAACTCTTACCTAACTCATTCTTTACTCAAATACAAACCACAAATCTAAGTGTTTTCAACTTGATTTCACTACTAGCATCGTCCAATCTTTCAATTATTGTGGTTAAACACAAATTTGGGAAGCAAAACAATTCAAATTCGAGATTAGCTAATTCTCACTCATCAAGTAAGTTCCCAATTGCATTTTCTTTGCTTTTAAAGTAAAAATAAGTTGTGCTTTTCATTGTAAACGTGTTTTAAGTAGAATTTATTCAAATATTAGGTATAAGATAGCATGGTGTGGTATATTTGTTACAGAAATTAAACTTAGGGAAGTAATAGGGTTCAGAAATGGAATTTTTGATGCATTTGTATGCTTACATTGCTGGATATAACTGAGTAAAGTAGTGGGTAAATTGAAAATTTTATCGGGGTCAAACTTTAAAATTTGGACTTCTATGTTGTAGTCGATACGATACTCCTTACGACTAATATCGACCAGTATGGGAGTCATAATGGGACTCGTATCCACTGACAACATGGATATCTAACAAATTCAAAGTTCTGGAATGTATACGACTCAACCATATGAGTCGCATTCAGACCTTATGACTCGTACCTACTTATCATAACCACCTGGGAAGAATGAAAATAAAATAAAGTTTCCAATTAGCTTACGACTATTGGTCATGAGTCATAAATAATTGGTTCAACTTATAAGGAGGAGTCATAAGATGACCAGTGAACAAAGACCATATATTTCTAGGATATGAATCGAGTATACTAATTGTACCAAGTGGATATGCCAGTACCCGCCACTTCTACCAGACTGAAACCAAGCAAATTGAACTTTGAATGTTGAAATTTTATTTTCTTTTTTTTCTTAGTTACTCATGTTAGTGTACTTGCAGTAAAATGCCTCCAAAGAATGTGTCCTCATCCAAAACAATTGTTAAAAAAGGAAACAACCAAGCACCCTTTAAAAGTGAGGCATGGAGTCCTGAGGTAGAGGCTACTCCGATAGACAAGCAAGACCCCACACTCGCACTGGACCCTGCTCTGATGCCCATTAGAGAATGATGGGGATACCCCGACATGTAGTTGGCATTTAACATGGGTTGTCTCATTATAGGCAATAAAAAAATGAGTTTTATATAAAGAAAGGATAATGACTACGACAGGGATGTCTGAGTTACCTAATTTTTCTAAGCGCTTCCGCAGTATAGGTTTGATTAGATTATGAGAGCACTGAGTAGATACAACGAGGTGATTGTTCATGAGTTCTATATTACATACGAAGGAGAACTTCAGTGGTAATATCCACAGGGTATGTTATGGAAGGGAGGCGAGCCTATTACCTCCCTAATGATTCAAGGAGTGCATATTGATATCTTTTCCCGAACCATTGGGATATTTTAATATGGTTTGAATTATTAGGCTCCAGCCAGCACAACTGAAATGGATTATAGAATGGCCGAGATGAGGAAGACCACTAACTATATGTTAGGTACTGAGGATAAGATAGAAAAGTTTCTATGGATAGCAGAAAGGATAGCTGCACATGGTGAGCATACTACTTGGGTCGCAGGTGGTTTTGGCAATTTATAGTAGATAAAGATGAGTACTCTCTCCTTTGAGGGTAAGGCGTGGTGGACGATAGCCCGACATAAGCTATATCTAATGACAGGTGATGATATGTTGAGCCTAGTCCAGGTAAAGATAATAGTTGGTTTCACTATCGAATATGCCTTTGATGTTGGTGAATTCTTGGCTAAAGAGTCAAAAGATAGAGCTATTGCAGAGAAGAAGGTATTCCTGGCGTATTCGTGCATGATCACATATCTATGCTAGGCTACAGGAGTGTTGGAGATACCCATGGTTGATGAGATTATTAAGGACCGGAGGACTTTTGATATCGGGCTTATTTGAGATGCAGCTAACCCATTAGCTTAACCTATGAGGCAAGACATAAATGCGATGGCGAACCCCACCGCTAGTCTAAATGGTGCCACCTAGGCCAAAAGGTATGCCACTTAGAGTTATGTTGATTTCTCAGGATGCGTGGACAGAGGTGGTAACCCAGTTAGCAACATAGACTGCAAAAGTAAGTCATATAGAGGGTGGAGTAAGAAGTTGGATGACTCGACAATTGGAGGCATGGATAAGCACATCTAAGAGCACCTAGATGCATTTGAGTTGAGAATTACCCAACAGTTAGGTAGTGGGTAAGCGCCTAATGTTTCCAATGTCAGAGCTAAGATTGAGGAGATAAAGCAGATGGTCACTAAGTTATCTGAGAAGCCAATGGTTGTTGAGTCTATTATAGAGACTGTGATTCCCACAGTTGAGGTGTCGAATATTTAACCAATTCCCATGGATGAGCAAGTTAAGCAGACTGAGGAAGAGAGAAGAGAAAATAAGAGAAAAAAAGAAAGAAGCCAGAGCTGGAAAAAAAATAGACTTGATAGCATCCAAGATGAGTAGGACCGTTAGACACGGGTTCAAGAGATGGCTATGAGAGCTAGTGGTTTGAGAAATTTGGTTTCGTATGCTGCGGGGGTTGATGTTATGCCTCCACCTATTATTGATCCAGTCCCGAGTAGGATAGTAGCGGATGTGAGTGGGACCCAATCTTAGAGCCTATGTACTGATGTTGATGCTCCGATGCCTTGAGCATCTAGGTATGACCCTAATCCTTGCTCTATTTTGTTTTTGTAACATTGGGGATAGTGTAACATTTTTAAGTTGGGAGTAGGGTTACCAGAAATTTTGGGAGCAGTTTGAAATTTTTTAGGTGTAGCTAAAATTAAAAGTCTATTATGACTTCCAGGTCTGAGGCAAGCAATTGAGATAGGGAGTAGATCAACGCGTTTTTTGATTTTTGATGATAATTTTTATGGATTTTTGAAAAGTTCTGATGTATTTAAAGATTTTGACTATAATTTTGATATTTATTGGGGGATTGATGAAACACTGTTGATTTTATGCTGATCTCTGAAATGAGATTGGGAAAAGTGGTGCGAACTATGCTGAAAAATTAAAAATGTTGAGCCCCCTAGAAATATTTGTTTTATGAATTGCATGATTTATATAGTTGTGTATGAATGTTGAGTATCAGATAATGTCATTAGGATTAGGGATAGTATAGTTTGGGACTAAACTGTTGCATAATTGGATAACTAGTACTTTGTAATACAATACAGAGCAAGTGTGCGTGTAAAGTTTACTTAGTGCTAGTTTGTGTTGGAATCTTAAACTTGCCCGATTTCTTTTGCCTAGGTCTAAGGATAGTTAGGTAGGAAATTATCATAGGCTATTTTTGTGTAAGTCCACTTAAGCCTAAAATGCCTTAACCAAATGAACAAATACTTTGATCTAAATATTTGAGCATTTGTAGACCAATTTTTCTTGTTACATCTATCACCTTCCCATTTAACTTACAATGAAACTGTTTTGGCCCTGGTTCTCTTGGGGACACTATTCACCTCAACTTAATGAAATCACTTAAGTTGAGGGTGGATATTATAGGGGTGCGTAAGAGAAAAGCTAGAATGAAGAAAAGGGTGTACAAGGGAAATAGTTGAAACATGGGCAGGCGTGATGTTAAGAAAAGAAAGGAAAGTCCAAGGTATAGAAAAAGAAGAAGAATAAGAAAAATAATTGCTAGAAAGAAACACCTGACCCAAGTGGAATGTGCTCTAAAGAAAAAAAGATGTACAGGTAGAAATAAAAGAAGTCAACAATAGTGGACCCCAAAAGGAGAGTAGTGTCCACGAGGCTTAGTTACTTTAAAAATTCATGTGTATCATACTAGCTTCAAGCCTACGTTACGAGCCAAATAAATTCCTATAGTGATCCATCTTACTGTGATTGTCTGACAACTTAGGAAAAGAGCATAAGGGCAAGCTTATGGTATTTTGAGTACACCAGTGATACTTCTTTATGTGTGAGAGAGAGTCATTTGTATATCCCTGAATAGAAGAGTCTATCCATGAAGAGTGAATGGGATTTCTTTGATTGTAAGTGCACATGGGGTATATTACCAGGTTTCTAGATTGTTTGATGAATGTAAACACGTCTATTCCCAGGTGTCTATTGCTAGTGTAATGTCATCATCGGATTCTTTCTTGTTTCTACATGTGTTGAATTGTTATACGCAAGTATGAGTTAAAAATTGTGAGGGGAACAACAAGATTGAAATTGAATCCCAAAATCACTGCCATGAGTTGTTTGAGAACTTACTGTTTTAAGCATTGCCTCTAGGATAGGAAATAGTATTTGGTTTTGTTTACCTGAGGACATGCAAAAGTCTAAGTTGAGGGTGTTGATATGACATGGAAACATGACACTTTCAATGCTGAAAATCATGAATTTTGGCATGAACTTAGGTTGTTTTGTTAGATATGATGCACTTTGGTGTTAATTGCAGGTATAATAGGTTTATAACATTATTTGAATGAAAAGAGGAGAAAAAGACTTGAAAAAGACCAATTCCGATTAGCATACGAGTCAACCTTTGAGTCATAACCATTTGATACGACTCGTATGCTGAATCGTATGAGGAACAGAACCAAAAGCCAAATCGAGAAACCAAGTATGAGGAAGATACGACTCAAGTATCCCGATCGTAAGCTATGATACGAGTCGTATGCTTAAGCCATGAGCATAACAGAATCCAAGCTAATATCAAGAAATAGAAGTATCAGAAGGATACGAGTTGGAAGTCTGAGTATGACTCATACAAGGATGTTGTATACAAACCAGTGTTCAAGACCAAAAAAGACTAAACTCCCAGGTATCAACAGATAAAGGACACGAGTCGTATACGTTGATAGGACTCATAAGCCGAAGGCGTAAGATAAATAGATAATTGAATCCATGGGAAGATTAACCACTGGAATGATTACGATAAGGCAAGGTACGACTCATAGGTTGAGGATACGAGTGAAGACTGAGTCATACTGACTGCCGATTTAACTTTACCTTTCCTATTTTAGTAGGATTTTTATGTTATTTTGAGATATTATAAATACCCTAGGGTTTATCTTTTATTAGGCTATGCATTGTGATATTCTTTTTCGTGCTATTACATATTATTACATATCTTTTTCATGGTTTCTTGCAAAAACATGAGCGGTTAATCTCCTTAGCTAATTGTGTGGGAACCCCAGCAGATTAGCTATGTAGAGAAAGTGTGAGACTCAATTTGCCTAGGGTCTCTACATGTATCTTAATTCTTCTTCACAATAATTAGCCTCAAGTAGCTGCAGTATCTTGAGATTTCTTGTATTCGCATCCATTAAATAACCAAGAAGATTAAGATAAAGATACGATAACCAAGTATAACCGAGGCCGTAGCAAGGGGAAATAAGGCGACAACCCTGAGACGATAACCAAGTCAAAAAGGGTGAAATTTATCTTCTAAGCAGGGGATAATACCTATCTTGTAGGCTTTGCATGCAAAATAATAGAATAATTGGGTTGAATGGAAGAAATTTACACAGTTGAGAAGCCTGGGGGAACAAAGACCTAGCATTCTCTCATATTGATTTCAACTCGATGGCACTCAAGAATTGGTTACTATTTACAATTGATAACAAAATCCTCCATTTACTTTCTGTATTGCTTGTGTATTACATCAAGACAAGCAACTATTCACGTTTTCTCTATGGGATCGACCCCAACCTTATTGGGTTACTATGTTTGCAATCGACTGCATTATACTTCTATTGGAGATGTAGTTTTGGGAGATATCTGTGCATTTGCTGGGGACTTGGAGAATTCCAAATCTCCTCCGACCCCTTAGGATTCATCCAAAATCTTAAGAATGCAAATGAACTATGCTATCCTATCAAATTCGACGCTTCAAACTCAGTAGTGATATCAAATTTTCAAAAAAAGAAGGTCATTTTAATAAAAATTGTCCCCCAAGACCTAAATTCATAACTTTCTAAACCAAGGGTCAAATTAGAATATTAAAGCCATAAAATCACACCAACTATGTTATCAAACCAAAATTGACGTTTCGGGTCTGCAGGCACAGTCCATTTTTCCATTCGACGCACAGAATAATATATGTTGATCAAAGTCAACTATAAAGCCTTTTTAACCACCAAATACAACAAACTCACACAAAATTTACCAAAATACATTGGGAAATGTACCAATCATTCCCACACCCCAGAAACATACGAAACAACCACGAGGAGAGGTAAAATGGTCAAATTATATAGAAATGAATAATTCACAAAAATCAAGTCATTACATCATCCACTTCTAAGAATCTAGTTCATTCTAAAACTATAGGAAAGGGCTAAGTCAGCAAAAAACTGGGGATAACTACCATGCATATTGGACTCGACCTCCCAAGTAGCCTTATCTATAGGTAGATGCCTCTTCTTGACCATAACCAATGGAATATCTCTAGAACACAGTGATCTCTCATCTTACTGTACTGAATCCCAATAAATGACTTAAGACTTATCAGGAATATAACGGCAAAGCATGAAAACATGAAAAACTAGGTGAACAGCTGACAAATTTAGGGGAAATACAAACTCATAAGCCACATCTCTAATAGTTCGAAGAATACCAACTGGTCCAACATACTTGGGGATAAACTTTCCCCTCTTCCCAAACCTCATCAAGTCATTTATGGGTGATACAAAAAGGAAGACTCGGTCGCTAATATCAAATCTCAAAGCATGAAGTCTACGATCTGCATAGCGCTTTTTCCTACTATGAGTCACTCGAAGTCTATCCAGAATGACCCAAACTCAATCCAAAGACTCGTGAAGCAAGTCCATAACTCAAGATCTAATCTTAAAAACCTAAAACCAACCAATGGAGAGAGCAACAATGCCTACTATACAAGGCTTCAAAAGGATCCAACTCACTACTAGAAAGGTAGCTATTATTATACAAAAACTTTGCCAAAGCTAGATGTTGCTCCCACTGACCTCCAAAGTCCATAACACACATAGTATATCCTCTAAAACCTGAATAGTCAGCTTCGACTAACCATGGGTCTGGGGTGGAAAATTGGGCTAAGATCAACTCGTGTACCCAATACCTCCTAAAACATTTTCCAAAGGTGAGATATAAATATTAAACCTTCATTTGAAATAATAGACAATGTCAAACAATAAATACGAACTATCTCACAAATATAGTGTAACACCCCGAATTTGGTACCCAGGATGCTACACAATGCTCATGACCCTGAAGGACCACAAGCTAACCTATGACTGATATATGTACCTGAATACTGTATAACATCCTGTAAAATGCCAAAATAATAAACTAAAACATGCCATCAGGTTCAAAATGGATAAAACATAATATCTGAGAGTATGGTCTATCAATGCCAAAACATGAAGTGAAATAAACTATCTAAACATACTATAGTCAGAAAAGCCTCTAGCTGACTGAACTATCTGAATAAGGAGTTGATAGGACATGTCCCCAACTAACTCCATCTACTAAAAGCTAAACTGAAATAATAAAATAAATAATAATATCATCCTCGAATGATAAGGACTCATTGCTAAATTTGGATGCTGAAATTTAGAGTGCTACTGATGCTCTGGAACTCGTACATCTAGACCTATGGTATAAAAAACCATAGCATAAATGTGTCAGTACGATTGAATGTACTGGTATGCATGTAAACTAGGCTGATGCAGAGTGTTCAAATACATGAACAATGTTAACTGACTATATATAACATAAACGTGAGAATACATGCATGAATAAATGACTAACTGAATTCATGATGATATTGGCTACTGAGTCTGAATAATGATAACATGAGTTACTAATAACTGATACTGAGCGACTGTATCTGACAGTCTAGGTTCTAATGGAACTAGCTGAGTTTCGTACTGTTTTGAGTTGACTGTAACTGACAGTCTTGAATTCTGTATAACTATTTGAGTTTTATTACTAAGACTAAGACTTAAAATGTAACTGTGGGAAGTAGTCATCTAACCTACATACCAGAAATAAAGCAATATAGCTGAGTTGGGGTCCAATCTATAACCCTAATTAGAAGGTTATCAATACCACGCCACCAGTAAGGACAAGCTATGAGTGACCCTTAACTGGCAGATACTCAAATGAGAATGGTGGGAACCCTCAATTTCCAGGTAAGCCACCTCATCAACCCTCAACTGGAAGGTTAGATGTCTCAACCTACACTGGCTACATAGTTCTGGAATGTAAGGATTGCTTCTAAGAATCACACTCTCTACTGGCAAGTGAGTTCCCATCCTTGGCTTTACTCGGTGCTAAATCCTACTCCTATCTGAATAGAAACTGAACATGATTAACTAAGCTGAACTAGACTGAGTTAACTTAGTTCCATTGACTAACAAAATACTACTGAGATTACTGAATTTTTGAGTTTTCCTGAGTCACATGACTGACTGAGTTCTACTGACCATGGCTTGATTGAGAGTATCGTGTAAACATAACATAGGATCTAGGTACACAGCTAAGTTGTTGATTAGAAGTACTCCCTTAGGACTCGATAGAAGAAAACTGACAAGGCATGACGTTCTTGAATACATGACCAATATCAACAATCTACAATATAATAAGTTAGGGATTTCATGAAGCACATGGTTATCATAAACTTGTACATGGTAGGAATGCATATAGTAAGTATCATAATTTCATACTCTAACATCATAAGCATTCCAACAAATATCTACATTGCACATCAATAGCATCGGAGTTATTTAAACATAAGGGTAAGAAATCCATTTATCATATAGGTTACAATTGAGCTATAATACATAATTTCTATCATCTTAGGCATTTTATCAAACACCTTAAATACAGAACTTAGGGCATAGGTGTAATCATCAAATTACACATTATGAACAACTCCATTAATGGATTTCAACTTGCATGCTAACGTATTTTCATGAAAAATATATAAAGATTCAACCTTGGGAATCGTACAACAAGATAAACATGGTTACAAAATAACCCACAACATAAACATCATGATTTATAATTTGAAATAGGGTTATTGAGCTTTATAGATGAAAGAAATCCATAAATTAACACTATGCATACCTTGGATGGAAGATTCTCGAAAAAAATGGTGAAATTCTTGAAATTGTATACTCAATTGGAAACCCTAAGCTTGTTCTTGATGATTTGAGAGAGAAACCACTATAATTTGGGTGAAATAGGGTTGAATTACATGTTTGTGACTTATATAGGGGTAGGAAATTGACCCTTTTGCCCTTGAGTACGCGGCCATTTAATGACTAACAGTGGGTGCCGATGCTACAAGTGACGCGACGCATTTATGGTTGTGATGTGATACTAGATGTGTCACGCCATGATCATGTCAAACCTCAAAAGTTTTGGCTCTGGAAGCCTGCAAAAATGTTGACCAATGCGATTGGCGACGCGGTGCGCCAAGATCGCATTGGTTCACTATTTTGGGACTCCAAACATGATCTAAATGTGTTCCAAAAAATCCAAAACTTGTCAGGGAACACCTATTGACCTTCCTGAACGTTAATTAATAAAAATATAGGCTATTAAAGGAGATTTAGATGGTGAGATGATATTTCCAACTTTCGAAGGCCAAAATAGGCTATGTTTGGGAACTTGGTTAGAATTTTCTAAGTCTGGGATGCCTTACAAGCTTAAAGGACTGAATTAAGCTTAGAAATTTCATGGGGTCCAGCAATATGTCTCCCTTGAGAATATTAATCCTCAAATGAGACTGACTGAGAAGGAAGAAGAGATAAGCTGACGTATATACTGAACATGAGAAACTGAGACATGATTCCATGACTGACATGACTAATAACTAAATACACCATATTGAGCATGCATATCTGATACATGTGTAGCTAATTCATGAATGCATGACTAAGTATTCTGATGAACTGAGTTTCTCATAATGAGAATGCATATATGATGCATGATTATATGACTGAACTAATACATGAATGCATGACTGAATATGCAATGATATTTAATACCAAGTTTATGATGAAATTCTTAACATGAAATGTATACCAAGTTATAACTGAAATCTGAACATGAAACTTAAAAGTTTAAGAAAAACTGTTACCTTGAGCTAGATCTAAGTTAACGGAGAAGAGGTGAGGGTATTTGGTTTGCATGTTTGCTTCTGCTTCCCAAGTAGCTTCCTCAATGAACTAATTCTGCCAAACAAATTTAACTAGAGGGACTTCTTTGTTCCTCAGTCTACGAGTCTAATAGTCAAGAATTTTGACTGGAATCTATTCATAAGAGAGGCTGTTCTGAACATCTTACTCTAAATAGGGACTACAATTGTTGGGTCACCTATGCACTTCTTGAGCAAGGAGACATGGAAGACTACATGAATTGAGGCTAGATATAAAGGCAATTTGAGCTCATAAGCTACCTTGCCGAAGCGATTGAGAATTTTGAAGGGATCGACATATCAAGGACTGAGCTTGCCTTTCTTGCCGAACCACTTTACTCCCTTCATGGGAGAGATCTTTATATAGACATAATCACTAATCTCAAACTCGAGATCCTTTATATGCACATTTGCATAAGACTTCTATCGGTTATGAGCAGCCCAAAGTCTTTATCTGATCAACTGGACTTTTTCTAAGGCATCGAATAATAAGTCAGGCCCTAAGACTGCGGGCTCACTAACTTCGAACCAAATGATTGGAGATCTATATCTCCTACCATAGAGAGCTTCTAATAGAGCCATCTAAATACTAGAATTATAGTTGTTGTTTTATACAAACTCAATCAAAGGAAAGTGGTCATCCCAACTACCCTTGAAATCAATTACACATGCCCTTAGTATATCTTCTAAACTTTGAATGGTCCTTTCTGGTTGACCATTTGTCTGAAGATGGAAGGTTATACTGAGATGAACTTCGATACCAAGACCCTTTTGGAACACTTTCCAGAAATAAGAGGTGAATTGGGTACCTCTGTCTGAGATAATTGATAACATAACACCGTGCGATCTGACCAATTCTCTAATGTAATTTTTGGCATAATCCTTGGCTAAATAAGAGGTATGGACTGGAAGAAAATGAGCTAATTTGGTTATCCTGTCTATAATGGCCCAAACTGAATCATGCTAATGAGAGTATGAGAAAAAACCATCACGAAGTCCATGTTCACTTCTTCCCACTTCCAAGTAAGAGTATTGAACTTCTGCATGGACCCACTAGGTTTCTGATTCTCTATCTTAACCTACTGATATATATAGAACTTAGCCACAAACTTTGCAATATCTCACTTCATCCCACTCCACCAATAAATCTCCTGTAAGTTGCGATACATCTTAGTGGCCCCTAGATGAATAGAGTAGCATGCACTATACGCTTCTATAAGAATTCATTGCCTTAAGTCGTCCACACTTGGCATATAGAGATGATCCTGAAAATGCAAAACACCATCTCCCTCTTGGGAGGAAACCTCTACTTTCTTATCCTTAATTGACTTTTTCAAATTGACAAGACTGGGATCTATATCCTAATTTAATTTTACCTCGAAAACTAGAGATGATTCTGAAATACTTTAAACCCATATATTACCCTCTATTGAATCAACTAGGCGGACACCTAGTCGGGCAAGCTGATGAACTTCCTATGCTAACTTCTTCTTACTACTCTCAACATGAGAAACACTACTCATAGACAGTATACTGAGAGTGCCAGCCACTACATTGGCCTTGCCTGGATGATAAAGGATACTCATGTCATAATCTTTCAAGAGGTCTAACCATCTTCTCTGGTGAAGATTAAGATCTTTCTGAGAAAAAACATACTAAAGGCTCTTATGATCTGTGAACACATCAACATGTACCCCATACAAGTAGTGCCTCCAAATTCTTAGGGAAAATACTGTGACTGTTAACTCAAGATCATGAGTCGGATAATTCTTCTCATAGGGTTTAAGCTGTCTGGAGGCTTAGGCTATAATCTTACCATGCTGCATGAGGACACAACCAAAACCTACTCTGGAAGCATTACAGTACACCATAAAACCATCTAAACCATCTGGAAGATCTAAGACTGGAGCTGAGGTGAGTCGAGTCTTCAAATCCTTTAAAATTTTCTCACAAGGATCTGACCACTGAAACTTAACTTTCTTTTGAGTCAATCTGGACATAGGGGATGCAATAGAAAAGAATCCCTCAACAAACCGTCTGTAGTCGCCAGCCAAACCCAAGAAACCCCTGATACCTAATGGAGAGATAGGTCTAGTCCATTTTCTTACTGCTTTGTCTTTTGAGGATCAACCCTAATGTCATCGCCAAAAATGATATGACCACCAAAGAATGCTACTGACCTTATTCAAAATTTGCACTTACTGAATTTGGCGAACAACTGATAATCTCTGAGAGTCTGAAGTATGATTCTAAGATAGTTTGCATGATCACGCTCACTGCTGGAATAAACAAGGATATCATCTATGAAGACTATGACAAACATGTCCAAGTACTACTTGAACACACAGTTCATCAAGTCCATGAAAGTTGTTGGGGCATTAGTAAGACCAAAGGACATGATTAGGAATTTGAAGTGACCATGCCAAGTATGGAAGGTGGTTTTTTAAATGTCACATTCTCTGACTCTGAGCTGATGATAGCCTGATCTGAGGTCTATCTTAGAGAAATAGCTGGCACCCTAAAGTTGGTCAAACAAGTCATCGATTATGGGAAATGGATACTTGTTCTTGATCATGACTTTATTGAGCTGATGGTAATCAATGTACATGCTAAGAAAACCATCTTTGTTTCACACGAATAAGACTGGTGCACCTCACAAGGGAACACTGAGTCTGATGAATCCTTTATCTAAGAGTTCCTTCAACTATTCTTTCAATTCTTTGAGTTCTACTGATGTCATTTTGTATGGAAAAATTGATATAGGCTAAGTATCTGGAAGAAAATCAATGTCAAAGTCTATTTTCCTTTCGGGAGGAATTCCTAGAAGATCTTTGGGAAATACATCTGAATATTCATTCACGACTGGGACTAATTCAAGGATGGGAGATTTGGAACTAGAGTCCTTAACATGAACAAGGTGATAGACATATCCTTTAGATATCATTTTTTGTGCCCGAAGGTTGGAAACAAGCTGACCTCTGAAAGCTGTAATATTACCCCTCCACTCTAGGATGGGATTATTTGAAAACTGAAACTAGACAATTTTATTTTTTTAGTCGACTATGGAATAGCAGGAATGAAGCCAATCCATGCCCAGAACGACATCAAAATCAGTCATCTCTAATTCGACTAAATCTTCTGAGGTGACTTTCTTAAATATCATAATCGGACAATTCTTGTATACCCGTCGAGCTATGATGGTTTTACCCACTAGGGTAGAGATTAAGAAGGGCTCTGCTAGAATCTTGGGACTGACTCTAAAATCAACTGCTATATAAGGAGTAACGAAAGACAAAGAAGCTCCTGGATCTAGCAAAGCATAAATATGCAAGTGAAAAATATGTAACATACCAGTAACCACATTAAGAGAATTTTCCTAATCTTGCTGGGACTGGAGAGCATAAAGTCTGTTTGGGCGCTGCCCACTAACAGCACTGGAAGTGGAACCATATTGATTTTGGCAACCGAACTGAGTTGAGGAATGGTTCTGCTGACTCTGGGAACCTATCTGAGGATAATCTCTAACTTTATGGCCTGGCTTGCCACATCTGAAAAAAAATATTGCTGCCAGCTCTGCAAATACCCTGATGGTGTTTTCCATAAGTCTTGCAAAGAGGATTAGCTCAGGCATTGCTAAAGCTGTCTTGTGACTTAAATCCTGGCGCCCTATCTTTATTACCTTCCCTAAACTTAGGAGCTGAAACACTGGCTGAAGAAGGAGCTGGAACTAATGACTTAGGAAGAAACTGAGAATGGTTTCCTCCCTCTGACTTAGGCTGAGCAAAGTTGAAACCACCTTTCCTTTCTATCTTATTTTGCTTCTCCCTCATCTTAATCTTTTGTTCTTTTATATGCTGAGCATGAGTCATAAGTCTAGCTATGTTCATGTCACTATTCAACATCATAGACCTGCACTCATTGACCACACTATCATTCACCCCAGAAACAAACTTATTTATCTTGGCCCTGCTATTTGCAACCACATGAGGAGAATATATAGCTAATTGAGTAAACTTAAGAGAATACTCTTTCACCATCATGTTGCCCTGCCTAAGGTTGATAAATTCCAACAACTTAGTTCTCTCAGCTCTAGGGGAAAGAATCTATCTAAGAATGCGGTGACAAACTCCTCCCATTCTATGGATCCTGTATCAACTGACCTCTCTGACTTCCACTACTTAAACCAAGTGTGAGCAACATCCTACAACTGATATGCAGCTATCTCATCACTCTCAATAGATGATATACCCATGATGTCTGTAACCTTCTGAACTTGGTCAAGGAATTCCTGAGGATCCTCTTTTGACTTAGACCCAAAAAAAGATAGAGGATTCATTCAGGTGAAGTCCCGAATCCTGGATGCAGCTGAATTATCCACTGGGTTGATCGGAACGATAGCTGGTCGTTCATTCTGTGCAGCAACTAACTAAGCAAAAGTAGTGAATGCAGCTCTAAACTCTGCATGGGAGACATGCTTGCCCAAAGGATCTTCGAGCTGAGGGGCTGACTGATTCTCAGTTCTCTTCTTCGGAGGCATGTTCTATAAATGGAAGAGTAAGGGATTAAACTGAGAGATTAACTTGAGATTATGCTCACTGGCACGACATAAATACTGAAAAATGGGAAACTATTCCTAAACATCTTATAGCCTTCTGCACATAAGTGTGGCGCGTAACACACCCATGTACTTAAACTCTACTAGATGCGGCTTTCAGACTTTTAGGACACTATTGAACCTTAGGCTCTGATACCATGTTTGTCATGCCCCAAATTTGGTACCCGGAATGCTACATGATGCTCATGACCTCGAAGGACCACAAGCTAACACATGGCTGATATCTGTACCTGAATACTGTATAACATCATGTAAAATGTAGAAATAATAGATTGAAACGTGCCATAACGTTCAAACTGGATAAAACATAATATGTGAGAGTACGATATATCAATACCAAAACATGAATAGAAATAAACTATCTAAACGTACTGTAGTCTGAAAAGCCTCTAACTGACTGAACTGTCTGAATAAGGAGTTGATGGGACGTGTCCCTAACTAACTCCATATACTGAAAGCTAAACTAAAATAATGAAATAAATAAAAATAATATTGTCCTCGAATGATAAGGAATCACTGCTAAATCTGGCTGCTAAAATTTGGAGTGCTACTGATGCTCTGGAACTTGTGCTTCTGGACCTATGGTATAAAACACCATAGCACAAATGTGTCAGTATGATTGAATGTACTAGTATTCATGTGAGGTAGGCTGAATGCAATGGGTTAAAATGCATGAACAATGCTAACTGACTATATAACATGAATGTAAGAATACATGCATGAATAAATGACTCTAACTAAATTCATGATGATACTGACTACTGAGTTTGAATACTGATAACATGAGTTACTAATAACTGATACTGAGCGACTGTATCTGACAGTGTAGGTTCTGATGAAACTAGCTGAGTTTCGTACTATTCTGAGTTAACTGTATCTGACAGTCCTGAATTCTATAGAACTATCTGAGTTCTATTACTGAGACTGAGACTAAAAATGTAACTGTGGGAAATAGTCATCTAATCGACATGCCCTACATAAAACAATATAGCTGAATTGGGGTCCAAACTATAACTCCAGATGGAAGGGTGTCAATACCGCACCACCGGTAAGGACAAGCTGTGAGTGACCCTCAACTGGAAGGTACTCAAATAAGAATGGTGGGAACCCTCAACTGGCAGGTAAGCCACCTCATCAACCCTAAACTGCCAGGTTAGATGTCTCAACCTATGCTAGCTATATAGTTCTGGAATGCAAGGACTGCTCATATGAATCACACCCTCTACTAGCAGGTGAGTTCCCATCCTTAGGCTCACTAGATGCTAAATCCTACTCCCATCTAAATAGATACTAAACATGATTAACTGAGCTGAACTGGACTGAATTAACTAAGTTCCATTGACTGGTGGAATTCTACTAAGATTACTGAATTTATGAGCTTTCCTGAGTCACATGACTAATTGAGTTCTACTGACCATGGCTTGATTGAGAGTATCGTGTAAACATGACATAGGATCTAGGTACACAGCTAAGTTGTCGATTACAAGTACCTCCTTAGGACTCAATAGAAGGAAACTGACAAGGCGTGACGTTCTTGAATACATGACCAATATCAACAATCCACAATATAATAAGTTAGGGATTTCATGAAGCACATTGTTATCATAAACTTGTACATGGTAGGAATGCATATAATAAGTATCATAATTTTATACTCTAACACCATGAGCATTCCAACAAATATCTACATTGCACATCAATAGTATGGGAGTCATTTGAACATACGGGTAAGACATGCATTTATTATATGGGTTACAATTGAGCTATAATACACAATTTCTATCCTCTTAGGAATTTTATCAAACACCTTACATGCACAACTTAGGGCATAGCTGTAATTATCAAGTTATACATTATGAACAACTCCATTCATGGATTTCAACTTTCATGCTAACGTAGGTTCATGAAAAACACATAAAGATTCCAACTTGGAAATCGTACAAGAAGATAAATATGGTTACAAAACAACCCTTAACATAAACAACATGATTTATAATTTGAAATAAGGTTCTTGATCTTTATGTGTGAAAGGAATCCATAAATCAACACTATGCATACCTTGGATGGAAGATTCTTGAAAAAAAATGGTGAAATTCTTGGAATTTGATCCCCAATTGGAAACCCTAAACTTGTTCTTGATGGATTTGAGAGAGAAACCACTATAATTTCAGTGAAATAGGGTTGAATTACATATTTGTGACTTATATAGTGGTGGGAAATTGACCCTTTTGCCCTTGAGGACGCAGTCATTTAATGACTAAAACTGGGTGCCGATGCTACAAGCGACGCGGTGCATTGATGGCTGCGATGCGATACTCGACGCATCGCACCATGATCGCATCGAGCCTCAGAAGTTTGGGCTCTGGCAGCTTGCACAAATGTTGACCAACGCGATTGGCGACATGGTACGCTAAGATCTCGTTGATACACTATTTTGGGACTCCGAACATGATCTAAACGTGTTTAAAAAAATTCAAAACTTGTTTGGGAACACCTATCGACCTTCCTGATTATGAATTAATGAAAATACGGGCCATTAAAGGACATTAAGATGGCAATATGAGATTTCCAACTTTTGAAGGCCAAAATAGGCTAAGTTTGGGAACTTGGTTAGAATTTTCTAAGTCTGGCACCCCTTAACAAACTTGAAGGAATGAATTAAGCTTAGAAGTTTCGCAGGGTCTTACATATAAATACGGGCCGACCTCACAGCACTAAAAGAAACCTCAACAGGAATAAAGTGAGCAGAATTGGTAAATCGATCCATGATGACCGAAACACTATCAAAAACACGAGAAGTATGAGGCAACCCAATCACGAAGTCCAGAGTGATCCATTCTTATTTCCATTCAGGAATGGGTAACCTCTGAAGCAAATCATTGGGATTCTAATGCTCGAGATTCACCTATTGCCAACATAGGAAAAAAGCTATAAAAATCTATTACATTCTTCCTCATACAACCGCACCAGTAGTGTTGTCTTAAATCATGATACAATTTTTCACTCTCGGGTGAATGGAATACCTGGAGTAATGAGACTTCTTTAAAATCAATCTCACTCAATCACCCACTCTCTGTACATAGTCGGCCTCTAATCCACAAAATACCTTCAGAATAAAAAAAAGTCTCCATTAGCCTCACCACTGAACGCCTCATCTCGAATCACTATCATCCCAGGGTTATCAAACTAATGAGTCCAAATTTGCTCCACCAAGGTAGATCTAACCTCCACAAATTCCAAAACACACCCATATGTCAAAATATCAATCCTATCTATCTGGTTAGCCAAAGAGTGAACCTCCATCTCCAGGCATGCTTTTTCTGAAAGATAGGCAAGTTACCCATGCTAGTTGACTTCTGGCTCAAGGCATCTGCCACCACATTAGCTTTGTCTGAATGGTAGAGAACAGTAAGGTCATAGTCCTTACACAAATCAAGATAATCAAAATTGCCTCATATTAAGATCCTGTTAGGTGAAGAAATACTAAAGGCTATGATGATTAAAGAAAATCTTACAATCTGAATCCATACAAGTAGTGCCTTTACAACTTCAAAGAAAACACAACTGTGCACAACTCCAAATTATGGGTAGGGAAATTCTTCTCATGGTGCTTCAACTGATGAGAAGTATACATAAACACCTTACCCTCATGCATCAACATAAAACCTGAAGCAACATAGAAGACGGTCAAACCCACACCCTCCTTAGGAAAAGTCAAGATAGACGCTAATGTAAACAAATCCTTGAACTTTTGGAAGCTCGCCTCACAAGCGTCAGACCACTAAAATAAAATCTTATTCAGAGTCAACTTGGTGAAAAGAGCCACCATAGATGAAAACCCTCAACAAAACGCCGATAGTAACAAGCCAAACCGATAAAACTTTATATCTCGATAAGAGAAGTAGGACTATCCCAATCATGAACCACAACAATCTTAGTCGGATCGACCATGATACCATCCTTTCTCACCACATGACCCAAGAAAGAAACAGATTCCAACCAAAACTCATACTTGGAGAACTTAGCATACAACTACTTATCCCTCAATCTCTGGAGTACAATATGCAAATGCTCCTCATGATCATCCTCACTCTTGGAATAAACGAAGAGATCATCTATAAATAAAATTACAAAGAGTTTAAAATATGGCTAAAATACCTGGTTCATCAACTCAAAATGCTGGAAGCATGGATCGATCACTACCTCAAAATACTCCATGCACTTCTTGAAATTAGCTTACATGTGGCATACTCTTACCTAGATCTGCACCAAAGGGCATAGTAATGATAAGTTTGATCCACTTGTGCAAACTAGGTATCGTAGGCCGACAGAGAAAAGAAGAAAATAAAGTATATAAAATACACACTATTGGCACATCACCTACAAATAAAAAATGACCTAAATGGTATCCCACACCATCATTGCTAGAAGTTCTAAATTGTACAAATATACCAAATACAAGTACAAGAAAGAATCACAAATAGATATCAAATCAAGGACGAAAATACAGCATGGAATGTTCAAAATTTATGACCCTAAATTCCATATTTAAAATCGAGTTTGAACAAGTTTAGTAGACAAAAATCAATGAAAAATAATTGAACTAAGGATTTGGAGCTTACCCAAGCTTGGAAATGGAAGAAACTGCCTAAATACTATCAAACCTAAAGCTTCAAGTCTTAAAAATGGTGGAAAATCAAGAAAGGGTTATTTAAGGCTACCTAGGTATTGCATAAGCGGACACTGGCCAATTAAATAGCCATCACTTTCAAAGCTAAATATCGCTTACGTGATACCCACCTGGTCTACAATTGTCATGTAAGCGATCCAGATATAGCTTAAGCGGCACTCGCTTACATGATAGGGGACTCGTTTAAGTGATACCCCAAGCTGCCAGTCTGGTCGGTTAAGCGATTGGCTTTTTTTGATCACGAGCTCCACTTAAGCAACAAAAATTTCACTTAAGAAGATGTACTAGTTATGTGGTGCATCAACTAGAGTTTTGGAGATTTCCAAGTCTCCACCAACCCCTCAGGATTCATTCAAAATCATGAGAACACAAATGAATTATGCTACCCTATCAAATTCCACACTTCAAAAATAGTGGAGATATCATATTTTCGAAAAAAATATCTTTTTCACAAAATTGACTCCCAAGACCTAATTTCTCAACTTGTCAAACTAAGGGTTGAAATGGGACACCAAATCCATAAAATCACACCAACTATATTACCAACCTAAAATCGATGTTTCGAATCTAGTGGCACAGACCATTTTGCCATTTGATGCATAGAATAATAAATGTTGACCAGCATCAACTGTAAAGCCTTTTTAACATTCTAAAACAACAAACTCACACAAAACACATTTAAAGGAATTGGGAATCATGCCTATCACCCCCACAACCCAAAAATATCACAAAGCAACCACGAGGGGGGGTAAAATAGTCCAATCACATAAAAATGAATAATTTACAAAACTCAACTCATTACATCATCCACCGCTAAGAATATAGTTTTTCCCTAAACTATAGGTAAGGGAAGTACACGAGTCAGCAAAAAATTGGGATAACTACCACGCATATCAGACTCGACCTCCAACTAGCCTCATCTATAGGTCGATGCCTCCAATAGACCTTAACCACTAAAATATCTATAGAAATAGTTGTCTAATATCCCTATCTAGGATGGAGAGAGGCTCCTCAAAAAAAGAAAACCTTTCATCTAACAGCACTGAATCCCAATGTATGACATGAGACATCTAGAATGTAATGCCAAAGCATTGAAACATGAAAATCTGTGTGAATAATTGATAATTCTGGGGGCAATACCAACTCATAAGCTATATCACGTATAGTCCAAAGAATCTTTAATGGTCTAATATACTTGGGGCAAAGCTTTCCCCTCTTCCAAGACCTCATCATGCCTATCATGGGTGTCTAACAAAAGAAGACTGGGTCTCCAACACCAAATATCAAAGCACAAAGTGATATGCATAGCATCTCTACCTACTCTAAGCCGCTAGAAGTCTATCCTTATTGACCCAAACTCTATCTAAACTCATGAAGCAATACCTCAAGGTCTAATCTCATAAACCTCAAACTAACCAAATAGAGAGTGACAACTCCTACCTTACAAAGCCTCAAATAGAGCCATCTTAATACTGGAATTATAGTAATTATTACACATAAACTTTGCCAAAGTTAAATATTGCTCCCACTAACCTCTAATGTCTATAACATAACCACAGAGCATATATCCAAAACTTGAATACTCTACTAAAAGTAACCATTAGTTTCAGGTGGAAATCCATGCTAAGATCAACTCGGGTACCAACTACTCCTAAAATATCTTTCAAAAGTGAGATGTGAACACTGAACCTTTCTCTGAACTAATAAACACTAGTACACCATGAAGATGAACTATCTCACAAATATAGGTAGAGGACAACCTCTTAGCACTAAAACAACTGAATAGGAATGTTATGAACAAATTTGGTCAATCTTTATGACCCTTATACTATCAGAACCATGAAAAGTATAAGGCAACAGTCATAAAATCTATAGTGATATGTTCTTATTTCCACTCAGAAATGGGTAACCTCTGAAGCAAACCACTGAGCCTCAATGCTCGACCTTCACCTATTGGCAACATAGGCAATGAGCTACAAAATCTGTTGCATCCTTCCTCAGATCACCCCACTAATAGTATTGTCTCAAATCATGATACATCTTAGTCACTCACATATGTATAGAATACTTACAACAATGAGACTTCTCCAAAATCAATCTCACCTAATCACCCACTATCGATACATAAACTTGGTCTTTATTCTCAAAACACCATCAAAATCAAGTGAAACTTCCTCAACCGTACCACTCAATACCTTATCCCAAATCTCTCTCAACCCAACATCACCAAACTAATGAGCCCAAATTAGCTCTATCAAGGAAGACCTCACCTCCACAAATGCCAAAACACACCTAGGTTTTGAAATATCAAGCCTAACTATCTAGTTAGCCAAAGACTGATTCTCCATGGCCAAAGAACTCTCCTAAGTCAAAATATGCAACAAGTTAACCATGCTAGTCGACTTTCAATTTAAGGCATCTACATCCACATTAGCCTTGCCTAAATGAAAAAAAATTATAAGGTCATAGGCCTTAAACAACTCAAGCCAATGACACTACCTCATATTAAGATCTCATTGGGTGAAGAACTACTGAATGATATGATGATCCGAGGAAATCTCACAACCTCCATACAAACAGTGTTTCCATAACTTCAATGCAAACACAACCGCATACAACTCCAAATTATGGATAGGGTAATTCTTCTCATGGGTCTTCAACTGACGAGAATCATATGTGATCACCTTACCCTCCTGCATCAACACTACACCTAAACCAATATCTAAAACACTATAGAGGACGGTAAAACCCACACCCTGCTTGGGCAAAGTCAACATAGAAGTTCATGTCAACAAATCCTTGAGATTTTGAAAGCTCACTTCACAAGCATCAAACCTATGAAATGAAATCCTATTCTACATCACTTGGTTAAAGAAGTCGCAATAGAAGAAAAAACCTCAACAAAACACCAATAATAACATGCCAAACCAACAAAACTCTAAATCTCGATAGGAGAAGTAGGCATAGACCAATCATGAATAGTTGTAATCTTGGTTGGATCAACCATTATACCATTTTTGGTCACTATATGACCCAAGAAAGAAATAAACTCCAAACAACTTACACTTACTGAACTTGGCATACAACTTCTCATCCCTCATTATCTAGAATACAATCCGCAAATACTCCTTATGATCATTCTTACTCTTAGAATAAACTAAGATTTTATCTATAAATACAATGACAAAAGAGTCAACATATAGTTGAAACACCTAGTTTGTCAACTCCATTAATGTGGTTGGGGAATTGGTCAACCTAAAGGACATGACCACAAACTCATAATGACCGTACCGAATCTGAAAAGTTATCTTTGGTATATCCAAAGATCTAATCCTTAACTAGTGATAACTGGACCTCAAATTAATCTTTAAAATAGCAATATACCCAAAAGTTGATCCAATAAATCATTAATACAAGAAAAAAGATACTTACTCTTAACTATTACCTTGTTAAACTAAATATACATATGCATAAACCCATCTTCTTTCTTCATAAACAAGACAGGCAAACCCTAAGGTGATACACTAGGTCACATAAATCCTTTATCCAAAATTCATTTACATTCCTTCAACTCTATTAGGGTAATTCTACAAGGAGAAATAGAGATGGTCTTAGTACCCGACTCAACATTAATGGCAAAGTCAACATCATGATTCAAAGAAAAATCCATAGGAAAAATATCCATGAACTCATTAAAAATATGAACAGAATCTAAAAGAGGAGGTGAAGCAACACTAGTATCATAATATAGGCCAAATAAGACTAATACGCCTTCTCTACCAGATGATGATCCTAAAGAAAGCATATAACTCTCTTAGGACCAAAATAAAATGCACCCTTTAAAGCTATCCTTAGCATACTCGATAGAGATGAAGTCATGGTCTAAGCATATCAGTCTAGAATAGCATGATAATAAGCTAAACAATCTATACCCAAAATCACATCACAATCTACCATATCTAGGATGATCAGATCTACCTAAGTCTCACGCCCATTAAAGGTCACAACATAAGATTGGTACACTCGATCCACCACTAAAGAGTCTACTAAAGGGGTAGATAAACAGATAGGCATGGCAAGAGGCTCACTAGTATAATCATAACCTAAAGCAAAATATGTAGACACACGGGATAAAGTCAACCCCAGATCAAATAATACATATGAAAATCTTAAGAAAATGGGGATGATGCTTGTAGGTGACAGTGTTTGAAGCCTCTGCCTCTTTTCTGGTAGGTATAGCATAGCACTATCCATGACTACCACCTGATTGAGTAGACCTACGACCACCACTCCAGTAACCACTACCTCATCCTTGCGCATATCTAGTAGAACCTCTACCTTTCATAGTTGATATAGAAGTAGGACAAAAAACACAACGAGTGTAGTCCTTGGCCCAATGGCCAGCCTCATTACACATAAAGCAATCTTTGTAGCCCAATTAAATAGTGAGAGGTACAACTGATCTAGAAATACCACCCTAAGCTACTGAACTAGAATACCCACTATCTGAACCCTACAAAGTTGCCTGCACAGTTCTATTGTAATACCCATAAAAGCCTCTAAATCTCTACCTCAAGAAGTATGAGTGAACTTACCCTGATTATGAACCCTCTTGGAACCTCCTTCAGATGCTTAAAGAATAGACTCAATCATCTTTTTATGATCCACTATACTCTAAAATAATACCCCTAACACTACCATCTGAGCAGTAGCAACCTAAAGTGAAATATCCAACCCCTCCATAAATTTTTGAATCTTCTCAGACTCGGTGGAAATATTAGCATAAGAATATCTATAAAAGGCATAGAAACATGCCTCACACTCTACAACAGACATAGAGACATGGCCTCAACAAACTAATCCCAAGTCATCTCTGGAGAACCAAGAGGTATGCAACTAATAAGTGACCTCCAGTAATCCGTAGCTACATCTTTCAATTAGTAAGTAATGTAAGTAACCCCATTCAAATTGAACGATCCAAGATTATGCAACTTCTCCCTATAATAAAGCAAGAACTCATAAGCATCCTTACCCATAGAAATACTAATCCTAATTGGACCTAAACTAGTGAATCTCTTAAACCTTTTTTGATCCTTAAAAGAAATAACTATACTTGCAATAATATGAGGCATTATGAATCTATCTAGCTGAGATCCCATCTGAGTAAGTAACATAGATAAAGGATAAAACCCTAATCTCAAAATACCATCACAAAAGTAGAAATAAAACTCAAAGATTGTGGAGTACCATTAGCTGATGTCAGTACAACTAGAGGATCCATACTCAGAAAATAAGGAATGCCATAGTAGAATCTGGCATAGATAGAGGTATAATTCTTGGAGTATGAGGAACACTAGGTGCACTCAAAGGAAAACCCTTCAAACGGGTCAAAAATAAATTAGTAACCCTTTTAAGACCGAGATAGAAGAACTTTGTAGTACCTGAGTGGTCTCTATATCTCTAGCATACTTAGACTAGGCTCAGGGGAGAGCCCTATAATACTACCTCTTGATGGGATAGATCCTTATGTCCATTCTCTACCCTATGCTTGCCTACAACACGCAAATTCTCCCTCTAGATTAGTCTTAATCCTTAGATGATGGCTCCATATCTCTAGTCTCACAGGATCTATTTCTCACCATATGTAGAAAAGAGTAAAACATAATTTAGGATACAAGGTATGAAGGATATGCATGATAAGTAAAAAAAATAAAGGAAAGTTTCATAAAAATATCTTATAGCCTCTCGAAGATATACAGACGTCTATGTACCGATCCACGAGACTCTACTAGACATCCCATTATTACACTAATGAGACTAATGAACCAAGTTTCTCCAATACCAATTTTTCATGACCCAAAATCTAAGGATTGTGATGGAACTTGTCATAGCAAGCCTTGACAAATAAGAGAATTACCCAAACTGATAAGGAATGAGGGAAACAACATCAAATCCCAAGGTAAGACTTCTAGAATGATGTTAAACCATACTTATACAATAATAGTAGAAAAATACATAACAATGATACCATAAATCACCCAAAAATTAGTTGTCATGGTGTAAAAACTAACTAAGTGCATCTCAAAGTCAAAATATTTAATTGATAGTCCAAAAGGAACATAATCTATCTCTAAAAACATACAAGACATAAACTACATAAGAAGAGGTAGGAGATCGATTCTATAAGCATAGATAGATCACTACCTCGAAATACTCCAAGATTGAATGAAATCAACTACCTCATTATGCGCTCGTGCCTGGATCTACAGCAAAAAGGCACAGCAGGGATGAATACAGTCTACTTGTACTTATTAGGTATCATTAGCCAACTGAGTAAAGTAGAAAATAAAGTATATAAAATACTACTATAGGCATGTCATCTGCAATTATAAAATATTTCAAATAGCCACGCACACCATCTCTACTAGAAGTTCTAAAATGTACACATATATCAAATACAAGTACAAGAAAGAAGCACAAATAGATAGATATCAAACCATGGACAAAAACACAATAGAGAATATGCATAATGTATGAAATGCAATGAAGATGGTGATGATGATGATATGATATGATTTATCTGTGGTTATCTCACAACCTTCGTATATACCAACCGAGTTATGCTCCTAAGGTAGGACCCATGGGGGGATTAAAATCCATATATAATCTAATAACCACTACCAATCCAATATCCATAACTCCTCTCCTGGACATACTTAGGCAGAGACTTTTAAAAGATAACATATCTTATATCAGAAAAACCATTATTTCCACAGTGGTACCAATGTATCATGAATGTATATGATATGAGGATGTAATGATCATAATAAAACTAAAATAAGAATTTCAAAATCTAACCAATATACCAACCAGGTAAGCTAAAAATCCACTTAATATGCCATCCATCCCTAGGGTAAAATCAGAATTTTTATCCGAAAATATATTACCCATGATTAAAGAAACACATAGAAGAAAAAGCAAGTGAAAACGGGATAAAATTGGGGTTTGAATTAATGAAATACTAATTTAGGATTTTTCGGCCAAAATTTCCAAATTCCTTGTTTGAAATTGAGTATTAACAAGCTTTAGTTAGTTGACAAGAATCGAAGAAAAATAATTGAACTAGGGATTTGGAGCTTACACAAAATTGGAAATGGAAGAAATTGCGGAAAACTCTAAAACCACAAGCTCTAAGTCTCAAAATGGTGGGAAATTTGAGAAAGGGTTATTTAAGGATACCCAGGTATCGCTTAAGCGGACACTAGGCTACATAAGTGACCATCGCTTTTATAGCTAAGTATTAATTATGTGATACCCACCTAGTATATGAATGTCATGTAAGTGACCCAGATGCCATATAAGAGGCACTCACTTACGCGATGGGGGACTCACGTACGTGATACCCCAACTGGCAGCCTAGTCTCTTAGGCAATCAACTTACCGCAATCATGAGCTCTGCTTAAGCAACCAAAATGTCGCTTAAGTAGATACACCAATTGAGTGGTGTGCATCAGCTGGGAACTTAGAGAATTCTAAGTCTCCAACAACCCCTCGTGATTCATTTGGAATCATGAGAATGTTAACAAAATATTATACCTACAAATCGATAGTCCAGACTCAATAATGATATCAGATTTTTGAAAAAAACACTGGTTTAGCAATATTAACCCCGAGACCTAATTTTAAAACTTTTAAAAGTGAGGGTCAAAATAGGATACAAAATCTATAAAATCACACCAACCAAGTTACCAACCAAAAATCAATGTTTTGGATCTGCTGGCATAGTCTATTTTTCCATTTGATGCATAGAATGATAAATGTTGACTGAAGTCAATTATAAAGCCTTTTTAACCTCCAAAAGCCATAAACTAACACAAATGCATTGAAATATATTAGGAACCGTGCCAATCATCCCCACAGCCTAAAAATATCACAATGCAACCACAGGGAGGGGTAAAATAGTCAAATCATATAGAATTGAATAACTCACAAAAATTAATTCATTACATCATCCACTACTAAGAATCTAGTTTGTCCTCAAAGTATAGGAAAGGTAAATACCTGAGTCTGTGAAAATTAGGGATAAATATCATGTATATCAAACTCAATCTCTTGAGTAGCCTCATCTATAGGTTGATTCCTTCACAGGACTTTAACCACTGGAATATCTCTAGAACACAGTCATCTAACTACAATAATCCCTAAAAATGACATGAGACTTATTTAGAATGTAATGTCAAAGTATTGAAACATGAAAAATTAGGTGAACATCTGATATATCTGAGGGCAAGGCCAACATATATGCCACAACCCGAATAGTCTAAAAAATCTCAAATGTTACAATATACCTAGGGCTAAATTTACCCCTCTTCCCAAAACTGATCACACCCTTCATGGGTAACACATAAAGAAAGATTGGGCCACTAATACCAAATCTCAAAGAACGAAGCTGACAATCCGCATAACACTTTTACCTACTCTGAGACGCCAAAGTCTATGCTGATTGACATAAACTCTATCAAAAAATTTGCAAAGCAAGTCTGTTCCTCGAGGTCTAATCTTAAAAACCTCAAACCAACCAACTAGGGACCCTATACTTAGTCTTTTCCATGTTTCTTAGCTTAGGTTTTCTGATACTTAGACTTCTCATCAAGATGTGACTCAGTAAAAACAATAACTAGTGAATTAAACAAACACAAATATACTAAAATTAAAACATACCTTAACTTGGATTGCCTCCCAAGAAGCGCATGATTTAGTGTTGCTGAATGACCTAGCCAACTTTTTTCTCCGTCTTGAGAATATAAATTTCACCCCTAACCTTGCATGTATATTTTTGCTCCACTCATAAGGTGGTGTTGCAAAGATGAGTGAACCAAGTAATGGATAGTGCATGGTAAACCACTTGGAATTTAAGTGAGGTATGTTTTTGTATTACTTTTTGGTCCAAAATTAAAAATATAGGTTCTTGATCCTCATCTTTACACTCTTTTATAATTTCATATGACCCCACAAATATGTCAGTATCTAAACAATGTATAAAGGTTCTTTGAATGAGGCCCAACTAATCCCTCTTCAAAATTTACACCACCCACAACACACTCGCTCTTATTCACCTTTTCAATTTCAATCTTAAGAGAAAGATGACAGTTGAATGGCTGAAATTCTTGTGTTTTCTCCATAAATTAGCTAGTATCCTCCTGTGCTTTTCTCTACCTCTGTGGAGATGGTGGTGGTGGTATCTCTTAACCTATTTAGTAACTTTAGTTTTCAAGTACTCAGACTTCCTTAAATGATCAGAAACTTTGTCTATAATCGGTTGGGGAGTCAACTCTGTATCTGCCTCCTTAGTTGTCTTTGGGGGTTCTTCATTTAGCTCTTTACCATTCCACAAAATCATTTCCATTACTTGTTTAGGAGGTTCAGTTTCACTTGGCAAACCATCTTAATACCTAGCATTTTTTGCCTGTTGTATCTTTCCCAACAGATTCTCCAACCGCTTCCAAATTATTTGGCATTTTTTAAGTTCAACAGCCAACTATTCTTGGGTAACCATGAACTTCTTTAACATCTCATCTATGTTACTGGCCCATGTGTTTTGTTGTTGCTACTGAAATTGTTGTTGCTGGTTATTCCATGATTGAATTGCTAGCTGAGTCTGCCACTTTTGATTGTAGGTGTTCCCATAATATGGCCTTTGAGCATTGCCAACAAATATCACTGACTCGGGATTGGTAGCACACATATTTATAGAATGACTACTATTTCCACAAACCTCACACTAGCTTTTGGTATGCTCCAAAGATAGAATAGTATCAACCTCATATTGTGAAGGTTTCATCTATGCGATTCTATAAAAATCTGGACAAAAAGCCTCACGATGGGGTCCTCACAAAAACAACAAGAATCGCCATCACTCAAAAACTATCTGTCCCAGGTTGCCATATCAAGAAGTGTCGTAAAAAAATAAAATAAAATACAAGAAAAAAATACTAAACTATGTACAACTCAAGATAGATAAACTAAAAATAAGATAGTTGTCTATTTACCAGTCCCCGGCAATAGCCCCAAAACTTATTGCGCACATGCAAGTGTACGTAGTCTTACCAAGTAGTAAAGTGTCCTTTTAGAAGCCAAGTATTGATCCCATAGGAACTTGCATTTACAACTTATCCAATTCTAGTTCCACTATTGAGAATAATGGTTGCAAATGTAAGAAAAAGAGTTTTTGAGTTTTAAATTAAAATTAAAGTAAGCAATGCAGAAAATTAAGAGCTTGGACAATCAATAAGGAGAAACCCAGGGTTAAAGCACTGTGAACATTCATAATAAGCTATTGAACTTCATTGGTTATATTACTTATCTTGGTTGGTTATTCACAGGGTTAATAGCATGATCATGGTCTTCTGACCATGAATCTTCTACCTAACTAGACATTACATCATTTAGATGGGATGCAATAACCCATTTAGTTGCATTAAGATATCATCCTAAATGTGAACCAAACAAGGCTTCTAGTTATATCCCTATTCTAGACGCTAATTCAAATCCCTTATTTTATAAAAGAATAAGAACCTTACTCTATTTACCATCATATTTTATCCTCTTATTCCCCCTCCCAAGCTCACAATGGTGACACCGAATGTATTATAAGGGTAGATAATCCTTAAAATAGTTATAAAAAGGATAAATAAACAACCAAATATGATAAGAAATCAAAACCAAATCAATTCAAGCAATAGTAATCATGTTCTTGGTCTTAACCCCGGAAAAGGGGCTTTTAGCCACTCATGGACATAACTGTAATCAAGATAAATAAATATAGGATAAAATCCATTAGAAAATTAAAGTAAAGAAATAAAAAACCTATTTGAATTGTTTTCCAGTCTCTCTCAAAGTTTCAAAGTCGTCTCAGCTGTCTAACATCAAGTTCAAGTGTCCTATGTATAGGAGGACAAAACTGCTAAAATTGACCTAGGGTCCGTATCGCGGAACTCATAGCGGGAACTAGAGTGTTCCACATGCCCTAATCAAGGATAAAAATTGTTTTGGGTCCCTCTTTAAGATTTATATGTGTATAAATCATCCTATATCCATGACTTGGGTCAGATACACTCCCATGACATCCAAAGTGTCCATTTTTGGTCACTCTTGTCTCGTGTTTTCGTTGATCCATTACAAGCCTTTTTGTGTTGTTTAAATTATATTTCCATCTTTTATATCATTAATATATCATTATAGTCAACTCAAAAATCATCCTATAGCATTAAAACCACAAATTAGAGCTCAAAATAACACATAATCTATACCGGTGAACTAGAAACTTAAGCTAAGAACTAGTTTCGTCCTATTAATCTTTAGCTTTGTGTTTTGACTCTTGGATTGATTCAATTGAACCTTGAACACTCAAAAAAAAATTTCCATACATAATGACACAATAATACTGTTAGGAACCAATTACACACATTAAAATCATTGAGATCAACTAGAACAACACCTAGTTTAGGCTAGTAATGGTAGTTTTCTTGTTTTCACTCTAAGTGACCAATTTAAGTACAAACTTGTTTGGAAAACACCTTAAACATTGTAATCAAATACTTAAAAACTTAGTTATATCATCATTAACACATTAATCACATAATTTTCACTTAAAATTGGGGTGTATAAATCTACCTCGGATCAATTGGTCTTGATGACCACCTACTTGTGGGGTACATGGGAATCCCCTAAGCACATACGCATACATATGTATCATAAAGGGAGAAGGGTAAAAAGGAATCCCTACCCCTATGATATCTCCAGTTGATGTGGATACATGCACTGGGGTCCATCCAGGGGGTAACACTGGATTATGATGGTAAATCAGCACGATCCAAGTAATATTTTCATATGCATGCTATATCCAATTCCCTTTACCAGCATGATATATACATATGTATATGTATGTATGTGATTGCATATGGTTATTTTCTTGTTTTTTGAATAATGGAATTACTCTATCCTTACTCTTGAGTATTTCTAGCATTCACCTGCTAATCCATCTTCCAATGTTGTATCTTTATGCGATGCAAGAATTGTCCATACTATCAGACCTCCTTCTCAGTGAATAGGTGATTCCAGGACAGCTTGAGTTAAGACTGAAGTGGTGAGCTTCCACTATTTGGAAGTCCTATTTAATGTTATGGTTTATCTTATACATTTACTATTCCCTTGACATTTGTTTTTGGCTATGGTCGGGGGCATGTCCCGACTAAATATTCTTGGACATTGGTTAGAGTCTTTGTGTAGACAACTATGGACTTGGGTATGGGATGATTATGATATGGATTTAGGTTATTGTTTTGGTTGGTTTACTATTGGGTGGATTGACTTGGTTGGGTGGGTCTCGGATGTAGACTTATCCCAAAGTCAATACGTTTTAAAATACTCTATCTTGTTATATGCTTGGAATTCATCCGACTTGGGGTATATGTTGGTTGGTTGGATTGGGTATCGGGGGTGGTCTCCGGTCCTGGTTGGACTTGAGATGCCCATAAAGACAAGGCCCTAGTTCGGGTCATGTCAATAGAAAATGATAATACCCACGCCCTCCTTGGGAAAAGTCAAGATAGGTTTTGATGTCAACAAATCCTTGAGCTTTTGAAAGCTCACTTCACAAGAATCAGACCATTAAAATAAAATCTTCTTCAATGTCAACTTGGTCAAAAAAGCGCAATAGATGAAAAACCCCCAACAAAACATCCATAGTAACCTGTAAAACTAATAAAACTTTTAATGTTGGTAGGAGAAGTAGGCCTAGCCCAATCACAAAACGTTGTAATCTTGGTCGATCGACCATAATATCATCCTTTGTCACCATATTACCTAAGAAAGGAACAGATTCCAAACAAAACTCACACTTGGAGAACTTAGCATACAACTTCTCATCCCTCAATATCCAGAGTACAATCTGTAAATGCTCCTCATGATCAGCCTCACTCTTGGAATAAACCAATATATCTTTTATAAATACAATGACAAAAAAGTTGAGATACGATCAAATTACCTGGATCATCAACTCCATGAACACGACTGGGCATTGTTCAACCCAAAGGACATTACTAAGAACTCATAATGATTGCATCGAGTTCAAAAAACTTTCTTTGGAATATCTAAAGCTCCAATCCTCAACTGGTGGTATCCAAACCTCAAATCAATCTTCAAAAACACTGAAGCACCGTAAACCAAATCAAACAAATCATTAATACAAGGAAAAGGATACTTATTCTTAATTGTCACCTTGTTCAACTATCAATAATCAATACATATACACATAGACCCATTTTTTTCTTCATAAAAAAGATAGGACACCATAAGGTGATACACTACGTCAGATAAATCCCTTGTCCAACAACTCCTGCAACTGATCCTACAATTCCTTCAAATCTATTGGGGCCATCCTATAAGGAGAAATAGACATGAGCTTGGTACCCAGCTCATCATCAATGGCGAAGTCAATATACCAAGTTGGAGGCATACCAGGCAAATCCATGGGAAAAACATCCATGAACTCACGGACAATACAAATAGAATCTAAAAGAAAAGGTAAAGCAAAACTAGTATCCCAAATTTGGTCCAAATAAGATAAACACTTCCTCTCTACCAGACGATGAGACAAGAGATGGATATAGCTCTCTTAGGGACTAAATAAATCTCACCCTTCCAAGCTATCTTTGGCACACCCAGCTAATCTAAAGTTATGATCTTAGCATAATAGTCTAGAATGGCATTATAAGGAGCGAACCAATCTATACCTACAATGATGTCAAAATCTATGATATCTAGGATGATTTGATCTACCCAAGTCTCACACCCAGCAAAGGTCACAATACAAGATCGGTACTCCTGATCCCCCACTAAAGACTATCCAATATGTTCAGATACATAAATAGGTATGGCAAGAGGCTTACTAATAGAATCAAAACCCAAAGCAAAATATTCAAACACACAGGAAAAATTTGATCTTAAATAAAATCATAAAGATGTAGATCTGAAGCAAATAGGGATTATACCTGTGATGACAGCATCAAAAGCCTCTGTATTTAGTCTGGCGAGTATAATATATCACTATCTACGGCCACTACCTAATTGAGTAGCCTTGGGACACCACTACGGGCACTACCACCTCTGCCTTGTGTATTTCTAGTAGAACCTCTACCTCTTAGAGCCAATATAGGAGTAGGCTTAAAAACATAGGGGGACAGTCCTAGGACAAATGAACAACCTCATCACAATAAAGAAACCTCTGTGGCCTGACTAAAGAGTGGGAGGTACGACTGATCTAGAACGACCATCTAAAGTTGCAGAACTAGAAATCCTACTATTTGAAATCAACAAATTTACTTGCACGGGTTTGCCACGATACCCATAAAAGCCTCTAGAATATCTATCTTGAGGAGTGCGACTATTGAACTCGCCTTAATACCTTCTAGAACTTCCTTGAGACGCTCAAAGCATAGTCTCAATAATCTTCGCATGATTAACTATACTATGAAACCATGCCCCTGACACTACTATCTAAGCAGTAGATAGCTGAAGTAAAATATGTAAACCCTTCACATACTTCTAAATCTTCTCAGACTTGGTGATAATACTAGCATAAGAATATCTAGACAAGGCATAAAAATATGCCTCATACTCTACAACAGTCATGGAGCCCTCCTCTAAGTGATCAAAATCTTCTCTCATCTAATCTCTTAGACTTAATGGCACTAACCTATCCAAAAAGACCTCAACAAACTGATCCCAAGTAATCTCTGGAAAACCAAGAGGTATGTAACTAAAAAGTGACTTCCACCAATCTCTGGTTGCATCCTCAACTGGTGAGTGGTGTAAGAAATCTATGCTACTCGAGTGATCCACGATTATGCAACTTTTTCTTACAATCAATCAAGAACTAATAAGAATCCTCTCCCACAACACCACTAAACTTGGGTGGACATAAATGAGTGAATCTTACAAACCTATTTTGATCCTTAGGAGACATAATTGTACTCACAATAATAGGAGGCATCATGAATCTGGCTGTATGAGATCCCATCTTAGGAGGTAACATAGATAAAGGATATACCCCTAATCTTGAATGCAATAATCGAATACCAACACAGAATGAGGAGAAACACTTGGAGGTTATGGAGTACCATAAGTTGATGTTAGTATTACTGGAGGATCTACACTCAAAACCAAAGGAACACCATCAGCAGACTCTGACCAAGATGGTGGTAAAATACTCAGAGCTGGAGGAACACTATGTTCACTTAAAGGACAACCCTCTAAATGGGTCAACAAAATAATTAATAACCCCTCCAAGACCAACGTAGAAGTACTCTATAGGACCTCCATGGCCCCTATATCTCCAACATATTCAACCTGAGGCTCAGGGGAGAGCTCCCTAAATACTACTTCCAGATGGGACAGATCCTCGCATCCATCCTTTTTCTCTGTCCTGTTCACAACCCACAACTAGCCTCCTAGACTAGGCTCTATCCTTGAATAAATATCTTTGAATATCTCTATCTTCATGGGATCTAGTTGTTACCATTTGTATAAAAAGGAGTGAAACACTATTTAGAATGCAAGGAATAAATTATCTACTAGGAGAAAATAAGAGAGGTTTTCTAAGGATATCTTATAGCCTCTCAGAGAAAGATACGGACATTTATTTATCAATTGGGGAGACTCTACTAGACATATTGTTCATACACGAATAAGTCCAACGAACTGGATGCTTTAATATTAATTTTTCATGACCTAAAATCTAAGGTTCATGATGGCACATGTCGTGGAAAGCCTTGACAAGTAAGATAATAACCCAAACTAATAAGTAATGATAAAAAAACATCAAATTCCAAGTAAAGACTTCTTGAAAAAAGTCAAACCATACTTACACAATAATAGCAGAAAAATACATAACGATGATACAATAAATACCCCAAAATCTAATGTCACGATAAAAGAACCAACTAATTATATCTCAAAGTCAAAATATAGAACTAATAGTCCAAATGGAACGTAATCTATCTCTAAATATGAATAAGACATAAACTAGATAAGAAGAGGTAGGAGATCAATTCTGGAAGCATAGATCAACTGCTACCTTAAAATACTCTAAGCACCACTCTAGATCAGCTATCGCACAGGGCACTCATACCTAGATTTGCATTGGATAGGCATTGTAGGGATGAGTATGGTCCATTTGTACTAAATAGGTATCATAGACCAACCGAGCAAAGTATATACTATGGGAATGTCACCTGTAATTAGAAAATATCCAAACGGTAGTCCATATCATCTCCATCGGTAGTTCCAAAATATACATATATACCAATACAAATACAAAAAGAGCACAAATAGATAAATATCAAACCAAAAATGATAACATGACACAGAATATACACAATGTTTAAAATATAATAAAGATCATAATGATGATAATTTGATATGTCCAAGGTTGCTGTACAAGCTCCGTACACACCTACTGAGTTATGCTCTTGAAGTAGTACCCATAGGGGTTCACAACCCATATACAATCCAATAGCAAATATCAATCTAGTATCTATAACTCCTCTCTAGCACATACTTTGACTGAGGGTTTTTAAAGATGTCACATTTTCTGTCAAAAACCTAATATTTTCATAGTGGTACTAATGTTTTGTGAATGTATATGATATGATGATGTAATACTCACAATAAAAACATAATAAGAATTTCAAAATCCAACGAGTATAACAACTAGGTGAAATAAAAATCCACTCAATATGCCATCTGTGCATGATCTAATATAATCCATAGACCAGAAGAGTAAGATATGCAATAATATGTCATTGATACTATATACATCCCAACTTAGGCATTTTCCACCAAAAAGAATACTACCAAATATATATCAATACTAAGCCAACAACATCATATAAGACCCCACATAGTCACACATAGCAAATAATATCTCAAACCACCAATAACAACAACATAGGCCCATACACGGGAACAAAACAGTAATAATAGCATTTTTATGATTGGTACCCATACCCATAACATGTTTTTATGTCAATATTAACTACCTATTCTAGTTTGAAAAAAGACATAACCTACCTTGAATGAAGGAAACCGAGTCTAAAAGCCTTCAACATTGATCCTTCCCCTCGCGAACACAGACTCAAACTCAACTATAACATGCAATTATAGAATCTATGCATCAAAATAAAGAATGATACCTATATTGTCCATTTTGGAGTTGGGGTCAAAAAGGGCCCATGAAATGGGTTTTCAAAAAAGATGGGTAAAATCAAAATTGTAGTTCAAAAATATATTACCCATGATTAAAGAAATCCATAGAAGAAAACCTAAGTGAAAAGGGATTGGAATTAGGGTTTGAAGAAATTCTAATTTAGGATTTCTGGGCCAAAATCTCCAAATTCCACATTTGAAATTGAGTTTTAACAAGCTTTAGTTGATAAGAATTGAAGAAAAATAAAAGAAATAGCACTTAAGAGCTTACCAAATCTTGGAAATCGAAGAAGCCACCCAAAAACTTGAAAACTCGAAGCTCTAAGTTTCAAAAAATTGTGGAATAAAGGATAAAGATTTATTTAAGTCCACCCAGGTATCTTTTAAGCAGACACTAGGCCGCTTAAGCAGCTATTGCTTTTGCTACTAAGTGTCGCTTACGTGATACCCGCCTGGTCTACATTGTCACATAAGAGACTCAGTGTTTCTCAAGCGTCACTTTCTTATGCGATGATGGACTCACTAATGCGATAACTCCAACCGTCAACCTAGTTGTTTAAGCGATTGACTTGTTACAATCCCAAGCTCTGCTTAAGCAACCAAAATATCACTTAAGCGAATGTAACAACTGAGTGGTGCATCAACTGGAGACTTAGAGAATTTCAAGTCTCCATCGACGCCTCAAGATTCATTCAAAATCTTAAGAATGCAAATGAACTATTCTACCTTATCAAATTTGATTCTCCAAAGTCAATGGCGATATCATATTTTTGAAAAAACATCATTTTCACAAAATTAACCTCCGAGACCTAATTTCATAATTGTCTAAATCGAGGGTCAAAATGGGATGCCAAAGTCTTAAAATCACACCTACTATGTTATCAATCCAAAATTGACATTTTAGATCTATTGGCATAGTTCATTTTGCATTCTGATGTATAAAATAATAAATGTTGATCGAAGTTCAACTATATAGCCCTTTTAACATCTAAAACCCACAAACTCGCATAAAATACACTGAAATACATTAGGAATTATTCCAATCATCCCCACACTCTAAATATATCACAAAGCATCCGTGAAAAGGGGTAAAATGGTCAAATCTCATTGTAACGAATACTTCAAAAAAATCAAGTCATTACATAATTTCGTCATCAGTTACACATTATCATCACAATACAAGTAGTTTACTAAATAAAAAGTCAAAATCACTAAGTCAAACAAGTCTGCCATTTAAATATATATATATGTCACCTCAAAATAATAATAACACCCAAATCAGACTCTTAGCTTATCAACCACATCATTCAAATTCTGTACCAAGGATTATTATATCACCCTTTTAACCATCTAAAAAATATCCCAATCATCAACAATGATTTATCATAAAATTCAAAACCAAAAACAAATTCTATTTAGAGAGCTAACTCAAATAACACTTTCATTAACTATGCTAGTTATCACCATCAAGTCAAGCAATAATTATAATAACATCTTATAATATACCAAACAAAGATACAACCAAGAAATTTCATCAGAATTCACATAGAAATTATAATTCCTAGCTCTTATGGACAAATATCAATTAGAAACAACTAAGTTCCAATTACAAACTTATCAATATACTAATTGGAATTAACTAGAGTCCCATTGTGGTTGTAGGATAGCAATTTGAATCAATTAGATACCAATTTGGCTCATGTAATGATTTGATTTTTGGTGAGTTTTGTAAAATATTCATTCTTATATGATTTGATCATTTAACCCCTCTCGTGGTTTCTTTAAAATATTTATGGGGTGTGGGGATGATTAGCATAGTTTTCAATGCTTTTTAGTGCTATTTGTGAGAGATTATAGTTTTTGGTGGTTTAAAAGTCATATTAGTTAACTTTGGTCAACAGTTTTTGATATGTGCATCATATGGCAAAATGGACTGCACCAGCAGATCCAAACATCAATTTTACATTGGTAACATAGTGGATATGGTTTAATGGCTTTTATATCTCAGTTTGATCCTTCATTTAGAAGATTGCAAAATTGGATTTCGGGGGTCAATTTTGCGAAAATGCATTTTTTAAAAAAAATTAATATCACCATTGATTTTGGAGCATCAAATTTAGGAGGATAGATAGTTTGTTTGTGTACTAGGGATTCTAGATGAATCTCGAGGGGTCTGTGAAGACTTGGAATTCTTCGAGTCTCCAACTGGTGCACCACCCAACTAGTGCATTCACTTAAGAGATGCTTTGTTCACTTAAGAGACTTGGCCTGACAAATAAAATCACCTAAGAAACACTAGGATCATTTAAGCAATAGTTGCTTAAGCAATGGTCTGGTGGCTTTAAAGACACTAGCATGCTAGACGTCTATCGCTTAAGCGATAGCCAAGCCACGTATGAAATAAGGTGGGATTCACTTAAGCGATTATTATTCGCATAAGTGATAGCTTTCTGGTGACCCGGTAGTCACTTAGGCGATGCCTGGGTGGTCTATTTTCCTATTTTTGAGATTCTTACACTATTTTTGAGACTTAATGCTTGGGTATCGGGTTTGGGTTCTTTTTCTTCCATTTCTAATCATGAATAAGATTCAAAACTTCTAATCATGTATGTATGTTTGGTTATACTCCTTTTGGTGGAAAAATCCTATATTTTTGGATTTACATAGTATTAATGACATTTTTCTTGTATATTTTACTTAATGGTTGCTAAATTATATCGGATCATGGATGGTTGGTTGATTTAAGTGGATTCTTGGCTTACATGGTTGGTATATTGGTTGGATATTGGATAATCTCATTTTTATCAATTATGATCATTACATCCTAATATCATATTCATTCATGAAACATTGGTACCACCATGGAAATCCTAGAAACACTTTCTCTGAGAAAAATGTGATATCTTTAAAATCCCTCTATTGATGTATGTGCCGAAGAGGAGTCATAGATATTGGTATTAGATATTGGTTTTCTATGGATTGACGAACCCCCAATGGTCCCTCCATTAAGAGAATAGCTTGGTATATGTATATGAAGGTTGTGTGATGACCTCATGCATCACATCATCATCATTATCACTACCATCTTTATTGCATTCTATGTACTGTGATTATTCCATGGTTGTATTTCATATTGTTGACATGATATCTATCCATTTGTTCTATCTCTTATACTTGTATTTGGTGTAATTGTATTTTTTCTTCTTTACCCTACTTGTATTTATTATATTTGGATATAGTAGATTATTAGTGGAGATGGTATGGTATACCATTTGAGATATTTTTTGATTGCACCTACGTGCCTATAGTTTGTATTTATATGCTTTGTTTTTTAATTTACTGAGTCATACTATGATACCTATTGAGGACACGTGGACCATACTCATCCATACTATGCTCTTTCAGTGTAGATCCGAGTATGAGTGAGCCATATGGATAGCTAATTCAGGCAGTATTTGGAGTTTATTCGAGGTAGTAGTTGATCTATGCAGCCTAAGTTAACTACTATCTTTTCTTATCTAGATTATGTCTTATTATGCTCAGCTACAGAGTTTGTTCCTTTTTAGATATCTTATGTATATTTTTCCTTTGAGTTGTACTAGTGGTTCTTACACTATGACACTAGGTTTTGGGATTTAATTTGGTATTTGTGGTTATATTTCCGCTTTGATCAGGTTGTGTGACTCGGCTTTGCTCAAGAAGCCTTGTCTTGGATTTTGGTATTGATTTTCCTTATTTTATTAGTTTATATGATAGGCTTACTCTTTAAGGCTTATCATGATGAGTGCCATCATGACCCTTAGTTTTTGGGTCGTGATAGCTCAACCCAGATAGACAACAATTGAGGTATCATAATAGGAAGAAAAAAAGGGAAATAATTCCTAAAATGCCTCATAGCTTCCTAAAGATTTGATGTGGATGTCTATATATAAATTTATGAGACTTCACTCGATATTTTTTATACTTGTGAGACCCATAAAATAGTACTCTATTCCAACTATCACGACCCAACTAACTAGATTGTGCGGGCACCTACTCTAATTCACCAAGATAAGAGAACCCTTACCACCCCAATTAGAAATATGTAGAAGTCATAAATGAATATCATTAATCTTTTCACAATACCATTAAACTTATTACAAACTCCTTTTTAAATACATAAAAAGACAACACCTTTCTCGAAGACCTAGTCTATACATGTACAAGATCTTATATAGTTAAAACACCTCAGATTTTTGCCCTTGAAAACTTTCTAAGATTTGAGCTCATTTCCCTGGTTACAACTGGACCTTATGAGTCATAGGGTGTCCTGATGACTCATTGGGATGAGTCATAAAAAAATAGTAAGTTTGTGGCTTGATTCTACTCTGTGTACGAGTGGCTCACTAAGAGTTGCAAGGGTATGTTATGACTCATTAGGTGTTGTTTTAGGGTGTCTAGTGTAAGTCCCTATTTGGGTTCTGTGTTGACTACAAATGGACCCTACGAGTCGTAGGGTCTCATTATGGTTTTGTTGGTTGAGTCATAATGATAATAGTGTTAGGGTGCCTTGGTGGTACTGCCTTTTTTACGACTCATGGTGATGATTCTTAAGGAGTGGCTACGAGTCAAGGGTTGACACATAACCAAAGGCGACCTTTTTTAGCTTTTAAGTTGAGGGTAATCTAGACATTTTCCCTCTTACCCAACTTGAAGCCCACGTCTTATAACCTTTTTAGGGTGTTATTATATCTCAGAAACAATCTAAGTGACATCTTAAATACTCCCAAATTCTCAAGGTCAAAAACACTTAGGGTTTTTAAGAGGTTGATCAATTAGGGCTCTCAAGGGTGATTTCTCTTCTTACATCTTACTATTATAGGCATGTTACTCTTCCCTCATTGTTAAGATTATAAAAGCATGTGTTTTAAGGTATTGATCATAAGATGCTTGCATGGGTTTTGAAACAAAGTTTGGGGGTTTTTGAATATTTATGAATTGAACAATGTTTCTCATAGTATATATATGATTTCTATATTTTAAATATGGCTTTGAACTTGTGGGTGAATGGGTATGGTGAATGAACTAGGGAATTGTGTTTTCCCAAACTTGTGAATTTTGAAATGGTTATGACCCCAACCCCATAATATGAAATTGGTTTTAATTATGAGAACCGTTGGAATTTGTAGAATTGAACTAGTTTTGAACTATTCCATGATACAAGGAGATATATGAAATACAATGGTATGATTTTATGAACAAAGGGATTCAGTGAACACCCTCCGTGTATTAATGAACAAAGAGAGTTATTTTCTCCAAGTTAATAGGAATTGTTTTGACATATTGTTGTTACCTTACAAGTGTAATTGGTATGACAATACTAACAATGTATGCCTCAATATAGAATGTGGTTAAATGAATGGTAATGTGTGATACTTATTTTAATTGGGCTTTAATAAGGGTTGTATAGTGAGTTGTGAAAGAAGAGGTCCGAGTGACCAATATTGGTAACCACGTTTGCTGACGCGAGGGGTCAAAGTGACCAAGAAGGTTCTAGTCCCCTTATTATTATTTCATGATTAGGGAGGTTTAAGTCCCTCATAAATTATTTTATGATTGGGTGCTTAAATCACCTTGGTATATGTTGGGAGGTTTTAGTCCCCCATGTGCATATATATATGAGATTATTCTCCAGCTTGTGCAGCTACATGCACTAGGTCCTAACCAGGTGGTGAAACCTGGGGCCCATATACCCCGTGGGTGCTATTATATGACGGTTGAGCTACACAACTCAGGATAAAGTTTTGAAACACATGTTAAGACTGATTCTCTATCCTATCATGTGATATATATATATATATGTTTATGCGCTGGTTTTGAATGATTTTAACTATTGATCGTGTTATTATTTTATCCTTATCCCTAAGTTATATTCTATCGTTCACCCCACTAACTGTCTTCAAAAGTTATATACCTATGTGATTTAGGAATTGGTTATATTTCTACTCCTCTTTCTTAGTGACTTGGATTCAGAATCAGCCAGCGATTGAAATTAAAGTGGTGAGCATTCATTCTTCGAAAGACCCTATTTCATGATTGTAGTTCCCTTTACATTTTGACTATTCCTTTGAATTTGGTTTTTGGCAATTGTCAGGGGCCTGTCCCGATACTTTATTGACATTCAGTTTTGGATTATAGTTTAGAAGGCTTTGTTTGGACTACTGTGGTAATTAGGTGGTGTCAGTCGGTCATTTGGTCGGTTATCGATGGTTGGTTATAGACATCCATTTAAAACTTTATTAGACTATTATACGTTATCTTGTTATATGTTGGAATTCAGCCTACCATGAGGAGTGGTGTGTTTGGTTTAGTTAGGAGCAGGGGGTGATCTCTGATCCACGTGGGACTTAATATACCCATCACAGCCAGGCCATGGTTCAGGTCATGACAAATATTGTATCAGAGCCTAGGTTTGGTGTTATTGAGTATCTAACAAAACCGTGTCAAGTAGAGTCTTATTTATGGGTATGTAGTGCACCAGACTTATAAGGGAGAAGCTACCAGGCATTTAGGCATATTTCCCTTTCTTGTTATTCTATTTCAAGCTATAGATTCTAAGGTCTCGCTTCTCTCTAATTCCTATTTGTTTGTCTTTCAGATCATGCCTCCCAGATGATCTGAAGCTCATGAAAACTCTTTTTTTGCACTTAAGGACACGCCTTATTTATGGGGTACAGACCTGTCACGACCCGAGCCTAGGCCCTAGCCGTGACGAGCATCCCAAACCATGAAGGCCCGGAACACCCATTCTCTATCTGGTTATCAAGCACAACATTCGTAATCATAATAAAATGCAGAATTGAAACTGAGTACGGAATACATGGTCAAGTTCTGTAACATTTCTGAATAATACTATCTGACATCAGTCTGTGAAATCTCTACTAAGAACACAAACATCTGTCTGAAAAGAAACTGGGACAAGGCCCCCAGTAAACCAAAAACATAATAAATAAGATAATGTCTGAAATAATTAGGCCTTCCGAATAATAGAAGGCTCACCACTGCAAGATCAAGTCTGCAAATCCGAGAATGTCTACTGAGTAGCTGGACCCCTAGACTGTGCCTCAGGACCTGGAAGGGGGGGTTCAGCACAAAAGTACTGGCATGCGAAGCAATCCAAAAATAGTATAATGGAACATACATATATATATATATTAAGTGAAAGCAATTTTTCATCAAGACATCATGTATAAAACTGTTTTCGAAAAATACATGGGCACTTTCTGAAAACATATAACCTGCCTGTTCATTTCAAATCAAGATCTGTGTTTTACTTCTGAGTTAGGTGGTATTCCCCTACAAGTCTGATATTCCATGGGCTGTATGGAATCCACCATTGACTCCGCGGGGATGCCCCCAACCCAAGTGTGCCGCAAGGGTTGGAGTGTCAGAGTCTGATACGCCACAGGACATTTAAGTCAGCGCATAATAGTATACTCGGGTCGGCAAACCACGGTTTTAGGCAATGAGTCGCTTGAACTCAAGCCCTCTTCAGGGAACCACCCAACATCTCTGTATGCCCATTTTTAACCTTTTCTGTACATGCAACATTCTGAATGTCTAAAATCATGAAAGTCTGAAATGTCTGTTACTCTGAGTCTGATATGGCGTTAGTCTGAATTGGTATCTGATAACTCTCAATCTACAGCTCTCGTAGGAATGTAAAGCGGTCGCTGTCAAATATATAACCCAACTGGGTTGGGTATCGATCCCACAGGGAATAGCCGGTCAATAAGTAAGCAAAAATTATTAGACTTTTGGTGAAAGTCTCGTAAAAGGGGGATTGTAACGTGCAAGTAATGTAACAAAGCGAAAAATGGAAAATAGCAAAGTAAAAAGAAAGAATGTTTAGTAAGATGTTTAACCAATGAGAATTGAGAGTTAGGGTTATGTCCATCTTATGAGTTATACGTCTCTATTGTCTATGAGTTATGCGGAATTCAGACATGCATGTGCTTATAGAGAATTGTATTCTATGGTAAATCCAAGCGTCTTTCGACCTTAACAAGGACTATTTCACTTTAACTCTTTCGAGCTTAAAGCGTTTGTAACGGTACAAATTCTCCAAGAGGTTAATCCAATTACGGCACTAACTTTTTAACAGGGGTTGGTGCCCTATTACCTTGACATTATCTCTTTTCCAGACATATAAATTTTCTTTCAAACAAGTTAATGCTATACTGGCGTATTCTATGCGTTTGCAACAACAAGAATTTGCATTAAGATGAAGAGAATAATGATATAAGCAGCATACGTGTCGCAAATTCACAAACTCATAGCAATAGATAGTATCTCATACGGCTTCCATAACCCCAACAGAGAAGTTTAGCTACTCATGAGTGCGATGGAAATCACAATAGACATTATCATTATACCACAATAAAGATCTCACGTGTAGTATGGTGTGGTATGGCTTTAGGCGTGAATTCCTTTTAGAATAGATTTTCTCTCGTTGTGGAAATTAAGAATTGAATAGATGAAAAATAATGTCAACAATGAATTAATAAAGAAAGGGGAAGGATGGAATAGGGATGAGGGTGGTGGAGAATTGTTTTAATGGATGAGAATTGATGGAATGGGGGAATCAATAAAAATCTCTAGCAAAATAGGGTATTTATAACACCCATATCCTATTCCTACTAAGCTAATGCATTACTTAACCCAATCCTACTAGGTTAATGTATCATTATCCTAATCCTACTAAGTTACTGCTAGTCCCCAAAGTCTTTAGAATTGTTGTTTTTGCCAGGGACAGATTTTCCATGCGCCACTTTTGGTCCTTGGCGTGTAAGATTCCCCTTCCTTCTTTCGTGAAGCTTTCTTTGGCGTCAAGTTATCCATAAAATGCTGAAATCTGCATCCTTTATACCTGAAAACTTGCTAATCACGTTTGTTAGCTCACTTACAGGAAAAAGGACTAAAAGTGCATGAATTATATAATTTGTCCTCAAAACTTAGCTAAAATATGGGTAAAATATAGTACTTTAGGCGTGTAAATTCGCCTATCATCAACACCCCACACTTATGGCTTTGTTTATCCTCGAACAAACTATCATGTCCATCTAAACATCTACTTGGGATTTCACAGTAACAACACAAAATATTCATCAAGATAAGCACGTCAATCATTAACAAAGAGTAGTTTTTTTATCATTAGTAGAAACAATTCAACCTCCAACATAGACTCGTGATGGTGATTAATTCGTGCCCACAAGTTGAGGTACAAAGAATCATACAAAACTACCCAAGACTCATCAACCATGTGTGTCTCACTATATATCACCCATAATCACTCACAAGTATTGTATATATTTCAAACATGGGTATAAGATTATCCTTGCTCTCACTCTCACAAAGAATTCATATGTTTCAACTTATGACCATAGGCTTGCCCTTAGTGTAATGCTCCACTAAATATTAGAATGCTAAGTTTAGGATCAAATAGGTCTTTTGCTGATTGTAATGTAGGCTAAGGGACGGGTAGGACTATTTTGGCCAGAAATAGTGACTATGTTCCTAAGCGCTTTAATACATCACATTATGCCATTAATACTTTTCTTTCAAACAACCTTTCTACTTTCTTTTATTCTACCACCCCTTTTTTCCACCTTTGTTTTCAATTTTAAACATTACTATCTTTTCAGTTTTCCTTTCCCCTTTTTTTTTTCTTTTCATAACACCTCTTATGATAGCAATTCTTTTTCATAACAAATTCAAGTACCATTACATTCTAAAGCATCATACTCACCCAATTTCCTCTTATTTTGTCACATGACTTTACACTTTAAAGCACTTAGGAATTTGGATCAAATTATGGTCTTGAAAAAATGGATTAGGCTTACATATGAGGTTGTCAAAGAAAATAGGCTAAAGGCTCAAAAGGGTTTAACTAGGATAATGTCCATAGGTAGGTAAACAGAAGGTAAACAAGTATAAGTTGCCAAAGAAATGCCTAAATCATCTCCTAAACTTGCACTCTTTATTTTCGCTTTACATACATACCAGGCAAGTTCTAGCATCAGCCACAAACACAGAATATACTATATCCTCGCACACACAAGGCACATGGTCGACTTTATTGGGAGTAGTATAGACTCTTGACCCAATAGATGAAGGAACTGAACCACACAATTATCACATAGTGAGTCACAATTAGAGCCTAAACATCTCAATAGTAATGATTTTAGCACAAACTCTTGTCATAATCTCATGCTGCCTATTAGAATAATTTCATGCGAAGTTAAGTTAAAAAAAATTTAACTAATAAAAAAAATTAACTACTAAAAAGAAAAACAAAACAAACATAAATGCAAATGCAGATAGAGAAGTATAGCATGCAAATACCACCACCCCACACTTAGACGGGATACACTGCCCTCAGTGGAAAATAAATAAGAAGAACCTGGATAGTCGGACTCTTCCTCTATGTCTGGGGTCATACCCCCTTCGTCGGAATCATCATTGGAGTCGTCGTCATCAGAATTCTCCTCCACGTCGAAGTCTGGCATTCGTCGATCATCATCGGTCGGCACATCGTCATCAAGAGGTTCCTCAAAATATGTACCTACTCCACACATCACCTTCGCGTGCTCATTCATTGGGTAGTCATAATCCAGCTGTTGGAGCTCTGCAGCAGTTGGAACATGGCCACCGCTCATCATTGTAAATCGAGTCATGCCATAAAGATGGCGAAAGAAACTCTCATCTCGAGCATGCCTTTCTGAAGTTGTAAGGTTGACGCCATGCGTAGTTTCAGCATCCTTAACCTTCGTGAGGTCAACCTTCTTTGGGTTGTGTGGTAGTTTATGATCAGCCGGTTCCTCTTCGATGTCTTCCTTCCTCAATATTGCGGTCAACAGATTGCCAAAACTGAAGTGGGACCTCTTGTGTAGCCTAGCTTTCCGCATTGTGGATCGAATAATTGCCCCAATGTTGATAGGGACATTCGTCATCAATGCGTATACCACGCACACTCTATCTCGTGTTATCTTTGTGTACTGAGTCCCTAGAATTAGGCAAGAGTTGACTATGCGTGACCATATTCTTGCGTCTCTATTCAAAGGAGCATATGGAAAGGTGTTGTGTCGTCCGGTGTCCTTGTGTCTACTCCACCGTGCCATGGACCTTGTTCCACAGAGTGTGTGTCGAATGGCTCTATATGGAGGTCTACTGTACAGCTCTTTGAATGGTGATGGATCAACAGCAGGCAAGCCAAGAAAGGAGTTGAAGAAATCCGCATTGAGTTGTAAAACTTGGCCCCGAATCTTGACTTCATTCCCTGTGGTCTTTGGTGACCAGTTGGCATAGAATTCTCGTGTTAAATCGAGATTCCATTCTCCCATGTCTCGGAAGATGAAATCAAGATGTAACGCCATTATCTTGGCCAGCATGCGCGGTTCTTTCTTTGCTAGGCTTTCCATAATTCTCATCTTGATGAACAAGTTATTCCAACATGTAAGCTTTCTATTGACAAGATTATGCAATTTTTGTGACCATGTCACTTCCGCAAAAGTATGACAGTGCATCAAAATCAAATTCAAGTTGGAAACATGTTAAGATCATTCGTACGTTTTCTTTCACTAACTTAGTTGTATCACAACACATCAACCACATTCAAGTCACTTCTACTATTTCAAGATTTAACAATTCATAATAGTCATAGTAGTGTAGTACTTACGGAATATAAATGAAGAACAAAGAAGTACTTACTTGATTGATGCCTTTGGATGATGTTCTTGTGAAGTAAAAGAGCAAAAGGAAAATTTTGGAGAGGATTTAGAGGCTATAGGCGGCGCTTATGCTAGGTTTCCAATGTGTTTTTGGACTAAGACTAAGTCTCTTATTTATAGGAAAGGCTTGGGTCGGTTTATGACCCATTTAAAATCATATTTGGAGACAAGAAATGACCATAGGCGGCGCCTTTTGCTTTGCCTATGCTAGGCATAGGCGGCGCCTTTTGCATAGCATTGTTGAGCATAGGCGGCGCCTATGCCATGGAATTCGTAGGCATAGGCGGCGCCTTTTGCATGGCATATGAGATTCAGAGACAAAAGGCATTGGCATAGGCGGCGCCTATGCTATGGCATACTTGGGCATGGGCGGCGCCTATGCTATGGCACACTAGATTCCGAGAGCTTAGGCCATAGTATATGCCTTGCCTTGTTCGTGGCCTAGTTTTACATAGGCCTAGCCTTGTTCGTTGCCTATATTTTCATAAGCAATGCCCAATCCATAGCCTTTTTCTTCTTCATTCCTAACTTACCACCTTTAACATGCAATACATCCAAATCAAAATTTGAAACCAACCTATTCGTTTTACACCTCTTTGTACCTACATTTACTCAAAAACAACAAAGACGATTAGAACGATGGGTTGCCTCCCATCAAGCGTCTTAGTTTTGGTCGTGGCATGACTCTTCTTTTTGGATTTTTATTTATCAAAAGCAAACAATTAGTAGAACGAAAGAAAGAAAAAAAAATGAAAAACGGTGGGTTGCCTCCCACCAAGCGCTTGATTTATTGTTGCGGCATGACATAGCTATCTCGATTACTTAGAATTCATCGATATAGATGGTGGATCATTTTATGAATGGATTCAGACGATAATGAGGCTTACTTGTAGGCATGCAATCTTCTTCAAGATGACCCTTGTGCATGCCTATCCCGGGAGGGATACCAATTATATCATCAATAGTCCCACCCATGGCTCTCTTGTATCTCTTCAGAGAAGAGATGAGAGCCTCTACGTGTTGTTCACTTAAATCATCCGACATACTTCCTGGAAGTATATTTTCACTTTCCAAGAACACATACCTTAGATAATCGGGGAGCTTTTTTGATTCTAGCATTGGTGGCTCTTCAATTGAAGTCTTCGCTGTTGGTGACGGTTGATTCTTAAGATCAAGGTCTGGCTGTTTAGGAGTATAAGAATAGGACCCTATTTCTGTTAGAGCACACATAGTTTCTCCATAATCTTCATCATACTCATGCTCAACATTCAGTAGCGCAGCAGACAATGGCTCAACAGTATGCTGTTTCACTACAGATAATGCTTTCTTATCCTTATAATGAACATCATCTACAGAGAACACATTCATATCACTGGGCTGCTTCATTGATTTGCATATATCAAAATGGACCACTTCGTCATTCAACCGAAATAAAAGCTCATCAGCTCTCATGTCAATAAGCACACTTCCTGTTGCAATGAAAGGACGTCCCAATATTATGGGAACTTCAGAATCGACCTCACAATCCAGAATAACGAAGTCTGCAGGAAATATGAATGAAGAAACCTTCACCAACACATCATTCAAGATACCCACAGGTCGTTTTACCGACCTATCAGCCATTACGAGCCTCATATTGGTTGGTGTCAAATCGCCTAACCCCAACTTCCTGTAGACGGATAGTGGCATCAAATTGATGCTTGCTCCCAAATCACACAATGCCTTAGCAAAATTCATAGATCCAACCGTGCACGGAATAGTGAAAGCACCAGGGTCTGCCTTTTTCTGTACTAAGGACCTTGTGGCAATTGCACTTCAATGATGAATATTATCTGCCGGTTCATAGCTTACTGCCCGCTTCTTTGTTAAAAGGTCCTTCATGAATTTTGCATACCCAGGCATTTGTCCTAGTGCCTCCACCAACAGAACATTAATGGTCAGCTGCTTTAACATAGTCATGAATTTGCTGAACCTTGTATCATCCGCCTTTTTCTGCAATCTTTGAGGAAAAGGTGGTGGTGGATAAGTAATTGTTTTCTCCACGGCTTTCTTCGATTCTTGCTTCTGTTTTTCAGCCTTTTTAGGCTGCAACATACTCGGTGTGACGTCATGGACGTCGTGGGTGATTTCTACGGCAGCTTCTCCTTTTGCCTTATCATCGATGTCTGCTGCCTCATCAACCACTTGCTTGCCTTTGGATGAAGTTTCCATCACCTTACCACTTCGGGTAGTAATATCTATGCATGATCCGTTATTCCTTGGATTTTGCACAGTGTCGCTAGGTAAGGTGCCAGTCTTTCTTTGATTGAGTGCTGCTGAAAGTTGTCTCAATTGCTGCTCTATTTGCTTGATTGAAGTGGAATGTGAGTCAACCAATTGCTTCATTGAGGACAAATCATTTATTACCTCCGTTACTCCCGCGCTGGTTGCTTCCACTCCTTTCAACAGTTTAGCCATCATAACTTCCATACTTCCGGAACCAGATGTGGTGGTGTCACGTCTTCCTGGGGGAACTTATAAACCACTCTTTTCATTCTTGTTCTTCCAACTACCTTGGTCCTTGTTTCCAGATTTATCATAGTAGTTCCGACCTTGGTTTCCTTGGGTACTACCTCAGAAACCCCCCTGATTGTTCAAGTAGTTGGCTTCTTCTTCTGAATCAGATTCGTCTCTTCCTTTTAACGCAACAGCTTTGACTTTTTCGGTCTTCCCTGATAATAGATGTTTTGTAAGAAGATCCACTTTTGTTTTCATGTGCGCCATATCTTGATCACGTTCTTCTTCTCTTCTCCTTTGTTCAGCAGTCATGCCAATAGATATAGTAGGACTTGCTACATCAGAATCCCTGGTATGTCAAGCTCTACTTTGCTTCATCATCCGATCTAGCATATTGCTTGCCTACCCAAAAGTGAGGTTCATAAATGATCCTCCAGCCGCATTATCCACCACTGGTTTAGTTATTGAATTCAAGGCTCTGTATAGTATCTCCATTAGGTGGACATTGGTCATGTGATGGTTCGAGCACCTCATAAGCTTCGTCTTGAACCTCTCCCATGTTTCATGAAGATCTTCAGTTGGAAGCTGCCGAAAGTTGCTGATTTCATCTCTTAATTGTGCTCTTTTGGATGGCGGAAAGAATCTTTCTAGGAAAGCGTCTCTCAATTGCCTCCAATTTGTAATAGAATCAGGAGTCAGCCCATTCAACCATAGAGTTGCCCCCCCAGACAGAGACAATGGAAATAGGCGTAACCGAATTGCATTCTGACCAACGCCAGGATTTTCAAATGACCTGCATGTAGAAATAAAGTTGATGAGATACATATTCGGATCATCGCCTGCTAGTCCACCAAATAATCCCTTAAGTTGCAATAACTAAATCATGGTGCTTGTGATGTTGAACTTGGCTCCGGATGCCAATGGTGGAGGAATAATGGCTCCTGTGGCTCCGGCTCCATCAAGATCATCATCATCATTGTCGAAAGATGGTTGTACAAGTCGGCGTTCATGCCTAAACCTTTCTTGGCGATCTCTTCTTTTGGCAGGTGTTGCGATCTCAGCATCATGCCTAGGGTTTAGTAACTCATCATCACCTAGGTCCTCGTCGTCAGGATTTATTGCTCGCCCGGGGTTATTAATATTCTGTTGATGCACTTGAGCGGTGGCTAGAGCAGCTAGTCTCCCCTGTTCCTGTTGAGTAGCCATCCTTTAAATTTCGTGTTGTGCCTCTATTCTGCCAATACGCTGTGGTTCAGGATTGATAGGTAATAACGGTTGACCAGAACTTCGAGTATGGGGCATGCACTGAATAAAAACCTGCAGAGAACAAAAACAAAAACTAAAAGTAAAAGTACAAGAATCTTTGACCAAAGGATCTAGTAATTATCACAAACTTAATTGACACTCGTATTCCCCAGCAACGGTGCCAATTTTTAATAACGCTCCATCTACAGCTCTCGTAGGAGTGTAAAGCGGTCGCTGTCAAATATATAACCCAACTGGGTTGGGTATCGATCCCACAGGGAATAGCCGGTCAATAAGTAAGCAAAGATTATTAGACTTTTGGTGAAAGTCTCGTAAAAGGGGGATTGTAACGTGCAAGTAATGTAACAAAAGTGAAAAACGGAAAATAGCAAAGTAAAAAGAAAGAATGTTTAGTAAGATGTTTAACCAATGAGAATTGAGAGTTAGGGTTATGTCCACCTTATGAGTTATATGTCTCTATTGTCTATGAGTTATGCGGAATTCAGACATGCATGTGCTTATAGAGAATTGTATTCTATGGTAAATCCAAGCGTCTTTCGACCTTAATAAGGACTATTTCACTTTAACTCTTTTGAGCTTAAAGCGTGTCTAACGGTACAAATTCTCCAAGAGGTTAATCTAGTTACGGCACTAACGTTTTAACAGGGGTTGGTGCCCTATTACCTTGACATTATCTCTTTTCCAGACATATAACTTTTCTTTCGAACAAGTTAATGCTATACTGGCGTATTCTATGCGCTTGCAACCACAAGAATTTGCATTAAGATGAAGAGAATAATGATATAAGCAGCATACGTGTCGCGAATTCACAAACTCATAGCAATAGATAGTATCTCATACGGCTTCCATAACCCCAACAGAGAAGTTTAGCTACTCATGAGTGCGATGTAAATCACAATAGACATTATCATTATACCACAATAAAGATCTCACGTGTAGTATGGTGTGGTATGGCTTTAGGCGTGAATTCCTTTTAGAATAGCTTTTCTCTCGTTGTGGAAATTAAGAATTGAATAGATGAAAAATAATGTCAACAATGAATTAATAAAGAAAGGGGAAGGATGGAATAGGGATGAGGGTGGTGGAGAATTGTCTTAATGGATGGGAATTGATGGAATGGGGGAATCAATAAAAATCTCTAGCAAAATAGGGTATTTATAACACCCATATCCTATTCCTACTAAGCTAATGCATTACTTAACCCAATCCTACTAGGTTAATGTATCATTATCCTAATCCTACTAAGTTACTGCTAGTCCCCAAAGTCTTTAGAATTGTTGTTTTTGCCCGGGACAGATTTTCCATGCGCCACTTTTGGTCCTTGGCGTGTAAGATTCCCCTTCCTTCTTTTGTGAAGCTTTCTTTGGCGTCAAGTTATCCATAAAATACTGAAATCTGCATCCTTTATACCTGAAAACTTGCTAATCACGTTTGTTAGCTCACTTACAGGAAAAAGGACTAAAAGTGCATGAATTATATAATTTGTCCTCAAAACTTAGCTAAAATATGGGTAAAATATAGTACATTAGGCGTGTAAATTCGCCTATCATCAGTATCGTCATACGAAGATATTGCAAGTCATGATTTTTCTGAGCCATAATGTATTAAGCAAGATCTTTCATTCAAAACATAGTTTAGACCACCAAAACATGTAACTGATGTAAAGGATTTCATATTCCGAAACTTAAAGTTCAATTCATGCAGAAATTTCATCAAACACCTGGTGGTCAAATGTCTTTAGCAAGTTCATGTATTCAAAATTGAAACACATTTATTCATATATGTATATAAACTATCAAATCGCTTTGGAGATGGTCAAAAGACCAAAACAATGATGTTAAAACATCTTATACGTAAATATATATACATAATTTAAAACCCCATTATAAAACATGATTTTTTTCTATGCCCATGAGAATTTAGGAAAAGTCCCGCGTACCTTGTTCTCCATGAATTTTGGGTGTCTATCGAAGCCTACGTCGAGAGGATTCCAAATCTGTAATTTGTTTCACGAACCCGCGGTTAAATCTTGAGTTGTTTGGGTTTTAATGTTGAAACCCTAGGGAGAGTTCTTGAGTAAATTTGAAGAATATAATGATATTTTGGCTCTTTAGGGATTTAATCTCGTGTTTAAGTTGATAGGAGAATGAGTATTTATGGAAATACCATTAAAAATCCGGGTGGACTGAACATTTTGGCCGGGCGCGATCCAGCAGGCGGCGCGGGCTAATCGCGCGCTGCCACTAGATCGAAATCCAAACGAGGCCTTAGGCTCATCCAAAAATTCTGAATTTTCTCCGAGACGTACTACAACCTTGCCCCATCGTAACGCAACAAAAAAATCAAAAAATGAAGGTCGGGAAGGTCGAGAAGTTATATCCCGAAGGTTGCCAGCTAAGAATGAGTCTAAGTCATTTCAACACTTAGAAGAATTTAAAACTTAAGTCTAAAGCTCAGAAATTACAGTCTAATACATGCATGACTTTTACGGGGCGTTACATTATCCCCCCCTTGGGATCATTCGTCCCCGAATAATGACGCGGGAATAGTCACGCACGATTTCAAGCAGATTCACGCATAGAAGGAAACATAAAGCAAGAATTGTACCTTTCAATTCGTTATTTGCTGGTTCAAATAGGCTTGGGTATCTCACTTTCATGTCATGCTCCGACTCCCAAGTTGCTTCTTCAGCTTTCTGATTTCGCCATAACACTTTAACTGAGACAATCTCCTTACTCCTCAATTTTCTCACTTGTCGATCTAGGATTTCCACGGGCTCTTCCTCGTAAGACAAGGAATCGTCCACCTTGATCTCATCAATGGGCACCACCAAAGAGTGATCTCTGATGCACTTCTTCAACATGGATACGTGGAATACTGGATGAACAGAACCCAAACTTGCAGGCAATTCTAATTCATACGCAACTCCACCTATTCTCCTTACAATCTGATACGGGCTTATATAGCGAGGACTTAGCTTACCCCTCTTCCCGAAACGCCTAACTCCCTTCATGGGAGAAACTTTGAGGAAAACCCAATCTCCAATCTCAAACTCTAACTCTCTTCTTCTGACGTCGGCATAGGATTTCTGACGACTCTGAGCTGTCTTAAGTCGTTCCCTAATGAGTTTCACATCCTCCATTGCCTGATGAACAAGATCAGGCCCATACATCTGCATCTCACCTACTTCATACCAGCCTATTGGAGACCTACATCTCCTACCATACAATGCCTCAAAAGGTGCCATCCTAATACTAGAGTGGAAACTGTTGTTATAGGCAAACTCTATCAGTGGCAAGTGATCAACCCAACAACCTTTAAAGTCAATCACATAGGCCCTCAACATGTCCTCCAGGGTCTGGATGGTGCATTCAGCTTGCCCATCAGTCTGAGGGTGGAATGCTGTACTTAAGTTCACCTGGGTACCTAAACCTCTCTGAAACGATCTCCAAAACTGAGAAGAAAACTGCGTATCTCGGTCGGATATAATGGAGACAGGTGCTCCATGCAAATGTACAATTTTTGCAATGAACAGCTTAGCATAATCTTCCCCCGAATAGTTAGTCCTGACAGGCAGAAAGTGAGCTGACTTAGTCATCCTATCTACAATCACCCATATAGAGTCATACTGATTTCGGGACTTCGGAAGTCCTATAATAAAGTGCATATTGATCATTTCCCACTTCCACAAGGGCAACGCTATTTCTTAGGAAGTACCTCTTGGCCTCAAATGTTCTACTTTCACTTGTTGGCAATTCAAGCACTTAGAAACAAAGTTGTCCACATCTCGCTTCATATTATTCCACCAAAACATAGATTTCAAATCATGGTACATCTTAGTAGAACCAGGATGGACAACATACCTTGAGGTGTGAGCTTCATCAAGAATTCTTTCTCGAAGCCCATCGACATTCGGAACACATAATCTACCCTGAAACCTCAGAACGCCATCACCACCAATTTCAAAAGACATCACCGTCTGTTGACCCACATCTTTCTTGATTTGAATCAAGATGGAATCTTCAACCTGCTTCTGCTTCACCTCAGCACAAAGGGATGACTTAGCTAACTCATGAACAATCACCCCTCCATCTTCGGAATCTAACAGTCGCACTCCCAGATTCGCAAGGTGGTGAATGTCCTTCACCATCTCTTTCTTTTCTTCTTCTACATGAGAAAGGCTGCCCATAGACAACCTGCTGAGGGCGTCGTCTACAACATTTGCCTTGCTCAGATGGTAATGCAGGCTCATATCATAGTCTTTCAGAAGTTCCAACCACCGCCTCTGCCTAAGATTCAGTTCTTTCTGCGAGAAAACATACTGCAGACTCTTGTGATCAGTGATGATATCAACATGAACACCGTACAAGTAGTGCCGCCAAATCTTAAGGGCAAACACCACAGCCTCTAACTCCAAATCATGAGTAAGGTAGTTCCGCTCGTGCACCTTCAACTACCTAGATGCATAAGCTACCACTTTACAATGTTGCATCAAAACACAGCCAAGTCCCACACGGGATGCATCACAGTAAACCACAAAACCATCAACACCCTCGGGAAGAGTCAAAACAGGTGCAGTGGTCAGTCTGTCTTTTAAATTCTCAAAACTATTTTCACATAAATCAGACCACACAAACTTTACTTTTTTCTGAGTCAGTTTAGTGAGTGGGGCCTCTATGGATGAAAAACTCTCTACGAACCTTCTGTAATAACCTGCCAAACCCAAGAAGCTCCGAATATCGGTTGGAGTCGTGGGTCTGGGCCATTTTATCACTGCCTCAACTTTCTGGGGGTCCACTCTAATCCCGTCACTGGACACAATATGCCCTAAGAAGGCAATAGCATCTAACCAGAACTCACACTTGGAAAATTTGGCATACAACCGATGATCCTTAAGGGTCTGAAGAATGATTCGGAAGTGATCGGTATGATCCTCTTTACTCTTAGAATAAATCAGAATATCATCAATAAATACAATGACAAATGAGTCAAGAAACTGACGAAAAACTCTGTTCATAAGATCCATGAAAGATGCAGGGGCATTAGTTAACCCGAAGGACATGACAAGAAACTCATGCTGACCATATCGGGTTTGAAAAGCTGTTTTGGGAATGTCTGACTCCCTAACTTTCAACTGATGATAGCCCGAACGAAGGTCTATTTTTGAAAAACATCTAGCACCATGAAGCTGGTCAAAAAGATCATCAATCCTAGGAAGAGGATATTTGTTTTTAATTGTGACCTTATTCAACTGACGGTAATCTATGCACATACGAAGGGAACCATCTTTCTTACGCACAAAAAGTACAGGTGCACCTCAAGGAGATACACTGGGGCGTATAAATCCCTTATCTAGGAGGTCTGCTAGCTGCTCTTTCAACTCTTTTAGCTCTGTGGGAGCCATTATATATGGTGGAATAGAAATGGGATGGGTATCTGGCAACACATCAATACCAAACTCTATCTCCCTATCAGGGGGTATCCGTGGGAGATCTTCGGGAAAGGCTTCTGGAAATTCATTCACCACAGGGATAGACTAAAGAGGAGGATTTTCAACTTTAGAGTCCTTGACTCGAATAAGGTGATACAAGCAACCCTTAGAAATGAGTTTTCGGGCTCTGAGATAAGATATCAAGTGCCCTTTGGGTGCTAAAGAATGTCCCTCCCATTCTATCATTGGTTCATTCAGGAAGGAAAAGGTAACTCTACGGGTCCTACAATCCAATATGGCATAGCATGAATGGAGCCAATCCATCCCTAAGATAGAATCAAATACAACTATGTCCAACTCTATAAGGTCTGCCACCGTATCCCGACTACCAACAGTCACCACACAACCCCTATATACCCTTCTAGCAACAACAGAATCCCCCACTGGGGTAGAAACAAAAAAGGGTTCAGAAATTACACTGGGCTCAAACCCGAAACCAATAGACACATAAGGGGTCACATAGTATAAGGTAGATCCGGGATCAAGTAACACACAGACATCATGGGAAAAGATTTGTAACGTACCGGTAACAACATCTGTGGAAGCTTCCGCCTCCTGGCGGTTGGTCAAGGCATATAACCAGTTGCAACTGTTCCCGGCAGCTGTTGTGGCGCCCTTCTGAGATGGGGGTGGCACTGTGGAATTGCCCTGAAACTTCGCACCACCAACACTCCTCCTAGCAGATGGACAGTCCCTCTGAAAGTGGCCTAACTGACCACATGAATAACATAAAGTGTGCCCAACTGACATTTCCCCGGATGATTCCTACCACAATTTTCACATCGCGGGTAAGTGCGATGCTGCTGAGCCACACTACCCTACAACTGAGTATCTGGTGCTCTAGATCCATGAGGAGTCTAAAAGTTCTGAGTCTGTCTGTCTGCAGGGGATCTGGGCGCTGGGGCGCTGGCTGCTGACTGTGTATTATTCCAAAACCTCGTCTTCTTCAACCACCTATTTCCCCAGTTACCACTCTGCGGCTGACTTTGGTGCTGGTCCACAGATTTGACTCTCTTGGCCTGTCTGTCCTTCTCTCTAGATTCAGTGATCTTTATCTTCTTCTCTTCCACCTGCTGCATGTGGACTGTCAGTCTAGCAAGGTCTAACTCCCTATTCAACATTGCCCCCTGGCACTCAAGTACCAGGTTATCAGCAAGGCCGGATGCAAATTTCCTCATCTGGGCTCTCATATTGCTAGTCAATTCTGGTGCATAGCGGGCTAGTTGATTAAACTTCAAAGTGTACTCCTGTACACTCATACTGCCCTGCTTCAGATTCATGAACTCTTCTGCTTTGGCCTCCCTCAACTCCAGAGGAAAGAATCTGTCAAGGAAATCTTCTACAAACTCACCCCAAACTGTAGGCTCAGCACTCTCACCTTTTGCATCTTCCCAGTCTGCATACGACTGATTTGCAACATCCTTAAGCTGATAAGTTGCCAATTCCACTCCTTCAATATCATCTACATGCATTACCTTAAAGATCTTCTCCATCTCATCCACGAACTCCTGTGGATCTTCCTCCACCTTTGTACCAGTGAACTTAGGTGGATTCATCTTTATGAAATACCCAACTTTAGTAGCCTCAGACATAATGGATGTAGACTCAACATCTTCCGATCGTTGAGCCTGGTTAGCTACCAGCTGTGTCAGTATATGGATAGACCGTCTGAACTCTACATTTGAGATATCTCTCTGAGCAGTTGGTGGACGGTTGACATTAGTCTGCGGAGCCCGAGGTGAACTGTTTGGGACTGGAGGGACTCCCGGAGTAGGGACAGGTTTTGGCGTGGAAGCTCTATTACGGGTCCGCATCCCATGGGTGGAACAGACCACATCTGCCTGAGCACTTTGATCGATGTTGCGACGGGGAGGCATAGTCGTGTTTCTAAAATACAAGAGATCATTGATTAGGGGACAGTTTAGACTCTGAAGCACGAACTAAATCACAAAGAAGGGAAACATTCCTAAATGCCTAGTAGCCTCCTATTTATAAGTGTGGCGCGCTACACACCCATAAACAAAACTCTACTTGATGCGATTTCGCAGACACCCTGGGAACATGAACCATGCTTTGATACCAAGTTTTTCACGACCCGAGCCTAGGCCCTAGTCGTGATGAGCATCCCGAACCATGAAAGCCCGGAACACCCATTCTCTATCTGGTTATCATGCACAACATTCGTAATCATAATAAAATGCGGAATTGAAACTGAGTACGGAATACATGGTCAAGTTCTGTAACATTTCTGAATAATACTATCTGACATCAGTCTGCGAAATCTCTACTAAGAACACAAACATCTGTCTGAAAAGAAACTGGTACAAGGCCCCCAGTAAACCAAAAACATAATAAATAATATAATGTCTGACATAATTAGGCCTTCCGAATAATAGAAGGCTCACCACTGCGAGATCATGTCTGCAAATTCGAGAATGTCTACTGAGTAGCTGGACCCCTAGACTGTGCCTCAGGACCTGGAAGAGGGGGGGTCAGCACAAAAGTACTGGCACGCGAAGCAATCCAAAAATAGTATAATGGAACATACATATATATATATATATTAAGTGAAAGCAATTTTTCATCAAGACATCATGTATAAAACTGTTTCCGAAAAATACATGGGCACTTTCTGAAAACATGTAACCTGCCTGTTCATTTCAAATCAAGATCTGTGTTTTACTTCTGAGTTAGGTGGTATTCCCCTACAAGTCTGATATTCCACGGGCTGTATGGAATACGCCATTGACTCGGCGGGGAAGCCCCCAACCCAAGTGTGCCGCAAGGGTTGGAGTGTCTGAGTTTGATACGCCACAGGACATTTAAGTCAGCGCATAATAGTATACCCGGGTCGGCAAACCATGATTTTAGGCAATGAGTCTCTTGAACTCAAGCCCTCTTTGGGGAACCACCTAAGATCTCTGTATGCCCATTTTTAACCTTTTCTGTACATCCAACATTCTGAATGTCTAAAATCATGAAAGTCTGAAATATCTGTTAGTCTGAGTCTGATATGGCGTTAGTCTGAATTTGTATCGTCATACCAAGACATTGCAAGTCATGATTTTTCTGAGCCATAATGTATTAAGCAAGAGCTTTCATTCAAAACATAGTTTAGACCACCAAAATATGTAACTGATGTAAAGGATTTCATATTCCAAAACTTAAAGTTCAATTCATGCAGAAATTTCATCAAACACCTGGTGGTCAAATGTCTTTAGCAAGTTCATGTATTCAAAATTGAAACACATTCATTCATATATGTATAGAAACTGTCAAATCGCTTTAGAGATGGTCAAAAGACCAAAACAATGATGTTAAAACATCTTATACATAAATATATATACATAATTTAAAACCTCATTCTAAAACATGATTTTTTTCTATGCCCATGAGAATTTAGGAAAAGTACCGCGTACCTTGTTCTCTATGAATTTTGGGTGTCTATCGAAGCCTACGTCGAGAGGATTCCAAATCTATAATTTGTTTCACGAACCCGCGGTTAAATCTTGAGTTGTTTGGGTTTTAATGTTGAAACCCTAGGGAGAGTTCTTGAGCAAATTTGAAGAATATAATGATATTTTGGCTCTTTAGGGATTTAATCCCTTGTTTAAGTTGATAGGAGAATGAGTATTTACAGAAATGCCATTAAAAATCCGGGTTGACTGAACATTTTGGCCGGGCGCGATCCAGCAGGTGGCGCGGGCTAATCGCGCACTGCCACTAGATCGAAATCCAAATGAGGCCTTAGGCTCATCCAAAAATTGTGAATTTTCTCCGAGACGTACTACAACCTTGCCCCATCGTAACGCAACAAAAAATCCAAAAATGAAGGTCGAGAAGGTCGAGAAGTTATATCCCGAAGGTTGCCAGCTAAGAATGAGTCTAAGTCATTTCAACACTTAGAAGAATTTAAAACTTAAGTCTAAAGCTCAGAAATTACATTCTAATACATGCATAACTTTTACGGGGCGTTACAAGACCTACTCTTGGGGTCCGATTCCTGATTTCCTCTATGGAGTTCCACTGGTCCCCTCTAGTCCTCCTCAATCTCCCTAGGTTGATGTGTCAAATGCGGCATTTTGTTAGTCCATTCACATGTTGTCCCAATTGGTATCTTCTCAGTCTGAGTGTGTAGCTTTGTTACTCTATCTTTTGAGGCCACAAGAGTTGGCCATCTTATGAGGTTGAGTCCTCCTGTGTTCCCTGGTGTTAAAGTTGAGGAGGATCCTCAAAATTTTATCGATGAGATGGAGAAGATCTTCTGGGTTATGCATGCTACCAATGTAAAGGGTGTAGAATTTGTAGACTATTAGCTGAAAGATATAACATATCAATGGTATGAGGAACGGGAATAGTCTAGGGAAGATGATGTCAAATCTGTACTGTGGGGTGATATCTTTAGTACTTTCTAGACTATTTCTTTCCTTAGGAGTTGAGAGAGGCAAAAGCAAAAGAGTTTGTCAATCTGAAACAATGCAAGATGGTCAAGAAGTATGCCTTGAAATTCCATCAGTTATCCCAATATGTTTCTGAGTTAGTGTCTAGCATGGGAGCTAGAATGAGGAAATTTACTTTGGGTTGTCCCATGATTTGATCCTAGAGAGTAAGGCTTCCTTGTTAAATAAGGATATGGACATCTCCAGATTAGTTGTATATAAAGCAGGTTGAGAAAGAGAAGAAAAAGTAGGTGAGATAAAAAAGAGGCAGAGTAAGAAATTTAGATTTTCTGATCAGGGTGGAGGTCAACAGCAGAGTGGTAGAGATGGTGGAAAGTGGTCTAATAAGAAGTAGGGGAATTCGGGTTCCTACTCTATGGCTAGTTCTCCTTATCTAAAGTCATCGGGTGATTGTCGTTCTCAGTATGATGGTGAGTTTAGGGCGTAGGTTGCCCAATCTTAGGCTGGTGTGCTCAGTCTGCTCCATCATATCGTCTTTATAAATTCAACGGGTTGGCTCACCATGGATTTTGTCAAAATAAGAGGAAAAGGTGTTTTAAATATGTATAGACTGGTCATCTGTAGAGGGACTGTCCTTCTAAGGTTGCTTTGGGGGAAAATAAGATTCATGTTGCCACTTCATCAACTTTTGCACCAAAGGGTGCTACTTCTACTTCTGATATCGGCACTGGCCAAAAGCACTTATATGTTCTTGCTACTCTCCAGGACTCTGAGGCATTTCCCGATGTCATCACTGGTATATTATGAATCTTTTATCGTGATGTGTATTGCTTGCTTGATCCAGGGTCTACTCTTACTTATGTAACCCCATTTGTGGTTGTATATTTTGGTTTTGGTACTGAGTATATCCCTAATTCCTTTTCTATTTCTACCCAGTGGGTGACTCTATGGTTGCTAGAAGAGTCTATAGGGGCGGTGTTGTATTTTTTGGTGGTAGAGAAACTCTAGTAGATCTGATAGAGTATGTAATGACCAAAATCTGGTACCCAGAATGCTACACGATGCTCTTGACCCTAAAGGACCACAAGCTAACCTATGACTTATATTTGTGCCTGAACATTGCATAATATACTGTATAAATACGGAAATAGTAGGCTGAAACATGCCATAAGATTCAAAACTGATAAACATCTTATAAAACCATATCTAAATAATACGGTACGATAATACCAAAACTGAAACAATGTCTGAAAACATCTAATCTAAAAATACTATAGTCTAAAAACCTCTAAACTATTTGAATAAGGAGTTGATGAGACATGCCCCCAACTAACTCCAACTACTAAAATAAACTAAGAAATGAAGAAATAAAGTAATGATCATGTCCTTGAAGGATGAGGACTCACTGCTAACTCTGACTGCTGAAACTGGAATGCTACTGATGCTCTGGAGCTCGTGCTTCTGAACCTATGGTATAAAAAAAATATAGCGCAAATGCATCAGTACGTTTGAATGTACTGGTATGCAAGTGAGGTAGGCTAAATGCAAAGGGTTAAAATGGATGAACAATGCTAACTGACTAAATAACATGAACGTGAGAACACATGCATGAACAAATGACTGTGACTAAATTCTTGATGGTACTAACTACTGAGTCTGATTACTGATAACATGATTCATTGATAACTTATATAACTTATATTGAGCGAATGTATCTGACCGTCTAGGTTCTGATGGAACTAACTGAGTTTTGTACTATTCTGAGTTGATTGTGTCTGACAGTCCTAAAATTCTGAAGAACTATCTGAGTTCTATTACAGAGACTGAGTATGAAATTGTAACTGTGGGAAGTAGTCATCTAACCGACATGCCCTAAATAAAGTAATATAGTTAAGTTGGGGTCAAATCTGTAACCCCAATTGGAAGGGTGTCAATACCGCGCCACTAGTAAAGACAAGTTGTGGTTGACCCTCATTTGACAGTGTCCCAAAAAGAGAACGGTGGGACCCTCATTTGATAGTGTTTATCCACTTTATCAACCCTCATCTGTCAGTGTTGATGTCTCAACCTATGCTGGCTATATAGTTCTAGAATACAAAGATTGCTTTTAAGGATCACACCCTCAACTGTCAGTGTGTTTCCTCATCCTTGGGTTCACTCAGTGCTAAATCCTACTCCCATCTAAATAGACACTGAACATGATTAACTGAACTGAACTGGACTGAGTTCATTGAGTTCCATTGACTGATGGAATACTACTGAGATTACTGAAGTACTGAACTTTCTGAGATTACTAGGATTACTGAGTTTTCCTGAGTCATGTGACTGACTGAATTCTACTAAACATGGCTTGGCTGAGGATATCGTGAAAACATGACACTAGCTCTAGGCACACAGCTAAATTGTCGGGTATTAGATACCCCCAGGACTTGATAGCATAATATGTAAATCATGACACAAGCCTAAAAGCCCAACAATGGCTATATACTTATGATTCATTCATTAAGATATTTCAACAAACACTTAGGGTGTATCACTTGTACAAGAATGGGGAATACATAATTGCATACTATATCATGGCATTAATCCATTCTCATGGACAATTTATCAAACACTTGCACATAAACTAATCATGGCATGGTTTCTTCTCTTATTAGTTCACATAGGCAATTCATCAAGCATATAATGAACATAGTATATGTAGACAACATTGCACAACAAGTAAACATCATGATTCAATTCCAATTTCACAATTCAAGGGTTTAATCATTGGTTCACATGAATCTACTCATATATTAACTAATTCCATATAAAATTTATCACTAAACATGGATTAGAATTCAATTGGTCATTACCAACATGAACAAAAGCAAATCCAACGTGGGATTCATAAAAATCCATATACTTGAACTTTGAAAAAGAGATTCTTGAGCTTCATGGGTGAAAGGGACCCATGAATCAACATTTGACATACCTTGATTGTAAGTTTCTTGGAGAGATTCTCGGATTGGCTTTGATTTCTCGAAAGGTAGGGTTTTTTTTCATGTGAGAGAATGTTCTTGATTTGGGAAAAAGGTGAGTAAAAAATGATTTGAAACATTTTTAGGGATTAAATCCCGCACTTGGACGTGTTAAAACCATGGGAAAAGACCAATTTATTCCTGGATAAAATATTTATTTTTCATTAAAATTTCCCAATTTGGCAGGCTGGCGTGATCCAGCACTATCATGCCATGTCTCTAGAATTTAAAAACAGCAAAATTGGGAGATGGCGCGACGCGGAGCTATCACGTTGCCTCTTTGTGTGTGACCTGGAAGTTTGGCGCTACGTGGAGACATCACGGAGGTTTACTGGAAAAAATACAATTAGGATTTAGAAGCCCTCCGCAATGCGGTGTAATTGCGGAGTCTTATTGGAAATTGAAAAACATCATTTTGGCTTATGGTGCGATGCGCCACTGGCTAAAATGATGGTGTTTTACGACTGAAACTTTAAATCGCCATAACTTCTGACCCGATTATCGAATTTAGGCGAATTTGGTATCAATGGAAAGCTTATTCAATTTCCCACATAACAAAGAGTGAAAATCATGAAAATTCCATATATATAAAGTTTTATTCATCTTTAAATCATGTATTTGACATCTTTGAGATGAATTTAAGCTAGGTAGAAGTACGAAGTATTACAATATCAGCCTCTTGAGAACATTGATCCTCGAATGAAACTACCTGAGATGGGAAAAATGATAGAGTGAAGAACATGCTGAACATGAGCAACTGAAACATGATTTCATGATCGATATAACTGGTACGTTGAATTTATTATGCTGAATATGCATATCTGATGCATGAATAACAGATTTATGACTGCATGACTGAATTACTGATAAGATGAGTTTCTTATCAAACTGAACATACATATCTAATGCATAAAAACATGACTGAACTGATACATGAGTGCATGACTGACTATGCAATGGTAACTGATACCAAGTTTATAATGGAATTCTGAACATGAACTGGACACCAAGTTATAACTGAAATCTGAACATGAAACTGAAAGGCTTAAGAAAAGTTGTTGCCTTGGGTTGAGTCTAAATTAGCTGAGAAGAGGTGATGATACTTGGTACGCATGTCTACTTTTGCATCCCAAGTAGCTCCCTCAATGGACTGATTCCACCAAAGGACTTTAATTAGAGGGACTCCTTTATTCCTTAGTCTGCAAGTCTGATAGTCAAAAATTTTGACCGAAATCTCTTTGAAAGAGAGGTTGTTCTGAATATCTATGATCTGAATAGGGACTACAACTTTGGGGTCACCTATGCACTTCTTTAGAAAAGATACACGGAAGACTGGATAAACTGATGCTACATCTGAAGGCAATTCGAGCTCGTAAGTTACTTTTCCAAAACAACTGATAATTTTGAAGGGACCGGCATATCGGGGAATGATCTTTCCCTTTGAGACTGAGTAGATCAAAGTCTTTCTCTGATCAACTGGAATTTTTCTAAGGCATCAAATACTAAGGCAGGCCCTATAACTGAGGCCTTACTAACTTCAAACCAACCGACTGGAGATCTGCACCTCCTACCATAGAGAGCTTTGAATGGATCCATCTTAATACTGGAATAATAGTTGTTGTTGTATGAAGACTCAATCAAAGGCAAGTGGTCACCCCAACTACCCTTGAAATCAATTTTACACGCTCGCAACATATCTTTTAAAGTCTGAATGGTCCTTTTTGCTTGACCATCTATCTGAGGATGGAAGGTTGTACTAAGATCAAATTGGGTTACCAAAACCCTTTTTGGAATGCTTTCCAAAAATGAGAGGTGAACTAGGTACCTCTGTCTGATATAATAGATAACGGAACATCGTGCAATCTGACCAACTATCTGATGTAGAGTTTGGCATAATCCTCGGCTGAATAAGAGGTATGGACTAGAAGAAAATGAGCTGATTTGGTCATCCTATCTACAATGATGCAAACCAAATCATGCTAAGGATGAGTATGAGGCAAACCCATCATGAAGTTAATGTTCACTTCTTCCCATTTCCTAAGTAGGAATATTGAACTCTTACATGGACCCACTAGGCTTCTGATGCTCTATCTTAACTTGCTAACATATAGAGTACTTAGACACAAACTCTGCCATATCTCTCTTCATCCCACTCCACCAATAGATCTCCCGCAAGTCGCGGTACATCTTTGTGGCCCCTAGATGAATAGAGTAGCATGCACCATGCGTTTCTGCAAGAATTCACTGCCTCAAGTCATCTACACCTGGAACACATAGACGACCTTGACAACGCAGTACACCATCCCCCTTGGGAGAAAACCTCAACCTTCTGATCCTTGATTGACTCTTTTAACTTGACTAGACTAGGATCTCTATCTTGCTTTTCTTTCACCTCGGAAACTAGAGATGATTCTGAACTATTTTGAACCCATATATCACTCTTCTCTGTATCAACTAAGTGAATACCTAGTCTGGCAAGCTGATGGACTTCCTGAGCTAACTTCTTTTTACTGTCCTCAACATGAGCAACTCTACCTATAGACAGTCTACTGAGAGCGTAGACCACTACGTTGGCCTTTCTCGAATGATAACGGACACTCATGTCATAATCTTTCAAGAGCTCTAACTACCTGCTCTAATGAACATTGAGATCTTTTTGAGAAAAGACATACTAAAGGCTATGAACTGTGAACACATCTACATGACCTTCATATAAGTAATGCCTCTAAATATTTCAGGCAAATACTACGGATGCTAACTCAAGATAATGAGTCGGATAATTCTTCTTATGGGGCTTAAGTTATCTGGAGGTGTAGGCTATGACCTTACCATACTGCATGAGGACACAACCCAAATCTACTCTAGATGCATCACAGTACACCACAAACCCATCTGGACCATCTGGGAGAGTCAAAACTAGGGCTGAGGTGAGTCGAGTCTTCAGCTCCTGAAAAAACTCTTCTCGCAAGGATTTGACCACTGAAACTTGACTTTCTTCTGAGTCAATCTAGACATAGGGGATGCAGTAGAAGAAAATCCCTCGACAAACCATTATAATAGCCAGCCAAACCCAAGAAACTCCTGATATCTGATAGAGAGATAGGTTTGCGACAGTTTCTTACTGCTTTGGTCTTTTGAGGATCTACTCTAATGCTATCACCAAAAATGATATGACCAAGGAATGCCACTGACCTTAGCCAAAATTCGCACTTACTAAATTTGGCAAATAGCTGATAATCTCTGAGAGTCTGAAGTATGATTCTAAGATGGTCTGCGTGATCACATTCACTGCAAGAATAGATGAGAATATCATCTATTAATACTATGATGAATATGTCTAGGTACTGCTTAAACACACGATTCATCATGTCCATGAAAGATGCATGGGTATTGGTAAGACCAAAGGACATGACTAAGAATTCGAAGTGACCATACCGTGTTCGAAAAGCTATTTTTGGAATGTCACATTCCCTAACTCTGAGTTGATGACAGCCTGATCTGAGGTCTATCTTAGAGAAATAGCTGGGACCCTAAAGTTGGTCAAACAAGTTGTCAATTCTACGAAGTCAATACTTGTTCTTGACCGTGACTTTATTGAGCTGAAGGTAATCAATGCACATTCTGAGAGAACCATCTTTCTAGCGCACGAATAAGACCAGTGCTCCCCACGGGGACACACTAGGTCTGATGAACCCCTTATCTAAGAGATCCTTGAATTGTTCTTGAATTGACAAAGGGGATTAGTTCGGGCATTGCTGACACTACAGTAAGACTTAGAGTCTAGTACCCTATCTCTATTGTCATCTCTAAATTTTGGTACTGGAGAACTATCTAAAGAAGGAGCTGGAATGGATGATTTAGGATGGATTAAGAATGATTCCCTCCTTATGATTTAGGTTGAGAAAATTTGAAACTACCTGTCCTTGCTCTCTTATTCTACCTCTCTCATATCTTATTATTTTGCTCTTATATATATTAAGAATGGGTTATAATCCTGTCTATGTTTATATCACTATTCAATATCGCAGATCTGCAGTCATTGACCACACTATCATTCACCCCAGAAACAAACTTTCTCATCTTGGCCTACTATCTGCAACCACATGAGGAGTATATCTGGCTAATTGATTAAATTTAAGAGAATACTCTTTCACCGTCATGTTGCCCTACCTGAGTTTGATAAATACTAACACCTTAGCTTCCCTCAGCTCTTGGGGAAAGAATCTATCTAAGAATATAGTGACAAACTCCTCCCACTCAATAGGTCTTGCATTAAATAACCTCTCTAACTTCCACTGTTTGAACCAAGTGTGAGAAATATCCTGCAACTGATATGCATCTATCTTAACACTCTCACTATAAATCAGGACTGTCTAACGGGCCGGGCCGGGTCAACCCGAAACCGGCCCTTTCACTTTTACCGGGTTTCGGGCCGGTTACGGGCCGGGTTTGGCCTTAACCAGTCCGGGCCGGGCCGGGCCGCACAGTAAAAAAATTAAAACCCACCCGGAACCAGCCCACTTAATCCAATCCGGTCAAACCCGCTAAAAATCGGTCAAACCCGGTTAAAAACCGATCAAACCCGTGTAAAAAATAAATTAAAAATCAAATATACACTATATATACACTCCAATATACACTATATACACTCCAATATACAATATATATTTTTAAAAAAATATATAAAGTATAAACAATTACACATATATACGTACCATTCAATATATAATTATATAGGACTATACGTACTACTTTAAATAAAACATATGCTATAATAGTATAATATATATATATATACACTACAATATGTATATACACTAATTTATAAAGCATATATACACATGTATACATTAAATATACACTTCTATATAAGATATATAATAACATATACACATGTATACATTAAATATACACTTCTATAGAAGATATTAAAATTTTAAATCGTTAAATAAAAAAAAATAAAAAACAATGACTAAGGAGTGAATGAATTTGTGGAATTTTATTGATTGCAAAATGATCCAAAATTTATAATTTACATGAATGAAAAATCTATAAATTATGCATCATTTTTTCCAACTCATTCATGTTAATATTAATTGGAACTTGCATAGGATAGTCGAAGTCAACGGGGGCAAAACCATGCATTGAACTTGATTCTGCTAAGTTCTCCCGTGAAGTCATAATTTCTTCAAGTTTGAGGTCGCCGCTGGGCTCTGGTTCCATTCCTTGGTTTCTTCTTTCTGCTCTAATCCAATCTCTAAGGCAAACTAAAACATTCATTGCGTTGCTTCCCAATGAGTGTCGGTTGTCTCCAAGCTGCTGTCGTCCCTGACTGAAGGCTCTCTCTGATGCAACGGTTGACATTGAAACATTCAAGATATCTCTGGCTAATCTTAAAAGTACAGGATATTGTGATTCATTATTCCTCCACCAATCCAGCGTGTTGATCCGTCGTCTGCGATCCTCTGGTGGAGTCCGCAGATAATATTTCAGCTCTTCCCGATAAATTGATGTGTAAGCTCTCTCATCCATACTGTTCCAACAATTTAAATCATAAAACGAATCAGGAAAACCACTATGTGCCGGCCTTTTAGAAGATGATGGCTCCTCGGGAGGATGAGGAGCGACAGCTGGACTGATATTTGTAGGTACGGTTGAATCAAATAAATCAGCATAGTGATTATATAATTTTTCTATATAATCCTTTGCATCAGCCGTAGCCGTCCACAAATCAGGTTGTACTTGTTCAGACTCATGGTTAGTATTTATTTCTAAGTTAGCATAAATAAGAGTACTAAAGTGACACATATGATTATATTTCATGCACGGATTTAACATAGCACCAACCAAGTAAATAGGGGGAATCGGAAAGAAATATTTTTTAAATTTCGTAAACATAGCGCCAACAGCTTCTTTATAACCTTCTTTATTTTTATATTGTTGGAGCAAACCAGAAATATCGGCTATATATGACAAAATGTTACAAACAGTAGGATAGTAAGCACCGGAAAATTCAATCGTAGCTACATAAAAATTTTCTAAAAACTTAACAAGATCATTAATTACAACCCAATCAGAATTATGTAGCATGCAATCAGCAGAATCAGCAAATGAACCACAATGTTGGTTAAAAGCTAGTGTAATAGGAATTCTATATTTATAACAAGTTTCTAAAAATTCATACGTAGAATTTCATCTAGTATCAACTTCCTCAGGCATTAAAATCGGTGTAAGTCCATTTTCTTGACATTTAACTTTAAATTCTTTAATTCTCGATCTACGATTATTTCCTTGAATAAAACCAACGGCAAGACGAATTTTTTCAATATAAACCTCAAAAAAGTCAAGACCATCTTTTACAATTAAATTATATATATGACATGCACACTTAATATGAAAAAATTCAGGAAAGGGCGGAGATAGCGTAGATTTTATTTTTGTTATAGCAGTCTTGTTGTTAGAAGCATTATCAAAAGCAATACATAAAATTTTATTTTCTATACCATAATATCCGGCAATTTTAATAATAGAATCAGCAATAAATTGTCCAGTATGTTTACGATCTTCATCACATAAAAAAGCAAGAATACGTTTTTGCATTATGAAATTACTATCCATCCAATGACAAGTAATGGTTAAATAATCATTTTTATTAACAGCACGACCAAGATCAGAAGTTAATGACAATCTACATTGAATATTTTTTAACAATGTTGATAAATAAAAACAATATTGTGAATGGAGTCTAAAAATATCAGACCGACAAGTAGTTCTAGGAATACCATTAAACATAGGATTATAAATTGCTTGTATATAACGAATAAAAGCATCAGAAGAAGGAAAACTAAAAGGCAAATAACCCACAGCTACCATTTTAGCTATTTCTTCCCTGTCCCTCAATTTATTATACTTTTTCGCTACTTGACCTGTTGTTGGGTCCATTCTAGTTTGCGTTGACCCACTAACATCCCCACCACCTTTTGCAATATTTAACTCTCTTTTGTGATCCTCAGCTATATGTCTCATTAACGTACCCGTACCCCCTTGCTTACCGCCACTTCTATGCTTATATATTTATTGACAAATATTGCACTGCACCTCAATATCTGATATACGTTCAAAAAATTGTCATGCAATACTAGTTCTTTTACGGGGTTTTGGGGCACTGGGAGGACGGGAAGGGAGATTAACTGATTCAGATCTAACGTTAGCATCTCCTACTGCGGGTGTTTCAGCAATATTTTCATCATCTTCGTCTACATTAACTGCATCTACTTCATTTTCTTCTTCTATACCGTAATTTTCCTGAAATTCTACATAATCCATATCGTGAGCACCTACACCTATTTCTTCCTCAAAAGGTGTATCAAGCGGTACCGGAGGCGAGGTCACACGGGTATATCTGTTACTTGAACTACCTCTACCGCTAATAATTCACTTTTTACTACCACTACCGCTTCCGGGACAAAAATTTCTAACACTTTTAGCAGCGAGGTTTTTTAATTTATCCATAATATAAATTAAATTAAACTAAAAATATTCAAAATACACAAATATAATAAAATTAAATATTAAACAATTAATACAATAAATAAAAATTAAACGTAAGAGATGGAACGACAATACCAAATTTTGAAAGTATCCGAAGATTGCGACTTTAGAAACTTCCGCTCGTACTTTGTAAACGAAAAATTAAAAAATTAAAGTGAACACTTTAAGAAATTAAATATATTGAATATATGAGAATTGAGAATTGAGATTTGAGAGAGAATGAGATTTGAGAGAGTGAAAAATTATGTGAGAAATGATTTGAAGTTGTAGGGTATTTATAGATTTATTTTGGGGATTAAAAAATATTTTTTTTTTTAATGAAATGGGCCCAAACTAGCCGTTTGGACCCAAAAACGGTAATATAGCCGTTGGGCCAACGGCTAGTTTGGCCCAAATAATTAATTTTTTTTTTTTTGCCGGGACGGGCTGGGCCAGTTAACCGGCGGGCCTGGACCGGGTTGGTCCGGGCCGAGTTAACCGGGCCCAGTTTAAAAAAAACCGAACTGGGACCCGGACCCGTAAATCCCTAGGGCTTACCGGGCTGGGTCAAACCGGTCCGGTTTGCTACGTCGGGCCGGGTCGGGCCGGGTCAGCCCAGCCCGTTTGACACCCATACTATAAATAACCCACATGATGTCCGTAACTTTCTAAACCTAACCTAAGAACTCCTAAGGATCCTCTTCTGACTTAGACCCAAAAAATGACAGAGGATTTATTTGGGTGAAGTCTTGAATCCTGGCTATAGCTGAATTGGCCACTCGGTTGGCCAAAATGATAGCTAGTCATTCATTCTGAGTAGCAACTGAATTAACAAAAGTGGTGAATACAGCCCTGAACTCTGCATGAGAAACATGTTTGTCCAAGGGATCTGCTTGGACGGGCTAAGGGGCTGACTGATTTCTGTTTCTTCTTTTGGGAGGCATGTTCTGTAGAATAAAAGAAGAAACAGATTAGACTGAAAGTTAAATTTTGGATTATTCTCACGGGCATGACATGAATACTGAAAGAAGGATAATTATTCCTAAAACATCTCATAGCCTCCTTCACATAAATGTGGTATGCAACACACCCATATACAAAACTCTACAGATGTGGCTTTTAGACTTCCAAGGAATATATTAAACATTAGGCTCTAATACCAATTTTGTAACGCCCCGAATCTGGTACTTGAAAGGTTACACAGTGCTCATAACCCTGAAGAACCATAATCTAACCTATGACTGATATATGTGCCTGAACACTGCATAATATACTGTATAAATGCAGAAATAGTAGGTTGAAACATGTCATAAGGTTCAAAACTGATAAACATCTAATAAAAACATATCTAAATAATGTGGTACAACAATACCAAAATTGAAACAATGTTTGAAAACATCTAGTCTTAAAACACAGTAGTCTAAAAGCCTCTGAACTATCTGAATAAGGAGTCGATGGGACATGTCCCCAACTAACTCCAACTACTAAAATAAACTAAGTAATGAAGAAATAAAGTAATGATTATGTCCTTGAAGGATGATGACTCACTGCTAACTCTGACTGCTAAAACTGGAATGCTACTGATGCTCTAGAGCTTATTCTTCTGAACCTATGGTATAAAACACCATAGAGAAAATCCGTCAGTATATTTGAATTTACTAGTATGCAAGTGAGGTAGGCTGAATACAAAGGTTAAAATGCATAAACAATGCTAACTAACTGAATAACATAAATGTGAGAATGCATGCATGAATAAGTGACTGTGACTGAATTCATGATGCTACTAACTACTGAGTCTGATTACTAATAACATGAGTCACTGATAACTAAAATAACTGATATTGAGCGACTGTATCTAACAGTCTAGGTTCTAATGAAACTAACTGAGTTCTGTACTATTTTGAGTTAACTATATCTGACAGTTCTAAAATTCTAAAGAACTATTTGAGTTCTATTACTGAGACAGAGTCTAAAACTATAACTGTGGGAAGTAGTCATCTAATTGATATGCCCCAAATAAAGCAATATAGCTAGGTTGGGTTCTAATCTATAACCCCAATTGGAAGGGTTTCAATACTGCTCCACTAATAAAGACAAGTTCTGGGTGACCTTTATCTGACAGTGTCCCCAAAAGAGAATAGTGGGACCCTCATCTGATAGTGTTTATCTACCTTATTAACCCTCATCTGTTAGTGTTGATGTCTCAACTTATGTTGGCTACATAGTTATGGAACACAAGGATTACTTCTAAGGATCATACCCACAACTGTTAGTGTGTGTCCTCATCCTTGGGTTCACTCGGTGTTAAATTCTACTCCTATCTAAATAGACACTGAACATGATTAACTGAACTAAACTGGATTGAGTTCATTGAGTTCCATTGACTAACTCAATACTACTGAGATTACTGAAGTACTAAGCTTTCTGAGATTACTGGGATTACTGAGTTTTCCTGAGTCACATGATTGACTAAATTCTACTGAACATGGCTTAATTAAGGATATCGTGAAAAAATGACACTGGCTCTAGGAACATAGCTAAATTCTCAGGTATTAGATACCTCAAGGACTCGATAGCATAATATGTAAATCATGACACAAGCTTAAAAGCCCAACAATGTCTATATACTCACGATTCATTCATTAAGACATTTCAACGAACACTTGGGGTGTATCACTTGTACATGAATAGAGAATACATAATTGCATACTATATCATGGAATTAGTCCATTCTCATGGACAATTTATCAAACACTTGCACATAAGCTAATCATGGCATGGTTTCTTCTCTTATTAGTTCACATAGGCAATTCATCAAGAATATAATGAACATAGTATATGTAGACAACATTGCACAACAAGTGAACATCATGATTCAATTCTAATTTAAAAATTCAAGGGTTTAATCATGGGTTCACATGAATTTACTCATATATTAACTAATTCCACATAAAATTTATCACCAAACATGGATTAGAATTCAATTAGTCATTATCAACATGAACAAAAGCAAACCCAACATGGGATTCATAAAAATCCATATACTTGAACTTTGAAAAAGAGATTCTTTAGCTTCATGGGTGAAAGGGACCCATGAATCAACACTTGACATACCTTGATTATAAGTTTCTTAATGTTCTTAGAGAGATTCTCAGAATTGGCTTTGATTTCTTAAAAGAAAGGGTTTTGTTTCTTAGCAAAGAATGTTCTTGATTTGGGAAAAAAGTGAGTAAATAATGATTTGAAACATTTTTAGGGATTAAATCTTGCACCTGGACGTGTTAAAACCTTGGGAAAAGACCAATTTATCCCTGGACAAAATATTTTTTTTGTCAAAATTTCTCAATTTGGCATGATGCGATCCTATTGTGTCGTGTCTCTGGAATTTGTCAACTGGGAAATTAGGAGATGGCACAATTCGGAGCTATCGCGTTGCCACTTTGTGTGCGACCTAGAAGTTTTGCGCGATGTGAAAACATCGTGGAGGTTCACTGGAAAAAGGACAATTAGGATTAGGATCCCTCCCGATGCGATGTAATCACGGAGTCTTACTAGAAATTGACAAATATCACTTTGGCTTATGGCGTGACACGCCATTGGCTGAAATGATGGTGTTTTACATCTGAAACTTTAAATAGCCATACTTCTTGTTTGGTTATTAGATTTAGGCGAATTTGGTATTGATGAAAATCTTATTCAATTTCCCACAAACAAATTGTGAAAATCTTGAAAATTCCACATATATAAAAGTGTATTCATATTTAATGCATGTCTTTGACATCTTCAAGATGAATTTAAGTTAGGTAAAAGTACAGGGTATTACAGTGTAAGACATGGTTGATTTTGTTGTTATATTAGGGATGGAATGGTTGCACTCATGTTATTCCTACTTAGATTGTCGTACCCATAAGTTCATGTTTAAATTCCTTAATGATTCGGTCATTGAGTGGGAAGAGGGGTCTCTAGTTCTTAAGGGAAGGTTCATATCATATCTTAGAGATCGAAAGTTGATTTCCAAAGGATGTCTCTATCATTTGGCTCGAGTTAAGGATTTTAACTCAAAGGGTCCTTCATTATAATCCATTCCTACTGTTAATGAATTCCCCAGTGTTTTTCTGATGATCTTCCTAGTGTCCCTCCTGATAGGGAGATTGATTTTGGGATTGACTTTATTTCAAATACTCATCCTATCTCTATCCCTCCCTATAGAATAGATCTGGTTGAGTTAAAAGAGATTAAGGAGCAATTGAGAGACCTCACTAACAAGGTTTTTATCCTTCCTAGTATGTCTCTATGGGGTGCTTCTATTTTGTTCATGCGTAAGAAAGATAGTTCCCTTTGAATGTGTATTGATTATCGGTAATTAAATAAGGTGACAGTAAAGAATAAGTATCTACTCCCAAGGATTAATAATCTGTTTGATCAGTTTTAGGGTGCTAGATATTTCTCTAAGATTGATCTTCGGTCTTGTTATCATGGCTCAATATTAAGGAGGTAGATATCTCTAAGACTGCCTTTCAAACCCGATATAGTCATTATGAGTTATTAGTCATGTCTTTTGGTTTGAATAATTCCCTGGCGACATTCATGGACTTGATGAATAGGGTCTTCCATCAGTTTCTAGATTTTTTTGTCATAGTATTTATAGATTATATTCTGGTGTATTCCAAGAGTGAGTTGGATCATGCCGACCATCTTTATATCATGTTACAAACCTTAAAAGATCACCATTTGAATGTTAAGTTTTGTAAGTGTGAGTTTTAGTTGTAAATTGGTACTTATCTGGGTCATATCATTTCTACTGAAGGGATAATGGTGGATTTGCATAAAGTTGCAATGGTTAAGAAGTGGCCTAGGCCCATGACTCCAATTGATATTTGGAGCTTCTTTGGTTTAGCCAGGTACTATAGGAGATTTATGGAGAGTTTCTCGACCCTAGTTGCCCCGCTAACTATGTTGACCCAGAATAAGGTAAAGTTATTATGGTTTGATGTTTGTGAGAGTAGTTTTGAAAAACTAAAAGATAAGTTGACTTCAGCTCTATTTTTTACTCTTTCTAATGGTACTGATGGTTTGGTTGACTATTATGATGTATCTCTATGGGATTTGGTTATGTGTTGATGTAGCATGGTAGGGTGGTGTCCTATGCTTCTAGGCAGTTGAAAGTGCATAAGAAGAATTACCTGACTCATGACTTAGAGTTGTTGGTAGCGGTGTTCGCATTGAAGATCTAGCATCACTATTTGTATAGGGTTTATGTAGATATCTTTTCTTATCATAAGAGTCTGCAATATATGTTCACCCAGAAGGAGTTGAATCTCAAACAGACGAGGTGGCTTAAGTTGTTGAAAAACTATGACATGAGTCTCCACTACCACCTAGGTAAAGCTAATATGGTTGTTGATGCTCTTTCTAGGTTATTCATAGAGAGTCTAGATCATGTGGATAATAATAAATGATAGTTGGTGAAAGATATTCATAATTTGACTAACCTTAAAATTTGTTTATTGGACTCCAAATATAGTGGTGTATGTGTGCAAGAGGTGGCAAAGTCATCTCTTTTTTGTAGAGATAAAGGAGAAGAAGGTATTAGATCTTGTCTTAATGAAGATTAAGGGGGATGTGGTGCAGCAAAAGGTTAGAGCTTTTGAGATCGGTGGCGATGGTATCCTAAGGTACCAAGGTATATTATATGTTCCCGATGTAGATGAGTTGTGGGAGAGGATCTTGGCTAAGGCTCATGAATCACGTTATGTCATTCATCCTAGTTCGATAAAGATGTATCATGATCTTAAAAAGATTTATTGGTGGAATAATATGAAGTGATATATGGCCAATTTTATGACTAAATGCATGGTGTGTCAACAAGTAAAGGTTGAGCACTTAAGGCTTGGTGGGTTGACTCAAGAAATTGAGTTTCCTGTATGGTTACCGGTCTTTCTTGGTCTCAGAGTTAGTTTGATTTTATTTAGGTCATCGTGGATTGGATAACTAAGTCTTCTCACTTCTAATCGATAAGGACTAATTATTAGGTAGAGGATTATGTGAAGTTGTTCCTCCAAGAATTGTAAAGTTGCATGGGGTGCCTATTTTTATTATGTTGGATTGTGGTACTCAATTCTCATCACACTTTTGGTAATCTTTTCATAGAGGTTTAGGAAATAAGGTGAGCCTTAGTACTGCTTTCCACCCATAGTTGGATGGTCAAGAAGAGAGGACTATTCAGACATTGTAAGATATGCTTTAAGCTTGCATAATTTACTATGGTGGTAGTTGGGTTGATAAATTTTCTCTTATAGAGTTTGCGTATAATAATAGCTACCATTATAGTATTAGGGATGGCTCCATTTGAGGTATTATATAGTAGGTGGTGAGATATCATATTGGGTGGTTCGAGGTTGGTGAGGCACAAATGTTTGGCTCGAATTTGGCTCACCAAGTGATGCAGAAGGTGAAGGTGATTCAGGATAGACTCAAAACTTCCTAAAGTCACAAAAAGTCCTATGCAGATGTGAGGCATAAGGAGTTAGAGTTTGACATTAGAAATTAGGTGTTTTTAAGGAATCTCCCATAAAGGGAGTAATATGATTTGGGAAGAAGGAGAAGCTCAGTCCCCGATATGTCGGTCGTACTTGGTCTTAAAGAAGATTGGTAGTGTTGCATATGATCTGGAGTTTCCCTCTAGTTTCAGCTCCATTCATTCGGTGTTCCATGTTTTCATGTTGAGAAAGTGTGTGGGTGATCCTTCAATGGTTATTCCTTTAGAGGAGGTTGGTTTTTTGAATTCTTTATCTTGTGAGGAAGTCCTAGTTGAAATTTTGGATCAGCAAGTTTGTCGATTCTGAATGAAAGATGTAGCTTCGGTAAAAGGTTCTATGGAGGAGCCACAAGGTTGAAGAGGCTACTTAGGAAGCCGAAGAGGACATGAAGTCCAAGTACCCATTTTTGTTTTCCACTCCAGATAATTATGCTTAAGGTATGTGTTATTTTTAACATCTTTGTTTTCTGACTTTGTAAAAGGAATGAGTGATTTCCTTGGCATCTTTATTTTTTGAGTTTGCTAAAATAAGAGTAGTGGTATATAGAGTCAAATCATGCTAGCAAATTTCTTTGACCCATCATTCTAGGATGAATGATCAAGTGGTGGAGAATCAAAACACCCCAGATTTTGGCCCTTGGAAACTTCCTGAGCTTTGAGCTCACTACCCCGGTTACGACTGGACCCTATGAGTTGTAGTGTATCTTGACAAGTCATTGGGACAAGTCATAATCAAACCAGTAAGTTTGTTGCTTGATTATCCTCTGAGTATAAGTGACTAACTATGAGCCATAAGAGTATGTTATGAGTTGTTAGGTGTAGTCATAGGATGTCCAGTGTAAGTCCCCATTTATGTTCTATGTTGACTACGACTGAACCCTACGAGTCATAGGGTGTGATTATGGGTTTGTTGGTTGAGTCATAAGGATAACAGTGTAGGGTGCCTAGGTGGTACTGCCTTGGTTACGACTCGTGGTGATGAGTCGTAACGAGTGGCTACGAGTCAAAGGCTGACTCGTAACCAAAGGCGACCTTTTTTAGTTTTAAGTTAAGGGCATTCAACCCACATTTTATAACCTCTTTAGGTGTCATTATCTCTCAGAAACAATCTAAGTATTGTCTTCAATACTCCAAATTTCTCAAGGTCAAGAACACTTAGGGTTTTCCAGAGGTTGATCAATTAAGGCTCTCTAGGGTAATTTCTCTCCGTACATCATACTATTACAGGCATGTTACTCTTCCTTCATTGTTAATTTTGTAAAAGCATGTGTTTTAAGGTATTGTTCATGAGATTTTTATATGGGTTTGAAATGTTTATATGGGTTTTGAAACAAAGGTTTGGGGTTTTTGAATGTTTATGAATTTAATAATGTTGCTCATGGTATATATATATATATATATATATATGATTTCCATGTTTTAAATATGGTTTTAAACTTGTGAGTGCATGGGCATGGTGAATGAACTAAAGAATTGTGATTTCCCAAACTTGTGACTTTTGAAGTGGTGCTGACCCCAACCCCATAATGTGAAATTGGCTTTGATTATGAGAACTGTGAGAATTTGTAAAATTGAACTAGCCTTAAACTATTGCATGATATAAGGAGGTATTTGAACTATAATGGCATGATTTAATCAACAAAGGGATTCAGTGACCCCCCCTTCATCTATTAATGAATAAAGGGAGTTGTTTCTTCCAAGTTAATAGGAATTGTTTTAGCGTGTTGTTGTTACCTTGCAAGTGTAATTGGATGACGATACAAAAAATGTATACCTTAATGTGGAATGTGAATAAATGAATAAAAATGTGTGATACTTGTTTTAATTGGGATTTAATAAGGGTTGTGTAGTTGAGTCATAAAATTGAGGTTCAAGTGACTAATACTGGAAACCTCATTTGCTGACGCAGGGTGTCAAAGGGACCTGGGAGGTTCGACTCCCCCTTATTATTATTTCATGATTAAGGTGGTTCGAGTCTGTCGTAAATCATTTTATGATCGGGTACTTAAGTCACCTTGGTAAATGTTGGGAGGTTCGAGTCCCCTGTGTGCATATATATGAGATTATTCTCTAGTTTGTGCGGTTACATGCACTGGGGCTCGACCAGGGGGTGAGAGCTGGGGCCCATATAGCCCGTGGGTACTATTATATGACGGTTGAGCTACACAATCCAGGCTAAAAATCTTGAAATAGATGTTAAGCCTTATTCCCTATCCTAGCATGTGATATATATATATGCTTATGCATTGGTTTTGAATGATTTTAATTATTGATCATGTTACTATGTTATCCTTATCCCCAACATACATGCTAGAGTTCACCCCGCTAACCATCATCAGACGTTGTATCCCCATGCGATACAAGAATTGGTCATACTTCTACTCCTCCTACTCAGTGACTTGGATTCGGGATCATCTATCGATTCATATTAAAGTGGTGAGCTTCCATACTTTGGAAGACCCCATTTCATGATTATGGTTCCCTTTACATTTTAACTATTCCTTTGAATTTGGTTTTTGGTTTTTGTCTATTGTTGGTGCATGTCCCAACACTTTAATGACATTTAGTATTGGATCATTGTTTAGAAGGCTTCGTTTGGAGTACTGCGGCTATTAGACGGCGTCGCTATATCATTTAGTCGATCATCGGTGGTCGGTTATAGACATATTTTAAAACTTTCTTTGACTATTGTGTGCTATCTTGTTGTATGTTCAAAATTCAGCCAACCATGGGGTATGGTGTGTTTTGTTTGGTTAGGCACTACAGGTGATCTCCAGTCAAAGTGTGACTTGAGATACCCATCATAGCTAGGCCCTGGTTTGGGTCATGACAATAGTAAAGGAAAAAACAAAAGACAACTCCTACCACGTAACACTCCGCATTTTCGAGCTAAAAATTGGATCGTCGTTCCTACATGTGTAAAATCTAATCCCATGACTCATATCTAAATTCATATGTCATGATCTTTATTCTAGTGTGTTAAGAGATTATGAGGTGAAAAATGTTCATGGAAATCACTTAGAGCAAAGTTGAGATAAGAACGTTTAAATTGTCCAAAGTTTGGTATTCTATTCTACAAGGGTTAACTTTGAACGTGTATAACTTTTGATATATGTGGAATTTTTCATCTCAAGAACCACCAAATTGTAGATAATTGAGTCATCTTTCCAATGATACCAATTTTTCCTTAATCTGATACCCGAGCAAAAATTTATGATCATTTTTGTCAGTACTAGTAATCCACCGCAACAACACTGCATCACGATGAGCTCCAAAAGCGGGATTTTGCTGAAAGATTTAATTCTGAAGGACAGTTTTGACTTTTTGCCTAACCCCAAGTCATTTTAGAAGCTTATTAAGATATTATTATGCCATAATATACCAAAATATTATTCAAAATCCTCTCAAAATAAAACCCTAAACTTCCATCCCAAAGATCAAGAATCCATCTTTAAGTTCAAGATTCTCAAAAAAAGTTTCAAGATTCGAGTTCTATTCTTCTAACTAAATAACATAAATTATGTAGGACTACTCGAAACACCATGGGCGTAATATTAAAGATCCCCAATCATGTTTTATAAAGGAGTGTTTTGTTATTATATTGAAAAGTATGTATTATGGAGTGATTTTGAAGCAAACATATGTTTGTCTAGATCTTAGTTTTCACAAAATTGAACTGTTGCAATATATATTATTTTATTGTATTGTAAAGTGTGAATGAGAGCATGAATGATTAAACTCCCTCTCCTATGATGTTATTTTTTATTTCAAGTGTGATGGCTTATGTAAATGTATGAATTTCTTGAAAAGAACCAAATAATGAATGCTTTACTGATGATCATGAACAATTTGTTTATTACATGTTGAGGGGGTATTTTCCTATGGTAAATGTCTACTTGGTCAAATTAACACTTTTCATGAGTTTTAAGAAATTACAAATATGAGGTGACCACCTATTGATTTTACAATTGGGAGGAGAATGTTTTGATGAAAATTTTGAACGAAAGGTCTGTTGCATAACTCTCTCTCATCTGATGTTTAAAATCTAGGGGTGGTAATTAATATGATAATAAGTGGACAAGAGTGCAGATATGATATGATGTGATTTGATTGACTTGCAAGTCAGGGTATGACGATACCCGATGATTTCATGCTTTTAACAAGATAGTATTGAATATTTTGAAAGTATGAACATGTTTTCTTTAAAGAACTAAAAGTTGGGAGAGCTAGTAGGTTACCCGAAGAAGGCGTTTTAGTGCAAGGGCTCATTGATGGAAACCATAGTTGCTGATGCGGGACTTACGATATATGATCCTACATGAAAGCACATTTTTAGGACATCTCACGTGGGAGGATTTCCTGCGGTATGCTCATATAGGGGTATCACCACTCCAATCCTGGCGGCTACTTGGATTGGAGGCTTGTCCATTGAGTCAAGGGTAGGTTCCACATAGCCCGTGGAATTCCACATTTGTAGGGTGTATCGACTAGCTCAGAATAATAACAAAGAGTGAGTCAAAGTTGTCAAGAATTATTTTAAAGTGCACTAAAGAATACCCATGTATTTTTTTACTTGCATGAGTTCATGGTTATTACAAAATGCTCTCATCTATTTTGTATAAAAACATGTTATTTTTTGGTTGTTTCACATACCAGTACAATTGTATTGAACCCCTATATTTCAGGATCTGAGACACAATCCCGGGGTCCCACTAAGCAGTAGGTCGAATCTTGTCAGAGTTTGCAGTTGGTGAGCCTCCCCTTATTTCGGAAGGCTTGTTTCAGAATGTTAGTTTATTTTAATTTATGGTTTGACTAAGGGCCTTGTCCCAGGTTTTAGATAGATATTGGTCTTTGGTATTGTTAGAGATTTCACAGACTGGTGTTGTGTGTTTTCAAATGTTATGAATTAAATTTCGTATTGTTCAATTGAAGTAAGAGAATGACCATGTTTCTGTTTTGCTATATTTCCGCATTTCCTTACTGTATATGAATCGTGTATATGACTTCTAGTTAGAGAAAACCTCTTGGGCTTTCACAGTTCAGTATGCCCGCACGGCCAAGGCCTCGGTTCAGGTCGTGACAAACTCTAGGAATAAAATGAGTAAAAATTTTTGGAGATCACTATCCACATCACCTAAGAAACACCAACTTGCCCTGCAACCAGACTATACCCCAAAAAAGGTATAGGAAGAGTAGTATCAGTATAACCATATGTATTGGTGAGTATTATTGACCGAACAGGGTTAGATAACCACAATACCATATAAAAATCATAGTAACAAAGCATTGCAACTTATATAATAATTTAATTTACATCACTTTCATCCAATTATATTATTTGTCTCTCTCATTTTACCTAAGAGTATTACCATTCTTATTCTCGTTGACTTAGTTGTACCCAATTCATTGTTGGTAGGCAATTTGTACCACTAACATTCTCCTTATAACATTCATTCTTAATCTCACTAACCATATATCACTCTTCACATCAAATGTCATCCGTCATAACTCTCACCAGTATAGCCACAATAGTTAATACAAGTCAGTCGATTTCACTTACAGCTCAATTAATACCAATCAGTAGTTTAACTATTATTACCCAATAACTTATAGTCATCAGTCACATATTACAATTATTCACTCACAACTCCAGGCAACTCAAAATTATGCATATTATCCAGAACATATAATTATCGAATTAAAATATATATAGTCATCAATTAGAATTTCAATCACCAATTATTAAGCTTTCAGATCATTATATAGATATTCAAGTCATCAAGTAAGCTTTTAGTACATAGCATCACCTCAAGGACCAGCCCGTACATGGAATAAAAGTACAACATCATATAACCAGTCATACAAGGATCTAATATAATGCCAAGTAACTGGAATATTGTAATGACCTGAGACTACCCCTTGGATGTTACACGGTGCTTAGAACCACAAGTGATCCTAAGCTAACCCATGATACTGGCATGATTTATGACCAACTGAATAAATGCATAAAACTAGAAGCAATAAGCGCAAAATATGTCACTAGATGAACTTATTCATTACAAACTATTTAAGAATGTTTATATCAATAGATGCAGATATACAAAGGAAAGCTGAAACTTGATACATCAGCTCTGATTGACTGTCTATGAAGCCTATACTAATACTATCTATAGTTAGTTGGGACATGACCCCCAGCCATCCCTAATCAATACGACTGAATAAAATATAATACTAGAACTAGAGTTAACTTGAGTCCTCAAATTAAGAGAACTCATCACCTGGTGGCTGGAGTTGTGTGTTATCTGATCATAGTATTATGAGCTACAACTGGTACCTACATCATGAAGCAATGTATCCATAGACACATACATGTGGTCAGTAGTTTGGGATGTACTGAGTATATGAGACATGTACTAATCATGAAAATACTTAAAATGTTGCTTTAAAATGGAGGACATAAACCATTTGCTGAAATATGCATATAAAACATGTCTATACGTAAAAACTTCTAAGGCATTTCTAAATCATGAGCTAAAACATTTCTGTAAACTGGAAAGCAGTAGAAACATGAATACCACCATATGTAAACCTCAAGTTAAAGCTGAATAGGCTGTAAAACCATAATGAGGATCATGTATGAATATTGAACATAAATGAATGAACATATAAAATAAATGCAAGACCAAGCATAAACATGTACTAAAATAATCTGTAAAACTGATTATTCTGAATAACTGATAGACTGGAAAATTGGTCATGCAAACCTAAACTAATATAATTTGAATACTGGACTAAAACTATATGGACTAACATTTAACTGACATGCCCCAATCTTAGGTAATCAGGGTCCAACCTGTAATCCAGTTGAAATGGTGTCAATACCTTGCTGTGGGTACCAACACTGATTGTGTGGATCCCTAAAATGATGTCCCAAAGGATAAAGGTATCAAGCCTAAATTGACGGGTGACCCCTTATAGGGTGTCAATTCTAACTGGTGGGTGACCTTTCATAACCTACGCTAGTTACATAGTTCTGAAACTTAGGGACTGTTACTAACGATGTTGCCTAACTAATGGGGGTACCGCCATCCCTGCATTCACTCGGTGCTAAGTTCTGCACCAAACTAATCTAACATAGAAGCACAAACTGGTACACGAACTGATAACTAAAATGCTTAAGTCATGGTATTCTGGAAATAACAATGCATGTATAATCTAAAGTATTTAGAACCATGTATCATAATATGGGAATTTCATGAATAAAGCCCAAAAATTCAACAACTGGTCATAATAAGAAAATTCATGATTCTTGAACAAAGGAACATGCCAATCTTATGGGAAAATATGTAGTCGTGGTTTAATTACAAAATAATCTAAAGAAATTAGGGAAAACTCATATAGCTTGATCATGTTCTTGAAATCTTAAATAATAGCATGTACAATATTCTTGGATTTGAGAATAGAGTGAATGATATGATATGGGCTTAATAAACCACGAATAATCATCAAAACAAGCTTAGGAGTGAAAATTATATCATGGGAAATCGAATTTAAACTTGCAGTAAAAATTTGGGTTAAGCCCTATTTTATGGAGATCATAAAATTTATGAACAAAATCATAGATTGGGCATGAGGATAAAAGGAGATCCTCATTGAATACCCACATGCCTGAATTTATTGATTTATTAATTTCTTGAAGGGAGAACATGAATTTGGATACTTGGAAGTTGAACTTTGGAAACATCCCCTAATTTTTTTCTCTTGATATTGGAAAGGAGAATAAATGTTGAAAACTGACTAATGATGTGAAAATATTATTTATATGGTGATTTAAGTGTAGGGTTTGAGGTGAGAAAAAAAACAAAATAACTCTAAAAAAACTAAATAAAAATTGCAGGAATTTTCAATTGACAACTAAGTTGATAGCTTGTCAACTAGTTGACTTATCAACTTAGTCGTCAACCTCTAGCTGGACTTGGACACTTTCTGGTTTAAGGTTGATGACTAAGGTAATAACTTATCAACTAGTTGATAACTTATCATCTTTGTAATCACCTTCCCTAAGATATTTAAGGAGTTTTATTTTTAAGGATGATGACTAAGTTGACAGCTTGTCAACTCAAGTCGTCACCTTCTCTCGGATAGACACTCCGAGGTAAAATGACCATGACTTTCTACTTCGATATCAAATAAAGGTAAAATTGAATGTGTTGGAAAGAAGACTCAAAGATATTTAATTTGATATATAGTAGACCACCTAAATCTTTAAATTATAGGAGTAATTGTCATGGGAATTTGACCCAAGCTGAAACATCCACTTAAACTTAATTAGTAGAAAAGTTCTCAACTCATCTTTGAGTTAGGAGATCTTTATGATCTCAATTTATCCAAATATGTTCCCATACTAAAGAATTGATCAACACACTTATTTTTACATGGAAATCATTTATTTTGGGTCTATATACATAGGAACGATGGTTCAAATTCTAGCCCCAAAATGTGGGGTATTACATTATCTCGCCCTTGGGATCATTCATCATCGAATGAAGGATGATATTTGGATAAAAAGAGTGTAATTACTATCTTGAAACTAAATTTCTAAAATTGATCATGTCTTATAACTAGAATCACCTCTTAATAGGGTACTGACTCAGCTGATACATATGGAACATGAACATAACACAACAACAACAACAACAACATACCAGTGTATTCCCACCTAGTAGGGTCTGGGGAGGGTAGATTATACGCAGACCATACCATTCCTCAAGAGAAGTAGAGAGGTTGTTTTCGATATACCCCCATATTAGGACCAATAACAGTATAACAAATACAAAAAGTAAGCGGATACAAACTAGTATGATACACAAAACAAACTAACAGTATAACAAACACAAAAGATAAGTGCATAATAAACTAGTATGGGATGCAAAAAAGCCAACACCACTAACCCTAAAAACTACAGCCCCATCACTATGAACCAGAAACTCCAGACCCAAAGGAGCACTCCCCTATTACTACCGTCGCGCTCCCACCCCCTAACCATCTACCCTAATCCGCATCTGATGATAGGCGAATTTACACGCCTATATCAATATATTTTGCCCATATTTTAGCCTAGTTTTGAGAACAAATTATATATTTCATGCACTTTTAGTCCTTTTTCCTGTAAGTGAGCTAACAAACATGATTAGCAAAGTTTCAGGTATAAATGATGCAGAAATCAGCATTTTATGGCTTACTTGACGCCAAAGAAAGCTCACAAATGAAGGAAAGGGAGTTTGGATGCCTAAAGGACCAAAAGTGATGCATGGGAAATTTGTCCCGGGCTAAAACAGCATTTCTGAAGACTTTGGGGACTTGCAGTAACTTATTTGGATTAGGATAATAATACATTAACCTAGTACAATTGGGTTAAGTATTTCATTAGTTTATTTGGATTTGGATAATGTTACATTAACCTAGTACAATTGGGTTAAGTATTTCATTAGCTTAGTAGGATTTGGTTAAGTATTTCATTAGCTTAGTAGGATTAGGATATGGGTATTATAAATACCCTATCATGCTAGAGATTTTTACACATTCCTCCCTTAGTGGAGATACAATCCTCCCTTAGTGGAGCGATACATTCTATTTCTCAATTACAACTCTTCTAATCTTCCCATTAATTTTCTTTTTCTTCTTCTCTTCATCTATTCTTAGTTTCCGCAACAAGAGAAACGTTACTTTTGCAAGAAATCACGCCTAACGCCTACCACACTTGTGCTACACGAAAATCATCAATCTTGTGGTATAATAACAACAATGCAAATTGTGATTTCCTTCGCATTCATGGGTAACTAAACTTCTCTGTTAGGGTTATGGAAGCCGTATGAGATACTATCTATTGCTGTGAGTTTATGAGTTCGTGACATGTATGCTGCTTATATCATTATTCTCTTCATCTTAATGCAAATTCTTGTGGCTGCAGACGCATAGAATAATGCCAGTATAACATTTAACTTGTTCGAAAGAAAGGTTATCTGTCTGAAAAAGAGATAATGTCAAGGTAGTAGGACACCCTTTCCTATTAAAAAGCTAGTGTCGTAACTGGACTAACCTCTTGGAGAATTCGTACCGTTAGACACTCTTTAAGCTCGAAAGAGTTAAAGTGAAATAATCCTCGAATAGGTCGAAAGATGCCTGGATTTACCATCGACTACAATTCTCTATAAGCACATGCATGTCACAATTCTACACACTCATAGCCAATAGAGACGTATAACTCAGAAGGTGGACATAACCCCAACGCTTCAATTCTCATTGTTTACAACTTACGTAACAATCTTTCTCTTTTTACTTTGCTATTTTCAGCTTTTACTTTATTGTTTTGGTTACACATTACAATCCCCCCTTCTTACGAGACTTGCACCAAAAGTTTAGTAATTTCGCTTACTTGTTGGCCAAGCTATTCCCTGTAGGATCGATACCCAACCCAGGTTGTGTTCTATATTTGCTAACGACCGCTTTACACTCCTACGAGAGCTGTAGATTAAGCGTTATCAAAAATTGGCGCCGTTGCCAGGGAATACGAGTGTCAATCAAGTTTGTGATAATTACTAGACCCTTTGGTCAAAGATTCTTGTACTTTTACTTTTAGTTGTTGTTTTTGTTTTATTCAGGTTTGTTCAGTGCATCAATGGATGCACAACGTGAAATTGAAAGGATAACTGCTCAAGTGCATCAACAGAATATTGATAACCCTGGGCGAGCAACAAATCCTGACGATGAGAATTTAGGTGATGACGAGTTACTAAACCCAAGGCGTGATGCTGAAATCATAACACCTGCCAACAGAAGAGGTCGTCAAGCTCGGTTTAGGTATGATCGCCAACCCATGCAACCAGCTTTTGACGACGATGATGATGATCTTGATGGTGCCGGAGCCACTGGGGCCATAATTCCACCACCATTAGCGCCCGGAGCCAAGTTCAACATCACAAGCACCATGATTCAGTTATTGCAACTCAAGGGATTATTTGGTGGACTAGCAGGCGATGATCCGAATATGCATCTCATCAACTTTATTTCTACATGCAAGTCGTTTGACAATCCTGGTGTTGGTCAGAATGCAATTCGATTACGTCTATTTCCATTGTCTCTGTCTGGGGAGGAAACACTATGGTTGAATGGGATGACTCCTGATTCTATTACAAATTAGAGGCAATTGAGAGACGCTTTCCTAGAAAGATTCTTTCCGCCATCCAAGAGGGCGTAATTGAGAGATGAAATTAGCAACTTTCGTCAGCTTCCCACTGAAGCTCTTCATGAAACATGGGAGAGGTTCAAGACAAAGCTAGTGAGGTGCCCAAACCATCACATGACCAATGTTCACCTAATGGAGATCGTGTATAGAGACTTGAATTCAATAACTAAACCAGTGGTGGATAACGCATCTGGAGGATCTTTTATGGACCTCACTTTTGGTCAAGCAAGCAATATGCTAGATCGTATGACGAAACAAAGTAGAGCTTGGCATACCAGGGATTCTGAGGTAGCAAGCCCCACTTTATTTATTGGCATGACTGCAGACCAAAGAAGAAGAGAAGAAGAACGTGATCAAGATATGGCGCATTTGAAAACACAAATGGATCTTCTTACAAAGCATTTATTATCGGGGAAGACCAAAAAAGTGAAAGCTATTGCGTCAAAAGGAAGAGACGAATCTGATTCGGAAGATGAGGCCAACTACTTGAACAATCAGGGGGGTTTCCGCGGGAATGCCCAAGGAAACCAAGGTCGGAACTATTATGATAAATCTGGAAACAAGGACCAAGGTAGTTGGAAGAACAAGAATGAAAAAAGTGGTTTGTACGTTCCCCCTGGTAGACGTGACACCACCACATCTAATTCTGGAAGTATGGAAGACATGATGGCTAAATTATTGAAAGGAGTGGAAGCAACGAGCGCGGGAGTAACAGAGGTAATCAATGATTTGTCCTCCATGAAGCAATTAGTTGATTCACATTCCACTTCTATCAAGCAAATAGAGCAGCAATTGAGCCAACTTTCAGCAGGAATCAATCAAAGAAAGGCCGACACTTTACCTAGCGATACTGTGCCAAACCCAAGGAATGACGGGTCATGCATGGCCATCACTACCAGAAGTGGTAAGGTGCTGGAAACTTCAGCAAAAGGCAAGCAAGTGGTTGACAAAGTTGCGGACATGGATGACAACACAAAAGGAGAAGATGCCGCAGCACCCACTCCTGACATCAAGGACGCCACATCCAGCACTGTGCAACCTAAAAAAGTGGAAAAACGGAAGCAAGAGGAGAAGAAAACCGTGGAAAGAACACTTCCATACCCACCACCACCTTTTCCCCGAAGATTGAAGAAGGTGGAGGATGACACGAAGTTCAGCAAATTCATGACTATGTTAAAGCAGCTGACCATTAATGTTCCATTGGTGGAGGCACTTGAACAAATGCCTGGGTATGCAAAATTTATGAAGGACCTGTTGACAAAGAAGCGGGCATCAAGTTATGAGGTAGCGGATAATGTTCATCATTGTAGTGCAGTTGCTACCCGATCGATAGTTCAGAAGAAGGCCGACCCCGGAGCTTTCACTATTCCTTGCACTATTGGATCGTTGGATTTTGCCAAAGCATTGTGCGATCTAGGTGCTAGCATAAATTTGATGCCACTATCTATCTACAAGAAGTTGGGGCTAGGCGATCCGACACCAACCAATATGAGGCTCGTGATGGCTGATAGGTCGGTAAAAAAACCTGTGGGTATCTTGAATGATGTGTTGGTGAAGGTTTCTTCATTCATCTTTCCTGCAGACTTCGTTATTCTGGATTGTAAGGAGGATTCTGAAGTTCCCATAATCCTGGGACGTCCTTTCCTTGCAACCGGAAGTGTGCTTATTGACATGAAAGATAATGAGCTTTTGTTTCGAATTAATGATGAAGTAGTACAGTTTGATATATGCAAAGCCATGAAGCATCCCAGCGATATGAATGAGTTATCTGTAGCTGATGTTCATCAAGAGGATATGAAAGCATTATCTATAGAGAAACAGCCTACTGTTGGGCCATTGTCTGCTGCGCCACTGAATGTTGAGCATAAGGATAATGAAGATTATGAAGAACCTATGGGTGATCTAACAGAAATAGAGTCTTATACTCCTAAGCAACCGGATTGTGATCTCAAGAATCAACCAACAGCGAAGACTCCCATTGACGAGCCACCAATGCTAGAATCGCAAGAGCTCCCCGATTATCTAAGATATGTGTTCTTGGAAAGTAGGAATATACTTCCAGAGAGTGCAGATGATTTAAGTGAAAAGCACGTAGAGTCTCTCATCTCTGCTCTGAAGAGATACAAGAGAGCTATGGGTTGGACTATTGATGATATAATTGGTGACTCTCCGAAGAAACATATGAGCCATCTCGAAAAAGATCGCATGCCCACAGGTAAGCCTCATTGTCGTCTAAATCCTTTCAGAAAATGATCCACCATTTACCTCGACGAAGTCTGAGTACTTGAGGTAACTATGTCGTGCCACGACAATAAATAAGGCGCTAGATGGGAGGCAACCCATCGTTTATCATTTTTCATTTATTGTTTATCATTTTGTCTTTCTTTCGTTCTAGTACTTGTTTTGTTTTTGATAAATGAAAATCCAAAAATAAGAGTCGTGCCACGACCAAAACTAAGGCGCTTGGTGGGAGGAAACCCATCATACTAATTGTTTTCATTGGTTTTGAGCAAATATAGGTGCGAGAAGTATTCAACGAGGAGATTGGGTTCACATGACGATTTGGACGTATTGTATGGAAAAGGTGGTAAGTTAGGTATAAGGATGCGTAAGGTTATGGATTGAGCATTGCTCATGCCAAAATAGGCATCGAGGAAGGCTAGGCCTAGGTAAAACTAGGCCACGAACAATGCAAAACCTATCCTATAGCCTAAGGTCTCGGAATCTAGTGTGCTATACACTGTGCGCCGCCCATTCTTAAGTGTGCTTTTGACTATGCGCCGCCTATGCTATGTCATTAGGTCTCAGGATCTCATATGCCATAGACTATGCGGCGCATATGTCTCAAAATGCCATAGACTATGCGGCGCATATGTCATGACTATGCCGAGCATTATGCGCCGCATATGTGGTATTTTTGTCTTCAAAACCGTTTGGAAATGGGTCAAAACCCAACCCATTCTCTTCATATATAAAGGGGACTTAGTCTTGAAACATAACCACATTAGAAATTGACCCAAAGGCGCCACACATCCATCTAAATCATCTCAAAATTTCTCTTCCAATTCACAAGAACATCTCCAAAGGCTTCAATCACGTACAATGGCACCAAAAGATAAGGCAAAGATAAGGCTACCACTTCACAAAAAGAGCAAGGAGAACCCTCCTCAATGCAAACACGTCGACTCACTCTTGGAATTAAGTGGGATACTTATGAGGAACTTCTAAGGATGACGACTCTGATGATGATTCCGATGCAAGGGGTATGACCCCAGACATAGAGAATGAGTTCGACTAACCAGGTTCTTCGTATTTACTTTCCACTGAGGGAAGTTTCCCGTTTAAGTGTGGGGTGGCGGTATTGCATGCTATAATTCTCTATTTGCATATATGTTTGTTTACTTTGTTTTTGTTTGTGTTTCGTTTTTAAGTTTTTTTAGTAGTAAAATTTTTTTAGCTTCGCATGAAATTATTCTAATAGGCAGCATGAGATTATAACAAGAGTTTGTGCTAGCATCATGACTATTGAGACGTTTAGGCTCTAGTTGTGACTCATTATGTGATATTGTGTGGTTCAATTCCTTCACTTGTTGGGTCGAGAGTCTATATTACTTCCAATCAAGTCGACCATGTGCCTTGTGTGTGTGAGATAATAGTATATTCTATGTTTGTGGCTGATGCTAGAACTTGACTGGTATGTATGCAAAGCGAAAATAAGGAGTGTTAGTTTAGGAGATGATTTAGGCATTTATTTGGCAACCTACATATGTTTACCTTCGTTTTACCTACCCTTGGACATCATCCTAGTTAAACCCTTTTGAGCCTTTAGCCTATTTCTTTGACAACCTCATATGTAAGCCTAATCCATTTTTTTCAAGACCATAATTTGATCCAAAATCCTAAGTGCTTTAAAGTGAAAAAGTCATGTGACAACATAAGAGGAAATTGGGTGAGTATGATGCTTTAAATTGTAATGGTGCTTGAATGTGTTATGAAAAAGAAAGTGCTAGCATAAGAGGTATGTTGTGAAAAGAAAAAGGAAAAGAAAACTGAAAAGTGAGTTGTGCTTAAAAGTGAAAAACAAAAGAGGAGAACAAGGGTGGAAGAATAAAAGAAAGAAAGGTTGAAAGAAAAAAGTGTCAATGATACAATGTGATGTATTAAAGTGATTAGGAACTTAGTCACTATTTCTGGCCAAAATAGCTGATCCTACCCATCCCTTAGCCTACATTACAACCATCAAAAGACCTACTTGATCTTAATCTTAACATTCTGACATTTAGTGGAGTAGTACACTAAGGGCAAGCCTATGGTCATCAATTGTTGCATACGAATTCTTTGTGAGAGAGAGAGCAAGGATATTTTGATACCCATGTTTGAAAAATATGCTATACTTGTGAGTGACTATGGGTAATATATTGTGAGACACACATGGTTGATGAGTTTTGTATAGTTGTATATGATTCTTTGTGCCTTGACTTTTGAATATGAGTTGACCACCATCACGAGTCTATGTTAGAGGTTGAATTGTTTCTACTAATGAGCGGAAAACTACTCTTTGTTGATAATTGTTGTGCTTGTCTTGACGAATATTTTTTGTTGTTGCTGTGAAACCCTAAGTTGATGTCTAGAGGGACATGATATTTTGTTCGAGGACGAACAAAGCTTCAAGTGTGGGGTGTTGATGATAGGCGAATTTACACACCTATATCAATATATTTTGCCCATATTTTAGCCTAGTTTTGAGAACAAATTATATATTTCATGCACTTTTAGTCCTTTTTCCTGTAAGTGAGCTAACAAACATGATTAGCAAAGTTTCAGGTATAAATGATGCAGAAATCATTATTTTATGGCTTACTTGACGCCAAAGAAAGCTCACGAAGGAAGGAAAGGGAGTTTGGACGCCTAAAGGACCAAAAGTGATGCATGGGAAATCTGTCCCAGGCTAAAACAGCATTTCTGAAGACTTTGGGGACTTGCAGTAACTTATTTGGATTAGGATAATAATACATTAACCTAGTACAATTGGGTTAAGTATTTCATTAGTTTATTTGGATTTGGATAATGTTACATTAACCTAGTACAATTGGGTTAAGTATTTCATTAGCTTAGTAGGATTTGGTTAGGTATTTCATTAGCTTAGTAGGATTAGGATATGGGTATTATAAATACCCTATCATGCTAGAGATTTTTATACATTCCTTCCTTAGTGGAGATACAATCCTCCCTTAGTGGAGAGATACATTCTATTTCTCAATTACAACTCTTCTAATCTTCCCATTAATTCTCTTTTTCTTCTTCTCTTCGTCTATTCTTAATTTCCGCAACAAGAGAAACGTTACTTTTGCAAGAAATCACGCCTAACGCCTACCACACTTGTCCTACACGAAAATCATCAATCTTGTGGTATAATAACAACAATGCAAATTGTGATTTCCTTCGCATTCATGGGTAACTAAACTTCTCTGTTGGGGTTATGGAAGCCGTATGAGATACTATCTATTGCTGTGAGTTTATGAGTTCGTGACATGTATGCTACTTATATCATTATTCTCTTCATCTTAATGCAAATTCCTGTGGCTGCAGACGCATAGAATAACGCCAGTATAACATTTAACTTGTTCGAAAGAAAGGTTATCTGTTTGGAAAAGAGATAATGTCAAGGTAGTAGGACACCCTTTCCTATTAAAAAGCTAGTGTCGTAACTAGACTAACCTCTTGGAGAATTTGTACCGTTAGACACTCTTTAAGCTCGAAAGAGTTAAAGTGAATCAATCCTCGAATAGGTCGAAAGACGCCTGGATTTACCATCGAATGCAATTCTCTATAAGCACATGCATGTCACAATTCTACACACTCATAGCCAATAGAGACGTATAACTCAGAAGGTGGACATAACCCCAACGCTTCAATTCTTATTGTTTACAACTTACGTAACAATCTTTCTCTTTTTACTTTGCTATTTTCAGCTTTTACTTTATTGTTTTGGTTACACATTACAATCCCCCCTTCTTACGAGACTTGCACCAAAAGTTTAGTAATTTCGCTTACTTGTTGGCCAAGCTATTCCCTGTGGGATCGATACCCAACCCAGGTTGGGTTCTGTATTTTCTAACGACCGCTTTACACTCCTACGAGAGCTGTAGATTGAGCGTTATCAGCATCCTCCACATCTTTCTATCAAGGGTCATGTCCTCTGTAACCTATAATTGGTCCATATTATACCTAATCACCTCTCTCCAATATTTCTTTGGTCTACCTCTATCCCGCCTAAAACCATCCATAGCAAGAATCTCACACCTCCGCACTAGAGCATCAGGGCCCCTCCTCATCATATGCCCGAACTAACGTAGCCTCACTTCCTCCACCGAGGCAACTCCTACCTTCTCTTAAATAATTTTATTCCCAACTCTATCTTTCCTGGTGTGTCCATACATCCATCGCAACATTCTTATCTCTGCCACCTTCATCTTTTGGATGTAGGAGTTCTTAACTGGCCAACACTCCGCTCCACATAGCATAGCCATCCGGACTACCACTATGTAGAACTTACCTTTAAGGTTCGGGGGAACCTTCTTATCACAAAGAATTCCCGAAGCGAGCCTCCACTTCAACCACCCTGCCCCAATACAATGCGTGGCATCCTCGTTAATCTCACCATTACTCTGAATTATAGACCCCACATACTTGAAACTCTCCCTCTTCTGGATGGCCTGAGAGTCTAGCTTCATAATCACTCCATCTTCTTGCAACATATTACTAAACTTACACTCCAAGTACTCCATCTTTACTCTACTTAACCAAAAACCTTTAGATTCAAGCGTCTGTCTCCAAACCTCTAACTTATTATTAACTTCACCTCGAGTCTCGTTGATCAGAACCACATCATCTACAAATAACATCCCCTTGAATATGTCACATCAAAACATCCATCACCAAGGCAAATAGAAATGGGCTAAGAGTCGATCCTTGATGCAACCCTATCAAAACTGTGAAGTGCTCTGAATCTCCATAAATATGAATCATATGGAATGATGTTGACATGACATGCCTTCTAATGAAGGAAATAACTGTGATAAAACAGTAAAAATTCAATTATTAAGCTGATTTCTAAGATGACTTAACCGACTATAAGAATTTGATTCATGCTGAGAATTTAGAACTCACTTGAAAAATTCATGACACGATCATACATATAGAACTATGAAGTGATAGATAATGCGATAGAATCTCCAAGAGTACTAAGAATAAAATATGAGTTTTCTCAAACTCACGTTATCATAACTTCTAATGGCAAATGAGAGAAAGAGTTCTGGGTAAGATCTTAGTATGAAATTTCAATAAGGAATCACAACATGGGTATAATTCATGGAACATAGGCATATAGAACAGAAGGTAGAATAAGACTACTATGTCTTAGGCAATGCAACTGTTAACTTTCAAGATTAGCCACACTTCTCAAATACTCTATCAACTATATTGTTCTTCTTAAGTACTACACTTCATTTGATGCAACTTATAACCTTCAGATGGGTACATATGACCACTCCATCCAAAGTCTGAGTTGAACTACATATTTCCATAATGTTCAAGCCTAACTAAAAGTCACAAAATACTTTACATAACACAATAATTCTAGTCTAAACCACAAGATTCAACATTTTATGTCTTTTCAGAACTTTTATCCTAAGCATAATATGCTTTACCACTTCAATGACTAACTCTGAACTCTTACTTTGAATTCACTAGCGCATATTGCATTCATTACCTTATATACCAACATGACATTCAAGCCTATCATTATAACCACATGTGAACTTCTAGCCAACCAACCAACCTAGAAAATTTCCCATATTCTCTAATACCATTATCCATAATGATTTTCATGCACTATCCCCAAGAAGACACACCTAGAATTCTTAACTAACTATGACATATATCTAGGCTTTGCCTCAATCATCCTTCACACTTATAGCCTTAGATTTAATAAGCATATAAAAATCTTCCCTATGAGGGTAGTCTACTCTTTCTCATCTAAACCATTGTTCATCCATCTTTTCATCACTATTTTATAATAAGAAGAGGTCACTGAAGGGATAGAACATGAGGACCTTAAGCATGAAGGAATACTATACGTAACTTTGCCACTTAACTGAGGCATGGTGAATAGAGTATCAAAGGCATGAATTTATTAAAGAGATTTAAATCGAGAAAATACATGACATAATGCAAATCTTATAGATAGGGTGTACCATGAATTCTAAAAATTGAGCATACTCTAAAATATGAGTTCAATTTATCATAAATTACTTAACATGAGACTGGAGTTGAAAGATTCATAGGGGATAACTCAAATCATAGAGTGAAGTTGTTACTTCCTTACTATGAGCTGAGAATGAACATGAATATGCATGAAGTATATAAGCATTGGTCACAGGCTCAAATCTATCATGCAAGACATAGATAGGGTGCCATACTGATTGATATCCAAGGTAAGGAATACACTAGAGGAAGAATGGATCACAATCTCATCATAACTCTCATTAACATGCATCACAACCAAATTCTCAAAACTTGACTTAGTTCTTCACCCTATCACCTCCCCCTTAGATTAAAGCCGACATTATAAGCTTATGGGTCTATTCCATATCCTCAAAACTAAGCTATAATTTTTTCACTATAACGGCCTACACAGAAATGTTCAAACTCACCTGAGTAAACTATATCTTGACAATGCTAACTTTATTCTTGGATACTCCCTCAATATATACCATCCTTAACTTTCTCTAGCTTCAATAATCATCATCATATACTTCGGCTCTTCTCCACCAACATACCTGTCTATCTAAACATCTAATCTACCCTTTATTCATGGCTTACTAATATCACACCTCTAAACTTATATTTTTCTCTAAACCATGAGAATCAAAATTATACTAAAAGATTTAACATCCTCAACCTATAACTCCCAACTTAGCTATCATGAACACCATATACTTTATCACTAGCCTTTTTCACACTTATCAACTCATGGGTATTGTCTAAGTACACATAAGACTTTAAAAGGTTAGAAAATAGTGCACCCCCATATCACCTTAATCCTAACTTAATAGCATACATAGATCCCTCAATATACTCTTAACTAATTGTTATCCCTACCTTTTCTGTCACCATACTTATAAATCCATACTTATAACTCTAAGGTTGTTCAACTACTTATGAATCATAACACCTTAAGTTATACTACCTCTTAATAAAAATTGTATTCAATATTCAAGGCATATGATCTCTCCTTTTGAGATATTTATCTATAACAAAGGGTTAAAGAGAAATTTGATTACATAGCCTATTATGTCTTAACTACAAACTCATATGGATGAGGACATAAGCTTTCAAATTAAAGGAATTTAAACACACTAGCGGGCTCCTCTCAAGTCCTTTTGTGATTTTTGAAGTTACCAATAGTAAATCTAAGAGCATCATATCGAGAGGAATCTAAGATTCACTACTCATATTATCTCAAGAATAAGTCATAGATGGAGCATTATTGAGTAACACATGAATCGATAAAAGTTTTTGAGAGAATAACTATGGCATGGTTAGAGTATGAAAGAAAGGACATATTTCTTAAATGCCCAGTAGCCTCTAAAAAAAAGTACAGACGTCTCTGTACCATTTTGCATGACTCTACTAGACAAGGCCTCACAGACACCTTAGGAAACTTAAACTATATGCTCTGATATTAAGTTTGTAATGACCCGAGACTATTCCTTGGACTTCACACAATTCTTAAAACCACAAGTCTAAGTTGACCCATAATACTAGCATGATTTGTGATCAACTGAATAAGTACATAAAACTAGAAGTAATAAGCTAAAAAGATGTCATTAGCTAAGCTTGTTCATTATAAAACTATTTAGGAATATTTACATCAATAGATATACATAGGAAATTTAATACTGGATATATCAACTCTGACTGACTATCTATGAAGCCTCTACTAATATTGACTATAGGTAGCAGGGACATGATACTGATCCATCCCTAATCAATACGATTGAATAAAATATAATACTAGAACTAGAGTTGACCTGAATCCTCTAATTAAGAAAACATATCACCTGCTGGATACAAGTTATGTTTTGTCTGATCATAGTGTTATGGGCTACAACTTATACCTACATCATGAAGCAATGTAGCCACAGACACATATATGTGGTTAGTACTTTGGAATATACTGAGTATATAAGATATGCACTAATCATGAAAAATACTTAAAACATGCTTTAAAATGGTGTACATAAACCATTTTCTGAAATATGCTTATAAAACATATCTATACGTAAAACTTTTAAGGCATAGTGAAATTTCTAAATCATAAGCTAAAACATTTTTATAAATTGTGAAGCAGTAAAAAACATGAACACCATATATAAATCTCAAGTTAAAGTTGAATAGGTTGTAAAACCATATTGAGGATCATATATGAATACTGAGCATAAATGCATGAACATGTAAAATGAATGCAAGACAAAGCATGAACCTGTACTGAAATAATTTGTAAAACTAATTATTCTAAATAACTGATATATTAGGCACTTGGTCATGCAAACCTAAACTGATACAATCTAAATATTGGACTAAAATTATGGGAGCTAACATTTAACTGACATACCTCAATCTGAGCTAATTTGGGTCCAACCTGTAACTCCAGTTGGAAGGGTATTAGTACCTTGCCATGGGTACCAATACTGGATATGAGGATCTACTAAGCTAATGTCCTGAAGGACCAGGGTGTCAAGCCTAAACTGACTGGTGACCCCTGAGGGGGTGTCAGGCCTAAATTGATGGGTGACCTCTTATAACCTAAGTTAGCTATGTAGTTCTAGAACTTAGGGACTGTTACTAACGACCTTTCTTAACTAACGGGCAAGCCACTATCCCTATTCACTTGGTTCTAAGTCTACTCTTAACTGAACTAATACAGAAGCATAAGTTGGTACATGCACTGATAACTAAAATCGTCAAGTCATGGTATTTTGAAAATAATAGTGCATGTATAATCTGAAGTATTTAAAACCATATAAACTGATCATATTATGGAAATTTCATAAATAAAGCCCAAAAATTCAACAACTAATCATAAAAAAAACTTCATGATTCTTGAACATGGGAGGATAACATTCTTATGGGAAAATAGTTATTTGTTGTTTGATTACAAACTAATCTGAAGAATTTAGGGAAAATTCATATAGCTTAATCATATGCTTGAAATCTTAAATAATATTATTTAAAACATGCTTGAATTTGAGAATAGCATGAATGATATGAATGGGCCTAAGAAATCATGAATAATCATTAAACATGCTTAGGAGTGAAAATTATATCATGAGGAATTGAATTTAAAATTGGAGTAACAATTTGGGCTAAGACCTATTTAATAAAGATCATAAAATTCATGAACAAAATCATAATTTGGGCATGAGCATAAAATGAGATCCTCATTGAATACCCACATACCTGAATTTCTTAATTTCTTGAAGAGAGAACATGAATTTGGATCCTTAGAAAATGAACTTTGGGAAGAAACCCTAATTTTTTTTCTCTTGAGAGTGGAGAGGAGAATAAACATTAAAAACTGACTAATGATATGAAAATATCATTTATAGGATGATTTCAGTCATAAGGGTATGGTTTGATTTGAGAAAAAGACCAAAATACCCCTAAAAAATTGAATATAAATTATAGGAATTTTCAGTTGATAGCTATTCAACTAGTTGATAACTTATTAACTTAGTTTTCAATCTCTAGATGGACTTGGACACTTTCAGGGTAATGTTGACAAAAGTTGACAACTTTTCTAATACCCCAAGTTTTCATATTCTAAACCTCCTAAGAATAGCCTATGAGGTTAGCTTTCCAATGATCAAGCCTCATCTCAGTCCGAGTATAGGTCAAGAAGCAGTGAAAATTCTTACTTGACAGCCTAGAAAGACTGCCATGGTTACGAATCAGGATAATGAATCGTTACCACTTGTGGTGAGTCATCACGAGTGAGTCGTAACCACTTGAATGAATCCCTTATCCTTGATCCTAGTGGCTAGAATACCTCAACACGACTAGTAATCAGTGTCTACAAATCATATAGAGGGACTCATAGTGACACCAGTATGTGTTTCCAAGAACCCTCTCCAGTGGTTACGATTCCAGCATATGACTTATAACCCAACCATAGTTATCTTTGTATAGACCCATAATCTAACCAGTATGTATAAACCAAGGCCTCAACTTCTAACTGTGACTCTAACCTATGACTCATAATCAATCATGACAAGTAATTAGGTGGTCAGTTGTAGTCAAACCAGAATATACCCATAATTCAAAATCCATGGGTACGACTCAGGCCACGAGTCATAACCTATTATTACAAGTCGCAAGCTCGGTCATAATGATAGGGGGTATGTTTTACTGCATGTTTTTTCAAGGTCCTTTATGTATTTTTCCACTCCCTTAAAATCCAAACTAATGTCGTTTAGGATTTACAAGGGATGGTATAAAAAACCTCAAAAGCCCTAAATGACGACATAATCCTTAATTTCACCAAAGAGAATCAAGAGTGACAACTTTCTCTTCTTTCTAAAGCAATTAGGGTTTATCAAGAACAATATCAATTTCAAGGATTTCTCTAAATCTTCTACTTCAAGTATTTGGGGTATTCATCAATCCATTTCTTTCACCCATTGAGCCCAAAAACTCTCTTTTTGGTTCAAGAATGAATTATTCTCTAGTCATTATCAAGCTCAATGTAAATTATGAAATTCATCCATGTTATCTTATTAGTTTTACATTCAAGCCTTGTTAATAGTCTTACTCCATGAAAATCATGCTCTTACATGCTTGAAGTTCCATAAACCCATGTTACGTTCAGTCAATACTATGTCAAATTCTCAAATTATGCCTTAAACTATATAAATATGAAATTTTCCCAAGGTTAACACATTCCCATGTTTACATTCATGAAATTTATCAGATTTTTGAAATGTCTCATATTTGGGTCTTTGAATTATGAATTTATTTTAGTGCTAGCAGATTTTGAACACCCGATACCTATATGTTTACTTACATTTCAGTCTTTTCAAGTAATGAGTCAGTCAACTCATGATTTTACTATTGTACCCAATATTATTTTATGTCAAATTATTAGTTTTGCATGTCCATGATCTCTACAGATTAGGCATACACTATCAATTTTAAAATACCTTATGTTAGCAAATCGTTATCAGTGTATGCATCAATCAATATTTTAGTACCTTTTAGTTGGGAGTAGGATTTAGCATTGGGAGAGAAGTATGGGTTTATCATATCCTATTTCACAAAAACTACGTGCCAACATAGATTTAGAGGCCTTGACAAAGAGAGATCCCTTTGCTTAATATGGGCTCAGTTTAGTGATTACTGCAGTTGAGTTTCTACAATAATGGAAGAACATCCTCCTCAACGTGGGTCAGACGTTGGAATTCATGATACCTCACATAATTTATGTTAGTTACATAATAGCTCCCACAATCTCAAGAAATACTCAGTTTATCTTAGTTCAAGTTTGTTTGAACAAGTAGATAGATTTTAGTATTTATTCAGTCAATTTTATAGATTCTTTCAGTTATTCAGATAATAGTTATTCAGCTCATGTCAATATATACTATACTTGGTCTTTCATTCTCAGTTTTATATGTTCATGTATCTATGTTAAGATTTCACATGTATTTCAGTAGTCCTTGCCTCATGTACCAGTATATTCAAAGTACTAATTTCATACTTTTCAGTATGCCATGTTCTCTTATAACATAGATTCGGATGCATAGTTCATTGATCATCCTTAGACAGACTAGCATTCTCCCAGTAGCAGCAGTGGTGAGTTCTTATCCATCGAGGATGATATTTTTATTTCAGGCATTTATATTAGTTACTTTTATGTCTATTAGTTTGAGCTAGTTGGGAGTCTATCCCATCAACTTCTTATGTTAGAGGCTTTTAGATGTTCAAACTAGATGTTCAGGCAGTCAGTTTATCTTTCAAATGTTATCAGTTGTCTTTCAGACATGTTATTTATATTAAGATCTATATTTTATTTTTGGATCATATTTTATTAGTTTATGTTCCGCAGATGTTATTTTCGTATCCAATTTATTCAGTGCTCTCATCAAGTACTAGTACATGGGTTAGCTTGGGGTCACTTATGGCCTTAAGCACCGTTTCATGACCAAGGGGTACCCTCAGGTCGTGAAAAAACTTGGTATTAGAGCCTAAGGTTTTTAAGCATTGTATAGAGTCTAAAAAACATATTAAACAGAGTCTTGTGCATGGGTATGAAGCGTGCCACATTTATGGGAAAGAGGCAATGAGATATTTTAGGAAAATTTCCTTTCTTTCAGTGTTCATGTCATGCAAAAAAGCATTAGCTCTATTGAATTCCTTCTTTTCTAACTTATCCTTTACTTTATTTATGGAGGAGGAATAAGAAAAGATGGAATGGGAATCATCTCACACCACCTGTTCAGGAAGATCCCCTGAACAAATATGTTTCTCACACTGAGTTTAGGGTCGTTTTCATAGTCTTAGCCCACTCTGTAGCTACCCAAAACAATCAGTAGGTTGTTTCTCTAGCCAATCCAGTGCTAAATATAGCTACAGCTAAAATCCAAGATTTCACTCGAATGAATCCCTCTTTGTTTTCTGGGTACAAGTCTAAAGAAGATACGCAGGACTTTTTGGATATTGTGCAGAAAGTGACAGATGTCATGTGTGTCACTTTTTTTGAGAGTGTAAACTTAGTTGCATATCAGTTGTAGGGAGTATCTCACACCTGGTTCAAGCTGTGGAAGGAATACAAGGGTGTTGATGTAGGGCGTATTAAGTGGGGGAGTTTGCCATGGCTTTCTTGGAATGGTTCTTCCCACTAGATTTAAGGGAAGCCAAGGTTCAGGAGTTTATTAACTTGAAGCAAGGTAACATGAGTATGAAGGAATACTCGCTCAAGTTCACTCAGTTGGCAAGGTATGCTTCTACTATGGTAGCTGACTCTAGGTCTAAGATGTCAGTTTATATCTGGTGTATCTAATAGTATAGTAAAGGAGTGTAGGACCACCATGTTGATTAAGAAGATGGACCTTTCTAGGCTTATGGTTCATGCTCAGAAGATTAAGGAGGAAAAGATAAGGATAAGTAAAGAGATAATAAGAGGGAAAGAACAAGTAGCTTCAACTTCTCACAGCCGAAGTTAGAAGATGGTAACCATTCTTAGTTCTGCTAGAAATTTTTAGCTCCAGCCCCATCTTCATCTAGTGCACTAGTACCTAAGTTTAGGTAGGACGGTACGGATAGAGCACCAGGCTCTAAGGCCCAGGGTAGTATAAATAGTAGTCGTACTAATCATATCTCTAGGACGTGTGGTAGGAATCATTAGGGTGAATACAGAGAAGCCAGTGATGTGTGCTTTGGGTGTGGCAAACCAGGCCACAGGATCAAGGAGTGTCCAATGATTTCTTAGAAGGGAAAGGATTCGCGCCAACAACGCCAATCTAATATATCATTATCTAAAATAAGTCACCCAACTCAGCAGGGTTCCACCTCCATTGCCACCAGTGGGCAGCACCAGAATAGACTATATGCTCTCCGGACTCGGCATGATCAGGAAAGTTCTCCTGATATAGTTATGGGTATGTTTTAAGTTTTTCATCTGCATGTATACATTGTTAGACCTCGGAGTTTCACTTTATTTTGTGACTCTTTATATAGTCGTAGACTTTGATGTCAGTCTTGAAATATTAGTAGATCCTTTCTCAGTGTCTACCCAAATGGGTAAGTCTATATAGCAAGATGGGTATACAATAATTGCCCGATCACAGTGTCTCAGAAAGTTACTTCAGTTGATCTTGTAGAGTTAGAGATGACTGATTTTGATGTCATTCTCGACATGGATTGGCTCCACTCATGCTATGCCTCAGTTGGCTGTAGAAATAGAATTGTCCAGTTCCAGTTTCCTAATGAACCAGTTATCGAATGGAGGGGTAGTACTTCAGTGCTTAAGGGTCAGTTTGTTTCCTATATCAAGGTGAGAAAAATGATATCTAAGGGGTGTGTTTACCATCTCTCTCGAGTAAAGGACATAAATCTAAAACTCTAAGTCTTTAGTCAGTTCCATTAATAAAAGAATTTCCATATCCAGTAGTAAAAGAATTTCTAGATATATTCCTAGAAGATCTTCCCTAAGTTTCTATCGAAAGGGAAGTAAACATTAGAATAGATCTCCTTTTGGATACCCAGCCTATCTCTATTCCACCTTACAGAATGGATCCAGCTGAGCTTAAGGAATTAAAAGAGCAGTTGAAAGATCTCTTGGATAAAGGTTTCATCAGGCCTAGTGACTCCCCATGGAGTGCTCTAGTTCTATTCGTGCACAAGAAAGATGGTTCCCTCAAAATATGCATAGACTATCTTTATTTGAACAAATTCATAATCAAGAGTAAGTATCCTCTCCCCAAGATTGATGACTTGTTCGACCAACTTAAGGGTGCAAGTTATTTCTCTACAATAGACCTTAGATTTGACCTTAGATTTGACTATCATCATCTTGGAGTCAGAGAATGTGACATTCCGAAGACAACTTTTAGAACTTGATATGGTCTCTTCAAATTCCTAATCATGTATTTTGGACTAACAAATGCCCCTAAAGGTTTTATGGACTTGATGAATGATGATAGGCGAATTTACACGCCTATATCAATATATTTTGCCCATATTTTAGCCTAGTTTTGAGAACAAACTATATATTTCATGCACTTTTAGTCCTTTTTCCTATAAATGAGCTAACGAACATGATTAGTAAAGTTTCAGGTATAAATGATGCATAATTCAGCATTTTATGGCTTACTTGACGCAAAAGAAAGCTCACAAACGAAGGAAAAGGAAGTGGGACGCCTAAAGGACCAAAACTGCTGCATGGAAAATCTGTCTCGGGCTAAAACAGCAATTCTGAAGACTTTGGGGACTTACAGACACAAAGCTGGATTTTGACAAAGATGCATTAACCTAGTACAATTGGGTTATGTATTGCATTAGTTTATTTGGATTATGATAATGTTACATTAACCTAGTACATTTGGGTTAAGTGTTCCATAGGCCTAGTAGGATTTGGTTATTTATTTCATTAGCATAGTAGGAGTAGGATAGGAGTATTATAAATACCCTATCATACTAGAGATTTTTATTCATCTTTCTATTCTTCACTTAATTCAACAATTAATTTTCTTCCATCCCTCTCATCTTCCACTACAAACACTTCTAATCTACTCTTCTATTCTTAAATTCCACAACAAGAGAATCGTTACCAAGCTAAGGAAACACGCCTCACGCCTATCACTTGATCTACACGCCCTTACTCAATATCGTGATATAATAACAATGTCAATCGTGATCTCCTTCGCATTCATGGGTAACAAAACCTCTCTGTTGGGGTTATGGAAGCCGAATGAGATACTATCTATTGTTGTGAGTTTGTGAGTTCGTGACACGTATATTGCTTATATCATTATTCTCTTCATCTTAATCTACATTCTTTGCGGTTGCAAACGCAAGAATACGCCAGTCTAACATTTAACTTGTTCGAGAGAAAGGTTATTTGTCTGGAAAAGAGATAATGTCAAGGTAGTAGGACACCCTTTCCTATTAAAAAGCTAGTGCCGTAACTGGACTAACCTCTTGGAGAATTCGTACCGTTAGACACGCTTTAAGCTCGAGAGAGTTAAAGTGAAATAGTCCTTGTTTAGGTCGAGAGACGCTTGGATTTACCATCGAATACAATTCTCTATAAGCAATTGCATGTCAGAATTCTACACACTCATAGCCAATAGAGACGTATACCTCAGCAGGTGGACATAACCCCAACAGAGAGGTTTAGTTACCCATGAATGCGAAGGAGATCACGATTGACATTGTTATTATATCACGATATTGAGTAATGGCGTGTAGATCAAGTGATAGGCCTGAGGCGTGTTTCCTTAGCTTGGTAACGATTCTCTTGTTGTGGAATTTAAGAATAGAAGTGTATATTAGAAGTGTTTGTAGTGGAAGATGAGAGGGATGGAAGAAAATTAATTGTTGAATTAAGTGAAGAATAGAAAGATGAATAAAAATCTCTAGTATGATAGGGTATTTATAATACTCCTATCCTACTCCTACTATGCTAATGAAATAAATAACCAAATCCTACTAGGCCTATGGAACACTTAACCCAAATGTACTAGGTTAATGTAACATTATCATAATCCAAATAAACTAATGAAATACATAACCCAATTGTACTAGGTTAATGTATCTTTGTCAAAATCCAGCTTTGTGTCTGTAAGTCCCCAAAGCCTTCAGAATTGCTGTTTTAGCCCGAGACAGATTTTCCATGCAGCAGTTTTGGTCCTTTAGGCGTCCCACTTCCTTTTCCTTCGTTCGTGAGCTTTCTTTTGCGTCAAGTAAGCCATAAAATGCTGAATTATGCATCATTTATACCTGAAACTTTACTAATCATGTTCGTTAGCTCATTTATAGGAAAAAGGACTAAAAGTGCATGAAATATATAGTTTGTTCTCAAAACTAGGCTAAAATATGGGCAAAATATATTGATATAGGCGTGTAAATTCGCCTATCATCAACACCGAATGAGATACTATCTATTGCTGTGAGTTTGTGAGTTCGTGACACGTCTATTGCTTATATCATTATTCTCTTCATCTTACTCTACATTCTTTGCGGTTGCAAACGCAAGAATACGCCAGTCTAACATTTAACTTGTTCGAGAGAAAGGTTATTTGTCTGGAAAAGAGATAATGTCAAGGTAGTAGGACACCCTTTCCTATTAAAAAGCTAGTGTCGTAACTGGACTAACCTCTTGGAGAATTCGTACCGTTAGACACGCTTTAAGCTCGAGAGAGTTAAAGTGAAATAGTCCTTGTTTAGGTCGAGAGACGTTTGGATTTACCATCGAATACAATTCTCTATAAGCAATTGCATGTCAGAATTCTACACACTCATAGCCAATAGAGACGTATACCTCAGAAGGTGGACATAACCCCAACGCTTCAATTCTCATTATTTACAACTCACGTAACAATCTCTCTCTTTTTACTTTATTATTTTCAGCCTTTGTTTACATTTCTTGCAAGACAAGAATTCCCCCTTTTTACGAGACTTGCACCAAAAGTTTAGTAATTTTACTTACTTGTTGGCCAAGCTATTCCCTATGGGATCGACACCCAACCCAGGTTGGGTTCTATATTTGCTAACGACCGCTTTACACTCCCACGAGAGCTGTAGATTGAGCGTTATCAATGAACAGGGTGTTCAAGAAGTACTTGGACATGTTTTTCATAGTTTTCATTAATGATATCCTTGTCTATTCTCGTAGTGAGAATGATCAGGCCGATCATCTGAGGGTTGTGTTGCAGGACCTTGGAGATCATCAATTATTTTCAAAGTTCAGTAAGCGTAAATTTTGGTTGAGGTTTGTTGAAGTTTTTTCTTATATTGATTCTCCCATGTCTAGACTAACCAAGAAGAAAGTTAAATTTTAGTGGTCAGATTCCTCTGAGAAGAGTTTTCAGGAGTTAAAGACTCGACTTACTTCCACTCTAGTTTGACTTTGCCAGATGGTAAAGATGGGTTCGTAGTGTATTATGATACTTCTAGAGTTTGTCTTGGTTGTGTAGTAAGGAGGGGGTAAGGTCATGGCCATGCCTTTACACAGCTTAAACCCCATGAAAAGAATTATCCAACCCATGATCTTGATTTTGAAGTTGTTGTCTTTGCCTTAAAGATTTGGAGGCATTACCTTTGTGGAGTTCTTGTTTATCTGTTCATAGATCACAAAAGTCTATAGTGTATGTACACATAGAAAAACCTGAATCTTTATTAGAGAAGAAGGCTTAAGTTATTGAATGATTCTGATATAAGTGTGTTTTGTTATCCAGGAAAGGCCAATGTAGTGGTATATGCCCTTAGTAGATTGTCTATGGGTAGTGTTTCTCATGTGAATGATGATAAGAAAGAGTTAGTCTGTGAGATTCATCGGCTTTCTAGATTAGGAGTTCAGTTGTTTGATTTAGCTGAAGGCAGTATATGGGTTCAAAATGTTTTAGAATCTTTGTTGGTTGCCGAAGTAAAATAAAATTAGGATAGGGATCCTAGTTTTTTCAATTTTAAGGACATAGTCAAGGATCAGAAGGTAAAGGTTTTCTCCCAAGAGGGAGATGGTATACTTTGTTGTCAGAAAAGATTGTGTGTTCTATGTATTGATGGTTTAAGGTAGCGTATATTAGTTGAGATGCATAGTGAGCGATACCCGATAGACCCAAGAGCCACCAATATATACCGAGATTTATGGTAAACCTATTGGTGGAATGGTATAAAGAAAGCCATTGTAGAGTTTGTGGCCAAGTGTTCAAATATTCAGTAGGTTAAGGTTGAGCACTAAAGGCCTAGTGCTACACTTTAGAGGTTTAGTAGCCCCACTTGAAAGTGGGAGGTGGTGAACGTGGATTTTGTGACAGGATTGCCTCATACGCATCGCCAGCATGACTCGATATAGGTCATTGTAGATAGAATGATAGCTCATTTCTTGCCAGTTCATACTTGTATTCAGCTGAAGATTATGTTAGACTCTATCTCAGGGAGTTAGTATAGTTGCATAGAGTTTTGTTTTCTATCATTTCAAATAGAGGTACTCAGTTTAACTCTTATTTTTTGAAAGCTTTTCAGAAAGGTATTGGTACCCAAGTTCACCTCAGTACAGCTTTGCATCCTCAGATAGATGGCCAGGCAGAGAGGACCATTCAGACCTTAGAGGACATGTTGAGGGCTTGTTTTATTGATTTTAAGGCTAGCTGGGATGACCACTTACCTTTGATGACTTTTCCTACAACAAGAGTTATCATTCTAGTATTCAAATGGATCCATTTAAAATTCTTTATGGGAAGAGATATAGATCTCTTATTGGTTGATTTAAGGAAGAAGAGGCAATGGAAATGGGACTAGATTCAATGTTTGAAGCAATGGATAAAGTTCAGTTGATTCGTGAAAGGCTGATGACAGCCCAAAGTCATCAAAAATCTTATATGAAAGTGAGGAGAAGAGACCTTAAGTTTGAGGTTGGTGACTTGGTTTATTTAAAAAATTTGCCTATGAAAGGGGTGAAGTGATTTGGCAAGAAGGGGAAGCTCAGTCCCTATTATATTGGCCCATATAGGATTTTGAGTCATTTTAACAAGATAGCTTATGAGTTAGAGTTGCCTGTATATTTGGAATCAGTACATCAGGTGTCTCATGTCTCCTTGCTAAAAAGATGCATTGGTGATTCAGCTTCTGTGGTTCCTTTGGAATGTGTGGATGTGAAAGATAGTCTCTTACATGAAGAATTTCCAATTGAGATCCTTGACCGTCAGTTTCGTAGGTTAAGGAATGAGGAAGTTCCCTTTGTTAAAGTTCTTTGGAGAAATCAATCTGTTGAGGGAGCTACTTGGGAAGCAGAAGCTGATATGCGAGCCAAGTATCCTCATCTTTTCCCCATGAATTTAGATCCAGCTTGAAGTAATGGTTTCTCTTAAATTGACTCTCTCATTTTCTACTCAGCTTTACAACCATCCCTGTGTCATCGCATGTATTCATGAATTCAGTTCAGTTCATGTATTATGTCTCAAACTCAGTTGTTTTACTCATGTTTTAGCTCATAAGTATTCAGTATACGACCTTAGTTTTCTTAGAATTCTTAGCCTAACCAGTTTCATTCAAGGATGAATGATCCAACGGGAAAGATATTGTAATACCCCTAGTTTTCATATTCTAAACCTCCCAAGAAATAGCCCATGAGATTAGCTTTCCAATGCATCAAACCTTGTCTCAGTCTAAGGCCATGGCAAGAAGTAATGGAAATTCTTACTTGACAACCTAGAAAGACTGCAATGGTTATGACTCAGGGTAACGAATCATCACCACTCATGACGAGTCTCCATGAGTGAGTGTAACCACTCCAGTGAATCCCTCTGCATTGAGCCCAGTGACTACGATACCTCAACATGACTCATAATCAGTGCCTAAATGTCGTATAGAGGGACTCATAGTCATACCAGTGTGTATGTCCAAGAACCCTCTCCAATGGTTATGAGTCTAACACAAGACTCATAACCCAACCTTGTGAGTCTTTGAATAGACTCGTAACCTGACCAGTGTGTGTGACCCAAGGTCTTGTCTTCTAACTACGACTCTAACCTATGATTTGTAATTAGTCATGCGAGTATTTAGGTGGCATGTCATAGTCAAACCAGAATATATCCAGAATCCTAGGGTACGACTCAGACCATGAGTCATAACCAATCATTACGAGTCACAAGCTAGGTCATAACTATTAGGGGTATGTTTTACTGTACATTTTTTCAAGGGCCTTTATGTCTTTTCCCACTCCATTAAAATCCAAACTCAAGTCATTTTGTCTTTACAAGGGATGGTATAAAAAACCTCAAAAGCCCTAAATGATGACATAATCCTCAATTTTACTAAAGAGAATCAAGAGTGATGGTTTTCTGTTCTTCCTCAGGCAATTGGAGTTTATCAAGAACAAGATTAATTTCAAGGATTTCTCCAAAGCTTCTACTTCAAGTATGTGGGGTATTAATTAATGTGTTCCTTTCACCCATTGAGCCCAAAAACCCTCTTTTTGGTCCAAGTATAAATTATACTCTAGTTATGATCAACAACAACAACAACAACAACCCAGTATATTCTAACAAAGTGGGGTCTGGGAGGGTAGAGTGTACGCAGTCCATACCACTACCCTTAAAGAGGTAGAGAGGTGGTTTTCGATAGACCTCCAGCTCAAGATACAAGGCAGTATACAAAAGCATCAAAAGCATAGAACCTGATAAAATAGCATAGGTACAAAATCCACAAAACATTGTACATTTCCAAACAAAGGACACCAGCATCAACCTAATTACTGACTATGACTCATCCACACCCTTAGCCATCTATCCTAATATTTTTCCTCCATATTATCCTATCCAGGCTCATGTCCTCAGTCAACTGTAACTGCTCCATGTCACGTTTAATCACTTTATGATCAAGTTCAATGTAAATTATGAAATTCATCCATGTTTCCTCATTAGTTTTATATTCAAGCCATGTTAATAGTCTTACTCCATGAGAATCATGCTCTTACATGCTTGAAGTTCCAAAAACCCATGTTATGTTGAGTCAATACTATGTCAATTTCTCAAATTATTCCTTAAACTATATAAATATGATATTTTCCCGAGGTTAACTCATTCCCATGTTTACATTCATGAAATTTATCAGACTATTGAAATATCTCATGTTTGGGTTTTTGAATTATGACTTTATTTCATTGCTAGCAGGTTATGAACCCCCGATACCTATATGTTTACTTATGTTTCAGTATTTTCAAGTATTGGGTCAGTCAACTTAGGATTTTATTATTGTACCTAGTATTATTTCATGTCAAATTATTAGTTTTACATGTCCATGATCTCTTTAGATTAGGCATGTACTATCAGTTTTAAAATACCTTATTTAAGCAAATCAGTTATCTGGGTATGCATCAGTCAGTATTTTAGTGTCTTTTAGTTGGGAGTAGGATTTAGCATCGAGAGGAAAGTGTGGGTTTAGCGCATCCTACTTCATAGAAACTACATGCCAATGTAGGTTTAGAGGCCTCAACAAAGAGAGATTCCTTTTGCTTAATATGGGCTCATTTTAGTGATTACTCTAGTTGAGTTTCTACCCCAATGGAAAGGATATAATATCCCTCCTCAACATGGGTCAGACGTTAGACTCCATGATAGATCACATGGTTTATGTCGTTAATATGATAGCTCCTACAATTTGAGTCAGAACTCAGTTTATCTCAATTTAGGTTTCCTTGACCAATTAGACAGATTTTAGTAATTATTCAATTAGTTTTACAAATTATTTTAGTTATTCAGATAACAGTTATTCAAATCATGTCAGTATTTACTATACTGGGTCTTCCATTCTCAGTTTTACATGTTCATGCATCCATGTTCAGATTTCCTATGTATTTCAGTAATCCTTGCCTCACCTACCTGTACATTCAAAGTACTGATCTCATACTTTTTTCTGTACTATGTTTTCTTATAACATAGGCTCGGACGTGCAGTTCACTTAGCATCGTTAGACAGATTAGCATTCTCCCAGAAGCAGTAGTGGTGAGTCCTCATCCACCAAGGATGAGATTTTTATTTCAGATATTTATAGTGGCTACTTTAATGTCATTCAATCAGATTTAGTTGGGGGCCTATCCCATCAACTCCTCATGTTAGAGGTTCTCAGAAGTTCAGACTAGATGCTTAGACAGTTAGTTTATCTTTCAGACATTATCTGTTGTCTTTTAGAAATGTTATTTATATTCAGATCACTATTCCATTTTTGGATCATATTTATTCATTTTTTCTTTTGCACATGTTATTTCAATATCCAATTTATTCAACACTCTCTATAGGTACTAGTACATGGGTTAGCTTAGGACCACTTGTGGCCTTAAGCATCATGTCGCGATAAGGGGTAGTCTCAAGGCTTGACAACTTTTCAACTAGTTGATAACTTATAAATTAGGTGTCACCTTACCTAAGTTATTTAAGATGTTTTCTGGTCAAGGCTGATGACTAAGTTGACAGCTCATCACTTAGTTGACAGCTTGTGAACTTAAGTCGTCACCTTCTCTCAGACAGACACTTTGAGGTAAAATGAGCATAACTTTCTATCCCGATATCAGATTAAGGTGAAATTTGATGCATTGGAAAAAAGACTAAAAAATATTTCATTTGATGTATACCACCTAACATTTATATTCTAGGATTAGAGGTCGTTGGAAGTTGACCCAAGATAAAATATCTTCTAAAACTTAATTGGTAGAAAAGTTCTCAGCTCATCTTTGAGTTAGGAGATCTTTATGATCTCGATTCATATCCAAAGATGTTCCCACACTATATAATTGATCAACACACTTATTTTGACATGGAAATGACTTAGTTTTGGTCTATATACATAAGAACGATGGTTTGAGTTCTAGCCTAAAAATGTGGGGTATTACTAATACACAAGGATCCCAAATGTATCAAAACAACATTATAACCTAGTTCACACAAGAAACCCAAAACAATAACTATAATATAATGCTATCCACTCAAGGAACCATCAAACTTACCAATACCTTATACTTGCATGTTAAGGGTCTTATAGTCTCCAACTAGCTATGACCTACAAGGGATGAGATCTTGTCCCTGTATCAAATATCCCAGACATCTACTGTCTACCAACTTTGTACCAATCAATCCACTGATGATTTCATTCATTGACTCATCTTTAATAATAACATATTCCATGAAAATAACCTTTACCAGCTCATCTCATTATAATAACATATCCCGTAAAGATGTTTTTTATTGGCACAGCTCAAATATAAATCCATGTCACAACACATACAGTCACAATATTTGATAACACAACCACACTTGCATTTCAAAAAAGCTTGTTTTACATAATCTCATTTTAAGTGATCAAATAACTTCTAAAATTATATAGCACGTTAATCATTAAATAGCATGCATTGCAATAACTAAACAAACATTCCAAACACTTGGTAAAACTCAAGTTCATCATTCCATGTAAACAAAATTTATCCTATAACGCACAAAATCACAAGTATATATGAAGGTCATACAATAACTAATAATTTAGGCCTTATCAATTTGTATTCATCAATTACAATATGTCCAAAGACAAATCTACAAATTATTCAAGTAAGCATTATCAAGTCATATTCATTAAATTCATGTATTTATTGAGTACACTATCAATAAAATAGAGTCTAAACTCCACTCATATTCAACCATTCAACTCTATTCAACTTGCGATTCTAGCTTTAGTCATACACCTTTACGCATCTTACTTCTTAACCCTTATTCCAACTTAACTTTAGGCTCTTAAGTTATAATATTTTATTTTCCTCATGAAAACAATACTCCTAATAATATTAAAATAGAAGTATCACACATTCAAGATATGTCCAACCTCAGTTTCAACGTTTTATGGTATTTAGGCTGAATCACTAGATTATAATCTCACACAATATCCTTATCATCATCTATATTACATAATTCACATTATTATAAATTATGGAGTCATACAAACACAAAACATTCATCAAGGATTCATACATTAATATATCAACACACAATTACGTTTTTATTAGATTAATTCCTTGTTTTATCCATTCAAACTTCGTGCCTGTAAGCCTAAGCAAGATTTATTCCATTGAATATATATTTTGAATATGATTTCTAATCATAGTCGACTACTCATAAATCATAACCTATCTGACACTAATGTTATACCACCGGTATGTTATATCATGAATCTTTTTGGTTTTTCTTCACATTTTGAATGTTAAATCGTCTAATAAATAACAATCAAAGATTAAAAATAAACTATTCTTCAAACAAATACTTTTGGAAATTCAAATATACTAGTTCTACCCTTTAATATACTCCAAAAATCTATATTTTGGAATAGGGAGATAAATTTCTTGTACCAAAGACATAATCTAACAATATTAACTTAAATTCAAGGGAATTCTACCAATTAATTCACTTTAAACCGGCAAATTCCACCTCAGTTCACTTTCTACCACACCATGATCAATCTAATGTTATTATATGGATTTTAGAATCAAACAGGTGTTAGATTGATGAAAGAACTTGCCTTAAAGGAGGAAATCGATGAAAAACTAAAGAAATTGCCCCTACCCTACCCTAGCCTGACCTTGAATGAGTTTGCAGAATAAAATAAAACACTTTAGATCTTAAAACAACATTTAATTATGGTAGATCTCTATAGCATCCCTGTTGTGGTAGCCTGTTGCCTCAGCTTTTCAACATAGACCGTCTTCAGTACTGATTATAAATTTTTGCTCAAATATGATATTAATGAACAATTGGTGGCATTGAAAAGAATACATAGTGATATTTAATTTGGTAAGTATTAGTACCCAAAACTCTTTATGTTATAGGGAGAGTGCTTATTTAAAGTTGATCCTAGTTTAAACTTAGCTCAAAACTCAATTAGTAAGGACACTTCCTACTTAATTTTGTGTCAAGGATGTTGTATGATCTTAATTAATATATATTGCAAGCCCACACCAAAAAATTAATCCTAAAACCCATGAATAATGATATTTTTATGTCTTTAATATAGATATTTTCAGTAACGGAAAAATAGGTTACTATAATACGATAACCTTAAGGCCATAGTATTTCCTAGATCTTGCTACAAGTGGATGCCCTTATAATTTCAACATTTTAAGACAGTAATTGAGTATAATTCTATTTTGTACAGCATAACTTCTTAATTAAAATTATGTGAAGAAACTGTAAATGATAAGGACATGATGGAAAAGACACTTACTACTTTTCATTCCTCAAATGTTGTACTGTAGTATAATATCTTGAAAGGACTTTTAGAAATATTCTATATTGATCTCATGCCTTCTGGCGGCTTACCAAAATAATTCCCGTTGAACAAATAATTATAAAGTATATCTCACTACTTCATTATCGAAAGCAAATAAGGTAGAAGCACATGACCACCCTAAAAGAAGGCAAAATTAAGGTTATATAATATGTGGGGGGCTGGAAATTACAAGGAATGATATAATATTTATTGTGATAATGATAACCATAAAAGGGAGAACCATATGCGTTCCCAAAACAATCCTTCAAAAGGAAACTATTATCATTGTAGCATGAAAGGACATTGAAAAACTGAATGTTAAGTGCCTAAGCATTTTGCTAGGTTTTATCAAAATACTTTCAAATGGAAGGAAAATAAAGGTGGTGCCGCTTCTAATGCTTGAACAAAGTCATATTTGACTTATAAAAATGATGTGAGGTAGGACCTTCACAAAAATAAAATAATGATATCAATGATAATTTGGCTTTCAAAGATAATGATTTTGATGGCCTTGGTGATTTACTCATTTGAAGGTTGAATACTTCTTTGGAAATCAAAATTAAATCTTGATCAATTTATTGGAACAATTAATTATATTATTTTATTTATGTATTTTTTAAATTATTTTCATTATGTTGTTTTATTTTTCAGAAAGAAAAAAAATATTTAAGTATTCTAGCAATGTTGTTAGACTTCACATTTTTTATGATGTTTTTTTCTTTTATTAAGATAAAATAAATTTCTCTAATCTTTAACTAGATTCAAGATGAATATGAAGATATGTATCTTGTAGATAGTGCTACAACTCACATTATATTAAGAGAAAAGAAATATTTTTCTAATTTAATTATGAAAAAAACTATATTAATACAATATCTAGTAGTACAAAATTCACTGAGGTCTCTAAAAAAGTGCTCTTGTTACTACTCGGAGGAGCAATATGGGATTTGATAATGGATGATATTGTCATAAGTATCAAAGAAACTTATTAAGCTTCAAGGTTATTCGCCAAAATGGTTATCATATTAAGACTATCAATGAAGGACAAGTTGAATACTTTTACATAACTACAATAAAGGGAGGGAAAATTTTTGTGCATGAAAACTTATCTATGCTTTCTTCTGAGTTGTAATATTTTAGAATTAGTATGGTTGAATCATATGCCATAATAAACAAAAGTTTTATGGGTCCAAATGATTTTATAATGTCAAGAGTATTCATCTCGATTTTAATATGATGCGAAAAATTATTGAGAATTCACATAGGCATACTTTAGTGAATCAAACTATTCTTCTGTAATGATCCTAGGTTATTTTCCATATTTTCATGCTTTTAGAGTTTTCCTATAGCTTTCCTAAGTTTTATGATTGTTGGGGCTGATAGTTTGATTACAGATAAGTTTGTTATTTTTTAGAGTCATTCCCCTATTTTGGAGATTTTGAAGTTAACGAATCGGTCTCGGGCCAGAAACTCAAATGTCATTTCTAATAGTCTCATCAACTCTAGAATAACAATTTTAGGCTAGGTGATCCTTGGTTTGGATTTTGAGGCTTCCCAACTTATTTTAAGCTATTCGGTGGATTTTGGCTAAAATGGCTCCTTGGATGTAGGACCTTTATTTATTAAAATAACCTTAGATAAAAATTTTAATGGCATCATTGAGTTTTATGTGAAACAATTGGTAGGTTAGAATATCTCATTTACAAGAATGGGCTTCTAAACCAATCCTGAGCACCCAGTTGAAGTTCATTAGGACTTGTTAAATTTGGTTGGTGCCAAATTATTTGGTGCAACTGCTTTAGCGACTAAGAGACCGTTTTAGTAAAAGATAGTTTAGTGTTTTCGCGTAGCTTTAGTAGAATCCACTTTAGCAGAGCTTTCCTAGATGAGTCCAGGTCTCTTTAGCAGCCTCCTAACCACTTTAGCAGTAACCACTTCAGCGGCACTGCTAAAGCGTCCACCGTTAGTACTTATATAAATACTTTACCCTCCTTATTTCCAACTTATCTTGTAAGTGTTAAACCACTATTGCAGACGTTGTAAGCTTTGAAAATTAAGAGAAATTGAGTACTTAGTGTTGGGATTGATTTAGAAGCATTCCAGTGATCGTTATATCATTGTATTCTTGTAAGTTTCTGCTTAATTTTTTATTATTTATTCATTTTAGTTCGTGTATGTAGAATGTGTTGGGACTAATTTAGGGGTTTTTTGAGCTCTAATTTTGCTAAATTTGTTTACAAAATGATTTTTAAGCTGAGAGGGATAAAGTGAAGATTTTAATTTTATGATTCTGCAAGCGGGTCCTACATGGGATTTTTAGTCCAAATTTTGACCTAGAGTATTTATATGAAATATAGGTATTCATTTTTCTTGTTGATGTATATATTGTTATTTTGATAGAGTGACAACACTCGAAGGCGTTTTGAAAGGGAAAAGCTCCAGTATATAGGATTTGGTGAGCTTTCAATGGAGTCCAGGTAAGCTAGGACAGCATTCTTTTAGATTATGCTTAATTATGGTATTAGTGTAGTATTGTGCTAGCTTTATATGGGTATTTACAATTTGATTAATGTTTTAACATTTTAATACCTTATTTAGCTAGTTAGGGCCCTTTTTCGATAGAATATAGGCTCATTCCTCCTTAGGATAGAGTATTATCATCTATTAAGACTAGAATTAGTGCTTAAAGTACCTTAGGATAGGATTAGGAAGCCCTAGACTAGGTTTGTCTAGGTTTGACCTTAGGTTGGATTATCAAGACCCTATAGTAGGCCCCACTTCTCTGTTAGATAGAATGTCTTAAATAATGTCCTATTTAGAATTAGTTGGACTCATGACTACTATGTTAATCTATTAAGTTGGATTTAAGTTGATTTACATTTAGTTACTCACCTATTTAGCTTTTTTCCTTGGGTAGGATAGTAACTGACCCTTGACCACTCCTTCTTGACCTAGAAATGGGAACCATCAGGCTTTAGCGAATTTAATCACCCAAAATTGATCTATATGAATAAATCGATTGGATATAGGCTTGAAACCATAGGACCTTTTATAGATGTTCCATATTAGGTATACATATTTTAGTTATGATTCAAGTTTTACATATGCTCTAATTGCTATTTTATAAATTCTGGTATGAGTTTGGCATCAATTTATGATTGTGTTTTGGTCTTGATGAGGTCATCTATTATGATTATGGTTTGCTACTTATCAATTTTGATTTAAGTCTGCATTAGTCTGTGACATGGTTTGGGTATTCTGGCATTAATTATCGTTATTATTGGGAGTTTTGGTAGTTGTACTTGGTTCTGGTGGGGAGTTTTTATGGTTGTATATAGATAATTTTGCCTTTTGTTACTATCCACTATTTTCGGTTTGACTCTTGCCTTATATTGTCATCCACTATTTTGGTTCAAGTTCGATATATACTTTCATTATAAATTTGGGATTGGAAAGCTATTGAGACTGGTACAGTTAATAGTTATAGTTGAGAGGGGATCATTCAGTGCATTTTGTCCATCTTGTCTTGTTATAAATTTATTTTGGTTATTCATTCTTCTTACCTTCGATTTTCTCTTATTTGTACCCATCATGCTTATGGGGGCTCGGTAAGGATAATTTTCTTTTTATGTGTTCCTTTTGGGATTATGGGGGTCCAGTTAGGTTGTTGTTAGGACTTTAATTTCATTCTCGAGTTACTTACTTCTTTTATCACATTTGTCTATAATAGCTCTATATTTACATTTCTACCCTTTTTATTATTGACTTTATCTTACATCCTCGCACTTTATTTATGCTTTTATTATATGAGCTTAGTCGATCTATGATGCCTACTGAGTACTCTTTTCTTTGATACTTATACTGCTCTTTTGCATCTTTTTCCTGATACATATTCAAGTAAGATCCATCATTGTTGACATTATCCTCGGGCCTTGCTACAAATCCGAAAATGGGTTAAGCTTTCTAGAGTTTGAATTTGATCCTCCTTATTATGCTTCAATGATAGACTTTTGTATCTCTGAGACTACTATGTATATATGTTTGTTTTTTATACTATCTAGTACTCTTCTTTTCATTATAGTGACTCTTTTATCGGCCTTATCGGGTCTTAGAAGGAGTTTATTTTGAATATTGTGTCCCCTTAGCTCTCTTATATAGTATTTTATATATGAATATCTTTTCTACTTCCACCTATATTATTGTTATTATTGGTTTCATTCTGGTTTTTCTTTATCTTTCACTCGTTAACCCATTACGTGTCTTTTCGATCTATGGCTTGACTTACCTATTAGTGGCTTGAAGTAGGTGTCATCATAACCTGAGAAATTAGGCTATGACATCTTTAATTAAAAGAATTCTCTTTCGATACATGTTCTCAAGGAAAGTTCATTATTGATCCATCAATCGCTAAGGTTGGGACTGAATCTCATACATTTCTTGTGGCTAATTCACCCTCTATGTGGACCTTTCAAATATTATGTGATCTTCATAAATGCATCTATAAAATGGTCACATGTGTTCTTATTATCAACTAACAATATCGTTGTTTTGATATTGCGAATTTAAATAATAAGGTTAAAAGCATAAGTTTTAGATTATGCAAGAAAATTCGTCGTGATATTGCAGGTGAGTTTATATCTCAGTCCTATAATTATTATTATGTGTCCACTGATATAAAAGTTGAACATTTAGTTGCTTATGTTCATACTGAAATTGGTCTAGCAGATAAATAGTTAAACATCTCCAATTGAAGCTAGACCATTGCTAATTAGGTAAAAACTTCTATTTCAATATGAGGCATGCTATTTTTCATGTAACAATATTTGTACACATAAGGCCAACCAATTTTCATGAATTTGCCCTATTACCTTTTATTTTTTGCCAGGAGCTAAATATTTCTTAACTTAGAAATTTTTTAGTGTGTGGTATATGTTTTAGTTTCTCTACCATAATACATAAAGATATATCTCCAATAAAGATTGGGGATAAAAGTTTAGTATGAGTCTCCATCTATTATAAAATATTTGGAATCTAAGATTGGACTCATTAATGATAAGGTTTGATGATTGTCGTTTTGATGAATTGGTATAGCCAATATTAGGAGGAGAATATAAGAAGATTGAAAATGAGATAGATTGGAATGAATTATCACTATCTCATTTAGATCTTCCATCAGATCAATGTGAGGAAGAGGTTCAAAAGATGATATAGCTATACAATATTTCAAATCATCTATCAGATGCATTTACTAACCTTCCAAGAGTTAATAAATCTTAAATTCCAGCTGCAAATGCTTCAATTCAAGTTAATGTTTTGGTAGGACAACTTGTTAATGCCAATGAGTCTTGGTCATGGTTGAAATGTAGTAAGTCAATTGGTTTCAAGGACAAAAATTCTCAAAAAGAAACAAATGATCAGGATGATCATGATAAGGTGGAAATTACACAAAAAAATCCCCTAGACATAACAAATTATAAGACCACCGAAGAGGTTCAAACATTAAAAAATAATGAAAATAAAGAAATCAATAAGTTATGTCTAGATGAAAAGAGGTAGAATTAGCATAATATTTTGGTTGATAATATTTTTGCTTACGATATTTTTATTAAGATAATGCAACAAGATGAGAATTTTGAACAAATATCTATGCATGGATGTTGATGGATAAATTGGTCAAGATGGAAGATGCAATTCAAGCAGAATTGGCTAACTTGAAAATGTGAATTTTTTATATCAATAGTCCAAACAACTAAAGGTACCAAGTAAGTAGGGTACGAATGAGTTTTTATGCAAAAACAAAATGAAAAGGGTGAAGTCGTAAGATATAAAGCAATTGTGCATAAGAATTTTTGCATAAGAATTATGGTGAATGCAATTACCTTCATGTATATAATAAATTTGAAAATTCACAAAAAATTTGAAATGCACCTAATGGATGTTGTCACTGTGTATTTGTATGTCTCATTAGATAGTGATACTTTTATGAAAATCCCAAAAGTATAAAAGTTCACAATAAACTTGTTCAATAAAGTTTTAGAAATCCTTATACAAGTTAAAACCATCAGGCGAATGTGGCACAATTGTCTTAGCTAATATTTGCTAAAGGAAGGGTACAAAAATCATCCTATTTGCCCTTGTATTTTTATAAGAAGGTCTAGATCTAAATTTGCTAAATTAGTTGTTTATGTTGATGACTTAAACAACATTGGCACTCCTAAAAAGGTTTCAAAAGTTGTTACGTCTTTGAAGAAATAATTTAAAATGAGAGATCTTAGAAAGACAAAAAAGATTTAGCCTACAAATTGAGCATTTTAACAAATGAAATATTTTTCTACCAATCGACATACACTGAAAAGGTTTTGAAGAAATTTTACATGGATAAATCACATTCAGTGAGGATTTTGATGATTGTAAGATTGGTTGATATAAAATAAGATCCATTTCGACTTCAAGAAAATAATGAAGAGACTTTGGGTGATGAAACTCCATATCTTAGTGCAATTGGCGTACTAATGTATCTTGTCGATAATACTCGATCGAATATTTATTTTACAGTAATTTTATTGGAAAGATTCAACACTCTCCCAATAAGAAGACAATGAAATGGTGTCAAGCATATATTCAAATATCTTCAAGGAACCAATGACTTAGAATTGTTTATTCCAATAAATCTAAGTTAGAATTGATTAGTTATGTAGATGTAGGGTATTTGGCTGATTTACGTAAAGATCGATCTCAAATGAATGAGGCACAACTATATCTTGGAATTCAATAAAGCAAACATTAGCTAAAACTTCCTCAAATCATATAGAAATATTGTCATTCAAAAAGCAAGTGGGGAATATGTTTGATTGAGATCAATGATTCACATATTCAAGAAATATATGGTTATTCCTTTGAAAAAAAATATTGTAACAACCCGATTTTCTAGAACCGAAACGCCACACGGTGCTCATGATCCTGAAGGACCACAAGCCAACACTCTACTAATATTTGTACCTGAACACTGCATAATATAGATACTAAATATGAAAACTGGCCATAAGGTTTAAAACACCTAAAAATACTCAAAATTGAAAACTGAATACTGATATATCTGTCTGAAAAGCCTCTAAACTATCTAAATTGTGGAGTTAATGGGACATGTCCCCAACTAACTCCGTCTACTGAAAATAAACTAAATCTGATATGATATGATAATAATAAAAATAAGGATCATCCTCGACTGAAGAGGACTCACTACTATGTCTACTGTCTTTGACTGTTACTAAGCTAGTAAGGGTACTCTGGACTCGTGCCTCTGAACCTATAGTGTCAAATAAAACACCATAGCACAAATGCATCAGTACGAGAATATACCAAGTATGCAGACGAGGTAAGGCTAAATGCAAGGGCTTATACATGAACAATTACTTAACTGAATAATAATGAGAGTACTGAATGAGAACACTGCATGAATGCACAAACCATAACTGAAATCATCATGACTCAAAATACTAAAACTCGGATACTACTTTACTGTCATCAGAACTTACTACTAATGCCTGAGATACTGAACACTGAATCATCTGATACTGATAACTGAGTATTGGGTTTAGATCAGTCCTCTCTAGCGAGTGATCTCAGAAACTAATGATACTGAAACTGATTAATTGAATCTACTCATATCAATGACTGAATTCTGAGCTTTCAACTCTCGGTTTACTGCATCAGAGATCAAACCTCTCTAACAGATGATTCCAGAATCTACTATCAATAATAAGAAAAGATCATGTCCAAATCTGAAAACAAGAATACTCAACTGAATCTGAGACTGAGATCAACCCTATCTGACGGGTGATCTCTAGATCTGGTAACAAGAATACTCAACTAAATATGAAACTGAGATCAAGCCTATCTAATGGGTGATCTCTAGATCTGATAATAAGATTACTCAACTGAATATGAGACTGGAATCAAGACTATCTGATGGGTGATCTCAGGATCTGATAATGAGATTACTCAACTAAATATGAGACTAAGATCAAGCCTATCTGACGGGTGATCTCTAGATCTGATTTTGAATGACTTTATATGGGACCAAGCCTATTTGATGGGTGGTCCATGAATCAGTGGAACTATCTGAGTTCCTTACTGAGATAGATAACTGTATCTGACAGTCCTAATTTCTGAAGATTGATACTAAAACTGTAACTATAGGAAGTAGTCACTTAATCGATATGCCCTAAATCTCAGCTGGTGAGGTCCAACCTGTAACCCCATCTGGAAGGGTGTCAATATCATGCCACGAGTAAAGACCTCTCTAGTCAAACCTATCTGACGGGTGACCCTAGCAGGAAGTCAAGCCTAAGGCATATAATAGTCAAAACTATCTGACGGGTGACCAGCCTTTCTTGATGGGTGACTCCTATATCCTGCGCTGGCTATGCAGTTCTATTGTTCAGGGATTGCTCCTAACAACTCTACCTCTCTGACGGGGAGCCACCATCCCTGCCCTCGCTCAGTGCTTGCTTCTACTCCTAATTGAAAGACTGTGAACTAATTCTTAACTGAACATAAACTAAGCTAAATCTGATACTAATCCTGTTTCTCCAATAGTCTGACTGATTTAAGTTGAATTCACTTGGTTTTGTATCTGACAGAATACTAATAAATCTCGTTATCTAACTGAATGCCACTGAGATTTGAATAGAGTACTCGATTACTACAGAGGTCAAAACTAAACACTTGAATACTGCTAGATCTTAGTTGGGTATAGAATTGTAGCTAGATTACTAGTGATATTGAGATTACAGCGATTACTGAGACTACTGAGATTTCTTAAGTTTTGTATCTGTCTAAGAGTACAGAGTTCTATAAGTCACTGAATTCTGAGAATCATGGCTCGACTTGAATTATCCTGAAAACTAACACGGGCTCTAGACATCAGATAAATTATCAGGTATAAATACCCCCAGGACTCGATAACATAAAATTAAAACATAACCATTCTTGAATAATCAATACCATGGACAATCATTCACGATCACAATGACTAAGGCATCACTTCAAGAATTTAGGAATCCTAAACATATAATAACATAGGGGGACATGCTATTGGATCATGCTCCATTCAACAAGGTCTTGCATCAAACACTTGGCAGGTATTAAAGTCTTAGCATATATCAAAGAGCACATAATTAGGGAATTTAATGTTATCATGTCACAATTCATTCACTAAGGCTTCTCAACAAACACTTGACATGCATGGGCTTGCACACAATTGGGGATTTCTAGTCATCATGCTATAATGGCTCTAACTCCTTCACATAAGTATTTTATCAAATGTATGGGGAGCATGCTTTGCTTATTCAACAATTTTCTTCACTTAACTGACATGAACACATCACTTAACAAGCAAATTGAAGAGGGTTTATCATGAACATCACATGAATATCACATACTAGGTCAAATCTTGAAAACCTTGCAAACAAACATGAATCAAAACTCAATAATAGCATGAACATCAATTTCAACTCACATGAATCATGAAAACCCATAAACATAAGAGCTTTGAAATTTAGAAAAGGGTTCTTGAGATTCTTGGATGAAAGGAACCCAAGAATCAACATCTACATACCTTAGAGAAACTCTTTCTTGTAACCTCTTGGAGAGATTCTTGATTTCTTGATTTCTCTTGATTTTTCTTGAAGAAGAAGGAAGGGTTTTGATTTTGTAGAAACCCTAATTTTTTATGTTGAAGATGAGAAATAAAGGTGTGAGCCTTGATAAAAAATAAATAGGGGCTGAAAAGAGTAGGAAAAATACCAAAGAACCCTTTTATAAATGAGTTAAAAATGCAAAATGGGGTCTGCGATGGTCGAAGTGATGGTCTGTCGCTCAGTCTGACGGTCCGACAGATCGTTCGTCGTACACCAGTCGGAAAAAGAATACACTACCTCAATGCGAAGGTCTTAGCGATGGTTCATCACAAACTTGATGGTCCATCGAATCGTCCATCGCACATTGGCCAGGATAAGGCCACACTACCTCAGTGCGACGATCCCCGCGATGGTCCATCGCAGCCTCAATGGTCTATCGTCCTGTCCGTCGCACTTGAAAGTCACTGCCTTAGTTGTAATGGGCTGGGAGATGGACCACCGTAATCTCAACGGTCCGTCAATCCAATCGTCGCACCTAGGCAGTTCCGACTGTTTTCAGTAAAACGGCCATAACTTCGTCGTCTGATGTCGGATTTTGACGAAATTGGTATCAATAAAAAGCTTATTTAATGCTCTACATGAAAAAAAGTCACTATTAAGGAAATTCTACATGGTTCAAAATATCCCTCACTTTGGAAGACACTTCTTAACCTTTTTGGACTGGATTTATACTTCACTTGACACGCTCTAAGGCTCAGACAATGAGAGAAATTTGTGGGGTCTTACATTATCTACCCCTTGGAAACATTTATCCTCGAATGTCGCTTGATAGGATAAGAATACTGGTCAACTAAACTTACTCAAGGAACAAGAACATCTGAAACATGACTATGCAATTTGAACCACTGATACTCTGAGTTCTCATGCTGGACATCCATACCTTACGCATGGAATACTCGACTGAAGCTACTCATAAGCTGAATTCTTATAATGGACATGCATATCTGATGCATGATGCATAACTGGGTTGATCTCATGAATGCATGACTAAATACACTGAAAAGCTGAACTCCTTCTACTGAACGTGCATATCTAATGCATGAATGTCTGACTGAACTGACTCTCAAAAGCATGACTGGCTATGCAATGATCACTAATGTTAACTTCATAAGGAGAGTTTGAACATGCAAATGAATGAGTCTAAGAAAATAACAGCATCGCAATATCATGGGGTATCTCCTCCTTGAGACTCTATGTCCCACTACAAATACCTTGATCAAATACTGGGGCGGTGCACGGGGCACCTACGAACTAGGTCATGATTGAACGACTTAGATTTGAAACTCATGCATGAATCATGCCGACATATAAAGTGGAAGAAAAGAATCTAGAAATTGATGTTGGGCGTATTTACACGCCTAAAGTACTATAATTTACCCATATTTTAGCTAAGTTTTAAAGACAAAATATATAATTCCTGCACTTTTAGTCCTTTTTCCTGTAAGTGAGCTAACCAACGTGATTAGCATGTTTTCAGATATAAATGAGGAAGATTTCAGCATTTTGTGGACCGTTGGGCAGCAAAGGAAACTTCATGTAAGAAGGAAGACAGCTTCTGGAAGCTTGTGGACTGAAAGTGATGCATGGAAAACTTGTTCCGGGAAAAAACAGTATTTTTAAATACTTGGGGATCAGCAGTAACCTAGTAGGAATATGACAAGGATAAAAACCCTATTTCAGTAGGACAAGGATAAAAACCCTATTTCAGTAGGACTAGGACAAGGATGTTATAAAAACCCTATTTGCTGAATTTTTCAGCATTCATTCTATTTTCTATCCGACTTTTCTATTCATTCTATTTTCTATTCAATTCTATTTTTCTTTTATTCGATATTTAGTACTATTCACGTTACTTTCTGACAGAGAAAGCATGGCTCTTGTGACTAACGTGAGATCGTTCAAGCTTTGGTACGATGATGATGTTTATTGTGATCTCCGTTGCACTCATGAGTAGCTAAACTTCTCTGTTAGGGTTATGGAAGCCTTTTGATATACTATCTATTACTATGATTTTGTGAATTCTTGATACGTATGCTACTTATATCATTACTCTCTTCATCTTAATTAAATTCTTGTGGTTGCAAACATAAAGAATACGCCAATATAATATTAACTTGTTCGAGAGAAAAGTTATATGTTTGGAAAAGAGAGTGTGACAAGGAAATAGGGCTACCAACCCCTGTTTACAAGTTAGTGCCGTAACTGGATTAACCTCTTGGAGAGTTTGTACCGTTAGTATACACTTTAAGATCGAGAGAGTTAAAGTGAAATAATCCTCGATGGTCGAGAGACACTAGGATTTACCATTAGAATACAAACCTCTATAAGTGCATGCATATCTAAATTTCGCATAACTCATAGTTAATAGATACGTAGAACTCATAAGGTGGACATAACCCTAACTTATTCTTTTCTGTGATTAAATCCTACTACATTAATCGTTTCACTCGTTACTTTGTTTATCTTATTTCATGCTACAATTTAAATCCCCCCTTTTCGTAGAATTTTCGACCAACAGTCTACTAATAGTTGCATACTTAGTGACCGAGTATTCCCTGTGGGATTCGACACCCAACCCAGTTGGGTTCTATATTTGACAGCGGTCGCTTACACTCTTACGAGAGCTGTAGTTTGAGCGTTATCAAATTTTGGCGCCGTTGCCGGGGAATACAGTTGTCAACTAAGTTTGTGATAGTTACTAGACCCTTTGGTCAAAGATTCTCGTATTTTACTTTTAGTTGTTGTTTTTGTTTTATTCAGGTTTTGTTCAGTGCATGCCAAACACTCGAAGTTCAGGTCAACCATTATTACCTATCAATCCTGAACCACATCGTATTGGCAGAATGGATGCACAACGTGACATTAAAAGAAGGGCTGCTCAACAGGAGTAAGCTAGATTAACTGCGTTGGGAGCTGCTCAAGTGCATCAATAGAATATTGATAATCCAGGCCGGGCAACAAATCCTGATAATGAGGACCTGGGGGATGAGGAGCTACTGAATCCTAGGCATACAGATGAGGTGACGATACCTGGGAATAGAAGAGATCATCAAGCTAGATTCAGGCCTGAACGCCGAGCTATGCAGATTCCTTTTGAGGATGATGACGACGATCTGGATAGAGTTGGTGCCACATGGGCTATTATTCCTCCGCCCTTGGCACCCGAAGCAAAGTTCAATATCACTAGCACCATGATTCAGCTATTGCAACTCAAGGGACTATTTGGTGGACTTGCAGGCGATGATCCAAATATGTATCTGATCAATTTTATCTCTACATGCAAGGCTTTTGACAATCCAAGGGTTGGACAGAATGCAATTTGGCTGCGCTTATTTCTATTGTCTCTATCTGGAGAGGCAACCTTATGGTTGAACGGGCTAACTCCTGACTCTATTACTAATTGGAGACAATTGAAAGATGCTTTCCTAGAAAGATTCTATCTGTCATCCAAAAGAGCACAATTGAGAGATGAGATCAGCAATTTTCGACAGCTTCCAACTGAAGCTCCACAAAACATGGGAGAGGTTCAAAAAGAAGCTTATGCGGTGCCCAAATCATGATATGACCAATGTCCACTTGATGGAGATATTATACAGGTCTTTGAATTCGGTGACTAAGCCAGTGGTTGATAATGCTGCAGGAGGGTCATTCATGGACCTTACTTTTATTCAGGCAAGTGATATGCTAGATCGTATGACAAAGCAGAGTAGAGCTTGGCATACCAGGGATTCTGAGGTAGCAAGCTCTACTATATCTATTGGCATGACTGTAGAACAGAGGCGAAGATAAGAGGAACGTGACCAGGATATGGCTCACATAAAAACACAGATGGGTCTTCTTACCAAACATTTATTATCGGGGAAGACTAAAAAAGTCAAAGCTGTTGTGTCACAGGGAAGAGATGAATCCGATTCTAAAGAAGAAGCTAACTACTTGAATAATCAGGGGGGTTTCCGAGGCAATGCCCAAGGAAACCAAGGTCGGAACTATTATGATAAATCTGGAAACAAGGACTGTGATCAAGGTAGTTGGAAGAATAAGACTGACAGGAGTGGTTTGTATGTTCCTCCTGGAAGTCGTGACACCGCTGCATCTGGCTCTGGGAAGATGTCCATGGAAGATATGATGGCTAAGCTGTTGAAAGGAGTGGAGGCAACCAATACGGGAGTAAATGAGGTAAAGAATGATTTGTCATCAATAAATCAATTGGTTGACTCGCATTCAACTTCAATAAAATAGCTGGAACAACAATTGAGTCAACTTTCAGCGACATTCAATCAAAGAAAGGCTGGCACTTTACCGAGTGACACTGTGCAAACTCCAAGGAACGATGGATCATGTATGGCTATTACTACCAGGAGTGGTAAGGTGTTGGAGAATCCATCCAAGGGTAAGCAGGTGGTTGATGATATAGCAGATAATATTATTGATGCGAAATGTGAAGACGCTGAAGAAGCTGAAGAGAGTGTTCCTGACGTCACCCCTAGACGTCTACAGCCTGAAAAGAATGATAATTGGAAGCAAGATAAAAAGGAAGTGTTGGATAAAACTATTCCCCTTCCACCACCACCTTTTCCTCAGAGACTGAAGAAGAAAGCTGATGATACAAGGTTCAGTAAATTCATGACTATGTTGAAACAGCTGACTATTAATGTGCCTTTAGTGGAGGTGCTGGAGCAGATGCCTGGGTACGCTAAATTCATGAAGGATCTTTTGACGAAGAAGCGGGCAGCAAGCTATGAGCCAGCAGATAATGTTCATCATTGTAGTGCAATCGCTACAAGATCGTTAGTTTAGAAAAAGGCAGATCCCGGTGGTTTCACTATTCCTTGCACTGTTGGATCTTTGGATTTTGCCAAGGCATTATGCGATTTGGGGGCTAGCATCAATTTGATGCCGCTATCCGTCTACAGGAAGTTGGGGTTGGGCGATCCTACACCAACCAATATGCGGCTCGTGATGGCAGATAGGTCGGTAAAACGACCTGTTTGTATCTTATACGATGTATTGGTGAAGGTTTCTTCCTTCATTTTTCCTGCAGACTTTGTTATTTTGGATTGGGAGGTGGATTCTGAAAGTCCCATAATCTTGGGACGCCCTTTTCTCACAACTGGAAGTGTGCTTATTGATTTACGAGCCAATGAGCTTTTATTTTGGTTGAATGACGAAGTGGTTCATTTTGATATATGCAAATCGATGAAGCATCCTAGAAATATGGATGTGTTCTCTGTAGCTGATGTTTATTATGAAGATGAGGAAGAATCATCTGCAGAGAAGCAGCTTATTGATGAGCCATTGTCTGATGTGCTGTTGAATTTTGAGCGTGAGGAGATTGAAGAACATGAAGAAACCGATTTTGCTCTAACAGGAATAAGGTCCTATACTCATGGCCCTAAGAAGCTGGACCTTCATCTTAAGCATCGACCTTCACCAACAGTGAAGACTTCCATTAAAGAGCCTCCAGTGCTAGAATCGAAAGAACTCCCCAGTCACCTAAAGTATGTGTTCTTGGGAAGTGGAAATACACTTCCGGTGAGTGTTACAGCTGATTTAGGTGAATAGCATGTAGAGGCTCTCATCTCTGCCCTGGAAAGGTACAAGAGAGCTATGGGTTGGACTATTGATGATATAATTGGTATCCCTCATGGGATATGTATGCACAAGAGTCATCTCAAAGAAGATTCCATGCCTACAAGTAAGCATCACCATCGTCTGAATCCATTCAGAAAATGATCCACCATCTATCTCGATGAAGTCTAAGTAATCGAGGTAACCATGTCGTGCCGCGACAATAAATCAAGCGCTAGATGGGAGGCAACCCATCGTATTTAATTGTTTTGTTTTACTAGGAGTTTGTTTTTGTAGTCGAGCCACGACCAAAACTAAGGCGCTTGATGGGAGGCAACCCATCGTTCTAATCGTTTTTGTTATTTTTGAGTAAGTGTAGGTGCAAGACGTATAAAGGGAGAGATTGGTCTCAAATTTTGATTTGGAAGTGTGCTATGTTAAAGGTGGTAAGTTAGGAGTGAAGAAGCAAAGGCTATCGGTTAGGCATTGCCTTTGCAAAACTAGGCAATGGTAAAGGCAAGGCCTATGTAAATCTAGGCAACGAACAAGGCAAGGCCTATGCTATGGCCTAAGCTCCCTGAATCTACAATGCCATAGCATAGGCGCCGCCTATGCCCAACAATGCCATAGCATAGGCGGCGCCTATGCTCAACTAGGCAAAGCATTAGGCGCCGCCTATCCCAATGCCTTTGGTCTCTGAATCTATAATGCCATAGCATAGGCGCCGCCTATGACAAGCATAGGCAAAGCATTAGGCGCCACCTATGCTCACTTTTTGGTCTCCTAACCCGATTTTTAATGGGTCAAACCCGACCCAAGCAGTGGGCTATAAATAGAACTTCATCCTTAAGACAATATCTCATTGTTTACTCAATCTAAGCGCCGCCCACCCTTCCAAAATCTCTCAAACTTTTCTTTTTTATTCATCTAACCTTGCAAGACCATCTTCCAAGTCCATCACCAAGTAAGTTCTTCTTTTATATTCCGTAAGTGTTACAATACTACGCTTATAATGATTTGTTAGATCTTGATGTGGTGTTGGTAATTTGAATGTGGTTGGTTTGTTTTGCTACATCTAGTTGAGTGAAAGAATACGTGTGGGTGTTCTTGACTTGTTTCCAACTTGTATTTGATTTTGATACATTGTCATACTTTTGCGGAATCGACATGATCAAGTTACTTGCATAACCTTGTAACTCAAAAGTTTGAATGTTTGAATGCCTTGTTCATCGACATGAACATCATGGTTGACTACAAACATGAGATGTTGTGATTATTTCTATGCCATAACTTAATACAATATCCATGTAGTAGTTTTGTTCAAAAAAACAAATACATTTAGCCAAACATGAAAGCATAGTCAACATTAAACGAAATAGAGTTGAAAAGGATAGTTAAAGACAACATGAAAGTATGACTGTGCTAAAACGTATTGTTGGAACATATCACCTATACGTATGTCGATGAATTCTGAGTAGTCGATATTGTTTACTTAATTAGTTTTTACCAACAAATTAAGTGTGGGGTGGTGCCACTATTGTTTTGTTTTGTTGATTGAATCTTCCGAGATGAAGCTAACATGACTCTATTAGGATCTCAGGTAGAATGGCCTCAAAAGGACGACAAGGAAAACAAAAAGCACCCACCTCACAGAAAGGTAAGAAAAGAGGAAGAAAAGAGCAAGTTGAATCCTTCGTGCTGCAAATACCTCGACGCACTCTTGGAATCAAGTGGGTTACATTTTGAGGAACTTCTGAGGATGACGACTCTGATGATGATTTCGACACAGGGGGTATGACCCCAGACATAGAGGAGGAATCCGACTAATCAGGTTTTCCTTATTTATTTCCACTGAGGACAGTGTGTCCCATCTAAGCGTGGGGTGAGGGTATTTGTATGCTGTATTATAATTCTTTGCCTGCATCTATTCTCGTTTGTATTTAAATTTTTAGATTTTTAGATTTTAGATTTTGCATGAAATTGTTCTGATAGGCGGCATGGTATTATGACAAGAGTTTGTGCTAAAATCGTTACTATTGAGACGTTTAGGCTCCAAGTGTGACTCATTGTGTGATAATTGTGTGGTTTAATTCATTCATCTATTGGGTCAAGAGTCTATACTGCTCCCAATAAAGTTGACCATGTGCCTTGTGTGTGTGAGGTTGTAGTATATTCTGTGTTGTGACTGATGCTAGAACTTGCCTGGTGTGTGTGTAAAGCGAAATAAAGAGTGTGAGTTTAGGAGATGATTTAGGCATTCCTTTGGCAGCCTGTAATTGTTTACCTTCTTTTTACCTACCTGTGTACATTATCCTAGTTAACCCCCTTTGAGCCTTTAGCTATTTTCTTTGACAGCCTCATATGTAGCCTAATCTATTTTTTTCAAGACCATAATTTGATCCAAATTCCTAAGCGCTTTAAATTGTAAAGTCATGTGACAAAATAAGAGGAAATTGGGTGAGAGTGATGCCTTAGAGTGTATTGGTACTTGAATTTGTTATAAAAAAGAGTGGCTATTATAGAGGTGTGTTATAAAAAAAAGAGCAAAAATGAAAAAGAAAAATAAAAAGTTAATTCTGTTTAAAATTGAATAACAAAATAGGTGAAAAGGGGTGGTAGATAAAAGGAAAGTAGAGAGGTTGTTTAAAAGAGAGTGTTAATGGCATAATGTGATGTATTAAAGCGCTTAGGGAACATAGTCACTATTCTGGCCAAAATAGTCCTACCTGTCCCTTAGCCTACATTACAACCTGTAAAAGACCTATTTGATCCTAAGCTTAGCATTCTGATATTAGTAGAGCATTACACTAAGGGCAAGCCTATGGTCATCAGTTGAATCATATGAATTCTTTATGAGAGAGAGAGCAAGGAGAGTCTTATACCCATGTTCTGAAAAATGCAAAACTTGTGAGTGATTATGGGTGATATCTTGTGTGAGACACACATGGTTGATGAGTTTTGGGTAGTTTTGTATGATTCTTTGTGCCTTAACTTGTGGATACGAATTAACCATCATCACGAGTCTATGTTGGAGGTTGAATTGCTTCTAGTAGTGATCAAGAAAACTACTCTTTGTTAATGATTGTCGTGCATGTCTTGTTAAACATTTTGTGCTGTTACTGTGAAATCCTAAGTAGATGTTTGCATGGACGTAATATTTTGTTCGAGGACGAACAAAGCTATAAGTGTGGGGTATTGATGTTGGGCGTATTTACACGCCTAAAGTACTATAATTTACCCATATTTTAGCTAAGTTTTAAAGACAAAATATATAATTCCTTCACTTTTAGTCCTTTTTCCTATAAGTGAGCTAACCAACGTGATTAGCATGTTTTCAGATATAAATGAGGAAGATTTCAGCATTTTGTGGACCGTTGGGCAGCAAAGGAAACTTCATGTAAGAAGGAAGACAACTTCTGGAAGCTTGTGGACTGAAAGTGATGCATGGAAAACTTGTCCCGGGAAAAAACAGTATTTTTAAATACTTGGGGATCAGCAGTAACCTAGTAGGAATATGACAAGGATAAAAACCCTATTTCAGTAGGACAAGGATAAAAACCCTATTTCAGTAGGACTAGGACAAGGATGTTATAAAAACCCTATTTGCTGAATTTTTCAGCATTCATTCTATTTTCTATCCGACTTTTCTATTCATTCTATTTTCTATTCAATTCTATTTTTCTTTTATTCGACATTTAGTACTATTCACGTTACTTTCTGACAGAGAAAGCATGGCTCTTGTGACTAACGTGAGATCGTTCAAGCTTTGGTACGATGATGATGTTTATTGTGATCTCCGTTGCACTCATGAGTAGCTAAACTTCTCTGTTAGGGTTATGGAAGCCTTTTGATATACTATCTATTACTATGAGTTTGTGAATTCTTGATACGTATGCTACTTATATCATTACTCTCTTCATCTTAATTAAATTCTTGTGGTTGCAAACATAAAGAATACGCCAATATAACATTAACTTGTTCGAGAGAAAAGTTATATGTTTGGAAAAGAGAGTGTGACAAGGAAATAGGGCTACCAACCCCTGTTTACAAGTTAGTGTCGTAACTGGATTAACCTCTTGGAGAGTTTGTACCGTTAGTATACACTTTAAGCTCGAGAGAGTTAAAGTGAAATAATACTTGATGGTCGAGAGACACTAGGATTTACCATTAGAATACAAACCTCTATAAGTGCATGCATATCTGAATTCCGCATAACTCATAGTTAATAGATACGTAGAACTCATAAGGTGGACATAACCCTAACTTATTCTTTTCTGTGATTAAATCCTACTACATTAATCGTTTCATTCGTTACTTTGTTTACCTTATTGCACGCTACAATTTAAATCTCCCCTTTTCATAGAATTTTCGACCAACAGTCTACTAATAGTTGCATACTTAGTGACCGAGTATTCCCTGTGGGATTCGACACCCAACCCAGTTGGGTTCTATATTTGACAGCGACCGCTTACACTCTTACGAGAGCTGTAGTTTGAGTGTTATCAGAAATGCATCTCACAAAGATAAAGGACTCATAACATACTCGTGTCTATATCAGGGAACCTTTTCTGATCATGGAGAACCTGAAACGCATAGAAACTGTTCTGAAGCTGACCACTATTGGAACTGGAAAGGGCACCCTACTGATGAAACTCTCTACCCCTTTGAGTTAGCACTCTACACTCCCATATCCTGTGTCCTAGCTCACTACACCCAAAGCACACATCACTACCGGCTCTACACATACCTAGGGGGCTCTTGCTACACTCTCCACAAAGCAGAATGGTACGAACACCACTAGCACTACTCAAGGCTTTGGAGCCTGACATCCCATCATAACTGATATCCTCAAAGTACACTAGTTGAGGATGGAGCTAGGACTGAAAATCTCTGACTATGCTGAGAATGACTACCACCCTGGGACCCTGCCTGAGAGAAACCATGACTATCTATCCTGGCTGTCTTACTCACTCTCTTTTTTTCTTTCATCTTATTTGCCTCTATCTACTGTGCATGCATCATCAACCTAGCAAGGTCCATTTCTCTGTGAAGCATAGTAGTCTAACACTCTTTCAACACTAACCCACACATACCAGTCACAAACTTACTCATACTCGCTCTAGGGTCAGCTATCAAGTCAAGAGAATACTTAGCTAACTGGTTGAACTTAAGACAATACTCTTTCACTATTATGGAGCCTTGCCTTAGTTTCATGAAATCTTATACCTTAGCCTCTCTCATCTCTAATGGGAAAAACTTATCTAGAAAGGCATCCTGAAACTCTTGTCAAGTCACGAGAGTTGCATCCTCTCATTACCCTTCTTCTACATCATTACCCAATCATGAGCAATATCCTTCAGCCTATAGGATGCTAACTCTACACTCTCTTCCTCAGAAACATACATAACCTGGGTGTTCTTCTTTATTTTCTCAAGATAAAACTATGGGTCCTCACCTGCTACTGACCCATAGAACTCTGGCGGGTTTATTCTCATGAAATCTCTAATTTTGGTTGCAGCTGAATCCCCATTTTCTTGAGATGAGGCCACAGCCTGATGGTTACCCAAAACATTAGTCACAGCTTGGTATAGCTCCTGAAAAGCTACCCAAAATTAGGCATGTAACACACTCTCATTCTAAGGATCTACTGGCGAAAGGGGCTGGTCATGAACCCTACAGACATAATCGTTGTGAGGAGGTATACTCTGTAAATGGAAGAAAGAGGTGTATTAGACTGAGGATCAACTCGAGCTTATACTCACTCGCATGATATGAATACTGAAAGAAGGGAAATTGCACCTAAAAACATCTTATAGCCTCTTGTTCTTAAATGTGGCGTGCAACATACCCATGCATAAGACTCTACTAGATATGGATTTTCAGATTCCCTAAGACACTATTGAACCTTAGGCTCTGATACCAAGTTTGTAATGACCTGATTTTCTAGAACCAGAATGTCACACGGTGCTTATGATCCCAAAGAACCACAATTCAACCTTCTACTATATCTGTACCTGAACACTGCATAATATAGATAATATATATGAAAATTGGCCATAAGGTTCAAAACATCTAAAAATACTCAAAATTGAAAACTGAATACTGATACATCTGTCCGAAAAGCCTCTAAACTTTCTGAACTATGGAGTTCATGGGATATGTCTCCAACTAACTCCGTCTACTGAAAATAAACTAAGTTTGATATTATAATAATAAAAATAAGGATCATCCTCAATTGAAGAGGACTCACTGCTATGTTTACTGCTACTGGACTGAGCTAGTAAGGGTACTTTGGATCTCGTGCCTCTAAACCTATGGTATCAAATAAAACACCAAAGCGCAAATATGTCAGTACGGGAATATACCAAGTATGCAGATGAGGTAAGGCTAAATACAAGGGCTTATGCATGAACAATTACTTAACTGAATAATTATGAGAGTACTGAATGAGAACACATGCATAAATGCATGAACCATAACTGAAATCATCGTGACTCAAACTACTGAAACTCAGATACTACTTTACTGTCATCAGAACTCACTACTAATGCCTAAGATACTGAACAATGAATTATCTGATACTGATAACGGAGTACTAGAGTGAGATCAGTCCTCTCTAGTGAGTGATCTCAAAAATTAATAATACTAAAACTAATTAACTGAATCTACTCATATTAATGATAGAATTCTTAGCTTTCCACTTTTGACTGACTGTATCAGAGATCAAACCTCTCTAACAGATGATTCTAGAATCTTCTATCAATAATACGAAAAGACCATGTCTGAATCTGACAATAAGAATACTCAACTGAATCTGAGAATGAGATCAAGCCTATCTGACGGGTAATCTCTAGATATGATAACAAGAATACTCAACTGAATCTAAGACTGAGATCAAGCCTATCTAATGGGTGATCTCTAGATCTGATAATAAAATTACTAAATTGAATATGAGACTGAGATCAAGCCTATTTGACGTGTGATCTCTAGATCTGATACTGAATAACTTTATATAGGACCAAGCCTATCTGACGAGTGGTTCATTAATCAATGGAACTATCTGAGTTCCTCATTGAGATAGATGACAATATATGACAGTCCTGATTTCTGAAGATTGATACTAAAATTGTAATTATGGGAAGTAGTCACTTAACCGACATACCTTGAATCTCAACCGGTAGGGTCCTACCTGTAAACCCAGCTGGAAGGGTGTCAATACTGTTCCATGGGTAAACACCTCTCTTGTCAAGCCTATCTGATGGGTGACCCTCACAGGAAGTCAAGCCTATGGCATATAATATTCAAGCCTATCTGACGGGTGACCATCCTTTCCTGATAGGTGACTCGTGCATCCTGCGCTGGCTACACAGTTCTGGAGTTCAGGGATTGCTCTTAATGACTCTGCCTCTCTGATGGGGAGCCGCCACCCCTGCCCTCGCTGGGTGCTAGCTTCTACTCCCAACTGAATGACTCTGAACTGATTCTTAACTGAACACAAACTAAGCTAAATCTGATACTAATCATGTTTCTCAAATGATCTGACTGAGTTAAGTTGAATTCACTTGGTTCCATATCTGATGGAATACTACTGAATCTTGTTATCTAACTGAACGACACTAATCTTTGAATAGAGTACTCGATTACTACAGAGGTCAAAATTGAACACGTAAATATTACTAGATATTAGCTGGGTACAGAACTTAGGCTAGATTACTAGCGATACTGAGATTACGGCAATTACAGAGATTACTGAGATTTCTTAAGTTCTGTATCTATCAGAGAATATAGAGTTCTATAACTCACTGAGTTTTGAGAATCAGGGCTCGACTAGAATTATCGTGAAAACTAAAACGGGCTCTAGACAGTAGCTAAATTATCGGGTATAAATACCCCCAAGACTCGATAACACAAAAGTAAAACATAACCATTCTGTAATAATCAAGACCATGGACAATTATTCACCTTCACAATCACTAAGGCATCACTTTAAGCATTTAGGAATCCTAAACATATAATAATATAGGGGGATATGCTATTGGATCATACTCCATTCAACAAAGTCTTGCATCAAACACTTAGCATGTATTAAAGTCTTAGCATATATCAAAGAGCACATAATTGGGGAATTTCATGCTATCATTTCACAATTCATTCACTATGGCTTTTCAACAAACACTTGACATGCATGAGTTTGCACACAATTGGAGATTTCTAGTCATCATGCTATAATGGCTCTAATTCATTCACATGAGCATTTTATCAAATATATGGGGAGCATGCTTTGCTTATTCGACAATTTTCTTCACTTAATTGACATGAACACATCACTTAACAAGCAACTTGAAGAGGGTTTATCATGAACATCACGTGAATATCACATACTATGGTCAAAGCTTGAAAACCTTGCAAACAAACATGAATCAAAACTCAATAATAGCATGAACATCAATTTCAATTCACATGAATCATGAAAACCCACAAACATAAGAGCTTTAAAATTTAGAAAAGGGTTCTTAAGCTTCTTGGATAAAAGGGGCCCAAGAATCAATCCAAGAGTTTCCATTGTCACTTTTGAGAGAATGAAAGAAGTCTACATACCTTAGAGAAACTCTTTCTTGAAAGCTCTTGGAGAGATTCTTGATTCCTCAATTTCTCTTGAATTTTCTTGAAGAAGAAGGAAGGGTTTTGATTTTTTAGAAACCCTAGTTTTTGATGTTGAAGATGAGAAATAAAGTTGTGAGCCTTGATCGGATATAAATAGAGGTTGAAAATAATGGGAAAAGACCAAAGAGCCCTTTTAAAAATGAGTTAAAAATGCTGAACGGGATCTGCGACGATCGAAGTGATGGTCTGTTGCTCATTCTGATGGTCCATCGAATCATCCATTGCACAGCGGTTAGATAAAAAACACACTGCCTCCATGCAACGATCTTAGCGATGGTCTGTCGCAAACCCGACGGTTTGTCGGATCGTCCGTCGCATGTTAGCCAGGACGAGGCCACACTGCCTCAATGCGATGGTCCCAGCAATGGTCCATCGGAGCCTCGATGGTCCATCATCTTTGCCATCTCACTTATGTGTCACTGCCTTGATTGCGATGGGCAAATCCGATCGTCGCACCTGGGTGGTTCCACTGTTTTCAGTAAAACGGCCATAACTTCCTCGTTTGATGTCGGATTTTGATGAAATTGGTATCGATGGAAATCTCATTCAATACTCTACATGAAAAAAATATTGATATTAGGGAAATTCTGCATAGTTCAAAATATCTCTCACTCAGAAAGACACTTCTCAACCTTTTTGGACCGGATTTACGCTTCACTTGACACGCTCTAAGGCTCAGATTACGAGAGAAATTTGTGAGGTCTTACAGATATTGAAACTACACTATATGAAGACAATGTTGCATGTATAGCTCAGCTGAAGAAAGGATACACTAAATAAGACAAAACAAAACATATTTCACTAAAATTCTTTTTTCACTCATGATATTGAGAGAAAAGGTAAATTATGTGTTCAACAATTCACTCGGTTGATAATTTAAAAATTATGTTTATTAAAGCATTACCGACCTCAACATTTAAGAATCTATTATTCAAGATTGGGATACATTATCTATGAGAAATGAAATGATGTTTACATTCGAGTGAGTAAAATACACGTTGTAATCTTTTTTCCCTTGGTGTGGTTTTGTCCTAATAGATTTTTTTAGCAAGATTTAAACAAGGCAACAAACAAATGTGTATCACAAGATATGTGTACTCTTTTTCCCTCGCTAAGATTTTCTTCCATAGAATTTTTTCTATGTAAGATTTTAACAAAGCAAATCATCTATTATTAATGTACATCCAAGGGAAAGTGTTGTAAAGAATTAGATTAGCGTAATTGTGGATGTCCATAACTTCTAGGTGTAACTTCCCCTTTAAGTGTAGTAACTCTACTCTTTGATATTCCTCAATGTAAATTTATAAATAGAGGTCTTGCGGATGATGTTGTACATACTTTAGAAAAGAAAATAATTACTTATATTATTCCCTTGTACAATATTATTTTTCTATTGTTCTTTATATTGATATTCTTATTCTTAATTTATAATATTATCCAAGTTCTTTTATTTTATTTTTAAGTAAAACGTCAACTCGAGCCCCCCTTTTACATGTTTATCTCAAAAGGGCAATAAAATTGTGATTAGATTGAAAGTTTTAAAAGAAATAGGATATTAGAATATGATAATTTGTTAAGAGTAGTGTGATTGGGGAAAATAAATGAATATTGGGCTAAACTTATCTCTTATCAATGGTAGTTGGTTTATTTTTGTCCTTTAAATATAACCTTGATATATTTAGTCCCTTATCTATGCTAAAGTGGGGGCACTTTTAGTTTCACTAACTTAATAAAGTTAAAAACTAATGGATGGGGCCATTTTTAATAGAACAAACTAAAAGCATGAAGCATCCCACTCTCATTGAAAAAATTAAGGTTTATACGTTCCAAAATTTGAGGTTTTCTTATCACTTGGACTAGTCTGGGTATACATAGTTGAATTATTTTTTTACAGAAAATAATATACAAGTTTTCTGAAATGGATCATTGTCTTCAATGCTTATGAAGGAATATTCTTGATCTCATACATACTTTTTCATCTTATAAAGGAACCAAATTCTTTAAAAAACTATATATATCTAAAAATTGTTCAAACAAATATTTTCTTCTCTTCCAAAATAGCTTTCAGGTGCATGGCTTGTTAGAATTAGTAGTCAAGCAAACCAAAATTAAATAGTAAATCAATGGCTTCAAAAGTTATGCTAAACTTGACATATTTTATCTTCACTTGCTAACAAAACAAAAATTAAATAAATCAAATAAAGAGTTAATAAATTAAGCATCTCTTCACAGAGAAATATGTTAACCTTCTGAGAAATAGTAGCTTTTTACAATAGCTAAACCAAAATGAAGAGTCATTAAAATCAACTCCTTTACATAAATCTTTCGTAATAAAAAGTGACCCCTTCTATGCACATAAACATATCCATTTCGTGGGCTTTGCATATCAACCTATTCATGTGGTCTTCAATAACAACCTTGACTCAATTTTACCACTCTTTAGTATCAAAATTAACTTTTTGGAGAAGTAAAGCTATTCTTTTAGAGCAACAAAATCATCCTTAAATGGCAAAAAAATATTCTTTTAGAGCAGCAAAAGTTTCTCCTTCAATGATAACAAAATCTATCATGTTACGATAGAAAAAACTATCTTTTACAGCAACAATTTACATACTAAAAATTGTGTCTCCAGATACTCCAATTTCTTGAGTTGCCTTCATATGATCCTGGATAGCAGATTATCTTCTCACCTACAATTTAAAAAATCAAGATTAACTTATTAATCACATAATTAAATAGAATGTGACATGTAATAAACTTTATTGAACACTTTGTAGGAGCAACTGATACAGTTGAAAATAAAGATTCTTGTTGCGTCATTTCATAAATATCATAAGAATCTAGATAAAAAGATTTTAACTTGCAGGTTCTATATTATGGCCTAGAATGTGGAAGAAGATACAGTCCAATTTATTTTACTTCCTTTACAGTTTTTGTCTACTTACTCCCACTTTTTTTGATTTTTTTGAAGATTTTATTTTTTTTACTTTGGTACTTTGTCATACCAACCATGGAGGCAAAGAAGGTATATTTATCAACTTAAGCCATATCTCTTGATTGTTAATAGGTAGAATAGAAAACAAATAGATTTTCCTATAAGTTTTTACCTTATAACAATCATCCACGTATGAGTTGGCCATCATGTTTAGCACAAATCACGAAAATAGAATGTTTGCAAGGAATTCCTATTCGATCTTATATTCTGCAACTATATTTTCTATTAAGAAAATCAATAGCCTAATTGCTCATTATGCATGTCCCTAATATCTCATAATCTCACTCATTTGACTTCCTAGGAATAAATTTAGCTTCCCTATCTTTATTTTTATGCATTACATCCTTAATCCTAGGCAAATATCACCAACTTTCCGCTTGGCACCTTTATCCTTATTTTCTTGCATTTTTATATAAGTAGGTAACTTAACTTCTCCAATAAAATGATGATCGGCTTATCTCGAGCATTAAGGATCATGTTATTAAAACATTCACATATATTATTGACCAAAATGTCATATTTCATGGTTTCAAAAAAGTGAGATTTAGACTATGCAGTAGGTGATTAATCCTTAAGCCAATCAGTAGCTTTTGAATTAAGACTAAAGATGTCAACCATGCAATCATCAAACAGCCCTACTATTGTAGCCTTCCAAAAAGCATCCTTGTGTAAGATACCATTGAATTCAGACCTCCTGAAGTTATTATAGAGGTTGCTCACATAGAATCGATGACTAATTTATGTTAATACTTCACTCAATGCTTCAGTCAAACCTTTTTGCTTGTCTGATTAAAGGTCCACATACTAATTTTATCAATGTCCAAGTTAATTGCTTCAGTCAAACCTTTTTTCTTGTCTAATTGAAGGTTCGAGTAATAATATTATCAACGTCCAAGTCAATATTCAAATAATTTAAAACCATCCCCATGATTTTTTTTCCTTCTCTACAACTGCATATGTTATCGGAAAGATATTGTTATTTGGATCAATTCTAACAACATTTAGTAGTTGACTCCCATACATTGGATCCTTAAGCTAACAACCATCAACCTTAATTATTCTTCCACAACCAATCTTGAACCCTTCTTTACAGCCACCAAAACAAATGTAAATTCTCTAAAATCTCTTGGGATCATTTGGCACCTTATTTTTAATCAATTTCATATAAACAGAGGTATTTGGATTTGTCCTACCAATTTTAGTACAATAGTCCCATAATACCTTATATTGAGCATTCATATTTCCATCAATTAGTGGAAGTCATTTTCTCTTACACCTTGAATATTGTGATAATGTTACCTGAACTCTTAACTCTAAACTAACATGATCTTTAAATTCGGACACTGTCAAAGACCTACTTATGCTTATAGACTTAATATCAAGCAGATGTAATTGATTTGTTAAGATTGTTCCAATTTATACAACGAAGAGTGGTATTATATGCTTTGATCTGAAATATGTTATCTTAATGAATTCTTGAAGTTAGAATCTCCCCGTTGCAATTTGGATGACCACAAGTTGCATCACTCTGAACTTATCATTCTTGCACCACTTTATATACTTTGATTGGTTAATTTCATAAGATATTACAACATATTTAAACTTATTCTTATTTTTAATGTTAGTTCTAATGCCAGCACTAGTTTATACCCATTTGTTTTGTGATTAAACTTTTAAAAGTCAAAATGCTCACCATAAAAGTCATATTCCAAACTCTTCTAAATCACCCTCTTTAGCAGCCATCTTTTTTTCTAAATTCTTCACTAAGTTCATACCTATAATTCATATTTTATTTCTTCCCAAGATATCATTATGGTCAGAAAAATTATATTTCAAGTCTTCAAATTCATCATCAGACCAAGATGCTCATTGTGTATTTCTTTCTCTTGTTCTGCTCGACAAGCTTCATTAGTATGTATATTTCATCCAATATATGAATCAAGATGTTCAAAATATACATTGACCATCTTACTATATAGAATACTTTTGGACATAGCAGTAGCTTCAACATTAGTAGATATAAGTTGCATTAATTACCATACCTCTCACACAAATGACAGAAAGTAAGTGAATCTCTCTCATAGCCACATAGTTCGGCCATGTACTTAAATTGTGACTAACTCAACCCCATAATATAATATTTGTTAGGTTTATGCTTCATTGTACCACCATGTGTTACTTTTATACTTAAAAAGGAAGTCTCATATGTAGAGTCTGCAAAAGAAAAGATTAAACTTATGTTAGACTTTGTGGTGGAAAAAATATTTATCATCAAAAGAAAAAAGCAATATGCTAGAACTAAGATAATAGTTAGCAATGCACAAATATAGTGAAGAAAACTCAGATTTAATATTTAGAAATCAATGAAGCTATCAAGTATTTCATAAAAAATATCAGTAAATATGTCAAAGAATGAGAAACAAAAATAGCATATATAGTGAAGAATCACTTTTGTTAGTTTAAAACCGGTTGGTGTTTCTTACTAACATCTTACAAGAATTAGGTATTTCACTACGATGAGTTGGAAAGAAATAATTTAGCTCTTTCACTTAGTTTTCTTCTTCTTACAAAGAGGCTAGGGCTTGTTTGGGTAAAGTAACTCTTGCTATGAAAGGAAAAAGGAAAAAGAGAATGGGATTTTGTAATGACCCTCTAGGTTATTTTCTAAATTTCCACACCTTTTGCCTTCTTGGAGTTTTCCAATAGTTGGGCAATTCATTTGTGACTTGTTGGAGCTGACAGTTTGGTTATCTAATGATTCATTTGGCTTCTAGAGACACCTACCTATTTTGAAGTTTTTGTTGTTAAGGATGGGATATTGGGCATAAACTTTAGATTAATGACCTCGAGTTCCAATTCCAACACTTTTATTAGCTCTAAAATGTTAATTTTAGGATAGGAGAACCTTTGGTTTGGGATATTTTGGGATATTGGGTTGATTTTTATCGAAATGGAATGTAGTTGTGGGACCCACATGCCTCAAAATAACACCAAATGAAAATTTTGATGCCGTTGTTGAGTAAGTCATGCCAAATTTGAACAGGTAGCATATTTCATTTGTGTTAATGGAAATTTGAATGAATCCTGAGGGGTCGATGAAAACTTGGCAAAAGCCAAGTTTTAGTTGGTGTGTGGATTCAGCTGGTGCAGTCGTTTGTGTGGACCTATGGTCGCTTAAGCGGTGGTCGCTTAAGAAGCCAAGAGAATTACTTTAGCAGCAAAGTTGATCCCCACCCAATCTCTTTAGTAGACATCACTTAAGCAATGTATTGTCTGCTTTAGCGGTGGTCAGCCTGGGGCAGAGTCGCTTAAGCGACCATGTACCGCTTTAGTGGCAATCGTTTAAATGGTAACTATAGAGGTATTTAATTTACCCATCACCCATTTTCTCTTATTTTTCTCAATCCCCAAGTCCATCAAAACCCTGGAGAGCTTAATAAATTAGGAGATTGATCCTTAGATGATCTTGGTGTGTTGATGAGCTCGGGAAAGTCATTTTCTCATTGAAATCTTTGTAAGTTTCCATCTAATTCTTACTTTGAATTCTTCAATTTAGTCCTAATCTCTAGTTCCTTAATTATTTGGTTTTGGTTTGTTTGAGCTCAAAATATACTCATATTTAGGGTAAATGATCCTTGAGCATTGAAAGATGTGATTATGATTTCAAAATTAAGATTCCACAAGTGATCCCCACGTAGGATTTTGACTCAATTTTGGACCCAAAGCATTAAAATGCAATATGAATATCATTATTCTGGTATTAAAGTGTAGATAACTATTTTGATAGCGGCGTATTGTGCGAAGGCTTCCTAGAAGAGAAAACCTCTAATTTAGCGGACTTTATTGGGCATTCTTCAGCATCCAAGTAGGCTAGGTTTACTCTCTTTCTAGATTGAGTTTTATTATGGTATTGGTATGATATTGTGCTAGTTTTAGATTGGGATTTTAAAACTTGATTGTATAGTTAGCAAAATTTGGATTATATAGCTAGTTAGAGAGTCGTATTAGGCAGATTTGACCTAACTACCCATCCCTTAGTTTGAATTACTGCCTTAGTACTTAAGGAGACTTATTTAGTACCTTGAGCAAAATGTTAGGACCTTAGCCTAGTTTGGGGTATAAATTTCCATTGAATGGACTTTTGGAATTAGAATCGGGCCCATATGACCCTCTCTAGGTCATTATTGTAATTAGCTTCTTGTAGATGTAAAAGGCCTTCTTCCATCATCCTATTTATATTGTTGATCCTAAGGAGGATTTAGACATTTTCTGAATTTGATTGGGCTTGTACCTAGGATTTATTAAGATTAATTCAAGTCCAGCAATTATGATATTAAGACTGGTTCGAGTCTAACAATTATAATATTAAGACCAGTTCAAGTCCAGTAATTATGATATTAAAACTGGTTTGAACCTGGCATCTAAGAAACTATCTTCAATTCGAGTCTGATATTAAGGGATTACTTACGATTGTTATGGAATCGATTCGATTCTAATGTTTATGGGGTGGGAGGATTCACGATTATGGTTTTAAGGTTTGGATAGTTTGGGATTATTATTTTCAGTAGTTATTTCCTGATTGCATCCATCGGGCTTATAGGGGCTCGAGCGGATTATTTACTCGTGTTTGTGCCTGTTGGGATTATGAGGACCCAATTAGGTTATAGTTAGTTGCTTTTTTTTATATTATTACTCAGTTATCTATTTTTAGTATTTGGAGCATATTTCCAGGTTTTCCTTTTTTCTTGACTCTAGCTTACCTACTCACATTTTATTGTACTTTTATTATGATTTATCTTAGTCGAACGATGATGCCTACTGAGTACCCGTTGTTTTGGACTCATACTATACTTCTACATTATTTTAATGCACACCTGAGTACTATATATTGTTGTTGACATATGTACTAGTGTTGGTCGAAGTTCGAAGATAGGGTGAGTTTTCGAAGTCGAATCTTACTTTCTCTCTTTCTTCTATTTTGGATGGCCTTTCTATTCGAGACTATTTTACATTTAATACTACTAGTACTCTTATTCTTTTGATAGAAGCTCTTATATCAACCTTACTAGGTCATGGGATACTTTATTCTTTCTTCTTATTTATCTCTAGTTATGTTATCGCTCTTATGTTTTATAGATTGCAATCTAATTATTGCCATTTTTGGTATTTATTATATTTTCCACCGTCTGGCCCATTACTTGTCATTCTCGGCTACGGTTTGTCTTACCTACTGGAGGATTAAAGTAAGCGACATCATAACCCATGAAATTAGGTTGTGACAAATTGATATCAATACCTAGGTTCTCTAGTATTGTTGGTACAAGAGTAAGTGTCTAGTAGAGTCCTACAGATCGGACGATGACATTAGTTTCTTACCTTAGGGAACCTACAGGACATTCTTAAGAGAGGTTCATTTCCTTCACTTATTCCAAGTTATGAGTTGTGTTGGTTTTCTATGATTCACTTGATTTCACTCTTTCTTGGATGACTAGAACACTAGATACTGCTACCAGAGATGAGGACCCCGAGTTTGCAACTAGGGATCCAACTAGAGGTCGTGGCTAACCTAGAGGTTGGGGACAAGAGAGAAAGTTAGCTCCAGCTGGAGGTCTAAATAGGAAGCCTTTACCAGACCCTATTCCTTCTCCTACACCATATATTCCTCCACCCCAGCCAGTGGTGGTTCAGGGGGCACAGCTCCATCGGGATATATTCCTTCATCGTTACTCAGAGATGTTTCAGTTTAGATCTTGGGTTTGGTTGATGGTTCTCAGTCTGCAGATCAGAGTCGTACAAAGGCAAGGGCACAGCCTATAGTTTTATCCCTCAGAGTTGAGATCCCTCCTGCATCGGTAGTTGCTTATTCGGTAGTCATACAGCCTACTATGTCCATTGAGTAGTAGAAGATATTGGACAAATTTTTTAGATTAACTCCGTCTAGGTTTTCAAAGGCACCGAGTGAGGATGAATTCGAGTTTCTTGACTGCTTGTGAGGATAGGCTCCGTAATTTGGTCCTAGTTGAGACTCATGGGGTTGACTACACTACTTTCCATCTAGACACGGAAGCTAGACATTGGTGGAGCGGTTATCTTGATTCTATGCCAACAAGATCTTCCCCTTTGATATGGACTCAATTCTATAAGGTTTTCTTGGAGAAACATATGCACCGCAACCTTAGAGAGTGATGGAGAGATCATTTCTCAAGATTAGAGCAGGGTTCTATGACCGACCTAGAGTATAAGGCTCGGTTCCATAAGTTATCTAGGCATGCTACAGCTATCTTACTAACCAAGTATGAGTAGATTTGGAGTTCAGTTCAAGGACTGAGACTCCCTCTTTGCATAGATACTTAGAGTTTGGTTGTTGCTGGCTCTTTTAATTAAAATCTCTAATTATGCTTAGACCATGGAGAAGATGCATCGCGAGCCCCAAAGGGGAAGTGATAGGAGACCCTGTTACCAGGGTAGTTTTTCAATGGGAGTTGGAACAGCTCACAGTTCAGAGGTAGCAGTTCTCAAGGTAGGTGAAATAACCCGACCCTGGGCCTTGTCGTAATGGACATCCCAAATCCATCCAGGACCGGGGACCGCCCCCTATTACCCAACCCAACCACCTATGTCCAGCCTTAGATGGGCTGAATTTTGAACATATAACAAGATAGTGTTATTGTTGTCATTAAGACTCTAGGATAAGGTCACGACCGTGACCTATCCAACCGAGTCCATCTGTACCACACCAACCGGCCAACCATACCAAACCAGACCATAGACCATAAACCAAAGAAAATACCAAATGTTTGAATAGTCTAAATAAACCAAAGGCCATCTTAGTCAATCACAAAGGCCCGAAGCATATCTTCCAATATCTGAATAGTCCACTCCGCTTGCCTATCCGACTGTGGATGAAAAGCAGTACTCAAACTAACCTTAGTCCCCAACCATTTCTGAAAAGACCATCATAAATGAGACGTAAATTGCATACCACTATCAGAGATAATCTAACAGGTACCCTATGCAGCTTCAAAATATTCTGAAGATACAACCGCATATAATCCTCTGCCGAAAAGGTAGTCCGCACTGGCAAGAAATGTGGAGACTTGGGCATCCTATCCACAATGACCCAAATCGAATCATACTAATTCTAATACCGAGGAAGACCAGTAACGAAGTCCATATTGATCACTTCCCACTTCTATTCGAGCAAATCAATTTCTTGATAAAACCCTCCTAGCCTCATGTGCTCAACCTTAACCTATTGACACACCATATACTTGGCTATGTAATCAGCCACATCCCTCTTTATGCCAATCCACCAGTAGATCTCCTTGAGATCATGATACTCTTAGTCGAGCCGAGATGAACAACATAGCACGACTCATGCGCCTTATCCAAAACCCTTTTTCACAGTCCGTCAACATCAGTAACACACAACCTCCCTTGGTACCGTAAAGTACCATCATCACTGATCTCAAACACCACTACGTTTTTTCCACGAACGTCACTCTTGATTTTCATCAAGACAGGATCCAACACTTGCTTCTCTTTAATCTCTGCACCAAGCAATGATCGAATCACTTCTTGCACCATCACACCACTATCCTTAGAGTCCAAGTCCAAGATTGGCCAAGCGGTGAATATCTTTCACTAGTTCCCACTTGCTTTCCTCTACGTGATCCAAACTCCCCATAGATAACCTGCTAAGAGCATCAACAACCACATTAGCCTTACCTGGGTGATAGTGAAGATTCATATCATAATCCTTGAGAAGCTCAAGCCACCTCCTCTGCTTAAGATGAAGCTCTTTCTGAACGAACACGTACTGAAGAGTCTTATGATCAGAAAAGTTATCCATGTTAACACCATACAAAAAATGCCGCCATTTTTTAAAGCAAACACAATCGTCAACAACTCCAAATAATGAGTAGGATAATTCCTCTCATGTACCTTCAACTGACTATAAGCATAGGCAATCACCTTTCCATGCTGCATCAAAATACAATAAGGTCCTACCCGAGATGCATCACAAAAACCCCAAAACCATTATTGCCTTCCGGCAAGGCTAGGATTGGAGCCAAAGTCAACTTATCCTTCAACTTCTCAAAACTCCCTTCACAAGCATCTGACCAAGAAACTTTAACCTTCTTCTAAGTCAACATAGTCAAAGGAGAAGTTATCAAAGAAAAGCTTTCCACAAACCACCTATAATACCTGACTAAACTCAAGAAGCTCTCAATATCAGATGGAGTCGTGGGCCTAGACAACCTCTTTACCATAGTAACCTTTTGTTGATCCACCATGATCCCTTCACTAGAAATAATATGGCCCAAGAAAGTCACAACGTTCAACCAGAACTTACACTTAGATAACTTGGCATACAACTGGTGTTCTTTTAAGGTCTGCAACACCACACAGAGGTGATTAGCATAATCCACCTTACTCTTCAAATAAACCAGAATGACATCAATAAACACAATGATAAAGAGATCCCAATACTTCCTGAATACCATGTCCATCAAGTCCATAAATGCTGCCGTAGCATTAGTCAACCCAAATGACATAACCAAGAACTCAAAATGTCCATACCAAGTATGGAAAATCGTCTTAGGGATTTCCACCTCCCTAATCTTAAGCTGATGGTACCCAGACCGATGATCTATCTTGGAGAAGAACTTGGCACCTTGTAACTGGTCAAACAAATCATCTATCCAGAAAGAGGATATTTGTTCTTGATCGTCACCTTTTCCAACTGCTTGTAGTCAATGCACATCTGAAGGGAACCATTCTTCTTGCACACAAAAAACACCAGTGCACCCTGTGGAGAAATACTAGGATGAATAAACCCTTATCTAGAAGATCCTTAAGTTGCTCCTTGAGTTTCGTCAACTCAGTCGGAGCCATTCTATATGGAGAAATAGAAATTGGACGAGTGTCCAGAAGAAATTCAATACCAAACTCTATTTCCTTATCCGGAGGAACACCAGGAAGATCATCCAGAAAGACCTATGGAAACTCATTAAACACAGAGACCGAAGACAAAGAAGGACCTTCTAAGTTAGAATCTTTAACCCGAACCAAGTGATAAAGACAACCCTTAGAGATTAGCCTTCAAGCCCTAAGATAAGAAAAAAACCTCCCCCTAGGAGCTAAGGAACTACCTTTCCATTTTATAACTGGTTCACTAGGAAACTTAAAGATAACCCTACGGGTCCGATAATCCATAGATGTATAACAAGAATGCAATCAATCCATACCTACAATTATATCAAAATATACCATATCCAACTCAAACAGATCCTTCAAGGTCCGTTTGCCACCAATAGCTATAACACACCCCTTATAGACTCTCCTAGTAATAACCGAGTCACCTACCGAGATAGAAATAGAAAAAGGATTCAAGATAACTTTTGAATCGAAACCAAAAGACACAGCCACATATGGAGTCACATAAGAAAGAGTGGACCCCAGATTAAGCAAGCAATATATGTCATGAAAGAAAAGTTGTAACGTACCAGTAATGAATTCCTATTGGGATGCCAAAGCATACAACCTGTTCCAACCAATACTAGAATGAGGAGTAGTAACAAAAACAGATGCCACCTCACCAGGTGTAGGAGCAGAAGATGAAGTGACAGAAATCTTATTTTCCCCCATAGAAACCTAATTGACCGAACAATCCCTGACCCGATGACCTACCTGGCCACACTTTATGCATTTGTCCCTTCCTTCCTCACAATAACCCCAATGAGAAAGACCACAAAATTGATAAAGAAGAAATAAAAAAATTGACTGACCTCCACTCACCTGAGATTGGGCAACCTGTGCTCGAGAATTATCACCGCCTTGATGATGCTTGTCTCCCAAATAATAAGGAGCACTAGCAAAAAAGGAGCCCGAACTCCCCCATTTCTTTTTCTACCACTTGCCACCATCTCTACCACCCTGAGACTACGCACCTCCCTAATCAAAAAACCTGCTCCTCTTTTCCTGCCTATCCCCAAACTCTATTTTCTTCCTCTTCTTATCCTCAACTTACTGCATATGAATAGTCAACCTTGAGATGTCCATATCTTTAATCAGCAAGGCAGTCTTGCTTTCTAGAATCAGATCTCTATTCAACCCAGAAGCGAACTTCCTCATTCTTGACCTCATATCAGCCCCCAAATTAGGAGTATACCTTGATAGCTGATGGAACTTCAAGGCATATTCCTTTACAGACATCCTCCCCTGTCTGAGGTTCACGAACTCCTCCATCTTTTGTTCCCTTAACTCTTAAGGAAAGAACTAATCCAAGAAGGTATTAGAAAAGTCCTCCCATAACCCTTTTTTCTTCCATATCACCTCTATCCCTATCCCACGCTTCATACCACTGATAAGCAACATCCTTAAGCTGATAAGTTAACCCTCTCTACATTAGTAGCTTGTATTACCCAAAAGATCTTTTATCTCTCATCCAAGAAGTCTTATGGATCCTCCTCTACCTTCACCCCAGTAAAAGTTAAAGGACCTATCTTCATAAATTGACCAACCCTTGTGGCCTCAGCAGACAATGCTCCCATCATACCCCACTCAGCCTGAGCAATAAGCAATTAGGCAATGAAAAGAATAGACTGACAAAATTTTACGTTCGTCATATTGTCCTAAGGGACCTGAGGAGAACTATCCAGAATAGGAAGAACTTTAACACCATCAGAAATAGGACCATAAGATCGAAGATGTACTCCGAACAAAGGACGTACCCCTTCAACATTATCCCTAGATGGGACAGGAGAATTTCCTTGTGTTCCAAATCTAGGAGGCATGATCTGAAAGACGATCAAATAAGGATTAGAGGAGATTCTAGGATTGAGAACTCAAGCTTGAAGATAGAATACCAAGAAAGTGAAATATTCCTAAATGTCTTGTAGCCTCTCTCTTATGAGTGTGGTACACTTCACACCCCTAAAAGAGACTCTACTTAACATAGCTTTATAGATATCCTAGTTGACCATGAACCTAGGCTCTGATACCAACTTGACATGACCGAACCCCAAGCCTTGTCGAAATAGGCATGCTAAGTCCATCCAGGATCGGGGACCGCCCCCTGTTGCCCAACCTAACCACTTATGTCAGCCTCAGATGGGCTGAATTTTGAACATATAACAAGATAGCATTATTGTTATCATTAAGAATCTAGGATAGGGTCATGATTGTGACCGACCCAACCGAGTCCAACCATACCACACCAACCATCTAAACATAATAAACCAAACCATAGGCCATAAACCAAAGGGAATACCAAAACAAATATGAAAAATATTCCCAAAAATGTAATAGGATGGAATAGTGAGAAATCATATCCGATCATTCCAGCCTCAATATCAATACCAATGCTAAGGTTGACACCACTACCGATCCCACCCATGCCAACCCCTAGAAGTACCATAGAGCCTCTATCAAAAAGAGTAAATAGATTCGGTTGGGACATGCACCCAACCATGGCCAAAACTAATATCCAAAATAAAAGAGAAGTGTCTAAAGAAATCCATAACATAAAATGATGCCTCCCTAAAGAATGGAAGCTCACCACTTTAGTCCAAATTCTTCTACCAAATCCGTGTGCTAAACAGGAGAAGTAGAATAGCCGGTTCCTGTATAGCGTGGGTATACATCCACTAGTAGACGGAGTTAGCGAGTGACCGCTTACATGAATCTCAGGATGGGGATAAAATAATGTCTGTCATAAAACCAAGTAAAATCATCCCTAATGCATACAACCATACATACATAAGTGTCAGGAAAGGGGACTGGGTTTAGTGTGCACTTAAAACCTTTACCTGGGTTGTGTAGCTTTGTTGTCCTAACCACCCACGAACCATATGGGTTTAGCACCCCCTGCTGAAAGGGACCTAGTGTGTGTAGCCCATGACCAGGGAATATCCCATGGGATGACTAGTACATCCCCTAATATTAAAATGTGACACACGCACATGGTCATCAAGACCCCTCATATCAGCAAATATGAGTTTTTGATTTTGGTCCCCCTGGGACCGCCACCTTCCATGGCTTAGCTACACAACCCACCATTAATGTTTATTAAATCCATGTCTAAACAATCCATTTACCATTTATTAACCAAGGCCAATATTAGTGGTACTGTCATACCACCCCTTACTTGCAAGTAATATCTATAGCCAAACTATTTAGGTTAAGGAAACTTTCAAGGGCCCTTCCACATACCATATTAAACCACTTAGGAGACTTCTATGTTCTCCACAAGCATAACCATTTAGCCTTTTCAAACCATTTAAATCATGCAAAGTTCCTTTACCAAGTTTAAAATATGCAAGAGTTTCATTAAAAGAAGTCAATGCAATGAACATATCTTTATAAGCATATTATCGAACACCTTGGGGGTATAATATAACCAAAACCAATTCCAAAGACCATTAAACCATTATCATGCAAACCAATTGTCCAAAACTACCATTAATGCATATGAAAGCATAAACAAAACCATAGGGAACCATAACCAAGCATTTAATATCAATTCACCAAAATAATAGTTGAAAACCATAATCGTTGTAACACCCCGTATTCAAGTACATGTATTGGCGTATTCAAGTACATGTATTGGTCATATTTATATGGAATTAATTTTTTTATTTTATTTATATCAGAATTTGCCCGTCGATGGTTCCATGCGAAGGTTATTGAATAAGCTTTCCAACTATATAAAGATTTACAAAAATGGATAGGTTTCGGATATAATCGAGCACGTTCAAAACTATAAAATGGTGGCCGGTATATTTGGGAATAGTACATGTGCAGGAAAATTTCCTGCACACAACTACTGAGGCCAGCCGAATTTTTCGGTCAACTTCGAACGATCATAACTCCCTTAATATAATAAACTGGGAGAGCTACGAACTATGAAAAAAAATCTTTGATACTTATTTCCAATGCAATTTCATCCAAATCCAACGTCTGAGTAAGGAGTTATACTCATTTTACTTCAGCCTATCAAAACAGATTTTTAGGGTCAACTTCAAATGACCATAACTCCTTGTACAGGATACACTGGGTGGCCTACTTTATATGAAATGAAATCCCTTTAAATTATCCTTCCAACGATACCAATAACACCTAAATCCGATAACGTAGCAAAGAGTTATGGTCGATCTACTTTAGCTTATCAAAATAGTCCACCAAAGGACAGATTTGACATTATTTAAATTTTAAAGGCATTTTGGTCATTTTCTATTTAACCACTAGTTTGGTGAATTCAAATAATTGAATTGTGACATTTGGTTGCTAATACTAGATTGCTATATATGTTCATTGTAGATAAGTAATCCGAAAAGACGGGAAATCCATTTGGGACTAGTATTAAAGGTTGACAGTCAAGTATGTAAAGCATACTCTATACCATATCTTTGGCATGAAAGTGAACAATTGTTCTATTAAGAAAGTTTCCAAAGTTATTCAATAACATGTGATCCATAATGGTTTTGTATGATGTCCTACATTACCAATGAACTTGTTTCCACCCTACAAGATGTCAAGACATTCCAATACTTAGTTGTTTTCCAAATCTTACATGTTTATTGCACTATTGAATGCCAGAAGGTATCCGATTACTCAACCAAGATCCATGTGCTATTAATGACTCCAAAACGTTTCATTGATATACCAATAAGTTCCTACTTCATTGTTATGGCATTGATGATTCCAAAACACTTCATTGATGTGCCAATGAGTTCTTACTTCATTGTTATTGCATTGATTGTCTATTTATATGTCTCTTATTGATGTATCATTGTTTCAAAGTATCAAAAATGTGTGGCGACCAAAATAACAATCTCAAAGATTAATTAAACTAAGTGATGGAAGCTCTCTCTTATCGGGTGGTATCCCAGGGGCATAAGCCTATCATGGGTCGATCCCAGTTGATATGTACTGGAGGCAGCCTAATGGTCACAGTACAGTACAGTAATAATTACAAAGATAATAAGAACGAAGGTAAAGTGATTGAGTAAATACAATGTACAGGTTGTCACAAGTTCTAATAAGTGTGGTCCACTCCTATTATGATTTATTCACTTGTTTTTGATTTCTATTGAGCTCCTATATCATATGTGATTATCTACAGCTTTACATACTCAGTACATATTTCATACTGACGTCCCCCACGGGGGACCTACATTTCATGCTGCAGTCACAGGTACCTCAGCTCATACACCATACAAGTAGGAGCTAGGATATCCAGCTGTTTTTTGTGAGCTCCAGTTTACTTTGGGGCTTTTCGTGTCATATCCAGTCACTTTTGTTATTGTATAGAAGTTAGTTATTTGGCGGGGTGTGTCCCGACCTTAGTTAAACTCTGTGTATTATCTAGAGGCTTTGTAGACCTAATGTACAGTCAAGGTGGTGTTTTGTTAGTAGGCGTGATGGCTCCAACGGCCAAGTATTGTATATACATATATATGTGTGCTCGAGCTTATACAGGTGACTATTTCCTTTTATATGCGACATGATGTTGTCCGAATTTTGGGTTGTCATAGAGGTATGCATGGGAAGTATAAGGTTATAGTTGGTTCTCCCGGGCCTCTTCGGTTACGGGTGCTAGTCCGCCCCAATAGGATTTAAGGCGTGACAATCATGAAATAGTAAAACCAAATTAACCATATAAACTATGCCTTTAGTTGAAATTATAATGAGGGAAGAGAATCATGCCTTATACTGAAGAATTGATGGAAAGAAATCACCAAAACATGCCCCAAAGCAATTCGTAAGATAAAACCCTAGCCTTCTTGCCCTAAAAGCTCTTAAGAGAATTATGGAGTGTTTTGGAATAGTTTAGAAGTGTTAATGAATAGAATAATAGGGTAAACAACCTCCTAAGTGTATTAGAAGTCGTGGGTCCAAATTAGGGTAAGTAGGGAAATATTGAGAATACCCCCACTTAAATCTCTTAAAAACCCATCTTAGGGATTCGACTGAGCCATACAGTCATACCCTCCAATACGATCGGTATCCGCTACTCGTATCCAATTCTCAACCCTTGGATCAAACAAAATCCAGTATCGACTCATCCAACTAAGTCGTAGCCAAAGTATATGATCCGTACACATAATCCATATCCCTGGAAGAATAAAATACTAGGAGAATCAAACACTACCCACCATACGAGTCCCTACTATTAGTCATACCAAACCCTTACGACTCACACCTCTAAGTCGTACCTATTCTAGTGACCAAAACCATACCACCATTTAACACTAGTCAGCATACGATAGGACCCTACCACTCATACCCCAATATAGGCTCATGCCCATGAGTCGTATTGGGTACGAAGAATCGATTTTCAGGAAATTTTCTAAGGGTCAAAACCCAGGATGTTTCAGTAGGTTCCCTTCAAGACAGTCTTATAAACATTATGGTCAATCTAGCAGGCCCGTTTATTCCACACTTTAGATAACTGATAGGGTTCATCCTAGCTACAGTGGCCATCCTAGATAGAGCAACAGTCAGACTTCAAAAGGGTACATTTTGGGTTTTTAAAATAGGTGGCAATTCCAATTCAATCGAATTTTTAGGACAGAGTTCAGTGCTCGGAGCGTGTTATTATTGTAGGGCCTTTAGCCATTATTCCAAAGACTATCCTCTGCATAGGAAATTTATGCCGACAGTGCAGAGTGTTCCACTGATTAGGACAGTGTTATGACCCAAACCAAGGCCCAGCCATGACTGGTATCTCAAGCCCCACGTTGAACAGAGATCACCCCTTACAACAAACCAAACCAAACATAATATACCCAATGTCAAATGAATTCCAAACATATATAACAAGATAAGTTCAAAGAATAAAGGGTATGTCTATAACCGATAACTGTCTTTCGGCCAAAACAACAGACTAACATCGCCCAAGTCCACAGTAATCCAACAAAGAATTCTAACACAAGAACCAAAAACTAGTCTTGGTCGGGATATGTCCTTAACTCTGACAGATAACAATGAAAATGAAAATGATAATAAAACTCTTGACTCTAGTCTATGATAAGAACTAATGAAATGCCTAAGTCTTCTGAAGTATGGAAGCTCACCACTTTACTCAGGGATAAGGATAACATAATTCCATGAGCAACAGTTCAAAATCATTCAAAACCAATACACATAATCAAATGCATACATACATATATCACATGCCGAGATAGGGAACAAGGCTTAACATGTACTTTAAAACTTTAGCTTGGGTTGTGTATCTCAACCATCATAACATAAGAAGGAGCCCATGGACTATATTGGGCCCAGCTCTTCCCCAGCTGGTAGGGCCCCCATGCGTGTGGCAACATAAACCAAAGGGTATAAATATGCACTATAAGGGACTTGAACCTCTTGGCATATAAAAATATTAAGGGGGCACTCGAACCTCCCAATCATATAAAAATATTAAGGGGGCCTAGTCATATAGACCCCAGTCGACAATCATGATTTCCAGTGTTGGCCCCTCAGGACCTCCACTTTTATGACTCAACTACACAGCCCTCATTAAAGTACAATTAAAATAATTAGCATAGACATTATTAGTTATTGAATTATGATATACATTAAGACATGCATTATTGGTATCATCATACCAAATACACTTGCAAGATAACTTTAACATACCACACCATTTACCATTACTTGGCTGAAATCATAATCCCCTTTGATTCAATTATACATTAGCTTAGGGAAGTACACAACCCCATAAGGTTCAATTCAAAATCATTGTACTTCATTGACTTTTCATATTATGCAATAGTTAAAGAGTAGTTCAGTATGTATTTCATATTCAAAACAAATTTCACAACATGGGTTGGGGTCAATACCACTTCAAAAGTCACAAGTTTGGGAAATCACATTCACCATCCATGCATTAATTTGATTTTTGAAACAAACATTTAAACGTAACCCATGCAAGGAAAAACATGAAATATCACATAAACAAGAATTGTTCAAGACCGTCAACCCATGTTTTCAAAACCCACCTTAATACCATATGCACAATACTTTAAAGCTCATGTTTTTAGCAAATAAATAATTAAGAAAGAGTAACATGTCTGAAATACTAAGTTTCACAAAAAAATTTCAACCCTTGAGCCCTTGTATGACCTACTTCTTGGAAACCCTATGTATGGCTGCTTGAGAAAATTTTAGAAAGCTTTAGAAGCATTTGAGTACATTATGAATGAGAAATAACCCTTCTTAAGTGATTTATGAATGTGGGGGTTTTAATTGGGTGAGAAGGGAATTTCCCAAAGCTCCGTCAATTTAAAATTGAAATTTAGTTGTCAGTGACTACGGGTCATATACGACTTGTACAGACTCATTATGACTGGTCATCATAAGTCGTAGCCAAAATAGTCTCCAAGGCACTCACAATCTACTGACCTTAAAACTCAACTACTATGAATTATAATGGGACCCTAAGCTCATAGGGTCCAGTCATAATCAACACAGCAACCATTTGGGGTTTACATTGGACACCCTACAATTTGTACCCAGCGACTCGTAACGAGTACTTATGACTCATAGTGAGCCACTCATACTCAGAGCAGAACTCAACCACATGCTTACTGATTTGGTTATGATTCAAGTCCAATGACTAGTCAGGACTCCCTACAACTCGTCATGGGAGTCATAGTCAGTACAGCAACTCAAGCACCATTTACTGGACACTTTACGACTAGGATCATATGACCTGTAAATACGTCCTATGACTTATAAGGTTAGTCATAGTTAAGACGGAGAGAATATTTTTGAAATTTTCAAGGACCAAAAACTAGGGGCGCTACATACTCCCCTCTTAGGATCAATCATCCTCAAATGACAGGACAAGGCATTTATTAGCACGATTTGACCCCACACACAACCACACTTACCTTTAACAAAGACAAAAAAGAGATATTAAAGAGTACACATACCTCAAGCACGATTATCTAGAATGGAAAACAGGAAAGGATACTTGGACTTCATGTCCTCCTTAGCTTCCTAAGTAGCTTCTTTGACCTTTTAGTTCCTTGATACACCTAAATTACACATCTATTACGAGAGAGTAAGCGGTCGCTGTCAAATATAGAACCCAAATGGGTTGGGTGTCGAATCCCACAGGGAATATTGTGTTCACTAAGTATTGTGATTGTTATTAGACTGTTGATCTAAGGTTCCGAAATAAAGAGGGTTTGGAAATGTTAACAGTGTTCTTTTATATTTGTTTTACATAATAGTCCAACTACTGAGAGTAAATGTAGATGTAATTTCAATGAGAATGAATTAACTAGAGTTATGCTCACCAAGATTTTTAAACAATTAGGGTTGTGAGTTTGTGTTCGAATTCTAACTTGTGTATCTAATTACAAGAATTATTGAATTCTAAGGACTACCCATGTGTATCTCAACCTAATGAGTATTTCACCCTTTACTTCTCTCGAACTTAAAGGATTCATGCATTATTCAATACACTCTCATGATGGTTGATCCTATTAAGGAATCAACCCATTAACCTAAAAGGTAAACCTATGGAGTTCATGTAAATCACTTTTTTTCCCAACATCCACTTTCTTTTCATACAAGTGGAGTTCATGGGCTCACTTCTCAAGTTTGCAACCAAGAGATGTCATTAAGATGAAGAAAGATTCATGCAAATTCAATAGATATTAGAAATTAAACCCATTCACAACCCCAAAATAGTTCTCTGCATCAAGGTTCCCATAACCCTAGTTATGGGAGTTTAGCTACTCATCTCTATATAAGAAGTCAAAGTTGTATTTATGTTCATAAATAACTTCACAAGAATACTTACAAAAGTCACAATATTGTTCTTCTCAATCTTTGATTGAAAATATGAAAACTTATAATCAAATCTCAATTTCTAGATTCAAATCCCAATGAAAAATAGTACAAAGCTCTCACTAGAGGAGAAAGTATGAACTAAAAACCAAAGATAAGATGTGGAATTAACCCTAATACTTGGTATTTATATGATTCCAGAACTGGGGTTATAAAATTCAAACTCAGGTTCTCCATGTTATGGTCGACGGTTTAAGCGACGGTTCATTACAGGTCTGACAGTCCATCCCCTGCACCATTATTGGGTGTCGAGTGACTTTATGTTTTGCTTTTGAGCGATGGGTAATATGACGGCCCATCAAAAGGTCGACGGTCCATCGCCTGGACCATCGTAGGACTTCTAGTGATAATGTGTTCTATTTCATAGCGATGGTTCATTGCAGGGCCGATGGTCCGTCCCCTAGGACGTCGCGGATGTACAGAGTCCATGACTTCTACTTTTTATCAATGGTTTAGACCGATGGATCATCGCAAGGTCGATGGTCCATCACCTAAGCCATCGCTGCTTATTTTACCTTTGTTTTGCTCAGATTGTCCAAGTTAACCTTCTGACTCAGTCCTTATCCTGAAACCCCTAAAATGCCATGTTAAATACAACAATTGTTGCTTGAAAACACACAATTATCCTAAGGAAAAGGCCTAAAATGTTTCGTCAAAAACTGGAACATCAACACCCTCAACTTAAGGCAACTGTTTGTCCTCAAGCAACTCAACATCAGGATACATATATGAACAACATCATGATGGGAATTTCACAGTAAAACCAACACAATCATACAATTATTCCACTACCCATTTGGTTATGCTATCTTAACACACATGGATCTACAACTGTCATTAACTACTAATCAGTACATTCACAGCTACAGACACAACACCCCAAAGAACTAAATAGAATAGATATAACTCAACATGCCCTCATAGATAAAGTAGTCTACCTCATATCACACAGTTAAATCATGGACAAAACTAAGCTCTCGCTCTCAGAAAAGAAGTTACCAACACAGTGTACACCTATAATTTTGCCCTTATCATCTAATGCCCTCTCAGAATTGACTCGCTAAGATCAAATAGGACTTGCTAAAGGTTGTAATGAAGTTTTAGGTTCGGTGAAGGTTATTCATTTGGATAGGTGACTTAAAGAACAAGAATTAACTCTCTTTTACCCTTTTTGGTTGCTACTTACTAGAATTAAAGACCCTTTCATTCATTTTGCAGTTATCCATCAACGCTCCTATCATAACCCTTTTTTTCAGAATACATCATCAGTCACCCTCAACTTATGTTGATGCAGAAGGTTAAGGTCATAATATCTATTTAGATTGCTAACTAGACTAGGGCCGGATTCAACCCCTCAAATTAATTTCAACTCAACCTCCTAGGCTGCTAACAATCCAGTAGTAGCCACCCTCAACTTAGACAATTTACCTAAGTTAAAGTGCACAATGCCTATAATTGGACCAGGGCCAAAGCTAAGTGCTTAACACCTTCTAGAGGGTAAATCAAACTTATTTGGATAAAAAAAAACACCAACATAGCTCAACAGGGTTAACAAAGGAAACACAATATTTTTGGTGGGTCAATCATTTGGCTAAGTGGACTAACAACACAAGGAGGCCTACTATCCTCTTTTATTGAGTCAAAACACACGACAACATCTAATGAACTGGGCAAGTTCTAGGTGTAATACTTATATTAGAACTACACAAATACTAACCCATACAGGCACTAGTTAGCTTTTATCCTACTAATTCTTGGGATTCAATCCACATAGTTATGTTTTGCTTCATTACTATCTTCAAATGCCATTATCAGAATCACACATGGTTGCACAACACGTTATCACTTGGTAGGAGGAATTAATTATACAAAAATAAAAAATACACTTTTGCTAGTGATATCGAAAAATTAATTATACACTTTTGCCACAATCAGTTGTCATCCACATATGTACAATAAGGTGCTAACGAAAATAGAACTTTTATTTCATTCAATAATATTACCAACAAAACATGAAAATAAGAATAGAGAAAATGAAAATACAACTTAATACACCCCCATGGTGCACATCCCACCCCCACATAAAAAGAATGCTTTGTCCTCAATGCATATAACTTTATGTACAAAGGAGGGAAAAATATTTGTGGTGCCTCTTATTCATCTGAGGCATCTGTAAAGTGTGGTAAGGCTGTTGTGTCCTCAGCTAGTGCTATGTTGAATCCCATAGTGGTGGGAGTACTCACAATCTCTCCCTCCAAAATCGTAGGTACCACATCTCTAGCCGGATCTACAATTTGCCTCTAAGCTGGGGCAGAACTAGTATACACTCCAGTTGCTTTATCTTCTACTTTTTTCTTCTTATCTTCTCATCTCTCCTTGACCTCTTTATTTCCTTTCTCATATCATGCTCAAGTCAATGCTCAGGTGACATGGCTTCTAGCCTCTTTCTCTTGGCATCTTTCTTTGCAGCTTTCTTAGCTTTTTCATCTGGTTCGGCTATTTTTTTACCATTATTCTTGATTGGTCGCCCCATTAAGTCAATGAGCCCTTCATCTTCATTTCTTGTAATTGAACCGGATCAAATATGGTCTGCTGAGGTTGTTGATTTATCTTGTCCACGTCAGACCAGAGTTTTCTCACTTTCTCAATCAATTAGCGAAGGTTCTGCGATGGTCTGTTGACTATACAATAAACCGTCGGTTAACCTGTCTCTATTTTTCCAATTTCTTGACTTTTGGAAATTGTTGTGATAGTTTCCATAATGGTACATCGAGATCGTGATAGTCCGTCGGGTGTTTTTTTGGCCACCTAAAACTTTTTCAGCTTCTGTTTTCCCTACACTGTTGTACCTGCACACTTCCACAAACCCTTCAGCTTGCACAAATCAACAAAACAAACAACAAAATAACTTAAATAAATGCTATACAACAACACAATATGGGTTGCCTCCCATTAGCGTCTGATGTAACGTCACGACACGACTTAGTTATCTCGATTACTCAGACTTCATCAAGATTGAAAGTAGCAATACTTTTTATCGAGTCTTTTGGACTGATATAAAGTGTGACTCGTTGCCCGTTGACTTTGAAGACACTTCTAACTTTATTTTTAAGTTCAATTACTCCAGATAAGTAGACCTGACTAACTTTAAATGGGCCTGACCACTAGGACTTAAGTTTACCTGGGAACAGTTTGAGTCTAGAGTTGAATAGAGCACCAAGTCACCTTTCTGAAATTCCCTCTTTTCAATTCTACAATCATGGTATTTCTTTATTCGTTCCTTGTACAGGTCATCTCTCTCATAATCTCTGAGATGAAACCCATCCATCTCATTAAGCTGCCCAGTCTCATATTTGGTGTCTTATTCTAGTTTAGATTTAGACGCTTCAGCGCCCACAGTGCTTTATGCTTTAGCTTAATTAGAAAATGGAATGCTTTTACATAAACCAATTGGTATGGCGACATGCCAATAGGTGTCTTAAAAGCTGTTCGATATGCCCATAATGCATCGTCCAGCTTCCTAGACCAATACTTCCTGCTAGCATTCACAGTATTGGCAAGGATAGCCTTGATTTCCCGATTGGAGATTTCCACTTGCCTACTTGTTTATGGGTGATATGGCGTAGCTACCTTATGTTGTTTAACTCCATATTTTGCCAATGAAGATCAAAACATGTTATTGCAAAAGTGTGATCCTCCATTACTTATGATGGTACATGGTACCCCAAAGTGAGAGAAGATATTTCTCCTCAAGAATGCAACGACTCGCTTCCCTTCATTATCTACTAGAGCCACAGCCTCGACCCATTTTAACACGTAGTCAACAGCAACTAGTATGTACTTTATCCTAAATAAGCTCATGAAGGGCCCCATAAAGTCGATGCCCCAAACACGAATAGTTCAACCTCTAACATCTTGGACATTGGCATCTCATGGAACTTTGAGATAGATCCTTGTCTTTTACATTGGTCATATCTCTTTACGAACTCGTAAGCATCCTTAAACAAAGTGGACCAATAGTAACCACTTTGAAGCATTTTTTGGGCAGTATGATCACCAGCATGATGACCTCCAATTAGGGAAGCATGAGTCGCTTCCAGTACACTCAGCATCTCCACTTCTGGAATGCATCTTCTAATAATGAATAATGACATCCGTACACCACCGAAAAAGATACGGCTCATCCCAAAAATAGTGTTTCACATTATGGAGAAATTTTTTCCTCTAATGAAAGGATAGATTCTCTGGAATTACCTCACTTACCATGTAGTTCGTGAAGTTAGCATAACAAGGTACTTTTTTAGCACTGTAGCCAATACTTTCTCATTTGGAAAAGAATCATCAATTTTAAGCTCGTCTTTTACTGCCTGCTCGCCTTCAAGTCTGGATAGGTGATCAGCCACCTGATTCTCACATCCCTTGGATCCTTGACCTTGAAGTCAAATTCCTAAAGAAGAAATTCCCATCAGATCAAACTTAGTTTAGCATCCTTCTTTGGCATTAGGTACCTCAAGGCAGCATGGTCAGTGTGTACTACTACCTTGGTACCTAGCAGATATGCCCAAAACTTCTCAAAAGCATACACCACTGCAAGAAGTTCCTTCTCTCTCACCGTATAATTCTTCTGAGCCCCATTTAGGGCTTTTCTTGCATAATATATCAGATAAAATAGCTTTTCTTTCTTTTGTCCGAGAACAGCTCCAAGTGCTACTCCACTAGCATCACACATAATTTTGAATGGCTTCGTTCAATCAAGAGCAACAATAATTGGAGCTTTCGCTAGTTTCAACTTAAGGCATTCAAATGCCCTTTTGCAATCATCATCAAAAACAAATTTGGATTCTTTCTCCAAGAGTTTGCAAAGCGAGTTCACAATCTTGGAGAAATCCTTTATGAATCTGCGGTAAAACCCTACGTAGCCAAGAAAACTGTGTACCCCTTTGACTGAAATAGGAGGTGGTAGTTTCTCAAACACCTCAACCTTTCTGTTGTCTACCTCAGTGCCTTTAGCTGAAATTCGATGATTGAGCACAAAGCCTTTCTTCACCATGAAGTAGCATTTTTCCCAGTTAAGAATAAGGTTAAACTCTTCACACTGTTGTAATGCCCGACTCAGATTTAGCAAGCATAGTTCAAAGGAATCACCAACAATTGAGAAATCATCCATAAACACCTCCAGGGTGTCTTTAACCATATCAGAAAAGATTGACACCATGCACCACTGAAAAGTTGTGGGTGCATTACATAACCCTAAAGGCATTCTTTTAAAAGCAAACATACTGTATGGGCATGTAAATATCGTCTTCTCCTAACTTCAGGAGTAATAGAAATCTGGTTATAGTTGGAATACCCATCTAAGAAGCAGTACCATCCCCTCCCAGCTAACCGATCAAGCATTTGATCCATGAAGGGTATTGGGAAGTGGTCCTTTAAGGTCCATGAGTTCAGTTTGCGATAGTCCATGCAGAATCTCCACCCAGTCACAGTCCTTAGAGGAATCAACTCATTCTTTTTATTTGCAACAATTTTCATACCTCATTTTTTGGGCACGTATTAAACTCTGCTTACCCATTTACTATCAAAAATAGGATAAACCAGTCCTGCATCCAACCACTTAATAATATCCTTCTTAACTACCTCTTGCATCGGTAGGTTAAGTCGGCACTGATGCTCGATGGTTGGGGTACAGTCATCCTCTAGTTGTATCTTATGAATACAGATACTAGGGGAAATGTCAATAATATCAGCAATAGTCCAGCCTATTGCTCTTTTGTACCTTTGGATCACCAAAATAAGTGCTTCCACTTGCTACTCACCCAAATCAGCTACAATAATAATAGGTAGCATGTTTTCATCTCCTAAAAACAAGTACCTTAAATGTTTGGGCAGCTCTTTTAATTCCAACACCGGCGGTTCTTCAATGGACTGCTTAGCCGATGGTGTTGGTCTATTTTTCAGATCAAGATCAAGTTTCCTAGGAGAATAAGAGTATGATCCCATTCCTGTCAACACACAAACTGTCTCTTCGTACTCGTCAATGCCCTCACGATCAAAATTCATCAGCACTGCATAAGGGCTTGACAGCAAATCTTTCCTCTATAGGTACCTCCTGCTCATCCTCATAATATATATCAATAATTGAGAACACACTTATTTCTTTCTGATGCTTCATTGATTGGCATACATCAAATTGCACCACTTCATCATTTAACCTAAATAAGAGGTCATTCACTCGCAGATCAATCAACACACTTTTGATTGCGAGAAAAAGATGACCCAAGATTATGGGCACCTCAAAGTCCACCTCGCAATCCAAAATAATGAAATCCATCGGGAATATGAAGCTAGCAACCTTCTCCAGCACATCATATAAAATACCAACAGGTTATTTTACTGACCTATCCGCCATTACAAGTTGCATATTAGTAGGTGTGAGGTCTCTCAAACCCAACTTTTTATACACAGATAGCGGCATCAGATTGATGCTAGCTCCCAAGTCGCATAGAGCTTTAGCAAAGTCAAGAGGTCAAATAGTGTATGGGATAGTAAATGCTCCCAGATCTATCTTTTTCTGCACCAGAGACCTTATGGAAATAGCACCACAATGATAAAGATTGTCCATCAACTTAAAACTAACTGACCGTTTCTTCATGACAAGATCTTCCATGAATTTTTCATACCCGAGCATTTATTCCAGTCCCTCCACTAATGGCAGATTAATAGTAAGTTTCTTAAGCATGATGATGAATTTATCGAACTTTGTGTCATCGGCCTTTTTCTTAAACCGGTAGGGAAATAGAGGCGGTGGTTTTGGAAGAGTAGTAACCACCACTCCCGCCTATTTTTCTTTATTCTTCTCTAACTCATCAACCTGCTGACTATTTGATGGTGCAACATCAATAAACTCATCCAATTTCCCAGACTCCACCGGATGATCAATCTCTACTTTTTCACTTTTATCTACTACTATATCAACCGTAGGATTTCCCACAGTAGGTCTTACTAATACCTTACCACTTCTAGTGGTGACTGCCTTGCATGACCCATCCCTCCTTGGGTTCTGCACTGTGTCACTTTGGAGGGTGCCAGCTTTTTTCTGATTGAATACAGCAGAAAGTTAGTTCATCTGTTATTCCAACTATTTTATAGAAGTAGAGTGAGAGTCAACTAGCTGGTTTATTGAGGATAACTCATTTTTCATCTTATTCACCCTAATACTTATTGCTTCTACTCCCTTCAATAGCTTGGCCATCATGTCTTCCATAGACATCTTCCCCAAACTAGTTGCAATGGCCTCACAGTTTCCAGGAGGGACATACAACACACTCCTGTCACCCTTACTCTTCCAATTTCCTTGATCATGGTCCTTATATCCAAATTTATCATAATATTTTTGACCTTGGTTTCCTTGGCCACCGCCTCGAAAACCCCCTGATTGTTCAAGTAATTTGCCTCTTCCTCAAAATCGAAGTCAACCCTTCCCTGTGATGATACAGCTTTAACCTTCTCTGTCTTTCCTGGTAGCAAATATTTAGTGAGGAGATCCATCTGTGTCTTTATGTGAGCCATGTATTGGTCACGTTCTTCTTCTCTTCACCTCTACTCTGTAGTCATACCTATAGATACAGTAGAGCTTGATACCTCAGAAGCCTTGGTATGCCAAGCTCTACTTTATTTTTTCATACGGTCAAGCATGTCAGCTGCTTCAGGGAAGGTGAGGTCCATAAATGACCCACCTACTGCGTTTTCCACCACTGGCTTAGTTACAGAGTTTAAGGCCCAATACAATATCTTCATCAAGTGAACATAGGTCATCTCATGATTTGAGCACCGCATAAGCTTCTTCTTGAATCTCTCCCAAGTCTCATAGAGAACTTCAGTTGGAAGCTGTCTGAAATTGCTTATTTTGTCTCTCAACTATGCTCTCTTGGATGGTGGAATGAATCTTTCTAGGAAAGCATCTTTCAATTGCCTATAATTAGTAATAGAGTTGGGAGTTAGCCCATTCAACCATAGAGTTGCCTCTCCAGATAGAGACAACGGAAATAGTCGCAACTGAATAGAATTTTTTCCTACCCCTGGGTTGTCAAATAACTTGTATGTTGAGATAAAATTAACCAAATGCATATTCGGGTCGTCACCTGCAAGTCCACTAAATAATTCTTTGAGATGCAATAACTGGATCATAGTGCTTATAATATTAAACTTGGCTCCGGGTGCTAAGGGTGGAGGAATAATAGCCCCAATTGCACGGGTTCCATCCAAGTTATCATCATCATCCTCTAGATTAAATGGTGCAGCTTGATGTTCTGGTCTCGCTCTCACAGGGCAATTTCATTTGATGTTCCTATTTGCTGGTGCAAGTAAATTATCTGCACGTCTCGGGTTAACTGAAGCTATTAAATTATCATCACCCAGATCCTCATCATCTGGGTTTTGTCGTCGGCCTACATTATCTTCATTCTGCTGGTTTACTTGTGCAGCTGCCAAGGCGGCCAGTCTGGATGATTCCTACTAAGCAGCTACTCTTTCTTGGTCTTGTTGACCATCCATTATGCCAATAAGTTGAGGTTTAGGATGAATAAGTAATAAAGGTTCACCTGATCTCCGAGTACTTGGCATACAAGATGATCACCCTGCACAAAACAACAACAAAAACAAATAAAATGTAAAATTTTTAAGAAACTTTGACCAAAGGTCAAGCAACAAACTCAAACTTAATTGACAACCATATTCCCCGGCAATGTTGCTAAAATTAGATATGCCCAAATTACACCTCTCCTATGAGAGAGTAAGCGGTCGCTGTCAAATATAGAACCCAAATGGGTTGGGTGTCGAATCCCACAGGGAGTACCGTGTTCACTAAGCATTGTGATTGTTATTAGACTGTTGATCTAAGGTTCCAAAATAAAGGGGGTTTGGAAATGTTAACAGTGTTCTTTTGTATTTGTGTTACACAATAGTCCAGCTACTGAGAGTAAATGTAGATGTAATTTCAATGAGAATAAATTAACTAGAGTTATGCTCACTAAGATTTTCAAACAATTAGGATTGTGAGTTTGTGTTCGAATTTTAACTTGTGTATCTAATTGCAAAAATTATTGAATTCTAAGGATTACCCACGTGTATCTCCACCTAATGAGTATTTCACCCTTTTCTTCTCTCGAACTTAAAGGATTTATGCATTATTCAATACACTCTCATGAGGGTTGATCCTATTAATGCATCAACCCGTGAACCCAAAGGGTAAACCTATGGAGTTCATGTGACCCACTTCTTTTCCCAACATCCACTTTCTTGTCAGACAAGTGGAGTTCATGGGCTCACTTCTCAAGTTTGCAACCAAGAGATGTCATTAAGATGAAGAAAGATTCATGCAAATTGGAAAGATGTTAGAAATCAAACTCATTCGCAATCCCAAAATAGTTCTCTACATCAAGTCTCCCGTAACCCTAGTTGTGGGAGTTTAGCTACTCATCTCTATATAAGAAGTCAAAGTTATATTGATATTCATAAATAACTTCACAAGAATACTTACAAAAGTCACAATATTGTTCTTCTCAATCTTTGATGGAAAATATGAAAACTAATAATCAAATCTCAATTTCTAGATTCAAATCCCAATGAAAAATAGTACAAAGCTCTCACTAGAGGAGAAAGTATGAACTGAAAACTAAATATAATATACGGAATTAACCCTAATACTTGGTATTATATGATTCCAAAATTGGGATTTTAAAATTCAAACTCACCTTCTCCGCGTTATGGTCGACCCGTCAAGCGACGGTTAGTCGCAGGTCCGACAGTCTGTCGCCTACACCATCGCTGGGCGTCCAGTGACTCCATGTTCTGCTTCTGAGTGATGGTAGTGTGATGGCCTATCGCAAGGTCGACAGTCCGTCGCTTGGACCATCGCAGGACTTCCAATGATGATGCGTTTTGTTTCATAGTGATGATTCATCGCAGGGCCAACAGTCCATCGCCTGGGACGTCGCAGGATGTCCAGAGTCTATGCCTTCTTCTTTTTGTCAATGATTTTGACCGATGAATCATTACAAGGTCGACGGTCTGTCGCCTAAGTCGCCGCTGCTCATTTTACCTTTGTTTTGCTCAGATTGTCCAAGTTAACCTTCAGACTCAGTCTTTATCCTGAAAGCACTAAAATACCATGTTAAATACAATAATGGTTGCTTGGAAACACACAAATTATCTTAAGGAAAAGGCCTAAAATGTTCCGTCAAAAACTGGAACATCATTCCTCCTAAGAACCTTTACTGATGCCATATCCTTAGTCCGTAAACCGACGGACTTGCCTATCAAAAATCTTAATCAAAACTTCCTCATAAGATTAGGAATTTGGAATACCCACCTCCTTAAAATGAACAACTGTCGAAGTATCACCCACGCACTTTCTTAACATCAAATTATGAAACATAGGATGAATGGAGCTCAAATTAGAAGGCAACTCTAATTCGTATGCAACATTACCAACCCTATTTAAGACCAAGTACAGACCAACATAACGAGGATTGAGCTTTCATTTCTTACCATACTGCATCACTTCCTCCATAGGGGACACATTCAAGAACACCCAATCACCAACATTGACTCCAACTCTTTTCACCTCACGTCCACATAGGATTTTTTGTGACTTTGGGCGGCCTTTAGTCAATCTTAAATCACCTTTACCTTCTCCATGGCTTGGTGAACCAAATCTGGACCAAATAACTTACTTTCACTGACCTCAAATCACCTAATAGGAGATTTACACCTTCTACCATACAAGGCCTAAAATGGAGCCATACCAATGTTAGAGTGATAACTGTTGTTGTAGGCAAATTCTATGAGAGAAAAGTGGTCAACCAACTACCTCCAAAATCAAATACATAAGCCTGAAGCATATCTTCCAAAGCCTAAATTTTCCTTTTGGCTTGCCCATCCATCTGAAGGTGGAAAGTAGTACTAAGGGTCACCTTAGTCCCCAACCTTGCTGGAACCGCCTCCAAAAATAAGATGAGAACTGAGTACCCCAATTAGATGAGATGGAAACTAGAGTACTATGCAACTACATCACTCTTCATGTTATTCCGCCAATAAATTTCTCTAAGATCATGATACATTTTCATCGAACTAGGATGAATAGTATAATATGACTCATGGGTTTCGGCTAAAATTCTACCTTGCAACCCACCAATATTGGGAACATATAATATACCTTGATACCTCAATATACCATCTCCATCGATCTCAAAAATCATCACCTTCTGCCTACGTACATCAGTCTTGATTTGCATCAAAATAGGATCCAACATTTGCTTCTCCTTTACTTTAGCACCAAGACATAACTTTGCCACCTCTTGAATAATAACACCACCATTTTTGGAGTCTAAAAGATGAACTCTAAGATTTGCCAAACAATGAATATCCTACACAAAATCACTTTTCTTCGTCCACATAAGATAAGTTTCCCATGGATAACCTTCTAAGAGCATCAACAACTACGTTAGCTTTACTTGGATGATAGTGAAGGCTCATGTCATAGTTCTTAAGCAACTCAAGACATCTCTTTTGCTAGAGATTTAGCTTCTTCTAAGTGAACACGTATTGCAGGCTCTTATGATCAAAATAGATATTGACACGTACCCCATACAAATAATGTCGTCAGATCTTTAATGTAAACACCATAGCTAATAATTCCAAATCTTGGGTCGGGTAATTCTTCTCATGGACTTTCAATTATCTAGAGGCATAAGCAACCACCTTGCCATGTTGCATCAATAAATAACCTAGTCTCACCTGGTATGCATCACAATAGACACAAAACCATCTATGGCCTCATGCAGAGTCAAAACCAGAGTCGAAGTTAACTTATCCTTTAGCTTCTCAAAACTACCATCACAAGCATCACACAAAGCAAACTCAGCATCATCAAAGCATACTACTTTACTGTCAGCCCGTCTTTTTTCAAATTCATGAATTCCTCAGCCTTTGTCTCCCTCAACTCCTAAGAAAAGAAGTGATCAAGAAAAGCACTAAACAAATCATCACATAAAGCAAACTCAGCATCATCACCTATAGACTGGTTCCACTCCAAGTACCACTGATATGCCACATCCTGATATCTGCAAACTCTACACCCTCCATGTTAGTAGCATGTATCACTTAGAATATCTTTTTATTTTATCAATAAAATTTTGAGGATCTTCCTCAACTTTAAACCTATGAAAATAAGAGGACTCAACTTTATAAATTGACCAACTCTAGTGGCCTTGGATGATGGAGCAACAGAAGTAACTCGCTCAATTTGAGAGGCCACCAACTGGTTAAGCAAATGAATCAACTAGCAAAACTCACCATTAAACACACTGTACTGGGGTACCTAAGGAGATATAGGGGAAACTAGTGGAGCTCCCTCAGGGTAATTAGAAGAAGCGACCCTCGATCGGGTCTAAATTTTTAGAGTAGGATGAGATCTATCTATATTGTCCTCAGACAGGACAGAAGAGTTTTCACGAACATCAAATCTTCTATGAGGCATGATCTAAAAAGTGAACATACAAAAAACCTTAGACTTTATAGCTTGAAATAAAACAACAAGAAAGAGAAACATTCCTAAATGCCTTGTAGCCCTTCCCCTATAAGTGTCCATAAAAAAAACTCTACTTGACATGGATTTATGGACACCAAATGATACCAAACCTAGGATCTGATACCATCTTCGTCATGACCCAAATCGGGGCTTGGCCATGAGGGTATCTCAAGTCCCACGTGGATTGGAGATCATCTCCTACACCAAATTAAACCAAACATAATATCCCCAATATCAAATAAATTTTGAACATATAATAACATAAGTTCAAAAAACAAAGGGAATGTCTATGACCGATAACTATTGATCGAACAAAACAACCAACCAATATTGCCCAAGTTCGAAGTAACCCAACAAAGTCTTCTAACACAAGAACCAAAAAATAGTCTGAGTCGGTACATGTCCCTGACTCTAATAGATGACAATAAAAATAGAAAAGATATTCAAACTCTCCGCTCTATTCTATGATAAGAACTAATGAAATGTCTAAGTCTTCCGAAGTATGGAAGCTCACCACTTCACCACAACAAACCAACGAATTGAGTCGATCCACCTAACTCAGTGCAGAAGAAGTAAGGGTATCTCTGGTGCCAACATCATGTGGGGATATGGTGTTCGGAGATGGTTAGTGGGGTAAATACTAGCATGTAAATTGAGGATAAAAATAATATAATGACATGATCAATAGTTCAAAATCATTCAATACCAATGCACACAATCAAATGCATATATACATATATCATATGCCAGGATAGGTAACACGGCTTAGCATGTAATTTCAAACTTTAGTTTGGGTTGTATAGCTCAATCATATAAAAAGGCACCCATGGGATATATGGGTGTGTGTAGCCTTATGAACTAGATGATCTACATATGCACTATGGAAGACTCAAACCTCCCAACATGTCAAGGTGACACAAGCACTAAATCATGTAGTATAAAGTAAAATACTCTAACCTCTCACCCATATGAAAATATTAAGGGGGATCGAACCACTTGGTCATTTAGACCCCCACATCGGCAATCGTGGCTTCTAGTGTTGGCCCTTCGGGACCTCCATATTAATGACTCAGCTAAACAGCCCTCATTAAATCCTAATTAAAACAATTATTATATACATTATTAGTTATTGAACCATGATATACATTTAGGCATACATTATTGGTATCGCCGTACCATCAACACTTGCAAGGTAACTTTAACATGCAACATCATTTACCATTACTTGGGGGAAATCACAATCCCCTTTAGTTCAATTATACATTAACCTGGGAAATTACACAACCCCATAAGGTTAAATTCAAAATCATTGTACTTTATTGACTGTTCACATTATGCAATAGTTCAAGATTAGTTCAATATGCATACTTTTAATATTTAAAACAAATTTTACAATATAGGATTGGGGTCATAACTACTTCAAAAGTTATAAGTTTGGGAAATCACAATCCCTAGTTCATTCATCATTCCCATACATCAATTGGATTTTTAAAACCACTAGTTAAACGTAACCCATATAGTGACAAATATAAAATATCATATAAGCAACAATTGTTCAAGACCCTCAACCTATGTTTTTATAACCCACCTAAATACCATATGAATAACTTTTTAAAACTTATTTTTTTAGCAAATTAATAATTAGGATAGAGTAACAGCCCGAAATACCAAGTTCTTTGGATGACCTACTTCTTTGAGACCCTATATATGGCTACTTGAGAGAATTTAAGATTTCTTTGGAAGTTCTTGAGTACGTTATAAATGAGAAGTGAACTTTCTTAAGTATTTTATGAACATGGGGTTTTAATTGGGTGAGAAGGAAATTGTCCAGTATGCCCTTAATTTAAAATTAAAATTTAGTCATCAGTGACTGCGGGTTACTATATAACTCGTATAGACTTATTACGACTGATCATTACAATTTATATTCAAAATATCTCCAATGCACTCAAAATTTATTAAACCTAAGACTAAACTACTATGACACAAAATGGGACCCTACACTCATAGAGTCTTGTCGTAATCAACTCAGCAACCGTTTAAGGTATACACTGGGCACCCTACAATTTGTACCCAATGACTTGTAACAAGTTCTTATGACTCATTGGGATCCATTTATACTCAGATTAGAATTCAGCTACACTTACTGATTTGGCTATGATTTGAGTCCAATGACTTATCAAGACTCCCTACGACTTATTAGGGGAGTCGTAGTTAGGACAGCAACTCAAGCACCATTCACTGTACACCTTATGACTAGGGTCACATAACCCATCAAAACACCCTACAACTCGTAGGGTGATTCTATTCAAGATAGTGAGGATAAAATTTTAAAATTATTAAGGACCAAAAACCCAAGGTGTTATAGGTAGTGTCGCCCCTATTAGAGGTGGTATAAATGGTCATCAGAGTAGTCCTCAGGGTTGTCTAGGAGGTCTTTAGGTAAGTAGGACGGGTGATTGGTTAGGCACCTAATCGGGAAGTGGGCAAGGTCATTTATATGTTATACCTGGTAGACCAAAGATATAGTCTTTAAATGTTGTTATTACATGTACAATCTCAGTGTGCCATCAACCAACCGATTTTTAATTTATTTGATCTGGGATCAACTTATTCATATGTGTCTACTTATTATGCATAGTGGTTAGAGTTATCTTGGTAGTCCTTATCTGTGTCATTACTTGTATCTAATCTCATGGGTTATTCTTTAGAATAGGGTAGGGTTTATAGATCTTATGTTGAAATTGTTTGAGAGTTTGATACTCGGGATGATCTGATTGTGTTAGATATGGTGGACTTTGATGTGATTCTTGGCATAAATTTATTATCCCCCTATTATGCGATCTTGGATTAATTTGTCATGGTTATTACCTTAGCCATGCTTGGTAGACCCCCGATTGTGTGACAGGTATCTTTTAGCCCCACACTGGTGGGGATTATTTCTTATATTTGGTCAAGGATACTTATATTGAGGGGCTACGAGTATTATCTTTCTTATATTTGTATTGTTAGTGTAGAGAGTCCTTTGCTTGATTTTATTCCTATAGTCTATAATTTTTTTGATGTTTTTTCTACTGTACCTAGATTTTATCTCGAGCGTGATATTGACTTTATTATTAATTTTGATTTAAGTGACTGGCTTATTTCTATAACACCTTACCATACGTCTTCTATCAAGATTAAAGAGCTAAATTCTCAGCTTTTTAAGATCTTTTGGGTAAGGGTTTCATTAGGCCGAGTATGTTTTCTTAGGGTGTTCCTGTCTTATTCGTGAAGAAAATGATGGTTCTTTGTGTATTTGTATTGATTATAGAAAGCTAAATAATGTGACATCAAAGAATAGGTATCCTATGCCTCATATTAATGACTTGTTTGACTAGTTTTAGGGAGCGGTAATGTTCTCTAAGATCGACATAAGATTCGATTACCATCAGCTGAGGATTTAGCTGAGTACATCCTAAAAATAGCCTTCATGACTCGTTATGGCCATTAGAGTTTCTGGTGATGTCTTTTGGGCTAACCAATATCTTAGTCGTACTCATAGATTTGATTAACTACGTGTTTAGACCTTATTTAGACTGCTTCATGATTATGTTTATCGGTGACATTCTTGTGTATTTGAGGAGTAGAGACGAGCATAAACAGAATTTAAAGATTGTCCTCCAGACTTTGAGAGATCATAGGCTCTTTACCATATTTTCAAAGTGTGAGTTCTAGCTTGAGTCTATTATATTCCTTGGGCTTGTGGTGTCCAGTGATAAGATTATGGTTGATCCAATGAATATTGATGTTTGTAATGACCCTTCAAGTTATTTTTCATATTTCCCCCTTTTTTCACTGCTAGAGCTTTCATATAGCTGCTCCAAGTTATTTATAACTTATTAGGACTAACAGTTTGATTATCAGACAGTTCGTTTAGTTTTAGAGCCAATTCCTTATTTTGGAGTCTTCATTGGTTCAAAATAGCAATTGGGTGAAAATTTTGGTCAAATGATCTTGCACGCTAAATATAACTATTCTAAAAACTCCAGAATACTGACTTAAGTCTAGATAGACCTTTGGCTTGGGTCCCGAGGCACCCGAGCTCATTTCGAGCTATTGGTTAGAAGTTAAGAAAATGAAATATGGGTGTGGGGACCACTTTTGTTAAAACAACCTCGGATGAAAATTTTGACTGCGCCATTCAATTTGGAATGTCAAATTTGATAGGATAGCATAGTTCATTTGCTTATACAGGATTTTTAAAGAATTCCGAGGGGTTGGCGGAGACTTAAAAAAAAATTAAGTCTCAACTGGTGTTGGTGCACTCGTATTTGAAAGGCACCAATTGCATAAGCGATCAGCCAATCATCGATAATTGTCACATAAGAAATAGGCTTATTGTGTGAGCGACATTCTCAGCAGCGATGCAAGAGTCGCACATGCGATCGCCGAGTATCCCATAAGTGATAGGGTGGCCAGCGGGTGAGTATCGCGTATGTGATCGATAGATCATGAACGCAATTCTTGTGTACTTGGAAAAGGTATAACCACCCTCTTCAGCCCCTTTTTTACCATTTCTTATCGATTCCTAATATTATTAAGCCCTAAAAAATGGGAAAGCTTAAGAATAGCATTGTGGATGCTTTTGGGAGTTTGGATAAAGATTAATTACACAGTTTTCCTTTAAATTTGTTCTAAGATTCCCTCATTTTTATGGTTGCTTTCTGTTTTTCTCTATCTAAAATCCCTAAACCCTAGGTGACTTGATTTTAGCACCAATATAACTCGAAAATCACCTATCTTTTAGGGTAATTACTCTATGAGCATATGGGGATGTTGAGTTGGTTTTGGAAATGCGATTTTTGTAAATGGGCCCTGTATGGAATTTTTGCATAATTTTGGACCCGAAGCACAATAATGAAATATTGGTACCATTGTCCTTGTATGATGAGTAGATTGTGATTGTGATAGTCTGGCACCTTGTAAAAGCTTTTCGAAAGGGAAAATTAGTGATTTAGCAAATTTTTCAAACTTTGTTCGACATCCAAGTAGGCTAGGTTTTCCCTTCTCATGGATGGATCCATTTCATGGTATGATTATTATATTATATTTGATTTGGGTGGTTTTAGGTATGGGTGATACGATTGATAATACTTGAGTTAGTGAACCATTTAGGCTATCCGAAAATCATGATTTAGGTGTAGTTATCTTAGTTACTTAGGTCCTTAGTGCACCTATCTTAGGGCTAACTAAGACTTGGTTAACATCTAAAAGTATATTTAAATACCTTCTAGTTTTGAGTAGAGTTGCCTTATAATAGATTTCAGGGATAGAAGTGCACCCTTCAACCCACCTTAAGCCAAAACTTAAACTAGTTTTGGTAGACCTTTATATGCTCATTATACATTTTTAAATTCTTATCATGAGGCTTGAAGAGACTAGATGCTTAATAACCATGATGGTTTGATATTAAGAGTTGATGTTAATTACGGTAAACCAGATAATTATGATACTGATCAAATGAATACCGATTTGAGTCCGACTATTGATATTGATATTAATGAAATATGTAATAGTTCAAGTCCAGCAATCGATTATGTTAGTGATGATATATGCACCAATTTGAGTTCGGCAATTGATTATGATAGTGATGATATTTGTACCAATTTGAATCCGATAATTGATTATGATATTGAGGATATAAACACTGGTTTAAGTCCAGTAGGGGGAGTGGTTCTTAGTATAGTATATTGCGGATGTGTTCTCGGTGATAGCATTAAGGTTGGTAGATTATGGTTGCTCAGGTATATATCTTCCTTACCCTCAAGGTTTATGGGGGCCTGTATTGGGTTATTTACTTTTTTGTATTTATTGTCTTGTGAGGGTTAATTTGGTAGCTATAATTGCATGGAATGTATGTTATTTTGTATAACACTCAACTCATACATCAATTTAAGTGCAAGGCAATCGTTGTCAATAAAATTACCCAACTTTAAGTTAGGGTCGAATCCAAGAGGAACAATGTGAGTGGCGATCGGGTAAGTTCGAAATAAAAGTCACTTGCGAGATTTAAACCTAAGATACAAATAATTAGGGATTTTAAACATTTTCAAAGATGTAACTAGTACTTGTTCCTCTAGAGTACTAATTTGAGGCTATGAATAATTAGATTGTAATGAATTAGGAATAGATCTTGGGGCTATGATTTACTAGGGGTAACTAGTGTGTGGGTACATGAAAATTTCCTTCAAATTTTAGTTAAAGTGTGCGTGGGTAGGCTCGGTTAGAGGTTTTAATACTAGCCTTTCAACAAAGTATCAAACTATCACCCATGGAATCTTGTAAATACCTCGTAGGTGTGGATAACTAATCATCACAATGCCTCACTTGGGCATCCCAATTTCTAGGATGATGCCCAAGATATAGCAATCCCACAATCAATCCTTATTTCTAAGACAATAAACAAGGGAAATCACTAATATCTATCTTATTTTTTACAAATGCTCACGTCTCCTACATCCCTCTTTTAAGGATAATGTAGGATATAGATTATCCACATCCCTCTTTCAAGGATGATGTGGGGTTTAGAGAATTTGAGACTTTCACCAACAAATTCCATTTTAGAATCAAACATTTGTGAAACCCAACAACATCAACTAAAAATTAAAGCTAACAATCACAACCCACACACTCTTGCACCCTATTTAAATATATCCCCAAGAGGGAAAAATAAGCAACTCATAAGAATAATAAAAGAAGATATACCAAAACCTCCATCAAATTGATTCATGAAAGATAAATAAGAAGCAAATCAAAACTTTAAGTTTCAATAAATCTTCAATGGAGTTTGCTAATCCTCCATTATGAAGTTACTCTAATGTATTCTTCACCCCAAAATTAGTACAAGAATGTTCCCTTCAAATTAGAAAACAGATGGTGGAAGAGAGATCCAAAAAGTTGGGGATTAGGTTCCATGGTGAATGATGCACATGTGCAAGGGTTTTGACCCTTTTTATAATTTGGGGCTGGCCACAGCAAATTCTAGAATTGCCTCTGGCATAAAATCATTAGATCGTGATCGCATTTACTTAACCTCGATCATGGTTCCACGATCATTTCTAGATTAGCGCAATTGTGGAGGATGATCAATCTTGACTGGTCATGATCGCGGTATGTGGATCGCAATCGCAGTAACTGTACGCCTGTACGCCTGTAGAATATGGAAATTAGTGCATTTAATCACAAAATTGTCTCATTTATACACTCAAATCATAGTAGTATGCACGAATGTTGAATGCAAATTAGTGGTAAATTCACCGCTCATCAACACCCCCAACTTAAAGATTTTCTTATCCTCAAGCAACGCTACCTTAGACCATGAGACAATGCATATTTATGCCCAAATTATATGAACCAATGATCACAATGACTTCAACTTTATTATTTCCACAAATAGCTCTTCAAACATGGGCAAAACTAATTTCATGACAAAATGCAATTTTCAAGGATGCAAAAGACTTCAACGAGCAACTATGCAATAATCACTAATCCTCTAGAAGTGACTCACCGTTTGACCTCAACTACATTATACTTCTTTTTGCCATATTTTTGGGGGGATGACAAAATCACCTACCTCAACTTGTTTACGTGCCTCCTCGCAAGAAGAAAAATTCTACACACCAAGTTATCAAATATACAATAAGGGATTTAAGTGCAAAACCCTCTCTCTCTCTCTCTCTCTCCCAAGGAATCTCGATGCTAACAAGTACCATGTTATAGGCTTGCCCCTATTTTTAATCTCAGCTACAAAGAATACACTTGGTTGGAGAGCTCGAAGGGCTTTTTGAGCTTGTAATGTAATTTGGGGTAGGGTAGGATATCATTTAGGAACAACATAGCTATACCCTCCTTGAACATCTACATCACACTATTTTATCCAAATTTTGATCATGGTACACTTCTTTTGTTTTCACTCTTTACATATGTGCCTACTTTTATTTCCTTGGTTCACCCATTTTCTATTCATTTCTTGCACACTTTGTGCTTTTCTGTCCTTTGTTGGATCCTTTCCTTTTCTTGTTCATTTATTCTTAATGCTTAAGCTTTTAGGCACTAACTTACAACTTTATAGCCCAAAGTTACCTCTTCCAATCTTCACCACCCCCAAGTTAGGTTTTTAGCCTCAAGTTGTGTTTATAAGTTCAAGAGGGATAGGGTTTAACAGATGGATAAAAATTAAAAGGCTCGTGGCTTGAAATGTGTTTGCCAAAGAAAGGTCCAAAGGTTTAAAGTGGGTGACTAGGAATAACATCTATGCAAGGGTATGCTTTTTCGACTAAAGTGGACTTCCAATATCACAAAGATGGCCCGGATCATCTCACCAACCAAGCACAATCAAAATTATCCTTGAGAGACTAATGGATCAAGTTCTAGATGGTACAAATACACATAAGATTTGGAAAAATAAGCTCACCACACATGGAATGTAAATTCGCCAAGGAGGTTCGATTGTCCCTCCCTCTAGAGACAAATATGGAGTATCAATTAATTTCACAAGCCAAAATTTTTAGAGTCACAAAAAGAGAAAAAAATATTGTTACAAGGTTGCTCACGTCCATGCCCTTGATTATTTTGAAAAATTTTAGACAGATAGGGGTGTTTGCTTTACATTTGCACCACACACAATTTTCTAATTATGGCACCAACCCAAGCCTTTGTCTTATACTTTGGCTTTCATACGGGCAAACCATATGGTTACTCAAACTTTACTATATGTATAAATGTAATCCCAAATCCAATATGCCACGGGTACTCAGACTTTCCTTGTATTTGTGACCTCGATGTCATGGGCACTCATAATTACCCTGCATCCATGACTCGAAAACCAATCACGGCATTTTTTCCTTAAGAATGTTGTCACTTAATACATCATAGGGATAAGCTCATCTGATATCACCATAACCAAAATAAAATAAAATAAAAGAAATGTAAAAACAAACTAAATGATTAATCCATGAAATATGGGCACCATCATAGTGCCCGAATAATGCAATCCATAAAAATCATTCAAAATGTCATCAAAACATCCAAAAATATCTAAATAATACAAATCCAGGGACAGGCACTCCCAACTAAAAAGCTAGTAGTGTCCACACTGTATAAATAATAGAGCACAATAAAAAGATCGGGGTGCTCCCTGAAACATCATCAGGAGTTGCTCTCACCTGTAGACTCTGCATCGTCTCCATCAACATCAGCACTGGACCACTCAACAGGGGCCTTATTATCACTGTTAACTCTGGGATAAGGTAGTCTCTCTCGGGGCTTCAGGACCTTCCACAGGCCTTTTACCCCCTTCCACATCTTACTAAAAAATTTGCCTCTCTTCTTTTACTTTTTTTCATCTTATTGTGGGAGTTCTGAAGCTCCTTGTGAGACTCTATTAATGATGAGTAAGCCCTCTTGAGCTTTGCAATAGTGTCTCTCTATGACTCATAGTCCTCCAGGTACTTTTTATAATCTGATCAAGCCACATATGAATAGCAGGTGGCAGAGGGATCTCCCAACCCCTGGGGAAATCCTAAAATAATCTCCTTAATGACCCTAATATCAACCTTAATATCTTCAAGCGGACCGACAGTGGATGGCCTACAGGACTCTGGCTCCTTACATGTTGACTTGCCCAAGTCGATCTTCTTATTTTTGCTCTTGCCTGGTGCACCCTCACCATGAATTTTGAGAGGATAAATAGGGGTCCCATGGTGCACCCAAGCATCATTTGGGTACTCCACAACCCTGGCTCTCCTGCACAACTCAGTGATAAGAGAAGGGAATAAGAGATGCATACCACTGTGGTTCCTATAGAACTTTATATCAGATATCACAAGGCGACTGACATTCAAAGAAAATATTGTCCAATATGCAGGAAACCATACGGGCATGCAAATTTGTAACTATAGTTAGAAGAGTAGAAGGAGAGATCTGGCTGCAAATGATGTTCAGCTATATCCAGGCCTCAACAGTGAATTCATTAATCGAGATTCCCCTCTTGGTTGCTACGAGACCTCTTTGCCTGGTCACAACCTCACTACCATCCAGTTGCCCGACTTATAACTCTTAGCTTCAAAGTAGCCATGTCAATATTTGGGAGCCCATATAGATCATTGGTTTTTTTAGCTCCAAAATGCACATTTCTCCGTTGAATCTTGATGATTGGGTTCAAAAAAAATACTATGCGAAGATTAGCGTAGAGCTCCGTACCCACTGCTCATTTGCCCGATAAGGATCCAGGGCAAAACATCTCCACCCAGTGGTTGTGAGCCTATCATTAAATACCAGAAGCTTTTCCAGTACTTTCTCCAAGCATATACCCCTTTTTTAGAGCAGTTTTATCCTTTGAAGCTTATCGTAGTACTGTTTGTGGCATTTGGGAGTCATGAACCAGATTTGGTCATAGTTCTCCATTATATAAAGACATAAAAAATGAGTACAAAAAGATTCATTATCAATATTTCCATGCTTACACTAGACTATGTTGTCTAATAAAGCATAGGAAATGGGTACTAGGTGGTGTTTGAACAAAAATTAGAGCTGTAGGAACTTTGGCCCAGGCTAAGATTCAGCCTCAGTTATGGCAATTGCAGCAGCTTATCTGCGATTAGCTACCACGATCGAGACTATAAGACTACAATAATTGGTGCCGCAATCACGATCCCGATGACCGCGATTGTTGTCCCTATAACCGCGATCGTGGTAACTGAGAAAAAATTATGCCAGATTTTCACCAATCAAACAATCTATTTTCAAGGCACAAATGTGTTCTAGTAGAGTGATTAATTAGTAAGCATATCAAATAAATCTTCTAAGTACCCAATCATGCCCCCACAATGTGAAAATAACAAGTTATAGACTCTTTTGGGCATTTAATCGGACACTTGGTGTATTCCCTATATTTTACTCAATTTCACACTATTTTGGGTACTCAAGACTTCTCCTCTTGTGTATTACCACACAAGTATGATTCAACAATCATTTAGCAATGAAAAACATGGTTTTAGGCCCTACCTAGTTTATGCACTCTGAGGCCTGCTCACAATAATTTAAAATATGAATTTAAGAAACTTACTGGAAGAATGATGTGAGATGGATGCAAATATGCTTTTGGAATGATCAAATATAGCTAAGAACGGTGCAATATGAGAGAAAAGTTAGAGAGGAGATGTGGGGAAAATGGAAGACCAATGGTCTTTTAAACCTCTATGCCTGCAAAATATGGAAATGAGTGCATTTAATCACAAAGTTGTCTCATTTATACATTTAATTCATAGTAGTATGCCCGAATATTGAATGCAAATGAGTGGTAAATTCACCACTCATCATTGTTCCAGCTTATTTATTCAATTATGTACAGTGAGGTAGGAGTTACTCCCATGTTTGACCTTTTTCTTGACTTAGTTATGTTTTCTTGCATCTTATCGTATTTATATCATAATTTAGCTCAGTCAATCAATGATGCCTGCTGATCACCTATGGTTTTGGTACTCATACTACACTTCTGTACGTTTTTGGTGCAGATCCAAGTACTAGTTATTGTCGTTGATTCGAGGATCATGTTATGGTGGATTTCAAAGATAGGGTGAGCTCTTGGAGTTGGAGTTGCCCCTTTTCTTTTTATTTATCTATGTCTAGTCTTATGTTTCCAGATAAATTATATTTAATATTCTATAACTTATGGTGTGTTGTAGTAGCTCTTGTACTGGCTATACCAGGTCATGGGATGGTTTTTTATGTTACGGCTACCTTTAAGACTATTTTTATCACCTTGATTGTTTACGAATTGTATTGTCTAATTCGCCCTTTTGAGGATATTTTCCACCAAGTCAGCCTATTGCAATCAGCTCCGAGCTATGGTTCAGCTTACCTACTAGCAGGATTTAGTAGGTGTCATCATGACTCATAAATTGGGTCATGACAATGCTATTCGTAATTGTGCCAGACCTATATCTCCTACTGAGTTCCATAACTTTATTGGCTTGGCAGGTTACTACAGGTAGTTCAGTGAGGTTTTTGCTACTTTTGCAGCACTGATGACTAGATTGCACAGAAGGAGGTTTCTTTTCTAGTGGTCTGAGAAGTATGAGTCGAACTTTTAAAAGCTCAAGGATTTTCTCACTTCTGCTCCTATATTGACTTTTCTTATAGAGGGCAAGGGATTTATCATATATTATAATGCTTTCAGTGTTGATTTGGGTTGAGTTTTGATACAACAGGAGTGAGTTATTGCTTATGCATCGAGGCAGCTAAAATTTCTTGAGCACAACTTCCCACTCAAGATTGGAATTTGAGACAGTAGTTTTTTCACTTAAGATTTGGAGGCATTACTTGTATGGAATTCATTGTAAGATTTACACTGACTACTATAGTCTTCAGCATCGTATGACCCAAAGAGAGCTTAATTCAAGAACACGCAAGTAGATGGAATTACTAAAGGATTATGACATCTCTATTCTATACCATTCGATCAAGGTAAATGTGGTGGCAGATGCCTTGAGCCGGAAGCTGGTGTATATGGGTAGCATGGCTTCTGTCAATATGAGCGACCATTGGCGTGAGCCATCTAGTACTTAGACAACTTGATGGTTTGACTTGATATTTTAGACTCTACCATTCCAGCATTGAGATGGAACCATTTGAGAAACTATATGGAAGACATTGTAGATCTCAAATAGGTAGTTCGAGACCTCCAAGGTTTGGCCCCGTGGTACTGACTTACATCAGGAGTCGTTGGATAGAGTTTGGATGATTCAGGTAGGTTGAGGGACATTTGGAATAGGTAGAAGGCTTAAGTAAATCATAGACTTTGTACCTTGATGCTTGGATTTGGAGACCGAGTATTCCTTCGACTATCTCTCTTGAAGGGCAGACGAGGTTCAGGAGGAAAGGCAAGCTCAACCCCAGATATATTGGGCTTTTTGAGATACTTTGCATAGTTAGAAGGTGGCTTATGAGCTGGAAGTTCCCCCAAATTTTGTTGTTGTTCATCCATTTTTTTATGTTTTTATGTCACAGCTTTATATCCCAAATGATTCACATGTGCTTTAGTGGGACTCGATTTAGTTGGATGATAAATTGACATTCGTGGAAGATCCACATCTTATATTAGCTCAGGATGTTAGGTGGTTTCACTCTAGAGAGATTCCTATGGTTAAAGTTTAGTGGAAACACCGCCAAGTAGATGAGTCTACTTAGGAGATCGAGAGTGAGATATTGTAAAGCCCCAAAAATCTATCCCGAGACGTCATCACGGTGCTTAGGATCGTAAGTAATCCTAAGCTAAGCCTTCTACTGGCATAACTCATAAGCAACTGAATAACATGCATAAAATGACTGAGTTTACTGTATTGAAACATAATAATGATGGAATCTGGGAAAATACAATATCAATACAACTTTTACATTCTGATAAAGTTTGAAAGAGGGACTGAAAATAGATAACTGACTCTAACTGACATTTATGAAGCCTCTACTATACTGACTATAGATAGCTAGGATGCGACCCCAATTATCACTAATCAATACATGAGAATAAGGAAGTAAAGTACATAAATAACATCTAACTGAAGTCCCCAAAGTAGGAGGACTTATCATCTGTTGGCTGGAATCTGCAAGCTGTTTGAATATGGTATGCGTGCTATAACTCGTACCTATATTATGAGACAATATAGCACATAGACAGATATGTGGATCGGTACTTTGAGAATGTACTGAGTATATGGGGGTAAATACATAAGTAAAACATAATATCAATCATCATAATTTGAAAATCGGTGCATGCTAAATGTAAATGACTCACATAAACTGGAATATTTGAAATACTAAAATATGTAGCAATGTGAAACAAAACATACTTTATAAATCTTGTGAGCCATAATATTTAGTTCTAAAAGCTGAACTTGTATTCTCTCTTTAAATCATACTTTCTAAGTGTAGAAAGGACTTACTCTAAAATTTGAATTCTAAAAGCTGAAATCTGAAGTTATTATCTTTCTTTAAAATATAATCTGAGTAAAACTTGTGAGCCTTTACACTTAGTTTTTTAAGAACTTTTTTGGTACTCTCTTTGTTGTAAGATCTGTAGTCTAAAAGGAAACTCTTTAAAAACGGTTTTGAAAAAGGAAATACTTTATCTCAAGACTTTAATTAAAACCATAGCTTTCAAAACATATGCTTTTATCTTAAGGATTTAAGCCAATAAACTGTTTTTAAGAGTAGGAGACATCTTTTGGGAGATTCTTCTAACCGACAATACACCATGTGAGAATCCATGGAGTCCCACGACTGGCCCCCGTTAGGTAGGGTTGTTCTACCCTTGCCATCGGAATAGAACATTCTAATCTGAGTGATCATAATCTAAATCATCCACGTAGAAGTGGGAATAATTTGATAATCTGTACCTACGATGGCACGTAGTTCTGGGTACAAACCCATAATAACTTACCTATCTCGGTGCTAAATGCTACTTCCAATCTCATGCTCAAAATCTTTAAAAATCCACTTTAGAATTTATACAACGGTTTACAGAAAAAGCAACTATGCTTTGCTTTTCTTTAAATATCAAGTCTTCTGAAATAAAGTGGATTCTTTATCTAAAATTTGAAAATAATCTAGTCATGGGGTGCTTATAGCACAAACAATCTTGACACAACAATCTTTCAATGGGTTCTATTGACCCAAGCATCAATCTCATGTTAAAACATCTAAAAATTCATACTTGGTAATGTAAACATTCATAAATCATCTTAAAATCTGGAAATTTCAGCAATATGCATGAAAACATAAACATAAACATAATCATGTATTTCAACTTTTAAATCATGGAAAACCTCATAATCTTGCAAAGAATGATGATGGATATAAACCCTAACTTGAATTTCATGAAAAATCATATAAATTGCAGTAAATTTGTAAATAAAATAAAGTTTTGGGCACAAGGATGAAAGAATTATCCTTGTTCAAATCTCACATACCTTGGATGATGAACCTTGTTCAAATCTCACATACCTTGGATGATAAACTAGATGAACAAGATTGATTTTGAGATCCTATTTGTGATCTTGAATGTTCATTCTTGGTTTTCTTGAATTGGGAACTTTGAATCTTGAACTGATTTGGGAAAAGAATGGTGGAATCTTAGAGATTTTTTAAGTTGACTGATGAAGCTTAGGGTTTTAGTTGAGAGAAATTTTGATGAATATAAGCATAGAAGGCTTGTAATAGGATTAAATCGCAGTGGCTCACTGGAAAAGGACGAGTGGGAACTACACTTTCTCCATGACACGAAGCTATTGCGGTGCGCTATAGTTTTGCCATTTCGACCGTTGGCGCAATGCGCCACTATCACGTAGGTTTGCTGGAAATTAACCAATATGAAATGGGACTCCTCCGCGACATGGTGGAATCACAGAGTTTCACTGGAATTTGACAACTGCCAATTTGCTTAGCTCCGCGACGCACTAAGAGTCCAGCTGACACACTGTCAACTTAAAAATGCCATAACTCCTTCACAAATTGTCGAATTTAGGCGAATTTGGTATCGATGGAAAGCTTATTTAATTTCGCATATAATGAAAAGTCAAAATCTTAAAAAATCCATATGGAATAAATATTAATCATTTTGGAAGGTATCCTTTAACATTCTAGGAATGAATTTAAGCTAGAAAAGTTTGGGGCATTACAATATCTCCCCCTTGGGAACATTCATCCTCGAATGTGGCTAATTAGCCTGAAATCACTGAGGAATCTAAGGCTATAAGCTATTATGCACAACTAAAATAAACTGTATGACTGAATCCCAACGTAATGGGCTACTGAACCGATCTGTGAGTGCATGAGCTTTCATGAAAATAGCTATATGGCTGAGATCAAAATGAGAGAGTCAACGTACGAGTAGCCATTACTTTAGGCTGGATCTAATTTTTTAAGAGAAAAAATGAGAGATTTATAACATGAAAACTTAGGGTATTACAATATCTCCCCCTTGGGATCATTCGTCCCTGAATGATACTAATTTAATTGAGATACTAGGAAAAGACTGAGATGATATGCGGGATACTTATGAACTGAATCATGACTTAATATCTGAATCTGAAACTGATTCATAATGCATATACTGAGCTAAATCTGCAATTTACATAGATGCGAACAAACTACCTCTTGAAATGGCCATACTCATGAAGTTTCTGGTAGTAAGACTAGTCTAAATCGGAAGATGGAAAAACTATAGACATTTGTTTGTTTGACTGTTACACTGGATTTCTGGCTATACAGATTGAATCAAACTAAACGCTCATACCCCGATGGAGCATTTATTCAATGCTTTTCTAAGAAACTCTAACTATATTAGGGAGTAAAGAACTTTGGGCATGATCTGAATAAGACCTCTGAATAAGGAATCACAATATTGCTAAATCTTCATTGCATGGAACATAGACCTATAATTCATAAGCTAGGATAGAATTTCTAGGCCTTAAGCAATGCAACTTCTTACTTTCAAACCTAGCAACACTTTCCAAACACTCTCTCTACTATACTATTGCTCTCAAATACCATACATGCTTGATTCAACTTATAATTCTCACATGGCATTGATAAATCCGTCTATTAAAGTCTAAAATGTACTAAATTCTCTCATCATGGTCAAGCCTAACTCGAAATCACATGGTACTGCACATAACACCATAACACTAGTCTGAACCACTAATTCAATACCCCAAGCATTGTCATAACTACTCACTCTAGGATGATTCTCCTTATCACTTTAATAGTTAAATTCAACCTCTTAGTAGAAATTCATTAATGCACCATACACCTATCTTCTTATATACAAACATAACATTCAAGCCTATCTTCATAACCACATGTGCACTTCTAAACAAACACCTATAAAGGCATCCTTCTCATATTCTCAACTAACCAAGTCACACACAAAAGCTTCACCTCAATATTTTTCACCTGTAGACTTACATTAAACAAGCATGCAACTATTTTCTTCTACAACATAACATATTCACTCTTTTCTATCTACACACTATCATCACTCTCTTTACCTATGGAAGGTCACTGAAAGGTTGGAATGCCAGGGTTTGAAATATGAAGGGATTCTAAGCAGAACTTGACACTTTAATGAGGCTTGAGGAATAGAGAATTCAAGCCATGGATTCACTAAAGAGATCTAATCTGAGGATGTACATGATATAAATATGGAATTCTCTAATCATTAAGGGTGTTACATGAGTACTGGAACTGACCATACTGTAAGGCCTGAATTTGGAGTTCATAACTCATGGAATGTGATTCTAACTGCTGGACGAACTGGAACTCCTCTTACTAGGAACTAGGAGAGTACACAACTCTCTATTATGTGCATGAACATGAACTATGATCATGGAGATGACACGAAAAGCATAAGTAGATATTGGGATGACTGAAAAACAAATACTGAAATAAGAATGGGTTGAGCCACATCCTCACTTTCTGATGTTCTACACTATATTGGCATCACTACTAACATCTGGAAGTCTGACTTTTGCATCATCTCCCCCTTAGCTTTAAGTCGTCACTCTATGTCTGTGGAACTCTTACTAAACTCTAAACTAAACTACAATCACTGCACTCTAGAGTCTGGAACACAACAAAACACACACGTAATAAACTTACTCTGAAAGACTACACCTGAAAGTGTAAAACCCACTACCAATACTTCCTTCCGAGGTACAATAATCTTCATAAGTATAACCATATCCTAAGTTCACACCATCTAGAGCTTCAACTCTTATTTCTATTTGCTCAATCTTTAAGGATTCAAACTTAGATTCCAACACTTAACACGAATATTATAAACCTTTAATAAACCATACTACTTCCTTCATACTCTGCTAATATCACATAAGATCACATCTCCAAACTTGTATCTCTAAACCATGAAAATTAAGATCATATCAAGAAGGCTCAACATCATCAATCAAAACTCCTTAACTTAGCTATTTAGAACAACATATACCAACTAACTAGTCTTCTTCCACTTAACAACTCAACAGTACTACCAACCACACAAAACACGTAATAACCTTAGAAAATAAAGCAATCCTATATCACCTTAGGCATACTTCTTCATAATTCATACAATATCATACTTAATCACAAAAAATAAACTCAAACTCTTGCATACACTGTCCAAGCCTACTAGATCACCTCCTAGCATCACTAACTAAAAAATCATTTCATCCACTTTGATGACCATCAACTGTTTGAACTTAATGTCTAGTGCTAAACATACTTCAACAATCCAATCTTACATACAATTCTCTCGTGGAAGCTATGAAATGAAACATCATTAAACACTAGTCCACTAGAATCTCATAACAACAATAATCGATTGTAACCATATGGCCTATCTTATTTACAATCCATTAACACATCCTCCTTCTACCCATCATCACTATTTGCCCTTCTGTACACCTAAATTAATGGTATTCAATCACCAAATACCTTCACTAATAATCGACTCTTTTCTAACATAATAAATACCGTCAATAACTCCTTTCGTACTTCAAGCAAGCAATAATTTCATCTTAACTAATAACTAATTCTCTTTATTCCACTAAACTAATAGACAAGGACATACCACCTTAATAAAACTAGACAACATACCTAAGTTTATCTCTGTACTCTCTATCAATCGTCATTCCCACTTTTCTTGTCACTACTCTTCTATACCCAACTTAAAACAATAATAGGGTCCTGCTATTTATAAATCATAACATTGAGATTCATAATATCCCTTGAATGCAAACTCTATTCAATAATATAGGTTCATACTATCTCTTCTTATGAGCACTATCTGTACTGAAGGAATAATGAGGAATCTAAATGCATATCTAATTTGGTATCAACTGAACAACTCATAAGGATAAGGACCTAACTTTAAACTTGAGGGAATTATGACACACTAGAGAGCTCCTTCCAAGCCCCTTTGTGTGACTTCTGAAACTTCTACTAGCAAATCTAAAAGCATTATCTGGGGAAGAATTGGAACTTTCTAATTATGTTAGCTCAAGAATAATACATAGATAAGGAATTTTGAGATAACACACGAATAGATAGAAGATTCTGAAGGAACAACTTTACTGCATGATCTAGAGTATGAAAGGAGAGAAACTTTTCTTAAATTCCTTGGTGGTACTGCCTTGGATATGACTCGTGGTACGAGTTGTAAGAAGAGGCTACGAGTCAGGGGTCAACTCGTAATCAAAAATAGCCTTTTCACAGCTTTTAAGTTGAGGGCACTTTAGATATTTTCCACTTAAAACCCTTTAGACCCCATATCCATAAAACACTTTTAGGGTATTCATTCTTGAATTTAACAGATTAAACACTCTCAAATCTCTCTTAAAATTATCTCAAGGAAGAAACTTAGTATTTCCAAGAAGTGGTCATTTAAGGGCCCAAGAGGTTGATTACTCTCTGTAAACTTTTGTAATCTAGGCATGTTACTCTTTCCTATTGTTAATTTTACAAAATCATGTGATTTCAAGTATTGTTCATGGGGTATTGATGTTGGGTTTTGAACTATGGGTTGAGGGTTTTGAATATAAATGGTTTAAATGCCTCTTCTATGATATTTGTGAACTTGTTTTGTTTAAATTAATGGTTGGTATATGCTTTGGGTGCATGGGAATGGCGGATGGACATGGGTATAATGGAATCCCTAAAATTGGTAAATCATGGAATTAGGGGTACAAAGGAATCCCTAAATTAATTGGTTTAGTATGGGAATTGGTAACAATCTCAACCCACTTGCATAATTGGTTTTTAAATATACATCATCACTTGGTTTGATTTATTTCTCAATATTAATGTATGACATAATTGGTAAATTAGATGGTAATAGTCTTGAAAATCTTGTGGGGTATATGGGAATCCCCCAAGTGAATTTTATAATGGAGTATGCAGGGTACACGGGACTCCCAAAGTCTTGGGTTAATGTCATTGCTTGTAAGCTATAATCGATATAATGATACCACTTAATAAAGCCTTAATAATTGACTCCTGGAATTAGTGGTTTGGTTATGTATTAAATATTTTAATTGGTCAATAATGGGGGAAATGCTAGCTAGCCCTGAAGGTGTGAGTCCAAAGAACGGACACTGAAAACTTATGTTTACTGACATGAGGATTGGTCTTGATGGCCAAGTGCTTGTGGGGTGCAAGGGAATCCCCCAATTGCACATATGTACATATGTATCATAGAGGGTGAAGGGTACAAGGGAATCCCCGGCCACCTATGGTATCTCCGATTCATGCGGCTAACACGCACTGGGCCCGTATAGGGGGTAACACTAGAACCATATAGCATGTGGTTGGATTTATGATAGTGAAGCTACACAACCCAGGTTAAGGTTTTAAAGTTCATGCTAAACTTTGTTCCTTTTTCAGGCATGATATATAGATACATATATGTTATTATATATGGTTATGTGCATTGGTTTGACTTGGTTTTAGATTGATTGCATTACTTTATCTGTATCCCTGAGTTACATGCTAGTTTTTACCTGCTAGCCATCTTCTAATGTTGTATCCCCATGCAATGCAAGAACCGACCATACTTCTACTCCTCCTGCTTAGCGACTAGGTGATTCAGGGATAACTTTTGAGTCTGGTTGAAGTGGTGAGCTTTCATACTTCTAAAGACCCCATTTTATGCCATGGATTTCTTTATGTCTTTACTATTTCTTTTGGTGTTTGTTTTGTCTATGGTCGGGGGCATTTCCCGACTGAATATTTTTTGTTTTTGATTAGAGGCTTGGTTGGGCAACTGATCTGGGGTGGATTTATGCATTTCAGTGTTGTTATCCGGGCTTTTTTGGCTTTGTTTTGAGGACTTCTTGTGTGCTTAATGTGTTAAAAATGATATAATTGAGCATCTAAGTGTTTAAGTATTTGATTACAATGTTTAAGGTGTAGTTCAAACAAGTTTGTACTTAATTTGGTCACTGAGAGTTCAAATGAGAAAACTAGAGTTACTAGCTTGAGTTAGGTGTTGTTCTAGTTGATCTTGATGGATTCTAGTGAATGTAATGAGTTCCTAAGATTATTAGTATGTAATTATGTGTAGAACAACTTTTTTAGAGTGTTCAAAGTTCAATTGAATTAAGCCTAGAGTCGAACAAGAAGTTAAAGATCAAAAAAGGCAAAACTAATTCTTAGCTTAAGTTTCTAGTTCGTTGTCCTTGATATTGTGTTGTTTTGAGCTCTAATCCATGGTGTTTGATACTATAGTATGATTGGTGAGTTGATTGTGATGACATATGGATGATAAAAAAGCTAGAAATCAAGTGAAAACAACACCACAAGGCTTGGGATGGAAAGACATGGAGATGGCTTATAAGATCACTTTCCAGTGTGTCACTGCGATGGAGGGGCATCGCACACCCTATTCCGCCAGTATAAGCAGCACGTCACACACCCCATTTCATGGGAATAATCAGTGCATCGCACACCCATCAAGAGACCATGATCATAAAATCAACCTTGTAATCAACAACTAAGATAAGCAATCAAACCAGTGAAGTTCAATAGCTTACTAGGATTGTTCGCAGTGCTTGAACCCTGGGGATCTCTTTATAGATTGTCCAAGAATCTTAATTTCTGCATTTTTTACTTTATTTTCAATTCTTAACTCAAACACTTTGTTGTCACGTTTGCACCACTTTAATCTCAATCGTTAAACTTGAATTGGGTAGTTGCTTAACACTAGTCCCTGTGGGATCCATACTTGATTTCTAAAGGGCCACTTTACTACTTGGTGAGACTACGTACACTTGTGTGTGCTGTTGGACACAACAACTACTGTGGACATGGGCGGTATTGGTTGTTTGTTTCGTTGTTGGTGGTTGGTTTTGGATTATATACTTATCGTAATATCATTAAATTAATATTTTCTTATCTTATTATATATTCAAAATTCATCCGGCATGGGGTGTAATGTGGTCGATGGTTTGGATATTGAAGGCAGTCTCTGGTCCTGATTGGACTTGAGATACTCATCACGACTAGGCCCTGATTTGGGTTGTGACACAAAGAGACTAAAAGTACCCCACTTTAGCATATACAAGGGATGAAATATGTTGAAGTTTATATTTAAGGAACAAAAATAAGCCACCTTTCATAGATAAGGCAGGAAATTACATGGGATGACCCCAAAAGTGGGTGGCTTTGGATTTTTGACCTCCATAAGAAAAATCCTTAAAGACAAGCCTTCTTTCTTTTTTATGTATGGGTAAAGTGTATTTTTGTCTCTCTACACCTCAAATATTTTTAAATTTTTCATTCTCATTTGTCTCTCAACTTCTATTTTAATTTTTTTTTACCTTAACTTTTATTTTTTTTTCTTGTTTTAATTCATTTGTCTCAACTTTTGTTTTTTCTTTTACTTTTTTTCTCATTTTTATTTTTTTCTCAAGCATTATTTATTTCTTCATTTCTCTCTTTTTTTAATTCATTGGTCTCAATCTTTATTTTTTTTATCATTTCTCATTTCTCATTTTTTCTTTTTCATTTTTCTCAAACTTTATTTTTATTTTTTCTTCTCATGTTTGTTTTCTCAATATATTTTTTTTACTTTTTTTTGTTATTTATTCTTCTCTTTTTCTTAGCCTTTATTTTTTTTGGTCTTTTTTTCTTAATCTCTTTTTTCATTTCTCTATTTTCTTTGTTCTCTTTTTTTTTTTACTTCTATTATATTTTGCTAATAAATAAAAAGTTGGATAATCCTCAAAAAGACCTTCTTTTGTTGACATCAAAGCAAATTTAAGGGCATGAATTATTGTTAGGAAGTCCTTTGGGATAATTCTTGTCTTTAAGACAAAAATTACAGAACAACTCATAAATCAATACACAATGTGGTAGTGTCAAGTCTTGCTTTTGAAGCATAACTTATTGTTTGAAAATCCTTGAGTTGAGTCTTGCTTTTAAGCCAAGATTTATAGAACATTTCATAAATTAAAAAATAATATGGTAGTGTCAACACTTATCCATTTGGCATAACTTGTTCTTTTGGGAGGTTCTTGAGCTAAGTCTTGACTTAGAGGCAAGACTAATAGAGCATCATATAAATCAAGACACAATATGATAGTGACAACTCTTGTCCATGCAGCATAACTTGTCAGCTAAGTCGTGCCTCTAAGGCAAGAGTTCTAAAATATCTCATAAATCAAGACACGTGTGGTAGCATCAACTATTGCCCATAGGGCTTAACTTGTTGTTTGAAAGTCCTTGGACTAATTCATGCCTCTAAGGAAAGAGTTATAGAACAACTCATAAATCAAGATATAATATGGTAGTGTCAACTCTTACCCACGGGGCATCACTTATTGTTTGAAAGTCCTTGATTTATAAAATACCTCGTAAATCAAGACACAATGTGATAGTGTTAAATCTTGCCCATGGAGTATAACTTGTTGTTTAAAAGTCCTTGGACTAGGTCTTGCCTCTAAAGCAAGAGTTATAGAGCATCTTATAAATCAAAACATTATGTGATAGTGTCAACTAGGGGTGTTCATGGGTCGGTTTGGGTCGGTTATTAGTCAAAATCATAACCAAACCAACTTAGTCGGTTTTTAAATTTCTAAAACCAAACCAAATAAAAAAATAATCATTAATTTCGTTCTTGTCGGTTTAGTTTGGTTTGGTTCGATTTATAACTTTAGCTAATGATAAAATTTGAAAATTTAAAAAACAAATTCAATCTAACATATGAGATGTCAACCGAGTATTATATCTCAACCTTAAAACTACGATGTCAACTGAGTGTTATACTTCGGCAAAACCATGACAACACCATATGAACACTTCTAAGAAAATATTTTAAAACAATATTTAACAGAATAATATGATAACCCCCCCCCCCCCCCCGCAAAAGGTGAACACATAAATTTCTTGCTCAACAAAGTTCAAAAAGAAAGTTAAAATTAGTGATTGTCTATAGTCTAATGAATCTTAGCTGTAAATTTCAATATACAACAAGATATTATTTTCACAATTAGTATCAGTTGTCATTCAAAATGCGAAATTCATTTAGAATCTCATCAGGTACTGTCAACTGGATGAATACATATGACTGAATGTGTTATGACTAAAGTTAAATCATGATTAAAATATAAAAAGTAACAAATATTTAGATTGTATTTATGAATAATATATAAATAATTATAATATATATATATATATATATCGGTTCGATTTGGTTATTTTTTCGGTTATTTTAGAGTAAAACCAATCCAAACCAAATTAGTATCGGTTTTTGAAAATTCAAAACCAAACCTAAACAAATATCGATTTTTTTAATTGTTTTGGTTTGGATCGCGGTTCGATTTGGTTAAAAAACAAACCGTGTCCTAGTGTCAACTCTTACCCATGGGGTGTAACTTGTTGTTTGAAAGTCTTTGGGTTAAGTCTTACCTCTAAGTCAAGAGTTATAAAATAACTCATAAATTAAAATACAATGGGGTAATATTAACTCTTGCCCATAGGGCACAACTTGTTGCCTGATAGCCCTTGGTCTAAGTCTTGCCTCTAAGGGAAGAATTATAAAGTATTTCGTAAATCAATACACAATGTGGTGGTGTCAACTCTTGCCCATGAAACATAACTTGTTGTTTGATGGTCATTGGGTTGAGTCGTACCTCTAAGACAAGAGTTATATAGCATTTCATAACTAAAAAACATAATGTGTTGGTGTTGACTCTTGCCTAATGTACGTAACTTGTTTGAAAATTCTTGGGATAAGTCGAGCCCCTAAGGTAAGAGTTATAAAATATCTCATAAATGAAGACATAACGTGATAGTGTCAACTTTTGCCCATAGGGCATAATTTATTATTTGAATGTCCTTGAGCTAGTCTTGCCCTAAGGTAGGTAGGAGTTATAGAATATCTTATAAATGAAGAAATAACGTGATAGTATCAACTTTTGCCCGCGGGAAATAATTTATTGTTTGAAAATTCTTGAGCTAAGTCTTGCCTCTAAGGCAAGAGTTGTATAACATATCATAAATGAAGACATAACGTGGTAGTGTTTACTCTTGCCTGAGGGGCATAATTTGTTATTTGAAAGTCCTTGAGCTAAGTCTTGCTTCTAAGGCAAAAGTTGTAGAACAATTCATAAATGAAAATATAATGTGGTAGAGTAAATTCCTGCCTATGGGGCATAATTTGTTGTCTGAAAGTCCTTGAGCTAAGTCTTGCCTCTAAGCTAAGAGTGATAAAATATCTCATAAATAAAAACACAATGTGATAGTGTCAACTCTTGCCCATAAAATATAACTTCTTATTTGAAAGTCATAAGTCTTGCATCTACAATGTAGTGTCAACTCTTACTTATGGAGCGTAACTTGATAGTAAGAAATCGAAGAAAAAAATAATAATTGCAAAAAAGAAATAAATAAAGAAAAATATCTTTAAAAATAAGAAAAATAAAAAAAATAAAAGATAAAAGAAATATAGAAGCTGAGGGAAGAAAAAAATAAAGATTGAGAAAAAATTTAAAAAATAAAGATTGAGAAAAAAAATTTTAAAAAAATAAAAAAGAGAAAATTTTTTAAAAATAAATAGAAGTTTAGAAGAGAAAAGTGAAAAAAGTAAGATTGATTAAAACTAAAAATAAAAAATAAAAAAATAATAATCAAAGTAAAAAAAAAAAAAAAAAAGTTGAGAGGGGAAAAGAGAAAAAAATAAAAATAAAATTAAAAAATAAATAATTATAAAGTTGTTTAAAAATATTTGAGATATGGACATGCATCGATTTCGAAATATTTATTACACCATAAAATTACCAAAATACCCTTGATAGTCATTTAATAAGGAACAAAAAGATATTTATAAAAAATTACTACCATGTATAATTCAATTACAAAGGTCTAAATAAAAATATTATTAAAATAATACGTAAGGACAAAACTAATAAATATCTATAATCTATATCTATATCTGTAATGTATAATATATTAAAAGTGTGAAAACCCTTAGAAAAGTGATTTGAACTTTTTGTCCTTCATTAAAAGACTTCACAATAGATAAAATTGTCTTTTTATTTTTTTCCTCAAATAATTATTATTGACTTTAATAAATATATATATAAAAAAATTAAAACCTCAAATATATAGGAACACTCCCAATTTTATGGAAAATTTTGTTAGGTGTCGGCTATAATTAATTAATATTTTTAATTACTTAGATTTCCTTCTAACAATAGTAGACTGGTTTTAAGGAAAAAAAAAAATTAAAACAAACGGGATTAAATTTCAAGACAAGCAAACACAAAATTTCCTTTTTTCTTCTTTAGTAGCATACCACAATTAGTATTACCAAAAAAAAAAAAAATCATACCAAAATTAGGATTCTAATTAAGCAAACAACTCTATATTAAATATGAATTAAAACGTATAAATTATTTTTTAAGTAAGTTTTGTTATAAAATAATTATTATTTAATTAATTTTAAAATTAATTCAAGTCCTTAATAGGTAAATATTCATTATATTTAACACTTTTAAATTATTAAAACTTTACCTTATGTAAAAAAAGAAAAAATTCTATAATTTTATTTAAGTAATATTTTAAATCAAACTTACAAGAAACATAACTTCTTCTACTTATATTTTTTCTTATTTGATTCAAGTCGTCTTCTTTCATTCACTATGTCCATTCTTTTGCCTTTTATTTTTCTAATAGTTTTAAAGATTTTTTTTTGTTAGATAGTTTTAAAGATTGATTATATATGCATTATACATAATGAACAATTGACAATGAATTTTCCTTATGTTTTTTCTCGCGTTTTTCTTGCAGTTGAAAATTTCAGATTAAAAACTCAACGTAACAAGCATGTTGCCGAATGAAGTAGCCGAAAAAATTAAAGGTTTATCTCTATACTTTTTATTTCTTTGTTCAAATAATTTTTTTTGAATGTAGGTGTTTATTATTATTAATTATTTGTTTCTATAATAATCCGTTGTGTTTTATATGGGTGTATTATGTGTTGATCGGGTTAGAGGTCCTTAATTATCTTCCTTGTTTGATTTTTATAATATTATTCTTTTTAGTTTGTTCTCTGTTTTATATTCATATAGATATATATATCTGATTAGGATTAATTGTGCGACTTCTAAAGCCCTTTTGTTTTAAGAGAAATATATAATTAGTTGAAAGAAACTTTGGTTCGAGAAGTTGAATTTCTTACACAATGAGTGTTTATTATTAGTCATTAATAATTGTTGGATATGATTAATAGATGCAATGATGCATCTATTCTGTTTGTTACGTATTTAAAAAGGCAATTGATAAGAAATGTTCTTAGCATCTATAATCTATATCTATAATCTATCTATAATATATTAAAAGTGTGAAGATCTTTAGAAAAGTAATATAAACTTTTTGCCCTTCATTAAAAGACTTTTCTTTAGATAAAACTATCTTTTCACTATTTTTCTAATTTATTATTTAATTATTTTTTATTATATTAACTAGACTTCCTAAAATATATGGTAAAAAAATTAATTTATACTTCCTAAAATATATGAGACTCCTAAAATATATGGTAGGAGAATTAATTAATATTTTTCTTTCTACTGTTCACTTAGAAAAATACTCTTAAAATAGAACTCTATTAAGAAAATACTTCTATAAATATTGAGATGTACGTTGGACTAGAGAACAAACCGGTTTGCCTATTGGGAGAATATGATTGATGCTCATCTAACTTGATTCGATTCTATGTCTAGATTAGTGGATGCTTGATTTTCTAACCCTCAACTTCTTCACTGTTTTTATCAGTATAATAGAATTCAACATGTGTATATATATATCTTCTTTAATTTCATTCAAAATCATTCTTTAGGGTCAAAACTTTCGCTCAGACAAGAATTAGTTATATCAAAATCGAAGCTTTATGATCACTATTATATTGTTTTTTTATAGTTTATAGATCGTAGATGAATGTCGGTTTGATATGAAGAATTTCTTGTGTAAATGTTTGGTTTAATTGTATTGTTTTGATATCTCTATTATCGTATTATTTTGTTATTGTTTACAGGTGGTAGATGAGTATCGAACGACTTTGAAAATTTTTTGTGTAAAGATTAAATTTAATTGTATTATTTTGATGCCTCTATGATTGTATTATTTTGTTGTAATTTACAGATGGTAGATGAATGTCAATCGATTTTTAAAACTATTTTTGGTAAAAGTTAGGTTTAATAAATAAATTCTCCATCTTTACATATTCAAAAGATATTAAATTTAATTATTATATTCATCTTTATTATTTAAACAAATATCCTATTTAGTGTAATGTTTGAACTCATTAAAATGAGATACACGCGCAAAGCGCGTACGCCTAAACTAGTATGAAAAATAATAATATGCATGTGTAACCATTCTATTGCACCTTAAAAATGACGACAAAACTAATAAATATAAGAAAAAATCAATATGCACGTGTAACCATTTTATTGCACCATAAAATTATCGAAATACCCTTGGGGTATAAAATCAGGCAATTTAATAAGGAACAAAAAGATATTTATAAAAAATTACTACTATGTATAATTCAATTACAAAGGTCTGACTAAAAATATTATTAAAATAATACATGAGGACAAAACTAATAAATACAAAAAAAATATGCATGTCTAACCATTTTATTGCACCATAAAAATAAGGACAAAACTACTACTATGTTGTACCATAAAAATACTGAAATACCCTTGGAGTATAAAAAACAGGTAATTTAATAAGGAACAAAAAGATATTTATAAAAAATTACTACCATGTATAACTAAATTAAAAATGTCTAAATAAAAATAGTAATAAAATAATACATGACGACAAAACTAATAAATATAAGGAAAAAGTAATATGCATGTGTAACCATTTTATTGTATCATAAAAATGACGACAAAACTAATAAATATAAGGAAAAAGTAATATGCATGTGTAACTATTTTATTGTACCATAAAATTATCGAAATATCTTTGGGTATAAAAAACAGGTAATTAATAAAAAATAAAAAGATATTTATAAGAAATTACTACCATATATAATTCAATTACAAAGGTCTAAATAAAAATATTATAAGAATAATACATCAGGACAAAACTAATAAATATAAGAAAAAAATAATGTGCATGTCTAACCATTTTATTGCATCATAAAAATGAGGACAAAACTAATAAATATAAGAAAAAAATAATATGTATGTGTGATCATTTTATTGCACCATAAAAATTACCGAAAAACCCTTGGTAATCATTTAATAAGGAACAAAAGATATTTATAAAAAAATACTATCATGTATAATTCAATTACAAAAGTCTAAATAAAAATATTATTAAAATAATACATGAGGATAAAACTAATAAATATAAGGAAAAAACAATATGCATATATAACTATTTTATTGCACTATAAAAATGAAGATAAAACTAATAAATTACTATTACTGCTATATATAAGTAAAGGTTAGGGTGACTACCAAAGGTATTTCGATAATTTTAATCACCCCAACCTTCACTTACATATACTATTAAATAAAATGGTTACGCATGCATATGACTCTTCCCTTATATTTATTAGTTTAATCCTCATTTTTATAGTACAATAAAATGGTTACACATGTAGATTGCTTTTTTACTTTACTTTACTTTACTACTATATATAAGTGAAGGTTGAGGTGACTACCAAAGATATTTCGGTAATTTTAGTCACCTCAAACTTCACTTATTTATAGTAGTAAAAAAATGGTTACACATGCAGATGATTTTTTCCTTATATTTATTAGTTTTATCCACATTTTTATGATGCAATAAAATGATTAGACATGCATATTGATTTTTTCTTATATTTATTAATTTTGTCCTTATGTATTATTTTAATAATATTTTTATTTAGACCTTTGTAATTAAATTATACATGATAATATTTTTTTATAAATATCTTTTTATTCCTTATTAAATGACTAGATTGAATGTATATATTATGTTAACATCGATTCTTTGTATTATATTTCTTTTCTTTTATTCCTATACTAAATAATTAAAACAAGTAGGAAATAATCTTTCCAAAATTAAAATTCTTTTGCACATTAGTGTTGCCAAAATATCCGTGCATTGCACGGGCACGAACTCACCCGAGATGTACTATGGACTACCCCGATTAAGGGTGTTCATGGGTCTGTTTGGATCGGTTAGTGGTTAAAACCAAAACCAAAACCAATTTAGTCGGTTTTTGAATTTCTAAAATCAAATCAAACCACAAAAAGAAAATAACTGTCGGATTGGTTCTTGTCAGTTTGGTTCGATTTTTTCGGTTATTGACTAGCCTACTCCAACCATCTCTAGAATTAAACTCATTTTTTTAACCCATGGAAAAAAGTATCAAATTGAATAATTTCTCATGAAATATTTGTACAGTAATGGACAAATGAAACTATTAACTCTTAAAAATCAGAACAAACACATTAAATAAAACCAATATTAAGATGAAAAACACTAGCTTTGTATTGTAGGCACTAAGATTATCCAACAACATACAAATACATATATGTACAATGTAAAATAGAGCTTTATATTTTGTTGCAGTGTACTGCAACAAGAGACAGAGTTGGGCAAATTTGAGTTATTTGTTTACTTTATAGAATAGTTAGGTGAGCTAATCATATAGGGAAAAGATTGAATAAACAAAGAGACATAAAACTATCATTTGAACCAGGGACCATGGTAACTCGTTTGAAAGATTATTTGTTTATGTGATCGAAGATGAAGAACATATGAATTACAGTTTCAGTCATCATTCATGCCATCTCTCTTGAGTTATTCACAAACCATACGTTAATACAAATTCAGTAACATTTAATAAAATCCCTTTGCACCATTGCCTGACTAAAGTTTCATCTCATGAAACTTTGGGATTTTATTATAGAATTAGATTTAATTACCGAAAATATTCTACAAAAAATGAAGAGAAGACTACATTATGAAAGCGAGTGTAAACGAGATATAGGAGATTAAGAAACTAAACAAGAAAATATTGTCATATTTGAGCTAGTCGAGACTCTGGAAAACATGGCACAAGTATAATCAGCAGGAAGAAAGTGAAACACTTGCAGTTTCATGGACCATCAACGCAAAACAAATGAGAGAGAAAAATCCTTCACTTGGTAACTCTTAGCCTTATAAGAGCCTCCTCTTCCAAATTTAGTTTAATTTTGTATAATCCACTGCTCGAAAAAACGACAATAATTTGTACAATTGCTCATAATTAAAGGTATGGATGATAGGAAACAGAAGAAAAAATCATTTTAAAAAAACTAATTGCATGTCATGCATTCCTCTAAATACTTGTATAAAATTAAAATTACCTGAGGTAGCTAGAATAAAAAAAATTAAAAATTACTTTCCCAAGCTTTAATAATCTTGTGTTTAAAGTTTTCACTTCCCAAGCTTGAATCTTTATTTTTGCTTTTCCTTGTGAGATGAAAAACTGAAACGAATTTTTTTTATCGTTTGCTTTCTATGAACAATAGCAGAAGCTAATGCGGTGCTACCTTACAATGAAGAACAAAAAAAAGCAGCAGTTTATGTACTACGTATTGTGAAAGATGAAGTAGAAAAAGTGAGGTAGGGACCATAGGGTTAACTTATTAATATAGTATGTAGAGTTGGGGTTGAGTTTGGGCAATTGGGCTAAAGTATTGGTTGTGCTAGATATAGATTAAATTTTAGTTTAAGATTAAATTTAATCAAATATTTATATTTTATTTATAAATTATATATAAATAATCATAATATATATAAAAAAAATTACCGGTTCGGTTTGATTATTTTCACAAGTTTTTTTAAGTAAAATCATAACCAAACTAAATAGTATCAATTTTTTAAAATTTAAAATCAAATCTAACTAAATCAAACCAAATATTGATTTTTTAATCGATTTGATTCGGTTTACGATTCGGTTTGAATTTTTTTAAAAAAAAAAAAAAAACCATGAACACCCCTGTCCCCGATCATATGATAAAAAAAAAACAAGCGGCCCATCGTTTTATGACTCAAATAAACACCTGTTGGTTCCGGCGATATTTTCCTGGTCGGAGTTAGGAAATGTGGATGCGGAGAAAAACAGAAGTTGGTTCGCAGGCGTCTGAGGCCTACTTTGGAGTGGCGTGGCCAGAAGTTAATGATGGATTAACCTACCATGACATTGTCCGACCCACAGATTCTGGTCGCCCTCTATTTATTTTTTACATACATAAATTAACTCAGTTTTCCAACAAACTTCTTCTTGACTTGTTTCAAAATTAATAGGTCTTACACTGATCGAATTCTACTTCAGCAAGTACAAAAATTCAGCTCCTTTACAAGGGTAAGATTATCAACTTCCCGTCTCCTTTTTGCTTGTGTTATTGAAGATTCAGATATTATTAAACTATTGAGCAGTTGGTTGCAGAGAATTCAAAATAAACAGGTTAGTTCATCAAGGAAATGGTTAAACTTGGGTGTTTAATGTATTTTGAGATTATGAATAAAGCTTCGCCATGTTTAATTCTGGCTGGCAGATCACAATTGATGGTAAAGTTGTTACGTTACCAGATACTGAACTCAGGTCACTTCTGTTTTTTTTCCAAGACTTAGCCTGCATATGTTGCGTGATTTAATATCTCAAGTGTAGTTTTTGGATGTGCAGAGCAGGTGCTAAACTAGTTTATCATCGCCTTCCTTGGAGAGAACCTGATGCACCTTACTTGCTACAAGTACTATTTGAAGATGACTACTTGGTAAATTAAAATTGATGTTATCAATGTTTTCACATTTATGCGATTGAGGGAAACTGGGAAATTCAAGAGGAAAGATTAATGTCCACATCTTGATGATCTCTCAACTCTTGAGAGAGAGGACTAGACTTGATTACACAGGTCAACGATCAATGGGAAAGTTAAAGACATCTAGATGCATTTTGAGCTTGAGCAATTCAAATGCCTACATTATAAGGAGAAAATGACACACTTCTTTCCAGTCATAACCAACCTTAAGTCAGACTGAAATCTTTCTACTAGCTCCATCCTTCCCAAAATAAATAAATACGATAAGGTAAAGCCAGTTTCCTTGTCTTTGTGGTAAAACACCTGCTGGAAAACCATCTTGTGAAGTGGTTTTCTTAGAGAATTTGGTTTAACAGTCAGAACTTAAAGAAACCACATTGGTAGATTTTGTGGTTCTCAAACTTCGTTGCTATTCTTTTTATCTTATTCAATATCCTGTTAAGTGATGTGATCACCTGACTTAAGGAGAATTTATCACTGACCTTTGGAAGTTTATGTCTCACATTACCTTATGTTTCTTTTTTGGGGGAAGTTATAAACTCATAGGTGGGTTTACAACTAGCATAAAACTAGTCAAGATGTTATCATAACTGTATGTTTACACTGTGATCTACTTTGTTTATCCTGGTTGTAGATAAGCTAACCAATAATATATAGGATGGATTTTCATAGTGTTCACTATTCACAAACAATATTTGAAACTATAAAAGGGTCAATGGAAAGTTTGAATTATGATTTATGGAGAAACATTCAACTTAGCAAGAGTTTTGGGATAAATAGAAGTTAGATCATATAAGGTCTATGTAGAATTAGATTGGATTATGGCCTCTACATGCAAACAATTCAGATTTCTAGGTTTTAGCCTTTTAGGGTAATGTAACCTATTGGACAACTGTGACACCAACAATATCATATAGGAGTGAATGTAGGGTCTCTCTAGTCCAACATATCCATTTGATGAGTATCGTAGAAATGTGAATATTAAAATGGATATCCACTCATGCAACTTTAGAAAAAATTTAAAATAATCACGTCCAATAGAAGTTGCAAGTAGCTCAAGTGTTTGGTTACGTAGACCTCCAAATATACTAGTTCATATACTATACACTAGGATGACTAAAAGTGTTAAAAAGAAACAACAACAACAACATACTCAGTGTATTCCCACAAAGTGGGGTCTGGGCAGGGTAAAGTGTACGCAATCCATACTACAACCTCAGATGAAGTAGGAAGGCTATTTCCAATAGTTCCCCGACTCAAACAAATAACATTATAACAAACAAACAAATAGAAAACATAACAACACACAACAAAAATTGGATAACACATTGCTAGATAATAAAGAAAACAAGGCACCCACAATGTAATACTATAAACTATTTATACGAAATCGAAGACAACATCGAAACATCACGAACAACAAAAGCACTTTACCTATTATTACGGACGAACTCCTACTCACTAACCCCTCTAATATTTCTTCGGCCTACCTCTACCCCGCCTAAAATCATCCATAGTCAGCCTCTCACACCTCCGGACTGGAGCATCCGTGCCTCTCCTCATCACATGCCCGAACCATCGCAACCTCACCTCCCGCATCTTGTCCTCCACTGAAGCCACTCCCACCTTCTCCCAAATAATCTCATTTCTAACTCTATCTCTCTTGGTAAACACATCCATCGCAACATCTTCATCTCCGCCACCTTCAACTTTTGGATATGAGAGTTATTAACTGGCCAACACTCTGCTCCATACAACATAGACAGACTGCCACTCTGTAGAACTTACCTTTAAGCTTAGGAGGCATCTTTTTATCACACAAGACTCCCGAAGCGAGCCTCCATTTCAACCATCGTGCACCAATACGGTGCGTGACATCCTCATCAATCTCGTCATTCCCCTGAATCATAGACCAAAGATACTTGAAACTTTCCTTCTTCTGAATGGCATGAGAATCCAGCTTCACCACCACGTCAACCTCATGTGCAACTCACTAAACTTACTTTCCAAGTACTCTCTCTCGGTCCTGCTCAACCTAACTCTAGGGCCTGTCTCCAAACCTCCAACTTATCATTAACTCTTCGTTGAGTCTCATCAATCAGTACAACGTCATCAACAAATAACATACACCAAGGTACCTCCCCTTGAATACGCCGAATCAAAACATCTATCACCAAGACATAAAAACGGGCTAAGAGTCGATCCTTGATGCAACCCTGTCAAAATTGGAACGTGCTCGGAATCTTCTCCCATCGTTCTCACACGAGTCTTTGTGCCTTTGTACATGTGCTGAAGCGACCTAGTGTATGCCACGGGCACGTCTCTAGCCTCTAAGCACCTCCACAAAATCTCCCCAAGGACTTTGTCATACACCTTCTCCAGATCAATGAACACCATGTGCAAGTCCTTCATTCTCTCCCAAAACAGCTCTACTAATCTCCTCACGGGGTGAATGGTCTTAGTAATCGAGCGACCTGACATGAAACCAAACTGATTCTTGGAAATAGTCACGATCCTCCTCAGCCTCAACTCTACCACCCTTTCCCAAACCTTCATAGTATGACTCAATAACTTGATGCCCCTATAGTTGTTGTAACTCTGAATGTTCCCTTTTATTCTTATACAATGGAATCATCCCACTCCATCTCCAAGCTTCGGGCATCTTCGCTGCCTTAAAAATAATGTTAAATAACCTTGTCAGCCACTCTAAACCTGCCCCGCCAGTGCTCTTCCAAAAGTCTACGGAAATCTCGTTTGACCCGGTCACCCTAACCCTACACATCCTACGGATAGCCCCCTTAACCTCCTCCACCTTAATACGCCTACAATAACCATAATCTTGACACCCCTCCGAGTTCTCCAAGTCCCCCAGCACGAAACCTTTGTCCCCCTCGTCATTCAAAAGTCTATGAAAATAGGATTGCTATGTCTTCCTAATGAGAGCATCCTCAACCAACACTTTGTCATCCTCCCCTTAATGCACTTCACTTGGTCAAGGTCGCGAGCCCTCCGCTCTCTGGCCTTGGCAAGCCTATACAACTTCCTATCCCCACTCTTCTCCTCTAAAGCTGAATACAAGCTCTCGAAAGTTGTTGTCTTAGCCGCCGTAACCGCTAACTTAGCCTTTCTCCTAGCTAAGTTATACTCCTCCCTATTCGTCTGCTTCTCCTCCTCATCCTTGCTTACAACCAACTTAGCATGAACACCTTCTTACCTCCACCTTCCTTTTAACTTCTTCGTTGACCTAAAATCAAATTTATGGACATTGTCTCAATAGAACCTACAATACCTTCAAATCCATGCGGACTTAACAAGGAAAAAAAACACAATGAAAGTAAAGTATCATAGGCAGTACAAATTGTTGGAAATAAAGATTTAATCATTGTTGTTACACTTACATTATGATCTGTGTTTGCAGGAGTCTTTTTATTTTGGTTAGAGATTTGTATGTCAGTTTAGGGATAAATGTGATATATGAAGAACCCCTTTAGATAATCTGTAGGCAAATTCCAGTATTCGAATAAACCCAAATGAATGGAATGGATACAATGGATCTGTATAGTCACTCAACTTGTTTGAAATTGAGTCATAGTTGTTTTTAACTCACAGATCTTCTTTCCACCGGCACAATTCTAATATTGAATACAACAATAACAAACCCAGTGTATTCCCACATAGTGAGGTCTGGGGATGGTAAGATGTACGCAGTCCATACCTCTATCTCTAAAGAAGTAGAAAGGCTGTTTCTGATAGACCTCCGGCTCGAGACACGGAATACTACACAAATTCATAGTAAAGCATGGAACAAGATGGCATAACATAAATACGACACCCACAAGTAATAGAAAACAGAGAAAAGTAAACAAATTCGTAATAAAGCATGAAACAAGGTATCATAACAAGAATAATACCCCCACCAAGTAATTCCCTACACTAGCGACCCAAACTGACCCTAGCCTTCTGCCCTAATTCGCGTCCTCCAAATCTTCCTATCTAGGGTCATGTCCTCAGTGAGCTGTAACTGCTCCATGTCCCGCCTAATCACCTCTCTCCAGTACTTCTTCGGCCTACCCCTACCCCGCCTAAAACCATCCAAAGCTAGCCTCACACCTACGAACCGGGGCATCCATGCCCCTCCTCATCACGTGTCCGAACCATCTCAATCGGACTTCCCGCATCTTATTCTCCACTGGAGTCACACACCAACCTTCTCCCTGATAGTCTCATTCCGAACTCTATCCCTCCCTAGTCAGCGCACACATCCAACGCAACATCCACATTTCCACCACCTTCATTTTTTGAATATGGGAGTTCTTAACTGGCCAACACTCCGCTCCATACAACATGGCCGGACGGACTGCCACCCTGTAGAATTTGCCTTTAAGCTTGGGCGGCACCTTCTTATCACACAATACCCCCGAAGCGAGCTTCCACTTCATCCATCCCGCCCCAATACGGTGCGAGACTTCCTTGTCAATCTCACCGTTACCCTGAATCACGGACCCGAGATACTTGAAACTATCCCTCTTACATACCACCTGAGATTCCAACTTCACTACCACCTCATTCTCCAGCCTCACGTCATTAAACTTGCATTCCAAATTCTGATATTGAATGAAAATTTTAAACTGGGCAAGTTAAAATAAAGGAGCCTTGTGGTTGGAAGTCTTATGAGCTATATAAAGAGAATGCAGTACATATATGTATGTATGTGTGTGTGGATATAAGCAGGTACAAATGAAAGAAAGAGCTTATGTAGCAAAGCTGGTAGGGAATTTTTCACACTATCCTATATGGGCCAAAGGTATATTCATGCTAGTATTCTCACTTTTCAGATTGCTGTAAATAAACCTTCTGGTTTGCAAGTTCTTCCTGGAGGGTTATACCAGCAGCGGACTGTCTTGACACAACTCCAGTGGCATGCGTGCAAGCTGACAGCCACTTCATCAGGTTGTCAAAAAACACATCCAGTCCCAGTTCATCGCCTAGGAAGGGGTACATCAGGTGAGTTATCTAAGGTTCGTCCGTGCATGATTTTCTGCTCCAAGTACACTGATAGAGCAAAAAACGAATATTTGCTCCGAGTGTAATGTGTAAGATGGGTAATCTTTCATTTAATGCCATGTCCCTTTATTTAAAAAGAACAGAACTACATAAACCTGTCATGAATGGTAGTAGAAAATTTTATATTTGAATTAGTAAACAAAATTACTAGATGTAAATATAATAATATATTAAAATTGTAGATATCTTTCTCCTCCATCCTGCAAATAAAACAGAAAAACAACCAATTCTAGACAACATTGAATCAAAGTGATAATGATGTTGTTTTTGTTACATTTTGATGAATAATTATGATTATATTGATTTCCAGCAACAAGAGAATGATGGCTGGTTTCTTCCATTGTTTTTGTTCCTTAAATGTTAATCGTCATTCAGTTTGACTTTTAGTTTCATGATTGTTGGATTTCCAAGTGCAGTCTTGAATTTTTGAATGATCTGAAAATTGTATACTAGTCCATCTTAGGAAAAAAACCTTTCCATGGCATTCTGCATATAATTTCCAACAGGTGAACCTTTAATCGTGCTCTGTCACCGTTATTCTTGCCTAGTTTTAGTTGAAATCAGCAAAAATTAATTTCACCATGTTGCTTTTCATAAATGTGAATTTCATATTCGGTTTTTCCTTATAGGATCTGACAGTTGTCAAATCGTGATCTTATTTCCGAGATCTAGCAACGGTTACAAAGTCAAGTTGTCATGCAACAGCTTTTTACTGGAACTATTGACACTTTGTAACATTATAAAAATTTCATGTAACAGTTCCTTGTTCTTTTTTTTTTCCTTCTGAAATCAAGCAAGAAAGAACATTCTTAATTCTTTTATGGAATGCTCCAGGAATACTGCTCTGTGCAAAAACAAAGATTGGTAAATCTCGCCTTGCAGCATATTTTGCCGAGGGGACGGCAGTTGTTGGAGACAAGTATGTTGGATTTGCTTTGCCACTTAGACATGCCATATTTTTCTTTGCATGTGCTGCTATTGTCCATATCATTAAGAGCATCACTATAATAACACAATATAGGCAGCTTACTGTCTGAAGGGGAGCCTTGGAGTAACTGGTAAAGTTGCTGCCATGTGACCAGGAGGTCACGGGTTTAAGCCTTGGAAACAGCCTCTGGCAGAAATGCAAGGTAAAGCTGCGTACAATACAACCTTGTGGTGGGGCCTTCCCCAGACACCGCTCATAGCGGTAGCTTTAGTGCACTGGGCTGCCCTTTACGCAGCTTACTGTCCATGTTCGAGTGTCGGACACCTATGCATCAAGTACTCCTGTTAATGTTATTATTGTTCTGAAAATGTTTGTTAATTTGGCATGCAAATTCTCTCTTGATTAAAGTTGGACATTCCGCTATGTTACCTTTGTCAAAAAAAAAAAGTTGGACATTCTGCCACACTGCCAAACATTGGATTGTCCAGATTCTTTGGTTTTTCATTAGGCTTAATAGAAAAAACTCTTGTTTAAAGGCCTATACCAGCTCAGAAATTGTCTCCCTAATTGGAGTTCTAGAGAAAAACTCAGCTTACTTTTATACTTACACAAGGGTTAATTGTTTAGTGATCTCAAATGTTTGAGTATTTTGGTATTTTAGTTCTACCATTCACTTATCAACCTTATACTTTAATTGTTTCCAACATACTGAGGTTGATTGTTTTCTTTGTTCTCTTTTATCTGGAGAATGTTCTAGGCAAAGATGTTTTTTTGCTTTAAATTTCAGTTTGACTATTCTAACAATGTGTGAAGATATTTGTCAACTAAAACTTCTGAATTTAAAGATTGTGTTATATGAAAGTAAGAACACAATGAGAACAACATACCCAGTGTGATCCCATTTGTCTTGTTTGAGGAGAGGTAAAGAGGTTATTTTTGATAGACCCTCGGCTCAAGAAAAAACATTTCAAAATAAGTTTGAAAAATATAAGGTGAAGGAAACTCGGATAGAAATACTAAGAAAATATTGACGGCAAAAATAGTAAGATAACCAAAGCAAAAGAACAATATCAGTGATAAAGTTGAAGAATAAGATAATAGTAAAATAATAATGATAATGTTGAAAAGGAGAAGAGGGAGTAAATAAGGTTCTCCAAGCTAAACCCATGCTCTCCCACAAGAATGAGAGAAATCACTCAATTGTTGGCTAACCTTCTTCCCTTATCCTCGATCTCCATGTTTTTCTGTCTAGGGTCATGTCTTTGGTGAACGGAAGATGTACCATATCTTGTCTAATCACCTCTCCAAATTCTTCTTCGGTCTACCTTTCCTTAGGCTCATAACTGTCAACCTCTCGCACCTCACTCACTGGGGCATCTGTGGTCTTCCTCTTCACATTTCCTAACCATCTCAACCTCATTTCCCTCATTTTTTTCTACCACGTATACTACCACCTTGCCCCGTATATCCTTGTTCCTAATCTTACCTCTCCTAGGCAGTGTTGTGAAAAGCGCCCACTTCGTCCCTTAAAGCGACAAGCGAGGCGAAGCGAAAAGATGCCGCTCTAATGCCTTGAGGCGACACAGTGATGAAAAAGCGCATGTTTCTGGGCCTCTGAAATGAGGATCATGGCCTAGGTAAAAGTGATACAAAGCTCGCTTTTATGCTACTACGTTTTTTAAAAAATTCCGATTAAAAGAATTGTGCTACTGCTGGACTTCTTTCAAAAGCATTTTCTTCGTCAACTTCAATCAAGGTAAGCTTTTCTCTTTTTCTTCTTCTTCTCTGTCTCTCCGTTCCTCTGCTGCTAGGGTTTTTTGTTCCAAGTAGAGAAAGACGTGGGGATAGTGAGGGTAGGTTGAGGGTTGGGTCTTGGAATATAGGGACCCTTCAGGGTAAGTCCATAGAGCTTGTGAAGATTCTTAGAAAGAGGAGGATTAATATTGCGTGTGTTCAAGAGACCAAGTGGGTGGGGTCTAAGGCTAGGGATGTGGATGGTTACAAGCTGTGGTACTCTGGGAGCGAGAGGCATAGGAATGGAGTTGGCATCTTAGTAGATGAAGAGCTTAGGGGTCAGGTAGTAGAGGTGAAGAGGATCAACGACAGGTTGATGGCTATTAAATTGGTCATTCGGGGGTTTACCCTGAACATGTGTAGTGCTTATGCGCCGCAAGTGGGCTCGGAGGGAGAGGAGAAGAGGCGGTTTTGGGAGGCTTTGGATGAGGTGGTGAGAGGCGTGCCTAGCTCGGAGAAGATTGTTGTAGCAGGAGATTTCAACGGGCACATCGGGGCGTTACCGGGAGGCTTTGGTGATGTGCATGGTGGTTTTGGTTTTGGGGAGAAAAATGAAGAGGGGGCTACTCTATTGGATTTCGCGAGGTCCTTTGGGCTGGTGGTGGTGAACTCGGGCTTCCCGAAGAAGGACGACCACCTGATCACCTTTCGAAGCGCGATAGCCAAGACCCAGATTGACTTTTTGTTGCTTAGGAAAGGGGATAGGGTGTTGTGTAAGGACTGTAAGGTCATCCCGAGTGAGAGCCTTTCGACCCAGCATAGGCTCCTGGTTATGAATTTGGGTATAAAGAAGAACAGAAAGAGGAGGGGTAAGGAGTGTCGACCTAGAATTAAGTGGGGCGGCTTGACGCCAGTGAATGCGTGGGAGATAGGGAAGAAGTTGGCGGGAATGGGGGTGTGGGAGTGTAGGGGGGACGTGGATAGTATGTGGGATAGGGTGGCTAGGTGCATCAGGGGGAATGCAAGGGAGGTGCTGGGTGTTTCTAGGGGCCGGGCTGGGCATCATCGGGGGGATTGGTGGTGGAATGAAGAGGTGAAGAAGAAAGTGGGGACCAAGAAAGAGGCGTATGATAAGTTGGTTGAGAGTAAGGACGAAGTAGAGAAGCGGGTGAACAGGAAAGAGTACAGGCTAGCTAAGAAGGAGGCCAAGTTAGCAGTTACTGCGGCTAAGACGGCCGCTTTTGAGAGCTTGTATGCAGGGTTACAGGGGAAAGGAGGGGAGAAAAAGTTGTTTAGACTCGCTAAGGCTAGGGAGAGGAAGGGCCGCGACCTCGACCAGGTGAGGTGCATTAAGGAGGAGGACGGCCACATTAGGAATAGATGACAGTCGTACTTTCATAGGCTCTTGAATGACAAAGGGGATAGAGCTATTGTGCTAGGGGAGCTGGAGCACTCAGAGGAGTGCCGGGATTTTAGTTATTGTAGACGTTTCAAGGTAGAAGAGGTTAGAGAGGCTGTTCGCAGGATGCGAGGGGGTAGGGCGACGGGGCCGGATGAGATTCCGGTGGAGTTTTGGAAGTTCGCTGGAGAGGCTGGTGTAAGGTGGTTGACTGGATTGTTTAACGAAATCTTCAAGACGGCAAAAATGCCCGAGGCTTGGAGGTGGAGTACCATGATCCCTCTCTATAAGAATAAGGGTGACATACAGAGTTGCAATAACTATAGGGGGATTAAGTTATTGAGTCACTCTATGAAGATTTGGGAGAGAGTGGTCGAGGTGAGGATGAGACGGATAGTGTCTATTTCGGAAAATCAGTTTGGATTTATGCCTGGCCGCTCGACGACGGAGGCAATCCACCTGGTACGAAGGCTGGTGGAACAGTATAGGGAAAGGAAGAAGGACCTGCACATGGTGTTTATCGACCTGGAGAAGGCATACGACAAAGTCCCCAGGGAGGTGCTTTGGAGATGCTTGGAGGTGAGTGGAGTCCCGCTGGCGTATATCAGAGCAATTAAGGACATGTATGATGGAGCGAAGACTCAGGTGAGGACGGCGGGAGGGGACTCAGAGCATTTCACTGTCTTGACAGGATTGCATCAGGGATCTACTCTTAGTCCCTTTTTGTTTGCTGTGGTGATGGATGTGTTGACGCGACATATTCAAGGGGAGGTGCCTTGGTGTATGCTTTTTGCAGATGTAGTTTTGATTGATGAGACGCGAGGGGGTGTGAATGACAAACTAGAGGTGTGGAGACAAACGCTTAAGTCTAAAGGGTTCAGGTTGAGCAGAAGCAAGACAGAGTATTTGGAATGCAAGTTTAATGACGTGAGGCTGGAGAATGAGGTGGTAGTGAAGTTGGAATCACAGGAGGTATGTAAGAGGGATAGTTTTAAGTATCTCGGGTCCGTGATCCAGGGTAACGGCGAGATTAACGAGGATGTCTCGCACCGTATTGGGGCGGGATGGATGAAGTGGAAGCTCGCGTCGGGGGTGTTGTGTGATAAGAAGGTGCCGCCCAAGCTTAAAGGCAAATTCTACGGGGCGGTAGTCCGTCCGGCCATGTTGTATGGAGCGGAGTGCTGGCCAGTTAAGAACTCCCACATCCAAAAAATGAAGGTGGCAGAAATGCGGATGTTGCGTTGGATGTGTGGGCTGACTAGAGGGGATAGAGTTCGGAATGAGATTATCAGGGAGAAGGTTGGTGTGACCCCAGTGGAGTATAAGATGCGGGAGGTCCGATTGAGATGGTTCGGACACGTGATGAGAAGGGGCATGGATGCCCCGGTTCGTAGGTGTGAGAGGCTAGCGTTGGATGGCTTTAGGCGGGGTAGGGGTAGGCCGAAGAAGTACTGGGGTGAGGTGATTAGGCGGGACATGGAGCAGTTACAGCTCACTGAGGACATGACCCTAGATAGGAAGATCTGGAGGACGCGAATTAGGGCAGAAGGCTAGGGCCAGTTTGGGTCGCTAGTGTAGGGAATTACTTGGTGGGGGTATTATTCTTGCTATGGTACCTGGTTCCATGTTTTATTACGATCCTGTGTGCTTTTTTCTGTTTTTATTACTTATGGGTGCCGTTTTTATGTAATGAAATCTTGTTCTGTGCTTTACTATGTATCTATGTATCTATGTATTTGTGCGGTGTCTTGTGTCTTGAGCCGGGGGTCTATCGGAAACAGCCTTTCTACCTCTTTAGAGGTAGAGGTATGGACTGCGTACATCTTATCCCCCCCCAGACCCCACTAGGTGGGAATACACTGGGTTTGTTGTTGTTGTTGTTGTTGTCTATTTTGTGTCTCTGTTTTCACTTTTCACTGCTTTGTTTTCTTTTGTAGTAATTCTCTTTCTTTATTCAATGGCACAAAAAAGAATTGAAAGATTATGTTATTTATTGAGTTCTTGGCTATTTATAATGTTATTTATTTTCTTGTCTATTTATCTATGCATAATTAATGTTTTTAAATTTTGTACTAAATAACGCTTTAATTGAAGAAAGTGTGCGCTTCGCTTTACTTTTCTCCCTTCGGTGAAGCGAGCCCTCGTCGCTTTTTTACGCCTTTGTAACTTAGTAGGAGGTATTAATTAGCATCTGTGGGTATTGATTGTGATTATCAATGCTTACCAGTTATTGTCTGTTCCTTAGTGGATAGTGGTCACAGATTCTCGCTTCTTTGCTAATTTTGTCCATTATTATCATTGTGTCCTTTTAGTGGCACCTATCTGATTTTAGTCGTTCCCTTTTGTTTGTCGTGCTTTTCTTCTCCTTTTGTTTGTCGTGCTAAGTTGGTTGAGAGCAGAGACGAAGAAGAGAAGCGGGTAAACAGGAAAGAGTACAAGCAAGCTCGGAAGGAGGCTAAGTCAGCAGTCACGGCAGCTAAGACGGCCGCGTTTGAGAGCCTGTATGCGGGGTTACAGGGGAAGGGAGGGGAGAAAAAGTTGTTTAGACTCGCAAAGGCTAGGGAGAGGAAGGGCCGTGATCTCGATCAGGTGAGGTGCATTAAGGGGGAGGACGGCAGAGTGTTGATGGAGGACAGCCATATTAAGAATAGATGGAAGTCGTACTTCCATAGGCTCTTGAATGACGAAGGGGATAGAGCTATTGTGTTAGGGGAACTGGAGCGCTCAGAGGAGTGTCGGGAGTTTAGTTATTGTAGACGTTTTAGGGTAGAGGAGGTTAGAGAGGCTGTTCGCAGGATGCGGAGGGGTAGGGCGACGGGGCCGGATGAGATACCGGTGGAGTTTTGGAAGTACGTTGGAGAGGCTGGGGTAAGGTGGTTGACTGGTCTGTTTAACGAAATCTTCAAGACGGCAATGATGCCCGAGGCATGGAGGTGGAGTACCATAATCCCTCTCTATAAGAATAAGGGTGACATCCAGAGTTGCAATAACTATAGGGGGATTAAGTTATTGAGTCACTCTATGAAGATTTGGGAGAGAGTCGTCGAGGGGAGGCTGAGACGGATAGTGCCTATTTCGGAAAATCAGTTCGGATTTATGCCTGGGCGCTCGACGACGGAGGCAATTCACCTGGTACGGAGGTTGGTGGAACAGTATAGGGAAAGGAAGAAGGACCTGCACATGGTGTTTATCGATCTAGAGAAGGCTTACGACAAAGTTCCCAGGGAGGTGCTTTGGAGATGCTTGGAGGTGAGTCGAGTCCCGATGGCTTATATCAGAGCAGTTAAAGATATGTATGATGGAGCGAAAACTCAGGTGAGGACGGCGGGAGGAGACTCAGAGCATTTTACTGTCTTGACAGGATTGCATCAGGGATCTACTCTTAGTCCTTTTTTGTTTGCTTTGGTGATGGATGTGTTGACGCGGAGTATTCAAGGGGAAGTGCCTTGGTGTATGCTTTTTGCAGACGATGTAGTTCTGATTGACGAGACCCGAAAGGGTGTGAATGACAAATTAGAGGTGTGGAGACAAACTCTTGAGTCTAAAGGGTTCAGGTTGAGCAGAAGCAAGACAGAGTATTTGGAATGCAAGTTTAATGACGTGAGGTTGGAGGATGAGGTGGTAGTGAAGCTGGAATCGCAGGAGGTATGTAAGAGGGATAGTTTCAAGTATCTCGGGTCCGTGATTCAGGGTAACGGTGAGATTGACGAGGATGTCTCGCACCGTATTGGGGCGGGATGGTTGAAGTGGAAGCTCGCGTCGGGGGTGTTGTGTGATAAGAAGGTGCCGCCCAAGCTTAAAGGCAAATTCTACAGGATGGTAGTCCGTCCGGCCATGTTGTATGGAGCGGAGTGTTGGCCAGTTAAGAACTCCCACATCCAAAAATTGAAGGTGGCGGAAATGCGAATGTTGCGCTGGATGTGTGGGATGACTAGAGGGGACAGAGTTAGGAATGAGACTATCAGGGAGAAGGTTGGGGTGGCTCCAGTGGAGTGCAAGATGCGGGAAGTCCGATTGAGTTGGTTTGGACACGTGAAGAGGAGGGACATGGATGCCCCGGTTCGTAGGTGTGAGAGGCTAGCGTTGGATGGTTTTAGGCGGGGTAGGGGTAGGCCGAAGAAGTACTGGGGAGAGGTGATTAGACGGGACATGGAGCAGTTACAGCTCACCGAGGACATGACCCTAGATAGGAAGGTCTGGAGGGCGAGGATTAGGGCAGAAGACTAGGGCCAGTTTGGGGGCACAAGGGTAGGGAATTTTTTTGGTGGGGGATTATTCCTGTTATTCTTCCTACTCTTATTTTTATTCCTATTCCTATTCTTCTTCTTGTTATGATTTCGGTGTTCCATGTTTTATTATGTATCTGAGTGCTTCCCGATGTTTCCTACTACCTATGCGTTACTTTATATTTATATTTATATTTATATTTATATTTATATTTATATTTATATTTATATTTATATTTGTGTGGCGACTGTCTTGAGCCGGGGGTCTATCGGAAACAGCCTTTCTACTTCTTCAGAGGTAGAGGTATGGACTGCGTACATCTTACCCCCCCAGACCCCACTAGGTGGGAATACACTGGGTTTGTTGTTGTTGTTATTAAGTTGTGGTAGATAGTGGACTAGGGTCATGTCGTAGGTCAGGGTTGAGGTCTGGGTCGGGTCTAGGGTCGAGTTTGGGGTTGGGGGCGAGGAGTAGTAGGGTTAGGTGGGACAAGAGAGATTCCAAGTTGAGAATTGGGTCTTGGAACATAGGGACTCTTCAAGGTAAGTTCATAGAGCTCGTGAAGATTCTTAGGAAGAGGAAGATTAGTATAGCTTGTGTCCAGGAAACCAAATGGGTAGGCTCTAAGGCGAGGGATGTGGATGGGTATAAGTTGTGGTACTCAGGTAGCATGAGGCATAGGAATGGGGTAGGTATCTTAGTAGATGAAGAGCTTCGGGGGCAAGTAGTGGAGGTTAAGCGGGTTAACAATAGGTTGATGTCTATTAGGTTGGTCATTGGGGGGATCTTCTTTGATCGTTATTAGTGCCTACACTCTGCAAGTAGGTTTGGACGAGGAGGAGAAGACGTTTGGGAGGCTTTGGATGAGGTGGTCAGAGGCATTCCAAGCACGGAGATGCTTTCGTTAGAGGGGATTTCAATAGGCATATTGGGTCTTTACCGAGAGGGTATGATGATGTGCATGGCGGTTTCGATTTCAAGGATTGGAATGAAGGAGAAGCTTCTCTTTTGGATTTTGCTAGGGTTTTTGGGTTGTGGGTGGTGAATTTGAGCTTCTCAAAGATGGACGAATACCTTATTACTTTTCGTAGTTTGGTGGCCAAGACCCAGATAGACTTTTTGCTCCTTAGGAAGGGTGATAGATAGATTTGTAGAGACTGTAAGGTCATACCTAGCGAGAATCTTTCGACTCAACATAGGTTGTTGGTGATGGACTTGGTAATCAATAAGGGCAAAAAGAAAAAGAGTGTGGAGGCTCGTCCCAGGATTAAGTGGGGTAGCTTGACTTTGGCTAGTGCTTTGGAAATGGGGGAAAATTGAAGATTAAGGGGGCTTGGGAGAGTAAAGGGGATGTGGATAGTATGTGGGAGACGATTGCCAGTTGCATTAGAGAGACCACTAAAGAGGTGTTGGGTGTCTCGAGAGGTCGATCTGGCAAGCATCGAGGGGACTGGTGGTGGAACGAAGAAGTTAAAGAGGAAGGTGGAGTCTAAGAATGTGGTCTATGCTAAGTTGGTTGAAAGCAATAATGATGAGGAGAGGCAGACGAATAAGGAGGAGTATAAGGTAGCTAGAAGAGAGGCTAAGTTAGCGGTTACGGCGGCTAAGACAACAACTTTTGAGAGATTATATGCGGCTTTAGAGGAGAAAGGTAGGGATAAGAAGTTGTATAGGCTTGCCACGGCCAGGGAGTGGAAGGCTCGTGACCTTGACCAAGTGAAGTGCATCAAGGAAGAGGATGGAACAATGTTGGTTAAGGATGCCTCATTAGGAAGAGATGACAGTTTTATTTTCATAAACTTTTGAACGACGAGGGGGATAAAAGTTTCGTGCTAGGAGACTTGGCGTATTCTGAGAAGTGTCACGATCATTGTTATTGCAAGCGTATCAAGGTTGAGGAGGTCAAGGGGGTTATTTGCACGATGCGTCGGGGTAGGGCGACGGGGCCAGACGAGATTCCAGTGGATTTTTGGAAGAGCACTTGCGGGGCAGGTTTGGAGTGGTTGACAAGGTTGTTTAACATTATTTTTAGGGCGGCGAAAATGCCTGAAGCGTGAAGGTGGAGTACGATGATTCCATTATATAAGAACAAGTGGGACATCCAGAGTTGCAACAACTATAAAGGTATCAAGTTGTTAAGTCATACAATGAAGGTTTGGGAAAGAGTAGTAGAGTTGAGGTTGAGAAGGATCGTTACTATCTCTAAGAATCAGTTCGGTTTCATGCCAGGTCGCTCGACTAGAGGCCATTTACCTTGTAAAGAGATTTGTGGAGCAGTTTCGGGAGAGGAAGAAGGATTTGCACATGGTGTTTATTGATCTTGAGACGGCATATGATGAGAGTTCCTAGGGAGATTTTGTGGAGATGCTTGGAGGCTAGAGGGGTGCCCGTGGCGTACACTAGGTCGATTCAGGACATGTATGATGGCTGAAGCCTCATGTGAGGACGGCAGGTGGAGATTCGGAGCACTTTTCGATTTTGACAGGGTTGCATCACTCTTAACCCGTTTTTATTTGCCTTGGTGATGGATGTTTTGACGCGACATATTCAAGAGGAGGTGCCTTGGTGTATGTTATTTGCTAATGATGTGGTACTGATTGACGAGACTCGGGGAGGAGTTAATGATATGTTGGAGATTTGGAGACAGACCTTGAATCTAAAAGATTTTGGTTGAGCGCCACCAAGACGAAGTACTTGGAGTGTAAGTTTAGTGATGTGTCGCAGGAGGCGGACATGGTAGTGAAGCTGGATTCTCAGACCATTCAGAAGAGGGAAAATTTCAAGTATCTGGGGTCTATTATTCAGGGAAATGGTGAGATGGACAAGGATGTCACGCACCATATTGGGGCAGGATGGTTGAAATAGAGGCTTGCTTCGGGAGTTTTATGTGATAAGCAGGTGCCTCCAAAGCTTAAAGGTAAGTTCTACTTAGTGGTAGTCCGACCGGCTATGTTGTATAGAGCGAAGTGTTGGTCAGTTAAGAACTCCCACATCCAAAAGTTGAAGATGGTAGAGATGAGGATGTTGTAACGGACGTGTGGCCATACCAAGAAAGATAGGGTGAGAATTGAGATTATTTGGGAGAAGATGAGAGTGGCTTCGGTGGAGGACAAGATGAGAGAAGTGAGGTTACGTTGGTTCGGGCACGTGATGAGGAAGGGCTTTGATACTCCAGTTCGGAGATGTGAGACACTGGTTATGGATGGTTTTAGACGGGGTAGAGGTAAGCTGAAAGAATATTGGAGGGAGGTGATTAGGCATGATATGGAGCAGTTACAACTTACAGAGGACATGACCCTTGATAGGAAGATGTGGAGGGCGCGGATTAGGGTAGAGGGTTATGGGGTGGGAGTGCGTCGGTAACAGTAGGGGAGCGTTCTTTATTTGTGGCTAAAGTTTCTTGCTCGTGATGTTAAGTGATGTCTATGATTTTGGATAGATAATTTTTAGTATTATCTTATGGTTGTAGTATTATCTTGTGACTAGCGGTGTTAGTTTGTTTTGTATATTGTACTAGTTTATATGCATTTATGCTTTGTGTTTGTTATATTGTTATCGGTCCTAAGCCGGGGGTCTATCGGAAACGGTCTTTCTACTTCACTTGAGGTAGTGGTATGGTCTGCGTACACTCTACCCTCCCTAGACCCCATTATGTGGGAATACACTGGGTATGTTGTTGTTGTTGTTGCACCTAGTAAAACCATACATCTATCTAGGCATCCTCATTTCTGCTACTTTCATCTTTTTCTAATCGTGTGAACGATATCAAAAATTCAAAAGAAAAGCTTTTTTGAATTTTAAGCATAGTATTTTACAACTAAAAAGGTAATTAAGCATTTCCACGGAGGATAATGATAAAATATCTTTTTTTTTTCTCCCAATCTACTCTATTTATGATTATGGTGTTTCATTTCTTTTTTTCTTTCTTTGGGGATAATTAGCTCAATGTCTACTATTTAAGAAGGTAACTCAAGTCTTTGAAGGTTGTCGTCAGTGATGGAGTAAGAAAAGATACAAACACCAATTGTTGTTGTTAAATAGAAAGTTGGCTCATTGAAGCACATTACTCTATTCCTTCCTGATGTAGATTACACTGCGTTCTTTTTAGGATCTTTGAAAAAGGATCGAGTCACGGGGCGCTATATAAATTCAGCTCGTTAGTAGGAGGCTGAAACCTTTAGAGCTCAATGGAAGAGAGAACTTCAATCCTTGTTGTTTTTGTTAAATTACCACTGGCTAATTTATTCCTCCAAAACCCCCTTTAACTAGGAGTGTTGTTATAGCAATAGGAAGTCTAATCCTTGTGAGAAACCCTATTCTAAACTAACAACTATAAGCTAATCCTAATCTTTATGAAACATAAATCCTATTCTAGAATAATAAAGAAAGCTACTAAAAATATAATTAAATACTTATTAATTGGCTTCCATACATCCACAACATTACTCTCCTCACGTGAAATAACTTGTTCCAAGCTCGATATTCAGGGCAGTCATCTAGAAATTATGGAATAGTGTCAATTGGATCATCCAATTCCAACCCTAGCCAACTTTTCTTGAAACCAAGGTTGATAAATTTTAGTTGAACTAGTTTGCCAAAGCATGACTAATTCGCCCACTGGGTTGCTGCTTTCAGGAGGTCCAAATCGTTGGAAACTACGTTTCTGAAATTCTTCCTAATTCATGGGGCCCTTTGATCGTTTAAGTTGATATTACCATAATTGTGCTTCTCCCAACATGTGAAACCCAATCACTTCTGTTGTATGGTGATTTTCAAAAAATTGTTCACAACAATTTGCCCAAATTAATGGGTCGTTGGTGTCGTCATAAGTAGGAAAATACATCGTTGTATACACTGTCAAATGGGAATTGCCTCTTGTTGGATGATTCTGATTGGCCAATTGAATAGGCAGTGTATTGCCTTTAGTAGTAGAAATTGTTAATCTGCTTCGTCGGGGCACTAACTTGACTCAAGTTTGTGGGTTGTTGGTTTTGTAGAGCCAATTCTTAAGCTAGACAATTGCTCTTGGATGACTTGGACAATTCTTTCGCTAGGGCGTTGTTCCATTGCTGCAATTTTAGAGTCCATTAGGATTTCTTAAATTACACTTTCTTTCTGGAATCTGGATCAATATCATGGCCCATTGTGTTAGGCTTTGATACCAAATTGTTAGGATCTGTAGAGAAGAATCGAGCTTTAGGCCCTGATACCAAATTATTAGGATACGGGGCGAGATATATAAATTCAGCACATTAAAGGAAGGCTAAAACCTTAAGAGTTTAATAGAAGAGAAAATTCCGACCTCTTGTTTTTTTTTTGTAAACTACGACTTACTGTTTTATTCCTCTAAAGAATAGAAATATTATAACAGCAATAGGAAGTCTAATTCTTATGGAAGTAGGACACGTAAACCCTATTCTAAACTCATAATTATAGTTAACCCTAATCTTTATGAAACTATGAAACATAAATCCTATTCCAAAATAATAAAGAAAGCTACTAAAAATATAATTGAATACTTAATTTAAATGGCTCGGATACTAAATTGTTAGGATCTTTAGAGTAGGATCGAGTCACAAGGCGATATATAAATTCATCTCGTTAGGGAGGCTAAAGCCTTAAGAGTTCAGTGGAAGAGAACTCTGATCTCGTTTTTTTTGTTAAAATACGACTTACTGATTTATTCCTTCAAACCCCTTTTAAATAGGAGTATTATTACAACAAAAGGAAGTTTAATCCTTATGGAAGTAGGAAATGTAAACCCTATTCAAAACTGATAACTATAGTTAATCCTAATCCTTATGAAACTATGAAACATAAATCCTATTCCAGAATAATAAAGAAAGCTACTAAAACTAAAATTAAATAAATAATTGAATTGGCTTCCACGCATCCACAACAGTTCTTTATTTGTTTGGACTCTTATTAGCTTCATTCATCATTCATCATTCATCATTCATCTTTCCCTATGTAAAATTTGAATAGGAAGTTGGTAATTTGAACATCCAAACTTTCTACATTGATTCATTGGTATATAAGATACTCCAGAGTTAGTTCTCACAAGCAGCAACTTTTGTTACCCACTCACTCTGTTCCTCACACCAATGGTTGGAGAGCACTCACCTCAAAGTTAGTTAAGTTCTTCAGTTTGTTCTGTTTGCACAACAATACACACCCTGTTCTCTGAAATTTGAACCTTTTTAGTAGACTTGATTTGGTGTTAGGTGAGAACAAGATTGTCTTTCAACCTTTAGCAGACTTTGTAGAGGTGATAGAAACAAATCATTTTGGGTTTAATCAAATCTTCAACTCTTACCTTTTGACCAAGTATTCTCTAAATTATCCTAGCAACTCTCTTGCCCATCAACATCACTTAATAGAACACACTGTTGAGGCCATTGGATCAGCCTCTGAAGAGTATGAATCAGTTGGTCAATGCATAGGATATTATAGGTCATTTGATCCCCTTAAATATCCATCTCTCTACTTTGGTTTTTCTTAGAACTTTCTAGAATGCAATCAAGTTGGGTGCAAAATTAGTTTGTTTTTTTAGACATTATGTCCCTTAACAAGTGACATGGTGTCCACTTATAGAAGCTTGAAATTCTCAAGTCAAATTCACTACATCTAACATTAAGTTCTATGATTACACAGTTTTCCATAGAGGTAAGGTCTGCGTACACCCCACCTCACCCTCCCCAGACCCCACTTGTGGGAGGACACTGGGTATGCTGTTGTTGTTGATTATACAGTTTTCCACCTTTACGAAATCATGCCTATTCCATTTATAAACCCCCAAAAGGAGAGAAACCAAGTTTTTACAGATTAAAGAGCAGTGAGACCAGTATGAAAGACTTAATTTATTTTGTCAACGCAGAAAGTCTTTATTTTATCAACGTAGAAAGACTTTATTTTATCAACGTAGAAAGACTTATTGCAGTTCACCTTTACTTTGCATGCTTATTGACTTATTGTGTCATAAAATGAAGATAGCTGATAAGACTAAAGTCAGCCGTTAGGTCCAATCTTTACTTTCTGTTGCATTCTTCCTTGGCATTTGCTTCGTACCTTTTTGATATTTTAATCTTCTGAAGAAATGCAGTTATTAAAGAAAAATGAAATCCCTATCTGAAAAGGGTGAACAGAATACTTTTTGGAATGGTACTTGTGGACCACCTATAAAAAGCCTTGAGGAAAATTCAGGAACATCATTTACTTCTTGAAAGTTGTGCCCTTTCCTGTACTTTTCTGCTATAATTAATACATATTTTATCTTGTTCATGTGGATCATTTTGTCAACAATGGCTGAAATTTACTATATAGACACACCAACTCAGAGTGCAATACAATGAGGAAGATTTGCAAGATATATCGGGCCCTAGTAAGTGGTGTGATGGATATGGATGAGGTAATAGCATAGCATTATTCTCCCTCTCATTGCCCCTCCTCCTTGTCCTCTTATGCATGTTCTCACCTCATGTTGGTTTTTTCTGTTGGAGTGTCTATTCTAAGCAATTCAATCCATCTGATTACTGGATTTAAAATTAATTTTGACTGATAGGTTGTCATCAAGCAACCAATTGGTACAATTAAATATTCTGGAGTTGCTAAAGGCTTGTATGTTGCTTCTCCTTCAGGTTTTCAAATTTATTTGTTTTGGGAAAACATTTCCTGGATTAACTTTTAATGAAAGATCCATTCAGTTGTTATCATTCATGTGGTGCTTCAGGAGGACACTAGTGTTCGCTTAATTTTTTTTCTGATCCTTTTTCTAGGGAAGCCAGCTCTGAGCAGTGTTCGCGTTCTTGAAAGAGATTCGGAAAATAACTGCACATTGGTTCAGGTATTAGAAGTCAAGACATAGGAAATTTTATGTTATAGCCACCTTCCTTAACCCTCCCTACCTTGAGAAGAAGGAACCTTATTAATACTTTCTTTCCTTAATGTTGTTCATTTTTAACAGGTTGAAATTCAATCTGGAAGGCCACACCAAATCCGCATCCACCTCTCTTTCATTGGGCTTCCACTTATTGGTAACTCTGAAATTTTATTATCTATCCTCCGGCATCATAAAAGAAAGCATATAATCATAGAAGTAGAAGTATCAGTTTGCGTCTTCTAAAAGAAACACACACAAAAGAAGGAAAAAACACACGAAAGTTCTCCATCTTCGGCCGGCCAGTACTCCACATTGGATGGTGCATTGCAAACATTTGTCGTTCTTAGTTCTATGAAAGCATATCAGTAAGTATCTACCTAACTGCACGAGTAAAGGAGAAAAGGTGATGGAAGAACTTAAGTGTATGCATTGGGTTACGATAAGAGAATGAGTCCTGAACTAAGCATGTGGACTATGCATCTGCTGTTGTTACATAAATGTCAATGACCATTCTGATGAAGTCTATATGAGGCCCTCTACAACGTAAATATGTTATTGGAACTGTGTGGCACCGGAATGTGTTTCTTCCTCTAGGTTATAGCCAAGCAAAAATGATTTACTTATCAAATATTGATATCTAAATGCAGGTTTAGATACTTGTTCCGTTGACAAACCCTTGCAAGCTTAAAAAGGAGCAGTTAGTATTTCCTTACTTTATCATTCATTATGAAATTTCACATCAAACATCTGGTGTTCAGATTTTATTACCGAGTATGCGTCTCTGTACTATGTGATCAGTCCAAGGCTAAGAATTGTTATCCCTGAGTTAATTGTAACTTTGTGCAAGCTTAACTTCTAGTCAACAGTTATAGTGCCTTCATAGACCCTATGGGGTCTGTTGAAAGAGATTGGTTCCGAAAATATAATTTGTATACCTTATCAAACTTACCAACCACAATTGATTAATCGTTGTGTATAAACATAACTGTGCATGCTAGACAGCTTTTCTTCGCATAGAGTATTACTACTATTGCCCAGCAGCTCTTCCGTTAGTTCTTTTTATGATCTATAAATAATTGTTATCTTACCAGGTGATCCTCTCTATGTATCTGGTGGGCAACCAAAGTGCTTTCATCCTGTAATGAGTGAAAGTTTTGAGAAAGATGGGTACGAAATTGGACTTTTATTTGTCGGTATTCAGTTTAATTAGATAGTCTCTCAGCCACATCTTTTTGTTTCCATAGTAGTAAACACTAATTGAATTTGCTATCCAGATCACCCTTATTCCACATCTTTGGTTATTCTGTTACAGCGAGAGAAAGTACTAGTCTTGACTGTCACTTTTTTCATGACAGTTATTACAACAAGTTCACAGAATTCTTTAATAGTTTAGTTCATACATAATGCCTATTTTAGACCAAATAAAGCTTTATCTTTGATGTTCATTGCGAAGATAGTCAAATTACTTGAAATTGAAACAGAAAGTAGCTGAATGTTTATTCTATCTAATCACTTCAAACAAGAACAGTAGCTTTGTCTGCTACTAATATCATGATCTGATTCTATTTGGTTTTACTTTCTTATAAGTGGCTATCGAAGGCCTGAGAATCCTGTTCCTGGAGACTCCGGATATAACCTGCATGCACATCAAATAGTTCTTATTCACCCGATAATAAATGAGGTTAGTTGTTTTTCTTAATATTGTTTTAGAAGCCAGTAATTTTGATGTTACTGATCAAACCAAAATCAGTAATTTCAGTGCTACATTTGCATATTTACATCCCTAGCAATTATATTATTATTCATTTGCAGTTTAACATCCCTGAATCAGAGGAGTATTTTACTGAGATGCTTGTTTTGATGGAACAGTGTTGCTACAGTGTAAACCGTTAGTTTACTTTATTGCTGTTATCACTCTATACCTTTATCAGGTAGCACTTAGCAGCACTGACTTTGCGAAATGGGACCTTACTACCTTGAGTGTGATCTTAATACAAACCTTGAGCATGTACTCATCAATTTCCTTTGGTCCAACTATGGAACTAGAGTGATTAAACGTTGGATTTGGGTTGGGAATCAATCTTTCGATGCGTCAGATTTGGGCTGGGACAAGTTCAGTTTTGGCTAATATACAAAGAGGATCATGTTTAACAAATGAAATTGTTTTTTAAACAAGGCTACCTTGCTAGACATCTCAATTCTAAGTAAACTTGTTGACAGTAATTGTTCGTCTTGCAGCTTATCAAAATCACAGCACCTCTTCCAGCTATCCTTCAAACACGAGAAGAACGCAGGGCGAACCAGCCAAACTACAGCTAGAAGTACATTTAGTGCCCCTGCTTGTGCCATTAGCTTGGTAGTGAAGCTTATATACTACCTCCTGGACGGCTGACTTCCGATTAACTTTCGTGTAATTTTTGTGTTTTCGATTTCTTGATCAAAAGATTTGGGAAAAAAAGAAGAGATGGAGATTTTTATATCTAAACAAGACGAAAACAATTTTAGTGCGATCTTTACAGCGGCCTAGGACAACTATTATGACCATCACAATAACTGCGCAACCTAGAAATAAAAGTCGATAATAGGTGAGGCGGGACCTAGCTTGGAAAAAGTTAAAAAGATGTATGAATATCATTCAACATTCTGTTTATTTGTGAGATTATTATAATATGGTTGGGGAGTTAAAATTTTTTTGTAATATCTTGAAAACATAAGTGTAATTTTTTGAAAAGATAATGCTTTATTCAGTTGTTATATAGAGGCCAGCTGTCAATAATCGAAATCCATCAACATGCATATGGCCATTTCAAAAGGGGACGCCACATAAAAGCTTATCAAAACCCAAATTTACCCTGCCTTTGCATTTAGAAATATAACCATACCACAAAATTAACAGCCACTTGACAAGAAAATATAAAAACATTAAAAGGAACCAAAAAAAGAAAAAAAAAAAAAACAGGGAAGGATATTGTAAAATCATAAATGCGAAATGAAAACTGAACTTCACCTCCCAAACTCTTGATAAATATTATTGCTGTATTTCCATCAAATACAACAAACACAAAGCTACTGGCAAATATTAGAGACACCTAGAATTCTGTAACCAAAAAGACGGCAACAACTGTAAGCATCTACTGCCCTATAGTTTCCTGGATTAAACTTACAAAAACTATTGTACATTGTGGCAAAAAGAGATGCCACGGAGACCATAGACTGGCCTCCCTTGCAATCAACTACCTGCTGACGTCCCCTTTACTTCTCCAAGAATCATCCTCTCTGATGATGCTTGCCGTTTGCCCACTAAATTGTTCAGCCTTGGCATAATGCATTTTGATGGCAGCCACCGGATCAGAGACACCAGTGCACTGCAGAATCCCTCCTCTTCCAACAAGCACACCCCTCGCTTGTTGCTGCACACCAGACACAACATCAAACCCATTTTTTCTTTGCATCTCAGAGAACACCTCTTGCCTCTGTTTCATTTCTATAGTAAAAGGCTGCACATCTCGATTTCTGTACACTTGATAATCTGCTGCTGCTACTCCATTGTTGCCACTTGCATTTGTTGGAAACCCAGGGACACCATTCAAATTCCGCTCAGCCATCTTCACAGCCCCATGCAAAGTAGGCTGTTCCATTTTGGTGGAAGACATTCCATAATTACCAAATGCTGCAGGATATTTTGCCAGGAGGATAGCAGAGTCGGGCAACGAAGAAAACCCTGTCTGTATTCTATTCCCATCCCAAAAACCAAAACTTCTCACTTGATGAGTCTCAGAACCCGGGAAGTTATTACGCTCAAATTTGGCAGTGGCTGAATTGCCATCTAATATATGACTTGCACTAAAGGAATCGCTACCAATTTTCAACTGCTGATTGCTACCATCACTGCAATGTGCATTGGAACTGGGATTTGCCTGAGGGCATGGTTTACTGAGAATCTGTCCGAACAATTTTACATCACCATTCCTACAATGTTTCTCCAAGTTTGATGAACTACCTGCTGTCTGTTCTCGGTTAGGAATCAGAACATCAGAAACAGAACCACCACCACGATTTGTACCATTGCACTTCTGGAGAAAGCAACCAGTTGTAGAAAATGTATCTAACTGTAGATTCCTACCTACCTTCTGGATTTCTTGCAATGCAGCTGATGTTCTGCAGCCAGGATCTCCAAACTGTGTGAGAGCCGACTCCCCCACTGAATAGCTGCCAAGAATCTGGCAGGATTCAACCTGGGCCAACCGGGAATGGCTCGGCAAAGGCAGCTCAGCCGACTGAGTAGCATTCTCACACTGCTCATCACAAACATTCTCAAGTTCTTCTGATAATTTATCAGCATTAGCACCTTCAGGCATCTGTTTACTCTGAACTGAAATATTGCTTTCCAAGTAAAGCTTACACTCAGAATCAGATTCCAAATGAGTCATATTCTGGAATCCATTAAGAGGGCAAAATCCCCCTCCCCTAGAAGCAGCAAGACCAGAATTATTTCCCGACAACACCATATTGGGCTTTCTATCTTCCAAAGAGCAGTTTGACCTACCTACTTCCGCTATTTCTGCCTTTCTATCTTTCAAATCATGGTCAGGCGAAGAAATTTCTTCACCTAAATGCTTAGCAGAAACTTCATTCGGACACGGTATGTCAGGCAGGCCATTCTCCGAGGCATCTCCACCAATTTCAACACCTTCCTGAGAAACTATAACCATATTCTCATCCCCTCGACCATTTCCAATACAAGCACCAATCTGATCACAATCCCTGTTAAATTCCACCTCTTGCTTATCTACATCACAGTTTACCTGAAGAATATCTACAGAATCCAGTTCTCCAGCCCCATCTTTTTCATCAGAACTGGTCAAATTGTGATTTGAAATCCCCCCCTTCATACATAAATCAGATACGTCTTCCAACATCAAACTTGATTTTCCATTACACAACAGCTTAGTCTCCATAGAACAAGCATCAGGATCACTTCCACCGTTAACATCCTGCCTCTCCAAATTGCCAGGTACAGGAAGAATCTTATCTAGTCCAAGACACTTCCTAGCCTTGCTAAAGAAGATCTTGCACTGATCACGGGATCTCGTTCCGACACGTCTTGAGACCATAATAAAATCTTTTCCATAAGCTGACACAGCCTGGATGAAGGCAGATTTCTCTTCATCTGTCCAATCAGTAGGATCCATCTCCCCACAGCTCTCATCTGAACAGGTTTCATCATCCATACTCTGGGTAACCTCTGGAGTCCGGGGCAATCTGGTCGACAAACCCACTTTCTGGTGCTTCCATTCCTGGTTTCCTTCTCCAGGATCAACTGAACTTGTAATGCAAGAACTCATAGCTTCTGATGATAAGGAACCACAGATACCAGCCAAAACATCAACAGCCACTGTTTCTCTTTCACTATGGCATACATCAAGACTGTTTGACCTCTCTAACTCATTAAGTCTGGACGCCTTGTATTCAGTGATCATTCGAACGGTGTACTTTGACGTACCCTTAGGCTGAATTTCAATACTGTCCTCCACATTAGCTGCAATTGCTGATGCAGCACCTAAGATATCGAGAGAAGCAGAATTAGCCTCACGGTTCCATCTTTTCCCAGAAGAAGCAACAAGGTACCTATTTGCGGAACAAACTTTTGCTTGTTTAGAATAATCTGGTTTCCTTCTTGTTCTCTCAAAACAATCTGATTTGTGATTCTTGTAATAGAACTCTATGCAATCAGCAGTTGTTTTGTGATCAAGAAAAGAAGCTATCTTCCTGAAGTCTTTCCCAAAGGTAGCAAGCTTGTCAATAAAAATTTCTCTCTCCTTAGATGTCCATGGATTGATCAGACCCCTTTCTTCCTCAACAGCGCAGGGATCTTCCACCAGACTATTCTTTGAAATGAACCTTGTCATCATCCTCTCCTTCTGATCTAAAATTAAAGCAGGCATCCTTAATGTGTTCCTGTAGACCTTTGCCCCAAGTTCTGAGAGTAGCCTGCTTGCGAAGTTCAATATTTCTGATGAGGGCACCAGACTTAAGTTTCCAACTGCATTGGTAAAAAAAACATTTTTTTTCAAATCAGTATTGCAAGGACGACGACATGAAGGCAAATGAAGACACTAGGAAAAAGATGAACCGCACATGTATACAGACTTAAAGTGCAGATATCAAGAAAGTAGCAACTAGGGTATCCGAGCCAGTGTATATGGGATCTCTCAAATTGTGTTATAGTCGGGATTAAAACTTGGGTTCTTCAGGCTGTTACTTCTATGCATGTTCTCACTTCTACACCCCAACCAGCCAGCCAACCCCCGTCATCCCTTGGGAGCACTATTGAAGGTGCTAGTTTAATTCGTCCACCGTCATTGAAGAAGTACCCTTGTTTAGCTTATATTAGACATAATATAAAGTAGGATATTTCTGATTTAAGAGAAGGTCAAATAAATTCAAATCAAAGGAAGTTGTGCCCAAAACCATCCAACTTGGATACCATATATTAGTCATGCAGCAGTAAGCAAAACTGAGACAGAACCCAATAAGCTGTCGTAAAGCAAACAGGCATAATGACCGACCTAAAATAACAAAACAAGACTCAAAATTGGGAAACAGGAAAGCACGAGGCTGAAGTCCCCCCCCCCCCCCCCCCCCAAGTAGCGATTTTTAATTAGTCATGCATTTATTTATTTATTTTTGTGTGTGTGTGTTTGGGGGGGGGGGGGGGGGGTTACACTTTTACCTTGGGTATTAGATATTCCTATGCCAAGTGCTTTTCACTTTTATTCTGTATATTGTTTGCTTGAGATGAATTAAATGGGGAAACCATGGTCCTTGGCGGACTCATATAGCCAATCAACTTGTTTGGGATTGAGACACTGTAGTTGTTTGTAATAGAGTTCAATGAGCCAATTGAAAAGCAAATTGTTATAATTACCGAACTAGAATAACAAACCAAGTTCTCAGAAACAAAAAAGGAAATGCAGAACTTCCCTCTCAGTAGATAGGGCTTACAGCAAAAGTTAACCTACAACAAGAACCACATTTAGTGTAAAACAGCCCTTACGTAATTCTGAATTTTTAAGAATGTCAGAACAGCAAGAATTAAATTTGATGCACCTAAAAATTTCAAACTGAACCGTAATTCTTGCTACGATAGCAGTACACTCACTTAAGCTTTACATCTGCATCTAGGGACTGTAACATACTGAAATTATTGCCAGATGAAATTTGACCCCTTTTCTGTAAGCTTAATAGTAAATCACATATACAAATAAATCATCATAGCAACAATATTTCATTAAGATGAAATTCCCGGTCCCTGCAGATTCCTCTCTCCCAAACCCTCCCCAAGAAGATTGAAGCCTTTAGGGTTAAACATGATCATCGACTTCACAATAAACCAGTAAACAACACTATGTACAAGAAGCTATTAAACATTTTATTGGGGAGATCAGACCTCCAAAATGTACAGAGAGGAGAAAGCATTAAAGATCAAAATTCCACATTTTCCAATTGAACAAATAAATACCTTCCAAAATCAAATAAAAAATTGTATTAAATGTTGATCAGAAATTCCGTATAAAATGTCAACAATTGGCATATGCACGGAATATGGGAGACTGAAAATTGAAGCAGAAACTAAATCTAGATTTTAAAAATAGAGTTCAACACAAGAGAAACAATGCCATAACATTTTGACCAAAAAAAGGGACCACATACACCCGACCCACACATAAAAAAAAAAAACTGGTTAGTATGAGCTATAACTATGTCTGGCTACTCCTACGCTATGAACAACAAATTGAGTTCACTTCAGTCCGAATCAGCAAGACCAGATATACAACTTAAATTTGATTAGCCTAATTACTCCTTAACTTAGATCACAATATTGAATAGTGTACCCAAACCTTTAACAAAGGTAGCACAAACACAAAATTCCACTCAAAGGATAGTGGAACCAACTTGAGGATAGTGCTGCCACTAAACAATACACACTCCGAACATAGCAACTAAGCTAATTGCGGGCTATATTAAGAGAGGGAAAAAGAGCACGAGGGTAAATGGTACAGAGAAATTAAAAGAAACAACTTGCCAGTGGTAGAAAATCGAGAACGAACTGTAGCACGGTGTTTTTGATGTCCTATCTGCACAGGGCGCAGGCTCAAGTCAAACTTCTTCTGAGACTTTGCACGAAACCTCCTTACAGAAAGCATGCGAATATCTTCCTTCCAAAGGTGCTGATGTACCCTAAACTTTAAGGCAATTATCTTTTCTTTGAACTGTTGAAACTGCTTTCTCTTAGCAAATCTTTCTTCAACCGCATGATCAATTTGCAACAAAGAGACTCTGACGGTTCTTGAAAAATCAAAACTGCATTTGCTGACAGGCAGTAGGTTCTTAAATACTTCAAATGCTCTCCGTGCAGAATCTTTGTTGGCAGCTAATATCAAATTATATAAAGCATCTTCTCCACCATTCAAAATGCCATTGGAAGCAGAGTAAGAATAACTGGCAGTTGGCTGGGAGCGCTCCCAGCAAACAAGTGTGTCCCTTGCTTTTTCCTCGTTAAAGCTGCACAGTTTTACATCTGAACTTCTAGATTTAGCGCTCTCCTCGGTGAAACTGCACATATTGACATTCAATCTTCTAGACTTGCTGTCATCTGAAATAAATATTCCACCATGTTTCAAGGCATCAACAGGTGCCACATCTTTCTCTGAGGGCAATTCAACAAACTTTGAAGTTGCACTACCAGGGCTATCAATGTCCTCAACTTTTACCTCGGTCTGCTCATTTTCATGTATATTAGCCCCTTCCTCTCCAACCAAATCGTCAGGTATATCAACTACCAAAGGAGCAGGTCCAGAAGCTATATTAGAAGTAGCGCCTTGATCTTCATGAGAATTTGCATTGCAATCTTTTGGTGGAGAACAGGAAGCAGATGGAACAAGCTGGGTATTTTTAGGTCCAGAGATCAATGTCTTCAGTTCATTCTCAAGTGAATCAATCTCCGCTTCAGTTTTTTCTAGGGCCTTAGTAATATCACTCTTCCACACTAGCAACTTGTTCACTGCAGTTGATCTCATAAAACCAGAGTCCACAGAACTTGGGTCCTCTGATTGTAGCAGTTTATTGATTGAAGAGTTCAAATTGGAAATCTGAGCAAGATCCCAATTCTCTAAGTTAAAACCTGATCCCTCAGAGTAATATTGGGAGACAACGTTGGGTGAGCCACATAAATTACCAACAACCTGATCAATGTTTGTTGCCTTGACTAGTTGTTTATCCTCAAGACCTGTTATTATCATATCATGGGCAAAAATTGTGAATTAGATGCTAATTCTCTGAACCAACCACAAACAAATTGTGAATGATTTTTCTCTTCTTAATCTCTTATACCTAAAACGGTTAAATTGCCTTGCTATCTGGGTGTTCAACTGCAAACTTATAATTTGAGATCAACCCACTTAAAAAAGAAAAGGCAGAAAAGCGAGAAATAAAAAGCACGGCTATGACTATGGACATGATGAACATATGGAATTTCTTTACTCAATGCATGAAGGAGATCCCTAGGATTCTGCTACAAAACCATGCTACAAATAAGAAAATAGATAATCAAATGCATGTCTTGGTCCTTTGACAAACCAACAGATGGGAGTTCATTGAAGTACTACGCGAAAGCTCCACAAAGAGAGCATAAAAACTTACAAGACAGGCATATGCAGCAGTGAAGATACAAAATATATGCTCCCACACCAAAAAAGGGAGCCACTTTGGGTCAGCAAAGACGCCAAAACGAACAGAAAGAGCTTAAGAGTGTCACTCGCTAGATACTGGAATTGGTTGAATAAGAGCATGTCAAGTAAAATAAATATACCATTTCAGTTACTGGCGAACTTTGTGAAACTTGTTATTTACTGTATCCTAAAGGTAAAGGCTGTGTGTTACATGTTACACCTGCAAAAGCTGAAGGTCGGCGATTTTGAATCAAATAGAAAACCCATGATCTTCGCCCAATAATTAAAATTTGAAAATAGGGCTATTAGACTTATATTGAACTACATAAGCATTTTCCATAACTTAACTTTTGTAGCATTCATATTAAGTCCCAAAATATTGTCGCAGTTGCTAGAATAAGGACATACAGACCTGTCTTACAAAAAACTACTTAGATCCTGTATTTAACAGCATTCTTTCTTTTTTTTCCTGGGTAAGGCATATTTCCCCGTGTTCTTTTCTCAGACACTTTTCTGTTCATTTTGCATTCTTTTTATTCTTTGGCAATTTTCCACTCCATAAAAAATAAGAGTTATGCTCAGTCCACACACTATACACCTATTTCACAACATTAAAATAAGGAATTGCTTGAGAATAATACCTGGTGAAGAACTACAAGCAACCGACGAAGGAGTGGCAGGAGAGGGACAATCTGGGAAAACAGCAACTCTTGGGCTTCTATCTGCCTGGTTCAAGAGCTGAGAATGACTAGGTTCTACACTATCACCAGAGATAGAAGTTCCCACCTTAACAGCATTATCCTCAGGACCTTCAACTTTCTTCTTCTCGTACTTGGCCAGTCCTTCTCCCCAACCCAGGCGCGGCTTCTTCCTGGAAGTTGTCTCTTCAGAAGGGGCAGCAGAAGTTACACAGGCAGTTGCATCCCCTGTAAGAGATTGAACGGCTTTTGAGTTTCCAAGCCGCAACTCAGGCTTTATCTCATTAGAATCCACTCCCATGCTACCAGAATGACTTAATGATCCCCTTGATGATAAACTTCCAGACCGAGTCCATTTGAGTGGTCTCCATTCAATTGACCCCAGCGAGGTCTCTCTCTCAAATCTTTGCCCCGTGCTTGCTTTTGCATTAGCAGTAGCACTCTTATTGTGCTGGTCTCTAGAGTGAGACTGATCACATGTATTAACATGTTCAGAGTGAGGCTCCATAACATCCAATGACCTCTGATTATTTGTAGCATCATTTTGTCTTACAGAACCAGAACCACTGGGGGATGCAGCTTCCCAAGAGTGAGCACCACCACCACCTCTCCAATCCCTCTGACCAAAGGACCTATTTTCCCTGCTGCTGCTGCTATTCCTTCCATACTTGCCAGCATCACCACGAGACTGCCGACAGCTCTCATCTTCAACAATCTTTTCGTTCGAACGAGAAGTCATGAAACCATGTCCGAGTTCTTCAGGATACATTTGCCAACTGCCCTGCTTACCATGACCTTGAGCAGCAAAGAGATGACAAAAAAAATCAACAGATAGAAATTAAAAAACAAAAAGGATTCCACATGATCTTTAAAGCATAGATCTATAGACATATAAAGAGAAAAATCAACCCCAAAGAAAGTAGGTGAATTTGTAGATCCAAAACCCTAGATTTATTTAGGGGGGTGGAGGACTACACTCACCAGGAGGAGGGGCTCTAGAGCGAAAATCAGGAAGCCAACGAGAAGAAGTATAGTGGTGGTGCGATGCAGGCTCCCTCCACCGTGGCAACACTTCTGACCGATCGTGCCTCCTCTCCTTGAAGAAGTCCTTCCGATCCCAAGGCAATGGCTCTGGCGGCATCAATTCGTTCCTCTCTTTTTCTCTTTATTTGCATCACACACATAAAATCAACAATTTCCGCCAAAATCAAACCAAACCAGAAAGAACAAAACCAAAAACTCAAAAATAATAAAAAATTCTTAAACAACCCAATCGAATTAAGATCCTAAAATTAACCCACACCCCGCCCGCAGCACAACCAGAAAACTAGGGTTAGGGTTTCCAAAATAAAAATTGAAAAATTGTTTCTTCTTTTTTATTCTTGCCGTCTTCTTGTGGTGATTCTTCAATGGAGAATCATCAAAGATATATACACATCTATATGTATAGAGAGGGGGGAGCGAGTGTTTTGTGTTGTTGATAAGGGACAAAAGAAAAAGAAGCAACCGAGAGAAGGAGAAAAGAGGGAAACAAGAAAAGGATTTTTTATTTTATTTCTATTTTTTCTCTTTTACATTTTTGTTTTTTGATTTTGATTTTTGACGAGATAAGAGAGAGAGCGGAACGTATGCGGACCTCAACCCATTTATTATGCCCCAATTCATTCAACTTTTGCATCCGCTGAAATTTATTGCACTAGTATTTTTATTTTTATTTCCATCTTTACTTTATTTTCATTGCTAGTAGAGTTCACTTCGTTTTTCATTTTCCTACTAGATACTGTGTGACTGTGTCCGTATAAGGTACGGGCATTTTATCAACGCTAATATATTAAAGAGATTTAATTTTGAGAAAAATTATTTCATAATTATTTAATATAGGAGTAGAAAAAGAAATATAGTATAATAAATCAATATTAAGATAATATATATATTCAGTGTGGAACAAAATTGAGCTTGTTAGATTGGTCTAATCAATATAAAAGTAATTATATAAGTGGATAAAAATCTAGTTAGATTGTTTCAACTACAGAAAAAGTACATGATGCACGCCTCATTTGAAAGTTTCAGATATATAAGTTGAGGAGATATACGTCGATTTTGAAATATTTATTACACCATAAAATTATCAAAATATTTTTGGTAGTCATTTAATAAGGAACAAAAAGATATTTATAAAAAATTACTACCATGTATAATTTAATTACAAAGATTAAATAAAAATATTATTATAACAATACATGAGGACAAAACTAATAAATATAAAAAAAAATCAAAATGCAAGTGTAACTATTTTATTTCACCATAAAAATAAAGATACAACTAATAAATATAAGAAAAAAATAATATGAATGTGTAATCATTTTATTGTACCAAAAATTTATCGAAATACCCTTGGGGTATAAAAAACAAGCAATTTAATAAGGAACCAAAAAATATTTATAAAAATTTACTATCATGTATAATTCAATTACAACGGTCAAAATAAAAATATTATTAAAATAATACACGAGGACAAAACTAATAAATATAAGAAAAAATAATATCCATATGTAATCATTTTATTGCATCATAAAAATGAGGACCAAACAAATAAATATAAAAAAAAAAGCAATATGCATGTGTAGCCTTTTATTACACCATAAAATTATCGAAATACGATTGATAATCATTTAATAAGGAGCAAAAAGATATTTATACAAAAATAGTACCATGAATAATTGAATTACAAAGGTCTAAATAAAAATATTACTAAAATAATACATGAGGACAAAACTAATAAATATATATAAAAAAATACAATAGGCCTATTGGTAGTCATTTAACAAGGAACAAAAAGATATTTATACAAAAATAGTACCATGTATAATTAAATTACAAAGGTCAAAATAAAAATATTACTAAAATAATACACGAGGACAAAACTAACAAATATAAGAAAAATCAATAGGCATTTGCAACTATTTTATTGCACCATAAAAATGAGGACAAAACTAATAAATATAAGGAAAAAATAATATGCATGTGTAACTATTTTATTGCGTCATAAAATTATTGAAATACCCATGATAGTCATTTAATAAAGAACAAAAAGATATTTATAAAAAAAAGTATCATGTATAATTCAATTACAAAAGTCTAAATAAAAATATTATTAAAATAATATACGAAGACAAAACAAATAAGTATAAGGAAAAAGCAATATGCACATGTAACCATTTTATTGCACAATAAAAATAAGGACCAAACTAATAAATATAAAAAAAAAATATGCATGTGTAACCATTTTATTTATTACTATATATTAGTAAATGTTGAGATGACTAAAATTACCCAACTACCTTTGTAGTCACCCAAACTTTCACTTATATATAGTAGTAAAGTAAAGTAATAATAATAATAATAATAATAATAATTACTCTTATATATAAATGAAGAATGAGTGTATTACTATTTTGTCTTTTTATGTTGTACACCAATCCTTCATTAATAAGTAATTAAATATTATTATTATTATATTTATTTTGCTATTACTATTACTACTACTATTATTATTATTATTATTACTTTACTTTACTACTACGTATTTTTTACTATTATCATTACTATTATAATAATAATAATAATAATAATAATAATAATAATATAATCACTTATAAATAAAGATAAAATAGTAGTACACCCATTCTTCATTTATCAAATTGAGAAAGATATTTCTCCCACACAAATTTCTAAAGGAAAAGAAATTTTTTTCGAAGAAAGTGAATCAAATGATATTCAAAATTTCCTTGATTTAAAAAATGATTATTTTTTTGGAATGATTCAAATTGTTATTGCTCATAAATGGTATATCAGTAACTAATATTGTTATAATTGATAGTGGAGCTGATGTTAGCTGCATTCAGGAAGGATTAGTTTCTGCAAAATATTTTCATAAAATCACTCATGTAGTTAAATCTACATCTGAACATGCTCTTGATATAGAGTATAAATTATCAAGCACTCATATTTGTTAGAATAAAGTATGCATACCGCATTTTTTCTTTTTGGTAAAAAATCAGTTATACCCTCCAATTATAATTGAAACTCCTTTTATAAATGCTAATTATCCTTATACTCATATTGATGCAAAAAGATTTACGGCTACTTACAAGAATAAGGAGATATCCTATTCTTTCGTTACAAATTTCGTAACTAGAGATATTAATGCTTTAACTGATATGAATCAAAAACATCTTACTTTTTTACAGCTTGAATTGCTTAGCATGAATATTTGTGATACTATGAAGTCTGCTAAGATACAAGAAAAAACTAAATTAATTTCTGAACAAATGGCTGTTGATATTTATGCCGACCACCCTAGTGTTTTTTTAAATCGCAAAGAGCATATTGTTACTCCTCCATATGAAGAAAATTTCTCTGAGGATAATATCCCAACAAAATCACGACCTTGTAAGATGAATGTTGAATTAGTAGAATTTTGCAAAAAGAGATTGATAATCTGTTATAAAAATGTTTGATAAAGCCTTCCAAATCTTTGTGGTCTTGTACTGTCTTTTATGTTAATAACGCAGCAGAAAAAGAATGTGGTATGACCAGGTTGGTAATAAATTACAAACCTTTGAACAAATATTTAAAATAGATTAGGTATCCCATCCCAAATAAAAAAAATTGTTATCCCGTTTATATGATGCCAATATATTTTCAAAATTTGATTTAAAATCTGGATATTGGCATATTCAAATTTTTAAAGAGCATACTTATGGAACTGCTTTGAATGTACCTTTTGGGCAATATGAATGAAATATTATGCCATTTGGCTTGAAAAATGCTCCTTCTGAATTTCAGAAGATAATGAATGATATATTTAATTCTTATGTGGATTTCATCATCGTTTATATTGATGACATTCTTGTGTTTTCTAAAACATTTGAACTGCATATCAAGAATCTTGATATTTTCAAAAAAATTATAATACAGAATAATTTAGTGATAATATTTTCTTAGTAGTTTTATCTTTTCTTCCTAATGGAGTCATTTCTTTAGGTTGGGATAGTTGATGAATCTCAATATATATATATATATATATATATATATATATATATATATATATATATATATATATATATTTATAATACTATCTTGGTTTAATGCATTCTTCGCCTGCAAGTTTCACTTACATCTTCATATTGTGCTGAAATAATAACTTTATCTAATTATTGTTTTCACATCTACCTATTTTATCTCTAAGTTAATTTTATATTAATTTTGTAATTCTCACGAAGCAAAATTAATATATGATAACCAATGAATAAAATAGTAGATGGAGAATAATATTTAGTTATTTATTATTTCAAATCTTTAATTTTGCCCTTTTTAGTCCTAATTCTCGCGGAGGAATTAACTCAAGCTAGTTTATTGATTTAATGAATCTCTATCTTATTTCTTTTAGTCCTAATTCTCACGGAGGGATTAACTCATATAAGTTTATTGATCTAAGAAGTCTTTATGTTATTTCTTTCAGTTCTAATTCTCACGGAGGAATTGATTCAAATAAGTTTATTGATTTAAAGATTAATCACAAGAGGTCTTTACACCTTTTTAGTACAATTCAGGCAAGAAAATATTTTGATTCAATTGTCACTAGTCTTAAATTGTTTAATTGGCATAACCTCATGGAGTGTTAATTAATTAGTTATTTCTTAGTGAACTAAATATAATTATATTAGAAATAAGCAATTATTCTTTAGATAAAATATATGTGTAAATTGAGATTCTATTAAAAAAACATTATCAAGTGAATTCAACGATTCCCAACTCCTTTTAATTATAAATTCTTAGAAAGTAATTTATTTAAGTTTTAGTAATCTATATAATTTCAATTTTACCTCTCATCATTTTGATTCTCTCAAATAGTAATAAAGATAATACAAATTTGTAGCATAGATGGTTTCAATATCTGTGGAACAATATCTTAAATTATACTAGAATTTGACAAAGTGCGAGCAAGAAAATCCTATACATATTGGCCTCGTCAATTTTTTGGCGTTGTTGCCGGGAATTGGTAAACATCTACTTCAAATTATTTGTCTTATTACTACTTTGAGTTTTTTCTTTCTTACTATATCTTCGAGTATTTTGTATTCTAATACTTGACAAGTTACAGGAAATAAGACTTGAACATATTATATTATATTATGTTATATTATTATTTTTATATTTTTTTTTCAAGTATTCTGATTTGTAGCACTTAATTAGTGCCAGAAAACAGGAAAAAAACAAATTCACTTTATGCACTTCAATTAATATGAATTTCAACCAACCAAGTGAAAGTATTATTGAGTTGCTAGAAAAATATTGTCAAAAGACTATTGTGGTGGTGATCACCAAAGGTTTGAATGTCAAACAAGTAATACATTCTTTTATACGGATTATGAAAGAATAATTGATCTTGAAGGATCAGTTGATAAAATTAGCGAAAATTATATTACTTGTGAATATTGTGGAGGAAGTCACTTTGGTCATGAATGTCAAACAGGTATTTCAGATTTATTTGATTCTTCTCATGAACAATCTTATGTTGTTTCTAGTTCTTTCAGGTACATTGATTCTAGTGAATATGATTGCAATCTGGAATGCAATCAATATTCACAAGAAAATCAAAATATTGAAAGTGAACCACTCCAAAAGGAGAGTGTGAACTTGAAGAAAACTATGCTTACTTTCATGAAAAATATAGATGAAAAGTATGCACAAAATCATCAAGTCATTATTGATCTGACAGTACAATTGAATGAACTAATAAGTATGGCAACCTCCTATAATGAAGGTGAACTTCCAAATGAAACTACGTCCTGTGAGGATGGAACAATTGATAGAATAAAACATCCTTGTGAAGAAGAATCTTCTGCTCATGATGAAAAGACTAATCTAGTGGAACAGGCTGACAATAAAAATTTGGATGAATTCAACTCAATCAGTAATGAATGCATGTCTAGTTTTTCTTATCCACATAAATTGAATAATTTTGAAGTAATTGAGAATGAAGAGGTCACAAGTACAGAAGTAATATTATTTGACCATTGTTCTTTATTTTCTTTTCATCATTATGATTTTGTAAATTTTGTTATTGGAGATTTTCAGAAAAGTGCATGGAATGATCTTTGTGAAAAAATCAAATGGAGTTAAAAATTATTGTACATGGTTATTTGCCCACTCAAAACCGGTCTAACAAAAAATAGGTGGTGCGAAAAAAGAAAATACATTGTGATGATTTTAGTCAAGTGAGATTCAAGAGAAACCTCAAGAATCGAAAATAAAATTTTGATTCAGAATTGGGGGTGGAGTTCACAAGCTCCCGCAAAAAAAAAATCTCTATATATAATTATATTTCAGTATATTTTATATTTATATATATGAATAATTTCTTTTTTAGAGCATAACTCCTTTTATATACTTTTATGGATTTCTTTGTTCAGTTCTTTGCCATTATCGTACTATTTTGAACTGAACACTTTTTATGATATTTAAAAATAAATCAGTTGGCTAAAATTAATTTTATTAGAATGAGATTTTGAAAAATAAATTTCATTATTATTTATGAGTTATATGAATATCTTTTTAAATTCATATTTGTTTATTGATGATTGAAATTATTATATTTACTAATTTCAAGTGTATTATGTTGTCAGGTTATATTGCTCAGTTCTCATGCTTATTCAAAAATCTAGAACTTGCCTTGATTGTGATTCAAGGCGAAATACTAGATAGATTTTTGTTGGAAAATGAAAGTAGGCCTCGCTTGTTAAGTCATGGCCAAAATCAACCTACCTAAATTGTGTTTATCCTTAGTCAGCCCTTTGAGCCTAAACGAATTATTTCTCATTTTGTTGATAAGTCAAATTTCATCCCGAGGCTAATTTGTTATCAATCTATTTGTTCACTCCTCTCTTTTCTTCCTCGATGAAAATATTTAATTCAAGACTAATGTGGGGAGTTGTTATTGAAAAGAAACAAATGATGATTTCTATTGAGCTTATTGATATTTTAATAATGTTATAAAAAGGGGGTTACAAAGAGAATTTTTGACAGAGAGGTTTTGAAAAATCAATAATAAAAAAAAAGGGATGAAAAGTAAAAAAAAAAGAAAAGACAAAAAACAGAGGTTGGTTTGTATATAAAAAAAAAAGCAATGATGTTTAAATGTTAAAGTATTGTGGCACTTATGAGAGATTTGAGTCACTTTTATCCATATGCATCCTATCCATTCCTAAACCCACATTATAACCCTATAAAATTCCTCCATGATCTCAACTCAAAAACTCCTATATTAGTGGAGAACCACATGATAGGCAAGCTTATGGCAGTTTCAAGTAACTTAAGTACTTCTTTGTTGAGAGTCAGAGAATTCTCTAACTATGCCTTCTTTTGTTTTTTATTGATATATTGTGTGATTTATGGGTATCTCTCTTCATTTGGTGAGACACACTTGGAATAGAAAATATTGTAATTTTGATTCTCAATAGGTAAATATGAGCGCGTTTAAAGTTATTTGAACTCATAATTAAATCTTAGTGGAATTTTATTTGTCAAAATTTTTATAATTATACTTAAAAAATTTGCCGCTATTTTATTTTGTGTCCTTTACTCGAGATCGAGCAAATATTCAAGTGTGGGGGTATTTGATGAGATATATTTATTAGTATATTTTTATATATCAAGTATTTTAAATAAATATGAATAAATATATCCTATTCTCGCATATTTTCTAACAAATCTTGCAGGACGAATAAATTATGAAAAAGAAAGAAAGAAGAAAGATACATCTACTACAAATTCATCAAAGACTACGAAAGGACAAGAAATATAAAATAATAAAATTATCATCAAGGTCTATGAATTCTCATCAAGATATCATGATAATATTCATGTCAAAATCTCATCAAGATTGGATGATAAATTTGCATGCAAATTCTCCTCAAGATCTCATGATATATTGATATAGTATTGAAAATTCTCACCAAAGCCTCCATAGAAATATTTCTATAAATAGGAAAGGTTCTTTCATTGTAAAAAATAAAAAATCACTAGTAAGATTCATTAGTCTTGTTTTCCTTCTTTTCTTTTTCTTTAGTAGGATAATATTTCCTTAGTAGTTTTATCCTTTCTCCCTAATGAAGTAATTTTTTTTGGTTGGGATAGTTGATGAATCTCGATATATATATTTATAATACTATATTGGTTTAATGTATGCTTCGCCTGCAAGTTTCACTTACATCTTTAGATTGTGCCGAAATAATAACTTTATCTAATTATTGTTTTCACATCTATCTATTTTATCTCTAAGTTAATTTTATATTGATTTTGTAATTATCATAGAGCAAAATTAATATATAATAACTAATGAATAAAATAGTAGATGGATAATAATATTTAGTTATTTATTATTTCAAATCTTTAATTTTGCTTCTTTTAGTCCTAATTCTCGCGGAGGGATTAACTCAAGAAAGTTTATTGATTTAATGATCTCTATCTTATTTCTTTTAGTCCTAATTCTCACGGAGGGATTAACTCAAATAAGTTTATTGATCTAAGGGGTCTTTATCTTATTTCTTTCAGTTCTAATTCTCACGGAGGGATTGATTCAAATAAGTTTATTGATTCAAAGACTAATCACAAGAGGTCTTTACACCTTTTTAGTACAATTCAGGCAAGAAAATATTTTGATTTGATTGTCACTAGTCTTAAATTATTTAATTGGCATAACCTCATGGAGTGTTAATTAATTATTTATTTCTTAGTGAACTAGATATAATTGTATTAGAAATAAGCAATTATTCTCTAGATAAAATATATGTGTAAATTGAGATTCTATTAAAAAAACATTATCAAGTGAATTCAACGATTCCCAACTCCTTTTAATTATAAATTCTTAGAAAGTAATTTATTTAAGTTATAGTAATATATATATAATTCCAATTTTACCTCTCATCATTTTGATTCTCTCAAATAGTAATAAAGATAATATAAATTTGTAGCCTAGGTGGTTGCAATCTCTGTGGGACGATATCTTACATTATACTAGAATTTAACAGAGTACGAGCAAGAAAATCCTATACATATTAGTCTCATCAAATATTGAAACAAGTTAATCCTCATAATAAAACTTAATACTTGATAAGATTTCATTCAGGTAAATGGACTGATAGTAAAAAGAAATATGCTACAGTAGCTCATGAAATGCTAACCATTGTTAAATGTGTTATAAAATTTCAGGATGACCTTTATGATCAAAAGTTTTTGATAAAAACTGATGCTCAATCTGTGAAGTATATGTTTGATAAAGATTTTAAACATGATGCTTCAAAGTTAATATTTGCAAGGTGGCAAGCACAATTAGTCCCTTTTGATTTTGAGATTCAGTATAAAAAAGGAATTGATAATTCCCTCCCTGATTTTCTATCTAAGGAATATCTCAATTAAAATAAATTTTTATACATTATTTCTTACTGAAAAAACTTTGATTACTATATTAAAGGTAATTCCATTATACAGGGACATTCAAAATCTCATAATTGATAAAATCATTCATAATATGGTTGAAGAAGATTTTTTAGTCTTCAATTATGAAGAGATCAGAGATATTGACTGGTATGATCTAGAAATATCTAATTAATTGTCCTCTTTGCAGTATGACTACTGATCCACCATGGTAGAGAGCCAGAGGAAAAGGATAATTAATTAAATATTTCCAGACCATACCAGTCAATATCTCTGATCAGAGATATTAACTAGTATGATTTGAAAATATCTTATTAATTGTTCTCTTTGCAGTATGACTATCTGCCGTGGTGGATCAGTAGCCATACTGCAAAGAGGATAACTAATCAGATATTTCCAGATCATACCTAAATTGTTATTGCTCATAAATTGTATATTAAATGTACTATTTTGATTGATAATCATTTTTCAGTAACTAACATTGCTATGATTGATAGTGGAGCTGATGTTAGTTGTATTCAGGAAGGATTAACTTGTTTTAATATTCCACCATAACCAATATTAGACGCATCCATCTCAATTATTTTTTGCCAGGCGAGATTGGCTAAAAATAATTGAGACGGATGCGTCTAATATTGGTTATGGTGGAATATTGAAACAAGTTAATCCCCATAATAAAAATGAATACTTGATAATATTTCATTCAGGTAAATTGACTGATAGTCAGAAGAAATATGCTACGGTAATTCATGAAATGCTAACCATTGTTAAATGTGTTTTAAAATTTCAGGATGACCTTTATGATCAAAAGTTTTTTATAAAAGCTGATGCTCAATCTGTGAAGAATATGTTTGATAAAGATTTCAAACATGATGCTTCAAAGCTAATATTTGCAAGGTGACAAGCCCAAGTAGCCCCTTTTGATTTTGAGATTCAATATAAAAAGGAATTGATAATTCCCTCCCTGATTTTTTATCTAGGGAATATCTCAATTAAAATGAATTTTTATACATTATTTCTTACTGAAAAGACTTTGATTACTATATTAAAGGTAATTCCGTTATACAGAGACATTCAAAATCTCATAATTGATTAAATCATCCATGATATGGTTGAAGAAGAATTTTCAGTCTTCAATTATGAAGAGATCAGAGATATTGACTGGTATGATCTGAAAATATCTGATTAATTGTCCTCTTTGCAGTAAGGCTATTGATCCACCATGGCAGATAGACAGAGGAAAATGATAGGTAGATCAGAAGGAAGATCAGCCTCTGGCGAAAGGGGAAGATCATCCCCAATAATTAGATCATATTCAGGATCGTCATACGGATCCTCCCCTAATTCCCTAGTTATACAAATGGGAAATAGGAGTTTGATAAACTCTAAGGTGACATATAAAGTTGAATCTTCATCATTAACACAGTCGATTCATCTAGATAATATTCCAGAAGACACTTTATTATATGACCAATTACAAGCTTATCTGACAGCTCAAAAAGGTGATATATTTGCTTCGATTGCGAAAGAAAAGGATAATGTTGATATCAAGTCCTATGAACAAATTGAAAACAAAGAAATGATATTTCTTATAAAAAATTCTGAGATTCAGAGGCAAAATAAACCGTTGAAGATACTCCACAAAATTTGATAGACAATATATATTTTCTGGGCGAGTCATACAAAACTCGTATTTATTATGAGACTATTCTTATTTCCACAGGTAGTGCAGAATTCGAGCACTTTTCAGGATATAACTCAGAAGAGAATGTTTATAACTTCTCAAAAATTGTTATTAAAAAGATTATATCTGTCAAAGATTGAAGGATAACCACAATGACGGAAAAACAGATTATGCTTAAAGGTTCCAAGATAAATTTCACTTATTGGGATTACATTCAAGCTTTCACTAAAGCTCTTTATTATAATAATGACAAACATAAGCATACTTGGTTTATAAAGGTATGCGCAAAAATATTTACAGAACTTATCCCTAACTGGTTCATAAATTAGTGGGTTTATCATGGTCCAACCGTCCAGATATTGCCTGATCCATTCCACAAGTTATACAAAGAATGAACCAAAGTATCCCCACATTTGAATGAATTATATCATGCAGATCATATCTGTAATTTAGAAAAGATTGACCAAATGTACTTCTTTATTGAATTTTTTATTCCCGGGATTCATAAATGGTCTCCGAAACTGGGATTCACTAAAGAACAAATCCCCTGTCTATATAGGGTCTTTTATAATCATTTTTGGGACAAAATGATGCACAAGGATCCCAAAACAAAAATATTGTATGGATAAGAACTCCTGGATACTATTAGAAAAACAATTTACAATTATTCTATAGCCCTTCGAAAGAATATTATCGGGGATAAATCATTAAAAGATATTGCTAGAAGGATCTTTGTCCATGATGGAGATAGGATCAAAATGATTGAAAAATATTTGGAAGAAGTTCGAAGAAATCTGATGAAAACAGTTGATAGCCATGATAAGTTAGATACTTCCATGAAAAACATAACCAACGATAATATCGCCGATGAAAAAGTTCAGGATTCTCAGCCTGCAGCCACAGATAAACCACTATCTGATGATGCCATAGCAAGAACTGAAGAATTCTTTAGACAATTAAAAGAAACAACATAAAATCTGATACACACAATATATTTACTGTGCAAGGGACCCGAATGTTGGACCCTTAGTCTTATTTTTACACAGTTGATCCACTGTACATAGGACCCAGATGTGAGACCCATAATACTATTTATAGATTCCTTTTCTTCCTATAATTATGTGCCTTCATTTGTTAGTTTTCAATTTTTCTTTTTCATTTCTCTCTCTTGCTTGAAGTACTCTTTCTTTTCTCTTGTAAATTTCTCTCTAAGTTTGAATAAAAACTTGTTGTTTAATATTATTCCAGCCTTGCATCCGGCCACAAAAGGTATTTACAAATTCTTTTAATTTAAGTCTATATTTTACTCTTTCTCCCTCTCCCTCTCTGGCTATGACTATGTCTGGCTAAGTAATTTCATATCTAGGCTGAAGATCTAACTTCTCCTGTATAGTAGCCATGAAAGATCCAGACTCTGTCAAAATATAAAGGAATTTTTGTATAGTTTATTGATTTGGTTATGAGATGATGGTACAGTCGAAGTTAGTACTGCTTCTGTTGGCTTTGTCTTAGTGACTATGTCTAGCAAGCCGTGACTTTTAAGCCTATTAAAAGATGAGAAAAAAGGGCATCTCTCATCACGGCTAGAATCGCTAGACACATGGACTCAACTCAAGTAGGTATTAAATCCTGACAAGCCCTTTGCTCGGGTAAAAAGATTCAATGTTCCATACAATCAATAAGCTATATGAAATTCCTATATATTTCAATTGGTTTTTCGATATTAACTTATAGGTCTGGATAGCCACGCGGATTACCGTCAACCTTTAGATATAGGGCTATGCGGATTACCGCCAGCCTTCAGATCCTATAATCACACCGCCAGCCTTCAGATACAAGGCCGTGTGGATTACCGCCAGCCTTTAGATCCTGTAATCTAGTATCAAAGCCTAGGAACTTTCATGGTACTTATGTAATAGATTTGAAAATTTTAGCATAAATATGAATTTACTACTCATGAAAAATAGGAGATGTGAGTACTAAAAGTACTCGACTTGAAGAGGTAGATATGCCTTAAAATCTTGACTTGTTAAACAAATGGACTATTTCAAAGGTTGATATTAAAACCATTTATGATTATGTTTGGTTTAATAAAGTTCTTTCTAAACAAATTATAAAGACGACTGAATAGTCATTGGCATTAAACTCGTTAGAACAGATGATCCGTTTATTAAATAAATGAGATATTGATTTAGATAAAAATTATTATAACTTTATGCATATTGGAATGGTTCAAATTGTTTTTTAACCATAAACTCTTAAAGGGTTACCAGAGACATTCTTAGCAGCTCTAATAGATGCTAGAAATCTGAATTTTAGACAGTCTTGAATTGGTTTGATTGAATCCACTGTGGCCTATGATCCAGTTTATATCAATACTCAGCTAAATTTTCAATTATCTTTGACTGATGCAGATATACTTGATGCTTTGACATTAAATGTAAAATTGTATGGTTATAATTATGTGCCTGGATCTGAACTTATTTATCTGTCATACATAATTTATTACAGGTTATTAACTACTTTAAATCCTCGATGTAGATTATACGCTACATCGGGTCAGACTATATTAGTCAAGACTAATTGTGCAAGGTCTAAGGTCACCACAAAGAGATCTATTAAATGGAATGAGATTGATTTTCCCACTACTTGGACCTTAAATTCTGTTATATCTCCGAATCAAGTTACTGATGATTTAACTAATAGTGAATTATCGCATGTGACCCAAAATCCGGATGGTAGGATTTGTATTCAATTCAATAAAAGATCTACTGCTTATTACAAACATTCATTTTCCATGCCTAAATTATTGCCTGCTATGCACTATATTTCTCCTGTAGAACCATCATATGGTCTAGCTAGAAGTCGTGCAGCTTCTTTGCATACAATTGGCTCAGCTTCTATAAGATTTATGGAGAAAGTAAAAGTCAATCCTCAATCAAATATTGTTCAAGATAATGACAATATCTCTGATAGAGATATTCCTACTGCTTCTGAAATGAACTTTGATTCAAATGATATTTAATGATTCCACACCAAATTAATTTTAGTCCTGGCTCCCAGGCAAGAAATTATATTAAAAAGAAATTTTTGATAAAAAATGGAACCAGTTTAGAGCTTATTTTTTTTAGACTTATAGTCCTGATGAGATGAATAATGTTTCTAAAGAATTCTATGAAATGTGTGCATTGCATAATCAGATTATGTATTTTGTGCTTTGGTTTATAACCACATACTTTCCATTATATGTTAAGGTGCTTGAAAGATCATATCAAGATAATAGTGGTAACATTATTAAAACTGTTTACCCTCCCCAAGCTCCTTTTAAATTGCCAAATAATATGGGTATTACTTTTTTCGCATTTTAAAAATTCATTGATAATGAAGTTGCAAAGGTAACTATTGTAGAAATTAATAATTTGATTTCTCAAAATAATTATTTGAGCTTATATATGAAAGTCTTAGGAGAACATATTTCTTCTCTTGATAAAAAGCTCGATGGGTTAATTGATTTGATAAAAAAACTAAGTGTTAGTCCAAATTTTACTGATATTGCTTCTTCTTCCAAAAGTAAGACAGAAGATTTGATGACTAAAACCAGTATTCAAAGGCCCCTTGGTATTGAGGGATTTCAACTTAAATTGCCTTTGCATGATTTAGAATAGCTTTTTGATAAAAAGCTTTTTGGTTTAATTATTAGACCTATTGATTTGTCTAATGTTTTTGCTGATAACCTTGACTTCTCTCTTGATTTGAAAAATTAGACCAAATCAGAGCTTAATAAGCTCAGAGGAATGATTAAAAAATAGTCGGATAAAAATCCTAGATATGCTGATTTACTCCGCATACAAACTTTTTACTATCCGTGACCCACTCCTCAAAAGGATTTGATAGAGGAAAGAGATTGGAATCAGACTAATAAGTCTTATAGCGGAGACGATATTTATGAATGGAATCTTGATGGTCTAATGAGAGGTAATTAACAATCCTCGTACATCATATGATGATGTATTTAACGGTGTGTAAAGCCACTGGTAATACAAATAATGAAACAGATAAAGTTATCTGTAAAATGATAGTTGCTGATTTTACTGGCCAACTTCGTGGCTGGTGGGATAATTTTTTGATTAATGATCAAAGAGAGTTAATTTTTAATGCTATAGCTACGACACCAGGGCTTGATAACCTAGGAAGAGCCCTAGTTGCAAATAGGGAAGATGTTGTTTATACACTTATTCTTACAAATTTAGAACATTTTAATGGTAGATTTACTAATCAGGATGAAAGTATCCAAACTCTCTTAAATGGGCTTAGATGCAAGACCCTAGGAGAATTTAGGTGGTATAAAGACACCTTTTTAAGCCGGGTCATGGAATTACCCGAAAATCGGTATGAGCACTGGAAGACTAAGTTTATAGATGGGCTTCCTCCACTTTTTCTGAAAGAGTACGAAAAACTCTTAGAGGTTCCTTTGGTGAAATTACTTGGGAAAATTACACATATGTGCATTTGATCGTAGCTTGTACGCAAGAAGGATTAAACTTATGTAATGAGTTAAAATTATCTAGACAACTTAAGCTTGATAAGCTTAACAAAAAATCTCAGATAGGAGATTTCTGTACCCAATTTGGTATACTTGAACCAGCTTTCACTTTTAGGAAGAAAGGCCCTAGATATTCCAAAGGTGAGCAGCCTTATCTGATACGAGTACGACCATGAGGATGGACGAGAATGAGTGTGTATTGAATCCGTCCAAGGAAGTGCATAAGTGAAGTGTAAAAAAGGGCCTAAATGCACTAAAAACAACCCCTAAGTTACACTCGATGGGCATCTCACCCTTGAGGGGTAATGTGGTTATTTTGCATTCCATTTTGTAATACACTATATATAGAATCTTTTAGGGTTTTTAGTCTCAGTTATTTATTGATATTGAAAGTTGTAAGAAGAATATTTTTCCCTTGTGAGAAAGGCCTATGGACGAAACATAGTAACTAGGATTTCTAACTTGAGTATGGAATCATTTATATTGGATTCATACTTGGAACGTGGGGTGCTAGAGTAGGTTGAGGTCTCTCTTATGCTCACTGAAGAGATAGGTATTTGTAGTGTTAAGGGTCCAAGAGTGGAATAGGCTCTTGGGTTCTTAAGATTATACCTTCACTTGTCTATGTATCTATCTTTACATTTGTTGTACTCTTTGTTGTTGTTCTAGTCAAAATCGTGTGTTGTTGTTTCCATTGTGTTAATGTTCATCTTGTTCTTCATCTTGTTATCTTGATGCTCTCTTTGTTAGTTTGTGGTGGTTGTTTTGGTGTCAAATACACCATTTTTATCTCGTATTGTTGTTGTTGTAGTGAATCCGAGAGTGTTCTCAAAAAGGCCCTCGGATCCTTAAGATTAGTGGACTAATTTGGAGTGTATTTTCATGCTTCCATTGTATTTATCGTATCATTTGGTGTCAGAGCATGGCTTGACCTTGTTCTTACAAGATCAAATCTTGGGCTAGCTCACTTGAAAAATAAAAAAAAAAGAAGAAAATTAAAATATGAAAATTCCAAAAAAGGAACAATCTGTCCATTTTGTGTTCTTGGTCAAAAATTGTGTTCTTGTTGTGTATTGGCCGAGATTTTTACTTGTCTTGAGTATTTCTAGTGTTAGTTTTGTTCTCCACTAACAGTTTGAGTCTAAATCTAAGTTTGAGCTTGTATTGTTGAAGTTGTAGTCGTGAACTTGGACTTAGCCGATTAGTTGTTGAACATTATTGTGGTGGACTATTTTGGCCTTGTGGCCTTTATCTTGTTGTTGTTATAAGCTTGGCCATGTGATATTATTGTTCATTGGTGGCCTAAGACCATTTTGTTGAAGTTTTAGTTGTCTTGGCCAAGTGTTGAAGATATTGTATTGTGAAAATTGAAAGTTGGTCGTGTGAAATTGTTGGTGTTCTTGGAGATTGTTGTTGGTTGTTCTTGGTGATTGTTGATTTTGTTCTTAAAGTTCTTCACAACCTTCATAGCTTGTTAAAATAAAGTGAACCTTAGATTTATAAAGGTGAAGGAAAAAAGGTGAAGCTTTGTTAGTCTTGAAAGACTTACCATTACTCATCCACTAGTCAATCACATCTCAACCACTTTCCAACAACTTTCCATGATTTAAGGACCCATGTTTTAAGGAGAAGTACAAGTAAAGTCAAAGTCTTGAAACTTGCAATTGAAAAGGGCTCCAAGACTTGTTTGAATTTCCCTTCTTAAATAAATTCCACCAAAGTCCAAATTAAAAATTGACCAAGACTTGAAATTGGACAACAAAATTGTGTGGGACCGTGACCAATTACGTGGCTGCCACGTTTTCATATTTTTACTATTCATGAAACATAATTAAGCTCAAATTTTAGAATTCTTAGTTTTATTTTATTGTTTCTTAGTTTCATTTGTTGGTTGGAACACTAATTGACAAGCTAGTAAACTCCTACTAGATTGTAAATTTGTTTTGTATCTGTTTGTTCGTGTTAACGTTCTTTGTCTACTTTTCTCTTTTGTGAATTCTTTGTTAGTTCTTGACTCAAGTCCTACAAGATTTTATTTGAGTTTCAAACAAAAATTTATTCTAGGAAAGAGTAGACTCGACCCTCAATTACTCACGAAGTACAAGCCGACTTTCAACACTTGTGAAACCAAGTGTGAGGTAAAACCGAGAGTGAGAGTGTGGTGAGGCATTTTGAACTAACAAGTTTGTTTTGTTGTTTGTTGTTGTCCTTTTCTTTAGGTACCATGGCTGCCACTAATCTTGATGCCACGTTTGATCGCATCAATAACGATATTGAAGAAATGAAATGGTACGTGGAAAGGTTATGCCAATTATTACCTAAACTTATCCCACAAAATCCAACTTTCCTTGTCCAAACACCTTGTGCCGAGAGCTTTTTAAAGGAAGAGGTGGGCTACCCCAACCCACACCAAGGTATAGAGGAGATTGGAACATCTTTGGTAATTGATAGTGAACTTATCGAGAGTGAAGCACTTGCTAGTTCCAAATATGTCTGTGAGATAGATCATGCTCTTTTTAGGTTTAATATTTTGTTTGAAGATGATATAAACACTCCTAATAAACCTAGTGGTAGAAATAATGATATATCTTGCCGGCTATAGCTGATATGCTAACCCACTCTGGTGTGATAACATTCCTTCTAAAGATGGGAACCTCTTCTTGGAAGATGAGAGTACTCTTATGGGCAAGGAATGTGTAGTCTCAAAAATGAGTACTCTTGGTAGTACTCTTGGTGTGCATGATGATCAATTTACTCTTAAATGTAGTTCACTACTTGAGTATGTAAATGGAGTGCTTAAAAATTCTCAAGTTAGTAATGGTGTCTATAGAATTGATCTTGATAATGCGCATGACTCTTTGAACATCTTGTGTGGTAAAAACATTGAGATTAGTTTTATTCATAGAGATCATGTGTATGAAAATATTTTTATGTGTGAATGTGGGAGTGACATTCTAGGGGAAAGAAGGGCTAGCCTCAACTTAGGCCCTTGGCTAATTTTTCCATTTGATCTCGGTACCATCTTAGGGTGGGAAAAGATGACTCTCGATCTATTTTCCTTTTGTCTTGATGCTTGTCCGAGCCACTTTCTTTGTAGCAATTGTACTAATCTTTTTATGATTAAAACAAAGGACTCGTGGCTATACTTTAAATTTTTCTCGCCTCAGCATGGCATGTTGATGTGTTATTTTTGCTAACCCTAACCCCTTATGTCATGAGGATGCGTTTGTTTGTATTCTCTTGATTTGCAAGGTATGAATTTGAGGTTGAATCCTTTTCAAGAAGGAGAGGATGATACGAGTATGACCACGAGGATGGATGAGAACGAGTGCTTATTAAATACGTCTAAGGAAGTGCACAAGTGAAGTGTAAAAGAGGGCCTAAATGCACTAAAAACACCCCCTAAGTTACACTTGATGGGCACCTCACCCTTGAGGGGTATTGTGGTAATTTTGTATTCTATTTTGTAATGCACTATATATAGAACCTCTTAGGATTTTTTCTCAGATGTTTATTGATATTGAAAGTTGTAAAAAGAACATTTCTCTCTTGTGAGAAAGGCCTATGGACGAAACATTGTAACTAGGATTTCCAACTTGAGTGTGGAATCATTCATGTTGGATTCATGCTTGGAACGTTGGGTGCTAGAGGAGGTTAAGGTCTCTCTTGTGCTCACCAAAGAGATCGGTATTTGTAGTGTTAAGGATCCAAGAGTGGAATAGGCTCTTGGGTTCTTAAGATTATACCTTCACTTTGTCTATCTATCTATCTTTACATTTCTTGTACTCTTTGTTGTTGTTCTAGTCAAAATCGTGTGTTGTTGTTTCCATTATGTTATTGATCATCTTGTTCTTCTTTTTGTTATCTTGATACTCTCTTTGTTAGTTTATGGTGGTTGTTTTAGTGTCAAATACACCATTGTTATCTCGTATTCTTGTTGTTGCAGTGAATCCGAGAGTGGTCTCCAAAAAGGTCCTCTGATCCTTAAGATTAGTGCACTGATTTGGAGTGTGTTTTCGTGCTTCCATTATTTCTCGTATCATTATCAGAAAATAAGATCTAGAGATAGGTTGAAAGAAGAGTGTGAAACTAGAAAAGCCTTTAGGAAATCTTCTAGGCTTGCCAAAAATAGGTCTAAGAAAGATCTTGCTAAGATTAAGTGTTACAGAGGTGGTAACTTTGGGCATCTTACTCCAAACTGTAAGCTTCAAAAGCTTAAATCTTTAGGTCTTGCTGATGATGTGCATGATCAAGTTTATGGTTTGTTATACACTCCAGGTTCAGAATCTGATTATAATGCTGAATCAGAATCAGAAATGCTATTAGTTGCCTAATTTCTCTGATAGTGATAATGCTAATGCTTGTTCTGATCGCCAAGGTAATACCTGCACTTGTGATGACATATTTTATAATTTGCAATCCCAGTTTGAAGATTTAAACATTCAAACCATTACTTCAGATAATGTGTTAGAACTTTTGAAAGAAGTTTCGGATGAGAAACTACGGGAAAAAATTATTAATTTGTCTACTAGTTCAATACCTAGTACTTCTAATACTGTTGATAGCAATACCTTTACGCCTAAAACTGCTGATAGCAATTATTTTATACCTTAGTTGATAGTAGAAGTTAGACATTTTGCTATGAGTTATGCTCCTGGTAAAGATACTTCTTTTGATGATTTAACGATTGAAGTTGAAAACTTGAAAAAAGAAATTAAATCTCTTAAACAAAATCAAAAGACTTGTGATCACAGAATTTTGCAAATTGAGAAAGATATTTCTCCTACACAAATTTCTAAAGGAAACAAAAAAATTTAGAAAAAAGTGAATCGGATGATATTTAAAATTCCCTTGATTTAAAAAATGATTATTTTTTGGGAATGATGCAAATTGTTACTGCTCATAGATGGTATATTAAATGTACTATTTTGATTGATAATCATTTTTCAGTGACTAATATTGCAATGATTGATAGTAGAGCTGATGTTAGTTGCATTCAGGAAGGATTAATTCCTACAAAATATTTCCATAAAACCACTCATGTAGACATGCTCTTGATATAGAGTAAATTGCCAAACACTCATATTTGCCAGAATAAAGTACGCATACCGCATTTCTTCTTTTTGGTAAAAAATCAGTTATACCCTCCAATTATACTTGAAACTTCTTTTATAAATGCTATTTATCCTTATTCTCATATTGATGCAAAAGGATTTACGACTACTTACAAGAATAAGGAGATATCCTATCCTTTCGTTATAGATCCCGTAACTAGAGATATTAATGCTTTAATTGATATGAAGTAAAAACATCTTAATTTTTTACAGCATGAATTGCTTAGCATGAATATTTGTGATACTATGGAGTCTGCTAAGATACAAGAAAAATTAAATTAATTTCTGAACAAATGGTTGTTGATATTTATGTCGATCACCCCAATGCTTTTTGGAATCACAAAGAGCATATTGTTACTCTTCTATATGAAGAAAATTCTCTGAGGATAATCTATGAAATTACTTAGCCAGACATAGTCATGGCCAAAGAGGGAGAAAAAGTAAAATATAGACTTGAATTAAAAGAACTAGTAAATACCTTTATTGGCCGGATGCAAGGCTAGAGTAATATTAAACAGCAAACTTTTATTCAAACTTAGAGAGAAATCTATAAGAGAAAAGGTAGAGTACTTCAAGCTAAAGAGAGAAATGAAAAAGAAAAATTGAAAACTCCTGCCTTCCCTAACAAATGAAGGCACCTATTTATAGGAAGAAAAGGAATCTATAAATAGTATTATGGGTCCCACATCCAGGTCCTATGTACAGTGGATCTTCTGTGTAGAAATAGTACTAAGGGTCCCACATCCGGGTCCCTTGCACAGTAAATATACTGTGTGTATCACACTTTATTTTTTTCTTTTAATTGTCTAAGAAATTCTTCAATTCGTGCTATGGCGTCATCAGATAGTGGTTTATCCGTGGCGATAGACTAAGAAACCTGAACTTCTTCATCGGTGATATCATCGCTGGTTATGCTCTTCATGAAAGTATATGACTTATCATGGCTATCAACTGTTTTCATCAGATTTCTTCGAACTTCTTCCAAATATTTTTCAATCATTTCGATCCTATCTCCATCATGGACAGAGATCCTTCTAACAATATATTTTAATGATTTATCCCCAATAATATCCTTTTGAGGGGCTATAGAATAATCCTGAATTGTTTTTCTGATAGTATCCAGGAGTTCTTGTCCATACAATATTTTTGTTTTGGGATCCTTGCGCATCAGTTTATCCCAAAAATTATTATAAAAGACTCTATATAGACAAGGGATTTGGTATTTAGTGAATCCCAATTTCAGAGCCCATTTATGAATCCAGGGAATAGAAAATTTAATAAAGAAGTACATTTGGTTAGTTTTTTCCAAATTACAGATATGATCTAGATGATATAATTCATTCAAATATAGGGATACTTTGGTCCATTATTTGTATAACTTGAGGAATGGATCAGGCAATATCTGGACGGTCGGACCATGATAGACCCACCAATTTATGAACCAGTTAGGGATAGGTTCTATAAATATTTTTGCGCATACCTTTATAAACCAAATATGCTTATGTCTGTCATTATTATAATAAAAAGCTTTAGTGAAAGCCCTGAATGTAGTCCCAATAAGTGAAATTTATCTTGGAACCTTTAAGCAAAATCTGTTTTTCCGTCATTATAGTCATCCCTATTTCAACAAATATAATTTTTTCAATAACAATTTTTGAGAAGTTATAAACATTTTCTTCTGAGTTATATCTAGAAAATTACTCGAATTCTGCACTACCAGTAGAAATGAGAATAGTCTCATAATAAATACGGGGTTTGTATGACTCACCCGAAAAATATAGATTGTCTATCAAATATTTATGGAGTATCTTCCACGGTTCATTTTGCCTCTGAATCTCAGAATTTTTGATAAGAAATATCATTTCTTTGTTTTCAATTTGTTCATAGGACTTGATATCATCATTTTCCTTTTCTTTCGCAATCGAAGCAAATGTATCACCCTTTTGAGCTCCAGATAAGCTTGTAATTGCTAGTATAATGGACTGTATTCTGAAATATGATCCAAATGAATCGACTGAGTTGATGATGAAGATTCGCTTTTCTGTGGCACCTTAAAGTTTATCAAACTCCTATTTCCCATTTGTATAACTGGGGAATTAGAGGAGGATCTGTATGACGATTTAGAATATGATCTAATTATTGGGATGATCTTTCCCTTCCACCGAAGGCTGATGTTCCTACGGATCTACCCTGTCCTTTTTATCTGGCTATCTGCCATGGTGGATCAGTAGCCATACTGCAAAGAGGATAATTAATTAGATATCTCTAGATCATACTAGTCAATATCTCTGATCTCTTCATAATTGAAGACTGAAAATTCTTCTTCAACCATATCATGGATGATTTTATCAATTATAAGATTATGAATGTCCTTGTATAATGGAATTACCTTTAATATAGTAATCAAAGTTTTTTCAGTAAGAAATAATGTATAAAAATAATTTTAATTGAGATATTCCCTAGATAGAAAATCAGGGAGGGAATTATCAATTCTTATTTTATACTGAATCTCAAAATCAAAAGGAGCTAATTGGGTTTGCCACCTTGCAAATATTAACTTTGAAGCATCATGTTTAAAATCATTACCAAATATATACTTAACATATTGAGCATCAGTTTTTATCAAAATCTTTTTATCATAAAGGTCATTATGAAATTTTAAGACACATTTAACAATGGTTAGCATATCATGAGCTACCGTAGCATATTTCTTCTGATTATCAGTCCATTAACCTAATGAAATCTTATCAAGTATTAAGTTTTATCATGGGGATTAACTTGTTTCAATATTTCACTATAGCTAATTTTAGACGCATCCGTCTCAATTATTTTTTGCCAGGCGGGATTGGCTAGAGTTACACGGGGTAAGGTTTTAACCTTCTATTTAATTGGTTTAACAAGATTTGTATGACTATCCGTCCACGCTTCTTTATAGTCCCTTTTTAGCCTATCTTATAATGGGGCTAAATCACGAGATAAATTCTCATAAAAAGGAGAAATATAATTCAAGCTTCCCAAAAATCTTTACAATTGAATCCTGTCAGTTATAACATCAGGAAATTTAGAAGCAAAATCAAGGGATCTTTGAATAGGAGTGTAACACCCCGATTTTCTAAACCGGAATACTACATTGTGCTCATGACCCCGAAGGGCCATAAACTAACCTATGATTGATATCTGTATCTGTATACTGCATAATATACATAAAATGTGGAAACATGAACATGAAAGGCCATAAGGTTCGAACTGAATAAACGTCTGATAACAAAATATCTGAAAAAGGTATGACAATACCAAAATAAGTCATAAATACTAAAAATAATGAGGTCTGAATGTCTAATCTGACATCTAGTCTGAAAGCCTCTAACTGAACTGAATAAGGAGTTGAAGGAACATGTCTCGAACTAACTCCATCTAGCAACTGAATAGTAAATGTAGAAATAATCATATCGTCCTCAAATGAGAAGGACTCATACAAACTCTGAACAATGGAATGCTACTGCTGATCTGGAGCTCATGCCTCTGAACCTATGGTGTAACATAAGAGAAAACAACATAGCACAAATGCGTCAGTATGTCTAAATATACTGAGTATACGAGTAAGGTAGGCTAAATGCAAAGGTTTATATGCATGAACAATGCTGACTAATATGAACGTGAGAATACATACATGCATACATAACTGTAACTGAACTCATGGAGATACTGACTACTAAGTCTGAATACTAACAACATGAGTGTACTGATATTGAGATACTGAATAGATGAACGACTATTTTTGATAGTTTGAATTATGAAGAACTGGTCTGATTGACTGTGTCTAATAGTCCTGAAATTGAGTACTGATAGTATAAGTTCTGAGAACTGGTAATAATGATAACATGAGTGACTGTATCTGACAATCTTGAATCTGATGGAACTATCTGAGTCTCGTACTATATCTGAGTTGACTGTATCTGAGAGTCCTGATATACTGAAATCTGAAGAACTATCTGAGTTCTTTACTGAGACTGGGTGACTGTAGCTGATAGTCTTGAAATCTATAACTGAAATTGTGGGAAGTAGTTGTTTAACCGACCAGCCCCAATAACACATATAGCTAAGTTGGGGTCCAGTCTCTTCCCCAACTAGAGGGGTGTCAATACCACGCCACTGGTAAGGATAGCTATGAGTGACCCTTATCTGGCAGGTACTCAAATAAGAATGATGGGAACCCTAAACTGACAGGTTAAGCTACCTCATCAACCCTAATCTGACAGGTTAAGATGTCTCAACCTACGCTGGCTACAGAGTTCTGGAACACAAGGATGACTTTTAAAAATCACACCCTGAACTGGTAGGTGAGTTCCCATCCTTAGGTTCATTCGATGCTAACTTCTACTCCCATTCGAAGGACACTGAACTGAATAACTAAGCTGAACTGAATAACTAAACTAAACTGATTAGCTGAACTGATACTGATTAACTGGACTGATACTAGTGATATTGTTTAGTGGAGCTAAACTAAGTTTACTGAGTTCCTTTGACTGACGGAACATATTGTATTCTGAAGACTGACTGAGAGTACTGGAATTACTGAAATTGCTAGGAATACTGCTGTTACTGAGATTTTTGAGATCACTGAGTATGAGATTACTAAACTAGTGAGACTACTGAGATTTCTGAGTTTTCCTGAGTCACATGACAAACTAAATTCTATAGATCATGGCTCGACTGACAGTATCATGATAACATGGCATGGCTCTAGGCACACAACTATATTTTTTGGGTACAAGTACCCCCAGGACTCGATGGAAGAAAACTAACACAACTTGACTTTCTTGAGTACATGACCATCAATAACAATCCATAATACATGAGTGAGGGATTTCATGAAGTACATAGTCATCATAATATCTAACATAAACAGGAATGCTTATAATCAAGTCATGAATCTCATATTCTAATATCATGGGCATTCCGACAACATATACTGTTCATAACGATAGCATGGAAACCATTTAAGTATAAGGGAATGACAAACATGTAACATTTAGTTCATATTGTAATAATTTGGGAATAACTCATGTGGTACTTCAAAATCATGTTCTTGTTCATAGCATGGAAGACATATAAACACACTATGAATCCATTCCTCAATCATTATGTACACTTCATACCACAACCATGACACATAACAACAACGTGGAATTCATGTGAAATCATAAAGCATAGAGCATGAAATTCATATCAAATTATAATGGTTAACATTGGCTTGTCATTCAAATACTATTGAGTCATTGAAACCTAGTTTATCATATACTAAGCATTTTATCAAACACATTGCATTCACTCTTTAAGGCATACGTGTATTCACAAATTTACACCACCTTAATCCAGCCAAATTTATGGGTTCCAACTACATGATCACAATCTTCATGAAAGTTCATAAAATTCCCACTCTATAGCACAAACCACAAACAACAACATGAATACAACCATATCACCACAAAACATTCATGATTTAGCTATCAAAGATTGATTCTTGAACTCCACGGACGAAAGGAATCCGTGGATGAACACTATGCATACCTTAGATTAAGAATTTGTGAAGATTGACGGTGAAATTTCCTTGAAATAGACTCTTCTATGAAAATCCTATGGCTTGTTCTTGAGAGTTTTGATCTTGAGAGAAAACCCTAATCTTATGGTTGAGAGTGTATGAGAGAGCTTTTTGAGATGTTTAATTAAAGATAATGGAAGATAATACGTTCCTTGAGGGTTATAAGTCGTGGGAAGTGAAGGAAAAAAACCAAAATACCCTTACTAAAATGTCCCTCAAGTTCTAGAAAGAAAAGCTGGCGACATTCATGACAAGGCATCAAAAATATGACGGGCCATTAAAAATGTCATCACACAGAAGCTGAATTCTGCCTAAGGCTACGACCTTCATGATAGGGCATCACAAATGTGGTAAGCTACCACAAATGTCATCACTTAGGAGCTGGTTTCTGCCTAAGGCTGACGACCTTCGTGATAGGGTATCACAAATGTGGTAAGCTACCACAAATGTCGTCACTTAGGATCTGGTTTCTTCCTAAGACTGACGACTTTCATGATAGGGCATCACAAATGTGGTAAGCTACCACGAATGTCATCACACTATTTCTAGCCTGACATGCTGGAGTAAAATAGGAATAACTCTTTGCTCCGATATTGGATTTAGGAAAAATTTGTATCGTTGGAAAGATAATTCAATTATATATCTGTCGATAGGTCATGAGCTTAAAAATTCCAAGTATAATTAGAGATATACTCATTTGAAATTGACTATACCAATATCCTTCTCAAGAATTCAATCGGTAAGGAATGTTTTGATTCGTCTGATAGCTGGGAGTTATTTGAAGACTTAATTTACATCTAACTTAATCATAAAACTATAAAAGAACCATGATGTACTATGCATGATCTTGGTACATGGCTCTAATATTAGTTTGGATTTTTTGGGGTATTACATTATCTCCCCCTTGGAAACATTCGTCCTCGAATAATGACTGCTTGGGAGAGAAGAAAAGATAAAATGAAGTATATATAGCATGGATGACTGATCATAATTTTATGGCTGACATGACTGAAAACTGAGCATATCATACTGTACATGCATATCTGATGCATGGGTAGCTGATTTATGAATATAGGACTGAGTGTTCTGATAAACTGAGTTTCTCAAATTGAGAATGCATATCTGATGCTTAACTGATAAGTTGAATCCATGCTTATCTGATGCATGATTATATGACTGACATGATACGTGAATGCATGACTAAAAGTACTGATAAGCTGACTATGCATATCTAATGCGTGAATACATAACTGAACTGACTCATGAACATGTGACTGAACATGCAATGGTAAAGGCACTAAGATTAAACTGAAACATGAGAACATGACTGATTCTGCTACGTGATATATGGACTAAACATCATGAACTAAACTAAACCTCTGAATACTTGACTTACAGCTGAGGTCTAACTTGAAGGTCAACTTATGAGTACCCTCTATCTAGACTGAATTTGTTATGCAAGGAGAAATTGAAGGATCTAAGGCATGAGACCGTTAAGAGAAAGTGGGGTATCTTCCCCTTGGGATGCTATGTCCCTCTAAGAACGCTTACTTTACAGAGCTACTGGGTGATGCACAGGGTATCTACGAACTAGATTATAACTAAACTTTGGGAGTCTGAAACTAATGCATGATGCATGAGATGAACTGAACTTGCAACTACTAGGAGGTTCTACCTTAAAGTAGTTACTTTCTCTGAGATTTTGGATAGCATGAATAGATGCAAGGATGAGAAAACAAGCTATAAAAATCTGACTGCTCGATTGCTAAACTGACTTGCTAGATTTACTAGCTAACTCATACTGAAACATATGATCGAATGAGAGAAAGAGATATAACAATGCATACTATGAACATGAAAGACTGGTAACATACCCGAATCTAAGTCAGGGAAACTTTTTGGATTAGGAGGGGTCTGGAGTGCATAAAGTCTATTTTGACGCTGACCACTATTGGTACCTTGCTGACGCAACTCCTTACCCCTCTGTGCTAGAAATCTACACTCTCGCATCTTGTGGCCTGGCTTGCCACACCCAAAGCATACATCACTGCCTGCCATACATGCACCTAGATGATTCTTACCACACTCTTCGCAAAGCGAATAAGTAAGACCTCTATTTTTACTACGTTGGGCCTCAGAGCCTGGCGCTCCATTATAACGGTCAATTCTGGACTTAGGTGCTGGTACACTATCTAAGGATAGAGCTGGGACTAAAATTTTTTTACTATGTTGAGAACGGTTACCACCCTGTGACTTAGGCTGAGCAAACATAAAACTACCTGTCCTTGCTCTCTTACTTTGTCTCTCTCTCATCCTAATCTTCTGCTCCTCTATCTGCTGAGCATGTTTCATAAGTCTGGCTAAAGTCATATCACTATTCAACATGGCAGATCTATACTCATTTACCACACTATCATTCACCCCTGACATGAACTTACTCATCTTAGCTCTACTATCTGCAACCACATGGGGGGCATATCTGGCTAATTGAGTAAACTTGAAAGAATACTCCTTTACCGTCATACTGCCCTGCCTGAGGTTGATGAACTCTAGTACCTTAGCTTCTCTAAGCTCTAGCGGAAAGAATCTATCAAGGAAAGCAGAGGCAAACTTCTCCCACTCTATAGGGCCTGCATTATCTAACCTTTCTGACTTCCACTGCTTGTACCAAGTATGAGCGACATCCTATAATTGGTATGTGGCTAACTCAGCACTCTGAACAGTAGTAACCCCCATAACATCTGTCACCTTCTGAAGCTGATCTAGGAATTTTTGTGGGTCCTCATGTGACTTAGATCCTGTGAAGGAAGGAGGATTCATTCGGGTGACGTCCCGAATTCTAGCTGCAGCTGAATTGGCCACTGGGTTGTCCGGAATGATAGCTGGTCATTCATTTTGGGCAGCGACTGACTGAGCAAGAGTGGTGAATACAACCTTGAACTCCGCATGAGAAACATGATCTCCCAAACGTTCTTCGAGCTGAGGGGCTGACTAATTCTCGTTTCTTTTTTTAGGAGGCATGTCTGTAGAAGAAAGGGAGAAGTGGATTAGACTGAGATTATGCTCACTGGTAGGACATGAATACTGAAAGAATGGAAACTATTCCTAAAACATCTCATAGCCTCCTACACATAAGTGTTGTGCACAACACACGTATGTACAAGACTCTACTAGATGCGGCTTTCAGACTTCCTAGGACTCTATTAAACCTTAGGCTCTGATACCAAGTTTGTAACACCCTGATTTTCTGAATCGAGATGCCACACGGTACCCATGACCCCGAAGGACCATAAGCTAACCCATGACTGATATATGTACCTGTGTACTACATAATATATATAAAATGTGGAAACATGAACATGAAAGGCCATGAAATTCAAACTGAACAAACGTCTGATAACAAAATGTCTGAAAAAGGTATGACAATACCAAAACAAGTCATAAATACTGAAAATAATGAGATCTGAATATCTAATCTGACATCTAGTCTGAAAGTCTCTAACTGAACTGAATAAGGAGTTGAAGGAATATTTCTCCAACTAACTCTATCTAGCAACTAAATAGTAAATATAAAAATAATCATATTATCCTTAAATGAGAAGGACCCATACAAACTCTGAATACTGGAATGCTACTGCTGATCTGGAGCTCGTGCCTCTGAACCTATGGTGTAACATAAGAGAAAACAACATAGCACAAATACGTCAGTACGTCTAAATATACTGAGTATACGAGTAAGGGAGGCTAAATGTAAAGGGTTATATGCATGAACAATGCTGACTAATATGAACGTGAGAATATATACATGTATACATAACTGTAACTAAACTCGTGGAGATACTAACTACTGAGTCTGAATACTAACAACATGAGTGTACTGATATTGAGATACTGAATAGATGAACGACTATTTTTGATAGTTTGAATTATGAAGAACTGGTCTGATTGACTGTGTCTAACAGTCCTGAAACTGAGTATTGATAGTATAAGTTCTGAGAACTGGTAATAATGATAACATGAGTGACTGTATCTGACAATCCTGAATTTGATGAAACTATCTGAGTCTCGTACTATATCTGAGTTGACTGTATCTGACAGTCCTGATATACTAAAATCTGAAGAACTATTTGAGTTCTTTACTAAGACTGGGTGACTATAGCTGACAGTCTTGAAATCTATAACTGAAACTGTGGGAAGTAGTTGTTTAACCGACATACCCCAATAACACTTATAGCTAAGTTGGGGTCCAGTCTCTTCCCCAACTAGAGGGGTGTCAATACCGCGCCACTGGTAAGGACAGCTATGAGTGACCCTTATCTGGCAGGTACTCAAATAAGAATGATGGGAACCCTAAACTGACAGGTTAAGCTACCTCATCAACCCTACATAGTTCTGGAACACAAGGATGACTTCTAAGAATCACACCCTGAACTAGTAGGTGAGTTCCCATCCTTGGGTTCACTCGATGCTAACTTCTACTCCCATTTGAAGGACACTGAACTGAATAGCTAAGCTGAACTGAATAACTAAACTAAACTGATTAGCTGAACTGATACTGATTAACTGGACTGATACTAGTGATATTGTTTAGTGGAGCTAAACTAAGTTTACTGAGTTCTTTTGACTGACGAAACATATTGTGTTCTGAAGACTGACTGAGAGTACTGGAATTACTGAAATTGCTAGGAATACTACTATTACTGAGATTTTTGAGATCACTGAGTATGAGATTACTGAACTAGTGAGACTACTGAGATTTCTGAGTTTTCCTGAGTCACATGACAGACTAAATTCTATAGATCATGGCTCGACTGACAGTATCGTGATAACATGACATGGCTCTAGGTACGCAACTATATTTTTTGGGTACAAGTATCCCCAGGACTCGATGGAAGAAAACCGACACAACTTGACTTTCTTGAGTACATGACCATCAATAACAACCCATAATACATGAGTGAGGGATTTCATGAAGTACATGGTCATCATACTATCTAACATGAATAGGAATGCTTATAATCAAGTCATGAATCTCATATTCTAATATCATGGGCATTCCGACAACATATACTGTTCATAACGATAGCATGGAAACCATTTAAGCATAAGGAAATGACAAACATGTAATATTTAGTTCATATTGTAATAATTTGGGAATAACTCATGTGGTACTTTAAAATCATGTTCTTGTTCATAGCATGGAAGGCATATAAACACACTATGAATCCATTCCCCAATCATTATATACACTTCATACCACAACCATGACATATAACAACAACGTGGAATTCATGTGAAATCATAAAGCATAGAGCATGAAATTCATATCAAATTATAATGGTTAACACTAGCTTGTCATTCAGATACTATTGTGTCATGGAAACCTGGTTTATCATATACTAAGCATTTTATCAAACACATTGCATTCACTTTTTAAGGCATACGTGTATTCACAAATTTACACCACCTTAATCCACCCAAATTCATGTGTTCCAACTACATGATCACAATCTTCATGAAAGTTCATAAAATTCCCACTCTATATCACAAACCACAAACAACAACATGAATACAACCATATCACCACAAAACATTCATGATTTAGTTATCAAAGATTGATTCTTGAACTCAACGGACAAAAGAAATCAGTGGATGAACACTACGCATACCTTAGATTAAGAATTCGTGAAGATTGACGGTGAAATTTCCTTGAAATAGACTCTTTTATGAAAACTATATGGCTTGTTTTTGAGAGTTTTGATCTTGAGAGGAAACCCTAATCTTATGGTTGAGAGTGTATGAGAGAGCTTTTTGAGATGTTTAATTAAAGAGAATGGAAGATAATACGTTCCTTAAGGGTTATAAGTCATGGGAAGTGAAGGAAAAAGACCAAAATACCCTTACTAAAATGTCCCTCAAGTACTGGAAAGAAAAGCTGACGATATTTGTGACAAGGCATCAAAAATATGATAGGCCGTCAAAAATGTCATCACACAGAAACTGGATTCTGCCTAAGGCTGACGACCTTCATGATAGGGCATCACAAATGTTGTAAGCTACCACGAATGTCGTCACTTAGGAGCTGGTGTCTGGCTAAGGCTGACGACCTTTGTGATAGGGCGTCACAAATGTGGTAAGCTACCATGAATGTCGTCACTTAGGAGCTGGTTTCTGCCTAAGGCTGACGACCTTCGTGATAGGGCGTCACAAATGTGGTAAGCTACCACGAATGTCGTCACTTAAGAGCTGGTTTCTGCCTAAGGTTGACAACATTCGAGATAGGTCATCACAAATGTGCTAAGCTACCACGAATGTTGTCACACTGTTTCCAGCCTGACATGCTGGAGTAAAATAGGAATAACTCTTTGCTCCAATATCGAATTTAGGCGAAATTAATATCGTTGGAAAGCTAATTCAATTATATATCTGTTGACAGGTCATGAGCTCAAAAATTCCAAGTATAATGAGAGATATGCTTGTTTGAAATTGACTATACCAATATCCTTCTCAAGAATTCAATCGGTAAGAAATGTTTTGATTCGTCTGATAGCTGGGAGTTATTTGAAGACTTAATATACATCTAACTTAATCATAAAACTATAAAAGAACCATGATGTACTATTCATGAGCTTAGTACATGGATCTAATATTGATTTAGATTTTTCGGGGTATTATAAGGAGTAATCTTCCCTTGACAGATATTATGTCCTAAGAATCAAATATTTGTTTGAAATAAACTCATTTTTGGCTTAGATATCACTAAACCATTTTGTATCACAATTTTCTTGAAAATATCAAGATGCTTGATATGTAGTTCAAATATTTTAGAAAATACAAGAATGTCATCAATATAAACGATGATGAAATCCACATAAGGATTAAATATATCATTCTTTATCTTCTGAAATTCAGAAGGAGTATTTTTCAAGACAAATGGCATAACATTCCATTCATATTGCCCAAAGGGCACATTAAAAGCAGTTCTATAAGTGTGCTCTTTAAATATTTGAATATACCAATATCCAGATTTTAAATTAAATTTTGAAAATATATTGGCATCATATAAATGGGATAACAAATCTTTTTTATTTGGGATGGGATACCTAATCTATTTTAAATATTTATTTAAAGGTTTGTAATTTATTACCAACCTGGGAACACTACATTCCTTTTTTTACTGCGTTATTAACATAAAAGACAGTACAAGACCACAGAGATTTGGAAGGCTTGATCAAACCTTTTTATAGCAGATTATCAATCTCTTTTTTGCAGAATTCTACTAATTCAGCATTCATCTGACAAGGTCGTAATTTTGTTGGGACATTATCCTCAGAGAAATTTTCTTCATATGGAAAAGTAACAATATGCTCTTTGCGATTTCAAAAGCACTAGGATGGTCGGCACAAATATCAACGGCCATTTGTTCAGAAAATAATTTAATTTTTTCTTGTATCTTAGCAGACTGATAGTATCACAAATATTTATGCTACGCAATTCAAGCTATAAAAAATTAAGATATTTTTGCTTCATATCAATTAAAGCATTAATATCTCTAGTTACAGGATCTTTAACGAAAGAGTAGGATATCTCCTTATTCTTGTAAGTAGCCGTAAATACTTTTGCATCAATATGAGTATAAGGATAATTAGCATTTATAAAAGGAGTTTCAAGTATAATTGGAGGGTATAACTGATTTTTTACCAAAAAGAAGAAATGCAGTGTGCATACTTTATTCTGGCAAATATGAGTGTTTGGAAATTTATACTCTATATCAAGAGCATGTCCAGATGCAGATTTAACTACATGAGTGATTTTATGGAAATATTTGGTAGGAATTAATCCTTCCTGAATGCAGCTAACATCAGCTCCACTATCAATCATAGCAATATTAGTTACTGAAAAATGATTATCAATCAAAATAGTACATTTAATATACCATTTATGAGCAATAACAATTTGCATCATTCTCAAAAAATAATCATTTTTTAATTCAAGGGAATTTTGAATATCATCCGATTCACTTTCTTCGGATTTTTTTCTTTTCCTTTAGAAATTTGTGTGGCAGAAATATCTTTTTCAATTTGCAAAATTTTGTGATCACAAATCATTTGATTTTGTTTAAGAGATTTAATTTCTTTTTTCAAGTTTTCAACTTCTATCATTAAATCATCAAAAGAAGTATCTTTACCAAGAGCATAACTCATAGCAAGATGTCTATTAACTTTTGTTATAGAATAAGGCATAAAATAATTGCTATCAGTAGTTTTAGGCATAAAGGTATTGCTATCAACAGTTTTAAAAGTACTAGGTACTGAACTAGTATACAAATTAATAATTTTTTCCCGTAGTTTCTCATTCAAAACTTCTTTCAAAAGTTCTAACACATTATCCGAAGTAATGGTTTAAATGTTTAAATCTTCAAACTGGGATTGTAAATTATATAATGCGTCATCACAAGTGCAGGTATCACCTTGGCAATCAGAACAAGCATTAGCATTATCACTATCAGATAAATTAGGCAACTCAATATCATTTTCTGATTCAGATTCAACATTATAATCAGATTCTGAACCTGAGGTGTATAACAAACCATAAACTTGATCATGTACATCATCAGCAAGACTTAAAGATTTAAGATTTTGAAGCTTACAGTTTGAAGAAATATGCCCAAAGTTACCACATCTGTAACACTTAATCTTAGCAAAATCTAGCTTAGACCTATTTTTGGCAAACCTAGTAGATTTCCTAAAGGCTTTTCTAGTTTCATGCTCTTCTTTGGAACTATATCTAGATCTTCTTTTTCGATAAGGCTACTCACATTTGAAATATCTATGGCCTTTCTTCGCAGAAATGGAAGCTGGTTTAAGTTTACCAAACTGGGTACAGAAATCTCCTATCTGAGATTTTTCTTTAAGCTTATTAAGCTTAAGTTGTCTAGATAATTTTAACTCATTACATAAGTTTAATCCTTCTTGCGTACAAGCTGCGATCAAATGCCCATAGGTGTAATTTTCCCAACTAATTTACCATAGGAACCTCTAAGAGTTTTTCGTACTCTTTCAACAAAAAGCAGAGGAAGCCCATCTATAAACTTAGTCTTCGAGTCCTCATATCGATTTTCAGGTAATTCCATGACCTGACTTAAAAAGGTATTTTTATACCACCTAAATTCTACTAGGATCTTACATCTAAGCCCATTTAAGAGAGTTTGCATATTTTCATACTGATTGGTAAATATACCATTAAAATATTCTAAAATTGTAAGAACAAGTGTATAAACAACATCTTTCCTATTTGCAACTAGGGTTGTCGTAGTTGTAGCATTAAAAATTGACTCTCTTTGATCATTAGTCAAAAAACTATCCCACCAGCCACTAAGTTGGTGAGTAAAACCAGCAACTATCATTTTACAAATAACTTTATCTATTCTATTATTTGTATTACCAGTGGCTTTACACACCGTTGAATATATCATTATGCCATTTACAAGGATTGTTAATTTCCTATCAGTTAGGTCATCAAGATTCCATTCATAAATATCGTCTCAGCTATAAGACGTATTAGTCTGATTTCAATCTCTTTCCTCTATCAAAACATCTTAAGAAGTGGGTCGCGGATAGTAATAAGTTTGCATGCGGGGTAAATTAGCATATCTGGGATTTTTACCCAACTGCTTTTTAATCATTTCTCTGAGCTTATTAAGCTTTGATTTGGTTTGATTATTTAAATTAGGAGAGGACTAAAGGCTATCAGCAAAAGCATTAGACAAATCAATAGGTCTAATATTTAAACCAGAAAGCTTTTTATCAAGAAGCTGTTCTAAATCATGCAAAGGCAATTTAAGTTGAAATCCCTCAATATCAGGGGGCCTTTGAATACTAGTTTTAGTCGTCAAATCTTCTGTCTTACTTTTGGAAGAATAAGCAATATCAGTAGAATTTGGACTAACACTCAATTTTTTTGTCAAATCAATTAACTCATCGAGTTTTTTATCAAGAGAAGAAATATGTTCTCCTAAGACTTTCACATATAAGCTCAAATAATTATTTTGAGAAATCAAATTATTAATTTGTGCAATAGTTACCTTAGCAATTTCATTATCAATGAATTTTTTAAATGCGGAAAAAGTAATACCCGTATTATTTGGCAATATAAAAGGAGCGTGGGGAGGGTAAACAGTTTTAACAATGTTAACACTAATATCTTGATATGATCTTTCAAGCACCTTAACATACAATGAAAAGTATGTGGTTATAAACCAAGACACAAAATACATAATCTGATTATGCAATGCACACGTTTCATAGAATTCTTGAGAAATATTATTCATCTCATCAGGACTATAAGTCTCAAAAGACCAAGTTCTAAACTGGTTTCATTTTTTATCAAAAAATTCCTTTTTAATATAATTTCTTGCCTGGGAGCCAGGACTAAAATTAATTTGGTGTGGAATCATTAAGTCATTTGGATCAAAGTTCATTTCAGAAGTAGTAGGAATATCTCTATCAGAGATATTATCATTATCTTGTACAATATTTGTTCTAGGATTGACTTTTACTTTCTCCACAAAGCTGAGTCAATTGTGTGCAAAGAAGCTGCACGACTTCTAGCTGGACCATATAATGGTTCTACAAGAGAAATATGGTGCATAGCAGGCAATATTTAGGCATGGAAAATGAATGTCTATTATAAACAGTAGATCTTTTATCGAATTGAATACAACAAGACCTTTTTTGTCCCTTCCAGACGATCAAAAAATAAAGAAATGGTTAATATACATGTAGTATACAGGATCTTGAGGTACCTCAAAGGTTATCTTGTCAAAGGTATGATCAAATCCTACCATTCATATTTTGGGTCACATGTGATAATTCACTATTAGTTAAATCATCAGTGACTTGACTTGGAGATATAACAGAATTTAAGGTCCAAGTAGTGGGAAAGTCAATCTTATCCCATTTAATAGGTTTCCTTGTGGTGACCTTAGACCTTGCAAAATTAGTCTCGACTAATATAGTCTGATCCGATGTAGCATATAATCTACATCGAAGATTTAAAGTTAATAACCTGTAATAAATTGTGTATGACAGACAAATAAGTTCAGATCCACTGTGGCCTATGCTTTAATTTATTTTAATACTCAGCCAAATTTAGAATTATCTTTGACTGATGCGAATATAATTGATGCTTTGACATTAAATGTAAAAACGCATGGTTATAATTATGCGCCTGGATCTGAACTTATTTGTCTATCATGCAGAATTTATTACAGACTATTAACTACTTTAAATCTTTGATGTAGATTATACGCTACGTCAGATCAGAATATATTAGTCGAGACTAATTTTTCAAGGTCTAAGGTCACCACAAGAAGACCTATTAAAGGGATGAGATTAATTTTCCCACTACTTGGACCTTAAATTTTGTTATATCTCTGAATCAAGTCATTAATGATTTAACTTATAGTGAATTTTGCATATGATCGAAAATCCGGATGGTAGGATTTGTATTCAATTCGATGAAAGATCTACTGTTTATAACAGACATTCATTTTCTATGCCTAAATTATTTGCCTGTTATGCACCATATTTCTCCTGTAGAACCATCATAATGTCCAGTTAGATGTCGTGCAACTTTTTTGCACACAATTGACTTAGCTTCTATAAGATTTGTGGAGAAAGTAAATGTCAATCCTTGAACAAATATTGTTCAAGATAATGACAATATCTCTGATAGAGATATTCCTACTGCTTCTGAAATGAAATTTGATCCAAATGATATTTAATGATTCCACAACAAATTAATTTTAGTCCTGGCTCCCAAGTAAGAAATTATATTAACAAAAGTTTTGATAAAAAATGGAACCAATTTAGAACTTGTTTTTTTGAGACTTTTAGTCCTGATGAGATGAATAATATTTCTAAAGAATTCTATGAAATGTGTGCATTGCATAATCAAATTATGAAGTTTATGCCTTGGTTTATAACCATATACTTTTAATTGTATGTTAAGGTGCTTGAAAGATCATATCAAGATAATAGTGGTAACATAATTAAAACTATTTACCCTCCCCAAGCTCCTTTTAAATTGCCAAATAATACGGGTATTACTTTTTCTTTATTTCAAAAATTAATTGATAATGAAGTTGCTAAGGTAACTATTACATGAATTAATAATTTGATTTCTCAAAATAATTATTTGAGATTATATATGGAAGTTTTAGGAGAACATATTTCTTCTCTTGATAAAAAGCTCAATGGGTTAATTGATTTGATAAAAAAACTGAGTGTTAGTCCAAATTCTACTGATATTGCTTCTTCTTTTGAAAGTCAGACAAAATATTTGATAACTAAAACCAGTATTCAAAGGCCCTCTGATATTGAGGTATTTTAACTTAAATCGCCTTTGCATGATTTAGAACAGCTTCTTGATAAAAAGCTTTCCGGTTTAAATATTAGCTTTATTGATTTGTCTAATGATTTTGCTAATAGCCTTGAGTCTTCTTCTGATTTGAAAAATCAGACCAAATCAGAGCCTAATAAGCTCAGAGGAACGATTAAACAGCAGTCGGGTAAAAATCTCAGATATACCGATTTTGCCCGCATGCAAATGTATTACTATCTGCGACCCACTCCTCAAGAGGTTCTAATAGAGAAAAGGGATTGGAATCAGACTAATAGGCCCTATAGAAGAGATGGTATTTATGAATGCAATCTTGATAGCCTAACTAAGAGGTAATTAACAATTCTCGTATATTGAATGATGATGTATTCAACGGTGTGTAAAGTCACTGGTAATACAAATAATAGAACAGATAAAGTTATCTGTAAAATGATAGTTTCTGGTTTTACTGGACAACTTCATGGCTGGTGGGATAATTTTCTGACTAATGATCAAAGAGAGTCAATTTTTAATGCTATAGCTACGACACCAGAGCGTGATAACCTAGGAAGAGCCCTAGTTGCAAATAGGGAAGATGTTTTTTATACACTTGTTCTTACAATTTTAGAATATTTTAATAGTAGATTTACCAATCAGTATGAAAATATCCAAACTCTCTTTAATAGGCTAGCATGCAAGACCCTAGTAGAATTTAGGTAGTATAAAAACACCTTTTTAAGTCGGGTCATGAAATTACCTGAAAATCGGTATGAGCACTAGAAGACTAAGTTTATAAATGGGCTTCCTCTACTTTTTATTGAAAGAGTACAAAAAACTCTTAGAGATTCCTATGGTGAAATTAGTTGGGAAAATTACACCTATGGGCATTTGATCACAGCTTGTACGCAAGAAGGATTAAACTTATGTAATGTGTTAAAATTATCTAGATAACTTAAGCTTGATAAGCTTAAAGAAAAATGTCAGATAGGAGATTTCTATACGCAGTTTGGTATACTTGAACCAGCTTTCACTTCTAGGAAGAAAGACCCTATATATTCCAAAGGTGAGCAGCCTCATCGGAAAAAAAGATCTAGATATAGGTCCAAGAAGAGCGTGAAACTAGAAAAGCCTTTAGGAAATCTCCTAGGTTTGCCAACAATAGGTCTAAGCTAGATCTTGCTAAGATTAAGTGTTACAGATGTGGTAACTTTGGGCATATTTCTCCAAACTATAAGCTTCAAAATCTTAAATCTTTAGGTCTTGCTGGTGATGTGCATGATCAAGTTTATGGCTTGTTATACACCCCACGTTCAGAATCTGATTATAATGCTGAATCTGAATTACAAAATGATATTGAGTTGCCTAATTTATCTGACAGTGATAATACTAATGCTTGTTTTTATCGCCAAGGTAATACCTGCACTTGTGATGATGCATTTTATAATTTGAAATCCCAGTCTGAAGATTTAAACATTCAAACCATTACTCCGGATAATGTGTTAGAACTTTTGAAAGAAGTTTTGGATAGCAATACCTTTAAGCCTAAAACTGTTGATAGCAATTATTTTATGCCTTATTCTATAACAGAAGTTAATAGACGTCTTGCTATGAGTTATGCTCTTGGTAAAGCTATTTCTTTTGATGATTTAAAGATTGAAATTGAAAACTTGAAAAAAGAAATTAAATCTCTTAAACAAAATTAAATGATTTGTGATCACAGTATTTCGCAAATTGAGAAAGATATTTCTCCCACACAAATTTCTAAAGGAAAAGAATTTTTTTTCGAAGAACGTGAATCGGATAATATTCAAAATTTCCTTGATTTAAAAAATAATTATTTTTTGGGGAATGTGCAAATTGTTACTGCTCATAAATGGTACATTAAATATACTATTTTGATTGATAATGATTTTTCAGTAACTAATATTGCTATGATTGATAGTGGAGCTGATGTTAGCTGCATTCAGGAAGGATTAATTCCTACAAAATATATCCATAAAATCACACATGTAGTTAAATCTGTATTTGGACATGCACTTGATATAGAGTATAAATTGTCAAACACTCATATTTGCCAGAATAAAGCATGCATACCACATTTCTTCTTTTTGGTAAAAAATTAGTTATATCCTCCAATTATGCTTGGAACTTCTTTTTGTAAATGTTATTTATCCATATTCTCATATTGATGCAAAAGTATTTACGGCTACTTACAAGAATAAGGAGATATCCTATTCTTTCGTTACAGATCCCGTAACTAGAGATATTAATGCTTTAATTGATATGAAGCAAAAACATCTTAATTTTTTATAGCTTGAATTGCTTATCATGAATATTTGTGATACTATGAAGTCTGCTAAGATACAAGAAAAATTTAAATTAATTTCTGAACAAATGGTTGTTGATATTTGTGTCGATCATCCCAGTGCTTTTTGGAATCTCAAAGAGCATATTGTTACTCTTCCATATGAAGACAATTTCTCTAAGGATAATATCCCAACAAAATCATGACCTTGTCAGATGAATGTTGAATTAGTAGAATTCTGCAAAAAAGAGATTGATAATCTGTTATAAAAAGGTTTGATAAGCCTTCCAAATCTCTGTGGTCTTGTATTGCTTTTTATGTTAATAACGCAGCAAAAAAAGAACGTGGTGTTCCCAGATTGGTAATAAATTACAAACCTTTGTACAAATATTTAAAATGGATTAGGTATACCATCCCAAGTAAAATAGATTTGTTATCCCGTTTATATGATACCAATATATTTTTAAAATTTGATTTAAAATTTGGATATTGGCAGATTCAAATTTTTAAAGAGCATACTTATAGAACTATTTTTAATGTGCCTTTTGGACAATATGAATGGAATGTTATGCCATTTGGCTTAAAAAATGCTCCTTCTGAATTTCAGAAGATAATGAATGATATACTTTCCTTATATGGATTTCATCATCGTTTATATTGATGACATTCTTGTGTTTTCTAAAACATTTGAACTGCATATCAAGCATCTTGATATTTTCAAGAAAATTATGGTATAGAATGGTTTAGTGATATCTAAGCCAAAAATGAGTTTATTTCAAACAAATATTAGATTCGTAGGACATAATATCTGTCAAGGGAAAATTATCCCTTGATTTTTCTTCTAAATTTCCTGATGTTATAACTAACAGGACTCAATTGCAAAGATTTTTGGGAAGCTTGAATTATATTTTCCCTTTTTATGAAAATTTATCTCGTGATTTAGCCCCATTATATGATAGGCCAAAAAAGGACTATAAAGAAGCATGGACGGATAGTCATACAAATCTTGTAAAACAAATTAAACAGAAAGTTAAAACCTTACCCTATGTAACCTTAGCCAATCTCGCCTGGCAAAAAATAATTGACACGGATGCGTCTAATATTGGTTATGGTGGAATATTGAAACAAGTTAATCCCCATATTAAAACTGAATACTTGATAAGATTTTATTCAGGTAAATGGACTGATAGTCAAAACAAATATGCTACGGTAGCTCATGAAATGCTAACCATTGTTAAATGTGTTTAAAATTTCAAGATGACCTTTATGATAAAAAGTTTTTGATAAAAACTGATGCTTAATCTGTGAAGTATATGTTTGATAAAGATTTGAAACATGATGCTTCAAAGTTAATACTTGCAAGGTGGCAAGCCCAATTAGCCCCTATTGATTTTGAGATTTAGTATAAAAAAGAAATTGATAATTCCCTCCCTGATTTTCTATCTAGGGAATATCTCGGTTAAAATGAATTTTTATACATTATTTCTTACTGAAAAAACTTTGATTACTATATTAAACGATAAATAAAAAATAAATAACTATATTTTCAATAGATAAGGTAGAAATAATAAAGAAAAAATTAAGACAATTATATAGTGAGATCCATTAAAAGGATGGAAAAAACATAAAACTACTATAAAAATTGAATCAATAGATAAAAATAGCATAATAACTCAAAAACCATTAACATATAATTTTGACGATTTAAAAGAATTTAAAATGCATATAGATGAATTATTAGAAAAATAATATATACAAAAAAGTAAGAGTAAACACAATGGTCCAGTATTTATAGTAAATAAACATAGTGAACAAAAAGAGAAAAAAGTAGAATGGTTATTGACTATAGAAATTTAAATGCAAAAACTATGACATATAATTATCCAATACCAAATAAGATATTAAAAATAAGACAAATACAACGATATAACTACTTTAGTAAATTTGACTGTAAATCTGGATTTTACCACTTAAAGTTAGATGAAGATTCTAAGAAATTAACCGCATTTACTGTACCACAAGGATTTTATGAATGGAACGTATTACCATTTGGATATAAAAATGCACCAGGTAGATATCAACATTTTATGGATAGTTATTTTAAATAATTACCTAATTGTATAGTATACACAAATGATATACCACTTTATACAAAAACTAAAGAAGAACATTTAAAATTACTAGAACAATTTACAGATATAATAGAAAAATCAGGAATAAGTTTAAGAGAAAAGAAAGCTGAAATTATGAAAAACCAAATAGAATTTTTAGGGATACAAATAGATAAAAGTGGAGTAAAAATATAACAACATATAGTACAAAAAATAATAAATTCAAAAGAAGAATTAGATACAAAAGAGAAATTACAATCATTTTTAGGATTAGTAAACCAAGTAAGAGAATATATACCAAAATTAGCAGAAAACTTAAAGCCTTTACAGAAAAATTAAAAAAGGATGTAGAATATAATTACAACGAGGAAGATAGAAAACAAGTTCAGAAAATAAAAATACTTTGTAAAGAAGTACCAAAATTACAATTCCCAGATGAATATAAAAAAATTTACATATATAGTAGAAGTAGAAGCAAGTGAATATAGTTATGGATGAGTACTTAAATATAGGTACGAAAATGAAAAAATAGAACATCATTGTAGATATTATTCAGGAATAGTTAATGAAACAGAAATAAAATGGGAAATAAATAGAAAAGAATTATGTTCATTATATAAATGTTTATTAGCATTTGAACCATATATTGTATATAACAAATTTATTGTGAGAACAAATAATACCCAGGTTCGATGGTGGTTAACAAGAAAAATACAAAACTCAGTTACGACAAAGGAAATCCGGAGATTAGTATTAAATATATTAAATTTTACATTTACGATTGAAGTAATCAAGACTGACAAGAATGTTATTGCAGATTACATATCAAGACAAAGCTACTCAAACTGATTTACCAATGGAAGGAGCTGATGTCAAAGATACCCAAACAAACTTAATATTACAAGTGTTTGAACAAATGAAGTTATTACAAGAACGAGTTATTACATTAACTACTGAAGTTACAAATGTAAATGTCCAGGTTGAGCACTATAAAAAACAAGAAGCTATTAGCAAAGATACTGTGCAGGAAGAGCACATTAAAAAATTAGACATAGAAGGTGATGATGAGAAATACCTAAAAACTCAAATTACTAACAAATTATAGTTACAGCTGCAGGCGCAAGTGATGTATCCAAGGGAAAGAATATAGTCACTCAAAATAAACCTGAACTACCAAAGAAAAAGAATTATAACCTCAACCAGATATTCTCAAAACCATATACACCAAATATACAAAAACCAGAGTCATCTATACCTCCCCAAATATACACATATTCCGAATCACTCAATCAACAAAAACAGACTTATAACCATATCACTCGTACAAATATTGATAATATTTATACCTTACAAAAATTGTTAAACACAAAACCTATCTAGAGTGAAGAATTAGCAAGGATATATTACACAAAAATGTCAGAACTATAACAAACTTATTGCTTTGCCTGGCACCAGTGCAAACTTAATTTCTTCATGTTACTATATGGACTATTATCTACAGTTTACACAATTACTGGAGAAGAGTTAACAAGAATTCCAGATATTCATAAAAAATTTATGGATTATAAAAGGATTACGAAGGGACAGTTATTCTATGTTCGTTTCTACTCAGCATCAACAGAAATATTGTTTGATGAAATAAAACAGACAATTACTGTTGTTAGGATAGGAATGACACGAGACTATATTATCTATGAGGAAATATACGAACAAGAAGAGATAACAAAAAATCAGATACCGGACTTCTACCGAAATAAGTGAGTTATTGGATTTAGCAGTATATTGACTGAGTAAGTAAATAATTATATAAATTAAAACCTAGTTTGGATTTACTATAACATAAATTAATTATTGGTTTACTCTACTTGTAAAAATATTAGAGAAAATGACAGAGAAGAGATAAGAAAATGGGTCATAATGATCCTAAAACTAGAAGAATTATCAGTCACAAGATCTATTACAAAAAGAATTATTTCAGAAGAAGCTATGGATCAATTCTGTAAACAGGTTAGCCAAAGATACGATGACCACATATGCAGCAGATGTAGTGACAGACACAACTTTATCCCAGGTTGATGCTACAATAGCAAGAAGATAAGGACAACAACTGGAAGATACACGACAAAAAGATAAGAAGATGGAGTAATAATGGAAAGATAAGAAAACAAAAATATCAAAGTGAAGAAAACGACATATGAAGAAAAAAACTAACTTTGTGAAATATGTAATACGTAAATCATGTGAATATTTAATAGCTTTACTATTTTAGGATAGACTTTTTGACTTTTGGCACTTGCCATTAAATGTAAAGACATAGGACCATTATTGATTTTTATTAGTTTTTGACTAGAAATATATAGGTAACGTGTAAAATTATATTAGGATAGGTGTAAAGATGTAAAAAGTTTATGGGCTTTCTTAGGATTATAAATAGAGAGCATTTTTGCTCAATTAGAGGCAAACCTTCATGAGTTGAAGCAAAACCCTCTCTTGTACTCAAAAAACTTTTGAATTATTTAATAAAAAACAGGTATATTTCCAAGGAAAAGCTATGAATCAGACAACTATGGAAAATCTAGAATTATCAGATTTACCAGAACATGTATTTATATTTATGATTATGAATAGCTAAATTCATAAATTCCTGACAGTCATGATATGATAAAATAAGTTCATGTTAGTTACTTTATAGTAGAATTATTCAAAGAATAGCATGTTAAGAAGTTTATTAGCAAAGTGGAAAAGGAGAAAAATTCCTAAGAACTATGCCATCCTAAAGGTGAAACCGGAGAGGCAAGAAAGCCGTGATAGGGAAGTAGCCAGAGTAGAGATGCTGTTTAAGGAAAAAGTATCCAGATTACCATGCTAATAGTGACCGAAGAACATGTTATTTAAGAATAATCTAGTATATAGTAATCTAAAATGATCATATTTTGTTGTGTATGATTGAAGGAAATATTTTGAAAAAGCATCATATGAAAAATGAATACTTATTTATCTGACGAAATGGTAGATAAATTCAAAATACTTGTTTTATATATACTTAAGGATATAGAAATTGTAGATATAAGAAAAATTATATTGGAAAAAATATTTGATAAATATTTTATGACTAGAATAAATTACATACCACACCTAGCTACCTACTCTTACAAATACTTACATACCAAACCTACACATCAACCATGATAAATTACGTACATTTAGAAAATTGGAAAATGGATATGAAAAATATACAATTAATAGAAAAACTAATGAAAACAATATGAGAACTAAAGATATAAAATATATAGAATTCCTTAATAAAAATATAGAGGAATTATTAAGATTAAAATAGACAATTAATAAATACTATGATAAAGCAATTAATTACTAGAATCCAATTCCAAGTTATCCAAGTTATTCGTAGAAACCTAAGCAGAATATGGATAATATGACAAGATATATATCTGATGAAACTAAGATACTAGTTTTATATATCATAAAAGACTTAGAATTAGAAGACATAAAGAAAATAATATGGGAAAAAATATTTGATTATGATGATGGGTTACTAAGTACTAATTGGTTAGAAGATGAATTAGAAAATATAGATTTCTATGGTAGAAATAATTCAGACAGTTATTATTCAGATGGATATTATACAGATTAAAAATGCTAGAATATATTAATAGAGTTAGAGAAAAACAAAGTTGGCTATACGAAGAAATTAATTATAGAAACCAGCTCAGAAAAGAAAGAGAACAATTAAAAGAAAGATTAATTTGGATAAATAAAACCATAAAACAACTAGAATTAAAAGACAGTTTAGAATATGATTTAGACATGGAATTATTCATAGACGAAAAAGACAGAATAATTAACGAAATAGATAACCTAGAATTTAATATCAGATATAGTACAATTAGAATAAATTATTACAAAGAAATTTGTAGTATCACAAATTCTTTAGAATAAAATGATAGACCATGAGTATTTAAAATTTTGGAGACAAGATATGGAATAAATAAGATTAACAGAAATACTTATGAAAGATAATTTAATTGAATATTTTAGAACAAAAGATATAGAATATTTAGAATACCTTCAAAATAATATACAAGAATTACAAAGATTAAGAGAAAAAACTAAAGAATATTACAGTAAAGTATTTAATCAAATACCATCTAATCACCCCCCAAGATATGAGCATTAATAAAATTAAAATAAATAAACTAAAAATAAAAATGATTAGAGAAGTTAAGAAATATCCACGCACAAACAAAAATAGATCTATTTAAGTTACCCAAGTTATCCGCACCCCCCTATAATTGGTATCAGAACCTATTTTGTTTAAAGTTATCAGAAGTAATATATATTTGGATTTATTTGATTAATTTATTAATTATGATAAAATTAGAATTAGATATCCACTAAAATATTATAAATTTTGTTTAGATAAATAACGTACAGAAATTACAAAAATATAAAGAATTAAAATAAATAATATATGAAAAATGTAAAAAATTAAAAATAAGGATAGAAAGACTACAGTATAACATAATTGTCGGAGTTAGTAAAAATTCAATAAATGCACAAAAAGAAGAAATATCAAACTTAGAATCAATAATAGATAGTCTAGAATATATATATCAACATAATTATATACGTTTAAATAAAATGAACAAAGAAGAATTTATAATAGACGAAAAAACATATGAAAATCACAAAGGATAAAAAATAAAAATAGTATTCTCTAATTTAGGAAGAAGATATAAGAAAATAGGTGAACATTTATATTTAATGTTAGAAAAAGAAGAATTAGAATTAGAAGATAAGTTGGCAGCCATGGTAAGAATAGAAAGAGAAAACGAAGAGATAGACAGAAAAAAGAAAATAGATAAAATAAAACAACAAACTACGGAAAAATATGAAAAATAGAAGAAACTAAAAATAGTAGGATTGCTGAATTAGAAAAAGAAGTACAAATGCTAAAAGATTTATATGAAAAGAGACAGAAAGAAAAAGAAGAAAAAGATAAAGAACAAAAATTATTAAATGAGATAAATAAATTTAAAGAAAAATTAGAAATAAAAAATAAAGAATCAGAAACCAGTGAATTAGAAATAAATGCAATAGATGCTGAAGAAACAGATAGTTATGATTCAGAAGATAGTGAAACATTTATATTGATTATACAGAAATTATAAATTAGGACATTTAGCTAGAGATTGTAAATTACCAAAAAACCCCAAAAAGAAACAAATATCAAAAATAAAAATAGAAAATACAGAATATATGCAGATAGATTATGAATTAGAAAGTGAAGATAGTATATATAAAATTTCGGAGAATGAAACAAATAATAAAATAGGTAGTGATTAGGTGAATCAAATGACTGAAGAAGATATAAAAATGAACCAAATAACTGAAGAAGATATGGAAGAATATTTAAATGAAGAAGGAACAGATCAAAAAATAATATTTGATAGTCATATATTTGATGAAATAAAAGGAAAAGAGTTAGACTTAAGTGTAGAAAAAATATTTAAAATACCAACAATAAAAAATATATTTAGTAGAAAAAAGGAAGAATACTATGTAGTCAAAAAGAACATGTAATAGACTGTAGATATGCAAAAGGAAGAGTTAGTATACCACTAGTAACAAAAAGAATAATTAATAAAGAAATAAACGATATAAAAAGTAAAGACCCAATAAAATATGTACACCTTGGAGGAACATAGATATTAATAAAAGCATGTTTTAGAGAAGGAATAGATACACCAATATAATTATATTTAACAGATGATAGAATTATAAAACCTATAGAAAAAGTATAATAACTGCCATAAAAAAAATTTAATAAACAAAAAATTTAAATTTATAATAAGTGCAAATTATTCAGTAGCAATAATAGATAAAAATATAGATAAATTATTAGTATTATATTGGAAAATATCAGGAATAGAACTAACCCCAAGAAGTAAAATATTTACAGCAAGATGTAAGAATATATATGTATTAACAACAAAACATAAAATAACAGGAAAAAATAAAATTAATAAAATACAAATAGAAAGTCCTTTTGAACAATTTGTAAAAACAATTGATATTAATGAATATAGTTACAAAAATATAGACATAGAAGAAGATTTAGAAATAATAAATGATAGAATAAGTACGTCAAAAAGAATCGCTCATGAAAACCAGAATCATCAAGCTAATAAAAAAGAACAAGTTATGAAACAACTTCAACAATTAATTTAAATCAATATTACATAACGGGAAGAATAAATGAAAAAGAATATTTAATACTCTTAATAATAGGACAAGAAGAAAATTATATAGCAAAATATCTAGTAAGAAGTGAAGAAATAAAATCTAATAGTAATATATGCCCAGATCTACCAAGAAGTCTAATAAACATTAAGGATACGACAGAAAAAATAATAATAATAGGAGTTAGAAAAATAAAAATAGAATTTTAAATAAAGGAAGAAATGCAAAAAATAGATATAATATTAGGAATAAAATGGTTAGAACAAGTAAAACCATATAATATAGAACATACACAATTATCTATAACATATAATAAAGAGAAATTATTCATTAAAGGAACTTTAACATGATATGAAAATATATGTACTTGTACAAATAATAGTACAAGGATATTATAATAGGTATTATACGCCTATGATAGATACAGGAGCAGAAGCAAACTTATGTAGACACAACTATTTATCAGAAAGTAAATGGGATAAATTAAAAACACCAATAGTAGTCAAAGGATTTAATAATGAAAGAAGTCTAATCACATATAAAGCTAAAAATGTAAAAATACAGATATGGGATAAAACAATAACAATAGAAGAAAAATCTATAATTATGAACTAACATCAAAAGATATGCTTTTAGAAATGTCATTTTTAGATAAATTATATCCACATATAATAACTAAAACAGATTGGTGATTTACAACGCCATGTAAACAAAAAGTAAGAACAAAAAGAGTTATTAATAAAACAAAAGTTAGAAAATATAAAAAATACAAAAGACACAGTAGAACTAGTTGTATTTTTTATAAATAAAAAAGAAATAACCACATTTTCAATAGATAAGGTAGAAATAATAAAGAAAAAATTAAGACAATTATATAGTGAAGATCCATTAAAAGGATGGAAAAAACATAAAAATACTATAAAAATTGAATTAATAGATAAAAATAGCATAATAACTCAAAAACCATTAACATATAATTTTGATGATTTAAAAGAATTTAAAATGCATATAGATGAATTATTAGAAAAACAGTATATACAAAAAAACAATAGTAAACATAATACTCCAGCATTTATAGTAAATAAACATAGTGAACAAAAAAGAGGAAAAAGTAGAATGGTTATTGACTATAGAAATTTAAATGCAAAAACTATGACATACAATTATCCAATACCAAATAAGATAATGAAAATAAGACAAATATAAGAATATAACTACTTTATTAAATTTGACTGTAAATCAGACTTTTACCACTTAAAGTTAGATGAAGATTCTAAGGAATTAACCGCATTTACGGTACCACAAGGATTTTATGAATGGAACGTATTACCATTTGGATATAAAAATGCACCAGGTAGGGATTAACATTTTATGGATAGTTATTTTAAACAATTACCTAATTGTATAATATGCATAGATGATATACTACTCTATACAAAAACTAAAGAAGAATATTTAAAATTGCTAGAACAATTTACAGATATAATAGAAAAATCAGGAATAAGTTTAAGAGAAAAGAAAGCTGAAATTATGAAAAACCAGATAGAATTTTTAGGGATACAAATAGATAAAATTGAAGTAAAAATGCAACAACATATAGTACAAAAAATAATAAATTCAAAAGAAGAATTAGATACAAAAAAGAAATTACAATCATTTTTAGGATTAGTAAACCAAGTAAAAGAATATATACCAAAATTAGAAGAAAACTTAAAGCCTTTACAAAAAAAATTAAAAAAGGATGTAGAATATAATTACAATGAGGAAGATAAAAAACAAGTTTAGAAAATAAAAATATTTTGTAAAGAATTACCAAAATTACAATTCCCAGACGAAAATAAAAAATTTACATATGTAGTAGAAGCAGATGCAAGTGAATATAGTTATGGAGGAGTACTTAAATATAGGTACGAAAATAAAAAAATAGAACATCATTGTAGATATTATTTAGGAACATTTAATGACACAGAAATAAAATGGGAAATAAATAGAAAAAAATTATGTTCATTATATAAATGTTTATTAGCCTTTGAACCATATATTGTATATAACAAATTTATTGTGAGAACAGATAATACCTAGGTTCGATGGTGGTTAACAGGAAAAATACAAAACTAAGTTACGACGAAGGAAATTTGGAGATTAGCATTGAATATATTAAATTTTACATTTATGATTGAAGTAATCAAGATTGACAAGAATGTTATTGCAGATTACATATCAAGACAAAGCTACTCAAACTGATTTACCAATGGAAGAAGCTAATGTCAAAGATACCCAAACAGACTTAATATTACAAGTGTTTGAACAAATGAAGTTATTACTTGAACGAGTTATCACATTAACTACTGAAGTTACAAATGTAAATGTGCAGGTTGAGCACTATAAAAAACAAGAAGCTATTAGCAAAGATACTGTGCAGGAAGAGCACGGTAAAAAACTAGACCTAGAAGGTGACGATGAGAAACACCTAAAAACTCAAATTACTAACGAAATTACAGTTACAGCTGCAGTTGCAGGTGTGTATCCAAGGGAAAGAATATAGTCACTCAAAATAAACCTGAACTACCAAAGAAAAAGAATAATAACATCAACCAGATATTCTTAAAACCATATACACCAAATATACAAAACCAGAGTCATCTATACCTCCGCAGATATACACATATTTCGAATTGCTCAATCACCAAAAACAGACTTATAACCATATCACTCGTACATATATTGATAATATTTATACCTTACAAAAATTGTTAAATACAAAACCTATCCAGAGTGAAGAATTAGCAAAACAAAACCAAGGATATATTACACAAAAATGTCAGAACTATAACAAACTTATTGCTTTGCCTGGCATCAGTGCAAACTTAATTTCTTCATATTACTATTATGGATTATTATCTTCAGTTTACACAATTACTGGAGAAGAGTTAACAAGAATTTCAGATATTCACAAAAAATTTATGGATTATAAAAGGATTACGAAGAGACAGTTATTCTATGTTCATTTCTACTCAGCACCAGCAGAAATATTGTTTGATAAAATAAAATAGACAATTACTGTTGTCAAGAAAGGAATGACACGAGACTATATTATCCCTAAAAAAATATGTGAACAAGAAGAGAAACCAAAAATCAGATACCAAATTTCTACTGAAACAAGAGAGTTATTGGACTTAGCAGTATATTGACTGAGTTAGCAAATAATTATATAAATCAAAACCCAGTTTGGATTTCCCATAACAGAAATCAATTGTTGGTTTACTCTACTTGTAAAAATATTAGAGAAAATAACAGAGAAAAGATAAGTAAATGGATCATAACGATCCTAAAATCAGAAGAGTTACCAGTCACAAGATTTATTACAAAAGGAGTTATTTTAGAAGAAGCTATAGATCAATTCTGTAAACAAGTTGGCCAAAGCTACAATGACCAGATATGCAGCAGAGTAGTGGAAGACACAACTTTATTCCAGATGTGATGCTACAATAGCAAGAAGATAAAAAAGTAGCAGATACGACAAGAAGAAAATAACAATGAATCAATAATAGAGAAATAAAAGACAAATGAAACAAGTTAATAAAAGTTAGAAAGTGATATATGGCAAAATAGTTAGTTTTTCTGAACTTATTTTACGTAAAATGTATAGCATTATTAGAGTGCCATTATTACACTTGACTTTTTGGCACCTATCATTATTAGTCTTAAGTAGCCTTTTAAGACTTTTTGATTTCTACTTTTTGTAAAGTAGTTTTTGTAGAGTTATATTAGGACAGGTGTAAAGATGTAAATAGGATACACGTTTTCTTTATCTTTTTTAGATTATAAATAGAGGAGCATCCGCTCAGATGAAGGGCAAGCCTTCATGAGTTGAAGAAAAACCCTCTCTTGTACACAAAATACTTTTGAATTATTTAATAAACAATAGGTATATTTCCAAGAAAAAACTATGAATCAGACAACTATGGAAAATCTAGAATTATCAGATTTACCAGAACAGGTATTTATATTTATGATTATGAATAGCTAAATTCATAAATTCCTGACAATCGTGATATAATAAAATAAGTTCATGTTAGTTACTTTATAGTAGAATTATTCAAAGAATAGCATGTTAAGAAGTTTATTAGCAAAGTGGAAAAGGAGAAAAATCCCTAAGAACTATGCAACCTAAAGGTAAAACCGGTGAGGCAAGAAAGCCGTGATAGGGGAGTAGCCAGAGTAGAGGCGCTGTCTAAGGAAAAAGTATCCAGATTACCATGCTAATAGTGACCGAAGAACATGTTATTTAAGAATAATCTAGTATATAGTAATCTAAAATGATCATATTTTGTTATGTGTATGATTGAAGGGAATATTTTGAAAATAACATTATATGAAATAAAATGACTATCTACTTATCTGATGGAATGATAGATAAATTTAAAATATTTATTTTGTATGTACTTAAGGATATAGAAATAGTAGATATAAGAAAAATTATATACGAAAAGGTATTTTATTTTAATAAAGATTTATTAAGTTCTATAGAAAACTTACACCTATATAATGAAAGCTTCTGCTCATATTTAGATAGTTGTTATTCAGATGGATATTATACCAATTAGAAATGTTGGAATATATTAGAAAAGTCAGAGAAAAACAAAGTGACCTATATGAAGAAATTAATTATAGAAATCAACTCAAAGAAATGATCGAAAATCAAAAAGAAAAATTAATATGGATAGAAAAACCTTTAAAAATTTAGAAAAATGTACAGATAATAGTTTACATAACCTGAAAAACTCATTAAGGGATGAAGAAAAAGAGATAATTAATAGTATTAATAACATTAAATTGGATATAAATTCAAGTACAATTAGAATAGAATATTACACAGAAATTTGTAAACAAGCAACTACTTTAGGATAAAATGATAGACTATGAGTATTTAAAATATTGAAGACAAGATATGGAAAAAATAAGATTAACAGAAATACTTATGAAAGAAAATTTAATTGAATATTTTAGAACCAAAGATATAGAATATTTAGAATACCTTCAAAATAATATATAAGAATTACAAAGACTAAGAGAAAAAACTAAAGAATATTACAGTAAAGCATTTAATCAAATACTATCTAATCACCCCCCAAGATATGAACATCAATAAAATTAAAATAAATAAACTAAAAATAAAAATATTTAGAGAAGTTAAGAAATATCCACGCACAAATAAACAACATAGGCTTTGCTAAATCCAAATATATACTACTTCCGATAACTTTAAACAACATAGTCTTTGATAAATCCAAATATATACTACTTCCGATAACTTTAAACAACATAGGCTCTGATGCCAATTGTAGGGGGGTGCGGATAACTTGGGTAACTTAAATAGATCTATTATATCTCCAATGGATCTATTTTTAGTTGTGCGTGGATATTTCTTAACTTCTGTAAATATTTTTATTTTTAGTGTATTTATTTTAATTTTATTAATGTTCATATCTTGGGGGGTGATTAGATGGTATTTGATTAAATGATTTACTGTAATATTCTTTAATTTTTTCTATTAGTCCTTGTAATTCTTGTATATTATTTTGGAGGTATTCTAAATATTCTATATCTTTTGTTCTAAAATATTCAATTAAATTCTCTTTCATAAGTATTTCTGTTAATCTTATTTCTTCCATATCTTGTCTCCAGTATTTTAAATACTCATAGTCTATCATTTTATCCTAAAGTAGTTGTGATATTGCAAATTTCTTTGTAATAATTTATTCTAATTGTACTATATCTGATATTAAATTCTAGATTATCTATTTCATTAATTATCCTGTCTTTTTCGTCTATGAATAATTCCATGTCTAAATCATATTCTAAACTGTCTTTAATTTCTAGTTGTTTTATGGTTTTATTTATCCAAATTAATCTTTCTTTTAATTGTTCTCTTCTTTTTCTGAGCTGGTTTCTGTAATTAATTTCTTCATATAGCCAACTTTGCTTTTCTCTAACTCTATTAATATATTCTAGCATTTTTAATCTGTATAATATCCATCTGAATAATAACTGTTTGAATTATTTCTATCATAGAAATCTATATTTTCTAATTCATCTTCTATCCAATTAGTACTTAGTAACTCATCTTCATAATCAAATATTTTTTCCCATATTATTTTCTTTATGTCTTCTAATTCTAAGTCTTTTATGATATATAATACTAGTATCTTAGTTTCATCAGATATATACCTTGTCATATTATTCATATTATGCTTAGGTTTCTACGAATAACTTGGATAACTTGGAATTGGATTCTAGTAATTAATTGCTTTATCACAGTATTTATTAGTTGTTTGTTTTAATCTTAATAATTCCTCTATATTTCCATTAAGGAATTCTATATATTTTATACCTTTAGTTCTCATATATTCTTCTAAATTTGTTTTCATTATTTTTTCTAGTAATTGTATATTTTTCACATCCATTTTCCAATATTCTAAATATACGTAATTTATTATTGTTGATGTATAGGTTTGGAATGTAAGTATTTGTAAGAATAAGTAGGTAAGTGAGGTATGTAATTTATTCTAGTCATAAAATATTTATCAAATATTTTTTCCAATATGATTTTTCTTATATCTACAATTCCTATATCCTTAAGTACATACAAAACAAGTATTTTAAATTTATCTACCATTTCGTCAAATAAATAAGTATTCATTTTTCATATGATGTTTCTTTCAAAATATTCCCTTCAATTATACACATAACAAAATATGATCATTTTAGATAACTATATACTAGATTATTCTTAAATAACATGTTCTTCGGTCACTATTAGCATGGTAATCTGGATACTTTTACCTTAAACAGTGCCTCTACTCTGGCTACTCCCCTATCACAGCTTTCTTGCCTCACCGGTTTCACCTTTAGGATGGCATAGTTCTTAGGGATTTTTCTCCTTTTCCACTTTGCTAATAAACTTCTTAACATGCTATTTTTCGAATAATTCTACTATATAGTAACTATCATAAACTTATTTTATCATATCATGATTGACAGGAATTTATGAATTTAGCTATTCATAATCGTAAATAAATATACCTGTTCTGGTAGGTTTGATAATTCTGGGCTTTGTTTATCCATAGCTTTTCCTTGGAAATATATCTGTTTTCTATTAAATATTCAAAAGTTTTTTGTTTACAAAAGAGGAGGCTTACTTTCAACACATGAAAGTCTTGCCTCTAACTGAGCAAATGCTCTGCTATAATCCTAAAAGAAACGCGTAAACTTTTTACATCTTTACATTTGTCCTAATATAACTTTACACGTTACCTATATACTATTTCTAGTCAAAAACTAATAAAAACCAATAGTGGTCCTATGTCTTTACATTTAATGGCAAGTGCCAAAAGTAAAAAAGCCTATGCTAAAAATAGTAAAGCTATTAAATGTTTACATGATTTACGTATTCCATATTTCAAAAAGTTAGCTTTTTCTTCATATGTCACTTTCTTCACTTTGATGTTTTTGTCTCCTTATCTTTCCATTATTGCTCCATCTTCTTAACTTTTTGTCGTGTATCTTCCAGCTGTTGTCCTTATCTTCTTGCTATTGTAACATCACATCTGGGATAAAGTTGTGTCTGCCACTACATCTGCTGCATATGTGGTCATCGTATCTTTGGCCAACCTATTTACAGAATTGATCCATAGCTTCTTCTGAAATAATTCATTTCGTAATAGATCATGTGACTGGTAACTCTTCTGGTTTTAGGATCGTTATGACCTATTTTCTTATCTCTTCTCTATCATTTTCTCTAATATTTTTACAAGTAGAGTAAACTAATAATTGATTTCTGTTATGGTAAATCCAAATTGGGTTTTGATTTATATAATTATTTGCTAACTCAGTCAATATACTGCTAAGTCCAATAACTCTCTTGTTTCGGTAAAAGCTCGGTATCTGATTTTTGGCTATCTCTTTTTGTTCGCATATTTCTTCAGGGATAATATAATCTCATGTCATTCCTATCTTGACAACAGTAATTGTCTGTTTTATTTCATCAAACAATATTTCTGCTGATGCTGAGTAGAAACAAACATAGAATAACTGTCCCTTCCTAATCCTTTTATAATCCATAAATTTTTTGTGAATATCTAGAATTCTTGTTAACTCTTCTCCAGTAATTGTGTAAACTATAGATAATAGTCCATAATAGTAACATAAAGAAATTAAGTTTGCACTGGTGCTATGCAAAGCAATAAGTTTGTTACAGTTCTGACATTTTTGTGTAATATATTCTTGATTTTGTTTTGCTAAATCTTTATTCTGGATAGGTTTTGTATTTAATAATTTTTGTAAGGTATAAATATTAACAATATATGTACGAGTGATATGGTTATAAGTCTGCTTTTGTTGATTGAGTGATTTGGAATATGTGTGTATCTGGGAAGGTATAGATGACTCTGGTTTTTGTATATTTGGTGTATATTGTTTTGAGAATATCTGGTTGAGGTTATAATTCTTTTTCTTTGGTAGTTCAGGTTTATTTTGAGTGAATATTTCTTTCCCTTGGATACATACCTGCGCCTGCAGCTGTAACTGTAATTTCGTTAGTAATTTGAGTTTTTAGGTGTTTCTCATCGTCACCTTCTAGGTCTAGTTTTTTAATGTTCTCTTCCTGCACAGTATATTTGCTAATAGCCTCTTGTTTTTTATAGTGCTCAACCTGCACTTGTACATTTATAACTTCAGTAGTTAATGTGATAACTCGTTCTTGTAATAGCTTCATTTGTTCAAACACTTGTAATATTAAGTCTGTTTGGGTATCTTTGACATCAACTTCTTCCATTGGTAAATCAGTTTGAGTAGCTTTGTCTTGATATGTAATCTGCAATAACATTCTTGTCAGTCTTGATTACTTCAATCGTAAATGTAAAATTTAATATATTCAATACTAATCTTCAAATTTCCTTTGTCGTAACTGAGTTTTGTATTTTTCTCGTTAATCACCATCGAACCTGGGTATTATCTGTTCCCACAATAAATTTGTTATATACAATAAATGGTTCAAAGGTTAATAAACATTTATATAGTGAACATAATTCTTTTCTATTTATTTCCCATTTTATTTCTGTGTCATTAAATGTTCCTAAATAATATCTACAATGATGTTCTATCTTTCCATTTTCGTACCTATATTTAAGTACTCCTCCATAACTATATTCACTTGCATCTGCTTCTACTACATATGTAAATTTTTTATTTTCGTCTGGGAATTGTAATTTTGGTAATTCTTTACAAAATATTTTTATTTTCTAAACTTGTTTTTTATCTTCCTCATTGTAATTATATTCTACATCCTTTTTTAATTTTTTTTGTAAAGGCTTTAAGTTTTCTTCTAATTTTGGTATATATTCTCTTACTTGGTTTACTAATCCTAAAAATGATTGTAATTTCTTTTTTGTATCTAATTCTTCTTTTGAATTTATTATTTTTTGTACTATATGTTGTTGCATTTTTACTTCAATTTTATCTATTTGTATCCCTAAAAATTCTATTTGGTTTTTCATAATTTCAGCTTTCTTTTCTCTTAAACTTATTCCTGATTTTTCTATTATATCTGTAAATTGTTCTAGCAATTTTAAATATTCTTCTTTAGTTTTTGTATAGAGTAGTATATCATCTATGCATATTATACAATTAGGTAATTGTTTAAAATAACTATCCATAAAATGTTAATCCCTACCTGGTGCATTTTTATATCCAAATGGTAATACGTTCCATTCATAAAATCCTTGTGGTACCGTAAATGTGGTTAATTCCTTAGAATCTTCATCTAACTTTAAGTGGTAAAATCTTGATTTACAGTCAAATTTACTAAAGTAGTTATATCCTTATATTTGTCTTATTTTCATTATCTGATTTGGTACTGGATAATTGTATGTCATAGTTTTTGCATTTAAATTTCTATAGTCAATAACCATTCTACTTTTTTTTCTTTTTTGTTCACTATGTTTATTTACTATAAATGCTGGACTATTATATTTACTATTGTTTTTTTATATATACTGTTTTTCTAATAATTCATCTATATGCATTTTAAATTCTTTTAAATCATCAAAATTATATGTTAATGGTTTTTGAGTTATTATGCTATTTTTATCTATTAATTCAATTTTTATAGTATTTTTATGTTTTTCCCATCCTTTTAATGGATCTTCACTATATAATTGTCTTAAGTTTTTCTTTATTATTTCTACCTTATCTATTGAAAATATGGTTATTTCTTTTTTATTTATCGAAAATACAACTAGTTCTACTGTGTCTTCTCTATTTTCTACATTTTCTAATTTTTGTGTAATTTTTTCACGTCCTTTTATCCAATCAGTTTTCTTTCTTATTTTATTAATAACTCTTTTTGTTCTTACTTTTTGTTTACAAGGTGTTGTAAACCACCAATCTGTTTTAGTTATTATATGTGGATATAATTTATCTAAAAACGACATTCCTAAAAACATATCTTTTGATGTTAGTTCATAATTATTGATTTCTTCTATTGTTATTATTTTATCTCATATATGCATTTTTACATTTTTAGATTTATATGTGATTAAACTTCCTTTATTATTAAATCTTTTGACTACTATTGGTGTTTTTAATTTATCCCATTCACTTTCTGGTAAACAGTTGTGTCTACATAAGTTTGCTTCTGCTCATGTATCTATCATAGGTGTATAATACCTATTATAATATCCTTCTACTATTATTTTTACAAGTACATATATTTTCATATCATGTTAAAGTTCTTTTTATGAATAATTTTTTTATTATATATTATAGATAATTGTGTATGTTCTATATTGTATGGTTTTACTTGGTCTAACCATTTTATTCCTAATATTATATCTGTTTTTTGCATTTCTTCCTTTATTTCAAATTTTATTTTTATTTTCCTAACTCCTATTATTATTTCTTTTTCTGCCGTATCCTTAATGTTTATTAGACTCCTTGATAGATCTGGGCATATATTACTATTAGATTTTATTTCTTCACTTCTTACTAGATATTTTGCTATATAATTTTTTTCTTGTTTTGTGTTTAAGAGTATTAAATATTCTTTTTTATTTATTGTTCCCATTATGTAATATTGATTTAAATTAACTGTTGAAGTTATTTCATAACTTGTTCTTTTTGATGAGCTTGATGATTCTGGTTTTCATGAGCTATTCTTTTTGACGTACTTATTCTATCATTTATTATTTCTAAATCTTCTTCTATGTCTATATTTTTGTAACTATAATCATTATTATCAATTATTTTTACAAATTGTTCATATGGACTTTCTATTTGTATTTTATTAATTTTATTTTTTTCTGCTATTTTATGTTTTGTTGTTAATACATATAGATTTTTACATCTAGCTGTAAATATTTTATTTCCTGGGGTTAGTTCTATTTTTGATATTTTCCAATATAATACTAATGATTTATCTATATTTTTATCTGTTATTGCTACTGAATAATTTGCACTTATTATAAATTTAAAGTTTTGGTATATTAAATTGCCTTTTATAGCACATAGTCTATTGGAATTGGCTCTGTATCAATGGAATCTCATCATCCATACATAACGACCACCAAGTTCGGGATGGATTGGTGTGGTTCCTCTACGCCTAGGACACCAGAATATCGAACCATGAACGAAGAAAGGCATGAGAGAAAAGCATATTGGCTAGTGATTGTGAGGCCCCAATTCTTGACTGGAGGGGACACCAAAGGCCTCTGCCCTATTTCATTATCTATTTCATTCTCTGAAATTTCATATATACTATATTCACTTTCTAATTCATAATCTATATAATCTATTTGCATATATTCTGTATTTTCTATTTTTATTTATGATATTTGTTTCTTTTTTGGGTTTTTTTGGTAATTTACAATCTCTAGCTAAATGTCCTAATTTTCCACAATTATAACAAGTACATTCTTTTATAGATTTCTTTTTCCTATATGGTTTTTTATGTTTATAATTTTTTACATAATATCTTTTTCTTGGTTTCTTATATTTATATTTTGATTTTTTGTATTTCTTATATTTTTTATGTCTTTTTCTTTTCTTATAATATCTTTCTTCACATCCAAATTGAGGTGCTATTTTATCTTTGCAACATGTTAAATTTCTTATTAATGTTTTTTCCATTTTTATTTCTTCTCTATATTTTTCACATAGATTTCTATACCATTGTTGTAAAAATTTTATTCGTATATACTATTTTTTGCTTCATCCTAACTCATTATTATTTTTGAACTAAATGGTTCAGGTAATTTAGTAAAATATAATCTTCTTATTTCTTTACTTTCTTCTATATTATATGTTCCTTTATAATAATATTCTTTTAATGTGCACGTATACTCATCTATATAACACATATTACATATTGCTAGTTTTAACATTAAATTTCTATTTCTATTTTTTCTTTATTTTGCTCTTCTTCTTCTTCTGTTGTCATACTACTAAATTCATCTCTTATAGCTATTTCATATTTTTTCAATATTTCTGTTGGTAGTATTTTAGTAGTTGTTGATGTTCCTTCTGTTTTGTTATCAGATCTTAATACTTTTTTAATTGTTTCGGCTAGGTTTAAAAACCATAATTTTACTGTTCCTATTAATGTCTTTTCTATATATTCTAGTGTGTTTGTTGTATCTATTTTATAATCTAATAATTATTTTGACATATATCCTACCCATAGTTGTATTGTTTTATTTATGTCTATTACACAGTCTAAATCCAAAAAATTGTAATTAATTATTTGTTTTGGTGTCCATTTATTATATTCATCCTTTGGATTATATCTTTTAAACTTACTTTTGTAATTATATGTTGGTTTTTTTTATTTCTGATGCGCTAGGTATTATATTTTTATCTAGAGTATTTACCTCTGTATTTATTAGTTCTAGATTTTCTTTATTAATTACTTCTTGTTTTTCATTAATTTCTAGTTTTCCTATGTTTTCTAGAATTTCTGTATATGTTCACTATCTTCTGAATCATAATTATCTGTTTCTTCAGCATCTATTGTATTTATTTCTAATTCTCTGGTTTCTGGTTCTTTATTTTTTATTTCTAATTTTTCTTTAAATTGATTTATCTTGTTTAATAATTTTTGTTCTTTATCTTTTTCTTTTTTTTTTCTTTCTGTCTCTTTTCATATAAATCTTTTAGCATTTGTAGTTCTTTTTCTAATTCAGCAATCCTACTATTTTTAGTTTCTTCTATTTTTCCTATTTCTTCTGTGGTTTGTTGTTTTATTTTATCTATTTTCTTTTTTTCTGTCTATTTCTTCATTTTCTCTTTCTATTCATACCATGACTGTCAACTTATCTTCTAATTTTAATTCTTCTTTTTTCGAACATTAAATATAAATGTTCACCTATTTTCTTATATCTTCTTCTTAAATTAGAGAATACTATTTTTATTTTTGATCCTTCGTGATTTTCATATGTTTTTTCGTCTATTATAAATTCTTCTTTGTTCATTTTATTTAAACGTATATAGGTTATGTTGATATATATATTCTAGACTATCTATTGTTGATTCTAAATTTGATATTTCTTCTTTTTGTGCATTTATTGAATTTTTACTAACTCCGACAATTATGTTATACTGTAGTCTTTCTATCCTTATTTTTAATTCTTTACGTTTTTAAGATATTATTTGTTTTAATTCTTTATATTTTTATAATTTCTGTACGTTATTCATCTAAACAATATTTATAATATTTTGGTGGATATCTAATTTTATTATAATTAATAAATTAATCAAATAAATTCAAATATATACTACTTCCGATAACTTTAAGCAACATAGGCTCTGATACCAATTGTAGGGGGGTGCGGATAACTTGGGTAACTTAAATAGATCTATTATAGCTCTAATGGATCTATTTTTAGTTATTCGTGGATATTTCTTAACTTGTCAGGTAAATGTGTTGAACGATTAAAAATTTATTTTATTCAAATTACTAATATTTAAAAATCTAACATGAAAACTCCTAATAAACCTAGAAAACTTGAAAAGAAAATACAATAAATTATAGGGAAAAAAATTAAAACTCTACAGAAAATGCAATAAAACAATAAAGTCCTAAATTAGGGAAGGATTCTTATAAAGTATATATTATCTTATTTTACGGTCCTTTTATTTTACAACTTTCTAGTTTCTACATAGTTAGAATACGATTCTAATAATTAATAAGTCATTAGAAAAGTTGATTGAACTTTTGTAATTAATTAAAATATCATGTAATAGATAAAATGATTATTTACTTATTTTCTTATATTTATTATGTACATTAAAATTAACTACAATTTTAGTTATCAAGTCTTTCCTTACCTGAATAGCATAAAAACTCCTAATATTTTGAAACTTAAATGTAATCGAATTTTTACTATCCAGGACTTTGAAGTCACCAAGATTTTAGTTATTAGATCTTTCATTATTTGAATTATATAGAAATTCAAATATTATAAAGGTAATTAAATAATAATTTGAGAGAAATAGTAAATGACAAATTTGTCTATTATAGAATTTTCCAATGAAGCATTTCTGTGTTGCACATATGTATTATATAAGAAAATAAAAATATTATAAGATAACAATTTATGTTAAATGCAAAATAATCAACTTATACTCATAGTGTAGTTGGTTACAAAGTTAACTTTTAACCATTTTTTTTGAAACACTGTCTCTCTAGAATTTAAAAATAGATAAAAATAAATAAAGTAAGGCGAAAGCAAGCACTAAAATAAGAAATTTGAAACATAATTCATAACATATTAAAATAATATGAATTTCAAATAAACTAAAGTCAAATACGGCTAAGATAAGATTTTCATTTAGAGAATTCAAGAAAAATAAGCAAGCATGCTAAAAATACAGGTACATAAGAGGTTCGAATCAAAACATGGATAGAACTTTAATAATCATAGTGCCTCAAGGAAATCACAACTTTCGGATCTGCCCATCTGCCCAAAAAGGCTACAAAGAAATATAACCAAAATAATCATGGTAATATGCATATGAAGGGAGGGGGAGGGGGCGCGAGATGGAACACAACAGAATATCAGTATCAGTTCAACCCCATGAATATTAAAAATAGATCCTCACTTCACAATTTATCCACAATAATATCCAATCAAGAACTCATGCTCCCAGCACACTAATAAGTAACTCAGGGTACTAAGAACTCAAACACTAGGCAAATATTTCTTACAAGTTAAAGATATAAAAAACATAGTCCAAATAATTAATTAGTTATTTTTATTCTCTTCACAATATAGTGATACTCGCATATATGCTTGTCATCTCACCTATATGGAACTTCCATATTCTCATTACTCTCCTTACATGTAATTAACACAAACAAATCAAAAAAGAATCTAAGAATGTCTCAACTTATATTTAAAAAACCCAAATAGTTAAACCAAAATCTTGCCCTTTTGAAAAACCTTTGAATGCACTCACTCTGATAAAATATGAATTCTACATAAGAAAAGAATTCATATTAATATACTTAAATTTCGTGTCTAAAAGTCAACTCAAAAGTCAGCCTCGAGCTTACAAGGGAAAAATTAAATTTTTTCAAAAAAAATAAAAATGTTACCCATAACTCAAGGAGTTCAAATATAAAATTTTATTTAAAAAATAGAGTTAAAATTGACTTTGAAATCATCTGGTTATCATTCTTTAATTTTATTAAAAAATTCTAAATTTTAAATAAAAAAAATATTTGAAGACGATATAGTCATTGGAGAATGTTAAAAGATTGGTTTAGAAACTTACCCAATGAAGAATTATCAAAAATCTACTTTTGAATCTCCACAAAATGAGTTTCCAAACTTCAAAAATCGAGTTATTGAGTCTATGACAAAAAAATAAAATTTTAAATCTGTCGTGGTACTCCTTCCCCGGGAGCGCGGGCTCTTCATCGTGATCGCTAGTCCACTCCACTCTATAATGACTCTTGCGGTGAAATTTAGAAAATTTTGTGCTTTGATCACTTCACCCTTTCTCGTGGTTGCTTTATTTTATTTATGAGTTGTGGAGATATTTGGCACAGTTCCCAATGTGATCGGGAATGATTTGGAGAATTAAGGCTTTTAGAGGCTTGAAAAGCCATATAGCTGGCTTCGATCAATATTTGATATTCCGAGTGAGGGATGGTGATTTGGATAGTTCCATTAGATTCGAAACATTGATTTTGAGTTAGTAGCATAGTCAGTTTGAGTCTCGAACCTTTATTTTCCATTTCAACCCTTTGTTCGAAAATTAAAATAGCCTATAAAGAGTTCTAGGGGTTAATTTATTGTAAATGAACTTTTTTCATAAATTCGATGATTTCATTGAATCCAAAATATATTATATGATAGATTTTGACTAGAGTCAAAAATAAGTTTCAAAATTGTTGGTGCTGATGTGGCCGCTAAAGGGGTTGGTTGACCGCTTTTGCAGCCATTGACCATTTTATCAACCATTAAAACAACCATGTGACCACTTTAGTGATAGTTTGACCTTTTGACTAGGCCGCTTTAGTGGATATCAACCATCATTGAGTTTAATACTAAACCAAACTTATTTCATATTTTTGATATTTTTAAGAGTTAAGAAGCTCTAATTTTGATGATTCTCGATGCGTTTTTCTCATATAATTATTTTTACGTGATTATAAATTTATATTACTCATTTTAAAATAATATCCATTCCATTTTTCAAAATTTCTAACCAAAAGTTGAGATTCAAAACCTCATTCCATTATTTTCCATCATTTTTGAGACTTAAGAGCTCGGATTTGAGGTTTTCAAAGGAGTTTTTGATATTTCTTGTATAGATATATTTCTAGACCTTGTATTTATTATTTTACACTGATTTCGCTACAAATTCATCTTCAAATCTTTAATTTTAAATTTGATATTGGAGTTTTTACCGGTAACGCTTTAAAATAATTTTTCTTCAATTTGAACCTTATTTTTAACTCATTCTTGCGTTAGTTTTCATTTGTAGGTTCCTAATGTTATGGAAAATGTATTTATTAAAAATAATTCTAATTTTATCCCCTTTTATTTTTGAACCCATTTTTCAAACTTATTTTGGACCCGTCTTATATAGGATCAATATGGGCATCATTAGCTTTATTTAGACTTCTAGATAACTTATTTGATTATGGGACACATTTGGTGTTGATTCGAGTAATTTGAGCTTTCTGTTGGGGCTTTGGATGATGTTTGGACTTATGGATCTTCGTTTTAAATAAGTTGAGATATCCCTTGACTTTTTCCAAAGTGTTTATGTATTGTATGCTTGTTTGTTATATATTGTTTAGGATTGGGGGTCCCACTTAGGTTAAATGGATAACATCTCTACACCGGAGTCCTTGATGGATTATATAGTTGCTTATCTAAGTTAGTCGTACTACTTGTAATTATCCTTAGAGTAGAATTTAGATAGATAACCTAGCAATCTTGAATAATTGCTATTGGATTGTTTGTTTTGGAGATTGAATCTAGTTAGCAGATTCTATTGTGACGATTGTGATTTAGTACCTTTTTAGGGGGTAATTATGTTATTATTGTCATTATTGATGGAATGATTGAGCCTTTAGGAGAATACATAAGGTATGAATAGACTTGTAATATGTGATGAGGCTTAATGTATGGAATAACCTAGGTTTGGATAGTCCGCGATTTATCACACAAGATTTTTACGTGATTTTGAATCCAAAACACAATAGTGCAATATAGGTATCATTGTTCTCACTTTGATGATTAGATTGTGATTTTTATAGCATGACATTTTGCAGAATCTTCTCGGAAGAGAATATTGGTGGTTTAGCGGATTCTTTACGCTTTTTTCAGTGTCCAAGTAGGCTAGATTTACCCTCTTTATAGATTGAGCTATTTTGTAGCATGATTATGATATTCTTCTATATATGGGGTGGGATTTAGGTGTTTAGGAATGATTGAATATTTTTGGATTAGTTGGACTATTTAGGCTATCTTGAAATCAAAATTTTGGTGTAATTGACTTAGTTGCTCATGTTTTAGGGAGAATTTATATCTTAGGGCTAGTTATGGATTATTTCATATCTAGAAATGAATTTAGATACCTTAGCCTAGTCCGAGGTAGAATTTTCCTAAAATGGATTTTAGGAATAAAAGTGGGCCCCTTCGATCCACCTTAGGCCAATACTTGTGTTAAGTTTTATAGACTTAAGTACTCATGATATACCCTTATTAAGATTATTTTGGGACTTAAAGAGATTAAATTCTTATAGATTTTATAAGTTCGGTAGTTGAGAGTTAGTGCTAATCCTAGGTAAGTTTCGATGGTTATGTATGGTTGTTTAGTGATATGGCTTATGATTATGGTTTATTTGTAACGCCGAAGCTACACTTTTACTCTTATGATTATACGATCGCCACCAAATATAGTAACCTAACAAATTTTGGGGTCGAATCCCAAGGAAATACATGGAATCATGGCTCTTAGCTGCTGTAATCAATGGGCAGAACTGGAAAAGTAAATAGGGTTTTTGAGTAGTAATATCGACCAAGTGCCGAATATTAATTTCGATTGTAATCAATCGTAGGTGAACATTAGGATTTTGTTTTGTAACGCCCCAATTTTCTGAACCAGAATGCTACATGGTGTTCATGACCCCGAGGGACCACAAGCGAACCCATGATTGATTTCTGTACCTGTAAACTGCATAATATCTCATAAAATATGCGAAAATATGAACTGTAAGGCCATAAGGTTCAATACTGATACATATCTGAAAAATATGGTATAACAATATCAAAAAGAAACATAAATACTGAAGTCTGAACATCTAATCTGACATCTAGTCTGAAAGCCTCTAACTGAACTGAATAAGGAGTTGATGGGATATGTCCCCAACTAACTCCAACTACTAAAATAAAGTGAAAACTGAAATAGAAATGAAATCATCATGTCCTCGAAGGATGAGGACTCACGTCTAACTCTGACTGCTGATCTTGGAATTTACTGCTAATTTGGAGGTCATGCCTCTAAACTTATGGTGTAACATAAGAGAAAGCACCATAGCGCAAATGCGTCAGTACGTCTGAATGTACTGAATATATGAGTGAGGTAGGCTAAATGCAAAGGGTTATATGCATGAAAAATACTGACTGGTACAAACGTGAGAGTACATACATGCATCGTAACTGTAACAGAACTCGTGGAGATACTGACTACTAAGTCTGAATACTGACAATATGAGTGTACTGATAATGAGATTCTGAAAGACTGAGTTTACTGGTATTAATATGTAAATCACTAATAAGTGATGGATCTGATACTATATTACTAATACTATATTACTGATAAAGGAATGATTGTTTCTGACAGTTCGAATTATGAAGAACTGGTCTGATTGACTGTATCTGACAGTTCTGAAGCTGAGTACTAATAGCATGAGTTCTGATAAATTTTGTGATTGATAGCATAAGTGACTGTATCTGATAGTCCATAAATCTGAAGGAAACTATCTGAGTTTAATTCTATTTTTGAGTTGACTGTATCTGACAGTCCTGGTATACTGAAATCTGAAGAACTATCTGAGTTCTTTACTGAGCTGGGTAGCTATAGATGACAGTCCTGAAATCTGTAACTGAAATTGTGGGAAGTATTTATATAATCGACATGCCCCAAATACGCTATAATAGCTAAGCTGGGGTCCAATGTCTACCCCGATTGGAGGGGCGTCAATACCGCGCCACTGGTAAGGATAGCTGTGAGAACCCTATGCTGGCAGGTACTCAATGAGAATGGTGGGAACCCTAAATTGATGGGTTAAGCCACCTCATCAACCCTAATCTGACGGGTTAAGATATCTATACCTATGCTGGCTATGTAGTTCTGGAACACAAGGATGACTTACTAAGAATCACACCCTGAACTGGCGGGTGAGTTTCCATTCTTGGGTTCACTCGGTGCTAACTTTTACTCCCATCTAAAGGACATTGAACTGAATAACTAAGCTGAACTGAATAACTGAACTGAACTGATTAGCTGAACTGATACTGATTAACTGGACTGATACTAGTGGTATTGTTTAACGGAGCTAAACTAAGTTTACTGGATTTCGATGACTGACAGAATGTACTGAGTTCTGAGGACTGGTTGAGAGTACTAAAGTTAATGAGATTGACTGTGAATACTGAGGTTGCTAAGGTTACTGAGCACTGAGATTATGAGATTTACTGGATTACTGAGATTACTGAGATTTCTGAGTTTTCCTGAGTCACATGACTGACTGAATTCTATAGATCATGGATTGATTGAGAGTATCGTGAAAACATGACATGGCTCTAGGAACACAACTATATTTTTCGGGTACAAGTATCCCTAGGACTCGATGGAAGGAAACTGACACAACTTGAATTTCTTGAGTACACGACCATCAATAAAAATCCATAATACATGAGTGGGGGATTTCATGAAGTACATGGTCATCATAATATCTATCATGAATAGGAATGCTTATAATCAAGTCATAAATCTCATATTCTAATATCTTGGGCATTCTAACAATATATACTATTCATAGCAATCGCATGAAAACCATTCAAGCATAAGGGAACGGCAACATGTAACATTTAGTTCATATTGTAATGATTTGGGGCTATTATACTTGATGTATTTATTCAACATCTCAAACATGGTAGGGAAAACATGGATATATTTTGTGTACATAATTTATATCTCCATTATCATACATACTTTATACCACAACAATAACAACACATAATTTACATGAAAATTCATATTGGAGTGTATGACTAACATGAACTTGTTATTTAGATATCATGAAATCATGTAAATATGAAGTTCTAACATACTAGTCATTTTATCGAACACCTTGCATGCATTCTTTAAGGCATAGGTGGATTTCATACTTGCATTCTATCAATCCATCTAAAGATCATGTTTTTCAACTAAAAACATAACTTTCATGAGATATACAATCACAATACTATTATATAGCAAAACAAACAAGCATCAACATAGGTATGATCATATCACCACAATCAATCAAGCTTTTGTATTTTAAAGATTGATTCTTGAACTCCACGGATGAAAGGAATCCGTGGATGAACACTATGCATACCTTAGAAGGGAGGTTCTTGATGATTGACGGAGGAATTTCCTTTAAATTGGATCTTAAAGCTTAATTATGCAACCCTAGTTGTTTTTCTCTTTTAGTGCTCTTGGATGATGAGCTTTGAGATGTTAATAGGGTTGTAATGTGTTTAGAAGCTATATATTTCGTAGGGTTAAGTTTAGGGACGTGTAAGGAGTGTTAAAAGACTTAATTACCCTCAAAATAACTCAAAACGGAGTGTTTTTGGCATTGTAATTGACTTAGGAAATGCCCAAGTGATTGACTAAGCTAGGTTAGGCGGCGCCTAACCAATCTCTTATGCTTGGGTTGGGCGGCGCCTAACCAATCGCCTATGCTTACTGTCTCTCACAAAAAAGGGCATAACTTTTTGCTTGGGTATTGGATTAAGGCAAAATTGGTATTTTTGGAAAGTTAATTCAATTATCTACAATTTGATGGTATAAATATGTAGAAATACCACATTAACATCGAGTTATACTCGTTCAAAGATGACCCTTGCAAAATCGAACACTAAAACTTAATGGATTCAAAAACTCTTAGCTTGTATTACCTTAAGTGACTCATATGAATATGCTTAATGCATCATAAGCTATATTATAGCTAGGATACTTATTATAAGTCATGAACTAAAATGCTACTCACAGGATAGGAGGTTTCATACGTAGGAAAAATGGTTCGTCTCCTAGCTTAGAAATATATGGGGTATTACAATATCTCCCCCTGGATTCTCAAGTCCGTAGATTTATCGTGCTTTATTGAACCCACCCAATACCTTGCATGCAGAATATGATAAGTTATGTACCATCTACAATCTTTTAGATGAGCATATGGATTTCACTTTTTACCTTTTGAGTCTCAGGATGTCGCCTTACTAACCCTTATCTTGATCCCAGTTAACTATTAACTTTTGAGTCTTTAGTTATTAGATGAAAGCTAACCATTTTACTTAGATAATACCTAGTAGTGTGGATCGATATCTAAACTTCAAATTACTATTGTACTTATATTTTCCTAGTCACTACTCTTCTTTTGGAGTAATTAGAAATAATCTAGGTAGGATTCTAAAGTTTGCTACCGCTAAGATATCTATTAAAGTGAAGATAATACAATGCATGCATGGGTATGGTTCAGAACAATAATCACTCTTCCCCTACTTCGTTAATCCGCCAGGATTTTCACAACTCTAGCTAAGGGTTTTTAGCTGCTCATGCTTGTGAAGTAATCAACAATATTCATAATTGAAAGCATAAGATGAAATCATAATAATCACAAGTAAAAACTCAAAACTTTACTAAACTAATCAACCAAAATCAATACAAGAGAATTCCAAGACCAAAATTGAATCTCGGAATCAAAATATGTTCGTAAGTATCAAGAGTCCATAACTTATACTAAAAGACACATAAGGGGTGTTTATAGTACATGAGGAAACCCTAAAAGCAAAATTTGGATGATAAAGGACAAAAAGGGGTTGGTGGCCACATATGGTGTCTATATGTGGCCTGGCCTTGGGTGTATGTGGCATATGCAGCTTGAAGTTGGGCACATATAACACCTACATGTGCTGGAAAAATTTCCTGAAGCTTCTGCCCTTGGGATCTTGGACTTCTAGTACCTACCTTACCTACATGTGGTCCATATGTACTACATGCACTCCATATGTTGACATAGATAAGTTTTGGAAGTTATTTTTCAGCTCTTTTACTCTTGGGATCTTCACTTTAGGTACTTACCTTAGTCTTATATAGACTACATGTGCTACATGTGGTCCACATGTCGACATAGGTAAGTGCTGGGCCTTTCAATACTTGCAACCATGCTTCAAATCTTCAACTTTCATCACATGCGTTGCTCACGAACATATGAAAAGTGCAACGAATACCCAAAATTGATCAAATAAATAGCCAAAAATGCCATTTTTCATTTTTTTCACGAACTTGGCATCCAAAACCTAGTTTTCTACAAAACATACCCAAAACGCATTATATCAAACAAAACAACCTAAGAAACTTGCATATTTTCCCCATTTTAAGTATCGAAAGTGCTATATTTCTATAATATTTTAGTTATTTATATGGTGTATTGACATTTTCTATTGATATATAAGTTTTGGTTCAGGTCCAACATTTGATGATAATGTTGATAATAATAATTACGGTTTAAGTCTGACAATTGATGATGATATTTGTATTATGAGTTTCAGTTCAATTTTTGGCAAATGATGCTATAATTTGCATACTATTAAGGATGATATAATAATGATGATATGAGTCCTGGTTTGAGTCCGATATTGGGAGTTGGGAATGATATGATTCAATATGGATAATTTGATGGTTATAGTTGATATTCCATAGAGTTATGGATCTTTGATTGTTTATTTATCTTTGATTGTACCCTCCTGGTTTATGGGAGACATTATTTACTTTTTCGTACTTATTGGCTTATAAGGGAAAATTTAGTAGTTACAATAGTGTGATCTTTATGTTACTTTTTCATATTTATTTATTTACTTATTCACAGTAGTGTTGGGGCATGTTTCGAGGTTTGCCTTTTTTGCCTTGACTTGGCTTATCTTATCTTGTGTCTTATCGTACTTATATGATGATTTTTCTTAGTCGATCGATGATGCCTACTGAGTTCTTGTGGTTTTGTACTCGTACTACACTTCTGTACCTTTTTGGTGCATATTCGAGTACCATTTACCACCATTGATATGGTGTTAGTGCAAGGTTAATTTTAGAAATTGGGTGAGCTCTTAGAGTTATAGTTGCCTTCTTTTTTCTACTTATCTATGTCTAGTCTTTCGTTTTTGAGACAGATTGTATTTGACTATTTATATATATGGTTCATTTGTAGTAGCTCTTGTACCGACATTACTGATTCTTGGGATGGTTGTTGACCCTTTATCTATCTATTAGACTTTTATGGCTTTTAACTCTTTAAATGTTGATTTTTGGCTTTAGGCAATTTTTCACCAATTTAGCCCATTGCGTGTAGCTCTGAGTCACGGTTTGGCTTACCTACTAGTGGGATAAAATAGGTGCCATCATGACTCATAAATTGGGTTGTGACAAATTATATAAGATACTAGATTTCACCGGTATTGTTGGTACAAAAGTAAGTTTCTAGTACAGTCCCGCAAATCAAAATTATGATGTTTGTTTCTTATGTTCGGGATGCTATAGGACCTTCTTAGGAGTTTTTCACTTCTTTTACTTATTTTGTGGTAAGAGTCTGGGTTGATTTTGAAATCATTCCCTTAGTTTTACTCTTTGATAGATGGCTAGGACACGTGCTACAGCTATACGATATGAGGGTCTTGAGATTGAACCTAGGGATCCTGTTGCTGTTTGTAGAGAACATATAGGTCATGGACAACCTTGGGATGTATCCCCAACTAGATTCTAGGATAGGGGCCCTTCACCAGACCCTATTCTTGCTTCCGAGCCAATGATTCTTCTACCCTAGCCAACGATGGCCCAGGGACCAACCCAGGCTCCACCAAAGTTTATTTCTTCTTCAATGCTCAGGGATACTTTAGTTCAGCTGTTGTGTAATAACCTTCTAGGTCAATTTTCATAATTTCACTTATTTTATTGTTAGAGCTTTTTCATAGCTGCCCCAAGTCATTTATGACTTACTAGGACTGATAGTTCGATTAGCAGGCAGTTCATTTGGTATTTAGAGTCAGTTTATTAAGAAGTCTTCACTGGTTCCAAATAGCCATTGGGAATAAACTTTAGTGAAATAATCTCGAATGAAAATTCTATTAGTACCAACAACTCCGGAATATTGATATTAGGCTAGGTAGACCTTTTGTTTGGCCCCAATGCACTCGAGCTCATTTCAACCTATTAGTCGAAAAGTTGGAAAATTTGAAATTTAAATATGGGACCTATATTTGGTCATAACGATCTTGTATGAAAAATCTGACTTCACCATTGCATTTGAAACGTCAAATTTAGTGTGGTTACACAGTTTATTTGCATATATTGTATTCCAAATGGGTCCCGGTGCCTTAGCGAAAACTTAGAAATTCTAAATTTTAGCTTTCAGCGGAGGTCTGGTGCCATGGCAATCGCACCCCAATTTGCAGAGGGGTATTTCGATTGGACAAGGGTGTGTTATGATCACAATATTTGGTCTGACATCAGATAGTGTGATTGTGGTCTGCATGTTGCAATTGCAAGATCTGATTACCCAGTAATTGTATAAAAAGGCCCCTTAGGCTGCATTTTGGCCATTTGTCACCCATTCTCTTAATGCAAAAACCCTAAAGGGTGTGGTAACTCAAAATTGAGACTTGTGGGTGACTTGGGAGCTTGATTAACACCTCTTATCGTGAATATCTTCAGATTCAAGTTATCTTGGTGAAATTCTTGGTTCTTGGCCAAAACCCCAATTAGCTTGAGGGCTTGAAGCCCAAAGGTCGTGATTATGACGTTATAATTATTTCAGGCATATTTTGGGCCCAATGCCGTGCTATGTTATGAGTTGACTATTCGGGAAGTGTTTATCCTTGAAAGGATATGGTTATAGTTTATTGATATATTAATGTTTATGGTTCCATTATTTGAATACTGGTGATGACATGCATGGATCCAATACATTCACGATCGTTGCATCGATGATTGATATGATTCCAATTAGATTATAATCTTATTACTATTTTCACTAATTAAGGGTTAAAGCCCATTTTCTACCTTAAAATGGATTTCTTTACAATAATAATTGCCTATCTTAATGAATAACTTATATTTACAAGAGACAAATAACGATGTTTAAAAGATGTGACCGAGATAGATTTTGGTCTGTGATTTGATACTACTAATTACTCTGGTCGTGAGAGATTTTAACCCTTTCTACATTTTTTATAATGATTTAATCCCAAAGTTCACTCTGGGCAACAAACTTATGGATTTGCACTCTTTTATCAACGACTTGAGTTCATAAACCTATTATCTCCAGATACACATCTCTCTGATATGGGATGGAGGAAGATACTAGATTGATGATGTAACTTCCAGGTAAAACTCGATGATAGATTTTAGTTTTGATATTATATATATGTGTGCTGATAATTATGATAATACCAATTATATCCTCAACAAGGCCGGAGGACATTGTGATGATATATATACTCGGCAAGGCCAGAGGATAGTGTGATGATAATATTAATACTGGTAAGGCCAGAGGATGAATGCAATCATATTTCCAGTGAGGCTAGAGAATTATTACATTGATGTGACTATTTGTACATCTATCGATTCAATTTTGGCTAGCCCTATGTATGGCGATTTTATATATATATACCCGACAAGGCTGAAGGATGATTATGATGATGATGGCTATGATGCTAATGGTTATGATGATGATTGTTATGATAGTGATGGTTAAGATAATGATATTATAATACTTGGCTCAGTTATGGTATGTGGATTCTGTTGCATTCATTCTTGCATGCGCATTGCCTATCACCAATTTGTTCCTATATCTATCAACCCATATGGGGGTGGAGGGTGGGGTTACATAGGTATAGGTGATGACTATGACTTATGGTGTGTTATATGTTGATTGAACCTTTTAAACCTAGGGTGGTAGGGGCATGTGATAGGCTCGATTAGGTATTTGATTATCCGTACTAGCTGGTTACACGCGTTGTTATTATCATATTTATGGTTAGTTTATGATAGACCGGTCACTTATTCAGTATCATGACTTGAGGTATGATTTTGACCTCTTTTATCTTACGATTATATTACTATACGTGATCATCTGATGACTTGATAAGAACCTTGAGTATTCTAGCACTAGCTCATGCTATGGTTAAGAGGTCTTAAATAGCTAGTCTAGTGATCTAGGCTCTACTTTGAGTAGACCTTGTTATATATATATAATCTTACTTAGTTATGTATCTATGATGTTACCGTATATCCCTTCCTTCCCTTGATCCATATTATATATTCATTCCTTGGCCTTGTATACTTATATATATATATATATATATATCTTTTTTTTCTTTTATCTTGTATATTAGCAGTGATATTCATTATAGTATTGAGATTCCTAAGTATGGATTGAATAAGATAGTGCATTCTTACTACTTCCTTAGCCTTGTATGTTAGTCTCTTAGACATGAATAAGATAGTTTATCCTTATTATCTCATTGGCTGTCTTATATGGTTGTTGGATGTGTAGTTTTCCATTTTGTTTATATGTGTTATATATATATATATATCTGCTTTATCTTTGGAGCTTAGTCAACAGTTGCTTACCGAGGACCACATGTTTGGTACTCATACTACTTTCTTGCAGCCTACAGATCATAGTACGGGTTATCTTTATTGATGTGTGCGTCGTGTGGAGCAGTGATGATTCAGAGACTAGAGCGTGCTCCTGCCATTTGGAGTATTACTTATCTCTCTCTTATGTACTAGATTAATCTCTATGTTGTATTCAGGTTAAGAGGGTGGTATCCGGTCCATGGTGGGCTTGAGATACCCATGCGACTGATGCACCATGGAAACATGACACTTACAATACTCATAAAAAAGAATTTATGCTTTTACTCAGGTTATTTTAGTAGATATGATGTGCTTTTATGATTGTTGCAGGTGAAACAGGTCAACAATAGTGTTGGGATAAAATTTAAAGAAAAAGAACTAAAGAGACTAAGTTGTCGATTATACGAGTCACCTTACTAGTCGTCAACACATCATACGGCTCGTAGGTTCACTCGTAAGCATAACAATGACAATACCCAAATGGAAAAACCAAGTGATGATAAGATACAATTGGAGCATACGGATCGTAAGATGAGGATATGAGTCTGAAGAAGTAGTCGTCAAGAGAATAGAAACTAAAGTTAGATTCAGAGTTGAAGTCTTAGAAGAAGATGAGTAGGAAGTCTGAGTATGACTCGTATAGGTTAATCATAAGCAGACCAGTGTCCAGAGCATTAAAGGAAGAAGTCACAAATAGTAATAAGTGAAATCCACGAGTCATATGGTCAAGGTACGACTTGTGAGCATGAGTCATAATGATAACAGAAACTTGGAGCCCTAGAAGATTAGACACTGGAGAACATACGACTAGCACAATACGACTCATAAGAAGAGCTTACGAGTGGATGAGCAAGTCGTACCTTATGCTAACATTACTTTTACTATTCTATTTTAATTAGGATTTTTGAGTTATTTTTAGACACTATAATACCCTAAGGTTATTTCCTTATTAGGTTACGTTCCTTAACATTATTTTAAATATTCTTACAATACTTTACATTATTCTTGAGATTTTTGGGTTATTATCCAATTGAAGACACTGAATTTTATTCGTCTTATTCTTGTGCAATCAATTACTTGAATTCTTTATTGATTATCATGGAATATTGTATTAACATAAGCGGGTAATTTCCCTGACTAGGGTTGTGGGAACCCTGGTGAATTTTCTATGTAAAGAAAGTAGGAGATTCATCTATTTTAGCAGTTGTGCGTGTATCTTAATCTTCTTCTTATTAATTAACCTCAGAGCTACTACCGAAGCTTGAGAATTACCTGTATTCGATACCGTCTTCACAAGAGAGTTTGAGATTAGGAAAATAGGATTAAGACAGTAATTTAAGATTCACGTCCATCTTATTATTCCATTATCTTATCTAATCAACTTGAGACTCAATAGGTGAAAGTTGAACTAAAGTCACAGATAAGGAGCAATAAGGCAACACCCTGAGACTTACAAGGTAAAGGGTGAGATTTATCAACATATTCACACGATGGTTTATGATACATATCTTGTTGACTTTACATGCAGAGTAGTAGAATAAGTGAGTTGAACACGAGAAATTTATGGAGTTGATAAGTTAGGGGGAACACAGTCCTAGTGTTCGTCTTCTATTGTTTACAAACTCAAAGCATTCAGGTTTGGTTACTACTTACGATTGATTTCAAATCCCCTCTTTTACTTTTCCGCTCTGCTCGTGGATTTCAGAAAGTTAAGCAACTGTTCAATGTTTTCCCTATGGGATTGACCCCAACCTAGTTGGGTTACTATATTTGGCATCGATCGCAACATATTTCTTTGGAATTTAGTTTTGGGCGACATCAAACATTGGCGTCATTACCGGGGAAGATGGTTTGAGTAGTTGGGTGAATTGGTGAAGTTCACTGGTTTTATTTTTTGTTCTTAATTTGGCATACGTCGGTGTATGTCAAACACTAGGAGAAGAGGTGATCCCTTACTCCCTTTAGATCCAGAGCCTGAAAGAATTCTTCAAACACTGAGAAAGATGTCAAGACAAGTTTTTGATGGTGTTCCTATTGAGGTTAAAGACCCTCTTTGTCCACCTGCTGATCTAAATGCGTCACTTCTGCGTGCTTCAGGTGATCTACAAAATGTTGCAGATTTATAGAAGCAACAACTTCTATCTGCTATAAAGGAGAGAGAAAAGTAACTGAAGAGGCACAAGACCAAAGAGGACTAGCCAGGCCATATCAAGAGGCCGAGCATCGAGACAAAGTTCAGAGAGGTAGAGCTTCATTAATCCCTGTATATTGGTACCTACACCCATACAATGATGAAGAAAGTATGGTTTTTGTTGAAACTATTAAGACATGAGCCTTATTTATTCAGATTTATGCGGATGGGATTATTCATAGATTTATATCTGAGGTGGAGATGATGAACATACTTGAGGCTTGTCACTCTTCACCAGTTAGGGGTCATCATGGAAGAACCCGTACAACCCATAAAATCTTGCAATGTGGATATTATTGGCCACCAATATACAAAGATGCATATGATTTTGCTCCAGTTTATGATCAATGTCAACACCAAGGTAACATCTCTAGATGACATGGACTTCTTATGACTCCTATCTTAGAAGTGGAATTATTTGATGTATGGGTGTGGATTTCATGGGACCTTTTCTGAGTTCATTTGGCATGATGTATATTCTGATGGTTATGGATTATATTTCTAAATGGGTGAAGACGGTTGATCTCCCCAATAATGAAGCACGCAGTTTCACTGCATTTTTGAAAAAATATATTTTTCCCGATTTGGCATGCCACGTGCTATCATTAGTGACGGTGGGTCAAATTTTTGTAATCGTTTATTCAAAAGTCTGCTTGATAAGTATGGAGTAAAACACAAGGTGGCAACACCTTATCATCCACAGACTAGTGGACAGGTTGAGCTGTCCAACAGAGAGATTAAGTCCATCTTGACGAAGACAATAAATGCCAATAGAACTGATTGGTCATAAAAGTTAGATTATGCATTATGGCTCATTGGTACTTTACTTTGTCAGCTAAGGCTTGTCACTTGCCTGTTGAGCTTGAACATAAAGCACTATGGGCTTTGAAAAAGCTAAATTTTGAGTGGCAGGATGCAACTAAGTCAAGGATGAATAAGATGAATGAGTTGGATGAATTACGACTTTAGGCATATGAAAGTTCTACAATTTACAAAGAAAATATAAAACTACATCCTGATCGCAAGATTAAGAAAAAGATCTTTAAAAAAAGTGACCAACTATTGCTCTACAATTCAAGGCTTTGCTTGTTTCCAAGTAAGTTGAAGTCTAGATAGCATGGTCCATTCACTGTGCTAAGAGTGTTCCCACATGGTGCTTTGGAATTAAAGCGGTATGGTGAAGCCCCGTTCTAGGTGAACGGGCAAAGAGTAAAGCATTACATAGGTAACACTAAAGAAGTCAGTGTAATTTTTGAGATGGACCTTGGTGAAGTCTGAGTAACCAAGGCAATTACATCATGCCGTGATGTTAAATCAAGTACTGCATGAGAGGCAACCCATGAGGGTTGTACTATTCTGGGGTTGGATCAGGAAGCTTTGAGGTTGAGGTTGTTCCTATTTTCATTGACAAGTAAAGATCACTATGGTTAGGGGAACTTCCAAGAGGTTCAATCACTATTTAGTATGAGTTGCATAGACAGTTTTTGAACATATATTTCCCTCCTGCAAGGATACTACAGTCGAAAGATGAAATCTATAATTTCAGACAGTTACCTATGAAATCCATGTATGAAGCGTGGTTTAGATTCAAGAAGAAACTGAGCATGGTACCTAATCACAAAATGACAGGGTCTAGTTTGTTTGAAATCTTCTACAGATCTCTAAATGTCAATTCTAGAGCAATGGAAGATACAATTTTAGGAAGTGCATTTATGCGTTTTTAGTAGGATGCTGCACAATATATGCTAGATGATATTTTGATGACTAATCGAGGATGGTATACTAGAGATATTAAGCGTGATACAGGTACATATGCTATTAGAGCAACTTCTAATTATGGAGCTGGTCAATATTCAATAGTGCAAGAGGTTGCACAAATTCAAACAGATATTAAGCTACTTGCTAAATAGTTTACAACTATGAGTGCTAAGAAAGTGAATACAGTTAGGGCATAGGGATCTACTTCTAGGATTGTTGAGACTGAATCTGAAGAGGGAGAAAAGTATCTTGATCATCGATTGGCAAATTTTTGATTCCAAGGGTAAGGGAATTAAGGTCAAAACTATTATAATGAATGATACAGAGATAGAAGTAGAGAGAGAGGTGATTGGCATTGAAAAGATGATTATTAAGGAGAAGGGTGATAGGTATGTTCCACCAGGTGGCCGTGATTCAAAATCCAGAATGGAGGCACTTTTGTCAATATTAGTCAAAGGATAAAAAAGTCAAGAAAGCCGTCTTAAAGAGATTAAGGCAGATCTGTCAGGGATAAATCAGAAAATTGAGTCACATGCTACCGCAATCAAACAGTTGGAGCAATAATTTGTTCAGATGTCAGCCACAGTAAATCAAAGGTAGCCTGGCACTCTCCCTTGTAAAACGGTGGTAAATCCAAAGAATGATAGTCACTACCATGCCATTACCACTATAGTGGTAAACCTACAGTGGATCCACCTGTACCCAATATAGATGAGCAAAAGAATGATGATGATCCTATTGATGTGGAGAGTAGTAAAAAGCAAGATAAAGGAAATGACACGGTCAAGAAGCCTATTTTGAAGTCCATCCCGAGACATCGCCCTCTTTTTTCTCAAAGGGTGGAAAATAAAAAAGAAGATGGTTAGTATAAGAAATTTTAACCTATGTTGAAAGAGCCACCAGTCAACACCCCATTTATAGCGGCATTAGAAAAAATACCAGGATATGCAAAATTCATGAAGGATCTAATAACCAAAAGAGGTCAGTCAGTTATGAGCTAGTCAACAATATTCATCATTGCAGTGCTGTAGCTACTAGATCATTGGTAAAGATGAAAATGGATCCTGGTCTTTTCACCATTTCTTGCACCATTATATCTTTCGACATCACTCAGGAATTATGGGATTTAGGTGCTAGTATCAACCTCATGCCATTAGTAGTATTTGAGCAGTTAGTGTTGGGAGCTCCAAAACTAACACCATAAGACTAGTGATGGCAGATCAGATGGTGAGAAAGCCAGTTGGTTTCTATATAATGTATTGGTGAAAGTGGCTTCTTTCATTTTTCCTTCTGACTTTGTCATATTAGACAATGAAGTAGACTTTTAAGTCTGTATTATTTTGGGAAGACCATTCTTGGCTATATATTAAGGACGTTGATTGATTTAGAGCTAGGACATCTAATATTGAGACTCAATGATGAATATATGATATTCAATGTATGCAAATCCATGAAGCATCCTGATGAGTTAAGAGTGATATCTGTGATTGATGTGTTTAATGAAGAGATGGATTCATTCTATGATTTTGATTTAGTAAATATTTAAGATGATGTTTCTGATGCTATTCCTATTGAAGAGAGGTTGGATATTGAACCTCTAGCAGCCGTGATCATGAACTTCGACAATGATGATATTAATGACTATGATGAGATGGTATGTGCACTCTATGGGAGTGGGGTTATTATACTTATGCACCAAAGAAGCTTAATTTAGATCTGAAAAATAGAACCACTCCACCTGCTCACCCATCTATTGAGGAGCCACCCATATTAAAGTTGAAGACTCTCCCTTCTCATTTGCGATATACATTTTTGGGGGCCAACAATACTTTGCCGTTAATAATTACAGCTAGCTTGATTGAGATAGAAGTGGAAGCTTTACTATCAGTGCTACTAAGATTCAAGAGGGCCATTGGTTGGTCCATTATAGATATTATTGGTATCCCGCCTAGTATTCGTAATCATAAGATTAAACTTGAACCGAATTATGTTCCAAGTACAAACATTAACGTAGACTCAATCCTTCTATATAGGAGGTAGTAAAGAAAGCTATAATCAAGTAGTTAGATACTGGTGTAGTATATCTCATTATTGATAACAAGTGGGTCAGTTTGGTATAATATATTCCGAAGAAAGACGGTATTGCTATTGTGCCTAATGAGAAAAATGAGTTAGTTTTGATGAGGCCAGTCACAGGATGGAGAGTATGCATGGATTATAGAAAACTAAATGCATGAACTCAAAGGATCCCTTCCCTACCCCCTTCATAGACCAGATGCTGGTTAGACTTGCAGGAAGAAGATGGTACTTCTTTCTGGATGGGTACTCAGGTTACAACCAAATCACTATTTCACTTGAGGACCAAGTGAAAACAACCTTAGGACTAAGTGAAAACAACCTCCACTTGTTTTTATGGGACCTTTGCATACAGATGTATGTCATTTGGGTTATGTAACACTTCAGCCATATTTTAGAGATGTATGATATCACTCTTATCTGATATGGTGGAAGACACCGTCAAAGTATTTATGGATGATTTCTCAGTTGTAGGTGATTCTTTTGATGATTGCCTATTTCACTTAGAAAATGCCCTTAGAGGTGTTAAGAATGCAACTTGGTACTTAATTAGGAAAATTTCTATTTTGGTTAAAGAAGGCATGGGGCTTGAACAAAAAATTTCAAAAAGGGTATTGAAGTAGATAGAGTAAAGATTAAAATGATCGAAAAATTACCTCCACCAATTTCTGTAAAGGGTGTTCGAAGCTTTTTGGTATATGCTGGGTTTTATAAGCTATTCATCAAGGATTTCTCCAAGATTTCTAACCCTCTTTGTAGGCTTCTTTAGAAAGAGGTGAAATTTTATTTTACTAAAGCATTCTTGAAGGCTTTTGAATGTCTAAAAGAGAAGTCGATGACTGCTATTATCATAGTGTCCCTAAAGTGGTCCTTGCCATTTGAGGTTCTATGTGACGTAAATGGATTGGCCTTCGGTGTTGTACTAGGCCAACGAAAAGAAAGGATCCTTCATCCCATATACTATGCTAGTAGGGCACTAAATCCTACTCAAAAGAACTACACCGTCACTGAACAAGAGTTATTGACTGTGGTTTTTGCCTTTGGAAAGTTTAGATCTTATTTGATTAGGACAAAGGTGATTGTGCACACGGATCATACAGCATTGCGGTACTTAATAGCAAAAAAATATGCAAATCCTAGATCGATTAAATGGGTTCTATTGATGCAAGAATTTGATTTCAAGGTCATGGATAGAAAAGGCAATAAGAATTAAGTTGCGGATCACTTGTATAGACTTGAGGAGGAAGCTATGAAGAATGTTGAAGATGGGCTCGAGATTGATGACAATTTTCTAGATGAGTAGATATTAGAAGCCTCCCAAAATCTAATTCCATGGTTTGCAAACTATGCAAATTATCTAGCCAGTGATCTAGTCTCATAAGATCTTTCCTTTCAGTAGAGAAAAAAGTTTATGCATGAGGTAAGGAATTTTTTTTAGGATGAGCCTTATTTAGGCTGCATTTGTTTCTTTTTATGATTCAGACGTTTGAATATAAATCCACATCTGAATAATTAAGATGTTGTCTCTAGATATAAAAACTAAATGATTAAGGTTGTTTGTTTTTCAACATTTAAATGTGCAATTATTTTTATTTATATATATAATAAAATAAAAAATATAATTCAAATAAAAAATTAACTATTTATTAAGTATGTAATTTAATAGAACAGAATTATTATTTGATTGAGAAGAAACATTTATGTTTGTTCATGAAATGTAGATGGTTTATAATGGTGGTTGCAGTGACAATGATTGATGTTAATGATTAATAATGTTGGTGGTAATAGTAATGATGGTTGGTATTGTAATGACTATTATGATGGCGGCGATTGATTGTGGTAGTGGTGGTTGTGATGTGACATTGATTGATGTTAGTAGTTTGAGGTATTAATTGTGTTGGCTGAAAAATAAAAGAATGATTGTTGACGATGTGTTGGTGCTAGTTGGAGATATTGTTTGTTGTGATGGTGGAGATGGCTGTTAGTAGAGACAAATTGTAGTAATTGTAGTGGTAGAAGTGGTGGTAGAGGTGGTATTACTAGTGACAATGGTGGTGGCGGCTGAAGAATGTATGGAGGTTGTGATGTATTAGTGATAGTTAGTGGTGGTGCTAAATGTGATAGATGAGTTGGTCGGTAGTAGGGATTGGCCGGTAGTGGTTGATGATGCTGGTGTTGTTGACGGAGGTGGTGACGGTAAATATAATTAGAATAATAGAGGTAGTAGGTGTGGTAGTGATTGACAATAGTGGTTGGTAGCTATATTTGTTGTTGATAGTGGTGGTGAAGGTAGAGTTGGTTAGTAGTAGTGGGTAGTGGTTGACAATGATGGTGGTGGCAGAGTGGTCAGTAGAGGTGACTGCTGATTATGAATAGACTGGTGAATATTATCCAATACTAGAATATCTCTCCAGACCTATTAAGACTTTGTTCTAGATCTGAAAGATTAAGACCTATTCAGATCTATTAAGAGTTAAAATTTTAACAAAAATAAATGCTGAATCATTCAGATTTAGACATCCATTAAGTTCAAACAAATGAGGCCTTATTCAAAATTTGTGAGGATGGGATTATTTGTAGATGTATACCTGAGGTGGAGATGATAAGCACACTTGAGGCTTGTCACTCTTCACCAGTTAGGGGTAAACATGTAGGGACCCGTACAACCCACAAAATCTTGCAATGTGGATATTATTGGCCAACAATATACAAAGATGAACATGATTTTACTTCATCTTGTGATTAATGTAAACACCAAGGTACATCTCTAGCCGATATGAACTTCTTATGACTCCCATCTTAGAAGTGGAATTGTTTGATGTATGGGGTGTGGATTTTATGGGACCTTTTGTTTGGCATGAAATATATTTTAGTGGTTCTGGATTATGTTTCTAAATGGGTGAAAATGGTTGCGCTCCCCAACAATGAAGCACGTAGTTTCAATGCATTCTTGAAAAATCTTATTTTTCCCAATTTGGCACACAACGTGCTATCATTAGTGATGGTGAGTCATATTTTTGTAATCGTCTATTCAAATGTCTGCATGAGAAGTATGGAGTGAAATACAAGGTGGCAATACCTTATCATCCACAAACTAGTGGACAGGTTGAGGTGTCCAATAGAGAAATCAAGTCCATCGTCGTGAAGCCAGTAAATGCCAACATGACTGATTGGTCATGAAAGTTAGATGATGCATTATGGGCTTATCGAATAACTTTAAGACCCCCATTGGTGCTTCACCTTATCATCTATTGTATGGCAAGACATGTCACTTGCCTGTTGAGCTTGAGTATAAAGAACTATAGACTTTGAAAAAACTGAATTTTAAGTGGCAGGATGCAGCTAAGTCAAGGATGAATAAGATGAATAAATTCTGATTTCGGGCATATGAATGTTCTGCACTTTACAAAGAAAAGAAGAAAATGTATCCTGATCGCAAGATTGAGAAAAAGATCTTTGAAAAAGGTAAGCAGGTATTGCTCTACAATTCAAGGCCTTGCTTGTTTCTAGGTAAGTTGAAATCTAGATAGTATGGTCTGCTTACTGTGCTAAGAGTGTTCCTATATGGTGCTTTGGAATTGAAGCGGGATAGTGAATCCTCATTCAAGGCGAATGGGCAAAGAGTAAAGCATTACATGGATAACACTAATAAAGTCAGTGTAATTTTTGAGATGGAACTTGGTGAAGTCTGAGTAACTAAGGCAATTACGTCATGCCGCGATATTAAATTTACGTGCTGTATGAGAGGCAACCCATGAGGATAGTTGGTGAAATATATATATCACACTTAGCTTCATCATGCTGCGATGTTAAATCAAGTGTTTCATTGGAGGCAACCCACAACTTATCTTCTTCATGCTGCAATGTTAAAGAAAGTGTTGTGTGGGAGGCAACCCATGTTTTGTACTTCTTTATTAATAGGATAATATGTTTGTTCAGTGTGCAGGACTAAGATTAGAGAAAAGATCTAGAAATTCCAGGAAGTTAGGTCATAGGAACTCTTCACGAGTCGTATCTGAAGGTAATGACTCATTAGTAGGAGTCATAAGGACCTGGGAGTTGATTCAGATCCAAGTAAGAGTTTCTAGATTCTTTACGACTCTCAGAACGAGTCGTACTCTCAGGTTACGAGTCATCATACTGAGTCGTATCATCTCTAGAACTATAACACCTCGAAAATTTTTCCCGAGATGTCACACGGTGCTCAAGGCTACATGTAGCCCCAAGCTAACCCTTTGAGCCTTCTCCTGATTTTGAATCTCATAATATAGGTAACTTAGGCATGTGAATCCATTGAAATACTGAATTACGGCATTTATTGTCTTAAATAATCTGAGTTTAGATAAACATAGAGTCTGAAAGTGCTTGGCTTAAATATCTAAACAACCAATACTGGAAATCTAAAACATTACTAACAGTATGACAAGTCTCTACTTCTAAAACTAGAGAGTCGCTGGAACAGACCCCCAGCTGATTCGAACTGAATAGAAAACAACTGAGCAAATACTGTATAAAGTTGAAAATCTAAATAAAAGGGTCCTCGAACCATGAGGAATCACCAACTGTCGGGATGTAGACAAAGATACCCATGGTCAATCATGCTGTTGAAACTAAGCACTTGAACCTACATTATTAAACAATGTAGCACATAGACGTATATATGGATCAGTACTTTTGGAATGTACTGTGCATATGGGGGTAAATGCATAATTAAAAATAGTAATGTAATGTTCATACAACTATCAAAAACTGCATGCTAAGTATAAGTAACTCACCTTGGCTTGAGTAATCAAAACTGTAAAATCATAATCATGAGAAGTAAAGAGTAAAAGTAATTCTGTGAGCCGCAACACTTAGTTTCTAAGATCTATTCAGTCATTCTATCTTAGGAATTAGGGACTTTGGGAGGTAATCTAACCTACATAAACCATGTGATCTGTCATGGAGTCCAACGTCTTACCCATGTTGGGGAGAGCTGTTCTACCCTTGCCATCAAAATAAACCCTTAACTTAAGTGATCGCTATCTTAGTCCACTACGGGAAAATCATAAAACTATGGTGCAACATAGTTCTGGGGCATGAGACCTTTGGAATCATACCCAAATCGATGCTAAATACTAACCCTATACTTATTGCTTAGAGCTTTAGGAAATCCACCTTAAAACAACACAAGGGTTTGTAATTAGAACCAATTATGCTCATCTTTCTTTAAATCTCAAACTGTATAAAAAATGTAGATTCCTTGTCTTAGCTTAGGATCAAAATGTCAACTTTATTCCGTAAATCTTGGTAAACAACTCATAAAAAGGGGCTAAAAATCATAATCTTCTTAAAATATCAATACTTAGACTTAGGGCGCAAACCCATGAAAGTTCATAGTAAAACATCATGCTCAATATATTTCTTGAAATACTTCAACAATATCCAAAGTAATGAAATCAAACTCATAATATCATGCTTAAAAACTTAATTTAAAATCTGTAAAATCATATGATATGCATAAAGATGTGAAAATAGACATGCAATTCAACATTTAAGTCAATTGTAACATCATAATCTTCAAACAATGATAATTGGGTATGAACCCTAATTTGAAAAATATGAAATCTTAAATAAAGATCATGTGTTGGACACAAGTATGAAAGGGTATCCTTGTTCATAAACCCCACATACCTCTATGGTGATGAAATTGTTGAAAGATTGGACTTTCAAGCTTGATTGTGCAACCCTAGTTGTTTTTCTCCTATTGTGGTCTTAGATAATGAACTTAAGATGTTAATAGGGTAAAAATGTGATTAGGAGCTATTAATTTTGTAAGGTTATGTTTAGGGACATTTAGGGAGTGTCAAATAACTTAGTTGCCCTAAAAATAACATAAAAATGGAGTGTTTACAGTGCTTGGGCCATAGGGTATGCGACACATTGCCCATCACCTAAGCTAGGCTAGGCGACACATTGCCCACCGACTAAGTTAGGCTAGGCAGCTGTAACACCTCAAAAATCTATCCTGAGATGTCACACGACTCTTGGAACAACAAGTGATCCCAAACTAACCCATAAACTGGCATACTGTTAAGCAACTGAATTATGACATAATAAATAACTGTTTACTTTGTGGAAACATAGTCTTACTAAAGATCTAAAATAGATACAAGACTAATGAAGCTTTACAATCTGATAAATTTGAAGGATAAAACTAAAATTTACATAACTAACTCCGACTGACATCTATGAAGCCTCTACTATACTGATTATAGGTAGTTGGGACATGCCTCAAACTACCACTAATCAATACACATGAAAGTAAATGAACTGTACATGAACTAAAACTATCTGGAGTTTTCGAAGTAAGAGAACTCATCACCTGCTAGCTAGAATCTTCAACTATTTGACCGTGATGTGTATGCTAAAACTGGTACCTATATTATGAGGAAATATAGCCACAAAGACATATATGTGGATCAATACTTCTAGAATATACTGAGTATGCAGGGGTGAATGCAATAAGTAAAACTGATTTCATATGTAATCGTAAAATATGCATGCTAAGTGTAAGTATACTCACGAATAAGATGGAATAAACTAAAAGCTTAAAATATCTTAAAACATGAGTAATAAACATGATCTGATAAGCTGGTGAATCTCTACACTTAGTTTCTGTAAAACTTACTTTATTAATATAAGTATAATTGGAGTTGGGATATGATAACACATAGATACTGTATGAATACTGGGTATGTAAAACTGGACTGTACTTAGTCTAAATAACTGGACTGAAACTGTAGAGTATTATGCATATGAGAAAGGGATTGACTGAGTAACATAAGACAACTGAGCATGAATTTACGAGAACTGTATTATTTGAGAATGCAATACCAAATGTATAATATGATTCTAAAATAGTTTGTAAATTGAGGTACTGAAATACTGATAACTAGATAACTGATAAAAGTACGCTATGGTCAAGCAAACCTAAAACTGAACTGAGTTACTGATCTGATTACTAGACTGAGATTGTGACAGAGAATGTAACTAATACTATAACTGAGACTCATACTGGAACTGAATACTGAGTTTTGATAATTGAGTGATTGATATGTAGGATTACTGATAACTGTATTACTAATAAATGAGGGACTGTATTTGATAGTCTAATTTCTGTAGAAGTATACTGAGTTCCATACTGAGCTGAGTGACTGTATCTGACAGTCCTGAATCTGTAGAACTAAATTGAGTTCTATATTGAGCTGGGTGATTGTATATGACAGTCCTGATTCTGTAGAACTAATTGAGTTCTATACTGATTCTAAAACTGAAACTGTGGGAAATAATCATCTGATCAACATGCCCCTTTCTAAAAAGATTAGGGTCCAACCTATAACCCTAGTTGGAAGGGTGTCAGTACCGTGCCATGGGTAAAGACACTAAAAAGGTACCCTCATCTGGCAGGTACTCTATTGAGAATGGTGGTACCCTCATCTGATAGGTAAAAACACCTCATCAACCCTCATCTTGTATGTCTAATATCTCAACCTATGCTGGCTATGTAGTTCTGGAATGCAAGGATTGCTTCTAAGGATCACACCCTCTGCTGATAGGTAAGTCACCATCCTTGGGTTTACTCTGTGCTGAATCCTACTCCCATCTGAATAGACACTGAACTGATTTCCAAATTCGTACTAGGCTTGACTGAACTGTTACTATTTATATTTTTAACTGAACTAAACTGTGTTCACTGAGTTTCATTGACTGATGGAAATACTACTAAATTCTGTTACCTGACTGAATACTATAGAGGTTTGAACTGAATACTGAATACTACCGAGGTATGAACTGAATATAGAATTCTACTAAGGTCTGAACTGAATATTGAATACTACTGAGGTCTAAACTTAATACTAAACTGAACTGGACTGATACTTAAATTATTTAGATTTTCTTGAGGTCTAAATTATTTATACCATACATAAAATGCTTACTTTATCCCAGGTTGATGCTACACATATGCAGCAGATGTAGTGGCAGACACAACTTTATCCCAGGTTGATGCTACAATAGCAAGAAGATAAGGACAACAACTGGAAGATACACGACAAAAAGATAAAAAGATGGAGTAATAATGGAAAGATAAGAAAACAAAAATATCAAAGTGAAGAAAGCGACATATGAAGAAAAAAACTAACTTTGTGAAATATGTAATACATAAATCATGTGAATATTTAATAGCTTTACTATTTTAGGATAGGCTTTTTGACTTTTGGCACTTGCCATTAAATGTAAAGACATAGGACCATTATTGATTTTTATTAGTTTTTGACTAGAAATATATAGGTAACGTGTAAAATTATATTAGGATAGGTGTAAAGATGTAAAAAGTTTATGCACTTTCTTAGGATTATAAATAGAGAGCATTTTTGCTCAGTTAGAGACAAGCCTTCATGAGTTGAAGCACTACTGATCATGACGTGACTGATACTATTCTGTAACTGATGTTGGCTCTAGGTAAACAACTAAATTATCGGGTATTAAATGTCCCCAGGACTCGATAACATGAAAGTAAAGCATGACATGATCATAATAGCATAACAATAGTCAATTGTCAACAATGCTTTCATTTAAACATTTTGTCAAACACTTGGAGGTTATGGACTTGTACATGGATGAGAACACATGGTAACATGTCATGATTACCCTATTCAATTCAAATGGGCATTCTATCAAGCACATGGATATTAATACTTGGGCATGGGAATATCTTAAAACTATGGGAGCATAGCATGGTTTCATAACCAACACCATCAATTGGGGAAATTACATGAAATTCACTTGAAATAGGACATGGGCATTTCATCACAACATGTAAGGATCAAACATGTGGAAAACATGAACTTAAAATAAGGAATTATTTCTAATTATCTTGAATATAGGATCCACCATGGAATCAAACTAAAACTCTAAGGACATGATATGTAAGCCTTTGTTCAAAATTATTCTTGTAGGCATTTCATGTAACACTTGTAATTCATGGTTTAGGCTACGCGTGAGAGTAGTTAAAAATAGTATCAATAGCATGATTTCACCTTCAAAATCATCGATTAGAGTTTAAATTTGGTAAACAATACTAGTCAAACATGTAAGGTTAAATATCACCCACAATTTCATGAAAACATGATATAAGTTTGAGATTCATGAAAATTTATAAACAAAATTCATGGGAACATGTAAAGATTATAAGTTTAAACTTGAAATTTGAGTTTTGGGCTCCATGGGTGAAAGAGGACCCATGGATGAACTCCTCATACCTTAAAGCTTTAATCTTGAAGTAGAAATACAATCTTGAAAGTATTCTTGAATTAGGAAAATTGATTCTTGATTCTTTTTTTAAAGAAAATTTCATGGAGTTCTTGGTGTTCTTGAGGAGGATATGGCTTTGTTGGAGAGAAAAAAATAATTAATAATGTATATAATGTTTTTGGTGTTGAAATTAAGTATTAGAAGCATATTTGGGTGAACATATTTTGATCCGCTTCAGTTTTTCGTGTCGGGGCGCAGTCGACGCGCTGCGTCGAATCGTGTCAGCTTACTGCCTCACACGAAAAATGGCATAACTTTTTACTTGGGTATCAAATTTTGAAAAAATTGGTATCGTTGGAAATATAATTCAATTATATACAATTTGGTAGGTCTTTTGATGTAAAATTTCATGTATATAAAAGTTATAGACATTTAAAGTAAATCCTTGTAGAATCGAATACCAAATTTTGAACGAATCAAATGATCTTAGCTCAACTTGGCTCTAAATGATTCCTATGAATATTTTAACCTCAAAAGCAAATCAAATATGAGGATAAATGTTTTGAAACTTGTATTCATATGGGAATCACTTGGAATATAGATTATACACGTAATAACGACGATTCATAGACTAGCCCAAAAATATAGGGTATTACATTATCTCCCCATTGGGAACATTCGTCCTCGAATGAGACTAGTTAGACTGAAAGTACTATACGAAGGTAATTGAAATCACATTTTGAACAGGCACGACTGAAAACGTGATTACAACTGATTCTGAAACATGATGTGTGACCTGAATATCATAAACTGAACTGATTTCGTGAATACATGCACTGACATGAGAATGATTATAAGGTTGAGATAGAAACGAGAGAGTCAACTGATGAGTAACCATTAATTTAAGATGGATCTTATTTCTTGAGGAAGAGATAAAAGATTCAAGACATGAATACTCGGGGTATTACATCTCCCCTTTGGGATACTTCGTCCCCCGAATGACACTGACTTGGTTGAAATACTAAAGAAAGACTGAGATGATGCACAGGAAACTTACAGACTGAAACATGACTAAATATCTGGGATCTAAAACTGATGCATGATGCATGAAATGAACTTAATTTATGACTTGGATGGTCATAAATGAATTACCTCATGAATAGGAAAGATGGAAAATCATAGGAACTTGTCCGTTTGACTGCTAGACTGGATTGTTGGCTATACAGACTGAATTATACTGAAATGTTATAGTCAACTATTCATTCCACTTGTACACCAACATGACATTCAAGCCTATCTTCATAACCACACATGAACTTGTAGTCAAACAACCGCAAGAGCATCTTTCTCATTTTCTCTAAAACTCTATCCCTCAAAATTTTCATACACTAGCCCAAGAAAACACACATAGAATCTCAACTAATCATGACATAAGGAGAGGTCACTGAAATTTAGAACATGAGAACCTGAATCATGAAGGAATAACTTTGACACTCATTTGAGGCCTAAGGAATAAAGTATCAATGAAATAATTCATCAGAGAGGTCTGAACTGAGGACACCCAGACATAAACTAAATTTCATTGATCATTATGAGTGAAGCATGAGTATCTGGATCTGATCATCCTGTAAAACATGAGTACACGAGTCATGAGTTGCATCACCTGAGTTTGGATTTCATGATTTCATGGAACATGATTTATACTATTGAGTAAATTGGAACTCCTCATACTAAAAACTAAAAGCGTACATGGTTTTTCTATAAAGTAAATGAATATGAGCTGTGATGAGGGAGCTGACATGTTAGGCATGAGTAGATATCCTGATGGCTGAAAAGTTTCGCACTGAGATAATAATAGGTTGGGAATCATCCTCCCTTACAACTTTTCTAAAACTACTAGAAATACTACTAGAATCTGAGGGTCTGACTTGATTACTTGTTCTATCATCTCCTCCTTAGATTTAAGCCATTATCTCAAGTCTGTGGCCACTTTACTAAACTCCTAACTGAACTGCAATCACTTTATTCTAGAATCTAGGGTATAATAATACACATGAATGATAAAATCATCCACACCATCATACTTAATCTTGATTCAACAAACTTAAATTCTTGCATACATTGTTCAAGCCTACTGATTCACCTTTTGCACAACTAGACCCTTGAATAAATAATTTTCTCAATTTGAATAACACTATCCGAAGACTACTACTGCTAAACTCCTGGGTTCATGATTCTAATTCTAGATCACATACTGAAAAAGAGATTCTGAGAAAAAATTTGAAAGAACATCTGACTTTGGCTTAATGAATGATTTTCATGAACATGAATAAAATATTACAAAATTTAGGACATAAGGGCACTGATGGGATACTTTCTGAGTTAACATATAATCCCATAACTATTTGTAGGGACTGGCTGAGGGAGCACTATCTTAAGGACTTAAGCTTCACTATTTCTGTCACCTCAAAACTAAGGCAGAGTTAGCATGAATAGAGAAAGATGAGGATCTGTATAAATTTCTTAGATAATACTTCTACTGCACGATCTGAGACTTGAAAAAAGGGAAATATTTTCTAAATGCCTTGTAGCCTCTCGAAGAAATGTACAGATATCTCCATACCATTTAGTAAGACTCTACTAGACATGACTTCATAGACACCCAAGGAAACTTGAACTCCGTGCGCTCTGATACCAAGTTTATAACGCCCCAAAAATCTATTCTAAGATGTTACACAACACTTGGAACCACAAGTGATCCCAAGCTAACCCATGAACTGGTATACTATTAAGCAATTGAATTATGGCCTAATAAATAACTATTTACTATGCGTAAACATGTCATACTAAAGATCTAAAATAGATACAATACTAATGAAGCTTTACAATCTGATAAATCTGAAGGATGAAACTAAAATTTACATAATTGACTCTGACTGACATCTATGAAGCCTCTACTATACTGACTATAGATAGTTGGGACATGCCTCCAACTACCACTAATCAATACACATGAAAGTAAATGAACTGTACATAAACTAAAACTATCTGGAGTTCCCAAAGTAGGAGAACTCAACACTTGCTGACTGAAATCTGCAACTATCTGATCATGATGTGTATGCTATAGCTAGTACCTACATTACAAGGAAATATAGCCACATAGGTATATATGTGGATCAGTACTTCTGGAATGTATTGAGTATACAGGGGTGAATGCAATAAGTAATACTAATTTCATACGTAATCATAAAACAGGCATGCTAAGTGAAAGTAGACTCACCAATAAGCTGGAATAAACTGAAAGCTAAAAACATCTTAAAACATGAGTAATAAACATGATCTGATAAGCTGGTGAATCTCTACACTTAGTTTCTATAAAACTTACTTTATTGATATAAGTCTAACTGGAGCCGAGATATGATAACACATAGATACTGTATGAATACTGGGTATCTAAAAGTAGACTGTACTTATTTTAAATAACTAGACTGAAACTATAGAGTATTATGCATATGAGAAAGGGACCGATTGAGTAACATGAGATAACAGAGCATGAATTCATGAAAACTGTATTATTTGAGAATGTAAAACCAAGCGTATAATATGATTCTGAAATAGTCTGTAAATTGAGGTACTGAAATGATAACTGGATAACTGATAAAAGTACACTATGGTCAAGCAAACGTGAAACTAAACTAAGTTACTGATCTGATTACTAGACTGAGACTGTGATTGAGACTATAACTAATACTGTAACAGAGACTCATACTGGAACTAAATACTGAGTTCTGATAATTGAGTGACTGATAGCCGAAATTACTTATAACTATATTACTGATAAATGGGGGACTGTATCTGACAGTCCTATTTCTGTGGAACTATACCGAGTTCTGTACTAAGCTGAGTGACTGTATGTGACTGTCCTAAATCTGTAGAACTAAACTGAGTTCTCTACTAAGTTAGGTGACTGTATCTGGCTACCCTGATTTTGTAGAACCTAACTGAGTTCTATACTGAGGCTAAAACTAAAATTGTAGGAAGTAATTATCTAATCGACATGCCCCTTTTTGAAAACATTAGGGTCCAATATGTAACAACCCCAGTTGGAAGGGTGTCAGTACTATGCCACGGGTAAATACACTAAAAGATACCCTCATTTGGTAGGTACTCTAATGAGAACGGTGGTACCCTCATCTAAAAGGTTAAAACACCTCATCAACCCTCATCTGGTAGGTTTGATGTCTCAACCTATGCTGGTTACGTAATTCTGGAATGCAAGGATTACTTCTAAGGATCACACCCTTTGTTGACAGGTAATTCCCCATCCTTGGGTTCACTCAGTGCTGAATCCTACTCCCATCTGAATAGACACTGAACTAATTTTCTAGTTCATACTAGGCCTGACTGAACTATTACTGTTTGTACTTTTTAATTGAACTGAACTGTGTTCACTGAGTTCCGTTGACTGACAGATATACTACTGAATTCTGTTAACTGACTGAATACTATAGAGGTCTGAACTGAATACTGAATACTACTGAGGTCTGAACTGAATACTGAATAATACTGAGGTCTGAACTGAATACTGAACTGAACTGGACTAATACTTAGATTATTGAGATTTTTTTTGAGGTCTGTAACTGACTGAGTTCTACTGAGTTTTGTAACTGACTGACAGTACTACTGATCGTGATGTGACTGATACTGTTCTATAACTGACACTGGCTCTAGGTAAACAACTAAATTATTAGATATTAAATACCCCAGGACTCGATAGCATGAAAGTAAAGCTTGGCATGATCATAATAGCATAACAATAGTCAATTGTCAACAATGCTTTCATTTTGACATTTTGTCAAACACTTGGAGGTTATGGACTTGTACATGGATGAGAACACATGGTAACATGTCATGATTACCCTATTCAATTCAAATGAGCATTCTCTCAAGAACATGGAGATTAATACTTGGACATGGGAATATCTTAGAAACATGGGAGCATACCATGGTTTCATAACCAATACCATGAATTGGGGAAATTACATAAAATTCACTTGAAATAGGACATGGTCATTTTATCACAACATATAAGGATCAAACATGTGGAAAACATGAACTTAAAAATAAGGAATTATTTCTAATTATCTTGAATATAGGATCCACCATGGAATCAAACTAAAACTCTAAGGACATGATATGTAAGCCTTTGTTCAAAATCATTCTTGTAGGCATTTCATCAAACACTTGTAATTCATGGTTTAGGCTAAGCATGGGAGTAGTTAAAAATAGTAGTGATAACATGATTTCACCTCTAAAATCATCGATTAGAGTTTAAATTTGGTAAACAATACCAGTCAAACATGCAAGGTTAAATATCACCCACAATATCATGGAAACATGATATAAGTTTGAGATTCATGAAATGGGAATATGTAAAGATTATAACTTTAAACTTGAAATTTGAGTTTTGGGCTCCATGGGTGAAAGAGGACCCATGGATGAACTCCCACATACCTTAAAGCCTTAATCTTGAAGGAGAAACACAATGTTGAAAGCATTCTTGAATTAGGAAACTTGATTCTTGATTCTTTTCTTAAAGAAAATTTCATGGATTTCTTGGTGTTCTTGAGGAGGCTAGGGTTTTGTTGGAGAGAAAAAAATGATTAATAATGTATCAAATGTTTTTGGGGTTGAAATTAAGTGTTAGGGGCGTATTTGGGTGAGGGAAATTGACCAAAGTGTTCCTAGACCTTTTAGGAACTGAATTAACATGTAAAACAACTTTGGATCCACTTCAATTTTTGGTGTCGGGGCACAGTTGACGCAACGCGTCGAGATCGCGTCGGCTTACAGCCTCACACGAAAAATGGCATAACTTTGTATTCGGGTATAGGATTTTGTCAAAATTGGTATCGTTGGAAAGATAATTCAATTATCTACAATTTGGTAGGTCTTTTTCTGTAAAATTGCATGTATATAATAAGTTATACCCATTTAAAGTTGACCCTTGTAGAATTAAATATCAAATTTTGGACGAATCAAATGTTCTAAGCTCAACTTGGCTCTAAGTGATTCCTATGAATATTTTTAACCTCAAAAGCAAATAAAACATGAGGATAAAGATTTTGAAACTTGTATTCACATGGGAATCACTTAGATTATAGCTTATACACATAAGAACGACGGTTTATAGACTAGTCCAAAAATGCGGGGTATTACAGCGGCGCATTCCCCATTGCCTAAGCTAGGATGGGCGGCGCTTTTACCATTACCTAAGCATTCCGGTAGCGATAGGCGATGTGTTAGGCAATGCACTCTCCTTTGCAAAGACATAACTTTTCGCTCGATTATCAGATTAAGGGAAAATTGATATCATTGGAAAGATAGTTCGATTGTGTACAATTTGGTAGGTCTAAATCTGCTGAAATACCACATATACGTCAAGTTATACTCATTCAAAGATTACCCTTGCAAAATCAAACACTAAAACTTGATGGATTCAAAAACACTTAGCTTGCATTACTCTAAGTGACTCTTATGAACATGTTTTACACATCACAAGCTCTCTTCTCACTAGGATACTCATTATAAGTCATGTACTCAAATATGAATTACAAGACTAGATGTTTCACACGTTGGACAACAATTTATTTTCTAGCTTAGAAGTATATGGGGTATTACAATATCTCCCCGTTGAGAACATTCGTCTTTGAATGAGATTTACTAGACTGATAATCCCGAGGGTATGAGATTATGTTCTAAAATTTGCATGACTCAAAATATGACTGCATGACTAAGCCAATCGGTGATTGCACCAACTATCACGAAAAAACTATATAATGCTGGAGTTAAAAAAAGAAAAGAGGAAATCTGAGGAAACTTATAACCTTAAACTGAGTCTGGGCTTGAGGAGAAAAGGTGAGGGTACTTGGTTTGCATATCTACTTCTGCTTCCTAAGTGACGCCCTTAATGGACTGATTCAACCAAAGAACATTGACCAAGGAAACTTTTTTGTTCCTTAGTCTGCGATTCTGGTGATCAAGAATATCAACTGGAATCTCTTCATAAAAGAGGATATCATGGATATCTGTGCCTTCTAAGGGTACTACCACAGCTGGATCACCAATATATTTCTTCAATAAGGATACATAGAACACAGGGTGAATGGATGACAAATTTGCAGGCAACTCAAGCTCATATGCCACCTTTCCAACACGATTCACTATCTTGTAAGGTCCAATATATCGAGGACTAAGCTTCCCCTTTTTACCAAACCTCTTCAAACCTTTCATAGGTGAAACCTTCAAGTAAAATAAGTCATGCACTTCAAACTCAAGATCCCTTCTCCTCATATCTATATAGGATTTCTGACGACTCTGGGCTATTTTCAACCTTTCTCGAATTAACTGGAATTTTTCCATGGCTTCAAATACCATATCTGGACATATCAAAGTGGCCTCACCTATTTTGAATCAACCAATAGGTGATCTACACCTTCTCCTATAGAGAGCCTCAAATAGGGCCTTCTGAATACTCGAATGGTAACTGTTATTGTAGGCAAACTCAATGAATGACAAGTTATCATCCCAACTACCTTTGAAGTCAAGAACGCACACCCTCAATATATTCTCAAGGGTATGAATGGTCCTCTCTGCTTGACTATCTGTCTGAGGGTGAAAAGCTGAACTGAGATGAACTTGGGTACCCATACCCTTCTGAAATGCTTTCCAAAAATGTAAGGTAATCTGAGTACCCCTGTCAAAAATAATAGACAAAGGAACTCCATGCAATCTAACCAACTTTCTAATATATAACTTAGCATAGTATTTGGCTGAGTAAGACGTGTGAACTGGCAGGAAATAAACTAATTTGGTCAATCTATCTACAATGACCTAAATTGAATCATGCTGTCGATGCGAACGAGGTAGCCCTATAACAAAGTCTATATTCACCTCTTCCTACTTCCAAGTAGGAATACTAAACTCTTGTAAAATACCACCAGGCCTTTGATGCTCTACCTTAACCTTCTGCCAAATATCACACTGGGCCACAAACTCCATGATATCTTTCTTCATACCACTCCACCAATAGACTTCTTGCAAATCTTGATACATCTTAGTAGTACCAGGGTAAGTGGAGTATCGTGCACCATGCACTTCTTCCATAATACACTGCCTCAAACCATCAACGCATGGCACATGTAATCTGCTCTGGTATCTTAACACACCATCTCTCCCTTGGGAGAAGACCACTACCTTCTGATCTTTGACTGAATTCTTCAACTTAACTAGATTAGGATCCTTATCTAGTTTATCCTTTACCTCAAAAACAAAAAGAAAATTCTGCACTACTCTTGTAATATCCCGTATTTTACTTGTACTTGTTACAATTATATGAAACCTGGTATAGCCTTATGGTATAGGTAATAAATGAGATTTGTTATGCAAGTATTTATAGTGTAGATAAAATTATAGATGCTGCACGTACAATTTAATGTGATGCAACCAAGTTAATGCCGATACGACTATCTAAACTTAGGATAGTAAGATAGTGTTTGAATCTAAATTTTAAAGTGACCAAGTGTGTATAAGTTGAAGGATAGATTAAAGGGATTAGGAGCTGAAAATGGAATAAAATATTGAGGTGCTTGCTTGACTTAATTAAGTTAGAAGGTGAGTCACCTACTTAAGCTATTTGGACATGATTAATGAACCCATGTCTATGGACCAGATTTGGGTCTATACTAATGTACTCATTTGGGCCCAAATTGAATAAAAGAGGAAGAAAATGGATAAATGGCCCAACACAAAAATATGCCCAAGGCCCAAGTTAATTGAGCCCAAAATAAGAATTTAAGTAAGTAGGTGCATCACCTACTTTGAAAATATGAGCAGCTTAAACCCTTAAGTAGGTGCATCACCTACTTGGACCAATTTGACCAATTTTAAGGTCCAAAATACAGCTAAGGAGGTGGATAAAATAGGGCATTTACAAGGACAAGTTGCGGGTCATTATACTTTATTTCTAAGTCACAAAAAAGAGTATATTTCACAAAATCTCTCTACTATCTCTAAAACAACAAAGAGCAACCCTAAAATTCCTTCTAGGGTTCTTGAAGAAACCCTCACCTTTGCAACCCAAGGTAAGTAAAAACACTTATGGTTTAGCTTAATTATATCATGGATGATTAGAAAAAAATGCTATAGGTGCATAATTATAAATACATGGCAGAATATAGAACAAGCTACTTGCTTACTTTTTCTTTGTTATTAAGAGGTCTCTTTTCTTCTTTGGTTTAAAGTGTGAAGGAAAGTAAAAGTTGAAGTTTTGAGGAGTTCAAATTAAAAGAATAAGTTGCAGAATTGAGGTAAGGTGACTGCTCTATTTTGTTCTCCTTGTATGTTAATTTGAAAGAGAATTATGGATGTGTTTTTATTGAGAACTCAAGAGACAGTGAGTTTAATAATTAATTGCTACAATAAAAGGGATTTGAGGCTGTTTTGTGGACTGTTTTGTATGTATATGTTATGGGCTGCTAGGTTGATGTTGGAAAAAGGTATGATTAGTTTGTAATGAAATATAAAAAAAAGGTATGGTGGTACACCACCAAACCAATTATTGCATTTGTTTACTACCCAATCTATTTTGAGTATTGTTTGGAATGTATAATGAAGCCGAGGTGGTTTCGGTAAATCTTATAAGAATCTATATTGTATGTGGGTGTAATTGGAGGAGAAAAGGGTTAAAATAACACCCTTGATTGGTATATTAATGGCTTATTGCCCGGTTACTATTTTGGGTAAAGTTAAGTAGCCTAAATATGTTAGTTGGTTACTAATACTAGTTTACCATATATTCTATTATAGGTAAGTAATCTAAAAGGCGGGGTGTCAAGTTGGGTTAGTTTTAGAGTTATATAATCAGTATGTAAGCCATACTCTATTTTGCACTCTTTGGCATGAAATCGGACATTTGTTCTATCAAGTAAGCTTCCAAGGTTATCCTATAACAAGTGATACATAATAGCAACACATTATATTCCATGAAGCCAATCACCTTGTTCCTACTCTCTTACATGCTAAAACACCTCAACACATGCTTATTATTAAACCTGCATGTCTATCTTCACTTGAAAATTTAGGAGTTATCCGCTTGTTCAAATAAGACCCATGGTTATTTTCAGCTCCTAAATACTTCATTTGTATGCCAACAGCTCCCTACCTCATTGTTGTTGCATTAAGTTTCCATTTATATGTCTCTTATTAGCAGATTATTAGTTCAAGGTACCATAATGTTATGAAGACCAAAGTAACAATATCAAAGGGTAAATAAACTAAGTAACGCAAATCTGTAAAATGAGTGGCAGCTCAGGGGCATAAGCCTAGCATGGGACATTATAGATACCTTTATATGTGGGTGGCAGCTCAGGGGAATAAGCCTAGCATGGGCTAGGTGGCAGCTTAGGGGCGTAAGCCTAGCATGGGCTGATCCTAATTTATCTATTTACAACTTAGTCCCATAAGTATATATAAAGGTGGTCTACTAGTACTACTTGTGCAATTGTATCTGATTTCTATTGAGCTTTTATATCATGTGCTGTTACCTTCAGCCTTACATATTCAGTTCATATTTTCATACTAACATCCCTCACAGGGGATCTATATTTTATGCTACAGGCATAGGTACTTTAGCTCATACACCTTACTAGTAGGAGCGTAGGCTATTCAGCGACTATTGGTGAGCTCCAGGTTGATTCGGGGATCTCCAAGGCTGTTCTATATATTTTGGTATTGTATAATAAGTCAAGAATATGGCGGGGGTTTTTCCCAACCCTAACTAAATCTATGTATCTTTTAGAGGCTTTGTAGACTAATGTAAAGTTATGGTAGTGTCTTGGCTTTAGACATGGTGGCCCCAATGGCCAAGTGTTGTATATATAAGTTTGTGCTTGCCTATGTAATTGTTCTCATCAATACATAATATCATATTTGTCAGAACCTTTGGTTGTCATGGTTACATGCATGAGAAGTACAAGGTTATGAATTGGTGCTCTCGGGCCTTTACGGCTACGGGTGCCTGTCCACCCCAGTAGGATTTAAGGCATGACAAAAGTGGTATCAGAGAAGGTCTTCATAGGGTATCTACAAAGTCATGTCTATATAGAGTCTTGTTTATGGGTGTGTTGTGCACCACATCTATAAAAAGGAGGCTATGGGACATTTAGGGGTTGTATTTTTTTCTTCATAGCTTAGATCATGCAATAGATCCCATGTTGTAGGTGAAGTCATATTTAACCATTGAACCTATTTTTTCCCTCTTATTATAGTAAAGATACCAGTTATGAGAAGGAGTAAAAATACAGGTAAGCGAATAGATGTGGCTTTTGGAGAAAGGACCAGTAAGTCACCACCTAGACAAGCTAATCAAAGTGAGGCTCAAGCTGAGTTTGTATCCCAAACTTTTTCTACTCCTCCATCTCCAGAAGATCTAAGAAGGAGAAGAATCGCTTCCTCAGAACCACCTATTAATGCTACTGACCAAGATCTAAGGAATACAGTACAATTATTGGCTTGTATAGTTGTTGGACAAGCTCAAGGACAAGCCATTCCAACCACAGGTTTTAGTGGTGCAGATAGGGTAGCTAGCGTACGAACGCAAGATTTTCTTAAATTGGATCCTCCTACATCCACTTGATCAGATCTTAATGAAGACCCATAGGACTTTATTGATCAAATCCAAACGGCTCTAGATGTCATGCATGTGCCAGGTAAAAAGACAATTGAGCTAGCAACATATAGATTCAAAGGGGAGGCTATATTTTGGAATAAAGATTGGAAATGATCTAGGGATATCGATGCACCTTCAGTTACTTAGAAAGAGTTCAAAGAGGAATTTATTGATCATTACCTTCCATTTGATATTTGAGAAGCCCATACAGATCAGTCCCTGAATTTTTGCCAAGGGAATATGAGCCTGAGGGAGTACAACCTCCAGTTTACAACCTCCAGTTTACAACCTCCAGTTTAACTCGTTGGCTAGGTATGCTCCTAATGTAGTAGCTACAATGGATGATAGAGTTCATTGATATGTGGATAGATTGGATCCATATCTAGTTAGAGATTGTACTATTGCTACTTTGAATAAAGACATGGACATAGCAAGGATATAAGCATTTGCACAAAATAAAGGAAGATCAGAGGCAAAGAAGAAAAATACAAGAATTGGAAAGGGGGTATTCCAATAGGTCTAGATTTATGAGGCATTTTATGGCATCCCAAGGAGAGTTTAGGCCTCAATTTTCTAATAGACTGCCTAGGCCATTATCTTCTTATTCTGTAGCTAGTGCTCTACCACAGTTTCAAGGGTCTAAAGGCAACCAGTTTGGGCAAAGAAGTGAGAGTCAAAGTTCACAAACAGTAGGGTATCAAGAGCAAGGAAGTATGATCCAATTAAGGTCTCCTCAAAATCTATGTAAAAAATATGGAAAGATTAATTTAGGTGCATGTCAGTTTGGGACAAATGCTTTCTTTTGGTGTGGTACGTCAGGACATATGATGAGAGAATGCCCTCAAAGGGGCATAGGTGGTATGGCACGACCTACTGGATCAACCATTGCATCATCATCATCAGTGCCTTATTCAGGTAGAGGTGTACAACCTATGGGCTGTGGTTGAGGTGCTAAAGGAGAAGCTAGCTCTAGTGGAGTTCAGAATCGTACATATGCTTTAGTGGATCAATAAAATCCAGAGGATTTTCCAGATGTGATTACAGATATATTATCCATCTATTCACATGATGTATATGCATTAGTTGATCAGGGTTCTACATTATCATATGTTACTCCATTGGTTGTTCGTAAGTTAAAAAAATACCAGAATTACTAGTTAAGCCACTTGAAGTATCTACGCCGATTGGTGAATCAATTATAGCTAGGAGAGTGTATCGAAATTGTATAATAACTATTTGCGATCATGATACAATGGCTGACCTGGTTGAGTTAGAAATGGTAGATTTTGATGCTATAATGGGTATGGATTGATTGGCTTCTTGTTATGCCATAGTAGATTGCCGAACTAAGAAGGTGTATTTTTATTTTCCAAAAGAGGCAATCCTTGAATGGAGGGGTAATATTGGTGCACCAAGAGGTAAATTTATTTCTTATTTTACGACAAAAAGGATGATTTCCAAGGGTTACATATGTCATCTAGTTAGGGTGAAGAATACAGATGCGAAGCCACCAACTCTTCAAACTATTCCAGTAGTGAATGAATTTCCTAATATATTTCCTGAAGATCTTCCAGGTTTGCCTCCAGAACGAGAAGTAGAGTTTAGCATTGATGTGATTTCAGATACTCAACCAATTTTAATTCCTCCATATAAAATAGCCCCAGTAGAATTACAGAAGTTGAAAGAGCAATTGAAAGACTTGCTAGAAAAAGGATTCATAAGGCCTAGTGTGTCCCCTTGAGGTGCACTAGTGTTATTTGTGCGTAAGAAGGATGGATCATTAAGAATGTGTATTGACTATCGATAACTGAACAAGGTGACTATTAAGAACAAATATCCCCTTACGAGAATTGATGACTTATTTGATCAGTTGCAAGGAGCCAAGTTGTTTTCAAAGATTGATTTAAGGTCTAGTTACCACCAAATGAGGGTCAAAGAGAATGACATACCTAAGATAGATTTTTGAACACGGTATGACCATTACAAGTTTTTAGTCATGTCCTTTGGGATAACTAATACACCTGTAGCTTTTATGGATTTGATGAATAGGGTGTTCAAGCCATTCTTGGATGTGTTTATGATAGTTTTTATAGATGATATTCTGGTTTATTTGAGATCAAATATGGACCATGCCAGTTACTTACGACAAGTGTTACAAACTTTTCGTGATCGTAAGCTATATGCAAAGTTCTCCAAATATGAGTTTTTGTTAAAATCTTTGGCATTCTTAGGTCATATAGTATCTGATGAAGTAATAAAGATTGATACTCAAGAGATAGAAGCCATGAAGAACTGGCCAAGACCTATAACGCCTATGGAGGTTCGTAGTTTTCTTGGGTTGGCAGGTTATTATAGAAGGTTTGTTGAAGGATTTTCTTCAATTTCTGCACCTTTAAAAAAGGTAACACGCAAAGCATCCAAGTTCCAAAGGAATGATGCATGTGAAAGAAGTTTCGAAGATCTGAAGAATAAGTTGACTTCTACACCCGTATTGGTACTTCCAAAAGGAACAGAAGTGTATGCAGTGTATTGTGATGCTTCAAGAATTGGCTTAGGATGTGTATTGATGTAGCATGGTAAAGTCATAGCATATGCCTCAAGACAATTGCGGCCACATGAGAAAAATTATCCAACTCATGATCTGGAGCTAGCAACGGTTATATTTGCCTTAAAGATATGGCGTCACTACTTGTATGGGATTCGTGTTGACATATATACTGCCCACAAGAGTTTGCAGTATATTTTTAATCAGAAGGACCTAAATTTGAGGCAACGAAGATGACTTGAGTTATTAAAAGACTATGATATTGATATCTTGTATCATCCAGGAAAAGTAAATATGGTAGCTGATGTATTAAGTTGTAAGTCTATGGTGGTCACTTATGGGCAGTCTATAGAACGAAGATGGATGACTAATGATCTACATCAACTAAATAATTTGGGGGTTGGCCTTCTTAAAACTCTAGATGGATTATTGTGTATAATGCTGTAGAATCTTCACTAGTAGCTGAAGTAAAAGAGAAGTAATATGCAGATCCTATTCTATTACAGCTTAAGGAGAATGTGCAATGTGGTATGACAAAGTCATTTAAGCTTACGCAAGAGGGAGTATTTCGGTGCTAAAACAGATTGTGTGTGCCTAATGTAGATGGGCTAAGAAAGAGGATTATGACAGAAGCACATCATTCAAGGTATTCCATCCATCCAGGGTTAACAAAAATGTACCATGATTTGAAAGGGATGTATTGGTGGGGTGACATGAAGAAGAACATTGCAGAGTTTATAGCCGAATGTTCAAATTATCAAAGAGTTAAAGTAGAGCACCAAAAGCTCGGGGGTTATATGCAATGTATAGATCTTTCAATCAGGAAGTGGGACATGATCAACATGGATTTCATCACTAGTTTTCCTTGTACATCTTGAAGGTTTGATTCCATATGGGTGATAGTTGATAGGCTTACCAAATCAGCACACTTTCTACTGGTTAGGACCACTTACACAGTTGAGGAATATGCTAAATTATATATTAAAGAGATAGTTTGGCTGCATGGAGTTCCAATCTCTATTATATTAGATCGAGGAGCTCAATTTACTGCAAATTTTTGGAAGTTTTTCCAGAGAAATTTGGGAACACAAGTGAATCTAAGTACAACTTTTCACCCTAAAAAAATGGACAAGCAAAACGTACCATTCAAACACTTGAAGATATGTTACAAGCTTATGTATTGGACTTTAAAGGTAGTTGGGATGATCATTTACCTCTCATAAAGTTCGCCTATAACAATAGATATCATTCAAGTATCAAAATGGCACCATATGGAGCTTTATATGAAAGAAAGTGTATATCACCAATTTTATGGTTTGAAGAGAGTGAAACTATCTTATTTGGACCAGATCTTGTTCATCAAGCTATGGAAAAGGTTAAAGTGATCCAACAATGGTTAGAAATATCCCAAAGTCGACACAAGTCATATGCAGATGTTAGAAGGAGGGGGCTAAAGGTTGCTATAGGTGATTAGGTATTCTTAAAGGTGTCACCAATGAAGGGGGTTATGAGATTTGGTAAGAAAGAAAACTAAGTCCACATTATATAGGCCCATACAAGATTACTCAGAGGTTTTTCCAAGTCGTTTATGAATTAGAGCTACCCTAGAAGCTCTCAAAAGTTCATCCAGTATTTCACGTTTCAATACTTTGCAAGTGCATGGGAGATCCATCTCATATCACTCCTACTGAAGATGTACAGGTTAGGAAAGATCTTCCCTATGAAGAAATACCTATTAATATCCTAGATTGACAAGTTAAGAAGTTAAGGAATAAGGAAACAACTTCTGTAAAAGTGCTTTGGAGGAACCAACAAGTAGAAGAGATAACATGGAAAACCGAAGAAGCAATGAAATCTAAGTACCTCCATTTGTTCAAATACAAAGAGAAAGTCCAAGATACTGAGTTAGATCAATAAAAAGTAAGTGTAATAAATAAGTACTATGTGATAATAGGGATATTAATCTTAGGCTTGAACTTGTTTGGTTGGATAGTTATGCTAACATTCGAGGACAAATGTTCCTAAGGGGGAAAGGATGTAACATCCTGTATTTTGCTTGTACTTGTTCTAATTATATAGAGTCTGGTATAGCCTTGTGGTATAGGTAACAGATGAGATTTATTATGCAAGTATTAATGGCGTAGATGGAATTATAGATGCTACCCATACAGTTTAATGTGATGCAACCAAGTTAACGTTGATACGACTATTTAAACTTGGGATCGTAAGCTAGTATTTGAATCTAAAGTTTAAAGTGACCAAGTTTTTATAAGCTGAAGGTTAGATTAAGGGATTAGGAGCTGGAAATGGAATAAAATATTGAGGTTCTTGCTTGACTTAATTAAGCTAGTAGGTGAGTCACCTACTTAAGCTATTTGAACCAAATTAATGAACCCATGGCTATGGACCAGATTTGGGCCTATACTAATGTACTCATTTGGGCCCAAATTGAATAAAAGAGGAAGAAAATGGATAAATGGCCCAACATACAAATCTTCCAAGGCCCAAGTTAATTGAGCCCAAAATAAGAATTTAAGTAAGTAGGTGCATCACCTACTTGGACCAATTTTAAGGTGTAAAATGCAGCTAAGGAGGTGGACAAAATAGGGCCTTTATAAGGCTAAGTTGCTGGTGATTTTACTTTATTTCTATGTCACAAAAAAGAGTATATTTCACAAAATCTCTCTACTCTCTCTAAAACAACAAGGAGCAATCCTAAAATTCCTTCTAGGGTTCTTGAAGAAACCCTCACCTTTGTAGCCCAAGGTAAGTGAAAACACTTATGGTTTAGCTTAATTACCTCATGGAAGATTATGAAAACGTGCTATAGGTGCCTAATTATAAATACATGGCAGAATATAGAACAGGCTACTTGTTCACTTTTTCTTTGTTATTAAGAGATCTCTTTTTTTCTTTAGTTTAAAGTGTGAAGGAAAGTGAAAGTTGAAGTTTGGAGGGGTTCAAATTAAAAGAATTAGTTGCAGAATTAAGGTAAGGTGACTGCTTTATTTTGTTCTCCTTGTATGTGAATTTGAAAGACAATTATGGATGTGTTGTTATTGAGAACGCAAGAGATGATGAGTTCAATAATTGATTTCTACAATAAAAAAGATTTGAGGCTTTTTGGTGGACTGTTTGTATGTATATGTTATGGGATGCTAGGTTGATGTTGGAGAAAGGTATGATTAGTTTGTATTAAAATATAGAATAAAGGTGTGGCGGTACACCACCAAACCAATTATTGCATTTGTTTGTTGTCCAATCTGTTTTGAGTATTGTTTGGAATGTGTAATAAGGCAGAGGTGGTTTTGGTAAATCTTATAAGAACCTTTATGGTACGTGGGTGTAATTGGAGAAGAAAAGGGTTAAAATAATACCCATGATTGGTATATTAATGGCTTACTACTCGGTTACTATTTTGGGTGAAGTTAAGTAGCCTAAATATGTTAGTTGGTTGCTAATACTAGTTTACCATATATTCAATTGTAGATAAGTAATCTAAAAGGAGAGAAGTCAAGTTGGGTTAGTTTCAGAGTTATATAACCAGGTATGTAAGGCATACTCTATTTTGCACTCTTTTGCATGAAATCAGACATTGGTTCCATCAAGTAAGCTTCCAAGGTTATCCTATAACAAGTGATACATAATAGCAGCACATTACATTCCATGAAGCCAATGACCTTGTTCCCACTCTCTAACATGTTAAAACACCTCAACATATGCTTATTATTAAACCTGCACGTCTATCATCACTAGAAATTTTAGGGGTTCTTCGTTTGTTCAAATAAGACCTATGTGTTATTTGCAGCTCCTAAACACTTCATTTGTATGCCAATAGCTCCCTACCTCATTATTGTTTCATTAAGTGTCCATTTATATGTATCTTATTAGCAGATTATTGGTTCAAGGTACCATAATATTTTGACCACCAAAGTAACAATCTCAAATGCTAAATAAACTAAGTAATGCAAATCTGTAAAATGAGTGGCAGTTCAGGGGCATAAGCCTAGCATGGGCCAATATAGATACCTTTATATGTGGGTAGAAGCTCAGGGGCATAAGCCTAGCATGGGCCGATCCCAATCTTTATATGTAGGTGACAGCTCAGGGGTGTAAGCCTAACATGAGCCGATCCTAATTTATCTATTAACCACTGATCAGTTGGTTATTTGCATTATATATGGCTTACAAAGATTATGAAGTAAGAAACGTAAAAATAAAGAAAAGAACGTGATGTATGTAGTCCCAAAAGTATATATAAAGGTGATCTACTAGTACTACTTATACACTTGTATCTGATTTTTATTGAGCTCTTGTATCATGTGCTGTTACCTTCATCCTTACATATTTAGTACATATTTTTGTACTGATGTCCCTCATGGGGGACCTATATTTCATGCTGCAGGCACAGGTACTTTAGCTCATACACCTCACTAGTAGGAGTGCAGGCTATTCAGTGGCTGTTGGTGAGCTCCAGGTTGATTCGGGGCTCTCCGAGTCTGTTCCATATATTTTGATATTGTACAGTAAGTCAAGAGTAGGGCAGGGGTTTGTCCCGACCCTAACTAAGTCTATGTATCTTTTAGAGGATTTGTAGACTAACGTAAAGTTTTGGTAATGTGTTGCCTTTAGACGTGGTGGCCCCAACGGCCAAGTATTGTATATATAAGTTTGTGCTTGCCTATGTAATTATTCTCATCGATACATAGTATCATATTTGTCAGAACCTTTGGTTATCATAGTTGCATGCATGAGAAGTACAAGGTTATGATTTGGTTTTCTCGGGCCTTTACGGCTATGGGTGCCTATCCACCCCAATAGGATTTGAGGCGTGACAACTCAGGACCTAAATATTTACCTTAACCAAATCAACTAACCGAACACCTAGTCTAGCTAACTGATGAGCTTCTCTAACAAAATCTTTCTTATTACCCTCTACATGAGCAACACTACCCATAGACAATCTACTAAGAGCGTCTGCCACAATATTAGCCTTGCTCGGATGATACAAGACACTCATGTCATAATGTTTTAATAATTCTAACCACCTTCTCTGATGGAGGTTCAAATCTCTCTACGTAGAAACATATTACAAGCTTTTATGGTCTGTGAACACATCAACATATACTCTATATAGATAGTTCCTCCAAATTTTCAAGGCAATAACAATCACAGCTAACTCAAGATCGTGGATAAGGTAGTTCCTCTCATAAGGTTTAAGATTTCTAGAGGCATAGGCTATGATCTTACCTCTCTGCATCAAAAAACAACCTAGACCAACTCTATAAGCATCACAATAAACAACAATTCCATCTTTACCATTAGGTAACATCAAAACTAGGGCTGAAGTGAGTCGAGCCTTCAACTTCTGAAAGCTCTTCTCACAGGAATCTGACCATTGAAATTTAACTTTCTTTTTAGTCAATCTAGACATGGGGTACGCGATAGATGAAAACCCTCAACAAACCATCGGTAATAGCCAGCTAAGCCCAAGAAACTCCTGATGTTTGATAGAGAGATAAGTCTAGGCCAGTTTCTTACTGTTTCTATCTTTTGGGTATCAACTCTAATGCCATCACCGAAAATAATATGACCGAGGAAAGCTACTGACCTCAACCAAAATTCACTCTTGCTGAATTTGGCACACAATTGGTGATCTCTAAGAGTTTGCAACATGATTCTAAGATGGTCTACATGGTCATCCTCACTACGGGAATAGATAAAAATATCATCAATAGACTATGACAAACATGTCTAGGTACTATTTGGACACTCGGTTTATCAAATCCATGAAGGCTGCTGGGGCATTTGTTAACCCGAAAGACATGACTAAAAACTCAAAGTGACCGTAACAGGTTTTAAAAGCTATGTTTGGAATATCACATTCCCTTACTTTAAGCTGGTGATAGTCGATCTAAGGTTTATCTTAGAGAAGTAACTTGCACCTTGGAGTTGGTCGAATAAGTCATCAATCCTAGGAAGAGGATATTTGTTTTTGATTGTGACTTTATTCAACTGATGGTAGTCGATGCACATTCGGAGAGAGCTATCTTTATTACGCATGAATAGGGCGGGAGCACCCCAAAAAGAGACACTGGGCCTTATGAAACCTTTATCTAAGAGGTCCTTAAGCTGTCCTTTCAACTCTTTAAGCTTAGCTGGAGCCATACGATAAGGAGGAATGGAGATGGGCTGAGTATCAGAAAGAATGTCAATACCATATTTTATTTTTTTATTGGGAGGTACCCTTAGAAGATCTTCAGGAAAGACTTTAGGAAACTCATTGACTACACAAACTGACTGAATAGTTGGAGTCTCGGACTTAGTGTCTTTGACTCAAACTAAATGATAGATGCACCCTTTTGATATCAACTTTCTGTACTTAAGATAGGAAATAAAATAACTCTTGGGAGATACTGAATTACCTTCCCACTCAAAAACTGGCTCATCAGGAAACTGAAACTTCACCACTCGGGTGTGGCAATCTATTAACACATAGTAGGAATAAAGTCAATCCATACCCAGAATAAGGTAAAAGTCGACCATATCTAATTCAATTAAATCTACTAATATAATCCTATGAAGGACAATGATAGGATACTTTATATAAATCTTTTTGGCTACAACTGACTCACCTACTGGGGTAGAAACTAAGAAGGGCTTAGAAAGCTTTTCAGGATCTATTCCAAAGTTTACCATAATAAATGGAGTCACATAAGAGATATTTAACCTTAGGTCCAATAATACATACACATCAAGAGGAAAGACACGAAGCATACCGGTAACAACATCTGGTGAACTCTCTTACTCTTGGCGTGTTGGTAAAACATAGAATTAATTCTAGTGTTGACCACCATCGGTACTAGATGATGTGCCCTGAGGAGGGGTTGCGTAACCTAGAAGAGATGGTGCACTAGTAGCCTAAGTCTGTGGACGAACATACATATTTCCTTACTTAATAACAAACACTCTTTGATTTCATGACCCACCAAACCACAACTGTAGCAACCCTTTGTTCCCTTCAAACACTCACTAGGATGAGCTTTACCACACTTAGCATAGGTTGTATAATTGGGCCTCCCACTCATACTATTTTAGGACTTAGACATAGAAGTCCTACCCCACTGCTCTTTCTTGGTTCTGGGTGTGGAGGAACTGGTTGAAGATGGCACTGGCATATGAGAGTGACCCTGAAACTGTGAATGACTGACCCCTCCAAACCTTGCTTGGCTGTAGTCAAACTGTCCGGTTCTAGCCTTCTTATTTCCCCTCTTTTCCCCCTTCAACTTCTCTTTCTTAATTCGTTGAGCATGAATCAACAACCTAGTAAGATCTATGTCCCTAATAAGCATAGCAGTCCTATACTCCTTGACTACCAATCCAGACACTCCAGTAACAAACTTACTCATACTAGATCTACGATCAGCTATCAAATCTGGAGCGTACTTAGACAACTAATTAAACTTAAGGTAGTACTCTTTCACTGTTATCGAACCCTACCTCAAGTTCATGAATTCCTCTATCTTAGATTCCCTCATCTCATGTGGAAATAACCTATCTAGGAACACATCCTGAAATACCTACCAACTTATGGGAACTGCATTCTCACCTCTACCATTCTTCCATATAACCACCTAATCATAGGCAATATCCTTCAGCCTGTAGGATGCCAATTCTACACTCTCCTCCTCAGCAACATGCATAATTTGGGTGATTTTTTTCACCCCATCAAGATAAAGATGTGGGTCTTCACCTACTTTTATTCCAAAGAATTCAGGTGGATTCATTCTTATAAAGTCACAGACTCTGGCTGCAGCTAGATCTCCATTATACTAAAATGGGAATGCAGACTAATGGTTACCCTGAATATTGGTAGTTACAACTTAAGTCAATACCTGGGAAACAACTCAAAATTTAGCATGGGATACATTTTCATTCAGAGGGTCAGTCGGCGAGGAGGCATATTATGTCATGTAAGAGCACGAATTAAAAAATGATAGAGACAATAGAAAGCACGTTAGAGCATGAAAGAAAAATATGTTTGCCTAAAATGTCTCTATAGCCTCTTGCTAATAAATGTGGTGCGGTTCACATCCATGATCAAGACTACGTAACCCAGCCTGTTTGATTCCCTAGGACTCTTTACACCTTAGTCCTTAATTCCAAGTTTGTAATACCTAAAAAAAGTATCCCGAGATGTCACATAGTGCTTAAGGCTACAAGTAGACCCAAGATAACCCTTTGAGCCTTCTTCTTATTTTGAAACTCATAATATAGGTAACTTAGGCATGTGAATCCACTGAAATACTGAAATAAAACATTTATTATCTTAACTGATTTGAGTTTATATAAACATAAAGTCTGACAGTGCTTGGCTTAAAGATCTAAACAACTAATATTGGAAATCTAAAACATGACTAACAGTCTGACAAGCCTCTACTTCTAATAACTAGAGAGTCACTGGGACAGACCCCTAGTTGACTCAAACTAAATAGAAAATAACTAAGCAAATACTGTATAAATTTAAAAATCTAAATACATAAGTCCTCGAACCATGAGGACTCACCAACTGTCGGGATATATTCAAAGATACCCGCAGTCAATCACGCTACTGAAACTGAGCACTTGAACTTATATTATTAAATAATGTAGCATATAGACGTATATGTGGATCAGTACTTTTGGAATGTACTGAGCATATGGAGGTGAATTCATAAGGTAAAAATAGTAATGTAATGTTCATACAACTTTTAAAAACTACATACTAAGTGAATCACCTTGGCTTGAGTAATCAAAATTGTAAAATCATAATCATGAGAAGTAAAGCATAAAAGTAATTCTGTGAGCCACTACACTTAGTTTCTAAGATCTATTTAATCATTCTATCTTAGGAATTAGGGACTTTGGGAGATACTCTAACCGACATAATCCATGTGATATATCATGGAGTCCAATGTCTTACTCACATTAGGGAGAGTTGTTCTACCCTTGCCATTGAAATAGAACCTTAACTTAAGTGATCACTAACTTATCCCACTATGGGCAAATCATAAACCTATGGTGGCACATAGTTCTAGGGCATGAGACCTTTGGAATCACACCTAAATCGATGCTAAATACTAACCCCATACTTATCGCTCAGAACTTTAGGAAATCCACCTTAAAACAACATAAGGGTTTTTAGTTAAAACCAATTATGCTTATTTTTCTTTAAATCTCAATATGTATAAAGAATGTGGATTCCTTGTCTTATCTTAGAATCAAAAGATCAACTTTATTCCTTAAATCTTGGTAAACAACTCATAGAAAGGGGATAAAATCATAATCTTCTTGAAATATCAATACTTAGACTTAGGGCATAAAACCCATGCTCTAAACTCATGCAAGTTTATAGTAAAGCATCATGCTCAATATATTTCTTGAAATACTTCAACAATATCCAAAGTAATGAAATAAAACTCACAATATCATGCTTAAAAAATTAATTTGAAATTTGGAAAATCATATCATACGTATAAAGATATGAAAATAAACATCCAATTCAACATTTAAGCCAATTGTAACATCATAATATTCAAACAATGATAATTAGGTATGAACCCTAATTTGAAAAATATGAAATCTTAAATAAAGATCATGTTTTGGGAATAAGGATGAAAGGCTATCCTTGTTCATAAACCCCACTTACCTTCATGGTGACAAAATTGTTGAAAGATTGGACTTTCAAGCTTGATTGTGCAACCCTAGTTGTTTTCCTCCTATTGTGCTCTTAGATGATGAACTTAAGATGTTACTAGGGTGAAAATATGATTAGGAGCTATTAAATTCGTAAGTTTATGTTTAGGGACATTTAAGGAGTGTCAAATGACTTAGTTTCCCTCAAAATAACATAAAAATAGAGTGTTTACGTCGCTTGGGCCATAGGGTATGCAGCGCATTGCCCATCGCCTAAGCTAGGCTAGGTGACGCATTGCCTATCACCTAAGTTAGGATAGGCGGCACATTTACCATCACGTAATCTAGTATGGGAATGCTTTGCCCATCGCCTAAGCATTCCAGTAGCCATAGGCGATGTGTTATGTGATGCACTACCCTTTGCATAGCCATAAGTTTTCGCTTGGTTATCGGATTAAGGCAAAATTGGTATTGTTGGAAAGATAATCCGATTATCTACAATTTGGTGGGTCTAAATCTGCAGAAATAACATATATACATAAATTTATACTCGTTCAAAGAAGTCCCTTACAAAATCTAACACTAAAACTTGATGGATTCAGAAGCTCTTAGCTTGCATTACTCTAAGTGACTCTTATGAACATGTTTTACATATCATAAGCTCTATTATTACTAGGATACTCATTATAAATCATGTACTCAAATATTAATTACAATATTATAGGTTTCACACATAGGACAACAGTTTATTTTTTAGCTTAGAAATAGATGGGGTAGTACAAGAACCCAGGTAAAGTTCTGAATTTTTATGAATAGAGAAAAAGACCAGTAAGCTTGGGTACAACTCATAACCAAGCTTACCAGGCCAAGTGTCATAGGTCAACCGGTCCAGCTCACCTAATTTTAAATAAAACGGGCACCCAATTTGGATACCTTATACCATAATCACAAAATACTTCCATCGATTCCAATTGTGAAGATCTATAACACATGATCACACACCTAATAATTGGATCTCTCATATTACATGAATTTCATAAGAAATTATGGAAGAAAAGTAAAAAGTCAAGAAACCTAGAATCTCACCAACTCAAGTAAGTGTTTGTGCTTAAATTTAATATATTTTGCGTTGAAAGTGAAAATGTGTGAGAGTTTAGATTTGATTCAAGTTGAATTACTTGTTTATGAAAAATGTGAACCCTAGTTCTTAGGAATTAAGCTTGAAATTGGTTTTGAGAATGAACTTGTACTTTGTTTGTTGAATATGTGTGTTTTTGATTCAAATGCGGCACCTTCGTGTGCTCCAGGTGATACATAAAATATTGCAGATTTACAGATGCAACAACTTATAGCTGCTATAGAGGGAGAAAGAAGAGAAGTAAAAAAGGCCTTAAGAGCAAGAAGGACTAGCCAAGTCACAATAAGTGGCCAAGCATCGGGACAAAGTTTAGAGAGACAGAGCTCTATTGATCCCTGCATATCAATAGCTACACCCATACGATATTGAAGAGGATATGTGTGTTCTTGAACCTACTAAGATAGAAGCCATCATTCCTCCTACTTTACCCCCAATGTTAAGTTTGATATTACTAGCGTAATGATCCAATTGTTAAATTTGAATGATATGTTCTCGGGATCCCAACAGATGATAGAAACATGTATATTGCTAATTTTACTATTATCTACACATCATATACTATTCCTAGGGTGGATCAGGAAGCTTTGAGGTTGAGGTTGAGGTTGTTCCCATTTTCATTAACAGGTGAAGCATCACTATGGTTAGGGGAACTTCTAAGTGGTTCAATCACTACTTGGTATGAGTTGTATAGAAAGGTTCTATATAGATTTTTCCCTTTTGCAAGGATTTTATAGTTGAATGATGAAATCTATAATTTCAGATAGTTACCTGCAAAATCCATGTATTAAGCATAGTTTAGATTCAAGAAGAAGCTGAGCATGGTACCTAATCACAGAATCACAGGTCCAATTTGTTTGAAATCTTCTATAGATCACTAAATATCAGTTCTAGAGTAATGGCAGATATAATTTTGGGAAGAGCATTTATGCATCTTCAGTGAGATGCTGCCCAAGATATGCTAGATGATATTTTGGTGACTAATCAAGGATGGTATACTAAAGATGGTGAGCGTGGCATTGATACATATGCTATTGGAGTGGCTAATGATTATTAAACTGGTCAGGATTTTGTAGAGCAAGAGGTTGCACAACTTTGAACAGATATTGAGCTGCTTACTAAATAATTTACAACTATGAGTGCTGACAAAGTAAATGCAGTCGGAGCACAGGTATCTACTTTTACGACTGTTAAGACTGAATCAGAAGAGGAAGAAAAGTATATTGATTGTTGATTGGCAAATTTTCGAGCCTAAGGGCAAGGGAATCAAGGTCAAAACTATTACAATGATAGATGTAGAGATAGAAATATAGAGAGAGATGGTGATTAGCAATGGAAACATGCTTATAAAGAGAAAACTGATAGGTATGTTCCACCAGGTGGTCGTGATTCAGAATCCAGAATGGAGGAACTTTTGTCAAAATTAGTCAAAGGATAAGAAAGTCAAAAAAGTTGTCTTAAAGAGATCAATGTAGATCTGTCAGGGCTAAATTAGAAAATTGAGTCACATGCTACCGCAATCAAATAGTTGGAAAAATAATTTGGTCAGATGTCAACCATAGTAAATCAAAGGCAGATTGACACTCTCCCTAGTAACATAGTGGTAAATCCAAAGAATAATCATCACTGCCATGCCATTACCACTCAGAGTGGTAAAACCACCATGGATCCACCTATACCTAATGTAGATGAGCAAAAACATAATGATGATTCTATTGATATGGAGAGTAATAGAAAGCAAGATAAAGGAACTCCATGATCGAGAAGCCTATTTTGAAGTCTATCCTGAGACCTCACCCTCTTTTTTCTCAAAGGCTGAAAAAGAAACAAGAAGAGGGTGAGTATCAAGAATTTTTATCTATGTTGAAGGAGCTGCCAGTCAACATCCCACTTGTAGAGGCATTAGAGAAAATGATAGGATATGCAATATTCACGAAGGATCTAATCACCAAGAAGAGGTCAACCAGTTATGAGCCATTCAAAAATATTTATTATTGCAGCAGTGTTGCTACTAGATCATTGGTAAAAAAAGAAGGATCCTTGTCCTTTCACCATTCCTTGCACCATTAGATCTTTCAACTTTACTTGGGCATTATGTGATTTAGGTGCTAGTATCAACCTCATTCCATTAGTAGTATTTAAGTAGTTTGGGTTAGGAGCTCCCAAACTAATACCATGAGACTAATGATGGCAGATCAGACGGTGAAAAAGCCAGTTGATATTCTATATGATGTATTGGTAAAAGTGGTTTCTTTTATTTTTCCTGCTGACTTTGTGATATTATACAGTGAAGTGGATTTTAAAGTCACAATTATTTTGGGAAGACCATTATTGGCTATAGGAAGGACGTTGATTGATTTAGAGCTAGGACATCTGATATTGAGACTCAATGATGAATATGTGATATTCATTGTATGCAAATTCATAAAGCATCCTGATGAGCTAAGAGTGATATCCATTATTGATGTGTATAATAAGGAGATAGATTCATTCTATGATGTTGATTCAGTGACTGATTGGGATGATGCTTCTGATTCTATTCCTATTAAAGAGAGGTTTGGTGTTGAACCTCTAGTAACCATGATCATGAACTTCGATAGGATAGTAATGATGACTATAATGAGATGATATGTGAACTCTATGGGTGTGTTGTTATACTTATGAACCAAAGAAGCTTGTTTTGGATCTGAAAAATAGAACCAATCCACCTGTTTGCCCATCTATTGAAGAGCCACCCGTATTAGAGTTAAAGGCCCTCCTTCTCATTTGCGATATGCATTTTTATGGGCCAACAACACTTTGTTGGTAGTCATTATAGCTGACTTAATTGAGATAGAAGTGGAAGCTTTACTATCAGTGCAACAGATATTCAAGAGGGCTATTAGTTGGTCCATTGTAGATATTATGGGTATTCTGCTTGATCTTTGTACTCATAAGATCCCACTTGAACCGAATTGTATTCCAAGTATTGAACATTAATGTAGACTCAATATTTCTATGTAGAAGGCAATGAAGAAATAGATAATCATATAGTTGTATACTGGTGTAGTGTATCCCATTATTGATAGCAGTGGGTCAGTCTAATACAATGTGTTTCAAAGAAAGGCAGTATTACTATTGTGCCTGATGAGAAAAATCAGTTAGTGTCAATGAGGCCAGTCACATGATGAAGAGTATGTATGGATTATGTAAAGCTGAATACATAGACTCATAAGGATCACTTCCCTATGCCCTTCATGGACCAGATGCTGGATAGACTTACAGGCAGAAGATGGTACTATTTTCTGAATGGGTACTTAGGTTACAACCAAATCACTATTGCACCTGAGGAAAAAGTGAAAACAACTTTCACTTATCCTTATGGGACCTTTGCGTACTAACGTATGACATTTGAGTTATGTAATGCTCCAGCCATATTTCATAGATGTATGATGTCACTCTTACCTGACATGGTGGAAGACACCATCTAAGTATTTATGGATGATTTGTCAATCATTGGTGATTCTTTTGATGACTGCCTAGTTCACTTGGCAAATACACTTAGAAGGTGTAAAGAATGCAACTTGGTACTTAATTGGGAAAAATGCTATTTTAATTAAATAAGGTATTGTGCTTGGACAAAAAATTTCAAAAAAGGGTATTTAGGCAGATAGAATAAAGGTTGAAGTGATCAAGAAATTACCTCCAACAATTTCTGTGAAGTGTATTCAAAGATTTTTGGGAAATGCTGGATCTTATAGGCAATTCATCAAGGTTTCTCCAAGATTGCCAACCCTCTTTGTAGGCTTCTTGAGAAAGAGGTGTGATGATTTTACTAAAACATACTTGAATGCTTTTGAATGTCTAAAAAAGACGTTGATGACTGCTCCTATCGCAGTGTCCCAAAATTGGTCCTTGACATTTAAGGTTATATGTGATGCAATTGGATTGGACTTAGGTGCCGTACTAGACCAACAGAAAGAAAATATCCTTCATCCCATCTACTATGCTATCAAGGCACTAAATCCTTCTCAAAAGAACTACACTGTCACTGAACAAGAGTTATCAGAGTTATTGGTAGTGGCTTTTGCCTTTGAGAAGTTTAAGTCTTATTTGATTGGGACAAAGGTGATTGTGCACACAGATCATGCAACATTGAGGTACTTAATGGCATAAAAGATGCAAATCCTATACCTATTCGATGGGTTCTATTGATGCAAGAATTTAATTTTGAGGTCAAGGACAAAAAAAAGGCACTGAGAATTAAGTTCCAGATCACTTGTCTAGACTTGAGGAGGAAGCTATGAAGAATGTTGAAGGTAGGCTCGAGATTGATGAAAATTTAACAGATGAGAAACTATTAGCAACCTCCCAAGATCTAATTCCATGGTTATAAATTTAACTAGCCACTGATCTAGTCTAAGAAGATCTTTCATTTCAGTTGAGAAAGAAGTTTATGCATGATGTAAGGAAATTTTTCTGGGATGAGCCTTATTTATTTAGAATTTGTGAGGATGGGATTATTCTTAGATGTATACCTGAGGTGGAGATGATAAGCATACTTGAGACTTGTTACTTTCCACTAGTAGGGGGTTATAATGGAGGAACACGTACAACCCACAAAATCTTGCAATATGGGTATTATTAGCTAACAATAAACAATGATGCACAAGATTGTTCTTCAACTTGTGATCTTATGGGTGCTATAATCACTAAAAGGTTACCCAGAATAATAATAAACAAAACATGTAAAATAAAATGGTGGGATTAGTTAGCAATGATTTTCGACTAACAATGAACGAATATGACACTTTTGATTTAAAATCAAGAATATAGAGGGTCTTGGGATTATGTCTACCTAAAGGTAAAACGTGTGGGTTGATAATGGTTTAGCATAAAGTTTAGTGGTTGATCAAAGGATAGGCTAGGTCAAAAGTCATTCTAGTCTATCTTTCAATAAAAATACAATGATTTCACCCATTGGCTCTTTCGAGCACCTAAAAAGTATGCAATTAGTAATCACCCAAAACCTCAATGAAGAATCCCTATTTCTAGGATGATGATCTTGACATGGCTTACACTCTAATCACACTTATTTCTAAGATTGCAAAAGGTAGTAAACCATAGACATAATTATCCACCATTACTTTGTCCCCCTATAACCCCCTTTTAAGGATGTTATGGGTTACCTCAAGTTCACCTTCATCCCCCTTTCAAGGATGACAATAGGTTTATAGAGTTTGGGGTTTTCATCCGTCAAACCAATTTGGAGATTTGGGGTTTTCACCTATCAAATTCCAAATTATTAACCTAAGCAATGGTGGATTCCATACTAAACAACTAAAAATCAAGTAAACATAACAACACCCACCCACAATTACCTTTTAGTTCAACATAATCCCAAGAATAAATTACTTAGCTACTCATGAAGAAAGTAAAAAGAGATATACCATGGGGATTATCCAAAACATTCATTCTTCACAAAATTACTAAGAAATTAAGCCTCCAAGAATAGTTACACACTTTTCCAATTAGGGTTTTGATAACGCTCAAACTACAGCTCTCGTAAGAGTGTAAGCGGTCGTCGTCAAATATAGAACCCAACTGGGTTGGGTGTCGAATCCCACAGGGAATACTCGGTCACTAAGTATGCAACGATTAGTAGACTTTTGGTGAAAGTTCTGCGGAAAAATGGGGGATTTTATGCGTGAAGTAAAATTATCAAAATAGCAAAGTAAAAACGGAATATTTAGTAAGATTTTAATCAATGATAATTGTAAGTTAGGGTTATGTCTACCTTATGAGTTTTACATATCTATTGGCTATGAGTTATGTGGAATTCAGACATGCATGCACTTATAGAGATTCGTATTCTATGGTAAATCCTAGCGTCTTTCGACCATCAAGGATTATCTCACTTTAACTCTTTCGAGCTTAAAGCGTATAACTAATGGTACGAATTCTCCAAGAGGTTAATCCAGTTACGGCACTAACTTTTAAACAGGGGTTGGTAGCCCTATTTCCTTATCACTCTCTCTTTTCCAGACATGTAACTTTTCTTTCGAACAAGTTAATGCTATACTGGCGTATTCTATATGCTTGCAACCATAAGAATTCAATTAAGATGAAGAGAGTAATGATATAAGTAGCATACGTATCAAGAAATCACAAACTCATAGAAATAGATTGTATTATCAAAAGGCTTCCATAACCCTAACAGAGAAGTTTAGCTACTCATGAGTGCAACGGAGATCACCATAAACATCATCATCATATCAAAACTAGAATGATCTCACGTTGGTCACAAGAGCCGTGCTTTCTCTGTCAGAAAGTAACGTGAAGAACTAAATGTCGAATAAAAGAAAAATAGAATTGAATAGAAAATAGGATGAATGAATTGAATGCTGAAAAATTCAGCAAATAAGGGTTTTTATAACACCCTTGTCCTAGTCCTACTGAAATAGGGTTTTTATCCTTGTCCTACTGAAATAGGGTTTTTATCCTTGTCCTAATCCTACTAAGTTACTGCTGATCCCCAAGTCTTTAGCAATACTGTTTTTGCCCGGGACAAGTTCTCCATGCATCACTTTCAGTCCACCAGTTTCCAGAAGCTGCCTTCCTTCTTCCGTTGAAGTTTCCTTTGGCGTCCAGCAGTCCATAAAATGCTGAAATCTTCATCATTTATACCTGAACACTTGCTAATCACGTTGGTTAGCTTACTTACAGGAAAAAGGACTAAAAGTGCAAGAATTATATATTTTGTCCTCAAAACTTAGCTAAAATATGGGTAAATTAAGGTGCTTTAGGCGTGTAAATACGCCTAACATCAACACCCCACACTTAAAAATTTGTTCGTCCTCGAACAAAATATCATGTCCATATAAACATCTACTTAGGGTTTCACAGTAACAACACAAAATATTCATCAAGACAGGCACGACAATTATTAACAAAGAGTAGTTTTCTGATCACTACTAGAAACAATTCAACCTCCAACCTAGACTCGTGATGATGGTTAATTCGTATCCAAAAGTTAAGGCACAAAGAATCATACACAACTACCCAAAACTCATCAACCATGTGTGTCTCACAATATATCACTCATAATCACTCACAAGTATTTCATTTTTCGAAACATGGGTATAAGATTTTCCTTGCTCTCACTCTCACAAAGAATTCATATGTTGCAACTGATGACCATAGCCTTGCCCTTAGTGTAATGCTCTACTAATATCAGAATGCTATGTTAAGGATCATATAGGTCTTTACATGGTTGTAATGTAGGCTAAGGGACAGGTAGGACTATTTTGGCCAGAAATAGTGACTATGTTCCCTAAGCGCTTTAATCCACTACATTGTGTCATTAACGCTCTTTTTTAAACAATCCTTCTACCTTTCTTTCATGTAACACCCCTTTTCACCTTATTTTGTTATTTAAACATAAACACAATTATCTTTTTAGTTTTCTATTTTTTTTTATAACACACCACTATGATAGCCATTTTTTTTCACAACTATTTCAAGTACCAATACACTCTGATGCATCACTCTCACCCAATTTCCTCTTATTTTGTCACATGACTTTACAATTTAAAGCGTTTAGGAATTTGGATCAAATTATGGTCTTGAAAAAAAATGGATCAGGCTACATATGAGGCTGTCAAAGAAGATGGCTTAAAGGCTCAAAGGGGTTTAACTAGGATAAATGTTCATGGGTAGGTCAAAAGAAGGTAAACAAGTACAGGTTGCCAAAGAAATGCCTAAATCATCTCCTAAACTTACACTCTTTATTTCGCTTTACACACACACCAGGCAAGTTCTAGTATCAGTCACCAACACAGAATATACTATTATCTCACACACACAAGGCACATGGTCAACTTTATTGGGAGCAGTATAGACTCTTGACCCAACAGATGAAGGAATTAAACCACACACTTATCACATAGTGAGTCACACTTAGAGCCTAAACATATCAATAGTAATGATTTTAGCACAACTCTTGTCATAATACCATGCCGCCTATTAGAACAATTTCATAAACTTTATGCAAAATCTAAAAAAAAACCTTAAAGAGAAAAAAATTTTGAAAAAATTTAAAAATTTCGAAAAAATTTAACTTTGAAAAAATTTAACTACTACTAAAAATCAAACAGATGAACATGAATAAGTGCAGGTAAGCAAAGAAATACAGCATACAAATACCAGCACCTCACACTTAGACGGGACACACTGCCCTCAGTGGAAAATAAATAAGAAGAACCTGATTAGTCGGACTCATCCTCTATGTCTGGGGTCATGCCCCCTGCATCGGAATCATCATCAGAGTCTTCATCCTCAGAGTTTCCTCAAATTGTACCCCACTTGATGCCAAAAGTGCGTCGAGGTATTTGTAGCGAGGAGGATTCAGCTTGCACTTTTCTTCCTCTTTTCTTACCTTTCTGTGAGGTGGGCGCTTTTTGTTTTCCTTGTCATCATTTTGAGGCCATTCTACTTGGTGTTGAACTCGGAAGATGATCTTGCAAGGTTAGATGAGCAAAAATAAAAGTTTTGAGAGATTGGGAGGCAAAGGCGGTGCCTAATGCTTTGCCTAGTTGAGCATAGGCGGCGCCTATGCTATGGCATTGTAGATTCAGAGACCAAAGGCATTGGCATAGGCGGCGCCTATGCTATGGCATTCTAGATTCAGAGACCAAAGGCCATAGCATAGGCCTTGCCTTGTCCATTGCCTAGATTTACATAGGCCTTGCCTTGTCTATTGCCTAGATTTGTATAGGCAATGCCTAACCGAAAGCCTTTTGCTCCTTAATTACTCACTTACCACCTTTAACATTGCTCACTTTCAAATCAAAATTTGAGACCAAGCTCCTCCTTTAAACGTCTTGCACCTACACTTACTCAAAAACAACAAAAACGATTAGAACGATGGGTTGCCTCCCACCAAGCGCCTTAGTTTTGGTCGTGGCTCGACTACAAAAATAAAATCCTAGTAAAACAAAACAATTTAAATACGATGGGTTGCCTCCCATCTAGCGCTTGATTTATTATCGCGGCACGACATAGTTATCTCGATTACTTAGACTTCATCGAGATATATGGTGCATCATTTTCAGAATGGATTCAGACGACGCTGATGCTTACTTGTAGGCATGCAATCTTCTTTGAGATGACTCTTGTACATACATATCCCAGGAGGTATACCAATTATATCATTAATAGTCCATCCCATAGCTCTCTTGTACCTCTTCAGAGCAGAGATGAGAGCCTCTACGTGCTGTTTACCTAGATCAACCGCAACACTCACCGAAAGTGTATTTCCACTTCCCAAGAATGCATACCTTAGGTAACTGGAGAGCTCTTCCGATTCTAGCACTGGTGGCTCTTCAATGGAAGTCTTCGCTGTTGGTGAAGGTCGATTCTTAAGATCAAGGTCCAACTTCTTAGGGGCATGAGAATAGGACCTTATTCCTATTAGAGAAAAAATGGTTTCTTCATAATCTTCAACATCCTCATGCTCAACATTCAACAGCACAGTCGACAATGGCTCAACAGCAAGCTACTTTTCTACCGATACTTCTTTCTCATCCTTATAATAAACATCATCTACAGAGAACACATTCATATCGCTGGGCAGCTTCATTTCCTTGCATACATCAAAATGGACCACTTCGTCATTCAACCAAAATAAACGCCCATTAGCTCTTAAGTCAATAAGCACACTTCCAGTTGCGAGGAAAGGACGACCCAAGATTATGGGAGCTTCAAAATACACCTCGTAATCCAAAATAACAAAGTCTCGAGGAAAGATGAAGGTGAAAACCTTCACCAACACATCATTCAAGATACCTACAGGTCGTTTTACCGACCTATCTACCATTACAAGCCGCATATTGGTTGGTGTAGGGTCACCCAACCCCAACTTTCTGTACACGGATAGCGGCATCAAATTGATGCTAGCTCCCAAATCGCACAACGCCTTAGCAAAATCCAATGATCCAATCGTGCAAGGAATAGTGAAAGAACCAGGATCTGCCTTCTTCTGTACTAGCGATCTTGTAGCGATTGCACTGCAATGATGAACATTATCTGCCAGCTCATAGCTTACTGCCTGCTTCTTTGTCAAAAGGTCCTTCATGAATTTAGCGTACCCAGGCATCTGTTCCAGCGCCTCTACCAAAGGAACATTAATAGTCAGCTGCTTCAACATCGTCATGAATTTACTGAACCTTGTATCATCCACCTTCTTCTTCAGTCTCTGTGGAAAAGGTGGTGGTGGAAGGGGAATTGTTTTCTCCACCACTTTCTTTTTATCTTTCTTTCGATTATCAGCCTTTTCAGGTGTGTCATCAACCTTTTTCTTCAATCTCTAAGGAAAAGATGGGGGTGGAAGAAGAATAGTTTTCTCATGAACGCGCTCCTTCTGATTTTCAACTTCTACAGAATCATCACAATCTGCGTCAATAACAATCTCCTCTATATCATCAACCACCTGCTTGCCTTTAGACGGATTGTCTAACACCTTACTGCTCCTGGTAGTAATAGCCCTGCATGATCCATCATTCCTTGGATTTTGCACAGTGTCACTAGGTAAAGTGCCAGCTTTTCTTTGGTTGATTGTCGCTGATAGTTGACTCAATTGTTGCTGCAGCTGTTTTATTGCAGTAGAATGCGAGTCAACCAATTGCTTCATTGAGGACAAATCATTTATTACCTCAGTTACTCCCGTGCTGGTTGCCTCCACTCCTTTTAACAGCTTACCCATCATATCTTCCATGGACATATTTCCAGAACCAGATGCAGCAGTGTCACGTCTTCCAAGAGGAACATACAAATCACTCCTGTCCGTCTTGTTCTTCCAACTACCTTGATCACGGTCCTTGTTTCCTGATTTATCATAATAGTTTCGACCTTGGTTTCCTTGGGCATTGCCTCGGAAACCCCCTTGATTATTCAAGTAGTTAGCTTCTTCTTTAGAATCGGATTCACCTCTTGCCTGTGACACAATAGCTTTGACTTTTTTGGTCTTCCCTGATAATAAGTGCTTGGTAAGAAGATCCATCTATGTTTTTATGTGCGCCATATCTTGATCGCATTCCTCCTCTCTTCGCCTTTGTTCTGTAGTCATGCCAATAGATATAGTAGAGCTTGCTACCTCAGAATCCCTGGTATGCCAAGCTCTACTTTGCTTTGTCATACGATCTAGCATATCACTTGCCTGAATAAAAGTAAGGTCCATGAATGACCCTCCTGCAGCATTAATAACCACTGGCTTAGTCACCGAATTCAAAGATCTGTATAATATCTCCATCAAGTGGAGATTGGTCATATGATGGTTTGGGCACCGCATAAGCTTCGTCTTGAACCTCTCCCATGTTTCGTGGAGAGCTTCAGTTGGAAGCTATCGAAAATTGCTTATCTCATCTCTTAATTGTGCTCTCTTGGATGGCGGATAGAATCTTTCTAGAAAAGCGTCTTTCAGTTGCCTCCAATTAGTAATAAAGTCAAGAGTTAGCCCGTTCAACCACAGAGTTGCCTCTCTAGATAGAGACAATGGAAATAAGCACAACCAAATTGCATTCTGTCCAACGCCTGGATTGTCGAATGATTTGCATGTAGAGATAAAATTGACCAGATGCATATTCAGATCATCGCCTGCTAGTCCACCGAATAATCCCTTGAGTTGTAATAACTGAATCATAGTGCTCGTGATGTTGAACTTGGCTCCGGGTGCCAATGGCGGAGGAATAATGGCTCCTGTGGCACCAGCTCCATCAAGATCATCATCATCATCTTCAAAGGGAATCTGCATAGCTCGGCGTTCTGGTTGAAATCTTGCTTGACGATCTCTTCTGTTTGCCGGTGTTGCCACCTCAGCATCACGCCTAGGGTTTAGTAACTCATCATCACCTAGATCCTCATCGTCAGGATTTGTTGCTCGCCCAGGGTTATCAATACTCTGTTGATGCACTTGAGCGGCGGCCAGAGCAGCTAGTCTAGCCTGCTCCTGTTGAGCAGCCCTTCTGTCAATGTCACGTTGCGCCTCCATCCTGCTAATAAGTTGTGGTTCAGGGTTTATGGGTAATAATGGTTGACCAAAACTTCGAGTATTGGGCATGCACTGAAAAAAATCTACAGAAAACAAAAACAACAACTAAAAGTAAAGTACGAGAATCTTTGACCAAAGGGTCTAGTAATTATCACAAACTTAGTTGACAACCATATTCCCCGGCAACGATGCCAAAATTTGATAATGCTCAAACTATAGCTCTCGTAAGAGTGTAAGCGGTCGTCATCAAATATATAACCCAACTGGGTTGGGTGTCGAATCCCATAGGAAATACTCGGTCACTAAGTATGCAACGATTAGTAGACTTTTGGTGAAAGTTCTGCGAAAAAATGGGGGATTTTATGCGTGAAGTAAAATTATCAAAATAGCAAAGTAAAAACGGAATATTTAGTAAGATTTTAATCAATGATAATTGTAAGTTAGGGTTATGTCCACCTTATGAGTTTTACATATCTATTGGCTATGAGTTATGCGGAATTCAGACATGCATGCACTTATAGAGATTCGTATACTATGGTAAATCCTAGCGTCTTTCGACCATCAAGGATTATCTCACTTTAACTCTTTCGAGCTTAAAGAGTATAACTAATGGTACGAATTCTCCAAGAGGTTAATCCAGTTACGGCACTAACTTTTAAACAGGGGTTGGTAGCCCTATTTCCTTGTCACTTTCTCTTTTCCAGACATGTAACTTTTCTTTCGAACAAGTTAATGCTATACTGGCGTATTCTATATGTTTGCAACCACAAGAATTCAATTAAGATGAAGAAAGTAATGATATAAGTAGCATACGTATTAAGAAATCACAAACTCATAGAAATAGATAGTATTATCAAAAGGCTTCCATAACCCTAACAGAGAAGTTTAGCTACTCATGAGTGCAACGGAGATCACCATAAACATCATCATCATATCAAAACTAGAATGATCTCACGTTGGTCACAAGAGCCGTGCTTTCTCTGTCAGAAAGTAACGTGAAGAACTAAATGTCGAATAAAAGAAAAATAGAATTGAATAGAAAATAGGATGAATGAATTGAATGCTGAAAAATTCAGCAAATAAGGGTTTTTATAACACCCTTGTCCTAGTCCTACTGAAATAGGGTTTTTATCCTTGTCCTACTGAAATAGGGTTTTTATCCTTGTCCTAATCCTACTAAGTTACTGCTGATCCCCAAGTCTTTAGAAATACTGTTTTTGCCCGGGACAAGTTCTCCATGCATCACTTTCAGTCCACCAGTTTCCAGAAGCTGCCTTCCTTCTTCTGTTGAAGTTTCCTTTGGCGTCCAGCAGTCCATAAAATGCTGAAATCTTCATCATTTATACCTGAACACTTGCTAATCACGTTGGTTAGCTTACTTACAGGAAAAAGGACTAAAAGTGCAGGAATTATATAGTTTGTCCTCAAAACTTAGCTAAAATATGGGTAAATTAAGGTGCTTTAGGCGTGTAAATACGCCTAACATCAGGTTTCTTGCTTTCAAATGAAAAATAACTATGAGGTAAGCAATCCCCAAAGAAGAAAGGGTTTTTGCCTATATATGATTTGGGATTCGTCTATATAGTTTTACAAAACTGCCCTGGGGCATAATCCCGCTGAACCGTGATCGGGCAAGTTTGATCATGACCACGGTTGTGTTCCACAACCGCATTGTGCTGACCATATTGACTGACCGTGACCGTGGACTAAGTTCAACAATCGCGGTAATTGAGGTTGATATGGTCTAGGTCTTCAGCTGCACTCTTACGTGCTCCCTTTTAATCATATTAAGCTTCATTCCACATCTTTTGATCTCTTCAACATTATGCTTGCAGTGAGTGGATACTAGTGCATTTACTCACAAATATATCTCATTTATTCATTCAAAACAAGGTAGTGTGCATGAATTTTTAGTGAGAATAGGTGGTAAAATCATCACTCATCAACACCCCCAACTTAAGACCTTGCTTGTCCTCAAGCAACACCACCCATTTCTATGAGAAAATTTCATATGTATTCCCTCATTCTATCACTCAATGATTATGATGACTTAAACTTAATTGCTACCACCAAAAGCTTTAAACACATGGGAAAATAGGCTTTTAACAACTACCCTCATAATAAAATGAAATAGTGAAGGATGTAATAGTCTTCGAGGAGCCACCATGTAACAACTACTAACACTCTAGAAATGACTCACATATTAACTACAATAATAATATACTTCCATTTATTTGATTACGTGGCAGATGAAAAAATCACCCGCCTCAATTATTTCATATACCTTCTCACAAGAAAGGAAAAATTTACACACCTAGTTACCAATCATGTAACAAAGAATTTTAAGTGAGAAGACTCACTCTCTCAAGAAATTCTCCATGTTAACAAGTACTATGCCATAGGCTTGCCCCTATTTTCAATCACCACTACAATGGCCACACTTGGTTGAGAATCACAAAAGGACTTTTTGATCTTATAATATAGGTTTATGGTAGGTTAGGATATTAATTTGGGATGATAAGTCTAAAAACTTATTGAACTTCTACATCATAATCCTTTTATACATTGCTATTTGGGCCACTTCTTTTTCTTTTACTAATTTTCCTATTTTGCCCCTTTTGGTTTACTCACATGCACTTTGCCTTTTTTTTTACTCTTTTTTCATGCATCTAAACTTTATGATTTTTATTCTTTTAATGGATTTTGTCATTCTTCAAAGAAAAATGCTTAATTTTTTGTGTTTGTAGGCACTTTCTTACGACTTCGTGGCTCAACTATACTTCTTTCTCTTTTCATCAACCCAACTCAGGCTTTTAGCTTCAATTTGTATTCTTAAGTTCAAGGAGGATAAGGTTCAAGAGAAGATGAATAGGAGGGTCATGACTTGTAATGTATTTGTCAAAGAGAAGTCCAAAGGCTCAAAGAGGGTGACTAGAGGTAACTCCTATGTATTGGGAGGGTTTTTAGGCTAAAATGGGCTTCCAAAAATCACAAGATGGCCTATGATCATTTTACCAACAAAGCACAATCAAAATTTAGCTTTGAAAGACTAATGCGGAAAGTTCTAGATGGTACAAGTACACATGAGATGAAGACAATTAAACTCAGACACATGGCATGCGAATGTTGTCAAGGGGATTCTATTGTTCTACCTGCTCGACACAAAGATAGAGTATTCACTATTTTTCCAAAGTCAACTTTCAAAGTCATAGAAAGAGGAAAAGTTTCATCACGTGCTTTCTCTCATCCATTTTGGAAATTTTTTGGACGGAGAGGGTTGTTTGCTTTTATATCTGCACCATGAATAATTTGCTAATCATGGCAATAATCCAAGATATAGCTCACATTGCAAATTATAGTACGGGAGAACCACCGATATGGTTACTCAAACTTCACCAATGGATACGAATGCAATCCCAAATCATTAATGCTACAGGTACTCAAACTTCCCTTGCATTTTATGGCCTTGATGCCACTGGTACTCAGATTTTCCCCACACCTATAGTTATAAACCCAATCATAATCGAAAGGCTCGTCTATTAAAACTTAAACTATAGTAGAAAACTAAGAACAACGTAACTAATCCATACAAATATGGACACCATCAAAGTGCCCGAATATTACAACCCAAATAAAACTAAGAATAATCCAAAAGAGCAGAAAAATATGTAAAAATATCAATAATACAAGCCCAAATTAAATGAATAAGGTGACACCCCCAACTGAATGGATAGTACTGCCCCTACTAAATAAATAATCAAGGATAAAAGAGATAATGGCTCTACCTATAACCATATCAAGGGATGCTTTCCCTCTTAGATTCTGCATCATCACCATTTTCCTCAACATTAGTCCACTCGACTAAGGCCTCTTCATCACTTTCCACCCAAGAGAAAGGAAGTCTATCTTAAAGTTTTAGGACCTTCCATAGACCCTTCACCCCCTTCCATATATTGATAAAGAACTCGTCCCTCTTCTTTTCTTGTGTAACCATTTTTTCATATTCAATCCGGAGGCCTCGGTGTGACTCCACTAAAGAGGAGTAGGATTTCTTAAGCTTACCAATGGAAACGTCTTGATTTTTTTGATCCTCTCTGTACTTCTTATAATCGGAATGTGATATATATAAATGATGCATGGTGGAAGGCTCTCCCGATCCTTGGGGAAAATGAGACACAAGCTCTTTTATGGTTGTAATATTTGCTCCCATCTCCTTAAGAGGTCCCGTGGTGATTGGCCTATTAGACTTAGGCTCACTGTATGCTGGCTTTTCCAAGTTGATCTTTCTTTTCTTACTTTTGCTAGGTGTGCCCTCTCCTCCAATCCTTAAGGGGTAGATGGGGGCACTAGGACGCACCCATATATCACTAGCATACTCATCCACCCCTGCTTTCCTGCAAAGCTCAGTAATCAAAGAGGGGAAAAAAGATATGTACCACCTTGGTTATTGAAATAATCTATTTCATTGACCACGAGTTGATCAATATCCAGTGGGATGCCTTCTAGAATACAAGCAACCATCCTAGTAAACAATTCTGGGATTGCAGTAATGCGGTTGCAAGGAGAGCCTCAGCTATAAATGATGTGCAACAATATCCGTACCTCAGAAGTAAATTCATTCATGGTGATATTGCTTTTATTTATAGTCCAAGATACTTCCTTTTTGGGGCATAGCAGTTCGCCAACCAACTCCCTGGTTTACCCCACTTTGCTTTGAATTCACCTATGTCTGTATATTTGAGCCCATAAACATCATTGATTTGTTTAGCCCCAACTTTAACCGGTTTGCCCTGAATCTTGATAGTCACATTGAATGGGTCCAAAAGAAATACTTCAATGATAATAGCATAAAATTTATGGACCCATTTTTTATTTGCAATGCATGGATCCAGAGTAAAACACTGCCTACCTATGGCTTTAAGTTTGTCATTAAATGCAAAAAGTTTCTCTGGCATATTCTCTAAGAAAATTCCTCTTTTTGGGAGTAGCTTTGTCCTCAGCAAATCACTGTAGTGATGAGTATGGCACTCGGGTGCCATGAATCGGATATGATCATACTTGTCCATGAGGTTGTCCTAAAAGTACTAGGCACACGTTATATCAGTCAATGATATTATAACATGCAAACTATACCACATTGTTCATTAATGCTTATTGCAATGGGTGCTCGGTGGTGCTAGGTTAAAAATTAGAAGTGTAATATTTTTGGCATGGCAGGAAACTATCCTCGAATACCGCGATCATAAACCATGACCACGTTTGTGTTGCCACGATCACGGTCATTTAACCGCAGTCACAATATCTGAGGCTGGTTTCATGTAAGCTTCTCATGTTTAGTTTGATTCCAAGTTTGTTTGTGTTACTAACATGCTCTACAATAAGGATTTACAAGAAAAATAAATAAGCAATGCTAATAAGAGTTTGAATGTTCCCTTTACAAAGAAGTTATCCCTATTGTAAGTTCATTTACGCAAAATGTCAAAAACTTGATTTGCACATAATTGTTTTCTATATTTCTCACTCATTAATAGGTATCAAGATTTCCCACTTGTGTGCACACCTTATCTAAGCAACTAACATCACACCACACCAAGTATGACAACATAGAAGTCATAACAATCAAAACTTTAGGCCCTCTCTTCATCATATATTCTAGGGCTTATTTGCAAAGATAAAAACATGGATTCATTACACTTACCGGAGTTGTGATCTAAGAAGGATGCAAGGATGTTGTTTGAGAACTCACAAACTTTGCTAGAAATTAGCCCAAATTAGAGAGTACAATCTTTAAAGGGAGTGTGAGGGAAATGGGGGGTTAAATAACTGAGTAGCTGCGATCATGGATACTCGTGTCACTGCGAACACACTTGGGGACCATGATTGCGGTAACTGAGAGCAGTTCTGCTCCCCTATTTTCCCCTATTCAATTTTCAATGCAGAATTATACACTTTCCCCTTTTCAAGCTCATCCAATGCACTCCATAGTGCCATAAATGCATGGGTTATTCATATGCAGAAGATAACATCTATCCTAAAAAAACATAACAAAAAGAATATGAGTCACTCTTGTGGCATTTGTGGGTTGCCTCCCACCTAGCTCCTTAGTTATCGTCGTGGCACGACGTCTTCCTTCCTTTATTCTCAAGGTGGGTCTTCAAATCGCTCCTCATTCTTAACATCCACCATTGATACTGCTTAAAGCTCAACAGTTTGTTTCTTTGACTTGTAAATTTTGAAATAGACTTCATCCTGTTACACCCTAAATTTTATCTCCCCTATTTCTAGATCGACAATTACTCTCCCAGTGGACAATAAAGGACAACCAAGGATGATAGGTACCTCTTGGTCCATTTAGTAATCCAACACTACAAAATCCATTGGGAGTATAAACTTGTCCACTTTAACAAGGACATCAATCAAAATTCCCACCGGCCTTTTGATTGACCGATCCTCCATGAGAAGTCGCATAGAGGTCTGTGTAGGGGCATCCAATCCGAGCTTTTTTTAGATGAAAAAAGGCATTATGTTAATGCTTTCAGCAAGGTCACATAGAGATTTTACAAACTCATGCGTCCCAATTATGCAAGGGATGGTGAATGCTTTAGGGTTGCTCTTTTGCTCAGCCATACTATCCATGATAGCACTACACCCATGAGTCACCTTAATGGTTTTACCTTTAATAAGTTTCTTCTAGGACATCAACTTTAGAGTATCCCAGGATCTGTTTGATCGCCTCAAGAAAGGAGATGTTTATCGATAGATTGCTAAGTTTTACCATAAATTTTCTCAATTTGTCACCTTTCTCTTTTTTATGCAATCATTGGGGTAATGGGGGAAGAACTTAGATGGTGGGCCTGGATTTACTTTGTAGCCTTTTAATCTCAACCACTTTATCATCACTTTCATCAGTTTTCTTCTTAGCATCTCCTTCTTGACTTTGAGGTAACACCTTCTTTGCTTTCACTTTGGGAATTTTCTCAATAAAGTCTCCTTTCAAGTGTTCATTAAGGGTCTTTCTACTCCTTGTGACAATTGGTAGAACTTGGGCATCATTTTCGGGATTCGCAATCATTTCACTAGGGAGTCCACCTCTAGGCCTAACATTTAGTTGCGTGGAGATTTGCCCAACTTGGGTATCCAATTGCTTAATAGAGGCGGTGTGAGACACCATAGTTTATAAAAGTTGAGAAAAATCACCTTTCAACTCATGAACCATTTTGTCCATACCTTCCACTTTATTCAAGATCCTTGTCAATACATCACCTATTTTGAATTTTTTGGGGTCGATGATATTTGAATCTTTGGATTTGACACGATCATGAGAAGGAACATAACAGCCATAATCTCGATCCCTATCTCTCGAATCTCTATCCGATCATAATCCATCCAACCTTGGTTCCCACCTTACCTTTGATAGGTGGGGCGGGAACCCGCCGAGTAGTTATCTAAATATCAGATTTCCTCATCCAACTTTTTTGATTCTTCATCATCTTTGCAAGACTTTGATGCTATAATATTTACAGCTTTAGCGGGTGCACCCATAACATGCTTTGTCAAGAGTTCAAGTTGGGTCATTATTTTCGCCATGTTCTCTACCTTTTCTTCATTCCTCCTTATTTGTTTGTTCATTATCGACCATGAAAATAGTAGAAGGGATCTTTGGTTTCTTGGGTATGCAACCCCAATTTTGCTTTGAAACTTCTCCAATCAATAGAAAGGCCGCGTAGTGGTAAAACTTAACTAGGGAATCGCCCCCCGCAATATCCACTACTATTTGATTAATGGGTCAAGGAAACAATAGAAGATTTCGAGAAGCATCATATTTGGGACTTCATGATTTCGGTGTTGAGATAGTATACCATTAAACCTCTCCCAAGCTTCAAACAGTGGCTCTCCATTCATTTGTCAAAAATTCACAATCTCATCCCAATTTTGAAGTATTTTTTATGGTGGGAAATATCTATCAAGAAACACCATAGTAAGCTCATCCCAAGATATAATTTAGCTGGGGGGAAGTGAGTGGAGCCATAAAATTGCCTCGCCTGTTAATGAGAATAGGAAGAGGCAAAAATGAATGGATTCTTTAGTAACGTGTTCTATATTGAATGGCGCACACACTTCCATGAAATTCTTCAAATGGACATTTGGGTCCTTAAAGGCTTGATCCCCGTATAATCCTTTCATTTGCAATATGTGATGCATGAAGCAAGTCACATAGAAGACTCTATTCCCATTAGTTGGTGGGATACATATCTCACTTTTTAATCCTACTCCATTTAGTGGGCTCTAATCATCTAGAGGGGGCATCAAAGGGCCCGTATTGCTTGTGCTATCACTCATTGTTCTTTTAACACTTCAATTATCTACAAAAAATAAAAACTAACAAATAAAGTAAATTACACCACCCTGGGTATTCCTAAGTAAAGGTCACACCGCACAAGTGAAATCTATATTCCACTCCCTGGTAACGGCACTATTTTGATAATTCTCAACTTACTCCCAATGTTTGGGAGGTGAGGTGGTTGTTGTCAATAACCTAACTAAAGTTAGGGTCGAATCCACAAGGAATGAATTATAAATTTTGAATTTATGGGTTCTCTAATCACTAAAAGGTTACCCGAAATGATAATAAACAAGACATGTAAAATATAATGGGGGGGATTGGTTTGTAACAATTTTTGACTACCAATGCACGAATATGACACTTTTGATTTGAAATCAAGAATATAAAGGATCTTGGGATTATGTCTACCTAAAGGTAAAATGTGTGGGTTGATGATAGTTTAGCGTGAACTTTAGTTGTTCATCAAAGGCTAGGCTAGGTCGAAAGTCATTGTAGTTAATCTTTCAATAAAACTACAATGATTTCACCCATTGGATCTTTCGAGCACCTAACAAGTGTAAAATTTGTAATCACCCAAAACCTCAATCAAACATCCCTATTTCTAGGATGATGCTCTTGATATGGTTTACACTCCAATCATACTTATTTCTAAGATTGCAAAAGGTAGTAAACCATAGACTTAATTGTCCATCATTACTTTGTCCCCCTATAACCCTTTTTCAAGGATGTTATGGGTTACCTTAAGTTCACCTTCATTCTTCTTTCAAGGATGACAAAGGGTTTTTGGACTTTGGGGTTTTCATCCATCAAACCCATTTGGATATTGGGGATTTTAACCCATCAAATTCCAACTCATTAACCCAAGAAATGGTGGAATCCATACTAAATAACTAAAAATCATAGAAACACAACAATACCCACACACAATTACACTTTACTTCCACATAATCCCAAGAATAAATTACTTAGCTACTCATGAAGAAAGTAAAAAGAGATATACCATGGGGATTATCCAAAACATTCATTCTTCACAAAATTACTAAGAAATTAAGCCTCCAAGAATAGTTACACACTTTCCCAATTAAGGTTTCTTGCTTTCAAATAAAAAATAGCTATGAGGTAAGAACTCCCCATAGAAGAAAGGGTTTTTTCATATGTATGATTTGGGATTCATCCATGTAGTTTTACAAAACTTCCCTGGGGCATAATCTCGCTGAACCGCAATTGCGTAAATTTGATCGTAACCGCAGTTGTGTTCTGCGACCGCATTTTGCTGAGCATCTTTGATTACCGCGACCACGTAATGAGGACCACAGTTGTGGTAACTGAGTCTGATATGGTCTAATTCTTTTACTGCACTCTTCGTTGCTCCCTTTTTATCATTTTAAGCTCCATTCCACATCTTTTGATCTCTTCAACTTTATGCCATCACTGAGTGGATTTAGTGCATTTACTCACAAGTATGTCTCATTTATTCATTCAAAAAAAGGTAGTTCTCATGAATGTTTACTAAGAATAGGTGGTAAAATCACCACTCATCAATATTCCAAAGGAATAAAGCAACAAAAAGAATATTCAAGTACAAAGAGGGACCATTCCAAGTACAAGAGGGGGACCATTTCAAATTCAAACTCTTTTGAGATTGAAAAGGGCTCCAATTGTTTCATTTTCCTTCTTCAAAACTAAGAACACACTCTAAATTGAAGATTGAAATTGAATTTCAAATTTGGAACAAGTCAATAAGTCAACTCCAAGCATTTACCATCATTGACCAAGTTGCCATATTATCCTAAATCTCAAAAACCGAAATTCTTAGTTTCTTTTATTGATTCTAACCACTAAACAACAACTTGTAATCACCTATTAGTTGTTAGTTAGTTGTTTGAGTTTATTTCTTTCATGTTACCTTTCTTTGTTTGCTTTTATCTTTTGTGATTCTTTTTAGTTCCTTGGCTTAAGTCCAAACAAGATTTCCTTGAATCTTTCAAATGAAAATCTATTTTGGGCAAAAGTAGAGATCAACACTCAACTTTCTATGGATTATGAGCCAACTTTCAACACTTGTGAAACCAAGTGTGAAGTAACAAAAGAGTGTAGAGTGTGAGTTTCTTTCTTTAAAACTAATTTGTTTATTGTTTTTGTGTGTGTTTTCTCTTAGAAACCTTGAAAATGGAAGAAACAACATCACAAACCCCGAATAGGTATGGTATCTATACTACCTTGGATCCTCTTGAAGATTTCCGCTGGAAACTTGAAAGGCTATGCCAATATCTTAATCTGCCAAAGACTTTGCAAAATGTCACCACCCAAACTACCACATACCCTCAAAGCTGAATCTCCACTAACCAAGATACTAGCATTTTTCCTAGTATTAATTCTTCTTGTGTGTAGGCTCAAGATAATATACTTCCACTGGAGGATTGATGGAGAGTTCCTTAAGAACACATGATTGATGATCAAATGGAGTTCTTGGCTAATAATTCCAACTTTGGGAAAAAAAATGAAGAGATGATCCAAGGGAGAAGTCTAGACAAACTCCTTTGTATTGAGAACTTCCCAAAAGATAAAGTGGGCTGCTATGATATAGACCAAGGTGAAGACCTTACCTCATGTGAGATACAAGGTAACAATGCTATATCCTACACTTTTATAAACTTAGAATGTTGTGATGTGGCTAGTAGTAGCCAAGTGAATCTAGTTGGTGGTTTGCTGAAGGATTTCCATGAGCCTTCCCTTTGTGATACTCTTAGCATTGCTAGCTTGTATGAAGATTACTTGTTGTAAGTAAGCAAGCACTAGTTGATCCTATAGATGACCAAATTGATTCTTCTTGTGAGATCAATTTGTGTCCACCTAGTTATAGAACTTGAAACTTGAATGAGGTCCTATTGCCAAGTAATGAGAGTAGTCACACACTAGTTGACCCTTCTGAAAACTAAGGTGAGTCTCCGTTGGTATGTAAGTTGCTAACAACTAGTGATGGTGTGAATAATGATCAACTTACTCATGAATGTAGTCCACTACTTGAGCATGCATGTTGTGTGCTTGATAAATCTCAAGTTAGTTATGATGTTGATAGAGTTGATCATGAGGATGGAAATAATTTTTGAGCATATATTGTGATGAAAGTATTATTATTAGTTTTGCTCATAGAATGCATGAAAATGAAAATGTTGTGAAGAATGACATATGTCTTTGTGAGAGTGAACTTGCATGCTTTAAATCCTTACCTTTGGATAGTGATTCTCTCTTAAAGAAAGATGTCATGTGTGAAAATAGTGAGATCACTCCTTGTATGACACCTAGTGACATGCAATGTGATCTGTTTAAAGGAAAAAGTGGTAAGCTTAAGATTCACATGTTGTCCTATTTCTTGAAACCCACTAAGAATATAGGGTCAAGTGAAAATTATGCTAAACATCCAATTCTCAATTGTGATCTCCTACTTATGAAAAAGAATGACCAACTGGGTAAGGATGGCTTCAATTCGCTTGTATGTTTAGGAAACCCAATTAGTGATTATTCTTGTGAAAATAGTTTTAATTATGAACCCTTTAATGCTCATGGTGGTTTGTATCTATGTGAGGACTACCCTTTTGAAAGATGAGGCAGTGCATGTGTAGAAAGTTCATTTGCTTCTCTTTTGTGTGTTTCCCATGTTAGTCAGACTTATGGTGATGAACTTGAAACTAGTAGTGAGTACATACATGAGGACATCAGAGTTGGAGTTGATTTGTGTGACACCTTTCCCAACCCCCTTTTTGCTCATGATATTTCCACTGGTAATATAGGGGTTATGTCTATATGTAAGAATGTCACCTTATGAAAAAATGAGTATAGCCTTGACCCATGCTCTTAGAAACTTCTCCCATTTGACCCTGGTGACTTATTGGGTTGTGGAAATTGTAACACAACCAACTTGGTGCTTGGTCAAGATGACAAACAAAGGTTGATTGTGGATATTGGTATCCTTCCCTACAATAAAAAGTCTTTCTTGGGGATTTGAGATCCACTTAATAGACCCAAGTTGTGCATGGGAGGAATTTACAACAATGTTAAGTGTTCATTAAAGAAGGGGAGTAACAAAAGGAACCTGCAGAGTTCACCATTGAGTGTTTCCACTCTTGAACAAGGTATCACTACTTGCAGGTCAAGAAAAGAATTCCCTCTTGAAAACACTTTTGAAGAATTCCCTTCTCATAATACCCTTCTTTGTGACTTGGTTTTGATTTGAAACCCCATTCTCAAAGGTGGTTTCATGATTAAAAACTCTAAAGTAAATGTGTCATTTCCTCTTTGGGGTATTGCTTATATACTTGTATCCATGTTAGACACACTTATGCTTAAGTTATGTGAACCACAACTTGTGGATACCAAGTTGCATTTATGTTTATGGAAGAGTCTAATAATGTTAAAAACTTCTTGTCACCTTCATAGGGTTGGAAACTTCAAAGTATCTTGTGGGACTCTTGGGAGCATGATTTCCTTCATTAATAGAGGGAAATAAAATTCTTGGGAGAACTACTTATCTTGGATTGGCTTGTTGAGTAGTGGGTTCTCTATTTTCACTAATTGTATGGCTCCATTGATGAAATTCCTTCCCTTGGGATGATGTTTGAAAAGGAGAGGTCCTATTTGCTTGCAATGTTTCTTTCTCTCTTTGTGTATTCCTACTTGTGCATACATCTTTGATGAAAATAGAGTCCTTAGTACCTTTATTCATTACCTTTATGCATATGATGCTATTCATAATCTTGTTAAATCTACATCGTATGTTGTCATGAATTTCTTAGAAGGGAAATTATAGTGTGCCTAAATGATTTAGATCCATCCTTGAATGTATTGTGTTCTAAAACTCTTGTGGCCAATGGCACCCCTTTTGATAAAAGCATCTTGGAGGAGACTTTCATGTTCAATTCCTTTCTATACATCTCTTTGCTTCTGATGATGTCCATACTAGTCTTGGATTTATCTTATTTGGAGGTAAGAAGTATCTCAAATGGTCCACTTGGTTAAGCAATAATGCTGAAAGGATAACTAATATCATTGATTCCATAAAAACCTTGTGTATGTGTGAACCATAGGTACCACCACTCTCGGTGAGATCTACTAGAGAGGTGATGAAACAAATGTGTCTTATGGATTTTAAGAGGAAGGTATTCTTACCTTTGGAGATTGCTGATGCCATTATGACCTTTGTAGTTTCATTATCTATTGGTGATGATTATAGCCACTCCATTTGTGACATTTTTACTAAGTTTTTCATGAATAAAACAAGGGATTCATGGTTATTTTCAAGTGTGTACCACCTTGGCATGATGATGTTATTTTTTGTACTAACCCAAACCCTCATTCCATGAGGATGTTGTGCTTGGTTGCCCTTTCTTTGATTTTACAAGGTGTCGATTCGAGGTTGAATCCTTTTCAAGAAGAGGAGGATGATACGAGCCAAATGTACATCATAGCTTTTGAAGACATCATTAGAGGCCAACACATTGAGACTCAATCCTTGGTCATCTCGGGAAACCATTTTGAGCACATAATATAACAATGCCATGAGTGGTTTATTGCTTGGTTATATGGGCATAAGGAGTTCCAAGCCATTTACAAGGAAACCTTTTGAAGGTTAAAGAACACGAGGCCATTCATTGAAGATTGAAGAACCCAAAGCATTGGAATGTGAAGAAAAAGCCACAGTTTTAAGTGATTAAATTCATTGAGGGGATTCTAGTAATTTCATCTTGCAAGGGGCGGCTCTTGAGCGTCAAAATTAATTAATTGCATTTTTGTAATTTCATGACTTTTATGTAGAAGACTATAAAAGCTACTTTTTAGGTCATTTTTTCTCCTTAGTTGATTTAGGATATTGAAAATGGAAAGACATTACTCTTGTGAGGGAGTGTTTGTACCGAGGGAAAGTGTGGAATCACTTGTATTAAACTTTGGCTTAGAAACAGGGGTTCTTGAGGTGAATTGATTTTCCTCTTGGGTTCACGTAAGAGCTTGATCCTCATTTATATGAAATCTAAGGGTCTTTGGATTTCATACATCCTTTGGTTATTATTTCTTCATAGTTTCTTGTGTCAAATTACCTATCCTTTACCTTATTGCATGTTTTTTTGTTTTGTTTCTTGTTGGTGTATTTCGGATTTGTGTTGTTTCTTTAGGTTAGTATTCATCTTCATAAGTAGATATATATCATTTCCTTATTCCATATAGAATTATTAAACCAAAATTAAACTCCACCGTTTCTAATTAAACCAATACCATGGCCACCAACGCTTTCCCAAAACTATTTGAAATCAAACCAGACCAATTCAAGTTCCATTACCATTTATCCAATGCAAGGATTCCAAGAATAGTCAAACTACGTGACAAAATCATATTCATAAGAAATTTGACAAAAAGGTTGTGGGCATGCCATTATCGAAGCCAAATCATCAAATTTGGGGTCCAACCATGACCCCTCAATTAAATCATTATTCCCAAGCACCCACACGTGCAAAACCATAATTAAAAACATTCATAATCATAATGTAAACCATAGAAAATGATATTTAATGCTATGCATTCAAACCCCTCAACCTTGGTCTCAAAACCACTATTAAATGATCCATGAACAATGCTTAAGACATATGCTTTTTGTAGACTAACAATGAGGGTGGAGTCACATGCCTAAATTACAAAGATTCACGGATATAAATTGAACCTTGAGCCCTTAGATGACCACTTTAGAGAAACCCTAGCCAATTTTGCTTAAGAGAATTTCGAGAGAGTAAAGAGGACATTTTAGTCTTGAAAAATGTGGAATGAATGACCAAAAAGTGTTATAGGGACTTGGGGTCTTAAGGGTTTTAAGTGAGAAATATCCAAAGTACCCCCAGCTTAAAGTTGTATAAAACACAGGTGGTTATGAGTCGGCCCCTTGACTCGTGACCACAACATATGACTCGTACTCTTGAGTCATCACCAAGACAGTGAGTTGTAAACCTATACACTGTCCACTATACGACTCCATGACCCCCAATCCTGATCTGATCATACGAATTGTATGGTCTAGTCGTATGCAAGACAGAACCCAAGGGATTAGATACTGGACATCATATGACTGAACCCTACCACTCGTAACCTATCCTCACGGCTCTTAGTGAGCCACTCATACTTAGAGTCAATTAAATCCACTAAGTTTTTGATTTGATTATGGATCATCCTAATGACTCGTCACCACCCTTAATGACTCGTACCACCAAGTCATTACCAGGATCAAAACCCAACCATCACTCACTAGACGCCCAACGACTAGGGTCACTTAAATAGTACCCACCCCATACGACTCATATAGTTAAGTCATCAACAGGATAGTGAGCTCAAAGCTCAGGAAATTTCCAAGGACCAAAACCCAGGGTATTTCTATTCTCCCCTACTAGGATCATTCATCCCCGAATGATAGGACAAGGAATTGAATAGCACAATCAAACCCCAAACATCTCTACTCTGATCTTTAACTAAGTTAGAAAACAAAGATGTAAAGAATAACACATACCTTATGCACGATCTTCTGGAGCAGAAAATAGGAATGGATACTTGGAATTTATGTCCTCTTCAGCTTCCCAAGTGGCCTCTTCAACCTTGTGGTTCCACCATAGACCCTTTACCGAAGATACATCCTTCTGGTTCCACCATAGAAACTTTACCGAAACTACGTCCTTCGTCTGCAACCAATGAACATGCCGGTCTAAGATGTCAATAGGGACTTCCTTGTAAGGCAAGGAATCCAAAATACCAATATCCTTGATAGTCACAATCTGCGATGGGTCACCTAAACATTTCCTCAACATCGATACATAAAACACCGGGTGTATGGAGCTCAAACTAGAAGATAACTCCAATTCATATGCAACATTGCCAACCCATCTCAAAACAAAGTACAAACCAACATACCGGGGATTGAGCTTTCCCTTATTCCCAAACCGCATCACTCCCTTTATGGGAGACACCTTCAAGAACACCCTATCCCTAACATTAAATGCTAACTTCCTATGCCTCATATTTGCATAGGACTTTTGGTGACTTTGGATAGATTTAAGCCTATCCTGAATCATCTTCACGTTCTCTATTGATTGGTGAACCAAATTTCGAACCAAATATCTCTACCTCACCAACCTCAAACACCCTATAGAAGGACGACCTACGCCTTCTACCATACAAGGTCTTAAATAGAGCCATACCAATGCTAGAGTGGTAGCTGTTATTATATGCAAACTCTATAAGAGGTAAATTCTCAACCTAATTACCACCATAGTCAATCATGCAAGCTCGAAGCATATATTCTAATGTCCATATAGTTATTTACGCTTGTCCATCTGACAGCAGGTGAAAAGCAGTAGCAGGACTCACCTTAGTTCCCAAACTTTTCTAAAATAACCGCCAAAAGTATGATGTAAACTGCATACCACAATCAGAGATAATAGAAATAGGCACCTCATGCAACTTCACAATCTCTTAGAGGTATAACCTTGTATCCTCTGCCAAAAAATTAGTCCTTATTGGTAAAAAGTGAGCAAACTTAGTTATCCTATATAAGATGACCCACACTGAATCAAATTGATTCTGAGATCGAGGAAGGCTGGTAATGAAGTCCATATTGGTCACATCCCACTTCCACATCGGCAACTCAATTTATTGATACTATCCTTCGGTCCTTAAGTTCTCAACTTTCACTTGCTGGCACACCATGCACTTAGCCATATACCACTTCATATTGTTCCACCAATACATCTTCTTAAAGTCATGATACATTTTTATCGAACCAGGATGAATAGCATAATGCAACTCATGCGCCTCAGTCAAGATCCTCTCTTGCAACCATCTATGCCGGGAACGGGAACACATAATCTCCCCTTGGTACCACAAGGTACCATCACCACTAACCTCAAAAGCCATTATTTTTTGTCCACCTACATCACCCTTGATCCTTATCAAGATAGGATCTAACACTTGGTTCTCCTTTACTTAGGCACCCAAGGATGACTTTTCCACATTCTACACAAAAACATCACCGTTATCAAAGTCCAAGATATGAACTCTGAGATAAGCCAAAAAATGAATATATTTCACCAACTCCCTCTTTCCTTCATCCGCATGAGCTAGACTTCCCATGGATAACCTTCTAAGAGCATCAGAAACCACGTTAGCTTTACCTGGATGTTAGTGAAGACTCATGTAATAATCCTTGAGTATCTCAAGCCATCTCCTTTGCCTAAGATTTAGCTCTTTTTAAGTAACCACATATTGCAGGGTCTTATGATAAAAAAAGATATCTATATGCACTCTATACAAATAGTGATACCAGATTTTCAACATAAACACCACCTCCAGTAACTCCAAGTCATAAGTCAAATAATTTTTCTCATGCACCTTCAACTGTCTAGAGGCATAACCTATCACCTTGATATGCTGCATCAAGATGCAACTAAGCACCACATGGGATGCATCACAATAGCCCACAAATACATCAGTGCCTTCAGGAAAAGTCAAGACTGGAGCTGAAGTTAGCTTATCCTTCAGCATCTCAAAACTACCCTCACAAGTATCGGACTATAAAAACTTCACCTTCTTCTGAGTTAACTTAGTCAACGGGGCAGCTATAGAAGAGAAACTTTCCACAAAACTTCTATAGTAATCAGCTAAACCCAAGAAGCTTCAAATATCAGTTGGAGTCATGGGTCTAGGCCATTTCTTAACCACTACAACTATCTACGTATCCATCATGATCTCTTTACTAGAAATAACATGACCCAGAAAAATGATGGCATTAAATTAGAATTTATATTTTGAAAATTTGCTATACAACTGCTGATCTTTTAGGTTCTACAACATAATGAAGAGGTGATCGCTATGATCTACCTCGCTCTTAGAGTACATAAGAATATCTTCTATGAATACAATTATGAACAAATCAAACAAATAATGAAAGACTCTATTTATCAAGTCATGAATGCCACCGTAGCATTAGTCAACCCAAAAGACATGACTAAGAACAGAAAATGCCCATATCGGGCACGGAAGGCAGTTTTAGGGATATCCACTTCCCTAATCTTAAATTGATGATACTTGATTTAAGATCAATCTTGGAGAAAAACTTAGCACCCTGAAGCTGATCAAACAAATCATCTATCCTTGGAATAGGATATTTATTCTTTACCGTTAGCTTATTCAACTGCCGATAATCAATACACATCCAAATAAAACCATCCTTCTTATGCACGAATAATACTTATGCACCCTACAAAGACACACAAGGAATGATGAAACCCCTATCTAAAAGATCCTTTAGGTTTTCTTTAAGCTCATTTAACTCAACTAGCGCCATTCTATATAGGGGAATAAAAATAGAACGAGTGTTCGGAATAAGATCTATCCCAAAATCAATCTCCCTATCGGGAGAAAAACCAGGAAGGTTATCAGGGAAGGCCTCAGGAAATTCATTCACCATTGGGACAAAATATAAAGAAGGACCCTCCGAGTTAGAATCTTTAACCCAAACCAAATGATAGAGACACCCCTTAGAGATTAATTCTGAGCTCTAAGAAATTATATGAACCTTTCTTTAGGATCTAGAGAAACACCCCCCATTCAATAATCAACTTATTAGGGAATTTAAATATGACCTTATGGGTCCAATAATCTAAAGATGCATAGCATGAGTGCAACTAATCCATTCCTAGTATGATATCAAAATACACCATGTCTAGTTCAAATAAATATACCAAGGTCTCCCGACCACCCACAGATACCACACAACTGCTATAGAATCTCCTGGAAATCATAAAGTCACCTACCGAGGTAGAAATAGAAAAAGGGTTTCAAATACACTCAGGAATAAAACCAAAATACACAGCCACAAATAAGGTCACATAAGAGAGAGTGGACCCCAGATCAAGTAAATAGTGCACATCATGAGAAAAGAGTTTTAACATGACAGTAACTACATATGGTGATGCCTTAAAATCTTTACAAGTAGTGAGAGCATAGAGTCGGTTTCGACCAGTGTTAGAGCCAAATGGTGCACCCTTTGGGACAAAGCTAAAAAAGAGGCTCATGAGTTGAGATATATATTTCATACATGGGTAGGCTTTTTAGGATAAAGTGATTTTTAAAAATCTCAAAAATGGCCTAAGATTCTTTTTTCAACCGCACGTAATTGAAATTAGCTTTATAAGACCAACGTGGCAAGCTTTAGATGACACAAGCAAGAATAAGAATCATTCAATTATTTCTCGCTACACATCACATGCAAACTATTCTATAAGGATTGATTTCATTTTATACTCAAGCATAAAAGGAGTCATTTATTACATTACCCCTAAATAAAGAATTTAGAGTCAATAAAAGAGGCCTAGCTTTGTTGCTAAGTCATTGAGCTCTATACCCTTTATTTTCACAAAAATTTTTGAACGGAGGGGGCACTCATTTTGTACTTCAGTATACAAGATTAAATATCGCTAGCACCAATCAAGTCGCTATTTCGCATTTGGGTACAAATGAGGGTAATACTTATGGCTACTCAGATTTCACCACAGTCGTGATGTCAGTCCTAATTTTGAATGCCACAAGTACTTAGAATTCCCTTGCATCTATTACTACAACACCTTAATACAATATATTTGCCTTAAAAATATTGTCACTCAATCTATCATAGGGAAAGACCCGTCCAACATCCATATTAAAAGGAAAAAATAAAAAGAAAAAATGATTAATCCACAAACATAGGCACCATCAGGATACCCAATATTACAACCCAAATTATCAAACTATCCATAGAAAATAAAAAGTCAAATCATCCAAGTAGAACAAAAGCATTTGAATAATCATCCAAATAATACAGATTCAAGAATAGATTTTGTAACAATGCTTTACATCTGTTTGTGACTCTAAATGCCTTAATTAGTAGTGTGTAATGAATAAATCCTTTTGCTCTCAAATAGAAAATGCAGTTGATCCTCCTTGAAAAGTTTGCATGCCATGTGCGGTGAGCTTAGTTGTGTAATTCTCATGCTTACTAGTGTCATCAAGAACTTTCCCCTTTGGTCTTTCACAGATAATATTGATTATGCATGGTTGGAGAAATGATCTTATGCCTTCTTTGTGATCATGGAAAACCATTTTATCCTAGACTGGCCATGCACTAATGGTATCCCTAGTCACCCTTTTTGATCCTTTCATTGGCAACCAAATTACAAGCATTGAACCTTTTGAAATTTATTCCTCTTTTAAACCCTACCCTCCTTGAACTTGAAATTACTATTTAATCCTAAGAGCCTAAGTTGGGGGTGGTGGATCTTGGAAGAGGTGATCTTGGGTCACTGTAGTGTAAATGAATGCCTAAAAACTAAGCAATGCCTAAAAAACAAGTTGGGCTTGGGTACTCATTAGCCTACCACCATGAGGCTATTGATGGCCAATCACCTTCTCACCTTGAAAGAGATTGATATACTTTTGACAAGAATGATGCTATTTTTGATGACACTCAACTTACTCGTCAAATTAAGTACAAGACAGATATTGTCAATAAATACCTAACATGAGTTAGGATCAAATCCTTGAGGAGTGAAAACTAGATTTCAAAGCTTACATGTTTTGAGAGTTAACTATGCATTAACCCGTAATACAATATTTAAATAAAACATGAAAGAAGAATTGATGGGTTTGATTTGGGACTTTGTTGAACATAATTGCAAAATAACACTAATATGAGAATGAACAATTAATAGGTACACCAAGTTGAGAGGAACCTTAGGGTTATTCTATCCTAGGTGGCCTACATGTATAGGTAATCAAGAGTTAGTCCAAGTTTTAGCTAAGGTTTTTGGGTAGGTTAGATTATGGTCTTAGAAAACACTAAATTTCACTCATGGATTCTTTCGAACACCTCATGAGCGTGACAAGTTTACCACTCCATTACCTCAAACTAGCATCCCTATTTCTAAGATAGTGCATATGAGAATAGCTAATTTAACTAACACCCTTATTTCTAAGATGATGCTAAGAAAGAAGCTAATTCAAGTTGATGTTTACAATTACTCTTCACCCACATCCATCTTTCAAGAATAATATGGGATCCAAGATAATTGGGGTTTTCACTCACAATTCTCAATTCAAACATAGAGTAAGTGTAAAACCCATCATAATTAACTAATTATTTAGACTAACAATTGATACCCATAAATTAATCACCACCTAATCAAACATAACCCCAAGATAAAAGTTTAACTACTCAAGAAATTAAAGGGAAGAAATATACCCAAATTGTCACGTAATTCATTCATCATAAGCCAAATAAATATAAACCCAAGCTTTAATTTCAATCTATAACCAAAATTTCTCTTGGAATAAAACTAAAATTGTTTTCTCACTCAAAATAAGTACTTTTGCCCTCAAAACTAAAAAATTGGATAGTGAAAATATGAAAGGTTTTGCCTTTTTGTGTCTTGGGATTTTGTAAAGTGAAATTCTAAATCTGCCCCTCAAGTTTCCCGACCAGTCGTGTTTATCATCTTTTGGTTGTGATCATGATATCTACGATCACAGTGGTCACTCATTGATCACCACTCGCTGACTTGTTAAATAATTGTGATTGCAACCCTCATAGTGCGATCACAATACCTGAGGGTCGTCACCTGGGCCTGATCTTCAACTTTTGCTCTTTTTGCTCACTTTCTTTCTCTTCCAGCTTTGTCTCAACTCATTTTTATCAAATTTTTGGCAAGTCACAAACACTAAAAATTAGTTCATTTAAATGTTGAATTACCTTCATGTATAGAATTATTTCATCATAGTGTGGAAGAAATTGGATATAAATAAGTGGTGAATTTTCCACTCATCAACAATCTACATATTAGAGTGGTATTAAAGTGGGGATACAACCTATAGATATAGATCTTAGAGTCAAGGTCCCTCTTTTTCCAGTAGTTGCTCAGTCGATAGTTGCTCAAATAATGGTTTCCCAACTGCTATGTATGCCGAAGAACAAAAAATATTTGGTAGATTCTTGATATTAGCTCTACCTAGGTTTTTTGATGCATTGAGTGAGGATTTGTATGCATTTTTGATTTCTTATAAGGGTAGCATCCATAATTTAGGCCTAGTGGAGACTCGTGGTGTGGACTACACTACTTTTTAGTTGGACATGGATGCTTAATTGGTGGAGAGGTCACCTTGATTCTAGGACAACTGGATATTCTCTATTGGTATAGGCTAAGTTCTTGGAGATCTTTTGGAGAGGTACATGCCTCATAGCTTTAAGGGTTATTTGAGAGATAAGTTCTCGAGGTTGGATTAGGGCTCCATGTCAGTTTTGGAATATGAGGCTTATTTTTGTAAGTTAGCTAAGCATGCTATTTCTATTCTATCCACCGAGTATGAGAGGGTTCGTTGCTTTGTTCGTAGATTGAGACTTTCTCTCTGTATGTCTACGTAGAGTTTGGTTGCTGTAGGTAGGTTTTTGATCATGCTCTAGGTATGTAGGATATAGATCGGAAGGCTTAAGGGTGTAGTGATAATAGACCTTAGTATCAAGGTTGTTTTAGTAAGATTAGTACTAGCTCCCAGTTCAAAGAAAGTGTTTTTTAGGGTAGGTACCTTCCTTGTTAGTTGTATCAGCCTCAGAGTTAGCCTAGTAGACCTATTCAGGAAGCACACCAAATTACTGATGGAGGTCAGTCTAGCATTAGTGACCACCCAATTTTGGGTAGTGGTTAGTCCTTAAGGGGTTCGTCTTCTGGTTATTCTAGTCATGATGGTTACTCTAGTCAGCCATATCGATTAGTTAAGGTGAAAATCACGAGACATATTATAGTTTTAGAGGTTGTGGTCATTACTCACATGATTTCCCTAGTCATGTGGTGATTGTTACCGTAATTCAGAGTACTCCCCCTATTAGAGCAATTTATCCCATAGCAAGAAGTGGTAAGCATGGTCGTATAAGTGGTCCCCAAGGTACTCAAGGTGGTTCTTAAGTAGGTAGGCTAGAAGATCGGTCATAAGCTGGATAAATGGTGGGCTTTGTCAGTAATATCCAGTACCTACTAGACCCGAGGCTGAGTCCTCAAATGCTATTATTAGAAGTTCAATTCTGGTGTGCCGTCAGGTGTCCCTTGCTTTATTTGATCCGAGATCCACTTATTCTTATGTATCTACTTATTATGCTCCATGGTTAGAGTTATCCTAGGATTTATTATTTGTGCCCTTGCATATATCTACTACTATGGATGATTCTTTAGTAGTGGATTGGGTTCTCAGATCATGTATTGTGACTGTTAGAGATGTAGATATGTATGCTGATCTTATTATATTGTACATGGTGAATTTTTATATGATTATGGACATGGAATGGTTACCCAATATCATCCAGTCATGGATTTTTTTGCTAATTCCATTACTTTAGCCATGCCCAACATACTCCTATATTAATAATGTTAGTGTTGAGAGTCTGTCGCTCAACTCCATTCCTATATTCCATGTGTTTTCTAACATTTTCCTTATTGATCTACCTAGTATATCTCCTGCCCTTTCCCCTGAGATTGAGTTTGTTATTGATCTTGAGCCTGACACATGACCTATTTCTATAGCACCTTACCATATGTCTCCTGCCGATCTTAAGGAGCTGAATTCCCATCTTTAAGACCATCTTGGTAATGGTTTTATTTAACCGAGTGTATCTCCTTGGGTAGCTCCTGTGTTGTTTACAAAGAAGAAGGATGGCTCCATATGGATGTGTATTGATTATAGGTAGCTTAATAAGGTGATGGTGAAGAATCGTTATCCTATACCTCATATTGGTAACTTCTTTGACTAGTTTTAGGGTGCAGTGGTGTTTTGTAAGATTGATTTGAGGTCCAGTTACCATCAATTAAGGATTTGGGCTAAGGATATCCCAAAAACAGTCTTTAGGAGTTGTTACAGTCATTATGAGTTCCTAGTGATGTCCTTTGGTTTGACTAATGCCCCAACCGTATTTATGGATTTAATGCATCGACTGTCAAGATCTTATTTATATTCCTTCATGTTGTGTTCATCAATGACATCTTTGTGTATTCTTTAAGTAAAGAGGAGCATGTTCAACATTTGAGGATTGTGCTCTAAACTTTGAGAGATCATATACTTTTTTCCAAGTTCTCTAAGTGTGAGTTTTAGTTTGAGTCGATGACATTTCTTGGGACTTTGGTGTCTAAGGATGGGATTATATGATATGAAACACCCAACAAGACAAAAATAGTCCACAACACAACAATAATAAGATGACACAAGCTTCGAATTCAACACGCAACAAGAACACATGAAAACAACAATAAAATGTAAAGATAGGTAGATTGACAAAGAAAAATATATGTCCTAAGAACCATAGAATGTATCAAATTCAAGGACCCCTAACACTTACACTAACCATAACCAAACTCTTACAGAGACATAAGAGGGAACTCACTCTCCTCAAGTACCAACGTTTCATAGCCAAAAGATCAACACAAGTGAATACCACACTTGGTTCCTAGTTTTGATTTTGGGTGTTTACTCTCACAAGAGAGGAATGTTTCTTTCTTTCACATATTTATCAAGACTAACTAATGAAAATAATACTAAAGGAGTCTATTTATAACCTATTACAACATAGAGTTTTCAAAATGACATTAATGAGGGTAGGGTGGCCATGGAGTGTATTTTTGACATGTGAAATCCCTAAAACACCCTTAATGAAGGTGCACTTCAATTATCCAAGGCCGTGTCTCTTCAAGAAGCCCCCAAGCCATCTTTCACATAAGACATAGCCTTATGGAATGCTCAAAATGGCCTCTCTATGAATTCTCTCTTCCCCTCAAAGTGACCATAACCGAATCCTTCGCGTGCTGGCCTCGAATGATGTCTTCAAAAACTAGGATGGCCATTTGGCTCATATCATCTTTCCCTTCTTGGAAAGTATTCAACCTTGAATCTATACTTTGCAAGATCAAAGAAAGGACAAACAAGCACAAAATCCTCATGGCATGAGGGTTAGGGTTAATACAACAAACAACATCATCATGCCAAAGTGGTACACACTTAAAATATAACCACACGTCCTTTGTTTTAATCAAGAGAAACTTAGTAAAAAATGTCACAAAGGAGTTGGCTTAGGGGATCACCAAGAGGTAAGGAAGCTACAATGGCCATAATAGCATCACTAGATACAAGAGGTAAGATTACCTTTACCTTAGGAACCATAAGACACAATTTCTTCATTACCTTTTTAAAAGACCACATCAAGAGTGGTGCCTCAATTAAAATTAAAGTCCACACAAAACATATAGCCATTCCACTCAAACAAGCAGACCAACCAACAAAGATCCTACCTCCACATAAGCTAATCAATAACTATCATGGATGTCATCATACACAAAGAGGTAGTATAAAAAGGAATCAAATGTGAAGGCTTCATCCAAGGTGCTACCATCTATGAGAAGGCCATTCGGCTTAAAAGACTTAGAACATGATGTACACAAGGATAATTTCAAAACATTTAAGCACATACAAATTCTTCCTTTTAGGCAATTCATGCCAACATAGGATGTATATTCAATAAGATCATGAATATCATCATAGGCATAAAGGTAATGAAGAAAGGTACTAAGGACACTATTCTTATCTAAGATGTATTCACAAGTAGCAACACACAAAGAGAGAAAGAGATATTGTAGGCACGTATGACCTCTCTTTTTCCAACAACTTCCTAAGGGAAGGTATTCCATCAAGGGAGCCATACAATTAGGGAGATTATAGAAACTACTATGAAACAATTCAATCCAAGACAGGTAGTTTTCCCAATAACTTTATTTCCCTCTACCAATGATGCTAAGCATGCTCCCAAGAGTCCCACAAGATACTTCAACTTGTCCAACCCCATGAACGTGACAAGAAGTTGTGAGCATCCTTGGGATCTTCCACAAACAAAGATTCAACTTGGCATCCATAATTTATGGTCCACACAACTTAGGCTCAAATTTTTAAAATATAGAAGCAAGCACATGAATAATATCCCAAATAGGCAATGACAAAATTGCCCTTGGGCCCTCAATCATGAAACCACCTTTGAGAAAGGGGTCTCTCATAAAAATAAAGTTACAAAGAAAGGAGTCATAAGAATGGAATCCATCTAAAGTGTTTACAAGAGAAAACTCTCTTCTTGACCTACAAGTAGTGATACCTTGGTCAAGAATGGAAACACTTAAGGGTGAATTCTCTTGGTTCCTTTTACTACTCCCCTTCTTTAGTGAACACTTACCCTAGTTGGAAATTTACCCCATGCACAATTTGGGTCTATCAAGTGGGTTGTAAATCCACAAGAATGGCTTTCCATCATAGGGAAGGATACCAACACTCATAATCAAACCTTGCTTGCCGTTTTGACCAAGAATCAAGTTGGATGTATAACATTCCCTACATCACAAGAGGTTTTCGGGGTCAAATGGGTGAAGTATACAAGGACCTAGGTCTCGGCCATACCCAATTTCCCTGTGCCATCCCCAAAATTAGGCACATCCACTATATCACCATTGGAAATATCATGAGCACAAAGAGGGTAGAGAAAGGTATCACACAAGTCAACTTAAGCTATGGTATCCGTATACAGTACTTACTAGTTTCAAGTTCATCACCATTAGTATGCTCAACATAGGAATCACACAAAGAAAAAGTTGAGGGAATTTTTATGAAAATGTCACCTTCTGTTTCAAAGGGAGCATTCCTCAAGTAGACACAAATCACCATTACCATCAAAGGGATCACAACTCAAGTTATCACATGGATCAAGCAATTCATCCCAACATTTATCATGCAAGGGTGGGGTGTCATACAAAGGATCACAAAAAAAATCATTGTTCAAAGAACAAACACTAATCGGGTTGCCTAAACATTTAAGCACATCAAGGCCACCTTCACCCAATTGGTCATTTTTCACAATATATTCTTATTCATAATTTCTATGAGCGAAATAAGGCTTTCATCACTCAACATGCTCAAAGAATCATCTCTAATTCATGATCAACTCTATTAACTTCATCACTAACTTGAGACTCATCAAACACACCATACACATGCCCAAGTAGTGGACTACATTAATAAGTAAGTTGATCATTATTCACATCCTCACTAGTTGTTGGTAAATCTCATACCAATATAGACTCACCTTGATTTTCATATGGGTAAACTAGTGTATGAATACTCTCATTACTTGGCAATGGAACCTCATTCATGTTACAAGTGCTAGCACTAGAAGGACACAAATTGTTCTTACGAGGAGAATCAACTAGGTCATCTATAGGTTCAACTAGTACTTGTGCACTTACAACAAGAATTAAATCGCCATGAAACCTAGCAATACCACGAGTATGACAAAGGGAAGACTCATGTACTTCTTTTCTATGAAAACCCACAACTATACCCACTTGGATACTACTAGCCACATCACGATATTCTACATTTATAAGAGTGTACGAGATAGTATTTTTACCTTGTATCCCGTATGAGGTTCAGTCTTCATCTTGTTTTATATCACGACAGCCCACTTGATCCTTTGGGAAGCTCTTATCATGAGGGAGCTTTTGATTAAGCTGATTGTATGGAACCCACTCTTATTCTAGTGTTTCACAATCATGTTTAATAGCTTCAAGATGGGCGAAGTCATTCAGACTAAGTGGGGGAATTGGATTCGAAGAGCTAAAGATTTGGCATAACTTTTTAAGGTTTCTTTTCAAATCCTCACAAGCAGTCTTGAAAGTATCGTCACCCATGGTACCTAAAAAAACACAACAATAAAAACAATAAACAAATTAGCTCAAAAGTATCCTCACACTCTCCTCTCCATTGGATATCTCACACTTAGTTTCACAAGTGTTGAAAATTAGCTTGTAATCCATGAGGTGTTGAGTGTTGATTTTAAATCTTGTCTGGAATAGATTTTTGTTTGAAAGACTCAAAGAAATCTTGTTCAAACTTGAGCCAAGAATCACAATGATTTACAAACTACAAAAGCACACAAAGGACGTTAACATGAAGAAACGTTCCCAAAAACTAACTTACAACCTCATAAGTTATTACTAGCTTGCCAATTAGTTTTAGAATCAACAAAATTGAAACCAATTAAAACAAGGAAAAGAAACTAGAAATTCCCAAATTTGAGCCTATGATGATGTGGCAGTCCACTATTGGCCGTTGAAAGGTTGTTGAAGTTGGAAATTTTTCTTGTTCCTAAATTTAGTTGATCAATCTTCACAAGAATGAGAGGAATTTTGGCTAGGGTAGGAAGATAAAAGAGGTTTAGGTTTCCTTTTAAAGATTCAAAGAGGTTGACCTACTTGCACTCTTTCGGCAAAACCTTTTTGCAACTCTTGTCTCTTTTCATTTTTAGCCAATCTTGAAAAGTGCTCTTACTCCTTTTTGGTAATAATGTTTTTTGGAAACCCTTTGTCTTTTTACTACTTTGGTGATGCCTTGGAAGTGTTTCTAAGACAAATAAGAACCCTCACTCTCTTTTCTTTGATTTTGGATCAAACAACACTTTTCTTGAACCCCCTTTTTCATCACAACACAAGAACATCAAGAACAACAACAACAAGCCGTCCAACTACACAACAACACAACTTGAAAATTAGCTCAAAAATTAGATGTAGACTTTAGAAGTGTTAGTGAGAAAGGAACTAACACTAGAAACAACCAAAACACATAAAAATATCCTAAATCTAAACTCAACCTTAGGCCAAGACACAAAATCAAGAACAACTATTCTTTTTTTTGTGAGATTTTCGACTTTGGACACCCCTTCTAGTGTTAGGAAATAAAGATCTAACACTAGAACACACAAAACACACAAAATTCAAGACTAAAATTTCAGCCAAGAGCTGAAAAGGGACAGATTGTGTTTCTTTTGGATTTTTAGTTTTCTACACCTTTTTTTTTATTTTTCAAGTGAATTAGCCTAAGATTGATTTCGTTGGAACGAAATCAATGATGGCTCTGATACCAAATAATACAAAACACCCAATAAGAAGTCACTAAAATAGTCCACAACACAATAATAATAAGATAACATAAACTTCGAATTCAACACACAACAAAAACACACAAAAACAACAGTAAAATGTAAAGATAGGTAGATTGACAAAGGAAAATATAAGTCCTAAGAACCCTAGAATGTAACAAATTCAAGGACCCCTAACACTTACATTAACTATCGCCAAACTTTTACGGAGACACAAGAGGAAACTCACTCTCCTCAAGCACCAACATTTCAAAGCCAAAAGATCAACACAAGTTAACACCACACTTGGTTCCTAGTTTCAGTTTTGGGTATTCTACTCTTAAAAGAGAGGAATGTTTCTTTCTTTCACATATTCATCAAGACTAACTAATGAAAATAAGACTAAAAGAGTCTATTTATAACCTATTACAACATAAAGTGTCCAAAATGCTCTTAATGAAGGTGGGGCAACCATGGAGTGTATTTTTGATATGTGAAATCCCTAAAACACCCTTAATGAAGCTGCAAGGCTGTGGATCTTCAAGAAGCCCCCACGCCACCTTCCACACATGGATTTTCCTTATGGTATGCATTGTGAGATTTTCATAGATCATCATAGTCTTCAACATCTTATGATCCAGAGGGAGATTAATGCTAGGCAGTGCAGATGGATAAAGTTACTTAAGGATTATGATATATCCATCTTGTATTATCTAGGTAAGGCAAATGTAGTAGCAGATGCATTGAGTCAGAAGCCAGTGAGTATGGGTAGCTTGGCTTGTATTTCAGTTTCTCAGAGGCCGTTGGCATGGGACATTTAGTTCTTAGCCAACTTGATGGTTAGACATGATATTTCAGATCCTAGGAGGATTCTTACTAGTGTTGAGGTTAGGTCCTCATTATTTGAGCATATTAATGATCGTTAGTTTGAGGATAATAGACTTTTCATACTCTATGATGAGGTGTTGAGTGGTGAGTCCAAAAGATCTACCATTGATTTTGGGGGTGTCTTGAGATTTATAGTTGCATTTGTGTTTCGAGGATCGATGACTTAATTCAGTTGATTTTGCACAAGGCTCATAACTCTATATATTCCATTCATTCGGTTATACTTAAGATGTATAGGGATTTGAGACAACAATATTGGTGGAATGCATGAAGAGATATGTGAAACACCCTAGAATGGGCTATGTGGGTCTAGTGTAACCCCCTGAACGGGTCCCGATGCATATAGCTGCAGGAACCGGAGATACAATAAGAGTAAGGGATTCCTAAGTACCCTTCACCCTCCATGATACATATGTATAGTGTACTTAGAGGATTCCCGTGTACCTTGTATTATCATATAAGGTCGCCACGACCTACCCCTCATGTCAAAAAACATGAGTTTCCAGTGTTCATCCATTGGAATACCACCTCCACGGTTAGCTATCACACCCCGCCTTTATTGCCCAATTAAAACCATTTCCAACCAACGAATCCATTATTCCATTTATTATTAACCAAGCCTATTAATAGTGGTATCATTATACCGATTATAAATTGCAAGTATTCTCCTTAACCAAACATTTTTGAGATCAAGGGATTCCCAGTACCCATAGATCAAGTTAACTTTGGGGAGTCCTATGTACCCCACAAGTGTTCATTACCGTATTAGCTTGGAGGATTCCTTGGTACTCCGCAAGTAATGATTATTATGCTTGCTTGGGGGATTCCATTGTACTCCACAAGGATGTTTATTAAGCCAAAACCATTCCATTTTGAACATTCCAAACCATTTAACCATTTAGTGTTCCATTGCCAAACCATACCATACAATAGTTCCATTAGAAGTTCCATAATAGAGTAAAAACGTTATCATAGGCATTTTATCAAACCTATTGGGGGCATAGTATTTCCAAAACCAAAGCAAATTTCCAAATAACCATTCCCATGTATCCAATTATCAAAACCACCACTAAAGCATATAAAAGCATAATTAAAACATGGGAAAACCATAACCAAGTATTTATAACCAAAACTCGTAAATTATATTTGAAAACCCAAAACAATACAATAATCAAACCATGAAAACATTGTATAAAACCATGCCTTTAGTTGGAACTAACAATGAATGAAGAGAACATGACTTATACAAGAAGATCCACATAAAGTACTTTACCCCTCTTAGCCTCTAGATGAATACTTGAGAAACCCTAGCCTTTAATCTTCAAGAGAGTGTTTAAAGAGTGTTTCTACCTTTCCAAGTTAGTTATGGGATCCCACCAAAGGTTATATAACGCGGGGACATAAGGGTTTTGGGGTAGGAAATGTCCAAAAGGTCCCCAACTTAAAAGTTGAAAATCCATCCCCAGGAGGGTTCAACCTAACCATGCAAACCGTATCCTAGGGTATGAGTGGTACCCTAACTCATACCCTACACCTCACCAAAACCCTCCACACTGGTCCCAATATGGCTATACCAACCCAACTCGTACTTTATGGTATAATTGGTACCCTCAAATCATACCCACATCCATTTCTTGGACAGTTTCAACTGGCAACTTTAGAAGCTTATACAACTTGGCTTTGTACCCCTTGTATCCCACCATATGACTCGTATGGTGGTGAGTCATATCTTGGACAGTAACCAAGATGACCCTACTTCCCAAAATATACGTGATCTATCAAGCCATACCCTAACTTTTGTCCAAGGGTACGAATGGTACCCTTGAGTCGTACCAAGGCCAGAAAGTCCAAAACCCAAGGATTTTTGCAAGGGTCCAAATATCGGGGTGTTATTGTCTCCCCCATTAGGATCATTCATCCTCGAATGACTGGTAAAGGTAAGAACAAGACCGATATGATGCATTAAAACACATTAAACTTCCCTTCCAACCAAATTAGAAAACAAGGACACACAACAAGATGAGAAGATTATTACATACCCCAAGCACAATTTACACCCCAACACCTCCTTCCTGACCTCTGACTAAGTTAAAATACAAAGATACAAGAGGAACCATTCCTTACCCTTAACCAAGTTAGAAAAACAAAGATGTGTCAAAGATCACATACCTTTCACACGAATTTTTGAAATGAAGAACCAACGCTTTCTCAGACTTTTTGTTTCACCATGGAACCTTTACCGAAGCCACATATTTTGTTTGCAATGGGAGAACTTAACAATCCAAGATCCTCATCGGGACCTCTTTAGTGAACAAAAAACCTAAGATGCCACTACTAACCAAAGGAACCAACCAATGAGGGACCTTCTACACCTCACCTCCATACAACTACATAGAATACCGGATGAATGGACTCATTCTAAGGAGAAAGTCTAATTTAACTTACAATTTCCTGAGACACATCAGTAGGAGATCTTGAGTCTAACTATACACCACCACTTCTATGTTCAAACCTATCCTAAGAAAAAAAGAGTTAACTTAGGCCACCAGGCTCTACTCCTTACATCTATCCTAAAACACTACTCCGCTTCCATAACTTATTATTATATGAAAACCATTTCATAAATCACGCCTTTCCAAATTTCTTAAGTACCAAACATAGCTATTGGTATATCTACAAATCACAATATTCAAGCCTACCGCTTATGTACCCACAGTATGATCTATCTTTCCAAAGATCTAACACCCTTTATAATTTCACAAAGTTTTCTACCAACTATTCCCTTCCTAACCATTCCTCATGAACACGACTTTCCCTTACCTCCAAAACCTTAGATCTAGTAGTCACCCTAGAATACCCCCACTTAGGGACTCCTACATTCCTTATTTTAAAACAACACCATGTTTCCTAATACACTACCATCCTAACACAAGAAGTCTTTAAGGAACCAAATTACAAGAATTATCTATGTCACCGAAGGAAAGATCCCCTAAACAAGACATGGCACTATAGGCACTAAGTACTTCATAACAACCACCAAGGTAATAATGAAGAATCATCCCAACCAAACCATACCATAAAAAGAGTCCTTATAACTGGACACCAAAAGAAACATAACCACATATACCATAGATAACATAACATAAGGTCAAGACTCAGATCCAAGAAATAAGGCAAATACAGAATGCGAACCTTACGCATATGTTCTAATAGAACATATTCAATACTAGTAGAGTACTCCCTAAATAAAGGTAGAAGATATTCACTAGAATATGCAACCCGACTGACCCGTCCCGATCGGGACCTTGTCATAATGGGCATCCCAGGTCTATTAGGAATAGAGACCACCCCCGTTACCCAACCCAGCCTCCAGCCACGTGCCCTGAGTTGGCTGAATTTCGAGCATATAAAAAGATAGTGTAACAACTTACATGAAGACTCTGGTATAGGAACATAAACTGTGACAATCCAACCGAGTCGTACCATCCCATACCAACCATCCCACCATACCAAAACAAGGGACATAAACTACTCCACAACCATATAAATTCCAAAATATAATATGATTAATCTCAAAATAAAATACGATGGAACAACCAATAATATCGTCAACCGATGTCAACCCCAATACCAATTCCAATCTAAGGTCGACACCAATACCGATCCCACTCATTCCAACCCATAGAAGTTCCACAAAGCCTCTAACCAAAAGAATAAGAATATACGGTTAGGACAAGCCCCCAACTATAGCCAAAACCAATATCCAAATATAAATTAAAATGTCTAAAAATATCCATCACATGAAATGGAGCCTTCCGGAAGACGAAAGCTCACCACTTCAATCAAACAACTGTCCCCTAGTCAATCACTATGTAGGAGAAGTAGAACGTCCGATTCCTGCATAGCGTGGGTATACCGCTGCTCAAAGACGGGTTAACAAGTGATCTCTAGCATAAACTTTGGATAAGGATAAAATAATGCCATTTATAAAACCATGTAAAACTATCCATATACACACAACTATATATATATATATATAAAACTATGCCAGGAAAGGGAACTGGGTTTAGCATGCCATTAAAACCTTTATCAGGGCTATGTCTCTTTGCCATCCTAAACCACCCACGGGCTATATGGTTTTATCTCCCCTTTTGGAAAGGGCCACAGTGCATGAAGCCATACGACCAGGGAAGAAAACCTGGGAAGACTAGTACATTCCCCATAATATAGTGAGACATCTTACACACGGTCCCAAGACCAACCTCACATTGGAAAATATAAGTTTACAGTTTTGGTCCCCCCGGGATCTCCATCTTTCACGTCTTTGCAACATACCTTGCCATTATTGCCCAATAAAAACCATTTCCAAGCAACCAACCAATCCATTAACTATTTATTAACCAAGTCCATTAATAGTGGTATTGTTATACCAATAATAACTTGCAAGTATTAACCTTAGCCAAACCTTAGGGGATTCCATGTACCCTACATAATTTCTAATTGGCCAAATCAATGGCCACCAAGGACTTTCCAATCCATTTAAAACCATTTAAACCATTCATATAATTTAGGGTTCCATTACCAAGTTTAACCATGCATAAGTTCCGTTGAAAAACCAATATTATAATGAAAACATTGTTAAAGGCATTTTATCAAACACATTGGGTGCATAGTATTTCAAAAACCAAAATCCATTACCAAAGGACCATTCCCATGCAACCAATTATACTAAACCACCATTAATGCATATAAAAGTATAATTAAAACATGGAAAAACCATAACCAATCATTTATAACCAAAACCCCAAATCATAGTTGAAAACCTAAAATCATACAACAATGAAATCATAAAAACATTGTATAAAGCCATGCCTTTATTTGTAACTAACAATGAGGGAAGAGAACATGCCTCAATTGACAAAGTAGACGAAGAGAAACCACCAACAAGATCCCCAAATTAGTCCTTTAGTTTAAACCCTAGCTTTCTTTCCCAAAAGCTCTTGAGAGAATTATAGAGTGTTTAGGAAGAGTTTCTAAGTATTAATGAATAGAATAATAAGGTAAATAGCCTCCCAAGTGGGTTAGAAGTTGTGGGACCTTATTAGGATAAGTGGGGAAATGTCCATAATACCCCCACTTAAGTTGCACAAAATCCCATCATAGGGGTACGACTGACCCTCATGAGTCGTACCCTTCGATATGAGTGGTACCAACCACTCGTATCCTAAGACTCAACCTTAGAGCCAATACTGTACAGTGTACGACTCATCTTACCCAAGTTATATTGACAGCATACGATTTGTACCCTTCACCTGAATCCCTAAGAAGATAGAATCACAGAAGGCTTGAACACTGGTCACTATATAAGTCTTGGGTACGAATCGTACCTTGGCTTATGGCTCACGGTGAGCCACTCGTACTATGATCCAACCTAGGTTATCAAGTATAAGGTTAAGTGCAGAAACCAAATGATCCATATCCAACCATATGACTCATACCACTAAGTCATATCCATTCTAGTGACCGAAATCCATCCTACCAACCAATACTGGTCAGCATTCGAATGGACCATACCATCTATACCCCAACATATGGCTCGTACCCTTGAGTCGTATTGGGTCTACAGATTAGAATCTAGGAAATTTTCTAAGGTCTGAAAACTAGGTTATTTCAGTCTCCCCCACTAGGAATATTCGTCCTGAATGACGGATAAGATAGGGGTAACCATACGCTTGAGTCATTTACATTATCAAATATATTTCCAACCTTTAAGACACATACCTTTTGCATGAATCCCCAAAAAAGAAACAAATGAAGATACTTGGACTTCATGTCCTTCTCCGTTTCCCATGTAGCTTTTTATAAGACAAAGAGTTTAAGATACCCAAGAACTCTAAAGGAACAATCGAAGAAGGATCACCAAGACACTTCCACTATATAGAGACATGAAATACCAGATGAACCGAGCTTAAGCTAGAAGGCAAATCCAATTCATAAGCAATATTTCCAACTTTCCATAAAACCACATAAGAACCAATATACCAGGGACTGAGCTTCCCCTTTTTACCAAACCACACTATTACCTTCATGGGAGATACCTTAAGGAAAACCTTATCCGCAACCTCAAACTCCAAATCTCTATGCCTTACATCCGTATAGGACTTTTGGCCACTTTGGGCAGCTTTAAGCCTATCCCAAATCACCTTCACCTTCTCCATAGCCTTATAAACCAAGTCGGGACCAAATATATCCGCCTTCCCAAACTCAAACCAACCAATAGGAGATCTAAACCTCCTACCATACAAATCCTTAAAAGGATCCATAACAATCTAGAATGATAGATATTGTTGTAAGACAACTCCACCAAAAGTAGATGCTCAACCTAACTACTGCCCCAATTAATCACAAAACCCAATGCATATCCTTCAATATCTGAATAGTTCTCTCTGCTTGTCCATCCATCTACGGATGAAAAGTAGTACTTAGTTTAGTACCTAATCCCTTCTAAAAAGTCTACTAAAAATAGGATGAGAACTGCGTACCACGATCAAAGATAATCAAAATAGGTACTCTATGTTACTTCACAATATCTTGAAGATATAACTTCGAATAATCATCCACCGAGAAGGTAGTCCTCACTAGCAAAAAGTGAACAGACTTTGTCATCCTATCCACGATGACCCAAATGAATCATATTGATTCTGAGATCAAGGAAAACCAGTAACAAAGTCCATATCGATTACCTTCTATTTCCATTCGGGAAAAACAATCTCTTGCTACATCCCACCAGGTCTCATGTGCTTAACTTTTAATTGGTGACACACCCGAGATGTATCATAATAGACCACAAACCCATCATTTCATTCATATAAAGTCAAAATTGGATCCAAAGTTAGCTTATCTTTAAACTTCTCAAAACTCCCCTCACAAATATCCGATAAAAAAACTTTACCTTTTTCTGAGTCAACTTAGTCAAAGGAGTAGCTATCATTGAAAAGCTCTTCACAAATTGCCTATAATACCCAGCCAAACCAAAGAAGCTCCGAATTTTGGTTGGAGTCGTGGCTCTAAGACACCTTTTAACTACAACCATATTTTGTGGATAATCCATGATCCCCTTGATAGAAACAATATGCCCAAGAAAAGTCACAATATTCAACCAAAACTCACACTTAGAGAACTTGGCATATAGCTGCTATTCTTTCAAGGTCTACAGTACCACACGGAGGTGATAAACATTACCTACCTCACTTTTTTGAATAAACAGAATGTCATCAATAAGCACAATGATTAAGAGATCCAAGAAGTATATAAAAACCCTGTTTATCTAATCTATAAATGCTGAAGGGGTATTAGTCAGTCCAAATGACCTCACCAAAAATTCAAAGTGCCTATACTGAGTACAAATAGCCGTCCTAGGGATATCCTCCTCCCTAATCTTAAGCTGATGATACCCAGATCGAAGATCTATCTTAGAAAAGAACATGACACCTTGCAACTGATCAAACAAGTTAACTATCCAGGGAAGAGAATACTTGTTCTTGACTGTCACCTTATTTAACTTTCTATAGTCAATGCACATCTTAAGGGAACCATCCTTCTTGCACACGAACGACATCGATGCACCCCATGGGGATACACTAGGATGAATAAACCCCTTATATAGAAGATCCTTAAGTTGATCCTTGAGTTTTCTCAACTCAGACGGAGCCATTCTATACTGAGGAATAAAAAATGGATGAGTGTCTGAAACTAAGTCAATATCAAACTTTATTTTCCTATCTGGAAGAGCACCAGAAAGATTATCCGAAAGATCTCTAGAAACTCATTTCCTATTGAAACCAAATAAAAAAAACAACCTTTCGAATTTGAATCTTTAACTCTAACCTAGTGATAAAGATAACCTTTAAAGATTAACTGCTGAGCTCTAAGATAAGAAATTAACCTCCCCTAGCAGCTAGGGAACCACCCTCCCACTCTATAATTAGTTCACCAGGAACTTAAAGACAACCTTATGGGTCTAACAATCCAAGGATGCATATAAAGTGTAACCTATCCATCCCCAGAATAACATCAAAATCAACCATATCAAGTTCAAACAAATCCACTAAAGTCTGCCTACCACCAATAGATACACCCCCTATAACTCTTGTAGCAATAACCGAGTCATCTATCAGGGTAAAAATAGAAAAAAGAACCGAAACAACATTAGGATCAAAACCAATACATACAACCACAAATGGGGTCACATAGGAAAGAGTAGACCCTGAATAAAATAGACAATACACGTCACAAGAAAAGAGTTGTAATATACCAGTAACGACATCAGACGATGGCTTATATTTCTACCGAGATACAAGAGCATACAAACTATTTCGGCCAATACTAGAACTAGGAGCAATGACCGAAGGAGATGCGGCACCATTGGGTACAAGAGTAGAAAATGAAACCATCGATACCTTCTTTGCTCCTATAGCAAATTTATTAATCGAAAAACACCTGAGCGAATGGCCTTTCTGGACACACATAAAGAATTTGACCCTCTCTTCATTGTAATAACCTCAATGAGGACGACTACAAAACTAGTAAGGAGGGCATGAAGAAACCTAGTGACCCCTACTCGATTGAGATTAGGTATTTTATGCCCAAAAATTGTCACTACCCTGATGATGCCTGTCACCCGGCTGCTTTGGGTAAGGAGAAAAGTAGTAGAGAAAGATCCAGAACTCCGCTAATTCTTTTTCTGCTATTTGCCTCCATCCCTACCATATTCGACTGAGCATCTCCGTGATAAAAAAACCTAATCCTCTTACTTTGCTGATCTCCGAACTCTGCCTATTTCCTCTTCTCATCCTCTACCTGCTGCATATAAATAGTTAACCTAGAAATGTCCATATCTGTAATTAGCAAGGCAGTCTTGCTTTCCAAGATCAAATCCTGATTCAACCCCGAAGCAAACTTTCTCATTCTTGCTCTCATGTTAGCCACTAAATCAGGAGCATACCTTGACAACTGATGAAATTTCAAGGCATATTCCTTGATAGACATTCTCCCTTGCTAAAGATTCATTAACTCATCCATCTTTTCTTCCCTCAGCTCTTGAGGAAATAAACAATCCATAAAAGCACCAGAGAAAGCATCCTATAAGGATGACTGTAACATCCTTGAGTTGATAAGCTGTAAAGTTAACACCTTCAATTTAGTGGCCTGTATCACCTGGAATATTTTCTCTATTTTATCTAAGAAACCTTGAGGATCCTCCTCCACCTTTACACTAGTAAAAATAGGACTATTCCGTTACATAAACTGACCAACCCTTGTGTCCTCAGCAGACAACCCACCAGACGCATCTCACTTAGTCTGATAAGAAACCAATTAAGAAATAGTACAAAATAGACTGGCAAAATTTTGCATTAGTCACCTCACCTGAGGAGTACTAGTAGCAATCGGAGGAACTCCAGAACTATCGGGGATAGGACCCCAAGATCGAAGATGAACTACAGATGTAGAATGTACCTTATCAATACTAACCCCAGATGGGATAAAAGAATTTCCTTAGGTTCTAGATCATCGAGGCATAATCTGAGAAGTGAACAACCAAGGATTAGAAAAGAATTCTAGGACTTAGACGCTAGGCTTGAAAATAAAATACCAAGAATATGAAACATTCCTAAATTACATATAGCCTCTCTCTAATGAGTGTGGTGCACTATACCCCCCAAAAAAGACTCTACTCGAATGGCTTTGTGGAATCCCAATTGACTATGAACCTATATCCTTGATACTAACTTGACACAACCCGATCGGGGGCCTTGTTGTAATAGGCATCCCAAGTTCAATCAAGACCAGAGACCTCCCCCTTTACCTAACCCAACTTCCAGCTGCCTATCTTGAGTTGGCTGAATTTCAAGCATATAACAAGATAATGTAACAACTCACTATAATAAGATAATGTAACAACTCACATAAAGACTCTGGGATAGGATCACATCGTGACCAACCCAACTAAGTCCTACCATTCCATACCAACCGTCCCACTATACCAAACAAAACTAATACCAAAACAAGGGCCATAAACTAGGCCATAATCAAATAAGTTCCAAAATATAATATGATTAATCCCAAAAGAAATATGATGGAACGACCAATAATATTGTCAATAAATATCAGCCACAATACCAATTCCAATGATAAGGCCAACACTAATATTGATTCTGCCCATTCCAACCCATAATAGTACCACAAAGACTTTAACCAAAAGAGTAAGAATATCCATTTGGTACATGCCCCCAACCATAGTCAAAACCAATATCCAAAAATAAATTAAAATGTTTAGAAAATATCCATAACATAAAATAGATCTTTTCAGAAAGATAGAAGCTCACAACTTTAATCCAACAGTTTTTCGTGAGTAAATCACCATGTAGGAGAAGTAGAACAGCCGATTCTGGCATAGCATGAGTATATAGCCGCCCGAAGACGGGTTAGTAAGTGATTGCAAGCATTAACTTAGGATAAGGATAGAATAATGCCATTTATAAAACCAACTAAAACTATACATATGTAAACAGCTATATATATTATAACTATGATGGGAAAGGGAATCGGGTTTAGCATGCCATTGAAACCTTTACCTGGGTTGTGTAGCTTTGCCGTCCCAAACCACTCACGGGCTATATATGTTCAGCTCCCCCTGCTGAAAGGGCCCTAGTGCGTGAAGTCACACAACCCGAGAAGAAAACCTAAGATGAATAGTACATCCCCTGTAATATCGTGTGACATCATGCACACGGTCACCAAGACCAACCTCACATAGGCAAATATGAGTTTCCAATTTTGGTCCTCCTGGGACCTCTATTTTACACAACTTTGCTACACACCCTGCCATTATTGCCCAATTAAAACCATTACCAAGCAACCAACAAATCTATTAACAATTTATTAATCAAGGCCATTAAAAGTATCATCATACCAATAATAACTTGCATGTATTATCCTTAGCCAGACCTTAGGGGATACAATGTACCCCAAATGATTTGTAATTAACAAAAACCATGGCCACCAAGGCCTTTCCTATTTATTTAGAACCATTTAAACCATTCATATTATTTAGGGTTCCATTACCAAGTTTAAACCATGCATAAGTTCCATTGAAAAACTAATACTATAATGAAAACATTGTTAAAGGCATTTTATCAAACATATTGGGGGCATAGTATTTCCAAAACCAAAGTCCATTACCAAAGGACCATTCCCATGCAACCAATTATCTTAAACCACTATTAATGTATATAAAAGCATAATTAAAACATGAGAAAACCATAACCAAGCTTTTATAACCAAAACTCCCAAATCATAGTTGAAAACCCAAAATCATATAATAATGAAATCATAAAAACATTTTATAGAACCATTCCTTTATTTGGAACTTACAATGAGGGAAGAGAACATGAATTAATTTACAAAGTAAATGGAGGGAAACCACCTACAAGATCCCTAAATTATTCCTCTAGTTGAAACCTTAGCTTTCTTGCCCAAAAGCTCTTGAGAGAAAAATAAAGTCTTTAGGAAGAGTTTCTAAGTGTTAATGAATAGAATAATAGGGTAAATAGCCTCCCAAGTGGGTTAGAAGTCATGGGACCTTATTAGGATAAGTGGGGAAATATCTAGAATACCCTCACTTAAGTTGCACAAAATCCCATCGCAGGGGTAGGACTGACCCTCATGAGTTGTACCATTCGATACGAGTGGTACCCACCACTCATATCCTAAGCCTAAACCCTTAGACCCAATATTGTCCAGGGTATGACTCATCCTTCCCAAGTAGTATTGACAACATATGATCTTTACTCTTCACTCTTATCTTTGATAAGATAAAATCATAGAAGTTATGAACACTGGCCACCATACGAGTCCTAGGTATGACCTGTACCCTGGCTTACGGCTCACAATGAGCCTCACATACTCAGGTCCAACCTAGGTTACCAAGTCTAAGGTTAAGTGAAGAAGAAAACAAATGATTCATCTCCAACCATACAACTCGTACCACCAAGTCATACCTATTCTAGCGTCCAAAATCCATCCCACCAACCAACACTAGTCAGCATACGACCAGACCATACCATCCATACCCCAATATATGGCTCGTACCCTTCAGTTGTATTCGGTTTAGAGATACGAATTCTAGGAAATTTTCTAAGGTACAAAAACTAGGGTGTTTCACCGGCCTTCCTTTAAAGTACCCCGCTAAAAGGAAAATTTTAGATTAACCACCAACCTTCATCCCATACCTTCTATAAGCACAACACTCTGCTCTAATGGGTATCACCAATGTGTACAGTAGGGACACTTTGTTTTCCTATACCCAAAACCTTATTCATCCTAATGCTACCTAGAGCCCCATCTAGCATAATCATAAAAACCCGATGCTCTAACCCATCCATTGATTAGACCCCTAATCGACTAGTTCAACTTAAACCTCTGGCCTATAAGTCATAACAAGCCATCAACCTTACCCCTTCCACATACCTCATCTAACCCATCAATTTAACTCCATAATTCTCACATTGCTATCCCCTGAGCTAACATATTCCCTTTACCAAAATCAAGCATCTAAGATTCACACTTAGTGTCTATCAACCACCATGCACCATTAGTAAAGTACCCCATATAAGATGGAATATACATATAGGGTCCTCCCCACTAGAAGGACACTCTAACTTCCTTAATTGTCCTCAACGACCTATGCAATTTCTAGGGAACCATTCCCCTTATGCATATAAGCACAGAAGAACTCCCTAGAGAGATAGAAGAACAAATGGAACCTTTATCTAAAACATAAGAAGAACAAATGGAACCTTTATCTAAAACATACCTTAATCACTCGTTTAACCCAGCTAGAACCATTCTATAAGGAAAGAATAAATATTGCACAAATGTCTATTATAAAACCAATCCCAAATCGACCTCCCCATTAGAAAGATGCCACAAGGGTCATCAAGTAGACATTAAGAAATTCATTCACCACTGAATCCAAATACAAAGAAGGACCTTCCAAGTTAGAATCTATAACCTGAACCAAACAGTAATAGAAACATCCCTTTAGAGACCAATCTCTAAGATGTGATATAACCTTTTCCTTTAATAGCCATGGAATGAAACCACCCACCTATTCTATAACCATCTCACCATGGATTCTAAAGATAACTTTTTTATAGATCCAATAATCTAATGATACGTAGCACGAGTGCAATCAATCTATCCCCTGAATGACATCAAAATCCACCATATTCGAGTCAAACAAATCCACCAAGACCCCTTTATTACTGACAGATATGACATATCCCCATTGGCTTCTTTGGAAATTGCAGAGTCACCTACTGGGGTAGATACAGAAAACAAAAAAGCTCAAAACAACCTTAGGACCAAAACCAAAATACACAGCCATAAATAGGGTTACAAAAGAGAGGGGATCTCAAGCCAACTAAAATATTCACACCATAAAGAAAGGAGTTTTCAACATACCCGTGTTGGTATCAGAAGATTCCCTAGAATATCGAGGGATAGTAAGAGCAATAAGATGATCCCGACTAATGTCAGAACTAGAAACAGCACCCTTGGTGCAAAAGCTAGAGAAGTAGCTGTCGATATCTTATTTCCTCAAGCAGCAATCCTTATAGGACATTCACGTTATATATGACCCAAATGACCATAACTAAAATAATGATATATTTCTTCCTCGCAAAAACCATGGTTCGACTGGCCATAAAATCTACAAAAAGGGTATGATGATGCGGATTGGGCTCCACCAGATAGAGATTAGGCACCTTGTGCCCTAGAAGCATTAATAATCTGAGAACACTTGCCTCCCAATGGATTTGAGAAGGGAGCACAAGCCATAGAATTAGAGTTAGGACCCACCCAACTCTTTACTCTTAGACCACTTACCACTACACCATTGGCCTCTCTTTTATTCAAAGAACCGAGACCCACTTACCTTACCTATTTCTTGATCTTTTCTTTTTCCTCCCTATACCAATAGGAATGAATCAACATGATAGAGTTGTCACTATCTGGGTTAATAGATTAATAGAATATCGAAACTCGACATTGGTAACCTCTTCTTGAGATAACAGGGAATGAGTTCCACCTTCTAACATAGGGTCAGTGGAGACCGATAGAACTTAATGGGAAAAACCAAAAGCTGCAACCCTTGACCAAGTCTATGCCCCATGAGTTAGTCTAGATCCATCTAGGTTTTCCTCAAGTGGGATAGATGAGTTTCCACAAACTTTAGATCATTGATAGAAGATGATCCAAAATTGAACCAAAGAAGATTCAGAGAAGAGTTCATGACCTTAGATGCCATAGCCCAAAAGTAGAACAATAAGAAAGTGAAATATTCCTAAATGCTTTGTAGCCTCCTAATTATAAGTGTGGTGCATAACACACATATAAGCAAAAATTTACTCGAGATGACTTTGTTGATACCCCATGACATCGAAACCTGGAGTTTTGACACCAACTTGAATGAACCAAACTAGGGTCTTGTCATAATAGGCGATTTTAAGCCCAACAAGGATCGGAGACCACCCTAGATACCCAACCTAATCAAGCAACATATTCCCTAAGTTGGGTGAACTCTAACTATATAACAAGATAGTGAGTGTATCCATGAAGTGACTTTGGGATAATCCTATATCCGAGGCCAACCCAACTAAGTCAATCCACCTAACAACCAGCCAAACCAAAACCATAAACCAAAACCAAGACAATAATTTAATATACATTTATGTATATGACATAATCCATCCATACCATACCTATGTCCATAGTTGTCTATATAAAGCCTCTAAACCAAATCAAAGAATACCTAGTCTTGACATGCCCCTGACATAGCCATAAACCAAGTCTATGAAACACAAAAGTACATAAAGTAATACATCACATGAAATTGAAGCTTCTGAATTATGGCAACACACCACTTCAATCTAATAGACAATCCCAAATCTGATCACTAAGTAGGAGGAGTAGAATTTCCGATTCCTACATCGCATGGGGATACAACCGATCAAATACAGGTTAACAGGTGAATGTTAGCATGCACTCAGGATAAGGATAAAATAATGCCATTCAATAAAACTATGTAAACCAACCATATGCATATAACCCATACATACATAAATATATACATATATATACATATATATATACATACATATATATATATATATATAACCAAGCTGGGAAAGAGAACCAAGTTTAGTATGCATTTGAAATCATTAACCTAGGTATTTATGCATTAACCATCCTTAACCACCCATGGGCTATATGGGTCCAGTGTAACCTCCTAAACGGGCCTTAATGCATGTATCCATACGAAACAGAGATACCATAAGAGTAAGGGATTCCCAAGTACCCTTCACCCTCTATGATACATATGTACAGTGTACCTAGAGAATTCCCATATACCTCATAATATCATATAAGGTCGCTGCGACCTACCCTTCATGTCAAAAAACATGAGTTTCTAGTGTTTATCCTTTAGACTTCCACCTTCACAATTAGCTATCACACCCCGCCTTTATTTCCCAATTAAAACCATTCTAAACCAATCGATCCATTATTCTATATATTATTAACCAAGGCTATTAATAGTAGTATCATCATACTGACTATAACTTTTAAGTATTGTTCTTAGCAAACATTTTTGAGATCAAAGGATTTCCATGTACCTATAGATCAAGTTAACTTGGGGGAGTCCCATGTACCCCACAAGTGGTAATTACCGTATTAGCTTGGGGGATTTCTTGGTACCCCACAAGTATTGATTATTATATTTTCTTGGGGAATTCCATTATACCCCACAAGGATGTTTATTAAACCAAAACCATTCATTTTGACCATTCCAAACCTGTTAACCATTTAAGGTTCCATTACCAAACCATATCATCCAATATTTCCATTAGAAGTTCCATAATAGAGTAAAAGTGTTATCATAGGCATTTTATTAAACTGTTGGGGGAACAATATTTCTAACACCAAAGCCAATTTCCAAATAACCATTCCCATCCATCCAATTATCCATAACCATCATTAAAGCATATAAAATAATAATTAAAACATGGGAGAACCATAACCAAGCATTTATAACTAAAGTCCCCAAATTATATTTGAAAACCCAAAACTTTACAATAATTAAACCATGAAAACATTGTATAAAACTATGCCTTTATTTAGAACTAACAATGAAGAAAGAGAACATGCCTCATAAAAGAAGATCTACAGAAAGTACTTTACCCCTCTTAGCCTCTAGATGAACACTTGAGAAACCCTAGCCTCCAATCTTCAAGAAAGTGTTTAAAGAGTGTTTTTACCTTTCCAAGTTAGTTATGGGTGGCTAAAAAGGGTTATGTAACATGGGGACATAAGGTTTTTAGGGTATGAAATGTCCAAAAAATCCCCAACTTTAAAGTTGAAAATCCATCCCTAGGAGGGTATGACCCAACCATGCAAACCCTATCTTAGGGTATTAGTGTATCCTAAATTGTACCCTAGACTTACAAAAACCCTCCACACTGGTCCCAATAAGACTATACCAACCCAACTTATACCTTAGGGTATGATTGGTATCCCCAAACCATACCCATATCCGTACCTTGGACAGTTTCAACTAGGCAACTCAATAAACTTCATACAACTTAACATTATACCCCTCGTATCCCACCATATGATTCATATGGTGGTGAGTTGTATCTTGGATACTAACCAAGCCAAGCCTATTTTCCAACATATGAGTGAGCCATAAATCCATACCCTAACCCATATCCAAGGGTATGAATGGTAACCTTGAGTCATAATAAGTCCAAAAAGTCCAAATCCCAGGGTGTTATAGTATCCTAACGTAATGCAGGAACTGACCATACTTCCACTCCTCCTGCTCAGTGATTTGGTTATTTGAGGATAAATTTTGAGTCAGACTAAAGTGATGAGCTTCCATACTATAGAAGAGCCTATTTCATGCTATGGATTTCTTTATGTCATTATTATTTCTTTGGTTTTAGTTTTGGCTATTGAAATGCCCTCGGTTTTTGGCCTTAGAGATTTCCTGAGTTTTAACTCTCTGTCCATCATACAACTTAAGCTTACTAGTCGTATGATTTAGGAGCCCAAGTCATATGTTAAATAATATGTTCTTGGTCATTTTCTATCCAAGGTACGACAAGACTCCATATGAGTCGTATGGATATGGTACAAGAGAATACGACCAATTATACATTAAACAGTGTGCATTCTTGATCATGTACTACCTAGGGTATAAGTTAGAGGTACTTCTTGTATGTTTAGATATAGGTAAGGGGTCCAAATTGTACCTACCTGCAAGAACTTTTATAGTTTAAGTTAGGGGTATTTTGTATATTTTTCCTTTTAACTTCATTTGAACCCATAACTTAAAACACTTCTGGGACTTTATTTACCCTATTATTCTCAATCAAACACACTCTAAACACTCTCAAACCTCTCTCAAGTTTTTGGTTCAAGAAAAGGCTAGGGTTTTCTCAAGGTGATTTAATTAGGTGCTTTCAAGAGTAAATCTCCCCATCTTCCTTGTATTTGGTGCATGTTAATCCTTCCTCATTTTTAGTTCCAACTAAAAGCATATTTTACTTAATAGTTTTCATGGCATAATTGTAGGTTTGTATTGGTTTTGAAATATATGTTTTGGGTTTTGGTTGTTCTTGGTTGGACAATATTTTTCCATATTTTTTATGGTTTTCATGTCATAATATTGGTTTGAACAAATGATTTTATGGGTATGGTTAATTGGTTATTGATTTTTTTGGAATCTATATGCCCTCAACATGTTTGTTCAAATGCCAATGAGAGATTTTGTCACATAGTTTTACTTTTATTGAAAACCTTGCATTGCATAATATGGTAATGGAACCTAAATTGGTTTTGTTGAATTAAATGATTTGGAAAGGACTCAGTGGCCATTTTTTTGATTGATTGGAAATACTATAGGTTACATGAGAATCCCCTAAAGTTAAAGGTTAAGATACACAACCCAGGTTAAAGGTTTTAGATACATGCTAAACTCAATTGCCTTTCCTGGCATGGTATATATATGTATGTATGTGATAGTATATGATTATTTACTTTAGTTTTTAATAATGACATTACTTTATCCTTATTCTTTAGTACATTCTAGCATTCACCCACTAACCTGTCTTCGGGCGCTATTTTCCCATGCGATGTAGGAATCGACCATATAAATCCTCCCACTCAGCGATTAGATTTGGGGATAGTTTTTTGATAGAATAAAGTGGTAAGATTCTATAATCTAACAGACTCCATTTAATGCTATGGATATGTTTTCATACTTCTGTTTATTTTTTGGACTTTGGGTTTTGTTATGGTCGGGGGAATGTCCCAACTGAATGTTTTTTGTTTTCAGTTAGAGGTTTTATATGACTATTATGGGAATGGGCGATGTTGCTATGGTGTTAACCTTGACATTGGTATTGGTATTGAGGCTAACACCTGTTGCATGGTTTCTTGGATACTTGGTTGGTTTTGGATTTTATTATTATCTATCAATTATAATTATTCTATCCTATTATATATTCAAAATTCATCTGACATAGGTTGTAGGGAAGTTATGGTTGGGTATTAGGGGTGATCTCTTATTTTGGTTGGACTTGAGGCACCCGATATAACTAAAACCTAGTTCAGGTCAGTCAGCTATGGTCGAGGGCATGTCTTGACTAGATATTCTTTGGTTCTGACTAGAGGGTTTGTTGGACTACTATGGGCATGAGTGGTGTTGGTATTGGTATTAGCATTGGTATTGGTATTGATATTGGCATTGGGATTGGATGGTTAATTGGTTATGGATTTTGTTTTTGGTTATAGACTCATTATAATGTCTTTAATTTGATGTTATCTTATCTTTTTATATGTTCATAATTTATACGACATTGAGTGAAGAGTGTTCAATGGTCTGGGTATTAAGCATGGTCTTTCATCCTGGTTGGACTTGAGATAACCGACATGGCCAAGCTCTAGTTCAGGTTGTGTTAGATTAGTATCAGAGCCTAGGTCCATGGTTAGTTGGGTGTCCACAAAGCCGTGTCGAGTAGAGTCTCTTTTAAGGGTGTGTAGTATGCCACACTTATAAGAGGGGGGATATGAGGCATTTAGGAAAGTTTTTTTTTTCTTGTGTTCTATTTTTTGGGTTGTAAAGCCTAAGGTCCTAAAATTTTCTCTAATTCTCATTTATTTGCTTTTAAGATCATGCTTCCCAGATGATCTGAAGCTTACTAAAACTTCTCTGTACCACTCGATGATAGTGTTGATAGGACACACTTTACTTATGGGGTCTAGTTTCTTATTGCTCTTTTAGTGTTCCATCGTTCCCTTTTAGTCCTTCTCGAGCTCCTCTAGATGATGTGACAAATACAGAGTTTCTTCAGCCTATTCATATGTCAGCTCATTTAGTAGTTTCTTAGTCTGAGCATGGTGCTTCTGTTACTATATCTTCTAAGGCCACAAGGGTTTGCCAGTTTATCAGGTAGAACCCTCCAACCTTTACTAGTGTTATGGTTGAGGAGGGTCCATAAATTTTCCTTAATGAGATGAAAAATATCTTCTATGTAATCTATGCCACTAATATAGAGGGTGTGGAGTTAGCCACCTACCAATTAAAAGATATGGCATATCAGTGGTATGCGGAATGAGACCAGTCAAGGGGTGCGATATTGAGTCAGCCTTATGGGATGATTTTTCTAATGCTTTCCTAGACAGCTTAATTCCTCAAGAGATAAAAGAGGCGAAGGTGGAAGAGTTTGTTAACCTGAAATAAGGCAAGATGTTATTCAAGGAGTATTCCTTGAAGTTTCACTAGTTTTCTTGGTATGCTGTAAAATCAATATCTATTATGAGGGCTAGAATGAGGAATTTTGCTTTTGGGTTATCCTGAGACTTGATTTTAGAGAGTAAGAATGCCTTTTTGAACAAGGATATAGATATCCCTAGGTTGGTTGTATACACGTAGTAGGTTAAGAAAACGAAGCAGACAAAGATGGGGGAGAGGTATAGCAAGAAGTTTAGATTTTCCAAATAGGCTGGAGGTCAAAAGTAGAGTGGAAGGGATGGTGGAAAGTAGTCCAAGAGAAAGTGGACCAATTCTGGGTCCTACTCAACCACTAGTGCTCCCTACCTAAAAATATTGGGTGATAGGAATTTTTAGAGTAGCTATGGTTCTAGGGCACAATATGCCCAATCTTAGGTTAGTGGGGCCTAATTAGCTCTATCATATCCTCTCTGTAGATTTTGTGATCGATTGTATCGGGGTTTCTATAATTAGAGAAGGGACAAGTGCATTAAATATGGTCAGCCAAGGTCTATTCTTAGAAACTATCCCATTGGTAAGGATGCTTTTGGGGAAAACAAGGTTCTAGTTGCCTATATATTAGTTCCTACACAAAAGGGTGCACCATCTGGCTTCGGCACTAGTAAGAATCGACTCTATGCTCTAACTACCTATCAGAAGTCCAAGTCATCACCTGATGTTGTTACTGGTATGTTGAAACTCTTCTTGTGATGTGTCTTGTTTACTTGATCCAGGGTTCACTTTTTTTTGTGACCTCATTTGTGGTTGTGTATTTTGGTTTTGATCCCGAGTGTATTTTGGACCCTTTTTCTATTTCTACACTGATAGGTGACTCTATGGTTCCTAGAAGAGTCTACAGGAGTTGTGTGGTATCTGTGGGTGTTCAGGAGACTTTGGTTAATCTGTTTAAAATAGAAATGGTTGATTTTGATGTCATATTAAAGATGAATGTCTTGCACTTGTGCTATGCTTCTCTAGACTGTTGGACCCATAAGGTCATTTGTAAATTCACTAATGACTTGATTATTGAGTGGGAGGGTGATTCTCTATTACCCAAGAGAAGCTTCATATCATATCTTAGATCCTGTAGATTAATCTCCAAGGGATGTCTCTATCATCTTGTCTGGTTAAAGATTCTAACTCGGAGAGTCCTTCTTTAGATTTTATCCCGGTTGGAAATGAATTTCCTGAGTTTTTTCCTTATGACCTTCCTGGTGCCCCTCCCAATACGGAGATTGATTTTGGGATTGATCTTGTTCCAGATACTCGTCCTATCTCTATTCCCTCGTATTGAATGGCTCCAACTAAGTTAAAGGATCTTAAGAAGCAATTAAAGGACCTTTTAGACAAGGGTTTCATCTATCCTAGTGTATCCCTTTGGAGTGTACTAGTATTGTTCGTGCATAAGATGGATGGTTCCTTTCGGATGTGTATTGATTACCGATAATTGAATAAGGTGATGGTAAAGAATAAGTACCCTCTTCCAAGGATAGTTGATTTGATTGATCAGCTTTAGGGTTCTATGTTTTTCTCCAAGATTGATCTTTGGTTCGGGTATCATTAGTTAATGATTATTGAGGTGGATATCCCTAAGACTGCTTTCCATACCTGATATGGGCATTTTGAGTTCCTGATTTTGTCTTTTGGGTTGACTAATTCCCTAGCGGCATTTATGGACTTTATGAACAAGGTCTTTTGTCAGTTTCTAGATTTGTTTGTCATTGTATTTATAGACGATATTATAGTGTACTCCAAGAGCGAGGTGGATTATGCTGAACACCTTCGCATTGTATTGAAGACCCTGAAAGAGCAGCAATTGTATACCAAATTTTTTAAATTCTAGTTCTGGTTGAACGCTGTCACTTTTCTGGGTCATGTCATATCTAGTGAAGGGATCATGGTAGATCCACAAAAATTTTTAGTGGTTAAGAAGTGGACTAGACCTACGACTCCAACCGATATTCAAAGCTTCTTGGGTTTATCTAGATATTAAAGGAGGTTTGTGGAAAGTTTTTTGACTATAACTACCCCGTTTATTAAGTTAACTTAGAAGAAGATAAAGTTCTTATAGTTTGATACTTGTGAGGGTAGTTTTGAGAGGCTGAAGGATAAGCTGACTTCGACATCGGTCTTGACTTTACGTGAAGGAACTGATGGTTTTATGGTCTATTATGATGTGTCCCATATGGGGATTTTTTGCATTTTGATATAGCATATCAAGGTGATAGCTTATGCCTCTAGGTAGTTGTCATGTGAAGAATTATCTGATGCATGACTTGGAGTTGTTGGCTATTGATGTGCTATAGAAATATAGCACTTTCGATGCTTAAAATGAGGAAAATATGTGAGTTTCTGAGGGCTTTTTGTTAGATTTGATCTATTTTACGTATATTTTGTAGTAAACCATGATTTGGATGATAAGTTCATGAAAATGGTGAAAACAAGCATTTTTGGTTAATTTTGGAGAGATTATGGATGATTAGGGTGTTTTCTAGCTTGATCATGATTTATACATGTCTGAGAGTCGAAGAAGAGCTTAAAAACTAACTCCTGACATTTACCAGGTCAATATGTGGCTGCAAGTAGGACCTATGGACCGCTTGTACACAAAGCAGGTTCCAGAAAGTAAAAATCCTTAGACCTGAACATTGCAGGATTTTTGCTCCTGCTACCTGGTCCCACTACCTGCACCCCGTGCCTGGGCCGCAGGTAGTACCTGTGCCCTGCCAAACCACAGGTACAGGGAGTAGGTGGCCACCAACCTAGTTTTCTCCTATTTCATTCGAGCGTAGTTTTAGAGTTTTCTCTTATACTGTAAATACCTTTTATGTACTTTTTATTCAGAGAGGGAGAGAGAGGAGACATACAAAAGACTTACTTTTAACACTTAGAAACATATTTTGATTTCAAGACCCATCTTTGATCTTGAGATTTCATTGTATTGACTTTGATTGATTATTCAGTTTATAGTTGTGGGTTTTCTTTCATCTTATCATTGTGATTTCATGTTCACTTTCCAACATGAATGCTATTGATTTCTTCATAATCATGAGCGTTTAAAACCCATAGCTAGGGTTGTGGGAACCCTGGCTAATTGACAAAGTAGGGGAAGTGCGATTGTTGACAGGAAACCAATACCTATGGCATGCGTTTCTTTATCTTTGATATGATTGATTTTTTAATGCGTAGACACATTAGGATCCCGCCTATATATTGATACTTTCTCTACCAAAGGGTTAATAACTAGGAAAAGATAAAGACAACAGTAATTTGGGGAGTTAATAGTCGATCCGTTGCAGCACAACGATATATATAAATGATTATTAGACTTCATCTAATAACTAGAGACTCAAAAGGTGATATTTAACCTGGACCAAGGTAAGGGTTAGTAACGCGATACTATGAGACTTAATAAGTAAAGAGTGAAATCCTTCTTCTCGTCTAAAAGACTGTAGGAGGTACATAACTTATCAGTTCTTCATACAAGGTATTAAGTGGTTCAAAAACGTACATAAACCTACAAAGTTGAGATGCCATGGAGAACACAACCTTAGAGTTTACTCAAGACTGATTTTCAACTAAGATAATCACTGGAGGAAGAAAGATGACTATAGAGAGAAGAAAGGTAGATATGTTCCAGCTGGTAGACGTGATACAGAATCTAGAATAGAGGAGATGCTAGCTAAATTAGTGAAGGGTTAGGAAAATTAGGAGATGATGAGTGGTATCACTACTATAGATCCCCCACTACCTACTACAGAAGCTGTTGATGATGAGACACATGCTACTGAGTCTGAGAAAGTGACAATAGATAGAGATGCAGTTGCTAAAGACAAAGGTAAGGGTCTAGTCATTGAGCAAGCTGTGAGATAGATTCCAAGGCCCCCCTTTTCCTTAGCAACTGATGCAAAAGAAAGAGGAAGGTAAGTTCAAGCGATTTATTGAGATGCTGAAATAGTTGTGCCTGAACATACCTCTTCTTGAGGCTCTAGAGCAGATGACTGATGCACCAGGTTCATGAAACAGTTAATCACAAGGAAGAAGGAGTAACTCTTGAAGATATTAAGGGAATGAATCATTAAAGTACAGTATGACTAGGTCCTTGGCGCTAAAAAGGGGTGACCCCAGGGCATTCACTATACTATGCACTATTGGGTTATCTAGATTTGCCCGAGCCTTGTGTAATTTAGGGGTCAACTTTAATTTGATTCCGCTAGCCATATTCAAGAAATTGGACTTAAAAACCTACGGAACTTACTATGATGCGGCTATTAATGGTTGACCACACAGTGAAGAAGCCTGTGGAAATCTTGTGTGATGTGATTTTTAGGGTGGACAAATTTATTTTCCTGGTTGACTTTGTCATCTTGGACTATGAGGTTGACATCAAGATGCCCATTATCTTGGGAAGACCATTCATGGACACAGGCAGAGCTATGGTTGACATAAAGAAGGAAAAGCTAAAATTTTGAGTCAACGGTGAGGAGATGACATTCAACATCCGAAATTCTATATAACAACCGACCAACATGAGAGTAATATCGGCGATTGATTGTATTGATAACCTTAGAGGATATTCCTATAGGTATCTTGATGAATTCTGAGTAGTATACCCGTATCGTGCTGTGACGTTAAATCATGGGCTTGTTGGTGAAGTTTGAGTAACCAACATAGCCATGTCTTATTGCTACGTTAAATTAAATATTAAGTGGGAGGCAACCCACTATATTTTAGTGCTTACGTTTTTGAAGGTTTGTAGCTTTTGGACCTTACATGGAATATGGTAAACATTGCTACTTTCATCGATTTCCAGGGAAAGGGACCACGTGATCAGCCGATAATGGTTACAAGTCCCATACGGTAAGCTAAGTAGAAAATTGAAATTTTGAGGATAAAAAATTGGTAAAGTTGTGAACTTTGGCACCTAATTTTACTTTTGGGACCTAAAACTTTGGTTGTGGGACCATAAGTAGCTGGAAAAAGGTCAATACACCAAGTCCGAGTTGTGGAAAAGTGGGCTAGTTCCTACGCCCAGCATTTGCAGGCAGCAGGTGCTACCTGCGCCCAAAACCCGACCGCGGGTACAGGTCATGGGTAGGCCGAATTTGGGCCCACTTTTTAATTAAAACTTTAGTCCCACCAATATTTAAATGTGACCTATTACAGCCCCACTTATATAAAAACATTCTAACCCTCATTCTAACTCATTATAACCCTCAAAACATTAATTTTCTCTTTAAATTCAACTTTTCACCTTAAACATAAACCAACCCCAGACTTAAGAAAAGTCAAAATTGACACGTATTTGAGATACCAACTTGTCCAAACACTCTAGAAACAAGTTTCAATCTTGGTTTTGCTTGAGTTCTTCATTATTCACTTCCAAATTTTCATATAAGAGGTAACTTTCTTATCTCCTAATAGTGATTTAATGTTTTATCTATTATTGAAACAAGTTGGTATGTGTAATGCATTGCAAAATACACTGAGACTATTATGCTTGTATGAGTGAGCCTTTTAATAACCTATAATCATAATGTAGGGCCTTGTTTCGAGATAAAATTCTAAGTTTAGGCCCTAACTGGAGTTGAACTTTAATGAACAAAAGTAATGCCATGAGTTGAACTTGTTTGTTTGCTTTGAAAGTCATAATTCTTGATTAGTGTGTATACATTGGACTTGTTAGGGGTTTTAAATAGTTTATAGGGGTGTGAAAAGTAAGGATAAATTCAAACTTTTTGAATTTTGAGTTTTTCTTCAACTTTCACTATCCCTCACTTTCATTGGAAACTAAAATTTGGTTTTACAGGTATACATGGCACGAAAAAAAGTGAAGAAGAAAGCAGCTGGTACTTTGAGGAGACAGACAAAGTCTCCTGAGCTTGGCAGTTTAATGGAGAAGTATCCGAGATAGTGTTATATTGATGCTACTATTGCAGTGACACCCAGAGTCACACACGGATAGACTCTCTAGGCTACTCAGTTAGCTGCACCTGGCCGAGGATAAAGTCCATGAGGATATCACCACCACATACTCCTCCACCCAATAGTGATAATGATGATAAGGAGAAAGAGTCTGAGCCTATTCCATATGCTGATGCTCAGGACCCCCAGTCTAAGGAGGGGTCCTAAGATTCTTTTAAGGAGATTGAGAAGAAGTAGTCATCAGTGGTACCCCATTTTGAGGAGGGTACAACATAGGCTTCCCACGATGCACAACCAGAGTAGACACTCACACCTGCCCCAGATGTATCTCTCGAGAAGGGAAATATGAGGTGATGTATGGATGGGACATGTGAGATATCGATATTGACAGTTATGTTTAGAAGCTAGGCATACCTACACACAGTATGTATAAGGAGCGTTGGATCGACTTATTGGGGCTAAAAAAGTTAACATAGCTTTGGGAAATATTTGACAGGTGTCATCTCGGGTGGATGACTAGGCCACTTGGTTCTTACAACCCAGCTATGGTATGATAGTTTTATATATCTTATAGAGCCACCATAGTCCTTTCCATATGCCATTATCTAGTATTGATTAGATTTATATGACAACCATAGCCTGATCACACACTTGTCAAAGGGGTTAGAGTTGATGTTAGAGAAAAGACTATCCACAGAGTCATGTTCGGCCCTAATTATACTACACCTGCATCTACAATAGAGTGCAACCACAGATTGAGGATTGCACTAGATCATTATATTCTGTGGGATGTTGAGCATAAAGCTAAGAGGGTTAAGATGGCTAGGTGGATAGCCGATGATATTTCACCATAGGGTGATGAGGCCCTATGGATTAAGGGGCCAACTATGATCAAGACGATCCTATTGACACTAGAGGATAGATTTTGGTAGTTACTGATTCATTACTGCTTACTTCCTATCCTTTAGATAACACATTAATGTGGAAAGGAGATGCATTAGTTGCCTACTTGATAAATGGTTATGGTATTAATTTTGTCTCCATCCTCAGTCATAAGCTATATGATAGAGCCTATGGTGATTGACTAACCTTCTATTTCCTTGTATGATTTAGCGGCTATGAATGGGGTAGGTGTGCCTGAGTTACCAGCTATTGATATGAGGGTGACTATCACCGCGAATATTCAGACTAAAACCATGAAGGGTCTAACACGTCTAGACACTTCTAGGAGATCTAGATAGTAGGAAATAGTACCATAAGCCTAGTCCGAGGGGAAGACAGTTTTTCCAGAGTCTGATGAGGCACATATGGATGATACGGGTGTTGATACAGATATGGAGATATGAGAGCAGAGAGATGCTCAAGATTTAATCATTCAAGGTGAGGGGACAAAATCTACTTCGACTTTAACCTTGACTTTAACCTCAAAGCTAGTTGGTGCATCTACAGAGCCTGCTTACCTATCCATTATAACTCTTGTAAAAGGTATGATTATTGTATCTAGTGAGTTTTTTCATAGCTTAGAGGAGAGCTAGAGATCTATAGCTTCTCAATTGAATATTGTCAAGACAGAGATGACTGCCCTCTTTGGGCAGATGAGATCAGGGGTCAAGATGAGATTTGAGTAGGCTGATGCTAGATGGGATGATGCTTAGAGAGCTGAACTGTCAAAGCTGCATGTCAAGTTTTAGACATGGATTGATGAGCTGGAGAGATAGATTAAATCCTCATATATAGAGATATATGTGCCAGATTTGATTCAGATAAGAAATGATTTTGATATCCTATAAGCAGAGGTATGCTTTCTTGCAGAGAGATGTGTCATAGCTACTCTCTCTATGACACCTCTTGTAGTCCAGATATAACCTTCACATGTACCATGATAGTTTGACTTCTTTGAGGAGAATGATGAGGAGGTACCAGCTATTGGGACCAAGAGAGGTCACTTGTACGATTTACAGGATCCTATTATGACAGAGAAGGAGAACAATAAAAGGCATACATAATTTTTTAGAGACTACATTTGTAGATAGGCAGAGGCATGACTCTATAACTGTAGGTGCATCATCCAGTAGTATATCACCACCACCACCGCCTCTGCCAGTTTTTTATGCCTCTATCTAAGGAGCCTCCTAACTCAGGCACTTAATGTATCCCAGGTATGTTCTTACTTTCCTATGTTTTATTTTCTTTAGAACATTTAGGATAGTGTAGAGTTTTTAGTTAGCGGTGGGCATGCCATACCTCTATGGGGTTTTTATTGTCGTGCTTCTTTTATCAGTTATGGATGGCTATAGAATCTGCATGTCTAGGATAATTATGTGTTGTATTGTGTTATGTTATTTTTGGGTAATTAGAAGGTTTTAATTATTTTGGGCAGTAGTCAGATTTTGACTGATTTTTGATAACCCTCCAAAATATTATAATTTAGAATGTGATGATATGCATATGTGTGAACTTTGTGGATCTCTTTATGGTATTAGTATTAGGGACATGATAACCATTTGTTGACAATTGCATGAATTGAATAGGTAGTAGTTGGTAAGGTGACTCTATTCTATGTGAGTGTGAAATGTTACCTAGTTTCTTTTGTATGTTAAATTCAGAACTTACCTGGTTAGTATTTCTTAGGTTGAAGGATAGTCAGTTAGGAAGGATCATAGGCTGTTTTTTTTAATTCTATTCCACTTTTAGCCAAAATGACCTTCTATGTGCAAATTGTAT